>CAKAOJ020000010.1:1262500-3785000 GCA_916701645.2 Sebastolobus alascanus
TGATACCCTTGGTGAATCGATGTGTGTTTGTGTGTGTGTGTGTGTGTGCATGTTTCTCTTCATGTCAATGAGCTCTTCCATTTTTGGGGGTCTTAAAGTCTCTCTTAGAGGTTATCCCCATAGAAAGCATCACAGCATCCATCAAAATTAGGGGGGTTCGTTGAGGAGCTTTGTCACCCATGACATCAGACACAGAAAGTATATGGGCATCACAATCACCTTGGGTTCCTGAAATCTAGTCTAGTTTTGTCCAAAACACCAAAAATATTAAATTTAAAAGTCATGGCTGCGTCCGAAATCGCATACTATGCACTACATACTCAACATGTGTACTATCGTTCAACATACTTTTGTGTGAATAAACAGCAGTATGCATCTTTTCGGACGCACTGAGCAGTAATTTACGTCATCACTTCCTGAGAGCCTCCTTAGCGGCTGGAGAGGGGTAACCATGGTAACCCGTGCCAACGTCATGCGACCAAAACGACGGTTTGTGAGAATTAAAGTCTGAATTAATTTAAAAACTATATTACGCCTAGCAAAGTGAAATCTTATACTTACAGTTAAACTGAAGCATTATTGACGTTACAGAGCTGTCCGTTCGCGTCTGTTATAACTACCGCATTGCATTGTGGGATATTTATGCCGCCATAGTGTCCAGCGTTGCATATGTTATATGTCACCAAAAATAGTATGCAATTCATGTACTGTTGGATTTGGACATACTAAAAAAAAATCTCACATACTGTTTTAGCGTACTAAATAGCATGTTATTATGGAATTTCGGACGCAACCTCATATAAAAAAAGAGAAAAGCTGCTCTTAAATGGTGCATTGATTAATTAATTAATTAAATTGTTGATGAATTTTCTCTGAAACAGCTAAAAGATGAATTGTTTCAGCACTAATTTAGCCCTGATGCTTTCTGTATTTAGCTGAGTTTGTCTCGCTCTCGGTTTCCCTACACGATACAATAACAAGCAGGTCAGATTAATTAACGTCCATGTATGTAAACTGGTGATTTGTGAGGGCTTTTTCCTTCGTTACATCCAGTTGGTGCGGAGATAAGCTCCAACCCCCTCCCCCCCCACCTCCTGTGACCCCGAAAAAAAAAAAATGGCTATGGAAATAAAATAAATGAATAAAAAGTGGAGTGCGCCCTCTCGTATTAGCTCAATATTCCTCTTTCTGCCTGGATGCGCTGAGACCCAGTGTGTACTTTACCCCCCATTGGCCCACATCCACAAAGAATGAGGACAATAGTTTGGCTCAGAGACATGTGTGCCTAATGTAGTCCTTTTATGTGGGAAAGTGGAACTGCATGGAGATCGGAGAGAAAGAGGATCATTGTGTTCCTTTTTTCTTTTTATGTCTCTTTCTCTCAGGCATGTCTCATGTGTCTGTGTTTGTACTATTACCATGAAAATGTATTTGTGCAAAATCAGTAGCCATAACAAGGCTTGGTAATAATACAATATTATTATATAATGATTTTTTTATTGGAATTGTATCGTGATGGTGGATGATGATTTTATCTCGTTATCTTTTTACAAAATTCTGTCGTCCAAAATATTTCAAACCAAATTTAATTCAGAAATAACAAAAAATGAATTATTGAGATTTTTGTTTACATGTGTGAGGAGTTTTGTCTGATGTAACACATGAGGCTGAGTGTCCATATAGCATTTCTTTTCTGGCAGAAAGGCGCTGGCAGTGCGCTGGGGAGCGCTTCATCCACAGTGACGACACCAGCGCGTTTCTGAGAAGTTCAGAGATTTTCAGCTAGAAGCGCTCGGAGCGGCCGCGCAAAAGAGTCGGAGCGCTCTGAAAAAAGACTCTAGGTGCAGCACTTTTTCTCTAGGCGGCCGCATACGCTCTCTCCTTATAGGCAGCAATTTATAAAACGATTGCATCGTGTTAAACATCAGTCTGAGCATTTTATATGAAATCTTGCGCGAAATGGATATATTCATTGACGATTTTCCGCGTTCAGACCTTTCACACCAAGATCGTCACGAATGTTTGCGTTCCGTGCATTCCACTGGATATTAAAGGTTTGCACCGTCACCCAATCAGCGATTGGCCACGTGTATATTCAACAGAAATAATCAGCCCAGTGTCACGGCAAAGCGGGCAATAGATCCGCCTGTCCATCGGAAGAAAGCGTGTCAGTGTCACGTTTTATGTCACATTACACGCTTGCGTGAAGGTGCATTATTTTGTAGTGACGTTTGTCACGTGTTGTGTAGTGATGTTTGTCACGTGTTGTGTAGTGATGTTTGTCACGTGTTGTGTAGTGATGTTTGTCACCTGTTTTCCGTACTGGCGTGACTTTTTTTCGGTATGTGTTTTACATACTTTATGTACTTATTTTAAGCCCAACAATGACGTTTTCCCTTAACCTAACTAAGTGGTTTTGTTGTCTAATCCTAAGTAAGTGGCTGCATGTGTATAGTACCTCTCATGGCAATCCATCCAATAGTTTTTGAAATATTTCACTAAAATCTAAAAATGTCATCAACCTCGTGGTGGCACTAGGGGAAAAGTCAGGGAATCACCAAAGTCAGCAGGACTCACCCTCTGGAGACCATGAATATCTGTAGAACATTTCATAGCAATCCGTCCAATAGTTGTTGAGATATTTCAGTCTGGCAAAAGTGGTGGACCGACCGACCAACCGACTGAAAAACCGACATTGCCTAGAGCCATAATAACCAGATAAGAGTGTCTGCTTTTGGTTTACCCAGCGAATTAAATACCTGACAAAACTAGTTACTTCATCACACCGGTGGTCCGGCAGCAAATCTAATACTGCCATAAAGCAGCCATGCCTATTAATCTGCAACATTGCTTGCAATGACCTAAAAACACACAGAGATATTAAAGGGATAGCTACCTCAATAAAATCTCTACTGGTAGACGAAACTCTGTCGTCTTACTAAATATATATCGGCCGGCTTTGACTCCTTCTATCTATCTGTATGCCTTTGCTGATTAAAAGTCTTGTGCATATCACGTCACTGACTACTGCTAGTGAACCAATCCTAGGAATAATCACTGATTTTAGAGTAAACACTTGTACTGTATGTGCTCCTCCTGCACACTCCCTGTGCGACTAGTCAGTCACATTAACCTCAGGATGCCCTTTCAACCCCCGCTGTGCATTTTCACACACACACACACACACACACACACACACACACACGCATACATACATATACATATAGATGGGCGCACATACACCCGCACACTAATATTGAGGTCAGATTGAGAGATGGAGACAGACCCCCATCATGGCACGCCCTCCGGCGTTCTGTTCACTCATGTAGAAGAAGATCCATCTGCCCAGAGAGATGGCGAGAAAATAGAGACGGACGGGGATGGAGGCAGAAAAGGATCACACACACACACACATGTAAACAGTATCCAGCATCCAAAAAAGACAGAGGTGGAATTGGGGTTTAGAGAAAAGGAGGGAGGATGCCAGATAGAGGGGGGTGAAGCAAGGCAGATCTGTGCGGCGTTGCCCTGAGATACAGGATGTCGTAATAAGGCAATTGGGAGAGAGAGAAAGAGAGAGAGAAAGAGAGAAAGAGAGAGAGAGAGAGAGGGAGAGGGAGAGACTAATTCAGAGGGGAAAAAGGTGGAGGAGAGTGCGCCTCAAGGAGAAAGACATCAATTCTCCTGTAGTTGTGACAAGCCAACACCCCTCTGCCTGCGCAGAAAGTGGACTGTTCCAGCTCGCTCTGGGCTCTGTTGTTGTGCAGAGCTGCAGAAGGCCTGATAGAGCCAGCTAGACAGAGAGAGAGAGAGAGAGCGAGAGAGAGAGAGAAGGAAGGGAGGGATACATAGACCGAGACAGACACACACACACTGTGGATCTAGAGCTTCACTTCATCACCCAGTCCAACCAGCGACACCAGCAGAGGAAGGAGACAAAGGGAAGAGGAGGACAAAAAGGAGCTTCAGGGAAAGTGAAAGAGAGGCAAGGTGAAAGAGGAGAAGGAAGGAAGGAAGGAAAGGGAGGGAGGAAGGAGGCTGGGGCATGAGGAGGGGCGCCTGACTGATATTGCTGCTCTCGCTATCAGCTCACACACACACACACACACACACACACCGATGTAGGCAGACACACATACACACACACTAAGCCAGATTGTTGCTGCTCTTTTTTATATCCCTTCGCGGAGTCTTGTCCTCCATCCTTTCTTCTCCTCTGAGTGAGAGGACAAGGGAGGAAGAGGAGGAGGAGGAGGAGGGAAAAGGACGAGGAGGAGAAAGAGGAGGAGGAGGGGAGGCAGTAACCCTCTCCTCTCCTTTTACTCAGACACACAGCAGAGACAGAGATAGGGTGAGAAGAGTAAAAAAAAAAGCAGCTTTCTGTTCTATTTCGCCGTCTCCTGTGGTCCCTCGGCCAGCGAGCGGCTAACAGGCACCGCTCATGTCCGTGAACTCGGAGAAATCCTCGTCCCCCGAAAGGTAACACCTCCTCCTCCCCCTTCCATATGTCCTTATCTATCATTTCATCCCCATCTGTCTGCTGCGTGCATGTCCTTCTTTCTGTCTGTTATTTCACATTCTTCCTCTACCCTCAACCCCCTCCATGTTTTGTGTCCTCTCTTTCTGTTTCTGTCTGTGTATCTTAAGCTGGTTTCTTCTATTGTCTGGGTCACAGCAGTCTGACTGTATAGCGAGGAGAGAAAAAACGCAGTAGTTCATTGTTGCATGGTGCTGTGATGTTTCAGTTGGCATCCTTGCATACATACAGTACACACACATCCTAAAATATAATCTCTTACACACACTTCTACACGGATACACACTCGAGCTGCTGCCGCCTTCTGTGGCAACAACATCTCTGACAACAATAACAAGAACACACTCTCACACACACACACACACACACACACACACACACACACACACACACACACACACAAACACACACACACATACTGTCTCTTTATGGTGCCGGAGCACAGAGCTTACACAGCAAGAGTGTCAACACACGTCAACATTAGCACAGCCAACAGCAGCAGCAGCAGCAGCAGCAGCAGCAGCAGCAGTGCATCTCAGCAGCGATGCAAGACAACAGCTCGCCACATGACGCACCTCAGTGCATAGCGTTACTGAACAATGGCACCTCCGAACGCCACACAACTTCTATACAACACAAGCAGGCGGTTTCATCATATTTTGACCAGCTGTAATGACATTGTAGATTTACATATTGTGAAACATTCAGTAACGGTGTTAATCATGAATAGCAAAGTCACAAGGCATCATCACTCACATGGCACACTGTAGCAAATTGAAAATACGTACAGACAAAAGGCCCAGACACACCGAGTCGACATCAAAGAACTAACGGCGATGAAGGCCGACTGTCGCGTCGCCTCACGTCGCCTTTGTCTTGGCCGACAAGTTGCACTTGAACACACCACAAAGACGACAGCCGATGGCCAGTTAGCACGTACCTTCTGCACCTGCATGAGATGAAATAACTCTCCACACCAGCAGGTGACGGTAGTCTGTATTCGTCATTCAAAAAGGCAAAACCGGATGACCGAGGATGGCGGATATACAAGCCATTGTTATGATACGTACATGAAACAAAGCGGTGTTTGAGGACCATTTTCACATCACTCTCACTCACCATTTAGCTTCATTCCAGACGGCCATGTCGTTGTGAAAATATCTGTCTCTGGACTTTACTCGTTGGCTTGCTTTCCTCACTTCCGTTTCTCTTCTCGTGCACTGATTCGTTTAAGCTGAACAGCCAATCAGAGTGATTTCTCTCACCGACGGGCGCCGCCGCCGATTCAACATGCGGAATCGGCCAAAAATACTCTGACACGAGCAGACTAGAGCCAACGCTGCGGGACACACTGCAAAGACAGGGCCGACAGACGCTCATCGACGGCCCCAAAATTGTTCATCGGCCAACCGTCGGCTTGGTGTGTCAGGGCCTTAAAGACACACACGCATCATTTCAAATGGTCTTGACAGATTATTTCAATACATGGCGAGCACTTGTATATAAGATAGCCATGGTTCAGAAACCATTCCACCCTTATTCAATAGAGATTAATGGCCTCTTTAATCATTTGTGCATATTCGTGTCTAATTAGACTCTCCCGTGCAGACTTACAAGATCAAAGTGAGCACTATTTTATTTCTTACGGGGTTGATTAGATGATCCTCATTTAGATCATCTCTGTTGTTGTAGCGGCTCATAGTTCTGGGTGTCTTCAGTCAGTCAATTAAAGGTACAGTGTGTAACATCTGGCGGCATCTAGTGGTGAGGTTGCAGATTGCAACCTCTCCCGTGTGCCAAGCGTGCAGAAGAACTACGGTGGCCCTCTCTAGAGCTGTTGTAAGAGTAGCCTAGGTCATTTGGAGTACGTGGGAAGTGAGTGTTGAAGCAAGAGAGAGAGAGAGAGAGAGAGAGAGCGGTGGCGAATGTGATGTTGTGAGCGAACAAGTGAGGTAGCGGAGCAGAAGACAGAGTTAGTTTAGCTTTGACAATATCAAGTGAATGTACAGTGGAAGTTTGTGCCGAAATAAATAAAGGTTTACCGTGTCTTGTTTCACGGCGGCTGAGTGGAATGATGGGAGTTAATTCCAGAGCGAGTATTGTTATCGACTCAAGCAGGAAAAGTTAACAGTGTTTAGTTTTTCCGTTTTGGGCTACTGTAGAAACATGGCGGCCGGCTCTGTGGAGAGAACCCGCTCCCTAAGTAGATATAAACGGCTCATTCTAAAGTAACGAAAACACAACAATTCTTATTTTCAGGTGATTATACACTAAAGAAAACATACTTATTAATATTATATTTAATTTTGCCAATATATCCCCCTAATTGTTACACACTGGTCCCCTTGGGAAGTTTTTTTTAAAAATGTTTAGGAAAAACCAGACGAGACGTGTTGTCGGTAGTTTCAGTCTCTGTTTTGAGCAGTGAATCGGTCAAAGTCGTGCTGTGTGTCCGAACCTCTTTACCGCATGGCATAAGAAACTGTATCCATTCAGATTTAATCGGGCCAAGCCCACATTCCTCTTTCAGTGTGCAAATGCGGAAAGAGCTCGATTTGACGGGTGCTGGAGGGTGAGGAGCAGGCAGACTGGATGACTCAGGTAGCCACTGATGCTGTGCCAAGTACGATCAGGCAGAGCCGCTGCCATCCACACAACCTAGCGCCAGCCAGGCCCCAGACTGGCACACTCAAACACAGCGCAGTGGGCACACAGATAGGCAGAAGTAAACGGGGCACTAACACAATATCAGGCATTATTACACGGGCAGTTGGGCACAGAGGAGAGCAGCATTACGTTGGCAGTTTTTGGATGGACATGAAGTGAAATTTAATTCGGAGGAGCAGGCAGTGGAAATAGATACACATATACTGTAGAAAGGCATTTAAGAGTGAATGGATAGATGAAAATTATGTCTCATATGTATAAAAGTGTGTCCTGACCTTAGACACATAAATATAGAGTATCATCTGGCAGCCCTGGTGTGGTGAGGTTTGTGGATTTCATCACTCGGCTAGTTTTTCCCCTCCTCTATTGTTTGGGTCACAGCCGTCTGACTGTAATTAAGAGTAATGCAGCAGTCCCTTGTTGCGTGGCAGGTAACAACAAAGAGCTACACTCATACACAAACAGCTGCCCTCTTTCAACATCTCACATGACATCAGCAACAATGCATGCAACTCAAGTCTGAGAATAGCGTCTAGTCATTAGGTTTTAATCACCTTCTCTCTCTGAATTAACTCCTAAATACCTGATAACACTATCAGTTATGAACCCCAGGAATAGACTAGCTGCGAATACCTCCATGCTCATAGCTGTATTTGAATGCCACAAGCTGAACTGTGCGCCATGGATCAGAGAGGAATCTGCAGCTTTGTGAGTGTTACATGGACAGCTGGGTGGCTTTTGGGCTGGATACATGCAGATACCAAACACAGCAGGTCTTGCTTTAAATAAAAAGAAGTGTGTACGATTCATTTGCATGAGTTGGCAGCTCAATAAAGAGACTGATATGGCGAGGGATATGTTGGAAAGATCAAGCTTATTGAGATGCAAGCACAGTGTTGTATGCCACTGCCAATATGAAGTTATGGTAAAGATAGCAGTATACAGAATTCTGCTGAACTCGCTTGTGGATTAATGAAGTAGTAAATCAACGGTAAATGACTCATCAACTGTTTTGATTACTGATTAATAGCTTTAAATTGTAGTAATTTATCAAACAAAAAATGCCAAATATTTGCTGCTTTCAGCTTCTCAGATGTGAGGATTTGCTGCATTTCTCTGTTTTTATCTTTTTTTTAATTTACACTGTAAATTGAATACCAAGCAACTTGGAGAGGTCACCTCTTGTGATGGGTATTTTTCATGATTTCTTGACATTTCATAATTGATTAAAGAGGACCTATTATGCTGTTTTCATTTTCTTTAGTGTGTTATATAGTTTTTTGTGCATGTAAAAGGTCTGCAAAGTGGCAAAGCCCAAAGTCCACGCCAAAGGGAGTTATTCTCCCCTACAGAAACACTGCTCCTGAACTGCCTGAAACGTCTTGCTTGATGTCCTGCCTTTTATTCAGTAATGTGGGGATGTCACCAAGTAACACATTTGCATAATACTTGCCTAGTGGCTAGTTGGCAAGCCCTCAAACAAGTAAGGGATAATGTGCAGCGAGCCGGTCATTGTTGTGAAATAAAGCCCGACAGGGCTTTGCGGCCCTGTCTTGCATCACCTTGTCGGGTTTTATTACACAACAATGACCCGCTAGCTGTACATTATCCCGCTTATTACATGGCTACTTACTTAAGAAATCAATAATTTGACACAAAAATGGTCCTCCAGAGTCTGAGATCAGAACTGCGTCCATAGCAACGGTCTGTTATACATAGAAACGGTCTGCTATACAGAAATAACACACCGTAGAATGCTGTGATTGACCAATCAGAATCTATTATTCTACCAGGCCATGTATTAAATTGGCATAATACCTGCCTAGCTGCTAGTTTGGCACGCCCTCAAACAAAGCTAGTTAGAGCGGAGCTGGAGCAGAGTCCGAAGAGTTTGGTTCGGTTGACCAATCACAACAGAGTGGGCCAGCTGACCAATCAGAGCAGACTGGGCTTTTCGGGAGCGGGCGGAGCTCAAGCAGAGCATTTCAGACAGAGAGTGAGAAGAGGTGCTGCAGCACAGCCGGTATGAGAAAAGTAAAGCGTTTTTTGAACATTAAAGCATTTAAACATGTTCTAGTATAAACCCATAATACAAATATGCACCTGAAAATATGCATAATAGGTCCTCTTTAAAGGGGAAAAAATGGATACATTCATTGATAATGTATATAATAATAAGTTGAATCCATAATACAGATTATATTAACTGACTACAGACATTATTGTTTGTTGCACATAAAGCAGCATGAACTAATTTGGAAGTTTGACCTCTTCTATAGTTTTTTTTTTTTAGTGGTAGAGTCTATATTGGGCCTGTGTTTTGGGACATAACAGCACAATTTTTCTGTCTACAACACCATCTGGGCCCCAGGCGCCATGCACACACATACACCCCCCCCCCCCCCCCCACCCCCCACACACACAGATCTGGAGCGCTTCATTTGGGATGTGCAGTAACGTGTTTGTCAACAATAAGGCAGAATGGACTGGATGACGTATGTGCGTTAAAACAAATGGATGGATGGAGTCGAGCCTGAAAAAGAGCAAGAGGCGGCACTGTGACAAATTTCTCTTGGAGCACTAGCATTAGGAAGACGATCCCCGTTGTGTAACTTGGCACTTGAGGCATGGCGAAGATGGAGATGGATGGAGGACAAGGAGTGTGTGTGTGTGTGTGTGTAAGGATATGAACGTGTTTTGACATCCCTGTTGCGTGTGAGCAGCTTAAAGCTTCTTTCTGAGGGGTGACGACACATCGGTTTAGGTCATAACCGACGCTGTTGGGTGGAGGACTTCTGCCTTTGAAGAGACGCTCTTTAAGGATTAAACAAAAGTTTGATAAATAAACACCCAAAGGTCAACAGTTCACCGGCTTTGTTGCAAAGCGGGCTTGTAGCTGATGAGTGGAAGGAGTGCTGAGAGGTGGTGGGTAAACATCACCGTCTTTGATGCCGATTGTCTCACATTCAGTCGGTGTGTATTCTGGGCTCTGCGTGTTTAACTGTAAGAAAATGTCACGTCCACTTCAAACTGTGCATGTAGTAGATAAAAGATGACAGGTTGGTTTATTGTCTGAAATTAGCATGTGATCCATATGCATGATTGGAGCGTTGTTGTACGCGGTTCTGTGGGTGTGAGTGCGCATCTGTACCTTGTAGGTGTGATTGGATGATGCATGATTTTTACTGTGATTACTGAAACTGTCACTCTTCAAGGACACAGAAAAGGAAGAAGAGAGGGAGGAGGAGCACTGAGACAGAAGAGGATAGAAAAGGGGGAAAGAAATAAGACGACGGTGAGAGGGAAGGTGGGAGGTAAAACAAGGTAGATAAAGAAATATAACAGGTAGCGTCATAAATCCAGATTGGTGGGCTAAATGCTGTCTCCCATGATCTGATGTTAGATATTAGGAGGTCAGAAGGAGCAGCATAGACACAAATGGCACACACCTCCAGCCATTTCCAACACTACCTAAACATTTCCATCTCATCTCCTCTTTCATCTACTTGACACCAGTTGAAACACAAGTTACAGGATACATCCAAATACTTCTATGCAGCCTCCTTCCTGCCTCCCTTTTCTTCTCCTTATGTATGACTAACAGCTCTATGACACTAACTAGGGCTGCAACTAACAATTATTTTCATTATCAATTAATATGGAAATTATTTTCTTGATCACAAGTTTCCAAAGCCCAATGTGATGTCTTCAAATTGCTTGTTTTGTCTGACCAACAACGCAACAATAATCAATTTAGAACCGACTATTCAATTTAAAGAAAAATAATCAGCAACTATATTGATAGACATTTTGATCCGCTGCTGCTGTTATAGATTATGATTTACAGTCTTCAATGCGCATTTTTGCACATTTCTAGATTATGATTTACATTCTTTACTGCACATTTTTGCACATTTCTAGATCATAATTTACAGTCTGTAATGCACATTTCTTTGTAATATATACACACATCATCCGTCACTTTATGTACATATTGTAATATTTACCTACCTGTCACTGTAAATATAAATCCAACTCACTGTACATACAGTATATAGACATCTTCACATGTACTGTACATAATCATCCAGTCCATGTATATCCATTTCTTTGCACTATTTGTATTGTTTACAACTTCCAGAACACTTGTATATAGACATTTCATTTTTACTTTTATTATTTTATTCCTATTTTATTGTTGCTCATTGTTGTTCCTAGCTGTTATTTCTATTCTGTGTAAGTACATTGAGAGAGCTGCATAAATCCAGAGTCAAATTCCATATACGTCTATACTTGGCAAAATAAATCTGATTCTGATTCTGATAATTGATTAATCATTTCTGTCATCTTTCAAACAAAAATACCAAACATTTGCTAGTTCCAGCTTGTCAAATGTGAGAATTTGTTGCTACTCATGAAATATCTCTTTGGGTTTTGGACTGTCGGGCGGACAAAACAAAGATGTGGCTTTGGGAAGTTGTGATGAGCATTTTTCGTTCTTTTATAGACTATATGATAAATCGAGAAAATATCGGATAAATGGATAATGAAAATAATTGTTAGTTGCAGCCCTAATTCAGTTTACTATCTTGGAAAAATAAAATATAAAAAAATATATATATATATTATTAAAAAAAATATTCACGTTTGAGAAGCAAAAACCAGGAGAGATTTTATTTTAAAAATGACTTGAACAATGAATTGGTCAAAATTATTGGCAATTAATTTTCTGGCGATCCACTAATCGATTAATCGACTACTTGTCTAAGCTTTTAAAGTAAACCAATCTGCGTATTATACAAAAGGTGGAAAGAGATTAAACGTGAGCAAAAGATAAAAGGGAGTAGAAAATGGCAGACAGAGCAGCAGCAGCAGAGGATGCTGTGTGAAGTATTGGAATGTGTCCAGTCGGCCGATGCAGCAGACAACATCACATCCAGCTCTGGAAGATCGTGTGATGGCAGCTATCACATTCACGCAGTATATGTAGCTTCGACTGGCCTGTATGGCCTCCACCATCTTCTCTGGTCCGACCCACATCGCTACAGACACACACACACAGGGCACACACACACACACACACACACACACACACACACACACACACACAGGGCACACAAACACACACACAGACATGAGCAGCCCCGGCCATGCAGCGACATGACAATAGCTAATGAAGCGTGGCAGGGAGCTAGCTAGCAAACTAGCTGGACTGCCCTGCCTGTCTGGCTTCCTGGCCTCCATTATCCCCACCAGCCCACCAGCCCCCCCCACTTATGTCTGGAAAGAAGCGGATGATTACTTCGACTTTCTCTGCGGCCACCTCTTTTTTTTTCTTTGGCCTGCAATCTCCATTTGGGACGGAGACATCCTCATGCATGATATGTTTTCCATCCCTCCGAGGCCTTTTAGTGATGTAGCAATGGTAAATAAAAGTGCATGCGGGTGTACGTGTAGTCGAAACAGGTCTAACCTGACTGCATAGCACAACTTTGTCCCCACAGAATAACACTGGGAATTTCCACCTTGCTCATTGAAATCCTATGTGGTTAATCAGTGATAGGAATCACTGACTCAAGCATCCAGCAGCAGCCAGGAACAAGACACCTGACGAGTAGTGTGCCGAACGCGATCGCCATGGCGATACCCCCAAGGAATGGATCATGTGATCCGGACCCAGGCACCTGATCTGGTGCAAGGGTTGTGGTGTCAGCAAGTGTAGTATAGGGTCAAAGGTCACACCGTGGGTGAAAAATCTATACACTGCAGCCTGTTAATGTGACGGGATGAAACTGAAATTTAATTACTAAAGAATAACCTCTTTTAGTAATGTAGCAGTCCCATATCATCACGAAATAATGCCCACTAACCAAACTGAAGAAGATGCAAAAATAAGAAATTCAAAATCCATTTATTACATGTGCAAATGCGACAGAATGTGAAATAACTAAGAGTCTACAACCAGCAGCTCTGTGAGGCTGTACCATAGACTGTATATATAGATGGATGACGTGTCTCCACTTCCTCCCACTGTACAAAAGTGAAGACAAAATATCCAGGATACGGGAGCTGCCATCTTGAGTCATTTGGAGTCAGAGTCTGCACAGTAGTTATCGGGGGCTGAAGCTGCAGTATCAAGGTCCCGCTCACACACCCACGAGCCGAGCATGGCTGCAGCTTGCTAGCGTGAGCCACCTTGCTGCTACGTTAGCACCACGGTAGCTGTTTGACTAGAAAAACACAACTACGAGCCTCCGGGTCTGCGTCTCACCCCCTTTTTATTAGGGCTGCACAATTAATCAAAATTTTATGGAAATCGCAATATGGCATTTTCAAATCGCAGGATGAGGAGGAAGTCGCAATATTTGTTAAAGGTGAAATGTGCGTCAAAATACCATTTTAAATTAAATATTGTGGTGCTGCAGAGATCTCCTGGCCTACACATCATATTCTACAGACTTAAGAAAACATCTTTGTTTGGTACAGATCCCCGCAAAAATCCAACCATAATCATTTTAATATTTTTGAATGATAATATCGCAAATCATACGCAATTGCAATATCAGTCAAAAATAATCAGAACTAGATATTTTTTCAAAATTGTTCAGCCCTACTTTTTATAGCATCAGATAACTAATTAAAACCAAACTTATTATAAAAATGAACACTTTAACAAACATCAGCGTGATAAGAACTACCTAAAATGACAGAAATCATCTTTGGGAAAAGATTATTTGATGTGTACTTTTTTAGTTTGGCCCATGTCCCATCTGCTAACATGGAGGGGGCGGGGTTTATGACCTATACTGCAGCCAGCCACCAGGGACGATCCAGATGTTTTGGCTTCACTTTTGGGGAGCTGTCATGTCGTCCATTTTTATATACAGTCTATGGGCTGTACTTAGGGAACAGTGGTGCATTGAGCTAAATGCTCACAGTTACAATGCTAACATGCTGATGTTAAGCATGCATAATGTTTATCATGTTAACCATCTTAGTTTAGCATTTAAGCATGCTAACATTTGCTAAAAGAATAACTGGGGCTGATGGGAATGTAATTAGTTTTGCAGGGATTTGGTCACAAACCAAAAATGAAGGGGGAGAGTCAGAAGATCACTAAAGTCTAAGGAAGTCCTTGACCAAAGAAATTCTTAGTCGACTAATTGATTACTTGATTTAATCGTCAGATCAGTGAAACTGAGTTTCTCTACAAAGAATCACACAAAAGCACCAGTTTAAATCTTGTGTTTACCAGAGATGTGCTCATAAGTTTCTTGGAAATAAGTCATTCAGCATGAAAAAAAGCATAAAAAAGTAATCAGCTAAAGAAATCTTACGATTAGTCCACTAAGAGGGGGCAGCCCTACCAAAGTCATTAGGTTTCATCCTCTGTGCATCATTAATGTCTGCACAAAATATCATGGCCATCCCTAAGGCTAATGTCGCCAGCTTGTCTAAAGACAAAAAAAAGTGAACTTTGGTCATAGAGCCATCACCAGCACAATATTATATATTATATATTATATATATATAACATATATTATATAATATAATAAATATTAGTTTTTTGGTCGGTATGCGGGCAATTTTACCTATGATATCGGACTGTTTACCTTTGATACACGTACCTACACTACTTGAAAAGCATGGATTCAAAAGCACAAGCCCTTTCACATTTGTTTGTCTTGACCAGTAATGTAACAGCACACTTTGTCCCTACAGTATGTCAACACTGTACTGCACTCCACTCTGAAAATATTCAGTTGGTTTGGGCAAAAGCTTTGAGCAGATTACCACTGAAATTGTTACTTTGTATAAGAAAAGGTAGGAATTTTTCCATTGGATCCACATGACAAGCAGCAGTAGTACTTATCATTTTATTGGGTTCGTTTTTTCTACTGCGTTAGACTTTGTGTGTTTGTGTCCAGTGCTCCCAGTCAGTCCCTGCTGACTCAGTATGTTTACATTTAGAGCATTCCAGTCTTTCCTGTGCTGTTCCGTCCATGTCCGATCGCTCACTCTCTCCCCTTTCTATCTTTTCATGTGTTCACTATCTCCTTCTCCTTCTCCTTCTGTCTTTATTCTCTCTTCTTATCTAGCCCTTTTGTTTTTTAACTTCTATATCTCCGTCTGTCGTCTGGTGTTGCTTCCATTCGGGAGGTTTTTAGTTTCTCTGTTGGAACCAGAGCTCATGCAGTACAGTACTAATTTATAACTAGTGGTGGCATTGGTTCATGTTCATTGCTGTTGTGGCTGTTAATGTAGAAGAGTTGATAAAAATGTGCACCACTTGCTGCATTTGTGCAAAACTGAAACGGAACAAAAGGAGATTTTAATCCAGTATACATTTATAAATGAGTAATCTGAACTAATTTTCCTTTACTATACACATTTCCTATTTGGTAACAAAAACAATCTTACTCTGGGTCAGTGGCGGTTTTAGACTCTTATATAATTATCTAACCCTCTGAGACCGCTGACATTACTGTCTTTAAGAGGATGTAGCAGTCTTAACGCTAGAGTGAAGATATATTGGTGTCATATGAAACTAGAAAACCTAAGGAATTGGTACCAACCATGTCATGCTAGCTTGTCGAGAAGGAGGCTAAATAACGCTCCAAAGTTAGGCTAAATTTTGGCGAGGGAAAACTGGTAGGGCGATGTTCAAAAGGGGTCCCTTGACCTCTGACCTAAAGATATGTCAATGAAAACAAGGTTCTATGGGTACCCACGAGTCTCCCCTTTACAGACATGCCCACTTTATGATAATCACATGGAGTTTGGGGCAAAAACCATGCAGTTTTATGCATACAGTATAAATGTGTTATTTTCTCCTATTCTAAAAATGATGTATTTGAATATTTCTGCATACTGGTGTCCCTAAACAGTCTTCGAATTGCATTAAATGGTTATCACTGTAAAGCTGAGACTCTTGTGGATTCAATGAGCCCAATTGTATTCATGTGTGATGATGTTAGTTCCCATAGTAACCATTTCATGTAGTGAGAGCATTTTTGAAATTTGAAAATGACCTAAAAAGCAATACAGAATGACTGAGAGCCTTACTTCTTCACGTTGCATTATGTTTATGTTAATATTTTGAATTGTCACCCGGTGCCTGAATTTTGTGTTTTCCTTTACACAAATAAAGACATTTTCACCCTAACGTGATGCAAAAAAGAATAGAAAATTGGTGCATAAAAAATTACCAGAATGTAGGAAATGTATGGAAATGCAATGGAAGTGTTTGACGCTCAAAATTTTCTGGGGAGAATCCCAGACCTAACACTTAATATGTGTCCCCACCAATGTTGTAACAAAACCTGCGCCCTTGACTGTACACATGGTACATCCTCATTGGGGGCTGAGCCCCCCTAAAGGTCTGATCCTAGAATCGCTCCTGCTCTGGGTCTATAAAGTGGCATGCTTGTATTGTTAGTATATTTGTTAGCCACCAACTGTGCACCAAGAGGAACTCATTGGTTTAAATAAGCAATTCCAACAATGCTAATAATAGACCGTATTCCCATTATACAACAAGAGCTTGTTGAAGACAAAAATGGAGGAAAAACATTCTCCTTTAGTTCCCCCATCTTACTATGTAATGCCTTTAGCTGCAGTGTGGATAGTTAGCATGCAGCCAGGGCCTTTCTCTCATTATTTTACAGCTATCTGCCATCAGCGTATTAGTCTTCCTGGAGTCGACTTTACTGCTACCACACTGTGTAAGTTATACTCAGCAGAAACAGGGAAATGGAGGAAGAGTGAGAGAAGGGGGAGAGGGAAGAAAGAAAGAGGGAGGAAAATTCTAGTTTTTTTTTTAGAGGGACTTGGTACGAGGATTGCCCTAGGAGACGGACTGAGAAAGAGACGATAAAGCCTAAGGAAGAATGGCGGAGAGAGAAAGACCAAGATAGAGACATAGAGAGCAGAGAACAGGAAAGGACAGCAGAAACCTCAGGAGAGAGGCGATGGAGACGGCTGGGGAGCCTCAGATAGACGAAGATAAAAAGCAGAGGGGGGGAAGGAGAGGAGGGGAAAGTGAGGGACGATGGAGGGAGAAGATAGATGGCTCTCTGCAGACTTGCGCAGTGTGTTGGGTAATGCTAGGTCACCGGGGGACTAATCTCTACTGATGCTGCAGCATTGAAGCAGTGGAATGATAATAGCCTGTTTGTGTTTGTGTGTGTGGGGGGGGAGGCATGTGTTTGTGTGTGTGGCTTTGCATATGGATGTGTGTGAAAAGATAACACGTTTACATTTGGAGGTACCACTTTTTTGTCTCCTTTCCTCTCCTGCTAGAGTCGCACACAAACACTTACAGTACTCGTGTACATACTTGCGCACATAACCCCACATCAACACCTTATGCCCTGTAGGACTGAGTCACTCGTCTGCTGCATAACTGAGAACAATATTCATCTGTTGTGTCTGCGAACACTGTTCAACTGTTGTCTCTTCCTGCGGGGGTCATGGGTGTTGTTGTCGTTTTGTCGACCCACATCAGGCCTTAGTGGCTGGGGTTTCAAGAGCTCTGGACCCTTGAAACACTTCCAGATTGTCAACATGCCAACTCTCTACGCTCAGCTCACACCCGGGCCTCTAGTTTAACATCAGTAAAGTGGCGGTAACGTCCAATAACGCCACGGTGGTGTGTGTCTTCCTGTTAACGCTGGCACATGCTCCTGGGCTGGGTGTGGCGATCCTGATGTTAGAGAATCTAGATGGGACGTATTGGCACAGTCCCTATAATATTATACGAATACTCTGGCTAATATGAGAAAAAAATATAATAAACTTTGTGTGTGGCCAGGGATGTCCTACAAGCCGATACTTTGGTACCAAGTCGATGTCAAAATTGTGAAAACCTGACTTGTACTTGTTTTTCTACGGTACTGAAGGTACCGGGGATCAGGAATCAGGAGATTACATTGATTTACATTATGATGCGTTCAGGCTCTATTCAGTAAAAATGAATATTAGCCGTAGGGAAATTCTTACGTTATCATGATGTGTAATCTTGTAAAATTTAGTTTTTGGCGAGAAACTTGAGGCAGATCTTTAGGGATTAATAATAAATTCACAAAAACAGTAATGAAGGGTGTATTTTGAAGTACATTTACATACATTTTTTTTTTTTTTTTACCGTGGTATCGAGAATCGTGGAATTTCAGTGGTATTGGCATAGACTACTAAATTTCTGGTAAAACCTGACGTATTTAAGTAGTGAGTGAAGTTTTACATACAGTTCTGGGAGCCGAGCTGGCCGGTACAAGTTTGTTATTTTTAATTAGCTCCACCTTTTACAACTGGAAACTAGAATCCCCCGTTTCTACTCTGTCCTAACAGCAATACGTAAAGCTTTGTCTCCAGACACACTGGTATGCTAATGAGCTGACATTCACATCATATAATAAAGTATTTTTGGGAACAGCGTCTGGGAGGTTAATTATCATTGGATGTCTTTTCCGAGTGCTCACAGTGTATTTTAGGTAACACGTTTGTTGTAACGGTCATGCAGATGGAGGGGTGCTAATGTGTTTTGGGTGTTGCATTTCAGATCTGTATGCGAGATATCGTGTGTGCGTCTGTTTGTGTATAAAATAGATGCATCGGGGCCTCTGTTATAGTATGTGTGTGCCTATATGCTCACACACTGTAAACGGGCATTGAGAAAGAAGGCTCCTTGGCAGGTGGGTGTCACAGTCCCATGTGACTTCTGCTGGTATTCAAGGCTGGGCTCGCCTTGTCCCTCCACTGTGAGTCTACAGCAGTGAGCGGGAGCTACTGTACGGTGTCCTCTGTCCGTCCATCCATCCCTCTCTCCTACCCTATGGAGTTAAACTCGGGTCTGACCGCTAAGAAGAAATGGGGTCTGGCTTTGTGTGTGCTCCGCCTGCGCCACAGGGCCCTCCGAAACAGGTAGAGGGGGAAAAATGAGGGAAATAAATTGTCGAAGGGGTGCTGGATAGACAACACTAATAGGCAAGATTCAAGACCGGGTGTGAGTTCTCGCTTTCAACTGGTAAAGCTTCGTTTTAAGACTTTGTTGTGTGTTTTGTCTTAACATTTTATTTAACGAGGTATCCCTTGTTTACTCCTCTGCAGGACTCCTGTAGAGGAGAAAGAATGAGCGAGAGAAGGTGGCAAAGGGTCACCGGACTGACAGGACTAATAGGCTAAATAATGATTTTTATATGTGCACTGCAGGGCTGGGGTAGTTTTGTTTTGGTTGTACCTTTTCTTAGGTCCAAAAATGCTTTTCCAGTTTCACCTCTCAGGCTACCCTTCCTTATTGGTGGAGGTTGTTGGAGTGTATGCAGCCTGACAGTAATACCTGCAGACACTACTCTAGTAGTGTGTTTTATAGCTGCAATGATTAGTCGAGTCATTGATTGGTCACTTCGCATGAAATTAATCAACACCTATTTTGATAATTGATTAGTTGTTTCAGTGATTTATCTAGCAAAAAACTTTCTAATTTCAGCTTCTCAAATGTGAGAACTTGCTCCTTTACTCTTCTTTTAGATCACATTAAACCAGCTGGCAACTCCGGGGAAGCCAATGCTGAAGAGCCTTAAACTTGCATTCTTTCTAATAGCCAGCAGGGGGCGACTCCTCTGGTTGCAAAAAGAAGTCTGATTGTATAGAAGTCTATGAGAAAATTACCCTACTACTCACTTGATTTATTACCTCAGTAAACATTGTAAACATGAGTTTATGGTCTCAATCGCTAGTTTCAAGTCTTCTTCAATACAGCATGATGTTCATTTAGTAAATTATGGTCCCATTTAGAGTCAAATAGACCATAAAGCAGGGTATGCTTTAGGGCGTGGCTACCTTGTGATTGACAGGTCGCTACCACACTGTTGTCCGGTCTGGGAGATGTTCGTGTTTTCGTCTTAGATCTTTAACCCTTTCACAGTGTGTTTTCAGTTCATGAAAGTTAATTATTTTGGTCGCCTAAAAATGTCGTATTCAGCATTCGGTTGTACTTAGCTCCACCCTCTCGTGTCACTTCTGGTTGCAAATAACCAAGATGGCGACAGCCAAAAACCAAGATGGCGACGGCCAAAATGCCAAACTCGAGGCTTCAAAACGGTAGTCCATAAACCATTGGGTGACATCACGGTGACTAGGTCCACTTCTTATATACAGTCCAAACATTAAACAGAATATTATTGGGTTTTTGGACCGTTGGTCGGACAAAACAAGACATTTGAGGACATCATCTTGGATTTTTTCACTATTTTTTGACATTTCATAGACCGATCGATTAATCAAGAAAATAAAAGGCAGATTAATTGATAATGAAAATAATTGTTAGCTGCAGCCCTAAAGTGTTTTAAGTATTTTTTAAGAAAGCAAAACCTGAGAATTTGTTTTGGTCTTGATCTGTTTATAACTGAAAGACAACAAGAAAAGACAACAGCAGGCAAGCTGTGTATCGAGTGTATTTTAAACATTGTTTGAAAAGGAGTGATAACCAGTTCTACCACTCTTCAAACATGTTAATGTTTCTCAAGCATTGAAAGCTTTTCTTATTTTGCTTTTTGTGTTGCTGTTGACACATTTGACTTCCTTACTTTTGGGTAGACCACACTCATTATGGCATCGCGGTTTAAATCACGTTTCTATTTTCATTCCTGCAGCGGATGAAGCTGAAAACAGCAAACAGGCTTGGATATGTAACACCAGAGAAGGTGCAATGGTTGCTGCTATTTCTAAGACATCAATCTCGCACATGTAAACAGAAAGTTAAATTCAACAACCTTGATTTTTGTCCTTCTATATGGATTTTGCAGAGAATACGCTTAAAAACAAGAGGAATTTAATTCAGTGGATACCTCTGTGATTTTCGCATTTTGTGGAAATTAAATTTGGACAACATCAGTCCACATTAACGCATAAAAACAAGCTCTCCATTTTCCCTTTTTTCTTTGGATTGACAGGTCTATATTACATCTTATTGTAGTTCTGAGGCACAGTTATATATACAGTATATATAGATCTCATTAAGGGTGATTGGCAGTGATTAATAGAAATGATTTAGAGCCTGCTTCAGAAAACTAATAACGTTATGTTACTTTTCAGGCTGATTATTGTTACCTAGCTCGAGATGGGGCCTTTGCTATCAATGAAGCCCCTTGGGGAGTGGTGAGCAGGCTGCAGCAGCAGAGCTAATAATAAACAGTCTCAAACCAGCAAGTACATGATTCCTCTGTGTCGCTTGTAATGACTGTGGACTTTGGCAGATTAAAATATAATTTCCACCTCAACAAGATATTTACATGGTTTTAATTACTGCAGACCATTTTTGGAGCATAGTCAATATTAAGTTGAGTCATTTATTTAATACACAGGATTCATGTTGCCGTTATTTTTAGCCGCAATCCAAGTAAAGCATTCATATATAAGCCTGATTTGCGTAAAAAAGATCAGAAAGAAAAAGAATAGTGAGGCATGATTGTGCAGGCTGTTCTCATACACCGTTCGTAGCTATACCCACAAAAAAGTAATGCATTGTAATTAATATATATATCCCACAAAATCAATTTGTATGTGAATAATGTGTATAAAGAGCGAAAAAACACAGCGTATGGAGACACACACTGGCTGTATCTAAAACCACATACTATACTAGTAGTACGTACTGATTTGGCCAAAATGTAGCATGTAGTATGCAGTATGCGAACAAAAGCAAAACCTACAGTATTCCAAAAAATACCCGGATGTCGTGCTGATTCGGAAAAAATCTCCAGTATGCATCGGACCAGTCTACCTCGCCTGCTGGATCCCACAATGCAAAGCGCTGGAACGGTCACTTTCGGTCATTTTTGTAATGTAAAGTTGCGGAGGTTTGCTATTGTCCGTGCTGTTTACTTCCGCTTTCCAAAACCGGAAACCCGCGAAACCCGGCCTAGCGTACTACAAATTCCATACTACATACTACTGACGAACGCAGTATGCAGTGTACAGTACATACTGCATACGTCAGTAGTATGTAGTGGTGGTTTCGGATACAGACACTCTGACTTGTCAAAGCACGAAACACACAGGTGTAATTAATAACATTAACGATAGCTCCACTCCATAACAACCTACCGTCAAAATTGTGAACTAGTTTGTTCGAACTCATGGTTAAATCTCACTTGTTGTTGTGGCTGTTCTCAGTTTAATTATATAGGGTTCACAAAAAGTCTTGCAGCGTGAGTTAAATTAGGTACATAATGGCGGTAATTCAGTAAATTAGGTTAATTGTCCAGCCTAACAAAAGTATATGTCGGGTTCTGATCCTTTTGCATTCTCGCTTCCTGTTGAGAAAGTCCTTATCTGGGCCACGATGAGCACCACAGGTGATAGATGAACATACTTGAGAGAAGACAGTTTGTGTATTTACTGTATGTGTGCCTACAGCATGTTTGTATTCGCATTTTACATACATGCAGACGGCTTCTTGTGACGCTCTCGCTTGCTATAAGTGAGCGTGGGCGGATGTAACCTCCATAATACCAGGCTTTGTGGCTGGCTGACGTCATTGGAATGTATAAATACAGAACGCAGTGAATGAGTGCACTATATTGAAAGGAGTGCAGAGGGTGAAATGTACCGCACAATGGAAGATACAGCAGATACCCGTCGGCTCTGTGTCTAAGATGTGTTGCGAGATGTTTCTATACTGAGCAGAAGAACCCACGAACCCCAGACTAATGGCTTTTTGTACAACGGAGCACAGAAAACACACATGATTTTCCTGGTGTGCATGTGTGTGTTTGGGGATGTCGGTCTTTGTGTTTAGGAGATAGAAATGTGCTTGTCCCACTCGGTCTGCAGTCATGTCACTTGACTTCCACTGCCTCAAGGCGCTGTGTGTGTGTGTGTGTGTGTCTGTGTGGGTTTTGTGTATGTACACATACGCCACCCCGGCAGCCATGTAGAGCAGTGCTCCTGTTTTCCATTGCAAATTTTAATCCAAGTCAACTGGTTTTATCGCAAGGGTTTTCCATGCAGCCATGCCCGCTGCAGGTTTATTTTGGTGCATCTCTATATTCGTGCGTGCTATAGGGGATTGCATAGATTTAGCTCGTTAACCTTTGTTGCCTGCCATCTTTGAGCATGTTTGCATTTGTGCCCCTGTGTATACGTGTACTCTATGCATTATATATCTACTGTAGAGTTCAGTCAATTCAGCGTAGCGTGTGGTCTTGTACCCATCGGCTGCCTGTGGGGAATTTCAACGACAGTCGATTCGGCCTCTATAGATCGATGTGGCCTGAACCCTGCGACACAAAGCCGAGTATTTATGCTTTGCCGTGTCTATTAACTAGACGCTACAGTATTTAGCTTAATCATAGAAAGCTGCTCAAAACACTGCAACCCCATTATGATTGTTGTAACTAAATTATGGCTTACATTCCAGATTTTTAGCCATTTAGCTGATGCTTTCATCCAGAGTGACACACAGTACAGTGTGTGAGGGGGACGCAGGTCATTGACTTGTGTAACAACAACTCTGCAGGGTGCATGGCTATTGATGAAACACATATTTATTGCTGTAAAATGCATAGATTCATTTAGTTGCATTGTGTATATTTTGTATTTTCGTCGGAGCTAGCTGGAGTGCCTCGTCGGTTATGAAGCTACTTTATTGATCCCTGTGAAGGGAATTCAATTGTTACAGCAGCTCTGGGAACAAGAGGTAGATGCAGACAGGCAATCCAAATCTCAACATGAAGAATAACTAGGAAATAGAAATTAAGAGAAAACTCTACCCGCATGAAAAATAAATCAAGTTTTGTGCAACTGCAGCTGCCAAAGTGCTGTGTAATGAATAAGTAAGCTGTGTTATTAGCTTATCTAATAATGATAATACTTTTCTATTGATTTGTGCTCTGATGAAACAATGAGATTCAACCATCTCTACTGCCTCCTCCTCCTTTATGAGAACACCTAGTAGATCAGATAATCATTGAGAAAATCGACCTCTAGCTCCGTAGTCTTGCTAGAGTTGCAAGTTGGAGGTGGTAACAGATCCACAACACATTCCAAACATACAATATCCCAGTACAACATGACTGCTCATTTTGTGGTGTACCTGCATTGTTGAGAGCTTCTCGCCAAGCTTGATGGGCTGGATGGTTATGAAAGCACTGCAGAGGTCAAAGGGTCAAAGGGTCTCTTTAGGTTACAGTAAAACAGATGTTACTCACCAGAGGCCTCAGGTCAGGTTAGTCTCTTCATGCTTTGTGAGTACATATACTGTACCCTGAGATTTTGATGTCATTTGGAGCCAGAGTCTGCGCAGAAGTGATCAGGGGCAAAGAACGTATATTTCCAAGAAGTGAAAGTCAGCGCCCAGCAGCAAAGTTCCGCCATTTTGGACTGAAAGCGACTACCGGATGCCAGTAAAATGTCCGCCTAAAAAGTGCCGTACAAAAGTAAAACAAGATTATTTCTATTTTATTGTCACATTCTACCGAAAAAGGCATGTGTCGAACAATAAAATATTATAAATATAATAAGTGTTTTCAGTACAAAATGGCGGCAGAGGCTGTTGTCAAAAGACTTTTTGTCTCTTTGCTTCTATACTCTTTGTCGGGGGCCCGGAGCCGCGGTATCGAGGTCCCGCCCATACAACCAGCCGAGCTAATCACGAGCCGAGTACGGCCGCAGCTTGCTAGTGTGAGCTACCTAGCTGCTACGTTAGCACCACGGTAGCAGTTTGGCAAGAAAGACACAAGAACTCACCATAATATCTCTATAACTACATCTATGATCAAATTGACACATGTTCTATTACACAGACGCATGACGATTATGGAAAGTTAAAGTTACATCTCCTCTCTCATTTCCCGAGCCTCCGGCTGCGTGACTACTTCACTCAGATCAGCTGTCAATCATGACGTCTCATCCCCTTTTTATAGCATCAAACAACTAATTAAAACCAAACTTATTATCGAAATTAACACTTGAACATGCATCAGCGTGATAAGAACTACATAAAATGACAGAAACCATCTTTGACTACTAGTACTAGTACTTTGACTTTTTAGTTTGGCCCATGTGCCATCCACTAACATGGAGGAGACAGGCTCCATGAGCTATACTGCAGCCAGCCACCAGGCGGCGATCGAGATGTTTTGGCTTCACTTTTGGGGATCTGTCATGTCGTCCATCTTTAAATACAGTCTATAATCACGACACTCCTGCCAACTTACCTGCACATGACTGGAATTGGAACTCATCTGTGTGAAGTCGGATTAAGTGCCTCAAGTGACGCCACTTGGAAATTAATTAATTTGGAAATTAAAAATACCTGGAGGTGTGGAGTTAGACAGAAGTGAGCGTACCAGACCTCTTTAACCCACTCCTCATGTCTGCTTGAGGCTACAGTAGCAGCTAGAGGCTACATTAGCCGCTACTAGCACATTACACCCAAATCTCAGAATGAACCGTTGGCGGTCGAGTTGCATTTTGGGTAATGTAGGCACCATGTTTTTACATGAGCAATGCGTGGAATAAAAAAGACAATATCTCTGGTTTTGCTTCATCGATTTAGTATTTTTTTTTAAACTGTCCATTGTGAGTCAGACCATGTTACAGGAGTGCAGTGTTAAATCAGGCAGATGTTGTCTGGGCCCGTCTTGCCTTGTGGATTCACCATGTTAGCTGGTGAAAATCCCTCTGAATAAAAGTTCAAAGATTATGGCAGCAGCCTGTTTTTCCACATTCATAGTGCTTACTGTATGGGAATCTAGCACTGCACCTTGTGATAATGTACTGAATTGATGGCTGGTGGTATGAAACAGGATCCTGCTGAGCCATAATGTGCAGCTAGAGGTTACGTGGGGGCAGTGACGCCAGGCTGCATCCTGAAAATAGCGGGTGAGATCTCAGCTCTCCACACAGACACTCACTCTGGAGGAGAGGAGAGAATGAGTCAGCTGTCCGACCGGGCCGAGATGGAGAGACGGAGAGAATGAAAGATTAACGATGAATCAATCAGAGGTAGAGACTGTTGGAATGGGTAAGCAGAGCTGAAGGACACCCGCGGTCTGAAACCCACGCCTTAACATTGAGAGTGGAGGATGATGCTCTTGTTGCTAAGGAATACCTGTTGCCCTGGTGATAACGAGACATGTTTAAGGATGAGTCATCACGTTTGAACTCGAGAGCGGTCAACTGTCAACTATACGGCTTCTCGGCGGTCGGAGATGTGTTAGCAACGCTCTGTGGTTCCCTTTGTCATTAACGGCAGGATACATCGCTGATGTCAAGTCTCAGAAGGCATGCGGATAAAATGATTAGTTCCAATTAATAAAAAGACGGGGTAGAATATAGACAACTGCAATTAATATGTTTTGTCTTGTCCAAACGATTCAGGGAACAAAAAAAAAGAAGAAAAAATTGCAAAGAGAATATGCAATGAGACAATATGTTAGAGATGCATTTTAGTCTTTCCATAAGAATATGCTTATGGAAGCAATGTATTTTTGTAATTATTTATTGCACAACCGCATGTATTTTAGCCTCACTAGGGCAGGAAGAACAAGACTTGACACAATTTCAAAGCAAAGGTTTAAAAAGGCACTCGTAGTAGCTCGTTATCACTCTCACGTCTTTCGACTGTAATTTTCAAGAAAAAATTTACTTTTCTTTTTTTCATGCTTGGTAGCTATGCGTCATTAAATGGGACAAACACAGCGAGACCCAGATTCCTCACGAGCGAACGGGAATAAACGAGCAATTGTGGAATTCTTTTAACTGGTTCAGCTGCCGATTTGCTGTGGATGGATGGAGGAGTCGCCACACAAGCAGCAAAAACAAGCCAAAACACAACAACAAAAACATGTGTATGGATGGACTGGAATACTCAAAAGAAACTGTGTGTTGACAGGAGGCAGAAGAATTCATAAACTCACAAACTCCCTCTGACAACAGCAGAGACTCAAACTTATTAATGCATTTAAAGACGCAGTTTCATAGTGATGGGATTTAACATGAGAACAGCATATGAGCCATGTTGATTTATACCTTTCATGTCCATAACTTTAGCTGTGGCCAAAGCCTGAATTAGCTTATTCTTCTTTGCCATAGACTTCCATAGCTGTTAAAGTCAGTGAGCCACACAGTTGTATCAGGTGACATGTTTCTCCACTTCAATTAACATGGACACTGGTTTATTTTGAGTCCACATACACCATCCTGCTGCTGTAAATACTCTGTGGAGGAAAAAAAATCATGGCTGAAAATATTCCCTAACAAAAACAGCATTTACTCCTGATTGAGTAACATTTGATAAGAACTACAAGGCCCAGCTATTTTAAGCAAATTATTTTGCCATTAGAAATGAAAGAGTACAGTATATTCATGACCCATTTTTAAATATTTATGTATTTTTTTTTTTTTTACGAAATGAGCTTGAGGGTGAGAGCCAGGGAGGAGAAGAACTAACACATTGTTGTTTTTGGTCTTTTCTTGGGATTTGTTGACATTAAAGGACCTATTATGCGTATTTTCAGGTGCAAAACGCTTTACTTCTCCGCTCCAGCTTCGCTCTAACTAGCTTTGTTTGAGGGCATGCCAAACTAGCCGTTATGCAAATGTGTTACTTGGTGACATCATGACGTTACGGAAGAAAAGGCAGGTTTTTCAGAAAGGTGTTTCAGAAAGTTCAGGAGCAGTGTTTCTGTGGGGGAGAGTAACTCCCTTTGGCGTGGACTTTGTAACTTTGCAGACCTTTTACATGCACAAATAACTATTTAACACACTAAAGGAAAGGGAAAAAAGCACAAAAGCATAACAGGTCCTCTTTAACCATAATAAACAATATCGCCCTGGATATACAGTCATGCCCTATGTATGTTGGTTAGGCACTGAGGGATGATTATAGCCCGACCAAGGCCAATACCGATGTCAATAGTTGGGAGTTTAAACAATCTGATTAATATATCAGCCAATAGTCATCCAATCGGGTACCTTGTGTCAGTGACAGCCCATCAAGCGTCCAATGCTGGGAAGCGACGCGACCCCTTGCGTCCAACAATGCCCCTGTACACGTACCATAAGTCTGAAACTTTAACTTCATTTTCATGATGACAGCGGATTCTTGTAATTGTGGATGCAGAGCTGTATTTATATCTAAATGAATGTTTGTTGTGAGGGTAAATCTAGAAGTTGTTTACTTCTACACTGTTGATATTTTCAGTGCCCTCACTGCCCGGTCAAGTCAACAATTTACAGCAACAGAGCTGTTCAGACACGATTACACAGTGTGTTATGATGAGGAATTTATTGGTAGGAAAAAATTGCTTTACTATTAGTGTTGAATCCAGTCCTCAGTGTTGTCTCAGTTTCCATCTCTTCCCTGTGGATTTTGTCAAATGAAATCATTTAACATCTCTTTTTCTTTTTTCAATATTCTCCACATCCCTCAGCAGCACAACGCAGCATTTTCACTGCAGTCATGATGAGCTTCTGCAGATGACAGAGCTGGTTTTCAGGTGTGAATGATGGAGCTTGGACATTGTCCTCGGCTGATTAGCATTAGTGCTTCTTTTGTATGCTGCTAATTTTCAGATAAAGCACGTTGGATCCGGTAAAAACTGCCGGGCTGTTGAAATTGTGACACTGAGGCTGCAGATGCCATTGAGGGGCGTGAGAGTGGAAAGGCAGACACTGAAAACGGGCAGCGTGTGTGTGTTCACATCTCTCCACGCACTTACACTTGTTTTAGGGTGTAAGAAGCAGCCTGGGCATGTCCACACACATAACAAGATGTTGAAGGATGGAAGACACATTCTGCTGTCATTCACTTCCACAGTAAAAGGTTATATATAGGCTGAGAGACTCCTGTCTCAACCTGTGCTCAGCGCTTCAAAATAGGGTTTTACCAATATAGTTTGAGTATGAACAAAATCATTGAAATGTAAATTAAAATATGCATTTAATGTCCTGTTTTAAACGTGCATTACTGCAGGAGTGGACAATGCCTTTTACATAAACATGAAAATACTTTTACTTTACACGACGTAGGACATTCCTGATGGGTCATATTTGCTTCTCCCACACTGCCCCGAGGCAACGCGATCACACACGTGCACAAACGCAAGTGTTATCAAACTGAATCACTACAGTGTTTATACAATCCTGGGAATCATCACAGATCTTCCATTATACTCACCTTAAAGTGGTAGTAGGCAACAATTTTTTGGCATAAATTGGCAAAAATTCCATAATAATCTTTCAGCATATTGTAATTGAAGTGGTCTGAGAGATAACTAGACTTCTGCTCCTCCTCATGTCTCTGTTTTCAGGCTTTAGAAAAATCTAGCCTGTGACGGCAGATTTTGACCAATCACAGGTCATTTCAGAGAGAGAGAGCGTTCCTACTGGCTGTGCTCCGGTCATGTGACCAGAACTTGGCTTCCATTACCAGATTTTACAATGGCGGCCGAGTCACAAACTTTCTCATTTTACAGCTAAACAGTACACTACAAGATAAATCTGAAAACATTTGAGGCGAGAAATAGTCATTACAGTAACAGAATATTGATTCATATTTGATCAGCGCTGCCTAGTTTGACCGTTTGGTCCGAGTTCGTGAGTGATTGACAGCCGGCTCTCATAGACGGCAGCTGGACAGCGGACCTTGTTTTCCTCCGATAAGTGAAATCCTTCAGATGCCGTTAGGAGCACCGGAGGACACAGTAGGACACAGAGGAACATGTTTTTTTTCAGGTTACCTGTTTCATGTACTACTGTCACGATATAGCGGCCGTTTTCTAAAAATAACTTTTTTAAATCATATTTGCGCCGATCTCGCCTACTGCAGCTTTAAGTCAGTGCTGGGTTCATTCTGTCCTAAACAAGTGTCTGGTATGCTTGCAATGAGGAAAATGACAGCTTGTTTGAGTCATGGTCGTAAAACCTTTCTGGTTACTGTGGCAGACATATGTACAAAAATAAAAGGCACCTGGATCAGAAAGACTTTGCTCAATACTGTGTAGGGTGTGCCTATTAGTTTTCAAAAATAAGAGCTATTTTAACTATTAAAATACGGTTGAAATTAGATTTTAAAAGTTATGCAAAAATTAGATTTGGATAGATTTTAAAATGTACCATTTGCATTACAAACATGTTTTTTGTTTTTGTTTTACCGGAAGCAACAATGACTTTCAGATGTTGTACGGATCCTCTCCAATCTTTTGTTCAGATCGTGGCCTTTCTGACCACTTGTGTCTGTAGTTAGCACAATAATTAACCTTTATTTACCTGTCATCCTGCCATTCCACATGGGATTTAGAGACACAGCTATTTAGTAAACCTAAAAAAAATATATATAATATATATGTTCTGGTAACACATATACAAAAGAAAAAAGAAAAAAAACCATCAGTTACAACATTATATTTAGTTCTATATAAATTCAAGAAAACATGTTTATGTGGAAAGTTTACCAAAGAAAGTGCACTGATTAGCAGAAGAAAGAAACAAAATGTTATAAGACTGTAACTGTAATGTTATAAAACTGAAGTGTAGAGTGGTAAACATACAGTAGCTACTGTGCATAGGCGAGGCGGAAGTATCCCCTTTCGTTTGAGAAGCAAATTGATGCTGCTCGTGTGCAAATTAGTGCTAATAAGTGGAGGAAATTGATTATTACACCTTTAACCAGAGGAGTGGGGGATGGTTAGCATGAAACTCTGCATACTGCTGAACCTTAGTGACAGTTTTTAGAATCACTAGTTTAAAATACTGATTGTGGTGGTTTCGTTTACAACAGTTGTACAGATGTTTTTGCTGAGAGAGATCATGGAAATCATTTGTTTTTGTAGAGGATATTAAACAAGGACACACTGTTCTCGTCTATTTGAACACACCCACCCCACCCCTTAGCTAAATAAAATGACAAACATCGCCCAAAAAAAAACCAATCAGCGATGTAGTCAGCCATTCGCCTATTGCCGATATTCGTCCAACACTTAAATAAGGTGGCAGCTGGCTGGAGGGAGATCACCAGGAGATCGCCTGAAAGTCATTTCCAGTAAATATCACAATATAAAACGTGTGTTTTCTGTTTAAAAAGTCTAAACGTCGGAAGATAGCAAGTACTACTCACCCATCTTTTAGGTGATTACGTCTCCGGTCTGATCACTTTAGCGCACAGCTGATAGGTACGTGTTTTGTTTACATGACGTACCGTAACGCTTGCTGTCAGGACACGGTTTCACTCTCTTTTGTGGCCGAGTTCTCTGCCATCATTACGGTTGTTGTTGAATTATTCCTAATTCAGCTTGACCTAACGTCACATTTCGTTTTCAGTGAATGAAAGTGACGTTGTGTGACTCCTGTCATGCGTTGCATTCAGTGCGCCGAGACAGACGTCCACGGTTTTTCCTCTATTGAATATAATTTTCATATTCGAATATCTGTTCTTTTACTATTCGAATATATATTAAAATGTTGAATATTCGTTGACAGCCCTAGTAACATCTCACCTTTATACAAACAAAAGCTGATACAAACATCCGTCTTCATTTCTAATTACACAAATGCCGCACAGTACAATAGGGAATGATGACCTTAGTTCACTGTTGTGCTTAAAGTCAAGATGAGCTTGTTTTCAGCCTCCTGTTTGTGTTTTCCACTTGCTCAGCACTAACGCTTTCTCCACCTCCACCTGGAATGATGTACAGTATACACAGACACCCACATACGAGGCTTTGTTTGTGTCCGTGCTGTCTCTCTCTCATTTCTCTCTATCTCTGTCTCTGTTTTTGTTTCTGTCTGCTGCGTCTGTATTTCGCTGCCTGTGTCTCTGTTTTGTTCTGACTGGTCTCTCTGCTTCTCAGCCTACACTACTCGCTCTCTACCTCTCCGCCTCTCTATTTTTCTCCGTCTCTGCTTGTGTTTGTCTGCCTGTCTCTCTCTCTCTGTATATACTGTATTTGTCTCTTTCTTTTTGTCTCTTACCTGTCTCATTCTGTCTGTCTAATTCTGCCCGCATATTTTCCTCTCTACCTCTTTCTGTTTATGTCTTTCGGGTTGTTGGTTTTCGTCTGATACGCTTCTCTCTGACTTCCATCTTTCTCTTTCTTTGTTTTCTGCCCACCTCTCTTCCTCTTCCTCTTCCTCGTCCTCGCTTCTCTTCATCTCTCTACCTGCTCTCTGTCTTCTGTTGTCTCTTCACCCACTCGATTCGTCTTTATCCTGTCACCTGTCTGTCTCTCAGGCTGTGGCGTCTTCGCTATCTAAATGTTTTTTGCTGCTCGGCACGGGTCCAGAAAGTTATGGGAGGCTAAGTGTTCGCACAGCCAATGGCGAGATGAGCCTTATAAAAGCGCTGAGCTTATAGACGTGATGTATGACACCCTACGTGACTGCTTTGGTAAAGAAGCAGCTTCCTGCTGCAAGGACACAGCCCTCTACTGCATTTGTGTGTGTGTGTGTGTGTGTGTGTGTGTGTGTGTGTGTGTGTGTCTGTGTGTGTGTGTGTGTGTGTGTGTGTGTCAGTTGTAAAACAGCAATGAAATCTCAATGCCAAGTTATCTGCTGTCCTTCGCTGCTGCATTGGAAGAACCATCGCCGTTGTGTGTGTGTGTGTGTGTGTGTGTGTGTGTGTGTGTGTGTTGGCCTTGCCACCACGTTAACGCTTTGTGTCCTGGATTTTTTAGCCCCCTCCACCCCCCTTCCCCTCCTCGCTCTGCAGTTGCCATGGCAACGCACCAAGAGGCTCCATCATGTGTCTGAGCCTGTGACCGCAATTTTATAACAGCTCACAAGCGCTGGCTTTGTGTGTGTTTATATATTTTTTTTTCCTGTCTTAATTTAGCATTTGATCATGTTGTCGGTGCCGTGAGTTGACGCCGAATAAGAAGTGTTTGTCGAGCTCTCGGAGGCTCGGTTGTCTAATTCAAGTCTCACTGAGACATCATTGAAACAGCGAGTTTGTGAATTCAATTGAGTCATGATGAGGAAATGTTAGATTGATTGAAAATGTCAGCCGTTTTCCCCTCAGTGCTGATGAATGTGAGAGCTCTGTTCTCTCATCACACGTTGTTTTGCAGAAGTTCATGTATTACAGGATTGTGACAGGAGAGCTCGTCTGACGGAAACAAAATGAAATGTGGAAGAAACTCGATTCCCCAATCACAATAAATGTGGACACATATGTTGGGCGGCATTCATGCATCCACACTGTGGGTACTGCAGGTACAGCATACAGTGGTAGAGTTTAGTGTTCAGCAGAGGTTCCCACCGTTTGTTTTTGCTTGTGATCCTTTGAAACAATTGTCTACAGCTTGCATATGTCGAGGATAAGGTCAACGAAAGAGTGATTTTGCCCTGTTTTTATTTGAATGGTTTTCAGAGGCCATAAGTGGTAAAGTTATCCAGCAGTTCGCAAGAACAAAAGAAAAGAATTAGGGCTGTCCTCGACAGAAAAGAAAGGAATTCTTAGTCAACTAACCCTCATACGATTTTGACGACTAATCGATTAGTTGATTTAATCAACAGATCTGTGAAACTGAGTTTCTCCAGAAAGAATCACACAAAAGCACCACTTTAAATCGTGTTTTTACCAGAGATGTGCTCATCAGTTTCTTGGAAATAAGTCATTCAGCATGAAAAAGCATAAAAAACAACTAATCGACGAAAGAAATCTTAGTCAGCTAAGACCAAAATGACAGATTAGTCGACTAAATCAACTAAGAGGGGGCAGCCCGAGAAAAAGAACAGAGGAACATCTGAAGAAATATATGCAATGTGCATAGGGTAAATGTCTTTTCTGACCCCTCAGATTGAGCTTGGCGACCCCTTGGGGTGTCCCGACCTTCAGGTTGGATCCATGAACAGTAATGAATAGTGGTGCTAATTAGACCAAAATAGATTACATGTATTAAATCTGGTAGGACTATCAGGTAGGGCTGTGTATTGGTAAGAATCTGGCGATACGATGCGTATCATGATACAGGGGTAACGATTCAATATATTGTGATATAAACAGTGCGATATATTGTGATTTTTTAAAATATAACTAGGAAAACTGTTAAAAACTATTAGCTATAAAGAAAACACCACCATATGCATACAGTCTGAGTAAAGTTTTTGCAATCAGAACAGTGAAATCTGCATTTGCATTTATCACAGTCCCTGTAACATCAGCATCATAGCACTACACTGAGAGGGCGCATCTCTTTGCAAATGAAATAAAGTACTGACTGAGTTCATCTTCCCTCATGTATCTCAATCTCATGTAAACCATTAATTCAAATCAATACAGTGTTTTTGAGAAACACAAAACATAATATCACAATGCTCTCTATTTTCGATATTTTCTTACACCCCTACTATCGGGGAGCATTAGCGTAACAAATCTGAAAAGCACCATAGTTTGCAGTGTCCTGACACAAGTAGCACAGTGGCAGGTTTGGTGGGATCCAAAATAGAAACGTTACAGGCACGTTCCCAAAACCTCCACAAATAGCCATGTGTGCCACGGCAGCGACCTAGAGCGAGACGCTGAACCTCCTGCCTGATCAATCATCGTATACGTCGCCCTGGATAAATGCTCCCAAAGCAGCCAGGCCTGGAGAAAGAGGTAGCCTGCGCTCTGCAGCCTATTTCACGTTTTCTCTCTCATGGGCTCAGTTCCATTTTAGACAAGCAAAAAGGAAGCTGAACAAGGCTGTTAACCGAGATCTGATCTAATCTGTTATCATATTCTATTATTTAGTAATACGTCAATGTCATTAATCATGTCATACATTTTAAGAATACCTGCTACCGTAACACTACATTCTTCCAGGATTAAAACACATTTTTTTCCTCTCTGATTTTGGATGGTATCCATTTTTCTAGTGATTCATGTCTGAGGTGTTGCGTGGGTGTTCATCGGTTCGACCTGACTGTCTGTGAGCTACAAGATTTCTCAGAAAATCTGAATTGATAAGAATTCTGCTTATGTGAATACCCCAGTGTAGTTGGATCAAACTATTGTCTTCATCTGATTTCTCTGTATTTGTGTGCATGCATGTAAACATAGTCAGTGTATAGCTGGAAATATTTTTTCATTTTTTTCTCTATAATTTATCTTGAAACCTTTATGTTCATTTTGCACTCAAGTTTTTAATCAAATAAGAAAATCCTCTTTTCATTTGTCAAGTTTTTAATTAACTCAGGAGTATACACAAATAGGCTTACCATGTGGGTATTTCATATAGAATATTTATTTATTGCATTACCAGAAAACATGTTATATCGTGATATATATCGTTATCAAGATATGAAATGACCTATATCGGGATAGAAGATTTCAGCCATATCGCCCAGCCGTGGTTTAGATATTTTGGCTTGAAATCTTTCATAGCATTAGATCTTAAACTCTTGAGAACATATAAATCTTTTTAGATAAAACACAATGTAACAATTGAAATCAATGTGATTTTTTGTTTTGCTTTTACTACCTGATTTTGAATACTTCAGAACATGAATTGATATTAAGATGATCCTGTGGTTATACTCTCACAGTATTAACGTTGTCTGCATCAACTATGCTGAGTCATGATCTTGGATAAAACCTCTTGTGTTTGCTCTATTGTCAATCTGAAAGTTGACTTTTACAACGACTTATAGGGAATGCAGGAATAGCATCCATTGTGTTTCAGAGTTGTACAAGTAATAAGTTCCCTAAGCACTTTTTAGACATGAATTGTTGGGGCGGCTGTGGCTCATGAGATAGAGCGGGTCGTCTACTAATTGAAGATCGGCGGTTCAATCCCCGACTCCTCCAGTCCAGCATGTCGAAGTCTCGTTGAGCAAGATACTGAATGCCAAATTGCTCTCGAAGGCTGAGCCATCTGTGTTTGAATGAGTATTTAGATTAGATCGTGATGGCAGGTTGGCAGCCTCTGCCATCAGTGTATGAATGTGTGTGTGAATGGGTGAATGCTGACATGTAGTGTAAAGTGCTTTGAGTGGTCTGAGAACTAGAAAGGCGCTATATAATGCAGTCCATTTACCATCAATTGTTGATTTTATTGTGTCAGAAATTTAGAAGGGGCTTGTCGTACACCAAAAAAAAAAGCTCTCCATCTTAAAACAGATAAATATTTATCTAAGCATGTTCTGCACGTAGGCTCTGTCTTCTACTTGCAGAAAATGCTGGAATAAATATCAGTTAGCTGGGTTTTATTCGTGTTTTGACCAGAACCTAACTGTTTTATGTTGTTCACTTCTGATGATTTTATTGTATTGCAATCAAAAAACGTTCCTGCTGTTGTGATGACTCTCTGTTGCTTAAACTTGTTCAGCAACACTGACTATTGATGGTCATGCCCACTGTAGGTCTTCATTTAAACACAGACGTGTATAAACGTCACTTCCTGAGCTTTTATCTTCTCTGCATGAAAGATCTGTCTGACACAATATGCTCAGAGAAGCAAATATAAAAGCTTTCCTGAACTCAGCACTGGATGAATCACTGTTGTGACTGAATGATGCCAGTCAGCAACACGTTATTACTTAGATATTAGTCATCTGCACTTGAAGCTCAGTCTACAGTTGCACTCGCTGTGAGTCACAGCTAGAAAAAAAATGTTGGGAGGTGGGTTTCCAGTGAAAAGTTACCTGATAGGTTATCTAACTTTCATCCCACCTTTGTGTGTTACAGGCCTGAGACCCAGCAGAAAGCCCCGGTGAGTGCCCCTCCTCCCCCGCCGCCCCCTCCGCCTCCCCCTGAGCCAGCAGGGCCCCCGGAGCCGGAGGAGGAGATCCTGGGCTCCGACGATGAGGAGCAGGAGGACCCCGCGGACTACTGCAAAGGTCAGAACGACACACACAAAACAGACACATACTCATCTGTCCCAGCCCGTTACTTCCCCTCTCTACATCTGTCGTATACGGAGCTCACACTGTCTCCTCTCTCCGCTCGTGTCTGTAATTCTTTTCCTCATTTCTCCCTCCGTGCTGATGGGATTTGCAGCAGTGTCGTCGTAGCCATCAGTGCGCAGCGCTCGGTGGTTGTGACACCAGCGTTTCAAGGTTGTTTGGCTGTTGCCAGAAAGGAGCGGCAGTCTAGTTTCCTGCAGTGGCTCAGGACGCCAAAGGCTGTGCTGTCTGCTAAGAGGCTCATTTTCATTACACAGCTCCGTTTCAAAATGCTACACCCGTTCTGTCAACACCGTCGAACATTACACATCATTCGATATCTGTAGGAAAAACAAGTGCAGTGTGTTTTAAATATTATTTTGCTGTTATCATTCTAACCATGATGTCTTTTAATCATATGCTATAATACATCGTGATGTTTTGAAGGAAAACTCTTGATTTCTATGAGGTTGTTTTGGAAGAAGCAGAGACAAACTGTCATAGCTCACTTCAGTAAGATGAAAGACTAAAAGGAAAGAGAAAATACAACATCTCCGTTATGTGTTTTGGCTTCTTTTCATCGGCTTTCTGTTAAAAACTAGTGATTCTCCTCATAAAGCCCTTCATGTGTTAGTTCATTTATTTCTGAACATTTTAAGACATTTAAAAACCCTCTCAGGAGAGGTGCATTATTATTATGAGCTCTTGCAGCAGCAGCAGTAGTAATAGTATTATTGGTAGTGATCTGTATACATATTGTGGCCTGCCCACCCATCTTGTGTGTCTGTGCTATTTTACTTAAGATTCACCAAGTTTGTGTTCAATAAAATACACCTACAACAAATGATACCCTGGCAAGCTCGACGTCTCTCTCTGCCAGCTGGTCGTGTCATTGTAGCAACAACAAAGAGGATTTTGATGTTTCATTGAGGGAAACATATTCAGCTCCAGGTTGAAGCATTACAATTAATTACTGAATTATGTTTTGTTTAACCTCTTAACAAGCACCCTCCTTTATGTTTTATCATTGTTTATCATCATAAAGTCGAAGTTACTCTAAGTAATATTGAACCAAATTTACAAATGCGCATACAGTACATAGATAAAATGTGTGTTATTTATTGATTATTTTCATTATTGTTATTCATTTTTTTGCCTATTATACATGACAAATGAAAAATATCCATCATAATTTCACAAAATCCAAGGTGACATCTTCAGATGTCTTTTTTTGTGTCACAAAACCAGAAAATGTTCAGTTCACTACCGTAGAAGACTAAGAAAAGCAACACATCTTCACATTTTACCAGCAAATATTGAACCAGCATTTTCACATGAAAAATTACTCAATTGATTATCAAAATATGGGCCATTTATTTCCTTTTGTTCAAGTAATCGTTTCAGCACTCATATTCATAACTATCTTTTGGTCAAATATTCTTATTTCCCAGGTCTATAATGGAGCATTTAAGGATTTTTTTTAATTTTTATCATAGCTTCACTAGATGCTACCTGCCACTAGAAATGTTTCTTTGTGCTGTACTTTTCATCTGCTTCTCCTTTTTTTTTTTTTTTTATTAATCCACAACACTTCTCTCCTGTCTCATTTTCTGTCTGTTTGACCTCCCTCCCTCTCTGCTGCTCTCCCTCCACTTCTTACTCACTAATGGATTTCACGTCATTGCCTGGTTATCACTAACAGTCGCCTGTAACCTTCATCCTCTCTCTCTTTATCCCTCTCAGGAGGGTACCATCCGGTGAAGATCGGGGATTTGTTCAACGGGAGGTACCATGTGATCAGGAAGTTGGGGTGGGGCCACTTCTCCACCGTATGGCTATGCTGGGACATACAGTGAGTGTCACACACACAAACACACACACACATACACATACACAGTATAGTACAGTATAGTAGACTCACAAGATCCACACTCACCACAAACAAGTCATGACCCAGAAAAAGCCCTCAACACACCCCGTCACACACCAACACATGCACACAAAGGCTCTTCTTGCAGTCCTACACTTCACCTTGCTTTCTCACGCACACACACATACGCACACACATCATATAAACCACACATGCACCTGTTGACACGAGCTGGCACGTTAACACGGCAACCGACGGTTGCAACCAACACCACTGCGCTGGCACCAAAGCCATCCATTTGCACTATAATGTTGTTTCTGTGCTCACGTGGCAACCAGGGTGGATGGATGACAGTATCATCAACCCAGTGTCACCTTTCCCTGACACACACACACACACACACACACACACACACACACACACACACACACACACTAACACTAATTAACTCACGTCACTGGTGTTAATTACACTAATGGCGGTCAAAAACCAGTGAGTTGGAGTTGGGTTACTTTACAGTCAGTCACAATCCTTGACAAAGGTCATATTCACTGTGTCAATATTAAGACATGTGTTCTCTCCTCCCTCCTAACATGAAAGATTTGCTTAAGAATATTCTAAGAAGATATTTGTAATATTTAGTGCTTTGTTGTTTTGTTTAGTTTTATATTTCTCTTGTAATTTTCATTGTCTTTATATTTTAGAAATATAATTTTTAAAAAGTAGTTAAAAAAACTGATAGAATTGTTTTATATACCTGTATCCATGGTGATCTTTACAGTTGGTCACATGACTGATCAATGGACTGCATGCAGTGGGCAACATCTGGGTCTGAGAAGTGAAGCCAATGCAGAAGTGCCTTAAACTTGCATTCTTTCTAACAGCCAGCAGGGGGCGACTTCTCTGGTTGCAAAAATAAGTCTGATTGTAAAGAAGTCTATGAGAAAATGACCCTACTTCTCACTTGATTTATTACCTCAGTAAACATGAGTTTATGGTCTCAATCACTATTTCCAAGTCTTCTTCAATACAGCATGATGTTCATTTAATAAATTACGGTCCCATTTAGAGTCAAATAGACCATAAAGCAGGGTGTGCTTTAGGGCATGGCTACCTTGTGATTGACAGGTCTCAACCATGACGTTGTTCAGGCTGAGAGTTGTCCGTGTTTTTGTCTTTCAACCCATCTAACCCTTTCTCAGGGTGTTTTCAGTTCATGAACATTTATTGTAACAGTTTGGTCGCCTAAAAATGTTTTACTCAGCATTTGATTGTACTTAGCTCCACCCTCTCATGTCACTTCTGGTTGCAAATAACCAAGATGACGACTCTTCAGGGAGATTTGTAATCCAGGGGCGTTTGCCCCGAGCAGCAGCAAGATAAACCCCCCACCACGGAGTCCAGACACTGCTGGTGGGGGCTGATAATTCTGCTGAGACTGGTAGACTGATGAAATGATGAATCTGCAAAGACTGGACGGTGATGGGGAGGTGGATGGGCGTGCGTAACGGCAGCGTGAATGTACTAGAGACAGAGAGAGAGTCATATTTACAAAGAGACAGCAGCAAGATGATAGGCTAACAATGTAGGTGTGACGCTGTGCTATTGGATAGATGTGACCAGCTGATAAGAACAGCTGATATCACGATTGACAGCCCCAAACAATGACGGCTGGGAAATTATGAGTGAGCAGGAGTGAATGGCAGGATGTATGAGAAATAAACTACTACAGGCCTTAGCAAGCAAAAGTATAGTCTTCCTGACTGAACTTACGCTAGAGCTTCATTTGGTGAATAAAGCATGGTGTGCTGGAGAAGAGCTCTGATTGACTTCTGCCATTAGTGTTAATGTTATTTCTATGTTATGAAATGCCACATTGCCACATTTGCATGTCCATTGGCAGTGTGGGCAGTGTGAACGATAGCTGAGCAAATGTGTAATAAAGGCATGGTGAGGAACATTTTATGATATCGATACGGACACATTAATCAGCATTACTGACTTTAACAGCCCATTTAGTATGAAAGTAACTGCACGTATCTGTGTTTGTCATTACAGAGTGAAGAACTTTGTGGCGATGAAGGTTGTGAAGAGCGCTCAGCATTACACAGAGACGGCGCTGGATGAGATCAAACTGCTGCGATGTGTGAGAATCTGATTAGTTTGACATTTAAGTGTCTGGGAATCGTATTCTTTTCATTTTTCTTTTTTTTCGTTTTGTGTTTCCTGTCTTTCTTCTTATCACCCTTTTCTGCTCCATTATCTCATCGTTTTTCATCCTCCTAATATCCCTTTCCTCCTGTTCTTCCCTCTCTCCTCCCTCTTCACACCTTGCAACAGAAACACTAAAGATACAGTGGTCATTTATCTTGCATGGTGGGTGCAGAGGGACAGTCCTCTTAGAATCAATTTTTCAGCATCTTTATCCCCCACATCCATCTCCCTTGCCCTCTTTTCCTCTACCTTTCTCATTCTCCTTCAGTCATCCCACTCCCTCTTTCTTCTTTTTTTTTATCTGTCTTTCTTGTCCTTCCCTTTTTTCCTTCAATATTCTTTTTTTTTTATGCTACTTCATCTTCTGTCACGTTTGCTTCAACTCTTTGTTCTCTTGTCCTCCAGGTGAGAGAGAGCGACCCCGCCGACCCCAACAAGGACATGGTGGTTCAGCTGATAGACGACTTCAAGATCTCTGGAGTCAACGGCATACGTATCCTGATCAGAAGAGAGTGTGTGTTAGTGTGTGTTCGTGTGTGACTGACAGAGATGTGATAATGCTAGTCCTTGACTCTCCATCCCAGATGTGTGTATGGTGTTTGAGGTGCTCGGCCACCACCTGCTGAAGTGGATTATTAAATCCAACTACCAAGGTCTGCCGCTGCCGTGTGTCAAGAGCATTATCAAACAGGTAAGGAAGGACACACACACACACACACCAAATCTATTTATAGACAAAATATCAGACATTACTGACTGTATTTCCACAATATACGGATACATTATGCATCTGACCACTGCAATTAACATTACACGGATTTCCCGTAGAGTGGCAGTGCATTACATGTCAAACAAGGTGACATATTTATTAAATATTTGTCCTGAATGGAGCTGTGTCCTTACTTGATGATGACATTTACCAATGGGATGTTTAATCACATTTAACACACAATTACAACTTCATCAAGTACAGTAACTACAGAATCACTGTGTTCAATTTGGAGAGAAATAAAGCTTCGTTCACACTGCAGGCAAAGGTGGCTCAAATCTGATTTCTTAGCGCATATGTGACCTCAGCCTGAACGGTCATATTGGAAGTCAGATCAGCTATTCTCAACCGCTGGGTACTTCCAAATTGTTAGATTGACCTCTTCAAAATCTGACGACCGCTATTCTGTCTTTCAGTTTTAAACTATAGTAAAGATACTGATATCATAGGAAACTAGAAAACCTAAGGAATCCATTGGTCCCAACCATGTCATGCTAGCTTGTCGGGGAGGAGGCTAAATAATGCAGCAAAATTACTCTAAATTTTGGCGAGGAAAAACTAGCATCGCCATTTTAAAAGGGGTCCCTTGACCTCTGACCTCAAGATCTGTGAATGAAAATTCTCCCCTTTACATACATATATGTTTTGGCTGCAGTGACACAAAATGGAGTTGTTTTTGAAACGAAAAAGTCATGTTGAAGACAACCCTGCATCAGTAAAAGCTCCAAAATATGTGGTGAGGAAATATGACCCTGAACACTTTGGATTCATAATGGCAGGCAGTGATGGCTGAGGGTAAGCTGAATATTTATGTGGGTCATTACACCTGACAGTGGCATAACACATAGCCCAGTTCGTCATTTATTTGGGAAGGTGGTCCTCGAAAAGATTTTAACAATCAGAAGTGGGCCTCAAGTTACAAAAGGTTGAGAACCCCTGCCCTAGATCACGTGGAGAGACGCTGACAGATGTAGTTAAAAGTAACTCTTGACATCCTCAAATGTTGGATGAAATCTGTTTCAGTGAAGCCATTCACTTCACTATCCCACCACTCCTGGCTCCGACTCCACACACACCTCCGAACAGAAGTAGCAGCCATTGCTCCACTAGAAGCCATAATTGAAAATTTGGCTCCCTTTCTCCTCGTCCTTGTTATCATCTACTCACTGCTGGCCTCCATTACTTGACCTTTATTATTGTTCTTTTGCGCCTGCAGGTCAGTTCAGGACCGTGACCAGTTCAATCTGGAATCTGATATTGGCCCCATTTAAAAAATAATGTGAACAGCGAAACAAAAAAATTGTATCTGAGCAATAAGTCCGAATTGAGCTCTAAGGCTTGCAGTGTGAACGTAGCCTTTGTCTACTGACAATACTACTGACAAATCTGTGCTTCATGCGACACACATTAAAAACAAACTGTACCTAATATGACGATGGTGATGATGATGACAAATGTATGATCACAAATTCATCCTCCTTCCAACAAATTCGACCTTATTTATACAGAGCAGTTCACTCTCTTTTGCATGGGCGTCCTGTGTGCACAGGACAATAAAAGCAAAGGCAAAAAACTAACATTTAGACAAACATTAAAATCTAAAATCTACACTTCACTCAGATCTTGCTGGTACAGTAACAGTCAACCATGTCCTGTTAAATAATTCTGCAAATTGATGCAGATATTTCCAACATGGAGTTCATAAATCTAATAACATTTTAATTTGAAATGCTTCCTCTGTAACATTTAAAAACATTTGTGTTATGCGTTTATTGACAGATTGCCATCTGTCATGTGGTTTGGGTTACATTTGTGTTTGGAGCTTTTCTCTGATCCACAAATGCATGAAGTGTTTAAGTGCTGGTGGAAAACTCAGATGTCTGGCTTTTCATCGTATTCATGTCGAATTTTCAAGTGGAAAAGGTGTTTTTTTCCCCCCCGAAACATACAGCAGTTTAAACATGTCATATAGTACAGTGTATAGTATCAACTTCAACTTCACTGATGCTTCTGTTTCTGTCAGGTCGAGCATGTTAGAGCTGTGTCTCTTCAGTGTCCTGAGCACTGTCTGGACAATGACATGCTTATCCACGGCCTCTTTCATAACATGATAACAATCAGAGAAGTCATTTGACATCACTGATGAATAGTTATGCAACTTCTACGAATCGGTTGAGTTGATATCTTCGATATTTACAAGAAAGATACCAAACACCAAGCATGCTGCACCTTCGTAGTTAGCAGTGTTCTTCTGGTACTTTTAAATTAGGCAAAACAGAAGTTAGTGTATCATGAAACATGCATGTGTATTATAGTACTGAGACTTACAGTATTTCTATCTAGAATTCCTCGGGGGAGGAAGAGGTTACTGTTGTAACTTACTGTATTCGCAGACTGTAGAAGACTTGAGAGGAAAGAAAGAAAAAAAGTGGATGAAGAAATATAATATATAAAGAGCAAGAGACGGACTCAGACAGCAAAGTTCACACCCAATACTTGGGCCTAATAAAACAGTGCACAATGCATGCTGTTGTGCACTTCACACTTCAGTACCACTGCCATCCTGAGACGCAGTGCTTTCAGGCATTTCCCCTCAGCCACCTGATGAGCATGTGAAGTCGTTAAGCCGTTTCAGCCGCTGCCAGTCTCCCTCCCGCCTCTCGATAGCCAAGCTGGAGATGAGTAGAAATTAAATGAGACTGTTCCCCGCTTCAATCTCAAAGCCTCTGGACAGAAACAAACAAGAGAACCAGTGAAACACAAACATCAACAGCCTCTCCTCTCTGCCCTCAGAGAATGACAGGCATTAGAAGCACGGCTAATTTGGCTCTGAGAAAGAGAGAAGGAATGAAAGGGAGGGAGATGAAGAGGGAGAGAGGCCTTGTCAGCATTCTTTGAGTGTGAAACGCCTAAACAAGAAGAGCTGTTTTTCAGTAATAAAATCTGTGTCTGTTTATCTGAATGTGGCTGTAGGTCCTGCAGGGTCTGGACTACCTCCACACTAAATGTAAAATCATCCACACGGACATCAAGCCGGAGAACATACTGATGTGCGTAGATGACGCCTTTGTGAGGCGTATGGCGATGGAGGCGACCGAATGGCAGAAAGCTGGAGCCCCCCCACCGTCTGGATCAGCAGGTAGACACACAAACACTCACACTATGTGTTAATTAAAGGAAATTGTGCAACATTTTGGCAAGTTTGCTTTCTTTTTGAGAGTTAGATGAGAAGAGGTTAGACAGGCTAGCTGTTTCCCCCTGTTTCCAGTCTTTATGCAAAGCTAAGCTTACTTGCTGCTGGCTGTAGCTTCATATGTAGCGTACAGATATGAGAGTGGTCGATCTTCTTCTCTCCCTGTGGACACGTACCTAATGGTACGTGTCCACAGGGGCGTTTTTGGACGTGAGGGATCGCCTCGCTTTCCAGCATTGGACGCTTGATGGGCTGCCATTAGGCACTAGGCACCTGATTGGACGAATGCTTTCCCTCGTGGGCTGCTGCTCCCAGCTTTCAAACCGAAACCAACATGGCGGCTCGTTTGGAAACTTTCTTCTCTTATATCAGGAAAATAGTTCACCGAAATGTGTTTCTGAAAACATTTTATGCGAGAAATAAGCCAGCTAAATCTGTCTTTATTTTAGATCGACAACCGTTAGTTTAAAAGTTTTTCAGGAGTTTCCAGAGTTGGCGAGTCGTGTCGGACGTCCTGATTTGCATAAAGTAGCCTAGACCTCAACTTTATGCAAATGAGAAGCGGCCGAACATGACGGACCGTCTCTCGAATCGCGCCGCCACGCCGCAAGAATGCATGACACGGCAGCTTGCATAGACAATGAATGGGAGGCGTGGAATGGACGGAGCCTGTGGACATGTACCATCACTCTCAGCAAGAAAGCCAATAAAGATATTTACCGAAATAATAAAACTATTTCTAATAATTTTGCACTTTACATGTGGGTTTTCCCCAAAAATTTTGCTCCCACGTGAGCATTTATATTACTTGGTAAATTAAAAGTGAAAGGAAAAAAAAATCAGCAAACCTAAAGCTTTTGAAGTTACATATAACTTTGGCAGCAGCATAGCTCCACAGAAACCCAGCATGCAGTGAAGTCTGTTGGTTAAGTGTTTTATTTATGCAAGATGCATAGCTTCTTCATAGACATTTAGATTTTAGGTAAAAAGGGCAGCTTACAGTACATGTTGTAGGTTAATAGCTCATATTACTGATTTGATATTGGCATTCATAGTAAATGCAAATAAATCATGAATCATCAATAATGTACTAAATCTTTTTTTGTTTGATATGTTTTTAATGAATGAAAAAATGTTTAATATTGAAGTGCTCAGTAAAGAAAGAGGAAGCCTTTTGTGCCTTCCCAGTTTCTTGCTTTTACTTCTCCTGTCACCAAGTTCCTCCACTGAAGAAACAGAGTTCTTAAAATAAAGCAGTCTTGACAAACTCGACATGAACCCTGTCCTCCCGGTGAACCCCCACATGAGCTGTCTATTGCTTGCATCAGCGGATGGAGTCTCTTTGAGCCTTGGGGTAACCAATTATACCGCTTACATTTCTACACAATTAAAGGGAGGCACAGAACCACCAACTGTCAAAACAGAAGGGCTCGGTGGTGGTGGTGACTGAAGAGGCAAAATAAGTCAAATGTTTTATTGTCATTATCATAAGTGCGACGTGCTTTGTAGCAAAATGTCTTTTATTTCTGTTTCATTTGACATTCGTGATGTGTTTCAGGAAAAATTGAAGGAACGAAGGAAAAAATGGCATCTTACTTTGGATTGTTTGTTGTATAACAAGTTTATTTAGGAATATATTTGGTGTTTTATATATTGTTTCACTTGCTGAGCTGCTAGGCTGGAAACCCTCAGTAGATGACACTAAAATCAATCCTAAAATTAGTATTTTGTGCACCACTTTGTCTGTTGAGCGTGAATATTAAGAGACCATTTATGGAAAATATGAAAGATTGATCATATTTAATTTTTATATGTATATATATAAAAATATATATATATATGTTTATTACCCACATTGTGATTGCTGTCAGATGATGGAGGTGAGAGAAAACTGTACTATATAGGAGCTACATTCTCAGGCAGGAGAAGAATAAACATTAATGTTATGGATCTGGGACAAGTGAATAAGTGCTGTGGGAGTGTGAAGGATCTTTTCCTTCATTCACCTACAGATTGTGTATGTACCGGGTCTATAAAACGATCTCTTTTCCAGGCGAGCAGGATGTTGAACGTGGTGTGAACTTGGTTGTTGTGTGCCGCATTGATGTCGGTGAAACTTTGAAGCCTCTGATTGTTGTTGTTTTTCTTTATGTGTGTCAGTTAGCACAGCCCCCCAGCTCAAACCGGTGAGTACAACAGATGTGAGTATAAAATGAGAGGAGTGCACACACACACAAACATAAACACACACACACACAAAGTCAAAAATAAGGTACAGCATTTCACACTGTTTGGTGTGATTTCTGTGATAGCTAGCGGCACAGTGAGGGTACTGAGTGTACCACAATATTTATAGGCAATCCTCAAAATGTTTGGAGGTTTTTAAACTGGTTTCAAAGCTCCTACTACTCTAAATTAGCTAAGATGGTTGTTTAATGAATCCCTAATAAATGAGGTTGCAGTAATTTGCAAACGTTCAAAAATACCAAACTAGATGCAGTAAAATTGGAAATTTGCACGTCACTGTCAGAGGAATTTTTTTATATAATATACAGCTGCTATCCTGTTAAAACCATGCATCTCCAAAACGTCAAAATAACCGTTTTCAGCTTTGTGACAATTCAATTTTTATATAATCTAATGGGGTTTAAAGTTGTTTATTTTAGCTTAACGCTGAATTCACACCAGAGCAGTGGCAAGCTGCTATGCAATGTCTATGAAAAGCTGCGGCGGCCACTCCAGATCTCAGCAGGAAAAGTTTTCATTGGACAGTGATGATATGCTTTATTTAAGATTCACTAATATTTATTAGCAATATACAGTGGAAGTGTTAGTGGACATTACTTACAAATCATCACCCACAATTCAAATAAATATCAAAACTTTTTACTCCTTGAATACCTCATACTCATTCCTGTTCTTGCCTCCCCTGTGACTCCTGTTTTTTTGTCCCAGGTGGGTAAAATCTCCAAGAACAAGAAGAAGAAGCTGAAGAAGAAACAGAAGCGGCAGGCGGAGCTGCTGGAGAGGCGGATGCTGGAGATCGAAGCTCTGGAGAGAGAGGCCGAGAAGAAGGAGGAGAGAGCCAAAGACGGGGAAGAGAAAGAGGAGAACGAACACAACCTGTCTTCACCCCTAAAGCCGCCGGCGCCGCACCTGGGCCCCAGCATGGCCCTGGGAGAGAGCGACGAGGACGACGATGATGAGGAGGATGGGGAAGACGAGGAGGAGGAGGGAGGAGAGAGAGAGAGGGAGAGGCCCATCAGGTTGACGAATCATACATGTGAGTCATATCAAGTTTTCCACCCTTAATATGATAAATACAGCATGTTGCTGAATTAGCATTACAGAGCTTTACTAAATATTGAGATGTGTCGCGGTATTGACGAAAACCTTGATATTTAAAAATTAAATATTGACATCATGTTACTAATAGACATATGATAACATGTAAATAATCCTGCACCTCTTAAAGCTGCAGTTGGTAACTTTAATAAAAATATTTTTTTGTCATATTTGCTCAAACTGTCACTATATCCTGACAGTCGGACATGAGACAGATGATCTGTAATAAATCAGATTCCTCTGCCTCCTTTTTGTGTGCTCCTAACGGCATTTGCAGGATTCCACTGTGCCCGCAGTAAAACAACCAATCAGAGCCGAGGAGTCATTTTTATTTTATATAACTGTAGCCTTAAATCACACTTTTGCACAGTTATGGTTACAGACTCTCTCTCTACCTCCCTACACTTGTTTTTGAATGTAATTAAATTGCCAAAAAAGAGACAAAACCGACAATAAAAAAAGTTAAAGATGAATTTGACTGATTTGCTGATGACTGATTATTATATATTTCTTTAGGGCCGTCAATTGTTTAAATTATTTAATCGCAATTAATCGCATGATTGTCCATAATTAAGTGATTAATCGCAAATTAATCACATATTTTTATATGTTCAAAATGTACCTTAAAGAGAGATTTGCCAAGTATTTAATACTCTTATCAACATGGCAGTGGACAAATATGCTGCTTTATGCAAATGTATGTATATATTTATTATTGGAAATTAATTAACAACACAAAACAATGACAAATATTGTCCAGAAACCCACACAGGTACTGCATTTAGCATACAAATACATGCTCAAATCATAACATGGCAAACTCAAGCCCAACAGGCAACAACAGCTGTCAGTGTGTCAGTGTGCTGACTTGACTACGACTTGCCCCAAACTGCACGTGATTATCATAAAGTGGGCATGTCTGTAAAGGGGAGACTCGTGGGTACCCATAGAACCCATTTTCATTTACATATCTTGAGCTCAGAGGTCAAGTGACCCCTTTGAAAATGGCCATGACGGTTTTAGTTCATTCAACATACTTGACGCTTTGGCATTTATTATTAATTTTAACCGTGCGATGTGCAATCCTTTCTTTCTTAACATGAGATGCAATTTGAAGGAAAAGTGAGCAACATACAGTATTTAGGTTAAGATGCTCTTTTTACTATATTCAGGTTGTCAGCAACTAGAAAGGTGATTTTTTTTTTTTAAAGCAAAGATCTGCAGCATGAGTGAGTGTGTGAGTACGTGTGTATGTAGGTTTGTGCAGTCTGTCTGTGAATGAATAGCAGATGGAGTGGCTCCAACCACTCGGCCCACGCTAGCCCCACTGTGTATAGGAGGCTCGGCTGATTCACAAAAACAAAACTCTGTCTCCCTCCTCCACCTTCTGTCTCTTCACCTTGTCTCTTGCCTCCTTCTCTCCGATCTCTCTTCATGCTTTTTTCTTTACTCACTGCCTACACTTTGTCTTTGATTGCGTTTATATCTCCTTCCCACCCACTTCCTCTCTTAACAGTTTTTCCTCTGCTCTCTCCATGTTAGGCGCGGCGCCTCCCCAGGAGCAGAACGAGGCACTCCACATCACTGATGACGACCCCGACGAGGAGGTGGAGGAGGAGGAGGAGGAGGAGGAGGAGGAGGAGGAGCCCACGCCTACCGTTGAAAAAGATGCCCCCATTCCCTCCAATACAGATGAAGGTAATGTAGATCCAACACAAGCGGAGGTAGAGGACGAGGATGAGGACGAGGAGGACGAGGACGAGGACGAGGAAGAGGAGGAGGAAGAGGAGGAGGAGGAGGAGGAGGGATTAAAGGGGGCAGAGGATGACAATGAGGAAGAGGAGGCGGTGGAGAAGGTAGAGGAGGAGGAGCAGGACGAAGAAGAAGAGGAGGAGGAGAAAGAGACTGAGAGAGAGGAGAATGAGACAGAGGAGCCAAAGACTGAGAGCAAAACAGATGTGGAGGCAGTGGTAGAGGAAGAGGAGTCAAAGGAGCAGGAGGGGGAGGATGAGGAGGACGAGGAGGAGGAGGAAGACGAGGAGGAGGATGAGGAAGACGAGGATGACGACACGACCACGGAACTCCTCACGGAATCCACCTCCCCCATCAAGCCCCACATCAACAAAAGCAATTCGGCCAAAACCAACGGTCACGTTTTGTTGGGATCTGAGGGACTGAAGTCAAACCCTGGCAATCCACCGCCTCCGTCGCCGACCCCCGAGCCTCTCCTCTGCCCCCTGGTGGAGTCTGAGCTCAGCTACACGGACAGGGACAACTCTCTCAGCTCCGGTTATGAGCTGTATAACGGCGACCTGGGCGAGCCAGGGCTGACCAACGGCGGCAGTAACCGCCATCGGGCCATCATGCCTATCTTCCCCGACTTGCCCTTGGATCCCCTGCCAGGAAACCCCATTTCTGTTGGAGCGATAGACATTGGAGCAGGCCGGTCACCCAACAGCCCCGTCGCTGATCGCAGTCGCACTGTGTCGTCCTCGAGCACGGGAGACACACCCAAAGGTAAGACCTGGTTACTGTATATACACTGATTTACGCACACAAAATGAGTGACTTTACATTTACTCATTTGAAGTCCTTCCACTAACCTCTTATTTCATTGCTGACACTATATTTTGCATCCTTTATCCCGCATGGCAGTTTAGCTCCCAACTGTCTGGTTACTAAAAGTTAATCCCACTTTCCAGCCAATCAGAATCCAGAATTATGCTTTTGGTATGGTATAAGAAATAAATAACCATATGAATAAATTGTGTTAAATATAAAAAAAAAAAACCTAATAGTTTGTCAAATAATTTAAGACAAATTCAACTGATTATTATGATATATTATTTCATCATTCTAACTCTCAAGAGCTTTGCTGGAGTATATTTTTATTTCATTATAGACATTTTTTTTCAAACTCCTCTTCATCAAAAGTCTGTTTTTATTTCATAATAGCATTTTCCCTAAATTAATTCAAATAAAACTGTTATCCTAAAAATAAGATTAACTAATTATGAGGGAATAACTCCTACCAATAGGTTGAATGTGAATAATTTCTTTAAAGATTTCACAATTTATTGCTAATTTATATATTTTACACAATTTATTCGTGATTATTTATTTCATAATGGGTTTTTTTTTAATTTATAATACTGCACACGTTGGGGCTTCATAATACATGATGGAAAAAAAGATTGGATTGGGATACCGCCTGTCAATTCTTTTCATCTGTATTAATCAGCTTTATTTCATATTGTAGCAACAAATTATTTAATGTTGCCTAATTTATGCTTCCTTCTTGCCAAAATCTTTATTGAAAAGGAAATTTGAATCGTGTAAATTACGTGTAAATGAGAATTTTACTTATGATAGATGACGAAAAGGAAAAAAGCATGATGATAATTAATTTAGATCTTAGGTGAGGTAACAGTAACTGTGTTTTGATTTTCTATTTTATACATTATAGCTGCCTGGGAAGATAATCCAGTTGCTCATTATTACATTTTAGTGTCCACATATCTCCTCTGGGTATTATTAATGACTCACCACCACTATTACTCATCCACCTACAGCGTTCATTTTATTATCATTAACTTGGATTCTAACTTTCTAGCTCTAGGGTCACTTCTAGGATCACATCTCCAGAGCTTAATAAGGATTTTAAACAAAAATGTTGCGGTGCAAACACCACGTAAAGTTAGTGAAACAACACTCTAAATAGGTCATCAGGACTAAGTTAGGATTGGATTCCTTGTTGAAAAAGCTGAAAAGTGCCTGGTCTATAATAAATGTCTATTATGTGGTATTTGCAAACTGTTACATGGAAGCTAGTTGTATGTTTTTATCTACTGTGGAACTGCCAGACAGAGTCAAGAACAAATTTCCCTACAGGGACATTAAAAGTATATCTTATCTTCATAGTACATTAGAGTGTGTAAACTCTCCTTATCTCTACTTACTGTGTGTGTTAACCCTGTTTTTTCCCATTCCATCCTCTCCCAGTCAGGGCCAGAGCTGCAGATCTCCTGATCAACCCACTAGACCCGCGCAACTCTGAGACTATTCGAGTCAAAATCGCTGATCTTGGAAATGCCTGCTGGGTGGTAAGACACAGTATTTGGGATTTGATATTACTTGATTTGACGCATATTTTTTAAAAGTCCAGTGTGTAGGATTTCAGGGGATCTATTGGCAGAAATGGAATATAATATTCATAGCGATGTTTTCATTTGTATTAGGGATGTCAAAGTTAATGCAATAATAACACGTTACTTCAAATTTGTTTTAACACCACCAAATTTGTTTTAACACCAATTTCTTTAACATATTAATGCAACTTGCGATTTTTAGGTTGTAGCGGGCGCAGTTATAAAGCTAGAGTGAAGATCCTGGTATCACATGAAACTAGAAAACCTAAGGAATCCATTGGTAGCAACCATGTCATGCTCCAAACTTGCGCTAAATTTTTTTTAACAAAATTTTTTTTAACAAAATTTTGTTAAAACAAAATTTAGTTTTTTCAGAGGATCTGTTTGGGCTTCTTGCTTGAGTTTTTTTTCTGGAGAGTTGTTAACCAATAAAATTGCAATCCAAACAGTACCCGCACACTAAAATCACAGCTCCCTTTAATTTTATTATCGACATTTCAACCAACTACAGTTTCTCCTCTGGCAAATACCCACAGGGAGGAAATGAGGGATATGTATGGCAAAATGAGCAATGACATCTTAATAATCCAATCACATTCATGTGTGTGAAGATATCCTTGATACAAGGAAAGTAAAAAATGTTGATATAAATAGACATACAAGTATAATTAAAGGCGGGTGCCATAGGCTAACAAGACACTAGGGGGCAACAAGAGTCATCGTTATTAATGTTTTTCTCCTCTCCTCCCCAGCACAAGCACTTTACAGAGGACATCCAGACGAGACAGTACCGTTCCATTGAAGTCCTGATAGGAGCTGGTTACAGCACCCCTGCAGACATCTGGAGTACTGCCTGCATGGTGAGGACACATACTGTACATATATACAGTACATTACATACTGTACATGTACTATTAATTTTAAATTATACATGCACATACACACTCAGTATAGACTCAAGTACAGTACTCTGTTTGGTCTCTTGTAGGCTTTTGAGCTGGCTACTGGAGATTACTTGTTCGAGCCCCACTCTGGAGAGGACTACTCCCGTGATGAGGGTGAGTATTTACATCTTTATGACGTACACACACACACTTTTAATTTCCAAATATAGAAAATCCTCATTTTGAAAGTGTTCCACTGGGGAATCATAGCTGAATATTGTATCTCAAGACTGCAGGCTTCACCTACAATATATTCTAGATGTTGACTAGAAGATGAAAAAGAGCTAGTAGTGAGGGAAAATGTTTCACGGTAATACAAAAGCAAAGTGTCTTAAATGTCTTATGAACTGTTCTAATTAAAAAAATTGTAATCGATTTAATGTATTTTCATATGAAAATTTGTGTGTGTGCTATTTAACTTCAATTTGCATGACAGATTTTCTCCATTGTTCAGATGCATTGTTGCTAACTGTGCTCAAACATGCAGTGAAGCATTTGTCGTTTTGTAAGCATATGCTGTCGCACCCACTGTGATCTTTGGTGACCCCTGAGGGGGGCCCGGACCTCATGTTGGGAACCACTGATCTATATAAAAGTGGGGCTATTGTGTCTAACAATGCATCTGAACAATGGACAAAAACTGTGATAGATCAATACCATTTGTATTGTAAATTCATTTAGTAGTTCATTTATTCATTCATTTATAGTTTAAACTATAGCCATCCCTCTCCCCCAAATCCCCCTATCCACTGTCAACTGTAAATCCTGTCCTTTTATTCTGCTGCTATGCCTCCATTCATCTTCACCCTACTGTATGCTTACACACCTGAATGGTTCAAATGTTATAGATACACACGGAGGTTACACAACTCCTGTCATTGTGCTCAATGTCTAGACATAACAGATCAGTCTACAAGAAACCGTAAAACGGTGACTGTATCCTGTGAGTATATGTGCGTCTATACCCTGATCACATGTTACTCTATTAAGCAACACAGTCCCTATATTTGCACCCTCATCACCTTCATCTCTTCATCTCCTGTGATCTGTAATCTAACCAGCTCATTGTGTTATTTTTCTAATTGCATGTGACTCACCTCATTTTGCACGTTTTGTACAGGCATTAAGCCACTGTCAGTTTTATCATGACATCCTAATTTACACCTTTTGATCTCCCACCGCTGAGGCCAAATTGAAAATCTAGCTTCGGGTTCCAGTTCATTCAATTCTGAATCTGAATGCATGTAACTTTTATTCTGATCATTTCATTTCATCACGTCTGCTGTGGAGGCACAGCTCACTAACACAGGTTTTTCTCCTTTACTATCTGTGACTGTCTCTTTTTTCCTTCCTTTCCCCCCTCTTTGTATTCCTCCCCGACCCCTCTGTGATCTTTTTTACTTGTCACCTCCTGTCCCTGTTTTTATTTTCCTACCCACAATCCACCCTCTTTACAATTTCCTTACATTTTACTTTCATCTCTCCTTCCCTTTCATTTAAGTTTCCCCTTCCTTGTCTTTACCGTTTCTCTCTCTTTTTTATGGCGTCCTTCTTCCTTTTTCCTTCCTCCTCTCCTCTCCTCCCTCGCTCCCTCCCACCTCCCTCTCTCCTCCATAGACCACATAGCCCACATCATAGAGCTGCTGGGCTGTATTCCGAGGCACTTTGCACTCTCTGGAAAATATTCCCGGGAGTTCTTCAACCGAAGAGGTAGCGCTGACTAGAGAGCTGGTGGGACTGGGACACACAGATGTCTAAAATGGACAGACATGGACACTAGCAGACAGTCGGGACACCATATAAACTTAAAGCTTAGGTTGCTGATTTGATTTTTAGTAATAATTGGATGTATTAAATCAAATTGTGGCTGAAAACAGTGAAAACAATCTTCCTCACCACTTCAAGGTGTTAAAGTAGCCGTGTGTCCATGCAGCACCCCGAGGCAGCAGTGTGTGTCAGTCCCACACAGCCAGTCGTGTTGATGTGTGTGTGCATGCTGTAATGCTGAACCGTGCCTGTTCCCTCTGTGATGTATGTGGTGGTGGGCAGACCACATCGCTCTGATCATGGAGCTCCTTGGGAAGGTCCCACGCAAAGTGTTCGCTGCCGGGAAGTTCAGCCGAGAGTTTTTCTCCAAGAAAGGTAAACAACACTGTGGTTAGTGGTTGGTCAGGTGTAGGGGGAGCTGTAGTATAGGAGGAACTACGTAGATGTCTTTAGATCAAGCTCTTTGTGTGGTAAAGTTCGTAGTACTGCCACAGTATTCTGAATTAAGTCAGTTCAGATAGTTTCAGGTAAGTTGTAAATCACAGCAAATATGCATGATTAATTGTAGGTCTGGGCGATAATTCATTATTATAGTTTATTCATTTTCATTGGTATTATATCATCATGTTATGATCACGTTGTATTTAAGTTTCAGGCTTTCAGATTTACTTTTTTGCCTCCAGTAAGAGAACATTTTCTTGGATTGAAGGAATAAGAACACACGATAAATAAAAACACACTATTGAATAAAGGCACACTTGCTCTAGCCTGAAGTAAAGAGACATTCACAATAACATGCTCACTGTTAAAGTTACAAGCATTTTAAAACCTATGTCACAAAAAAAAAAATAATCATTTTACTAAATTATGTACAAATTAATGAACAAAATGAGTTATTGAAGGTTGTAACATACTGGAATCAGTATAGGAAATAGATTCTTATTGTAATAATGATTTCAACTTTATCGCCCATCCCTATTCAATTGACATTTAATACTTTGATGTGATTGTCCTAATCATCTGGCACTGGAATGCAGCAAAATAGTCAATTTGATTCACTACAATCAGAAGTCATTTTTCTAAATAATCAGAAAATATATTATCTTAATATAGACTTCAGCAAAGCAGCAATAGATAGTCAGATGTTTTGCCTGCTTATCAGCAGTTTAATTTTGTGAAAAACAACCAATTAAACCTAGAAGTAATTAATCACCACACACTGTATATCAAAGTAAGTCAATAACTTCATAATTTTTGGTGAGCAAAAGCCTCCACACACAGAAGTCTACTCTGGCAATAGCATTACAATAGAAGTATTAACAATAACAATGACAGTAAAGTCAGTAACTCACAGAACAGCAAGGCTTTACTGCATCTAAGGTCTTTTACACCTCTCTGATTCTGCTCATCTTTGAGCCTGGTAAGTGTGTGGATCTGTGTGTTTGGTACAGCTGATAACTCCGTGCACTCTCTCATTTATTCCCTTTTTTCTTTCTCTCGATCTCCTTCCCTTTTCTGCTCATATATTCTTCATAATGTGTCATGAGACCTGAATATTCTGCCTTTGATGTTGTCTCTATCTGAGGTCTGAGCCTGCACTTGATGTCTCAATGTTCTCCCTTTTATCCCTCGGCACTCTGTTAATCTGGTCTGACTTTCTCGCTCTGTCTCTCTGGGCCTCTTCTGTCTGCCACGCTGCCTTCGGCCGTGCCGTGCAATCGAGCGGCTTCGTTACCTCGTTTCCTTCATGCACACTGATCTGTGTCGAACTCGAGGGGGAAAAGTACATACATTGATTGGGGACAAAACAATTGAAACATGCTTGTACATACATTTATAAGACCTAAAGGTTATAGAATTACAGTAATTTGTGACAAGCAGTGTCTCCATTAATGCAAAAGAACAAAACAAAAGGATGTTTCAACACTGTGCCTTGATCAATACAATATAAGGCAAGGTCCTTATGGATTCCTTTCCCCATCTTGTGTTCTCCAATCAGTGTATAGGAAGGTGAGGTTACCATGGCAGCCATGGTTTGAACTGGACCTCCATCATTAATCATCCTCTCATACTTTTTTTCTTCTCCGTCAGTCTTGTGCTTCCAGCCAATCATTTTCCTCCTCTCTTTAATAATAAACACCTTCCTCTCCTTGTCTGTTTCCATTACGTCGCCACTTCTCTCTGTCTCTCTCTATTCACCTCTCTCTCTCACCCTCTGTTCTTGTGGTTTTGCAGCCAAGAACTCTACAGGTTTTCGGTCCATCATTGCAGCACCTCACTGAGTAGCACACTTCCAAACAGAGAGGCTGGACTAATCAGTGAAATCAGCTGCTGTGGTGTTTGGCTGGAGCCTGCAGAGTCATGGCCTGCTATGGCATCAGATTAAAGAGTCAGTTCACCCAAATAACCCCCAAAAAATCTACTTACCTATTGTGGAATCAGGCCATGCAGATAGTTGTGTTTGTGTGCACGAAACATTGAAAAATTACATTTGATAATTCAACAGCAACATCTTTTTTTTAAACAATGTTTAAGTAAATGGTTACTCTACATTAGAGGTTGCCGGAAAACAAAACGATTCTTAATTTCAGGTGATTATACACTAATGAAAACATAGTTATGAATATTATATTCCATTTCTGCTAATAGATCCCCCAAAATATTAGACACTGTTCCTTAAACATGCATCTGATTAAGTGATTAACGGAGACAAGTAAAAAGAAGTGCCTAGTGTTTGGATAATCTCTCTGGTAATGAAAATGTAGTCAGCATCTTATTAATGATGCATTCACCTCATAAATCATGACACATGGTTCTTGCTTACATGATAGTACATTAGCTGCTTTTAATAATAAATGGGTGTTGGTGTTGTAACTGGCCCTGGTATTATTTCATAATGGACTGGATCTCCCACCCCTACTCTGGACCATCTACACACTTTATTATGAATAACACTTTTCATTGAAACTACTTTGTTCAACTCTACTGTACTGGGGTGCAGGCAGAAATCTCAAAGATGGATATCTTAAGTGAATAGTAAAAGTAAAACTATCTGCATGGCTAGATATCACTAGCGTTAAATGATAAGGCTGGTGTTATTCTATATTTTAATTATTTCAACAAATCCTCCAAAGTCCATTTTTCCTACTGATGATGTAAATTAAAAAATGGGTCGCAAATACTTTATTTTTTTCTAAAAAGGCTAAGTAATTTCCTAAAACAGCTGGGCACTGTAGGTTTTAGCAAACGTTACTTAAATAGGATTAAATAGTTAGTTGTTGGGGACTATTTACAGCTGTGTATTAATACACATTTGGTGGACAATTGTATATTAACAGCAGACAACATCTGTGGAATTTACACATAATAAGTCACAGTGCCCATGTTCATCATCATAATGAAGGAACATGTCAGCCAGTACAGGTGTGGCTCATTCATGTTTATGGACAACAGTGGAGCTCCATAGCACAATGGAATGAGCTAGATCAGGCTTTGGCTATAAAAACAATACTTGGTTTTTGTTGAAAACAAGTTAAAAAGATTGAATATCACTGGTCTTATTGTGTTTTTTTCATAGTTTTTGGGTGAACCGACCTTCTAAACTTTGCCACTCTCTTTTCTCCCCACATCCTCCTGCTGTCATTGACTCTGATCCCTATCAACCCCTGCAGGTGAGCTGCGGCACATCACCAAGCTGAAGCCGTGGTCACTGTTTGACGTGCTGGTGGAGAAGTACGGCTGGGCGCACGAAGACGCTGGCCACTTCACCCACTTCCTTCTGCCCATGCTGGAGATGGTGCCCGAGAAGAGGGCCTCGGCCGGCGAATGCCTCAACCACCCCTGGCTCAGCTCGTAGCCGCAATCTCTGATCGGAAGCCCTCCTCCCTTTGTCCCCCAACAGTTAGCCCAAACATCACTCCCTGGTGGAACAACAGCGTGTAGAGAAGCTGGAGACAAACAGAGTCGGAGTAGATGATTCCTTCCTGCCCTATCCCACACATCCATTTCATGCTTATCTGAGTAGGCTTTTAGTCCCAAACAAGGCCCTCATCTTTTCCCATAAGGAATGTAAAGACAAGCTTATGGAGACAACATGACATAGTAGCTGTGTCTTCCAAAAAAATCTCCCAAAAAGATAATTTGAAGATGGATGCTGCTCACGTAAAGGGGAGAAGTCAGGCTCTGTCTGAGAGAGCTTTCTCCTGCTCTTCTGCCGTCAAGATGTCAGCCCGTCCATTCCCTCTAATCTCCTCCGGATCCTCAGTTTTACCTTGTTTGGATCCAGACATGGACAGCTGACAGCTGCTGATCTTTTCAATGACGTGAAAGAAAAAACAACGAGAAGCTCAGTCTGCCATGACCTTTACACAGCCCGGGCCTCAAAGACAGACACTTTTGTGTGTTTTTAAGAGAGATAATGAGCACATGTGCCTGTGCTCAAGATCTGCCTACATAGACCCGTCTCCTCTCTTTCCAGCCCACTTGCCTCCCTCACCCCTGCTATGGAAGAAACCGCCCACATCAGACTAAAAGTTTACACCCTGATTTCTTCCATGAATCCCAAAAAGCCCCTCTTACCTGTTTGGTTCTACATATGCCCCACTCCTAAAATGTGCTCCTGCCGGGGGGCCACCGCAGAGAACTGGAGGGCAGCCAGTCCTCCAGGGGGCGCCACACTGACCAGTCGCCACTCTGACAAAGACGGACAGAAAAAGTGCGGGATGAGCGAAAAAAAAAAAAAATACAATCATCTCGACACGGAGGAGGACTGCTTGGTCTTTAAAGACTATTTTTAAAATGCATGGAGAGACTGATGGATCAGCATGAACGGATATGACAAAACGGACGATGGATGCGTTATTTAATTTGTGCATTTCTTTCCTGTTTCATCACCTCTCTTGGACATTCTGTTAGAAAGAATTATGTTAGGATATTTTGGTGCCCCGTCTGAGGAACGTTACAAACCCTTCTTCTCCAGCTTTTGACATTCCTAAATCTTGGTCCTCTGCCATCATTCCTGACTTTTATTCCCAAGAAGAATCCTGTTGTGGCACGTTTACCTGATCTGATTGGTACTATTCCCCCTTTTTTCCCCCTATAGAGGAACTCTTTGATCCCTGAGCTACTCCAGAACAGGGATTGTCACATGGAGGTTGCACTTGTCTTTGTAGATGTCCTTCAGGGATTTGAAACCTTTGTACATAGAACTGAGATCTTGCAACGCAGATAAGCGACAAAGTGGACAAAGTTTCAACACACAAGCATCATTCCAAAAAAACAGAGTCTCTTGTTGGCATATCTTGACTTCCTCTGATACAGTGGAGGGGGGCGGGCCACCATAGCTCTGGCCCTGGAGGAATGTTCAGACTGAACTGTGCCACTTGGTGGCTGAATGAGAGTACTGCATTTGCCACACACTGCTGCTGCTGCTCTCAGTGCCAACGCTCCAAGACGTTCCACTATATCTCTCCACTTAATCTCTATTTCTCTGTCACACACACACACACGCACACGCATACACACACACACACACAAATACTCGCATCATCACAATTAGTCCAGTTGCCTATTTTTCGCAATAAATGAAAAAAAGATGACTATAAGTAAATGGTGAGATATTTTTAAAAACTATTTAATTCATTAAAAAAAGAGGAAAAAAAAGAAAACAACTTTTCTCTGGTTGTTGTGACCGTGACAGAATCTCGTCTTATACTGAGGTGATTGTGTTTGTCTTTTAGAGATGTTTTTATTTCTTTTGTCATCATTATTATTATTATTATTAATTATTATTATTATTGAAAGATTTTTTTACACAGTTGTCACCTCTCCCCTCCCTCCTTACTTGAACAGTGCTGCTCTATCTGGGCTCTTGATGGTGATAAAAAAAAGAAAAAAAAAAATCAACAGTTTTGCAATAAAGGGTATGTGATGAGTTTTTTTGCACCAAAACCTCCTGATCTCACTCTTTCAGCCATGCTGACTGTTCTTCCTGATGACATTGACAGAATCGCGTCTCTTGTCTGTGTTTTTCATTGACAGATTTAATAAAATTGTAAATTAATGGATCCAGTAGTGAATTTTCTGCTTTGACGTCGCATCAATCAACCTCACAAAAAAGGTGAGAAAACTTACAACTAGAGACAACAAAGGAAAGAAATGATCAATTAGCATAGATTCCCTTTTTATTGACATGCATAATTCATACAATGTTGCCACTATTTTAATGGAAAGTTAAAAGACATGTCAGTTGTGAGCACAATTAGCCGAAGGCTTCACATGTTGTCCATGTTACAGTACATTCTGATTCACACCAAAGCAAATATGGCCCATTAGACAACATTATCTAAAAAACAATAAAAGATTGAGTGATAAAAGATCAATATCAGTCATTAAAAAGTAAAACATATGCTTTGGGGTGTCAACTAGGGATTATTGCAGTATATTTTAAGTCACTACAAATGGTCTCTGATGCCATCTGTGTGTCTGCTAATGTGTCTGAGTCCATTAGCACTCAATAAACAAGTGGTAAAGCGCACACACCCTTTTTCATTAGGCTCAGTTAGAGGTGCCTGGAGGATTATTTTCCTGTGGGGGAAATGTTCGGACTTCAACCAGACAGTGGAGGGTATTCAGGGCACTGCTAAAATGTAGTGATGAGACGGTGATCCACAGAGGAATCTTGTAAACATGAAGGCAAACCATTATCATAGCATTAGGAAGATACAGTATGTACCTTATCTATCGATGCACTATATGTATACAGTATATATAGCTCAGTACCTGTGTGTGCTTCCAGGTGTCTGTTGTGTGTGGTCCACTGTGCTTGAGCTCTGTCTGTCTGTGTGTATACTGTGTGTGTGTGTCAGAGCAATGAGGCGCACTGCTTTAGCAGCACAGGTTTGATCAAATCCAGGATGTCCAAGTTGGGATCGAGTGTCCTGCCGAGACCCTCCAGTACCATGATGGCAAACATAACGGAGGCAAAATTACTCTCCAGCTTCACCTAGAAAAACAACCAACGATCAAGGTTAATAGCACAGTTATTATGTCATGATTGCTTCTGTGGCTTTTGCGATCTTTTAATATGCTTTTATCCTTTTGATAATCAAAAGAGCTCTCTTCATCAATGAGACGGGAACTCCAATGCAAAAAAACACTTATTCTCTCCGTGACAATGATTGTTCAGTATAGTCAGTTCAGCCTGCGGATTCAGAGTTTAAAATTCGATCGTACAGTACATGTATTAAACACCTCTAATGACACTGTTTCCTATATACGCAAGAGATTCAAAGACTTTTAAATATAGCTTCTTAAAGGAACGGTGTGTAGGATCTGCAGTTCATAGCAGTGAGGTTGCAGATTACAACTTCTCCCAAGTGCCAAGCGTGTAGGATTGTTACAGTGGCTGACGCGATTGGCCCTCTCTAGAGCCAGTTGTTGTAAGAGCAGAGTGCTTAGCGTGCGTGTGTGCGTAGGTGGGGGCGTGAGTGGTGAAGCAAGAGAGAGAGAGCGGCGGCGACGGGAGCGAGTAACGTTATCGACTCTGGCCAAAGCAGGAAAAGTTAACAGAGTTTGGTTTGTCCGTTCTGGGCTACTGTTGAAACATGGCGGTGCAACATGGCGTACTCCATGGAGAGAGGCACGCTCCCTATGTAGATATAAACGGATCATTCTAAGGTAACGAAAACACAACGATTCTTATTATCAGGTGATTATACACTAAGGAAAACATACTTATTAATAATATATTCCATTTCTGCCAGTAGATCCCCCTAATTGTTACACACTGTTCCTTAAAATTCTTCCATAAATTTCTACGGTCCCGTTTTCTTGTGGTTCACCTTGAATTATTCCTGTGCCTGAGGCCACTCCATTAACATGTGGCCTCCACAAAGCAGCGGCCTTGCAAGCTAGACCTCCCTAACAGCAACATGAAGACCACAGCGATTTTATCTTACATTTCTTCGAGCTAAATCTCAAACGTACTGCAAGCAAAACTGAAAAGATAACTGCAAAAAAAAAAACCTCCTTATTAAAAAAAACTTATTAGGACCATGGCAACAGCAGTGACTCCGGGTTGTTACCTGTCGTAATTTCACTTAAAGAGAGTTTGTGTTCTGAACCAGGTGAGTGTTTGTTAACGAATGTAGCCTTCTGATATTTTACCTTGTGTTTGATGAGTAGACCAAAGACTCTGGAGAGCAATTCACCCACTTGGAACTACAAACACAACAAAAACACAGTCAACAAAGCACATCAATAGTAATCAGTGACTGTTATTTCCTAAAGTCACTGACCGCCTGGACCAACCAATACCTATATACCTATATGAGCCTTTGCAAAGCAGTATTAACCGCTAAGAGAATAGAGTATTACACTGAGGCAAATGTGTTTAATTTCCACACAAGTTCTCTACACAGGGACAATGAGAACAGGAAAGCAGACAAAAACAAGAAAAGCAAACAGTGGTTATTAAATCATGATAGAGCCCACAAGAAGAAGAACACAATAGAAGCCAGAAACAGAGCAAAATGGGAACGTAGTCGTGACCATCATGGTAGCCATCATCATGCGAGCATGCATCAGAAGCACACATCAGAGAGCACAAATCGAGGTTAGTACCTTTCCCAGAGAGAGGGTGTTGCTGAGGGCCTTGTCCACCAGCTGGGCCATCTCCTTCTTAAACCGTGGCACGTCTTGGCACTCATTGGCCCGAGCGTGATGCAGGATCAACTCAGCCACTCGCTCACCCTGAAGAAAGGAGAACAAAACCACAGAGACAGTTAGTCCAAGCTGGAGGTTTTCTGTGACCTACAGATTATATTCCTATGATTTTTCTGTCTAAGAAGCTCTTTTTAAAGTAGTTAAAGGCTGACTGGATTTGCTGTTTAAAATTTAGAAATGTGTAAAACTAATTTTGAAATATGTTCTGCAACATTCCTGTAAAGTGATAAATGTCTACATTTCCATGATATTTCCTGATTTCCACACAGATTCATCCCTGATCTGGAACACACCTATAAAAAGGTTTCATTATGTTCAAGAAAGTAAATGTCCAGGTAACACTCAATCAGGATCACTCACCTGATGCAGCACCACAGCTGTGAAGACAGCCCTGAGGTTAGCAAGATCGTAGTCGCTGAGCTGGGCTACGATGCCGGCGTCCAGCAGCACCAAATGGAGAGGACACGGGTCCGGCCTGACGCTGACCACCACTGTGTCCCACAAGTCAGTGAGGGTGGTCTTACCGTGGGCCTCCCCTGATGTACCGGCACTGTCAGTGGAACCAGGAAGAGGCCCCCCGCAGTGGACCAGGATGTTCCCGGGATGGAGATCCCCGTGGACAAAGTTGTCCACAAAAACCTGGAATACAGACATACAGATGGAGACAATGTAAGGGAACATAAAATACAAATAATACGATGCAGATGATATCCAGCAGGTGACATATCTCACCATCTTCAGCATGGTCTCTATTCCTATCTTTGCTATTCTCTTCTTCACCTCCTGAGGGATGTCGGGGCTCAGGTAGTTGGATACGGGCTCGCTCTCCTGAACAAAAAGGTTGAATATAAACTGAACCATGTTGGCCTCTTTCATACGATATTCATTTAACCACAATAATTCTATATTGCCTAGAAATCACAGACATTGTGTCACATAGGTTGAGTTCGCTAACGAAGACAATAGTTCAGTAGTTATGGAAGTGTGCATTTGATATGTTTGATTTGCTTTTACTGTACATTCGGAGCTCAATCTATCACTCAATCATTCAGTCAAGTGTTTTACATAGATTTTAAATCCTTCTGTACTCACTTCAAAAGTTTCCACTAAAATGCTCCTGGTGACAAATGGTCGTAACGTAGTTGGGAACTTGACATAATCCACATTGCGGAAATTTTCCTGGAAACGCTCGATGTTCCTGGCCTCAAAACGGAGATCAATCTGAAATAAAAGTTCAGTCAGATCACTGAAATGATCCGACTCTTTCAGCTTCTTTTCTTTCATGCTGTAAATGCTGAAAATTCTGTATTATTTCAAATGTCGGGGTCTAAATATTTCTACCTGTTTGGTCATGAGCTTCTCAAACTCATCTACTATCTCCCACAGACTGAGCCACTTGAGTCCGGGCAGGCATTGAAGGAGCCAACTGCCCGCTTTCATCAGCAGGAGGTCAATTTCCACCTGCCTCCTGACGCCTGGATGGATCACCTGTAAGACACCAGAAACAATTCATAAACATCTGCTGCAGCATGAACATATTTTACTCCAGTGAGGCTATTTGGTGATTTTCACACTCACCTTGATAGCCACAGGTATCAGATGCTCCTTCTCTGCACTGAAGTGACTTCTCTCCTCAAAGCCCTCCTCCTCCTTACTCCCCCTCCAGAGCTGCCACAGGGACCTGGCCACTCCTCCCAGACCAGGGATCTCCCAGGCTTCCATCAAATCTTCTTTCTCCATCTCCTCCACCACCGACTGGAAGGCTGGGTCCTCCACCTGGTCCGCCTTCGCCCAGCCTCTGTACACCTGTGCCACACATCCCGAACCCACTGGCTCTTTGCTCTCAAACATTAAAACCCTCCTCCAGTCTTCCCCGAAAGCCCTCCGGAGACACTGCTTGGTGTGGGCCCAGGAGTGAGGGCGTACCTTTACGTGAAGCCTGGAGAAGCGCTCGCAAAACTCCTGAGGGAAGATGTCCCGCCTGGTGCTGGCCCACTGCCCCAGCTTGATGAAAGTGGGACCAGATGTTTCAGTCACCCACAGCAGAGCATTCAGCCAGTAAGACGCCAAGCGAGTGGACATCAGAGCCAAGGGGCACAGGAGGAGCAGGGGGCCAAATTTAAGGAGCAGCACCAATGCGCGAAGGCTGAGGCGCAGAAACAATACAACTTTGTGCACTTGGACTTTGGCTAGAGACTTTCTGTCAGTTTGCCGTGGAAGAGTTGCTTCCTGGCATACGGCTGCACAGGATGATGCATTGACTGCACCCCAACATAGCAACGTAACCTTGGGTATCTGGGTTAAAATCTGCCCTCTTTTAACGAAATAGGTCCTGGAGGTCTGGATGAGTCTGGTTCTGGTTAAGGAGCCTGCTTTCTGTAAAGTGAACCTCAGGTTGAGAAGGGCTGCTCTTGCTCTAAAGGTGGCCATCATCTTGTCAAATGTCTCTTAGCTCAGTCCAGGAGGTGACTTTGTCCATCATCAGTAAAGACCGGCTCCAAACTCGGAATAATCTGTAGTCTGCATGTCAACATCAACGACTTTATGGCGGGGATTTCAATTTAAAAGAAAGGTGAACTGTATTAATGCGACATTAAAATAGCTACAAGAATATTTAGCTACCTATTTTACTACAAATTAATTTACCTTACGGTCAGTGACTGCTTCCCGGTAAACGGGAGGAAAGTGGATCGCTTCTTTTTCCACTGTCGACGAGTGAGACATGTCATGGTTCAGCTGGCGTTACTGTACCAACCAAAAATATGTCACCCATCTCCATGATCTCCATTGAAAACAACATCCATGATAACATCAGCCGCTTCACTTCCGGGTATGACGTAACACCGACGAGATGACGTGGCTTCGTCTTAAAGGCGCGCGGTCATGACAAAACAAACGTTTAACGGCTGGTTATTAATTACCGGTAAGACAAGACGGTGTGTGTGTTAGTGTGGGCTCCCTTTTAGCTGAGAAATGTACGTTTTTGTCAGTCTTGTTTTGGCGTTGCTGTATAAAAACAAAAAAATAAAAATGACAACCGTTTTTTCAAGTTAACTGGACCAGGAGACCTACTGACGACACTCGTGGATTCACGGTACGTTAAACGCCAGACGTTAACTAGCTAACGTTGCTAACGTTACTAACGTTGCTAGGTTACCTACTGAAACTAAACTACAGTATCTCTGTTTCAAATAAGTGCAGAGACGTCAACTGTCCTACAGATGGAGACATATCACACGTTGTTCTGGGTGTCTCCTTTCTCCTCTTCTACCAAGAAGGAAGCATGAAGGGACGAAATACAGAGGCAAAAATTTGCACAATAATTGAGACATTTGTTGGCTTATAACCAGACCTTTCTCACAGAGGATATTTTGACTTCACAGGAAACGCACAGGTGGAACTAACATCAACTGTCCAATTAGCTGAATGTCCCAGAAAGCCTTTCCAGTGAGCCAGCATGGCTGTAACACCAAGAGCCTGGACCTAAGGCTCAAATAGCCTCCATTAAAGTGGCAGTAGGTAACAATTTTTTGGCATAATTTGGCAAAAATTCCATAATAACCTTTCAGCATATTGTAATTCAAGTGGTCTGAGAGAAAACTAGACTTCTGCTCCTCATCATGGCTCTGTTTTCAGGCTTTAGAAACATCTAGCCCGTGACGGCAGATTTTGACCAATCACAGGTCATTTCAGAGAGAGAGACAGTCCTATTGGCTGTGCTCTGGTCATGTGACCTGAACATGGCTTCCTTCAACAGATTTTACAATGGCGGCTGCGTCACAAACTTTCTCATTTTACAGCTAAACAGTACACTACAAGATGATTCCGAAAACATTTGAGGCGAGAAATAGGCATTACAGTAACAGAGTATTGATTCATATTTGATCAGCGCTGCCTAGTTTGACCGTTTGGTCGGAGTGATTGACAGCCGGCTCTCATAGACTGCAGCTGGCAGCGGACCTTGTTTTCCTCCGGTAAGTGAAATCCTTCAGATGCCGTTAGGAGCACCGGAGGACACAGTAGGACACAGTAGGACACAGAGGAACATGATTTTTTTCAGGTTACCTGTTTCATGTACTACTGTCACGATATAGCGGCCGTTTTCTAAAAATACTTTTTTAAATCATATTTGCGCCAATCTCGCATACTGCAGCTTTAATGTTATTAAAAGCTTTTCCTGCTTTGACATGTCAGACTGTCTGCTGTGAAAAGGGTATTTTCGTTGTAAAAATCATTGTCCATTACAGTAAAAATGAGCCTACCACAGAGGTTTATAGTGCTATAAGATAAAACAAAAGCTTAATTTCTATACGTTTCTTATTGTATCTCAATTTGGAAGAGCAGACCCCTTGGCAACTAAGAAAGCAAGCAAACTTTTATAGCACGTTTCAAAACAGATGTTAAACCTGCAGTAGGCAGAATAATTTTGGCATCATTGGGCAAAATAGTAACCTTTCAGCATATTGTAATTGAAGATTTCTGAGGGTTAAATAGACATCTGCACCTCCTCGTGGCTCTGTTTTCAGGCTTTAAAAAATCTAGCCCGTGACGGGAGACTTTGCCAATCACAGGACATTTCAGAGAGAGAGCGTTCCTATTGGCTGTTCATTCAACGGCGCTTGCTGTCAATCACTCGCAAACTCTGATCAAATGGTCAAACTAGGCAGCGCTGATCAAATATGAATCAATATTCTGTTACTGTAATGCCTATTTCTCGCCTCAAATGTTTTCAGAAACGTCTTGTAGTGTACTGTTTAGCTGTAAAATGAGAAAGTTTGCTCCGGCTGGTGGGCGGTGCTTGGTATTTCCTCAACTGATCTCAACATTGCTGCCGGGTCACAAGCTTTCTCATTTTGCAGCTAAACAGTAACTACAAGATGTTTCTGAAAACATTTGAGGCGAGAAATAGGCATTACAGTAACAGAATATTGATTCATATTTGATCAGCGCTGCCTAGTTTGACCGTTTGATCGGAATTCGCGAGTGATTGACGGCTGTTCAGAGACGGCAGGCTCCAGCTCGGCTCTGATTGGTTGTTTTCCTCCGGTCTGTGAAATCTTGCAGATGCCATTATGAGCATCAGAGGACACCTGAGGACACAGAGGCATATGTTTTTTTTCAGATTACCACATGTCACATGCACTACTGTCAGGATATAGTGGCCGTTTTATAAAAATAACTTTTGTTAATCATATTTGCTCCAATTCTACCCACTGCTGCTTTAAGAGCTTTAAAGGAGAATGAAAGAGAAGGAGTTAACCAATTTAATGTAAGGGATAATGTACAGCAAGCCGGTCATTGTTGTGAAAGAAACCCCGACTGGGCGATGCTCCGATGTGAAGCAGAGGGGTCTCTCATCGCCCTGAAGGGGTTTCTTTCACAACAATGACCCGCTAGCTGTACATTATCCCGCTTATTACACGGCTACTTACTCAAGAAATCAATACTTTCACACAAAAACGGTCTGCCAGAGTCTGACATCAGGACTGCGCCCATAGCAACGGTCTGCTATACATAGCAAAGGTCCGCTATAAAGAAATAACAGACCGCAGAATGCCATGATTAACCAATCAGAATCGAGTATTCAACAATGCCGTGTAATAAAAAGTTATAAACAAGTGTGCTTTAAGATGCTTTTTAAATATGTGCTCTGAATTGGCTTCTGTGAGATCTTTTTGGAGTTGAGGAGCAATAACAAAGCAAAAACTCTAGGTAGGCCTACTATTAGCATTATGTAGGTTTTAAAATTGCAGGACTTTTTAAGTTGGAAGAGATTAATGCAACAACAACGACATTTTCTTGCTGGCTGTTGATCAGTTGTTGATACGAACGTCATTGGGCAGAGCAGAGTTACAGTATAAAAAGTTCTTCCTGGTAGGATATGCTGTCTTTTCCTGAACAAAGTTCCTAAAGGATGTCTTTATTATTTTTCTGCAGCATTAGTATGGCTAGCAAATTAGTTTCTGGGTCATAATGGAAAGGAGGAGGCAGGGTACAAAACACACCCTGGGTTTGATTTCATTGTCATTTCCTCTGCTTAAACCAGAGGTCTTGCAATCAGCCCACTACGCACCATCAAGGACTGAGAACTTGTCCCAGCCATGTTCCCAGTCACGGTGTGAGTCCCCTGGACAGTGGGCTCGGTACGCTCCCAGGATCCCATCTGTAGGCCTGATAGAGGACTCGGCAACACAATAAGGCGGGATAAACGCCAAACAGATGTTACCAGCCCCCACCTCCCACCCTGTTCCCCTCACAGCTATTGATGGACAAGCCAGGCTTTTTTAAGATCTCTCTTGCATTTCAAAGGCGAGGTCAGGGTTTGGGCTCAGAGGTCAGCAGGATAGTTGCTCTGCAGAGGTGATGCTGTTAGACACTTTGTGAAGGCTGCTCAGTGATGACTGTAGGAATGCAGCTGAGGCCCCTAGAAATGCATTTGTATAGAGATACTTAGCTGTATTATATATCTGGAGAGTAAAATGAAACCCTGATACTAAATCTTGTGTGCTTGTACAGTTTTCATGCATGTTTATCTTTGTTCTTTTGCTTGTGTGTGCAGTTGTGTGTCTTTTAGTGGTGGGAAGTAACTAAGTACAGTACATTTACACGTTCACACAAGTATTGTACTTACGTGCAATTTTGAGGTACTTTATTGAGTATTTTCATTTGATGCTATACTCCACTTCAGTTCAGAGGGATTTTTTTAACTTATTGTTCTTTGAGTTGTGGACAAAACAAGACATTTGAGGACGTCATCTTGGGCTTTGGGAAACACTGATTGACATTTTCACCAATTTCTGACATTTTATAGACCAAACAACTAATCGATTAATCGAGAAAATAATCAACAGATTAATTGTCAATGAAAATGATCATTAGTTGCAGCCCTAAAAGCAGTTACAACAACACAAAAGGTACACTACAACATTAAGATGCTTCGTACGACCAACAGTCCAAAATCCAGGGATATCCAGATTACAATCACAAAATACAAAGAAAAGAAGCAAAATAATTGCATGTGACAAACTGGAAATAGGGGATATTTGGTGTTTTGCTTGAAAGATAGCCTTAAAGATTAAACAATTATTAAAATAATTGATTAATGTTCTGTTGATCGACCACTTTAATGGACAAATAGTTTTATCTCTAATCTCCATATATAGTATCTCTTTGCCCCAACTTCACTGACGCTACTAAAATCTAAGATGTCACATTAATGGCTGCAACCTTACATCAAATGTGAATTTCGTAATGTCTTGTGCATCATTAAATATCTCTATAAATGAGGATAACACATAATCAATTTAAAGATTGTAGTCTTTGAAACTGTCTGTAAAACAAACATTTGTAATAATGGACTTGTCAAAGACGGTCTGTGGGGTTGAACAGGTTAATTATTAATCACGCTGGTCATCAGTATGCATGTCCAGCCATGTTTCCTGCTCCCTCGCTCACTTTTTTTTCTCCTCTCTTTCCACAGGAGCATTGAGTTACTGGGCAGCCCTGCTGGGCCTGATGGCGAGCTGGACTCCCCAGTTTGAAGTCTGTCACTGAACAGAGGTCGGCAGTAATCGACCCAAACACTGCCAAACCACTTTCTGTGTGAGAACACTCAGTCTCTCACCACACACAGCATTCAGCACACACCACACTACTTATGGCTGTTGTTGTTGTCGCTGCTGTTGACTGGCACATGTGAACCAGTAAACAAAGTCTTGCAGAGATAAAATAGATGAACACGTTGTCCCCTCATTGAGAGAGGAAAAGCGGCCCTTGGGTTTCTTTAATTGGCTCCCGGAGGAGGCTTTTATTTATGTATTCAGTTGTGTTCAGCTTTGCCCCTTCCTGCTCCATTCCTCGTTTTTTTTTGTTTTTTTTAAAGCAGGACACTCGGTTTCCCCGGCAACTAGGGCTCCAATCGGCCGGCCAGCTGCAGATTAGTTCAGCGGTGGGGGGTTTAGGTGGGTGGGAGGGGATGTGGAGAGGGGTGATGATGGAAAATGGAGAGGGAGGAGAGAGAGAGAGAGAGAGAAGGAGGGAGGAAGGGAGAAGGGGAGGGGGGTGGGAAAAGTTTGAGAAGGGGAGAGAGAGAAAGAGAAGGAGCCAGCCTCATTCAGAGATAGGAGTCCGAATGAGTGAGTGTGAGCTGAGAGTGGAGAAAGAGCTGTAAACATTTCAGCCAGGAGGCTGGACGGGAGGAGGGATTTCTCTGACTTTGTGCCTTTTTCAAACTTTTTGTGTCCCTGGAGCTGTGTCTTTCTCTGTGTGTATATGCAGGAGGTACAGGCAGGGGCTATGCAAAGTGAGAGAAGTCGGTGGCAGGGGTAGGGGTGTACAAACCGTGGAAGAGAGAGAGGGGGGAGAAAAGGCAAACTACTGGGAAGGAAAGGAACCATGCAAGTGGATGCTGTCTTCTGCGGGGTCAGGTTACGCAAAATGAGAAACTACTCCAAGAGCACTTCATCAGGGCTCACCCAGCTCAGAAAGGTAATGTGAAGAGTTGAAGAGTGTCTGTGTGTGTTAATGTTTGTCTTTGCATGTGACAAAAACTTGAATTTCTTTCTACACTGCATATTGAACACATAGTGATTGAGTTGATATACTTTCTTTGACCCAAAGTGATCTGTTTAGTCTGAAAATCATTTATATTGCTTGATGATCCATCTTCATGCATGTGCATCAACTTAGCCTTCTCACGCATTCTCTGCGGTCTAAATGTACATGCTTGTGCGTGACCTTGAATGTGTCAGCATGCATGTGTGTGTCCATGTACAGAATGTACTGTCTAGGCTTGTTTGAAGCAATATGGATGGTAAATGTTAGGATGTGGTTTAGTCTGTTTATTTGAGCCGTATTTCATTCTGGACTGCTTTGGCTCCAGTTAAAGTATGCGTAAGTGTTGCTCAAGTAGCCAGTCTCAAACTGTCTGCACCAAGTCCATTACTGCTGCCCACAAGAGACTCATCTCTACCTCACTGAAGTATCCGAGCACACGTGAGCACACACACACGCACACGCACACACACACACACACACACACACACACACACACATATACACTCAATGGCTGTCAGCTCTCATCTGCTTATTAAACTAAAACAAAACATAGAAAGATGGTTTGGTGACCAACAGTCATAGAGCACACTAAAACCAACACATTCCAAACCGGCTTTTTGAGGGGGAGAGAGAGTAAAGAGGAGAGGATAAATGAGATGAGCATTCTTCACTGTGAACAAAGGCACCTCTTCATGCAGAGTCCCAGCGCTTGTATTGTTGTGAGGAGGCAGGCAGGGGTGGAAACCTCCCCAGGGAGGACAGAGGAGTTCAGGTGGCTCCAAAAAGTCAGCTTTTCAAGGATTAGGGATAACAAGTTGTTTGCAGATCCAGGCATGATTGAAACCGTGCAGTTGGGTTTGAAAGTTTTACCGACAAATAGGATGGCAGTGAAAATTTGGAGGAGGATTCGTCTTAATAGTTTAATGGTTGTCTAAGATAGTGTTTCAACTTATGGTCAGTTAATGACAGTTTTAACATTTTCTCATTTTACCACCTTCTGCATTGTGGCCTTGAAAATACTTATTACTCATACGCATTTTGAATTTCCAGCAGCAGCAACAGCAGTTTGTTCGGAATATATAGCGTGCTCAAGGGATGACGTGTTTTTGTAGGCCAACCTGTAAGTTAGCATCGCCCTGGTTCCCTCCACAAAAAGCCAATGGGTTTTTTTCCATTGGGTTTTGGATTATTGCTGAAAATAAGCTCTGTGGCAAAGAAACGTTTATGATACTTACACGTTACAACAAGGCTGTAAAGATGGACGAGTTGGCGCGATGACGTTTATTAGTCTCATTAAGCTACTTGTTAGCAACCTCCTTTTTTTAAGACGCATAAAGGCTTTAGAATTCACGAGTAGGATATATACTGACATATTTTATATCATAGAACAAAACGTTCAGGCTTCTAACTAAAAAAACATTAAAAAAACCCATTGATTTCCAGACGAGGGAACCAGAAGTGCTAAAGTGCAAACTCATTTCCAGGTTTTAGGACTCATTCCTGTAGCACTCTATAGACAAGCTGGACAATTAGCATGAGCAGTGAAAGTGGCTAAACAGACACAGAAAACAACACTAGCTGCAAAAGCAGTCTTTTCAACAGATGAATGAATGAAAAAGCAGAACAGCAATGACTACTTATTAACAAAGACACCATTAAATTCTAAAAAGGGGAATCTGGCGAATTACTGTTTAAATGTAACTTGTAAGAAGTTGATATGTTCCTGGAGAAATAAAAAGGGAAATGATTCATATCCTTTACTGACAAAACTGGTAAATGTACCGTGAGGAGTTTTCATTGTAAACAAACATGATTTTGTTTGTTTTTCTCATCAGAATACACCCTTAAAGCCTACCAAACATCTTGAATGCATTTCCTACCTCATAAAACATTTGCAAAGTTTTTTTCAGTGTTAGGAAATATTGTGAAACTTGCAAGAATTTCTTCTCTTAATTGCTGTATTGTTACCTTACTGCCCCCAATTGACAATATGTGGAATTGGAGGAAACACGGATACATTTTAGGGCGCTTTCACAAGCCATAGTCCGTTTGGCTAGTCTGAATCAGAGTGACATTGATACTTTTGGTTAGTTTTCTTTTTAGTCTGGTTCGGTTTCACAGTGCACAAATTAAAGCGGACGAAATTTGAAAAAAAATTAGCTGAGGGGCGTGTACGAAGGAGCGAATCTCGAGAGCTGCAACTTCTATGCAGGGAATCGTGGACTGAATCTACTGTGCGCACGAATCCCTTCTCCTCTAGTTTATCACAAATTACTTTATAAGCAACACTCTTTTTGTGGACTTTATCATATTCTATTTGTTTTCTTCGGCCCAGATGTCAAGCAAACATCGGACTTCTGCAGAAGTCCAGGTCAGTCCTCTCCCACTCATGTTAACCTGTCGTTTACCTGTGTCCATCTCAACAAATGCCCGCACAGGCAGCCTGCGTTTTGGTTAGTTTGGAAACGATCCGAGACGACCTCTCGCAAGCGGTCTTGGACCGGTTGTTTTGGTCCACACCAGAGTACGATTACTGCGATCACAACTGCCCAAATGAACCTCACCAGGGTTCGATTAAAACGGACTAAATGCTGGCTTGTGAAAGTGACCTTACAGTACTTTTCTTGACCCTTTCCTTTAATAGACCTGGCTGTTTTTAGAGGTAAACATCAGTTTTATTTAACAATACATTGGGCGGGTTAATGTACATGCCCGATGAGCAACTAACGAGATGTTTTCCAGCTGAGGTGGGAATGTCCATCTCATTACTGCGCTCTGCAACCAGAACAAACATGTAATATGTCATGCCTTTGCTTGTGGCATGCATATCCAATATGTCCTTTCTGGACGTGCTGGTGGAACTTGTGATACAAACAATATGGGGACATTTTCATCAAAATATCGCTCGATAGTGCAACTAGTGGTCAAAAAGTCCACCGGGCACCTTTAAATTTGGTGCACATCCATGTATCTGTGTTGTGACTCAGCCATATCGCTCCATGTAAGATAATGGATGCTCTGTTGCATGTCATAGCAGAGTGCAACAGGAATGTCTGCTGTGTCCTATAAGCAATGACCCTTAAGAGATGGTTATCAACCAACATCATCCATCTCAGCGGCTTCCTCTGGCCTTTTAGTTCAGCCTGCTGGGCAATCATTAAACCCAAGAACAAGATCCATGGAACATGCAACACTGGAACATTTGATTTAATATGCTTGATTGTAATAGCAGCTGAAGTGCTCTTTGATTTGGAACAACTTTCCGCACTGCCTCTTAGATTCAGTGTTGTTTTCATGTTGGCGTAAATGAACAGCTTCAGCAGGTCAATAGCAGTTTTACGGTCCTCAAATCAACATTCCTCTGCTCTCCTGTTTCTGTCTGTCCTGGCGTTGTACTTACTTAAGTGGGTAAAGTTGAGAGTTTATTGAATTGAGACTGGCTGACTCTCCGGCGCTGTGAGGAGAAGGTTTATAGAGTTGGAGATAAAGACAGAGGGACTGTCTGTCTGCCAGTCGGCAAGGTAATAAGTGGGCTGCAATCTTGTAAAGGGGCTCTGGTGTGGAGCCATTGTGTGTGTTTATGTGTGTAGTACCAGTGTTACTATCACACACACAGTGGTCTGTCAGATTGGGTCAGTTGTTTACATTCTGAGTCAGGGGCCGAGGCTAACTGTCTGCATGACTGCTGTGCAAGACAATGTTCACTGTGGTGTCTCCTCTCTGAGTGATTCATCTCACTCTCACACACACGCTCATTCGTTCTCAGGGCATTTTTCTCTAATTGAATATTTTCCTCTGTTTCTTTCCCTCTTTTCCGTCTTTCACACCAAAATGTTGACACACTCATATTCATGGCATTCTCACCCAATGCTCATCTATCTTTTCCCTCTCCGTGACTCATGATTCCTAGCATAAACACACCCTGACATATTAACACATGCAACACATGAGGTCTTCAATCTACTAAGTAGAGGTTAACAGATTTATTTTATTAGTATGCATGCTTTCTAAGGGGAAAAAAAGACAACTCCTGAAAACTCATACACCAGATGTTTAGCACTGTGACTAAGTCTGTCTTCTCTCACAACTGAATCAGCTTGTTATTTCTCTCTTGGAAGCACACTGAAGTGGAGAAATCGGCCCTGATGATTGGTATGAGTCACTAGAGTGCAAATTCATCCAGGAAAACAGTGTTTAGCTTCACGTTGACGCTGTGACCTCAATTTACAAGAGTTCACTATTAGATGCCTGTTTTACACGCAACACGATTTACATTCACATTTTACAAACATGTACAATAGGTGTGTGTATGTGTGTTTATGGGCACATTTATGAGTTTGTATATGTAGCCTAAGTGTGTACATATACAGAAGTCTGCATACATATTTCTGTTGTCGTGTGAAAACATGATAACCTTTGATTTTGACACGGTTTAACTTAAGTTGATTCAGCCCGGTCGCATGAAAAGGCATATGAATAATACGAGAATGTGCAAGGCAAATGCGTGCAATAAGAACGCCGTTCTTGCTTTTGACGTGTCATTTGTACGCCATGTAGTCTGTACTGACTGCAATGTAAATGCATCCTCGTAAATATGCTACGCTCAGCGCTAGTTACGTACAATGCAAAGGGAGAAAGACTGCTTTTGGTGGATGGGTGGGTCCAACAAACACAGGACTTTTAACCAGGAGATCGGTGTTCGAGACTGGTGTTTTGTTTTGTAAGTTACGTTAGCGACGTGTTATTTATCAACATTTGCGACGTGTTTTCCGTGATGATGTTACGTTGTTTCCGTATGTATTGTACTTAGTTTACGTACTTATTTTAAGGCCATCCATGATGTTTTTTCCTAAACCTAACTAAGTGGTTTTATTGCTCCCTGCTGGTACTGCACCTTCATACACACGTGTAATATTCACACCTGGACAGATGGACAGACGCGTCTAATACACATTACACTCCTGGGTTGCATGGTGTGTGTTAGCGGATGCGGCCAGTGACATCTGTCCTCTCTATTCTTCTCTGCTCAGAAACGTGACAGCAGTTCTTTAGGAGGTTACAGCCTGTATACCCCTCCTCTTACAGGAACTGGCTTTTGACAGGCACTCCGCGGGGGCGGCCTGCAACTTAAAGACCCCACCGGGCCAATCTCCTGCCATCCCCGAGCTGCTGTTGTCACCACGGCGACGCGCCCAGGAAGAATGTGTCCTGTGGTGATTGTGAAAGAATTCCTCTTGTTTCAAAGATATGGTGGGGGACGCATTGTCTGTGATGTTGGTAGATGGCCATGGGTTTAATCATGATCAAAAACACCCCCTCCTCACACACACACACACACACACACACACACACACACACACACACACACACACACACACACACACACAGATGCATTGGATAATGCATACCATCTTAGACACCCGTAACCCTGTCCTTATAATAGTCAAACCAACATACATAAATACATACATGCATGCATGGATAATGCATACCATCACACTGGATACTGGAGGCTTTTATCCAGTTGGCAGCTGGCCATGTTGTTTCATTAGATGCACCCTCAACCCTAACACACATATATGCACACACTCTTTCTCTCACAGCCTGTCGCTTGCAAGCTGTTGCTCCGTCTGGCAGTTTCACTCTGCTAAGTGTTGTAAGTTGTATTAAAAAGAAATTGAACCATGGCTCGAGAGAAAATGGTTGCTGCGACTCTAATTGGGACATTTAACAGGACATGGCAGGCTGAATCCCTGTTCCCTGCTGCGTTGTTTACACACCGACTACAGTACAGATTCACAGTGTGGATCTCTAGCAGTCTGGAGAGAGAGGCAAAGACAGAGGCAGCTACAGTTTGATGGCAGAGTGTTAGATGTGGGCTGAGGGAATCATCACAGCAAACCGATGCTGATGAAGACCATCCAAGAACCTAGTCTTTCAAGCTCGGTTTGGCTTTGCAGCTCGTGCCCGCTGGCAGCGTGTGACGGTGGCATAAACCCCAACACACACACACAAACGCATGCAGGAAAACAGGCACAGACTCAAACACACACTTGAACATCCAATGACATACTGTAGTTGCACGTGAACACGCATTTACCATTTGTTTGACATCCCCAGCTCGGAAAAAGAACTTGTATGTGGGGAAGGCTGCCGTCTGGAAAGGAATGCGACGTCTATCTGGGTTCAAAGAGTAACTCTAATGTGGCTGTACAGCTCGTTGATGTAGGCTCCGGTTGACATGTTATAATGAGCATTCCAAGCAAAATGGGAAAAGGTTACCGCATGCTTTGTTAGTTTGGTTATGTGCAGCGTGTGTGTGTAATATTTGGGATGGAAAAACTGTAAGAGCAATGACCTTCAAATCATCAATCGCCTACTTCTCTTCTCTGCTCTTTTCTTCTCTTCTTCTTCTTCTGCAGCCAGTCTTGCAGCCATGACTGAGAATGAGAAGAATTTTGTTTACCTGTCAATTTAGGGATCCACTCTATAATGAGAATTAAAACAATGTCTGGAGGTTCATCCAAGTGTAACAACTTAATGAGTAGATACTCCAGACACGCTGCAGACACAGAGGAGCTTTGATCATACCAAATCATATCTAAACACTGTCTTGTTAAGCTCTAGAGCTAGGAAAGTAGTAGTTTTCTCTTTGTCTGTCTCCAGTGTAATGATGGTTACAATAATCTCATCCTTCTTATACTGCTACTGTATGCAGTGTCAAGTTGTATTTGCTGAGCCTGGTGTCAGTCTTCGTCAGACCCTTTTAGTTCTGTATAGATGTCTAGTTTGGATAGGGATAGGCTCAGTTACTTTACAAAAATATACATTTTTGCATAAATAATTTTCTCCTTGTTATATTGCTCAGTATAGAATGTTCCAGGGATGACATATTTTTGTAGGCCAACCAGGAAGTTAGCAACGCCCTGGTTCCTTCAACAAACAGCCAATAGTATTTTCAATTGGGGTTTGGATTATTGCAGAAAAAATAAGATCTGTGGCAAACAAACGTTTATGATACTTCCACGTTTTGTTCAGCAAGATAATCTTCACAAATGAACACCACTTTTATGATTTTTGAAGTTTAAATGCAATCGCAAGAAGTAAAAAGCTAACGTTAGGCTGTAAACAAACTACACCACAGTCGCATGAACGTGAGTATACACACCGAGGCTGTAAAGGCAGATGAGTCGGCGTGATGGCGTTTAGTAGTCTCATTTAGCCGCTTGTAGGCAACTGCCTTTTTTAAGACACAGTATACAGACTTCAAATTCACGAGTGGGATATTTACTGATGTATTTTATGTCGTAGAACAAACATTAAAATCTTTTAAGCTTGTGTTAACCACAGACCTTATTTCAGGCATCTAACTAAAAACCCATTCAAAAAACTCATTGACTTCCAGACGAGGGAACCGGAAGTACTAAAATGCTAACTCATTTCCAGGATTTAGGACTCATTCCTGTAGCACTATTGTCAGCACTATTTCTGATGCAATGCTGAAATGATTAATCAATTAGTTGATCAACAGACAGGTTTGCTCTTTGCAGTTTCAGAAATGTTAGGGTGACTTTCTTTTGCTTCATATCATTATGATATAAATAATTAGTTTTTTTTTTTAGGTTGATCAGTCTAAGTTAATAATCTTGCTCTATAACTTAGTACAGGTTTTTAATTTGATTTCATTAAATGTACAATAACCGCCTAACATTCAAATTACAGAGTACAATTTGTCCTGAGGAGATTACGATGGAAACGCACACCTTTGGATCAGTTTAGTTTGGCTTGCTCCAGCGGTGCTAAACACCCTTCTCCATTTCACTCAGTTTTTTGTCCACTGGCGGTCTTGGCTCAGGCTCACAGTTGTCGGTCACGGGGTGTGTGGAGGTCAGAAACGTCGGCGCTGACTCTGACTCTGGAGTTTACACTCCGGAAGAGCACTTTCCCAAGCTCTCGCCTCGCTCGGCTCCCCCGGGGATCGGCGGGCGAATTATGAAAATCTGTTCCTGTGCAGGCATGCAGAGGAGCAGGGGAGCAGGGATGGGACGGGGGCGCTCTGGTGGGAATTCTCAAACGGAACCCTTAAAATGTGAAGGGGGGAAAAACAGGAAGGAGAAGGAGAGGAGAGGATTTTGGCTTTGGAGCTCAGCTCAGAGACTGCGGCTTGGAGGAGAAATTTGATCTGGGGCCCAGAGAATAATGTTAGAGTGCTGAAGAAGCCAGATTATTGTTGAAAGGATCTGTAGGTCCACTCACTGCTGCACATTTACTGCGGCTGAGCCTGTTTTAGAGGGGAAAGGTTTTACCATTAGGCTCAAAAATCCCACATTGTGTGTCAGCACATTGTAATATCAGATGCTGTAAATACTGCTCACTGTTGGGAGTCTTTTTTCCCCTGTGAATGATGGTGTATTCAATGACACTTCGTCACGTGTAAAATCCAGGCCCTTTAGGAGTTGTTAACAGAAGAGACAGGTATTGTCTGAGGTGTAAGACATGCCATGTCTGTCTCCTGTGTTTAAGGTGGTGAAACAGACTACAGCTTTGGTTGCAGACAACAGAAGACGTGTTTGTGTGTCTATCAACTGGCATATTACCTGTGGCTGTTTATAAATTACCTCATGCATTGCAATTCATCACTGCCTGCCAAACAGCAGGGCTCATAGCCAGGAAGAGCTCTATGGCTTCTTTTGTTTGGCCAGCTTTCCTGTCAGTGGCCTTACTTACTTTGTCAGTGAGGATTTATGCTTGCTGCAACCACAGTGCTCCAACCGCAGGTGCATCTACACCAAGGTCTTGTTTCTTACTGCCAGATGAGCCCATGGTGTGCACTAATTTGTCTTTGGCAGGAAGGGAGCTGTATACAGAAAAATTTAAAGGGATAGCAGACTTTTCAGATTCAGAATAGCTTCATTGTCCAACACGAATAGATGGAAATTTATCTTTGACTGCTTTAAAGCTAGGGTTGGTGATCTAAAGAAACTAGCGAGAGTACGCTGTATTTAAAAAAATGATCCAACCAAAAAACCCAGCCCAGTGTTGCCAACTCTTTTCAAATGAAAGTAGCTAGTATCACTAGCTCCAAAAGTCACTAAATCTAGCGAGAAAGTCACCAAGTCGGCAACACTGACAGTCCGTCCCTTCAGGCCTCCCTCCAAATCCACTCCCCCAAAATGATCATTATGAACTTAAACAATGAACATGGCTATTGGTAGTACTCACAGCTGTCAAAGCTAGCAGCTTATGGAAGATTCTGAATGCTAAGGTCAGCAAGTTAACATGCTAACAATGCCAATGCTGATGTTTAACAGGTAGACTAGATATGTTCACCATCTTAATTTAGCGTGTGTAAGCATGCTAACAATTTATAATTAGCACTAAAGTGTTAGAATGTCTGAAACCTAATCATATGGCAATCCATCCAATAGTTGTCGAGACATTTCACTCAAAACCACAAAGGTCAACTTCATGGTGGTGCAACAGGAAAAGCCAGGGTTCACCAAAATCATTAGAATGCATAATCTGGGAACTATAAATGCAAAAAACTAAATTTGGTGGCAATCCATCAAGTAGATGTTGAGATATTTCACTGAATAAGTGAAAAGTTTGACCTACTAGTGGCGCTAGAGGAAAAGTCAGCGGAAGTTGGAAATCTGTAGAAATATTCATATCTGTTCAATAGTTGTCTAGATATTTCAGTCGGGACCAAAGTAGCGGATAGATCGAGCGACCAACTGAGTGACAGACCGACATTGCCATCAAAAACATTATAGATGGAAACAGTAGAATATGGTGTCAGATGGTATTGTCACCACCGCACACCTGGCCAGTTACTGCGCAAAGTTGGCCTGACTGTTGGATTGTCTATTTTGGGAAAAATTGTCCCCCCCCTGATTCCACCGTCGTGGTTTCAGATGCTGAGAGACGATCCAACAAGCACTTTCGTTTGAAGCATATTGCCTTAGCATCACCGAATCTTTCGATGTTGGCTGACGCTAGGGTAGAAGTTCAGCGGCAAATTTTTGGATCAGACCGAGGCAGTGTCGGCCGGGGTTATGTAGGCCAAAGTGAGAGCTGTCTAAAAGCAGGCCCCGGGATGTGCTGGCATGGGCACCGGTCTGTGGAGCCAGCGGGGTAATTGGGAGCAGACTATGGATGAGTCAGGAGCTCTGCTGATGGGAGCTTTCTGTCTTTGGGGAGGAGGGGCTGACATGTCTGTGGGAGGGAGTCGAAGGACAGATGCTCCGACTCTGCAAAGAGACGTAACATGACACCCTCTCCCAGATGGGGGGATAGAGAGAGATTTGTTTGCTCTGCCTCCAAGACAGATTCATCTCCTCCTCCTCTTCTTTTTCTCTTCTCATTGTGATGATCTTGTCTTTTTCTCTGATAGAGAGGCTTCTCTTCTCTCCATTGAGCTAGTTTAAGCCCCCCTCCAGTGTATTTTGGCTTTTCTATGTCATTTCCAGACTAAGTTGATTAGCCACAGTGTTTGCCATTTTTTTTTTTATAAATAACTTGATTTTGTGCTCAAAGTAAAAGAAAAGACGGTTGTTCCTAAAATGGGAATATGACGTATGGTCATAGTAGAAACTGCAGGTCATACGTCATCCTCCAAGCTTGCACAGGTGCACTCATGATCGTTTGAGTCTGAGCAGCGGCAAAACGATAAATCTGTCAGAATCTGTCTGTCAGATTGTCTTTCTAGTTAGTTAACTAGTTAGGTGTAGTTAACTAGCCCAACTCGTTGCATCAGCTAACTGAGGGTTTTCATTTTATTTTTAGTTTCCTCCACCGTAGTTTAGTGTGTTTATTTTCACCATGACATTTGTGTGTGCGGTGAACGGGTGCAATCAACACAGTGAATCACACAAAATCCCACCGGCAGAATTAACACAACACACTGACTGTCTCTCTCACTCGCTCGCTTCTTTACCGACTCCTGCTGGAGATAAATTAACAGAAAGCAGCCAATACCGGAGGTTGCGGGCCTCTAACAGATCTGAACGACGGGGTGCGCACAACTTTCAGCAAAAAAAGACAACAAGAGAAAAAGTCCCGTTAGAGAAAAAACAAATCACATTGCATCCCGGTGCGGTGTCGGTTCTAGAGCTGAGGTGAGAGCAGCCGGTGCTGGTGGACGGTGCACCTTCAAAATGTCCCGAAACTGCATTTCAAATGGCGGACCTTGGCAACATGTCCATCCGTCCTCCGGTGCGCTGTGGCTTGCGTGCGGTGACTATAAACTACACCCCCATTCTCTGTTTGAGAAAGAACGGTGACCAATAAGCAGGAAGTAAAACTGACTGGAGAGGGGCTTTAAGGCCTCTTTGTATTTGTTGGCGATAGGTAAAAGCCACTGTAGAGGTGGAAGAATTCATTTATAATCCAATTTTCTACCAGGTCAGTCCAGGTTTAAAAATCTTCTGTGCTTAAAAGCTTCCACTGATCTTTTTCAATTATCCACTTAATTTTCACCTTTTATCAGGCCAAACAGTGTCAAAGACTCCCCCACCAAACTTGTATTTCTAGAAGGGCTTATCACTTTGAAGACTTTAGTGCATCATTAGCTTGCACGCTGCACCATTTGCAGTCAGTGGAATGTGGAATGGAAGCCACAAAGTCCAAAGGGAAAGGGAGACGTTCCCCATTAAAAGCCTGTGGTTAAACTGTTACGGGATGGTCATTTGTAAACTCTTGACAGGTGGAGCGAGTGAGAAGGACTTTTAGGAGGATTTTGCTGAGTTTGTCTGGAGTTTTCCTTCCGTTTGCTGCCATTTTGACCTTGTGGTAGTCAGAGCTGTCCCATTTATCACCAGTGAACTCAAGTTCTTACTGTACGGGGGGAATTCTTAAGCAAAAAAAAAGAGAAAACTGTGCAAAAGCTTGATGACTTCATTTCAGGAAACACAGGAGGTCCATCTTGCTCCCACTTCCTGCAAATTACTTCACACTTCCTGTCAGTTTGTGTGCACAAACACAAACAAGAAAATAACTGTTCATTTCATGCATAAGCCTCCTAAATGGTGTAGCATTCTGTCTCTTGGTTGTGCCTGTGCGCCATAATTACATCCATAGTGGCTTCCTCTGTGGCCCCAATTATAATTAAGGTTTGTTTATACATTTTCTGAGGTAATATTTTGGCCCATTCTTCCAGCTCCCAGCGGGATAGACTGTAGACACCCAGGCCGTCAGAGCCTCCGTAAAATAAACGCCAACCACAATAACAAGAAATGCTATACAGTATGTGTGGCGTTGGAAATACAACAATGGACACTGTTGTGTTATATTTAGGGTGGATTGATAAGCAAGAATACATGCAGGGAGAAATTAATTGTTTGTGGTATCCCCCGTCAGTTCCTGTCTGGTTCTGTGGCTAACCCAGTTTCAATGCTGTCTCACGTCCATCCTCTCCTAACAATGGAGGGAGCAGGGGGAGAAGTGGACGGGCAAGAGGACACAGCACAGCAGGGCAGAAGGACACTGGGCAGCAGGATGGCTTGTGCATGCACTGTATGTGTGTGTGTGCTTATCTTTTGCCCCTAAAGGCCAGCTGATAGGCATCTTTACCACCGTACATCATACAGCGCAGATCCCTGTGGTTGGATATAGAACGGAAAGATAAGGATGGAAAAGTAATGCGTGTGAAAACAGAGAGATAAAACGATGAAGATGGGAGGGAGGTTAACATGGCATGCAAGGAAAATTCAATGAGTATGTGGCTTCCAGGCTTGTAACATGCTTTCTGCCTGTCAATCGCATGCATGGGCAGATACTCACGCAGATACAGGCACGCATAGTCATAGAGTCGGCCTGCTTGGCTCATGTCCAAGACCTTGCTATGAAATCAGCTTGGGAAAGCAGCAGGGGCCCCGAACAGGACACAGAGACAGAAACAGAGAGGGAAAAAAGAGAAAAGGAGACTGCAGAGCGCAGATAAAATTCCATTGTTTATTTGCCCGACCCTCTCCTTCCCTCCTCCTTTCCATACATCCCTTCCTTTACCATTTTCTACTTCTTCAGGAACCAGAAAACCCAGGTCAAGGCAGCATGTCAGTCACTGTGAAACCCCCATATCGCTCAAACCAAACACTTCATGTCAGATCTGGCAACCCAGCAGCGTACAAAACAAATTGGCCGTACATGCTGCTCCAGATCTGCAGAGGGTAGGACGCGGTACATTTCAGTATGAAAAATAACGGGAGGCTATAGATTATAATCCAATCCCCCTCTATCCTTCCCTCCTATATCCTTCACTCCCTCCTCTATCATACTTTTGTCCCCGCAACTCCAAGACTGAGTGGGAATGAAAGGGAGAAATAAAAAGACTGAAGGACGGGGAGGAAAAAAGCAGCCAAGTTTGCCATTCCAGAAAGAGCAAGCTAAATGTGCAGTGGTGCGTTAAATTGATTGCAGACACATACTATAGTGAGCCACATCTTGGAGGGGATAGGGTCCTCAACTCAGCGTGGGTGCAGAAAGGAAAAAGAAGAAAATAAATAAGCTTTTTTTTCTTCGCAGTATATAATTCCCATTTTGAGCTATCGTGTTCTCTCCTTGTCCCAGTTTCACATAAAACCTCACTCATAAGATGACAAGTGGTTTAGGGGGCTGCCTCTCTTTGGTTGCTTTCTGTGTTTTGTGTGACTCCATGTCCTGATAACTGTGAAATGCAGCAAGGGCTGCGAGCGTCTTTGCCCTTTTTAGGTATTTCGAAATGACAGAGAGAAAAAGAGAGCAGTTTGGGGAAGAACAAGCAAAGGATGATGATGTCATGGCGTTAGCTGTTTCTGCAGGGCTGGACAGAGGGATGGAGGGACTGAGGGATAGAGGGGAGGATGAAATCTTTATGAGAAGCAGCTGTTGGGGAGAGGCAGGCAGGCAGACCTCCAGAGCACTATAGCAGCAGTCAGCCAACAGCTCGCTGACAACAACTCAGAGGTCTGATAAAGCTCGCTGCGAAACCCTGACAGCACCACCTGCATACAGTGTGATAAAGCTCAATTCAACCCCAACAGCAAAACTTTGTCAGATTATCACCAAGAGTTAACACTTAAAGATAACAAGCACAGAGAGCTCAACGACAAAGATACAGACCAATACGGCTGACTCACAATATCACTGTCTGAGCTGATATTGTCTACACTTGCATTGCACTGTAAAGAGTATTAGACAGATAATTTTATAGTTTATCAATAGCTGTGTTTCCATTCACATATTTTTATGAGTATTGTGATGTATCGCTTTAGAAAAGCTGTATGGAAACGGCAAAATTCGATAAAACTTCCTCAATTGCAGAAAAAAGTTTTTACGTTCGGTTGAGATGATTTTTGCCTTTGTTTGGATTATGGAAACGCCTTTGCCGAATAAATTCTGACGTAGCAAACATTTAACTCACATGAGTCATCAGCTGTTTCCACTGTTGGTGTCTTCTCGGATATTCCCGTAATGTGCAAATGCTTGTAGTCATCTCCGGAAACATAAAACTTGGCCAATACTAGCTGACATGAAAGAACAATTAAAACTTGCCCAATTGAAACAAATCCATGAAGACCTCTCTCCATTTCTCTCTTTTACATGGTTAGATGGCCAATCTCTACTTCTACTAATCTGTTTACTGACAGATTACAGCCATGCGTAGCCTATAGCACCAACTTCTGATGAAACTACACTGTAGCCAACAAGCTGAGTTTATTCGCTCCAAACCAGTTGATTAAAACGCGCCTAATTCATTTTTTTTTTTTTTTGCAACATTTCAAAAGTGCGCTTAAAATTTGCCTGATAATTATTGGAAAAACGGCTAGTGATAATAGGATTCACACGTCACAAGTCCTGACAACGGAGCTGTTATTAGCTAACTCATAACTGACACATGAGGAACTCATCGCGGTAAATGTGGTGTGTGTGTGTGTGTCATCACATTGCCATTGAATGAGTCCAGGCTGATTCTTTTACTCCCTCTGTGAATCCAACATCGTGTGAGTTCAGTATAACAGAAAACAGTTAGGCCAAGTGTCATCTATGAAAGGCCTGCATGTGTGTCCCGCTGAGTAATCTGTGTGCTGGCTAACATATTGTACACAAATGTGCCAAGTCCTTGTAAATCAGGGATTCATTTACGACCAGACCAAGAGTTTGGAGTCAATGTAGTGGCCTGTTCTGGGGAGACCTGACGTCTGGGGGACCCTTGGTCTGTGAGCCAATTGGAAAAGAGTATAGGGTCCCTAGTTGTGTGTATATCTGACAGATACACTACTCATAATCAACCTGACTTAAATGGCTCCTCAGAATGAAAGTGTCAGAATGATTGTCAGACGATTGGGCTGTTTGTCCATCTGTCCATCCCTATTTATCCTAATGCGTTGTTGGTTTTCTGACTCCTCATCTTTTGCCACTAGCAGCTCAAAATGTCCAACAGGCTCATTAAATTATAGAATGAATTCCTTATAGTTCTAACTGTACACATTAACAAGTCACATGCTAAACATTAGCATACTGTATCACCACTCTATAGTTGCCGTTAGCTCAAAAAACAGCTGAGCCAAAGTTTTGTTAAAGCTGAAAAAGCAGCTATGCCTAAAGCTGCCTGTTTGCTTCATCAGAAGTGTTTGTCAGATGGTTGAACAGATTGGGAAACAACATTCACACTCACTTCACACAGCTATTGGCCAGGTGTGTGGAGTGGAGAAAGTAAGCAGTGTTTGAACTTCTCTCTCTAGCTGTCTTTTTTATTCTTTACACAACTTGTTCTGTCACTTTTGATGTGTATAAACCAGTGGGCAACCATATCTGAAAAGTGAAGCCAATGTGGAAGTCCCTTAAACCTGCATTCTTTCTAATGACCACGACGTTGCAAATAGAAGTCCAATTGTATAAAAGTCTATGAGAAAATGAGCCTTCTTCTCACTTGATTTATTACCTCAGTAAACATGATAAACATGAGTTTATGGTCTCAATTGCTAGTTTCAAGTCTTCTTCATACAGCATGATGTTCATTTAGTAAATTATGGTCCGATTTAGAGTCAAATAGACCATAAAGCAGGGTATGCTTTAAGGCGTGGCTACCTTGTGATTGACAGGTCGCTACCACGGCATTGTCTGGTCTGGGTTTTGTCCGTATTTTTGTCTTAGAACTTTAACCCTTTCACAATGTGTTTTCAGTTGCAAGTTAATTGAAATGAAAGTTAATTGTAACAATTTGGTTGCCTAAAAATGTTTTATTCAGCGTTCGGTTGTACTCCACCCACTCGTGTCACTTCTGGCTGCAAAAAAACAAGATGGTGACGGTCAAAATGCTGAAGGCAGTCCACAAACCAGTGGGTGATGACATGGTGACTACGTCCACTTCTTATGTACAGTCTATGGTACAAACAAGTGCAACACGACAAATGCCTTCCAGGAGAGACTGTCTGAACATGTACAGCGTTATCCCCATATTCAAACTAGTATCACATCTCGCCCCTCTCTATGACGGCAGGCTTTTCATCCCGCATCCGCATACGGCTGTTCGGAACAGTAATAAAGACTTGCCTTTCGAAAAGGGTCCAAAAATGCAGAGCTGATATGTCCCATAATAGCCACTGCATAGAGGAAAATACCAAAGTTGTCAGAATCATAATTGCCTACAGCAGGACAGCACCATGATTCAGCCATTAAGCCTAAACAAACAAACAAACAACATCCCTGTCTCAGCGGTATATGTGAGTGCATGTTTACTGCAAAAGAATCTGTCCACGGCCAGATACCGAGTGTCCATCCGCTGATAGAAATCCCCCACAGGGTTTGTTACGCAACTGATGCTTGGCTCCGATGCCCTGCCTCTGACCCCGACTGCTGCTATCTCTGTCTAGTAAAGGCTTCAAGGCATTTAAGATTGTGTGCTGTTCACTGAATACCAATCCTTTTTCATCTGAGACTGGGACTGGAGGTTATCCTTTATGGCATATACTGGTGTGATGTTTTTTATCTGAAGGTCATTAGGAAAATGAGCTAAAATCAACAATAGTCAACAGGTGATTTCGAGTATAGATAGAAGGACTTCTCAAAATGAAATAAATGTCTCTTTGACTATCAAACAGAAATATCACTAATATTGTGATTATTTCCATTCTAACGCATTCTCCGCTGCCATCTTCTCCACCCAGCTGCTGAACAACACCACTTCCTCTGCCACAGTGTCCACGGCCTGTCACACCGTCACAGGGCTAAGGATGAAGGGGGCAGTTTCCCGTGATGTTTTTATTGGCTTCAGCAGATGGCTTCCCTCAGCCTCTGCATTGTTATGGTGGCCGTCTTGCTCTGAGGGTCAGGGTTAACAATAGTTGCCAATAGCTGTAGGAGACAAAAGCCTTCGCCGCTCCCGAAAAGAGTTTCCTCAGTAACCGAACGCTGTAAAAGTGGCAATGCTGTCAAATTTACTGCTTTTACGAGATGCGAAAACACTACTACTTGTCAGGTTCGGGCGATAGTGGGGAAGCACCGTCTTGCATGTATGACTCAAGTTTTAGCCCAGAAAGTCATAATCGTGTGAAAATACCAAACTACCTTTTAAGGCACTATATTCTCTCTGAACGGCGCTTTCTGTTTTGGCCTTGGGGCTCCAAACAATGAAGTGGGACAGCCTAAGAGCCTACACTGTTTTCACAGCGCAACAGTATACTTGTATTATTCTTTGCAATATCCACTTTCCTCTTTAGTTTTGACAACCCCTGTCTCTCCAAACCCCCTCTCCCATCTTTCCTCTCCCCCTGTGATATCCAACACCCTCCCCAACCTAGAGAAAAATTAAACTGTAAAGCTAGGAGGCTCTATACATTCTTTATAGTCCCCCTTGCCCGCCCTCCTTTCCATGCAGGATTTCTGTTCTTCATTTCTGTGTTGGGTTTTAGTAAGGAGAAAAGAATCAGGAGGGGGAGGAAGGGAAAAAAATCGGTTGATGTTTCCCCTCAAACATGTGACCTCTGCTCGGCTCACAGCTGAAAATAATTTGGGCCTACAGGCCGGTGGACGGCTGACACACACCCTCCTCCTCCTCCTCCTCCTCCTCCTCCTCTCTCTGGGGGGCTAGGCCTCGGGCTGATGGGGGGGCTAAAGACAAAGCAATAGAGGGCTGTAAGTTGAGCCGCGAGCTAAACTAGAAGCTAAAAAATGACACATTGTACTTTTGGTCTACTTCTTGTCAGAGGAGACCGCAACTTTTCCGTAGTGTCCATTTGTTCTTTCGTTCTGGAAGAGAAAAAAAGGAAAAGCCCGGGATCATTCCAAAACACTGGACCCAGAGGGCCAATTATGTTGTTAACGCAGGGAAGAGTTCAGCTATTTGGCTGCAATTTTTTTTTACGTAATCTGCCGAAATTGAGGCTTTTTTTCCGTCTGCCAGTTGGGACAACAATTTGTGGAATTTGGCTGAATTAGGCTCACATTCCCGACATAGTGAGGGGGTAAGGGAGAGAAGTGACAGGGTTAGCTAATGCAGGTTTATTGGGAGAGGATTGGAGGGGGGCCGTGCTCAGGAAATGTTTAACGGCCTACGGATACCCTAAAGTATCCCAGCACATCTGGTTGAAGTCACACATTCATAATTTGGTCCGAAGTATGGACGTTTTGGCAGGATGTGTAGATCTATGTAGGTGTGTTTTTATATGAGGTTTTGTGTGTGGGTATGCAGCCGGGTGGCAAAGCATGTATTAGTGTCTCTGTGAATTTACTTAAGAACAAATGTGTGACTATCTGCCAACAGGAGTTAGCCCTGACCTCTCCCCCTCTCTTATGTTATAACCACATCTGTGCCAGACAGAGGCTAGGCCCTTCTGCTCCATGCCAACCCTCCACCAGCCTTTACAGGCCAAGCCATGAGCGCTGTGCACCAGCGGCTCTAATTCGATGTTACATACGGATGGTCTTGCTATGGCTCCAAGTGGATCTGGTTTCATTATACTCTGACAAATGGACCAAGCAATAATTTCTCCCCCTCTCACAGTCGCCTTGGCACTACTTGTCCGTAATAAAGAACAGAGGGAAATGTGTAGCTGCTGGAAGACACACTGCATATTAAGGAAGTTATTTTCTGGAATGAAAAGGAGAGTTTGCGGAGAGGATCTGAAGTGCAAAAACAAAATGTGTGCGCAGTCTTGAAAATACTCCAGAAATCTGTTCTGGAAAAGACGAGACACTGAGTGATAACCTAAAAAAGTTGAACTCAGTGCCCTCGTTTTCCTAATGGAGCTTGATTATATTACAATGTGGAGTTTTTAGTATATTCCATAATGTTTTCCATAATGCCACATAGGTGCTGGAACCTAATGTGTGTTTATGCCAGTTGGCTTTTGTTTTCAGCTGTATCCTCCAATTACTAATCAAGTAGGGTTTTGCCAGTTTTGGGGGGAAGGCGTTCAACCTGTGAGGTCTGCTTCTCTGCAGCTTGGTTCAGAAAATGAGTTTTGCTGGCCACAGAAATGAGAGGTTTGAGCTATTTGGTAGTTTACACTCACACACTAGAGTTAGATTTTTCCCCCCCTAAGGGAGTCCTGGGGAAGCAGCTCTTCTTTTGACCTAAGCCTCATTTGTCAGTCTGTATGTCTGCCTATTTTTTTGTATCATCTCCATATATTTAGCTAAATCAAAACACGAGCTGGAATATTTTCAACTGTTCAAATTTATGCTCTGTAACAGTTTGACTTGTTAATGTCTTTCTTTGCAACTTCCTGACCTATAAGCTGAAATATAGGTCTGCTTTGCATTCACATGTCAGCCAACTTTTACCATCCACGCAATGCACTCACCCCATTATACAAATATGTTGTGTTAACTGACTGTGTTTGTCTTTTATGTCACTGTGCAGGATGCCAGCTGCTAGCACCATGACCGGTGGGAGGGCCCTGCTGCTCTGTACAAACACTGACAACTGTATCTACCAATCAGTCAACGGGTAGGTACCTCAAAAGCCAATCAAATATTTTTTATATTTTTTGATTCGGTGTCTAGTAGTAATAATTAGTCTAACTAATAATTAATTATTAGAGTCCAACATATCAGTGCTACATTACATACTATGGTAATTGAACATGTTATTGTCAAAGTCTCCCTGAGCAATGACAATGGTCAAGACAATAAATCACCCATTCATCACACCACTGGCTGGTTGGTATTGCTAGTGCTACTGTTTCTCATAGTGAGATTCCCCCATGCTGCTGCTTTCCATCACAAAGCTTTGCCTCTTTGTAAGGAGGAAGAGCAACAGTTCCTCCTGTTTTGTGCCAGAAAGCTACCTCGCAATATCCTGTGAAATCAGATCAGCCAGTAGAGGCTGCCAATCCTCTTGGTAGTGGCCTTGTTTGTTTATAGTAAAGGGGCAAGGTTATGTCGGAGTGCTATTCGTTTTATATAGACCAGATGCTTGACTCGCTATTTGAGCATTTGCGAACCTTGGATGGAATTATTAGTTCAAATAATCAACAACTACGTTAAAAAAATCTGGTTTGCTAAAAGGAAGTAAAGAGTGTGCACTGAGAAGTAAACTATGACTCACAAAGCACATTGCAGTAAGAGACAACTGACCACAAAAGTTAAACACTCTTTTTTAGCATGCTTTTAACAGTGCTAATGATGTTAAACGTTGAGTGTTGTTGAACTTTTGGGTCAATTCAGCATGTATGATGCAACATCTTGTCCCTGAATGCAAAGATAAGTCCACCTCGTCACACGGAGTACTACTAATCCTGTGAAGATAGTTTTTCAATGTCTTCTGTGGTTTTGGAGGGAGCTCTCCAAAACTGAAAAAAGTAATCCCGATGATGCCATCGGGGTTATCTCAGCTTGGGTTTGAGACTAAAGCCTGCATTACTAACGTGAGGTGTAGGGTTTCAAATTAAATTACATTATGGAAATTGTAGGGTTCAACTTTTTTTTTATTTGATCCATACTAGAGACTGAAAGTCAATATATCTCAGCCTCTGCTGCTTTAAAGGTTCAGTGTGTAGAATCTGGCAGTATCTAGCAGGGAGGTGAGGAGATTGCAACCAACTGAAACCTCTCCCGTGTGCTAAGCCTGTAGGAGAACTACGGCGGCCGACGCGAAAACGCAAATGGGCCTCTTCAGAGCCATTTGGAGCAGAGCCAGTGCATAGAGTGTGTGTGTACATGGGAAGTGAGCGGTGAAGCAAGAGAGAGAGCGGCAGCGACGGGAGCGAGTCACGTTATCGACCCCGGCCCAAGCAGGAAAAGTTAACAGAGTTTGGTTTGTCCGTTCTGGGCTACTGTTGAAACATGGCGGTGCAACATGGCGTTCTCCATGGAGAGAGGCACGCTCCCTATGTAGATATAAACGGCTCATTCTAAGGTAACGAAAACACAACGATTCTTATTAGGTGATTATACACTAAGGTAAAACATACTTATTAATATTATATTCCATTTCTGCCAATAGATCCCCCTTATTGTTACACACTGGTCCTTTAATACCTACAACTTTATGTACTGTAAATACAATACTAAACTGCACTAAAGACCTTTTAAAATATGCCAGAAATGAGTTGCCATTTGACCTACCAAGCTGTCCAAAAACATGCTTTGTCAGACCTGAAGGTGAAGCCATAGCATAATGTTATTTGATCTGATGATCCTTAAACTTCAGTTGGAGAAAATTACCTCTGAAATCCACCGACTGCTGCAGGATGTGATAAAAGCTGTGAGCCTGTACAGTAGTTCACTTTACTCTGCCATCTTTTGCCTCTTCACATTCTCCTCCACATGATGCTCAGGCCTTAACTGCACTTTGCCCATAACCATCATATAGTTCTGTACTGCTCTTAAGCAAGCTGGAGACGCCCCTTTCCATTAGGGTCAGCAGTATAACAATAGCAGAGCTAGAGAGCAGGGTAGAGTTGGCCATCTGGCATCTAGATACTGTTACTGCCCCCCTGCTGCCACTGTCTAATGCCTCTATGACCACTCTCTATAGCCCCTTCTGTCATCCTTGCAATATTCATTAGTGCTATTTAGATTATAATGAAGGGATTTTGGTTTGTGCCATTAACAGGGATTGTCTAGTGGAAGGTTTAAATGTCTGTTGTTTGTAGGGTCTGCCATGTTACTGTAGCTACCATTGCTTAGAACATTTCTCTTGGGGAATCAAAAGTTGATATGCAGGAATACAATTAAAAGATGTTTCATTTCAAACCCTTTCTCTTATCCGTTGATCCTGTGTTAGAGATGCTTTTGTGCCCTTCCCTCCTTCCGCCCTCAGTGACCCTCATCTCCATGCTCCACCCATCCTTGGCTGCGGGTGATAGAAAAGCTTTCCATACTGCCCATTTTTTAAATATCTGTCTTTCAATCTCTCTTAATCACAAACAAGTGTTTTTGTTTAAGATGGGGGAAATAAACTATTAATTTCCTCCTCCATCTGCTCCACTTAACTCCATCACTCGACCCCCCTGCCTTCTCCTGTTCTCCTTTACTTGGCTTTTCTATTTGACCTAGTTTTTCCACTCTGTTGCTTCATGCTTAATAAAAACTGCTGTTTCAACCGAGGGACACCAAAGGAGAAAGAAAGGGGGAAGGGAGAGAGGGGCCAAACTAATAAAACCCAGAGCAATTTAGAAGACAATTATTTGGTTTCCTTGTTGGTCATAGTTACAACATTTAGGGTTTTTTTTCTTCTCTTTAAGGGTCTCCTAGGAAATTTGAATCAGTAATCTCCCCCTGAGATTTCCTCTGGATTGCATGACTGTTGGTTTTCACATCCAGCGATGTCATCAGATGTCACAAGGCCGCGTTTCCTCTGTTTGTTGGAAATTCAATCATTTGATGAATGGTCTTTGGGCCAAGACAAAGATTTGAGGGTTGGGAGTAGAAAAGAAAAGATGCACGTCTACACTTCGGCCTCTCCCCTCTTCTGTGTATACTTTCATCTCCTCTCCAGAAATAGCTGTGTGTGTGTGTGTAGCTTGTAAACTTTGACCCCGAAACCCAGAGTTCAAACAGTCATGACCCAGTAATCTTCCAGGAGTGACTCACAGCTAAAACAGAGGCACCAAACAGACGTCTGAGCTCTTTTAACAAGAATTCTTGTTTAGCTCATAAAAGAAAGATCTATTTGGACGTAATAGTAAGTGCTGACGTTGCGTGGCCAATTTGAAGAGCTATGGGGAGCTTAGCTATGTAGACCGAAGGCAGCAAGTGACATTTTAAATGAAATTAATTTCAATATAAATTATCTGAGTTGACAACAGTGCAATGTACTTTCTCCCTATGTTTATTTGGTTTGAATTAAATACACATCAGTTGGTTAGCACTGTCCCCTTACTGATAAAAGACTCTTTGCATGTGTTGCTTGTTTGTTTGGGTTTACTTTGTTCCCCCCACACAGTCCATCTTGTGATTGACAGCCTGTTAATCTTGAAATACGCCGCAGCCCCTTACTGCAAAATGGGCAATTCAAGAAAGCTTCAATATCTTATTTTAAGATAATGAAATCATATAATTTCTTAGGAATTATAATTAATAATGTCAAGCACCATTTGCATTGGATTATTAAACTTGTTTGGTCTGGATTTGTAAGATATTAATGTACAGTAATCTATTTTTCAGCTATAGGTTTTCAGATCTTACTTTGTAGCCCTGGTGCAGCTTTGGGGTTGTGTGTGGTTTGTTTGCAACCCTTTTAAGGGTTAAGAAAATATGTCAAGTGTGTATGCTGATTTTTCTGTGTGATTCTCTTCTAGGCTCCAGTGTTGTGGCTTGAAGCTCGGGGAGGCTCCGTCGTCTGCGGTGCCCCAGCGCCAGGAGGTGTGCGGGTCACCGGGGGACAGAGACAGGAGGGACACCGCTGTGTCCACCAAGCGTCCCCTCTCCCCTCTACTCAGCCTGAGCGACAGCCCGGGTCCTCCTGACACCATGCTGGCTCACAGGAGAGCCACCACCACCACCGACCCACGGACTCCCAACATGGAGAACGGGCTGTGTGGCAAGCTGAACAACAAGAGCCCAGCGGCAGTCAAGACTGCCAGCATCCGTGATAAGATCTCACAATGGGAGGGCAAAAAGGAGCCTGCCCCGCTAACCTCTACAGGGACATGTCCTCTCAGCACGACACAGAAGGAAGTTGAGACGGTGAGGAAAAAGGAATCTAAAGCTCCAGAGGTCCAAAGGACAGATAGCAAGAGGTTTGTCAGCTGGGACAGACAAGACTCAGGGAAAGAGAATGTTGGAAAGCTGGGCGATTCGAGGCCTAAATCTCCGGAGGGCCCAACAAACAAGGACAGAGAAGTGATCCTAGAGAGGGGATTTCGGGCTTCCAAGCCAACAGAACAACCCCAAGACAAGAAAAGTGTTTTAACTCATGTGAAGAAACTGGAGAAGGCAACAAAGGAGGTTCCTGACAGACCTTCTCTGGCATTTCCAGGGAATTACTTCTGCCCTCCTTCAAAGGAGGAGCTGGAAGAAACAGAAAAGAGAGCCAACGAGCCCATTTTTGGGACTTTTGACGTTGTTCGGCCTGGCGGGTCGCGGAGGAGGAGGGAGGGGGATCCAGAGAACGTATACAGTGAGCCAGGTGCTCCGTCTATAAACCCTCTACCTAAACCTCAGAGAACCTTCCAGCATCACACCCCCCCCACTACCCCAGCTTCAGGGCCCGGCTCGGGGAAGGGAAGGAGGAACTTGCCCCCTTTGCCCTCCATTCCTCCTCCACCTTTACCCACGTGCCCACCACCTGGAGTTTGCAGGAGACCCTGGGCTGATAAACCCCGGGACAGTAGTAACAGGTAAGAGAATAAGAAGATAGAATCGATCAGTCCTGTAGAGAGGCGAAGTCCCGCTCCTTCCAGTGGACCACCATGGGACCTTATTTCGGAAAAAATATGAACGGTAGTCAACAGCGAGAGACAAATTTAGTGTTGATCCCGTTTGAATTACGACATGAATCACACATAAGATGTTTGTCAATTCAAAAGCTAACTTTGCATGTCAAGAAAGTCTCAGTTTGTCGTAGGTTTGTCATAGTATCATTTAGTTTTGTGTGAAACCGCTCAGTGAACTACGTCTCTCGTCTCGCACAATATACATCACCAACAATAGCTAGCTAGCTAGCTAGTGCTAACTAACTTAGCTATGTTCCACGCACATATGAAACGTTATCTTACCTGATGTGTTTTATCCAGCGACTCCTGGTCTTTTTATCAGCCGGGAAGAGAAAGAACGAGCGAGACCCGTTGCTTGTGTGAGTACATCCCAGTACGAAATGCACAGGCATCGTAGCTTCAGAGAGAGATCACTTACGCAACTTTTGGGTGTGTAGTCTTTCTAATTACGTATCTTCATAGTCTTATACTTCAACTGTTTTAAAAAAAACTGCGACTTTCTTGACTTGCAAAATGATGTTTCAGTAAATTGACAAACATCATATATGTGATTCATGGTGCAATTCAAACAGAATAATAAAAAAATGTCCCTCGCCGTTAACAACCGTTCATATTTTTTCCGAAATAAGATCCCATGGTGGTCCACTGGAAGGGGCGGGACTTTGCCTCTCTATGGCAGACACCCATCCTAGACCTTAAGACCTTTACTGAAGCTTTCTTGTCTTCACCTCAAAACTAAATTTACAAAACGATATTGATTTAAAGTTGCTTGTGGAATCAGAATTAAAAGTTGATGGCTCTGTGTATCCTCCGAACCTTCCCCCATCATCACCAAACACTGAGGTGAACAACATCTCCCACATCTGCTGTAAATCAAAACCACCGGTGACATCATACTGTTTCTAAATATCCCAAAGAATGAGCTCATGGTTGGATCTGAGGAATGTACACATCAACTCATTCCTCTTTCCAAAACTCTACTGGAAGAGGAGAACAACATGCAGAGTGGTGTGAGTCATGTCAAAGAGGCCCTTTGCTTTTTCAAGAATTTAAGCCTTGACAGTAAAAATGATTGTGCAAGGCCCGTGGCTGCTATCACAAATGAATTGTCGAGCATTTGTAAATGTAAAAATGTGTGCACTTGAAGTGAAAGTCTGAACCAGAATCTGAATCACGTATTCAGCCAAGAGTTGGAGTCTTCTGAGTAGTACTCAAATTCATATGGTTACAGGCAAACAAACAGAGTTCTGTAAGGAAACCAAAAAATGTGAACTCTGCAGTATTGGAGAACATCTATTGTTCACTTTCTCAGTGGTCTGAATTCTTGTTTGGAGTTTGGCTTGGATCTGTTACATACCATACCATATGTGGAGGCCTCACTCTGCTCAAGTGTGCTGTGTCAAGCCCTTTGTTTGGTCAGGATGTCTTTCTCTAAGTGTCCGTTGCAGTGTGCATTTTTGTGTGTGTGAACAAGTATACTGAGTTGCCACTTTATTAGGTACACTTAGCTTCACCCGATGCCATGCAGCAGCTCTGCAATTAAAGCAGCAGTGGGTAGAATTGGAGCAAATATGATTAAAAAAAGTTATTTTTTAATATAATTGTCACTATATCCTGACTGTAGTGCATGAGACAAGTGATCTAAAAAGAAAATCATGTGTCCTCCAGGTGCTCCTAATAGCATCTGTAAGAATTCACAGACCGGAGGAAAACTCCGTCACGGGCTAGGTTTTTTTAAAGCCTGAAAACAGAGCCATGAGGAGGTGCAGAAGTCTAGTTTTCTCTCAGGTCACTTGAATTACCATATGCTGAAAGGTTATTGTGGAATTTTTACCAAATGATGCCAAAAACATTCTGTCTACTGCCACTTTAATCCTACTTTTGTAAAGTTTATAATGGTCAGGTTTTGATATAACTCTGTCAGAAAGGTGTTTATATATATAACTTCATGGTCATTTACTTTGCTTAACTTTACTTTATATATCAGGGACAATGCAAAATAGTTCACATCATTACGATGCACAGATTTAGCCAAATGGCTAGTTTTCACATGCCCTTCCTAAGAAAGTTAATGTTAAAGTTAAAAACAAACAAAATACAAGACAAGGCAGCAGCGTTGCCAGATGTACGATAATTATCGTATTTGTACGATACGTTTACCTGTACGATGTACTATCAATAATGCCGAAAGAGCCATAATGTACGATAATTTAACCATTATATGACGCCTCCAATTAGTAGTCTCCACGCTCATATGAAGAGAGTTTGCATGAGAGATAGCTTTGAATGCACCAGTAAGCCCACTTATTTATTTAATTAGCTTAGTTTATGGCCTTAACTGTTTTCATGCACAATATGAACAGGCTTCCAGTCGGTCTGTCTTGTAATTTAATTTTGTAATAGTAGGCTATTACAAAAATTGTCAGACTGATGGACTTATGGACACATGCCCCCTTCCACACATCATAGATGCTTGCTTTAAAAAAACAACAACAAAAAACGATGTGGGGTAGATTTGTAGTTGTGTCAAAAAGTTGTTTACATACGTGTTTTGTAAAATGACACGTTTACGCCTATTTGTTCTCGTGGTTATGACTTGTGTACGATAATATTCCTGAAAATATGATAATTTTAAGCCTCTGGTGCGATAGTTTAACATTTCCCATCTGGCAACTTGCAAGGCAGACAGCATTACAAATCATACAACAAGAGGGGGAGAAAATATTTGTTACTATAATTCAATCCAATAGAGCAACACTGTATATGATAAGCTTCAGAAAGGCAGGATTCATTGCAGGGCTGTTGCATTGTATTGCAATGGATGTAGCAAGCTGTACCCAATAAAGAGGCAACTTAGTTTAATTGTATATATTATGTGCATGCATGTGGGAACGCGTGCAACCACGGATGCTTGTGTGCACTTTATTCTACTTGGCTTTAATCTTTGGCAGTGATGAAACACAGATGTGGTCATTCAGATGTGGCGACTGGCAAATGGTAACATCAGTTTTCCTGCTTGGCATATCAAACATTCTTTAAAGCATCAACAGGATCACTCCAAAATCCCTACTTCCTCTTCCTCTTTTCTATTTGGCGTGCAATTCTCCTAAAGTTTTGTAATCCTCTATCCACCAGGAAGTCCTATGAATTTGAGGATCTGCTCCAGTCGTCTTCAGAAAGCTGCAGGGTGGACTGGTACGCTCAGTCCAGACTGGGCCTAACACGCACTTTATCAGAAGAGAATGTCTACGAGGACATAATAGGTAAACAATACATATCAATACATGTCACACTTTTATTGTGGAGTATTTATTACCTGTATAGTGGAGTCTTCCACGAACAGCTGCATCTGTCGAAAATCAAGTTCCCGACGTGGATTCAAAGTGTTACGTTATCAACTTTGTATTCTTTTAAAACTGAAAAACATTGTTAAATACTGTACTGTAGGTAGCTTATCCTACTTTCTATACCAGTGTTTCCCAAACATTTTTCTGGGGACCCATTTCGCCACCCAATTCACAATAGGCCTTATCTATAAATCGTGAAAAGAGCGAATATGTGCATAAATGAATATTCCTGACCATTTTTACTGCCATTTCCACATCATCTTATATTATCTTGAATAGGTAACCAGCCATTTTGAAGAGATGTACGTTGATAAATCACAACTTTGTTTTATGCATGTGTTATTGAAAACATATACACATGTTAAATACTTTATAAATGAGACCAAATAAATGCATTTAAGGCCCAGACACACCAACACAACATCAAAGAACTAGCGGCGACAAACTTTTGTCTTGGACAAAAAGCTGCACTCGAACACACCGCAAAGACTACAGCCGACGGCCAACTACCACATACGCTCTGCTACCACATACGTTCTGCGCCTGTGTGAGAGGAAATATCTCTCCATACCAGCAGGTCGCAGTAGTCTGTATTCGTCATTCAAAAAGGGAAACCGGAAGACCGAAGACGGTGGATATACAAGCCGTTGTTACCACTCTAACTCACCACTTAACTTCATTCCAGATGGCCATGTTGTTGTGAAAATATCTGTGTTGGAATGATCAGATGAGATGAAGATGAAAAATGAGAAGAGCCTTCTGTGTTTTTCCTCTTGACTTTACTCGTTGGCTTGCTTTCCTCACTTCCGTTTCTCTTCTCGTGCACTGATTAGTTTAAGCTGAACAGCCAATCAGAGTGATTTCTCTCACCGCCGAGCTCCGCCACCGATTCAACATGCTGAATCGGCCGAAAAAACTCCGACATGGGCAGACTAGAGCCGACGGTGTGGGACACATTGCAAAAACTAGGCTGACGGACGCTCACCGATGGCCCCAAACTGTCCGACGGCCGACCGTCGGCTTGGTGTGTCAGGGCCTTAAAACAAACAGAATGTACGCTATCCTTTCATATTAGATTCAATGTTATAAGAAGGCTACAATTATCAGAACAATACGAACATTCAGGCTTCCTCATGTGGCTCAAAAGTGTACTGCAGATATAAATGTTAAAAAAAAAAACTATGGAAGAAATTCTGCAAATTTATTGCCGAGCCTAATAAAATCTCCTGCGACCCACCTGTGGGTCCCGATCCCACTCTTTGGTAATGACTGTTCTATACCCTTCATACACTGCATGACCTTTTAGTTTCATTTCTCAAAACAGTGTGTGTCATAGAGTTCAGTAACAGAGGTGATGAGGAGGCCAAGCTGTCTTTACTCTGCCCCGGTTTTAATTTAGAGCCGCGCTGCTTCACTTTTATTAAAAATTATACGTCGAAATTTGACCTACGTTCCTACCTTATTGTCTGCAGGGTTATGCCAACCCCACCTAGAGCCTGTTTAATTTCATAACGTACAATAGCGGCGTTGTGTGAGGTCGTGCTGCAGCTGAGGTTGGCTACTGTGATTGTGCAGCGGGGGGCATGTTAGTGGCTCAGAGCCACGGCACATTACTGGCAATCGCTTCAATGTGTCTTTGGTTTTTTCATCCCAGAGACTGGTGTATAATGAGCGCTGCAACAGTCAAATTAACTTTAATTATATTTCAATGATGCCGCAGCTTATTTTGGATTCTTTTATAGTTTCCTCTTTTCATACAATAGCATTGTTCTTTAAAACGCTCAGACATTGTTCACCAAACACTCAGCAGTGTCCCATGGGTTAACTAACTCACTATAGCTGTCTACTCAGAGATATACATAGTGATGAACAGTTGTGTCGTCATCAACCCCCACACACAAACCAGGTTCTCATCAACTCACATTAAACATGCAATCCACATGCCTGATAGTGTTTTCAGATTGAGAGGAAAGCAACTGTCGTCACTACCCGTATTCAGACGCACGCCTCGATGACTGATGCAAACTCACATGTGCGCAGCTGACAGCACACGCAAACAGACCGAGGAGATTAGTGTGACGTTCCCATCAGCCAGCAATGTGAAAAACAGTACGCCGATCCCTTGTTTTCCTCCGAGGGAGACGGAGCGGGGAACTGAACGTCCCTCTTTATCCTCAGACTCCTACAGGTCACATCTGGAGGATGGATTGATGGAGCAGAGGAGAGATACAGAGAGACAGATGCAAAGAGAGAAAAGAGGCACAGGTTTTTGAAAATGAAATCTTGCTCCTTATCTGCAGGGGAGGGCTGGTGGCCAGAGTTACATTTAGCATTCGCTGTGCAAGCATCTTATCACAGTGAAATATGAGCTGAGTAAGCACATTGCTGCCTCTGGTAGCTCTCTCTGCACATCTGGAGTAGGAATCGTCTGGCAAAACAAACATGACTGATATGGAAAAGAAAATCTTTATCTGCTCTTTGGAAAGCTTGTGTGAAGCTGCTGTGTAATCAAGGTGACACTGATATCTTAGTTTTGAAAAAAGTATTTTTTTTTTCCTTCTGAAGATCCTCCTCTATCCAAGGAGAACCCTTATGAAGATATTGAGCTGGAGAGAAGTTTTTTGGGAAGCAAATGTGTTTCACCTGCCTCCTCATCTCCTGTCCCTGACACACCAACTAAGGTACATTACTATAAAAAACAAAGTAAATTGAATGAAAGCAGTTGTATACTAAAATCACTTTCTAATGTGTCTGTTTTTCTCCATCTGCCCTCCCCAGCTCGCCACCAAGCCTGGCTTCTTCAGACAAAATTCAGAACGGCGAAGCTTCAAGCTCCTGGAGCTACGCAAGACCAGCAGGGACACTGGCATCTCCTCTCCCTCCCGTATCAGCCCCCCCTCCACACCCAGCAGCCCCGACGACACCCCCTGCCTCTCGGGAGACCCGTACAATCGCAGACGGAGGAAAATCCCCAAGGTATGAGAGACTGAGAGGCCTCTCACAGAGCTGCTCTGTCTGTGATTTATGCTCCAGTGTTCTGCTCAGGGAAGGTTTCGGAGCTGGTCCACTCATGCTGCCGTCTGGGGATGAGTAAGGCAGGGAAAATTCTCTGACGGATATTTCCTGTGAGAAGTGTGCCCAGACAGAGGAAGGCCTCCCAGAAGCTGTATTGAAACGATCGTGTGAGGAGCCTGGCAGATTTTGTTTATTAGTTTAAGGAGTTAAAGATGGACATTTCTTTCCCTTTACCTCCTGCAGGTGGTGCTGAAAATCAATGGCATCTTCGAGGCGCGGAGAGGGAAGAAACGAATGAAGAGGGTGTCTCAGTCTACAGAGTCCAGCTCAGGGAGAGGTGAGGCAGCCCACAAAAATGACCTTTCATTTGCTTCACATTAGCTGTGAATTTAGTGAAACTCACTGTCCAGCTCTGCAGTGCCTCTATCAAGCAGGTTGTGTTTTGTTTTGTCTGTTATTTAGTAGGATGTATCAAACATTTGTTAACTGATTTCAATAGAAATTTCGAGGAAAGTTAGGCTGTGGGCCAAGGATCAAGTGATTAGTTTCTGGTATGAAAACAGATCCAGTTCCTGCTTTGTATCCAGGAATTCTTTTAAAACCTTTCTTAACATTTAGAGGCCATTTACACTAATATTTTCATAACTCTGTAATGTGCTACTGCACTTACTTGAATAAAAAACAATCTGGCACATGGATGCCATGATCGTGTGGCACAAGGTTTTTTGGTTGCCCATGCACATTAAAAAGACACTAGTGTTGTTAGTGACACTAACACACTCTCACACACTAACTAACACATACATCAAGAATATTTTGGTGTAGCTCACGCCTACCCAGCCCCAAAGTTAAAAAGCAAAAAGATATGAATACAATAAATCAATTAATCTAAAATGATGCACCCAAGCAAGACCACATAAAATGCAACACATTCAATTTACCTCCGCCGCTTAATGTAAAGCGAATTTGAGTCCTAGAAAAGCGCTCTATAAATTCAATTTATTATTATTTTTATTAATTTCAGATGCGGTTTCTAAAATAGCTATCAGTGAATTCAAAGTTTATCATCAATACTATCAACACTCCCACTGCAGACACATTTCATCAGGTTACCTTCCCTACAACTCTCAGTTTGACCAGAAAGACTTTACAGGTCTTTCTCCATAAAAGGAACAATCATATGTATCCACTTAGTTTTATGGGCAAAGTTACATTCTGTGGTCAGTTGAGACTGACCCGTGTCTCAGAGGACTGGCTAGTGTTGTGTGGTAGTGGCAGGAATGGAAGCAATGAGAGCAAATTCCATGTGCTTTGAGTTTCCTGTGATTGTTATTTGCAGTCTGTTCACACTCGGGTTTTCCTTTCTCTCTTTCTTCTCTTTAATTTAGTGACAGATGAGAACAGCGAGTCGGAAAGTGACACGGAGGAGAAACTAAAAGGTGAGAACAGAGAATGAATACTTAAACATACGGTAGCTACTGAACATAGGGGATGCAGAGCAGTAGAAGTATAAAATAGATTTATATCTCTGTAATTTCATTAGTTACAAATAAGCACAATAGGAGCATGTATACAATAACTGATTCAGATCATAGTTTTCTGTATAGCTAACATCAAAAATATACACAGATGGAACTGCCTCACAGTGACCCTCTATGCACGTGTGCTTACATGACACTATTTACATGAAATGTGTTTGACTGCCCCTCAGCTCACAGCCAGCGGCTGGTGTCGGTCCAGTCCATGCTGAGGCAGACGGGGCGGTACCGGACCTTGGAGAGAGATCTGATGGAGTTGCAGGAGAGGAAACTCTTTGAGTATTTCATAGTTGTTGCGCTCCACAAGACCAAGGCTGGAGTCCCATACCTGCCAGAAGTCACACAGCAGTTCCCTCTCAAGGTAAACAGGGATAGAAATGTTACTCAAGCACTTTATTCAAAAATGAGACACTGGAAATGTTACTTAAAACAAAGAAAACACTGCTGAAAAGGAGACATCAGTGTAAATATTTTTATCTAAATAGATCCTACCAGACCAATAGTAATAATTCAACCTATATACACTAGTTTATGAGCACCTGGTATGGATTTTTCTGGGAAAACGACAGGGAATCTTGCACTTATGGGAACACAAACAGCAGGTTTTGCAATAAAAAAGGAATAGCCTAGTGATTTTTAACAGTGATAATGCTTTACTATCAATTAAAGAAAAGATGCAAAAAAAAAAAACTTTCATTACAAAAACATACAAGAAAAAGAAAGTGGTTGCAGTTACTGTACATTGATGTAGTGTGTATGTGCAAAACACCTTAATTGTGTGATGTTAACAAGACTTACCATTGGCTATAGTCATTACTTGAATAGTGAAACTGCAGTTTTATGATGATTAACAGTGAGAATAAGACAAGTTTAACACAAATCTAAAATTCTGTTTAGGTTATGGCAATAGAAAAAGAAGATTTGCACTTTAAATGGTTCTTTTTGTGACTCATTATTTATTTCTTCCTGTGTACAGATGTTCTTTTTCTGTTTCAGATTTATCTCAGTTCCATATAGAGTGGTGCAGGAATGAAACTCGTAAATGAGTTAGCATTTTTGCACTTCTGGTTCTCTCATCTGGAAGTCAATGGGTTTTTTGAATGGGTTTTTAGTTAGATGACTGAAATAAGGTCTGTGATTAACACAAGTTTAAGAGACTTTAACGTTTTGTTCTACAACACAAAATACGTCAGTAAATATCCCACTAGTGAATTTTTACGCTTTTACCTGTCTTAAAAAAAGGCGGTGCTAACAAGTGGCTACAAAACGTCATTAAACCGACACGTCTGCCTTTACAGCCTCGTGTATACTCATGTTCATGCCGTAGTGAAGTTCATTTATAGCCTAACGTTAGCTTTTTACTTCTGGCAATTACATTCACACTTCAAAAAACATAGAAGTGGTGGTCATTTGTGAAGATTGTCTTGCTGAACAAAACGTGTTAGTATCATAAACGTGTGTTTGCCACAGAGCTTATTTTCTGCAGTAATCCAAAACCCAATGGAAAAATCCCATTGGCTTTTTGTTGAGGAAACCCGTGCGATTCTAACTTCCGGGTTGGCCTACAAAAATATATCATTCCTGCACCTCTCTGTTAGTCTCATAGGAGTCTAATCTGTGAAACAAGGTGGTCTAAGACTTTAATGGTGTTATTCGTCAGGCATCATTACGTATATTTGTTTTCACATTTTCTCTCTTTTTTCATCCAGCTTGAGAGGAGCTTTAAGTTTATGCGGGAGGCTGAGGACCAGCTGAAGGTCATCCCTCAGTTCTGTTTCCCTGACGCCAAAGACTGGGCGCCTGTCGACAACTTCCCCAGGTCAGTCCGAGTCAGTCTGCTGCCACGGCACTTATCACATAAAACAAAAAGTGAAACAAAACAGAGTCACTGGAATTTCCCACCTAATTCCTTACTAATAACCACTTATTACAGAAGAAGCCTAAAATAGGAATGACCCCCTGGCTTGTAAAGATGACTGTTCTTTCTTTAACGATAAAACACTAACAAATGATTACAGGGAGGGATGGGGGATTTAGCACCTTACACCTGGTTTGTTATTACAAAATCACCACTCTTTGTATGATGTTTGAAATTGGCCGTGTTACCCAATACCTCCTAGCTTAGCCTCTCAACGTCTGCATTGTTCTGAGAAGTGATGATGTGCGTCCTGACGATGATGGCTAATAATTACCTTCGGGGCAAATGTTCCACCAAACACACACCTGCATTGAACTTGCTGACACTCTCGCTTGTCAAGAAGGTCGTCAGCGGTCAATGAGTACCTGTCAGGTAGAGCTTGGAGGATTTGTGTGGATATTTGCAGAGTAAGCCTGTCCTGAGGGTCTCCCCTCTCAAGTATAAAGTCATACCTTTGTTTGCCAGAACACAAAGTCCAGTCCAGAATGGAGTTTTCTGTTTCCACAACAGTGATTTTAACAGCTTTAAATATTTCCACCATGTCTGAATGATCTTTTTTTCCCCTCTTTTTTTTATCCCCAGTGAGACGTTCTCATTTGTCCTGACTGGTGAGGATGGAAGCAGGCGGTTTGGGTACTGTCGGCGATTACTGGTATGCTCTTAAAAAAAGCTGCTGCCCCTCGTCGTCACTAGCTTCTCCTAATTTGATTTTAATATAGATAGTCCTTCCAATTTCCTCTGCTGCTTTTACCCCTTTTTGTTGTATTATTATGCAAGTGTCAATAAATATTTTCTCCATATTTCTTCAGACTTTTCAAAGTCAAAGTCTTCAAAGTCTCTGCGAAACAAAGGCTTTGCTTTGCTCCAGTGGTCTAATCCTGTGGTTGTACATGGGTGAGCAGTCTTGTGACACTCCGGTGTTTTGAAGCTGTCTTTTTTCTCGCTGCCTGTTCACAGCCCAGTGGTAAAAGCCGACGGCTCCCTGAGGTCTACTGCATCGTCAGCCGCCTGGGCTGCTTCGACCTCTTCTCCAAGGTAGATACGGTGAACTAAGCATGAACACAAATGCACAAAGTTCACATAAAAACGTCTTGCAAAAATGAAACTACATAGCACAGAATTGCATGTGTTACACAAACACATACATACAACCCCACCCCCACTAAAAGAGTACAGAGCAGTACCACCCTCGGTGCCCGCAGAGCCCCACCCACCCCCCCGTCAGCTCTACTTTCCCACAGAGCCTTGCAGTCCTGGCTCCAGTACAGACACACATGTGAACTGCAGCTGATGTGGTTACCGCAGTGGAAAAGGTTCCCTGTATATTAGGCCTTAGATTTATATGCATGTCGGCCTGTGTACGTAAATCAGCGCAGTGTATATGTGCCATTGCTAGAATTGGGTATGTAAGGATACAGAGAAGGGTAACTACAGTATATCTGCTGTTATAGATTGATAGCTGCCTCTGCATTGAAGTACTCAGTGCTGATGATGTTCTGAATATGTTTCATCTGTATCAGATCAGCTACATAAAAGCTTAATGCTATACAGATGTGTGGAGTATGTGTGCGAAAGGGTACACATGATGGATTCAGGCTGTTAGCCATTTGTTGTATAGACATATGACAATGTTTGACTGTCTCTCAGTTCAGATTCTCAGTTACACTGAGTAACTTCACCCTGGGTTCATTTATGATTGCACCTGAATGCGACGCCTTTTTAAGTGTCAGTTTACAGAAAGAAGACATTATAATCTCAGTGGGACTTTAACCAGAAGAAGAAGGAAAGGGAGAAGAAAGGGAATTCAAAAATACACATTTTACAGGGGTGGACAATATGGATAAAATCTTCTATCACAGTGTGTGTACTTTTATATTGTGATATCATGATAAAGTAGATTTTATACAGAATCATTTGAGAAACTGTTTGTGGATAAAATAACAAAATAGAAATGTCTGTTTTTGTCTAATCTAGTAATTTAAATACCTGACAGGTTGAGATACTTAAACCACATTCATGCTATAATAATATAAAAATTCAATTATAGCCATAAAGAAGTTATCCTCTTTGATTTACAACACTGCCTATTACACCGAGAGATATAAAAGGGATATGGCAAAATATCTGACCGTTGATAAAGTTAAATCATATCCAGTATACATCATCATATCGCCCAACCCTAAGATAGAAATATTTAAATTACACAAAAGGTCTAATCTATTGAAAAAGATCTGATGCTCCACATGTATCTACAGTACACTCATAGAAATATTTGTGATTGCCAGTTTTCAAATTACAGAGCCTCCCTCTCTGTGTGTGTTTTGCAGATCCTGGATGAAGTGGAAAAGAGGAGGGCTATCTCCCCTGCTCTGGTGCAGCCTTTTATGAGAGGCATAATGGAAGCTCCCTTCCCTGCTCCAGGAAGGACCATCACTGTCAAAAACTTCCTACCTGGCTCTGGGACAGAGGTGAGATGATGGTGGTCTGTGTGGAAAACCAGTCATTTTCACCCCATTCTTGGAGGCAAAACCTACATGCTTTTAAAGATTACATAAATAATCATATTAGTGTCTTTACAGTATGTACATTACTATCTAATAGTCTTTGTCTCTGTCTTTCCTACAGGTTATAGAGCTGTGTAGGCCGTCAGATTCTCGTCTGGAACATGTGGACTTTGAATGTCTCTTTTCCTCCTTGAGTCTACGTCTCCTACTCCGAGTGTTTGCCTCTCTGCTTCTGGAGCGCAGGGTCATCTTCACCGCCGACAAACTCAGGTTGGCTCCAGCAACATATTGTTACAGAGCGCGGTGGTTAGTCTGCTTTCCGATTATCGGATTATTGAAGGGAGTGTTTTGATGCTGCAAAGAGTAGAGAGTGTGAAGGATGTGACAGAGGGACCTCAAGTCGACAGACAGTCTGAGGAAAAGAAGATCCTGACCCAGTGTGAGAGGAAGGAATGCTGTTGTGTTATACAGTCGTCTGGGGAACAATCACTTCTTCTCTGGAAAACTGTCATGGATGCCAGACAGAAGGAGTTAGGCTTTAGAGCATGACTCCAGAGCTTACACGTGTGCACAGTGACGTCATCACACCCACACAGTCCACTTAAAACCGTTAACTGTTGTGGCACACCTGGTTCAGGTTCAGATTTTTTGTGCATCTCCCTTTTTGCAAATGTACCGTTGTTTAAAAGGTAGTTTAAGACGCATTTCTCGCCCGGGCTCGCAAGCAGATCACGAGTCGTTGCACATTCTCTACTGTGGAGTGGAAACTTGGCCATCGTCAATCAATTTTCTAATGAATTAACTGGGAGCAGATGCACACCCGGGAGAGATTAAGTTAACAGCGTGGGGTGAGTGTGTTTGCTGCCGCGGTATAGTTTTTATAAGTGTTACATCACTCTCCCCTAAGAGATGCTTTCGAACATTCCTGTCAGTGTAACAACGGGTTTGTTGCAGCAACAGGAATGAACTTTTAACATTATGTTCCAAATTAAGACATGGGTGGCAGCAGGAGAGGTTTGTTTTCTTGAGGAGTTGGTTAGCACCATCTTGTGGTTGAGACTAGACCTGAATTTTAGACTGTTAGAAGAAAACCCCAGACATACAGTGAGAACCAGCTTTTAGGGATATGATTTGCTTTTTGGAAGATTTTTTTATATACTTTATAGGAGTGGTGGAGTTAACATATTTACATTTGCTTACATATGATGTTGTTTGTAATTATAGTATTCCTACAATGTTAATCTAAATTATAGTGAGAAAGTAATAATGATAGTAAAGTAGAAAATAAAATAAAGAAAATAATAACAATGAGAATAAAAAGAAGGAAAAATGAAAAAGTAATAAAAAAAATAAAATATATACATAAAAAAGAGAGAAAAAGATGATTTGTGGAAGATGTTTGAGGTCAATTTGACTATTTCTGTGAATAACATTGAGATATCAAGTTACCTCTCGTTGTCCAGTACCTCTGAATCGAAGAACAAGAGCTACTTTCTATTTTGTATCACTATCACTCTCTTGACCTGCTGTACATGTCAAAAAGTTCACCTTTGTTTTCTGGGGGTTGTTGTAGAAAGTCAACATGGAGAATGTAGGAACTATCTGAGGCAGAGGTAACTGCTATTGGCCAGTAATATACTGTAATAAATGCTCCCAATCTTGCATTTAGCACCTTTAGGGGCTTCTCATACATATTGGCTCACATACTGAGTTTGAACGTTAATTCCTGACCTTGGAAAGAACACTGTTTCAATGATACGTTCAAAAGATACTAAACATAGCTATTATTTTAATAGTCTAATAATAATATCCATTATTACAGTATCTGGTGAAGTGTAATATGCAGTTGTTTGAAGGCTTGTCTTATGTTTTCTTTGAAACAACTACTTCACATTGTTTTATGAACATTAACCTTATTCTTTCTCTCCCTCCGCAGCACATTGTCTCAGTGTTGTCATGCAGTAGTGGCTCTACTCTACCCCTTCACCTGGCAGCATACGTACATCCCCGTGCTCCCGCCCTCCATGTTGGATATTGTGTGCACCCCCACCCCCTTTATAGTCGGCCTCCTCTCCAGCTCTCTGCCTCGACTCAAAGAGCTGCCCATAGAAGAGGTGAGTTTCTTTGTTTGTTTGTGATGCGCCGACTGTGGTGCCCTTGACTCTGGGCCTTTCCTCCGCTGAACAATAGCTCCAGGAAATGACATCACTCTCTCTTCTGCTCTTCCCTCAGGTCCTGGTGGTCGACCTCGGCAACAGTCGCTTCCTACGACAGGTAGAAACCATAGAAGCATAAGGGAAACTGGAGTCCTTTTACACATGTGGTGACTCTACCAGATGCTATGTGAATACAATATGTTAATTCACTGCATGTTTACTGTATTCACATCTGTGTTTTTATCTCCACAGCTGGATGATGAGGACTCCATTCTTCCCCACAAGCTGCAGGCGGCTCTCGAGCATGTGCTGGACAAGAGGAGGGAGCTGGCCAGTGAGAAAGGAGATCTACCCAATGGTGACTCAGCACACCTATTACAGTATTTTCTCTGTTAAGACGTACTGTATTTAAACAGTATATGTATGCTGTTATTAGAAATACCAAATACACTAAAGACAGTGCTCCAAGACACATTGACTGACCTACTTGTCATTGGATTTTATATGGGAGACACCCCAGACAAAAACATAGTTTTCATTAACTGGTCAATTTTGAGATTTGGGCTATTTTGCTTCCATAACTTGTCTTCTTTCAGACTAGTGGATAGAAAACATCCAAAATATACATGTAGGTATTTATTTTACTGCACTTTGTTAATTTGTGCTGTAGATTTCTACTAAATTCACCAGAAGTTAGCATTAGATAATGCCTCATTTGCATATTTAAACATAACATTTCAGAGAACTTGTGATACAAAAAATAATTGTCTAAACGTAAGTAATCAACTGGGGAAGTTTCATGGTGATACCTATTAGTTAACATTTTTTACCTATTCACCTGTTGTGTCTTCAAAATGTATGGAACTTTACAATCCGTATCTTTAAAGGCCGTTTTCTCAAAATGAGTTTTGTCTCATAATCTGAGCCAGAAATCTTCATTTCAGTAGCACTTACATTCACCAAACTTCCCAGTTTCGTTCCTGTCTTTATTCTGAAGGTTTTTACAGAGCGGTTTGTTCATATAGCATTCATAGCGTGATTTATAGAACATTTTATTCCTAAAAACATGATGAAAAGGGATTTTTTTTATGGCTGTTGACAGTTTTTTCTAATTTATGGAGTGCTAAAAAGAGATATCTAAAAGTACCTCTGTAAAATCCTTTGACTCTAATATGTCAGCAAAGTGAAACAAGAATTTTGATTCTGGCTTTATCCAATGTTCATATTTCTGTTCTGGATATTTGCACATTTGATAAGATAATGCCTCATTTGCATATTTAAACATACATTTTCAGAAACTTGTAACACAAGAAATAATTGTCTTAATGTAAGTAACCAACTTACTTACTGGACGTATAAATCATTCTGTTTTATAGGGCAGTAAATATTCTATGATTTAATCTTTTCTATTTTATTTCTTTTCTCTCCTGTACCTCCACCCAGACTCCAGCTCCCTCAGCACGGTGGTGTCGGAGGCCTTTGTGCGTTTCTTTGTGGAGATGGTGGGTCATTACTCCCTCTTCATTGGTGGAGCAGAGCGTGAGGACGAGTCTGTCTCCTCCCCCACCTTGCCCAGCCCCTCCTCTTCCCCCTCCTCGTCCTTTCAACGCGATGCCTTTCGCAAAGCGGTCACGTCCAAGAGCTTGAAGAGGTTCCTGGAGGTGTTCATGGAGACCCAGATGTTCACCGGCTTCATCCAGGAGAGGGAGCTGCGCAGGCAGGGCCTCAGAGGTACTGAGACTGGATTACCTGCAGTAGTGTTACAGTTCAGTTAAAGTATAAATACTGGTTGAACACTCCTAAAACAGAACTACTACCTACTGTATGTACAGGATTTTTGGTGCCTTTTTTGCTCATATTACTTTTTTCTTTTTTTCTTGAGAACAGTTTCTTGAAAGTTTTCCCATTTTTTTTAATTCTGTAGTTGTATTATGTAGTTATGTCTTGTTCTGGAGCTTTAAACCTGATCACATGGTCTTCATCAACTGATGAATTTGCTTAGTTTTTACGGAACTGCAGATGTTCAAACTTTCATTATGGAAAGTTAACTTAAAGCGTGCACAAGATAACCAAAACAGGGACCCATGCATAGAAAAACAGAGATCTAAAACTCCACAGGGTACTTTTAATGTGATGATGAGGACTGTGTAATACGGTCAAAAGCTCCAGAACAAGTGAGTAAGTTTACCTAGAGTGGAGAGTGTCAGCTGCTGTTTTCAACTTAAAGAATGATCTGTAAAGGTCAATGATGTAGTTATATTTTTTTTATGTACTCTGGTCTCGCTTGAATATGAGATCTCAATATTAATGTGACTTTCCTGAATAAATAAGTTAAGGTTAAAGGTTATATATGCTGCTTTTTCAGGATCGTGTCAGTCCATACAAGTGGTCCATGTTAGTTTGACTACTCATATGTTAACATTGTCAATCATTATTACAATGATTTTACCTTTTTTTAATCCCGTGGTGGTAAAATTAGATTAGATTAGATTGTTTATTTGCCACGTGACCGAGGCCGGTGGAATTTGTTTTCGGTACAGTATGTTATTCTCTGCAGCACAAGTACATAAATAGACAACAGGGTTTCTTTTTAAACATTTGACTTGTAATATATCCTTGTTATTTTATTTCCAGGTTTATTTGAGGTGAGAGCACAGGAGTATCTGGACTCGCTGCCGGGGAGCGAGCAACGAGGGGTCAACAAGTTCCTCAAGGGTCTAGGTGAGATTAACTGACTCGCTCAATCAATCGATCAATCAGTTAATCGACTATAGAAACTGCTAATTCAGTCAGAGACGCTGTGATCAAAGATTTAAACATTTATAGCAAAATGTTCTACAGCTAGATTTGTCTGAAAAGCTTCTGATCTTTGAGGTAGCACTCAAACAGTTGATGCTAATGAGCCAATGCTAGTGTGACTGCTTTGCTTTCTTTTTAATTTGATTCACATCTGTTGCTTTTCTTCAGGAAACAAGATGAAATTCCTTTCCAAGAAATGATGCTGCCTTGGAGTCAGGATGTCATGTGTGAAAGTAGGAAAAAGCATGAAGAGGCGTGCCGTAATAAAGAAGAAGAAGAAGAAGAAGAGGACACGCACACTGGACGTGGAGAACGTAGAGATGGAGATGTGTCTTTATGTCAGAACAAAGGAAGACCCCTGAAGTGATCTAGACTCATGAGGGAATCTGGGGAGCCCGTGTTTAGCTCCCAGTTTCATTTTCCAGTCATTCCATTAGTGTTGTGAAGGGTTTACTCAGCTTGGACCAAACTCCCCTCCAACACGATAAAGCAACGTCTAACAGCGTCTCGTTAGACTTCTGCCTGGGTTTTTAATGTCTTACAGATTACAGTCGATCCCTGCAGTGTATTACTGTACAGCACAGCTCAGTGTAAATGTTTTTAGGAACAGTGTTCTCTCTTCTTCGGTCACTGACCTCACCTACAAACCTGTAAGAGGGAGCGTCACTGAACGTCCCATTTTGTACAATACCTTCCTATACATTCCAAGTATTTTCTATAGAAGCTTTTATAAATACAATAGTACAACTTCTTCATCAACAGGAGGCTTTTAAGTTAATTTATATTCTTTTTAGATAATCTCTTCTTTTTTTTTTTTTTTTAATTTTCCTTCAAATGAATGCAAAGAAATCTCCTGTAGTTTGTATTTAACAGAGTCTAGTCCAGACTGTTTGTAGACCACTTTGGGTTGTTGGGTAAATGTACCACTGTTTTAAGTAACTGTTATCGGAAGAGGAATGAGCACCAAAAGGTAGGAAATCAATGTGAATACATCTCTCACTTGGATAGACTCGATGTTGAAGGAAGATGTGTATCTTTAGGCCAATCAGTATCAATAAGTTTCACAAAAGCAACTAGGTTTGCCTTAAACTTGATTGAGAATGCAATGAAACTTTTTAAATAAAGTGATTTGAACAAATACATCTGCATCTGCAAGGTCCAGCTTTTGGTGAGTCAGTATCGTTGAAAACACCTACACTATTAAGACAAAGGAAAGGAAGTCAGGGGATACAAGAACATTTCCAAGTCACTGAACATCCTGTGGAGTAAAGCTAAATCAGTCATTAAGAAATGGAAAGAGTGTGGCACTGCCTTAAGTCTACATTGAACAGTGCAGCATCTCCAGTCAATGAACCAGCACGATGTCATACCCTCAGTATCCACTGGAGGACTCTGTTACCCAGTTCATGTAATCCTGCATTTGTTGCCACAGCAGAGTCCAAAGTTCAGAATCACATTTCAAGACAATTTGGCCTCCAGGCCTTTAATGACTTGCACAACACGCCCAAGTCCAGGAAACAATATTGCTTTTTACTGCTTATCTGAGAATATAAGCAACAGATGTGTGAAAATTGGGACTGGAAAGAAAGACTGTTGCAGGTGGCATTCCCCCAAAAAATGTTTTTAAAAATCTTGAGAAAACAGAAATTGCATAACGCCTGACAAGAGGCAACAGAAATGTACTTAAATTACATTATACCATATTTAATATAATGTGGTGTAGGGAATAAATAAATGAATATTATGACATGAAGTCTGGAAACAAAAACTGCCGTAACAAACGTAATACCAATGTCAAAGTCAGTATTAGGGCTGCAACTAAAGATTATTTTCATTGTTGATTAATCTGTCAAATATTTTTCTCGATTAATCGATTAGTTGTTTGGTCTATAAAATGTCAGAAAATGGTGAAAAGTGTTGGGAAACACTTGATCAGTGTTTCCCAAAGCCCAAGGTGATGTCCTCAAATGTCTTGTTTTCCCCAAAACTACAAAAAAAATTAAGTCTACTGTCATAGAGGAGTAAAGAAACCAGAAAATATTCACATTTAAGAAGCTGGAATCAGAGAATTGTGACTTTTTTTTTTTTCCTTAAAAAATTACTCAAACTGATTAATTGATTATCAAAATAGTTGGTGATTAGTTGACAACTAATCAATTAATCGTTGAAACTCTAGTCAGTACTATTTGCAGGAATGAAGTGGTATAAATGAAAAAAATGTAAATGTAAATCAGCTTTTATTGTCACACATTGTATTGTACATATACACACATATTGTACACAACACAGCACACAGTGAAATTTAGTCTCTGCATTTAACTCGTCCTAGTATGAGGAGCAGTTGGCAACTACTATACAGCGCCCAGGGAGCAGTTTGGGGGACCCGTGCCTTGCTCAAAGGCACCCCGGCAGTGCCCAGGAGGTGAACTGGCACCTCTCCAGCTACCAGTCCACAGTACGGACTTCGTCCATGCGGGGACTTGAATCGGCCAAGTCCCTACGGACTGAGCTACTGGATAAAATATGAACTTAAATTTGGAAAGTTTTTTGGCATCATTGGGCAAAAATTCCATAATAACCTTTCAGCATATTGTAATTCAAGTGTTCTGAGAGATAACTAGGGGGTCACAAACTTTCTCATTTTACAGCTAAACCGTGCACTACAAGAAATAGAAATAGGCATTACAGTAACAGAATATTGATTCATATTTGATCAGCGCTGCCTAGTTTGACGGTTTGATCGGAGTTTGCGAGTGATTGACAGCTGCTCAGAGACTGCAAGGCTCCAGCTCGGCTCTGATTGGTCGTTTTCTTCCGGTCTGTGAAATCTTGCAGATGCCATTAGGAGCACCAGAGGACACAGAGGCACATGATTTTTTTGTTTAGATTATATGTCTCATACACTACTATCAGGATATAGTGACCGTTTTATAAAAATAACTTTTTTTAATCATATTTGCTCCAATTCCTCCCACTGCTGCTTTAACTTATTGTTCATATGGCAACAAGCCTTTAGTCCAACATTGCTTTTTAATAACAATCAAAAAGTAGACCCTATAGCCTACATCTTGCCCATTTTAGTACCTAATTTGGTTCTCATCTGGTGCCAAAGTTGTTCCATTTCAAACAAGTTTAATAAACTTTTATTCTCACAAGAAAAAAAAAGACAAAACAAGTCTGGCTTTTATTCAGTAAACACAATAACATCATTGCCATATAGGACCCATTATAAGTCATTACAAAGAAGTTTCTTATGACCATGTCCCTCCTCCTAAAGGCAGTGGCTTTTACAGTATTTCTTATTCATGATATTTCCTTTGCACTCCCCCCCCCTCTCACCACCCTTTCCTTTCCTTTCTGGAGCCCTCCTCCTCCTCCTCCTCCCCTTCGTCATTACGTGTTGACCGGTCAGACCTGCCTCCCTCACCTCCTCCTCCCCTCCTCCTCCCCTGCTCTTTTTCTCGGGCTTTTTCCAGGCTTCATGTCATACCACGGCTAATTCCTGAAATTCCTGCCCTCCTCTCGCTTCAAACAAACGGCTTCAGGAAGGAGACGAGGCAGCACAAAACCAAAATAAAAGACTCACAGAGTTACTCTTCATTTTAAAAATACTCTAATATTGCTCTACCTGCCTGCTGACAGAGCCCCACCAGGTAGGCTCTTACAAGTGTTTTCTAATAGATTTATAAGTGTTGCTCTGGTGTTCACATTTAAACTGCGTCTCCAGTCGGAGTGTAAACTTTCATTCTGCTGAATATTGTGGTTGTGAAGTGAGTATTTCTCTCTGAATGCTCCTCACTCACTGTCGGAGATAACATTCCTCAAATATCTCGCATTTCTTCCTTCAAATTCCTGCATTTTTTTTGTTCTCTTTAATTCCAGCTCTGAGTGAGTGAGTGTGGTTGGACTTCCTGTGCTCGCAGCCGGAACTTTTTCTTGTTTTTTTTTGAAGGAATAACGTCATAGCCGAGCAGTCAAACATTAGCGTGTGTCTGGGTTTAAACTTTTACACCCGCAAAACGGAGTATTTATTAACTAACGCGTTTAATTCAGAGGCTTTATTTCCTCTTTTGTGTCAACAAGTGTGAGTGGAAGTGGCTTCACACAGCGGTGCTGTTACTGTTCTTATTTTTGCCTCTTTATTTCTATCAGTCTTTAATTGTCTTTTTAAATAATTAAAACACCTGCGTTTAAAAGACGCTTGATATCATCAGTGTAGGAAGAAGTATTCAGATACTTAAGTAAAAGTAAAAATACAACAATGTGAAAATACAAGTCAATGTTGTGCTTTCAAACATGCACTCAAGTAGCCTAATACAGTGATGATGGAAGAAGTATTCAGATTCTTTACTTAAATAAAAGTAGCAGTAACAGAATGTAAAAATACTCCACTACAAGTAAAAGTTGGGTATTGAAAGTATATAATAGTATCAGCAAAATTTACTTAAAGTAGCCTATAAAAGTAGCCTACTCACTATGCATGCAGGCGAATGGTCTCTGTCGGAGTTATATTGTCATATATTTAATTATTATTATTGATGCATTAACATCCAAACAGCATTTTCATGTTGTAGCTGACCAAGGTGGAGCTCATTCTCACTTTTTATTTCGTAACTAACATGTTTAATTCAGAGGCTTTATTTCCTCTTTTGTGTCAACAAGTGTGAGTGGAAGTGGCTTCACACAGCGGTGGTGTTACTGTTGTTATTGTTGCCTCTTTATTTCTCTCAGTCTTTAATGGTCTTTGTAGATAATTAAAACCTGCGTTTAAATGACACATGATATCATGAGTGCCGGAAGAAGTATTCAGATAGGCTACTTAAGTAAAAATAAAAATACCACAATGTGAAAATACTCTTGTGCTTTCAAACATGCACTCAAGTAAAAGTATACAGTGATGATGGAAGAAGTATTCAGATCCTTTACTTAATAACACAATGTAAAAATACTCCATTTCAAGTAAAAGTTGGGTATTGAAAGTGAAATAGTATCAGTAAAATATACTTCAAGTATAAAAGTATCCACTATGCATGCAGGCAAATGGTCTCTGCCAGAGTTATATTGTTATATATTTAATTATTATTATTATTGATGCATTAACATCCAAGCAGCATTTTCATGTTGTACTTGACCAAGGTGGAGCTGATTGTTGCTCTTTTACATCATTTATAGTATAATTTACTTATTATAAGTTTTAAATGCTGTTAAAGTAACTAATAACAAGCTGTCAGATAAATAAAGTGCAGTAAAAGTGGATTTCACTCTTTAATATCATGTAGTATACAATGTTACAAGTATACAGGAGCAGCAAGTAGAGGAAGCAAGAAATTAAAAATACGAAAGTAAAGTGCAGCTACCGGTGTATTGTGCTTGAGTACTTAGTAAAGTTGAGTACAAACTGTATGTATTATCGGCAAAATAAACCATCAAAAGTAAATTAAATCAATGTAGTGTAGTATAAGTATCAACACAGTAGGAAGGAAAGGAAGGAGATGCTCAAGTAATGTACTTCAAAATTGTACTTCAGTAAATGTGCTTAGTTACTTTCCACCACCGGATATCATATAGTGTTCAGAATATACTGTTTGTTTTTGCTGTACGTGGATGGTGTATGGTCGTATGGTCGTATATGGTATATGGTATTCTGTAGGGCTGCCCTCTCTTAGTCGACTACTCAGTTGTTTTGCTCTTAGTCGACTAAGATTTCTTTAGTTGATTAGTCGTTTTTTTATGTTTTTTTCATGCTTAATGACTAACACTGACGGGGGTCATTCTGCTGCTTAAGGAGGACTTTTACTTTTGAAACTTTAAGTTGATGTTGCTGATAATGTGTCTGTGTTCTCACTACATTAAGATTCAGAATGCAGGACTAGTATTTCTACCTTGTGTTACTGCTACTGTTACTCTAGTAAATTATCTGAATACTTCTTCCACCACAGGAGTTAAGACATAAATGAAGATATATTTATTCATATACTTCATACAGGTGTCTCCAAAAGCAGGATTAGAAAACTAGAAACCCAATAACTATAAGAAAAATGTTTAAATGTTGCTATATTATCCCGGTGATGCACACTTAATAAAACTTGAATTGTTAGTAAAGGTTTTCGGCTATGATTCAACCTGTCTTGTATGGATTGTAAAATGAGCAACATTTCAGAAGGTACTGTATGTCTTAACTCCCAGAGTGGTGAACCTGATGATCCTGTTTTGTGAAACACCATAAAGACAGCTCACATATGTCGGAGAACAAAGAAAGTATGAAGGGCTGCACGATTAAAGGAAAATATGTGATTGTGATAACGTTGTTGAATATCGATTATCTCATCTTATCTTAACATGACTCAAATATGTGAAATGTGTTATTTAGGTTGAAAAGTTTTACAATGCAAATAGTTCCAATGACATCGAAGAGTACAATTAGTAGTAGGCATTATGCTTAATCAGTGTTATGATCAAGAGGGGGTCCTTGGAAAATGTTCCAATGCCCCAAGAACTCAGAGAACCCCCGTCTTAAACAATGAAAAGTATTAAAAATTCCTTCTTGTGTGTTGTGTAAATACAGTATGTCTGTGTGTGACAGACAGACTGTCTATTGTGCTCCTCTGTACAAGTGCAGAGCTGAAAAGGCAGCGTGTGAGTGAATATTTTCAGGGTTGGGGATGACTAACACAGGGCTTGCCGGGTTGTGTGTGTGCGTGAGTGTGTTATGGTGTCCCGCAGGGCAGCTGAGACGAGTGTGTTTTCCAGAGGGGCAACAGGTGGATTGGAGCAAGCATGGTGACAGTGTGATGAGGAGGAGGAAGAGGAGGAGGGAGGGGGGGTAAAAAACACACCTGTCAAAGCCTCCTCTGGAGTGTCTGACAGCCAGAGGAGTTTGGGTTTTTTCCAGGCCTTGGCCCTTTTTGTTTTCAAGGCTTCGGGTTCACTATAGTCTCAGACTGATGAGTTAATGTGAACTCTGAGGTTGTGTTGTTTGCACTGCAGTTGCATTGGTGTGTGTGTGTGGGTGGATGTGGATGCGACTTGGCCTAGAGGTGGATGTGTGTGTTTGCGTGGGTGAATGAGTGGAACGAGTGAGAAGGGAGGTAAAAATGAAAAGGTGTGTGAGCAAGCGGGGTTTGTGTTTCAACCGTGTTTGCGTGGCGTTGCCCTGAGACAGGTCCTCTCCACAGCGGAGGAGTTTTTATTTTTTTTATTTGCTGTGCTCATCCCACATAGCGATCATTCCTCCTCCGCTCGCACGAGAAGAGCGAATAATGCCTCAGATATGAGCCTTGTAGAACAAAGACTTTCTGCACACACACACACACACACACACACACACACACACACACACACACACACACACACACACACACACACACTCCTCCTTTTCTATACAGCAGCGCTCTGCACCCACAGCTCTGTGCACAGTGTGTGTCAGACTGTGTTGTCCATTGATTCCAGCCAGTCTGATGGATCTTTCTGTTGGATTATCTGATAGACCCTCTGTCCTCTTTGGCTCCAACTCTTTTGTCATTGACATCTCGAGAGGACAGAGGGTCAAGACTCGCCTGGTCCACTAGATAAGGAGTTGGAGCTGTGGGATGTGGCAAATATACAAAGTGCAGCTTGTGTAATTTTTGGGCTGCATTTTGATCCCCATCTTTCCATTTAAACCTGCTACAACTGATTTTTTTTGGCCACTTGGGGTCAGCAGAAACAAGCTGTAAACACAACATTGCCATATCAACTTTATAAGGTGATAATATGTCAAACTTGTTACCTCCTGTTTACACATCCAGCAGGTACAGAGTAACATCATTCATTTGAAGTTGTTTCTGGCCACCTGGCGAATTAGAGTCAAATATTCGCTCTCCTTTTTGCTCTGTTTTGGTCGCCACCAACTCCTGAGAGAAATATTTGGCTCTTTAGCTGCTAAATGCTCCACTAAGTTAGACTAGGTCTGTAACTAACGATTATTTTAATTATTGATTGAAATGACAATTATTTTCTAAATTAATTTATTAATCCTTTAGTCTATGAAATGTCAGAAAATAGTGAAAACTCCAAGACTCACGTCTTTTAATGTCTTGTTTTGTCTGACCAACAGTCAAAAACCCCAAAAATCTTCAATCTACAACAATCTTCATATTTGACAGGCTGACAACAGACATTTTTTGCTTGAAAAATGACAAAAGATGAATCGATTATCATTATATTTGCTGATTATTTTTCTGACAATCAACTAATCGTCAGTTAGTTAGCCGCTAACTTTGTCCGTCTTCCGTTTTGTGTTGAGCAGGTAGTGAACCAGAGATAGACTTGCTTACGCGTTCTCGTATCCTGCATCCATTTAGAGCATTGGTTGTGTACGTCCTCAGAAATTAACGAGCCCAGCCTCACGGCAAAGCGTGTAATAGACGCGCCTGTCCACCGGAAGAAAAGGTGTCCAGTGTCACGTTTTGTGTCGCCGAGACGTGAATATTACTTGCCTGCATGAAGGTGCAGTGTTTTGTAGTGACTGTTGTCACGTGTTGTGTAGTAACGGAAGTCTAACATCATAGCTAGTTACGTAGTATGTAAAGTGAAAAAGACAACAAACACACGACTTTCAAGCAGGAGACCCGTGTTTTGTTTTGTAAGTTACGTTAGTGACGTTTGTCATGTGTTTTCCGTACTGACGTTACGTTGATTCCGCAAGTGTTTTACTTAGTTTACGTACTTATTTTAAGCCAAACCATGATGTTTTCCCTTAACCTAACTAAGTGGTTTTCTTGCCTAAACCTAAGTGAGTGGCTTTGTCGCCCCTGCTGGTACTACACTTTCATACAGGCGTGTAATATTCACGTCTCTGCGAGGCAAAACGTGACACTGACACGCTGTCATCTGGTGGACCGGCGGGTCTATTACACGCTTTGGCTTGATATGGGGTTGAATTAACGCGACCCTTACACGACGCATGTAAGTGCTGTTAAAAAGCAAGTATATCTCAGGCCTTAGAGCTTTCTCACTGAAAACAGCTGCCTGCTGTGGCCGAAAACGAGGCTGATGAGAGTGATCCAAAACAGCTGAAATGATTAACGGATGAAAAAATTAAGGGCAACTACTGTATTTTGATAATTGATTGATCATTTGACAATTTTGCTTGAAAAATTACTCAAACTATCCTCAGTTTCAGCAATTCACTTGTGAGGATTTGCTGCTTTTTCTTCTTCCTATGTGATTATAAATTGAATGGGTTTTGGACTGTTGGTCAGACAAAACTAGCAATTTGCAAACGTGATCTTGGGCTTAGGGAAAGTGTGATGGAAATTATTTACTATTTTTAACATTTTATAGAGCAATTGATTGATTGATTGATAGAATAATTGACAGATTAATTGATGTCATGCTGTTGTGTTGGTGTGTTTTCATATCAGTGTGTGCATGTGTGTTTGCTCTCTGCATGTTCATATGAACATGAATCTGTAACATCTACACTGTGTTGTGTATATGCGTGTGTGTGTCTACATATATGTGTGTGTGTGTGTGTGTGTGTAGTGTGCAGAGCTTGTAGACTCCCACTTGTGCGGCCCAGTGGGACTCGGTGCCAGAGAACATGTGCTCTCAGCAAAAACTCAACAAAACAAACCCGTTTGTCTCCGCCGGCTCTCACTGCGACTTTCCATCGCATAGCCTGATCCTCAGACTGTGTTTCCTGCCTTTACATTCCCGGCCTGATTAGTGGAGATAGTGACCAGTTGAGTACACACACACGCTCATACACACACACACTCACCAAACACACACACACAAATGCACACCACATGCAGTGCATGAGTGGGAGCAGGTTACTGGAGTTTTCTGAGTTTTTGAACATCGCAGACAAACACAAACCTACACAAAAAAAACAAGTTTGTCTTTACCCTTCAATTTCTTTTTCTATTTTTCTTAGATATTGACCTGCACTCCCATACACTCTGACCTTTTCTCTTCTTCCTATTGATTGCTGATAATGCTTAAATACCAACAAGACAGCGAGTTTACAGCCATGGTAGCAGCTCAATGAGGTTATATTAAAGGTAGGGTTGCTAATCTTCTTCTAAAACATTTTTTGTTAAATTTGTTGAAATTCTCATTACATCCTGACAGCAATCAATAAATCAAATGCTCTGACAAAACAAAAAGAAAAAAAAAAATCTGGTATCTAGCAATGGCTGTTGCAGGACTGTAATAAACCCGTCCAATCAGGTCATTCGGCCCGCATGAACTGATTGACTGATACCTGATACTGATACCTGTCTATCTACCTGCGCTCACTCTGTCCGTGCACTCATTGCTCGTCACCAGTCTTCCACAAGCTGCTAGCTTGACAGCTGTGAGTACTAACAATAGCCATATTCGTCATTTATATTCGTAATGATAATAGTGGGGGAGTGGCTTTGGAGGGAGGCGTGAAGCGACGGACTGTCAGTGTTGCTGACTTGGCGACTTTCTCTCTAAATTTAGCGACTTTTGTTTCGGTTGGATAATTTTTTAAATCTAGCGTACTCTTGCTAGTTTCTTAAGATTACCAACCCTAGCTTTAAGGCATTGTTGTGTTTTGAGCTAAATGCTAACGTTACGAAGCTAACATTCTCCCAGTAACAATGCTAACATGCTGTTCAGCAGGTAAATTCAAGAGGACGCATCGTCTGGGGACCACGAATGTCTGTACAAAGTTTCATGGAAATCCATCCTATAGCTGTTGATATTTTAGTCTAGACCAAAGTGGTGGACCAAATGACCCTCCGACGTTGCCATCCATAGAGCCATGCTAAAAATACCAAAAAATACAACATGCACTCAGTACCCTCGTGTAGCCTAGCTCCCCTCCCACCTGGCTGGCACTGGTCCAGGTCAAAGGTGAACAGAGGCTCCGCGACCTGCAGCTTCATGTGGTGTTTGCCTCTATGTGTGTGTGTGTGTGTGTCAGTGTGTGTATTCACACATGTTTATCCGCTACGTTGTGTGTGTGTGTGTGTGTGTGTGTGTGATTTATGTTGCATATGAACCTGCTTGAATGGTTTCCGTGAGTGTATTTAAGCGTCTGTGGCTCACGTCATGTGTGATGTATATGTGTGGGCCTCTCTTTGTTCAAGTGTTTTTTTCCTTCATTGATGCCACGAGTGTGTTTGTCTCAGTTGGTCAGTGTGTGTGTGTGTGTGTGCAGTTGTGTTAAGGGGTGGGGGGCAGTTGGGGGGTTACGTGGCCCCCTGCCTGACCACAGCACCAGCTGGGGGATTATCCCGTTGAGCGGATCCAGGGAAGACGGGCCTCGCTGTGGGTGGATGAGGGGAGGGAGAGGGGGGGTGAAGGGGGGAGTACGTGGAGGGGGGTGGGGGGGGTTGTTTTAAGGCATGGCTTAGGTTAATTAACCTCCTGGACACTTTCATAGAGGCACCGAGCAGCACGCTAATGGTTTACGGCCTCCACAACATCAAATGGAGCTGCAGTTAGTTTAAAATCATTTACAGAAACGATGGAAATGTCAAATTTGAGTCATGTCTTGTGATAGAAAGTTTTGTTGTGATTTTTAATGAAGCCATCGGCTGACTGTCGAGTAGCTGGTCGGCTCGTGATCGAGATTAGGGCTTATTCTGTTGTGCAACAGAGAGATTAACTAATTTGAGTTTTTGTGTGCGTGATTTAATTTAGAAAAGTTGTATTTAGATTAGTTTTAATCTGCTTTCATTAATGGTAAGAATACAGGCGTTGAAGCTGAGTTGCTCTTATTAAAGTGCCATGTCTATTTTTTTATATATATTTTTTAAATACTCAACCGCAAATTAGCACCAGGAGCAAAACAATATGTTTTTATTTTGTCTTTGTTTTGACTTTGGTTCTCTAATTTGCTTTTATATGTATTCAGTGATTTGATGATTTTCTTAATGGCAGATGTTTGAATTTGCAACAGAATTATGAAATATATACAGTAACGTTACAGCTCTTTGATTCGGATAAAAGTCTCTGAGCAGACGTTTTGCTGTGCTGAATAATTATTTTTTTTTAAAATAAGCTGTAAAAGCAATCAGTTACTAAAACCTTCACAGCCTCACAGGAGAAGACCTGTTAACTAGTTGATTATGAACAATGTCACACTCACTTCAGTGTCTGACTGTGTCCGTTGGGTCACACCGAGTTCAAAGGTCAGACTCATTTTCATATCTTGCATCAGTTAATGGAGAATATTTCTAGGGCTGCAACTAACTGTTATTATCATTATTGATGAATCTGTCAACCATTTTTTGATTAATTGATTAGTCATATAGTCTATGAAATGATTGAATACTGAAAATGTCCATCGCAATTTCTCAGAGTCCAATGTCAAGTTTTCAAATGTACTTTTGTCCAACCAAAGATATTTAATTGTCGATCGACTAATCGATTAAGTAACTAATCGTTCCAGCTCTAAATATATACGTGTAGAAGAAAAAAAATCATTATTTAACCTTTATTTAAACAGAAACAAAGACTCATTGAGATTATTGTTTTTGTAAAAAACAATAATCAGCTTCTCTAGTTGAGAACTAAACTAAAAGATGTTTTCATGATTTTTTATCAATCATTCAAGATATTCAATAGTTAGAAATGCTGTTATTTTATTTCGTTGAACCATTGGCATTTTTTTTGCTTGATAAAGGATTTAAATGATGAATCGATCCATTTGTCGATCGATAAATGTTTTTACCAATTGTTTCAGTGCTACATTAGTTCGCTCATTAATAATCATATGTTGTCCAGTGTAGGGCTGGGCGATAATTCAATATGATAATTTATGGTCTTTCAAAGGAATCTTAATGTGATTAAATCACATAGCGAGATATCGTGTAACACAATTATGTTGTCTGAATTGATGATAACAAGCATATATTACTCAAATTTCTCAGAATCTCATAAATTTCTGTGATCAAACTCAGTTAAACTATTGTCTTAATCTGATTTCTCTGTATTTGTGTGACCATGTAAACATAGTCAGTGTATACCTGGAAATATTTATTAATTTTCTTCTCTATAATTTCACTTGAAACAATTATGTTCATTTTTCAGGAGTATACACAAATAGGCTTTACCATGTGGTTATTTCACATAGACTATTTATTTATTGAATTACCAGAAAACATGCTATGTCGTGGTATATATTGTTATTGAGATATGAAATGACCATCGGGATAGAAGAGTTTGGCCATGTCGTCCTGCCCCACGTCCGGTGATTGTCATCCACAAACACTGTTAGATGTGATTTGAATTCCCCAAGTCAGCATGAACATGTGTTCATATTACTACAGTAATGACACTCTGAGTTATGGCTTGTGAAAAAGTATTTAATCTTCTGTTGAAACCCTGACTATTACCATTTAAACCTGACAGTAATACTGTTCATTTCTTGGGGAAAACACTTTGAATTGAATTATGTATCAGCAGGAAATATAAGCTTGTGACACCTTCAATCCAAACATACTTTTACTTAATACTGTTGTCAGAAACAATCCTACCTTTCAAGTGTGTCTATGGAGACTGTGGTGAATGTTTGAGTTTGTCCAGTCTGCTCTCTGACTGTTTGACTGTCTATTAGTGTGTTGGTGTTTTGTTTGTGTGGGCATGAGTGTATTTTATCACTGTGTGCTTCTACGTCTGTGTCTGTTTATACACGTATGTGTGTGTGTGTGTGTGTGTGTGTGTGAGAGAGAGAGAGAGATGGGGAGAATGGCTGACTGGCCGGACGCTTTGCAGGAAGCGTTGTGGAACATCAGGGGGCTCAGAGGAAGAGCGAGGGGGGGGAACCGGACTGACTGGAGAGTCTTACTCACTGCGTACAACACACAGTCTGACTCACCAGATCACTACGACCTTCTCAACCGTAGCCTCACAACTGAGGACCCCTGCACTGCCTCCACACACGTAACGCACACACTCATGTTTGGGATTATATCTGACGTAATGGCTTCTCTTTTTGTTGCCCTAAATGGACGTGGAGGTCTCTTAGTTCCACAGTAGCAGGAAAATGACAAACACAGTGTTTGTATTGACTCATGAGTTGGAGCTCTTTCTTCGTCGTGTCCGACCATCCGTGCCTGTTTCCATTTTTCTCCTGCGCGTCCGCCGAGAGGAAGAGGTGGAGCCGACGTCTTGTCTCATACTCTCCACCCGAACGTATAAGCACATCCTAAACAAATTGGTGTGGAGAAAACAGGATATGAATCTGTTGGTAGACATTTTGCTGTCAGTCGCCTCTGGCATTTGTGTGCATTTTCTTTCTGTAATAAAGAGCCAAAGGAATGTCAAGTTAATCCTTTTAATTAGTCCGCTGGTTATTGTTACCCTCCCACACCCACAACAATGCACAAACACATTGATTAGAATCTCAGCTGAGGATCTCTAACGTTAATAATACATTCGACTGATGAAGAAATGGGCATCCTAAAAAGCCTCCTGGCCTTAATATCCTGCTCTGATCCTCCGTGGCATGTGTGTCTGAGTGTGTCTGAGGACGCTGATCCCTCTTTAATGTGTCTCCTCATTTGTTGACTTTAGGCCCCTCCTGCACCCTCCTCCTCCTCCTCTTCCTCCTCCTGCTGTTGTCTCAACACTAGGTGCCACTTTATTTGTTTTCACTAACCTAATTCATGATCCGAGGTGCTTTTTACAAATCAGGATTAACAGCTGTGGGGTTGATGTGATCACGTACTGTTTTGTATGACTACCTCAATGTATAATTTAATGTGAAGGATTACATGGTCTGCAAAAAGCAGCCCACATATTCATGATTAGTCGGTTAATCAATAATTCAAAGGACAGAAAACTAATCAACAATTAATTGTTTAAAGCTTCTCTATATGGGATGCAGTGCATTAATATAGCGGCAAACAACTATTTGCTATGTAAAGATATAGAGGAGAAATGTCTACCTGAGCAGAGAATGAAGTCGCTCTCTCTCTGTGTGTTATAATCTGAGGTCCTCTGTGCCTTGTTGACATAGCCGGGCCGGCCGCACATGCTTTTAGTGCATATTAGTCTCTCTGTTGTGTCCCACTAGTTAGCTAATGGCTGCCGCTCTGCAGTGCGCTCATACGGTGGTTACCACCACCGTGTCTTGAGATAACTTCTGTTATGATTTGATGCTGTATAAAAATAAATTGAATTGAATTGAAATTGAAAATAATTGAATGTCTTTGGGTTTTGGACTGTTGGTCGCACAAATCACGCAATTTGAAGACATCACCTTGGGTTTCAGGAAATGTCCCGACATTTTATAGCTTAAACAATTCATTGATTGATCAAAAAATATAACGAGAGATTAATACAACTCATACAGTGTTAGTTGCAGCCCTATTAATTACTTTTGAATGCTTATCTATTTTCTTCATCCTGTAACTTCTGTTTTGTGAAAGTGTTGATGTTCCGTGGATGAATCTGGATTTGAGAAACTTCCTCTTTACACAGCACCATGTCAATTTCATCATCCTTTTCTTGCTTTCCCAGGACTGCCCTGCTGCCACATCCAGACCATCATCATCATCATCATCACATCTGTGGCTTTCATACAGGTGGGCCCGCTCCCTGCAGTCTCTCCCTTCCTCCCATCATCTCCTCCCAACCCAGACCCTCCACCCGCTGCTAAGTGGTCCCCTGTCCGTCGTCCCACCACGTCTGCGGAGTGGGTGCCGGCTCCCTCCCCCAGGGGTGGGAGTGAGGAGCTGGGGGAGGCACTCGACAAACCCCTGGAGAACGATGCGGAGGGCGTGTGGAGCCCGGACATCGAGCAGAGCTTCCAGGAGGCCCTCGCCATCTACCCGCCGTGTGGCCGCAGGAAGATCATCCTCTCTGATGAGGGCAAGATGTACGGTACGCCCACCTCTGTCGTCCTACTATCATGTTCCTTTTCTTCTTGAATGGGATGATAAACACGATACCTGAAGAGCAGCTCATGTGGATAATGCTCTCTAGCAAGTCAGGAAGTCACAGTCATTCATCATTTTTGTCAATTTTAGATTCAGTATACCTCAGAATGTCATATTTGGATGTAAAGATGCTGTGGTCGAGAAATATGTGACGGCAACATGCAAAACATTCAACTAAGAAATGACAAATAATTGTAGTTGTGTCAAAGGTGTAACATACCTGATCCTTTTTTGTTTTTAAATGTTCTAAAGCTTAAAAGGCATGTATTATTTCTGCAAATTTACTGTATGTTTAAAAGTTTTAAAATGGCATTCAGTTTGTTGAGGGGCGCATAATGACTTGTCTAGGACTCAAAACACACATTTAAGGACTTGGACTTTACGTTGGTCTTGATTTGGGACTTGACTCAGGACATCTTAGCCAAACTTGAGACTTACTTGTGACTTGTGAAACCATGAGAATGAATGAATCTTGTGTATCAGCGTTGCCTCAATAGACAACTGAGGCAGGATCTGGAATGATGACATCTGACATTAGATCGGTTATAGTAATTGTTTTTTAATAAGCTCCAAAGGCCTGGACACACCACAAATTAAAATTGAGAATTTTTGCAGTGAAATCAATTAATCGGCCACGATCAGAGGATCCGGTCGGGGAGGCGAAATTTATTAATTCCATAAATAATATTATTAATGATAATTCCAAAAGGAGGAAGCTATCGTAGCTTAATTAGCTACGTCGCAACTTTCCCTTTTATTGAACCTCCTCTGACGGAGTAAAACATTTTCCACAATAGAGCAATGGTTTTTCAAACAGTTTAGGGAAGGCAGTCGTCAGTACAAATTTTGAATAAACTGTGAACTTATGTCCCGTTACTGACCGAGCTAACAAGTTTCCTAACTGATCCTTAGCAAGCTTGTTAAGCTGGCAAGCAAGAACTTTTTATTGACCAGAAGCTGTGGTGTGACCAGAGCCATCTTACAGTAGGAGCTTGTTAATAAGCTGCAGCAAAGATGCACCTTATTAACAAGCTCTTATAACTGTGTGCTCCAGATCTCATCATTCCAGATTTTGCCAAACAATGACATTGCTAACCTTTGGTATTTACCTCATTATCTCTCATACACTATTTTCCTCAATGCACTTGCTTCGCTGTAGAATTACATTGGGGAAATATTTTAACTCATAGTGTCGTCATTGACAATTTTTATTTTTAAACAGCTTGTTCAGCATGAAGAAATAACGATAAATAGCTACTTTTAAATCTTTGGGAAAATGGCTGTTAAGCTGAATATATGATTAGGTTTAAGAATAGATTAGAAGTTGATGAAGATTAATTTGGGGTGAAATATTTATTGTAGATGGACTTTATTGAAAAGGAAGTTACAGGCTGTGAACCTCTCCTCATACAGACACGACTGTATATAAACCCACAGTGCAACATATCTGTAGTGTTTTGTGGCACAAACAGACGATTATTCGCTTCCGCACACTTCCCACCATAAACTGCGCTTCATATGGTCAGACAATTTGTTTCACATACTCTCTCCCACACACACATACACAAATGTTCACCACCACAACTGTGTATTCATGTATTTCACTCCTGCTTCCTGCACAGCTGTCAGCTCCATAGTGTTCAGTATGATGGAATGATGTGTCAGAAACAGGCGCTCACACTCTAATCTCTCATTCTTCTACACACACACACACACACACACACACACACACACACACACACACACACACACACACAATGTGCCTCTCATGCAGACTTCAATTTGTTCATCTCCCACCAGAAGCCATCATATTTAGCCCTTCAAGATCCATAACAATAATGAAACAATGACTAGTAAATCATTCAAGTATGATTTGTCAGCCTCATCAACATACAACGAGTTATTAAAACCTTTGTCCCCTTGTATTTCTGGCAGTGATAGTGGAGAGTGCTTTACAGTGTTGTTACCAAAATTAGCTCCAAATCTCTCACCCCAAACAAGTTCAGTGGAGCGGGGATAATTCTCACTTCCCAGTTGTGATTAAATGGATTGGATGCTAAATTTGTAGGCTGTTGCCTCAAGTAATCTATTAGATATTTTGCTGGAATTTTCCTAGGGCTGCCTCCTTTCAGTCGATTAGTCGACTTAGATTTCTTTAGTCGATTAGCCGTTTTTTATGCTTTTTTCATGCTGAATGCACATCTCTGGTAAACACAAGATTTAAAGTGGTGCTTTTGTGTGATTTTTTGAGGAGAAACTCCATTTTAAAAACACATTCTCACTCCCAACTCGTCAAATACCGCCCCTTGGCATCGGAGACCGACGCATGCACGGGGTACCCCTCTTGCATTACTTTTGGACGGACCAGGGACGGCGTGTCAATATACGCTCATTACATGCATAATCACGTGACTGACGATACCGACGAGTCACATGACTAAAGACTGACATGACAAAAGAAGTCAACGTTACTTTTAGTGTCACACAGGACATGAACAACGGTCTCCTGGTTGAAAGTCTTGTGTTTGTTTAACCCATCCACCAACCCTCTCACCCGCCCTTAACGGACTCTCACGGTACGTCACTTGCTCCGACCGTCGAATAAAGGGTTTAAATTGTTAGTTGAAAGCCCGGTTCGTCACATACTGTTACTTAAAGTGCCTTTTTGCGTCGGTTTCTGATGCCTAGGGGCGCTGCCCAATCAGCGGTATTTGACGAGTTGTGAGTGAGAACGGGTTGGTTTTGCAGATCTGTCGATTAAATCAACTAATAATCGATTAGTCAACAACATCGTATGAGTGGTAGTAGACTTGGAATGTCTTTGGTCGAGGACAGCCCTAGATTTTCCACTCTGAGTGTAGCTTGACATCACACTGTTCATGCTATTTGGCCACAGATAATTGTTTGTTTCATTCAATCCTGAAATAATGATTTGAGATTTGGAGCAGCAACATAACTTTACTGCAGGTCTTTACTGATTAAATCTTTGGGTAACAGGTGTTTGGAAGGTGAGGTGACATTCCCCCTACGACATCTTGCTGACAGACGTTTGCTAACAGATGGCCTGGCCATCGTGTGTCCTCCTGCCTGACTGTTTGATAGCGGATCTGCTCGGTGGAAAACGGGCGGGCGTACGGAGGTAGTGGCGCTATCAGACAGCCTCTCTCATCGCCTTGTTTTGTCACTTTGCCAGACAGCTCCTTTAACTGTTGGCTTTGCCTAGCCTAGCTTAGCCACCTATTGAGGTCATGGCCATCCTCTGATCAACACTTAAACCCTTATAAAGCCTGTAATAATAGTTGGAGGGGGGGCAAGTGGCTCATTCTGTTTCACGGGGATGGGGGGCTGCATGGGTAAAGGTGGTGATGGTGGGGTTTTTGGCAGGGCAGGCACCGAGGTGCCCCTTCCTCCCTGTGGGGGTCAGGGGCAGGTGATGCGCGCCAGGGAGCGCGTTGGCCCGCCAGGAATGGCATGTGCGCTCGGGAGCCCGGGGGTTCAAGGCAGCCCGGCTGTAACCCTAAACCAGAATAGACGTTTACCCTTTGAGCGCCTGGAGGGGAGGAGGACGGGTGGACAAATAAACACCAAGGTGGGCAGCGGTGTCTTGCATGGCCTCGGGGCCCAGCCGAACTCTCACACCTGTCCCCAGTGTGTTCGTATACTGCATGTGTGTGCATTCACAGTAAGAAAGGTAGAGGTTGTGCGTCCCTGCTATTTCTGTGATTTCGCCTCCCTCATATCTCTTTGTTTCAGACTCCCTGTCTCTCTTTGTCCTTTATGAACAGCTCCTGTCAGTCTGTCTGTCCGCCTTTCAGTTCACCTCCAGCTGCTCTTTGAGTTCAACCCGACAGCCTCGCGGCAAATCCAGATTTATGGCTTGAGAAATGAGGCAAGAGTGAGCCCGTACGTGGCCCACTGTGCCCCCATTGGCCCTAAACAGCCCTTCCCTACCAGCTCCCCTGTCCTCCCCTTTTATCACCATCCCCGGGGTCACAAGTGGCCAACAACTCAAGTCATTCAAGGAACCACAATCAATGCAAAGCCACTTTGAAGGTCTTTAGTGTTGTTAATGTTGTTAAAGCGCTGACGGGCGGTCTTTAATCAGGTAGCCAAATCAAATATCAGCTGAGAATATCTTTAAAGGCATACATGGCATGGTGAAACGATGACTTGATGGTTTTAGAATTGTTATTTAGTCTTCTCACATGGGCTAAATGTGGATGCATAGACAAAACAAACTTCTAGCAAAAGAACTCTATTGGCTGAGAGCGACATACTCTGAATTTTAGGTTGGATTCCCCTCTGAGGAATGAATGCCATTCTCTGCTAAACAATATGATATTGAGTCTCCGAGCAGCGAAACAGAGGGAATGTGTGCTTCTATCCAGTGTAAATTGAATGGAATGTTTTTAGCCCATATTCCGCGTGCATTCATCACATTTCTTTCCCATAATGCTGTGCACGGCGCTGGCCCTCGCGCCCGTTACTCAACAGACCTATTAGCTCGCTTATTAGGGACGGTGTCACGGATATTGTGGCGGTTATGTGCTCCAGCGGTAATTCGACATGCATCTGCCAAGGAAAACATTTCCTGCCTTGTGTGGCTCTCAGCGAGAGACGTGCCCTGTGGTCTGACCGAAGGCCTCATGCTGCAATAATGGAAATAACAGTCCCGAAGTTGTAGTTCAGTGGAAACCAATGTGCTGACAGCTCGCACTAGAAGAATGTGGCACTGGAAATATGATTATCTCCCCTCTTTATTTACTGCCATAATAATTTATGTGCCGCTTTTGCAATTGTAATTGTTTTCTTTTATTTTCTTTTTATTTGGCAGCATTAAATCATGTTTTATGCAGCTGTTTCGTCACACTTGATTTCCTAACATCTGTGAGAGGAGCCACTTTTCTCACATTTTGATGCTTCCTGTAAAATAACAAACATGTGTTAGTGTAGTGGATAAAGTCAGCAATGTCTCCCTCAGTAGTGGCATATTTTTTCTGTCAGAGCAGAACAAAGAATACCCACACAATGAATCATGCTCCCACTGAGCTCCGCTTGCGCAACATGTCAACCCATTGTCGTTTTTTGTCAGGCGACGCAAATATGTTTTCGCCTCAAGTCATTCTCATTAAGAATGAGATGTAAAGGTCAGTGGAACGCAACAGCGAGTCCTCACCCGGGTACAAACTCTGGCAGTAAAGTGAGAGATTCACCGGTGACCTTGGCCTGTTGACCTTTTGAAGAAGCCTCTGAGGCGTGTGTGTGTTTTCAAGTGGTTTTCCTTTGTAACCGCGTCTCAGTTCTCTGCTTGAAGAAGTACACTGTGACTTCTGCATTATGTTTAGTTAATGGGGGGCAATATGGACGACATTGATGGAGGGACAGAAAAAGCTTATAATGTTCAGTTTTTTGTTGAAACAGTTTTAGAGACTATGGAACTGGATCACACCAGCTGCAACACCAAATCAGGCCAGGGAAGTAAAGTGTGTATGAGGGGGACAATGGCTCATTCCAAACTGTGAAACCCCCGTACATCCGCCGCCCATCTTCAGACCAAAGTTTCGTGGCTGTATCTCATACGGTTGTGACGCTTTCGTGGTGATAAAATCTGCACACAGACAGACAGACCTGTCAAAGTACTTGCCTCTGTGGTAGTTTCCGCTACAGTAGGTGTCTCCAGGACCACATTTTGCCATGATGACTCACACAGACTCATAAGGTGAAAACAAATCCAGCGTTGCAGCTGGTAATTAACACCTCTTTAAAAGAACGGTAAGTAACATTTTGGGGGATCTATTAGCAGCAATGGAATATAATATTCATGACTATGTTTTCATTAGTGTATAATCACCTGAAACTAAGAATCATTGTGTTTTCGTTAGCTTAGAATGAGCCCTTCATATCTACATAGGGAGGGGGTCCTCTTCACGGAGTCCGCCATGTTGCACCGCCATTTTTCCACAGTAGCCCAGAACGGACAAACCAAACGCTGGCTCTAGAGAGTGCCTTTCACATTTTTACGTTACCTGAAGGCCACTGTAGTTCTCCGACATGCTTGTGAAACTGTGGTAACGTGAGCCGCAGAGTGCAAAACCGTGGTACCGCCAGCCGCTGTCTGACTTCCGTTGCTCCTATAGTTGTGTTATTATGGTGAGGATGGCCTCTGAGCCGTTCCCAAGGTTTTGCACTCGGCGGCTCACGTTACCGCAGTCTTGGAAAGGGAGGAGTTGGCGGAGGGGTACTCAGGTGGTTGCAATCTGCAGACACACCACAAGATGCCGCCAAATCCTACACACTGTACCTTTAAAACAAAAACTGAACATTATAACCTTCATAAAGTTAGGATTTATTGCAAGACTGTTGTATTAGACTGTATTAGTGTTAGCTTGGAGTACCTAATAAACGGGCAACTGTGTGTATATTCTGAACTGGCTTGTTTCATTGCATCTGCATTGAAGGTCTATGATGTTTACTCAATAGGAAATATTTACCAGCCGCGACAGCGACGTCTGCTTTGTTTTCACCTTTGGAGTCTCTGTGAGTCATCTTGGCAAAATGTGCTCCTGGAGACACCTACTGTAGCGGGACCAACCGTGCAAGATGCAGTCACAAAACCTTTACAGGTGTGTAGTTGAGATCAAAATGAGATGGGTGCAAGGGTGCAAGGGTGCTGGAAGTAGGGGGTAGGAAGTGGGGAAGAGGCCATTGGTCGTCCCACTTTACGCCCGATTTCGCGTTGTGGCTGGTTTGATCCCATCGCAAGATGATCTCTAGTCAAACCATGTTTCTTATTGCTGCACTGGAAAAGGAAATGTCTTGTGCATCATTTTATACACATGCTTTCCAGCTTATCTTTTCTTTTATAGTGGTGGGGGACACCCAAGCCTCACATGAGGATGAGCCTGAACCTCGTAACATTTAGTCCTGATGCTGATTTTCAGGCTCTCCTGGGGTTTGATGCTCTCTGAGGGTTTTCGAGGAAACCCCTTGCTGATGATGGAATCTCTGCTCCCTCCATCTGAGTCACTCTCCTTCTGTCTGTACGTCTCTGTATCTCACAGTGAAACCAATAGGACGCGGTGAGCAGTGACAGCCATGTAACAGAGCTGTCACTGTCACCTTATCTAGACATCTCCGATCAGCAAGGTGAAAGGTAGAAGGGTCCTAACGGGTCAGACATCTGTTGATCTGTCTATGTGATTAAAATACGTCGAGCCTCACGCAAACTACCTCCGCATAAATCTCTATGATTGCAAAGATACTCGTGGCATGTTGTGTCAATATAACATGACATCTGTTAAATTTACTCCTCTGCTAGAAATACTATACTTTGTCAGAAATCAAGAGCAAATTTCAGATTTGGCTCGAGGCAGCAGCGCAACTGGTTACTGTGCTGATGAGTGCAGGACTCTGATTATCTCTCACAGGTGTCATTCATGCTGACAAAAACCACCACAACTTCCTCTCAGAGACCACATCACAGTTAATAAGAGAGTAGGAGGAGGGAAAGTAACTCTTAATTGTACGGATCCTCTATTTGCTTATAATTTCCTAATTATTTCTCAAATTTCCTGAAACCAACTATGTAATGTTACTAATTATAAGTGACATGGAGACAAAGACTTCTACGTTAGTTGTGTTTACTTTAAAAGCAGTTTCGAATTTCTGGAGGAATTTCTGGAGGAGCTGCTCCAATATACAGTACAGTATATATATAGTATGTGTATACTGTACAGTAGAATATCTGTATTATTGGTAGCTTGTTTCAGTCTATGTGTTGAATTGTTTGCCTGTAGGCAAAAGACTTCAGGTTATACTGGCCAGGCAATTATTTGAAATAAATCAATTGATTAATTGAAATTAATCAATTAATTAATTGGAAGTGTACCAACTGAACACTGTTTCTGTGTTTTTTTACCTGTAAAGTTGGTACCCAGTTAGATACCTCTTTCCAGTAAACTTTCAAGAAATCAATAGGAAATAATGGACCTCTAAAATAATGTGGGTCAGTGTTTTTCCTTTATTTTTTCCTGCTTTATTTGTGAGTTCGAGAGTGTTTTGTTAATATCTGCATGAATTCAAAAATACTTACATTTTTGGGATAGTAACTTGACAATTACATGCCTCTAATTATACCCCCGCGACAACGTAGTCGTGCTTCCGTCCGTCTGTCCGTCCTTCCGTCCGTTCGCGTGTCACTTTCGTTTCCGGAGCAGTAAACTGAATATCTTTGAGTTGTGGACAAAACAAGACATTTGAGTTCGTCATCTTGGGCTTTGGGAAACACTGATCGACATTTTTCACCATTTTCTGACATTTTATAGACCAAACAACTAATCGATTAATCGAGAAAATAATCGTTAGTTGCCATAAAAATAACTTTAAATGAAAATGTCCTAAATGAAAGAGAGTATGTCATTGTACACATCACTGGAGTTTCCTCAGTTTTTATCCATGTTCCACATTATTATAATCACACAGTCATCATGCTTATAATATGTTGAGAGAAGGGAATGAATCTCTTATCGATTTTGGGGAAAAAAAACAGCAGTATGTTAAATTTATCATTCAGTACATCAAAACTGAGAAAGATATGAACCAAAAAAGTAAGACATTAATATGCTCGACTTTGACGCTAGTTATCTATTTTTAAATGATCCAGGTATGCTTAGTGTATCTGTTAATGCTGGAGCAGCAGGGCTGTTGCATCACGGGCTCTATACTGTTGTCGTACTGGACTCGCTGCTGGTATGGAGGCTTGATAGAGATCTTTTCAGAGCTCAGCAGGCTGCGTCCAAGCTCTATTGGAGGGGAAATAACACCCAGCCAAGACATTCCTGCAGCCTAAATGTGACCTTTGTTTTCCAGAGCAGACACACTGGGGCATATGTGCTGTTGAGGGGAAACGTATGGCTGGCAGATGTGTCTTCAGACAGGATGGCAGTTTGTATACAGTCAGACATACAGGCACAAATGTACACATGCACACACTATCAAATCTAAGTCTTAGAGTAATTATAACTTAATTAAATTTGGTCAGAGGTTCAACAGATTGTAGTTTAAAATGCATAGAACAGTGTTGTTCTACAGAGATGGCTGTATCAAGGTGCTTTTGAGATTGATAATTATAGTTTATAACATAATAAGGCCTAATTTTTGAATAGTGTCCACTAGGGCGATGAATTGATCCATATGTACATAGGGGGGGTGTTGTTGTTGTACACACACAAACAGGACATGGGGTGATGTTGAAGCAGCAGATGCAGGACCCGGTCCGGACCAGTCAGTATATAGGAATGTGAGGAATGCACTGAGCTGAGATGGAGACACTGAGAGAGAGAGATCAGACCAGGCCAGTGATGACCGCAGACCCACTGGGGAAGGGCAGATTTATGAGCAGTCAGGCCCAGAGGTTGACTTTGGAAGGGATACTATGGAGCGCCTTCACTAACCCTGTCCACCGCTCCCTGACCTCCACCAACAGGCCTGAGGAGGAGGAGAGCCAGAAGGAAAACTGGTGAAACAGTGTTTGTTAAGTCTTTTAGGATCATCACGGCTCCAGGAATCAAAATTTTGATGTTTTTGATTGAATTCAGGGTACTGTATTTTTCTGAAGTGCAAGCCTGTTCAGTCGTGACTGAAGCAATAGCACATTCATACAGATGAAAAGTTGATTTTATATGCAACAAAATGTACTTGTCCTCAATGCATTACTCTCAAGGGGTCTTAAAGGGATAGTTTGGGTGTTTTCAAGTGGGGTTGTATGAGGTACTTAGTCAGTGTATTACCTACAGTAGACGGTGTTCAGCATGCCCTCAGTTTGGCCGGCAGCAAAACCTATTTTAGCCACAACATATTTTAGCCACCTAAAAGAAAGGCCCACCTAAAAAAAAACAACAATATCAGTTTAAGTGTACGCTATATTTAGAATATTATCACCGCTTTACCTTGCCATAAGACAGCCCTTTCCAACAGGGAACTGAAGTTGTTTTATCCATCTATGCTCTCATCAAAGCCACCAGACTCCATTGAAAAAAACTGTAATTTTACCTCACAGAACAGGGGGGTTTCTTTCGGGTTTCTTTCGGGTGAATCCGAACTAACCAATCAAGGCAAGGTAAAATTACATTTTTTTTCAAAGGAGTCTGGTTGCTTTGGCAAGAGCATACATAACGGCTTCAGTTCCCCGTCGGAAACAAAGGGTGCGTTCCAAATCACATAATTTTTCTTTTTACTTTAGTACCATACTGCAGGTGCCCTTACAAAGTACGTACTGTTGCATACAATTTGGACATACTACTTCATCTTAACATTGTGCCTTGAACTTTGACCCTCTTGCTCATGTATCTGCTGTGCAGAGGATTGTGGGTCAGAATAGCCAGAAAATCATGCTGGCTTGCATACTGCAAAATGCGACCGGATGTAGTAGGACATCCTGGTATTTTTGGCATACTGCATTTGACATACTATGTATTGGGACATACTAAATATTTTTCTGGCATACTAAATAGTATGGTAGTATGGGTAATGGACTGTATGATTGTCTCATGGCAAGGTTTTTTGTTGTTTTTGTTATATTTGTACAGATTTTGTATAACAATTAACATGTCCAGTTCAGTGGGGAACCCACCTCCCAACAGGAAGTTGGATAAACCAATCAAGTTCTTTGATGAGCACATTAGGGAGATATGCACTTTGGGTCCTCTGTGACCCCTTCTCTGTTTAGATCTGCAGAGGCAGTTATGTGTATCTTTACAGAAGTATATACAGTACATTACTTGTTTGGGTACGACTAGTTGTTAATGTTAACTAGCTTTAAATATTTCTGTGTAACTGACATTTCTCCATCAGTTTGCAGACCCTGAAGGTTAACTACTTGTACTACTAGTATGTCTTGGATATGTATTTCAGTGGCTTTTCTAGGCTCTGATAGAGTTTTAGTTCTTATTACAAAATAGACTACAATTTAAGGTGTCCTGTCGAGAGTTTACAGATGTCTCTCTTTTTTAATGGTAGTCTCTGAGAAATGTGCTTTTTGGGAAGTCCTGCAGTTGGCCACTAGGACAAATAGTTTTACCATAATACATCCTTGGTTCCAACATCTACCAGCAACAGCAATCTCCCCTATAAACTCACAAATTATAACGTTTTCTAGGTAGCAGTATCATCTGAACTCTGGATCACTCTGACTTTGCTGCTGCTGCGGTCGGCCACTTTTCATGCCCTTAAGAAAGTTTCCAGAATCAGATTTCCCCCAGACAAGTCCGTGACTGCAGGCCGTGTGATAAACAACATCAAACTGTGGACCAGCGGGTGACGGTATAATGTTCCTACTGACTTTCCCGCAGCCTCGGCTGGCACAAGTTCCCCGTAGGTGCTACTCCCATTGGATATCATGATCTCATCGCTGTGTGACTGAGTCCCCCTCTCTGATCTCATGTGTGTGTTGGAGGGTATTTTTGATGGGGCCCTTCCCCAAGCACTCGCACTAGGAGTGGCAGGGCATCTGATACGAGAACATGAAGCGAAGCCTCTTTGACAGCCCATTAATGAAACTGTTGTTTACATGCTTGCTTGCAATACATACCTGGCTAATTTTGAATGGGGATACCGTCCTATTGATAAAGCAGTTTGTCCTTTGCTTTGTTGGTGGTAGAGTACATTTTTTAATCATTGTTCCTGAGAAGAAAAACCTTTTCATTGTAATGTAGAAAACAAAAAAGATTAGTTTCTTTTTGTTATTTGTCCTGTCACACAGGTATGTTAACATTTTCACAGAAGAACTTTCAAACTGTCGTGCCTTGGTTGTACTTGACAAATACCGTGGTTTTCAGGTTGATCAAGTTCGACAACAACTTGAGCCCAAAAGCTTACAATTCCATAACAGAGTTTCAAAAGATGGTCTGGTTTTCTGAATTCATGAAAAGTTTTTATTCATCTGTGGAGACATGCTCACGCATCTGTGTCTGCTATTTTGAAAATCCCTTTTGGATTGGGTACACAATGTACATCTTACTGTACGCTGTGAGTGAAGTTTGCACAAGATAAATTGCTGGGAACTGGAAGAACTTGCTGCTGTAACGTGAGGAACTCGATAGAGGCAACTTAATGTTCATTTGAGGTCAAGTACTGTGAGGACTTTGACAAAGCTCTCTGTTCGTCTTTTCAAGAGTTTGATTGCGAGGAAATGTGGAACACTTTCTTAATCCCTGGGGAATTAAAGAAATATGCATTTAGGGGCTCAAACAATCGGCCGGCGAGTGCACCTCCCGATAAACACTAAACGGTTGAGGAGTTACAGCCCTGAAAGGAAAATAAGATTGAGACGGAATGAATGCCGCGACTCGGGCTGAAGTGTGTGTGTGTGAGAGTTTATGTCTAGTGTGCGACTGTGTGTATAAACTGGAGTAGAAGGCATTTTAGAGAGGGGTTTAGTCCACAAAAGCCTCACACAAAGGCAGTTCTACAGCTGGGTAATATGTTTGTGTGTGTGTGTGTGTGTGTGTTGCAGGAGCCTGGAACTTTACAAAGACTCAGATCGACCATTTTTTCCTCTTTTCCTCTCCAAACCAGCTCTGGTTCATTCACAGATATTATCACTCTGTTGTTGTATAATGAACATCTTTAATACTTATATGTTGCTGGAACTTGGTTGATGACAAAGTCCATTTTTTTACAAATCAAACGCTAAATCAAACTTTCAGTTCAATTTCAATTTATTTTATTAAACCAGGATAATCAACTCAGTATCAATACTGCTTTCCATGGAGGCCTCTATACAGGTATAAAAAACAGTGTGCTACCTCCAGGTCTGAAAGGTGAAGCCAATGCTGAAGTGCCTTAAAGTTGCATTCTTCTAATAGCCAGCAATTGGCCATGCTATCATTCCTATCATAGCAACATTACTAAAAAGACTGATAGAGCAAGAAACGTGTGTAGTCAGACAATCGGATGTGGTTTTTAGAAACGCCCCAGTTTTTCCAAACCTAATGGAGGAGAAAACAGGCAAACTGTAAAATGATTATCCAAACTTTTACCCACCGTACTTAAGGTACTTTTTCCTATGCAATGCCATTTCTTTACTCTCACTTTCAGTTTTATCTCAGAATAAAGTTTCTGACTGAACTGTTGGCTTGTTTCCAACCTGCTTATGTTTCTTGCCCTGTCTGACTTCATGTATTAATTACTTTGGTGAGCACAATGGAAATGATAGCCCAAACTATGAAACCAAGAGTTATCCTTAAAATGATTATGATTTAATATTTAAAAAGCCTCCATTCAAAATACAATGTACAGTATAAACAAAATATGAAAGCAAAACTAATGTGTAATAAGTTTTCTTAAGATTAAAAAGTCAATCAGCAAATCACATGCATTTATTTGGGAAATTCTCTCTAGTTTTCTTTATAGCTTTATAGAGTTGAACCCCAAAGTTTATAGAGCCAGACGTCTGGCTGGTAGATTCCCCCCTGCTGGGTGAACAAACTGGCAACCTAAACTGTGTCTGTAGTGACTTAGCAACAAAACTCAAATGCTTTCAGAAAGCATTACTTGAAAATCCATGTCTGCGGTTCACATGAGCACCGGGAAGAAACGGGTGTCCTGCGTTCCGCGCAAAATCTGATCACTTTTATTGGCTGACGAAATTTCTGATGGGGGTTCAGGTTTCTTCGTTTCACCACTTGGGGTCGCTTGATTGGCCGGTTTATGAAGTGTGGTGAGGTCTGACCCAAGCGTCACTATGTAAGGGAAAATCTGACGGGTTTGTACCAGGTTGTGTGTCGTGACTGATCTTTGTGTTAATTCACATGGAGATGTGGTGCCAAGGGAAAATGGCCGTGTTTAAGAGGTGGTGCAAACTTGTGTGTGTGTGTGTGTGTGTGTGTGTGTGTGTGTGTGTGTGGGCCTGAGTGGGAGCATGAGAAATCTCCTTTGAGTGCAAGAGTTGTGTGATTCACTCTGTAACTGATCTTGTGTCTGTCTGTGTCCAACCTTTTATTACTGTAGTACCAGTTTCTGTTCTCTATGCAACTAATGAGTGTTTTCATTTATAATTAATCTATTAATTGTTATAAATGTCCAAAAATTTGTCCACAACAATTTCCCAGAACATAATGTGACTTATTTAAAATGCTTGATATTCAAGTGATAATGATATTAAACAATGTAAAAATCAGCAAATACTCACATTTGAGACGCTGATTCCAGCAAACATTTTAACGTTTTTGCTCGATAAAAGTTATTAACTTAAGTTAACTTAAAGGACCAGCGTGTAACATTTAGGGGGATCTATTGGCAGAAATGGAATATAATATTAATAAGTGTGTTTTCTTTAGTGTATAATCACCTGAAAATAAGAATTGTTGTGTTTTTGTTACCTTAGAATAACACATAAGTTGCGAAACTCTCGTGAGATGGTTAGGGTTATTTATTGACCTTGAATGGTTAAAGGTGCTAAATACGGGGTTGGGAGCACTTCTATTGCCTTTCAACGGTTCTCAACATGGTGGCGGCAAACCACGGCTCGCAGCTAATGGTGCTAACAGCGCTAAACAGTGCAAACAATGGTGAAAGTGCTGACAGGGAGGGAACTGGAGGTTGGGTGCTACGCTTCCATGACAATCAGCTGTAAACGCCGTATGAGACATTACTCTACTGCACACTCCTTTACATAGCAAATAGTTGTTTGCTGCTATGTTAATGTTCTGGATATCGAATTTAGCACCTTTAAAGGGACTATTTGTAACTTATCACGCGCATAAATCTTAACGGGTCGGATTCCCATGCGCGCTCGCGTGTGGGTACGCGAGCGCGCAGCAGCTCTGCTCCTGCTGCCTGCTGCCTGCTTGCACACAGCGCTCGTTCTCACTCGCTCGGCTCGCTCCACCTCTACACGTGCACGCGCGCACACTGCAGAAGAGTTAGTTTAGCTCTGAGAATATCTAGTGAATGTGCAGTGGACGTTTTTGCAGAAATAAATGCTGCCGCTCCTCCAGACCAACAGAGGTTTCCCGTGTCTTGTGAAGTGACGGGGCTCCGCAGCGAGTTACGTTATCGTCCCGACCGGGTGTCTCTCTCCCCCCCGACCGGGTGTCGGTGTCTCCCCCTCCCCTCCCCTCCCCCGTTCCCTCCGCGGTCGGCAGGTTGAAGCAGGAAAAGACAACACTAGGATCAGCATTGATCCATGGAGAGACCTTCGTCTGGTCAGCTAACATTACTGCCAAGCAGGTGAAATATAGAGTGATATTGTGTGTTAGCTGACGTGTGTCCCTCACTGTTTAGACCGGTGCTCGTTCATGTCAATGTAGCGCGAGCGAGCGCGAGCAACAGGACGCTGACTTTCGTTGACATTGCGGCCACAGGTGTCGCTGTGAACAAGCAATTTCTGATTCTTACATATAGCACCTTTAAGGTTAGGCATTGACGTTGAATGGTTAAGGTTAGGTTAAGGTTAGGATTAGGTGCGCGTATTTGCAACTTGTGGGTTACCTTCCAGACACCACCCTCTTCATGGAGCCGGCCGCCATGCTTCTACAGTAGAACCCAGAATGGACAAACTAAACATTGGCTCTCTATAGGGCCATTCGCGTTTTCAGGTCACCGTAGTTCTCCTACACGCTTGGCACACGGGAGAAGTTTCAGTTGATTGCAATCTGCAACCTCACCGCTAAATGGCGCCAGATCCTACACACTGCACCTTTAAGTTATTGCTGGAAGTGTTTCTGATGTAATTATCTGTCAATGAACAAATCAATTAATTGACTAATCCCCCCAAAGCCATATTGTTTCTTGTCAAAACTATATTCACAACAAAATCTCACAGCGTCCTGAATTACATTCCCAAAACCGTACGCACATAATAGTGCATACGTGTCTATTTGTGTGTTTTTAACAATCTTAGACATTAAACTCGAGGTTTAGTTTTGGAGAAGAGGGTGAAAGAAGCCACATGACCGTTGCCCTCCAGTGTAACCGGAGACTCTGGATGGGGGGGGAACGAGCCCAAGATTTACTGCAGGCGTAAAGGCATATTCCATAAACATTGACACACACGCCAGCTGCCTGGCTGCCTCACCAGACTGGGCCCCCTTTGGTCACTTGCCTGTGCCGTGTCTGTCCTGAGTCCGGTCTGAGGATCGCATGGCTGCAGCCTCCACCTGCTCTGCCAATGTGACCTGTCTGTCAGCGGTGACAGCGCACAGACACACACTCGCTGCAGAGATACGAGCTCAGGCTGCGGCTGATGCAAGCTCTCACACAGACAGATGTATATACTTGAGGATATACTTACAGTTTTCAGCGTTGACACACTTGACAGCCTTGGCTCTTGACTTTAGGCACGTGTGTTTGCATGTCATCTGTACGTGCATGCATGCAAACTCTTCTAAATATGTGCACACACAGACAAGAACACAAACATGTTTTAAGCAGTTAATTTACTTAATTATGGAGCGACTTCAGTGACTGCAGCACACAAGTATTTGTGCACAGAAATATACGGTGCATATACATTTCCTCATTCCTGGCTGAGGCATGCAGAGCAGGCTCACAGATGATGAGATAATAGTTAGCTTCGGTAAACATTTTAATCCCTCCACACCTAGAACATGCTCCTCATTAGCCCCTCACTTTCAGTTCAACTACAACAGACCACACCCGCCAGACGTTCTACAGTTTATTTATTTATTATTATTATTTTATTTTAATGATTTAGGGTAGGTAGTGGGATAAGATAAGATAAGAAAAGATAAGACTTTATCCAGAGGGAAGCTGCTGCAGTGATGCAGTTGCAATACAAAGTGGGAAGAGTGCAAATATAAAAGTCTAAGAATAACAATAAGGTTCAAATCCAAAATATACACATACAATGTATGTATGTTTATATATATATATACATACATACATACATACATACAATGCCAAAGTCACGTAACCAGTACAGCAAATAAAAGCAAACAGTATACCAATGTTATGTAAACAAAACACTTTTAAAGCAAGTAATTAGATATACAGATATTATAAAAATATTATATAAGTAAATTAAAAACACAGCATATGTTCCAGAAACAAAAGAAAATAAATTTAAAAAAATGAATGGAGTAATTTGGCAATTACCACAAATGTTAATACAAATGTGTAACATAAGATAATGATCACAAACAAATCCACTTTTACTTTTCTAAATTAAATTCTCCAAATTCTAAATCAAAACAAAGGACCAAGTTGTCTTTCCCCTCTTAATGATCATATTTGATACAGCTATCTACAATAAGACAAGTGGAAGCTACAGTATCGCATCTTGTGTCATTTTTTTCTCCTTTAACCTTTCAATAATTGACACAGTAATATTCTTGTGCCCCTCCCTCAAGTCTTTCCAAATTTGAAGGAAAAATGCAATAAAAAATCAGTGAGTAGCAGGCTGCTACTCACCAGTAGCAGCCTGCTCTTTTACTCTTTTTGTGTACCGTTACTTTTTCTGGTGCACCGGTGTTATCTCAAAGTCTGTTCCCCAGTCGAATAGTGTCTCCCTCCTAAAATTAAAACGATAGTGCCCCCCTTGGTGGTTAGGGATAATGGCCCTTTCAACACAACGCGGTTTGAGCTGCGCTCACCGCTGGGTTCAGCACACATCACAGCATGCTGCACCAAAGGTTGAACTTTGGGTGCAGCTTGCTTTGCTCAGCAAAAAGTCGCCGGAGACACAAGCCATTGGAAATAATGGGTTTCAGAGCGCAGTGGTGCCGTTCTCACGTTGTGTCTGAAAGGGCCTCAAGGGCTGGTTCAGGTGTAGGTAGGGGGAAACGCATATCGACAGGGAAACAGTATTTAAAACAACACCGGCACTTCTCACAAGCTGCTGTTATGCTCTGAGCACATCCACCGTCACTCTCTCTCTGTCGCTCAACCACACACCACGCTGCTCTTATACCAACAACATAATATCTGAACATGTGGATTGCACTTAAACCCGGCCTCGGCCTTTTTCACTTGGTAGTAGGCCTACTACGAGCATCAAAGCCAGCGCGTGGAGTTGCATTTTACAGGTTGTTTTCTTCATCTACTCTCGTTCACTATGCGGGACAGGGGTGTAAAGTGCGTGTGTGAAAGTGATGAATGAATGAAAGTGATCTGTTCATTCTGAAAAGTCAGCTTTTTAAAAACCAACATGGCTCAGTTCAAAATTTTGTTTCAAAACAAAACTCCTCATCTCTTCACTGACACGATTTTGACATCAGATGATTTGCTACCACTACGCTTCAGAGTTATGTGTGTGCAGTTCACAACATGAATAACTTTATGTTGAGAGCATCAGCAATGTCTCCTAGTGTCTTTTATTCATTGTAGAAATTCAGAATGTAATAATGTTTTTCGGATACCGGCCGATACACACTCCGACATGTGAATAAGGGGAGTACTAGCACTTTTTTCCACTTCAAGCTCTGTTGACACTAAATACTAAAATGAAGTTTTTTTCTGGTCCCTTACAGGACGAAATGAGTTGATTGCACGGTACATCAAACTTCGCACAGGGAAGACGCGGACCAGGAAGCAGGTAAGTTCTCTATAAATGTCATTTGAAGCAGCCCCTATTTTTGACTCCTCCAGAAAAAGGCCTCTGCTGCTGAGTGATGCCCCAACACCCTGGGTGCCCCCCTCCTCACTCCTAGAGATGACGATAGATTTAGGGCCAGGGCCCAATGCACAGATGCTATAGGATCATGTGTCGGTGTTGGTTCTTCACCACCTCATGGATCTGGTGCTTGTTAGAAGGGGGAAGAAGCTGGGGAATACGGTGAGCTGGATGGGAGACTGAGGCGGGACGGCCGAGGGATTAGGAACTCTATCCTCACTACGGTATCTGATATGGAATGACTGATGTATGGGCAGTGATGGATGTGGGGAGAAAGGGTCCCTGCTAAGTCATCTGGCAGACTCAGAGTGAGAATGAGAAGAGATGAGTGGAGATGAGAGGAGGAAGGGGGGCAGAGAGGGATCAGAGATGGATGGTGGGACAGGTTGGAGGGATAGAGGGACACCTGCTGGTCCAACAACAGTAAACTGATGGACTGATGTGCTGCTGTACAGCTTCTTAAGATCTGACAGAGACAGAAAATATTAACAACAAAGATTCAGTGTTATGGAGCAACAAATGTATTTGTAATGCATATTTAATCCAATTTGTAATATGAATTATGAGATGGGGCTAAGCAGGGCAAAAACAACACAACTCAGAAAATAAAAACATTTCAGCAATATTTAGTTTTTTATGTCTCATACCAGTGTATTAGTGGCGTGGGTCACATTGCCTGAAGGAGCTGCCTTAACCAGTTTCAGTCTAACAAGATTATTTCAGATGGTTTGAATCATCTGATGAAAATCATGAATATCCATACTGAATTTCAGGCAAATTTCAGTTTTATATTTTTATTTAGACCAAAGTGTTAACAGACAACACATAGACAGCACCATTTTCAGGTCTTATTCCTAGCTGATTTAAAATATTGCTTTATATTTTTTTCTTATTCATTTTGTGATGCAAAAATGTTTAAAGAATAAATGTAAATCCAATTTTATTGTCACACATTGTACATAGCACAGCATTTAACCCATCCTAGTATATTAGGAGCAGTGGGCAGCTACTATATAGCACCCGGGGAGCAGTTTGGGGGGGTCGGTGCCTTGCTCAAGAGCACCTCGGCAGTGCCCAGGAGGCGAACTGGCACCTCTCCAGTAACCAGTCCACACTCCGTACTTGGTCCGTGCGTGGACTTGAACCGGCGACCCTCCGGTTCCCAAGCCAAGTCCTCATGGACTGCACAAAAGTAGCTCAGTGACCCATTCTGTATTTGTTTGTGGTGGAGGCCCCATGAACCAAAGTAATTTTAATCACATTTTTACAGTTAGAGTTAAATTAATGCTCTTTGGGTGAGAGGGGTACTCCGTGGTCAGGTTGTCATATAAGCATATTCACACTCACACCTTAAGCCAATTTAGAGTCTCAAATTCACCTGCATGTTTTTTGGACTGTGGAAGGAAACAGAAGCATCTGGAGGAAATCCATGTGAAGACACAGAGTTAAAGGGCAACAGCGTTGACCATTAAGCCCACTTTAGCTGGAAACATGTCAGATGAATGCAATGCTTAACTCTGCTGTGTTGTCTGTCTTTCAGGTATCTAGTCACATCCAGGTTCTGGCCCGACGGAAGGCCAGGGAGATCCAGGTGAAGCTGAAGGTACGCTACGTGAGTCAACCTCTTTTTGCTCTTTTATATTCACTAGATGTTTTGGAAGATTTAACAAGTTTTCCTCCTTTTTTAATGCACTTGGAGGAAACAAAGTTAAGGATATGTGGATGTTACCTAGCACGGCAGCTGGATTCTCGCGATGTCACAAGATCACGCAAGAATCGCGGGATCACATACCACACAAAAATCCATCTTGTCAGGCTTCATGTAATGCGTTTGTGTCCGGCAAGCCACAGCACGGACCAATCAGCGACCTGGGAGGAGCTACTAGGAGCTATGAGAGTGGTTTAGTTGTGTGTGAAGCGTCACGGAGAGGCGACTGTTCGTTCAAACAACAATGGTGGCTCCTGAAGATGTTAGCGTAGACGCTGCATTAGCATCAGTTATATCAAAACTGGAGAGTATTTCTTCATTGAAAGAAGAGCAACGAACGGCACTGAAGGTTTTTCTCTATGGAAAAGATGTTTTCGCTCTTCTCACAATTGGCTTCGGCAAGAGTTTGATTGACAGATGGTTCATCCAATCACCTGCCTGAAAGTGCCTTCCCTTTTCCAAACAGTTTCCAGTGACAGCTTTTAGTGATGGTTCTGTGTAAAAAAAAAACATTTGGCGGGTCAGGTTATGGATGTAATCAAATCATTAATTGCAAATCTCCATTTCTTCTCCACAGGGAAGAAAATAGTCATAGCTGAGTTAGGGGTGTGATGATTAGTATGATGCTTTTTTTTTGTTTAATCAAGTTGAGCAGCAGCAGATGGAAAGAGGGTGAAATCATTATTACCTTATATTATTCCCTCTTATAATGAAGCTTCATGTTGTGTTAAAGGTATTTCAACGTGGCCCCTGCGCTGCCGTGTATTCACATCCTATTAACACAAAGGCGCAAACGATTGGATGTTTTTAATTGCACCCTCTCATTGATGCTGGTCTTAAATGGGATGCTGACACATTTCGATGAAATGTGAACACATTTCGGGAGGCCCGAGGCTTAGTGTGCACGATTATGAACAAGATGAACCAAAACGCAATTGTCAGGAAACAAATTAATCCCCGCATTATTCCTTCCAAGTATTACATTTGATAAGCACCTCAATAAAAGTTTTCCTGTGCGGTGCGCTGAGAGCTTACACATCCCCATCCCCCCAGTACTTTCTCAGTTTACATTTCTCGTCCACGCACACCCGCATACCCGGCGGGCAACAGGACTCTCCCTCGCCTTGGACGGCAGCCACGAGGGTTCAGCTGGCAGGGTCCGGCACCGGTCACAGGGTTGGCCTCTGCGACAGGCCTTTTTAAATTTGTCTTTGGTGTAACTGAGATCCCTGCCACATGTACCCCCCATATTTCAGCTATGCCCTTGTGTTTGCCAGTTCTGGGAAGAAGAATGCACCGTGTGGCCTTGCCCATTAGGGCTGGGCGGCAAGTGCTTGTAGTCCTCTGTGGTTTGGAAACTGCTGAAGGAGTGGATTCAAAAACAAGAGGTGTATCGCTTTACAGTATTGCACAGCAAATACACTTTTATAGCTATCTCACTATTTTAAACTCAGTGTTAGCAGTTTCTATGCAGTTATCTGCATATTAACTTATCACCCTGTAGCCTGCTTTGTCTTCCAGTCTGACCTCCAACAGAAGCTAGTTGTCATCACTAGCTTGCCCCTGCCAAAGCAATAAACTTAACTCTTGACCCAAAGGCCCTTGACTGTAATATCATCTTCTCTTCAGCTCTGGCAGGGATTCACCGATGATGCAAGCTGGCCTCGGTGCTTCACTTCCCTTTTTAGGGCTCTGCTTGTGTTACCGGCGAAGTGGGGCGCCGGCTTAAATGGAGTCTGACGAGTGCTCTCCGTTTGAGTAACTGTCTGTTTGTCTCGCTCTCCGTCCCTCTCCACAGGACCAGGTTGCCAAAGACAAGGCCCTGCACAGTATGGCCACCATGTCCTCCGCCCAGATCATCTCACCTGCGGCTTTCCAGAACAAGATGGCTCTCCAGGGCCTGTCTAGGCCGGCCTATCCCACTTCTGGTGGGGTGAGTCCCTGACCAGTGTCCCCCACACCATCTTATTCAGATTAAAGGCCCAGACACACCAAGCCTTTGTCTTGGCATTTGAACACACTGCAAAGACTACAGCTGACGGCCGGTTAGCACGTATGTTCTGAGCCTGCGTGAGATGAAATAACTCTCTACACCAGCAGGTGGCGGTAGTCTGTATTCGTCATTCAAAAAGGGAAAAAGGAAGACCGAGGACTGCGGATATACAAGCCGTTGTTATGATACGTACATGAAACAAAGCGGCGTTTGCCGACCATTTTCACACCACTCTCACTCACCACTTAGCTTCATTCCAGATGGCCACGTCGCTGTGGAAATATCTGTGTATTGGAATGATCAGATGAGATGAAGATGAAATATGAGAAGAGCCTTCTGTGTTTGCCCTCTTGACTTTACTCGTTGGCTTACTTTCCTCACGTCCATTTCTCTTCTCGTGCACTGGTTCGCTTAAGCTGGACAGCCAATCACAGTGTTTTCTCTCACCGATGAGCTCCGCCGCCGATTCAGCATGTTGAATATATGATAAGCCTCCGACACGGGCAGACTAGAGCCAACAGTGCGGGACACATCGCAAAAGCTAGGGCGTCAGGCGCTCACCGGCGGCCCCAAACTGTCCAACGTCGACCGTCTGCTTGGTGTGACAGGGCATAACCTGAAAGGCTGAGCAGTTGCCACATTTATTTAAAAAATACCTGTGACTGGTGGTTTGCTAATTGTGGCCAATGGAAGTTGGTTAGTTCTATCTTGAGACTGTTGTTCCTCATTGTAAATTCAGTTCAGTGTTTTTGACATTTTAGATTGATGGACCTGTAGTTTGGTCGTCGATGATTTTACCTCTTTGGAACTTTTGTGATTAAGTTACTTCAGAGTCAAGTTAAGTGTCCAAAATACATATAGACAATATATCTTTTTGATATGACACATAGAAAGGTACTGTATGTAACAAATCATTGTTATTAATGACACCATGGCAATTTAGCCTTTGGATTCCTTTACATACTGTAGAAATCAGTCCACAGGCTGTTATAGGCAACCGAGAAAGTCGGGAAGGTCTCAGTTTTTAAGTTACAGTCTGTTCACACATTGGCAATACAAAGTGATTAATACATGTAAATTGTAACATTTAGGGAGCTTTCACAAGCCAACATTTAGTCCGTTTTAATCAGATCTGAGCAGGTGGTCTTGGACCGGTTGTTTTGGTCCACACCCGAGTACGATTACTGTGAAGGGATTTGTGAGCACAGTAGATCAGTGTGGAGTCAAACTGAAAAGACGTTGAAAGCAATATATCAAAGTCTGCGATTTCCTGCATAGAAGTTGCAGCTCTCGAGACAACAAAGATAAATTTGCTCCTTCGTACACGCCCCTCAGCAACTCAATTTTTTTATTTGGTCTGCTTCAATTTGTGCACTGTGAAACCGAACCAGACTAAATAGAAAACGAACAAGAAGTATCAATTTCACTCTGAAATGATATGGCTTGTGAAAGCACCCATAGTACCTTTTAAGCTTGATTTTCTTTTTATAAGAAACAACTCAGCTCTCTGCTTCTGTTTTGAAAAGCAGAATAAACACAAGATAAACAATTAATATGTGAGAATTAGTGTCAAGGTGGAACTGCGTAATATAGTTTGCACTTCTTTTCTTCCCAGTTTTGGCATGGGGCTCTTCCAGGACAGCCAGGAGGCCATGAAGAGTGAGTAGCCAATCTTTCTACTCACAGTATCCATCAGTAATTTCTCATGTGATCATCTTAATAACCATCAGATACATTTCAGTCAGGGACTGAATCTCAGGACAAATTAAAACATATCAGGACAATTATAAAGAAAAGTCCTCAGCTGTCTGACATTCAGCCCCCTGCGTCTTTAGAGGTCAGGCGGACCAATTAGTATGTGAGAAGGGGTCATGAGGCCGAGACGGTGCATAACATGCCTCTCCCTCTCTTGTCTGTCTCGTCTCTCCAGCATTAAGCCCTTCTCCCAGCAGAGTTACGCCATGCAAGCGTCCGGCCCGACCCCTATAACAGGTGGGTGCTCTTTCTCCACCCTGCTGTGTTGACAGAGCGCTGTCACGCCGGCAAAGTGATGAAATCAGAGAAATAGCTGCAATATCGCTGCATTTTCTCTTTAGGTTTTTACATTGTCGCACTCAAACAGCACATTTACTCACTCACTGCCCTCTTTGTCTGCAGGTTATGAAAGCACAGCGGGGCTGTCGATGTCTCCCGGTGCCCCCCCCTGGCAGGGTAGAAGTATTGCCAGCTCCAAGCTGCGATTGCTGGAGTTCTCCGCCTTCCTGGAGCAACCTCAGGACCCCGAGAATGTGAGGAGACAACACAGGAGATAAACTTGTGTTAGGTTTTTGATCTCCACAAAAAACTTTATTTCACCTTTTCATTTTCTATTACTACAGTTCGTGCCCACTAGGAAGTCTTAATAACAGGTGCATCGGAGCAAAAACTCAATTCACTGTTTTTTTTCCTCAGATTTCTTTGCTTTTTTTTCACTATTTCTTTGATTAAATTTGCTCAAAGGTGCTTGGTCACCTGCAAAAAAGATTTCACACAACACATGGCTTTCGTGCCTGCTTGTGACAACAAGACTCCAATTAAGCCGAGCTGTTGGAAATAAAACAGATGAAGAAGCTAGAAGTTAGCGTGAATAGTGATTCAAAATATTCAAAGTTTAAGGATTCAAACTACACAGTGAAATATTAGCCAACGACAATAGTACCGAAATGTAACATTAAAGGGTAACTTCGGTATTTTTCAACCTGGAACCTATTTCCCATGTTTTTGTGTCTAACTGACAACAATTTGTTATAAGTCTGGTTCTGAGATCTCGCGAGGTGACGTGTTGTCGGGAAGACAACGGTGGAATAAAGGAATACATCAATGGTGGAAATGCGAGTGCCAGCCGGGTAGCTTGTTGTGTTGGAGTACAGAAAGCGTAGCTTAGTGTTATCTAAAAGATTTTCGATGTCATGGCTGAATATTTAGATGATTTCAACAATGTGGATGAGGTCTTTGAATTCGAAGGCCGCCAGTATTTATTAGAGCCAGAGTATACGAATATTCAGATTTCACAACGAGACTTCTCCTTGAGGACTTGGACACAATAACAGATTGGATCAAGTGAAAGATAAAAAAAATGTTTTATTTCTCTGTAGGGTCCTTTCTATAATGTCAGACACGTATAATAACAATCAGAGCCTGTCAGTGGCAAAAACAAGCACTTTTAGTGAACGTAACGTTACATTGATACCGCTCACTTGCCCTCGGAGCTTGTTTCACGGCTGCTGGTTACAGCGTTATCCCTCAATACTGGACCAGTTTCAGAAATTATTGTCCCCATTAGTCACTTGGACACAAAAACATGGGAAAATAGGGTCCAGGTTGAAAAATACCGAAGTTTCCCTTTCACAGAAAATTTAAGAAATCGTAAGGAAATAGATGGATATTGTGGTTTAGCACTTCAAACTTTGGTGGTTTTGGTAAAAGTATGACAGCATCTCACAAAGACCACAGGATAATCTGTATTAACACATAGAGAATAAACACACCAGCACATTACACGATCATGAATGGTGCGAGTGGGAAGAGAAGGGTGGGACCCTCGAGACAGGTGATGGGATATTACAATAAACATGATTCAATGGAACAGCAGGCCCAATGTGACAGATGTCGCTAATAGCAATTTAGCAAACTGGACACGTGTCATTTTTTGGCTCTGTTCATCTCCTGTTATGCACTTTGGTCTCTCCAGTTCAACAAGCACCTGTTTGTGCACATCGGCCAGTCCAACCCGAGCTACAGCGACGCCTATCTGGAGTCTGTGGACGTCAGACAGATCTACGACAAGTTCCCAGAGAAGAAGGGAGGCCTGAAGGAGCTGTTTGAGAAAGGGCCGCACAACGCTTTCTTCCTCGTCAAGTTCTGGGTAAAACATTTTTTTAGAAATCTTTACGGAGAAATCCAGTTCAGATCCCATTCTGTTCATTCCCTTTCACTTCCATCCAGTTCCTCTTAGTTTAATTGTTTTTCAATTAATTACATTAGATAAATTGCTAATATCAATTTAATACCTGTTTTTATTTATGTAAAGCTCAGTCTGATGCTCTGTGCGTGGTATGTTTCATACATATAATCCTCCCAGAGTCATGAAGGTGAAGTGAGAGTACAGTGAATACTCTCGTTAATGTTTTGTAGCACCTGTTGGCTGTTAATGGCCTAGCGGTGTTAACTGCGTTGAGATAGCTTAAGCGTTGGAGTTAAAGGAACTTAAAGCCAGAACGAATGGAAAGTCATTGCTCCCATGACCTGATCGGTGGTTTATATGCCAGCAAAGAAGGCATTGCTGCTCAGCATGCATTAGGCGTTGGTGTATTTGTATATATCTGTGATGTGTGTGTGTGTGTGTGTGTGTGTGTGTGTGTGTGGTGTGTTGTGTGTGTGTGATTGTGTGTGTGACAGCAGCCTTGGGGAGAGTGGCAGGCCTGATCTTTCACCAGGGGAAATGTGAGCCCAGGCACCTGTCTCGGCGCTATTAGACTGAGTCCAACTCCCCGTATACTTATTTATAGATAAGCCCCCCCCCAAAACACACACACGCACACACACCAAGACAAGATGCAGGATAAGGAATGAAGACAGATGGAGGAGAATGTGTGATATCGTTGAAAACAGTGGAAATATGCAAACTGACAACCTGAAAATGGGCTTAAATAAAGAGATCAGAGTGAGAGACGGAGACAGAGGAGGAGTACGAGAGTGTAACTGGACACGTCCATATTGTGCATCTCAGCTGATCTGGCCACCTTGCGTTACTTCAGGACAAGACCTTTGGTATTTGTATCATGCACAACACGTACACTCTTTCAAACCCACCCTCTTCTTTACCTCAGGGCACCTCCCTCTACACATATAGTCACTCTTTATTTAAGTGGCTATTAATGGCATGTCATTCAAAAGTGTTGCTACTCTTCATTATGTGGGCGCTTCGATCCCCTGCTCCTCCAGTCCGCATGTCCAAGTGTCCTTGAGCAAGACACTTAACTCCAAATTGCTCCCGAAGGGAATAAGTATTTAGATGAGCGGGTGGCACCTTGCATGGCAGTGTATGAATGTGTGTGTGAACGGGTGAATGCTGACTTGTAGTGTAAAGCGCTTTGAGTGGTGGGAGGACTAGAAAGGCGCTATATAAATGTAAGTCCATGTCGGTTTTACAGCGGAGGTCAGGGTTGAGCATGATAAGAGGGAGTGAAAGAATACTAGATTCATCCCAAGTACAGACCTAGAAAAGGACCCAAACAGGTTGAACTGGATGAATGTGGTGAGTGTCGACTACATTACTGCTGCACAAATCTTCTTCTTCCATTGAACAAGCTGCCATATTTATTTCTGAGCGTAAAGTCTGTGGGACCATCTACTATGGGGACCTGCCAGTACACACACTACTATGGGTGGAGGTTAGACTGCACCAACCTGAACCATGCTGGGCCTAAATTAACTCCTCCTGTTTTGAAGTATAAAGGACGTGTGCGGTCATGAGAGCCTTGAGAGGTTGTCCTAGGTTAGGTTTCATGCCTATCATGCTCTTCGTCTCTCTAATACTGGGAGACTGGCAGGGCTGTTTCAGTAGCACCTGAGGCATGTACCGCAAAGCTGTTGTGAATACCAGGTGACTCAAACACATCCAGCCCAGGGATGAGCTGTCGGCACCAGAGAATAGCACAGTGAACAATATCCGTCCTGCTTTGGTCCAGTTCAAATCTGACACACAATGTTGAGGAGCAGTATCTAGTTCTCCTATGGGGGATTACCTTCAGACTTAAAGTCGGCCACAGTGTTTTACAGGTCTGAAATATATGGCGCTCTGAAGAGATTATATGTGAAACCATTGTAGGTTCTCTGCAACCTTCAGCAGTGGTGTTGATCCACTGTGGTCTGGTGCAAGTCTGGAGATGCTGATGGTGGAGGGAAGAATGTCAAACCATCATCTTCACTACTACTGCGAAACATTGTGAAAAATGATTGCCATCGGGTTCTGATCCCCTTTGTCAAAACTGTGTTGCGTTGAGGTCACTGGTGACTTGCAAAGTAGATATATAAGCTTATGTAGCTTTAATGGGCAGATGATGCAACGATAGACCAGCAATTCCCGTGTTCTGCGAGGTAAAATGACTGTTTTTGTGAATGGAGTCTGATCTGGTGGCTTTGAAGACGGCAATATAACGGCTTCAGTTTCCTGTCGGAAAGGCCTGTCGGAAAGGCCTGTCTGACGGCGAGGTAAAGCAGTGGAAATATTCAAATTTTAGCGTACACTTAAACAGATTTTTTTTAGGTGTCTAAAATACATTTTCCTGCTGCTCCCGTCGACAGCCACTTTACCTCGCCATCGGACAGCCCTTTGAGACGGGGAACTGAAGCCGTTATATCGTTATATCTTCAGAACCACCAGACTCCATTCACAAAAACAGTAATTTTACCTTGCAGAACACGGGAGTATACATACAACCCCACTTCAAAACATCCAAACTAACCCTTTCAGTTATTTCCAAACTTAGCACAGCTAGCTTTAACTCCGGTAGTGCTAGCGTTCATATTATTCATAACCTTATTGATTAGCTTACTTTGGTAACCTACGTCACTGCTCTTTGCTAACGGCTGAGTGGGCGTTTCCATTTGAAAAACCCGGAAGCAAATGCACATGGACCCGCCCTTTAACTGCTGTGGTTCTTGGTGCCAAAGACTGTGAATGTCAAGTTCAAAGTGCCGCCTCGCAATCTCATGCCACCAGATGGCTTTGTATATATGACCTTACCCTTCTCACATGTTTGACTGCCACATTATTTATTGTAGAGCGATAAAAGACATGGTGAGTGACACCATATTGGAAGTAGTCTTCTCCGGTCCTTGGAAAGAGCAGCTGGTCCAGCCATGGCATTTGATTCAGGGGTGAGAGGAAGGAGGGGATGAGTCGGCCCGCCGTATATCATAAAGAGAAAGGGAGCAAGACGGCAATAAACAGCAAGAGATAGAAATAGGGACACAGACAGTGTGAACAAGAGATGGGGATGGCAGGAGAAACAGTGGGGGGCCATGTAAGCAACAAGTCATTCATCAATGAAATATTACTCTCTTGATTCATGTCACAGCCCGGTTGAGCTATGACATATACAACTCCTCGCTAGAGGAAAACAAGCTCATAACGCCGTCCCCTCTCAGTCTGTTCATCTTATCGTATCCCAAGGGGGTCTGCCAATTCTCAAGGCATCCATGACAAAACACAGAAATGCTACAAAACAGCTGAGCATTTCAACGCCCGTACTGAAAAAAAGATGCTCTTGGCCATGAAAATAAGCAAAATGAAATCCTCGACACATCTGAAAATACGATAACTTACGATACGATAACGGTAAGAGCCCATTTGATTGAGCCGCAGTGGGACAACCACGTGGTAGGTCATGACTTGGGGGTGTGCTGAGGCGCAGGTTGGCATGGTGACGGTGACAGGCGGCTGGCCCACCTCCAAAGCTATGGCATTCTAGATTGAATTTCCAGCAAACCCCCCTGTCGGCTGCTGGCTGCCCTGCCCCGCTCCCCGCCTTCCTCCTCGCCCTCGCAGCGCCCGTGGCCCTGTCCTAACGGATTGTCTCGCGCCTTTGAAGTGCCGAGGGAATCCGATTTGAGCCGGCTCTGCTAAATTGTTACACAGCCGGCCTGCCCACCGTGATCTAATCAGCCAATTGCATGCTGCTGATTGTAATTGGATGAATTCCCTCGCAGGCTGTTAGGGAAGCAGGGAATGGTGGTTTGGGGAGGGTCACTAGGCCCCAGGGATGAAGACAAATAGAGGAATTACATGAGCCAGGGATGAAGATGAACGGGGTGATGAAGAGATGAGAGGAGGCTGAGCGCTGTCTCAATGGCCCATTAGGAGACAAGAGCCCGACAGGGGAAAAGGTAAAACAGCCCAGCTGTCTGACGGAGGAGAAGACACCTCAGTCTGATCCAAAATCAGATTATACTTGCCTCGATTCAAACTTGAACTAGTGGGAGGATCAGAGAGGTGAATCTGCATCCACATGAGGAAACTTGTCTCTGCGCTGCCTTTAAATTCGACTTCATATTTTTGACATACAGGAAGTTGAGTACACAAATGTTTGGCATTCGGTTAGTTTCAGTTGTTGCTAAGCAACTGACAACAAAATAGATGTTGCCTTGTTTCCTTTTCGCAACAAAAACCGAGTATATGGCTGGACCGTGTATGGTCAGGCTGTGAATTTGTGGCTAAATTGTTATACAAATAGTCAGTGGTCATGCCTATAATGTTAAATCTAGCAGTGCATGTTTCACCACGTCTTTTTTACAGATTTATTTTATTAATAAATGATAATTCAATAAATGTATATCTATGTATTTATTTATAGCATGTTGTTGTAAAGCAATGTTCAAATCAAGCCTGATGCATGTCTTACACATAACAGAATGATCCCAGTCACTTCCACACAGTGAGGCCTACATATACCAATACCCACAGCCCAGGTATCGGTATCAGTATCGGGACTGAAAAAGTTGGATCATTGCATCCCTAAAAAATGTAAAAAGTAACTTGGGCTCTCATGAAAGTGTGAGCTACCAGAAAAACTTCAGTTGAAATGGACCTTTCTTGCAACACTTGAATGCACCATAGATGAAAGATCAACATTTTCTTTGGTATTATCGTCTTACAACACACACACACACAAAGAGACTCACAACATCTTGGGAATCTTGAGGCCGGATTTGACGGCGCTATACTGGGTCAACAAGGATCCGGCCAGTAGATGCCTCGTGGCTTTACAGAGAATCATCCTCGAGCTTTGTTGAGCTGTAGCACTCTCCGTGATTTGTCTTTGTCAGACTGACACACATGACACCTTGACATCCACATCTGTGAGCAGAAAGTAGAACCTGATATTTTGTTATAGATTATGGGTCCAGTGCTGTATATCCTTGAGGTTTTAGATGCTTAGTGTGGAGCAGGCTAGTATGTAGTGGAGCATGCATGTCTCCAGTTAAAGAAGGGCAGCAAATCCTCATACGTGCTCATACACCACCAGACTGCACGGTTCCTTATGGGTCAGACTGACAGGTGTGTGTTGGTATTAGTTGATCCTGACATGTTATCTGTTTCGTCCCTCTAGGCGGACCTCAGTATAAACCTGCAGGATGACAGCAGCTTCTTCTATGGTGTTTCCAGTCAGTATGAGAGCTCCGAGAACATGATTATCACCTCATCCACTAAAGTCTGCTCCTTCGGCAAGCAGGTGGTGGAGAAAGTGGAGGTAAGGATACTGGGGGTGATCAAGAATATGTTTTTTTTTATTGTAAACTTAAACTAGAGTATGCTGGTAGTCAGACACTTACCCTGCATTTATTATAAACATTACTAATTTAAAGTTGCATATATTGTAACACAAATAAAAGTTTCTTAGCTCTCCTTGATGATAGCAAACCTTGAGGATATTTTTTTAAAGCAATCCTATTTCAGTGGCAGAAACTTTGTACAATGACTTTATCTGTTCATTGAGGGGCAACATTTTCACAGAGGACAGGGGGACATGTTCCCATTACTTTTCAAACTTCCAGTTTTGTCTCTCCCACATTTACAGTGATCTACTATTGCCTAGCCATCATGATCCAGATGAAAGTGAAAATACAGATATGCTAAACTATGTCACCTTGTTATTGTTTGCTCACTATTTTACCCTGGATTTTGCTTTAAAAGAGCAACTCAACACTATATTTTGGGCGGAGGAAAAAGCAGGCCTATCCAATTGGCCAAATGCAGCCCTTTTAACGACCTCAATTCAGGCCTTTGATAATTTATAATATGAAAAAAGTATTTAAAAATAATAATAATAATTTCTTCCAATAAGAGAGTTTATTCCCGTTCATCAACGTTACCACTCTATTCACGCTATTGACGCTGTTATGGACTGTTGAAAGTAATATCATTGGGTTTTATTTAAATAACCTGCTAACATAACACCAAGTTTATGGGTGTCTACATTGTTTAATTATTAGAAGATCATTTATTAGGCTAATTAGCCCGTTCATTAGTTATGTCTTGTTAAGCACAGAAATACTTTGTTTTTTAGTTTTCACCCAGGCTGTTAAAGCAGACGGAATTCAGGAGAGTGAAACTAAATAGAAAAGATGTTAAATGCAACATTGTGTTTATTAAAACAGCAACCACTAAGATTAAAAAGGTTTATTGTTTTCAAAAAAGTAATTGAATAGGCCAAGGATCAAAATCCCATTTTACAAAGAGTCACTTCATACTATTTGTAACAACAAAACAAAAAAAATATATAAATAAATATATAATTTTATAGCTGTATTTTCGGAATGATTGTGGAAGAGGAAAAAGTATTTTTTGGCTTCCCACGATGCCACTAGGCCTAAATTACCTCACAACAGACAGGAAGCTCTGCAGAGGAGAACATGGTGCACTTTTTTTGTAATCCTAAGTAATTACGGTTTTGTTTAGATGACAAACTATAATATTTTCCTAAAAAGATTTTAAATTCCAAGGCAGTAACAGACAGTGCTCTTGATACGAGAATTTATTTTTGGTTTCATGTCTCTGTTAATTCATCAAAATTTGATTTTCAGTAGGATTAACCATTATAAATGCAGAAATTAACACATCATATCTAATTCTTTTGATCAGACTGCTATTATTATGGAGGGTACAGTGACCAGTCTCATTATAATGTGCCTATAAATGCAATAAATAGCATTCCTGTCAGTTTCAGGTTGTTTTTTCTTTTAAACCCCGTCTTTATCGGCTTCACATTTTGCAAAAAATCCAATATTTTGGGATAGTTCCTACAATTGTCAGCAGCAAACTATATATGTGGCTACAGTTCAAGAAGTTTGCATCACTGATTGCTCAACGGCTGGGTGACATTTCAACATTAAGAGGTCATGACCTCGTCAAAAAACACCATTATCACCCAGAGGAGTGAACAACTGCTACTGGTGGAGATGGATTCCGGTCAATTACCACTGATCTGTGGTCAGGAAACTGACGTGATTAACAAATCTCCCCAGCATGACTAACAGTTATGCTTCCCGTTAACGAGACACAATAGTGGCCCTGCCCCCACCTGCTGCTGATGGATTGTACAATATGAACACATACACACACATCCCTAGGTAGAGCCATCTGCCTCAGTAGACCACATGATAATATTTAATGGCCTCATCATTTGATTACTGTTGTCACGAGAAATATGTTTATTGTCATATCTGGCATGCCATATGCTGCATTAGGTATATTATATTACACATATTACAGCTTATCACATATATGTTCACATCCAATTGAGTTTCAGTGGAATATGTGTCCCTATTGTTTTGCAATTTTATCCTTTTAATGTGTTTTTAATTCTCTTTTCACATGGTATATGTTGTCATATATTGGGCTGTATGCTTTTATTGTATATTTTATCTGTTTTCCCCAGACGGAGTATGCACGTTTTGAGAATGGACGCTACGTGTTTCGAATCCATCGTTCCCCTTTATGTGAATATATGATCAACTTTATCCACAAGCTTAAACACCTGCCGGAGAAGTACATGATGAACAGCGTACTGGAGAACTTCACTATCCTACAGGTACCCACAGCAATCAGGAATATACTGTACGTGTGTGTATAAAGGCAGGGGATTACTCTTCTGGTATTATACAAGATATTCAGGTATTCTGTTAAATATTAAAGGTGTACCGTGTAGGATCTGGCGGCATCTACCGGTGATGTTGCAGATTGCAACCACCTGAAACCTCTCCCGTGTGCCAAGTGTGTAGGAGAACTGTGGTGGCCTACACGAAAATTTGAAAACGCAAATGGCCCTCTCTAGAGCCAGTGTTTGGTTTGTCCGTTCTGGGCTACTGTAGAAACATGGCGGTCAGCTTCCTGAAGAGGACCCGCTCTGTATGTAAATATAAACAGCTTGTTCTAAGGTAACAAAATACAATGTTTCTTATCTTCAGCTGATTATACACTAAAGAAAACATATTTATTAATATTATATTCCATTTCTGCCGATAGATCCCCCTAAATGCTACACACTGTTCCTTTAAACAGATAGTTTTAACATGCTTGTTCTCTTTCTAGCTGAGATTTAGACGAGAAGATCGATACCACTCTCATACCTGTAAGCTAAATATGAAGCTACAGCCAGCTGCCGGTTATCTTAGCTTAGCATAAAGACTGGACACAGGGGAAACAACCGGCTGCTGGTGGCAGCTTCATGTTTAGCGTACGATATGAAAGTGGTATCAATCTTCTCTAACTCTTGGTAAGAAACATATTTCCCATAATGTCAAGCTATTGCCTTAAGAACCATTTTAGAAACCTTAATACGATATGCCAGTGTTAAAAAAACTAAGAAACACATTATGACCTCCTGACTGTATTAGCTCTGTTGCCTTAGTCCTGCTCAGAAAGTTCTGCTTCTGGTGTAAATGTAGCCTAAAGAGGCATAAACAGCTGACTTAAAATGTGTTTGGATATGAGTCTGCAACACATTCATGCATTGAAAAACACTCATTGTCCTTCATCATTCATGTAGTTCCATTCATACCATTCTGAGGCGATACAGCACACAGGGCCACATGGACGTTCAATACGTGTACTTTCTTTCAATTTCAAAGTGCTTTATGCAGGCGTCCCGCTGTCATAAAGGGTGTGAAACAGGAAAACTGTTTGGTCTCTAAATGAATATGCTGTGATATTTCCTTTGGGCTAACCTTGACAGACCATTAACAGCTGGTCGCAATGTTTCACTGCCTATGAACAGCATTTTTTTATGGCTTCTTGCTGAGTTGAATCATTTTGTCCACTCTAGTGTAAGTTGAACTTTTCTGAATGAGCCGGTGTGCTCCTCAGAGAGCGGACTCAGAGAGGGAAGTGAATAGACTAGAGTGTATCACCATAGTAACAAAGTGGTCCTCAACACCAGGGTTCAAAGACATTGGTGTCCCTTCCATTGCCGGCTGCATTCCTACTGGCCAAGGCACAATGACCATATTGAGCCCACACTGACGACTACATGGCAGCATGTCATTATGTTTCTCAATGGGCTGATTTAGCTCATATTAACCATGAACAGCTCCTAAACACATGTGCACACACACGCATGCACATACATAAAGACAACAGATGGGTGCACTCACAGATTTTCACTTTGCAAGGCTGAGCACGAATCATTATACCTCATGTAAGTGTGTTCAATGCAACGCATAATGAATTGATGAAGTTCTGTGCTTGTTTTATGCCGGTTGCGTTGCCACATTCCTTCCTGCTGCGTTTGAAGATACAAATTACTTTTGCACATAAAATAACAGAACATTTTGACCGGAGAGATCATGTATCATTTATTCTTCATTATTAGTTAGTAGCGTTATATTATGTAGTGTTTTAGTAGACATTTCTATCAACTGTATCAGATAGTGTTACTTAAAGGAACAGTGTGTAATCTATTAGGATATGGAATATAATATTCATAACTATGTTTTCATTCGTGTATAATCAGCTGAAACTAAGAATCGTTGTGTTTTTGTTAGCTTGGAATGAACCCTTCATATCTACATAGGGAGCGGGTCCTCTTCACGGAGTCCGCCATGTTTCTACAGTAGCACAGAATAAACACCAAACACCTGAAGGCCACTGTAGTCCTCTGCCACGCTTGTGAAACTGCGGTAACGTGAGCTGCAAAGTGCAAAACCGAGACAACTTGGTTCATTCATTTGATTGTTTAGATTATTTGTTTTTAAACTTATAAGAAGTTAATTCTCGATGTGAAAATTCAACAGAACCAGGAATTTGCCAACATGTGATTTTGGGGAACTAAAACGGGTGGATTCCCACTTCCTCTTGTAAATTCTGTCCATTTCCACCATAAATAACCATCAAAATGTGTGTCTGGAGGGAGAAACTGATTGACCGATCCTTAACCCTTTTGAATCCCTAGGGACATTTTTGGCTTTTTAATTTCAATTTTTTTTATCATTTTGGCTGTGTTAATGGAGTGGTATGATAGTTTATATATTGTCCAAGGATTACAAACTTCTCTGCAAACTAGAACAACATGAATAAATCCAATTTTACTAGTAAAAGCATGGGTAACCAAGGTTACCAAGGTTTTTTATCCCCACTGTTTGACTGAGCAGGACCTTTGGTGTCTTCTCTGTCCACAGGTGGTGACTAACAGGGACACACTGGAAACCCTCCTGTGCATAGCCTACGTCTTTGAGGTGTCCACCAGTGAGCACGGAGCACAGCATCATATTTACAGGCTAGTCAAAGACTGACACAGTTGGAATTTACCTGCTCTAGACCCATTGTAGCACCTCAGTGAGCAACAACACTAAACAACGGACTACTTCCTCCATAAGCTTAAAAAGCTGAAACCATACAACTCGGTCAGAAGCCCAGAGAAACACTGGCTTTGTTTGTCAGCATGCCCAGGGACAATATTACTGCTGAGGAAGAGCTGGATTTGGGATTGTGGAAGCTGGAACGGGCTTTGTGTGAAAAGTGGCGAGGGAAAAAAAAAAGAAGAGGACCATGATACGCTGTGGTCTCTATACCAAAGGAGCCAAACCTAGCCAACAAGACCTGCATGAGAACGTTGTCATTGGTGGTGTTTTTCATCTCATTTTACTAGTGCTTGTTTTTGATTTAGATTATTTTACACACATGCATGTGCAGGGGATTTTTGCTGCGGAGGAGTTTGGCTGCCTCAGGGTGCCACCTAGTGAATTAAATATAAATTACAATGGGGGGAAAATAAGAAAAGTAGGCTGAGAATCCCTCCTTTGCACATCCATGAAATATCACTGTTTTTGGTGCCAATCGTTTGTGTTATTTGAGTAATTATGTACAGTCAATCTCCTCTAAACAGAGTTATGAAGATAAAGAGGCTAAAATGATTTAAAAGAGCTATTGTATTCACGTTGTTTGATGTTTAATGTTAAATGTTTCTTGTATTGTCTTACTGTTTTTGATTGAAAATGATCTGACGACAACAAAAAGGCACATAATAACACTGCTAACTTGAACCAGATTTAGATCTGTAAGCTGATTACAGAGGTTGACTGTAACTGTAACTTGCCCTGAAGTGTCAGATGAAAATACAAGTGTTTCTTACATAACTCCGAGTTGTTTTTTTTTGCATTCTGTTGAATTGACTGTAATATGAGGCGTACTTGTAACGGTATAATGTACAGGGTTTTGTCCTCATATTGGATCATGTTAGCTCTGTCTTAATTTCATACTAATTTTAAGCAGGTTTTGTTCAGTATGTTGTGCCTCAGAAGTGAAAAAAGTAAATCTATTTAAAGATTTCACTATCCTAAATCTGCTTGATTTTGAGTGTGCTGTTGATGAGCACTCGTTGTCCCACAATGCAATGCACACAGGAAATGGAGGAGCTGCTTGCAGCTGCAAAACATTCAAACTAATTGCAGATGGAGGTGCTACAGCTCCAGGGAGACATCAGAAAACAGCAAGGTGAGTAGCTAGAGCTGCTACTTACAGTTATTTTCAGTATTGATTAATCTGATTTTGAACAAATTGTGAGACTATAAAATGTCAGCAAATTGAAAAATGTCTGTTGCAGGTTCCCAGAGCCAAACGTGACATCTTTATATTGCTTGTTTTGTCTGAACAGTACAAAACCTATACGTATATTATTCCGTTTACAGTGAAAACAAACAAAGAAATGATTGTTTTCGTCATTTATCAAGCAAAAATGTCAAATGTTACATTACCAAAATGGTTGGTGATTACATTTCTGTCAATCTATTCATCAATTGATCAACTATATGCATTTCAGCACAAATTGCATCTTTGCAAAAACATTTAGCTTTCTCTTTGTGAAGTTTAATAGGCAGTGTCGTTCCAAAGTCGCAGTTTGATTGACATCCATGTTTGCACATTTTGTATTATTTTAATGTCAGTACAAAAGTACATTGATATCTTGAATGCAAAAATATTAGAGTAAGTAAAGTTCATATTGTTTACTATTAGTGTGTAGTATGGAATTGTGACCCAGCAGCTATTGCTTAATGGAAGAGACCACTGCCATCTGGTGGTGTTGAGACATCATTACTATTTCTGTCCACATCAACTTGGCAAATTTAAGATGGTGAAACTTTTACACTGAGTTGACGGTTACAGGCTGGTTGTTTGAGTTTAACATACACCACAGCATAATTGCTTGGAGGCCACTACCTTTAAGTGCCAGTATAAAACCATATAATATGCACTACTGTATAATCCACCAGTGTTTGCTTACAAAGTTTCCACTGCTAAAAAATCCAACTTGGGCACAGACCACATACTTTACTGGTCAGTCTCTAAGTCACTATACCCACATCAGTCTGCTAGAATGTTTGACTCATCTGAAGCTACCTTATATACAGTAAAGACTCATCTATTTTGGTAATAAAAATAAGTAATTAATCCATTTTGAAGGGGTTAACTTATAATATGGAATCTGACACCAAAAAATATGTTTTTTTGTGTTCAGCTAAGGCTTTTTAAATGCAATCATATCCTCTCCATTTGAGCTATTTTTTTTTATTTCAAACCATTTCTACAGAAGATTTACCCTTAAACTGCATCCTACCATCTGCACTCTATAAGCTCTTTATCCAAAAAGGTACTTTCAACTCCCAGGTGTAAACTGAGAACGTGGCACCGTGATGGAGAGACAAGCTCACAAAAGGTGAGAGAAACAGCCTAACAGGTGTAGCAAACCCAAAACCAGGGAGCAAAAGGCTTATTCTGATAATCCCAATCGAAAGAATTCAGGCAGATTGCTCCAATTATAGCAAATCCACTCTCAGATGTCTGACCTCGCTCAAAACAGACGCCTTGTTTTTTTCATTGAGAGAACAGTTTAGTTGGTTTTTAAGCCTAACTTCCTGTTAAAGCAAGATTTAATTTACAGTATGTGGTGTAGCCCTAATACCTGCACTGTGGAGATGCATTCAAACCCCATCAGGATTATTCACAGGCCTAAATAATGATTGTGTTAAACATTGTCCCACACGTTTACAGAAGGTCAACAGTCAATAGAATTTAGACTGAAAGTCTAAAAAACAAAACTTAAGATGCCTTTTTATGCCCAAAATGCTGCCATACACATACGCAGGGGTGGACAAAATAACAGGAACACCTTCTTGTATTCCAATTTAACAACACCACAAACCACAGTTTTGAAAATAACACAGAGACGAGTCAAATACAGGATAAGCTTTACAGAGATTGAGACTGAAAGTTAATTTTTGACCGTGGACACGAGAAGTCTATTTGTCAAGTGATGTTTTCAAGGTCAGAAATGAACTTTCAAGCTCAGTTTTTTAAGCCAACACGGACAACAAGTCCTTAAATTGGTCAGAAAAATTTAAACATTTTCATGCTCCATCTGCTGAGTAAGATCAACTTCACGAAGATTATATTTCTTGCAGTGATATTTGAGAGATATTATATTATACTGTAGCCTACTGTATACTGTAAGGTGTTTCTGTTATCGTGTCCCACTCCTATGATAATCTTACAATTATGAATATGAATGTCTTGTATAATAATACTAGCTTTGCAGATTTGTTGTGCTATTTTTTTTTTACAGTAATTTTTTGAATCATATTCATCATTATAAATTCTAAAATATAGATTACAACTAACAATTATTTTCATTGTCGATTAATCTGTTGTTAATTTTCTCGATTAATCGATAGTTGTTTGGTCTATAAAATGTCAGAAAATGGTGAAAAATGTTGATCAGTGTTTCCCAAAGCCTAAGATGATGTCCTCAAAAGTCTTGTTTAGACCAGGACTCAAAGATAATCAGTTTACTGTCATAGAGGCTAAAGAAACCAGATAATATTCACATTTAAGAAGCTGGAATCAGAGAATATAGCCTTTTTTTTCCTTAAAAAAATGCTCAAAACGATTTATCGATTATCAAAATAGTTGGCAATTAATTAAAAAGCTAACAAATAATCGATTAACCGTTGCAGCTCTACTAAAATACTGGGTGTCATTCTGTCAGAAAGGTAGCCTCTTATGATGCTAATGGTTCAGCCTGGACACCTTACGCACGGCTGGGTCTCCTCCTCCTCCAGGTGCGTGGCTGTGACACACCTGGAGAAGGACTGGCACCAGTAACACCAGACCACTGGCTCCACTTCATGCCTGTCAGCTCCGAGTAATCAGCTCCACAGACGACATGTCGACGCTTCGTCCACATTGTAATAATTTAACATGGTCTGATTTCCATTGCGCGCCATGAATGTCACATGGGGTTTGCTGACGGTTTTGAGTGTGGTGCGCCACACCGAGTCAAGGTGCTCGCCGACCTCTTATTATAAGAACTGCTGGATCCGACGCTTTCCCGGGATTTACATCGACATCGAGGAGTCTCAGCGGAGAGGAGCTCAGCTCCTCAAACATTACCAGGAGGAGACGGCGCTGAAATGCAGCCGCACCTGTTGCCTTACCAGAAACTGTGAGTAACGCTGCTCAATCAAGACGCACAAATACTAAACTATATAGTGGCATTCTTTGACTTATCATTTCTAACGGTACACTCATTTTATGGTCTGTCTTGCCTCTCACAGTTTCCTGTAATCTGGCCATATTTCACTATGATACCAGTCATGAAAACGTGAACTGCTTCCACCTGCACTGCCCGACTCTGGAGAGCTGTATCCTCAGCCACAGAGGAAACGTTGTTCTCTACAACATCACAAAGGGTGAGTCAAGTAATGCTGGAAATTCCTCCTATTCACAATGATGTTATCTCTGTTATACTTTTACTCTCCCTGTATGCAGCCAGGGCAATAAATGTTATACAGCTTCACTACAAGAGACATATACTAATGCTGCATTACTACTTATGGAAAGTAAGTAAACAGGACTTTTACTAGAGTACTTCAGTACTATTTTGAGGTGTTTTGCTTGAGTATTCACATATTCTGCCCCTTTCTACCCTACTGCCTTTCAGAGGGGAATATTGTACATATTTCTCATTTATTTGACAACACTAGTCACAAGTAGATAAAATATAGCACATCGATGAACTACAACAATAAAATGCTTACACACTAAAGCATTAGTTATAATAATATAATAATAATAATAATCTAATAATATATAATAGTACAGCACTCATAGGTAAAGGATAGTAAAGGATCTGAATACTTCTTCCAACTACTGCTACTACTATACTACTATTAATAATAGTAAAATGAATTTTAATTAAATAATCTAATTTCCTTTAGAAAAGTAACTGATTAATCATGATTAAAATGTTAGACACATTTGTAAAAAGCCAGTGATATGATCAACTTCACGAAGATTATATTTGTTGCAGTGATGTTTGAGACATATTTGATTATATTATAGCCTACTGCAAGGTGTTTCTGTTTTGTGTCCCACCCCTATGATATTCTTACACTTATGAATATGACTGACTGTATGAGAATACTAGTTTTGCAGATTTGTTGTGCTATTTGTTGCAGTTATCATTTGGATTGTATTCATTATTATAAATACTAAAATATAAGGCTACAACTAACGATTATTTTCATTGTCAATTAATCTGTTGATTATTTTCTCGATTAATCAATTAGTTGTTTGGTCTATAAAATGTTAGAAAAGTGTGTTTCCCACAGCCCAAGATGACATCCCAAATGTCTTGTTTTGTCCACAACACAAATATATTCAGTTTACTGTCATAGAGGAGTAAAGAAACCAGAAAATATTCACCTTTAAGAAGCTTTTTTTCTTCTTCTTTTTTCAAACTTCAAAATTGGCGATTACTTTAATAATTGATAACTGATTGATTAATCGTCGCAGCTCTAAAGCCAGTATGTTTATATATGTCAGCAAAAAAGTGAAAAACCAACAACACAGGAGAGTCATGACTCCAGGATGTCTCTGTCTCTTAGGTGTGGATCCTGACCTGTTGGTGTTTGGAAAATACTTCACCTCCAACGTACGTGTGTTACCCCACCACTACAGTCGAGGCAACGCCTCAGAGCCGCTGCCCTCCGACAAACGCCAGTTCATCCATCCACCTCTGCCCGCTGCACTGCCTCTGACTGCAGCACCCACAGTTAAACCCCCAACCACAGCAAGCACAGTGCTCACCACCACCACCACCACCACCACCACTACTGCCACCACCTCCACGACCACCACCACCAAAACGCTGCAGAGCACCAGTCAGCCTTCAACAGTTCCCACAACTCCAGCTCCCGTATCTTCCACTCCAGAGAACCATGCACAAACAACCTCGACCACCTCCACCACTTCTTTTGCACCCAGCTTTACTACACCTCCTCCATCCAGCACAGCAACCACCCTCAGCCCTCACAATCCCAACACCTCTCCTGCCTTCTCTACCACAACTGCACAACCCTCCACATCCCCTACCCATCATCACACCACCAGTATCTCTCAGCTGGCCACCAGCCCTCCCACTTCCACAGTGGAGAGCAGCAAGCAATACCCCAATGAGACCAAGGGCAGCCTGGGGAGGAACCACACTGCAGGCAGTGAGGAAGGCCCGGGCGTCAGCGGAGGAGAGGACTCCTTCGGGGGTTTGGGACCCGGGTGGCACGTAGCCGCTCACACCTTGCTGGTTGCGGTGGCCGTCTGTATCACGGTGCTGCTGAGCTGCTGCTGCTCCATCCTGCTGTTGGTGAGCTGGAGGGGTCAGAGGAAGAGGATGGGACGCTACCGGACATCGTGGAGGGGGAAACGAGGCTCCATGCGTCTGATAAAGTACGTGCTGGTCAGAGAAAACTCCTGAAAGTACAGTAGGGCCAAGAAAAACAAGATGGAACTGACTTTTCTCTTTTGTTTACAGTAAAGTTTTAAATGAAGGAATCCAGGGTGAAGAGACATTTGACATAAATTTGATATATTTTTGTAAAATAATTTTCACATACTGGATTACTTTAATAGCACGGACATTGCTTTATATTGCTTTATTTTAAGCATTATGAAAATGTAGTTATTGTCAACTGATGCATTGATGTTGCAATTCTGTACATTTAAGGTGATACACTACAGGAAGATTTTGCGCTATTTTGCTTCCATAACATGTCTTCTTTCAGACTAGTAGTAAGAAAACATCAAAAATACACATTTAGGTGTTTATTTTACTGCACTTTATCCATTTGCTTCTTTAGGTTTCTCCTAAATTCACCAAATTTAGCATTGGATAATGCCTCATTTGCATATTTAAACATAACATTTCAGAAAACTTGTAATACAACAAATATTTATTTACCCTATTCATCCGTAGGGTCTTGCAGAATGTATGGAATTTTACGATACTTGTCTTTAAAGGCCGCTTTCTCAAAATTAGTTTTGTCTCATACTCTGAACAAGAAATCTCCACTTCAGTAACACTTACATCCACCAATGGGCAGATGTAACCACTTACATTCATTTCTATCTATATTCTGAAGGTTTTTAGAGAGGGAGTTTGTTCTTATATCATTCATAACCTGATTTATAAAACATTTTATCCCTAAAAACATGGCAATAATAGATTTTTTTTTATGGCTGTTGACAGTATTTTCTGATTTACAGTATGGAGTGATAAAATGAGATATCCAAAATTCCCTCTGTAAAAACCTTTGACTCTAATGTGTCAACAAAATGAAACTAGAATTTTGAGCCTGACTTTAATCCAATGCTCAGATTTATATTCTAGAAATCAACTGGGGAAGTTTCATGGTGATACCTATTAGTTAAATGTTTTACCCTATTCACCCGTAGTGTCCCCGCTGAACAGTCAGAGGTATTGTTTGGTTTAGATGAGATTACCAAATACGTATTTGCCGTGATTTTGGTTTCACTTGTGACGCAATGACTTTCATCAGAAGAGCCAGTCAATGCATTTGACCGCAGCACTTTGCCCCAAGAAAGACGATCAGATGTCCATTTGGCTGACCTACATTTTGATGTACGTCAATGAGTTTAACTGAGAACTTTGGACTACGCTGGTCTTAAGTGGGACTTAATGGGCACTTCCACAATTCAACGGTTGTTCAGATCAACATTGTGCAATGATGGACGACTTTATGCCTCGTGGCCTTCAGTGTTTAACCCTCCGTCAGTCTAGCACATCTCCTCAGTGCATTGGGTTTCTTCTGACCTAAAAGTGCATGGACCACAGACCAAAACTCCTTGAGATGGGTGAGGAACTTTTCAACCACCTGCTGCTGAAAGCATCCTTTCACTGGTGGTGGTGCCACTCCTCCAGCTGACAGTGACGAGAGTCGGATGGGAGCAGAAGTTTGAAACGGACTGAATGGGGCTTATCATCACATAAAAGCTTTGACCGTCATGCACACAAACTTCACACAACTTTCCAATTTCAAAGACGGCTTGACAGCATCATACAACTGATGACAGTGAATTTATTTTGGAAAATAAATACATTAGTTGAGACACCTGAGGTTGTAATATCCTCTTATTACACGGCTTTGTTGAACACTCGATTCTGATTGGTCAATCACAGCGTTCTGTTATTTCTTTATAGCAGACCGTTGCCATGTATAACAGACCGTTGCTATGGACGCAGTTCTGCTGTTGGACTCTGGCAGACCATATTTGTGTCAAATTATTGATTTCTTAAGTAAGTAGCTGTGTATTAAGCGGGATAATGTACAGTGAGCCGGTCATTGTTGTGAAATAAACCCCTTCAGGGCGATGAGAGATTGTTTATTTCACAACAATGACCGGCTCGCTGTACATTATCCCTTACATGTATAATGGAACAGTTATTATCTAAAGTAATCTGTTACTGGAGTCCAAAATGACACATGAGGCCACAAATATTTAATGATTGTGTAGTCCCTGTTGCTCTTGGTAACCATCTTCATGTAAGTACATCTTGTACTACAGGTTAAGTACTTTCTTCACGGCCTCTTTGTACTGCAGCATGGTGCTCTCGCTCTCCCCTTCATTCTTCAACCTCGTCACAGAGTCCTTGTACTCCTGCACCTCGCTTCTTCCCAGCAGCTGCTCTCGCACGTCCTCGCCTTCTCCTTCCCCGACCACTTTCATGCGTACCAGCATATCCAGGATGTTCCTCTGGGACGGGCTGTCCTCCCAGCTGTACTCCTCCATGTCTGTCACGGTCTTCTCAGCCTCCCAGGCCTCCGTTTTCTGGAGAATGAGAAAAACAGAACACATTTGCAAATGGAAGATTTATCCAACCTGACTGGAAACGTGGTTGTCTGTAGCATCAGATTTGGACTATATATGTGTATAATTATATAAAAAGAGGCTCTGGCTCAGTCTCTAGTTTGGAACACATTATGGCAGCAGATGTGAAATATGGGGGTCCTCGGTCACCCCTCAGCCCTTCTTTGATGCTCCTCTCACAGAGATAGTATTTCTCCATATGTAGCGCTCCCTCCGCTGGCCGTCTAGCTGTCATCACGTTGCCTTGAGAACAATACGCCCCATTGTGCAGCAGCTTAAAGCAGTGCAGCGACAGAGCCTCGGCTCTGCTGCTCTCCAGGTGTTTGAGGTTAATGACCATCATTACTGCTATACATATCTGATCCACATAACATCCCGTCTGGAGCGAGTCCAGGCCCTTGTGAGTGAGGAGCACCAGATACTTGGGAGAAGATCAGTAGCTTTGAAGTCTACTAAACAGAGTAGCATTAGTTTTAGATAAAAAAAAATATTTTCCTCATATGTTGCAGCTATAACATTTGATTTGAAGAGGGAAAGTTTAGTCATACAAAACAAAAAAGTCAACTGTACTGACAGTTTAAGTTAAGTGTTACTGGCAAAGATCAAACCTTCTTCCTGATGCTGTTGTGGGTTTTAAAGAGGACCTATTATGCTTATCTTCAGGTTCATCCTCCGTCTGAAACGCTCTGTTTAAGCTCCTCCTCTTCCCCTCCCGAAAAGCCCAGTCTGCTCTGATTGGTCAGCTGGCACACTGTTGTGATTGGTCAACTGAACCAAACTCTTCGGGCACCGCTCCAGCTCCGCTCTAACTAGCTTTGCCTGAGGGCGTGCCAAACTAGCCGCTAGGCTGTGTGTTACTTGGTGACATCACCATGTTACGGAAGAAAAGGCGATACTTCAAGCAAGGTGTTTCAGGCAGTTCAGGAGCAGAGTTTCTGTGGCGGAGAGTAACTCCCTTTGGCATGGACTTTGAGCTTTTGCAGACCTTTTACATTCACAAAAAACTATATAACACACTAAAGGAAAGGGAAAAGCATAATAGGTCCCCTTTAATACAGTATGCAAAACTAAATAATGCAAAGTGTTGACAGCAGTGACACCATGTCTGTCCTTGCATCCATCAAGTAGTTTGGTCAACAGACTGACAACTTGCCAGGAGACAAGTGACCAACTGTTTTCCCGATCGAGTTCATGATGTACTCGCCAAATAACAGTTATATTTTCAGTTTGGCGAAAGGACAGGTGTTGGTCCTCTAGTGGCGAACTTCCCTCCACGTTGGAGGCAGCTTTGAGCAGTCAGCCGGATTAGCACAAAGTGGAATTAGCGGGGAGGGACGGTCCGTCTCCCTGAGTGGGGAGATAAAATCACCTCAGTGGCTGCTAACAATCGGCCTCTTTGAGGGCTAGCGTTACAACCTGAACGCTACGCCGCTCTCACAGCTTGCACAAGCCTGCTGGACAAGCACTGTACCTTCCATTGTGTGTCCAAAAGGGCAGCGGACAGTGTTCTGCTTCCTGGCTCGGACACCTTTCCCAACTGAGGACATTTTTTTTTATGTGACTAAGCCATGACGGGAAAAGCTCCATAATAATAATGGGATTCACTTTCTTTTATGTGGCTGGCTGCAAATTCATGCAGACAGCGCCTGGGCTAATGACGTGGTGGCAGACTTCTCTGATGTGGCGCGGCTGGCTTAATGTGAATTAAGAGTATCAGGGTCAACATCTGATAGGGGAGTCTTTTTACCCCAATCTGTGGACAAATGTCAACTAGACAATGCTGCTGTTTGCCGTCCTTCTGCCCATTCGTGTCTGATACCTCCCTAATGGGCTCAGTCGCTCAGATCGCAGAGCAAGATGGACAAGAATCCCCCTGGTGAAAGCTTTTGTACCGCGTCGCTGGCCAAATGTCACCAAAGACGCAGATTAAGGAATAAAAATCTTTAACAGAATTTTTTTTGTAATACAATATCTTTTGCGGAATATTTTATTCCTCAAATATATTGAAAATTGTCCTTGTATTTTTAAGAAATCTTAATGCACACCATTGTGCCAGTTCAGTGCCGTTCCAATCGCACTTCAGTTTAACACCAACCTGTAAATTTAGGATTTAACCATTCAATTCAGTTCAACTTTATTTATCTCTGTAAGGGCAACTGTTTGCAGCAGTTCGCCACCCAGATCAAACAACGGATACAAACAAAAAGAAAGAGAAGAAAGAAAAAAAAAGGTTAAAACAAAGGCTATAGGCTTAAAAACTATATGCAATTGGTTTACATATTAATAAATATAAATATCTAAGAAAACCTAGGCACAATCTCTAGGGCAAAAAAATTGTCTCCCTGCTCACTATGCCACTGTTATCCAAATGCATTATTTTGACTTATTTGATAGAACGTACACATTTAGTACATTCCAGTGCAATAAAAACAAAAACATTATTGTTTAACAGTTTTATACTACGATGTGATATGATTGCTATCATTGTGGTCTGGCCTGGTTCAGGTTAAACCCTTTGTAAAAGATGAGAAAATACGTACAGAAAATTAATTGAATAGAACTTTCTTTTATTATCTAGTTTGACAGAATTTCTAGTGTAAAATATTCTGTATGTTATTGTATAATGTTACACTCTCCGCTAGCACCTGCCCGATCGGTACTGCGCATGTGCAGCTGATGGTGGAAGTAGCTAACGAGTGAGCCATCTTGCTTCCTTCTCATCTCTGTTGAGAGTTGCACGTGTGCAGTACCAATCAGGCAGGATGTACGGATCGGGTAGCGAGTGACACGGGTTGTTGTTCCTGTGTAGCGTAAATGAGCTGATAAATAATATGATAAAGTGATATCAGATCAGTGAATAGGTTCGCGTACTCGTTGATACCCGATTCAGCATTTTAGGCTGCGTCGGAGGCATTTCAGATATCGGTATTTGAACTACTCAACACATAATTCACCAAGTGAGGGTCTTGCAGTTAATGCAGGCACTGTGATACCCTTTTATATTGCATGCTGCGGTTTATCAGAATCAGTCATCATCATCATTCATCTGATCTCAAACAAAACCTCTCAGAAGTGTAAACAACACAGTGAAGTGACAGCAGGCCGTCGGCGCGAGTAATGCAAGACGGCAAACAGCCTTTAAATGAATGGATGCTTGTTGTTGAAAGAAGATATAAAAGGTCAGTAAACAAAAAGAGTCACAGGAGACCGGAGACAAGAGTGGACAGAGAAAAGGCACAGGTGTCTCAGCTAAGCCCTGGTAGAGTTTGTTAGGAGTAAGGTACAGTACGGCCTGAAGACAGATCTTTGTATGGCAGGGCTAAAATAGTCTGATAGTCCGTTAATGCTCCATTAATAACTGAGACAGTTGGCTTTTGGGTAGGGGCAGTATTTTTCCCTGTCTGTATCGTGTATGTAGAGAAAATCTAATATTTTCAACTCACCCAAGACTCGTGGTAAAGGACGGTCAGCAGGTACATGGCATAGTCATGATTCTGCTGTCTCAATGGGCAGCTGGGTGAGGGATGGAGGGAGGACAAGACAAAAGGGGAGCGATTCAGGGTATTTTCTCACTTTATTATTATTATTAGGTATATTGAAGTCTAAGGAAGGAGTGTTTACCTGTCAGTTGTGATGGTGAGGATATCGGTACCTTTGCAGTATCTCTCCCCAACAAGTTTGAGCATTTTCTTGCGTGCGTGGTCATCCAGATTCAAACTGGACAGCTTTACCTGCGAAGGCAATGACACAAGTAGATTACCACAAGAGAAATAGTTCAGGTACTCCACATAAAGCTTTACAATGTAAAGACAAACAGATTAGGGCAGATGGGATTTCATTATGTACTACCAGTATATCTCCTGCCTGAATCTACTATCTCTTTAGATAAAGAGATAAGATATAGGTTATATTTGAACCTATACAGAGCTAGCATTGATGCTGTCACTCAGAATAACCTCTAAGCCCTTGGGCACAATGGATAGATGGAAAACAACAGAGATTATTCATTGATTACATTGTTTTTCATGGCTTCAACTTATATAATAATTTGTACAAAGCAGCAAAAATAGCATTTATAGGTAATACAAGGTACATTGTGAACATATTTAGTGTACAAAACCTCGTACACAGTCGTTTGTTGACTATGGAACCACATGTCTGGTCTGGATCAAATGCTGACACAGATTTAGTTTGCAGGATTTCCTTCCCTCACTACGTTCACCCTGTCTAAATGAACAACAAAAAGACTAAAGGCAACCCTTCTACTGTACATACGTTCATCATTCAAAGATTGAATTCATTTTTGTTCAACGGAAACTGTGAGATTTGTCCTCTAATCTATTTTTTCTGCCTAATCCACCTGGATTAATGTCTGAATAATTCCCACTGTGCTGATATAATCTAAGTGTCAGTGGAGCAGATGGCCGGTGATTAATGGTAAAAATGACACATTTTCACCTGGGAGAATTACAGATTTGTCAGTTTACATTCCTGAGTATTGTAAAGCAGCATTTTTATTTGATATGTTTTTAGAGCGATTACATTTTACAGACCAAACAACTAATCGAAAAAATAATTGACAATGAAAATAATCGTTAGTTGCAGCCCTAATCTGTTTGTTTAAGTCCCATGTGGAAAATCTCTAAATGTAATTGCAATTTTCTAAATCTGTTATATTTTAACTGGCCAATTTTATATTGTATTCGATAACTTCTTTAGTGTGAATCTTCTTTTTCATGGCTTGTGGTCGTTGCATGTTTTGACGTGTTCACATGTGTGGTTCTGGTCTGTGGGGAGGATTGCACATGCCTGGATTAGTGGTCGGGGGGATTAAGAGGAATATCAAAATGTCCCAACAAATATGTCAATGGTGAAATGTTTTGTTACTTTTTTCCTGTGAACGTAAGAAGTTGTCAGAAAACAAACACATTTCCAAAGAACTTAAACTAACACACGAGCAACATGCACGTGTTTAAATGTAAAATTAGTCTACAGGGCTGTAATCTCTCTGTAGACTTGATGGCATAACTTCTTATGTTTGAGGTCACTGGACAATGAACGTCTCTCTAGATAAGTCACAGGGACATGATGTCAGCTGGTGATTATGCATCCCTGTAAATCTCTATAATCTCATTTCAGGTCCGGATTCTCTCCACACATGACTTTCTATATGTAACCCAGTTAAAGCAAAAGTCATCAGGTTAAAACTGTCAAAACCTTTTTTTATAGAAACCGTAAAGACAAAAAACGTAATAGCAGGGAAACTCACTCTGAGCTCAACAACACGAGCCGAAGGGTTTCTGATAGACGTGCCGGCAGACATGTAGTCGGTGCTTTCTACTTTGACGGGGAAGTGCTCGTCACATTTGGCGTCGTTGTCCAACGCAGACGGCCACTCTGTACAGAACGCTGAAAGCAAAGAAATACATATTTACATTCACGAAATAAGACCGTATATATTTGTATTAAAGTAAAGGGTAACAATTTATTTGGATAGTCCGCCTACAGATAGTTTATAGAGTATTTGTAACATTTCAACAGCGTACTAGCTGAGATTCAACAATTCAACTGTTTTGCTTTGTCTATAGATGTTTAACAGATTATCTATAGAGTATATGTGACAATTCATGATCATACCGAGGGCCGGTTTATGGCATAGGCCATATAGGCGGTCGCCTAGGGCACCACCTTCTGGGGGGCGCTGGTCACCCTCTAAAAAAAAATATATATATATATAATAATAATTTTAAAAAACATGCCGGTAGGCGCCCTTCCTCATTTTCTGCATTGAGGTAACAAATGGAAAAATAAATAATTAAAGAAATATACTTTTCACCCCTGTAACGCTCTTTCTCACACTTTTTCATCTGCCCAGCCGCAAATATTTGTAAATAAAAGTGTACATTTTAGTGAAACTGACGAAACACTTTTGAGCCAAGAATATCTGGGACCAATTGTTTATTTATATTATAATAAATACAGTTCTTTGTGAAAATTAAAATCTTGACTTTTGTCTTAAACCATTGAGATGTCTGATGTGTGTTGCAGCGGGGGAGTAGGGGGTTGGGGGGGTTAGGGTTAGACCCGGCCCTGACCATACCTGCATATTCTAAATACTCAAACTATTTGTAGGTGGACTTTCCAAACAAAGTGTTACCAAGTAAAGTAAATAATAATATTTTGCTACTAAACAACACCACAAAATAAGAACAGCTTTTCTCTTTACAAAAAGAAAGAAAAGAAATTACGTTTCAGAGCTTCACAATGTTTCTTGATGGCTGCCGGTGTCAAATGCAGAAAATTTGGTATCTGAAAGAGATTTTTGAGCGAGAGATTATGTAAGTGTTCAAATGCACAAATGTTCATGTAACAAAAACATGAAAATGCCCTGCAGTCTAAATATCTACATCCCAGGAAGTGTCAAGCAAAACTTTCACATAAATACAGGATTTTTCTACAAAGATAAAAAAAATCTACAAAAATTATTTTATTTTTAGATTTCAGAATACATTGGTTTTAAATGGCGTGGTAATTATATAATACACACAAGTATATAGTATATTCTATGTTGACATTAAAATACATTTCTCATAATCCACATTATTGGCTTATGTTTGGATAAAAGCACAACATCTGAGTTATGGTTAAAACATTTCAAATTTAAGTAAGGGATGCAAAGCAGTTTAGCCCCGCATGGCAGAGCGAGATAATGAAATCAATATCGTTAGGCTGCACGCAGAGATCCAGCTGTGGTGGGTGAAAGTAGTGGATCTGCAATTGGCTTGAGTCCAGATGGAGCAGCTGGTGTCTGGACACAGCAGCTCGGTAATCCGGGCACAGAGACGTCAGAGCCGTGGGGCAGAGCGAAAAGTGCTCCATCAGTAATGCAAGAGCATGAAATTACCTCAACTCGTCATAATGAATACTAGGAGGTAAATGCGGAAATATACAGATGGGATGCATACAGATACGGCCCGCAGTCAACTATATGTGATTAGATTTGGTCTGTAGAGGATTTTAACCTCTTAATCCATGTAAAAATAGCCCTCCAACTTGATTCAGTGCCCAATTCCTAAAACTGCAAACACCCTTGTGTGTTAAAAAATGTAACCTTATGCTGTGGTTCCATGTAAGCAATGAGGTCTGACCTTGATCAGCTCCAAGTTGCCCTTCTTCTCTGGAGGAACGCCTCCCTTCACAGGGTAGCCCATCCTCACAGGCAGGGGGACGGAGCTCGGTCTGAAGGGGGTCGCTGCTGGATAAACTGCAGTCCAGTCCTGATCCACCGGCATTTTCACTGTCCTGGGATCCCCTGGCTGGAAGACAAAGGGAGCTTTTTCATTAGGAAAATGTGAGAAAATCCTTGCAGATCTCATAGTTTTTATCAAAATCGCCAGTGCTCGTCTATTTAATAAGTAACTTCATCAAATGTCTTATGTCATTTGAAATCATCTTGTTACATTCAGCCTTGGAAAACAGACATAAAAGCAGACTTACAAGTCTCCTGGGTCTTTTGAAGGCTCCTCTACCACCTCTGTCAGGAAGGCCTGAAATGTAAAACGTTTCAAGTTTAGCCACACACACACGTACACTAATGTAATGTGAAAATGTCCAAAATAAATGGGGTAACAGCATGATAAAAGACGCTTTAACCACAAAACAAAACCCATTTCTCAAGTGCAATTTTTGTATTCATTTTTCGTATTTACTTTATGATGTATGTGACAGGTATATTTCATAGAATGTACTGTATGATGTACATTGTAACTCTGTTTTGTTTATTATCATGCTTTATGCTGTACTGTATGTAGTAAATAAGAGCTGAAAATTAGTTGATTTGTAGATATATTTGTCACTTTACAGAAACATAGCAAATATGCGAAGCATTCCCTCGTTCCAGCTTTTTAATTGTGAGTATTTGCTGCCTTTTATGATAGTAAATTGAATACATTTGGTTTTATGTTAGACAAAACAAGCAATGTGATGACATCACCTTTATTTTATCATCATTTTCTGACATTTTCTTTTAGACCAAACCATTAATTGATTAAACATGAATGATAATCAGCAGATTAACTGTTAATTGCAGCCCTATAGTAAATAATAGTATTGCAGTTCTTTTAGATGACATCCCTTCTCTAGATTATGCATCTGTTATTGTACTTCTTTTGCTTTTCAAGTCTGATTCTACAGTGGGTAGATTATGATAGGAAGAGAATAAAATGCCATCCAGTTAGTGACATAATAATGACATACAATAATGAAGCAATAAAATAGACACCCTGAAACATCCCACACACCAGCAAAGACAAATTATCATATTTACAATCGGTTTCTCTATGCAAACAGCTACTCATCCGTCAAGTTTAGACACTCTGGGTGCAAAACATCACTGTGAAAGGACAGGAGGTGCCTTAACTTAGCAGTTAGCTTAGCGTGCAGCACGACTTAGTGTGACCTATTTTAGCATCGACAGTGAAACTCACCTTTATTTGCATTAGAAGAATTTATAGACAAACCCGTCGCGTATGTGACCCTGCTCACTGACTTCTGGAGTCCAAGACCAGACACATTTATTCGACCTAGAGACAGAAATGCCTTGCTTGTGTGTGAAGCCATGTTTTCCCAATGACTACGGACACCAGCGAGGGACAAACTGTGAGAAATGCGAAGCCTTAATACGAGTGTTTAGCGCCTCCTACAGGTGAACACAGGTGAGGAGGCACAGCTCGTGATGTATGATGGGACTCACTGCTGTTTGAAACATGTGGTGCGTTCAAATGCTCCCGTAAAGTCATGTTTCAGAGGTAACAAGTTCTAAAAATGGCCCTGAGGCTATACTCCATGAACACACACCCACACTGACATAAAATTGAGTTTTTAGCAAGGTGTTTTCGTCCAGAACCACGTTTAAAAAACACTTAAAAACACGTGTAAGGTCAAAAGCGAGATGATTAGCATACAGAGTTCACTTACATTTTTGGATTTTGGACAACGTGTGTAAATATACTTAGGGTTAACATGGCATTAACCGGACCTAGCATAAAAAGAGAAGAGCATGCATGTGAGGTAAGTTTGCAAAGAAGGTTACCTTATTTTTTGTGTGTTGTGGTTGAGCTGCTTGTACAAAAACTAGCTAGTTTCAGATGTGCATGTAACTAATTGGTGTTGTTTACCCCCCCCTCCCTTTGTACTTTTAAGACAACTGCACGTTTTTTTGCTCCTCAAGTGGAAAACAACATGTTAATTTCATGGTGTTCATGCTGTTACATTAGCTTACACAGGTATGGACCCAGTTTAATATTCACTTACTGAAGTGCACGGCCTGATAAACTTGTTAGGGGGCCTGGGGGCAAAAATAGTTGCCACTGCCAGGTTCCTGTGGCATGTTAATTTGATTAAACACTAGGCCTACTTTATTTAGGATTATGCACCATGAGGGGGCTCAATATAAAACAAAATGATAACGCTCATAAGACTAGATTTTGACACAGGGCCCCTTTACGAGACAGGGCCACAAGGTCACATAATAATGCAGGACCCACCATGTTTGATATTGTACCTTAGTATTGCAAATTCAAATACCTTTAAGTAATTGCAATTAATCAAATTGATCAAACTGTGTGCAACTAACGCTCAGTATTTGATTATGATAGTGTTATTTTTTTGGTGTTTTATTTGAAGACAAAAAAATGGACCTAATGATTCATGTTTTACTAATTTTAGCCAAATTCTTTATTCATAAGGCAAAATTCTTAAAGACCCCATCCATCTTCATGTGCTACTATAATGAAACTCAACTCTATTAAGTCCCTGAAATTAATGAAATCCAAATATGACAAAGATCTCTTTATAATACTTGAAGGTTATCTGACCCTATAACTAACTAACTAACTAACTCACTTAATCTTTTTTTTTATTATTATTTATGTCATGTTTTTTTAATGATTTGTTCTGCTTACTTTCTATTTATTTACTTTTTTATATTGTATATGTAAATGTTTTATGTCTAATGTGATATCTGCTCAGTTTTGTATTTGTAAATTCATCTTGTGTATAAAATAAAAGTCAGTAAATCTGGGGCTTTTGGGGCCCCTAGAAGTCTGGGCAGTTGCCCACGTTGCAGGGTTGGTAATCCAAACTATGACAAAGTGATACTAGACATGGCCTAAATGTGTGAAAATAACAACAGAATATCCTGCTATTTTATTTTGGTAGCCAAGTGGCAACAAGGTTATGCATATTAGCAGTGAGAAATCTACATTGGGTATATAATGAAGTGTAATTAGTGTTGGTTTTTAATCTACCACCACTTTACCATATTGGTGCTTGTTTTCAAATCAAATCAAATCAATTTTATTTGTATAGCCCAAAATCACAAATCACAAATTTGCCTCGGGGGGCTTTATATTGTTTTTGTTTCATATTATTGTACATTTAATATCTTTGGGTTGTGGACCGTTGGATGGACAGCACAAGCTATGTGAAGGCATCATTTTGGGCCCTGGGGACACGTGATGGTAATTTTTCACTATTTCATCACATTTTATAGACAAAATAATAATAATACTATAAAGATTGATTTGGAATTCAAATAATTGTTAATTGACACCTGTAGCGAAGCTATCACAAATAATAATCCCATAATTATATCTTATATTATAAATTATTATTATTATTATTATAAAAATATAAATTTCATTATTGCTGCAAAACATTTTCACTTTTTCATATATGTTTTACTAATTTAGCATATTGGCTACTTGGTAGTAATAGGAGATTGACAGGGTACCACTGTTGCTTTTCGGTGAGGTTGCGATTACAAATTTCCCCCTAACCCTTGAACGCATCATTTGTCCAGGCACAAGCTGCGATGCACTTCAAAGGGACCTGTAGTCCTGCAGGCAGCAGCCGATGAAAGACTTGTGTTTTCACTGTGTTTTCGATGCTACGGCTCGATTATAAGCGCTATAAGACAAGTTCTGACTTTAATTTAGTTGTTTTAAGACTATATTTTGTGGCTTTGTAACTTGTGGCTTCTTCATGAGATTTCATGTTATTTACCAGCGGTCACAACTTGAGGCGTGTTTCTGGAGTCAAAGGTAAGATTTGACACATTAGCTAGTTTAAAAAGATATGTCGTTCTGCTTGTTTAGCCTCATTCTTAAAGGGCTTCAGCTCCGAACAGTTGCATGAAATTCTGCAAATATTGACTGAACATTTTCTTCATTATGCAGCTTCATTAAACAGACCACAACCTGCCCTTTTATTTCACTGCTTTCAGGAGGTTAGTTAAGCGGATGAAAAGAGGAAAAGTGAGGTTTTTAGGGAGCGGAAGCTAAATGTTCACGTATTTTAATCCACATGCTGTCATTTTATTTGTGTCCCATGTCAGTTTAATGGAAAGTCACACAATACTGTGTAACTGTAGAGTCCCACAGCAGCCTATGCATGTCTGACAGTTCATTGTGTGTCTCCTGACTGTGTAGTTTTAAAGGTAGAAACTCTATCTAACAGGGAGACAGCAGCATGTGGCTCCTGTCATCAGTTCATCCATAGTTGAGATGACAGATACGGGGGGATGGCTGCCTCCAATTAGCCTTCCTCTCTTGTCCCATCAGACTTTTTCCGATCCTTTTAGGCAGCAGCATCCGGCCATCTATCACCCTACCTGGTTAGGTGTCTTTCCAGAGAAGATACTGAGCCACCCACTTACCTTTGATACACTAATTAAGTGTACATAGGTCAGCAAGGAGTAGAATACACTTTGACTCGATGGAAAGTGTTTTTGTCAAGTTGACACGCTGTCCAGACTTAGTTTCAGGTCCATATGCAGATATATTACACACAATCATTAGGATGTGTTACTGATTTGGAGTAGGGCTAGGCGATATGGCCAAAATCTTCTACCGATATAGGTCATTTCATATCTAAATAATGATATATATGTCATGATATAGAATGTTTTCTGGTAATTCACAAGTAAATAGTCTATATGAAATAACCACATGATAAAGACTGTATTTCTGTATACTCCTGTGTGAATTATATACTTGATCATTGAAAAGTACCGAGTATTTTCTCATGTAATTAAGAACTTTAGTGCAAAATGATCACATTTGAGTTAGTATGTGCTTGTTATTATCAATTTAGACAAATTGTGATATCATAATATCGCGATAAACCACGTACCTATCAGCTGTGCGGTCAAGGTCAGACTAGAGACGTAGCCACTTAAAAGATGGGTGAGTAGTAGGCCTACTTACTATGTTCCAATGTTTTGTGTTTTTTAAACAGAAAATCCAGGTTATGTACTGCGATATTTACTGAAAATGACATACAATTCAGCCTGTTGCCTCCTTATTTAGGTGTTTGTAGTGAAATGAGGAGGTATCGTACAGCTAACGCCTCATTTCAACTTCACGAATCAGCCGTTCCTCGTCCATTGTGGCGATTTCAAAGCAAGAGACAGGAATAAATAGAAACCAGCCCTAATTTGGGGCTCACTTTGTACAATTCACAGAGTGAACTAGCTTCTCTACTTTACAACCTCTCCTGTTATTGTTGGTATAGATTTAATTAGTGAACTCAATTATGGCTTATAATTAACTCACATACTTCATTACACTTATGTTCAAAGCCAAGTAGTGGAGATTTTGTCATAATATCAACATTCAGTGTTTTTTGTGACTATCCACTTGAACTATTGCTGGTGCATCCGTAAATAATGTGCTTGACGTTAACCTTGATCTGACTGTGACTGTAACGAAGAAAACAGAGACAAGCTGCAAAACAATGATTCACGTGGCTGCAACCATCCACGGCTTTAATCAGTCTAATTTTCCTCTGCTTGCACGTTGTTTAAGCCTCTGTGATGTGACATGTTCTGTGTAGCTGTTAGGGAAGGTCACATTGGAGCCGTAGTAGTGGCTTAACATTTTGTTGTAGTCTGGTCACACTGGATTATGTCCTCTAAATGTTTGCAGAGTGCTTGTTGTGCTTTTGTTTTACTTTCCCAGATGGGAAACTGGACAGGTCTTGATACCCATCAAGGATGACGCATGCAACAGGTTTTACAGTAGTAAATCCTAAATGGACTTGTGCTGTACTGACCTGTCGCTGCCGCTTTAACTCTCGTATGATTCTGTTCTGGGGATATTACGTGCCTGCTACTCTTGTATTGTTTTCACAGGTCATAAGTCACAATGTAATAGTATAACCATTTGAAATGTCCCTTTGATTTCTGACTCACAGATGGCAATCCCCTTCTATTTTCCTTCTTTTTTTAATCAGAATGAGCATCAGCTTTGTTGTTGTTTCTGAATCTGACTCTGGTTTTTGTTGCTCTCTTTGAACTTTGCTCGAACTCAGCTTTGTTCTCCTTGTTTAAAAACAAGTAACTGAGTAAATATAAACATTTAGCTATTATGTACATACCAGTAGGTGAAAGAAGATAAATATACATAAAAGTGTATATATAAACAATGCAACAAGGAACAACAACATACAATGTCTATAAGTCAGACTGTTTCTGTGAATTGTAAACAATAATACAGTAGTGCAGATATGCTGGAATAAATCTTCATGATTATGGATTACCCATCATGGCGCTATACATTTATATCTTAGAGCAAGAATTAGGACTGTTACACAATGAAAAGCTCCAATCGGCATCAGTGCCCTATAAGCACAACAGGTCGTCTCTGATCCACGTATGGCCACAGTTCAAAACTAACATGCGGAGAGGATCCACATGTAGTATTTGCCAGATTCCAATCTCATGATATTTTGGAGAATATAAGAATATTTTTCTTCTATGCTTGAATGCCGTCTGTTACAGTAGCAGATGTTTATATAGTAGCTTCAAAGTTTTTTTTTCATTTTCCTGTAGGGGAGACACCCCAGGTGAATAGGGAAAAAAAGGGAGAGGTTTTTACAGAGGGAGTTTTGGATATCTCTTTTTATTACTCTATAAATCAGAAAAAACTGTCAACAGCCATAAAAACAAAACAATTTTCACCATGTTTTTAGTAATAACATGTTCTATAAATCAGGCTATGAATGATATAAGAACAAACCTCTCTGTAAAAACCTTCAGAATATAGATAGGAGTGAAACTGGAAAGATTAGTGTATGTAAGTCCTACTAAAGTGGAGATTTCTGGCTCAGAGAAAAACCTCATTTAGAGAAAATGGACTTTAAAGATACAGTATGTATTCCATACATTTGGCACTGCAGGGGAATAGTGGAAACATCTTGAACTAAAAGGTATCGCCAAGAAACTTAGCCAGTTGATTACTTACATTAAGACAATTATTATTTGTATTATAAGTTTTTCTGAAATGTTATGTTTAAATATGCAAATGAGGCATTATCTAATGCTAACTTTTGGTAAATTTAGGAGAAATCTACAGACGTAAATAGACAAAGTAGTAAAATAAACCTAAATGTGTGTTTTGAATTTCTTTCCACTAGTCTGAAAGTCTGGAAGCAAAATAGCTCAAAATTGACCAGTGCATGAAAAATTATGTTTTTGCCTAGGGTGTGTCCCCTTAAGACCATTTGCATATAAATCAAGATCCTTTTTGGCAACCTTCACCCATTTGCTACTCCAAGAACATTAAAACATTCAGAATAATTTGAAAATACACTGTGCTGTAAAAATAATCTTGAAAAGAAAATGCTGTTTGACCCAGGTAAAACAATATCATTGTTTGTGTAAAGTAGTAATGGCGGTTAAGCAAACTCAGTGTCCGTATCGTGTATTTTTCATGACAGATGCTAAATCAACACGGCCCTTAGGGGCAAGGCTTACTTTCAGTCATCCTATCTCCATGACTCATGTCACTTCTTCCACTGCAGGTATGGACACACATGCAGTGCAGCAGAGAGAGCTCTTGTCTGCAGCGGGTAGCTAGCCATGCCTAGCTAGGTGTCTCATCCTGCTGGACTCGTCCCTTCTAGCTGAATCTTGGTCGCGACCTCCAGGATTCTCCAGGACTTTTAAGTCCTCCTCGGCCTGTCATTGAGCTGGACTATGGAGGAAAGACGTGCACGCTCTTTTCACATGACGTGCCACGTGCAACGCGACTATGGCAGCAGGATGGGGAGCTCCTTCATAAGTTGCAGACCCAATGGATATGCCAGCACGAGCCTCAGCCTCAGCCTGGACCAGGACCAGGACCAGGACCAGGAGATGGATGCCGACCCCACAGCCACCATCGGCTCTACCACTACTAGTTCTTCCCTGCGGGCTCCTGCACCCGACCAAAGCCATTACTATCCTGTTTCACCGGAACTGGACCCTTCAGCGGTGAATAATGGATCAGGCATCCCCTGCTATCCGCCAGCGAACACTATGAACCCGGCGCTGCAGACCATAGACGGCCAGCCCTCCATCACCTCTTCCCCTCTGCCTCTGCCTCTCCCTCGTTCGAGCTGGATGCGTCATCATCAAAAGGAATTCCAGAGCCCTTACATCAACAAGACTAGCATGCAGGGCGATGTTTACAACTTCCTAGAGAGACCTGCCGGAGTGAAATGCTTCCTCTACCACTTCCTTGTGTGAGTACCTGTCTGGCTTCTGTGTATACTGATTTCAGCACAGACTGCAGGTCAGTTTGGCAGCAGTGCTGAATGAGTACAGATAACCATAGAGGTTGACAAGCATGTGTTAGACTGAATTATAGTGAATAAACATTATTAGGAGCACTCACGGAAAACAATCTCCCTGCACACAATGCAAAGTGTTTAGCACTTGGAAGAGAAACGAGATGTATCTGGCCGACTTTGGGAAACTAAATAAACCTAACAATCATAAGGCTTTATTACTCAACGTGTAAAAACTGCGCTAAATGCTGTTCAGTAAACAGTGTAGTTGAGTGTCTGACTTCGTCGTTTGACTGTGTGGTGTCTCTTCATTAGCTCCAGCCCCCCTCTCGTTAATTACATCTAGTGCTGCTCCCTCCGGTATTAGGTTCTGGTTCTCCAGTAACAAAAGGAGAGGTGTCTGTGGCCTTCCGGCTGTCTGTGGTTGTTTTAAGAAGCAGGTCAGTGTGATCTGGTCAACCACACCTTTGGCACTGATGAGCTCGGTCTATTTTGCTCTTCCTTACAGTTCACAACCTCATGCATGATACATGGAGCTTCCTCCTTGACGCTGCTAACCCGAGCTGTCAGGAGAGCACACTGACCTACAGTTAAAACACTGCTGACATTAATCATTTTATTAAGTGCCACTTATATGTAGGAACACTCTCCTCTCCTTAGTTGGCATTAAAATGCTCGGACTGTGATAAAGTTGGAGTGTTATAGACCGTTAAAGATCATGCTGCAGAATTTGGATTGTGGAATATGTTTTAATGTCACACACACAGAATAAACTATATTGTATCGCTGGTAGAAACCATCTAATTTTGAGCCCATATTTCATTCAAATTTTCTGGAAAATAAATCGAAGATGTTGTGTAAATAAATTAAATTAGTAGTGGAAATAATATAAAAAATTCATGGTAAAACTTTAAATAAATTGTATCCCACATTTTGTATTCATGGCCAGCAAGTGCGTAATATCTAATTAATATATTGAAAAGCAAAAGTAAATATTTTTAAATCTAGCCTTATGAATGTCTTTCATTCAAATATGTTTAGCACATTATCACATTAATTTGATCACAACAATTTTCCAAATCCAAGAAGTGAGTGTTTGCGATGGATAATATAATGATGGTAATATATATTTTAATTAATGAGAGGGAAACAGTTCTCTGTGTAGTGATAAGTGCACTGTAGTAGTTAGCTTACTTTTGTAAAAACAAAAATAAAACTCATGGCTAAGAATACCCCCCTAACATGTGACTAAAGGATCTTCTGTGATCTCTGAAGTATCAAACAATTTAGTCCCAGACGTCATAGTAAGCCCTGAGCCCGTGGATTTAGACAAGATTAGATGAAAATATGAATGATAATAATAGAAGTTCAATTGAAAGGCATCTACTGAACTCTTGCTGAATCACACATTGAGTCAAAATGCTAGGTTAATTTGGACCCCACATTTGTGGGTAATGACAGTAAAGTTCTGTGTTATTATTATTATTATTATTATTATTATTATTATTATTATTTTACTTCCCTCCAGCCACAGCAGGCTGTATTTTTCTATTCCATTTTCCTCATTGTTATGTGTAGTTTTTGTACAGTAAAAACATGCTAATACAGTATCCTGATCTGTCTGTTACCAACTCACTTTGAAAGGGTGTCAGTAGTTGCTGCTGCTATAGTTACTCATGCATCTTGAACTGGGTCATTAATTGGCTGAAAGGCACCCGCCATATATACTATGTTATGTCTCAGTAGACCTAAACCCAGGGCAGGTAACCCACAGCACAGTGCAGTTAAAAGTCCTGAAGGCCTATATATATATATATATATATATATATATGTCAAAAATTTCAATTATGGATGAACTTTAAACCAGCAAAGTATCTCACTTTTGAATCATGACTCAGCAGTTAGGCAGCTCTGGCCAAGAATAACCAGGTGTGTTTGGTCTGCTGTGGAACTTCTTGCAACAATCTCAAGATCTGCACCTTCTGAAAGGTCCTGTTCCTCCCAAATCATCCATTATCCAAACACATTTATCCCCCTTTACGGTGCCTTCAAATGACCTAATCATTTAAACATAGGCCTAATGTGTAGTTATTAAAAATGGCAGGTACACCTACCACTTTTCAGCTCTGTCTATGTGAAATTGTGCTTGAAGAGAAGTAGAGTTAGTCCGTCTCATTAAGATATTACCTTTGTCAATCAGAGATGAGTGGAAACACAGCGGAGATTCTCCGTTGTCCTGTGTGTATGTGGGTTTTATGTGCCCTGCATTGCTGATAATCTGTCCCAGCAGTAATTGGGGCTCTAATGTTCCCCCCCTCACAGAGGAGAGAGAACCTGAGCCTGTGCTTCATTTAATATTAAACCTCTCTGACTGATCCCCGCTGACACTCCTTTAAGTAACTCTTACTTGTCGATGGCTATCGCTGGTGGCCATCTATTCTCCTGGCCTCTTTAGAGATTGGAAGGGGAGAAGGGCCATATGCAGCGCTCATGATAGCCCTAATAGGTCTGCTCTACATTAGGATGACACACACGCCGACAAACAACACACACAAGCAGCTTCTCAATTCATCACCGCCTTTATTGTGCTTATATATCTGAAAATACACTCATCGACACTCCATCTGTTTGTTTCAGAACATCTGTCCAATCAACAGGTAGCGTAACAGGGTAACCACCACACAGAGCTATGGGGAGACATTCGACACAAATTAATGCAGAATATACACATGTGCAATGATTGTGTGTGCATCAATGTACATAGTTCCTTTAAGTGAGCCTTTTCTGGCACAGCTGATGGATTTTTTTTTTGTGCAAAAGTCATTTTTTCAAAAACTAATTTGAATCCCAAACAGATGAAATTCTTTCATGTGGATTTACAGTAACTTTGGCACAGTGAGAGAACTTAACAATTTTACAAAAATCACCATTACTATTTAATGAAGAATTCATAGCATAAACTAATTAATTAATAATAATAATTATTAATTATTAATTAATTATAAATTATATAATGGAAATTAAGTAGTTTCAGTTACAGACTTTATTTAGGGCTTGTCGTCTTCTCTTTTTATTTATTTTTTTTAACAAAAATCACCATCATTATTTAATGAAGAATTCATAGCATAAACTAATTAATTAATAATAATTATTAATTAAGTAGTTTCGGTTACAGACTTTATTGAGGGCTTGCCGTCTTCTCTCCTCGTGATGTTGGACAACAATGAATTATTAATACAAACAGAATTAATATATAACTAATGCAGTGCCCGTTCGGAGCACGTGCCCGTCCGCAACGGGATGATTTTTTGTAATATAAGCCCCGCCCACAGCATTTGAGCTAACTTTGAACGCCAGCTATAGCAAAACTGTATGGAACATCAACAATCCAAAAGTAGTAACCTTTTCTGGCTTTGTTCAGAGTTGTTCTGTACCAAATTTGGTGACAATTGCAGTAGCAAAAAAAAATCAAGTTTGCAAAAAATTCAAAATGGCGGAAAATCAGTCTAGACGCAAAAGGGTGTGGCTTATGTAGATCGATTCGTCTGGATCCACAAAATCCAGGGAAAAAATGTTGTTTTGAATTTTGCTTCTGAGACTTGCGGTTCAAAAGTTACAGGACAAAACGTAAAGGTCATTGTTATAGCACCACATTCAACACTGCACTCCTTGGGCCCAAAGAAATACACCCGCCAAGTGTGAAGTAGATCAGATGAGCGGTTCTCGAGATATATGAATAAAACACAGAGGAAGGGACAGACAGACAGACAGAGATTCCTCGTTTTACAGTTAGATAGTTAGATGGATATATGAAATGTCACGTTTGTCCAACAGACAGAAACACAAACGTGCACGTACATGCCACGCTAATGACGACAGAGTTATTCAGAGTGAAATCCCTTGGACTCGGGACAGCATACGGTATGATAAGAGTGTCCGAAAAGAGTCTTATGCAATGGCATGCAGAGTCACAAGCACACAGTCAACCTGGGGCAATGATCCCCCTCACGTTTGGGCCACTCCCTCTGAGTCTTTTACATAACCAAAGGGAACGAACATGTATGTCCTCTTGATTCCTAAATGCCCTTCTCACTCACACTGCAAGCAGATTACAGTCTTAGTTTAATACAGCTGTGTTACGATGCAGAAGTACAGGCGTAAATTCATTTGAGACAAAAAAAATTGAGCTAAAACAGTAGAAGAAAGAGAGATCAACTATTAAAAACAACGCTTAATGTTTTCATTTGCAGTGATTGTAAACAAAATGGTATTATCTCATAAAGGTAATTTCTACTGTAACATCATTATACCACGACCAGTTTGCAGTAGAGGAAGAATTGCACCTGCTTATCCTCGTGAAAATGCAGCTGGCCAGATGTTGTCTGGAATACTTGGTTCCGTTGTTTGTTTTTATATCTGGACAGATTATTAGTGAATCCCCTCCATCTACGTGGAAAGGGCAGAAAGGAAGTCTCTTGTTGGATATCTGCTTACAAGAGATTACTGACTGAATGAAGTGAACTGTATAGGTCACATTTATTTCTCTGGAGCAAGTTAAGTACACTGCGAAATATTTTGTAATGCTATTTTCTTCTTCCTTTGAAACATTTGGCTCCAAAATTTGCTCAACAATTGAAAAAGTGACCATACTGTATCAAAGGCTAGCTAGCAACTGACAGCGAAATTTTGTTTTTCATTTTCACCTTTTAATATGCATGAAACATGTAAACAACCAATGTATTTGCCGCAGGTCTTACATTCCTTTGTACTTAAACAGCTAAGCAGCTCCAAAAAGCTTTACTGCTGCTATTGATTAAAAAAAAAAGAAAAAAAGATTGATTTCTATCAATGTCCTGACCAGATCCATTGCATTTCAAAGTAGACTTGTATTATATAGAATTCTATTATAAGATAAACAGCATGCTGCACAATATAGAATTTAGGCTCTAGATGTTGAATTCAAACCTCGGGTTAAAGGAATATTTTTGTCTTGACAATAAAGGTGTTAGCTTTAATGCCACCCAAACTTGCACATACTCATCGGTTGTCAACGTGCCAAAAAGTATAAATTGTGAATACGTTTTTTGCTAAAAAACAAAAACATGTAAAGCATGGACTTGTTTTGAACCGGTGAATATAAATTTTTAGGCCTGTGCCAACACAATTTAACAACTTAAGCATTTAAGATGTACATAAAGCTTAAAGGTGCAGGGTGTAGTATTTGGCGTCATCTATCAGAGAGGTTGCAGATTGCAACCAACTGAAACTTCTCTCATGTGCCGAGCGTGTAGGAGAACTACGGTGGCTGACGCGAAAACATGAATGGCCCTATCTAGAGCCAGTGTTTGGTTTGTCCGTTCTAGGCTACGGTAGAAACATGGCGGCCGGCTCCGTGAAGAGGACCCGCTCCGTATGCAAATATTGTTTCTGAATATCTGAATATTGTTGCTCAATCTGTCATACTGTTGGGGAATTTACTGGTTATGAATGAAGCTGCTTCTATTGTGTGATACCCCTCCTAACTATTTCTCTTTTCATTAATTTTGCCCTGCAACCTGTAAGGAGATTTACATATTTTTTTTCCCCCAAGTATTTGGTGGACAAGATGATAGCTAAGCCAGGATGGAATATCCATGTTTGTGACTGGTGGCTGATGTGGTGTAATCCATCCTAAGCTCTTCCATGGATGGGATGGGGAGGGAGGGTCAGTAAAGAGGGTTGTGGAGGGCTACTCTGTCTCTGACCATGCTTGCTAGCAGTGATGGACAGGGCAATTTGCGTGCTCTCGGCTTGAAGTTTGTGCTTGTTTAAGCCACCTGCTCTTTTTTCATGTCATGTCCAAGAAGCAGTCTCAGAATACAGAGGTGTTTAGCCCCAAAAACAAATATGTAAACATTATGAGAGTTACATCTGCCAACTCTAGTGGGCTACCTCCGGATCTGTAAAGTGAAGCCAATGTGGAAGTGCCTTAAACTTGCACTTAAACTTAGCTCCATCCTCTCATGTCACTTCTGGTTGCAAAAAAACAACATGGCGACAGCCAATTACCGAGATGGCGAAGGACAAAATGCAGAACTTCGCAAGCTTCAAAATGGCAGTCCACAAACAAAATAGCTGGGAAACTGTGTGGGGTTTTGGCTTTCTATTCGAAGGCTGTGGCTGAGAAGAAAGTGAGTGAATTGTGTAGATGTAGGATCTTAAAGCTGGAGTTGTAATAACTTAAGATGATGTAGAGATAGCTTGCAAGGGTAAACTGCTGTTCACACTGAAAACTAAAGTTGGATTGTGAAAATAAGCTTTGCTTACTAAATGTAATCCTTGTGTGTCTTGAATGTGAAATAGGGTAACCTTTGTGATAATATTGGTTTTTGGAGATTTATGCTAGCACAATGCTACATATAGCTAGCATAAGTAACATTGTTTCCAGAGTATTGTTAGTTAGGATGTTAATGGCCTTGTTAGGCCTGGTTGTTTTGATATGCTTGGGTCTTGTTCACGAGTGAGGGTAAAATGGAGCGGGAGATGGACAGGCGGATCGGTGTGGCGTCAGCGGTGATGCTCTCGATTTACATGTCCATCTATGTTCCGACCCTTCACCTATGGTCATTAGCTTTGGGTAGTGACCGAAAGAATGAGATCGCGGATACAAGCAGCCGAAATGAGTTTCCTTCGTAGGGTGGCTGTGCTCAGCCAGACATCCAGAGGGAGCTCGGAGTAGAGCCGCTGCTCCTTTGTGTCGAAAGGGACCAGCTGAGGTTGTTCGGGCATCTGATCAGGATGCCTCCTGGACGCCTTCCTTTGGAGGTTTTCCGGGAACGTCCAACTGGTAAAAGGCCCCGGGGTAGACCCAGAACACGCTGGAGAGATTATATATCTCATCTGGCCTGGAAACGCCTCGGGTCCCCCAGGAAGAGCTGGAAATCGTTGCTGGGGAGAGGGACGTCTGGAATACCCCGCTAAGCCTAATGCCCCCGCGACCCAGTCCCGGATAAGCGGAAGATAATGGATGGATGGATGAATGTTGGATATGTATTTAATGTTTGATGGAGGAGGTAGTTTGCTTTGATGAATAGTAAAGAGAGGCCTTTCAGGTTTCAAAGAGTTGGTTGCCACACAATTCTAGTTATTTTTTTGCTTTGCATGGCAGTATTGAGTGTGTGCAGGTAAAGAGAGTTATTGAGAAGGTGCCCACTTAACAACCCCATCAACTTGCCTTCATTCATGAATATAGTAGAGTGTTTTAAGGCAAATGTAGGAATATGACACTACTTACTGTATTCACAACATCCTAGAAAGCTTTTCATGCCAGCAGTTTTGGTTTTCAGTTGCAATTTGATGTGGATCAGGATAAACTGATGGCTGGACATGGCTCTCTATTAAAGATGTGGCACCAGCCAAATATAGCTCAGCCTAAGCAGATACAATGTGGATATGGTGCTTGAATGAGCTGGCTATCTACTCTCTGCGTGGATAAATGTATCAAACATATATATTGAGAATGTTTAGAAGTGGGTCTAAAGTACTATAGTTTAAAGTAGGGATAGAGAACGGTGTTACCTGTCAGGCAGATCAGTAGATTAATAATTGCACAACCTGATATCCACTGCTGAGTTGAATGAGATTAAGGGTAAGGTTAAGACATCATTTAACATTTGGATTGGATTTGTATACAGAGGGAATGCTCACCCAACCTTTGGCCCATAGCACCATCTGTAATGATAACTTGGCCCAAAAGCTAAAAGTGTAGAATTAGTATGGTAGTGCTACTGTTGGTTGGCTAACTTGTGTGTGTTTGCATACACATGCACTAATCTGGTAGTGTGAACGTTTCCCATTCTTGTTACCGACGCTTTCGAGATTGCATTGTCCCTGCTGTCTGTATTGAGTTGATGTTCCCTAAGCTTATATTGCCTCAGTTTCACAGCTGATTGAATGGAGGGTTTGGTGTGTCTCTACGCTGTACTTGTTTTAGTGAAGCTGGACGGATCTGCAGTCAATAATACTCGCTAAAGCCCCAGCTGTTTTGTTTTAATCACATCCCAGGGGTTTTGGCCTGCCTAAATAAGGTTAGCTAATGGTTGTGAGTGACCCAGTCCTGTCCGCAGCAAACACCTCCCCGTGGTGTCAATGCCGAAAGCTTTAGGATATGACATTAGGGAAATGCTCCGTCTAAATCCGCCAGACTAAATGCACAGCCTTTAAACATCGCAGTCACGGGGTTGGGTGTGTTTTGTATTGTTTTGTTTAATCTTGGGAACTTTTTATGAGAAATTGATGGTAAACTTGAAGCCATGCCAACTTTAATAATATAAGATTTTGTTTGCATGTATACTGTATGCTCCAACCTCCTAACTTTATTAGAACGGTGCATAATGTTTCAGGCTGGTCTGTTATTAGTAAACACTAAACCTAAAATACTACTCACTGTACCTAGGAAAAACAAGATATTCATGTCCAATCAGTGATTACTACAGTCTGCAATCCAATCTACAGTACAACTTTCTTTTCGTGGTTTCCTATAATACATTTGATCTAGTGTCCTGTAATATTTTTAATATTCATGGAGAGAGGAGTGCAAATGTGGATTTGTTTTGTGGCAGGAAGGGTTGTACAGGTTAAGCAGTTTGTTTTAATTGCCAGCATGAGCAAAATGCAGTTTTCAACCAACAGCAGCATTGTACAGCAGAGGTGTAATACACCTGAGAAATGTCACTGAAATTGAATCAAAGCAACCGTATTTTTCTTTTTAACTCAAAGAAGCTCATGAATTACAATATTTATCCCTCTGCTGGTACAGTATGTGGAGTCTCATGGATATTGCATTGTACACTGTAGTCCTTCCAAAATAGGACAAATGCCATAGTCCCATGCGCTGAAGGAAAACACACAGATTACATGACCTTGTCAGTGGCCTACATGACTCTGACATCATATTTATGCTCATCCTAAGAAGATGATCTCATTTCAACAAATGGGAAGAGTTGATTTTATCTGCCCTCGTCTTCACCTGCCCTGGCTGATAATGCCACTGCCTGGCAGCAACGTATAACACAAATTGTTCTTCCCATCAGCCAGTCGCTGCACACTTCAGATCAGTTAGTGTATATTGGGCGTTATTATAATAGGAAAATGCACGTGACAACGGTAAAGGTTTTCAAATGAGATTCTCCTTTGGTGACTTGACCTGTATGTGTGCTCTACACACATCTTATCTGCTAAGAGTATCTGTATTATACAGTAATTTATGGCAGATCATGGGGATTTCATGTTTTTTTTATGTTTAAGGAGCCAGCAGTATTCAACAATATTCAACATAAGAGATACATTGAGGGATTTACCAGTCACTACAAATGGTTTTACTAGTGATTTGATGGCATAGACTGTATAATATACTTATATTATAAGAAGTTGACAAAGTCACTGTGACGTCCTCTTAGTTGTCATGCACACCTCAAATCTCTTAGTCCCATATGTCGAGGACCCTACCCCAAAGGAATGTCCAGCCATGAAATCTCACGGGCCTCCCTAGGTGCCACGCCAGCATCCTAAAATGCCACTGGATGATTTCAGTGTTGGAGGCTGGACCATCATGGCAACACAAGACATACTGTCCTCTTTTTATGGAGCAAAGACAACACCAAACCAAAATAGCATCCTCGTTGCCACCCTGGGTTGAGTCTCTTTTACATGACACTGTACCAAATTGGGGATGATATCACCTCAGCTCAGAACATTATCATCCAATGCATTTTGCTTGCATTTGTGTTTTAAACAGAATCCAAGTGAAGGGGGAAGAGACGTGTGTGTGTGTGTGTGTTTGGTGGTGAGCGGTAATCCTCACTGTCCCATCTGGCAAATGTGTCATACAGTAGTCTGTGTGTAAGGGGAATCCTCCTTTAGTAGTCTTGCCCTCCATCACCCCTCTTTGTCTTACGCTCATTCAACCACCCGAGACACCAGAAAAGAGCATGATCCTTTAAGTAAAGCACACATTTGACCTCTTTCTTTAAACAAACTGGGTCATATGGGTGTCCAGTATACAGGTGTGTCACATATGGATGACTGATTTAGTAATATGCTTCTCTTTTGAGCATACTCACGTTAAAAATCACATCTACTGGATGTCGTATATACGTTATTACAGCATTATTTTGTATGTCACATGAATCATGTTAAACAACAGACACTTACATAACCCATCCAGCATATGGCATGTAATCCAGCTTGTACTACACAGCATCATAATGCATCCATCGCTGTGTTTTTTTTAAAATTGAGCTTGAACATGATGATGATGGTGGTGATGGTGCATGCAAACACTCACATACTGTAGTATGTCATGTATAAGCACTTAAAAGATGTGTTCTAAGGATTACTAATAAGATGGTGAAAATGCACACAACAAACTGGGCTCTTAATCCTGTAGGGTCAAGAGAGACCAAACAAAGCCCCTCATGATGAGCCTCTTTAAAGTTTAGAATGAATGATTAAATGAACAGCGCAGTGGTTTAAGAAGAAAATGCTGTTTTTAACTAAGTTGGAAAAAGTTATTGTTACACATTAAAGGAACAGTGTGTAGCATTTCGGGGGATCTATTAGCAGATGGAATAGAATATTCCTAACTATGTTTTCATTAGTTTATTTTTCGTTAGCTTAGAATGAGCCCTTCATATCTACATAGGGAGCGGGTCCTCTTCACGGAGTCCACCATGTTGCTCCACCATGTTTCTACAGTAGCCCAGAACGGACAAACCAAACACTGGCTCTAGAGAGAGCCTTTCACGTTGATACGTTACCTGAAGGCCACCGTAGTTTTTCGACACGCTTGTGAAACTGCGGTAACATGAACCGCAGAGTGCAAAACCATGGTACCGCCAGCCGCCGTCTGACTTCCGTTGCTCCTAAAGTGCTATTATGGTGAGGATGGCCTCCGAGCGAGGCGAATGGCGTTACCGCAGTTTTGCACTCGGCGGCTCTCGTTACCGCAGTCTTAGAAAGGGAGGAGTGAGCGAGTCCGGCTACTCAGTTGGTTGCAATCTGCAACCACACAACTAGATGCTGCAAAATCTACACACTGTATCTTTAAAAGACCTAACTTAGTTACAAGTTCATAAACAAGTAATTTAAGGGTTTGCTCCTTTTCTTTACATCTATGATAGAAAACTGGCCAGTTGGTCAGACGAGACAAGCTAATTTAATGTGTCACTTCGGGCTCTGGGAAGATATAAGGGGAATTTTCTCATTTTTTCCTGACATTTTATCAAAAAAAAGATAAATCAATTAATCAAGAAATAATCTGCAGATTAAATGATAATGAAAACAACTGATAGTTGCAGCCCAACCCTCCTCTCCCACGCCTTCAATCTAACTTTAATCCCTTCATCCACCTCTGTTTCCTCTACCTTCATTTAGGTGTGCTGCTATATTTATAGACTATGTATATACACCGACAGATGGACGGTCTCGTCGGAATGTTTAACTGTTGCTTGGAGGCGTGGAAACATCCTGTCAGCTGTTAATACAGGCAGATTGATGACAAAAAGAAAAGCAGAGCACCTTGACATTTCTGTGGCTAGTAAACGGCTTGTTTCTTTTATTTTGTTGCAAATATTATAGATATTATAAATGGTGGTCAAAGGTCAAAGGTCACTGTGACCTCATAAGACATGTTTTTAGCCATAACTCAAGAATCCATATGCTAATTATCACAATTTCACACAAATGTTTAGTAGAATAAAGTGATGAAGTGATGACATTTTGGACAGACATGGATGTAAACTGCAACTTGACTGGTTAGCGGAGGCATACACCCACAAGGCGGTAATTCTGGTTTTAATTTCTGGAACAGTGAGTGATATATGGTGGTAACTGAATGTTTTCTTTCCCTACAGCTTCGTCATGGTCCTGGTGTGTCTAATCTTCAGTGTCCTGTCCACTATAGAGCAATATGCAGAATTCGCCACAGGACTGCTCTTCTGGATGGTGAGTACTCTCATTGTGCTGATATACCAAATATAAAATATAACTTTCACAACTTTCATACAACTACACAAATCCAGAAGCATCTTCATAATTCACTCACGTGGATTGTACATTTAATCTTGCATCGTTTTTAAGAGGCTGCTTTTATTAACCATAGGTCTACAGAAATAATGAGCAACTAAACTAATAGGAGGGTCAGACAGGTGTCGATTAAGTACAGTTTGTACACACCCTAGCATGAGGCTATTAATTAATTAGGCAGATTTATTGAAAACACCTGTGTGAATTGTAAATTTGGATGAATGTGCTGGTATTTATGTGTTGATGTGTGCTTGTAGGGTTGTCTGTATAATTGTTAGTATGATAGAGACTATGTAATTGTGTTGCATGTAAATTAATGTTTTCAGTGTCTGTTGATTTTTGTGTGTGTGTACCTGCCCAGGAACCTCAGATGGAAATTAGTTAATAGCTAAATCTGGCATAAATCATATTGATTAATCTCTTTTTGAAATTATTGTTGTTTGTGCAAGGTCCTTGTTTTAATAAAGACTAATAATCAGTGATTGGACCATGGGTGTGTAGGGCCTTTAAAAACACATCCATGGTTTTATTTCCCTCTTTTATTTCATTTTGGACTGTTGGGGGGACAAAGCATTTTTAAGATGTCACTTTGGGCTCTGCGTACCTGTCATTTTTCCCATTTTCTCGAATGAGCAATTATTTAATAGATTGTTATTATTATTTTTTTTCATTACAAGACAAAAGCCGAAACACTAACAGAACAACAAGAGGAAGACAATGAATACAGACCAGTTAACATACAGAAAAAATGAGAGGGAATGAGAGAACAAGGTTTTTTTAGTTGTCGTGTGATGTGTTGATTTGATATTAGTGTGTGTAATAATTAGAAAATAATAAATAGATAAATAAATAAATATGGTGATAATAATGATAAAATAATAATAATATTTAAAAAATAAAATAAAATGTAAAATGTACATGAATACTAATACTAATCCTACCTTTACCACCACCAAAGCTATTATTATTAAATAGATTAAATAAATAATTAAATAATCATTGCAGCCCACACAATGGCATCTGTTGATGAATGTTTTATCACTACTTTGATGACAGAATGGATTTAGTGATGCTTTCTTGACATTAAGTCTTCAGCTTTCTTGTGCAACAAGTTTTTGTTTCCTATTAATGAAATGAATATAGATTTTGTTTAGAGAGACTGAACAGACGGATGACAGATAGTCTGAAGCTATTATAGCTGCACTGCAGTACCCTCCTGTGTCCACATGATGGAGACAGAAGATCTTGTCTGGGAGGGATTCTACCCGCCATCTTACACCTCAGCACAAAGATATCACAAAGCTCAACAAGACTAATCACTTTCAGTTATTGCAAATAACGTCACCCAACAGCTGCCAGCTTGTATTGCATTCATCCAAAGCCCTTTACAGTAACGTGTACATATTATACATTATTAGCATGGGAATGGTCAGGAGCCACTGGTTTTAACCTATTGTGAGGACACAAGTTATGCAGAATCATTTGGCTCCACAGAGACTGTACTTGCTGATACTTGCTGGTAAATTGACTTTTTTTGTGACTTATTAGGCTATTAAGGCTGCTAAGTGATGCAATAAATCCAGGGCTTACAACAGGTAGAGAAAATTATGGCTGCTGTTTGGAAACTCTACAAAGAGCTTGCATCATCTGTCTCTTGCCAGCACACTGTGAATATAAATACACATGTAGCTACTGCGTACTCACGCACAGTTTACACAAAGGCTGCACAGACACACACACAAAAACACACACATGTACCTCCTCCTGAGTCCTGGGGGCAAACAGAGGACAGAGTGGACACTGTGTTCTGTAAACTTTTGGCCAGTGCCCTTTGAAGACCTACTATCACGGTTATTCATTTATTTTTACCCAAGAAGAGCCAAATACTCTCTATCACTCTCTCTTCTCCCTCCACCTTTTTTTCTGCTGCTTTATTACTCAAAAAGACCAACAGTAATCCACCCCGTAAAGATCTAGTGAGAAATGTAAAAAAGATTCTGCGCGCAAAATTACTGTTAGTCTTTTCTTTTGAATTGTCGAACCCTGTTTATTTGTACACCTGGCTGTGTGTGTGTGTATGCGTGTGTATTTGTAATGCATGGTTTTGGTTCAATATTAATTGTGAGATAAGATAATACCTTATCTTCTATGTGTGTGTGGGTTTAAAGGGGGTGGAGCCCTGTATAAATGGTGTCACGGTGGCGTATAGTGGTGGTTGTAGCTATACTTAGAAAGTTCAGGGTTAGCTGACATCTGTGAATCACAGGCTGCTTGTTTTGGATGGCAGAGGGGACATTAGTCCTTGAGGATATTTGGCCTTCAGGGCAGCTGCCAAAGTAAAGCTGGACAGGCTGGGCAGGAGGCACAGAAGCATTCATACACTCACACACACACACACACACATCATGTCACATGGATCTCTTCTTTGTCCTCTCTTCTGCCCAGGTCTTCATTGCTTCCTTATTTTGAAATTTGAATACATATTACACAGCTATTCTTGTGCCCTCACTATACGTGTAGGTGCAAAGCCATGCAGCGAGCTAAACACACTCCAAATAAAGGTTGAAGGCAACGTATTGCCTTTGAGTTTTTTACTGGAAGCAAATGTGATTACAAATCAAGACCAATGTTTTTTTTTGTGAAAATGAGATGGTACAATAACAAGGAAGCTAGATTCACACAAGTATAGACTAGATGTCCAAGAAGTTACCCCACATTGTGCTTCAGGTCAAAGAGGAAACCGTGTATCACCAGCAAAAGATCTCTTTTTAAATCCCCATAGAAAGTACAATACTGTAATTAATCTAGTTAATCTAATTAATCATAAATCATCATAAAAGTAAAAAGTAAAATACACAGCAGTTATCCCAACAGTAATTTAACACTTACTTACATAGACTTAACAGCCACAAGTGTCTGCAAACTGGAATTAACTAAACTGGTTGGTGAGTGTAGATTACTGAGATGTATTCATGACAGTATTTTACAAATTAGAAGAAACAAAAAAAAATCTGGATTTTCTAATATTTTTAAAGGTTCTCAATTTGATATTAAGACCATTAAAGGACCAATACGTAATATATTTACTGTATTAAATCATAAAACGACCATGATGTGTCATTGTAGATTAAGGAAACATGCTGAATTGCTGAAGCGTTGTTGGCTTCTCTAACAACAACGCTACAGCCAGTATGTTCTCCTTTGTAATTTCCATTCCGGTCCAGAACGCAAAGAATTAAGTTACTCTCCCTCTGTGTGTGTTGTAATTCGAGCTTCTCTGTGCTTTGTTTACGTAGCCGGGCTGGACGTGCATGCATGGTAGTGCATGTGAGCATGCCCCACTGGCTAGCTAATAGCCGCCTCTTTGCACTGAGCTCATACGGTGGTTACCACTAATAACGCCGTCCTGACCCACGGCGTTGTCGCGGAAGTGTAGCACCCACCCTCCGGTAGCCCCCCCAGGTAAACACTGTTAGCTATGTCAGCACTGCTGCTGTTGTTTGCACTGATTGTGCTATTAGAACCATTAGCTAATAGCCGCCGGCTCAGCCGTCGCCATGTTGAGAGCCGTGTGGAGGCAATCCCTCTGCTTTGAATTGAGAACCTTTAATTCTGAGATATAAAATAACTCACCTCTGAGAAAGCATGTAGGATAAATAGGATTGACATTATTATCTGGAATCCAACATTAATAGCAAGGGTATTTCTTTGTATTATGTGCCATCCATAAGTCGCAAAAGCTTTGTAAAGGTGAATATAGATGTAATGAGTGACTTTGTGTGTGCGAGTGTGCATACGTGCACCTCCCTTGGACACACACAGGAAGCAATCTAATCACATTTTCATCCGATACCGTAATTCCCAAGCAGCTCTTTGAATGAGCTTCATCCTCGTCTGGCTTGACGAGATTATCGCTGCGCTAACCGGCGGCTGTTTTCAGTAAACACGAGGTTGTCAGTTTCTGATACACATACTCCCCAACATCTGGGTGACCCATTTTATGGAATTAATATGACTAATCCCTTCAAATTCCCCAAATTCATGCGTTCCTTTGACTTTCAAATGTTACCCATATGTCATAATTACTGAACTCGATGAATCGGGATTCTAAGGCCATTTTGTGCTGCTTTTGGTGTGATGTTTTGGTGTGACAGTGTGGCAGTTTTAGCTAATGTTTATTCATTTTTAAGTTTAAGTTTCATTTTCTAGAAAACATGCATCCACATTGATATTGAGTAGAGTCCAAAATACAAATAACTGTTTAAACATTTGTGCAGATATAAGCTCATCTGTTAGCAAAAAACACCTCTCAGTCAGAACTGATTATACAGTGTATTATAGACACAGCAACACAGTCTGTTACTTTCCTACACAAACAATAAGGCTATGGCTGGCTGGTCAAGTTCAACTGGAATGGATGTTATAGGTATCTTGGTCCCAGACCCCTGAATGCCGGCCCACATCTCCGATTTGTTCAGTGATTCAAATCTGAATGAATAAAGTGAAACCAAATGGTAATTCAGCCTGATTATCAGGCTAAGTTATAGAGATTTACTGAACCATTTCTGCCTCTTTATCTTCCTCTCTCTTTGTCTTTAACTCTGTGACAGAAAATGAGCAATTCATGGAGATGAATAAGGGGTTATAGAAATCCCAGGCCAGACGACTGAAGCGCAAAGCTGTAAACATGGTTAATTAATGAACATAGGCAAACTGAAAATTTAGAAAGCCGCAAAAGAGATCTGTCCATCTGTGTGACCCATCACTAGGATAACCCTGATGGAGGCCTTAGGTTAGTATTAAAAAAAAAAGTTGTTTTTCACAGCACTGTTGCAAAAGCCGCACTAAATATTAGGGCTGTCAAAGTTAACATGATAATAATGCATTAACGCAAATTTGTTTTAACACCACAAATTTCTTTAACGCATTTACACAACTTGCGATTTTTAGGTTGTAGCGGGCTCAGTTTTAAAGCTAGAGTGAAAATACTGGCATCATATGAAACTAGAAAACCTAAGGAATCCATACGTACCAACCATGTCTCCAAACTTGCTCTAAATTTTGGCGAGGAAAAACTGTCATGGACATTTTCAAAGGGTCCCTTGACCTCTGACCTCAAGATATGTGAATGAAAATGGGTTTTATGGGTACACACGAGTCTCCCCTTTACAGACATGCCCACTATGATAATCACATGCAGTTTAGGGCAAGTCATAGTCAAGTCAGCACACTGACACACTGACAGCTGTTGTTGCCTGATTTGAGCATATTTTCTTATGCTAAATGCAGTACCTGTGAGGGTTTTTGGACAATATTTGTCATTGTTTTGTGTTGTTAATTAATTTCCAATAATAAATATATACATTTTCATAAAGCACTCATATTAGTCCACTCCCATGTTGATAAGAGTATTAAATATTTGACAAATCTCCCTTTAAGGTACATTTTGAACAAATAAAAAATGTGCGATTAATTTGCGATTAACCGCGATTAACTATGGACAATCATACAATTAATCGCGATGAAATATTTTAATCGATTGACAGCCCTACTAAACGTACACATCAGTGCATTTTCTCTTTGTGCTGACACTTTTGCCAGCCAAAACAGTGCCTGTCTTTGATTGACGGGTCATTGTTTTTGGGGCTCTGTGGTGCTGTGTTATTGCAGCAGGGCTCGTGGTATTAAGTTTCATACAAGGGGCGGTCAGGGAGCAGCCAGTTCAAGCAATCAGCAGGATGACCACCCACATGGCCTTATAGGTTTTAACAGACAGTATGGTGGCTAAATATTATGCATGCACGGTGGCCGGGAACACGATCTCTGTCGGACAGGCTTAATTAAGTCACAGAGGCTCACATCATGCATGCACATAATAGAAAAACAAATGCACATATTGGAACACAATTTAAAAGCACCAACCTTAACTGATATGCAGGTGCATGTGATTATAACTCAAAATCAAGACCCCGTTCTTCATAATAAGTAAAGTTAACTGTCTTATTCTGCAGAAAAGTTTACATTTATGACAAGATCTCAACACCCAAGTTGATTTTTTGGCCTTCTTATCTGTTAGGCAGCAGTGTGATAGCATTTCATGCTATGGCTTCAATCACTTAGCCATTGACCCCGTCTCAATATGAGCTGTCATCAGCCACGTTATCAACCTCCATCTTTCCTCCTGCGTGGTTGGGTGGTCTTAGTACTACTAGACCACCTCAGTGTCTCCGTCTCTGTCTCACACACCTGTCATTACCCATTCATATTATATCCTAAATCTTTGGTGATTGATTATAATGGCTTGATTAATGCTTTTAGATTAGCCTTAATGCATGGCACATTGTTATCAATGCTTTTAGAAATGAGACCTTATCTAACTTCCACATCCACTCGTCCTGTATGTGCTTCACAGTTATTGTCGCTGCTGTACCTAATGGATTAATGTAACCCTTTGCTCTGTGTTTGCATTGTGCTCCGCAGGAGATTGAGCTGGTGCTGTTCTTTGGCACAGAGTATGTGGTCCGGCTGTGGTCGGCAGGCTGTCGCAACAAATATGCAGGCATCAAAGGACGCCTCCGCTTTATCAGGAAGCCCATATCAATCATAGGTGCACCTGGCATTTTCCTTTGCTCCCATTTAATACAACAGATGTTCATGTATTGTTCTTGTAGATCAACAACTTAGATCGTACATGAGATGTAAGGCTTTACTTTAGTACAATGTTTCCTTGAAACTGAAATGATTGCAACTCTGATTTGATTATCTTTCTTGTTTATCTGTCTTGATCTCTCTCACAGACTTGATAGTGGTCATTGCCTCAATCATTGTGCTTGGTGTAGGGTCCAATGGCCAAGTGTTTGCCACGTCTGCCATCAGGTAGAGTTTGTTCTGCATTTTATTGTTTACACATTCATGTAGCTGGAAGAAGAATCAGAAGCTAATGAGGTGTTGTTGTGTGTTGCAGGGGCATCCGTTTCCTCCAAATCCTGCGCATGCTACATGTGGATCGACAGGGAGGAACGTGGAGGCTCCTGGGATCTGTAGTCTTTATTCATCGACAGGTAGGTTGAAAGTATTCAGGCTAATGCTGAAACTATTTGCTTGTTTTTTAGCAATATTTATTTGGAGATTAGAAGAACAAAAAAAAGCCATCACTCCTGTTGCATCACTTAGCTGCAGTTTCTTCTATAGGGTGATTGCACAGACCAGACTTCGCCTTCCTGGTCCTGCTGTAATTTACTACTTATTACAGCAAATCCCATGTGCACTTTCAGAAATACGCGTGTGCGCATATAAGCCAACAGCAGACCTGGCTTTATAAGGAGAAGAAGAGAGATTGTCTCCTTTTTTTCTATCGTATCCTGATACACTTGTTTTAGTATTTTAATAGGCAGATAGACAATGTCAGAGGATGTCATGTTCTTTTCTTAATCCCTGAAGTAGACCATGTTCTTTGGTTATAGTCAAACCTGACATTCATGTCTCTTTGATGAATAACAAGAACAGGACCGATCAGTGAGGATTGTGTGCAAAGGTCAAGAAAATAAATGTAAGATGAGTCCAAGATGAGCCTAACATGATTTGTTGCCATGTCCCTGTTGTCAGACCTTATCAAATGATGTGCTCTGTTTAGTGGAAATATATACGCCTTTTGCAGTGTCAACAAGTTGGTGGAGAGGAACAGACTAAGCATGTTAGGATGTGTGCTCAGAATAGAATTTGAGTACTGAAGTGCTTGCTTTGTATTTGCTGTATTTTACCTGCATATATTATAAAATACACAATATTGCATGCAAGACTGATGATTACACATTGTAACTCTGACTTTCTGAATGTAGGTGAGGCTCTTTAACAAGGCTTTGTAGGTTTAGACACTCAGTCGTTTCACATTTATCACATTTACTTTGGCATTTATGTGCTCAACCAAGTGATGAGCCTTTTCAACGCTATGGGGCTGACCCTGTAAAGGACTAATACTCAGCCCATTGTGTATCCTTTACAGTATAGGGTTGGTAATCTTGAGAAACTGTACACTAGATTTTTAAAATTATCCAACCGAAAAACTGAGGACAGTGTTGCCAACTCTTTTCTAGCTACAAAAGTTCCCAAATCTAGCGAGAAAGTCGCCAAGTTGGCAACACTGACAGCCCGTCCCGTCAGGCCTCCCTCCAAAGCCACTCCCCCCAAATTATCATAATGAATGTAAATAACGAACATGGCTGTTGTTAGTACTCACAGCTGTCAAGCTATCAGCTTGTGGAAGACTCCCAGGCAGGTAGGTCGACAAGCAGGTAGCCCATCCAATCATTTCATTTGGCCCGAATGAAATGATTGGACGGGCTTATTACAGTCCTGCGACAGACACGGATCCCGTATGTTTTTAAAAAAGTCAGGAAGATGTCAAGTCTAGCTCGTGCACACTCACGCCTCCAGTATAATGAGGCTACAAGCTACTCTCTTCACCACACATGGACACAAGTAAGACCCAAACAGCACAATCATTCAGGAATAAACTGACCTGAGAAGAAGGAAGGTTGGCGTCAGTCAGCAGTTTGTTTGATATAATGCTCACGTGCACTGCCACCAACCTGGCTCTCGAACACGAGGAACATTTTCATAGTGTCGTCTTAGACCGACTTGATGTGTTTTTCAGGAGCTGATCACCACCCTGTACATCGGCTTCCTGGGCCTGATCTTCTCCTCCTACTTTGTCTACTTGGCGGAGAAGGATGCTGTGGATGAGGAGGGCAAGACGGGCTTCTCCAGCTACGCTGATGCCCTGTGGTGGGGTGTGGTAAGGCAGCTTAACTAGAAAATAGAAATGCATTGTATAGAAGTCCTTCACTGATGTTTTTGTACTCTGTGCATATTTGTATTTTTCCTAAATTTTGTTTTTTGCAATGCATATATTACTTGGATCCTTGAATGCTACTTGAATTTCCCAACACAGCGTACATACTTGAAAAAAGATTCTTCTCTCTAAAGAGCCGTAACAAAACAAATCTGCACAATGCACTCTCAAGTGGAGTCTTAACTGGAAAAATGATTGAGATGGCTGGCCACCCTAGTTACACCAATTATTAACCTCCTTGTGTTTTTATTTTCCTCATTGGGTCTTCGTGTAGCATGGCATGCATTGTGTTGCGTGCATTGTGTCGCAGGTGTGTTGATGTTTTTCCTGCGTAGAGCTGGTTTTGCTTATTTCCCTCTGTTACGGAGGCTCAGGTTTCCAGAGCAGTTAATTAAACATTTGAATTGAAAGCGCAGAGTAATGAGAAACCTATGGCAGCCTTGTGCAGGGGATCAGCGTGCCACAAAGAGGCGGTAATAAACCATTCACCTCTGGGCTCTTTGGCTCAAAGAACTTTTAGAGCACCAATATAAAGTGTCAGTTCCCTTAATTAAAACTTTAATTGTGGGATTACTACCTTTTTATGTAACGAGGGTTAGAGGGGTCACAGTGCTCCTCGCTGCTCTATGGAAAGCTGAAGAAAAGCTGTTATTTGTGTTGCTCTGTTCACAATCTCGAGAAAAGAATCATGTTGAGGGATTTGCATCTTTTTGTTTTTCTGAGACTGTAAACTTGAGAGTCATGATATGCTATTACAATAGGGTTTGGTCAGGTTTGTGAGTGCTTGTGTGTGTGCGCGCTTATTGAAAGGAGATTGCGCTGATTGGAGAATGGTAAGCTCCCCCGGTGTCCTTCTCTTGGCATGATTTCCACTTTCGGATGTGCAGGTGCAGGGCACAGCTGGAGGACAAGCCAATGCCATGATTCATATCCCCTTCTCTCTCACCCTCCCTTACCTTCCCTGTGCCTCTCTTCTTCTTTTGCCAAGTGCTGATGGTTAGGTAATGGCTGTTTGGTTTTAACAACCTTACTAACTTCATCAAGGACACAGTTGCATAAAAATAGACCTAGTTTTTGTCTTAAATATAACTTTAAGTTAAACTTGCTATAGACACTTAAATTTACCTGTTGCATAAAGCTTCCCTATGAGTGACTAATGTTAGACTTGCTTCGATAGCCTGTCGCGCAATGCATTATGGGTGAAATAAGACACTTCACAGAAGAGAAAAATTGGCGGATGCAACACCACACCAAGTATGGGAGAAAATAACAGAAAAGGTAAAAGGCATAAATCCAACAGTCGTGAAAACCGTTGAAGATGTTCAGAAACAATACAAGAATATGGCACAAGAATAAACAGTTGAAATAGTTAGCTAAAAGTGAGCTAAAAGTAGCTAAAAGTAATGGGTAAACAGTTGAGATAGTTAGCTAAAAGTTAACTTTAGCAAAAAGTTATGGATAAACAGTTGAAATAGTTAGCTAAAAGTTATCTAAAAGTAGCCTAATGAGTAAACAGTTGAAACAGTTAGCTAAAAGGTAGTTAAAAGCAATGGATAAACAGTTGAAACAGATTGTTGCCATAGCAACAAAACTCTCACTTCAGGCTTAGCCAGGGGAGAGGTGGCTAACATTAAGTCAGTCTTAATATTTATGCAACAGCCAGGCTTAATTAGACTAGTCTAACCTGACAATGTGAACACAGTGTGAAAGAGAAATTGAGAGCTGCTAAACATGCCGTTTTGTATTTGTGGTGCTTATGTACAATTTGAATTGGGTGTAATCACGCATGCAGTACATATGCTTGCAGATCAGCATTCTTTTAAACATGCATATATGCATTACAGACATGCACAAACACACACATATTCAAAGACCAGGTCTGTGACCTTTGTGTAGACATGAGGAGGTTTTTGCCACACACCCTACATTCTGAATAAGAAGGGTGTTTTTGAGTAGACCATTCCACTCTGATGGTCAGGAGGACATTGTTTAGTCATCGGATTTGTGGATGAGGGATTAAATCCCCCCCACCGCTCCACCAACCCCCCAACATACACCCACCCAACCTTCCCGCCCTTGCTCCTTCTTTTTTACTCCCAAAGCCCTTTTAAGTATCTCACCTTACATCAGCCGCTTTGTGTTCGCGCACAACGGCGGCTCACGCGGCGATAGTCCATAGACACCCACGGTAAGCCAAGTGTGTTCTGAATGTGTCAGAATTGGCTCGGCTTTCAGAGTGGGTGTACATGCAAATGCGAGAGGTATTTGTTTTCCCCCCTCACCCCGGCAAAATTCCTACACTCACTGAGGATTAGTGGTTGGGAATCTTATTCCCTTTGAGGAGCAAGAGCCTCAAATGCCCCGGCCATCGCTGACAGTTGTGGAGCAAGGCCAGAACGGCTGATGAACTTTCTCTTTATTGTCTAACTCCTGTTATAGACTGCTGGGAGAGCCCTGCATTGACTGACAATTTTCATTTTGTCAGCAGTGTGTTAAATGAGAGGGAATTTTGATATCTATCTTAATGTAGACCTGTAAGTTTTAACATGTCAGTAGAGCTTATTTACATTTATATTACATTTTTTATCAGTGAGGTTCATCTGAGTCTAAGGAAAGGATAAAGGAGAGGTATAAAGAACAGGCACTGGTGAAACTTAAATTTAGCTGAAATCACATCAGCTCCAAATGTCTTGACCTTTTTTTGCATCAGTGAAGGGCCGTGTATGTTACAGGATTTTTCTTTCTGTCACACATATGTCTACAGTCTGCTAATGATCATCTTAATAAATGTAACTTCATCCACTCTCTATCTTTAGGTGACTGTTACCACAATCGGCTACGGAGACAAAATTCCTCAAACGTGGATAGGCAAGGCCATCGCCTCCTGCTTCAGCGTCTTCGCCATCTCCTTCTTCGCTCTGCCTGCTGTAAATATTAATTTAATCTAAATCTTATTTGTTTCATTTAGTCTTTATCTTATTACAACTTTGTTGACTCCTGTTTAATTTATTTTTTTTCTTTAGGCATTGTCTTTATCCTTTTTTCAGATGTAATGATAAATATTTGAATTTATTTTTGTGAGATTTGGCATGCGCATTCCTAACCTCTACACTAAATGGTGCAACTTTAATATGATATATTTTCTTGCAACCTAATTCTTTTCCGATCAGGGTATCCTGGGCTCAGGGTTTGCCCTGAAAGTCCAACAGAAGCAGAGACAGAAGCACTTCAACAGACAGATCCCTGCTGCAGCCTGCCTCATCCAGGTACATTTTAGCATCCAAGCTTTACAAAATGTAGTGTAGTAATCCACGAGGTATACATTAAAAACCAGGTCAGACACCGTCCACCAATAATTTAACAGGAGACACATGTCCCTTATACCACAGTTTGTATTCTCAATCTTCTCAATCTGATCCTTATTTTTTTGAAAGGTGCAAACGTGCACTTTCCAGATCTTGGCAATGAAAGAAAACATTGCAAACTGAAAAGACTAAAAAAGTAACTATATTTGTTGTCTGCAAAGTCCTACTGAGCTGGAAAAGGTGAGCTGTATCCCACTTGCCAAGAGTGAAATGGTAGACGAACAAGCAGCTACCGTTGTGCCAAATGCTAACCACTACAAGGATTTCAATTACCCTGAACATACTGAGACACAACCACAGACAGTCTAGACACCTGTGACACAAAGACACCTGAATGTCTGCAGGACACTGACTAAATACTGCAGAAATCTACTCCATGATTTTCTGAAAAATGTTTTGCACCTTTCATGGGTTAGAGCAATTTAAAGTGCGTTACTAACAAGCTAATAATAAGACAGTACAAATATAGTTATAGTACAGTAGTAAACAATTGGAGACTAATACACAGGAATAAAAAGAAAAAAAAACCTACAAAGAGATTTTATGGAAGACAATATAATTTAGATAGAGGAATTTGTGTGAAACTTAACAAATAAACAGTAGCAACAGAAACATCACTTAAACCATCAATATTCTTTAAAGCAATTTACATGTCACTGAATTTGTGGTTGCATCGCTGGCTCAGTCCTATGGTTGGTTCTAAATTTTTATTTGGTCAGTAGAAGAAAATAGGACAACTATTAGAGGTTTTGTGGATCAACGCATTGACTAACACCAATTCTATGCTTTAACCTGTCCTCCTCAGACACTTTGGAGGTGCTACGCAGCAGAGAAACCAAACGGCTGTGCTGTTACATGGAAAATGTATGTTCTAACTCCAGAGGCCGTCACCACAGTGGAACCTGACAACTTCAGCCCTCACGTCAAGATACTGAACATATCGGTAATTATCTCAGTTCTCAGATTAAAGTGGTATTGTGTGGCTCATGATTTACTTTCCTCCACAGAACAGGACAAGTCTTTCCTTTTGAAACCACTCTATATCCTTCAAATATAAAGTTCTTTGATTTTCTGAGCTTTTGCACCACGGATAAATGCATCAACCAATCACGCTGTGAGGAACGAGTTGAGTGGTGCTTAGATTTATTAAACAACAACACGGAGGCTCTGTAGTCCGAACCAGGACGGCAAACTACTCCTTTCAACCTTAACAAAGGCAGCGCAGACCAGATCCACTCCTTCTGTTCTTACCTTTCACAATAAAAGCCCTAGACATATAATATTCGCAGGTGAGTACTGTATTTCGCTTTTTCGTGTCGTTTATTCGTCTTGCCCCTGGTGTGTAAAGGCCTCTAGGCACCCACCTTGTGACATCCTGCCTTGAATTCAACTACGGACATTTTCTCACATCTTTTTCTCTTCCACTGATTATTGTGTCTCTTCACTTTGGTGTATCCAATAACGATGAAACAAAAACATAAAAAAACTGCTCCCAGTCTTTAAACATGGGTCATATGATTATTTGCTAATTTTCTGGTTGTGGATGTCTCATTTTGAAATGGAAATGCACACATTTCTCATATGAGAAAAACATTTTCTTTTTAACTAGATATTTTAAATAATCCTTTGAACCCGAGGTGTGGAAAATCAAGAAGTCTACAGAAGAGCGATGTAATATAAAGCTGTCAGACTGTGATACTGCGGGGCGTATTTGCATACGTCTGGCCCACACCGCATTGTCTCCTTGTGCAGCTCACCTTTCACAACATTATTAGCTATGTTGTGCCGAGGCCATACGGCATAAAAGGGCAAGTTAAGTTCCCACAAACGTACACACACGCGGAAGGACTCACAACACACACAGATACACGTACACACAGAAGCCCCCCCTCCTCCCAAGGCCTGACTCCACCGGGATGACTCGAGGCCTTTGTCTCCGCCGGACAAAGACTCAGTCAGTTGAGATGATGTCACCGCCGCCTTTCTCATGGGAGTAAACCTTTGTCTAGTAGAACAACAACAAAAAAATCTTTGTGTAGCATTGAACCCACATGTATTGGGGAGAAAGAAGGCTGCTTCCGCTCTTTTCTGTTTCAGCATGTGACTTTCTCCTCTTGAATCTCCTCTCTCTCCCCTTTCTCTGTCTTTCAAGATTCCTCTCCTGTTTCCTCTCTGTTAAACAGACTTTATTTCACTTCCTTTTTCTTCCTGTCTCTTTCTGCATATTCAACTCTGCTCCTCTCTGCCTTGTCAATTTCTTTCTCATTCTCGTTCACAATGTTTTTCTTCCCTCTCCTCTTTATATCTAACTCCACCAGTCTCTGTTTCTTTATCTTTCTCTCTCTTAAACTCAGCGTTTGTTACAGTTTCTTCATGCCCTTCCATCTTTTTCTCTCTTTTTTTTCCTTCTCTTTCAGTCTTATGACACCCACCACCACCACCACCACCTCCCTCTCTCACTCTCTCCGCTAATGAGTCATTCAAACCTCGGGTATTTGGATTGAACTGCTGGCCACTTGGTCAATGCCAAAGTCTGATCCACTGAGTCCAAATAATGGAGTTTCCATAAAGGCCACGTCCATGACGTTGGCGTGGGTCAGTGGGTCTAAAGATTGGCCTGCAGGCACTATTTACTGTAGCCCCTCAGAAACTCACTGACTCACACATCACATAGCCATGATCTCAAAGACACTGAGATTAAACATGTGCCGCTGATGTCACCAGCGTGCGAGCACAAAATTTGGTAAGATTATGATGCACAACACCAATGGGAACTATACAGGTAGTAAAAGAAAATTATGTGTTTTGGTATTTCAATGCTTTTGGCATTAGCACGGCTAGTTCAGAGAATACGTTTCCTGGATTATTTTGAACACCTGAAACGTATTCAGGTATACTGTGTTGATAACAGGCTAGCACTTTGATCAGATAATATCCAGCTATAGTGTTACAATCTTGATGTGCATGTTAAATGGTGTGTAAAAGTTTTTCAGCCATTGTTATTCCTACTCATGACATACAGCACCGGAGGTGAGCCAATGTTGATGAAGCAAAGTTGAGAAGAAGGCTGCTTTAGGTTACAAAAACGGCTGCTTCGTCTCCAGTCTATATTAAAAGGTTTTGCTGACTGATCATACCTCTATAATACTATTGGCTGAAACTTCAGTTGGAACTGTTTTGTTTATGAGATTAAGAGGCGGTCCAAATCTAATAAAATCTTTCTTGCCACAACAGTCCCATACTGACATTCCTGTCTGCACAGATAATACACAAAACACAGAAACAACAGAACAAAACATTATAGGCAACGAATCGTTTTTTTCTTTATGAAACATTTGCTCCCGGCATGATTTGAAGCCTTGTAGATAGCATCACTGACAACCCACCCCTCCAAGAATCACCACATTATTGTGGTAAGAGGGGTTTGAATGCCCCTGTGACCCCTCGAGCTTTTTTGTTAGTCTCCCAAAATAGTTTTGCCTCTGAGGCATAATAATAAAGAGTGATTCTAAGACCTCTATGGATTTGCTTCTCTGGAAAGAGGGACCCTGCCTGGATTAGTGAAACTGTGCTGCATCCACAACTGTGAGAGAGGCTTGCCAGTAAGCAGTTGGTGGATGTGCTCAGTAAGTACTACAGGGCCACCAGCACGTTACCTACGGGTGGGGGGAAATAAATCAACACTGCATAGTATCAGCCGCTACTCTGTCTTTCAGAGGTTGTGACGGGCTCGGTCTTAAAGCTAGAGTGAAGATACATGAAGATGTCATGTTAGCTTGGCGTGAAGAACGCTGAATAACACTCCAAAGTTGCGTTAAATTTTGGCGAGGAAAAAACTGGCATGGCCAATTTAAAAAGGGTCCCTGACCTCTGACCTCAAGATATGTGAATGAAAACTCTGAGATGAACAGAGTGAAAACTGTATCTTATTAGATAAAACAGATGTTGACAAACTGCATAATTTGCAGTTGAAAAAATGTAATAAATTGCAATATATCGCAATATTACCTTATGGCAATACTCGTAAAATGTTTAAAATCGCAATAAGATTGAATCGTGACTTAAGTATTGTGATAATATCGTATCGTGGGGCCTCTGGTGATTCCCACCCCTAATATTGCTACACCAACTGCGAGACTATAGGTGTCAGATGCATTGCCAGTCGAATGACAGGCGAAGGACTGATCTCTGGTTACACAAACTGGGTATTGGGATGTTGCATGTCACCTGTCTAGTCTAGTAAAGGTAGAATGATCCCAGCTAGATACAATTTAACTAATTTTCAGATGGAAAAGCGTGACGTAAAGGATCAAAAGCTCTCTTTTTGACCATGGCATCATTTCGTATCGGGACAATTTGTCAAACTTTGCTCTTTTGAATTTATTCCATTGCTATGTTGTAATTCTTTTGATCATTTTCAGCTGTTTACACAATGAGAATAGCTCTTTAAATACTATTAATTGTGATTACAATTTCTCAACATGATAGTCCCGACACACTTCCTGTTTATTAACTGTGTTGATGTCTCCTGTGTCTGTCAGAAAAAGGGGCCCAAGAGGAGGTTGAAGCCCAGAGGTAATGGAGCTATGGGTGTGGCCTCAGAGGGAGCTGTATCAATCCCCCAGATCACCTACGATCATATTGATGACTCTGAGGAGAAGAAAGATGACTCTTTTTTCCTAGAAGAGCCACGAGGGGCCGTTGAAGGTAATTTACAGGAAAGACTCTTACTGTATGTTACTGCAATTTACAGTGTCCCAACTGATATCAAGTAGATATAAAGGGTTATTGTCACGCACTCATTCTTCAGTCTGAGGTCCACTAACTCTACAGCATGTTTTTCAAAGAAAATCGGCTAAACTCTACTCCACTGAGTCCTGTTTTATTTCTGCTTCATTTTGGACCTCTTCATAACAGAATTTGTATTCAAAACTTGACATCTCAGAAAAATATATGTTCTGAATTGTGTTGAATATTGTTGTGAAGCTATCTTTGCTGTTTTAATACAGTTAAAGGCCAGCTGGCAACGAAGCTCCTCCTCTTAACACAGTTTTGTCTGATGAAATAATGTGTGTTGAGGGCTGTGAAATGATGTCATGCTCCCTTTAAGGCCTTGGAAACCCATTATTTCAGTAAAAGTCTGATGTGTTTTTGCATTCAGGGCATTTAAATGGCCAACTCCATGATGAATTACATTTTTTATGGCAGTTGCTTTGGAAATATTAGCGGTCAGCTTGTACCTTTGTGTTGGCAAGTCTTTCTCCTATTATTTTTAATGTCTGTGAAAAAAATACCGTAGATACACTTAAATAACATCCCCCTAATAATTCTGTTGCCAGCTTAACAGATCTAATAATGCAGTTATTTTTTACACATTTAGGCGCGTAGGGTCACCACAAAAACTAGAAACGAGAAAACCAACGTTTTGCTGTGTTACATTCAGTAGGCGATCACACGCTCACTCTGAACTCTGTTGGGTGCTCACTGTTGATCCTGGTGAGAAATCATGCTAAATCATAATTACTCAGTCATCTCAATAGTTCATTCTTCGTGGAGCTACAATTATATATTGGTAAGACATGATAAATGTGTGACAGAGGGTAGTGATTATCTGTGTACACCAGGGGTCGGCAACCTTTTTGAATTTGAATGAAGTGCCATTTTTACATTTTCTTGTTAATCAGTGTGCCATATCAACATTAAGGTTAACATGAAGTTTAATTCAAATCTCCAACTGACTGTAATTTTATTTTATCCATATAGACAACGTGCATAGCAACATTTTAAAAAAAACATTTCTCTCCCATAATCAGGACATTATAATTACAAGAAGGCTGCCATCCTTATGAAAACATCCACATCTGAGTGGAAACCATTAACCCTACCAACATTCCACCAATCTTGTTCATCAGCAATAAACTTAACAAACTCTGCAAGAAGGCCACGAGTACTATCCAATCAGAGGCAGAGTAGGGCGAGTCTTTGTGTAATGCAGGTGAGGGAAAAAAAACAATCAAACTACCGTAAATAACAGTACGAGCAACTGCCAATTGCTGTGAAAGAGGTAATTTGGCATGGGGATGAGAGGGCACTTCAACATTTTCAAAGAAGTCTCTTATTGCTAGTGTGCCATTGGTTACGCTACCGCGTGCCTCAGGTTACCCCTGATGTATACCATATTGGCCAATCTCTCTAAGGCATGCTATATACTGGTGTAAATACAAGCTTACGTACAGCCTCACAAAGTCTTAGTCATATTTAAAATTCTATCATTATCTGAAAGTCATTGTTGGTCTTGAAGTACAAAGTGATTACAGAATAGACAACCTCTTTCAATGTGGTTTTTAGAGATAATCTTGTGCAAAAGGTTGCAGCTTGGTTCTCTCAGTTCATACAAACAGTGGAGACCATTAGACATTATGGGATGAGTTGCTATGTGCTGGTTTCTCATTTTCACACAGTAAACAGAGGCCCTATCCCTGATCCCCTTAGACCCAAGATGGCTGCCAGGTGTCTTCAGTAGGCCAGATGGAAGCCATTACAGTCTCAGCAGTGATTAGAGGTCATGGTTACAAGCTCTTTACTGCTTCGCTTGTCCCCTTTGCTGGCCACAGACACTCACACTGGGCTTAAGTGGGTAAAAAAAAACTTTAAAATACGGGCTTGTCAAGGTTACAAGTGGGAATTTCTTGTTATACTACTTGCAAATTGCCAATTTTGCTGCAGTCATGCCAAAGACAAGTTGTGTTTTCTTCTTGTCATCGGGCTGAAAAAAGCTCAGACAAAATGATGCCGTTGATTTCAGAACATTCAGTATCCAGATAATTGTGATTCTTATTTGTTGCCAGCACAATAGAAACTATATTTTTTGAAATGCAGATCTATACACGCAGTATATGATTGATGGTTGGTGGTTAAGGGGGCCGGTGGTTTAACTTCCTGTGTTAAAAGCCATCCCCGCCAAATGAATTGACCCAGACTCCAGGTTAATAAATGTACTTTACGAGTTTTTCCTGTCAAAGCGTGCCATCATAAAAGGAGCCGGAGTGACATAAAGTTGACATAAAGGCAGACCATCACAAGAAGAGCAACCACTTATGAGAGGAAATGTTTAGTTTCCTGCCTAATTGGGTGGATCTTAGATAATGAAGGAAAACATGTGTCTTAAGCTCATGTGGAAAAAGCAATCAAGTCAAACTTAATGGCCAACAAGTTAGAGAGCACATTTAATCCTGAATTCAGTTTCTTATTTACTAGCAACAAAACAAGCTAATCTTATGTTCTTCTAATAATTTTAATGTTTTGCTTATTTAATCAGTTAATAAACATAAACACACATGCTGAGACTATGGAGTGGAAAAAGGAGTTGGCCAAGCTGTGGATGACATAAAACCATGTAAAGAAGCCAGCAGCCTGCAGCCTGCTGTCACTAATGATGATGTGTAGAGTTGAAACAGCATGAGGCTGTATGATGTCTGCTTCAGATCCAGCCATAAAACAGGCATCTGCAACGTCAACTGTCCACATTAGAGCTGCTGCTTTTTTATTTATTATAGTTTTAACCATCACTGATTCTAAAAGAAATGTAAGCGTAACATGCATTAGATCTTTGTATGTTTTATAAAATACTTGTTCTAAATAGCAGACTGGTTTGATTTAGATTTTGCTGTAAGGGTTTATGAGTCCGCTACAATAAGCTGCATGGTTATGCAGTTTGGTTGTTTGCATACTACATAGTAAATTATTGCATTAAAAGAAAATATGGATGAATAGACAACGTCATCTGTGCTTCCCATCATGCCCAGAGTGGTGCAGGAATGAGTCCTAAAACCCGGAAATGAGTGAGCATTTTTGCACTTCCGGTTCCCTCGTCTGGAAGTCAATGTTTTGTTTTTTTTTATGTTTTTTTTAGTTAGATGCCTGAAATAAGGTCTGTGGTTAACATAAGTTTAAGAGATTTCAACGTTTTGTTCTACGATATAAAATGCGTCAATAAATATATCCCACTGGTGAATTTTGAAGCCTGTATATGTCTTAAAAAAGGCGGTTGCTAACAAGTGGCCAAATGAGACTAGTCTAACTACTAGACTAGTTTGTTTATAGCTTAACGTTAGCTTTTCACTTCTGGCGATTACATTCACACTTCAAAAATCCTAAAAGTGGGGTTCATTTGTGGAGATTATCTTGCTGAACAAAATGTGTAAGTATCATAAACGTTTGTTTGCCACAGAGCTTATTATCTGCAATAATCCAAAACCCAACGGAAAAATCCCATTGGTTTTTTGTCGAGAGAGCCAGGGCGATGCTAACTTACAGGTTGGCCTACAAAAATACATCATCCCTGGAGCACTCTATTGTGTTGTCTCTTCATCTTTTTCTCATTCTTTTTTTGTCACTTGGGGAAAACAAGTGGAAACAAGTTGTGAAAACAACATTGATATATCAACACATTTTAAGATGATAAGGCAAATTTGTTAGCAAACAGTTGCATATTTTTACCTCCAGTGTCTCTGTCAACCTGGAGAATATAAGTCCAATATTCACTCTTCTTTTAGCTCTGTTTTTTTGTCTCTACCAACTCCTGAGAGAAATATTTGTCTCTTTAGCTGCTAAATGCTCCACTATGTTCTCCAGCTAGTCGTCGTGTTCGTCTTCTTGTTGGTGTTGAGCAGGTAGTGTACAGTGGGTAGTTTTAGACTGAGAGCAGCTGCCTGCTTTGGCCAAAAATGACGCTTTGAGAAAAGTGAGAGTGAACCAACACAGTTGCAGGCTGGACAGCTAAACAATGAGCTCACTATTTAACTTTGTAAAGCTGAAGGGAGCTGCAGATTCAGGTGATAATTTTCTGTAAATTCCTCATCACAAGCAACCCCCTTCATCTTGTGTCACATTGTTTTCGTATCTGATACATAATTATTATAAAAATATTGATTATAGCCGCAATAAATAAAACATATTCAAGGGAAGACCTTGGCAACAGACATCAAATTTGTTATTTCAAGTTTAAAAGTGACAATTTGTATAGTCACTGAATGGATAAAATAACCTATGTTTCTTTCAAAAATAACTTTGCAGGCTGTAATTTTCCTGAAAAGGAGGAAATGATTGTGCAACAAGAATGCTGTTGTGATGCAGAATGATGATTGCATAAACTGGAAGGGCGTGTGTCATTGTTGTGTGCTCCAGCCATTTTGCAGTCTCGTATTAACCTTCTTCTTCTTCTTCCGCCTTTCTTCGCAGGAATCAACAGAATGTTCAGACAGACAGGTGAGTGCTCTTAACTCCTCCGTCACAACTGAGCTGCACTAAATGGGATTTCCAGGGATTACGGGTTATGGCATTTTGTTATAGAGATGATGTCAACACATATTTTAGTGCACTCTGGTCTCACGATAACTCCAAGTTTCCATTCCATAATCTTGTATGTTAAGGCATACACTGTGCCTAAAGCACGTTGAGACTCTTTTATTGACCTGTTATTCTTTGTCAAAACTGCACAAAGATGACGTATATAGTGTATATGTGATCACTGCACTGTCTAACCAGTGGCCCCTTCCACTGGCTAAGTACTTCTTTTTCTCCTATTAAAAAGTCCTCTGTGTTAATCATTAGCTAGCCTGCCTTTTTAATGTGGCCCAGACAGTATTTTAATTAGACTCGCTGGCTGGCTGGGCCTTTGTCCCCAACCGGACCAAACCAGAGCCAAGCACAGAGACTCAGACACTGGTCCTGGGCTGACCTGGCCTGTTTTCTTTACTGGGTGTCCTGCCAACACCACGGGTGAGGAACAGGGCTGGCCTGGCTAGGAATGGACAGGGGCCTCGGGGACCGTGGGGACCTAGACTGGGACACTAAAGAGAGAGGGGGGGAGGGAGGGAGGGGTGTGGAGTTGATAAGCGGCCATTGTGGAGCTCCAGTGGTCAGAAATAAACTGGTCATTGTTTGATTTAGTCAGTGTCCGGCTTATCGCTCCACTTATCTGTCTGGCCTCACCCTCCTCTCTGTCTGTGAGAATCTCTCAATGGAGCGCCCTCTCTCTCTCTCTCTCTCTCTCTCTCTCTCTGTACCTTTATCTCTCTTCTCTGCACTCATTCTTTCTTTCTCTCTCTCATACTCTCCCAGCCAAACACGTTTGCACTGATGGGCCAGATAAAACTACATATTGTTAATAAACCCTTATCCTGTTTGTGTAGCCGATAAGCCAGGTCACGTCTCCTTCAGTGAGCTGAGGTTGAGGCTAAAGGTGGCTCTTGTTAGCTCTGGTTACCCTCCTCTCCTCCTCTCCTTCCCCATCTCTCTCTCTCTCTCTCTCTCAATCGCTTTCTCTCCTTCCGGATTGGACAATGTTAAACAAACTCGATGATGGAATACAAGAGAGGTTGAATGGCTTTTGCTTGAGTTGGACTGGTCATTCATACAGATTTGCCTCTCCATTCTTTATCACAATGGAGGCCTGGTGGTTTGGTGGAGAGACTTGTCAAACTCAGGCGCTGACAGTCTGACTGCAGGTCACGACCTCACTACACATGTTGTTCTTTGCTGTTGTTTTTAGCCGTGCCAGCAGCCAGCCAGCTGCACTGTTGAACCGGAGCTCTGCAATTTCTGTTTCCTCATATAAACCGTTCAAAAACATGTAACTCAAATACTTTTCCCAGCGGCCATAAGATGATTCCACGTTTCATATATAGAAGTTTTGCATCCTTTGGAAACCTACATGTTAATTCAGGACTTTAGCAAATCTGTTGTACTCCAAATGGTTGAACAATGAAGAAACGAGGGCCGGGCGATATGGAGAAAATCAAATATCACAATATTTTTTACCAAATACCTCGATGATGATATTATAGGGTTGACCATTGGTGCTTTTACGGAATATTTACACAATGAGATTTCTGATCATCAGTAATGTGGATATGACTAATTGGATAAAGGCAAATAAAACAGCTAGAACAGTCTGGTAAATTCAGAAAATTAAATCTTCACTGTTATGCAGCCTTTAAAACCAGGAAAAGACAACTCTTATGCCATAGTACGATATTTTGATATATTCATATACTCATTGATATAAAGGATATTGTTTCAACTTTTTTTCCTTTCTTCTTTTTCCCCTTCTTCTCCTTTCTTTTAACTCTTTTTGCATGGCATCAGGCCCTCCTCAGCATTCTTGGTCGTCTTTCACTCTGAGCTGCCCTGGCTCTCCAGGTATCTGTCTTTGTTTCTTTGTGTCTGCTTTTATGTTTTTCATACTCACAATTAAATATATCTGTACTTCTCAACTTATTTTCGCCTTGAACCACAACTTTGCCATTTGTCCATTTCACTTAACATATGAAATTCATTGCTCTATGATGTAAAAAACATGTGAATTAATATGTACTTGAACTGTTATTCTGTATCTAGTAGCGCTAGAGCAGTGGTTCCCAACTCGGGGTCCGGGCCCCCGTTAGGGGGTGCGCCAGGATTTGTCTGCTCTGAGGTTGTCAAAATTTGATTTGTTCATGTACTAAAATCATAATCACCAGATCTTTTATACAAAAGTCTGTATATAAAACTATTTAAAAAGATTTATATTGTTTTATACTTTGTAGCAAAATCTAGTGAAATATTCAATCCATATTTGTTGGTGTTTAGCCTTTCAAAAACAGGTTTTCTTTTACAGTTTGCTCTCCCGCTTGATGCACACAAAGGGAGGACCGCATCTGTGTTAACGGGGCAGTCTAGCAGCAATCTAACAGCACCATAAATTACCACTATTAACCAAAAAGCTATTTTGGCTCTATTGCTATTATATTAAATTAATTAAGTCGTTACCAAAAGAAAGATCATATTATGTATCTACATTCGCTTTGCAAATCTGTCAAGATGTCATCACTTTATTTATGTTGAAGAAACTGACGAGTTATATTCATTAAATAAAGTTGATTCAATAAAAAAAGACTAACTCATTTAATACACTGAATCACTTTATTCAAAGTGAGGATTTTTTCAAACACTTCCTCAGCATAAATTAAGCAGAATTAAACTTTTATACAGATTACCAGCCTAATATGAGTGCACTGGAATTATTATCCGTTATCTCTGTCCTTTGCAGTGAGGAGGAATCACGATCACAGCACCTCCGTCGACATCTCCCGCGCCAACAGCTTGACAGATGAGCTGGACTACATGACTGAGGACATTCCCCTGCCGGTGGTGAAAGCTCAGTAAGTCCCTGAAAATGTCTCCTCTGCTCCTCTCTTGAGCCCCCATTTCTCTCCGATCCATCACCCTGCGCTGACCTCCATTCTTTGATACATATAATACTGATTTCCCTACTTGTCGTCGTACCTAAAGGCCTTTTGTCAGACCGGAGAGCCCCTCTAGCTGCTCTCTAAATGAAGTTGTTTTGTTGAACTCTCTTGAGGGTTAAAGAGACTCTCGAGGGCCGAGGCCATATCAGGTACAGAGAGTTATAAAGGGGATTATCCCTTTAGTCTTGAGGGAAATGTCAAAGAAATCCCTCTCAATAGGTTGTAGGACATGTTAAGGTACCGGATGGCTTGTCACCACATGCCCTCATAGGACTGAGAATGTTGGTTGCTGTGTGAATTGCGAATCCGTGTTCCTTCCTCCCGCTGACCCGCTCATTCAAAAGAGTTTCATTAATGTGAACCAAAATTGAATTCTGATGTAATTAGATTTTCTTTGCTTCCTGTGTTAACATGCTGTACCAGAGCATGTTAATGACCGCTACAAAAACACTTTACTCCCCATTATTTCTCTACTAACGCCTGCTTTTTCACCAGTATCAGACCAGTACTCCCACATTGTGTTTACACTGTCAACAGTTACTACGAGTGTTCACATAGAAGCAAAGTGGAAAGACTTTGCACAGAAAACATGTCAACACTATTGTTTGGCTTAATCCCAGCAGTGGGAGACTGCTGGAGTGCCTTTCCCACTGGGACCGAGTCATGTGGCATCATAGCATACAGATTAGGTGATTACAAACTGAGCAGGCAGGTAATACCAAGTCCCATAGGACTAAATGCAGAAAGTTAGATAGATTATGGGCTTTAAAACAGTCTGAATGCTCCGAGGGGCTGCCATGTAGTTGATGTGTATGTGGTTGTTGCCTCTCATTAATAATGAATGTGGTTAATCCATAATGCCTCAGGTGACAGCTCATGTGCACTGAAGGCTTTGAGATGCAGTTTGAGTGTTGTGCAGTGCTGCGACTTATTGACACACAAGTATTTATATTGCATTTAGTCCTTTTGTATGTGCTGGTAGTGTATACATATTTACCATATTTTAGTTCATTTGAGTTAACAGAGAGTTGTATTGCTCGGTTTTCCCCATGATGGCACACGGGTGTTGTTTTGGTCAGAAACTTTTATTTATAGTCATTTATATCCTTTTGGCGGTTGCATTTTCTGACCAATCTTACTGTGTTTTTATGAGCCATTTTGTATTGCAACATACTAGGGGTGTAAGAAAGCATCAAGTCTCGCGATATTAAGTTTTGTGATACTGTATCGATTCTCAAAAACACTGTATTGATTTTTAATTAATAGTTTGGTAAATACTTTTTAGGTGGCAGTGCGTTTTTCATTATTTATTTCAATTAGATTTAAAAAATCGCAATATATCGCCTTGCTTAGTATCGCAATATATCAGAATATATTGAATCTTAACCCCTGTATCATGGTACGTATCGTATCACCAGATTCTTGCCAATACACAGCCCTACAAAATTCTGTATATATGTTTTCAAATGTATTGAATTGGATTTGATCTAATAGCTACACAATGTAGTCCTTTCTAACGTATTGCAGAGCAGCTAATGTGATGCTAGTGAAAACGACTTTGTGAAAATGAGACTAGATCTTTCTATATTGTTTAAGGTCTTTTTGTTACTTATTCTCAGTATGTACTCTAAGTGTGTGTATACATGTGTGTTTATCTTCATACTGTAGATGCGTGACAAAGGATGTTGTTCATAACTATATACATTCTTCTCCCTCCGTGCAAATCTACAGTCACCTCTGCTCTACTCACCTCCATCTCTGGCCCTTTGGCCTATTCACTCTACATCCTCCTCTCTGTGCCCTCTTGAAAACAAAAAGCTTTAGTGCACCTTTTGTACAGAGGAACACAGAGTCATTACCATATAGGGTGAAAACCTTACAGGTTTCTACCAATTTCCAGTTTTAGTTCAAAATATCTAAAGGGTGATAAAAAGCTCCCCAACCACAGAGGATCATATGAATGTAAAAGTATTAACAAAACAAACTTTTACAGTAAAACGAGAGTTATGAGCAGCAGAACGCTTCTTCTCTCTCTTGCAGTCTTTTGGCCTGCCCGTTCGTGGCATTGTTCCAGGACTCTTTCTCCCCACAGCACTTGAATTCCTCAAGGCCCTGTACTGGCTCTCAGTGTACAGTGCAATTCTTCTTTTCTCTTTTTTTCCCTTTCCTCCACCTCTCCATCCTTCCATCCACCCTGATCTTATCTGCTGGTCAAAGGGAGAATGTGAAAAAATGTCATCCTTGACATACCACAGAAACCACGACTAGCCACGACCCAAACTCTTATTAATCATTTAGAATTTGATACGAGCGCCACTCCTGGAAAATGTGATTATAGTTTCTCATTTTTTATTTTCTGGGCTGTTTTTCTTTTTTAAATAGTTTTTTTTTTATTAGTGCTTAAGAATAAGTCTGGTTCATGCTTGAAACTTCCTACCTTAGCCAAATATTTGTCCTCACAAGTAGTGACAATACTGTATTAGTATCTAAAAGTATAGTTGGCATCCTCCATCCATGAAGGAAGATAACTGAGACCTAATGCAGCGTGCTGATGCGTAAAGAAATGACTATGTACCAAAGAGTATAGAAGCAAAGAGACAAAACTCTGGTGTTTTTTGACAACAGCCTCTGCCGCCATTTTGGACTGAAAATGCTTATTATATTTATAATATTTTATTGTTCAACACAGGCCATTTTGGTAGAGCATGACAATATAATAGAAATAATTTAGTTTTACGTTTGTACGGCACTGTGTAGGCGGACGTTTTACTGGCGTCCGGTAGTCGCTTTCAGTCCAAAATGGTGGGAGCTTAGCTCTGCTGCTGTGCGCTGATGTTGCAAAGGAACGAACAATTGACTTTCACTTCTAAGTAATATACGTTCTTTGTACGTACTAAGTCATATGGTATTGTGTGCTGTGCCTTTTTATTATTGATGGTCTCTGCCAGTGGTGGAAGAAGTAGTCAGATTCTTCACTGGAGTAAAAGTATCAATACAAAACTGTGAAAATCCTCCACTACAAGTAAAAGATGTGCATTTAAAACCTTACCTAAGTAAAAGTATGGAAGCATTATCAGTAAAGTGTACTTACAGTAAAATGTAAAAGTAGTCATTGTGCAGAACCACGTATCTCTAAAAAGTCATCTTTTCATGAGCTCAGAAAAAATAGCCATTTTCAGCTTTGTGACGATGCATTTTTCCGGCTGATACAAGACGCTTTTTAAATAGTTTATTGAGCTTAAGAAGTAGGAGAGTTTTCTCAACCCATAAAGGAACATTGCATCCTTCAGTTTATTACAAACATTCAAGTTCAAATTCAACAAATTGCGATATTTGGACAGGAAGAGTATGAAGAATTGAAATCTGAAAAGTAACTAAAGCTGTCAGACGAATGTAGTGGAGTAAAGAGAACAAGATTTTCCTCTGAGATGTAGTCGAGTAGAAGTATAATGTAAAATACAAGTACCTCAAGTTTGTACTCAAGTGCAGTACTTGAGTAAATGTCCCATTCCACCGCTGCTCTCAGCTGTGGCATTGTCTCTATCATACATCATGAAATGATTGATAGAGTTTAGAAAGGAGTGTATAAATAAATAAATGTCACGCTAAAGTAATAATGAAATTCTTCCTTTGTTATATGTTCGGACATGTGTGAGTGAAGTGAACCCAGATGGTTTTAGGAACTGTTGCACAACTGCAAGGTGATAGCTTGCATCTCGACACCAGCTACCATGCTTCCAGTATTACTGTCAAAGTGACACCGAAACCCAAAGTGCTCCTGAAGTGATACTTCAGGTGTGAGCTTGTTGTAAAAGAATATGCAAAGAAACATGTCAGAGCCCTTGTTTTCCTAACAGAAGATGGCGCTATACTCTTTTACATTGTATAGGCAACATACTGGTGCAGTATGCCATAAAACAGCCCATAGCCTGCTGTTTTAGGGCCCTATTTGCTCATGACGTTCCTCATTATCATTAATACAACAAACTGTTTTATAACATTTCATGGTACAATTGGATCTTACGCAGTTAATTACAGCATTAGCATGCTCTCATATTTTCTGCCAGTCGATTTTTAATTAATGTCCCTTGAGCAGATGTTGGAATCATCTGGACATTCTTAATAATTACATCAAATTACATTCATTTTAATCGGTGAAGGAAAATCCATCATGTGTCATCTCCTGGACACGTTTACATGTTTTGTACATGTTTTTTTGATTACCCCTTTTTGTGTATCTGACCGTTTGCGTGTGCATGTGGGCGTGGGACCTCTGGGTGTTAAGTGTGTGAGAGTGAGTCTTCCAGCTGCAGAGACAGACAGTGTCTTTATGTATCAATTGCAGAGCTGCTGGGCCCATAACTCAGCTGTAACAGCCGAGCTCAGATTTGTGCCGTGCTGGGCACATTTCCATAACTGGTTTGTTTTGCTCCTGGTGTCACGCCACTAAGGACAGCGCTGTCATCTGGCATCCTTATCTGGCATTCTGCAGACAGCTACCAGATCCACCCATACTGCCTGAGGTGATTTGCACGCACACTGGATCAGTTTTCTGTTGTTTTATATCCAGGAGTTGGAGTTCCTCCACACCTTCCAGCCTTTAATGCAGATTTGACATGAGCTGGCTCTTTCCTCAGTTTAGCTTGGTGCTTGTTCAAACAGCCCTTATTCTACATTTCTGGTGCCTCTCTATCACTTTTATTCCTCTGTGACAGCGCTGGCTGGAACGTTCCACTGTTTGTTTTTGGTTCACGGAAGCCCCCAAAATGAGTGTGTGTGTGTTTGTGTGTGTGTTTGTTCACATGTGCGTGAGGCATCAATACAGCTGGCTGTGACGTCTCTGGGCTTCTGAAGAGGAAGTGGTGCAGGGCAGCGTCCGCACGCAATCATGTCTTTTGCGCCTCTGAACCCAAAACATACACACACACACCTACATAAACACACACAAGCGTGCTTTTTCCCCTCTGAGAGGATAAATCTTTATTATTGCCTTGTTTGTTTGTTTAAAACCAGCCTACAGTGATTTGTTGGATTTTATGAAATACCTCAAAACAAAAAACAAAAAAACACATGCACATGTTCCACAACCGTCAACATCCCATTTCCCTTTTACTGTAAACACTTCCTTCACTATTTGTTTACTGGGCCCTGTGTAAATGAGGCTCAGTTTTGTTACAATTTGGCTTGGTATGATACGGTGTGATTTTGATTATGTAAGTTGTCATTTAGTGGTTAAAGCTGAAGTTGGTAACTTTGAGCAAATATGATATAAAAAAAAATATTTTTTTATAAAATGGTCACTATATCCTGACAGTAGTGCATGAGACAGATGATCTGAAAAAAGAAAAATCATGTTCCACTGTGACCTCCTGCGCTCCTAATGGCATCTGCAAGATTTCACAGTGCCAAAAAAAAGGTACAGACAGGAACAGTCTGGCTGCGCACCAACTTATGTTTATTGTTAATAATCATAGGATATTATTTAAAAAGCTCACAGTTGATGTTATTTTTCATTTAGTAGTTAATTTAACACGCTATTGTGCTGCTAACATTTAATGAGCATGCTTTTTCTGTAGTTATAAAACATTATAGCTACATGCTATTTTCTATCTGGTTTATAATTCTGTTTATTATAATTCTGTCTCATTCGTTTAGGGCTCATTGTAACTGATACTAGTATAATACCATATACTGTGAAGCCGTGATATTTTCTGAGATGGTTATTGTACCGTGAAAATCGCATACTGTCACAACCCTAGCTGTAAAATGAGAAAGTTTGTGACCCGGCCGCCAGGTTGAAAACATCTGAGCAAAAACCAAGCACATCACAGCATACTTTCTCATTTTACAGCTTAACAGTACACTATAATCTGTTCCTGAAAACATTTGAGGCGAGAAATAGGAATTACAGTGACAAAATCTTGATTCATATTTGATCAGTGCTGCCTAGTTTGACATTTTGATCGGAGTTCGTGAGTTTCGCCAGCAGTGATTGACAGCTGCACCAGAGACAGCTCGGCTCTGATTGGTTGTTTTTGTTTGGGCGCGGTAGAAACTTGCAAATGCCATTAGGGGCACTAGGAGGAGGTAGAGGAACATGATTTCTTTCCACAGATTATCTGTCTCATACACTACTGTCAGGATATAGTGACAGTTTTATACAAATAACTTGCAAGCTAACTGCAGCTTTAACTGTAGGATGATATCATAACAAACCGCGGCCGAGCTGCTGATCCTAAATACACCCCAAAGCAGAATGACATTTACCCTCTTGGAAAATGAGTAAATGTTTCCAAGTATTAGGTCCCAAACAGAGGAAGGCCTTGTTTAGTTGATTGCAGTGATTATGTCCTATCTCTCTGTCTCTGCTGTAACACCCTTCCCCCCCCCCTCTGGTCTTAGTATAACGGTATCATCTCTCCGCCTCTCCACATGTACCCAAAAGAGAACTCTCCTGGTTCTTTTCTCTGTCTAGCAGCACCAAATAAGTAATGCCTGTCATCTTGTGACCTGAGGCAGTCGGCCCTTCCTCCCTGCTGGGTGTGTCCAGGTTCTCCACCCTCCTCCTCCTCCTCCTCCTCCTCCTCCTCCTCTTCCTTCTCGTGTCCTCTCAGACCTGTAAAAGCCTGCATGGGCCACCTGCAGGCAGCTCTTAATTAGTTCCCCTCTTACAAGCTAGCCGGAGATAAACAATGAAAAGCCACTGCAGCGCCACAGGAGGGATTGCAGGCAGAGACACATGCATCATGGGCCTGTCCTCTTCAAGTAGGGGCCTCTCTCTGCTGAGCAACTGGCGTCTTTTGTGCAGAGCTCTGAACAAATTGACTTTTTGTCCATGTGGCCTCTGTATGCCCGTCTTGTACACTGTACTCTGATATTGATGGCACGGAGGGGTGTTCCAAACATATGGTGTTTAGTCAAGAGGAAAAATCTAAAATGCATTCATGGTTTCTGTCACAGGAGTCTTTTTAAACCTTGGATATTGTCACTTTGACAAATGTTTGTGATATAAGTTCCCCCCAACAGCATGCCCCCCCCTCTACCTCAACTTTGTGCTCCAAAACATGTGCTGACCATGAAGTTATTTTATGGGGCTTTATGCACGATTCAACAGTGAATCTAATGTGAAAATATCCAGTAAATCCTCTTAGTATTTTTGGCTTTACTGCCAAGTATTAGAACGACAAACTAGACGAGGCAAGGGCCCCACTTTGGGCACATGCACAAGACACAAATGCACACACACATGCACACAGACAAACGGATGGGGTACGATCCGTGGCCTCCTGCCCTGCAGCAAGAAAAGCTGCCCGGGTGCTGCTGCTGCTGCTTTATGAAAAGATAGAGAAAGAAAAGAACAAATTGTGCCCCAGTTTCTTGACTTTCTGCCAATTTCTAGAGCATAAAAAAGACAGAAAATAGCCTTGGTGCAGTAAAACAGCCACACACTGATTCATATTCTCTGGACAACAGAACTGTGCATGGAGGGGATTCAGTAGTTAATCTCATTACACACTCTGGGCTTTTTATGTGGTTGCTGACCTCCATTCTACCTTTACTCACTTGGACGCATTAGAAATAGTTTAATTGCTCTCACTTTTCCAAAATACAACCAGGATAAATGCTACAGTTAAGCTGACAGTACAGTACAGTCAAAACTGAATTTGTCTTTTTCTTACAGACAATATGTTGGTTTAATTTCTGCAGTGTACAGGCCTCTACAACATTTGAATACTGACGTTCATTGCCTGCATTGCTCTCGCTGTGTCTGCAGTTGGTAAACAATGTCATGGGACTAGTTGAAACATTATACATGCGGGCTTATGGTGCATGTTTCTGGTCGACATGTTATTGTTTATATTATTTGTACTTTGGACAGATGGAAGGATTGCAACACTAAGATAAATCCAATTTCAGACCGCTTGGAGAGAAATTCCTCCACTGAATCAGCTCCCAGAATGCACATTGAGCTTCAATGTATTTCACAATGCCGCAAGAACATTATAGCAATACATGTGGTAATTCCAGTTTTCTGAATATGCTAAATTTCTTGCACAAAATCTTCTTTCGCTTGCATCACAGACTGCAAGTCAAAGCGTCATCTGTCATCGACTTCTATTTGAAATTCAAGAACGGCACGCCTGGTGGACAGCTTTGACTTACAATTCCCCTTTGAGTTGCCGAGCTGAGAAACAGAACCGTGTCCTATTTGTTACTCCTGCGTTGAATTACACCGAGATGTGACTTGTCAGTTATGGGGCAACATTAAACGGAACTAGAGGTTGTTTTCAAAATTCAGATGACATGAGGCTTTGACTTACAGTTTGCAGTGCCACAAATGTCTACATGTACTTGGAAGCCCAAACAGTGACCAACAATGCAGCCAGAGATAGGCCTGTCACAATAAGTACATTATCGATTTATCGTAGAATATATGGATGTGTCCTCCATATTTTTTACGTTATTGACTTATTGTATGATATATGGACATGACCTCGATAATTTTTATGTTATAGACTTATTGTACGATATATGGACATGACCCCAATCGTTTTTACATTAGCTTATCGTACTATATATATGGACGTGACCTTGATCAGTTTTACGTTATCGACTTATTGTGCAATATATGGGCATGACCTCAATCATTTTTACATTATTGACTTATCGTACGATTACGTTATCGACTTGTACGATATATGGACATGACCTCAGTAATTGTTATGTTATCAACTTATCATACGATATATGGACATCACCCCATCATTTTTAAGTTATCGACTTATCGTACGATATATGGACATGACCTCAATGATTTTATCTTATTGACTTATCGTACGATATATGGACATGAGCCCAATCATTTTTACGTTATCAACTTATCGTACGATATATGGACATGACCTCGATATTGACCGTTGTGTTTCGTGTTTGTTTACATAAGAATGTCACCAATAGTTTAGCCAACATGATGCCAGAATAAACAGCAGGTTTTACCCGATCATTATAAGGCTTGGGCGTTGCGCAGACATTGCACATTTTTGTTAACAGAACCCAAGAGTCCATTTTATTTATTGTTTTGGTTGTATGGTTTTATTTTATTCATGTTTTATTTATTCAGGATATTTAAATTGTTTTCACATTCCAGTTCAAATGTCTGAATATTTTTAAGAATTAATAGTCAATTGCTTTTTTAAAGGGTATATTATTATTTTATTATATTATCATTATATCAGTGGCATAATAATAACATAGTTTATCGCAATTACTTCTGGGACAATATATCGTCCAACAAAAATAGTTATCTTGACAGGCCTAGTCAGAGTCAAATTCTTCTTGCTACAATTTTGCAAAGGAGGCCATAATGGTGCCCAGTACTACTGTGCAGATGAGGTTTACCCATTTCTGCATGATGGTTTGTGCCCCCCAAACTGTTACAACAACTGTCTTATTAATATCTTACAGCTCATAGCATGTACATATTTTTTGAAATCTTGTTGATATAAGTTCACACAGTTCACTTCATTCTGGGTTCTCTGTCACCTCAGATTTTGGTGTTTGAGCGGAGTACAGAATGATTTTTATACTGTGGGGAGCACACCGTACTTCATTCCAGGTCACAAGTGACTTCTCTGGTATGATTTAACTTGCACGTGCACAAGATGGAGAATATCCAGCAATAAAAGTCATAAGGTTTTTTTCTAAACACTGTTCATTTTTGAGTCTTATATTGGTTTACATAAATGAGGGATATGTGATATTTAGGCACATGTGGAAAAAAAGTAACAGTAAAATTTAACATTACCTGCAAAACAAGTTCCTGATTGGATCAGAGCACACAAACTTAAATCACACACTGTATACTACAGAGAAAAGATGATGCTGTGTTTTTAATATTTTAATGTTCCTCCACGTAGAGAGATAATTTGAGCTATGGAGCAAATTCTCCTACCGGGGCCAAAAAGTGAATCAGCAAGCCATCTTTTATGATATGATATATATACATGTCACCCAGGGCAATAAAAGGCTTTTTCATGAAGTACTTAATTAAAGAGTGCGTTTAATCGAGCTCAACACTGGCCATTGTGCATTAACGAAGGCCCTCATGTTGCTGTTATAAGGGTTGAGAGTGTTTACCCCCCCCCCCCCTCAGGGTTGTTGGTGGTTCTGGAAGGTTTTTATGGCGAGGGACCATCGGCGACTGGGAGAATGGTCTGCTTTATGGTCGCTCACCGCAGGTTGGAAAATTCATAGACTCAGCAAGCAAGTATTGCGTAAATAAACCGTCCAGACCAAATAAAAAGATACTCTCACCGACATGATCTCTAACTGCTGCATCCAGATTATTGACTGGTCTGTGTGCAGTGGTTGGAAATGATACGAGCGCCATTTTCTTGGCTCTATTAGCTCCACTTAAGTCTGCCTGGATTGCACACAGTGGTAGATTGAAGTGAGTCTGTCACGGCATGCTGGTTTGGTAAGTATCCTGGTGTGGTGCGGTGGATCAGGCTTCGGTCCAAAATCAGCATGAGTAACTACGCATGAACTAGCCAAGACTGAGTAGCATTCACAGCTGCAGCAAGCAAAGAGTTGGGTTCATAACCCGTATCAGTATTAGTTTTCCTCTTATGATACTGTAGACAGATGTGTTGTTGTTTTCCCTTTCTTCCTATCTAAACTCTGAAGTCCAAACAAGATGGGGGTTGCTTGGGATGCTGGCAATTTAGCAATTCATGCTGATTTTACTGTAGTCAGTTGCTCTGTTTAGTAACTGAAGCTTATATTCACTCTAACAATGAGTGGCATTTCTGTTAATATGCTCAAACATCATGACTGTCCACTTACGTAGGTTTGGTCTCCCTGACGCTGATTGGAAGACCAATAGGCGTTGGAAAGGTTTGTGTCTGGAGCAGAAACTTACTGTATGTTTTTGCATCTGGATGGTGTATGTGGATATATGTGTGGCCTCGGGGGTGCGTTTAAAATCTGCAAAAATCTGCCAGACCTGCCCTACATGTAGCTTTCCCCTGTTCCCTGCATTGCTTTGTCTTTGGCATCAGTGTCTCTTCCCCACCACAAATGTAAAAAAACAAAAAAACAAAGTCAGGAGTCAGGACATTGCTGTTTTCACAACATGACTCACTGAGCTGCTCTGTGGTGTCATAGCTGCTCTGTCTTTTGTTTAGGGGCAAGAGGATTTTAGAAAAACTGGAAAAGTGTTTGTTTTGATTAGATTGAGCTCTGTTAACAATTACACACTCACGGGACAATGTTAATGACAATTAGTGATTAAATCGTTCCGTGCAGCACTTTGTTTGGCTATTTGGAATGTTTTTATTTAATAATGTTTGTCCTAATGGATTACAGCATTATAACATTGAGGTTAAATATACAAATTACCAACATAATTACACAAAATTAAATTATTAGGACCCCATTAATGGAAGTCAAAATAAAGTAGCTTGAGGATATTTATTTCCACACAAACTCAGCCTTAAACAGAGTGATGATAAACTCCAGATGATTTGGAAATATTTTTCATTTCATTTCATTTCATGTTTATTTGATAGAGACAAATACATTTACATAGAGAATTGCACAACAATTTTGTAATGCAGTGTATCGCAGCATTTATAGCTACTGCTAATTTCCAATGTGCTTTAAAGGGCCTTTAAAATAACAAATATAAAACATCTATCTTTATTTGTTACATTTTGTTTTACAAAGTTAGAAAAGAAATGTTTAAGTCAAGCCTGATGTTGTCTTACACATAACAGAATGATCCCATTCACTTCCACACAGTGAGGCATACAGCTTATTGATTAAACACTGGTATCTGATCGATACTCTGTATCGGCCGATAGCCAAAGCCCAGGTGTCGCTATCGGTATCGGGACTGAAAAAGTTGGATCGGTGCATCCCTACAAATAACATCAAATAAATCGTCAATTGGTTCTGTTGAGAACACTTTAGGGGCCTAGTGCTGCTGTAACAATATGCAAGGAACCAGATCATTCAATACTTGGTAATTTGTGATCTAGTCTTTACTTCTGTGGAGTGTCCAGCAATAGTAGTGGTAATAGTAATAGTAGTAGTAGTAGTAGTAGTAGTATATCAGTAAGAGGAGGAAATGTGATTACACTTGCACTTACATTTATATATATCAGAGTGTTTTCATTTCTAAGTTTAAAGCACATCAACCATAATTAGTACGTGACTGTGTATTCACGTTGCCCAGCAGACTTCACAGCAGTCCGAGTCCTAATCCTGGCAACTTCCACTCTGTCTGTAGAGAAATCAAAGTAAGGCCCAACCCAGTCCGTAGTTGGAGGACTCCCAGACTTGGTATAGATGCTTCCCTGTCTCTTAGAGGTGTGTCTCCCTCCCTGCTCCAATATTAGAGGCACCTGTATAAATACACTCTATCGTCTTTTGTGTGTGTGTTTCTCTCCACGTTCTCCTCCTCCTCCTCCTCCTTCTCCTGCGCCGGGCTCAGTTTCTTCTTCACTCCCGTTAATGAAAACAGTAATCTGCAGCAGCACCTGAGTGGCCTGTTTGTACAGCCAATCCTATAGCCTTCTACAACTCTCTCGGCTCTCGTGCTCTCAGGTTTTTCAAACAGGCCAGCCGTGCCATTTGATGTGGGCCGGGCGGAGTTTATTCAGGTGTGGCGACCAGTGCCGCCGCCACCCAGCCTCTTGATGTTGCGTCCATCCGCAGCCAGGTGCCGGAGCTTCGTCAGAGAGCCTAGTGTTTCGGCCCTGCAGATGAATAGAGGGCCTGTTGATGGAGCTCGTCTGTGGGGCCCTGCGGTTTCTCCCCTCTTACACGCAGCGGCAGGGATAGATGACCGGCCGGGGCGTTTACCTGCTGGAGAGGAGAGGGGTGGACTAAAAGGGAGCTACAACGCTCCGGCCCGCGCTTTGCCCACAGGGTAACTTATAATATGGTGCACGTATTTGTGTGTGTGCCCATGTGTCCCCATGCGTACATGTGTGGTGGCCCCACCTGTCTGGAAGAACACCACTCTGTGTGTTTGAACTGAGGCTGGGTCCGGGTCAGCACAGGTTGAATTGGCTAAAATGGGCCGCCTGGCGTCGCCTCAAGGATACAGCCTCAGATCACATTGTGAGGTGGGAGGGTTCAGATGTGTTTTCTTTGGAGGTGTGATTGTTCTAAAATATCCCTTCCCTTTATTTTAGATAGAGAGAGTTGGGTTATTTATATAACATTGACAGAAATATGCATTTAACACCCAATTCTGGAAGAGGAATGGAAACTATTTTCTTTAAGGAAAGTTCTACACTGTGAATAACTTCACTGCAGTTTTATATATTAGGCTTGCTATAGAGGAACACTTTTTATACACTTTATGCATCTTCAGGGTGAAAAGTGTTAAAGTATTGAATTCAGTTCCCTCAAAAAAAGGCCTAAAGTTTATTTATTTTTTTATGTATGTGGTTGTGCAGGAGGCTGTTCATTCCTATTTTGTGAAGTTTCATTCAGTGCCATCAGACATGTGGAAAACACTGTTACTACTGTTAGCCACAGTAGCAAGTAGGGCTGCCCCCTCTTTGTCAAGTAGTCTACTAATCGGCTGTTTTGGTCTTTGTCGACTAAGATTTCTAAAGTCGATTAGTATTTTTTTATGCTTTTTTTCATGCCAAATGACTTATTTCCAGGAAACTTATGAGCACATCTCTGGTAAACACAAGATTTAAAGTGGTGCTTTTGTGTGATTCTTTGTGGAGAAACTCAGTTTTTACAGATCTGTTGATTTATCAATCAATTAGTCGACAAAATTGTATGAGTTCATTGTTTATTGTTTACTTAAAGATCCACATTAGAAGCACATGGATGTGCATATAGTCTTCCTGGGGTCCTGAACATAAAAATCCAATACAGACATACAATAAAAGTACAGACACTTGAGCTTAACAGAAAGACAATACAGACTATATATTAAAATACAGACAACTTAAGCTATAACCAGATACACAAATAAGAGAAATTGAGGCGGAAGTAGTACCAGACATAGCAGTGCAGTTAAATATAAAATAGAGAAATAAATACACTTCACAGATATAAAGTCATGCTAACACAAGGAGACTAGACATATACTGTAAATGAATGAGAGAATTTGAGGATATTAAATACGACATGACATACATGTGTGCTTACCATATTAAAATATGTGGGGTATGTATCTTTTCCTCTTGAGTGTTATTCGACTAAGAATTTCTTTGTTAGAGTACAGCTCTAGTAGCAAGTGTTAATTTTAGCAAAAACTTACATTAGTTATTTTTTTAAATAGTAAATTCATCCATCAATTCTCTGCTGCTTTTCCAGGTAATGTTAATTGATTAATTATATTACTAGTAATTATGGTTATATACAGTTTGGAAGTACTGAAGAATTGTGATATGAATGTCAAAAAAATTAATGTATTTAATAAATAGTATTGGAACTTACTGTATTACTGTGAAAAAAGGTATTAAATTGCATTCTATGTGGTATTAAAATGTTAAATTTGCTGAACACTACAGAAACCCTGATACAGTACATGTTGCTGAACAGCATGAATAAAACAAACACTTCAAAGCTACATGACCGCGAGTTCTGCATACAAATCAGCATTACTTTTCTGAGAAGCGGCCTGTTTCAGTAGCGTGAACTTCCTGGTAGTACCCGGTAACAGAGCTAATTTGAAGATTGAAGATTTCTCTGAAAGAGTTTTCAATTGAAATCTCTTCCTCAGAACTTTCTTTTATCGCTCTGACCAATGCGAAAGACAACAGGGAGCGAGAATCAGTACGCCAACCACTGCCTCTATCACGCCAACATCACCGGGCTTTGCTCGAGCTTTTATAGGCGACACCCCTCACAGCCACACATTTGCAGCTGCACCACAGAGAGTACACTGGAATTTGCCGCGCTCTTTGCTTCTAGAGAAATCGCAACCACAGTGTCGCTGTGGTTGGATTTCTCATAGATGTGGCGTTGGAAGTTTATTTGACATGTGACATCTTGGCAGTATGAAGAAAAAGATAAGCATCGTAGAGGATTAAAGCGAAGAGAGAGAATAGTGCTTTTCTTGTTGCTCTGTATTCGCCGTAGTTGGAGATAAAGAAGCAGGTTATCAATCAAGACCTTAAATGCCTCTTGAGCCAGATGTTTTAATGCAGCGGAGCGAAAGAAAAGCTTTAAATCATGGGAGGGGAACAGGTAAGCCTTGGTCATACGTCTGTCACACACTTCTCTCTACTCCCCCAGTGTATTTTTTCACTGCTGTTAATAGCAGCCAGCCATATACAGTAGAGCGCAGGTCATAATGAAAGACCCCCCAGGGACCAAGGCAGGGACTAATAACCCTCTAAATAAGTCTCTTCTAGTGCTGAAAGGCCGGTCTCTTTATACTGCGAGTGTATATGTGCTGTAAAGTCCTTTCCAGCCTGCTACAGTAATTTTATGGCCTTGTTTTATCCTTTTCTTTCAAAGCTTGTCAGAGAAATTGGGAGGGAAGTTAGAGAGGGTGTCTGTGGATCAAAGTGCTGCAGGCCCTTCCAGTTTGAGGCTTTGAAAAGTAGTAAAAAATGCATAAAATTACTTTGAATATCTTGGATGTTTTTTTCTTGAAAGAGTTATTACAATTCGTGGCTTTGGATGAAGGGTGGGTGTCACGAGAAAGAGCCATCAGTCATAAAGTCACACAATAAAATCAGTGACAGTGAAATTCAGGGTTTGCGTGCTTTGAATGAGTGCTTGTATGCAGTTGGTGTGCAGATAGTGTTCATTGTGTGTTTGCGTGTGAATTAACATGACCGGCTGCTGAAGGCCTCTGCTGACTGTATAATGAAGAGAGGATAGAAATCTTACCAAACAGCTAAAAAATACAATTAAAATAGAAATATAAAATCCTAATTCCTAAATCTAAAATAATGTCAAAGACGAAGAGGGTGTATCGTAATATAAAAATCAACCAGACCAAACCATTCTTGTGTTTTAGATTCCCATGGTGTGATATAGATGCCACAATATTACCAACATAATATTAGAGCCATCAAAATGGTACACCAAAATATACAATATGAAAATAATTATTAAATACATACAGACTACAGTGCAAATAAAAAAAGGCCTTCAAGAACATGTGTTTGAAAAGGAGGACAACACTAAATTGAGTAGTGTGATCTCATCAGAGATGTTTTGATGGTTTCATAGGTGATAATAATTTTCCACAGTTAGCTCATAATATTGCTTAAATAAGCTACATGCTGGAGTTAGTCAGGGCAGGGTGGTACATCTACAGTTAATGTTACAGACTTAGTCAGAGGGAGGGGGAGGAACAAACTGAAACATCAAACAGCCTGATTAACACTGAACACATCTACAAGATAGAAAACTTTTTCTTTAAATCGTCTACATTTGGGTAGATCGGCTGTAGCCAGGATTTTACAAATGCTGGTAGAGGCAAGTCAAAGTTTATTTTAGCCCAAAATCACAAGCATGTCTCAAAGGGCTGTACACATAATACAAACAGCAATGAGCAAAATCAGCAAATACACACAAAAACGTGTATAATTGAGATAAAATACCAGTAGTACATTTCAAGTACTAATATTGCAAATAAAAAATAAAATATTTTTTATAAAATTTAAATCATGCAGATTTTTTTTCAGGTTAAATTTTCTGTGCTTTATTATTATTATTATTATTAGTATAATTATTATTATTATTGTTATTATTATTATTATTATTATTATTATATTTAATTAATTATTTATTTAAAGTAATAGTTTGTCCTAGATTTTGGTTAATTTATGTTTCAGTGCACCAAACTGCTAGGAATAAAAGGAAAATAATGTTTGTATTTTTCACATTTTGTTTTTTATCTTAAAATAGTCAAATTAAAACCAACTAAGCCTAAAATATTTGCAACAGACTTAAAAAAAAAAAAAAAAACCTGCATGTGTATCCTGATTCTTGTAGAATGTAAAATGCACCCCTGGTCACTAAAAAATTAAAAATCCCAGAAAACATAACCCCGGTCTTCTTAATGGTAGCTACAACCCTAATAATCACATCTGTTGTAGTTTGAAAAAATATATAGGTTTTTTAACCCACTGTATGATGACAAATAAGTGTAAAAAGTGGGCCTTGTATCTGAAGGTGAGATAAATGAGTTAACTGTGAAAATGTAGTAAATCTTAAATCACTGTATTTTTTTTGTTAACTTTAATTTAACAAGTGCAGGGAGCTCAACAGTATTTCAGCAGGAGGTTTAGTTTTTAAGCAACACTCTAAAACACACCAAGTGTGTTTGTGAATTCTTTATAAAGTATAATAGAACTAACTAGACTAACATGGTCATATATGGTTTAATATTGTCATGTGCAGATGTTTTTGTTTATACTTGTTTTGTTAGTGATAAAGAGGTTACGTTTGGCTGAAATAACACAGCAGCGTAAAAAAGCCAAACGTCAGCAGTCCGGCAGTGAGTGGAGGAGGGGAGCTGAGGAAATAAATCCCTTCTCTGACCAGCAGGCTGCGCTGTAGCAACATCACTCCTCCACTCCCTTCACTTCTCCTCACTGACAGGCAGCCTACAATCACTGACCTCTTTTCTTTTTTTGTTTTCAGATTTTTTAGTGTATTTTAATAATTCTGCCTCTGCTGGATTTCCACAGAGAGTAAGAAGGAAATGGTAAATGCAGGGTTGAGCTCAAGTGGAAATGTCCTTGTCGGGGTGTTTTCATGAGTTTGGTGTCTGCAGTCGGGTGTGCCCATTACCGACACCATCAACACCACCACCACCACCACCACCATCACCATCACCATCACCGCCGCTACCCCGGTCAACATCCTCTTTCCTGCGTTTCATTATTACGTTTCTACCCCACTTTTTCCGTTCTGGAGAAAGAAAGAAAGAAAGAGAATAATTGACAAAACCACACTTTCCCTCCTCTATCAAAGCGGTGTTTTTCTTTTTGCGGTCCAACAGTGTTTTTTTTGTGTGTCAGGCTTTCTGCTTTGGTCGAGCTGTGAACAATAGCTGTGGTGTGCCAGTTCCAAAACAGTTGATAACAGTTTGGTTTGAGATAACCATTGTGAGCAGGCACTTTTATCTTGGAATATAGAGCTATCTGGGTTGGAGCAAAGGACTGATCAAAAGCTACGAGTGAGTGTGTGTGTGTGTGTTTCTCTGAATTTGCAAGCTCCATTTGGTGTGTCACTCCAGTATTTACAACATTTTTCCTGACTGTAGGTCAAGTCTCTCTCTCTCTCTCTCTCTCTCTCTCTCTCTCTCTCTCTCTCTCTCTCTCTCTCTCTCTCTCTCTCTCTCTCTCTCTCTCTCTCTCTCTCTCTCTCTCTCTCTCTCTCTCTCTCTCTCTCTCTCTCTCTCTCTCTCTCTCTCTCTGTCGTTCACGTTTGCCCTGGCCTCAGCACAAGTCCTAGCAGTTGTCAGTTTCAGGAAATGCACTGCGCTCTGTTGGGAAGCGAGGTATCTGCCTCTGGGCCAGCCTTTTTTTTTTTTTCTTTGGTAATTTTTATCGGCTACTTACGGGAAGCAGAGCTCCTCCGTGCACACAGGACTGTTCACTCAGCCCTCTCCTCTCTTGTTGTGACACATACACTGGCTGAATGAATAGATAAGTATTTAAATGAATAGATAGCTGGGTGGATGGATGCATCACCGTGATCCCCTGCCCTCTTATTGTCTTATTACTGAGTGTGTGTGCATGCATGTAAGCCCTTATTGTACATGTGCACACACACTGTCCTCCCCTCGCTGTAATCCAAATGCTTTTACACTTTGTTTGACTTGTGATTGCTAGAGGGGCCTCATATATTGTTACTGCTGAGCAACAACGTCAGCCCGCTGTCCATCCCACCACCCAACCCGTTCACACTCTTTACACCCCCAAACAGTGTATCACATGAAAAGCCTATAGAAGCAGCCTCACATGATCTGCAGAGCAGCGTTGCAGAAGTGTGTGCAGAAAAGCAACGAAAACAAAGCCGTATGTTTTTTGGCCAGGGGCTTGAGTGTGATGTACGAGCAGGGTGTGTGAGTGTCTGTGTGTGTCTGTGTGTGTGTGTATGTGTGTCTGTGTGTGTTTGTGTGTGTGTCGCTGTGCGTGTGTGTAGGAGTGGGGTGAGCAGCTTGAGTCCAAACAGGATATTGTAGTACACGGGAGCACAAATTCTTGCGGCAGTTTGGCTCTATTGGTTCAGGACAGGCTCGACGACAAGCAGGCAACACCCCCTACGTTGTCTCTCTCACACACGCACACACGCACACGCACACACACACACACACACACACACACACACACACACACACACACACACACACACACACACACACACACACACACACACACACACACCCACACACACACACACACACACACACACACACACACACACACACACACACACACACACACACACACACACACACACACACACACACACACACACACACACACACCCACACACACTCACACACACAAACACACACACACACACCCACTCACACTCACACTCACACTCATATCCTCCTATCAGATAACTGGCTCAATAGCCGGCCTCCCTTTCTACGAGGGAAACAATATTATTGGACTCAGTGACAGTTTCCTGAGAAGAGAGCAAGGTCCATAGAAACAGAATGAAAACAATCAGTCGGTTTAAATGGAAATAATCATGTGTGAATGCAAATAATTCACACGAAACACATTATCTCAAGCTCCACATTTCAAACTATATACTTGAATAACTTGACAAATGCAATTCAACATTTTTGGACATAGTTTGCTCCCTCTAACATTTGACCCGCTTATTCTCGGCCTCGGCTCGGAGTGAATAACAAGTTGGCCCTGGACTTTCCCTTTAAGACATTTTGCTCCGTGCAAATCCCACCACAGTGCAATCTGATCAAGCTGCCATTCCATAGAAAACATTTGTCAGACATATATTTAAAAAGTAACACTTGAGGCAAGAAAACTTCATCTGGAGAGATGCTATTTAAAGACTAGATTCAGCACAGTGGTCTAGAATAAGCCTGCAGCAGTCAGCTCTTAGTACTGACTCTGTGTTGCATTTTCCACACTTATTCTAATCGAGTAATGAGTTAGACATCCCCGGACTTTCTCCGTAAGATAGTTTGTCATTTGTTCACAAACTCCAGATTAGAGTGGAGTGTGCGGGGGGGGGGGGGAGGTCGAGCGAAATCCACCCAGAGGGAGGCTGGAACGGATTCACCTCGTGTTTGAGGCTTGGAGAGGAAAGTCGAGAGCGAGAGAAGCGCAGTGTGTGTCGGTGTTCATCTCACAGGGTTGTCAGGAGCATTAAAACAAGCTGTTTGTCAAGTGCCAAAGCCGGCAGCACCCGTCCACTCGCTCCATCCTGGGTGCTTCATCCGGAGTGCTGCCGAGGCAGACTGACAGAGTGTGTGTGTGTGTAGCTGTGTGTCCTTGTCCAGATGAATAGAAAGACAGACAGATATGTAGCTGGATAGAGAGAAACATTTCTGTGCACCACATGAACAACGTACTGTAAGAAAAGGGCAGATTTTGAATATAAACACTGAAACAATTTGGGCAGAATGTGAGTCGAGGCTAACTAAACTATTAGTTTTGGGTTGAGACCAACAATACCCATTTTCCTCCATTCCCCTGTGTTTTACCATTTTTCCTGGTAGCTCTATAAAAACATTGTTTGGACAAGAAAGCAGACATTGTTATTTGCCTGAATTTTTATTAGTAAATATGACTTTATGAGCTCTGAGTTTCCATCATTTTTGAGCCATTTGCATTCGGTCATTTGTGTGCTATGAAATCTAAATCGAGTCCTCATTTGTTACTTACTGTAACACAAAGTATTGAAACAAAAGAGCCGTAATGTTGTTATTAAATTTGTCTTGCCAACAAAATTGTTTATGAAACAATCAGTAATGATCATCAATTTGTTCCATGGAATCTGGAAAGAGTTTTCATTCACAGTTTTATGTAAAAAAGAACTTGGCAAAAGGAAATTAAATAAATTTAGTCAGCCTAATTATGCATGCACACTATGGGAATGGTTTAAATTAAACTGTTCATAATGTAAATTGAAACAGATTGTTGTTGCATCTTGATTTTCAGCCACTTTGTTTGGGTGTACATCTTTATAGTTCTGTAAAGTTATATATTTAAATCATCAGAAATGAAGTGTGCATTTCAAAGCACAAACATTTCCTCGAGGGATGCACCGATACTGATACTGGATCGGATATCGGGCCGAGACTGACTCAAATAGCTGGATCGGGTATCGGTGACAATGGGGCCGATCTATTCAGTTCTATTCTACATGTATACACATTATACAATATAGACTGAAATTTTAATTCCTGTTTAAGTTTTGACCAATTTGTTGCTGCATTAAAAAAGGTTTACACTTGAATTGTAATTCCTGTTAATTTTTAAGATTTTTTACCAAGTTGTTGGTGTATAATTTATTATTTTAATAAAACAAAACTCAGTTAATTTATATGTATGTATTTATTTGTTACATTTCATTTTACAAAGTTAGGAAAGCAATATTAAAGTCAAGCCTGATGTTGCCTTACACATAAAAGAATGATCCCAGTCACTTCCACACAGTGAGGCATACAGCTTATTAATTCAACACTGGTATCGGATCGGTACTCGGTATCGGCCGATACCCAAAGCCCAGGTTTCGCTATCGGGACTGAAAAAGTCGGATCGGTGCATCCCTAATTTTCTCTTTTCCACTGATTTATTTATTTAAGTATCAACACAGACATTGTAAAAAGTTTTTCATTTAAGTTATAAAGGACTTTAAAAACATCTCAGTGATACTATGGATGCATAAAACAGCGAGGCGTCACTCTTAACTCATTTAAAACAACCCATGACCTTTCTTCTTTTAATCTTGGGTCATTCCTCATGTGTGCCTACTTAATTGCCAAGGTTATGACTGATGAAAGATGAACTCATCCCGCTGCCTTTGCTGGGAGTAGATTCATACTGACCCCCAAGCAGGGAAAAGCAATAGGAAGCCAAAGCAATAAAAGGCTTTGACATTGATGGGCCTGTTTCCCAAACACTTAGGACCTTAAGTCGTCTCCTCTCCAGTCTGGCTGGAGGGGCCAGGGCTCCACTTCTTATTGCTGTGTCTGACCAGAGTCGCCATGCTCCGGAGAGGGTCGACGTTTGGTCTTGGCCCCTTAGTTCCTGTCTGTCTGTGTGTCTGTCTCCGCCACTGAACATGCTACAGGGCTCAGGGTGGTGGTGGGGTAAGTGGGTGAGGAATTTCTGTGTGTGTTGAAGGCCTTCAGCAAACAGCCCTCACAGTGTGAAAGCAAATACAGAGACCTGTTCTCTCTACATCTGACAATCTACTGATTAGACACAAGTGTAACAGGGAACAAGGGGAAGACTGGTGGTAATAACTGGAAAAGGTGATATGTTTAAACACATTTTATTTTTAAATTCACAGCAAATTTGTCACGAAAGAGTCGCGTTACAAAACAACAAAGCAGAAATGAAACCATTTTTTTTTTTTTTTCTTTGAATTTTGTGGCATGTGGTGAACCTTACAAAGTTACAGGAACTTAAGCAAAACCATGGAGGGTATCCATACAGAAATAATCATTTTCAGCAGAAGGAAAATGACTTGGCTTCATTTTCATGTTACTGTGAGAGGATTAAAAGCCAACACAACCTACTATTTTTTTTCCAGGTTGCTGTTGAACAACTTCTTAACCCCCTCCGTCCGTCCATTTGGCTTCACTGACTGGATTAGGTTCATGCACAAGGCCCCTACTCATGCCAATGGATTGCTTATGACAGGCCCTTATGCAGACACCTTGACTGCCATGAGCAATTACTTTAAATACACAGGAGAGGGCCAGAGCTGGGCTGACCTGTGGGAGGGTGAGAGGTACGGAGGGGGGGGTGGAGAGACAAGGGGAGAGAGGCACTTATGCCTCATTTGCACTGCATGCTTCGGCTCGACTCAACTCGACTCACTTTCGATACCAGGTCCTTTTCTCATTTTCGTTTTCCATCGTGGATAGTTGACTGCCATGACATCACCTTCAATGCAACACTCGCTGATTCCTTTCAGCGGCAACCTCCGGGTCTGAAAAGTGAAGCCAATGCAGAAGTGCCTTAAACTTGCATTCTTTGTAATTGCCAGCAGGGGGCGACTCCTCTGTTTGCAAAAAGAAGTCTTATTGTATAGAAGTCTATGAGAAAATGACCCTACTTCTCACTTGATTTATTACCTCAGTAAACATTGTAAACATGAGTTTATGGTCTCAATTGCTAAGTCTTCTTCAATACAGCATGATGTTCATTTAGTAAATTATGGTCCCAGTAAAATAGACCATAGAGCAGGGTATGCTTTAGGGCGTGGCTACCTTGTGAATGACAGGTCGCCATCACGCCGTTGTCCGGTCTGGGAGTTGTCCGTGTTTTCGTCTTACAACTTTAACCCTTTCACAGTGTGTTTTCAGTTCATCAAAGTTAATTGTAACATTTTGGTCACCTAAAAATGTCTTATTCAGCGTTCGGTTATACTTAGCTCAACCCTCTCGTGTCACTTCTGGTTGCAAAAAAACAAGATGGCGACAGCCAAAATGCCAAACTCGAGGCTTCAAAACAGCAGTCCACAAACCAATGGGTGACGTCCCGGTGACTACGTCCACTTACACTCTATAGCGGCAACCAAACGTCAAAATTGCGGTTGCTATTGACGGTAGCTTGGCTATTTAAAAGTGGCGGGTTTGTGCAGGATGTCCCACAACAACAACAGCAACAACAACAGGATCGCACAAGTGTGAAAATGCTCTCTGACAAGTCAGTGATCAGCAGTGTTTTAACTCCACCTTCTAGTATCGGCTCAGCTCGCTTAGAACTTCGACCAAGGTGGTGTCAAAAAAGTACCAGTTAGGTACTATCCACAACTTTTGCTAATGGAAAACCAAAAAAGAGCGAGTGGAGTCGAGTAGAGCCGTGACGTACAGTGGAAATTAGAGAGAGGAAGAGGTGAATTGGGAGGAAAGAGAAACACCCCAGGGCTAATTCTAGATTATGTCAAATTCTGTTTTTTTTTCCTGAGCAACACTTAAAACCACTTTATGGATGTCATGAGTGAAACGTATTAGTATTGCAAGTTAAGTGGAGGGAAAAAAAAAATACATGTTTTTTTGTTTTTTACTCTTGAAATGACATGTAGCTCTGTGAAACATCTATGAAATCTTTAGCTATCATGTGTAATCAGATAGCATTCACATCACGTTCATGTAATTGAATCTGTCTCCTTCTTGTGGTTCTTACAACCTGCTGCGTTAGCGTTACTAAAATCCATCCATGTCTCCGTTCATTGCTACACTTCAGATAGACTTACCTGTCTGTGCTCCTGACAGCGTCAGAACTGACAGCAGTCCTGATCCCTCCCAGTCACCTCGAGCCCCGTCTGTCTGTCGATCAGGTTTCATACAGATCTGGACTAGCTCTGTTACACTACAGGCCTTGTCCCTGCTGCTGTGTTTTCGCTGGCTCTGCTCTGTTTCAGCTAAAATTAGGGAGGGTCCTCAAACACTGACTGGGCACGAGTGCAAAGAGTTCATCGGGTTGTTGGTGTTGAGGTGTAGTTTGCAATGTATATGAAATTGAAGGTAGTGCTTTTGATACCACATCACTCTGTTAGTCCAGATTGTGATTGTAAGGTTTAGAAAAAATAATCTTTGTGTAGAGAGAAATCATTCATTTTACTATTATTTTTATATTTTCTCCAGAAGTGCAGTTGCGGGAGGAGATATTGGCCTCGGGCTAAATTCCTGTTCCTTGCTTGCATAGTTTTGGCCATCATTCCTATCAGTAAAATCCCATTTTACTCTTCCAAGTGTATTGTTGAGATCTGGGAATAATTCTACATTGCTAAAAATAGAAACGCCGGACAAGAAACATCAGATGATCAGACAGGTTTTAAATAGGTCTGTCAAAGTTAACGCGATAATAAAGTGTTAACACAAATTCGTTTTAACGCCACTAATTTCTTTAATTCTTTAACGCAATCGAACTTTCGGAGGTTGTAGGCTCAGTTTTAAGGAATCCATTGGTACCAACCATGGCATACTAGCTGGTCACGAAGGAGGCTAAATAACGCACCAAACTTGCACACTTGGCGAGGAAAAACTGGCATGGCCATTTTCAAAGGGGTCCCTTGACCTCTGACCTCAAGATATGTAAATGAAAATGGGTTCTATGGGTACCCACGAGTCTCCCCTTTACAGACATGCCCACTTTATGATAATCACATGCAGTTTGGGGCAAGTCATAGTCAAGTCAGCACACTGACACACTGACAGCTGTTGTTGCCTGTTGGGCTGCAGTTTTCCATGTTATGATTTGAGCATATTTTTTATGCTAAATGCAGTACCTGTGAGGGTTTCTGGACAATATTTGTCATTGTTTTGTGTTGTTAATTTATTTCCAATAATAAATATATACATACATTTGCATATAGCAAGCATATTTTCCCACTACCATGTTGATAAGAGTATTAAATATTTGACAAATCTCCCTTTAAGGTACATTTTCAACTGACAAAAAATGTGCGATTAATTTGTGATTAATCACGATTAACTATGGAAAATCTTGCGATTAATCTCAATTAAACATTTCAATCGTTTGACAGCCCTACTTTTGAACAAACCTGATATTAGCCAAACTTATTTTGAAGAGATAATGAATTGTCTGTTGAGGACATCCAGCACGGTTCGCAGGGTTCAGCTTTGACCTACCTTATTTTTGTATTTCAGACATGTTCAAGAAAGCTGCTAAACTGTTTGCTTGTCTGACTGCTCGTTTCCTGCTTCCAGACTTTGTTGCAGTGATGCAGCTGTGTTCCCACATCTCTGCAATTACTTTGACGTGTACAATCTTGACTAGAAATTATGGCTAAAACGACGCAAATAAAAGCAGTCATAAAAAAAATTGTAGTTCACAAGAAGTTTCCTTTTAACCTGGTTGAGAGGAGGAGTAGTTTTCTTTTTATGTGTGTGTGGACAGCAGCTCTATAGAGAACTGTTGATGAGTGTGTTAGCTCTGCGAGAGAATGAAGAAGTGGTGAAGGCCAGAGTTTGTGTGAGGTGAACCAAAGCTTTTGCACTTTGCACATGCTTTACCTCACTTCTTTCTCAGTAGACGTTTTTCTCTCGAACTCCCTCCCTGCGTCGTCTCTTCTCCTCTTCACACACACACACATGGTGTAATGACGAGAAGTGTGTGGAGCTGCTGAGCTGTTCCACATGTGTAGGGTGCGTCAGTTCAAATTAGGCCTCGTTGACAAAGGGCCTTTTACACACAGGTGGATGATGGGGGGTTAGCGGGGGCTGCAGTCAGCAAACCAGCCAGTCAGTAAGTTAATCAGTCAACCTGCCACTCAGACGGCAACTTCAGCTGCACCGTGTGTGATGTTTGGACCGACTGACTTGACAGCTTTTCCTTTCACTCAAATGGTCGTTCCAAAAAGAATGCGAAGAAATGTCTGGATTTTCTTAAAATGTCTCACCGCCATCATCATCACCATTTTGGAAATCTTGGACCCTTCTCACACTGTTATGTGAAACTCAGCCTTGTGGATTGCAGTTTTTGAATGGAATATCGTCGAAGCTTAGCCTTGACACGCGCAGTTAACCCCGTCAAATCACAATACACAACCGAAATCACAACAGCATGGCGGCATTTGTGAAAAGGAAAAATTCTCAAATGTTTGGGACTGTGTTTACCTCTCTTTCCCCAAAGTTTATTACATTCTCTCTCCAAGTTGTCACTTTTCATATGTGAGCATAAATCCCCCTATGACTCACACACAGACACTCACACAACCGGCCACCCCCTGGGTGCCGGGGTAACCATAATGCAGCTGCGGCAGTGCAGGCTGAGTTATTACGTTTAATCCGTCTAATTGTTGAGTTTCATAGAATGGGACCCAGTCTGCCTTGGAACTAATTCTGTCTGGGCATTCTATTTAATTCGCCACACTGGGTCCTAAGCTCTTCTAAAGGCAAGCTGCCCCCCCCCCGCTCCCTCCACCCCACCCTTTAAGAATATAAACCCCTTATCTTCTCCTCTCCCTCCCTCTCTTGCATGGCAGAACACTGGGTGACTTGTGCTGGAGAGTGATTTCTCAACAGTCCATAAAACATTCTTCTGACATTTTGGACATCCACTCTAATGAGGCAGGATAATGGGAGCGGAGCTATCATGAGCAGCGAAAAGGGCCCAGCAGCACCAGCCTTGCCAGCAGCGGACACTTTTAAACAATATTCAAGTTGCATGAAGACATGGGGCGAGGCATGAAATGAATGGAAATTGAGATGCACGTCTCGGATGGCTAAAGAGAAGCGTATGACAGCGTCTCGTGTGCAGCCTAAAACCGCAGAAATGCCCGTGTTATGACACAAAAGGCTTCTAAAAATAAATCTGGTCTGAAAACCAATCGCGGATGTTGCATGCGTGCGTGGACGTGTGCGCTCCAGCTGGCGTTTAATTGTTGCCACTGTACCGAAGTAGCACAATGAACTCGGCGTAGCTTAGTTGCAGTCTCGCCCGAAAAACAATGCTGCTTTAACTGGTCAGATTGGTGGGGGGTTGATTGGTTGGATGGCTGGTTGCGTGGCTGAACGGCGATAATCCGCACTTGCAAATCCCATGCGTTTAGTCAAATTATTCCAGGCCTTAAGGCTCCCATTGTGGCCGCTGGCTGGTGCACTGCTGTCTGAGCCCCCCACGGGGACAACAATGCCACCATTCAAGGCCACTCGCTGCTACCGACGGGCAATTTCAGGTGTGAATTGGCTGTGTAGCCAGTGGCTTATATTAAATGACCTGAGACGTGACCTCCGAGGGGTGAGAGAGGATAGAGAGAGGGAGGGGAGAGAAGGGAAGAAACAGAGTAAGCATTTGGGAAAGAAAGAGATTATGAGAAAGAGGGGGCAGCGCTGCACTTGTGTCAAGTCCTGTCATCTTCTCGCTCTGATCGTCTTAAAAAACTGGCAAGAGCTGCATTATTTTGGACGGAGAACGAGAGGGAGAGGTAGAATATGTGAGAAAGGTAAAGAATGATCCCTTCGGGCCGATATCCCGTCTTCTTTTCTCTCCACTCCGCTCCTGCTAAACCTCTCTCCTCTGTCCTCCCCTCCTTCCCCCAATAATGTGCTTTTAATCATATCTCCTTGGCTGGCTCGCTTGCGTGGGTGAGCGCTGCGTCCAGGCCCTTTGATGGGAATCTGCGATGCGCCCAAAAGTCTTTTGAAGTGGCCGGCTGGGGAGCTACAGGGGGGCTAGCTATGGGGCCGGGAGCTTTGATGTGCCAGGGTCTGGAGAGGCCGGCTGCACGCTGCCCTGCACCGATCTGTCAGTAGCACAGCTGCACTGCTCGCTGGGGAGCCCCTGCCTCCAACCCTGACTGACTGTTTGGCTGGCTGACTGGCCGACTTACTCACCTAGTTGACTGTATGTACCTGCAGCAATAAGTACCAGCACTTAGGGAAGGGTTAACTTTAGTAGAGGTGGATATGTTTTTTTCCGATGACACTGTGGGTCAACTCCATACCTACAGTATAACTGCAGCGTATACATTTATTTAATATGTTGTTTTGAGTGAATACATCCCCAGAGTTCATATGAATCCAAGTCCTGCTGCAGAGCGTAGAGTTTCATTTTTCCTTCTCTTCTCCTGCTATTTCCTTTATTTCCTGTCAAGCGGCTCACGGAGAAAAAGGACGTAGTGGACGGCTGTTTTCTGCTCAGAGTCTATGTAAATGTGCCATTGGGAATTTTTCAGTTCGACTGTTGCCAAATGGAATCTGTTTTCTCCGCAGCTGCACGAAACCATTAAAAAGAGACCATGTGTTCTAACCTGTTAGGTTTCAGTCGAGCTCAACCTTGGCTCAACTCTCCACCTGGAGAGGAGAGCGGTTTCCAAGGCCGAAGCTATTGACACTTAGCTCACCGCACAGCTTTTCTCTCTTTTAGAGGGAGGATGCATCGATGGCCTGACTGCAACTCAGAGCATTATTTAACGGCACAGATATTTCTTTTATATGTGTAACTGTCCCACATTTGTTTTTAATATGATGTATTTTAATCTTCCATATTATTGCATTATAATAAAGAGTGTCACATTATGATGAATGGTACAAACGGTACAGCACTATAATGACAGCCAGTTACTTAAACCTATAATTACACCCCCGTGACAACGTAGTCGAGCAGAACTCGGAAACTATTTAACTTAGGAAATTCAAATTTGGTATGATGGTTGACAGTGTGGTCTAGTTGTGCCGTTTGGGGGTTAGAAGTCCAGGGTGCCCTAAATTTCAAAAATTTGGGGCACCCTGGACTTGAGGAAGGTGAGCTAATAACAAGCAAGATTGTGCTCAATAGACTATAGCCATGCTCACTTTTGCCTTGTTAAATAAAGGTTTACTCTCGATGCTCTATATTTTTGCATTAAGTGAAGACTGAATACTGAATTTTTCCTAATATTATTGTGTTGGAGCAGAATAGTTTGGTTTAGTGCACACATGTAGCCATCACAGAGGCTTAGCTTTTAGCCGTTTCTATTTTATGCAGTAGTGAGTTCAGGTTTAACTCCTGCTCTAGCCTTTAGTAAGGGTGTAAGAAAATATCGATACACATGAGTATCGCGATATTATGTTGTGTGATGCTGTGTTAATTCTCCAAAACACTTTTAATTAACCTCTTAAAAATCCGTCGGCCCGCTGTCGGGCCCGGGCGCTATTCGTTCTTTCAGAAGTAGTAGCGGGCTGAGTCTTAGAGTGATGTCGAGAAGGAGGCTAAATAACGCTCCAAAGTTACGCTAAATTTTGGCGAGGATAAACTGGCATGGTGATTTTCACAAGGGTCCCTTGGCATCTGACCTCAAGATATGCGAATGAAAATGGATTCTATGGGTACCCACAAGTCTCCCCTTTACAGATATGCCCAGTTTATGCTAATCCCATGCAGTTTTTTTGCATGCAGTATAAATGTGTGATTTTTGCCTATTCTAAAATGGTGTATTTCTGGTGTTCTTTATACTATGACAGTTTACCTAAAATTTCATTCAAAAAATCGCAATATATCGCCTTGCTTACAATATCACAATATATCGCATATGTATGTATCATGAAACGTATCGTATCGCCAAATTCTTGCCAACACACAGCCCTCGTCTTTAGAGGAATTTTTAAGGAAACTGTCTTTTCTATTTTTCAGAAGTTGGAAAAATACAGCAAGAACAAATGAATACGATGCAGGATCAGTATTTTACACAGTTACACATTTTCTCACCTGGGAGTTGTCCAGCATAACAGGATATTCACTGCACATTTCCTTTGGATTAGTGCCTACTGTAACGTCACAGTAGTTGCTGATGTACAGTAGGGCAGAGCGTTTTTTTTACATTCACTTTTCCTGCAGGTTTTCCCAGCCAGTCTAGAATTCACACCTGCACACAGGTGGCCATGAGCCAGCTTCTGAGTTAGCTACATTTGTTAAAAAAAATGATTTAGCAACTACTGTGATAGTAATGGAATATGAACAGAAGGGTGGACAAATGATGAGAGACTAATATGAGTAGTACCCCATTTATTTCTAAGGATTAGCTTGACTGTAATGGAAAACGGCAATGGTGAATGGCTCTCCAGCGGCAGTTTGTTTGTTGACATTGCCTCTGGATCCTTCCCTCCTCTGGAGGAAGGATCATCCTCAGTTAACCTCAGCTTCAGTGAACGTCACTTAGATTTATGGCTCTCCTCCTTTCACCTGTGGTAGTACTCCTCTACAACAGGCCAACAGACAGACACTAAGCAGGCATGACGGTCACAGTTTTACCCCCAATCTGTCAGTTTGTCGGATTAATTGAAAATGTTGTGTGCTGGTTTTCATTTTAAAATGCACAGTCTGGCTGCAGTCATGTTTCACTTGCTTGTTGCTCCTTTTATTTCCCCTGAAGTAGCTTTAAGGTTGGAAAATCATCGAATTATTCACTGTTCGACAGTATCATTTATATTCTCTATCAGATTGTTCCAGCTCTTTGTTGTTTTTGACACAAGACCCGGTGGTTTTTCATTCAAGTTTGTTCCATTAAATGGACATTTTCATAATTTTATACACATTTACCCAAAATTCAGCTCAACATATTTGGTATCTTTGAAAACATTGGAATCTCCTCTACAGTTTACAATTCAGTTTTTTGGGGGTTTAAACAATGTGTGGCTCCGCAACAGAGTTTATAATGACCAACCCACCAATGGGTCAGTGTTAAGAGGTTCCCACAACTCCTTCAACCAGAATGGTTAGATGAGAACAGAACCGCCAAAATCTTCCTACACATCTTAATTTCAGTGTAATATACACTTACAAGAGCCAACCAACTTTAGTCTAATGCCTAAAATAACATAACATGACATGTTTTTGGAGCTCCCCAACAAAAGCCCCAGAGCAGAGGCAAATCAGCATTGGCTTGGCGCTCGAGCACTATGTGTGAACTATTCGCACATCGTGCCAATGCATTGCCGATTTATCGCAGACACATTCCAGATAGCATGCTAAATATCTGGGCCTGTCGGAGAGCTACAGCCAATGAGAGCGCAAGACACAGATTTAAGGGAACCCTGGGCAAGGGGTAACTGTGTGTGTAACTGTGTGTTGCATTTGCAACACCGACCAAAGTTGTCGTTGCTCCTAGAGGGAAATAGATAAATAGTAAAGATGTATGGAAACCGGCTATTTTGTGAACACAAATGTGTGCCAACGACAACATCAACAAGCATGACTACGTGCATGGTATTGCGTAATTTACTGTGCCATTTCCCTTGTGTGTTTTCATGACAAAACGTAGTTTTTAGAGACCAGACATACTCATCGGGGATTCCTCTGGTGAAAGATCTTGTTGTGTGTGACCCCCTGTTGCCAGTCGAACAGTACAGCGATCTGACGACTTTGAAAGTCCTGTAGTGTGAGCTTGACTTAAGGATGCCTCAGATCTTTACAAAGCGTTCTGGCACTGGCCGAATTTGAAATATGGACAGAGCTCTTCACAGTCGTTGGTGCAGACTCAATTCTTTTAGTGCTGGACTCATCAGATGCCCTCAGCATGACCTGCGAGAGCAAACCCTCTATCTTCAACACATCTGTGCCTAGTTAAATGAAGGTTGTATTTTAGGCCCATTATAGTCAAGGAGACAACGCGGCCTGACTGCTAGTTTGACCACTCACCCCTATCTGACTTGCACATGTGGTCAGTCACTATGGCAACGTGCTGAAAAGACTGCTTCCTGAGACTTTGTTGTGTTTGGGGCTTGGCAGGGCATTGTAACCTAGATATTATTTTTAGTCCGTCAGCGAAGGCCCAGTGTGTGTTGATTTAGGATGTGAGCTGAGTGCCTCACACAACCCCTTGAGTACACAACAGAGCTGCAGACCCTGCATGACAATATCAGACATTTCTAACTTTGCAATATACTACTGCAAAATCATGTATTGATATTTTGCATCTCTGAAGGCGCAGACATCTGTCAGCCAATCTCAGGTCATTGAAGTCATCATCAGCAGTGACGGTATGTGAAGAGCTCTCTGTTTCTCTGCTCGTCAGCTGTGTTGTCCCACACCCATCTGTGGCCTTTTATTGCTTCTCTCTCTCTCTCTCTCTCTCTCTCTTTCTTTCTTTCTTTCTTTCTCTGAGTCCGTCTCTCTCTCTCTCTCCCTGTGGCAGGCAGTAATAAAGGTCTGACAGGCAGAGCGTGAAGGTCATGGTTATTAGATGGTAAAGGCGAGAGCCACAGCTGGGCTGGGCAGGCCTCCTCTCTGGCAAAAGTGATGAGTTGTGTGCGTTGGGACAGGGGGGGCTTTTATTTGACACACAGTTTTTTTTCTTTCCTTTCAGCCACCTGGTTTGGTGAGGGAAAAAAGCCCCCGGCGTCTTTTGATAAAGTGCGAGGTGTGAGTGAGAAGAAGGGGTGGTGATTATGAGCAAGCCAACAAGTTGAAATACTGTCCAAGTGTGTGTGTGTGTGTGTGTGTGTGTGTGTGTGTGTGTGTGTGTGTGTGTGTGTGTGTGTGTGTGTGTGTGTGTGTGTGTGTGTGTGTGTGTGTGTGTGTTTGTGTGTGTACGCGTATGTGAGCTCATCTGACGGCCCCGGAGGCGTTCACACCTGCTGCTTCTTCAGCTCCATTTGAGCTTCTGTGGCCAAGGTGGCTAAAGCTAAGCTGTGACACATGCAGACAAATACGTGCTTCAATCCATTTTTGATGAGATGGTAGCTTTATAAAACCCTTAGTGGCTCAGATAACTAAAACCAACAAACATCTTTAAGTTCCACTAAAGTTGGGGAAGCTCAGTTGAAATCGACGTCTGCCAAAGTGGAAAGATTGTGAGGCGGGCCGTCTATATACAAAGACCAATTAAAATCCATTTCCCCTGACAACACAGTGATTTAATATATTCATTCCAATAAAACAACCGTCATAATACATTAGAACAGCTCATAACGTATATTGTTCCCTCCAAGAAATGTTGGCACTGTTTAGAAAACTACGACCCCTATATAGTAATTTATTTCACTGTTAATGGCAAAACACCATTAACAGTTATACCGTTAGTTATGAGAAACTCTAAAGCTGCAGACTCTTTAATGTGACTACATTGATACACAGTTCGATTTATGCTTGCCAGGATAAGGCATATTGTTATTGAAGCTAATCACAGGATGCTAATAGCCAAAGTGGACATTAAATCATATTTCACCCAACAACTCCTAAATAAAAGTTACATTTCACTAACTTAAAGTCCCAGTGAAACAGAAGTTAGAGCGTCTTTAGCTTCTGTACTGTGAGTATTCCTCAGTGAAACAGAATATTTGAGCGGTGAACAGTTACAAGAGGGATTTAAATCAAGTCCTTCGCATTTGATTGGACTGCTAAAAAATGGGCGGTCTTAGAGTTTAGCACAATACGGAGCTACAGCTGTGGCTCCACACACACACCTCCCTTGTCATTAAAAGTTGCAGATTGGTTGATGGATGGATGTCATGATATTATTGGTTGAAATTGGTTGGTACTAGCTTACGTAAGCACGCATCATATTTTGTTTTACAGGAAGAAAAGATCAGTGGATTTTGATATTAAAAAACAGTTGTGCTCATCAAATCTCAAGTCTTAAATAGATGCCGAAACTCTAAGTATTTGCTGTTCTACAAACCTTATGTGATTACTGCACTGCACATTTTGTTTTAGCTGGTATTATTTAATACAATGTACATAGTTTGGATGCAAAGTTATTAATGTTATTAATAAGGAAATTATTTTTATCACATTTAACCATTGGCTGTATTGAGCTTGAGCAATCAAACACGGAATATAAAACCACTGTCAGGTTTTAGCTCCGCCTGAAATATCTAATACCTCTGTTTTCAGATTTTTTGGAAAAGACTTTCTTGTTGATTTATCACAAAGCAAAACAATAGCTATAACTTGATACTCATATAAGTGGTCTTCACTTGGGAGCAAAAGAGAATCAAACAGAAATGTAATAAGTATAGATGATTTGTCTTATGTCCTCTTTTTATCAAAAATATTGCCTTTGGGTGACATCCAACTTTTCTCATAGCCACTGCCAAAATCTGACTCGTATAGTATTCTCAAGTGGGCTCAGAGCTGTTTTGGAAAAATAGTGCAGAGAGAGAGAGAGAGAGAAAGAGAAAGCAAAGTGGAGTAGCTCCACATTGTGATGATGCATTCAGCAGAGACTGAATCAGCCTGCTTTTCTCCACCGCGTACACAAATCTATCACCTCCCAAAGCGTTCTAGGATGAACTCCTCTCCAACCTCATTTGCATTGATATGAAATTTGGACAAAAATCCGATAAAGGGGGGACACCCCTGGGTGATTACGGGGTCACTAGCCAACCACAAAGGAGAATCCCTACAAGCCGCCGCCGCCACGGCCAAGAAAAGAAGCACCGCGTCGGACGAAAACAGGACCCAGACTAGGGCTCATTGTGTCTGCTATCTGTCTACACAATGAGCCGTCTCATTCTTTGGAACGGGTGTCAGGAGTTCAGCCTTTATCGCCACGACCCGCGTTTGACCTCACAGGAGGGTAGAGATGCAGCTGAGGAGGCCTCGTCGAGGCCGTGGAGACAGAAACACACACCCCTGGGTGCTTCTATTAGGCTCATCACTCAGGAGGAGCTAGTAAAATAACAATGACACACACTGACACATGCAACGCACACAGACCTAAATGCACAGAAGAAATATCTAAAGCATGTCAACCCACCCTCCTCTGCTGATGGCTTATGATGGGCAGATAAAGAGTTTAAGTAAACACCAACAGCTACAGAGTGATGAGCAGAGTTATGGGTTCCCCCTGACAACAACGTTTATTGTTTTGTGAAGAGAGAAGAGGTGAGGGAGAGGATCAAGAAGTCAGGGATGACGGGGTTTCCACCATATCTGCAGCTGGAGAGCAGGTTGGGCTGGATGTTACTGACGTCTAAGGTGAAATGACATCTGAGTAGACAAACATCTGCAGGCATGAACAACTAATACATAGTGTTGGTTAGTTACGGCTGGGTGATAGTTTCATATTTTTACTCATGTAAAGACTTTGGTCTCATTTGATCTGATTTTTATGCCTCTGCACTAGCGATAGCCGTGGCTGAAGGCATTATGTTTTTGGGTTGTCCGTCCTTCCGTTTGTAGGTTTGTCCGTCCGTCTTACCGTCTGTACCATTCTCGTGAATGTGATATCTCGGGAACGCCTGGAGGGAATTTCTTCAAATTTGGCACAAACGTCCACTTGAACTCAAGGATGAACTGATTTTATTTTGACGGTCAAAGGTCACTGTGACCTCAGGTCCATCCCATTCTCGTGAACACACTATCTCAGGATGAGGATATATTAGGTGATTGGTTGATTAGATATGATTAGAATTTGATGGTCGAAGGTCACTGTATGTACACTATTCACAGCACGTTTTTGGCCATAACTCAAGAATTCATACGCTTATGACAATTCACACATATGTCTGATAGGATAAAATGATGAAGTGTTGACATTTTAGACAGACATGGATGTAAACTGCAACTTGACTGGTTGGCGGAGGCGTACAACCACAAGGTGGTATTTCTAGTTTTATACTAATGCTGATACGATACCTGAGTACTACAATGATAAAAAAAAAAATGAATCTTCTCAAATGTTTAATGTCAACTATCTTAACAAAAGTATTTGCCTGAATTAAATTGCCCTTAATTGGCAAAATTTGGATTTTGAAGCTGTACTAATCAAACATATTTATATTAACAATGTATCAAATAATAATCAGGTTTGACCTGCAAACTCTGCTCTCATCAACTTGCTTTTAGCAGCAGTAGGCAGCTTTTCTTTATATACAGTAAACCCATTGTATACTACCTGCTGCTCAGCACCAAAAGACAGAAAGACAAAGCTAGTGACTTGTAAGGCTGCCTCCTCTTAGTCGATTGCTCGACTAATCGGTCGTTTTGATCTTAGTCGACTAAGATTTCTCTAGTCAATTAGTAATTTTTTATCCTTTTTTTCATGCTGAATGACTTATTTCCAAGAATCTTATGCAAATCTTATCTCTGGTAAACACAGATTTAAGAGTGAGATTTAAAGTGGTGCTTTTATGTGATTCTTTGTGGAGAAACTCAGTTTCATAGATCTGACTAAATCAACTAATCGATTACAAAATCGTATGAGTGTTAGTCGACAAAGAATTCTTTGGCCGAGGCAGGTGAAGCCATCAGGTGACATGACTCCAAATGAATGCTGATGTTGCTGTGTTAGTTGGGTGTGTAAATCATATTTATCATAACAACTATGTAAGGCAATTATACGACTACAATAAATAACAACAGTGTTGAGTTTTCAGCTTGTTCCATTGCCCCTAAGTGGCCAAAAAACAAACAAACAGTGAATGCAGCTTTAAATCAAGAACTGTCTAATTAAGAAAAAAGTTGGTGTGTACTTTCTCACCCAGTACTGTACATACACACAGCACCACCATAATCATAACCAACACAGTCATTATCATCCTCATCACTGTCGTCATTTTAACTGTCATCAGTTGAACCACTCATTTTTTCGTCAGCATGAATTACCCAGATCCCAACCTAACCCCAACATTATAAAGTGTTATTCTTCCATAGGCAAGAACCCCGCCCCACCCAGCCCACACACACACACACACACTCACTCACACACCCACGAGTCCTCTACGAGGGAAACACACTTGTTTGATTTCCACTGGTTTCGGAACAGATTAAAAGCCAGTGCTCGGGTCTCGGGTCAGCACCGCCGCTCATACTGTACAAACATTCCACATCCGTCTGAGGGCAGGGCGGACCTGCCGTCACTCAGAGAGGGTGGAAAACATTTACAGTCACATCATTTGGGCGCCCAGCAGGAGCTTATGTCAGCTTCAACCACACACACACACACACACACACACACACACACACACACACACACACACACACACACGTATGCAGGGCCTCTGGATTTTAAGAAGAGGTGGTGGTGTTCTCATCACTTATGATGTAAACTAATTAGGCTTCCTTTTTGATCAGGTAGATAAGTGATTGATGTATCGTTTGATATTCAGTGAGCTGTTTCACTCCTTTGATCAGCTCCTCTTTAGAGCTGTCAGGTTAAGGTGAACAAGCGAGAGATGAATTGTACCTAGCAGCTAGGGATGCACGATTTGATTTTTTTTCAGCCGATAACCGATAACCCGATAACCTGTATCTCATGGCTGATAACGATATTTTCACATTTTGTTTTTTTAAAAAGAAGTTCATAACCTGTAGTGTATGCATACATGAGGGTAAGAAAGGTTAAGATGTAGTTTGTAGGGCTGTCAAAGTTAACGTGATAATAACGTGTTACGCAAATTCGTTTTAACGCCACTAATTTCTTTAATGCATGCTTTAACGCATTAATGCAACAATTTTTAGGTCGTAGCGGGCTAAGTTTTAAAGCTAGAGTGAAGATACTGGCATCATATGAAACTGAAACTGATGAAACCTAAGGAATCCATTGGTACCAACCATGTCATTGTTGTGAAGGAGGCTAAATAACGCTCTTAACTTGCGCTTAATTTTCGCGAGGAAAAACGGGCATGGCCATTTTCAAAGGGGTCCCTTGACCTCTGACCTCAAGATATGTGAATGAAAAAAGGGTTCTATGGGTACCCACGAGTCTCCCCTCAACAGACATGCCCACTTTATGATAATCACATTTGGACAAGTCATTGACGACGACATGATTGGCTCTCTAGCAGGCTTCTCGCGCTAGTCGGTGTTACCGGTGGTCGTGCACGTCGATTACATTACATACCCACCACCCCCATCGTTGTTTTTTTTTTTTTTACAGAGTAAAACCCATTTAGTTCATTTTGGCGTATCAGCGCTGTGCTGTCAATACAAAGTCGGACGACGGATGCTACAAACTCAGCTCAGAGTAGCAGGTGTCATATTTCACACACGGGACGAGAGAGAGTTGACAGTGAAGACGAGGGTGGAAACCTGCGGCTCCGCAGCGAACCGGAGAGACCAGACACACAGCCATCCAATGGTAAAGATCAAAGTCATCTTTTCTTGTAAAATGTCCGGTTTAATCGGTAACACCGGTGTTGTCACAGGTTTATTAACCGGTTGGAAAATATATATATATATATATAATATAATATCGACAGGTGGCTGTTTGCAGCTGTTTCAGTTTTACACCTCACATCAGTCCGTCATTGTATCTCTGTTTTATTCTGATTTTCACTTTCTGGCTTTATTCCGTTATCTTGTTCTCTGTCTTCTCTTTTATTGTTTCTTTTTCCTCCCCTTTTCACCTCACTTCACACCATATGTGAAAAAGACAGCTGTGTGTTGGATGTGGTCATGTGTGGGTTTCTGTTTGTGTGTGTGTGTACATCTCGCTGTTCAGTCCTGGGTGAGCATCTGCTCATAGCCTCTGATGCGTTTATATGTTTCTACGGGTGAGTACAGTATGTATGTCAGCCAGCTGTGGATATAAGCAGGTTACAGCACCTTTTCTTTTACACAGGAAGTGGATAGCCTGAGTCTGAGTACCAGCATCAAAAACAACATGCCACATGAAACAACCTTTGTTCTGCCAGTTGTACCTTTTTATCTGTCAGCATTTTTAGAATTTAGAGAATCTGCTTTGCATTTCTGAAACAAAAATAAATGTAAAATCAGTTTTTGCATATGTATTTGAATTAATGGAAAACATAGAACCATGCAGGCTGTTCTCATACACCATTTTTATCTATACTTACGAAAAGTAATGCACTGTAATTTGTATATATCCCACAAAATCAATTTGTATGTAATCCACGTAATTTTGAACCAGGAAGTATAAAGAGCGACAAACGCTGTGTAGGGAGGAGGTCTGGGTGGATGGGCGGGTCAAGAAACACCGGACTTTCTTCCAGGAGGCCACTGTTTGTACCCCGTGTGAAACCAGAAGTTGTCACGTGACGTACGTACTTAAATTATTGAGTTATTTTAACCCAAACCAAGATATTTTCCTAAACCTAACCAAGTAGTTCTGTTGCCTAAACCTAACCAAGTTGATCTTTTCCTAAACCTAACCATCTAGTTTTGTTGCCTAAACTTAACCAAGTCAATCTTTTCTTAAACCTAACTAAGTAGTTTTGTTGTCTAAACTTAACCAAGTTGTCTCCAGTTAAGACGGAAGTTTATTTTGAAAAGACTGGATGCATGTAATGAGCGGAAATTGACAGATGCGTCACATGTTGCTGGACATTCGTAGGAAAACACACGAAAAATGAGGACTTATTTTTCGTAAGCTATACGAACCGTTGTATGAGAATACGTTGAACCATGACTTGAATCCATGCATGGCTGTGAAAAATGCAAGGCCCTAGTAGCTGTCGCAAAAGATGATAAACTATTTTACCTCTCTGGTTTTCATTTTTGAAAGATTTGTGTTTCTCAGTTATTTGCCCTGTCGTGCACTGCAAGTGTGGCTTGATATGTCTCGGCTTGACAATAATATCGTCTTCATTGCGTTCCCTGTTGACACAGCAGCCATACACCCCTCCATCACACTCCAGCTCTTGTCTCTTAGTGTAAAGTCGGGAGAGGAAAACCAACACACAGTCCTAACTCTGCCAATCCACTCCCCTCCTCTCGTTTTGGCGTCGCTAGGCAGCCCTCTTTTTTTTCCGTCGCCCTCTTTCTCTTCCTCTTTTCGTGCATCTGAAAGGGGTCAATGCCTCTGCATGATGGAACCACGGGGCTAAAAGTCTTTGGGCCAGACACTGGAGGAGTCCACTACTAATTGCTCTCAGCGAATCCCCGACCATTGTCCTCCACTGGGTTTCAATTTGAATTTGAATGGAGGTAGCTAGCTGGTGCTGAGAGTGTAAGGTACACAAATGACTGTCACTGGGAATGGATAGCAGCGCTACAGGGATTGTGAACTTGTCCCCTAAATAAGCACTGTTGGCTTTTTGGCTCTGCATAAGTTACGGTGTGTTTGCACTAGCATAAGCGCCATATTGATGTACGCTTGGCTGAAGTAGTATTGGGATTGAATGGGAGATGTTTTGGGGTGGACATTTTGTCAAGAGGATTTCTTTTTGGCTTTGATAGAGAGGTGCTAACTTGTTCCCTGCCCTTTCGCAGAATCACATCACATCATTAGACACAGGCATAAAGAGGGAAAAATAATTAGCAGCCTAAAGCTGTTCCACTTGATATTCATACTTTTTCTTCTTATTCTTATTTGCCTTTCTCTTCATCTGTGACTGCGAGGACTCTGTAAGACAAGTTCAAGTTGCCCCTCGAGTGCAAAAGCTAAGTCAATACGTCCAAAAGAAAGATGGAAGGACAGTGAGACGGACCGGCCAGGTCTGCCCCGACAGACAGACAGACAGCTGAACAAATTGCCAGACCTCCCTCTCCCCGCAGTTCACTTGTTCCTTCTCTATAGAGGCGAGGGTCCTGGTCCGTGTCCCCCTCTTCTCCTGCCCCACTAGTGGTTAATTGAGCCCCTGCCAGGCCTCGCCCCTTTATTGCCTCCATTTGTCAAAGCCCGCAGGCCTGAATGGTGCCAGAGACCTTATACAAATGAAGAGCCTCCTCGCCTCTCCATCTCTCTCCATCCCTCCATCCCTTTATCGCTCTCTCCATCCCCGAGAGCAAACAGGTCTGACCCGGGGCAGCTCAGGGCAAACAGTGGCTCGACAAAGGCGGTGGCTCGGTCGGGGGTTGTGGGCAGGTGGCTGATGTTCTCCCTGACACCTCCAAGGTCAGTGGCGCTAAATCTCACTGTGAGCTTACCTTGTGGCACCCTCCATCTCCCGCTCCCCCAGATTGAAACACACGCACGCTCAGAGAGCATCGTGGTTTTGTTGCGGATCGGTTCAGACCTTGTAGACCTCAAAGCGGGAGACAGGTGTACAGTGGGAGGTATTGTACGGCGCCAGAGCCTGTCCAGTGTGAGGCTGTCATCAGCACATGTGCTGCTGCCATCCCGTGGTCCGCATACTGCAGATAAGAGCAGCCATTCAGCCAAGAAGCCATTCACTATAGTCATCTTTGTTTGCCCAGGCCAGAGACAGACCTGTAACGTACAGAGAAAGACATGGGAGGAGGGGGCAGGAGCTCTTACAGGCAGAACAAAATACGAGGAAGAATGACAGAATGAAGGAAACAGAGAAAGAAAGAGAGTCGGTGCGGTGCCATATGGAATCGAAGAACACAGGAGACCGTTTGTCTGTGCTACGTGTGTCGGCTGCCACACGCACCATATCAGATTAACGCAGAATTAGAATTAGAATTGAAGTCGGCCCAGACTTTCATAAAGCCATGCTGCGGCTGGCTAGTTCCTCCTTGTCATAGACACAATTACTGTCTAAAGAGCCAATTTACTGATCTTTGACCTGAATCCTTCTGTTCCGGTGTCAGGATGACGTGTAAAATTTCGGCATACAGTATCAACACATTTGTTTTGCTTTAACTTACCTTAGCTTAGTTTACACCTTTTAATCTTTGGTAAAACTCCACAGCCTGCAATGTAAAAGGTGTCATCTAATGGAGAGCCCAGTTTTCAAACTCAGAAAACTGAGAAATTCTTCTAGTTTAGAGCTGCAACTATTAATCGATTAGTTGTCAACTATGAAATTATTCGCCAACTATTTTGATAATCGGTTTAAGTCATTTTTTTTAACATAAAAAAGTAAAAAATTCTCTGATTTCAGATTCTTAAATGTGAATAGTTTTTGGTTTCTTAACTCCTCTATGACAGTGAAACTGAATATATTTGAGTTGTGGACAAAACAAGATATTTGAGGACGTCATCTTGGGTTTTGGGAAACACTGATTAACATTTTCACCATTTTCTGACATTTTATTGACCAAACAATTGATTAATCGAGAAAATAACTTACAGATTAATCAACAATGAAAATAATCGTTAGTTGCAGCCCTAATCTTGTTTGCCTACTAGGAGTTGAAGAAAATATAGTTTAATGTTAAGGGATGATACTGGAGAAAAGAGACAAATATACTGGTGAAATTAGATATTCAGGGCTACTCAACAACACAAATGTGTCTACCTTTGTGCCTTCATGTAAGATCAGTCGAAACAATGAATATCTCCATATTAGAGCAAACAGACATATACAGTAAGTGTTATACATCCTTTCATCTGTCCATACTTCTTCATTTAGCTTGAGTAGTGTCAAAAAGAAATCTAAGTATAAAGCAAGGAATCTCTGTCTGTATGTGGGTGGGTCCTTCGCATATCTCAAGAATTGTTCATCCGGTCTACTTCAGACTTCGAGCGGGTGTATTGATGGGGACCCAAGGACGTGCAATGTTGAATATGATGCAATTTAGACACACAACACATTCAATACTAATAAAATTTGAATAAACAAGGGAACAGAGCTCTGTGCAGCAGCGGGGGCGGGGCTTCAGGGCTCTGTGGAGTCGCAGCGGGCCTTTACAGGCCGGGGCTCATTGACTTTAGTTCACTTTTGGTGCTGGGTGCTGGATATACTAACATTACGACACTTCACTTCAGTCAACAACTGATGAGATGGTTCTGAACGGCCACACGCTCCAAACGGCCACGCCCCCCGATAACGCTGCAAACAGCAGTACTGGGAGCCAAGCAATCCGCCAGTGGGCTTGTGCGATATGAAAATGTATCAAAAAGAGGCAGCGGTTTAGGCTGTTGCTGATAGTGCTGCCAACAGCGGCTAACACCTGGCTCTCCTGCTTGTCAGCGGGTGGTATGATACAGACTACTTTGCTGGGAACCATCAGGTGCAGGTGTGACTTGCGCCCCAGAGCGACTGAAACTGAATCACCACGGTGCAGTGTTGTTCTGTTGCCCACATCAGTGCAGAGGGAGTGCCATTGTTTTTGATAATGAGGGGGTCTAAACTTTCTTAAGCAGTAATTGGATATTAAGTGCTTTGTTGGTCACTGAATGCTCTCAGTTTTAATTTAGTTTTTTATCTTTGCACATTTGCAGGTAGCACAAAGACTCTCCTAAACACGCGTTTTATCACACTAAAATATTGTCGATGGTTGTTACATTTCTTTCTGTCTTTGGTAAAAGATGATGAACATGCCTAACTTGGCATTTAGTTAATGGTGGCATAGGTGCAGTGAATACTGGGAATTGTAGGAACAGTTGAAACAACAATTTTTTTTCTTTGTCAATATTTGTTACGTATAAAATGTTAATGCTTCCGTAAGTACAGTAAATATACAAGATTGACCTCACATCCGTAATAATGATGGTAAAATGTTCCCTTGATTTTATTATGGCCCCTTTATGTTACTATAGTGCTCAATAGCAACCCCAAATCTCCACATTTTCTTCCAGCTAACTGTTAATATTTTGAAACTCAACACAGTTCAGACTCAGCTTAGGGGAATTCAGTGGAAATGATAAAAGTAATGCACCGGTTCCTGTCGGTACAATGGTGTTGAAACAGGAACAAGCTGCTTAGACATTAAAGCGACTGTCATCTGGTTTTCAGCTTACCACGTTCTAGTTTTAAGTTCATCCTTTCATGCATCATCCATTGATGTTTGTTTTCCTAGATGGCATGAGACATTGCGTCATATGCGCCTGTTTTTTCCATGGCTGACCCACCCTCAGTTCTTTTGAAGTTCAAGTTCATCACCGGGATCCTGAAAAGTTCATGTCCAAGTGCACAAAACATCATGATGTTCTCGCGGTCGTAAAACGCTCAGGGAATTTGAACCTTGAGACACATTTATTTGGGTGTGGACGTAGTTGACGGGGTTACAACAGACACATAAAAAGTATTTTAAAAATGTATCTATAACTAAGAAGTTAATACTCTTTAAAAATGTATTGTACAGTAATTAGAAATGTAAATGAATGTTATCACGTATGAACACATTTAAAAGTATTAATATTAGTACAAAATTAAAAACATGGCATTTGATGACCAAAAATAAGTTTGTTTGGGGAACATAGTTTTTTTTTGTTTTTTTTTGCTTTTTAACAATTTCTTAATGTTGTGAAATCACGCATTCATTCACAAACCTGCACAAACAATATACAATACATCCATATATAGATATGTCAGATTGTGCGCGGCGTCCATGTGTTGTTGTATATATTTGTATTCATGTGTGTTTGTGCTCCACCCGCCGGGGTGCCGTGCCCCGGTGCGGAGGTCTTTGTTGTGAGCGCGAGGCCGTGAGTCAGGCCTGTGGGAACAAACCCAGCTTCTCTCCTCTCTCTCTCCCACGCTTCCACACTCATCCCATCCTGTGCACCTCTACTTCACCCCCGGTGATGGGGAAGCGGTGTGTAGTGAACACCGCCGTGGAAAAACTCACACGCACATGTGTAAGGGTCATCAGACCCTGAGAACAAGAATGTGCACGTGATTGTATGTATGTGTTTGCGTGCGTGTGCGACTTTTTTTCCCTATTGACTCATGGCGTTATTCAGGCTGTTGTTGGCTAATAGCAACCCTGCCTAAGATGAAGTAGACTGACGTATTGTTGAAAATGGATTCCATATAGATGGAGAATAGGGGCTAAATGGGAAAAAAAGAAATTCATAAGCTGCCCACATTTTCCATCTTGTATTCACTAAATTGTAGATGCTCTCTGAACCTCTTCTGTGTATGTGTGTAAGCTTGTTTTGTTACTGATGAGTAGTTACATGTACAGCTTATAGCACGCCTATTCAATTACTTTTATGGATTTGTGCGCAAATGAGAAAACAGTGAAGTGCGAAGGGGACGGACATTTACATTTCCTATCTGAACTGCAAAGCTAGGAATTTAAATGTGAAAACAATACACCTTTTTAATCTTAGTAGATTATTGTTTTAATAAACACAATGTTGCATTGAACATTTTTTTATTCAGTCTGACTCTCCTAAATCCCCTCTGCTTAAACAGCCTTGGTTAAAAACTTTTTAACAGAATAAGTATTTCTGTGCTGAAAAAGACATAACTAATGAACGGGCTAATTGGGCTACTAATAAAATGATGATCTTCTAATAATCAAACAATGTAGACACCCATAAACTTGGTGTTATGTTAGCAGGTTATTTAAATACAAACCCAATGATATTGCTTTTAACAGTCCGTAACAGTGTCAATAGGGTGAGTGGTAACTTTGTAACCTTGCACGGCAGCTGGATTCTCACGATGTCACGAGATCACGCTAGAATCGCGGTATCAAATGTCACACAAAAATCCATCTTGTCAGGCTTTAAGTAATGCGTTTGTGGCCGGTTCGCCAGACAAAGAGCCAATCAGCGTCCTGTGAGGAGCTGCTAGGAGCTGCTAGGAGCTGCTAGGAGCTGCTAGGAGCTGCTAGGAGCTACGGGTGTGGTTTAGGTGTGTGAGACTATAGTGTGAGACGACACGGAGAGGCGACTGTTGGTTCTAAACAACAATGGCGGCTCCTGAAGAGGTTAGCGTAGATGCTGCAATAGCATCAGTTATATCAGAACTGGATTTTGTATTTCTTCATTGAAATAAGAGCAAAGAACAACACTGAAGGCGGTGTTTTTGGCCTTCAGTTAGTTTCGCTTTCATTAGTTTGATTGACAGATGCTTCATTCAATCACCTGCCAAGTATTGTTTGAAAGTGCCTGCCCTTTTCCAAACAGTTTCCAATGACGGCTTCTCAGATGGTTCTGTTTAACAAACCATCTGACAGGGTCAGGTCAGTAGCTTTGATGAATGGGAATACATTTGTTGTAAGAAATTATTATTATTCTTTTTTTAAACTACTTTTTTCATATTTATAGATGATCAAAGGGCTGGTTTGAGGTTGATGAAGGGCCGGATTCGGACAACGGGCCGCCAATTGAATCAGTCTGGCTTAGAGTATATTTTAAAGGGCTGTCAATCGATTAAAATATTTAATCGCGATTAATCACAAATTAATTGCGCATTTTTTATCTGTTCAAAATGTACCTTAAAGTTAAACCTAAAGGAAACTGAGCCCGCTACAACCAAAAAATCACAAGTTGTGTTGATTCTAGTGGCGTTAAAACAAATTTGTGTTAACGCGTTATTGTCGTCTTAACTTTGACGGGCCTAATATTTTCATATCTCTGTTGTCAACATCATGTAAATAAATGATCAGAAATACCAAATATATAATGGTGGCAAGGGACGCATGGTCTTGATAGCAATTTAGCATTACCCTGCAAGTGCTGAGATGGCCTTAACTATGGTTTGGCCTTGTCTATAGTTTTTATCATGTCACTAATACAGAATACATATCTGCATCTCCTCAAACTTCTCAATTCTGAGTCATCACTGTCATTTTCCTTTGTTTTGTTTTTACATTTTGTAATCGAAAGACCGGCGTCAAACTCGAGGTGACGTGATCCAATGATCGAATCGTCCGTAAGTCAAAGGGTCTAAACTAGCGTAGTACACCGGCTCCCATGAAGTCGTGCCAGTGTCGTATTTTTCTCCCAGTCTCAATCTGGCAGTGCCCAGTGATCCCCGTCCAGTGGGTGCCATCTGGCTGGCTGTGCCCCAATCAAAGAGCTCATTCGGGGGGTTAACTTAGCAGCAGCAGAGCGACGGGGGAGGGTGTGAGGGGCAGAGCCAGGCAGCCAGACCAGACCCAGGCCAGGGGGCTTTGAAGCCCCTCACCCTAGCCCACAGACAGGGGGTCTGGCCCAACCAGCCAGAGCCAGAGAGAGAGAGAGAGAGAGAGAATGAGAGAAGGGCCTTTATCAGCAAGCTCGAGTACAATTGTGGTGTGCAGTGTGGGAGTTGGGGGAGTTAACTCTTTGTATAGATGAATGGATGAATAGGAGAGGAGGGCTGAAACACTAGCATCTCCCCCTCCTCACTAACCCCCCCCCCCCCACCCCCATGCTAGATCTCTGTATGTTTTAGGTCGACCATCTCGGGGCCCCAGGGCCCCTCTCCATGGACAGACCGACAGATACCATCAATTACCAAGGCCAGCCCCTGGCCACCATATGGCCGGTGGCTGTATAGGAAAGGAGGCTGTTCACTTCACAGCACCAGCCCTGCATATGCTGCAAGCCAACTAGCAGAGGTGCCGTGTGTCTTTGTACATGTGTGTGTGTTATGTACTGCGCTGGCATAGGTTTGGCTAGTGTTACAGGGTGGCCTACGTGTCAAGGGGTCAGGATTGTGTTACAGGATTGAGTTATACCTGTGTGTTCGTGTGCTGTTGTACGTCTATCTTTGTGAGGACCAAATTGAGTTGTAGACCTTAAAAGTGAGGACATTTCAGGAAAGTCTTCACTGCTGTTTGAAGGCTCAGACTTGGTGTCATGGTTAAGATTAGAATTAGATTCTTGCACGTTTAGGGTAGGGCACTGAAATTGGAGGACGAAATCCAGTCCTTGTTATGTCTAAAAGTGCATTTGAGAGTGCAGGCAAAGCTAATATGACACTATGGCTCTGTTCAGACCTGTCATTAACGTGCATCTGGGTTCATTGGAACAAAAACACCAACACATCACCGTCAAGCTATAGAGCTTTATCACTATATATTAAGCTATTTTGTTGAGTTGCCACTTGATGCAGTGTATATGCCCAGGGCTTTTATTGTGAAAGGTCAGAACAGAATGAGTGAAGCTGTTATGCGCTGCTGTTTACAGTGTGGGAGTAATAAAGTGTTTGCCGATATTTTATTACCTTCATAAAGTGTAGGCACAACATAACCCTCGGCTACACGAGCTGGTGTGGATCACCTCTCTCGGTGGGTAGGCTAAGACACACACACAGACACGTACGTCAGTTGAGCAGGCGGTCCTTAATGTGGCCTAGGACACATTCACATACACGCTGCTAAAAGATGTGACCATATGTGGCCCAGACCACCTCCGAATATGGTCTGAGTGATCGGATCTTAGGCCCTGTTCAGGCCTGGTATTAACATGTGTCGTAGGTGATCCGATCACAAGTGGACAGCTCTAAGTACAGGTGTGAACGCACTCGAGACGCATTGAGGACGCATTGAGATCCGATCGCTCAGACCACATTCAGAGGTGGTCTGGGCCACATATGGCCACATTCTTTTAGCAGTGTGTATGTGTGAATGTGTCCTGGGCCACAGTAAGGGCCGCCTACTCAACTGACGTCCCGCTTGGATCCGCAGGTCTCTGCGCTCCTCAGGTGAATAGACAGGCAGACGCGAGCGCTGGTCTGCGTCACAGAATGGAAACGGCATCTGTGCTCTACTGTATCCTGTCGGTGCAACTGTATTTTATTAAAACATATGTTATCTCTAGGCTACATACTGTATCTACAGACTATCAGACTAGGCACGCAAAGTGCATTATTATCATACTGTCAGAGATGTGTCCGTGTTCTTGTTCCGTTGCTTTGACACCTGCCCGCCAGCTTGTTCGCTTGCCAGCTCTCATCCCCGGCTCTCTGAAGCTCTGTACCCCACTGTTGCCTAGCAAAGGTGGCGGTGCCGGCAGCACGTACAATAACCTTTTATTTTGATGTTCGTAAAATGTACCCAAACTCACGAATATGTAGGATGTTACTACTGACATTCATGTAATATTACGTCACAACGTCTGCTGTATTAGCCATGTGTTTACTACGTGTTTATTTGAATATAGAGCGGGGAAGTGAGACCTGATCACAAGTGGTCACTCAAGACGCATGCGGAGACGCACTCTAATGCCAGGTGTGAACAGACGTACTTAAAGCTGTCCACTTGTGATCCGATCACTCAGGACGCATGTTAATGCCAGGTCTGAACAGGGCCTAAGTTGAGGGCTCACCATTGTCCCTGCGGCAAACCGTGAGCCATCTTCTTTGTGGTTGTGAGCACATTGTCTGCAGCAATTAATGTGTACATAATTTGTGCGAGTCGCACTCTTGTCCTTGCGTACTCAAACACACAGGAATGCCACGCTTGAAGTTGACGAATGCAGGAAACGTTGCACATGATGTCTGGTGAAGCTTTCACATGGGCTGTACGTCACCATTGTGCAGCACAGGTGGTGTTTTTATCGGCCAATCATCAACAAGGAGCAAAGCGTGGCCTCAAACCGTGATGTTTCGACTTTTGAGAGGCACGCGCCTCTAGGTTAGGTCGTCCTTCGCAATTACATAATTGGTGCAATTGCATGGATTGCAGGTGTGCACATGAGATCGCACTGACCTGCACAAGAACCATGCCGTGGGCCTGAGCCAAAACATCTTCCAAAATTACAGTCTTTTAGTACAAATTCCCTCTTTGTGTTTCCCAGGGACAGTGTTACCTTGATGAACCCAGGGGTAGTCACATGTAGGTCTGCTGGGCTGCACACGCACCGCTGCAAGGACAAAGATTTGGCTCACTCAGACTGATGAATCCTCATTAGATTTGACGGAACTTAAGAATGCATTTTTGCACAGAACTGTGGATTTTGTTCCGTATTTCTCACAGTGTAGTCATGTTAGGAAGAGATCGCTTCAGGGCCAGTAAGAACAGGAATAATGATTACAGCAACCAGTAACACTTTAAATGCACATATGGGGATGTAAGTATCCTTTAAGATGGTCAGGGTGAGAGGTTGGGAATGCCTGTCAATGATGGAGCAGAAGTCCAAGTCTGTGTGTTTGCGCAACTGTGATTCATGTCTCAGCTGCCAAAGCCATTATCTTCACCTGACAGCCAGTCAATACACATGATCAGACACCTGTGAACCAGACGCTTGGAATTAGGGCTTGTTTTTGCGAAGTTAAAGCACATACAGTAAAAAAGTCAAGCTGTCGTTCTGCTCTGCGTTCCAACTTCTTGAAAAGGACAAATGCATTGTAATTTAATTAGATGTGTCTGTTTGAAATCAAGCTGCAAGTGGAAAAGAAATCCTACTCTTGTTGGTCCGCCTCCACTCACTACATGCCCATTAACAAAAAACACATTGCCTTATGTGGGTGAGAGAGGGAGGGAGGTTAAGCGAGAGAGATGTTTCTGTTTGATATATAATGTGAGAAAGAGCCAACAGCAAAACAAGGAAACATCTGGGTGATTAATCTTTTGGAAGGGAGGAAAACAGGGAGGCAAATAGTACCAGCCAGAATAGGCACACACATACTTACACACATCAACACACACTCAAATGTGCACACACACACACATGCACGCACAAACAGCTGGGAGCCAGAGACAGTGATCCATGTGAGTCACGATCCTCATTAATATTATATCAAAGCCTCTTTGATTAAGGCTCTGGTTGCAGTAGTTAGACGAAAAAATGAAAGGAAACTTTAACTATAACCAGTTTGTACTCAAGTTTTTTTTTAGTAGGTTTTAGGTCTTTAAGTCCCAAGAAAGTGTTGTTTTTCATTTTTAAACCTCTAACCAATGCGCTTTTACTGGGAACATATGCTCTTCTCATTCATTCAGTAACACACATTCACACTTAAGAAGCTGCCCAGTACAACCACAGCCGTTTTGCCACTGTGCTTTACTCCACTGGAGCAGCTGCGGGCAAAGCACCTTGCCTAAAGGAGGGAAAGTGTTACTCATTCACTTTCCCCCACCCAAATTATGCCTTTGCTGGGATTTTAACCACAGACCTACTTATCACAAGCCAGCCTCTGTAACCTCTAGGCTACCGTTGTGTTACGAAACACAGCACACAAGGTCAGGATAGCTTTTTGGTGGGATGGCGTGACTCTGGAAAATCAGCTCTCCTATGCTTTTGCCAATATGTGATGAGTATGTGTGTTCATTATTAATCCATTTAGTTACAGTGCATGCTTTAGGTGATTTTAGTGCACAGTATGAGCTTAACTTGCACTGTAACACTACGTTTTTACTAGGGCAGGGACGATACGCCTTATTCCTGATTCGATACTATCATGATACTTGGGTGCCGATTCGATATGTATTGAGATTTTTAAGTATTGCGGTTCTACAAGTATTGCAATTTGATATTATGATTTATTGCGTTTTTTGTTTTTAACACTAGACCATGGGAAAAAGGTGAATCATACACTTCTAGGGACTTTTAATTTGAAAAATATCTAAATTAATTCATTAAAGTGTTTGATTGTCAGCATGTATGTAGTCAGAGATGTTCTGAAGTCAAATATATCAGTCATTGTCAGGAATTATTTATTAATTTTTTCCAGCAACCCAAAAATCAATAAAGACCTTTCCCTCACAAATTAGTGGTAATGTTGTGTGACATGTAATGTTTTATAATCTGGTGAATATAATCCAATCAATCTTATTTCCATATATGTATTTTGCATATACAGTTTCCTTTGTGTACACACCTTATTTTGAAAACCGGACGTAGTCACACGTGTATACTTCCGCTAACTTTGCCAAGTCCGTCGCTAGCTTTCCCTGTTAGCTCCGTTCTCTTTATTCATCCATTGTCAGCTTCATCGAGGCAGTTTGAATGCATTTAACATAAATGTCAGTATATGGGTGCTCTACAGTTGTAGCGTCGGCCGATTTGACCACGGAGATACGAGTGACGGCTGGCTTGACCGCATATTACAGCAATACGATAACGTTTCCTGTCCATGACAGAGTTAGCATGCAGCTTTAGCCATGATTGGTAGCTCTGCTTTTCCTGCAATGTGTGAGCCCCAAAGTGTTTCCATACTTTACTGTATGTGTAGTGTTTACCACTTTGGATTTAATATGTGAGGGTTCAAGTCGTATCCACGCAGACCCTCCGTTGTTTTCTACTTCCTCATTGCAGCAAACTGCGGTTTGTTTTGTTTGTCGGATACGGAACGGATATGACATCACGTTACTCTGACTACAACAATAAAAGCAGTAACTTCCTTCTACCTCTGCATAGACTCAAATGAAGCAAATATATCGATTCTGGCATTTCAAAATCGTAAAAAAAGAAAAAAAATCGTGATACACAGGTGAATCAATTTCTTTATTCACCCCTAGTTTTTGCTCAAAATGCGAATCTAGAATGCATTCCATTCGTTCGGCATATGCTAACATTAATGAGCCAGTGTGCTAACATTTTATTGCATTTCTTTACAGCATTATGGTGCATACAGTTTATTGCAACACATAGGCAGCTGCAGTTGTGCTTTTTCATTCCCTCAGGCCCCCTGGCTATGAATCCTCCAGGCAGGACAGGGCACTGCTGTTTACTTTAGCCGAAGCTGACTTACAGTAACAGTAACAGGCTGCAGCATAACAACCCAAGTGGGGATGAGTTGAAACTAGCACATTTTTTGCTGCCTCACAACCTGATGAGATGGACAGATAGACAGGGAACATCTGTTAAAGCTGAGCATACGTGCACTCACAAGCACACTCGTACACCCAGCAGGGCCCCAACAAGGGGTCTGATCCTATCGTAGTCACTGCAGGTGTCCTGTGATAGGCACCCACACACGCTGACAACACATGATCAGACCACACATACAGTATACACCATTGGTGTTAAAGCTCAAAAAGCACATCGCCCATCTCACGCACAGTTGGTGCTGTGATACTGTGACAGCCCATATTGGCTCCATCTGTTCACAGGGAATTCATTGTACAACAGCTTGACATGTAAATCCCTGCCATTGTATCGTCATTCATATCTGCAGCAGTTAGTAGCTTCTAAAAAGATCACGGGATTGTTAAATATCAGTGAACTAATTGTGTCAGTTGTTATTTGCATACATATGTGTACCTCTTAAAAGGTAATCACGATAAAGCAGTATGAAGCAAATCTCATTCAGCAGTTGTCATTCTGGGCGCTTTCACAAGCCAACAATTAGTCCGTTTTAGTCAAACTGTGGTGCGGTTCGTTTGGGCAGTTGTGAACGCAGTAATCGTACTGTGGTGCGGACCAAAATAACTTGGAAGCGGTCTGAGACCACCTCTCCCAGCGGTCTCGGACCGTTTCTAAGCGAACCAAAAAGAATGGTCATTTGTTGAGAAGGACACATGTAAACGACAGGTCAAAATGAGTGGGAGAGGACTGACCTGGACTACTGCATAAGTCCGATGTTTGTTTGACATCTGGGCCGAAGAGAACATGCAGAATACGCTAAATAAAGTCCACAACAATAGTGACGAGGAGAAGGGATTCGTGCCCACAGTAGATCAGTGCTGAGTCAAAAAGAAAAAACTTTGACAGCAATACATCAAAGTCCGCAAATCCCTGCATAGAAGTGGCAGCTCTCGAGATGAAAAAGATAAATTCGCTCCTTCGTACACACCCCTCAGCTAATTATTAATAATTTTTTTTTGGGCCACTTTAATTTGTGCACTGTGAAACCGAACCAGACTAAATAGAAAACAAACCAAAAGTATAAATTTCATACTGATTCGGACTAACCAAACGGACTATGGCTCGTGAAAGCGCCCTCCGTTCCATTCTAATGCACACTATACCTTTAATTTTAGTTTAAGGCAGGCAGTTTCTCAACCTGCCTGTCTACAGTTAGTTGATGTGCTCTTGCAACCTGTCTTTTAATGGGCAGGAGAGGAGATGAGCTGAAACACACACATGCACACAGTCACAGACACAGAAGTGCATTGACCTCTGAAGTGATGCACATTTTACTTACGTTACTTTTGTACTTAAGTACACCACTTCCAGAGTTATTTTAACCCAAACCATGATCTTTTCCTAAACCTAACTAAGTACTTTTATTGCCTAAACCTAATCAATTTTTTTTCCTTCATTCTGTCTCCCTGCCAGTTTCATTTGTTAGAATCAACATTTTTGTTACATTTGTTGAACGAAATGAATCTCTTTTAACGGGGTCATATCATGAAAAACTCACTTTTTCAGTGCTTGAGCTCATACATTTGGGTATCTGGATTATCTACCAGCCCACAAACTGTGAAATAAGACGACCCAGTCAGCTTTTTGTGGGCTGCTTAGATAAGAAAACATGTGATTCAACAAGCCATTCAGATTTAGCTCCCCTTCCTATGTCACATGCAGACTCATTAGAATATATTGTGTATGAACCTGAGCATGTCCCCTATAAATAATATTCCTTTCTTTTAGTTAATCCCACATGTGTGATTCCCTTATTTTGGCCACAACATTGTACGTGTTTATCATATGCAGAAAAACAGATTTAAATCTTCTACCATTGATTGACAGTAAGATCAGTTTTCCTTCGTAACACACACACACACTCATTGCACTGTTAGTGGTGGCGGATGGCCAGTGTGAAGTCCCGGCCGCGGCCCCATTGTGCTGGGGTTTTCCACTCAGACACACTGGCATTGGATTGGAGGGCCCCGTCAGCCTCATGTGAACCCTCCTACAAAACCAGAATGCGCACACACACACACAGACATGCGTTGACGCACCAAATCACATGCACTACACAATGTACTACAGAGGTTTACACAAAGTATAATTAGAAAAAGCACCTAACAAAACACATGCACAGAGGCAGGAAGTGCAGCCCAGTGGCTCTTGGCTGCCAGTTCAAAGCTCTCCTGTTCGTCATGAGACCAGATCCTTTATGAATGTCCTTTCTCCAATTCAGTGGATTTAGAGTGACAGACAGGCTGCCCAGTCCAGTGGAAGGGGCATCTGTAGTCCAGTGTGTGTGTGTGTTTGTGTGTGTGAAGCTTAATCCCGGATGTGCCTCCTCTCCAAGGAGTAGTGCTCCAAAAAGGAAGGAGCATGGTAATAGTTTTCTCAGGTCTTGCATCTAAATATTATGTATAATAATGAGTCTTAAAACCTGGAAATGAGTTAGCACTTCTGCACTTCCGGTTCGTTCGTCTCAAAGTCGATGGGTTTTTTGAGTGGGTTTTAGTTAGATGCCTGAAATAAGGTCTGTGGTTAACACAAGCTTAAGAGATTTTAACATTTTGTTCGACGATATAAAATATGTTAGTAAATATCCCACTCGTAAATTTTGAACCTTTTAAATGTCTTTAAAAAAGGCAGTTGCTAACAAGTGGCTAAATGAGATTAGTAAACGTCATCACTCCGACTCGTCCGCCTTTACAGCCTTGTTGTGTATACTCGCGCTCATGCAACCGTGGTGTAGTTCGTTTATAGCCTAACGTTAGCTTTTTACTTCTGGCGATTGCATTCACACTTAAAAAATTATAAAAGTGGTGTTCTTTCGTGAAGATTATCTTGCTGAACAAAACGTGTACGTAACATAAACTTGTGTTTGCCACAGAGCTTATTTTCTGCAATTATCCAAAATCCAATTGGAAAATCCCATTGGCTTTTTGTGGAGGGAACCAGGGCGATGCTAACTTCCTGGTTGGCCCCACAAAAATGTAATTGAATTGAACTGAAAATTGAATTGAATTGGATTGTCTGCACTGTTCTGAGAAATCATGGCATGTAACCAGCACATAGATAGTCAGTGCTGGTTATCTTATGGTGTGCAGGAATTCAGGATTTAATTCGTACTGCCAGTTAAACATTTTTGATTTATAATTGGAATCCGCACAAATCAGAGATTATTATTATGTCCACAATTGTAATTATCTATAGCTTCTATTGCAGTTGTTGTTTCTATAAACTTGGCCTTGCATAAGCTGCAGCATTATTTCGCTCTTCCCTCACCTTCATTATTCTCATTATGATCATCATTATTGTGGTCGGTAGCATCTCTGCTGTCAGTGCTGCCATCAGTGTTTCCATTGTTATTGCAGACAATCCCTAACCAGTCCCAACCAGAGCTGATAGCTGCTTCAGTTAGTAGCTACAATAACTCTCCCACAGCCACTGAGGTGGAAGGGGTGGATGTAGACCTGAAATCCCCACTTCCCCTCCTCATTCCCATCCCGCTTTCTGTCCCATTCCTGTTGTGGGGACAGAAAGGAATCCATCCGGTCACACGCTGTACAAAACCACGCAGTTAGGTCGAGGGGATCGCTGCTGGCTGCGACCGTGCCAGATTGTTATCACTGGATAATCCACTCTGCGGAGAGGCAATGACACACCGACCCTGTTATTCTGTGACACTGCAGATGAGCTTTATACAGTATATACCCTGCTAGATATTGTGTTTTTTCAAGTGGGAAAGATGTCACTGTGAATGGCAGTGCAGGAACATCAAATCAACCTTAAATAACATGGCATGTTTTAATGCAAAATTGTGATCCAAAGTGCATGTATAACAATAAATTAGGGACGTGAACAATGAACAACTAACAGGCCAGTATCACAGGAACAGATGGATCTGAAAGGGGCATACCTTACACTACAAGACTGTCAGAAATATAAGCAGGTGCTAATCTGTCAAGTGGCGGATCTAAAAGTCTGTTTAAAGACAAACAGGCATGCAATGAAAGCAAGAAATTTGTGCTTTCCTTCCTGACTTGGCTAGCACGTGTACTGTTTCATTTTGGATAATCTGCAATTTATATAAGGCTTATTTTGGTTAGACCAGAAAAGAGAGCATTCCAGGCTGGTAGTGATGAAGGCATGCAAACTGTAAGACTTTCATAGTCTGCCCATGACAGAGAAGGCTGTTTGTACTTTTGTCCTTCTTGATACCTCATTCTTCTTGTCTTAAGAAATAAGTGGCCATCTGATACTCTAATATTATAATGGTAAACACAATCTGGTTCAGGATGTTCTCATACACCGTTTGTAGCTATACCTACAAGAAGTTAATGCACTGTAATTTGTGTAATTTACACGAAATAAATTGGTATGTAATCCACGTAATGGTGAACCAGGAAGTGTAAAGAGTGACAAACGCTGCGTAAGGAGGAGATCGGGGTGGACGGGTGGGTCAAAAAACACCAGCTTACACCCAGGAGACCGCTGTTTGTACCCCGTGTGAAACCAGAAGTAAAGATTTATTTGTCACGTAACTTTCGTACTTAAGTTACGGCACTTCCGGAGTTATTATAACACAAACTGCAATCTTTTCCTAAACCTAACTAAGTAGTTTTGTTGCCTAAACCTAACCAAGTCGATATTTTCCTAAGCCTAACTAAGTAATTTTGTTGCCTTATCCTAACCAAATTGTTTCCTGTGAAGACGGAAGCTTATTTTGGAAAGACTGTATGCATGTAACCAGTGGAAATTGACACAGGCATCATGTGTTGCTGGACATTCGTAGGAAAAAGCAAAAAAAAAAAAGAGGAATAACTTCACACGAACCGTTTTATGAGGATACATTGTTTTGCTACAGCAGTGACTGCTTTGCGATATTACAAAATAAAAATATAATCTTGTTATTACCACTTTTAAAAGCATCAATGATATTGCATGAATGAAAACAGAGGTTAGTTTTGTTTATGTTACGCATATTTGTGTGCACAGTTGCATGGGTGATTGCATGTGTGCATGAATGTGAATGCATGTAAGATAGTTACAAAGAAAAAGGCATGAGGCGTCGCTGTTGTGTTGCAATTAAGATGTGAAAAATAGTCTCAGCAGGAGATGTGACAGTGAGAGAGGTTAGTGCAGCGTGGGCCCCATAGCGACAGACGGAGAGAGACGGATCCATATCATTGTCCATATCAACTGAGGCTCCCCTGGGTTTGTTGCTTTAAACAAATCCCTGCTCTTCCTATCTCAGTCACAACACTCCCACTGCGGCCCCGTGCGTGTGTGTGTGTGTGTGTGCGTGTGCGTGCGTGAAATCAATTTCTAGCGACAGAGAACGACAAAGTGGGAGAGATGCACTTATGACTGGGGGTCTGTGTTTGTTTTAGAGCCGTTCAGAGTTCAGTTGGATGACGCCCAAAATAACAGTGGTGTTTGTATCCATTGCGTTTGTTTTAATCAGAACTACATTGATGTAAAATCTTCCTAAATTATTTAATCTCATGTTTTTCATGACCCTTTCAGTGCTTGTCATCTCATTGTCAAGCATTTATGAAGCATATATTTCTCTAAATGCTCATCTCCTATAACAGCGCCTCTAAATCTACTAACCAAAGGGTGCTTATAATGTCTCGGCTAATTAGCGTCAAACTAAACTAGCATGAACGCTTCAGTTCCAATGCAAATTCCCTTTCCTGGGTCTTGCCCTGGGAGATTGTACTACGTGGCCCGAGTGAGCGAACCAAAGTGGAGCCACATATGTCTTGCATTTGGACATTAAAGCCGACTATTATGAGATTAAATCAGGGACTTGTGATATTCGGTTCAGATCTCAGCTCCCACCAGCCCCAGTCACGCAGAGGGAACGTTCAAACTGATATTATTTTCAGTTTCTGCCAAAGCTTCACAATCAACCGCAATGAAAAGGAAGTGAATAAAGGTGTTTTGTCTTGAATTGTAGATCAGATAGATGTGGGCCATGGGGAAGATTCAGTTGATACTGTAAAAGCTTTTTTAAACTGCAGGTTAAAAGGGTCGTAGGCCTAAACATAGAGCCTTTCCACTGCCATGCACTATGTGCTATAGCACACAAATACACACATGCTTTTTTTCTCAGTTTGAAAATCTAGATATCTTTCTTTCAGCACTGGTTGCAACTTTATTTTTTTCTCTCTCTCTCGTGGGGTTGTTACAGTTGACATGGCAGCAAGGACTTGACTGGCAGGCAAATTGAACCGTTTAATTGTATTTAAAGCAGAAATGTGCCGTCATGTGTGATGAATTATCATAAAAAGGAGCCCTGAGCAGCGTGGTGATATCGGATATTAACGTTGTTCTTTGCACCCAGTCCCTCCACCGATGAGCCTGGGCCCTGTAAAAAGCCTTTTTATTATGTGGCGAATACTGTTACATGCAAAATAAAAATCACAAGGATGGGACAGAAACCTGCAGCATGTTAGTGCACTTAAAGCTAGGGTTGGTACTCTTCTTCAAAAATATTTTTTTGTTATATTTGTTGAAATTGTCATTACATCCCGGCAGCAATCAATTAATCGAATGTTCTGACAAATATGTCCTGGCTGTCGCAGGACTGTAATAAACCCGTCCAATCATTTCATTCAGCTCGATTGTAATGATTGGACGGCCTGCCTGCCTGTCTACTAGGGTTGGGCCGGTGTAAACATATTCAAACCGGTTTGATATTTAGCCACAGCACCGGACGGCACCGGTATACCAAATTTTACCACTAGGTGTCGCACTTGACTCAGCAGCCGCTTCACCAAAACTTGGAGGAGTGGCTTGTCACTAAAATGAGAATAGCTGGTCCACCTTAAAGGTCAGACCACCTTAAGTGAGCTTGGACCGAAGTTGGCGCTAACTTCGGGACTAACCCCCTTCACTTTAATCAGCAGGTGGCAAGCAAGACACGGGAACTTGGCTTGGGTCTTGAGGAGTTGTAGCATTTATTCACCGACAAATAAACTGTACACACACTGCACTGCTACACTCACAGCTCTAATGTTACTGATAATTTCATACTCACCGTCAGTCACACGCTCGTTACGTCTCTCTCCCTCGACTGTTACCATTACGGGCCGCCGGTCTTGCAATACACTGGCTGGCCCTTCGGAAGCCCGTCTTGTCACGTCACCCAACGCAACGTGCGCCAATGTCTTTACTGAAATGTGATCTCCTCCATGTTGCCGCTGTTATATTGAAGTCACCGGCCTCGGCTCTGCAGATGCGCACGACTTGTCAGACACTAGTGGCTCTGTTAGTCCGTTTATAAACAAACATGATATTATGTCATTTTCGTTGTTATATTGCTTATTACTAATGCAATACAAGCTGGATTTAGCACTGTGACGCCGTCATTACTGGTTGTTGATGTCGGCTACTTTTTCATTTGCCAGAATGTTTCATAATGATAAATGCTGGTTTAGCCGGGTGGCATATAATCAAACCGATGTAAGCCCGTACAACGGACCGGACCGGCAAAACCGGAAATCGACCCAACTCTACCTACCTGCCTGCCTGTGCCCACTCATGCACTCATTGCGCATCAACAGAATTCATAATGCTAATTTTGGGGGAGTGGCTTTGGATGGAGGCCTGAAGGGACGGACTGTCAGTGTTGCCGACTTGGTGATTTTCTTGTTAGATTTAGGGACTTTTGGAGCTAGTGCTGCTACTTTCATTGGAAAAGAGTTGGCAACACTGGGGTGGGTTTTTTAGTTGGATACTTTTTAAAATCTACGCTACTCTCAACATTACCAACCCTAGCTTTAAGAGAGAAGAAATCTGAATGAGCAAGTGTGCTTATGCATTATTAATGTGTGTGTGTGTGTCTCATGTCTTATCCATGCATACATCTCAAGTTGCCTTCCTTCCTATACCAAACCTCCTGGTGCCATTTTCATTTAGTGGATATAGTGTGTGCGTGCGTGCATGCGTGCATGCATGTTTGGCAGAGTGGGAGCTCCTCTGTCCCTGTCTTGTGGGCCTGTTAGGTGATGAATGACCTTCAGGCCCACTAGTGACAACTCGGCTCCTAATGACCAACTGGCTGACTGACTGGTCTTAATGGAGGACCTGCAGAGCTCAGGGAAGGCATAACACACACACACACACACACACACACACACACACACACACACACACACAGGACGTTTCATTCTGACATGTGTCCTTGCATTAAACAGGAGACACACGCAGAAACACACACTATTATGGTACACATTACGCATAGTGAACGGGTGGGAATATATTTTTCTCTTCTCTCCCTGGTGAAAGAAACACATGACAGAAGTTGTTCCTACAGTATTTATCACTGACACACGGTACGATTGTATCATATTACTGAGGCCAAAGCCCTGATGTTTGGGAGGCAACAAGCCTTTTTTTTCCCTTAAGCCCATATTTTCCTTTCCAGCTTCTGAGTCCTATTAGGCCCTTCCAAAGGAGCGGGAGTCTGGGGTGGGGTGGAGGGGGAAGGAAGAGGGAGAGAAGGAGCGAGATGGATAGTGGGAGAAGGAAAAGGAAGAGAGAGGAAAAGAGAGAAAGAAATAAACTGAGAGCGAGAGAAACGGTCCCGTTACTGCCTTCAGTCAGCCAACTGGGCTCGGTCCAGTTGCTAGGGGTTCTGGAAAAAGGAGCCGTCATCTGCAAACCATCATTCAGTGTCCACACTTGGACCTGCTTTCAGCACCTGTCACCCGTCCCGTCACTGTGACAAACTCAAATAAACATCCAAAATTAATCAGACCATTACCACTGAACCCAACAACCATCTTCCTCCTGCTTTCCCTTTAACGTTCCTCAAAAAGAACCAAAAAATCATCTCCAGCAGAGCAGCTGTGGGATTTCGTTTTTTCTGCCGTTCCTTCATTTATGTTTAATTGTTACGAGGCACATGTGTGTTCATACGCAAAGCTGTCAAAAGTTTGGGTGCGGTTTACAAGCCATTTAGTCACGGTGCAGTGAGGGAGGGCAGCACGGTTGGTCCTTTCATTGCTGGGTTTCTCCCATGGACTTATTACACTGAGATGCACTACATCAGCCCACTCGTTCTCTTTATTGACAGCTGTCTGTGGCTGCACACATGCTACAAGATTTACCGGGAATTAATTAAACTAGTCCCACTGCATGTGGGTTGCTTGTACTAAGAATAGGATGAGGCCAACATGTTGCAGGGTGTGAATGTGGGCTAAACACTGATACTCAGCACACTGTGATGGAGCTGTTGGAAGTATCTCATGCAGTAGGCGAGCATGAATTGCAGCCATAATGAAGCTTCCAAAACAAATGGAACATATTTAAAAGTCACAGTGATAAAGTACCACCCTTCATCATGATGTTTAACTATATTCAGTTGAATTCATGAAGTTGTCCTCAGGTCTTTGGTGTTCCTGATAGCCAAAAAAAGAGAGTGTACTTTGGAATAAGAGTTTGTGATTTTTGGTTATAATATTGAATGTCATTAATAAGATTTCTCGTATTGTGAGCTGGCGGGCTCTAGGGATGGCAAAGTTGGGCGGTTGTGTTGGTCCACCACTTCGGTCCAGACTGCAATATCTCAGCAACTATTGGATGGATTGCCATGAAATTTGGTACAGATTAGTTTTTCAAAATTTGTTTGAACGAATTTGAACGAACAAGGAATTAGTTCGAATGTATTGGAATGCAACCCATATAGCACAATGCATCACCCCTCCCAGTGACCATATATCAGTGGTTAGAGACGGTGTCTTATCCTTCAGTATAGTATTTTCACGTCACCCACGTTTGAACAATAATTCTAAGTTCAAATAAAAAGTGGATGAATCCTAATGCCTCTTAAACTTTTTTTGAATGACTATGGTAATCCCCTGACTTTTCATCAATACTTTGGTTTATGACTAAATATCTCATCAGCCGCAACTGTACTTTGTGTTTAGTGCTAATTAGCTTAGTGCTAAATGCTAGCATGCTACGGTAACACACTAAATGAAGATGGTGAACAAACCTGCTAAAGATCAGCATGTTAGCATTGTCAGCATGCTGATGATGGTATTTAGCTGTCCACTGTGCCCAAGGACAGTCTTACAGAGCCGCTGGCTTGGCGGTGTGTAAAATAATTTGCGATAGCCGTTACCTACAGGTATGCTCATTCATTTCGGTGGCCTTAAAAGAATTAAGTCAACCGTTGTATGGCCTGAACTACAACCAGTGACAGTATCGAAAGCAGAGAGTAAATTGAAAGACACAAATTTAGATTTGGCTTTCAGCGCGAGCTTCTCTAAGCCAGCTCTGGCTGACACAAGGGAGCTGCATGGGAAGCAGAGAGTAATGTCATTTTCTTCTACAATGAAAAGAGGACATTTTTTACACCTTCAACCTTATTTTGGCTGACTTGGTTCTCATTGGACTCCTCCAGGTCTGACAAGATTGGATCTGTCTCATCTTTGACTGATAGTAAAAAAAATTTCTCCCACAAGAAGGGAAGAAAAAAGGAAATGAGCTGCTTCAATAGCCATCCCACCTCCATTGAGTTAGAACAGTCCTCCGTGGGGACGAATGCCAGCCCCAAAACTACCGTCCAGAATAAAGAAAACTCTGAGGTCAAGATTACTGCTGGCAGGAGGAGCAGGGAGGCTGCGCAGCACTGCTGTGTGTTGACCGAATGCAGGCTATGCATATAATTTCTGCGCCGATTTGTTGTTTTTAGTCATTGAAAACCAAAACAGAGTTACTTTTCTCTGCAGTATGGTTTATTATAGGCTGCAGCATGCCTCTAGCTGATCGTTGTCATCTGCTTTATGTCCCCAGAAAGATCTCCTTTTTGTTTGACTGTAGAATTGTACTTTCATTTTTATACTATTTTTGATTGGAAAAATATGAGTATGTTGTACAACCTAAATGCAGTTAAAGCACAGAGTGTGTGCAGTCTTTGTGCAGCCGTGTGGTCGTCTCTACTATTGTATTCTATTGTGCAGTTTTTCCATGCGGTGCGTTTCCATGGTTTTACTGCGTTGCAGGTGTGTTTATGGTGCAGCAGGTGCTGCTGGCTGCCATGCTGCGCGGCGAGGGAGGGAGGGTGTCATGGCCAATATACGAGGGAAAGAACCTCTCACACATGGCACTGGTATTGTAGGCCTCTGGAAAATCCATTTAAACACTCCCACAGCCCGACACACGCTCACAGCGAGCACCAAGACGTGCACATAAGTCACATAAACACACACATGAGGAGAAGACACATGTGGATACGAGGAGAGAGTGTTTTTTACTTTTTTCACATGCACACACAGAGACTGCACCTCAAATACTGGCTTGTTTAATACACGAAAGAAGTCACTCTTCTTGCAAAAAATATGCGGTGGTGAGGATAATTCAAAGCATACTACGTTAGGAAGGAATGAAAAATGTCTTGGCGTTTTGTCCAAGTGACTGTAAGTGTGCATGAAAAGCTGTATGTTATAACTACAAACTTATACATATATTTATGTAACTCCTGTTGATATAGTAATATCCATCTGTCGTTGCATCAGACACAGGATGCAGAGCTCTTTCTGCCTACTTTTTCTCTTTATTTTTTTCCCTCCGTCTCTTTCACTCAGTGTCAAGGTCACTGCCGTTAGAGTTTCCTGTCCTCTCTGTAGGGGGCACTCTCCCTCTTCTTCCCTCCCTCTCTTTCTCTGTCTTGTTTCTGTCAATCCATAACTCCTTGCTCTCTTCATTTTTTTAAATTTCTCACTCTATTTTCTGCATCTCTCTCCATGCACTTACGTTTTCTGTTCCTTTTTTTTCGTGTCTCTCTCTCTCTGTCATTCTCTTAACACATTTCACCACTGGTCACTGTACACAGTGTCAGACTGCACTGTGTAAACAGTGGAGGTGTTTGTGTCTGCATGGCCAGAGGCCTTTCTTTCTCACTGGCTACAACTAGGTTGCATTAGCAGACAGGGGGATGTATGAGCATGTCTCAGTGACATAAAGGTCACGGGGGGTTGCCTGAAAATGGTAACAGTGAACTTATGTATGCAACCCCTCCCCCTTCCCATTCACTAACACAAACACACACACTTTCTTCACTTCTACTTTCTTGAAGCAGTATTATTGACCCGACTGTTGGCTGTTGTGTCTCCCACTCAAATATATTCCCTCCTCGTTATCACGGAGCAACAAATATTTACGTCTACAGAAACATTCTCATGGCCTCCCTGATTGGTTATGTCATCCGCAGTCATGCTGTGCCAGCACGGGTTCGTTTAGTCATGAACAATTATCCCCCAAAAAAAGAGAAAGTACTGAGGAGTACTATCGACAGTAGTCGAATGTAGTTATTGTTAATTTCTTTAGATTCTAATTAAATCTTTTTCCTATTATATGATTTTTTTGTTTTGATGCACATACTAACTTGTTCTAGTGAGAAAAAAATGTATTAAAATGAAATAAATTGGTATGTTGTAATAAAAGAAAACATCATTATATCTTGTTATGATACAGTAGAAAGACCTCCTGCAACCTGAGCATTTCCCCTCACTAATAGCCCTGCTTATGATAGACACTAAAAAAACATTATATAACCACTTCTAGGTTTGGTAAATCAGAAGCTAGAACCATATGCCTCACCTATTATATTGTATTGTATAAGCTGTCTTGTATGTTTTCTGATAGCCAATGAAATAATGTTTGATTAGAATAATGTTTGAATTATAATACAGGAGGCAGAGCAAACAGAAAAAAAGGGACATTGACCAGTAACAACCAATAAGACTCCTCTACTGACTCCCCTTTGTGCCCATGACGCTCGTTGGTAATTACTATATTTACGTCCTGGTGGATGGAGCCAGGCTGGCGATCACCTGGGTAGCTACACAGGTATTCCTGTCGTACTGTGTAATTTTCATTTTATACCAGGGGCAGGCTAAATATTTGCATTCCACCGCAGGACGAGCCTCCCCCGCAAAATGGGAACTCTCCCACCATATAAAACTTCCAGTGGCTCTTCTCCCAGGCCGCCTCTGAGGTGTTTGTGACCCCCAACCTGCCATTACACCATCGGGTGATATCATGGTTAGGTTTTATGTGAGAAACAAAATGGCTAAGCGGTGTATTTGCACATTATACGTGTGTGGGTTCCCATCAAGTGTCAGGAGTAGTGGACAACTCCACACAGAGGAGGGGAAGAGAGTCACTTCCTCCTCGGACTTTGATGTCGAGACTCATTTCCTGTCGTCACAGTACTAGAAAGACCAGGGAAGTGGAAGAAAAAAACATGTTCTTTTGAACGGGCTGCCTTTGTTTTGGCTGGAGGCCTTTCTCATTACATGCAGAATAGTGATTGCGCCAACAGGGATTGTGTGAGCTTCAAAACTCAAGTTGGAGAGACTTCCCCATTTCAGTAATGTTTTTCCAAGGTTAATTTTATGGATGACTACTGTGACATGGGAAAATATTGCGTTTCAGACCAAATGAGTGCTCAAATCCACTCAATCTCTTTTCAGTGTCATTTGTTAGACAAACAGCTCTGGAGCAATGAAGACCAACTTGTACATTTATAACTCGTCTGTAACAAATGTTGAGGCGGAGAATCTTTAACTGGCCCCCGGGGAACAAACGAGAACATTCTGTTATTGTTTTCAGAGAGGAAATAATCCGTTAACAGTAGGATGCGCTCCACTGGCTGCCTTATTTATTTATTTTCAGAAGCAATTAGGGTCCGTTAATTAAGCCCATGAAGCGCAGGCTGGAGTTGTGCTCCAGGCGTAGCCGTGGCACTCAACCTGGCACGTTTCTAGGAAATGAAATGGTGAAGTTTAATCATTCATTGGAAATGGAAAAGGCGAGTCAGTAGGGGAGACCTGGTCTTAATTTGTGAGGGAAATACGTTTGAGTTGTGCCTCGACATAAAGGAGGGCTGCTTTGGTAACATTATTCATGCATTCTAAATTGAAATGTGAAATGAAAACATTAAGGCGTATAGGGTAGATTTGGTTACCGTTTCCTGAGAGCCTTCATCAAGTCAAGCGTACCATAAATGATCGATGATACCATCGTGTTAATAGAGGGGAAAAAAACACTTTATTTGGGCATTAGGTAGGGCTGCTTGTTTATGGCAAAAATCATAATCAAGATTATTTTGGTAGATCATTAAGAGGCGAGGTCCGGGCAAAGGGTGCTGTAAAGCGCCACCTTCGCCCCGGGCCTTTCCAAGCTGACCTTGAGCCGGTCACTGCGCACCACCACAGAGGGAATACGTACAGTTCGAGCGAGAGTTATGGTGCCTTCAAATGAAACTCATGAGCTCGTGTTTACAACATGGGAAGTCGTGTACACAATGCGCTTGGCGTTCAAGTGGTTAAATCGTCCGCACACTGCTGCTAAGCAACGGCAATATTAACGTTACTGTTTAGCAAGCTAGCAAGTGGGTAACATAATGCAGGAAATGCAAAGGCATAATGACAGAGGAAAAAGATGAGAACATTGGGAATATCAACGTTTTCTTCAGACCTATTATAAAATCGATGAATTACAATATCCGACTAAAATTACAATATATTCACTTATTATGCACCGAAAAATTAACGTCCACGGCCTCCGCCATTTCTGACAACGTCAACAAACACGTCACAACTCGTAAACTCTGAGCTTTCAGAAACTTTCCACTGACGAGGTTGTGAATGCCACAAGAGGGGGGCGTTCATATGGACTCTTCTCATGAACACGGTAAACAAGACCCCATTTGAAGGCACCATTAGAGCACGAGCGGATCCTCTCACACCGAGCGGCCGTCCCTGACCCGCCGAGTGAGGCGAAAGTGCACCGCTGTAAAGGAAAGGGGTGCGCTGGATTTATAGGACAAGACAAAATGAGAGCGTCATTGCGAAACGGAATGCGGCACAATAATCGTTTTATGTCGATTATCTTGTTTCCATAATCATTGGAATCCAAAATCATAATTGAAATTCGATAAATTGCACCGCCCTAGCTTTAGGTGTCTCATACGTAAATTGAAATAAGGCTATGGGACTTCTCTAGAGCAAAAAGATTTTTTTCGAAGTCTACATAACACTTACCAGTCATGTGTGATTATTGATGGAGCTTGATGTCCAGTGGACCAGGTGACAGATGTTTGTGCCTGTCTCTGATGGCGGACTCTTCTCTAATGAACTGTCAGTGCTGCGGTTGTGACAGCCCTCAGCAAAACAAGACCAGAAGAGCTGCTGCACCACTCCAAAGTGTCAGTGTGTGTGTGCCATATGTGCATGTGTCAGTGTGTTGTTGAGTACACAGTGTGTCTACACTGCTTTGTTTCTGGTGTATTGCTAACATGTGTGTGCACGCATTAATAATTTACTGTACATATGGAAGCAAGTTGGAGTATGCACCCTTATGTGTTAAAGGAGGTATTTGTGTGTGTGTGTGTGTGTGTGTGTGTGTTGTCTAGGGATCAGCACACCTGTAGGTGGGTGTTCATTACAGCAGGCCTGAGTGATGGCTTGGCCTATGGGAGGCCCTTGTTCATTGTCATCTCCCTTCACTTAATTAGCCCTCACTCACAGGTCAGAGGAGACCACTGAAGGCCCCCTTGTGTGTTTGCGTGCACACACACATGTTTAGGATTGAGCTTTTGTACTTGATATAGTGCCAGGGGATACACACACACACACACACACACACACACACACACACACACACACACACACACACACACACACACACACACACACACACACACACACACACGCACACACTGTATCTACACCTCTTAACCTTATCAGCAAACCACCTGTGCATAATTTGAAGACAGATTAGACTGGCACAGGCCGGCCCTTGTTTCGTTGATACGTTGAAATTACACCTCAGTAGTTGTTCAGAAACAGCAGCGTCTCTCTGTTTCCATCTCTATCGGGGACTTTCACTCCAGGAGATTAGAAGTTGACCCATTACTGGAAATGCTGTAAGCAGGCCTCATTGTTGGGAAATAACACTGAGCTCCACTGCAAAAAAAAAAAGAAGGCTGAATATATACTGCTCATGAAGAGAAATGTATTTTTCATCACTGACAATTGTGTGCTTTCCCCTTACTTGAAGGTTTACGTCGTGTAGTCTGCATTTATTCTTTTATATTAGTTGTTGTCATTGCACTGATGTAGAGATAGGTTCACATACAGGTATAATCAATCTTGATTTAGTCTAAAACAGAGAGAAAAAAAAGTCTTGGTTGGACATTTCTTGTAGTGTGGATACCCGTGCAGGCCGCTCTCTGTGGCGTGTGTGCTGGAGTTAAGCTGCTTATTAAATGACATCGCTATACCCCACCTTGGGCCCGGACCCACTTGGCCTCCAGCGAAGGAGAGAGAGAAAAAAGCGTGAACGTGAAATATGAGTAGTTGGAGGAGAAAAGAGGGAAGAGAAAGTGTACAGTATTTTTTATTTTTTTTTTAGAGGGAGAGGATGTCAAGAATAAAAAAACTGAGTGTATGAAACTGAGAGAGTGGTTGAGGGTGTGTACTGTGTATTTTCAGTATGAGTGTGTGTGTGTGTGTGTGTGTGTGTGTGTGTGAGTGTGTGTGTGTGTGTGTGTGTGTGTGTGTGTGTGTGTGTGTGTGTGTGTGTGTGTGTTTGTGTGTGTGATCGTGCCTGTGTGGTAAGTGACTCAAAGAGAATCATAATCACACTCATTCAAGTCGTGGTCAAATATGACTGTTAAAAAATCTTCTCAGAAATTATGTTGAAATATGGCCGCGATTCAGAAATGAATGCTAAACTGTTGTATGATTGCAACAGTATTTAACACAAACTTGCTAAGGTGAGATCCACTGAATTAATAATCAATCTAATTCACACGGAACTATACATTTTGCAAAAATATAATAATCTTTTTAAAGGTGCTAAATGCGAGTTTAGGATATCTATTGCCTCCACACGGCTCTCAACATGGCGACGGCTGAGAAACAAACACGACTTTCAACCAGGAGACCATTATTTTGTCACGTCAGTCGTTAGTCACATGACTCGTTAGTATCGCACGTCCTGGGAGTCGCTAGTCAAGTGAGGTAAACATCAACCACGACCGTTTCCTTACCCTAACTAAGTGGTTGTGTTGCCTAAACCTAACTTCCTGTGTAAACGGAAGTTTATTTTGAAAGGACACTATGCATATAATGAACGTATATTGACACGCCGTGCCTGACACGTCCAAAAGTAACGTAAGAGGGATACCCCGAGCATCGGTCTCCGATGCCGAGGGGCACTGAACAAGTGGCGGTACTTGAGGAGTTGGGAGTAAGAATGTGTTGCAGCTAGCCAGTGTGGCACACATACATGCCCTAAACGGCACGTGCGGCCAGCCCGGCGATGTCAACAAAGAGAAGCTTGTATTACAACACACACAGAGTGAGAGAGAGACTTCATTCTCTGCTCAGGTAGACATTACTCCTCTATATCTGTACATAGACAATAGTTGTTTGCTGCTATATTAATGCTCTGGATATCGTATAGAGAATCTTTAAATATATCTTCACAGCAATATCTTAAGAAGATACAGTTTCATAGTACATAGTTTTTGTATTTTACTCTACGTGGTCTTCCTCATGTTTTGTAAAAGTAAATAGATTTTCTGATGCAGACTTCGTTGGTACCAGCAGCAGCAGCAGAGAAGCAGAGATTTCAGGGGGAGTAGTCGGTACTCCCAGCTAATACCATTTCATTTAGTGGAGTCAGTAGTATTTCTGCTCTTTGCTCCCTAACTTACACCCATCCACTCCCTCCGACGCCGCTCACATGTGTTCTGGCATCACTCCGGGGCCTGGGGGTGGTAGAAGCCGGGGAGGAGGAAGAGGAGGAGGAGGAGGAGGAGGAGGAGAAGAGGTGGGTGTGTGGGGCAGGCAGGCGGACTCCTTTAGCTCCTCTTCGCTTCCCTCTTTCGGACCTGTCAGGCAAGCGGCCAGGGAGTAATGTGGAAATGTGGCTGGCTGGCGTCGACTTGATTAAGTCTGCGCACGTGTCTCTGCAGAGAGGAGACCCCAGGCTTAATCACCCCTAGCCCTGACACTCTCCTCCTCCTCCTCCTCCTCCTCCTCCTCTGCTGTCTCTCGCTCCTTTCCTCTCCATATCTCTTTCTTTCTCTCTCGGTCCTCCCTCGCTGCCTCTCCTTCTTGCTCCTCCCACTCCGAGGCTGAAGGCAGAATTTTTTTCCCTCTCTGCCCTTTTTTTTTTTTTTTTTTTTGCTGATTTTCGTTTTTCAGTGCTTTTTTTCCCCCTGCCCTCCTCGCTCCCTGTGTGTAACTGACTTTTCTTTTGTTTGTGAAGCCCCTTCTTTCACTCTCTTTATCTTGCACTCTTTCTCCCACTGCCCTTTCTCTCGCTCTTTCCCTTTTCTTGCACCACTCCCCCCTCACCACCCCCACCCCTTTCTCTCTGTTGTTTCTACGTGCATGTGTTCAAGGCCATCTTTTTGTGAGTATGTGTATCCTTATCTGTGAGAGGAGTGTTGAATACACATATGAGCTTTCTGTGTGTGTGTGTGTGTTGTATGCGCAGCAGTGTGCACCGTGCAGGGGTGGACAAGAACCTCTCCTGACAGCTCCAGGCTACCTCACCTCCTGCATGGAGAGGATTTCATGTATGAAATGTCCTCCCTCTGGACTTGGCTTCATGCCAACTGTAGCGCGTACAACCCCTCCTACACACCCCGTCACATGCTGGGTCCTCCACTGAGATTTTCTATTTACATATGAACATGATTAATTTGTTTTTTTGGTGTAGTGGAGTAATGTAACAGCAGGCTTAGTTTTGAGGCAAGTTCTAGTTGATCAGAATAGAATGTCTTTCTATCTTTAAGGGAATATTGAATGTATTATATTAGAAGTAGAGCTGTCAATCGATTAAAATATTTAATCGTGATTTATGGCATGATTGACCATAGTTCATCGCAATGAATTTATCTGTTCAAAATGTACCTTAAAGGGAGTTTTGTCAATTATTTAATACTCCCATCAACATGGGAGTGGGCAAATATGCTGCTTTACGCAAATGTATGTAGATATTTATTATTGGAAATTAATTAACAACATAAAACAATGACAAATATTGTCCAGAAACCCTCACAGGTACTGCATTTAGCATAAACAATATGCTCAAATCATAACATGGAAAACTCAAGGCTGTCAGTGTGCTGACTTGACTATGACTTGCCTCAAACTGCATGTGATTATCATAAAGTGGGCATGTCTGTAAAGGGGAGACTCGTGGGTACCCATAGAACCCATTTTCATTCACATATCTTGAGGTCAGAGGTCAAGAGATCCCTTTGAAAATGGCTATGCCAGTTTTTCCTCGCCAAAATTTAACATAAGTTTGGAGCGTTATTTCACCTCCTTCGCGACAAGCTAGTATGACATGGTTGGTACCGATGGATTCCCTAAGTCTTCTAGTTTCATATGATGCCAGTATGTTCAGCTTATAGCTTTAAAACTGAGCCAGCTACAACCTAAAAATTGCAAGTGAACCTGTTATTATCGCGTTAACTTTGACAGCCCTAATTAGAATATATTTCTACAAACATAAAGAGTAGTGAAGTTTGAAGAGCTGCAGGTTCTGGAAGTATTTTCCTCACTGAGCACATTTCACATCAATGCTCCTCAAAAATAGCAGCATAGATGGCTCCTGGATAATGTAACAAGTTATGTTATGTTCGGTATTTATAAATATTTCAACATTTGTTTCTCCTGTCACTTGCCGTGCCAACTGGCTGTAAATGCTGCAGAACCGTTTGCCTCGCTGGCCTTTGGTGTGGTAAAGATGCCAGCCAAAGGCACAAATCAGAGCTGTGGCAAATTTAAAATACTTTGTTGAAAACTGACTTCATCCAAAATTGCACTCTTTTTTAAGGGAGTCCTGGCCAAAGGGACAAATAACAGACTTAAAACAAACCGCAAATTACATCAAACAGTGAATTAGCAGTGTTGTTCGGTAACAGGACATCAAGTCAAACTTTATTGTCCCACCAGGGGAAATTTGGTTGCAGCCAGGTATTAATACACATTCATCATGAAAACATAATCACATAATGCAACAATCCAGACAGATACAAACAGTGGGGCAAACAGTACAAAAGCGAGATCACTCCAAATGAAGCAAAATACAGCCGAATGTCAAATGCATAAAGTGCTTAGGTGCCGAGATCACGTGCAAATTCAGTTAATAATTACTAATTAAAAACTAATTGCTGACATAATTTGTCCGCATGACCGAAGGTTGCAGCTCCTGATAGTTTTAGTAGTCAGTAATGAACATAAATAAGGAGTCAGTTCGTGCAATGGGGCCTTTATAAAGAAAAAATGTACCAGTGTTCCATTCTACGGTTATATAACTTCAGCTCGCCATGGTGGTGCATACAACCGAATTTTAAGCTCAATTATCGGATGTTTTTTGTTTTTTATGCCTCCGCGGGCCTTACGTACGTCCATGAATTATATGATACTGTGAATGCGATATCTCAGGAATGCCCAGAGGGAATTTCCTCAAATTTGGCATAAACATCCACTTGGACTCAAGTATGAACTGATTTCTCAGATTAACAGTTTTATTGTGCAGGGGAAATCTAATCAGTTCAAAGATGAACTGATTAGATTAGATTTTTAGAGCAATTTGGTGATCAAAGGTCAAGGTCACTGTAATCTCACAAACATGTTTTTAGCCATAACTCAAGAATTCTTACGCTAATTATGACAATTTAACACAAATGTCTAACAGGATAAAATGATGAAGTTATGACATTTTGGACAGACATGGACGTAAACTGCAACTGGTGGGCGGAGGCATACAACCGCAAGGTGTTAATTCTAGTTTTAACAAAATGCCTCTTTCTACTTGAGTGTTACTATCAAAAAAAAATGTTGTGTCATCTTTTGTGCTGTTTATTCAAACTGGAGGTTTTCATGGCTATACAGGCCTTGAAAGTACCTCAGCTGCCATTCACCTAACATTGTCTGTGCAGAAAATAAACTGGACTTGTTTAATTTCAGAGCCCTGGCTGCCCGACATAAACTGTATAAACCGTAGACACTTACTGTGCTGCAGTAATCACAATGGCAGCGTGCAACTTTTTAATTATTCCAATTTTCTCAACAATCTCTAACTTTGAAGCGGTGACCCGGTGTATCATTCTGTGTCAACAAATGAAAAGCTCGAAATGATTACATTTCTAAAGTTATTCTTATCCAAAGTATATTTATTTTGACTGTTTGAGTTTGGAAAGTTGGAGGTCAGTGGCGAGCTGTGAGTGACAGTTTGTTTTCGGGAGTAGGGGAGGGCACACAAGGCGGTCCTAACTAAGCCGAGATGGCACAGCGCAGCGGGCTTTCCAAAAGCAACATGCCCAGTCATCATTTTACTCACACGCTCGGAGATAGACAAGGCTCTGTGCATTCTGCCTAGAGGGGCTTTTGCCATGCTTATACACACACTTCAGTGTCAGCACGCACACGGACACATGCAAACACCCACGTTCAGAAATATACACACAGGCGCACACAGATCCTGATGCCCACACCTTCAGCAGTGACTCAGCAGGGCTAGTGTGGCGGCAGCAGCAGCAGATGCAGGGCCGTTGCTCCATCCATCACATCGTTAGCCCAGTGTGCTAAATGATTCTATTAGCGCGTCACGCTGGCCCCTCAAAGCTCCCACTGTTCCCACCTCCACAATGTGGTTCCAGCGATCCAACCCATGCGTTGATAATTTGCCCTGAAAAATTGGCCGAGGACAAGCATCCAATTATGGCCTTGCACCCCGTTCCCAGCGCCTCGTTTCAGATAACCGCTCTCATAACCGAGCTCTTTGAAAACAAGATGAATCCCGCACTTCTTCATCTTCATTCTTCATTGTGTTATTCGGTCTCTTATTTTTTCCTTCTCAACCCTCAAGTTTTTTTGTTTGACGTAAACTCCGCTGACACAGTCGCTCAGTGTTGTATCACGCCGATGCTAGGTGAAGCATGACAGATAACAACTGATCTGAAGTTAGTTTACTATTATGACAAATGAATGCCTCTGAATTCAGTCATTTAATGCTCTGGGCGCTGAGCCATCACGTCTGTTTTCCCTGTCTGTCAGTGTGGAGTAGTGTTGGAAGTCATTTTTCATCATATTCATCACCCTGACTTGCAAACGGCGTCGTGTTATTAGGTCAGTGTTGTTATATCATGGTACATCAGTTACAACAAATCGTGCATGTCCTCGCATGATTCTCTGTATCTGTCTGTCTCATGTTTGTGTGTTAACATTTGGCCTTAAGCTAAGACTCAATTAACTATCCCAGAGTTTATATGATTTCTTAAATCTGCAGGATTGTTTGACATGTTATATTACTTTAAGTCATTATTCCAATACATCATTTACCTTCAGTGTTTTGTTTGGAATTGGAGTTCAGTTTTATCGTCTGGCCTTTATAAGTTGGACATTCAGTTCACTGTGTTCTGTTTCGAAGGTTGGCAGCCGCTCAACATTGTCCCAAATGTTCTGGCTATTGTTGGTTCTCCCTCCCAAATTAGATTTCAGATCTGGCCGCTCACGCTTGTAGAACTTGGAAAAAATAACACAAATATCACTCAAAAAGATTCAAACATTCAAACTCAAGCAATGTCAAAAGTGGTGTTGTTGAAAAATATAGTGATGTGTTTTTAACTTCATGTCCTGAGTGGTGACACAGCCCATTACCCGTTCACGTCATATTCACACAACACTGAATAAATGAAACATTTTGACTCAGAGTGCTGAAAGGACATGGACAGGTTTTACTGTAAGATCACATTTTGAATATCAATAGTGCCCCAGGGCCTCGACCAGTTTTCAAATGTTGTTGAAACAGCTGTCCAATAGCATTTAAATAACACTCAAAACAGCGCTGATGCAAAAAAAAAAAAAAAGCTTAAGAGCAGCGATACGGGCCCATAATTCACCCTGACACACTCCCCTCTCACATCTCATCTCACCAGAGAACATTAGGAGGGTCAATTTGACCAATCATAGACCCCGCTGCACCCCCGGAGCCCCCTGATCATCTTTCACCTCCTCCTGGGCCTGTGAACTCTCCGTGTACAGTCATCTGATCCCACTATAGCAGCAAGCAAGAAGCAGTTCCTGACCTGGACTGCTTACACGCTCAGAGAGGTGGGATCATAGCCTGTAGTCAGCCTTTTAAATCTAACAGTGTTCCTCATTTCGTTCACTTGTTCTCTATGAGCGTCATTTGTTCCAGTTATGCGACACCAACCTGTGCTCAGCTTATCCCACCAGAATTTAAAATTGACCTTTGACTGTTTGACCGGATTACGTTGATGTAACTATTCAGAGAAGAAAAAACAAACTCTTCTCTTTTTGTTCTTTTTGTTTACATATGCTAAAACTCCAACAATCCCTGTAGGAATTGGGAGCCTCTATAACAGCAAATAGTGAAAGAGTACACTAACAAACGCCAACAAATTAAAATTTACAACATAACCTTTGCTTTGAACAGCAGAAAAATACAATAGCACAGCGAATGAAGCTAGGAAAAGATATGGATTATAACAAAAAAAAAGCAGCTTGGATTGCCGATTGAGACAAAGAAAGAGCAAATTGAAACATCTGGACACATGAGAATATACTAGTAATATGAAATATGGGCTGTATGAAGTAAGTTGTAAGTGTTCCAGTGTACGGCTGTTGGCTCAGTGGTTAATAATGTCACTTTGGAATAACAAAAGATGCAGGTCTGAGTCCAGCCTCTTTGTCTGAATCAACCAATAGCTGCTGAACGCCCGCTCAACCGTCACCATGTTGAGAGCCTTGTGGAGGCAATCCCTCTGCTCTGAATATAATATAGAGAACCTTTAATAGGGTTTTTTTTACATACCAGAGACCAGCTCCTCTCAATATATTGGCCTTATAATCAAAGTCCCCTTCCACTCAACAATGGTTGACTTGATTTTTCTCTGTACTTGCCTAAAGATTTTTAAAGATTTTGTGACTTTAGTGAGGTCTCAAATCATCAAATCACTAGTGGAGAGGTTCCATCACATTCAGTCTCAGCTTTCCTGTCTCTCTGCCTGCCTGTCTGTCTGCGTGTGTGTTTGGACTGCTGTTTTAATAACCGTCCAGGCAGGTACAGACCTGGAGACAGAGGCAGTGTGCTAATTGTACGGTTGACCAGGAACGGTAGCTATTAAAGCAAGTCTGCAAAGACCTTCAGCCTCATCTGCTGCCATAAATCCTCCTCTCCACTACGACTTACTACTGTTACCACTACCACTCCGTCCACCACTTCATCTCTCTTCTCTTTCTAGCCCTCTGATTCTTTCCTTTCTCCCACTTTTAGCATAATGCAATTTCATTATTGACTAAGCAGATTGATATGCAGAGACTGAAGAAACTAGAGACTGCACATCTTTCTTCTGCTTTGTCTCTCTTTCTCTCGTACACAAACAGACACGCAGCGATCGCCATTGGCCATTAGGGAGGCCAAGCAGGCCTCCCATAGCTGAAAGCAGGAACAAAAAGGCTGACCACTGTAGAAAGGCCTAATTAAACAGCAGTCTTTAATGTCAGTCAGCCCCCCACTGTAGCCCCAACCACACATGAATGAAAGAATAATGCTCTTTTGAAAAGGAGCACAGTTTTATAATCTAAACCCATTGGCTTATGAAAGGGAAGCCCCTTAGCTAAGAAGGCCCACAGGTCACCCTCCATCTCCTCCTTTCTCCCTCTTTCTCTCCTTTTCTTCTTCTCTTCTTCTGCTCTGTCCTCCTGCTGGGTCCATAGCCAGGGTTAAGCCAGGCTGAACGTGGGCAGCTCTGTGACCGCCACCTCCAGCAGGCCCTCGCTCCCCCGGGGTCGTGGTGGTGCTAATTGCTCCTGGACATACAAACACAAAAACACACATGAACAGCCATGTGTGTTGGCATGACCGACCACTGGGCTCATGTGCTTGGATTATCGGAGCGCTATGAAAGAGAAACAGCCAATTGAATCCAAAAACGGTGGCTAGGAGTTGAGAGGAGGGGGTGGGCTTGGGTGCTCAGGGGCCTCAGTGCCAGGGGTTATCCCAGAAAATGATTGGGGGGGGGGGGGAATTCAAGGGTCCAGTGTGCAGCCCCCCTCCCTGACCTCACCTCACCTCACCACTACCAACCTCCAAAAACCTCCCCACCCAGGCGAGGGGACCCCCCGACTGGCAGCAATAAATAGATTCTTTCTCTAACATGCCTAATCCTGCTAAACAGCAACAAATCCTATTAGGCCATGAATTATAAATCCTCCCTCACCACCTCACCCCCTCCTCCCCCACTGGAGAAACCCAATCGCCCTCCTGTCTTCATAACACGCACGCGCATACCCACACACATACAAACACACTAGACCTCAAGAATGTTGGTCTAAACAGGGAGAAATTGTACGTGTTGGATGTCCATGCATTGGTATGTATGTATGTATGTATGTATATATATATGTGCCTGCTTGCTTCCATTTATACTAGATGCTGGTGCATGTGGATTTGTGTGTGTGTGTGGTCCTTTGCAAGGCTTACTGCTCCCCACTCAGTTAGCCAAGCTTTCATACAGATATTCAAACCCGTCTGCAAGCAGGGATACTCTCATACACACCAGGGTCAGAAATTAAAACGGCCTCCTAAAAATTACGTTCCCATACAACTAAAGGAGGAAAACGTATTTTGTTGCAGATTGCGTTTATCTTGAACATATCCCCTAATAGTTTGCAGACGTCTGCTGCGAGTAACGTAGTGATGTGCAGAGCAGGTGACATAGAATATTGAGCGGCCATTAATGAAAGATAAATGGAATAATAACGTTATACGTGTAATGATGAGTATAACAAGCGAGAAAATCATCAAAGGGCAGGCGGGAGGAGCGGCATATGGGTCAAACAAAGACTGGACATTCCCCCAGGAGACCGCTGTTCGTGTCCCGTGTGAAACTAAAAGTCGACGTTCACTTGCGTATTAATTTTAAGCCAAACCATGACGTTTTTTACTAAACCTAAGTAGTTTTGTTGCGGTTTTTGTTTTGTTTTATTTATTTTATAGCCCTCCTCCCCCAGGTTTCCCCCTCAACCCGTGTCTTGCACTCTCATTGGCTGTAGCCCCCAGACAGACTCCCCGACAGGTCCAGATATTTAGCATGCTAGATATCTGTGTCTACGATGCATCAGCGAGCCTCTCGGCTTGCGTCTTTGAACAGTTCACACATACTGAAGCGCTCTAGCGATAAGCCAATGCGGTTTTGCCTCTCATCTGGCGCTTTTGTCAGGGAGCTCCAAAAACTGTCAGCGAGTGAAAAATCTGGGCTAAAGTCGCGTAGTGTGAACCAGGCATAGCCAGAAAAAGTGCACTTGAATAGACACAAAACATCCTTAAACAACAGATTTATGGGGAAAAATGCCGTCTGACACACCTTAGGCTAAACATTTAGACTAAACGAAGGTCTGGCACCAAAGAGGGGGCCATTAACCCCAAATCTATCCAGCTCTCTAATTAGGTTCACTTTGAAGAATAGTAACAGCCACATCCTCCTCTTGAGGCTACACCTTAGGCTGGAACATTAACCCTCAGAACCTGAATCAGTGGTCACATCTATGAGGTAACCGTTGTCCCAAACTCTTTATTTTACTGCTCCCAGTTTGTCTTTGGCAGGAACGGCAAGTCCGTATCTTAAGAGGATCAACTGGGTGTATCAAATTAATATGTAAAGTATACTGCAATATACAGAATACCAGTATCTACATATTATGTAAGAACCCATGGAAACTATATCCTTGAAATACCCCTTATTGTTATATTTTTGTCTATATTTTACAGACTACAATCTTAGTTCCTTGTGGTCTTCATACCCTCGCGAAAAGCTTTTTTCCCACGGCTGTAGTTTTTCATTTTCTCGCCTGTCTAACTGGAAACCTCCTCGTCCAAATCTTTTAGTTAATTTGGCAGTTAGAGTCGTGTCAAGAGGAGTTCACCAGTCATTAGTCCACTTGTTAGAAATGCGCTCCTCTCCAATCTTCTCTCCGCACGGTGGGAAAGAGCGGCGTCTGTCTCTGTTCTCCTCAAATAATGAGAGGTTGCGAGACTCTGCGTCATTAACGTTTAACATGGGCGGGACTCTTTCTGAGGTCACCAGGATGTCGACCATCTCTGGAGAGGAGCTATTTTCAATGGTGGGAGACTTTCATTCACATGCACCTTTAGAGGCATGTGGTGACTGTATGTGTGTATAAGGTCAGACTATATTGACACTTTGCACAAGTAACATAGTATCTTGGTGGAAATCCCAAGTATGTATCACCACAAAATTCCTTTCAATACTGTTAAAGTCAAGAACAAAATTATATTTTGGGCTACAGTTGTCTGCATTGTCTTTATACATTCCTGCATGCAAACGTGTCCTTTTTTCACGGTATATAGTAGTTTCACAGTGTGTTTGTGATAGAAATTCAGGAGTTAAGGGTGATAGCGAATCTACAGTATCTCTGGCCTCTCTCTCGTTTTCTCTCTCTCTCTGTGGCCACACACATCAAACATGGCTCGCTCTCTCTGTTCTCTCTTTGTCATCAGCTCTTTAATGGGCACTTGGCTTTGATGTGGCTCGGTTGCTGCTATTGTCTCCAGCATGTCTTGATCAGTGTCCATTGATCTGGAGGGGGGCGGCATGAAAACAACTGGAGCTGACGCGGGGAGGAGGGAAACGATTGTATCAGAAGCCATATTTAACTATAGCTGCGTCTTGCTGCATGGAGTGCGGTTGAGTCTTGTGTCAAAGAAAAAGTCAGAGAAAAACACTAAGAGACGGAATGACGGAGGAAAGCAGATGATGAGGAAGTGAAAAGCTGTGTTTCTACCGCATGGTACGGCTCTGCTTGACTCGACTCACTTTTGGTACGAGGTCCCTTTCTCTAGCCTTGTTTCCACTATGAAAGGTACCCCCTCAGTGTAGGCGGGATTCTCTGCTGATCGTCGTAGTGACGGCGGCACATTAAACTGCCTGACATCATCTTCAACGGGACACTTGCTGAATCATTTCAACGGCAACCAAACCTCTGCACTTCGTAAATTGTTCAGCGTAGTGTACGGTGTAGTTTTGCGAGCTACCATTTTTTAAAAAATCTGGGTTGAGTGAATTAAAAATTGCGATCGCTATTGGCGGCAGCTTGGCTATTTAAAAATTGCCGGTTCATGCAGGGTGTCTCATGTCGTGCAAGTGTTGATTCTCTCTGACCAATCAGTGGTCTGCAGTTTTTTAACCCCGCCTTCTAGTATCGGCTCAGCTTGCTTGCGACATTTAGCCGTTTACCTATTGTTTTGGTGTTGCACTGAAAACGGACATCTTAACGATAACAGCCTGAACGTGTGAACACGCAGCGTTTTCACAAGTAATAAATCATCTTCAGATTTAGCTGGCTTAGTGCGGAGGTGGCCTGAGAAAGACAAAGTTGGGTTTAACTTCTCGCATGCAAACCACTCTCAGAGCTGGTATCATTTCCCACGAGAAAAAAACCTTTTGAGAAAATTCACATGGGAGAATTTGTTGCGATAGAAGCCCATTCATTTAAAACCCTCATTGAATGGAGAACTTGGCTGTTACGATGTAGTGTCTCTCACTTATAATTCTTACCACGGCGGCACACTCTCGCATGCCATCACTTTTAGATCAAACATCCCTGAAAGAATGTAGTCATCTTATCCTCCCCAGATATGATAAAGGGATGTCTGTTTTTGAGGAGAACAGAGGAGCACATCTCTTTGATGGACCAAAGCACCAGTCATAAAGCTTATCTCACACACACACACACACGCACACACACACACACAGGCCGGCAGTCTTGCTGGGCCCTGACCGGAGCACATTGATGTCTAAGGCTGCTCTCTCCTGACTGACTCCGAGGTTATTGCGGCGCACCATGGAAGCACAGGATATTTGACGGTCCCCTGCCAAATAAAGAGCCGAGGGGGGTAGGGGGGATGAGGGGAGAGTTGCCATTGACAACTCCGAGATCTCCAAAGTGACCATCAGAAATGAAAAAGGAGAAAACTTATTAAGAGAGAAGGGTCCAGGGGAGGCCATGGGGCTAAATCTGTCACAGCTTTTCAAGAGAGGGACACGACTCCAGCAGCTACAGCTTGTACATGACTTCTACAGATGACCTGATGAAGAATAGCGAGTCTGTTGAGAAGAGCCAGGAGTTCGGGTTTAATCCGTAAAAGAAAAAAAACAGCCTTCCCAATAGAGAATGAATCACACAGCGTAGGACAATGGAAAATATGTTGAAGTGGGCGAGATCTGAGCTTTGCTGACTCAAGAGGAGTCCCCAGGATACGCTGTGTGTCAAATCCTCTGCACAGATGAAAAATAAACACGAAGAAGAGGAGAAAAGAGAGAGGCCGAAGGAGATGAGAAGGATGCAGAGTCAAGTGTTTGAAGGGCAGCAGCAGCAGAGAGATGTAGGAATGTAATTCCTTCGGTTTCTGTGTGCCAAATATTTAATGTGAGTGGAGGAGGAGGAGGAGGGGCGGTTTGGTGTTGGACAGAAACCCTCCGTGTTATTCTTTTATCACACTTACCCAATGAGCATGTGTGCGCATTTGTGTCAAACGCAGGAAGCGGGAGGAGGGCGAGGAGGGAGCGGGGTACAGTTGTACAACGATCAAAACCGCACATGTTTTTTGTTTCCTACATGTGTTTTCTTTCCCAATTACGCTCGAACCTCCGAGTCACACAGAAACGAGAGAAAAAACACACACACATCCTTCTCCTGATCGACGATGGAGAGGTGGGGGGTAGACCTTTTTATTTTTTTCCAAAGTAGGGCCTCACGCTCTTTATGTTTGGCATTGTTTGTGTGCATTTCCTCCTATAGCTCGGGCAGGCCTGGCGTGGAGGGCAGGAAAAAAGACAGCAGCCCGACAGCCTTTGATGTTCATGTTTTATGGTCCCATGTAAACGCATTGTCTGTTTAGTCCTTTTGTTATCCCTCTGCCTAATTAAGACCTCAGAGCGACTTGTTGACTCCACAAAGACCCTTGTTTGGGGAGGGGGAGGGCGCTGTGTGTTTTTGTGTGTGTCAAGGGTGTGTTTGTGTGCACGTGGGTGTGTCTCCTTTGATTGGAATGTAGTTTGAGAGAAATGTTCATTACCCCCTAAAAGCATAGACTTTGACTTAAGAATGGAGTCATTCATTTTCTGTTTGAGTGGAGAAGACATGAGAAGTGTCCTCCATTACCTTTACATTTTTGCCATCTTCCTCTGCAGAAAGAATCTGGTGACGCCAGTTTGCCGTTAATCCGCCCCTGTCAGCAGATACGCTGCTCTTACACACACCGTCCTGCGGCTTAGCAGCTTAACTTTGATGTCTCTGATACCAACAGATGGCTGAAAGGTCACCTGTCTCTGAGACATACTGTACATGAAATAGAAGACAGATAGAGAAGCAGGCACAAACAAATGGGAGCCTGCTCACCCAGCAGACAGGAGCTGATTTTACTATATATTTTTTTATCTAAATAAATACTCTGAAGTAGCACATAATACTGCATTATTTGTGCTTTCACTCTGTAAGAATCAAGTATATAATAGTACATCAATAAGCACATGAGGGCTCTTCAACAATCTAATGTATTGCCGTTCTTACATAGTGGACTAGTGCCTGGTAGTGAGTTATGAACACGGATTGGACCACAACCCCTCTTTGCATTTGCACTGATCAGGGGCGGAGCCAGACGTTGTAAATATTCGGGGCTCAGCCCAAACTTAGGGGGTCTGGGGGCATCCTTCCCAGGGAGATTCTTTCCCCATTTATGGATTCCATGCACTATTTTTCAAGCCATTTGAGATAATAGAATGTCTGAAAATCTGGAAAAACATGATGAAAAAAATTCATCCTGTAGCGCCTACATCTTATTTTGTTTCTAATTGTTCTCCAACTGTCTTCGTTCTGAAACCATAACACAACAAATGTTGAGGATAACTAATTTTCACTCCTGCCACCTAAAAAGAGGCAATATTTGGCTGATGTTACTATTTTTAAGTACATAGGAACTGTAGGAATTTAGTGTAAACTGCATCACTGATCTTGAATCCTATTTTTGTTATACTGTACTATTTTGTCTATTTCCCCAGTAATAGAACTTTTGGTCCATTCATTTGCTGGTCCAGTCAGAGAGACTGAAGGGAAATGACACAAAGTTGAAGGTATTTTAAAAAACCTGAAAGATTTGGAGCTTTTCAGAAAACATTCGGGGTTGGAGCCCCAGAAGTCCCCCCCCATGCTCTGCCCCTGGCACTGATTCATACACCTCTGACCTTCTGACCCCTGAAACGGACCTTGTTTAGTTCTCAACTCAACCACACACTTGGAACGCTGTCTTTCTAGCCACCATGGGTTGGACTTAAGAGCAATCCGGAAATAGCAGAGAGGTTTCAAATGAATTCATTCATAAAATGAAATCAGCATTCATCATTTATTTCTGCATTAAAACCTAATTATGAACAGTAGCAGTATCAAGAGAAATTAAGGGCCAGAGAGTGTTTTATGTTCATTGTACACACCTCTAGTCTCAACTTTGGGGTGGGGACAACAAGTGTGGTGTTATGTAGTTTTTTTGTGAATGTAAAAGGTCTGCAAAGTCCACTTCAAAGGGAGTTACCCTCCCCCACAGAAACACTGCTCCTGAACTGCCTTAAACGCTTTGCTTGAAGTCCCGCCTTTTCTTCTGTAACATTGTGATGTCACCAAGTAACACATTTGCATAATACATGCCTAGCGGCTAGTTTGGCACGTCCTCAAATAAAGTTAGTTAGAGTGGAGCTGGAGCAGAGTCTGAAGAGTTTGGTTCGGTTGACCAATCACAACAGCTTTTCGGGAGGGGTGGGGGTGCATGAGCTCAAACGGAGCGTTTCAGACAGAGGGTGAAAAGAGGTGCTGCAGTACAGCCCATATGAGAAAAATAGAGTGTTTTTTGATAATAAAGCATGCAAACATGTTCGAGTAGAAACCCCAAATACTAATAAAAACCTGAAAAATTAGCATAATAGGTCCTCTTTAAGATAAATACTAGAGTGTGCTTAATGTATGATTTCTTTGGAGCTTCCTCCATGCCCTTGAATATATGATACAACAATATACCTTTCTCAAATTCACGTGACGATTTGACAACTCTTTAACTGCTCTCAGTGTGTCCCTCTGTGCCTGCACACAGTATTTGTGTGTTTTCAATCACTCGGGTCGCTGACATCCAGTCACTCAACACATTTTCAGCCCGTGTTTTTTCATTATCTATTTTCACTCATGGCACACATCGTCCAAACATGCTGCTGTCACTTATCCAAGGACGTGCTTCGGCACTTTCTGACAAATAAATCACATGAGCACCAGCGCACCGCGAGCCTCCTTGAAAAAACAAACACAAAAGTGCATGCCATACAGTCACTATGGTATGCAAGCATGAGTTTGTGTGTGTGTGTTGTTTGCATCTAGCGGTTTCTGTTTCAGTGTTTAGCTCCGTACCCGTGGGCTTTCCTTTTGTGTTGACACAGATGTGCTGCTCGGAGCCGAGGGACGCGTGTTTTGGGACTCCTCTTAATGCAAACTGAGTCTGTTTTCCTTCTGTTTCGCTTTGCACCATGTTGTTGCAGAATCATAGTTGTGAAAGATAAGGCAAGCCCTGATAGAGAGCAGGGGTTAATCTGTGTTGACACATACAGTTAGAGGTTAAACGTGTATTGTTGTGTACATGAACGCATACCTGCTCGTGGGTTTGTGTGTGTGCTCTCCTGTCAGGGCCACGTGTTTTTCTGTTGCATGGTGCACACATTGTCCATTAATTCTTGAAGGTTTAAGGCTCTTTATTTGTCATTTGTCAATTCCAGCAAAGCAGTCATTGCCAATTAAAATCTTTGGTTTCAGGTTCCTTCAACAATGCTCATAAAATATGTATATATATATATATATATATATATATATATATATATATATATATATATATATATATATATATATAATCACACAAGTAAAGGGTTAAAGGGTTTGGAGCTTGCAGCTTTTTTTCTCCTTCTTTTACACCTCAGCTTGTCCAAAACAAGCCACTTTTTACAACAAGAACATGTCTGTAGACAGTCAGTTTTCTTTTAGACTAAACCAGTCTCCCTTTCTGTCACAGGTTGTCCCATGCCCAGAGATCAGCCGTAAAAGTCCTCCGCAGGATGCAGTACTTTGTGGCCAGGAAGAGATTTCAGGTAAGCAAAAGGAAATCCAGAGGAGAGAGAAATTCTGCAGAGTTAAGGAGAGCAAAGGAGGGGAGATACAGATATAAAGAGAGACAGATTGAGAGTGAGAGAAGGAGTGAGAGGAGTGCGTGTGTGTGTGTAGTGTTTTTGCGGTTATACAGGATGAGCAGGGGGAGCCCCGAGGGCATATATCAGCTGCAGAGCTGCTGTGCATGTGTACGTGTGTGTGTGTGTGTGTGTGTGTGTGTGTGTGTGTGTTTGTGTGTAAATGCCTGAAACTTGCACCTGCATGTCTTCTTTGTGCTCACTTCAGTTCAGGCGTAGTATCAAGGGAAGTCTACTAACCCGTCTCTGGGGCTACAGTAGGAATTCACTTACTGTACTGCAATCACAAAAACACACACTTGCAAAACACTTACACACACACAGCAGGACATGGCTTCGTGCAGAATTATGTTCAAACATTTTTTTGTGCAGTAAATAATTTCAGTTTAAAAAAAACATAATCATGTTTGAGATACTTTGGCAATCATTTTCATGCTACAGTGTACATGTTATTGCCGAATGGTTCCTATATTCTTACCTTCTCCAAGTGCTCTATATGTTTTCAATTATGGCCTAAGTGATGTCAGCTGCAGAGGCTATACCAAGGATACCCTAAAGAGTTCACTGGGTTCGTTCTGATGCTGCTTGTGTCTACGTCACACTAAACAAAGCTGTGAAAGGACCTTAACACGATTCACGATCGGTGCACGCTCACACACACACACACACAAGGAGTTAACAATGAACCCTTTGCACCCAAGGGGGTTGGGGATGTTTTCGGGGACCGAGCAGCAGCGGCTATGGTTGACAATGGCTTTTGTGTCCCTCCGTCTGTGTGTGTTTGTGTGTGTGTGATCCACAGCAAGCGCGGAAGCCCTATGATGTGCGAGACGTGATCGAGCAGTATTCCCAGGGTCACCTAAACATGATGGTCCGCATCAAGGAGCTGCAGAGAAGGTGGTGTCCTTGACCTTGTTTCATGCTCTTTCTTCCTCACTATTTTCTCCAACTTTGTGTCAGATGATTTAAGCTTTTTTTTTTACATTTTTGCCACCGTTATGATCGACACCTACGGCGGCCGACAAGGCACAAAACACTTCCATCAGGAGAAATGTGTTTCAGCCTTAGAAAGGATGCCAATTCAAAAACACACACGGAAATCCCAAAACAAATACTATAACAGAAACGTGCTGCAAATGAAAAGACGTGTTGCAGAAAGACAAAACAAGTACATTAACAGCAAACGCGCTGCAAATACAGAAATTATGCTAAGTCAAAAACACACAAACCCTGTAAACAAATGCAACAGAAAATTGCTGAATATCCACTCAACATAACAGACGTTCTCCAGGTACTTTTTTACATTTGGCCTTAGTCTTTTACAATATTATAAAAGTATAAAATCTGTTGCTCTTTTAAAATATTGTAAAAGACTAAGGAAAAATGTAAAAAAAAATTACGTACCTTTTTATGCAACCACTGATAAAGTTCCCATACAACTAAACTGCATAACCAAAATACACTTTGAGGGAATATATTTTCTCCCGGATTTTCGGTTGCAGTTTTAAACAGTTATAAACACATGATTAACGTAAATTAAAACAAAATGAAAACGCAACAAAACTTCTAACTTAGGTCCAGGCAACAAAACTACTTTGTTAGGTTTAGTAAAAAAACATCATGGTTTGGCTTAAAATGACTTAAAAACAAAATGAAAACACAATAAATGTCTGTTTCACATAGGACACGAGCAGCGGTCTCTTCTGGGGGAAAGTCCTGTGTTTTTTGGACCCATTGGGCTGTTGTAGCGCATTTGGCCTTGTCAGCCACCATAGATACCACCTCATAGTCTCAAGAACAAGGAAGAAGTCAGAAAACAAAACACATAATCTCATTTTAAAATAGAACAGATTGCGTTAAATTATTGGCCATGTTGTCTTGTACTGTCTTTCCACATAGCACACATTAGCTGTGAAGTGTCACATTGTACCATGGGCATTTGTGTTTCTGTTTGTCCTGCACTTAACTAGGCCATACTGACACCATGGTCAGCTGAACTGGGTCATGAAGAAAACAAGAAGAGAGATGGCTCCATAACAAATTTCTCTATTCAGTAATTGCAGTACAGTTTGTTACTGTTCTTACAGCTCATCTGACAGATGGGGCAGGGCCTCACTGCTCTATGATTTGTTACACCTTGTTATGCTGTGTTTCCAGTCCTCAGTAAAGTTTCCCGCAATTTTTTTCTGCTTTTTTTTTTTTTACATGATTTTCACAACCCTCCTCCATGAAGGAGGTCGCTTAGGTAATAAATTGGGTCAAATTTATGTAAGCACGTCACCTGGCCCTCGTAACACCTTTTTGCAGTAATTCAGCTGAGCCACGGTAATGCACTGAAATGTTGAAAGCCACAGGGCATCATAATGTGTCAGTAAATCAAGAAAAGATTCGGATTCTTGGATTATTTAATACAAATTCTAATTAACTGCAGTGATAAAAAGCTTCAATACAAAGAATCACAAAACCAAGAGTCTGTTAAAATCACAATGTCTCTCATAAACATCTAAGCTGCTGATTTATTGTTTCAACTTTTTTTGCAACCTTAAAACAGACTAATACCAAAACTTAACATTTAACAGAAAATCCAAAGAAAAAGATCACAGCACTCGCCACATCTGACTCCTTCAAAAACACCACAATAATTCAACGACCGCTGTCTTTGCATCAAATGGGTCCCCGACATAAATGAAGGATAGTTAAAGACATGTGATTGCTGTGATTAAAAAACAAAAATCCACCCTTGATTTAAGGTGATGAAAAGAAGAGAATGCTTTGCAGTGCATATTGAACTGCTTCAGTAACTTAATGGATTACTAACAGTCCACATGTGCAACAGAAACCTCTTGCAAGTCTCATTGTTTATTTTGGAAGCTTGACATCTCAATAAGAACATTCATTTATTCATCCCTTTAAAACTTGCATGTGGGTTTTTTTCCCAAAAAGCAGTAATTATATGAATACCGTTCAAGCTGACGCCATTTGTTTAATTTTATTGGCTCTATAAATCCGCTTACATTATTTTACTGTTTTGTTCATGAGCTGGAATAAAGTACTGTTTACTCAACTGAATCTCCTCTGTATCTGGCCAGTGTTTTGACCTTCCTCAGTTGAATTACTTCTGTCTTCCCCCCCCCCCCAGGCTCGACGGCACACTGGGGAAGCCAGGAATGTTTCTTCCAGGTAAATACACTGAAAACACAACAGTCTACATCTGATAGACAGCCGTCACTCCTCGCTCCATCTCTGTGTTTACGCCTCACACATATACACAAGCTGTGCGAGACTAAATAGGAGAGAGAGAGGGGTCCCTGGTGTGTGTGTGTGTGTGTGTGCGCGCGCTTATGTCTCTGTTTGGATGTGGGCATGTTTACATGTGTGTTTTCGTATTGTGAACGTGGGAATTTGTGCACTCTGCTTGTTTCGCCGTGCATGTAGGCATGTACGAGCAGGCTTATGTGTGTTTGCATACGAGTATGGATGTGCTTCAGAGTAGGTACTTTGGTTTTGAATTTATATCATATCATATTAGTTCATATAAGTTCATATCATATAAGTTAATTAGTTATCTGATTATTTTAAAATATTTAATTCACACTTTATTACCATTAGTTAATGGTGGCTAATATGAAATGTATTGCAGTGTGTGTATATATATATATATATATATATATATATATACAGTATATATGAATCTAAACATTCTTGACACTAGTTTGCATTGCCAGCACCCTCCTACCACCACTACCCACCTTCCTTACTTTCCTCCCTCCCATTTTTCTTCAGTCCAGTTGCTTAGTAAATATCTCTTGGCTGACCCTGGTCACTAACATAGTTAACCAGTAGGCCAGTTGGACAAGGGACTGGATTAAGAAACGGAGCCCTGTACTCTCCAATCTTGCATACTCTCAAAGGCACACACACACACACACACACACACACACACACACACACACACATACCAAATACACACACACACACACACACACACACACACACACACACTTCATACACATATAACAGTGTGAATGAATGATTATACTCACACTTTGAATCATCATCAATCAATCTGTGTATTCTGTTTTTACACTTCTGAAGAGAAATTCTCAGAAAACACTGTGTTGCTAATGCAGATCCAGTGATAGTGCAGGCTTAACCTACCGAAACTCAGTTAACTCGTGTTTTTAAGGCCGTGTTTCTGACATGCATTTACCGTTGACATTACAGTAGGGAGCTCTGAACTGCCACTGTGGCGCGTACCCACAAAAGGCGGCAGAAAATGAATGAATGAATGGATGGTTTCACTAAGAATCCTGAGCCTCCAGGGCTCTTACTGTAAATGACAATGTTATGTTTGTAACGTGTGCGTGAGCGTAGCAGTAATTGATCGGAGTGTGACCAAATGCACTTTTCTGCATCTGTTTTTGTGTTTTTGCAAATGCAACCAAGAAAATCAGTAGTTACAGTAGCAGTGGATGTTTGTTTGTATGTATGCATATGTTTGATTTTCTTTTTTTCATTCATCAGGAAAAGGAGAAGATAAAGAATACCCAACTATTGGAGCGCGACTGATCAGGCTAGAAGATAAGGTAGGCACACTCCTGCTGCTCAATGTGTGTTTTGTCTGTAAGTAAGAGAGATAGACTGATTAGATCACCCTTGGTGTTCATATGTGTGTGTGTGACTGCTTAACTGTGAGTCTCTGTTATCAGATGAACGCGTGTAGTGGAATCTTTTGATGTGACAATGTTTTGGCTGGTCTCGGTCAGTCTACTGCACCAAACGCCAAACATACACCTACATCCTCTCCAACTTATCAGCATCTATTCAGTGCTGCGTTTATGCTGCACTTACATTTATGTTCATTCTGCCCTTTTTTTGTTTTCTTGTGGGTTGAGTCATTTTGACGATTTTCCATGCCAGCCCTTCTTTTTTCCTGTCCGTTGGGCGGTGACAATTCTTGGATGTTTATGTTTCCATACGTGAATATTAGAGTCCTGGAAGCATTAGTCTTTATAAAGTGAGGCATAGCCAATAGACAACAGCTGTGTTATGAAGGGTGTAACTAGGCGTGTCCTCTCTCACAGAGGAACAGGCACAACGTGACGCCAGCATGATGCCAACCCCGATGCCAACCCCGATGCCAGTGTAATGCCAACGTAGACATTTCCTTTGTGGGGATGGTTGCACCAGTTGGACTGGTGTGACTGCCTTCCTGTCTTTCCATCGGCAAATCATATGCAACGCGTTTGTTAGATTTAGTGTGTGGCTACATCTGCTGTCTGTTTGTCTGGCTGGTGGCATCGCTACAAAGTGAAATCATGTTTGTGGATTTGGAAATGTGTTGCGCATTCGAGCATGTGTTTTTTCACGTCACTGGTGTTTAAAATTGAAGACAAACCTTCAAGTTGTTCTCACATGTTACAGTAAATGAAAACAACTCCTATACAATAGAACAATGCGTTCTGTCGCCACTTCTTTTCTATTCAAGTCAGCCAGCTCAGGATTTCCCCCCACTTTGCCTTGACATTTACCATCCCATCTCTGCGCGCCCATCGACACCGATGTTCTCTAATGTTTGCATGCGTTTGCTGTTCTCTTTTGTTACGGAGAGAGGAGTAATGATCTTGAACCGATGTACTCTCCGAGCCTGAAGACCTCCCTCGGTGATTGAGTTACGGCCCATTTGCTCTGGGCTACATGTTGTGATCGCAATCTCCTGATTGGAAACATAAACCTGCGTTCAGAAGTGCCTCCCCTACCTATGACTCTCTCTCTCTTTTTCTCTTTTAGTCTCTCTCTTTTCCCTCTTTCACTACTTCTCTCTCCCCTCCCGGCCTTGACATGAAGGCAAAATACAATTGAGAGGTGGATAATTGAGAAACAAATCAGTTGAACCCCACTGATGCAGGCTGGAACCAATCACCGCTCCTCTAATCAGAACTGCATTCGCATGCATTGCTGCAACAAGCGTCCTCTCAAAGCAAAACGGAAGCGTAGCACCTGCAACCTGCGACACCCAGAGCCACCCATCCTTCATAATTACTATTTTCCTCACATCAGCACCCGCCCCCTTCCCCCTCTCTCATTTATGGCCGTGTGAATTCCTTGTTTTGATTTTTCTGACGGACAAGCACACCTGTTAACTGGGAAAAGGGGGGCCTCCTTTTCCCCCCTGAGGCAGCAGGTGGATGAACCCGCCGACCTCTGTTACTGGGTTCATTCCCTCGTCCTCCTCCAGATACGCCCGCACCATTAAGCTCCAGTAGCACTTCACAGATATTACTGTCCACTCTAGATTAAATAAATATGTCAGCTTTATGTTTCTGGAATGTATTTTATAATTACACTCATAGTGTAATCCTGAATGAAATGACCTACAGTAGCATTTCCTTTGTGCTCCTGGTCCCATTTTCACGGTTTTCTTTACTTTGTTGAAAGTTAGAAACAAATTTTTTTGACACCTACGGTAACAAAATGTATTCACTCTTGAAACACCATTTCAACATGAAACTTGTGTTTCAGCAGCAACATAATAGGGATGTCATGAGAACTGATACTCTGGTACCAAGTCGATGTCAAAACTCGTCTTTCTACCGTACTGCAGGTATTGTAGATACCGTCAGGGCTGTGTTTGGGACGGCGTAAACTCACTATCAGTGTGTCCAGGGGACACACACTATTTTTTCCCTGAAAATGCTACATTTCGAACAACAAATCTGTGTTGAAAATCGGCAGGACGAGAGCTAGTTAACGTTAGCTGTTAGCTCCGGGCAGGACTGTGCTGCTTACCGGGTGCTAGCAGCTAACATTAACTAGCTCTCGTCCTGCCCATTTCAACACGGGATGTGCAATTGATTCACATTATTACGCATTATGGCTCTATTCAGTAAAAACGAGTATTGGGCGAAGGTAAATTTTAACATTAACATGATGTGTTCAAATGTAATCCTGTAAAATGTAGTTTTGGGTAAGAAACAAGGAGATGTTTTCACAGCAATATGAAATAGGTAACAGAGAGGGAATTATGACCTGTTTAACTTCCTAACAAAAAACAGTATGCAAACGGTAATAAAGGAGTTTATGTTGAAGTAAATGGGATTTATTGTTTTACTTTTGTTTTTTTTACTGTGGTATCGAAATGGTATCGAGAATCGTGGAATTTCACTGGTATCGTGACACCCCTACGCTCAAGCTAAATGAGAGTTTACATGAGATCATGAGATAAAGTACACAATGAGCCACGTTCAAATGGTTAGGGTGCCCTTGAGTTCAGATGCGTGTTGTTTGCAACAGAATCTCCAAGCGCCGACCCTTTTGTTTGTCTCGCATCACTGCACGCATTTCATAACGTTGTGTAATTTCTGGGTTGCGTCACCTCTTTGCATGTTGCTCATAATAGTAAACCTAATCACACACAAGGCAAAGCCCTGGTGTCACAGTTGAATCACCTCCGTAGAGGAACTTTCCCAACAGCCCTGAGGAATTATTCATCAACTCTGTGCCCTAATGTTTGTGTGTGTGCGCACAAGAGTGTGTTCCCATGCCTTTCTCAATACTCACTCTTGGTCGACGTCCAACTTCATTTTTTTTTTTGACAAATTCCCACTTTCTACTCCCCTTTCCCCTGTAAAACACCAGACGCCGACCGCTCTGACTGCGCTTTACGCTGCAGCTGAGTAAGTAACATAGAATAATTTTCTTGTCCAGCTATTGTCAGCACATCACTTGTAGATAAATTTATCTTCAGCGAGCTGAAGGGGGCTCGGGCATTGTGTGTCCTGTACAGGGTTAGACAGTGATTTATCGCACAAAGACAAAGATATAGGTCGACACACACACACACATACACACACACAAGCATAGAGTCGATTAATCACCAGTGTGTCTAACCCCACACACTCGAGATTGAATTCTCCAGGAGCGACTTGGAAACGAAGATGGATGGCACTCTGTGACAGTGTGTTATCTTTCTGTCAGACACACTCGATGAAAAATACCCAAACGACAAGCTCAAACAGTGGCCAGTGTCTCTGGGCTTCAGCGTGGCCTTTCAGAGCGGAGCTCGCTGCATGCTTTAGGATGAAGTCAGCCTCTGCTTGTGGTAAATCTCTCCCAGTTTTATAGGAGCGGGATTTTTTTTCTCTCATAGCAATAGACAGAAAGGGCAGGGAAATTACAACAATATGCCTTCACATTACAGCCTGTAAATGTCTGTCTGAAAAACAAAGCTTTTTTAGTCTTTGTTTCACAGATTTAATTATATTGTGAAGTGTTGTTCAGCCCAGCAACTTAAAACTGACATGAGTGTGTAGAGCTGAAGGCGGCAGCCTTTAATTAGGGAGGTTTTTTGTTGTTGTTCAAGGTTGAACATTTTTTAACAAGGTCGAAAAAATATTTGTCCACTCCAAACCTTTAAAAGTTTAATTTAATGGCATTAAATAATCTGTCATTTGCGATTAATTTTAAATAATGAATAACTTATTTCAAAACACGTTGTTGAAAATAGAAGCAGGGCTGGGCGATATAGCCAAAATCTTCTCTCCCGGTATAGGTAATTTCATATCTCGAGAACGATATATGTCACAATATAGCATGTTTTCTGGGAATTAGATAAATAAATGGTCTGTATGAAATAACCACCTACATGGTAAAGCCTATGTGTGAATTAAAAACTTGACAAATGAAATGTTCTGCGTATTTTCTCATTTAATTACAAACTTAAGTGCAAAATGAACATTTTCAGGTGAAATTATAGAGAAAAAAAATATATATATTTCCAGCTATACACTGACTATGTTTACATGCATGCACACAAATACGGAGTAATCACATTAATAGTTAGATTTAACTTCACTGGGATATTCCCAGAAGCTGTATTCTTATCAATACAGATTTGCTGAGAAAGTTCAGTTAGTATATGCTTGTTATTATCAATTTAGATGACATAATTGTGTATCACAATATCTCTATGTATAATTTCATCATAATATGATTTCATTGAAAGATGATAAATTATCATATTGATTTATCGCCCAGCCCTAAACAGAAGAAATGGCAGTTCATTATTCAGAGTTTTGAAAAAACTGGAAGTACATTCATTTGATCAATTATCTATTAAAATGTAATTAAATTCAAAATGTTTTTAATTAAATTTGATTTAATTTCAAATTTATGGAGGACGGAACCTGCCAAAATGAAAAATAAATAGATAAATAAATAAATGACTCGATGAATAAATAAATATGTCATTAAATCTAGCAAAAATATTAAAAATAAATGTAGCCATTAATTAATTGATAAAATGTGACATAAATTGACATTTCTGTTTTAATGTGATTCTTTATTTATTTATCTTTGTATTAATTCCCTTATTAATTTACTGTTTTGTTTAATTTATCCTTTTATTTATTTATGTATTTATTTTTATTAATTTTAAAATGTATTTATTTATTTTTGCATTTAGTTTGATTCATTCATTTATTTATGCACTTATTTTTTTTCTTTATTTTATATTCATTTTTAAATGTATGTATTTATTGATGTCTCTCTGTTCGGATCGTTTTACTAATCCAGATTTAACATGACATAAAAGATAGAAAAATATATTTTCCAAAATAAGGCATGAAGAAAAAAATACTTCTACCTCTCTGGGACATACTAATCAATGTTTGAAAAAAACTTTATTATTATTCAGTTTTTCACATTCAGTATTTAGTCCGTCATGATTTAGTCATCAAAGTGGTATTCAGTTGTATCTGGAAGCTGCGTTGGTCTTTGCTGGGTGTAAAACCGTCAGCATTGTCTAGTGAGGAAAATACCCTCTAATGCCCCTCCAGACCTGCACAGACAAGTCTCTGCTCAACACATCATTATTTGTGTTGCTCTAAGTACACTACATGGACCATACATCACACTCACTCTGCGGTTAACTCCACTCCGCTATATTAGGGCAGATATACTGTGCCATGTATGTCACGCTTATATCATGTGCATTAGCACCAGGCGTACGCTGAAGAATGCGTGCCCTGACCGTAATAGCATCTCAATTAGGTAAGTATGCTGTAAATTACAGCAAGGCCAAATACTGGAAATACTTGAGGGCCGGGACAGAGTGTTGTGTTTGTTAGGAGTCCATCTGTAAGGCATTTAGGGCCCCTCGCCTTTAACAGCACGGCTTTGAGGGGGGCAGGAGTGTGTGTGTGTGCGTGAGTGTGTGTGTGTGTGTGTTTAGACTGGTCCGATCCAGACCCAGCGGAGGGCTTTCGACATGAGGGCCTGGTAAACACACACACGCTCATATATACATATTTATACATTAGACCATATACAAAAATACAAGTGGATATCCAGGCACACATAAATATACAAATGCAGTCACACATCTAGCAGTGTCTCAGCTCAGCAAACGGCTGGAGGGGAGAGCATGAGGAGCATTTCACGCCTTCAACTATTAATGCATCAATAAATCTATTGTACACAATCATGTTCTGCTCGATTTTGGGTATTGGCACCCAGAACAAGTTCCAGCCCACATCAGTATGAACTATTACTGTAATCCCCTTTTAGTGCCGCGGGTATTCACTGTGGCTTTAGTTGTGATGTTATTTTCTCTACAAAAAATCTTAAATTTTACGATCACAACAGAATTAATGCGCAGGAATCAAAGCCGAGAGGAAATATTTATTCTTAACTGAAACCGAGTAATGCTGTAATAAGCTGAACAGCATGTTGCAGACCACATACAGAGATGTAAAACGTTTTTAAAGAGATTTTTAAATTCTTTTGGACTTGAAAGATGCTGCAGAGTTCAATGAGGCCTCCACTGTTCTTATGTCATGCTCAATTGAATTTTAGGGAGAGGGGTTGTTTTTCAGCCTATTTAAGTTGACTGGAAAGTATTTAAAGCAACAGCAGGCATCTTCAGTCTTTTTGGGATAATAAAAGGGGGAATTAACAATCTGCAGACTTCAATCTTTGTGCAACATTACGTTGGTATCCTACACAGCACAATCATGTTGGATTGGTTTGTAATTGCTGTATAAAAAATAAATTATAGATAAATAGCAATATAGATCACTCACTCTGTTTAATTTGTTACTTTGTGTGGAGTTCAGTGCAGTAAATTGCAACTGAACTAATTCCCATTTTATTTATTATTTAGAGTAATGAGGCATACAGTATGTTTAAATTTGAAATCCACCCTGACTAAAGGATGAACTTATTTGATATTGGTGGTCAAAGGTCAAGGTTACTGTGACTTCACGTCCGTCCCATTCTCGTGATGTTTTAGGAACGCCTTGAGCAAATTTCCTCAAATTTGGCACAAACTTCCACTTGGACTCAAGGATGAACTGATTAGAATTTGGTAGTCAAAGGTCAAAGGTCACTGTGACCTCACAAAACACGTTTTTGTCTATAACTCAAGAATTCATATGCTAATTATGAGAATTTCAGACATTTTTGCAGATTTAAACTGCAACTTGACCGGTTTGCAGAGGCATACAATCGCGAGGTGGTAATTCTAGTTAGTATTACAGGTTTTCTGAAAATGATGTTTATGTATGTTTAACTTTGGGTGAATTCAGAAGAAATCTCCAGACGCAAATAGACAAAGTGTATTAAAATAAACACCTAAATGTGTATTTTGAATGTTTTCTATCCAATAGTCTGAAAGAAGACATGTTATGGAAGCAAAATAGCCCTAAATCTCAATAATGACTAGTACATGAATAAAAAAAAAGGATATTTTTGCCTTATCAAAAGAGTTGCATCTGAGAGTGGTCACACTGTACATTTGCCCTCCTGCTTCCCCCCCGTCTGGGTCATCGGTGTCGCTCTATTCATTCCTCCACTTTTCTGAATATTCCTCAACCCTCTCCCTCTCCTTCTGTAATTAGAGTGATGGTCCCAGTGACCCACTGTCTGTCTTTTCCCTACCCTTCTGTTGGACAGGGTGAGAAAGAGTCTGCCGCCATCCCACCTCCACTTTCCCAACGCTCTCTGCCCTTCTAGTCCTCTGTTTTCCTGTATGGACACCTCTCTGTCTTTCTCCTATTCCCAGCACCTCTCTGCCCTGCGAGCCCCCTCTCTGTTGTTGTGCTGTGTTTTGATATGTGTGTGTATTTGGCCGCGGCGTGCTCAGCGGGGAGCCGGACTGACCGGGCCGGTCTAAACAAAGAGAGGAAACTTGGCAAAGGAAGCGCATGCACACATACAAATCCTGGAACACACAGCTTCACCGCAGCGGCCAAACTCTTACTGCCCCGTTACTGCAGACAAGCACATACAGTACAGAATCTCCCTGCATGTCTGGACTTGGCCTGCGATCGCTCCGGCACACAACAACCTAGTTCCCCCTGTTTTTCTTTCCTGATTAAATCTCTGAATCCTTTCCTGCACTGGCTTCTTTGCACTGCCACTGGATGTAAATGGATAAAAGATGTAGATCTGTGCAAATATGCTTGTGCTGCATTGTGTTCTCAGTGGAAAGAATGTATTCATATTTAAAGGGAAATGTTCTTTCCACTGTCCGCCTGCCAAAGAGAGGTCAAAGGTCATAGTCCTCTACAGAACAACAGTCCCTGGAGCTGCTAGGCTTTCAGTGTTTTGCTCACAGACATTTCAGGGACAGAATGCATTACTTCATGTCTAGACTGACATTAGTGCTGTGTCATAATGCAGCCTCATTAACGTCAGTGAGCACAATACAGGTATAATGTCATCTGGTAATTCTACTGTTGACCTTGCAAGGGAAAGGAAAAAATGACCGTGATAACTTTCCACAGCTCCTACAAATACTTTCTCACAGGATTATAAATGACTATGCAGTGTTGTGCTGTCTGATAAACATCCAATATTGTATTTCATCTTCTTACTGGTATCTAGGCCTGGACAATATATCAATATTATATCAATATCATAGTATGAGACTAGATATTGTCTTAAATTTTGGATATTGTTTTCCTAGTTTAAAGGCTGCATTACAGTAAAGTGATGTAATTCTCTGAGCTTATCAGAATGTTCTAGTTGTTCTATTATTTGCCTTTACCCACTAATGCCCATCATACACTAAGAGACTTTGAAAAGACTTTTAAATGACTAAAGTCTCTCACATCTAAAGACAATGTGTCTTAAGTCACAGACAATAATATTTTGCAAAGACTGGGGATCTTGCAGGGTCACTATTTACAAGACTGCAACCCCATTCCTTTAGAGATTATGTCACATCCTGCTCCTGGTGGAAATTTACAAGAAGAAAAACTGTTTAGAAAGTAGCGGACATAAATTGCTGCAGCCCTCGAAATCCCCGGTGAGTATGCTATAACTAGCTGTATAACCACTGTCCCAAACGGGGCAACTTGCAAGCTAACGTTAGCTACTGGAATGTTTGTTATTAACCTACGAGCTAACTGTATGTTTCAGCTGAAGATTGCTAGCTTCAATCATATAAATCACAGTAGGCTAATAGCAAACATTCCAGTAGCTAACGTTAGCTTGCAAGTAGGCCCGTTTGGGACAGTGGTTAGCTAGCTAGCTATAGAATATAGCATACTCGCCGGGGATTTCGAGAGCTGCAGGTTTTTTCCTTCTCCACTCTATCGTGGTACAAATGGGAAGACACGTCAAAGAGGCACTCTTGTTCACTCCACAACTCCACCAGTTCCTCCATGTTTACTTTCTACCCCATTTGCTGCTTCCTGTTTGGTGCTGGAGAGAGCGCACCTGTTGGTTGTTGACAATGTTCGCAACATTGAACTTACGATAATATTAAACCTGTTTGATTTAACGTCAAGTCGAGAAAAAGACTGACTTAAGACAGCTTGGACTGAGTTTTATGACCATCTTACACTAAACGATCAACATCATGGGAGTGGGCCGCAACTCTAGCAAAGCTTGTGATTTTATTCCAACATTGGAAATTTGTCTGTGACAGTGAAATCTCTTGTAAAGTAATTTGGTGTAAGGTCGGCATTAGTCATTCTATTCACATTACTCATGATTATTTATCAAAAATCTCATTGTGTAAATAAAAAGCACCAATGGTCAACCATACAATATCGTTGCGATATCGATATCGAGGTATTTGGTCAAAAATATCTTAATATTGGATTTTCTCCATATAACCCAGCCCTACTGGTACCTGTTGCAACACACCCACACCAACGTAACCCTTTGTGTTTTTTTAACACACTATTTTTTGCTGTTTTTGGCCATACTCCTCACCCAGCAGACTCACTATGCTACACCAAACCCGAACTGGTCTTTCTCACGTCGACACTTCCCACCGTTGATGTGGTATCTTTATAGCATTGTGAATCGATAGCATGCAACGAGTGGTGTGCTGCTGCTGCGAGTTAGATAGCGCACCAGGGGCGGTGTGTTGTTTGTAGTGCGGTCCAGCAGTAAATCATGTTTCGGCAGTGCGCTGGGGATGCAGCCCCTGGCAGCTCCCAGACGGCCTTTGGCTCTGGCTCCCTTCTCTTAGCGCCACTCTCTAATTTCAGAGCCGGGACCCTGCCTACTACTGTGTCTTCACCGCATTCCCACAAACCAGAGACGGACAGTCTGCCTGCATGTCTGGCTGCTTGCTCTCCATCTCGCAGTTTCTCTCTCTCTTTCTATCTGCCTTTGTGTGTCTCTCTATCACTCTTTCACTCCCTGTTTTTTTGCCCCTTCTTCTTTTCTCCGCCTCTGTCTGGTTCTGTGCCTTCAGGATTATAGGTCTGCAGTCTCACTCACAGCATCTAAATCATGTTGTACACTGCCACTGTCTCTCGTCAGTTCTCTCCCTCCCTCTCTCTCTCTGCATCTTGGTAGCACCCACTGTGGGCTCGCTCGCTGGCTGTAAATACCCATGGTACATTTCCATTTTAATTGCCCAAGTTTCGCAGGGCCCTGGGATATATTTTCTGCACATATATTTTATTGTCTTGGCCACATGCCCTCACTACTTTCGGGTTGGACCTGACCACTAATATACTCCTGCATGGACCAGTTCATTATCAGCAGGGAGGTGTGAGCTTATTTAAGAAGGTTATGAAGGGGTCAGTGTACAGTTCATGAAACAGGGGTCTGTGTTTTATTGGGAAATGCAGTCTCACTAATACACAGTGCTAAGTAGTCCTGGTGCCACCCTACTTTTGAGTGCTATTAATTCAGTCTATACTACATGGAACAGTAAACCAGCTGTGAATAATGCCAAGCTGTGTAAATGACTCCAGAGACCCTGAGTGTAAATGTCACTGCTATTAAATCAAGCTGGTACCTTGGGAACATAATGGAGGATATGTGCATATGTATAATACTGTATGTATGACTGCATGTGTGTGTTTTATGCAGATGTATATCTCTGCTATTCAACCAGCATGCGCCCATTAAACTTCATAAATCTGTAAAGGCTGTAGTAAGTGAAACATTAATTTAGCTCATCAACTGTGATTCGTTCCCGTGAAGCCTATAATTGGTCTTGTTGTTTGGCTATTTTCCCATCATGCCACGTGGCTGACTCCGGCACATATACCTCTCAGTTGGTGGGTGCTGAAGACTGCGTTTTACCCAGGGCTGGCTTTCAAACTCCAATACTTGTTTAGTACTGGTACAGCTATGTCTATAGAAATGCTTATTCAGATTCTTAGTCTTGTTTACTTATTCCTGATTTATTTTGTCCTGATTAAAATCATAACTGCTAAGTTTAGATCGTATTTTATTTAGACGAAGTTCTTGATTGGCTGCATGTGTCCAGACAACATTAAACACCGATGCACTGGGAGATTTGGCTTTTTTAAATGTTCTCTATACAATATTCAGAACATTAATATAGCAGCAAATAACAATTTGCTATGTAAAGACATAGAGGAGTAATGTCTACCTGAGCAGAGAATGAAGTCGCTCTCCCTCTGTGTGTGTTGTAATCAGTGCTGCTCTGTGCTTTGTTTACATTGCTTGGCCGGCCGTGCATGCCTTTTAGTGCATGTTAGTGCATGTGCCCTACTGTGCTCATACGGTGGTTACAACTAATAACGCCGTTCTGACCGGCAGCTTCGTCGTGGAAGCGTAGCACCCACCCTCCAGTTCCCCCCTCAGGTTAAGACTCTTAGCTCTGTCAGCAGTGTTGCCGTTGTTTGCACTGTTAGCGCTGTTAGCACCGTCAGCTTCGAGCCGCTGGCTCACCCCACGCCGAGTCATGTGGAGGCAATAGATTTGCACTGAATTTCGAATTTGGCACCTTTAAGGATAAAAGGGATTTGTAGAAAAACATGTTTATATTCCTCAAAGTTAGAAATTGAAAAGTATAATTTTAAGTATAATTGGTATTATAATGTTTACCATGTTTACCATCTCATTTTAGCATGTTAGCATGCTAACATTTGCTAATTAGCTGATAGGAATGCCATTACTTTTACAGGCGTATGGTAATAAACCAAAATATTTGACAAATTAAATATCTGACCTGATAATGGAGCTAGATGAAAATTTAAGGGATCACCAAAGTTATTTGAGTTCATCCTCTGGGCCCACTGATGATCTGTACCATATTTCATGGTAATGCATCCAATAGTTGTAAGGGGATCACCAAAGTCGATATGATTCATCCTCTTGGGACATACTGTATATTTCTGTAAAGAATTTCATCAATCAATCCAATAGTTGCTCAGATATTTCTGTCTAGGCCAAAGTGGTGCACCAACCGACATAGACGGACATTGCCATCCCATTATACGGTAGCAGATTAAAAATGGAATAAGGTACATTTTATTATTGCAGCAGGGTGTTGTGCCATAGCAGTCTAGCGCCTTCGTTCATGGAATGATTTTAACTAGCTGTTACTAATGCCGGCGTGTTTATGACTGTGTAAAGGTTTGACTGGGCCACTTGTGGTTCAGACATTGGCCCTATGGTACTCTGTGCCCAGACACATCCCTCAGGCAACAGTGGGGTTGCTGGTGCCCACAGTAAATCATGGCGTGTGTGTGCATGTGCACACCTATATGTTTCCCCGACTTGCTCCAGCCGCTCTATGCCCAGTCTCCTGTCGGCTCCCATTTGCTTTAATGGCGTCAGTTTTTTGCAAAACACTTAACAAGCTTGTCTGTATTCCATAGTGAGTTTCATTTTTTTTTTTTTTGTAAATGACTAATGATTTTATGGGAGTATAATGGTGGGTGTTTTTCTATACCTCTGGGCCCTGTGTTTCCCTGTAGAAGAATTAAAGTGACACACCTTTCAATTGTGTGCAATTAACTTTGTAGTCCACACAGGATACAGGCCTCGCCTAGTCTCATACGGTACAATGGATCACATCGGGAAGCTGGTATTTGTGCTTGAATCAGTAAATGGGGCCATGAATGGGAACTGCAAATTTACATCACTTTGAATGGTGACCATCAAAAAAGGTCCCCCACCCTGTGTCTGTTATGCAGCCATCGTCCGAATGTACGGCCACAGGCGGAGCAGCTTATCCTGTCACAAATGTTGTAAATAGAGTTGAACAGCCATATCATAACTCCAGGCTGTTCTCATACACCTTTCGTAGCTATACCTATGAAAAGTATTACACTATAATTTGTATATACAGTAAATCCCACAAAATCAATTTGTGTGTAATATACATAATGGCGAACCAGGAAGTAGAAGCAGAAGAGAGCAACATACATACTAATATTATATTCCGTTTATGCCAATAGATCCCCCTAAATGTTACACACTGGTCCTTAAACTTAAACCCAAACAAATTGACATATGTGTTGCGTGTTGCTGGACATTCGTAGGAAAACGCACAAAAAATTAGGACTAACTTCTCAGAGATATTATATGAACCGTTTTATGAGGATACGCTGCATAACTCAAATACCTGCCAAGTCTCACATTTTTACTCTTCGCTGCCATCTCACAGCCATAAAATGAAAATCTCTTATTGTTACACTATCAAAGAAAATAGAAATCATGTTGTGTAATCCTAGTTCAATGATAAAATGCTGATACAGTGCAGAGAGCTCTTCCAGAGGTCCAGTTGCTTTGCCGCTGACAGCGCTGTTAGTGGAGGTAGTGATCTCACTGGCAAAAAGTACAAGAAGCTCTAGTAATGAGGAGTCATTTCCATTGTCTGCTGTGGTTCAGGAGTGTTATTGCTGGCCTTGATTGGTGCCAAGTGAGACAGATAAGCCCCTTTGTTGTGCCAGAGTACATTTTATGTATATGACACTCGCTGAGAATCTTCCTTCCAAGAATCTTTCAACATGGGTCTAGTGGGAACAAAAGCAACAACATTCACGGTTAATAAACACAAAAAAATGATGATGTTACATCGATGGTTTTTAATAGAGGCAGCGTGGTAGTCACAAGAGAAGTCTTGTGAAAGCGTTGCTTAACATAAGCAGAATTGTCATGTGGGAACAAATAACATGAAACACTTCCCATTTCCCATTTCTACTTTTCTTTTACGTGGACATGACTGACAACGTTTCAACCACAGATGGTTGTGTTTTTAGACACTTGATCAATGTATGTCCAAGTTTCACTTTCCTTCTTTTTCTGGTTTCGGTCTTCACCAACTGCAGTGGCTCTTAAGCTGCAACATGCTCCACTATGTTCACAAGCTAGTCACTAATTTTGTCTGTCTGGCGTGGGTTCTTTAGTCCTTTTTCACTAGGGCTGCCCTCTCTTATTCGATTAGTCGACTAATCGCTTGTTTTGGTCTCAAACGACTAAGACTCTTTAGTCAATTAGTCATTTTTTTATGCTTTTTCATGCTGAATGACTTATTTCCAAGAAACTTATGAACACATCTCTGGTAAACAGACATTTAAGTGGTGCTTTTTCGGATTCTTTGTGGAGAAACTCAGTTTTACAGTTGATTAAATCAACTAGTCGACAAAATTGTATGTATTAGTCGACTAAGAATTTTTTGGGTCGTGGACAACCATACAGTATTTTTCGCTCTAAACAGCTTCCTGCTGCAGCCGAACATTATGATGATTTAAACACACTGAAATGCTCCGTAGAGCTGAGAGGAGCTGCAGACTGTGTGTTTTGTCACTATGGGTGACAGTTTCACCTACAAGTCGTCATGTGATCCATTGCTGATGCAAAAATAAGCGAGACACAGACAACAAAACGGAAGTATTAACACACACTTTCATCAACATATAAACAAGGTGACACATATTGAGAGTCTGTACAGCAGACAGCTTGATACATCCATTCACTCTTATTCCAATGGTGCTTAGGAACCGAGACAGACACAGAGATAGAGACAGACAAGCTGATAGAGATAGAGCGAGAGACAGACATTAGTCTGGAGGTCTCGATACTGTACGTCTCCTCCATGACATACTGCTGAGGAAGAGGGAGGCCAAGAGTGTCTGAGCTGAAGTCGACCTGATAAGCAGAGCAGATAAAGGTTTGCAGTGAACCTCAGACAGAGACAAGAACCAAACAGAAGGGCAAGCTGACTAGGATAATGTCTCTTCCTTCACACACAGGGAGGAGTCTTTAGAGAAGACCAGAGAAGACTGGGCCAAAGTCAGAGTGATAAGAAATGGATAAGATATTCTGCTGTGTCTTGTGTTCTCACAGATTCTGGACAAGAAGGAGTGTGATCAAGTCGTCGTAACTAACCAGTAGGAGTTGCTCTAAAAATCAACCAGAGTTGGACGGCGAAATGACATGTTTTTGTTTTATTTGACATGTTTTGCATTATTCAAAACTCCAAGTTTCATGAGCCAAGTCAAATCCCTTTTTGCTGTATCTGCAAAACTGTAACTGCTCACGCACAGCTCAGCTCAGCAGGCTTGCACACAGACAAAAACACATCAAGTGGGCTCAGAGGCGGCTTGTGGTGAGAAGTGAACATCGAAAAGGTCAGTGTCGGCCAAGAGGGTCATTCCCACCAGTCCACCGCTGGCCAAACAGCCTGTGTCTTGGGGTCAAAGGGCATCTCAGCAGGCCTGGTAATTAGGGCACAATGGAGCTCATTCTGGCCGTCCTGGCACGTCCTGTCAGTTCGTCTCAGCTGACAGGAGGTTGTGCACGGTAGAGAGAGAGAGAGAGAGAGAGAGAGAGAGAGAGAGAGAGAGAGAGAGAGAGAGAGAGAGAGAGAGAGAGAGAGAGAGAGAGAGAGAGAGAGAGAGAGAGAGAGAGAGAGAGAGAGAGAGAGAGAGAGAAGTGAAGAGGGAAGCTTCCTCTGGAGGGAAGAGGGTCAGAAAGCACTTGAGAGCAGAGAGAGTGTGTGTGTGTGTGTTTGCATGCATGTGAGTGTCTGGAGTTTGCATATGTTTGTTCACTATTGAATTTTGCAGGAAGGCAAGTGAGGAGTGTGTTTGTGCATGTGGCTATTTTAAATCGAGAGTAAGCCTCTGTGTGTGTTTGCAGCTCCCCGCACAGCTCACTCAGCACCTTGACATTGGCACTGGGCCTCTGTGGAGATCTGCTGTCTCAGCTGGATCACTCCCCCTCCTTTTTCCTCTGACCCTTCTCCCCCCTCCATCACTCACACTCGCCCCCCCCCCCCCCCCCTCCGGCTCTACTCCCACCTCTACTCACTCCGGGTCCTTCCAACTTCCCTCATCCAGGGGAGAAGAGCTTAAATCACTCCCTTCTCTCGGTCTCTCCAAGGGTTTCCTCCCCCCCCTACGAACATTCACCCCGTCCCTCCCCTCTCTGATAGTGTCGAGGAGGGGGATGGGCTGTGATTGTTGACTTTGACTACTGTGGGAATGCAGGTGCTGTGTGTGTGTGCGTGGTTTGGTAGCCCCTCCCTGTGCCCGCCGGGCAGCTCGGTGTCTGTCGTCTGTCACACCAGCCGTTCAGACTGTGCTGTCATTGCTATGACAGCATGCTGTGGCAGATGGCTGCCAAAATATCAAAACAATCTCTTCTTAGCACTCACGCAAGTAAGGTTTTAGTCAGAGCTAATTAGGTTCTAATTTCTGCACTTTATTAGATGGTAAACTAAGGATTATTTTCATTATCGACTCAGCTGTTGATTACTTTTTTTGATTAATAGTTTAGTTGTTACTTCTTTTGTCGGACCAACAGTCAAAATCCAAAGATAGCACCAAATCCTCACATTTGGAATTTTTGGGCATTTTCGCTTGATAAATGACTTAAAGGTTCTTTATACAATATTCAGAGCATTAAAATCGCAGCAAACAACTATATGCTATGTAAAGATATAGAGGAGTAATGTCTACCTGAGCAGAGAATGAAGTCGCTCTCCCTCTGTGTGTGTTGTAATCTGAGCTTCTCTGTGCTTTGTTGACATAACCGGGCCGGTGATGTGCATGTGAGCGTTCCCCACTGGCTAGCTCACAGCCAATGCTCTGCACTGCTCTCATACGGCGGTTACAGCTGATAACGCCATCCCGGCCAATGGCGCCGTTGCAGAAGCGTAACACCCACCCTCCGGTTCCCCCTCAGGTTAACACTGTTAGCTCTGTCAGCAGTGTTGCAGTTGTTTTTACTGTTAGTGCTGTTAGCATCGTTAGCTGCGACAAAGAGTATAGAAGCAAAGAGACAAAATTCTGGTGTTTTTTTTACATTTCGGTAGAATATGACAATAGAATAGAAATGATTTTGTTGCACTTTTTAGGTGTTTTACTGGTGTCCGGTAGTCGCTTACAGAGTGGCTGGGCGCTAATGTTGCAATGGAACGAACAATTGACTTTCACTTCTTTCCAATATACATTCTTTGGCTGCAGCCGGTGGCTCAACCATTGCCATTTTGAGAGCCATGCGGAGGCAATAGAAATGCTCCCAATCTCGCATTTAGCGCCTTTAAATGATTAATCGATTATCAAAATTGTTGTGGATTAATTAGTTACCAAACTAATTGTTTCAGCAATGTTATTTATATTTGTACACCTTTTGATACTTTTTCAGACTCTGTGGATGCTTTCTCCCTAAGCCTATAAATGTATAAAGCAAAGATAGAATGGCATGCAGCAACATGTGTATTTCCACTGTTAACAAATGGCATGGAATTTAAACAAACATATGTCTGCTATAACTCAAAATAAAAAAAAAACTTGCTGGATTTGTTTCACAAACTAACAAATGAATAAACAAACCTTTAAAGAAACCCGATATTTTGAAAAATGACTGTACTGTTCCTTTAGATCAGTGTATTTGACAGTGAAGGCATTTGACAATGACAGCCTTGACAGTCTATATAGTCTTATCTCCCTGCAGCTCAACAATGACAGATGGTATCTGTTGCAAGTCACAAGCCGTCATGTCACTGTGCATAATAAGTTCTAACTTCCCCATACCGCGTTCCCACTAAAACTGGTAACAAAATGCAAAGCAGGCATGGTCGCACCACCAGTTTTCCACAAGTTGCTCGAGACCAACCCCCTTAAGCTTGTCTCCTCCTTTGTTTTGTCTCCTATCTTTTTTCTTTCACGTTCTTCATTTTTTTCCATGGCTTCTTTTGCTTTGTCTTTCTTTTTCTTCTTCCCTCCCGCTCCTTCTCTTCCCTCAACCGTTGAGGTTAACCACCACTTGTGTTACACTGCATTACAACTCATCAACAATATGCCGGGCAGAAAGAAAAACAACCCACACTTGTTGTCCTCTCTCTCTCTCTCCCTTTCTCCCTCTCACTCTTTTTCTTTTTCTCTTTAGCTAAATCACAAAACAAGCGAGCCAAAAACAGTGAATTGCCTAGAAACCCAATATGGACTCCACCCTGGAGATTACACGGTCAACTCAGCCAGACTGCACTAGAATAACAGCCTGGCCTGCTCCCACTGTCCAATGCCCAGTGTCTGTGTGTGTTTGTTTGTGTGCAGGCATCTCAGAGTACCTTGCCCTCTCTGCGACTCTCTCAGCATGTGTGCTGTGCATGCATGCATACATGTATTTTGTAGGTTTTAGCATACTTTTCCATATACATCAGAGGTCACGTTCTTTGCAGTTGAATAGGTTTGTGTATTGGTGTGTGTATGCTTGTGAGTTTCTTTGTCACGTGGGCCTGAGTTTACCAAAGAGTTTCAGAGATGAGCCGTTCCTCATCAGCTGTTGGACAAGAATGTGTTGTAGTACAACTGTTCAAAGTGTATTATCTTTTGTCTGACACTTCTACACCTCGTATCTTTTCGCACCTGCTGTGTCTTTGACTGACTGTTTCTTTTTCTTTTTGTTGTGTAAAATTGAAATTCTAAATTTGAAATTATTTTTTTCTTACAAGGATCAAAACAGCTAGGTAAGCATCTGTAGAAAATACAAGTTGTAGAAAATCTGCCGTGGTTATAACTTTACTATTATGGTTATATCTAGAACATTAACAGTGACCTACAGTGATATACCACCACAGAAGAACTGCATGCATTCGGATCTACTGCAAGTATAGTAGGTAATTTATGCAAATTTAATCAGTGAGGTTTTCTGCATCAAAGATTATCAGAATGGACCATGCAGCTTGTAACAGTTCACTAAATAAATAACATAATATGTAATCAAATAAATATATTCAAAGCATGATTTAGCAATATATTACACCAGGTAGTGACAGTGAGGTAAAAGAGAAAAATCAAAGCCAGGAAATGATCAGGAAGTGATGTAGATAAAAAATCTAAATATTGATTCATGTCATGTTATTATTAATTATGGAAATAAAAGATTAAATAGAATGAGACGGGAAGGACAAGAAAAACACATTTTTGTTAATTTATCAAAAGTAAAAAATGAAAAAAAACATTGTGTATCTCAGAACAAATTACGAATTAATTTCTAAAATCACCCAATCAATTAAAAACTCTAAAATATTGGTGTACACACGTCTTAGCAGGGCTGTATATAAACAGATTTGGTACCACATCATAAGGGGAGCATCATGTGAATTTACCTTATTCTTTGTTGTGTAACCTAGAGGTTGAGAGCAGACAGGTGTGTCAAGAAAAGATATTAAGTATTATTACGTTGGAATTTAAGTTCAGCCTATTCTCACACAACATGTCTGTCTCACTGCATTTATAATGGATTTGGTGTAATTTGATTGTGAGAACACAGTAAATCAGTCCCTCAACAACAGGCATCTGCACATATTAACTTTTGGACACAGTAACAGATTAAGTGGTTCTGGGTTAAAATATAAAGCTGGATACTAAAATATCCTCATAACCAATAGGATTGATAGTCAGACACAGATTTTCCTTCACCAGGTCACCCTTTCTGTAATAAAGTACCAGTCCTGGTATTGCTTTGTAGTCAATTGCCAACACAGGGACGTTTACATACTGTATGTCTTCTATGACATAGTAATAGATTTGAAACAAGGTATTAGATTTGGCATTCATGTGCTTAGACACCCTAACAGGTTGGGGTTTATTTAGATTCAACCACGAAATGCATGTTGATCAGATTAGAAATTACCATAACAATCAAAGCCTTATATAAAAAATAATAATAATGCATTAACGGAAATTCATTTTAACGCCACTAATTTCTTTAACGCATTAATGCAACAAGTGATTTTTAGGTTATAGCGGGCTCAGTTTTAAAGCTAGAGTGAAGAAAACCTGAGGAATCCATTGGTACCAACCATGTCATACTAGGTTGTTGGGAAGGAGGCTAAATAACGCTCCAAACTTACGCCAAATTTTGGCGAGGAAAAACTGTCATGGCACTTTACAAAGGGGTCCCTTGACCTCTGACCTCAAGATATGTGAAGGAAAATGGGTTCTATGGGTACCCACAACTCTACCCTTTACAGACATGCCCACTTTATGATAATCACATGCAGTTTGGGGCAAATCATAGTCAATTAGTCAGTCAGTCAGTTTGCCATGTTATGATTTGAGCATATTTTCTATGCTAAATACAGTACCTGTGAGGGTTTCTGGACAATATTTGTCATTGTTTTGTGTTGTTAATTGATTTCCAATAATAAATATGTACATACATTTGCATAAAGTAAGCATATTTGTCCACTCCCATGTTGATAAGAGTATTAAATACTTGATACATGATTAACTATGGACAATCATTCGATTAACCACAATTAAATATTTTGAACGATTGACAGCCCTAATAAAAATGCACGTAAAAGTAAATACATATATCTACAACTCTGTAAGCATTACTGTGCACTTTATGCACCCATGCTTTAATAGCATTCATAAATCATATTGATAATAATCCGTAAATGGTGGTTGACCTCACTTTTTCCAACTGTATTAAGCCTGAACTTAAAAGTCATATGTTGACAATATATGGCGATCAATAAATTTTATGTCTAGGCATCCAGCATGTATGGTTGAAATGGGGGGAAAAATGGCTATTTTGATTTGGGTTTCTGAGATTGTGCTGCCCATACTGTAGTTTGGAAAGCTGGATCCAATCTGAGGCCAGTCAGGCTGTGGTGATCGAGGCTTATCTAATGCTAGGTCTGTAGGTTCGCAACGCCTGACTCTGGCCTACAACCGGGGCAGAGTGGCTGATTGTTTCCAGCCATGATGGAGGTAATGAGGGGGTGGTGGTCATCATGATACACACTTGAACACAGAGACACACACAGAGACACACACACACACACACATACGGACTGACCTATAAGTGAATATTCATACACAAATGTGCGTGTTTTCAGCCACAGCACATTGACTCTCCGCAGACCACAGGGTCACCCTGCTGTAGTCGCTCATTAGTGGTCACCTTTACTGGAGGACACACACACATGCTTGCACACACACACATACAAACACTCACCACCGGCTTTGCACGTGGAGATATACCGCACACACCTTAACGTAAATCCACTCATCCAGTTCACAGTATCGTGTTTGATGCACGCCATGTTAAAGTGAAACCACATGCAGCTCCGTTCGAGCAGATCTGCTAAATCTCTGTCAAAAGGTGGCTGAGTCATGCCTCTATCGGGGCGTGCAATCACGCATGTGTGGTTGCCGTATCACAAGATGCAGTGTGACAGGCCTCTGGGAGGGGGGGAAACAGCTGACAAACACGAACACAAAGATCAACTCTCTCACACCAGTACACACACTCACAGACACACTTGACGTCACAATAGTCTGGAACCAGAAGCTTTTGGGGAAGTAAACCTCTTTACTCAAGAACAGCATGTAAAGGATATGCATCTCTCTTACAGTAAACCAAAGACTTTCATAACACGAAATGACTAATACCAAGGAAATTGTAAGAAGCATTTTACATGAAGTCACGTTGCATAAAGATTAGAGAAGTGCTGGTCTCCCATTTCTTAATGAAAGCTTTTCAAGTGCCTTAAACAACTTAAACGAATTACTGTGTAAAGGTATATAAGCCTCAATATGCTACACATACTACTCCCCAGTGTGTTCCAATGAGCAGCGCAGTGATGAGATAAGATTTTGAAATAAAATGTGTTTCTTTCAGACTGCATTCTTCAGTGTTAAGTCTTTAATGATAGACCTTAACCTATCACTAAAGCTTTATCACACTTTGTGGCACTTTAAAGGACTGCCATGAAATTGAGGGTGAATGGTGTGGTAACATAGGATTGCATTTTCCCACGCTTAGCAGTTGTATGTTAAGGTTTTTCCCATAGTTCAGCCCATCCTTTCCCAGCCAAATGTCCCAAATCGAGTATGGCAGGAAAAGCTTGCTCTTCAGGTCTGTGTGGTTCCTGAGGGCGCTGACACACCAAGCGGACAGTTGGCTATCCGTTGGTGGCTGAACATTTGCCGCAGTGCGTTTTGCATTGTTGCCGCTAGTTGTCCCTTTCCGGCGTTTACTGCCATGTATCTTATGTACTCTTTAGGTATTTTTAGCTTCTTTTTGTAGCAGCTAGCAGGGAGTAAGGCCGCATTGAGACCAACTTTTGTAGAAACACAGTGCAACATAATTCGGCATTGGTTCACATTGTTGCTCAATCTAATACGTGCAAGCTCACATTCCTGGTGGATTATGTTGCGACATGAAAGCCATATTTCTATTATATACCTCTCAATCGTTGCAACAAAAGATAAAAGGGTTGTTGCTGCGAAAACTTATAGGATAACGTATAACGTATAGGATCGGCAAAAATAAGCCTTGGGACTTCAGCCTATTCCTTTTTCGGTCATTGATTATATGAGCGTTGTTGTGTGAAATGGATACAGTGTTGGTTTATATTCACACAGATTGTAAAGTTTTGTTCTTTTTGATGTATGACCGAAATAAAACTTTTCATTCATTCATTCATTCGACTTTCCAGAGCAGTAAAATCCTTCCTTATAATCCTATAAATTGGTGTGCAGTGTGTTGGTGTCTAACAAGCCTTCAAACTCTGGATCTATTACTCAAACTGGACTTCCTGAATCATATTTTATAGTCTCACCTGTGCCTGAAGGAACACACCCGCATCAACGTAGCCTCTTGCATTTTATTGATTGCAGTTTTTGGTCTGAATGCCCACTAGAGGAGATGTGGGGAGAGAGCAGCCCTGTCACATGAATAGGCATATGAATGACACGATAATGTGCAAGGCAAAAGCGTGCAATAGAACGCCGTTCTTGCTTTTGGCGTGTCACTTGTACGCCATGTAGTCTGTACTGACTGCAATGTAAATGCATCCATGTGAATATGCTACACTCAGAGCTAGTGACGTAGATAAAAAGGGAGATAGACTGCTTATGGCGGGCTGGTGGGTCCAACAAACACAGGACTTTCAACCAGGAGGCTGGTGTTCCAGACCGTTGTTTTGTTTTGTTTTGTAAGCTACGTTAGTGACGTGACATTTTTTGGTGACGCTTTTATGACGTGTTTTCTGTACTTACGTTACGTTATTTTCGTACGTATTTTACTTAGTTTACATACTTAATTTAAGCCCAACCTTGATGTGGTTTTATTGCCTAACCATAAGTGAGTGGTTTTGTTGCCCCCTGTTGGTACTGCTACTTTCTATCTGTCTATTCTTTTCACAACTAAAGACAATGACAATGTTCAAAGCAAAGTGACCAGTAACTTCCTCTGTTCGTGTTGGCTGTCAGCTGGTCATCGGCTCTACTCTGTGTGTCTACTGTGTGTTCAAGTGCAACTTCTTTGCATAGGATGTGCGTTGACACAAAGCCTTTGATCAGTCAGCTTTTTGTTGGAGCTAGTACTTTGAGGTTTGCTTAGTGCGTCAGGGCCGTCAAAGAGAAGGTCTGGACACAACTAACAGAGCAGGTTATCCTGTCCCTACAGCGCCAGCCGAACAGGTTACAGATTAACCAGCCACGCGAACGATTGGCCTGCTACACCAGCTCCTGCTCCTCTGCTGTCGTGAGCAACATTTATTGCAGCATAATAACCCACTTCAGTGTGGGGTGGCAGTGGAGGAAAGTTTAAAATATCATCCAGTTTTAGTGCCTCAGGTAACATATTAAACAGCACAGGGCACTGAAACAGTTCAATAGAGCTGCACGTTATAGAGTAATTATTGTAATAATTGAAAATAGCAAGTAATGTTAAGAATTTAGGAAAAACTCAATGCTTAACAGAAACAAAGGCTAATAAGATGTGTCCCTTTGTGGCAGAAAAAGACTTCCTAATCATATCTATTGTCTATGGTTATATGGCTTTCAGGCTGGATGAGGGACAGAGTAGGGCTTTTATTGTGTTTTAACAGTTGTTATTCATTGACTGCTGCTGGGCGTTTCTCAGTCCATAAAGCACGCAACAGCAGCCTAAAGAAAACATTGCGTGGGCTAATTATTTAAAAAACACTTCTCAAAACAAACAGATTTGAAACAGCCTTGTTTTGTGGATTGGGAATAATTGAGGAATAGTTCAAGGCATAATTAGAAGTATGAAAGAAAGGAACATGGTGATCCTGTGGTGAAGACGCAACCACCACTTCAGTGTGTCGGTGACCAGATCAAACATAAGATGTAAAACCATTTGGGGAAAAATAAGAAATATACGTGTTAACAGTTAAAGGTAGAGTGTGAAGGATTTGGCGGCATCTAGTGGCGTGGCAACTTAATAACCGTCCGCTCACTCCTCCCTTTCCAAGACTGCCGTAACGTGAGCCGCTGAGTGCAAATCCGTGGTAACGCCGTTCGCCTCGCTCAGAGGCCATCCATACCATAACAACACTACTTTAGGAGCAACGGAAGTCAGACGGCGGCTGGCGGTACCACAGTTTTGCACTCTGCGGCTCACGTTACCGCAGTTTCACAAGCGTATCGGAGAACTACGGTGGCCTTCAGGTAACGTGAAAACATGAAAGTCTCTCTCTAGAGCCAGTGTTTGGTTTGTCCATTCTGGGCTACTGTAGAAACATGGCGGAGCAACATGGTGGACTCCTTGAAGAGGACACGCTATCTATGTAGATAAGAAGGGCTCATTCTAAGCTAACGAAAACACGATTCTTAGATTCAGGTGATTATACACTGAAAACATAATGATGAATATCATATTACATTTCTGCCAATAGATCCCCGAAATGCTACACACTGGCCCTTTAACAAAAAATTCAAACAAATATTATAATATAAAGTAATTTAATGACTTTACTTCTTGAGAAACATGATGCATGAATGTTTCCGTCCACTACTGTTATGCGATTAAGCAGTAGGTGGCGCCAATTCTCCAGTCTGAAAACAATTATACCATTGCAGAATAGGAAGGCCTAACAAAATGATGTAATTAAAAGAGCGCAAGTCGAACTTCAAACAGTGAAAAACAATGTAGAAAACTCTATGGGAATGTGACATTTCTGTTTGTTTCATTTATTAATGTGAGGAAGGTTACATCAGATGTGTGTGGAGCGATGTTTTTTTCTGCTGCTATTTTCCGTCTCTTCAGCAGAGCAGAAGCTTCAGTGGACGTCAAAGTCACATGCTTTATGTACGTCATCATTTTCTGTTTCCATTGCACTTTGTCTTTTTCCACCTCAGCCAAGCGTAAAAACATTTTTGTGATATTTCAAGATTTTAGCGAATTTTTGGCATTTCCACTCAGGTTTTTTTATTTGCAAACTGAAAATGCGTATAAAAACAGGTGGATGGAAATGCACTTAGTGTGATCAAAGACCTGATCACCTAATATTAAAAACTCATAGTTCATTTTATTTTTAACTATCCCTATTGTTCAAATTTGAAGTATTGGAGCCAGGCTGGCTGTAAAAACAGAATGATGGGAGAGAACCCTGACAAGCTTTTGGCCTTGAGCCCTAAAAACCTAAAGACTTGATTTGATTTGACTAACCTTAACCTAACCAGCCATCAGCCCTTTTACCCGGGATGGAAAACTCATTTGGGCCTTGAAGGAATGGCTGAAATTACCAGTCCCACTGTGGTTGTGAGGGGAGAAGAGTCTGGAGCACCGGGATGTACCAGATGAGATGCTTTTCTGATATGTAAGCATTACGTAGCACCAGGGTGTGGTTTCTGAGGACATGACTGTGGTTGCTGCTCAAAGTCTGTAGTATATATGGGTAAATCATTGGCATATTTTATCTGTGGTGTAGCCTCGTTCGTATTACGGGTGGTTTTTGAAGGAGGGAGGAAGCTTAAGAGTGACGTTATTGACCTCTCCGGCAGGTTATGAAATATTTCCTACTCCACATCTGGGACTTGCCTCTTTTTTTTTAGCAGTCACCTGAAAACAACAACCCTACAATTAAATTTGTGAGCCACGCACAGACTTTTACATTGAGCCTGACCTACGTTTGCTCATGTTCAACGATCCCAGTCCATATTTGTATAGGATCTGCAGTGTTTTTGCCAGTTCCTATAGATCTACACTTCATGTATGTTTGCATACCAACGCGTATATACTTTGCATATCAATAGATAGCTTGCGTCTGCTAAACATTCCCAGAAAGCACCAAGCAGCGCTAGCTGAGGAGGGCCTGCCCTGTGTATGAATAGCCCGTAATTGCAGCTTGATGGAAAACACTAATGCAGCTCGTAAAAAACGGGACACTTAAGACTGGTGCAATTACTCTTTCCAGCAAACAAAGCCAAGAAAACACACCATGCAGCGCACTCTTCAAGTCATTCTGACCAACAAACAAGCAGCAATCAATCCAAACTACTGTTTGTTTGTGTTGCTTCTTAAAAGCTAAACTATGCTCCATTGTATTCAAATTAACTTAAAAAGCCACCACAAAAGGAAGGATTGCTCATAACTGTAAATCTGTTTGACATAAAGACAAAGTACGGCTTGCATTAATAATCGTATTGCATTAGAAAGCTTGTTTATATCCATAAAAATATCAATTCGGCTGTAACTCATCAAGAACACGAAGAGCGAGAGTGAGAGGCTGAGCCTCTGGGTATTTTGTCAGACTCATGCAAAGCAATCATCCGAGCGTGCTGCAATCATAGCAGATAAGGTCGCGCTGCAAACACGGCAAGCCGTTAACCATTTGATGGCCAATAAATCATTAATCTCTGTACAGGAGTCGTTCCGACACAGTGGTCCCCATTTTGAGAAATATCCAATGTCACTGCTGAACTGAATTAGTCATGAGGTCACGGCAGACCCAAAACGGCTTCAGGCACAATTTTCAGTGAACTTTCACCATCCTTGTTTGTTGAACAGTAAACTTAAGCAATGGCAATAAAACTGGAGAAGTTTGCAGAGAGACGTCTGGATGAATCACATCAAGACAAATAGACCAGAACATGGAAAATATGGCTTGTTGCTTTATTTAGAGCGCTTTTATGTGGTTGTGACTTTCGGGCTGCTGTAAACACGCGAGTGTGTGTGTTTGTGTTTGTGTGTGTGTGTGTGTGTGTGTGTGTGTGTGTGTGTGTGTGTGTGTGTGTGTGTGTGTGTGTGTGTGTGTGTGTGTGTGTGTGTGTGTGTGTGTGTGTGTGTGTGTGTGTGTGTGTGTGGAGGGAGTAATACATGTGTGCATGCCTGCTTGGGCATGTGCACAGGTGTGTTTAATTGTGTTATTTGGTCATTGGAAACCAGTATGTGTGTGTTTTATATTTCTGTGTGTGTTTCTGAAGCATACTTTGTGCCGTCCCTGACTCACAGTTCCCATGGGCTCATTCTGCTGACTCGTCTTCCCGCCACTTTTGCTCCCCTTCTTCCTTTCACCAGTCTTTGTTTTGAGTAATGACCGGCAACATTATTTTTACCCTCTTAGTCGTACTAATTATCCCCTGTGATGATGGTAATGAGTGTGCGTCACTTCGGGCAAAGCTTTGTAGGTTTTCCCACTCTCTCTGGTGTTGGTTTTTTTTTTGTCTTGCTGTGGTTTGTCCTCAAAGCAATTTGTGGCTGCAAAAAACAAAGAGGAGCTTGTTAGGAGCACACAATCAATAGATTATAACTCTGTTGACTGATTGAGAAAGAAAGAGGGAGAGGGAGAGTGAGATATAACAAGAGAGCTGGAGGGAAGTAAAATTATATGTCTCTGTGGTTTGTCATCTCGTATTTCTGTGCATGAATGGGTATTTGTGTCGTGTGTGTGTGTGTGTGTGTGTGTGTTCGCATGTGTACAGTATGTAGGCCTTTTCGTTAAAGGGTTTTATTGTACCTTCTAATTAATTACACAGATTTTTAACAAAATTAATGTTATATATCAGTCAACATATATATTTCATGTATAACGAAACAAAATCTATAAAAATATATTTTATATGTGTTTATATATAAAAATATTAAATCGGAACTTTAAATGCTACAGCTAAAATTATCAGTTATATTCATTAATGTGCAGATAGTTTTCTGAAATAATTTAGTCCATATATATATATGTGTATATATATATGTATTCATTGCTCATTTATTTATTTGATTCATTTATTTATTTGATTGCTTACTTTTTAATGTAATTCAGGAAGAGTTATTCATAATTTCTTCTTGTTATTTATGTATTTCAGTGTAAATTTACAAATTTTTCAATATTGTCTATTTTGTTATTTCATGTATAACAAAACAAAATCTATAAAAAATATATTTTATATGTGTTTATATCTAAAATATTAAATTTGAACTTTAAGTGCTGAAGCTAACATTATCGGTTATATTCTTAAATGTGCAGATCATTTTCAGAAATCGTTTTGCCCATAAAATATATATATATATATATATATTTTTATATATTTCTTATTTATTTATTTATTTCAGTGAAAAATGTATCAGTATTATCTATGTTATTAATATAATTATGACCCTTTTAGTCTTCAGAAAATACTAATGTTTAAGAAGCTGGTATCCAGAAATGTTTGCCATCTTGGCTTGAATAGTGACTCAAATGATGAATTGATTATCAAAATAGTTGCTGTTTAATTTTCTCTTGATTGATTAATGAAACACTCAATCAAGCAGCTGTGGCTCAGAGGGTAGAGCAGGTCGTCAACCAATCAGAAGGTCGGTGGTTCGATCCCCGGCTGCTCCGGGTCACATGTCGATGTGTCCTTGAGCAAGACACTTAACCCCAAATTGCTCCCGAAGGCCTAGCCATTGGTGTGTGAATGAGTATTTAGATTACATCCTGATGGGCAAAGTTGGCACCTTAGCAGCCTCTGCCGTCAGTGTATGAATGTGTGTGTGAATGGGTGAATGCTGACATGTAGTGTAAAGCGCTTAGAGTGGTCAGAAGACTAGAAAAGCGCTATATAAATGCAAGTCCATTTACCATTCAAACAATAGTTTGAGCAAAATGTAGGAAATAATTTTCTGTTTTTCAAGACTATAAAGAGGTACCATGTTTAGGACCATATGTAAAAACACAAGCGCTTGTACATGTGGTTAAAATCCTACATGTAGCATTTTTTATCCCACTAGTTGCGAGACAGAAGGGGTTCATACAAACGGTAAGGTTGGATGGTCAGTCTGTCAGTCAGCCAGTTAGTCAGTCACCCATTCAACACTTTGTCCAGAGGAAGATGCCATTAAATTTAGTATAGATATTCTTATGGTCCCCAGAGCTCCAAGTGTAGCATATAAAATGAATAGATGTTGAATGTAGTGTCTTTGGTTTTTCATTTCACTTGATTCCCCACCCAAAGAGACAATCGCTCTAGCTATGGCTCACTAGGGAATGCCTTTTTAAATACATTATACAAGAATTGTGGGTCTGGATATCTTCCTGCTACATCCATCGCGACAGCTACAAGACCACAGAACAATAACTTGACAAGAGAAGAAATCAAGAGATGTGTCCAAGAGGGAGCGAAAAAGAAATGTCTGCTTTTGTGGGGGGCAGTGACGCTGGAAAATAGTACGGTGGTGTAAACTGTGTCTACCTGCGTTGACATATGGCGAACTGCTGCTGGTGGGTGTTTATACTAAAGATGAAAAGGCAGCGATCCTGAGGTACATCATATGGTGCCAGTGTATTTTGGACAGATCAGATTGCTGAGAAACTAGTGACAACGGCTGGATTTCTATGAAATTTGCTGTGGATGTTTAGAATCCTCAGAGGATGGATTTGTTTGTTTTGGATGACCCCTGACCTTTCGTCTTTTGCCACCATCAAGCCCCAAATGTAATATTTATTTAATAGACAGATTACCATAAAGTTTGCCAAGCTATACAGGCATCCAGGGGGATAAACTATGGATGACTTTTAGCCAGAATGGCAGCATTTTTAGTTTGTTTCATCCAAAACTTTATGATTTTGGGACGTAATGAACATTGCACCCTCTAGGGACTGCCAGAGGGGCTCCAGGCTTTTGCAAACAAATAGCAGCATGGTAGAGATGAGATTTTCTCAGTTTTTCTTTCTTCAAAAAAATCCATCATTGCAGTCACAACTGTACGGTTTTGTCCAATCTGAATAGTACAGAAAGTAAAATGGAGTGTAGAGGCTGGAAGAGGCTGCCTGTCTTCTCAGCAGTTTTCTTGTTTGTGTACACTAAGTTTTGTAATATGTGTAACGTGAAATGGTGTAAACCAACTGTGGACTCTCCCGTCCTACCTTAGAGTTCATTATCACTGTCCTGAGGCAGCCTGCCACCACATGCACTGTTCCTTCATTCCTATCCCCTGCAGTCCTGCTCTTGCAGCACAACCCAGGGCCGTATCACATTCCCGCTGTCCATCACTGGCACAAGGCCCCCGCTTAGCAGCAGAGAAAGTCCTCGGGGTCAGCTCATAATGGACCTAAATGCAGCTCATTATCCTGATAAGGCAGGGGCGGTGGCCAGGCAATGGCCGCCTGACTGGCTGGATGACAGCCACACAGCTTTGACAGGTAGACAGAGCTAGACACAGCCACGGCGGCTATCTGATGGACCCGGCTGACAGATCCAGTTGCACCGGCCTGCTGCTCTGAGCAATGGAAAGGGGTGGAAACTGGACGCCGCAGAGGCACACAATGATATCTCCAGTTCTGGCCCTCCGCTGTGTGATGGAGTGTTGTGAATGTGACTCCCTCTTCCCTCCGGATGTGTGCACTGCAAAACATATCGAGCTTAATAAGTCAATTTACTGTACATAGTCAGTTGAAATTTATCGCTGCTCTTTGTTTTCTGCAGTCGTTGAGTTATAGGTGTTGGACATAAAGTGGTCAGTGGGTGTTTGTGTTGATAATTTATTGCATTTTGAAGGATTTTCATTATTATATTACAAAGATCAAGCACAGAGATTTTTGCTTACAGTTTTTTGTTATGGGAATAAATGAAGGTTTTTGATAATGTGATTTTTTTTTTAGTAGCTTATTAATACACTTTTTGACGTCTCCTTAATTTTATGCCCTTATGTCCCCAGACAATAGAGTGGTGCTGTAATGAGTCCTAAAACCCGGAAATGAGTTAGCATTTTTGTACATCCGGTTCCCTCGTCTGGAAGTCAATGGGTTTTTTGAGTGGGTTTTAGTTAGATGCCTGAAATAAAGTCTGTGGATAACAAGCTGAAGAGATTTTAACGTTTTGTTCTACGATATAAATACATCAGTAAATATCTCACTAAATACATCAGTAGATATCTCACTAAAACACAGTTTTTACCTGTCTTCAAAAAAGGCGGTTGCTAACAAGTGGCTAAATGAGACTACTAAACGTCATCACAGTGACTTGTCCGCCATAAACGTGTGTTTGCCACAGAGCTTATTTTCTGCAATAATCCAAAACCCAATGGAAAAATCTCATTGTCTCTTGGTCAAGGGAACCAGTGCGATGCTAACTTCCGTGTTGGCCTACAAAAATACATCATCCCTTCACCACTCTATACCGAAAAGTTAATGTAGTCAGTCAGTTTTTGTGTCTTTTCAGGTCTTCTTAAATTAAAACACATTGACTATTTGTGATTGTTAGACCTTTACGATAAATTTGGACATGATGTTTTCAAGGATTTATTACATTGTTAGCCTTCCAGACTGGTTTGAGAGAGACAGTTTCACTTTACTTTCACCCTACTGTGCGTACTGTACCCAGATTTTTTTAACGGGAGGGTGTCCCTTTCGTAAAAGAAAATGGCAGGTGTAATTCACCTGATGTTTTTTCCTGAAGCGTTGTAAGATGATCCCAGTTGTTGGGGAATGTGAGTCTGCATTTTGAAGCAACAGTAGGGCTGTGCCGATAGACAATGATCTCGGGGATTGAGGATTGTCAGAACAATCGTCAATAGCCGATGACTTTGCCAATGTCAAGACCATATTTTACACTTTTTCACATTAATGTATTAGATTATTATTATTATTAGCAGTATTATATTAATATTCAATTTAATTTGCCCCATTATAGTTTCACGTCGGCATCCCCTGCATATACCTGACACTTGCGACACCGACATGCGGGCGCGCATGCACACACACACACACACACACACACACACACACACACACACACACACACACACACACACACACACACACACACACACACACACAAAAGCTATCCCTGCGAGAGATAGACAGAACTACAGTAGGGCTGTACCGACTGTACGTAGTTTGATGCTTCAAAGCTTCATTCATAACGCTGACATTTAAATTATTATTATTAATACTTACAGGAACTCTGCTCACACAGAGCAAGCGACATGGCACTCAGTCCTCCTCTCTGTGATTGTCTCAAAAGTCAAAATGTATTGAAAAAAGATAGATGTAATCATTTCCAAAATTCACAACATGCTTTTATGCAACGAAATATTCTGCTTCAGTCCATATTTGTTGCCGTTTAGCCTCCCAAAAACATAATTTTCACTGCTGTCAAAAAATCGGCGATCGAATCGAGTATTGGCGATCTCACAGGGTGACGATGGGACCATCTGACTAAAAAAAGTAAGGCTTATCTCATCTCAGTGGCTCCATTTTTATCAGTCTGAAAATGTTATGACTGAGTGAATTATTTGATAAGGACCCTTTTTTATTATGTGTGTGCAGGCATGATTTTCTCGCTGACTGTGGCTTAGTCCCAGTGGGAGGAAGGCCACATTGCCCCGTCGCTATCAGTCCTTGCCATCAGGCGGGAGGGGGCGCAGGGGTGAAACTGTCAACAGCCCCCGGCCCCCGGGCGTCTAAGTAGCCACAGATTCTCTTACCGCCAGATGTCAGCCATAACAGCATCACTGATCGACTTCTCCGTGTCTCTCTCACCCATAACAGTATCCTCTCTCTCCTCTCTGCCCTTAGGTGTGTCAGTGTGGGTGTGTGCCTCCAGTTTCTCTTTGTGTACATTGCCCGTGTGTGTCTCCGTGGTTGCGTATGTGTCTCCGTGGTTGCGTGTGTGTCAGCCCGCGTTGATATGCCCGGCGGAGGCATGTTGGGCAGATGCCGACTTTCCGTCAGTGGGCGTTTTGGCAGCCGTGGCGGTAGTGGGATACGAGGGCACGAGTGTCATTCAATGTACAAATCTGACTCCTCTCTCTTGCCTTTGGCACACACCGCTATCGTATAGGGTGACGAGGTAAGAGATAGTCGCAACTGGTACGCTTTGGGCACTACGCACACAAAAACACTCTCTTCTGTTCCGACATTTATAGCACACACAAGCATCAGGAAAAAAACGCACACACAAGCTAAATGCACAAATAGAAAATGACACACACACACTGATACCTTCTCATTTTACATGGTTTTATACTTTACAGTATACACTGTACCAAGCTTTCAAAAGAAGAGGCATTTTGAGGTTAAGGAGGTATGTGACTTGATAAAAGCGTGGTTGTTGAATGGGTATCATGCTGCTCAGCATATTTTAGCATAATCGCTCAGAGCCATAATTTTGACAAAGCATTCCTTGTGAAGTTAGCAATTTTGCCATCTCCAGTTTAAGTCCACATTATCCAGGTGCATGTATGCTACCCGCACGCCTTTTTTTTCCAACAGGCTTACAGTGCACTTTAACAGATTAAGAAAAGGTTTTCGTCTTAGATGGGGATCTTGCTTGCTTTTTCATTGTCTTCTGCAGAGTCGCTCCCCTCCACACCTTCGTAAGATGCAAAATACTTAATTACAGCTTTCTCTCAGACGTACAATTACAGCTGACTGCTTTTGGTCTTTTTGCACCCCACCAACAAAGGCGTGGAATATCACATAAACTCTCATCTGTTATTTGAACTTGAACGCAAGCCAAGCTACCAGTGGTATTAAACCATGTCTGCTGTTTTATGTCGACATTATTTAAATGAGCTGGGAGGACAGATGTGGGGGGTGACATATATACATACACAGCACCCACCTCTGTTTCTCACATCACTCTGAAACAGCTCCTTGTTCACCTCTGATGAGAGAGGTGGGGGAGGTAGCGAGAAAAAGAGACAGAAATGCGAGAAAGGGTGAGAGTTGACCTTTGGGTCCTGCTGAAGCAAGCTCTGTAAGTGAGGGGGCGGGCGGCTGAACTAAGTGGCTGATTCATTTCCCCAGAGACCCCCTTCCCCCAAGCCTATACACACACACACTCACACACACACACACACACACACACACACACACACACACACACCCTTTCCCCTGTGGATGGGTCCAGTGATCCAGGTGCTGGCCTCTGCAGAGATGGCAACATGGCCTCCGTTGACCCCGAGGCAGCCCAGCTGGGGTGGAAGGTCACGGCAGAATCCTCCCACTGTCTGTCCGTGTGTGTTTTTGGCTGTGAAGACCACAGGCGGAGCCTCAGGAAATATGGCTGTCCCTGGGCCCCGCCTGACCTCTTGTCATTTTTTCATCTTCTGACAACAGAGGAGACCAGGAGAAAGGCGAAGTCTGCAAAGTTCAGTTGAGTTCAGATGTTTAGGTGGAAACGTGCCTGTAGGGCTGGAAGACACCAGCAGCAATTAAAATGGTAGTTAGTGTCAGTGGAACAAGAGGTGATATAAGGTCTAATAAAGTTGTTAAGTCAGAGATAGTTTGAATATAAATTATATTTAGTTTGTGGTTTTGATTGTACCCCTTGTCATTGACTATACCTGCCAACCGGGAAACATTTACATTTCTTCCCACCCTATCTCTAAATACACGTTTCTATCTGTGTTTGTTCAAGACAAGGCCTCCAACATTCAGCATCACACATATGAACTTGGCATACAAATGAACTTGTTCTCCTCCCCCACCTCTCCTCTCCTTCCCTTTCCCCCTCTCTCCCTCCCTCCTCCTTCTCCATCCCCATCCCTGCCTCGTCGGTGTTTCCTTTCAGCTTGATGCTAAGTCAAGCAGCTGTCTTGTTTTGGGTTACGGTGAGTGACGCTCAGGTAACAAAAGCTCAACGCTGCCCCGTCAGCACTCTCCCCTCTGTCAGCGGTGGGCAGAGGCAGATGCTAGCTGAGGCTGAGGTAGCAACGCGATGCCTGTAACAGACAGCAGCACTGAGGGCTTTATAAATTAGAAATTATCACATTGTGAATAAGATAATGGCTATAAATTAGAAATGCTTACTGGGGGAAGAAAAAGTAGCATCAGGTTTGTATTATACATGAAGTTTTTTGTTCTATAATCACTAGTGTCCAAACATTTCTGGATGAAGTTTTCCGGGAGTGAAACTGTAAAGATGATTCATAACTTTTATACTGAATTTCCCATAAAACAATGATATCTTGGCAACATGTTAAAGAAGCAGTCATTTGAATTTGTGCAGCTCAGAGGTCAAGCAATTTTTTCTTGTGAGCCATTTATGGACACAGTTATGGGTCAAAGGTTCCAATGTTCCTATGTCCACATAAAGTGAAGAGCAAGGTAAAGCCCTGATCGCACAGAGCACATTTTGCAGATGGTAAACGTGAGGCTCACCGCCTTTTTGTTGCCCAATCAGAGCATTTTTTGCAGTTTGCTGCGTCTTTTTTACCTAATAGTTAATAGTACAGTTTAAATTAATGAAAACATCTTACCCAAAATCTGAAGTACCACACTAATTTGCCACCTGCTGTTTTCTGTTCAGATCATGGTGGTTGGTAAATTCATATAGCTCCGGGTATCCAGCCAAAACCTTCCTGCTCTGTCTTGGATTTACTTTGGAGAAACTTCAATAATCAAATGGAGATGTGCAGAAGAGACATACGCTACACTTTTATGTGTTTTATAAATAGCGTTATCCAAGAGGGGGTCCTGGCGCCAAATTAACAAATAGCATGGAAAACGGAGCAAGTGAATTCCCCGTCTCTTAAACGTAATGGGCCTGCTGAGTGAAGACCGGCTGTATAGATGTGGCGCAGTGTCGTGAAAGTTGCACAGACATGATATAGACAGGAAACAGACGACAGCAAACACGAAGCATCTGCAGACTGAATAATTACAGACTGAAGAGAAACAAAGATGGTAAAGACGCGTGTGCACACAGACACACACACTCGTTGTGCAGTGAGGACAGCGGGGGTTTTAAGGATAAAAAGGGATAGACTTAACACACTCACCCCCCCCTCCACTCTGTGGCGGTTCCAAACAGAGACCCGAAAGATACTCCTCACAAAGATGCTGAGTGGCAGGAAGAAAGGGAGAAAAGAGGCTCAAAGAGAAAGACGGAGTGGCACCTAGTAAAGGAAGAGACGGCGTGTCTTTACTACTTCCTGCCGCCTGGCAGCTGAAGCCGAGAAGAAGATCCTCGTCTCCTTTTGCCTCCTTTTAATTATGGCCAATTACAAGGCTAGCACGCCAGGACTTATTACACGGCAACCAAAGAGCCCCCCTCGAGTTTGTTTGTGTGACCGAGGCGCATATTATGGTGGTTTAGCACAGCGAAATTTCCAAGGCCCGGTCTCCGAGGGGCCTTTGCCGTTCTCTTTTTGTGGTTTTAATGAGAACTGAAAGCATGAAAATGCTGCAGTAGAAATAGGCCCCCCGCTATAAATGAGCAGCACTCTTCCCTAGTTTACCAGAGCCAGCGTTCGAGGTAGCAGGGGACAATGCTCCTACACAAGTGTCACTCCTCAGGCTACTGTATGTTACGGTAGCGGGTAATGTCTTTATCATAATTGTGCATGATGGAGGGGTAAAGGGGCAGTGAGACAAAAGAGCTGAAATGGGGGTCCTGGAGATGTTGCATAATAGGACGAGAATGAGATGAATTAGGCCTCCTATTATATTCCCATACATACTGTAAGTACTGATATGTTGGAGGAGGAGCACGTAATGTGTATCTACAGTATATGTCTGTTTGTCTTCTTTCTATATGTGTATTATATGGATGTAGAGATAAAAAAGAAATTCTGTATCTTCTATATGTTGTGTATATGACATCGTGGGTGATATTCTTTCCTGCACCGTTCACAGGACATTAATGAATCTATGATAATGAATAAGAACCCACGGTGTCTTATCATAACCACTCTTTGTTCATTACTGCAGCTGTCTGTATATAAAAGTGATATTTTAATTTTGCGGGACCTCCAGCAATTAATTTTCTTGAAGGATAATATACCCAAGGACATTCACCTATGTACTGTATATGTATACCTGGTATATTGTTTACTTAGCTAGTTATGATTAATGAGACATGTCTTGAAATACCACCAAAATACCACACAGGTTTCAACGTTTTTTTTTTTTTTTTTAAACAATATTTTTATTGAATTTTTACATATAAACATACATACATATATACACATACATAGACTAACAATATGAATAATTAAATTGACAAACACAACAACAACACAACAATTTCAACAACAGCACTCAGCAACACATAGCAGTTTCAATATGACTATGCACCTTGACGTCCAAGAAACTCCAATAATGGTTTCCACACTTTTTTAAATTCTGCTGCTTTTCCTCTGGTTATGTATGTTAGTCTCTCCAGTATAACACAAGATGCCATCTCCTTCACCCATACCTTTATTGAAGGTAAATCCATTCTTTTCCAGGACAAAGCTATCATTCTCCTTGCTTGCAGGAGTCCAAAGTCAATTAAGATTAACTGGTTTGAGCTAACAGTAAAGTCATCCGGATATATACCCAATACACATAACTTTGCTTGGTGAGGCACCTTCACTCCAACAATCTCAGATATATTCTGAACAATTGTTTCCCAATACTTTTTTAACTTTGGGCAGTCCCATACACAGTGAAACAGAGTACCCCTTCCTTCTAAACATTTAGTACATGTGTCTGGAATGTCAGGGGACCAACGGTTCAGTTTGGCCGGGGTAATATAAGTTCTCATTAACCATTTGTATTGCAATAGTTTCATTCTTGTATTAATTGATTGTTTTTGGGCCTTTAAACATGCACGTTCCCAATCAGTCTCTTGTATATCCTCTTGAATATCCAGTCTCCATGCCTCCAGTCTATCAATCGTAGACTCCTTATCATATGACATCAAAGCTGCGTAGAATAAAGAAATCTGACCCTTCTCATTTAGATTCAGAAGTGTGATGTTTTCAAGATGTGATAGTGGTGGTTCAGACATTATAAACTTATGTTTTGATAATATGAAATGTTTCAACTGTAAATATTTAAAAAAATGTTTTTTAGGGATGCCGTGTATCTGACACAACTGATCAAATGTGAGAAGGTTACCATCCATATAAAGATCCTCTATTTTCTGCAAGCCATTGCCTGCCCAAATTCTGAAACCACCATCTGCCCTTCCTGCTCTAAAGTATGTATTGCCCCAAATGGGGGAGAAGCGAGAAATGGGCGGGGTATCCCCAATATGCTTATGTGCTTTATACCAGATGTCAATAGTATTTTTAAGGAAAGGGTTTTCTGTTGTTCTCTTCAGATTTTTTGGATCTGCAGAGTATAGATACAGTTTTAATGGAAGGCTTGGTACTGATGCCTGCTCAATATTCACCCAAGCTGGAAAAGCCTCCATTGAGAAATAAAACATTGCAGAACGTAACTGAGCCGACCAATAATACAACTTCAAATTTGGGAGTCGCAGCCCACCCCTTTCATAAGGCAGGAATAGCAGCCTAAGTCTCAATCTAGACTTTTTGTTATTCCAGATGAATTTACCAAAAGCACTATTAAGTTTATCAAAAAATGACTTTGGCAATGGAAGCGGGAGTGATTGAAAGAGGTACAGAAATTTTGGCATTATATTCATTTTAATCATATTTATACGGCCAATCATTGATATGGGCATTTTCATCCAACGATCAAGTGTCTCCTCCACCTCACACACTAGTGGGTCATAATTTGTTGAGATAATCATTTTAATTTCAGGGGTAATTTTAACACCAAGGTATGTGAATCCCTCCTTCGCATTAACAAATGGGGTTTTTATAACTGGGTTTAATCTTTCTTCTTTATTCAAAAATAGTATTGATGATTTGGAATTGTTAATGTTATATCCAGAGAAACGTCCAAACAGTTCAATCTGTTGCATTAAATTTGGGATACTAACAGATAGTTTTGTTAAAAAAATAATCACGTCATCAGCATACAGGGATATTCTATGCTCCTGTTCTCCCAACCGGATGCCCGACAGGCCTGTCTGTGTTCTTACTGTCATAGCCAGGGGTTCTAGGGCCAATATAAATAACATCGGTGATAATGGACACCCCTGGCGAGTAGATCGCTCCAAGATAAATGGTTTAGAAACTATACTGTTTGTTAAGACACTGGCTGATGGGTTTGTGTATAAAATCTGAATCCATTTAAGATATTTTCTCCCAAACCCAAATTTAGGCAAAACCTTAAATAAATATGGCCATTCTATCCTATCAAAGGCCTGCCGGGCATCCAGTGATAATACTGCTGTATCTTTTGCGTCAAATTTTTCATGAATTATGTTAAGAACTCTTCTAATGTTATGGAATCCCTGGCGTCCCTGTACAAAGCCGTTCTGATCACTATTAACTAAATGTGGGACGTGAGGATCTAATCTTCTCGCCAGGGCTTTACAAAGTATTTTTGTGTCAGCTCCAATCAAACTTATTGGTCTAAATGAGGAACACTCTGTGGGAGGTTTTCCTGGTTTCAAGATAACCGTTATCAGTGCCAGTCTTAAAGTGGGTGGAAGAGTTCCATTTCTATAGGATTCATCAAACATATTCAAGAGTGGGGCTAGAAGTTTTACTTGAAATACCTTGTAAAATTCAATTGGTAGGCCATCAGGCCCTGGCACTTTACCACTATTAATACTTCTAATAGCCTGTGATAGCTCTTCAATTGTTAAACCACCATCCAACTCTGTTTTTGCATCTTCTGTCAGTGTCTGAAATTGTAACTGATCAAGAAAGATATCCCGTTCCTCGGAAATTTGGGGGCATTCCGATATATATAAATGTTCATAAAATTCTCTAAAACTGTTATTAATTTCCATTGGGTCCACTGTTAGTTTTCCTGAAGAGGTTATTACACTGTTAATTGCTCTATCAGATTGTATTTTTTTTATTCTCCATGCTAAAAGTTTCCCAGCTTTTTCCCCTTGATCATAATAAGATTGCTTCAGCCACATTAAACTCTTTGCAGCTATATCTGCAGATAATTTATTATATTTGGCTCTAAAAAGTAGCAGATTTCTTTGTTTTGTTGGATCGTCCCCCTCATTTAGATCTATCTCTAAAGATTTAATTTGTTTTTCCAAAGTTACTATCTCTATTTTTTGTTGTTTAGCCTTAGAACTTGTATAGCCAATAATTTCTCCTCTGATGTATGCCTTGAATGCTTCCCATCTCGTGCTGGCACTAGTTTGGTCTGTATTTAACTCAAAATAGTCATCTATCTTTGTTTCCACAAACTTAACAAAGTCTGGATTCTGTAACCACCTTACCTGGAACCGCCAGTTGGGGGGATTGTGAATAAGTTTGTCTATGTGAATTTCTAACGAAACAGCAGCATGGTCGCTTATTACTATGCTATCGTACCAGCAACCTTTAATCTTTGATAAAAGCTCTCTTGAGACAAGAAAGTAATCGATACGAGAACGAGATTTACATGCACTCGAGTGACAAGAATATTCTATTTTGCTAGGATTCTGCTCTCTCCATACTTCTACCAAGTTTATGTCCACAATGTATTGATTAATTAGTTTCCTAGCTTGCGACTTAGAGGTATCAACACCTGTAGAGCGATCCAGAGCTGGATTTAGAGTGCAATTAAAGTCTCCTCCGATGATATAGGAGCCACGCAAAGTGGACACAGTAAGGAAAAGATCATCAAAAAATTTAGGGTTGTCGTCATTTGGCCCATATACACTGACAAGGTTTAATGTGAGAGATAGGATATTACCTTGAATAATAACATATCTTCCAGCTGTGTCTTGGATCGTGTTTATGGTTTGAAACGGTATTGATCTATGGATAAGGATCAGTACACCTCTAGCATAATTGTTATATGATGAATATATTACTTGGCCAGGCCATCTATTCTGTACCAACTTAATATCTGAAATGGTCAGATGGGACTCTTGAAGAAAAACTATTTTTGATTTAAGGTGCTTGATCCTATTTATAACTTGTTTCAGTTTGGTTAACTTCCTTAGTCCCCTAACATTCCAGCTCGTGACTTTTATATCAAAGATACTCTGAGTTTTCGTCTGTTCCATAGTACATACTGACTATACAAGAGAAAGGAGCAAGAGATATTACTGCTGTGTTGAGTGCATGACATACGAAAAAACAAAAAACAAAAACAAAAAACAAAAACAGAAACCAACCCCCATACATTTACACACGTATTGAACACTTAAGTTCCACCTCCCTTACTCAGAACAAAGTACGGTGGGGCTTGTGCTGATCCACTCTATAGAGGAGCAGCTAAACTATGTGAACCCAAACTCCAAAGGCAACTAGTGGTGTCCGTCAACCTTGCACCTCGCTGTAATTTAGCAGATTACATACTCAACCCATGTAATATTGAAAAGAACCAAGAAAAATTTTAAAATTGAAATCAAAATAGCCACTGAGCTGCATGCCAGCATTACCTATTCAGGTCCATGAATTCCTACTGCAATATAAATACAAAAACAATGCTGGCAACATAAACAGCCTCTTAACTACAACATTTTCAAAAATAAATAAAAGAGGGCAAAGTGGCATTTCTTGTAAAATAAACAAAAGAAAGGAAACAAAAAAAAACAAAAACAAAAAGGTTTTCTGGGACTCATTTAGTGTAGACTTATATCCCTTAATCAGTCAGTATCAAATGATACTCTTACGTCGGAAAGTAAACAATTCTCACCGCTGCTTTAATCAGACCTCTCAGATATGTCCGCGATGGAAATCCTCGGCCTCTTTAGGTGATGAAAACAGGTGTATTTTCCCGTTGTGGAGGACCCGTATCTTGCATGGATTAAGCTGGAATCCGCGGAAAGTTCCTTTATCAACAAACACTTTCCTGATCGTGTTGAACTCCTGCCGCTTTCGCATGGTCTCAGCTGAGAGGTCCTGGGCGAAGAAAAGTCTGTTTCCCTCACACATGATGTTACGCTGTTTAACGGAGCGGAAAACAAACTCCCGGTCTTGAAATTTCAGGAACCGAATGATAACCGCTCTGTCCTGGTTCGGTTTCGGAGGCGCTAGGGTTCGGTGAGCCCGCTCTATGGTGAAGGATTTCCCGGTGTCCAGCTCCAGCCAGCGCGGTAGCATGTTCTGTATGAACTCCAGCAGAGGCTGGTTACCTTCAGCGCCCTCCCGGAGACCAAACAGGCGTAAATTCTTCCTTCGACTCCGATTCTCCAGGTCATCAGTCTTAGATTCCAGGTAAGCGATTCGTTTCATGGCGTTGGTGAGTTCAGTCTGGTTCTTTTCCAGGTGCTCCTCTGCCGACATTACCCGGGTTTCGGCCTCTTTCATCCGCGCGGCAGTGGAAGCGATATCTCGCTTCGCCTCTATCATATTATTTTCCAATGCAGCAACCGAGCTGGCTACCTTACCCAGGCGGACATCTATACTGTCCAGTTTGGATCCAAATGTTCCAAATTCAGAACGAAGGAGTTTTAGTTCAGTTAGCACCGCCGCTATGTCCGCCATGCCGTCAACGTTAGCTTCCTCGTGCCGCTCGGATGTAGCGTCGCTGTTCGTTCTTTGGGAGGCGCGTTTTCGGGTGAAGATATCACAGTCTTTAATCTTGTTCTTTTTTGGCATAGTCCCAGTTCAGTTGGTATAATTAAATTAGGGTTTTAAGTCATTTTAGTGCAAAGCTGTACGGAGCCTCCACGTTAAGCCGCCATCTTGTCCGTGACCCCACAGCGCCCGAGCTTGACCATGACTTGCCCCAAACCGATCCAGGTTTCAACGTTAATGTTTTTTTTTTTCTACTTGCCCAAAGTCAATTTTTACTTGCCTTATTTTGTAGCGGTTATCAAATAACGAAAAAGACCAAAGTTAATCTTTATTTAAGTAAATTAATCTGGAGTTTTGGGAACATCCTCTAACACCACCCAACTAAACTGCTGTTTCCAGGATAATTGAAATGCCCGCTTGTGTTTCAGCTCATAAACGTTGTTTTTACCAGCTGCTATTTTCTCGCAAGTACTGTTTTTACCAAGGTTAAAAATAATTGACCTTGGTAAAAAAAAGGTAACTCCAGACTTTGGAGTTACTAGATTTACTAGCCCGAAGTGGCATTTTACTTTACAATCCTTATTGTTGAGCCCTGCCACTGTAATGTCTTGTGTTTGATCTAGACTGGGAGATTTATCTCATGCCATCCCCTCCTCATCCATTATCCCAAAGTCTAATAATTGTTTGTCTTTGTTGACAACCAGTTTTGACAATAACTGGGTTGGAAACGGAAAAGGGTTTATAGAGCCAATATCGATGAAATAATCTCTAATAGTAACAATAATACATTTATTGCGTTTTCAGTCAGTAGGCCATTTTGTCATATAGGAACATGGGAGAAGCAAACCTTGTGACACGTAGATACAAAAGACTTTCATGCTCTTCTTTAGAGACATTCACGTCTATTTCTTGGCACACATCTTGTGGTCCATCCCTCCTCCGGTTGGCCGGTGTTAATAGGGCTGATTAAGGCCTCTCTCGGCTCTTTTGTGGCTTTGAGCGTTCGGACACCTCCTTGGCATGAGGTGCGATGGCACGGCTGCTGGGGAGTGCCAAGTTTGTGTGTTGGTGACACGGATTCAACAGAAGAGGGCTTGTCATGTGCCAGCGTGTGACAATACAGCGTGATGTCAGGTGGGTGGTCACTCCATTAGGCCACGTCATTCCCTCCGCTCTGTAAATTTATAGCGCCAGATGATGTGGTGACTTCACATCGTCCGTAAACAGTGACCTAACTCACCGAGTAGAGTTTTCCCTCCTTGTTATGTCCTTGATGTCATGCTCATTGATGTAAACTTGACTCTGAAAATGTAGGTTGAAATTTACAGCAATAAAATCACACAATTACTAGAATATCATGTATTTGCAATAAAGAAGTTCAACCAAATTAGACCAAGATTGGTAAATATGAACTGTGGTTTTGCCACAGTGGGTCTGATCATACATTTCCACAACACTTTTCCTTTTTTCTTCCCTCCCTTTCTTTCCTCCCTCTTCCAGCTGCAGGCTGCTGGACTTAGCATTAGCTTTTAGTGGTGCGGGGAGATGTCAGTGGCTCAGCATGCTAAGACAACCTCTGATATTAAATCACCTCATCTCCAGCTCACTGGGCCGGTTTTGGGGAGGAGGGGTTCCCAGACATTGGAGGGCATTTCGGGCCTCTGATTTATACCCCAGTGCTGCATAAAACAGATGAGCGCCTCACAATAAGAGAAACATTGTTAAATCTCCAGCGAAGGAGGAGAGAGATAGAGAGCGGGAAATAAAACAGGTTAAGGAGACCTGTGGAGATTCCCAGTGGAGTGGTGCCAGAGCTGTTATACTTTTAGTGGGCTTTAGTTTATTTATGTGATAATAAGCAGGATTTGAACTGCATTTGAACCACTGAGATTACAAAGAAAAAGTGAATTAAACCCCTAAATCGCCAGCTGCCTGCTGTCTCAAAGCATTTTATCTTCCACAATTTTTTTTAATTAAAAATGTTTGTTGTCTCTGTGGTGACCTTGGATGTTTTTTTGTATAAGGACAGGACACTTTTTTAAAAAAAACAATTGGCAAATTAGGCTCCACCCCCGCCCTTCCCGTAGTGTGGAAACCGCTCCGACAGGAAGCTCACACCAAACATTAACGGGGCTCTGACGTCAGTTACCCATTACACATCCCGTCTGTCACCAAACTTCATTCACCTCTGCTTGTTCTCTATTTGCTCACTGTCACTAATCCATCATTTCAATTTGTACTTTTTCCTCTTAAATTCTGACATTTTTCTGCTTTCTCTGTTCTTCCTATTTGTCTCTCTCCCTCCTTTCTTCCCCGTCGTCCTCTCTATCACGTAAATACACACACATTCTTCCCCAGACTGAGCTCATCTAATCGGCATCTTATCAGCCATCTCGTGAGCGTGCCATTGTTATGACTAGAGTTGTTTCTATTCCCAGAATAGGGCTGACACTGAAATAGAACATTCCCATGACTGTAGCCTCTCCATGTAGTCGTTCAAACATTCCTCCAAATACCGGTTTCAGTAAATCATCATCTTCTCAGCTCATCCCTGAGCTCATCCCACCTACGGTGTTTTGTATGGAAAGCTGTGAGATTCTTGTTTGAAAAACAATGAGGACATTCCTGTTAGGCTGAGAAACAATGCATTCCTCAGATTTGTGCCACTTGAGTCATTTTTTGTGGGGGATCTGTAAATGTTAGCTTAATATACATGCAGATGTTTTTCAAACATTTGCAAGTGTATCATGTGCACTTGGAATTGAGCAGTCTGATGTCTTTAGAGAGGGTTCGTGTGACTGCCGTGTATCATTATTCAGTTCAGTAAAACCAGTGAGCAACCTCCGGGTCTGAGAAGTGAAGCCAATGCTGAAGTGCCTTAAACTTGCATTATTTCTAATAGCCAGCAGGGGGCGACTCCTCTGGTTGCAAACATAAGTCTGATTGTATAGAAGTCTATGAGAAAATGACCCTACTTCTCACTTGATTTATTACCTCAGTAAACATTGTAAACATGAGTTTATGGTCTCAGTCACTAGTTTCAAGTCTTCTTCAATACAGCATGATGTTCATTTAGTAAATTATGGTCTCATTTAGAGTCAAATAGACCATAAAGCAGGGTATGCTTTAGGGTGTGGCTACCTTGTGATTGACAGATCACTACCACGGCGTTGTCCAGTCTGGGAGTTGTCCGTGTTTACGTCTTACAACTTTAACGCTTTCACAGTGTGTTTTCAGTTAAGGAAAGTTAATTATATCCTTTTTGGTCGCCTATAAATGTCTTATTCAGCATTCGGTTGTACTTTGCTCCACCCTCTCGTGTCACTTCTGGTTGCAAAAAACAACATGGCGACGGGCAAAAACCAAGATGGCGACGGCCAAAATGCCGAACTCGAGGCTTCAAAACGGCAGTCCACAGACCAATGGGTTTCGTCACGGTGACTATGTCCTCTTCTTATATACAGATTCTATGAGTAAAACTAAGAAAAGAAGAAAAACACAAGAAATGACAAAATGGACTGTGTGCTGAAATTCTTTTTTTTCTTCATACAATTGACATTTCAAGATATTTTTCTTACCATGATGGTCTAAAAAGAGAAGCAATTAGAGGCTGCAGCCCATCCATCTGTGTTAACCCTGATGCTCAGTAGTAGAGACGTTTATGTTACATTCTCCATGTCATTATTGTCAAATTACTTAATTTTCATTACATTTCCTAATTAACTTTTCTGTCCAACATCAGCTCACTCTCTCTACTTTTCTCTATCCCTTCTCGTCTCCCCTTTCAAACCCACCTTTAACATGTGGCCTCTCACACACACACACACTAATGCTCTCAGCTACTAGTGAGAGAAAAACAATGAGCCGGAGGTCCGACCGTGTTCCCCTCTCCACCCGGTGGAGCCTTTGATGGGGCCAGGGGTAGCCAGTGAGTGTGGAGCCTGGAGAGCCGAGGGGGGCTCAGGGGCCAGCAAGCAGCCGGTCCTCCCCTAAACCCCGTAACTCCATCTTGGGTCATGAGCTCGGGGAGAGGCAGGCACGTGCCACAGGAGCGCCGGAGGCCCCCCGGCCCCGCTGTTGCTTTTGGACGACGCGGCGGTGCTAGCCTGCTATTGAGCCGGGCCCGGTGTCGAGTTCTTCATGGGGCCTCCGAGATGAGACAGCGAGATTTTGTACAGGTGCCGGTGCCTAAATGAACGCGCACACACACATGCGTGATCCTCAGGAAGATTTGCACAGCTGTGAGAAGGGGACCCCTCCCTTGCCAAGCGTAGCGGCGGCCCTCTGTGAAGTGCACTCCAACACACACAGATGAAGAGCGGCTGCTCCTCACCGGCACACCGCTCACCAGGCAGCACAGGAAAAATAAAGTTCAAGGGCCTGGCTCGCTCTTCTATTACATTAATTACTTTTATGTGTTTATTTACACCAAAAAGGAGTCTCCAGATACATCTTGTTCAATTGCGTCTTGTTTGTTTTCCTTCTCTTTCATGGTTTGGGATGATGTTTGGACTTTTGTGCGGTTATATGGTGATCAAAAGCGCGTGTTTGTATTTGTGTGAATATTTCTATATTCATGCATATAGTATATAGTACCTACAATCCTGTTGGTACTGAGGCAGCGTTAGAGTCTTTTGTGCAGATAGGTAATCAGCTCACAACACATGAAGTAAGTGGAAATTTCCTGCCCGTTTTTAAGCGGATCTCTGGGAAATGATTCGTCATCGAGAGCTGCAGCTGCACGCCTCACTGCCACTCAGTGGGCAGAGCAGCAGCAGCGCTGGAACATCTGTCTCTCTGTTTCTGTCTCTTTCTCTCTCCTTCACACTCCCGGCCCGCTCTCTTTTCTCTGCTTCTTCATCTGTTTCCTCTGATGCCTCTCGCTCTTTTTTTTCCATTTTCTCTCTGTCCTCACTGTTTACGCTGTTAATTCTCGACCACTCTCACATTCCTTCATTGTCTTTCAGTTCAGTGACATTATTGAAATGGCAGAAATGGTGTTGCCATAGAAGTGAATGTAAAATCACAATCCACATACACCAATTCATTATTTCATATTTGGTTATTTTCAGTGGTGCATAATCAGTCATACCTAGTCAGGGAGATTTTTACTCTGGGCTCATCCATATACATGTGATGAGTGGCATGAAATGTCATTCCTCTCATAGTAACAGCTGAAAATAGCAACACACAAACAGAAGCATGGATTGAAGAAATACGTAAAATACAGAATGTACAACAGCATAAAACAAAACACTTTTATGTCAACCCTGTCTCCTACAAAATTGCGTTCCCATACAACTAAACTGCATTCTCAATATATTTATATTTTCTCCTGGATTACGGTCGCAGTTTTAAATAGTTTTAAACACGTTAACGTTGTAAACGAAACAAAAAATGCAACAACACTACTTAGTTAGGTTTAGGCAACAACACTACTGGGTTAGGTTTAGTAAAAAACATCATAGTTTTGCTTAAAATCACAACTTAAGTGAGCGTAGATTTTTAGTTTCACATGGGACACGGACAGCGGTCCCCTGGGGGAAAGTCCTGTGTTTCCCGCCCGCCCAGTAGTGGACTTCTCGTTTTTTATACTCGTGTTTATACAGTACTAACTAACTTTCAATAACGTTTTTATTCCACGTTACTCTAATTAACGGGCGCTCGATACACTACGCCACCTGCTCTGCGCGTTGCTCGTTGTACTACGTCACTTGCTGCGGCCTTCTTGCGGACTATTGTGATATGTCAAAGACAAACGACAAAAAATATGTTTCCCTCCAAACGTAATTGAGAATAGTTGTATGGGAAAGTAATTTTAGACAGGGTTGTCTATGTATACATATAAGGCGTGTGCATATATTCTTCTTTAAGCCCTTTTTGCATTTTTTGTACCAACTTTAATGTTTTTAAAGCAGTAAATTAAAATCCTCAACAAAAAATGTAAAATATTAATGGAAAACATTAGTGGACTTTCTGTCTTCGCCCTTCACACATACACTGGCACCCTCTCATCCACAAAAATGAAGAGATCAAAACCACAACACATATCATGCCACCCTCCACACACAGACACACACACTCTGTCTTTGCGTTTTTGCCATTCACCACTCCGCACTCCTTCCCCTCCCTCCTGCCAGCCCACTCCAGATGTGCGAGGACAGAGGCAGCCCAGTCATATTCAGTCAGTCAGTCACTTTCTCCCCAGAGTGAGAGTGAAACACCACCTGTGTGTCTGTCTGCATACGTTTAAATAGCCAGAGCCATAACCCTCTACCTCACCGCAGGCCAGCCAGGAAGCCTCGCTGATGGTTTCCCAAGCTGGAGGACAGTGAGGGGAGTTTTGTTGTTTACCATTAAGTTTCAGAGTTCTTATTTTCTTAAAACAAATGACAAAATCTGCTAGCGCGATGAGATTATTTCAACCTGTTTTCGATGTAAATTGACTTTTTTTTCACCTGTTTGAAGAAAGAAGGGCTTTCTATTTAGTTTAGTTTTTTAATTCACAGATACGGTTTTTGTGATGCTTTGACAGTCCTATCTTTTTAAGAATACAAGATAATTATATGAAAAGAAACATGATAAATTGGACTGAAAATACTAAATTTGTACAATCCGTTTTGGCAATATTGTACTTAAAGGACCAGTGTGTAACACTTAGGGGGATCTATAGACCGAAATGGAATATAATGTTAATAAGTATGTTTTCTATAGTGTATAAGTACCTGACAATAAAAATCCTTGTGTTTATGGAGCAGGTCCTCTCCACGGAGCCACCATGTTTCTCCAGTAGCCCAGAGCAAACCAATCGAACACTGGCTCTAGATTCGCGTTATCGCGTTGGTCACCGTAGTTCTCCTACATGCTTGCCACAGGGGAGAAGTTTCTGTTGGTTGCAATCTGTTGGATGCCGCCAAAACCTACACACACACTGCACCTTTAAGTACAGTCATGCCATTAAAGCAGAGTTCAATTTGAAAATTTGAACTTGAGTCATAAAGAGCAACACGTCCTCATACCTAAACAACAGAATAGATTGTTTGCCAATGACTCATAGAACAAGATATATGACCGTTGGATTGCAGTGAAAGGCGCACATTGTGAAACGGTTGCAGTTTTAAACACGTGGTTAGCGTTGTGAATTGAAACTAAAACAAAACTACTTGGTTAGGTTTAGTAAAAGATCGTGGTTTGAGATAAAATAAGTAAGTTTGTTACGTAACTTAGGTTACGTTACATAAGTTAACTTACGTACGGAAATTAAATTAAGTCACTATTGACTTTTGGTTTCAACAGCGGCCTCCTGGGTGAAAGTCCTGTGTTTGTTTGACCCATCCATCCACCCCGACCTCTTCCCTACACGGACCTTGTCGCTCTTAATCCTCAGTCCCCTGACTTCCTCCTTTGCTCCCGTCATAATTACTACGGCCACTAGAGGTCGCCGCCTAGCAATAAACGCAAATATGGGTCGTAATAAGCCGCTTGCACAGACGACGCATACAGACATTTTTTGGGGGTGGGAGGACGGTCAGAAAGGAAAGAAAAACTGAACTATAGAGGAAATACAGACAGGTGAGGCAAGGGGATTCAAGAGATGAAGAAAACAGTTTATTGCTTTAATGAAAGACAATAGGTCCTAAACAAAAAAAATCAGGGAGAGCCTTTTCAGTGAAGAGAAAAAGAAGTTCACCTACAAACACAGAGGTGAGAAGGAAGTACAGGGGGAAAGAAAATAACACACTCCTGCTGCAGTCCCTCTAAGTATCCCTCCCTCTCCCCTCTATGCTCAGCCCTTGCAGGCCCAAACAGAGTGGTGATCCAACACCATGCTTTATAGCCCAGAGGGACCAGGCCTAAATCTGATACTGGGCCTCTTAACACACACATAAAGTCAGCACATCCCTCAGCCCGGTGAAAACAGTCCATATTCCTTCACCTTTACGACAATAGTGACTTCATCTGTGTTCCATTTGGATGAAGCTATCCCCGAGACTGTTACCCAGAGTGTTTATCTAATGTGAAGAATATTTTAATAAGTCAGACGTAACCAAGAAAGTTGATGATGTACAGTACTGCATGAGGAGAGAAGGAGCTGCCCAGTCCTATCCCTTTGTCAAATGCAGTACTTCATCAGTGAACTTCTGTGCATTCACTTACAACATTCAACAACTCAACAAGCTGTATGACGAGCTGTATGTAACTTTGCCGATTTATTATAGTCATAAAGGTTTTTGTGTAGCAGGATAAATAAACGGGGTTTAGTTGGATTTGGTACTCAGTGAAGTGAAATATTTGAGCCTGCCCCAGCGGGCTACCTCCAGATCTGAAAAGTGAAGCCATGCAGAAGTGCCTTAAACTTGCATTCTTTCAAATAGCCAGCAGGGGGCGACTCATCTGGTTGCAAAAAGAAGTCGATGAGAAAATGAGCCTACTTCTTACTTGATTTATTACCTCAGTAAACATTGAAAAAAATTGTTTATGGTCTCAATCACTAGTTTCAATTCTTCTTCAATACAGCATGATGTTCATTTAGTAAATTATGGTCCCATTTAGAGTCAAATAGACCATAAAGCAGGGGATGCTTTAGGGCGTGGCTACCTTGTGATTGACAGGTCGCTACAATGGCGTTGTCCGGTCTGGGAGTTGTCCGCATTTTCGTCTTACAACGTTAACCCTTACACAGTGTATTTTCAGTCCATGAAAGTTAATTGTAACATTTTTCGTTGCCTAAAAATTTCTTTTTTCAGCGTTCGGTTGTACTTGGCTCCACCCTCTCGTGCCACTTCTGGTTGCAAAAAACCAAGATGGCGATGGCCAATATGCCTAACTCAAGGCTTCAAAGCTGTATAATCCACAAACCAATGGGTGACGTCACGGTGACTAAGTCCACTTCTTATATACAGTGTATGACCTGCCCTGAAGAGATTCTTCCCCTTGAAATGCTTAAGATGACTTAGACCTTGACAACTAAATTAACAAGAGTGATAGCCCTACAAGATATTTGCCATGCCAGAATTATCCCCATGCTTTGGGTAAGTGACATACCTTCAGTAATGGCCCAAAGTAAACTGTTTTCTTCTTATGACAGGGTTCAGTGTTATCATGTGAGGGAGAGTGCTGCAGTCAGCATTCTTTCTCTGACTTGTAACAACTGTGTGATGTACTGCTTTAGCTCCAAGCTCTCAGTATCAACCCTCTGGAAGGAGTATTGCAGTCAGAGGAAGAGGTTATAGAGGACGGTGGATAGAGCGATCATGAACATGATCCTAATAAGTTACCACAACAGGTAGCAGGGTTAAATCATGCCATCAACTATCACTCCATCACTGCTCTCTGCTAACCTCTGAGCTAACTCACTAACTCCACAACAAATCCCAGAGTTTGCCACCACAAAGCCCAGGTCAAGAGGCCAGTGAGACAAACAAACCCTTGTCTGTCTTTCTGTTTGGACAAGGATTTGTTCCGGAAAAGCCTTCACTCTGTCTTCCTTCCTGAGGTGTTTATTTGCACTTGGGCTCCCACCAGCACCTCAGCTGTTTACAGTGTTTGTTTGAATCGTTTCTATTTTATTTTCCCCCAAAAAAAAAAAAAATTGTTTGGACAATGCTGGTTTTTTTCTTGACCTATAAATATAACTAGACAGGCAGCCGGATATACATCCTTCCTATCATTGGAGGTCAACCAATTAGCTGTAGGAAGCCATTGGTGTAGTGGGTGTTTTTATTTGAATCATAGTCGTGTTTCTTTTGCTAATAGCTGTGGTTTCATGTCTGACCTCACTGGGCAGAACAAGTGTAAAAATATTACAGCCATTTGTATATTCATTGTAATAGACTGCATGGTCTGCACATTATTTTTTTTAAATTATTTGAAGTGGTGTTGTATGAGGTACTTATCTATAGTCAGTGTATTACCTACAGTAGATGGTACAGTCTATCTATTTTATATTGCTGTGAAAACATCTCCTTTAAACAACTGTATTTATTAAAGTTTCTCACCAAAAACCTTGGTTTTACAAGATTTGAACACATCATGATAACGTTAGAATTTATCTTCGCCCAATACGCATTTTTATTGAATAGAGCCTGAACGCATCATAATGTAAACCAATGGCACCTCCTGTGTTGAAATCAGCAGGACGAAAGCTAGTTAATGTCAGCTGTTAGCAGCCAGTACCGTCACATTTTCAGAATTTTGGCATTGACTTGATACCGAAGTATTGGTTCCCGTGACCTCCCTACCTAAAAGAAAGGCCCACCTAAAAAAAATATAATAAAATCAATATCAGTTTAAGTTTACACTATATTTAGAATGTTTTCAGACAGGGAACTGAACTGAAAGTGAAACTTATCTACTGTTTTTGTCACCGGAGTCTGGTGACTTTGAAGAGAGCATAGATAAGTTTCACTTTCAGTTCAGTCCCCCGTCGGAAAAGGCTGTCTGATGGCAACATTGATTTTTTTAGGTGAGCTTTTCTTTTAGGTGGTTAAAATACATTTTGCTGCCACAGCAGTACATTTTTTTGTTCCCATACACTGACAATGGATAGTACCTCATACAAACCCGATTCAAATAATCCGAACTATTCATTTAATTCTTTTTCTGTCCTACTTCATGTGAGGTGAGATACATTTAAGACCTTCATACAAGCCTTCTGTATTCACACTCTTCTTCGCATCTTGATTTAAATTAATTTCATTGTTAGCTTTTATTTCTGCTCTTTATTTTCCTGACACTGTAATACAAGTGCCACTAGCAATTGTTTCATTATTGATTAATCCGTTAATTGATTATACATTTAATCTTAAAAATGTGGAAAAGTTTTGAAAAATATCCAAGTTGTATCTAATGCCCAAGCTGACACCATCATATAGCTTATTTTGTTTGACCAACAGTTCCCAATGAGAACAGAGAAACGCAGTAAATCCTCCCATTCGAGAAGCTAAAAACATTTAGTCAATGATGAATTGTTTTTGATACATTTTCAATCGACTTATCAAATAAAGGAATAATTGTTTTCAGCACTGTACTGTGAGACATGATCATGCAGCAGAATTCATTTTGCCATGGCACAATGCACTGTTTGCATGCAGTATTTAGCCTTTAAGAAGTTTTACTGTCGTAATCCTCAAAGTCCCCTGGATCAGAGCTGGTGTAATTCCCTAAAATGAATATGCAAATCAACGAGAAGCTTGGTGTTAAATGAGGGAGATTACTTCCCACTAATTAGAATGACTCATCTCTGCCTGATTCAGCAGCTTTACAGTTGAGCTCCTCACAGACTGAAACCTTAGTGAGTAACACTATTGTCTCTCTTTTGTTCTCCACTCCTCCTCCTCCCACATGTGATCAAGCTCATATCGAAAATCAAGCCATTTCTACTTTAATCAAAGAGCATTAGGGGTGGTAATTTTAAGGACAAGGAAACATTACACAATTATCTTGCAGTGCTGACAGACCATTTGTTTGAAATGTTACCTAAACTCCCCAAATGTAAATGCAGATTGTAGTAGTTCATTCATTGACTCAAAGAGTGACTGAAAGCGCTCTTGTCTTCTGTGTGCACATCCACAGCTACCACCGATCTTGTAGCACATCATCCCAGCCAGGTATTTGGTTCAGTAGTGTGCTGCCAGGAGGGGTCCGGATGTTAGGGGTTGGCTACAGAGAGGTTAATCAGGATCAGAGCTCAGACCCTCCGGCCTTGTTCAGAACCAGCAAAGCATACAGCTCTCTGTTTTCACAATACGCCCTCGCTGTCATTAGTGCTGTGTCACCAGACAAGGCCTTGTATATGCGTGTGACAGTATGTGTGTCTGTCAGGAAAAGAGTTATGAGTTTCAGGAATCAGGAACTTCCACACACACTCACCTACATACTTACGTATTCAGTCACATGAATCACGTTTGAGGGGATGAGTCTCATTAGCCACCTCCTGACTCAGGGTGTATTTTGAGGAAGTATGGGCCAGTGGACCCCTGCTTACTCATGCCGGGAAGTGACCTACTCAGGCTTACGCTAAAAGGCCATTACGTGTGTGTTGTCCTCCAAATGCACTCTTTTGCTAACCCCTCTTGTGACTATTGGCCTTTGGTCACCTCAAGTAAATATTCAGAAAAGAGACATTTTCACAAGCATGCATGCAGGGAGCAGAGTTGATAATATATAACATGAAACTCTAGAGATGTGTTCTTCAAATTTGGCGCAAATGTCCACTTGGACTCGGGGATGAAATGATTAGATTTTGGTGGTCAAAGGTCAAGGTCACTCTGACCTCACAAAACACGTTTTTGGCCATAACTCAAGAATTCATATGCTACAAGTTTGCATACATGTCTAACATGATAAAATTATGTAGTGATGACATTTTGGACAGACATGGATGTAAACTGCAACTTGACTGTTTGGCGGAGGCATACAAACACAAGGCGGTATTTCAAGTTTAATGAGCAGATTTCTTTATGGCAATTTACAGATTTACTGGACACAGGAAAACAGACATCTGGATATGTTATACATATGATTATATATAACGTAACTTCATTATATCACAAAATGTTTATATTGCTATAACAATATGAAAAATAAATGCACATGTACACATGTAGTGACAGAAGACTTTATCCAAATTGATGACCCTATAGAACAGGGTCCACCAGCCCATTGATCGAGATCACCCTGTCGATTCTTGTGGGGTTCCAGGTAGGGGTGGGCGATATATCAAACATACTCAATGTATTGTAGCTTATATATATATATATATATATATATTTATATATATATATATATATATATATTCATCAATCTGAATTTATTGCTGTCCTACAGTCGTATCAGGACTTTATTTTGCTGCTTATTCAAGGCGATCACTTCTTGTTTCCCAATAAAAGTTGTCAACTGGCATCACATGGATGCTTTTATTGTCAAGTAGCCACAGAAAATGAATTGTATTTGCCACCAAGGTTGGCGCAGACTGGCATTGTTCACTTTAACTTGGTGTACACAACAAGTTATGGACATTTGCAGCACCTTTTTTTACTTCAGATGATTAGTTGTAAATATTGCAGGGAGGAATGGTAAAAGAAGAAACACCAGTTTGGATGAAAAGCTGCAGGCGACCGGCTCACTGCATTCTGTAAGAACCAGCATACCTCCAACATGTCATACAAGTAAACCATGGCCTTTTACTGTGCCGTGCTGTTGGATGGAAAATCACTCTTGCTGTGCGTGCATCACAAAATCTGATAGCGGTTGCTCATGGCATGGCACACTGTGGGTGTCCCAACTTTATGGAAAAAAAGTCTATTATTACCTGTTGCCACAGATTCGCTCCTTTTTTCATACTGTACATTGAAGCCACTGACATTTGAAGTTGTGTCCTCTTGTCTGGTTCAGGGAGGCAAGGGTCTTTCATTTTGTTCTGGGCCTTTAAGTTTCCCCTTGACACAACATAACTCTACTCATATTTGTAGTCAAATATACTGCAGTAAAAAAATATATAAAGATAGATCATTTTGGACTTTTACTTTTTATATGTTTGAGCAGTAGATCTTTTTGCAGATTAGCAGTGCAGTCTCAACAAAAGCATGTTGAGGTGGGTCTGATCAAGCAAAGATCACAGCGGAATACATCGGCCTCGCACTGCTGGCTCTGTCTGAGTCATGTTGCCTGGGGCGGCATGATAATGTGACCTCAAGTGGCGTGATGTGTGACACTGAGCTATTCCCTCTATTATAAACCACAATCTGTGAAGAGGAGTGGCATTCAGCCACTCATTGCCCAACTTGGGTGGCTTCCCCTCCCTTCACATTGCATGTGCTTACCCGGGAGAAAATTGCACAACATCAAATTAGTCGTCCTTTTTTTTTTTTTCCACTCTTAAGTGATGAACGCTCAGCCATAGATGTGGAAGTTTAATTTTCCCCTTACTCTTTTCCTCGCATTTACCCACAAACTTTTTTTTTCTCTATTTACTGAACCCAAAATAGACTCGGTTGGGGGCAAAGAGGTGTAACACATGGCACACACGCTGTATATTTCCAGCATGTCCTGTAGTAACCGCGGCAGCAGCAGAACATGTCTCTTTGTGTCTTTCACTCTCTCACAGTGGGTACAGTGTTCCACGGTGGTGTGGTTGTTAAAAATAGAAAGAGTTAATTCAGCAAAGCACTTTGCTGAATTAAAGAAAATAAGATCTAGCTACCTGCAGACACTTCCTGAACAGGGGCCGCATTACAGAAAAATATACTAACTGCTTGTCCTATCTTAAGTTTCAATGATAGGATAAATCTTCCTATTACAGAAGCAATTCCTTAACTCATGGCTGTGTCCTATCCTATCTCAGACATCCTATCTTAAGAAATCCTAACTATAACTGTAAATTGGATTCCTCAATCGGCACTTGTCTTGTCATGCCTGTATCTACAATGTACCGGTAGGCTACTCGAAATGGACAAGCCATAATATCAACGGCTCTCACTTGTCACTGGACAAAAAAAAAGTGGTTCAATTTTTGCTACGAGGAGTTGGAGGCACTAATTGGGTTGGTGGAGGAGAGGAAAGACCAACTTTTTAATTCAATCATTCATTCATTCATTCATTCATTCATTCATTCATTCATTCATTGTCTTGGCAGTTGATACCCGTTATTCATGGTCTGGGAAATACAAAGTGTCATCATACGGTTTGACTAGCCTTTCAATCATTATATTTCGTTGTTCATGTTGTTCCTCATCTTCACTGTCATTGCCATACAGAGCTAACGACAGCTTATTTTGAATTTAGGACAGGGTCAATGCTATCCTAGGTTTGGATTCCTAAATTGGGAAATCCCTAAGTCAGGACGCTTCTGTTATAGCTAAATTCCTATCCTAAGATAAGATAGGATTCTTTCCTAAATGCAGTTAGGAAACATGTTTCTGTATTACCAAAAATCCTAAATGTCAACCTGAACTGAGATAACATAGGATTTCAGACTTAGGAAGTTTCTGTAATTAGGCCCCTGGGCCACATTTCCTCCCCTCTTCAAGATCAACAGTCATCTAAATGAGGACTGCGATCTGTCCTGACTGCTTCCTTTGAGGGGGAAGGACAGTGACGGAGGAGATCGTGCGAGATGGAGAAGCAGGGAGACCAAGAGAAAGAGGCAGGGGGTTGTGTTTGATAAAAGCCTGCCTCTCTGTTTACTACAAGCTAAAAATACTACCCATCCTGGCTTGCAGCAGGCACGAGGAGGGGGGGTGGCTGTGTACATTTGTGCGTCAGTCGCCCCGAACCCAACAGCTGGAGGCTAGCAGGCTGAGGGAGGGTTCCACATCCGACAACAGGTGGACGAGAAGGCGTGTGGTTCAGTGTTTGTACTGTACATATGTCTGAGTGTGTTATGTGTGTGTGTGATTGGGCTTGCGTGTGCAGAAATCTGTGCTTACAAGTGCATACATGTACGCGAGCTTTACACACCAGTACCCCTTGTGTCACATAGAGCTTGTGTCTCTGGCTAAAACCGAGCCTGAATTGTCTTATTCATGCTCTCCAGTCTATTTAAATCCCAACTGAGGCTGCGTTATGAATCAAAATTAATGACTGCGTTGTTGATGCTGATGTGAAAGCTCTGGTATGAGCACTGTATCGGCCATTCACGGCAGCGGGTCGCTCACTAGGCCTCTATTTTTACGTGTGTGTGTGTGTGTGTGTGTGTGTGTGTAGAGGGGGCTAGCATGTGTGTCTTTCCCCACTACTCGCTTTTACCCTGATGACAAGAGGCAATTGGCCTTCTCAAATGACAGTGACTAGGTACTGTGAGGGCAATTGTGCCCAGGCAGCTGTGCATCTCTCTCTCTCCTTCCCTCAGTCTCCCTCCATATAGCTGAACTATGAAAGTAGTTAACTGATTCTGTGATTAAATACCTTCCTGTTTGTGCAGGGACGATCAGATAAGAGTTGCCACGTAGGGAATGCGAGGGCTAAAAACAAGGTAAAGCTGGCGGCCAACACACTTCCCTGGGTCATTACTGGCATACCTGAGATGGTGAAAACACACAGGATGGCTGCACTGACGCAGGAAACTGTGTGTGGACGGCAACAAGCGAGCGGCAGTGAATGAGTCACCACATGAACCACATTTTCTTATTGTTTCTATGGAATTTTATAGTTGATAAACACCTTTTTGATCATACTTAAAGGTTCCCTGTGGACTTTTTGACCTCTAGTAGGAGCCATGAAGCTGTTTTTTTGTAAGGTAAAGAAGTCCGGCCGCTATTCCACTGAACAGCAGGTGGTGGTAACACGCCAAGACATGCAGCAGTGTGCCAAAGGAAGGGAAGAAGAAGACTGCCAGCAAATATAACTGGGTCGTGTCTAGAGGGTAACCCCCAAGTTACAAAAACGTGCGAAATCTCTCGCTAGACACGCTGCCCAACGACCTATCCTAACCCTAACAATTCAAGTTCAAACCATAACCATCTCATGAGAGTTTTGCAACTTAGGGGTTACCTTCTAGAAACAACCGTAAAACTGCTTTCAACACGTGTTATACCCCAAGGATACACACAATGTGTTTTAGCAGTACCTCTAATGTCCATTGTGGATGAATATGCATTCATCCATTTAGAAATCTTAGAAAAAAGACATCTCATAATCTTGCCTCATAATTATCATCTTTAATATCAAAAGTAGTTCCGTGATTGCTCCATATACATCCAGTGCAAACAGGAAACACTACTAGATAATGCAGCATGACTTTTCATGGTGCAGGCTCGTGAAAATGTAAAGGAATACAAGCTGAAAAATAGGGCTAACTGTGTTCACGGTCATCATAAGCCAAGTGTAAACAAACTAGAATGTTTTGTTGTTTTAGTCTTAAAGGGGCTATATGTAAGAATCAGAAATTGCTTGTTAACAGTGACACCTGTGGCCGTTAAGTCAACGACAGTCAGTGTCCTGTTGCTCGAGCTCGCCGAGCATTGGTCAAAACAGTTAAAACCACAATATCACTATATATTTCACATGCTTGTCAGTAATGTTAGCTTACCTGTCCAATAGGAATTTTGCCAGCTCGGGGTCCGTTTTGATACCCAAAACCGAACGAAGGTCCCTCCCTGAATCGAAGGCCCGGCCGATGTTGATCCTAGTTTTCTCCCGACGTCGGTCACGTTCCTGTTTTGCAAGACGGGCTTCACTAGATATAACTTTGTTTTTTTTGTGTTTCCGTGGAGTTTGTGTTGGAGTCTGAGTTGTGGTGGGGGCTGGTCGTTTGTTTGCGTTAGCGGACTCCATTTCTAATGGAACGTTAGCTATCGTTGCACACTGTTAGCCCTGTAGCGGAGCAGAAGAGAGCGCGTGAAAACTTACATACATTCCCTTTAATTCAACCCTTATTTTAACCAATTTCAGTACACCATGCACACATACAGTAGCAGCTTCAAGGCTGTGGTAGTGAACGGAGGATATTTGGCAGGCCGCAGTGACTGGTCAAATGAGTGGAATAGTTTCATCTGGCCTTATCAGTTTCATGTCTTGTTTTGTCTGCCGAGCCTGGCTGGCCCAGTGTTGGTCTGCAGGGAGGAATGTTGGGTCATCAAGCAGAGCTGATGGAGTTCTGATGAAATTTGGCTCTGGAATAACACCAGACATCCCCGTCCACTGTAAATGGGAAACAGTCCGTCCAGCTCTCATTCCTGCTGCATTTGGTAATACCACAAGGAAGCTGTTTCATTCACATTTTCTAACATTATGCTCTTTATAATTCATCATTAAATGAGCCTTCTCCTGAGAGCTCCCTAGACCCGCTGACCTCTCCGCAGTTTCCCCGGACACTCTGACCAATTGCGTGTCTCCAAACACTGTCACCGGCCAACCAGACGTCTCCGGTCTGCGTAATCATCCTCCTCAGCTTCCCACCGACATTAGCAGACGCCATCAAAACATCACTCCTCAAAAAGCCAAACAAACGTCTCTACCGAGCGAGGCTCCCAACCAACACTTCTCATGTCCACATCTTTGATGAGGAAAAACGGCACCATAACAAAAACAAGAGGCTGAGTGGGACGAGGGGAAGATGCTATATTTGGAATCAGACGAGTGGGCGACAAGATGTCTCTTCTCTTTCTTGTTCTGTCTCTCGCTGCTTTACTATGCCGTCTCCTCCTCTCTGTCGGTCTGTGTGTGTGAGGCCAGCTGTGGTCATATAGTATAATAAGGCTCTCTATCTGGAATAATGGCTTTAATGCTGGTTAAAAGGGGAAAGGGGGTTGGTCGGGGTCAGGCTGACTCCTGCGCCCAAGGATCAGCTGGCACGGCGTCGGGCCATGGCACCAGGCACGGGGCCACTGTCTGGGCAGGGCAGACAGCTGGCGGGGGGGTGGGGCATGGAGGATACTCTCTGTCTGGGATACACACACACACACACATACACACACACACACACACACACACACACACACACACACACACACACACACATCTTTAATTCCTTCCACTGTAACCAGACAACTTTTGTTTACTTCGCGTGTGTTGTATCATGTCTCTCTCATGTGGAAGCAGCTGTGTGGTTTACAGTTTGGATCATAGGAGTAATAACTGAGTGGATGCTTTCTGTAGACACGACTGATGCTACATGTTTTATCTATTAACACGGCTTCACAACATAGAGCTCAAACATACCATCATTTGTGCTTATAAACAGTTAAAATATTTTCAGGTATCAGGCCTTCATCAGACAGTGTTTTTTGCAGTTCGCTGCATCTTTTTTCACTGAATGACTGCTAAAGTAAGCTTAACACAAACCATGAACTGTACGCTACCGAGTAGGTAATTGTACAGTTTAAATGAATGAAAACAACTTACCCGAAATCTCAAATACCGCACTTATTTTCCTCCTGCTGTTCAAATCATGGTTGGTAAAGTCATATAGCATCGGGTATCCAGCAAAAGTCACCACAATGACAAAAACGCTAATGACGTTGGGCGCTTTTCTGCCTTGAGTTGGATTTTTTTTAACTTGAGGCGTTCATGGCGCTTCTGTAAAAACGCGAGGCGCACAGAGCGGAAAAATGCAAGGCGCCAAGCAATGCAAAAGCAGCACGCAAAATGCTTCACGCTCATAGAAAACATTTACAAAATGTTTGCTGCAAAATGTTTGCTGCAAAATGTTTGCTGCTAAAACACGCTCTGTCTGATCAGGGCCTTAAACTGTTTTATCGGGAACCTCTGTTTGTAAAATTATTGATTGCAATGAAACCACAGTAACTAATAATTGCTCTGTTTTAATATTGAAAAATATAGTTGAGTAATCAATTATTTGATTGACAGTAAATTGATCATCATCATAAGCAAACAGTCACTGATTCTAGCTTCTCTAATGTGAGGATTTTATGCTTTCTTCTTTTGTAAATTGAAAATCGAGGTTTTTTTTTTTACTGTTGGGCAAACAATACAAGCAATTTAAAGAGCTCAGTTTAAGTCCACAGAACCTGCGATGGTCATTTTCCACTATTGACTAAACAATACTTAAAAATCTGATTATTCTATAATAAAAATCATTATTGGCCGCTGCGCTACTATGTTTGTATACACCATATGTAGGTATTTTACTTCCTCAGAAAACAGCACCATCTGCGTTGTTGAGGGAAAGTATTTTCTGTGCATGAGCCATGATGCCATTAGTATCCATTTCAATAGTGGCCCTGAACCTAGACCAAAGTGCTGGCACGCCCCTTGTCATTTATAATATCAGGCTGACTGGCCTATTGATGACGAGAACAAAGCCACAGTGTGGCCGACCTACAGCAGTGGCCGTAGTAACATGGCACCTCCCCGGTGACTGACGATGCCACGCTGGCTGCCACCACAGCCTGGCACAGGAGGGGGGGGGGGGATGTGGGGGACTGCGTGTGTGTGTGTTTGAGGGTTTGGGGGGCATTTGGTGGTTGTGGCAGCTGGCAGTGAGAAGACAAGGGGGGGAAGGAGGAGGGCTCCTCATTTTATAAAGACTCCCCTGTGTGAACCCCATGCGAGGCCACACCCTGGATGCAGACTCAGTATCGCTGGCCGAGGTGCACGTACACATGCTCACACACACACACACAAGATATACACACAGTAGTGTGGACAAGGCGACTGACAGATCACCTTTAAACACATAAAACACCCTGCTCTGGTGCTCCATGTGTCTTATTTGTGGAGGCGCATATCAGTATTTGTGTTTCTTTTCAGTGGATGAGTGTGAGTGATTCAAAGGCACAGCAGTCTCCAGATTTGTCCTGTTGAGTCATTGCTGATGAAATGTAGAGTGGCGTCACGTCGCTGAGCTGTTTACTAGCTCCGAGGAGACGGGGGAATGTAATCAAACTGTCCTGATTGAGTCACGTGACGGCCATTCATCTTCCCACATTAGAGCCCACGATGAAGAAACATTAGTGTTTGGCTTCATTGGATGTGTTGAAATAGTTCCGAGAAGAGAAGAGGCCTTAAATAACTGGAAACTTACATACATATTTATGTATTCATGTCGATGTGTGTGTTGTGAAACATGACAACAATTCTCAAGCGTCAGACAGAGTTTTACTGTTTATGTTCTACTCTTTTTATGCGAACGTAAATTAACGTGGTGAAATGTGCGCGACGCCGTGTTCTGTCCTCATGAGGGCCACCACACTGGGGACCAGTTAGGAGCAGATCATGTCCAGCTGTCTCTGAGGACAAATGGTCCATCGGGCAACTGCTTATTCCCTCCACCCTCTCCTCTCCTCTCCTCTCACCCCGTCTCCTTCCCTCCCTCTCTCCTAACACCCCCCCAATGTGTTTACTTGACTTTACGTGCTAAAAAACAGAGTGCTTTTATCGATTCGGTTACAGGATTAGAAGAGTTGTGTGTGGTGACAGCTTCCTGGAAACAGGTCGGAGGAGGTTGACGTGTTTATGGATAGATGGCGTTTTGTTTTATGGGTTTCACATGGAGGGGATTGGACAGGGGAGTTTGTTTTTGTATTTACTCAACTTGTTCCAACTTTGACCCCACTCTGATCTTTTTTTTTTTTACAGGTATAAGTTAACATTTGGCAAATTCTGATAGAGAATTGAATTTACAGAATAATGGGACACAATCATACATCAAATTAAAATGATTACTGTTTGGTCTATGTCATATTTTTTTAATCTTTTTTCTATCCAGTTTTTCAACAAATTCTGTTCCAGTCTATATAAATGCTCATGTTTGATATTTATGTTACATATTTTCATCATGTTTTCAATGTAACGACCAACATATTCTTATGGTACTTACAAATATTTTTCTAGGGGATGATTGTCCTTAGTTAATTGCGATTAATTGCAAATTAATCACAAGTTAATCACATTTTTTATCTGTTCAAAATGTACCTTAAAGGGAGATTTGTCAATTATTTAATACTCTTATCAACATGTGAGTGGGCAAATATGCTTGCTTTATGCAAATGCATGTATATATTTATTATTGGAAATCAATTAACAACACAAAACAATGACAAATATTGTCCAGAAACCCTCACAGGTACTGCATTTAGCATAAAAAATATGCTCAAATCATAACATGGCAAACTCAAGCCCAACAGGCAACAACAGCTGTCAGTGTGTCAGTGTGCTGACTTGACTATGACTTGCCCCAAACTGCATGTGATTATCATAAAGTGGGCATGTCTGTAAAGGGGAGACTCGTGGGTACCCATAGAACCCATTTTCATTCACATGTCTTGAGGTCAGAGGTCAAGGGACCCCTTTGAAAATGACCATGACTGTTGTTCCTCGCCAAAATTTAGCGCAAGTTTGCAGCGTTATTTAGCCTCCTTCCCGGTAAATTAGTATGACGTGATTGATATCAATGGACTCCTTAGGTTTTCTAGTTTCTGTCTTCAGTATCTTCACCCTAGTTTTAAAACTGAGACCGTTACAACCTCCGAAAGATCGATTGCATTAATGCGTTAAAGAAATTAGTGGCGTTAAAACGAATTTGCGTTAACGTGTTAGTATCACGTTAACTTTGACAGCCCTAGTGTTTTTCCACTCAGTTTTTTAACAAATACAAACATAATTGGGGTTTCTGTTCCAGTCTATTTCGAGGCTCATGTTTGGTATTTATGTTACATGTTTTCAGTGTAACTACCAACATATTCTTGTGGTACTTACAAGTATTTCTTTCCTACACACAGGGGAGCGCAACTCTAAAAGCATTCCCTCACCCACGCCCGTGTTCCTCTGAGCTGACAGCAGCTTCATCTCTTGGCAGCCTCCTCATAATTCATCTCTTTTGGCTTGTTTATGCTGCACATTTATTTTGTTTGCGGGAACATTTCCCCGGCCCTCACATCTCTCAACGTGAAAAACGCTAATGTGCCTCCAACACGACATCAAAGCCTCTCCTGCGCCCAACTGGTCTCTCTGGCTGTTTCGATTTATGGCTTCTTCTTTTTTTTTACCTTCTTACAACATGAAAGACCATCAGTGTTTCCCAAACGTACGTATGGACACACACGGTCACATGGGTATTCACACATGCACGTATGCACACACACTTTCTCTCTCTCGCAGTCATGTCCAAACAGAATGATCAGTAAATCAAATAAAACACCCACCGTGTTTCAGGGAGAAGGAGTGTGCTCTGAACAACGGAGAGATAAAAAGGGAAAAAAAAGAGAAGTAGAGGAAGAGGGGAGGAGTGGACGCGGGGGATTGTACGTCCTCGTGAAAGTAGCCCTCAGAAACAAAAGCAGCTTTGAGTGCGCGCCCACTCAGAAGAGAGATTAGCCGGTACACACCCCCCCCTCCTTCAACACACCACCACCATCACCACCACCACCCCTGCAGAAAAGAGCTTTGGCTGCAGTTTAGCGGCACGTGGCGCAGCCCTTGATACTTATCATGTGCGTCAGGTGCTCTCGCTCGGTTTCCTGTTATTTAAAACATAACCACCATTTCCCTCTTTCACTCCCTCCTCCTTCTCCCTCTCTCAGTCCAGAACCAATCCGTCCACACCGCTGCCATCCAGCCTCACCCTTCATTTCTTCTTACTCTCTCTCCCTCTCTCTCTCTGTCCATCTCTTTCTCCTGCTTTTACAAATACAAAGAACATATTGTATCTGCCAGCGTTAAAGTGAATCCATTCTCCTTGGCAGCGGCCCGGCCCGTGGTGAATCTGAGCCGGGGCTAGCTCTGTTTTCCAGCTGGCACCGAGGCCGCTGGTGGAGCGGGTTGGTTTGCTCGTTGGGTTGGTGAATTTGAGTCCAGCTGACACGTTGGTTTAGGATTCATTCACGCAGTCTGTCGTTCTCGCTCTCCCCTCTTTCTCGTTCTCGCTCAACTTGCAAAGCGTGACCCCGGCTCACCTCGTATGAATGTACACTTTGCGGATGCTGGTTTACTTACACAAACAGAGTATTACTACACGCAGGGATTTCTGTCATATCACAAGGTGCTCTCAAGAAAGGAACATTTAAGGATATTAATAAATTCTCTGGGGAGTTTTACAAACAGGTCACATGAATTTACCAGACTGACATTTTCACACATTCATTGCATTAGCTGGTGGTTTTCAGCCGCTCTTATGGAAACCAGACTGTTGAGCCTTTTAGAAACCAGAGAGGAAGAACATTTTAAGGTCATGGTAGTGCTCCTATTTAGTTGTCTTGGAAAAGTCATGGAATTTTATATCAGGGAAGCCTGAACTCAAACGCACAAAGCCACACAGACACAAACTCAAAAAATATACAAACTCACGACTAATAATTCCCTAAATAACACCCCTTCACATTCATGCAGTCTCACATACAAACACATTACCCACGCTCTTTCATGAAAGCTGCACCCAGTGACACAAACACATCAATAATGAGATGCTATCACATTTCATAATCATGGTTCACAACGTCCTCCCCTCCCCTCCCCTCTCCTCAAGAGCCCAGTAGATGAGTCAGCACACTCACAAGGCAGCAAAAACAAACTGTTAATAAAGGCCACCAGAACCTTTTGAAGTTTTTCTGACTGTCCTCTTCTTCTTTCTCTCCTCCATCTTTCATCCTTCCATCCATCCACCTCCTCCTCCTCTGGCCCCTCTTAACCGCTGGCACATGCTTGTCATAAAACGATCACACACCTCTTCTCTTCTCTTCTCTTTCATGTTGTATATCTGTATGGTTTCTTTTTTTAAACATTTGATTTTACAAGGTTCCTTTGAACATTTTAGAGCATTTCTTTGGTCAGCTTGTGCTGTTTTTAAGGCTGTGAGAAGAGGGACAGAGCAAGACCTGGGGTCAATTTGTGTGTTGTGTATTCATTATATACGGCACAGTGTGCATCTGTATCCCCACCTCTTCTGAAGATGATAACAAAGGCTGTGTTTTATAGGACGATATGACAGTGGTGGTCTGTTGGTTAAATTTCTGTAAGTAAATGATTAGAGAAAAGGCACCAGAATCACAGATGTTGGTCATTACCAAGATCTTGTGTTCAAAAGCTCCATGAAAAACCTCTGAAATTAGAAATTGAGAACCTGTAGCAGCTCTGAGTGAAATTGTGAATAATCGTAAATGACATGCTGGCAAATCTTTGTAGGAGAATAAGAAAGTGTAGCCATCCTAAATCTAGCAAATTCAGTTACTGATACAAGACCTCAATTTGTAAAATATACACCGAGCATCAACTGAGCTCAGCAGATAAGTGGTGATGACATGACTCACTGACGAGACTCTTAAAATCATAAACAAGCTCCACTGAATGATGCAACTGCATTGGTGAAAATTTAAGAGAAATTAAATACTGTTTCCAGATTAGCTGCCACGTTTTCTCAATTTAAAAGTCAGAAGCAAAGACGAGTGGAGTGGAGGATTCATCTAATCAGCTGTGGGAATGCTCTGTATGGATGTGTCAGTGAAGGAGATAGAGCCGGGTGATTAATCTGATTTTATTTTTTATTACGATTTTGGCTTCTAACAATTATGAAAACAAGATAATCGAGATAAAACAATTATTATGTCGCATTCCGTTTCGCAACGATGGTCTCGTTTGGTCTTGTGTTATTTATCCAGTGCGCACCGCCTTTCCTTTACAACGGTGCGCTTTCATCCGTTTTCTCTGAGTTACTGACTGGAATATGTTCAATATAATTTACCAAAATGTTAAAATATATGTCTAGGAGTTTTCAGTAGATTGTGGCAGTGCACTACGACACATTTGATTATTTTTTTGGGTCTAATTTATTTGTATATATTATTTTATATGTTGAATATTTATGTTTAGTAGTTTTCAGTCGGTTGTGGAAGTGCACTAACGTTGCAACATAGTTGATCTTATTTATTTTTATCTAATTTATTTATATTTATTATTTTTATATTATTTATTTATTTGTATATACACATTTAAATAAATAATATAAAATAATTAAACTGAAAAAAATAATGAAAAAATGAGATAAATAAAATAAATAATATCTATATAATCTATTTTATTTATCCTTTTTTTTTTTTTTTTTTTACATTTTTTAAAATAGTTTTTCAGTTGAATTATATTTAAAGTATATATTAGTAATATTTAAATCCACTGTTAAAAATATATATTTTTTTAAGTTTGATAAATGCATGATGTTTCCAAAGTCAATGACTTATCGTGTTAAATAACCGTATTTGTAATATTGACCAAAATAATTGTGATTATGATTTTTGCCATAATCGAGCCGCGTCAGAAGGATAGACCCAAACAAATTCTTATCCAGCTGGTTTTCAAAGCCTGAGGTAAGCATTTCAGTTTAATGTCACAAACTTCCTATAGAGTAAAGTAGAGGTGGTGTGACATGACATGCATTTAAATGTCACTTCTCAGGGGTGAGTGTACAATGTAGTGTTTTAAAAAACCCTCATTTAATCTTTTGACAACATCAGCACATCAGTGGCCTGCTGACTTTCCTGGTTCAACGTGATGTGTGTGTGTGTGTGTGTGTGTGTGTGTGTGTGTGTGTGTGTGTGTGTGTGTGTGTGTGTGTGTGTGTGTGTGTGTGTGTGTGTGTGTGTGTGTGTGTGTGTGTGTGTGTGTGTGTGTGTGTGTGTGTGTGTGTGTGTGTGTGTGTGTGTGTGTGTGTGTGTGTGTGTGTGTGTGTGTGTGTGTGTGTGTGTGTGTTAGCATTAACCCCCTCTCCTGGAGACAAAAGCCACCAGTGTCCTATTTTTTCCTGCTTTCAAATTTCAAATTTATTTTCCTTTTGTTCTTTTTAATTTCCCTCTCTTCCTTTACTCTCTCTTTCTGGCCTCTCCCTTCCTCCCCTCCCTCCTCCCTCCTCCCTGATCTCCATTCTCCATTCATGCAGCCCTGTCACAGCGATGATAATGATGACCTCTGTGTAATACTAGCTTGTTATTGGCCCACCAGCGAGGCCAGTGTGTACACCCTCTGTTGCTTTTTCTGCATTGACCATTGTGTTGCGAGCGAAACGCTGGATCGCGCGTGTGTGTGTGAGAGTGTGTGTGAGAGTGTGTGTAGGTGAAACACAAAGAGCAGGCAGCCAGTCTGGGTGAGCTACACAGGAGATCTATGGAGAGGCAGAGAAATTCACCTGAACTGACCCGTTGCTGTTGGAACAGGGGTGGAACATTACTGGAAACGACCACTCTCTCTTTGTCTCACCGGATATTTACTCATAAATGCCTTATTTGCGTGAGAATTATTTAAACATACCACATTTGATTTTGATTAATTTACTATTTACTGCCTAATGTTGCCAGTTGATTTAACATAACAGTAACTCTAAAGTTATATGCAGGAATTTCCTAATAAAAGTATAGACTGATACAACAAAATTTCCCAATCATCACTTATGATTCACTAGAAGTGTGTGGTAGTGTCTATATCTGCAGAGACCAGACCCTGCCCTCTGCCTGTATTTTCTCTTTTCTTATTATTTTACTGTGTTTGGGATGTTTCTGGATGTCTGTAAATAGCGTTTGGAACCCACGTGGGGGTGTAACCCCCAGCCAATAACAGCACGCAGGGTGTGCAGCCCGTTCAGGTCGTCAAATACCAACGCTGCTCCCTCTCTTCATTCACTCTATATCTTGCTCCACCATCGCTGCTTTCTCCCTCCCTCGCTCGCTCGTTGAGCTGTGGAGGAGGGGGCAACTTTGAATGCTGTGTGTTTACAAACATCAACCGACAACTGTTACATATTATTCCGTTAATCTGTAGGCTGTTTGAGACTGCAGCTGACAAACAGGAAATGAGAGCATCCAACATCTGAGTTTAAATCGAATGCTATAACTCCTTTTAATTGTGGGTCGGCCCCAGTTTGATGACAGGCAGATGGTGTAAGATGGGTTTATCAGAGCTTTTTTCGCTGAAAACAGATTCCTGCCGTGGCTGGAAACGGGTTAATAAATCGTCTTCCTTTACAGGTACCCTGTTGATTTTTTTTTTTTACCACAAGTGGAGTTGTGGAGCAATGCTTTTGTAAGCAGGTACCCATTTTAATGCAACCACATGCATGCAATGACATTCCTGCCAATAGTTTTGCACTATTGATTTACAGTTGGTGTCTAGAAATGTAGTAATGTGCCAAAAGGCATAGAAGAAGAAGAAGAAGAAGAAGAAGAAGAAGAAGAAGAAGAAGAAGAAGAAGAAGAAGACAGCTATTCACTAAATGTGAATGTAAACACAAATATCCCCCAAAAATGGCTTTGCAAATGTTTTGTTTGGAAGGAAATGCATTCAACAGGTTTGCTAGGTCTCAAGGATAGACACAAATATTTTGGTAAGAAACTAATTTATTTGTTTACAAGAAAACTCCCCAGGGTACCGTGAAGTACTGGTGTATTTAGACTGTTGTTTTCACTGTTGCATAAGACGTTTTGTCTTGTCTTGAGTAAATGTGGCAAGCTTTTCTTCCCTGGACTTGTGAGTTTAGATGGCTGCACATCAGACATAAAAATTAAGATAGTTTAAAACAAAGGGAATGGACTTCAATAAGTAAAGAAAACACACCATAATGTGAAAGTGAAGCACACTAGATATTGTTTTTGTTTTTACTATAACAGCATTTTAAAACCCTTGCTTTGTTTTCCAAAAGGCCCCAGTGGGATATTAAAGAAGTCCTTTCCAATTGGAGTGAACATTATGTGAGTCATGGTAGTGCCATGTTAGTAGACACAGCCATAACAAAGGAAGAATGACGCTGTTAAATTGTCTGGTGTTACACAGGTTGAAGCAGCAGGCCTTTAGAGGTCACGGTGGTGGGAAAACACATTACACATTCACTACAGCATGCGAGGACGGTGACCTGTGCTGATTGTTTTGCTCTCGTCTTATCGCTCTTTATGTCCCCGGCTATGTCTCCATTGTCTCGTGCGATTGAGAGCATTTCAATGACGGGAATCTTGATTTGTTGAATAGCGAGGCCTGGTCGTACACAGATGCCAAGACATTCCTGGAGCTGGTAGTCTTTCCTTTTGGCAGCCCTGCACCTCTGTCTCCTCTACTCTACTCTCCTTGTATTTTCTCTCCTCTTCCCTCCTTTTCATTCCTTAGTCTTCCTCAAGGGGACTGTCAAAGAGAAGGGGAGAAAGATGTGTCAAAATGAGTCACTGTGTTTTTGTTTGCCTACGTGCTCGGCGTCCGTGTATTGACTGTTCAAAGGAAGGCTACTGCACCATTCCTTTTACATAACGGCCTTGTTTTCCACCACTTCACAACACCTAATTACCATTCAGTACGTGTCAAGGATACCACATAACTCCCACAGTTTATCTCATCCGGTATCTCATATCCATCATGCATGTCATGTCAGTAATTATGCAATGGCAGAATTAATTGCACGAACCAGAGAATGCAGCGATAGCAGCCCAACCTTTTCTCCATGAGGCTTTATAACTCTCCAACAGATGGCAGTGTGAATCGCTCTATCGACACAGGCCAGCTCGGGATAACTGTGTGAATTAATGACATTCATAGTAAAGCAGACGCCTCCTCTCCTCTTCTCTTCTCTTCTCTTCTCTTCTCTTCTCTTCTCTTCTCTTCTCTTCTCTTCTCTTCTCTTCTCTTCTCTTCTCTTCTGACAGACAGGGTGACAAGTTATTGACCTCTTGAACTCTGATTTTCCTCGTAAATTTCTACTTAAGTCTTAAGACAAAAAAATATATATTTTATAGCTGTATGACAGTAATATATATTCTGTCTCTACTTGCAGAAGCACCTTACCTACACACACATACACCTTAATATTACAGCTATATGTTGCTTACTGTACACTTAATGCAAACCCAGGGCACTAAGACACTGTATTCCAGTTGTCTTGTGCATCCTTTTTAAACATTTCACAAAATTCAGACGTATGGGATGCATGTCTGGAACCATCTTCAGTAGAATTAGAAATACAGTTGTGTGTGTGTGTAAACAATGCTTGGCCGCCTAGGGCTGTCCCGAATACCATTTTTGGGGCTTCGAAGCTTCGGCGAGAAATATTCAAAGGTATTCAAAGGTATTCGAAGCTTCGCAGCGAAGCAGGCTGACATGTTCTTCTGTCTCTCTCTATCTCCCCCGTTTCAGTTGCAGGGACAGTGGTGCTGCTGCACTACTGTACACACACGCACCTCTACACATAGCAAACAGCGATATCCGTCTGAGAATAACTAATAATAATTAATGTTATTCCTTGTTACATATATTTAAAAAACAAAACAAAAAACGAAGTATTTGAATACTGATTTGGAGGTTGATTACCATGGCATTCAGGTCAGCCCTATTGGTCACACAGCATTTGTAGTGAGTCTGCAGTAAGGTTTAGAAAGCAAACTGTCAAATCTGGATGTATGACGTAATGTACTGTATGTCTGACGTGTGCTGTTGTCTGTTCTTGTTTTCCTACTTTTATTTCCCTAACTGCTGCAGCTTTAGTGTCTACAAAAAAATGTCCCTGCCGGGATAATAAAGTTGGTCTTATCGGTCTTATTTCATCTTATTCCCCGGGCGCTTTACAGCCCACTGCTCCTAAATGCTGAGAATGGGTTCAATGCAGAGGTCAAATTTCATGCATGTACCTGTATTTATATGAAAATTCTAATAACGTTTAAAGTTTTTTTTTTTTTTTTTATCTCATGACGAATGTGGTTTGAGTGCACGTAACTAACCAAATTGGAAAAGTCATGTTCTATTCTGAGCACCGGACATTCATTACAGCAGCTGATAACATGACACTTTTAGTTGTTTACTTTAGAGGACAAACTGTCTTTTAGACTTGTGACAGTTTGGCTCATGATGACTTTAACCCAGTGGTGTCACTTAGTTGTTTACTCACTTCACCTCTTTAGTAGTCTTCCATTATGACACTACGGCCCTCTGGCCTCAATTATAATGTTCTGACAAGGATGTTGTCCCTCAGTTCGCTCCTGGTTTATTTGTTTGTCAGGTGACAAACAAGTCTGTGTACACACTGTATTTATGTGTGTTTGTCTACTTGTATACTTCTGCGTTTGTTGCAGTGAACCTGATAACAGACAAACAGCCCCAGGGGAGGGCAGGAAGGTGGTCAGGAAGGGTGTTCCTGTGTGAACAGCAGCTCCGTGTCCTCCCCACCGCCCTCTCGGTACTTCTTGTCTCCACCAGTCGCTGCAATGACTGGAAGTACATGAAATACAGTTCAAAGACCAAATAGATAATGTACTTGTGTTGCTTGTTAAAGCTGTCTTGGTGAATTCAATTTGTATTCAATATTCCTTTTTGTTCCCACGGCCCATCTCACCTATTTCGTATTTAAATTTTTTAGATAATAATACTACATATTCTTTGATGTCAGCCTCCCAAATGTGAGGATTTTTCCACTTTTCTCCCCTTCATAACATTATTAAGAAATATATTTGGGTTTTGGATCGTTGGTTGGACAAAACAAGCAATTTGAAATTGTCGCTTACATCTCTGGGAAATTGTGAGGGGCATTTTTCACAATTTATAGATTAAACAATAAATCGATTACTTTAAAAAAAAAATGAATTGATTATCTTAAGTGAACAAAAAGTTGTATGCTTGTTTATTTACATACGGTATTGGTGTGATATACATCTCCTATATTCCTTTTGTCAGGTGATAAAGATAATATACATATATGGGTCGGGGATAGTTCACATTTTATTCAGTTAGTTCAGAAATTGGAAAAAAAAGAGAAAAGAAAGGGAATCACATATTTTAAATATATTTAACCACATCTAAAAATACTGAGTAGATCTTGAATTGACTAAAGTGAAAAACTGAACTAACATAAAGCGACTATACTTAAAAGACACTTGGTGTCCGGTGTTTGTGCCTGCGTCAGCCCTGCTTGTGACTGTCCCATCATGTGTTGTCTGTGGTCAGAGGGAGAGTCGGGGACAGCTGGAGCCTCACCTGTCACCGGATCACATGTGTTTATATGACACAGCAGCGGTGACACCCAACTCCAGCAATTACACTCAACGCAGGGTGAACAAGATAACAAAAACCCCCTTCAGTAAATGACAATTAGGAGAATCTCATGTAAGTTACAACTAACTACGCAATTGAAACATATTTAATTAAATACAAAATCGCATTTGTCAGCTTTAATGGCTAATTCCCATTTTATATGTCATTTTCAGCTTATAGAGGTGCCAGATAGTAGATGCAAGACTTGCTTCAGCATCTGTCGTAAGCGCAGCAAAATGATGTAATGTGGCAAAAGGAAAAGTCTCACAAATCATGACAACATACAGTACAGCATGTCAAACACCGTAATATAGTGTGTTAGCAAAGAGGAACAGTGGTTACCGTCACCAACACTGACTGACTGTAGGACTCATAAAAGGACATTTGCATAACAGACAGTACAAGCTGCAGCCTTAAAAATAACCCGTGACCACTAAGTAAAAACTCACATTTTCTTTCTCTCTTACTTCGCCCACTCTCACCTGCTTTTGCTTTTCTCATTTGTAATCACACCATCTCTTTCACCTTCACCCAGACTTGGAAACACATATTCTTTCAACACACAAGCTCACAACCACCACTGACACATCCATGCACATGCAATTGCACAATCTCTCACCCACATCCATAAGCACACATTATATACACACAATCAATGGCAATAAATAAGTGCTGTGTGTTTGCAACACGCCTGTCTAATAATGTTTTCCTTGTCTCTCTGCGGCTCCCCCGGGCCGTTCCTTTCAGAAAACGCAGCAGGAGGAATTCCTGATCCATTTTAAGCTCCAACGAGAATGTTGATAAGTCTGTAGATTACTGCCCAACATGTTTATGATAGCCTATTATTCTCTAAGCTTTATCCGGGCCCAGCGCGTGCTTCGTCTACTTAGCACAACTATTTAGGTCATGGTACAATCTCAGAGGAAAGCACTGTGGACGGTGACATATCAGGAAACCGCAGCAATAAGTGTCAAAATGAAACAATTCTTGCTGTCAACTGTATATGTATGACCAAATAGTTCTGTTATGGCAGAGTTTACATGAAAGTCAAGTCGTTCAAGCTGCCAGGGTACTCGCACATGACCGTACACGTGACCTTAAGTTCACAATCTGTGTTATCTTTAACTGTAGATGTACGCAACTCTAAAAAAACATACATTTTGTATAGAGCTGTCAAAATTAACGCGTTAATGACACTAATTTCTTTAACGCATTAACGCAATTTGCGACTTTTAGGTTGTAGCGGGCTCAGTTTTAAAGTTATAGTGAAGATGCTGGCATCATATGAAACTAGAAAACCTAAGGAATCCATTGGTACCAACCATGTCATGCTAGCTTGTTGAGAAGGAGGCTAAAAATTAGCATGGCCATATTCAAAGAGGTCCCTTTACCTCTGACCTCAAGATATCTGAATGAAAATGGGTTCTATGGGTACCCACGAGTCTCCCCTTTACAGACATGCTCACTTTATCATAATCACATGCAGTTTGGGGCAAGTCATAGTCAAGTCAGCACACTGACACACTGACAGCTGTTGTTGCCTGTTGGGCTTCAGTTTGCCATGTTATGATTTGAGCATATTGTTTTATGCTAAATGCAGTACCTGTGAGGGTTTCTGGACAATATTTGTCATTGTTTTGTGCTGTTAATTGATTTCCAATAATAAATATATACATATATTTGCATAAAGCAGCATATTTGTCCACTCCCATGTTGATGAGTGTATGAAATACTTGACAAATCTCCCTTTAAGGTACATTTTGAACGGATAAAAGATGTGTGATTAATTGCGATTCATTATTTTAATTGATTGACAGCCCTAATTTTGCAGTAATGAGATCTAGAAACTCGACTCATCTAAAAATATGAAACAGATTTTTACTCGCAAAAAAAAAGAAGCTAATTTAAGTTATTTGTCTGGAATCTTACGTTTTTTGAGACATTTTGACATCGCTCAGTTATTTATAAATTATGATCTTTGGCGTGCTGTGAAGAGATTTCATTATTTTCCGTGACACTCTCTGATACTTCAGATTTACGCTCATTATTATGGCTCATATTTCAACAACAATAATAGCTGCTAAATGTCCAGCTGTTCCATTAAAGTGTCCGGGCCATCAGGCACACGCACTAAAAAGACGGGGAGAAAGAGAGGCCGTACCCTTAAGCCTATGAAAATGCCATTGATGTTAACTATCTGACTGTGTCCTGCCAGAAATACCGCAGTCGGGCCGGAGTTGTTCGCTATCAGCGTCTAGCAGAGACAGGAGTCTGAATCTGTCTGTTCTGCCCGGTGCGTGAGATGTTATGGCTCTTTGATGTGCTTCGCTGTTTAGGCTTTGATTTACGAAGCGCCGTCTTTATCATTTTCCCTGGTTTCTTGAAGCCGCTGGAGCCATCGGAGGATATTGGTTTGTACTTCAGGAGGGAAAAATAAATAAGTACAGAGGTAAAACCACGGCCGAGGTTGTGAAAATGTAGAAAATGTCTTTGAAGTTACAAAAGTGTTTGCAATAAGTCGCCTGGCTGTGAGTGTGTACATTGGTGTGTCTCGGTGTGTACGTGCGCCGATGTCCTCGTTATTTGAATGTCACCAGACAGTCTGTTATCTGTTTACCTCCATCACTCAGGTGGAGCCTTTCATCTGTATTAACATCGTGGTTAGGCTGGCTGCACCCTGTCACAGATGTCTCTGTTGGGTGACACACCTGTGTTTACAGTTGGGAAGCATGTAAACAACAGCAGCCTGTGTGTGTGTGTGAGTGTCTGTCCGCCCACTCCTGGATCATATGGCTCAACAGCTTTTATAATGAGTGGCTTTAGCAGGTAGACGGCGACTGGCAGACTACCGTGTCATTATACCCTGTACTGCTCTGTCATCGGGATCGCAACTATATTAAAGAGGCGGATGGATGCGAAACAAAAGCACACAGCTCGCTGTTTGTTTCATAACGCATGTTTGCACTGTACTTATGTTCAGGGTGTTTATCCCAGAGACATTCAGCTGACTTAACCTGTTTTTTTCTTTTCTCATCGTGTTAAATCCAGGTCCACCAGATGGACCGGAAAATGGACTCGGTCCTGCGGATCCTGATGGAACAGTTTCCGCCCAAGCCGGAGCTGACGTCCAAGCCCTCCGTCCGCAGGGTGACCATCCAGAAACGCATGAGTGCCAGCAACGACGAGGAGCTCTGATGTCGCGGCGACGGTCGCGCTGGGATGGTGTCATCACCAAAGGGGAATTAAAGGACTAGGAGTTCACATAAACAGTACCCTACATGAGGGAGCCAGCCTGCAAATAATAAGGGGACTCAGTCTTCCAAAACACCCTCCCTCTCTTCCATACCCTAAATTTTCTCATTGACTTTTGAGAAGAGAACAACTTTGAATTGTCCACTTGGCGCTGCGCTGCTCTGGGACATGAGAGTGGGATTCATGGCGTAGAAAGAAGGCTAACTGGTCTCTTCCTTCTGATGATTGTTGGCCCTGTTTGGGTCTTTTTTTGTTCTCTAAATGTAGCTTCCTCTTCTACACCACCATAATCAGTCTTCCCCTTCAGTCATTCAAGCAGTGACACGCTACATGAATTTATTTCCCTACATTAGCCTCATAATCTCACTACTGAGATAATGTTAATTTATGTGTGGCCTGTCACTGAGCTGCATTCGTCTACTCCAAATATTATTCCAAAGCTAACTAACCCAGTAATGAAGTCGTAATGCAATCAAAGCACTGGAGTTCCCCAAAGACACAGAGAAAAAACTGCGAGTCCGGCCGTGGCAGAGGCATTCCTCGAATCCTTCTGATTATCTTGGCACCGTCCGCACCCAGTACACAACTGGGTTATTTCCATAGCCACATATCCATCTAGCCTAACTGTACTCAGGCTGCGGCGGGTGTTTGTTAGTAGTGATCGAATAACACGAGGAGGGAAGGGCACATTATCTGTTGACTTTGCTCTGCGTTAGGGACCGGAAGGAAAGAAATGGAAGTAAAGAAATGTGTCTAGGGTGGGTGGCTAACAACGGTGCTGATTACAGCTACAGCGAAGCTAATGAAAATAGCCAAACTGCCGTGACAAGGCCCGGTGCTGCGTTACAGGAATAAGTTAAAGCACGGCCTCTCAGTTTGCCCCAAGAATTTCTCTGACTGATTTCATGCGTATATCGATCTCAAACACTTTTAGCAGCACCACCACTCACTCCACCCTGCTTAATATCCTCTATTACCCTCTTCGGGGGGCTGGCGCTGCTGTGTGCAATTTGAAATAAATTTGCCCCATTAAAGCTCTGATTATTTTTTCTCCGCAGAGCTAATTAAGTGCTGAATTCCTGGTAAGGGGAGATTACTCACTGTGAGCGACTAATGAAAAGAAACACTGGAAAATGTGCAGAATTTAAACAGTGAGCTTTGAGGAGCGGGCGCACTAATTCTGTGTGAAAGGTTTCGGAAATATCAGGAGAGCACACTTTTGGAATGAAAAAGACAATGCTCTTTCTCTCTTTGTTCCCATAGTATTTATCTGAGAGGACGCCGAGGCATGTAGGAAGTAGAAAATAGAAAATAACTCAACTATGTAGCTACTGTATGAAAGGCCTCCTATAATTATGGTTCCCAAAGAGACAGATGCACACACAAAAGAGGGGTGAACAAGGGAAGGGGAAAGAGGAGAGGCCTTCTCTCTACTACTACTATATATTTTCATATTTTTGCAGTGTTTAAAAATATATATATTATTTATCTAACATTAAATAAAGTGGTTGTATTTAAAGGAACTCTAATTTTGTGGCAGACCGTGATACATATCCGCCGGTCTATTCTCCTGTACAGTTTTATAAGAGTTGTAAATAGAAGCGTTGCCTTATTGTACTGTATTTATTACCAAGATCAACCTGGAACATGTCTGTCTGAGTGAGGCTCCTGTTGTACTGATGGATGGAAATGATATTCACGCACACCCTTTGCACTGTAGCTCTGCTGTAAATAATAAAACTCCATTTCATTATGCTCTGGCCTGCTCTCTTGGCTTGGGAGGAATTTGATTAGCAGCTCATCTATTCCATAATTTGCTTTCGTTGGAGAGAGAAACCTATCTTATAGTTTTTCGGGGCCGTTTGTTCAAATCTGCAGCCGAGCTGGGTCAAGGTAAGCCGTGGGCCGGAGTTTCCATCCAAATAAAATCTCCTCAACTCACTAAATTCCTTTCACACTGCAATCACCACGAAGGGGGGAAGAGAAAGAAAAAATAACACGTTCACCGCGCCTACTTTGAACTTCAATATTCCATAACCCATTGAGCGAGGCATGCAGAGGAAAAAGAGAATACGTCTAATATTACCACTCAATTATATTTGCCTTCAAAGGCCAAAAAATACTGGGGATGTCCCAAGATCAGCACGGTCCAGCGCCGAGAGAGAGAGAGGGGAGGAAGGAGGGAGGGTCGTCCCCGGAGGAGAGAGGAGGAGGAGGACAGCAGGAGCAGAAGTGAGCTGGGGAAGAGAGCAAAGCCATTTTCAATTAGCCGGAGAGACTACATGGGCCGGAGGGCCGCAGTGCTCTGCTGCCTTTTGTCCTCCTCTGGTTTCTATCACTGCTGGGGGATTTTGGCAGAAAGAGAGGGAAGAAAGAGAGAAAGAGAGACCCCATGGCTACCTCCGTCTGCAGAGGCCGCTCTGTGTCACCCCGTGCTCCCCTTTCATCTCAAGACTAGACAGACAGAAGAGAGAGAGAGAGAGACTCCCCACTTCAAAAGACAGTTTGATCTCAGAAGTACACAGGAGCACCACCTAAAAGAGGATCTGAGGAAGCAGTTAAAAGGAGAATATAAGGGACACACTGTCACAGATGCTGGACAGTGAAATCTGGCAATCCCAGAGTCTGTGCGGAGGAGGAACTCATGCTAGGTCATGAAACGCTCTCAGCTTTGTCGATCGTTCATGTCGTCTTTGATCCCGCCACCTGAGCCACGCTCAGGATAGAACAAAACTTCATTATGCTGCTGAAAATACGCACAAATCACACAAAGCAGACTTATATTATGTTACATATATGTCTTACACATAATATGATGAAAATAGTTTACAAAATGCAAAAATACAATAAAAAACCTTTTTGTATTGGTTGTATTTCCATAAGATACAAAGCAACGTGCATTTCTATGGAATCCTGTTTCTGTCAAATATAAATTTCCCCTCATGTTATCGCCCCAGTTCAGTTCCCCAACTCCTGAGTCTCTTCACTGTCCTTACCGGTCACTTGTGTACTTCAACTGTCTGGTATTTTTGCACTGGGTAGGCGGTGTTCAACTAGCTTAATGTGAATTTATAGGCTGCAGGCCCACAGTTTAATGTGACCAGCTATTAGTTTGGTTTATTGTTGTTTTGGTTTGTAAAGCAAAGCAAAGACCTGCATCCTGAGGTGTTCACTTCCACCGTAAGTGGAAATTGTAAAGTAAGGATAGCAGCCCTTTCACATTACAGGCATTCATTTGATTTAATGTTAATTTAAAAAAATCTGCAAAGCTCAAATCCACAGAGAATTATCATCTGACTCTGCGGTCTCCCTCTGCGGAGCATTTTAGAGTATTTTAACTCTTTGTTTGGGGTTTACGGCCCACAACTTCACTGTTTTGGGTTACATGGCAGCTGTTTTCAGTGAAACAACTCTGATAAAGCCACTACACTAACTGACCAACATTAGACACTATACACACACAGACAAAGTTAACAACTATAACTGGTGAACATAATGGAGCATCTGGCAGAAAGGAGCCAGATATTTTTTTTCCCTCAGGAGTTGGTGGAGACCAAAACAAAGCTAGTAGAGTGATTATCTGACTTGTCAGCTATGGAGTCAGATCACTCTCAATATTAATTACGGATTCACAAATGTATTTCGGGATTTATATAGCCTATAAAAATATATTTCACAAAAATATTTTTCAATGCACACAAAAAACCTCCATATATGTATATATATATGTATATATATATATATATATATATGTATATATATATATATACATATATATATATATACACAGTATGTATATACAGTATATATATACAGTGTATATATATATATATATACTGTTGTATATAATTGAAAAAAACTCTCTCTCTCGCTATATATATATATATATACATATATATATATATATATATATTTATTTATTTTTGATATCCACAAATATATGTATTAAAAAGTATTTTTATAAAATGTATATACTTATAAAAGTATTTGCAATTTTCAGCAAAAAACGTATTTGGACATTGTTACATTTATATACACTGTTGAACCTGCATTTACTAACTGCTTGTCATGTGTGAACTTCATTGCATTTGTGTTTTTTTTTTTTTTTTTATGGATGTATTAGTTTTTTTGCATTTTTGTTATTACTCCTCTGACTTTGAGACTTCCTCCTTTTCAGCCAATCACATGAGCCCGCGTAGATCCCGTGATCACAGCGTTACATCTGCGCAGTCGCAGTCTGCGTGTCCTGATGTAGCAGGTCAGAGGTTAATCTAAACATGGCGTCTCCACATGTGGCCCTCTCGCTGCTTCACCCGCTACACCCCCATTCATGCGCTACACATGTAAGTCAGAAGTGTCTCGGCGTGCATGTTCAAATATGTTCGAGTTATGGAGTTATGGTTGCTACGTTTGTGATGTGGCGACATGTGTATTATGTGTGGCATTAATACTAGCAAACTAGCGTTAGCTAACAAGTTAGCTATATACTGCTAATAGACAACTGAGGAACATAAGCTAGCTAACTTAGCTAACGTTAGCTAGCTAACTAGCCACAATATGATCCTAATAACTAAACTTAAGACAGCATAACCTTATCGGTAATTCACAAATTCGCTAAACTGTTTTAATATTATGCAATACAATGAGTTAATAGGTAACTAGTTCACGAGATGGGACTGCACCATGGATGTATAAGTTCCTATCGGCTAACTTATACATCCATGTACTCTGCACACATTGAGCACTTGGTAGTTTGATTCGCTATAAACAGCGATATATATATATATATATATATATATATATATATATATATTTTTTTATTTTTTTTATATAAATTTTATTGAACAAATTCAAATTTACAAACAACATGGCTCATAGATCATTGCATTAGAGCAAAAGGACAAGGTACGTATAGAATAAAAAACAGAAAAATATGTAAAATTATACATGAAAATAATAATAAATTAAATTAAGTGCTGGGGCCGTACCTGTAATTCATTTTCTTCAATTATGCTAAGAAGTTTCAATGCATTTTTGTTTTTAATGACTTTAAGGGCTTTTATGTAACATAGAAACTCAGAATGAAACACATTAAACCTAGGTTTCACTTTCATATACTTGGATTTGTGCAAATGCTATAAACAACGTTAGCTGATCTTAGCCAGCTGTTAGGTACAGTACTGACTATATGAGATGACTAATGGAGGCAGCTAGCTACAAACTTAACATTAATTACAATTATTACAATATTTTGGCGGATGGTCGAAAATAATCTATCTATATATCTGCCTCATGTGGTGGCTGCAGTGAGGATGAATTAGATTTAATTGATCACAACAGTTAAGAGCACAATGTCAGATGCTGGGTAACCTTAGTTACAGTGTAGTCAGAGGTGTTCTACTTTACACAGGGTGTAATGGGACTGTGTGTATGCATCCATGCATGGTGTTGACAGTGTTTTGTTGTTTTCTCCAGAATGACCCGCCTGCCTGGGATGTGTTGTGAGGAGAACATACACGGTTCCTTACCTGAAGTAGATGGTGCACATCGACACCAACCACAAGCTCATCAGGTATGTCTGCATGATATCTGTATGTACACTGTTTATTTAATGTTTTTTAATGTCTAGTATTGTTGTATTGTATTTTTCGTATTGCATCACATCATTGTCTATCATTGACATAACATAGCAACCACAATAGATCACATTGAACTTCATCGAATTAGAGCTCAAGTTCCCACAGATATTGTATTGTGATCAGGGATGCACCTATCCGACTTTTTCAGTCTCGATATTGATAGCGATACCTGGGCTTTGGATATCGACTGATACCGAGTACCGATCCGATACCAGTGTTTAATTAATAAGCTGTATGCCTCACTGTGTGAAAGTGACTGGGATCATTCTTTTGTGTGTAAGGCAACATCAGGGTTGACTTCAGTTTTGAAACATGGTAAAAAAAAAAAAAAAATCAAAATTAACTGGAATTTTTTACATTAATTACATTTCAAGTGTAAACCTTTTTAATGCAGCAACAAATTGGTCAAAACTTAAACAGGAATTAAAATCCCAGTATATTATGTATATAGTATATAAACATTGAATTTAATTTAATAGATCGGCCCTATTATCACCGATACCCGATCCAGCTATTTAAGTCAGTATTGGCCTGATATCCGATCCGGTGATACCTATGCTGGTATAGATGTTATGTATTGTGTTTGGGAGTTACTTTTTATCTTATCTGATTTGTTTTAAGGTAGGCTAGTTACATTTTTGGCCCTGTTCAGACCTGGCATTAACATGCGTCCTCAGTGATCGGATCAGTGGACAGCTTTAAATACGTGTGTTCACACCTGGCACAAGAATGCGTCTCCACATGCGTCCTGGGTGACCACTTGTGATCAGCTCTCACTTCCCCGCTCTATATGCGAGTAAACACGTAGTAAACACATGGCTAATACAGCTGATGTTGTGACGTAATATTACATGAATGTCAGTGGTAATATCTTACACATTTGTGAATTTGGGTAAATTTTATTAACATCAAAATTAAAGGTTATTGTACCAGCGGTCCCCAGGGTTCTCTATGCTGCTGACAGTATGATAATAAAGCACATTTGCGTGCCCAGTCTGATAGTCTGTAGATATGTAGCCTATAGATAAGATATATTTTAATACAATGCAGTTAGTTGCAGGATACAGTAGAGCACAGAAGGCGTTTTCATTCTGCGAGGCTCGCATCTGCCCGTCTGTTCACATGAGGAGCAGAGAGTCCCGCGGATCCCAGCAGGATGTAGGTAGAGTAGGCGGTCTTTAATGTGGCCAAGGACACATTTGCATACACACTGCTAAAAGAATGTGGCCATATGCGGCTCAGACCACCTCTGAATGCGGTCTTAGTGATCAGATCTCAATGCGTCTTGGGTGCATTCACACCTGTACCTAGAGCCGTCCACTTGTGATCGGATCATGCAGGACCCATGTTAATGCCAGGTCTGAACAGGGCCTTTGAGGCTGTGCTTTTAACCTTAAGTGTCCCTCTATCCTTTTCAGTGAGCTTTGACCTACAACTATTCCTCATAGGTAATGCAGTTTATCTGCGCTGTACTTCTGTTTTCATGATTTCTCATGTCATGAGACTCTTCTGAGCTGTCATGAGATTCTTTTATACTTCAGTGATTCAGTAGTGACTTGAGTAGTTTTCTTACTGTTGCACATGTCATTTGGGCATTGATTGTTTTGAGTAAGAGAGTAAGTTGACTTAAGTTGCAAGGAAAACTGGTTAATCATTAAATTACTAATATGCTGTTCTGTTTGTGCTTGTTTGTGTAGATTATGTACCTGAAGGCAGCAGACAACAACCGGTCAGACTCCCACTTGGTCTCCTTCAATGAAGCTGTGAACAAGCTCTGAGGTATTAACATTATTTCAAATGTATGTTGTTATTATTAGTCTGATCTGTATATCCATAGAATTTAGATGCTCCCCTCCAATAGCTGCATCAGTTAAGACACCTGAACTTTAATATTGAGACGGCTCTTTCATTGTAAATATTGTAGAGCTTTGTTGTTAGTTCAAAGGAGTCTGATCATAAGCTTGAACCTGCGATTTCAAACAGTCGCCATCACATACCCTTCCAGAGGCCTTTACTATGAAGCAGGATTTAGGGTTAGCGAGGTAACTTCAGGTTTAACTCTGCGTTTTCAGTCCTACGACGGTGGATCACTTCTTACCTGGGTAGATCGTCATGGTAACTTATGCTGAACATTACAGTAAATTACTCCTCAGTGCGTCTGAAAAGATACACACTACTGTTTATTCACACAAATGTATGTTGAACGATAGTACACATATTTGGTATTTAGTGCATAGTATAAGATAAGATATTCCTTTATGTAATTTGCGGACGCAGCTATAAACTGACAGGAAGTAAACATGGACTCAAGTTTATTTATTTATTCTTTTTAATACAGGCAAAATGCAGATAACAAACTTGATAATATGATGACATGATAATATAACCTCAAAAGAAAAAGAAGAAAAAGTAAAGAGAAACACTTAAAGTGGCAGTAGGCAGTATATTTTGTGGAGATGTGATCAAAAGGTAATTACTACTGTAAAGAAAAAAAAAAAGGTTTAACCAAGGGTTTGCTTTCTTTTTCCAACCTGAAATAATGTAATAAATACACCAAATGATGCAATTGTTTTTATTATTACTATTCAGGCAGATGAAGCTTGTCCATTATCGTGACTTTGAAGAATATCAGATAAATTTTATGACTGAATTATACAAAACTGCTGAAAAATCCAAGTGGTTCACTGACTGTATCTTGGCACTAGACCTAAAACTGTTGCAAATGGACGTAGATCATTTTGGAATGTGTTTGTGATGCTTGAACTACATATGTTTCAATTCTGCACAATTATTTCCTTGATGAGGCATAACGATTCATGTTTTATTTTCAGAGTGAGGAGATCATGGACGAGAAAATGTGGGAGTAGCAGAGTTGATGTTCTCAGTTCGTGGAACTAACGGCTTCATTATAGAGAAAAGCGTTCACAATCAACGGTGAGTTAAACCTCCTTTTGGAAGCTTTAAGATAATATTTATTTTAGGGCTGTCAATCCATTAAAATGATTAATCGCATGATTGTCATAGTTTATTGCAAATTAATTACACATTTTCAAAATGTACCTTAAAGAGAGATTTGTCAAGTATTTAATACTCTTATCAACATGGGAGTGGGCAAATATGCTGCTTTATGCAAATGTATGTATATATTTATTATTGGAAATCAATTAACAACACAAAACAATGACAAATATTGTCCAGAAACCCTCACAGGTACTGCATTTAGCATAAAAAAATATGCTCAAATCATAACATGGCCGCTGTCAGTGTGCTGACTTGACTATGACTTGCCCCAAACTGCATGTGATTATCAAGCATGTCTGTAAAGGGGAGACTCGTGGGTACCCATAGGACCCATTTTCATTCACATATCTTGAGGTCAGAGGTCAAAGACCCCTTTGAAAATGGCCATGCCAGTTTTTCCTCGACAGAATTTAGCTGCAAGTTTGGAGCGTTATTTAACCTCCTTCGCAGTAGCAATGGATTCATTAGGCTTTCTAGTTTCATATGATTGCAGTATCTTCACTCTAGCTTTAAAACTGAGCCTGTTACAACCTGCCAAGAATTAGTGGCATTAAAACGAATTTGCGTTAACGTGTTAACTTTGACAGTCCTGATTTATTTATATAATATAGATTTCCTTTAACAACCTCCTTAAGCAATTATTAACAGACAATTCCTTCATAAAGAAGAAAATGAGAATTTGCACAGAACTTTACTGGCCATGATCATGATTTAAAACTCACTTCATGATGTTGTGTACTCTCTCCTATGTCAGTATTCAGTTAGAAACATCACTAAATTCAATGGTTGGGGCAAATTGATCAGTCCTTAAGGGAATTTAAAGTACATGTTATGGAAAAATACCTTTTTATTTTCAAATACAGATGTGGTGTGATGTGTTCATGAGTTAACAGTGTGTTACAGGTGTGCATTCCAGCACCCTGCACTCTCTTGAGGACAAACACCTGCTTGACATCAGCGACATCCTGCACATATTCTGCTGCCACCACATTTTCCTGCCACACATCGAGGCCAGGCTGATGTCTTCAATGAGGCGTGGGTCAACCATCCCATCAGGACGCAGCAAAACCTGACACCCTATCAGCTGTGGCACGTTGGCCAGGCCCTGAATCCTGTCGCAGATCCTGAGGTAAATTGAGCATTGTTAAAGTGTCTCGTCACAATCTCTTGTTGAGCCTTTATCTAGGGATGCACCGAGCTGACTTTTTCTGTCCCGATACCGAGTACCGATCCGATATCAATGTTTAATGAATAAGCTGTATGTCTCACTGTGTGGGAGTGACTGGAAACATCAGGCTTGACCTCGATATTGGTTTCCTAACTTTGTAAAACAAAATGTAACAAATAAATGCATAGCTTATAAATAATTTTACTGAATTGTATTAAAATAAATCATGCACCAGCAACTTGGTAAAATAATCTTCAAAATTAACAGGAATCACAATTCAAGTGTAAACCTTATAATGCAGCAACAAATGCACTGTATGTAGTATATACATATAGAATTGAACTGAATAGATCGGCCCCATTGTCATTGATACCCGATACAGCTATTTGAGTCAGTATTGGCATCGGTGCATCCCTACATACCTTAATCAATTTCAAAAAAGCCAAACGCTCCAAAATTTAGGCTGAGTTCTGATCCTCTACCGTTAACTTTAAAAGCCTTGGTTGGTGCAAGCAAGAATTGGATTATTTCCACCTTTATGTGCACCTCTAGTGAAGTGGAGAGAATCTGAGCATAGCCGAGTCTTTACTTTAACATTTTTCCACAATCATTCCTTTTATTTATAGAAAATTGCATCCCCTTTTCTTTATTTCATCTATTACCTATTACAGTAATAAGTAGTTGTAAGGACAAAGTGCTTGTTTACATTTGTTTATTTAATAACATTTTATATGCATAATGTTAATACACACGATCTGTTTTTATCAGGGTCTACTCGTACCAGAGACTGAACGGGAGGAGAGTGGATCCCGGAGTCAATGTCTCTACACCGGACAGTCCTCTCAGATCCTGAAAAGATGCAACTGCAAGACTACATTGATCCATTGGAGCAGTCTGTTTGTTTTGGAGTGGACATATATCTCAACACTGTTGAGCACGTACTTGAGGCAAGTTTAATATCACATGCTGGGTGTGTCACGATTTCAGTTCTTTGCCACTGATGGGAGTCTGGATCCCGGGGCTTGTGTTGATTTAGTTTGGTTCTTAGAAAGCCGCTATGGGCAGAAATGTCACTAGAAACTGAATTTGAATCATTTGATATTTTAATTTCTCAACTTGAATAATTACATTGAAAAACTGAATCTGAATAGCATAATTTGAAATTGAAATGAATGTGGAATTATAGAGTTGAATTTTCAGTGAGGGTCGAATTCAATTTGATATTACATTACATTTCAACTTTATTGGAATTCAGTAACAAACTAATAAATTCAATTTCAAATTATGCTATTCAGTTTTTCCGATGTAATTATTCAAGTTTAGCAATTCATTTTCAAATATAAAGGATTCAAATTCAGTTTCTAGTGACACATTTCTGCCCTTACGCCTCCTCCACTTCCCTTTCAGTTATTGCAGTGTCCTCTCTAGTCTCATTTCTGTTGTCTATCACTGACCTAGACTGTTAATGTGACAGAATTTGACCGTTGTGCTCACACTAGCCCCATTTCCTCTTGGAGGAATGAACTAGATGGAAATGTAGCCTAGTGTGCACACAGCACCCTTGAACTCCCCAGAAAGGTTTAACATTCATGGAGTGATGACTTGAGAGCAGCTTTAAGGGTACGTTGTTTTTATATTAGACTCTCTTGCATATAATTTGTGAAAAATAACTATTTGTACTGCTTTGCTGCTGTTTAAGGGACTGGTCATTGTAAAGGTCTAACAGTGACAAATAGATTTTTCCAAAAACACCTTTATTTATGAAACGTGCTAGTTGTACAAACGTTTGTTATAATTAGAACCAAATATCTCTGGAACTCACTCAGCATAATTAACAGCCGTTGTCGGTACTCCTGTCTGTTTCTCGATGGCACGCCGACCGTCATCTACTGTAAATATTACACCTACTATGGATAAGTACCTCATACAACCCCATTTCAAAACACCCAAACAATCCCTTTAAGTATACAATTTATGCCCTTTTTATACAGCGTTGCCTAAAGATAATCTCTCCTACGCAATCAAGTCAGCAGTGTGCTTGTCTGGAGATAACTGTGGTCTCTATAGTTAATTATGCTGAGTGAGTTCCAGAGATATTTGGTTCTCATTATACCAAAAGTTTGTACAACTAGCATGTTTCATAAATAAAGGTGTTTTGGGAAAAATCTATATGTCACTGTTAGACCTTTACAATGACCAGTCCCTTAAACAACATTAAAGCAGTACACTGAATGATCATTAGAAATAGTTATTTTTCACAAATTGTATACAAGAGAGTCTCATGTAAAAATGATGTACACTTAAAGCTGCACTGAAGTCATCACTCCACGAATGTTAAACCTTTCTGGGAAGTTCAATAGTGCCCTTTGCACACTAAGCTACATTTCCACCTAGTCCAAGAGGAAATAAGGCTAGATGTGCCCTAATCCTAGCTAGTGTGAGCACACAGTGGAATTCTGTCACATTAGCTTCAGTCTTTATAAATTAACATTTGGTGGATTAATAGTCTAGGTCAGACAGAAATGACAGACACTAGAGGACACTGCAATAACCGAAAGGGAGGTGGAGGAGGCGTATGGGCAGAAATGTGTCACTAGAAACTGAATTTGAATCATTTATATTTGAAAATGAATTGCTAAACTTGAATAATTGCATTTGAAAAACTGAATAGCATAATTTGGAACTGAATTCCAATAAACTTGAAACTGAATGTAATATTATCAAATTAAATTCAGTTGCTCTGAAACTCAATTTGATCCTCACTGAAAATTCAACTCTAAACTTCCACATTAATTTCTCACAATTATTCAAGTTAAATACAATTTCAAATTATGCTATTCTGATTCAGTTTTCAGTGCAATTATTCACGTTGACCAATTCAAATATAAAATGATTAAAATTCAGTTTCTAGTGACACATTTCTGCTCATAGAGGCTTTCTAAGAACTAAACTAAATTAACACAAGCCTCAGGGTAACACCAATTCAGATGGTACAAAGGTATTAAAGGCAGAGCTATACTCAGCATCTTGTAGATCTGGTTTTGGCCGGGGAGCTCAATTTGAAGAAGCAGGCGACGGCCACCGGGTTAGTTCAGGTTACAACCTCAACGATGAGATTTCTTGTCGGCAGCTCCACCCGATCCAGAACCTCATCAGGTCACGCAGCACCTTTGGTGACACAGTGGAACAGAAAATTTTATGCATGTGGTACTTTGAATGCATATCATCAAAACTTGAAATTTGAGCACATAAAACTTGCCAAACTATCACATACACCATGCATAGATTTAAATCTGTACCATAGTCTGTATATAAAGATGGACAACAAGCAGGTTTGGCGAATCAGTGACCCCAGCTTGAAAGTTACATGATTCACGTGATGGGCAAACAAAGTGCTCTAAAAGCCGTAGTTAAGTTTCAATTTCCACTCAAGTCCAGGCAGACTGCAGGTCAGATCATGCTACTTGTGACCAAACGAAGGAAGGAAAAACTGGATTTTTTTCTTTAAATACAAGTTGTGAAGACCTTGTTTTTTTTTTTAAAGTGTAATGTAGCCTCCATTTTTAAGGTGGTGTACATGTTAAGAGGAATAAACTTCATAAATCTCAAAATTCTGACTTGCTTGCTTTTTTTATTAACAGCATTTACTTGTACTTTTACTTTCAATACTCAGACCTGCAGTAGACAGAATATTTTTGGCATCATTGAATAAAATCCATAATAACCTTTCAGCATATTTGTAATTCAAGTGTTCTGAGAGATAACTAGACTTCTGCACCACCTCTTGGCTCTGTTTTCAGGCTTTAAACAAATCTAGCCTGTGACGGGAGACTTTGGCCAATCACAGGTCATTTCAGAGAGAGAGCGTTCCTATTGGCTGGTTATTCAACGGAGGCAGCTGTCAATCACTCGCGAACTCCAATTAAACGGTCAAACTAGGCAGCGCTGATGAAATATGAATCAATATTCTGTTACTGTAATGCCTATTTCTCACATAAAATGTTTTCAGAAACATCTTGTAGTGTACTGTTTAGCTGTAAAATGGGAAAGTTTGTGACTCGGCAGCCATGTTGAGAACAGCTGAGGAAATACCAAGCACTGCCCACCAGTCGGAGCAAACTTTCTCATTTTACAGCTAAACAGTACACTACAAGATGTTTCTGAAAACATTTGAGGCGAGCAATAGGCATTACAGTAACAGAATATTGATTCATGTTTGCGAGTGATTGACAGCTGTCTCCGTTTAATGAACAGCCAATAGGAACGCTCCTTCTCTGAAATGACCTGTGATCTACCGTCACGGGCTAGATTTTTTAAAGCCTGAAAACAGAGCAATGAGGAGGTGCAGAAGTGTAGTTATCTTTCAGAACACTTGAATTACAATATGCTGAAATGTTACTATGGAATTTTAATGATGCCAAAAACATTCTGCCTAGTGCAGATTTAAGTACTGTAAATATCAGATACTTTTAGACTTTTACTCAAGTAATAATCTAATAGGTGTCTAACTTCTACTAAAGTCATTTTCTGGTTAGTAAATCTGTAATTTTACTCAAGTGTGGCTTTCAGGTACTTTATTCACCAATGGATGGGACCTCGATGCCGTGGCTTCACTGCCTGATCACTACTGCGCAGACTCTGGCTTTAAATTACATCAAAAGCGCAAAATGGTAGCGCCCGTATCCGGGATATTTGGCTTCACTTCTGGGGAGGAAGTGGGGACGCGTCGTCCATATTTATATACAGTCTATGATCTGAATTGCGTGCATAGTATTTAGCATCAAAACTACCAACTAGGTGCAAATTGAGATGAGAACTGCGATACGAAAGGAAAGGGCATTACCTTCTATGAATTTCCTCAAAAACCAAGTGACGAGACTTTCTCCAATGGAACAGGGTCGTCCTCGTCCTTATCGTTGTCGCATTTGGGTTGCGGCCAGTGAATGCTCTGGATCACGGTCTACTGGGGATCAAATACAAACATGTTTCATGCGAAGATTTAAACTCTTGTTAGATGCTGCAGAATGATCTTAAAATCGTACAGCATTGTTTGTAGATCTACACACACTGCTAACAGAGACCTAACAAATGAAATTACATGAAAGTCTTTGCAAACAAATACCAGCAATAACATAAATCCAATAAAGACACGAGGCAGCTTACCTGTGGGTTAAGCTCCTCATTCAACTCTCCTGAGAAAATCATGGGCCGGACATCTGGCCTGTTTGGAAGAAGCGGCCAGATTCCCTTTTCTTTAAGGCCTTTTCAGATCTGTTGAATAGGCTGCCTAACACGGTGAAGTACCTGCAAACAGAATTGACAGGACAGAAGGCAACATTTACATTGAGGCACTACTTTAATGGAAAGGCACCACAGGTATACAGCAGCATGAGTTACACCTCCAACCTCCAATAATATATCCTAATTTCTTAGGGGACGTTCACATGGCGTGTTTTTTCCGCCAACAAATCCATTGTTGTCTATGTAGACGCACGGCAGGTGCGCTCAAACGCGGGGGCGACACCATCGCGATGCGCAAGCGTTCCCAAGCGCTTATTTTTCAGGGCGCAGCAGCTGCACCCTGAGATAAAAATAGTTAAACTTTTGGAACGCTGCAGCACACACCGTGTGTCATCTGACAAGGAATAACCAATCACAGCCACATATCTTTTCTTTCTTCCGCAAATATCAGTCTGATAAATATATGGAGGAGAAGTTAATCATTTTAGTGCAGGACTGCCCAAAGCTCATCTGTCTCACGGACAGTTTTACTTGCTTCACCCTTTTCGTCCAAGAACGTCACAACATCCGGTTGAAAGGTCAGCCAAATTGACACATAAAAATCGAGCAGTATAGCTACTGTGAGGGATTGACGGTGCTGGAAATCTATTCATCGTTGTTTTGAGATTTAGTCAGTGAGGCTTACTGCTAAATAACCGCAACTTCATCATCATCATCATTGCAGCACGCAGGTTTTGGTGCTCATTAACGGCATCCGCGAAAGTAGCAAAACCCCCCAAAAACCTTGGATAAAAGGATGAAAGTGGCACGGCTGGCATTTTCCACACGTTTTTTAGACGCTACATGCGAACGGCCCCTTAGGCCCCGATCAGACAGAGTGCGTTATAGCAGCCTGGGGCGGCTTTTTGTAATTGTTTTCAATGAGATTGAAGCGTTTTGCGTGCTGCTTTTTGTGTTGCTGAGTGCCTCGCGTTTTTACAGGAGCGCCCTGAATGCCTCAAGTTGAAAAAAGTCAACTCAGAGCGGAAAAGCGCCCGACATCATTAGCCTTTTTTCTCATTGTGGTGACTTTTGCTGGTAGACCGAAGCTACTGTTTATGACTTTACCAACCGTAGTTACCATGATCTGAACAGAAAACAGCAGGAGGCAAATTAGTGTTGTACTTGAGTTGTTTTCATTAATTTAAACTGTACTATTAACTATTTGGTGGTCGCCTAGTAACATATAAAATAAAAAGATGCAGCAAACTGCAAAAAACGCTCTGATCGGGCATGTTCAACGCACTCGGTCGGATCAGGGCCTTAGACTGTCATGTTAACATTATATTGTTTCAGTAAGGTAATTTATAGAATGATTACCGTATGTGAAAGCAGTTCCTGGAACAGCCAGTCGTGATTGGTGGAGGATGGAACACGGAGATCCCAGGACAGTCAAAGATCAGTCACACTGGTGGTTTCTTCTGCATTCTCCAGCTAAAGCAGGTACACATTCACAAAAAGAGGAAAGAATTTAAGAATTATATGCAAAGTTGTCTGCGGGCAATCCACAAAAAAGGCAAAAGGTTTAATATAAATAGTAAGGGTGTAACGGTCGGTATACAAATTTCACAGCTCGGTATGTACCTCAATTTTGGGGTCACTGTTCGTTACATTTTTGGTACAATAGGGAAACTTTTTTTTTCATTTATTTAAAAAATATCAACATTCTACAGTTGCTCATTGGCAATAATTCTTACTTTAACAGTTAAAGCTCTCAAATACTGGCATATTGTTAATAATAAAAGATAAAATAACAGAAATGTCTGTATATAATGTAATGTAAATGTAACCCAGTTTCCCCCCGGGATCAATAAAGTTATTTCTGATTCTGTAATGCTCCATCATAAGACTCTGACCTGTTGATAATTCCTGAACTGAACTGCAGCTAGTGCTCGTTCATACACAACAGACTGACTGAAATACGAACATGAAGGCACATTGTAGTGGGGCGCAAAACACGTTGACCATGTGCTTTAAATCGGTATCCTTTACGATCGAGTGTGGTCGCATATGCAGCGATAAACATAATAATTTGTTACTTTGGCATGGCCTGAATCTGGAGTGGGAGTAGGGCTTGTCGATATGGGTTATAAATAATATCTTTAGACTATATCGCTATACATATTATATATCGGATCTATAACTGATAAATTATAGGTCCGATAAAAAAGTTGTAGTATAGTATGTCGAAATTTTCCCAAAAAAAAAAATTTGTATAGTATGTCATAATTTTCACGAAAAAAACGTCATAGTATAGTATGTCGAAATTTTCAAGAAAAAAATTCATAGTATTGTATGTCGTAATTTTCACGAAAGAAAAGTCATATTATATTATGTCGCAATTTTCACGAAAAAAACGTCATAGTATAGTATGTCGAAATTTTCACAAAAGAAACGTCATAGTATAGTATGTCGAAATTTTCAAGAAAAAAAGTCATAGTATTGTATTTCGAAATTTTCACGAAAGAAAAGTCATAGTATAGTATGTCGAAATTTTCAAGAAAAAAGTCATAGTATTGTATGTCGAAATTTTCACGAAAAAAGTCATAGTATTGTATGTCGAAATTTTCACGAAAGAAGTCATAGTATAGTATGTCGAAAAAATCACGAAAGAAAAGTCAGTATAGTATGTCGAAATTTTCAAGAAAAAAAGGCATAGTATAGTATGTCGAAATTTTCACGAAAGAAAAGTCATAGTATAGTTTGTCGAAATTTTCACGACAAAAAGTCATAGTATAGTTTGTCGAAATTTTGAAGAAAAAAAGTCATAGTATTGTATGTAGAAATTTTCACGAAAAAAACGTCATAGTATAGTATGTCGAAATTTTCACGAAAGAAAAGTCATAGTATAGTATGTCGAAATTTTCACGAAAGAAAAGTCATAGTATAGTATGTCGGAATTTTCACGAAAGAAAAGTCAGCATAGTATGTCGAAATTTTCACGAAAAAACGTCATAGTATAGTATGTCGAAATTTTCAAGAAAAAAAGTCATAGTATTGTATGTCGAAATTTTCAAGAAAGAAGTCATAGTATTGTATGTCGAAATTTTCACGAAAGAAGTCATAGTATAGTATGTCGAAATTTTCACGAAAAAAAAGTCGTAGTATAGTATGTCGAAATTTTAAAGAAAAAAAGTCATAGTATTGTATGTCGAAATTTTCACGAAAGAAAAGTCATAGTATAGTATGTCGAAATTTTCACGAAAAAAACGTCATACTATGTCGAAATTTTCACGAAAAAAATTCATAGTATTGTATGTCGAAATTTTCACGAAAGAAAATTCATAGTATTGTATGTCGAAATTTTCTTGAAAGAAAAGTCATAGTATTGTATGTCAATTTTCAGGAAAAAAACGTCATAGTATAGTATGTCGAAATTTTCAAGAAAAAGTCATAGTATTGTATGTATACATTTTCAAGAAAGAAAAGTCATAGTATTGTATGTCGAAATTTTCACGAAAAAAACGTCATAGTATATATAGTATGTCGAAATTTTCAAGAAAAAAAGTCATAGTATTGGATGTCGAAATTTTCACGAAAGAAAAGTCATAGTATAGTATGTCGAAATTTTCACGAAAGAAACGTCATAGTATAGTATGTCGAAATTTTCACGAAAAAAAACGTCATAGTATAGTATGTAGAAATTTTCACGAAAGAAAAGTCATAGTATTTTATGTCGAAATTTTCACGAAAGAAAAGTCATATTATTGTATGTCGAAATTTTTAAGAAAAAAAGTCATAGTATTGTACGTCGAAATTTTCAGGAAAGAAAGTCATAGTATAGTATGTAGAAATTTTCAAGAAAAAAAGTCATAGTATTGTATGTCATAATTTTCACGAAAAAAACGTCATAGTATAGTATGTCGAAATTTTCACGAAAAAAACGTCATAGTATAGTATGTCGAAATTTTCAAGAAAAAAGTTATAGTATTGTATGTCGAAATTTTCAAGAAAGAAAAGTCATAGTATTGTATGTCAATTTTCACGAAAAAAACGTCAGTATAGTATGTCGAAATTTTCAAGAAAAAAAGTCATAGTATTGTATGTCGAAATTTTCACGAAAGAAAAGTCAGTATTGTATGTCGAAATTTTCACGAAAGAAACGTCATAGTATAGTATGTCGAAATTTTCACGAAAAAAAGTCATAGTATTGTATGTCGAAATTTTCACGAAAAAAACGTCATAGTATAGTATGTCGAAATTTTCAAGAAAAAAGTCATAGTATTGTATGTCGAAATTTTCACGAAAGAAAAGTCATAGTATAGTATGTCGAAATTTTCACGAAAAAAATTCATAGTATTGTATGTCGAAATTTTCACGAAAGAAAATTCATAGTATTGTATGTCGAAATTTTCTCGAAAGAAAAGTCATAGTATTGTATGTCAATTTTCAGGAAAAAAACGTCATAGTATAGTGTGTCGAAATTTTCAAGAAAAAAAGTCATAGTATTGTATGTATAAATTTTCAAGAAAGAAAAGTCATAGTATTGTATGTCGAAATTTTCACGAAAAAAACGTCATAGTATATATAGTATGTCGAAATTTTCAAGAAAAAGTCATAGTATTGTATGTCGAAATTTTCACGAAAGAAAAGTCATAGTATAGTATGTCGAAATTTTCACGAAAGAAACGTCATAGTATAGTATGTCGAAATTTTCACGAAAAAAAACGTCATAGTATTGTATGTCAAGTTTCACGAAAAAAAACGTCATAGTATTGTACGTCGAAATTTTCAGGAAAGAAAGTCATAGTATAGTATGTAGAAATTTTCACGAAAGAAACGTCATAGTATAGTATGTCAATTTTCACGAAAGAAAAGTCATAGTATTGTATGTCGAAATTTTCACGAAAAAAAGTCATAGTATAGTATGTCGAAATTTTCACGAAAAAAAGTCATAGTATTGTATGTCGAAATTTTCACGAAAGAAAAGTCATAGTATAGTATGTCGAAATTTTCACGAAAAAAACGTCATAGTATAGTATGTCGAAATTTTCAAGAAAGAAAAGTCATAGTATTGTATGTCGAAATTTTCAAGAAAAAAGTCATAGTATTGTATGTCGAAATTTTCACGAAAGAAAAGTCATAGTATAGTATGTCGAAATTTTCAAGAAAAAGTCATAGTATTGTATGTCGAAATTTTCACGAAAGAAAAGTCATAGTATAGTATGTCGAAATTTTCACGAAAGAAACGTCATAGTATAGTATGTCGAAATTTTCACGAAAAAAAACGTCATAGTATAGTATGTAGAAATTTTCACGAAAGAAAAGTCAAAGTATTGTATGTCGAAATTTTCACGAAAAAAACGTCATAGTATAGTATGTCGAAATTTTCACGAAAAAAACGTCATAGTATAGTATGTCGAAATTTTTAAGAAAAAAGTTATATATTGTATGTCGAAATTTTCACGAAAGAAAAGTCATAGAATGGTATGTCGAAATTTTCACGAAAAAAGTCATAGTATAGTATGTCGAAATTTTCACGAAAAAAACGTCATCGTATAGTATGTCGAAATTTTCACAAAAGAAAAGTCATAGTATTGTATGTCGAAATTTTTACGAAAAAAAGTCATAGTATTTTATGTCAATTTTCACGAAAAAAAACGTCATAGTATTGTACGTCAAAATTTTCAGGAAAGAAAGTCATAGTATAGTATGTAGAAATTTTCACGAAAGAAACGTCAAAGTATTGTATGTCGAAATTTTCACGAAAAAAAGTCATAGTATAGTATGTCGAAATTTTCACGAAAAAAACGTCATAGTATAGTATGTCGAAATTTTCACGAAAAAAAGTAATAGCATTGTATGTCGAAATTTTCACGAAAGAAAAGTCATAGTATAGTATGTCGAAATTTTCACGAAAAAAACGTCATAGTATAGTATGTCGAAATTTTCAAGAAAGAAAAGTCATAGTATTGTATGTCGAAATTTTCAAGAAAAAAGTCATAGTATTGTATGTCGAAATTTTCACGAAAGAAAAGTCATAGTATAGTATGTCGAAATTTTCACGAAAAAAATTCATAGTATTGTATGTCGAAATTTTCTCGAAAGAAAAGTCATAGTATTGTATGTCAAAATTTTCAGGAAAAAAACGTCATAGTATAGTGTGTCGAAATTTTCAAGAAAAAAAGTCATAGTATTGTATGTCGAAATTTTCACGAAAGAAAAGTCATAGTATAGTATGTCGAAATTTTCACGAAAAAAAGTCATAGTATAGTATGTCGAAATTTTCACGAAAGAAAAGTCATAGTATTGTATGTCGAAATTTTCAAGAAAAAAGTCATAGTATTGTATGTCGAAATTTTCACGAAAGAAAAGTCATAGTATTGTATGTCGAAATTTTCACGAAAAAAACGTCATAGTATAGTATGTCGAAATTTTCACGAAAAAAACGTCATAGTATAGTATGTCGAAATTTTCAAGAAAGAAAAGTCATAGTATTGTATGTATACATTTTCAAGAAAGAAAAGTCATAGTATTGTATGTCGAAATTTTCACGAAAAAAACGTCATAGTATTGGATGTCGAAATTTTCACGAAAGAAAAGTCATAGTATAGTATGTCGAAATTTTCACAAGAAAAGTCATAGTATTGTACGTCTAAATTTTCACGAAAGAAAAGTCATAGTATAGTCTGTCGAAATTTTCACGAAAAAAAGTCATAGTATTGTATGTCGAAATTTTCACGAAAAAAACGTCATAGTATTGTATGTCGAAATTTTCAAGAAAAGTCATAGTATTGTATGTCGAAATTTTCACGAAAAAAAGTCATAGTATTGTATGTCGAAATTTTCACGAAAGAAAAGTCATAGTATAGTATGTCGAAATTTTCACGAAAGAAAAGTCATAGTATAGTATGTCGAAATTTTCACGAAAAAAAAGTCATAGTATTGTATGTCGAAATTTTCAAGAAAAAAAAGTCATAGTATAGTATGTCGAAATTTTCACGAAAAAAAGTCATAGTATTGTATGTCTAAATTTTCACGAAAGAAAAGTCATAGTATAGTATGTCGAAATTTTCACGAAAAAAAGTCATAGTATTGTATGTCGAAATTTTCACGAAAAAAAGTCATAGTATTGTATGTCGAAATTTTCACGAAAAAAACGTCATAGTATAGTATGTCGAAATTTTTAAGAAAAAAGTTATAGTATTGTATGTCGAAATTTTCACGAAAGAAAAGTCATAGTATTGTATGTCGAAATTTTCACGAAAAAAAGTCATAGTATTGTATGTCAAAATTTTCACGAAAAAAACGTCATAGTATAGTATGTCGAAATTTTCACAAAAGAAAAGTCATAGTATTGTATGTCGAAATTTTTACGAAAAAAAGTCATAGTATTTGTATGTCAAAATTTTCACGAAAAAAACGTCATAGTATTGTACGTCGAAATTTTCAGGAAAGAAAGTCATAGTATAGTATGTAGAAATTTTCAAGAAAGAAAGTCATAGTATTGTATGTCGAAATTTTCACGAAAAAAAAGTCATAGTATAGTATGTCGAAATTTTCACGAAAAAAACGTCATAGTATAGTATGTCGAAATTTTCACGAAAAAAAGTCATAGTATTGTATGTCGAAATTTTCACGAAAGAAAAGTCATAGTATAGTATGTCGAAATTTTCACGAAAAAACGTCATAGTATAGTATGTCGAAATTTTCAAGAAAAAAAGTCATAGTATTGTATGTCGAAATTTTCACGAAAAAAAGTCATAGTATTGTATGTCGAAATTTTCACGAAAAAACGTCATAGTATAGTATGTCGAAATTTTCACGAAACAAAAGTCATAGTATTGTATGTCGAAATTTTCACGAAACAAAAGTCATAGTATAGTATGTCGAAATTTTCACAAAAAAAACGTCAGTGTAGTATGTCGAAATTTTCAAGAAAAAAAGTCATAGTATTGTATGTAGAAATTTTCAAGAAAGAAGTCATAGTATTGTATGTCGAAATTTTCACGAAAAAAACGTCATAGTATAGTATGTCGAAATTTTCAAGAAAAAAAGTCATAGTATTGTATGTCGAAATTTTCACGAAAGAAAAGTCATAGTATAGTATGTCGAAATTTTCACGAAAGAAAAGTCATAGTATAGTATGTCGAAATTTTCACGAAAAAAACGTCATAGTATTGTATGTCGAAATTTTCACGAAAGAAAAGTCATAGTATTGTATGTCGAAATTTTCACGAAAAAAACGTCATAGTATAGTATGTCGAAATTTTCACGAAAAAAACGTCATAGTATAGTATGTCGAAATTTTCAAGAAAAAAGTTATAGTATTGTATGTCGAAATTTTCACGAAAGAAAAGTCATAGTATTGTATGTCGAAATTTTCACGAAAAAAAACGTCATAGTATAGTATGTCGAAATTTTCACGAAAAAAACGTCATAGTATAGTATGTCGAAATTTTCACAAAAAAAACGTCATAGTATTGTATGTCGAAATTTTTAAGAAAAAAATTCATAGTATTGTACGTCGAAATTTTCGCGAAAGAAAAGTCATAGTATTGTATGTTGAAATTTTCAAGAAAAAAAGTCATAGTATTGTATGTCTAAATTTTCACGAAAGAAAAGTCATAGTATAGTATGTCGAAATTTTCACGAAAGAAACGTCATAGTATTGTATGTCGAAATTTTCAAGAAAAAAAAGTCATAGTATTGTATGTCGAAATTTTCACGAAAAAAACGTCATAGTATTGTATGTCGAAATTTTCACGAAAGAAAAGTCATAGTATAGTATGTCGAAATTTTCACGAAAAAAACGTCATAGTATTGTATGTCGAAATTTTTAAGAAAAATGTTATAGTATTGTATGTCGAAATTTTCACGAAAAAAACGTCATAGTATAGTATGTCGAAATTTTCAAGAAAAAAAGTCATAGTATTGTATGTCGAAATTTTCACGAAAGAAAAGTCATAGTATAGTATGTCGAAATTTTCACGAAAAAAAGTCATAGTATAGTATGTCGAAATTTTCAAGAAAAAAAGTCATAGTATTGTATGTCGAAATTTTCACGAAAGAAAAGTCATAGTATAGTATGTCGAAATTTTCACGAAAAGAAGTCATAGTATTGTATGTCGAAATTTTCACGAAAAAAACGTCATAGTATAGTATGTCGAAATTTTTAAGAAAAGTTATATATTGTATGTCGAAATTTTCACGAAAGAAAAGTCATAGAATGGTATGTCGAAATTTTCACGAAAAAAACGTCATAGTATAGTATGTCGAAATTTTCACGAAAAAAACGTCATAGTATTGTATGTCGAAATTTTCACGAAAGAAAAGTCATAGTATTGTATGTCGAAATTTTCACGAAAAAAAGTCATAGTATTGTATGTCAATTTTCACGAAAAAAAACGTCATAGTATAGTATGTCGAAATTTTCACGAAAAAAAGTCATAGTATTGTACGTCTAGCTTTTCACGAAAGAAAAGTCATAGTATAGTATGTCGAAATTTTCACGAAAAAAAGTCATAGTATTGTATGTCGAAATTTTCAAGAAAAAAAAGTCATAGTATTGTATGTCGAAATTTTCACGAAAAAAAGTCATAGTATTGTATGTCGAAATTTTCACGAAAGAAAAGTCATAGTATTGTATGTCGAAATTTTCACGAAAAAAACGTCATAGTATAGTATGTCGAAATTTTCAAGAAAAAAAGTCATAGTATTGTATGTCGAAATTTTCACGAAAGAAAAGTCATAGTATTGTATGTCGAAATTTTCACGAAAAAAACGTCATAGTATAGTATGTCGAAATTTTCAAGAAAAAAAGTCATAGTATTGTATGTCGAAATTTTAACGAAAAAAAGTCATAGTATAGTATGTCGAAATTTTCACGAAAGAAACGTCATAGTATAGTATGTCGAAATTTTCAAGAAAAAAAGTCATAGTATTGTATGTCTAAATTTTCAAGAAAGAAAAGTCATAGTATTGTATGTCGAAATTTTCACGAAAAAAACGTCATAGTATTGTATGTCGAAATTTTCACGAAATAAAAGTCATAGTATAGTATGTCGAAATTTTCAAGAAAAAAGTCATAGTATTGTATGTCGAAATTTTCACGAAAGAAAAGTCATAGTATTGTATGTCGAAATTTTCACGAAAGAAAAGTCATAGTATTGTATGTCGAAATTTTCACGAAAAAAACGTCATAGTATAGTATGTCGAAATTTTCACGAAAAAAAGTCATAGTATTGTATGTCGAAATTTTCACGAAAAAAACGTCATAGTATAGTATGTCGAAATTTTCACGAAAAAAAGTCATAGTAAAAAACGTCATAGTAGTGTATGTCGAAATTTTCACGAAAAAAAAGTCATAGTATAGTATGTCGAAATTTTCACGAAAAAAAGTCATAGTATAGTATGTCGAAATTTTCACGAAAAAAAGTCATAGTATTGTATGTCGAAATTTTCACGAAAAAAAGTCATAGTATTGTATGTCGAAATTTTCACGAAAAAAAGTCATAGTATAGTATGTCGAAATTTTCACGAAAAAAAGTCATAGTATAGTATGTCGAAATTTTCACGAAAAAAAGTCATAGTATAGTATGTCGAAATTTTCACGAAAGAAAAGTCATAGTATAGTATGTCGAAATTTTCACGAAAAAAAGTCATAGTATAGTATGTCGAAATTTTCACGAAAGAAAAGTCATAGTATAGTATGTCGAAATTTTCACGAAAAAAAGTCATGGTATTGTATGTCGAAATTTTCACGAAAAAAAGTCATAGTATTGTATGTCGAAATTTTTACGAAAAAAAGTCATAGTATAGTATGTTGAAATTTTCACGAAAAAAAGTCATAGTATAGTATGTCGAAATTTTCACGAAAGAAAAGTCATAGTATTGTATGTCGGAATTTTTACGAAAAAAAGTCATAGTATGGTATGTCGACATTTTTACGGAAAAAAGTCATAGTAAAGTATGTCGAAATTTTCACGAAAGAAAAGTCATAGTATTGTATGTCGAAATTTTCACGAAAAAAAGTCATAGTATAGTATGTCGAAATTTTCACGAAAAAAAGTCATAGTATTGTATGTCGAAATTTTCACGAAAAAAAGTCATAGTATGTATGTCGAAATTTTCACGAAAGAAAAGTCATAGTATTGTATGTCGAAATTTTCACGAAAAAAAGTCATAGTATTGTATGTCGAAATTTTCACGAAAAAAAGTCATAGTATTGTATGTCGAAATTTTCACGAAAAAAACGTCATAGTATTGTATGTCGAAATTTTCACGAAAGAAAAGTCATAGTATAGTATGTCGAAATTTTCACGAAAAAAAGTCATAGTATTGTATGTCGAAATTTTCACGAAAGAAAAGTCATAGTATTGTATGTCAATTTTCACGAAAAAAAAGTCATAGTATAGTATGTTGAAATTTTCACGAAAAAAAGTCATAGTATTGTATGTCGAAATTTTCAAGAAAGAAAAGTCATAGTATTGTATGTCGAAATTTTCACGAAAGAAAAGTCATAGTATAGTATGTCGAAATTTTCACGAAAAAAAGTCATAGTATTGTATGTCGAAATTTTCACGAAAAAAAGTCATAGTATTGTATGTCGAAATTTTCACGAAAAAAACGTCATAGTATTGTATGTCGAAATTTTCACGAAAGAAAAGTCATAGTATTGTATGTCGAAATTTTCACGAAAAAAACGTCATAGTATAGTATGTCGAAATTTTCACGAAAAAAAGTCATAGTATTGTATGTCGAAATTTTCACGAAAAAAAGTCATAGTATTGTATGTCGAAATTTTCACGAAAGAAAAGTCATAGTATTGTATGTCGAAATTTTCACGAAAAAAAGTCATAGTATTGTATGTCGAAATTTTCACGAAAAAAACGTCATAGTATAGTATGTCGAAATTTTCACGAAAAAAACGTCATAGTATAGTATGTCGAAATTTTCAAGAAAAAAAGTCATAGTATTGTATGTCGAAATTTTCACGAAAGAAAAGTCATAGTATTGTATGTCGAAATTTTCACGAAAAAAACGTCATAGTATAGTATGTCGAAATTTTCACGAAAAAAAGTCATAGTATTGTATGTCTAAATTTTCACGAAAGAAAAGTCATAGTATTGTAATGTCGAAATTTTCACGAAAAAAACGTCATAGTATAGTAAGGTCGAAATTTTCACGAAAGAAACGTCATAGTATAGTATGTCGAAATTTTCCACGAAAAAAGTCATAGTATTGTATGTCCGAAATTTTCACGAAAAAAAAGTCATAGTATAGTATGTCGAAATTTTTACGAATAAAATTCATAGTATTGTAGTCGAAATTTTCACGAAGAAGAAGTCAGTATATTGTATGTCGAATTTTTCACGAAAAAAACGTCATAGTATAGTATGTCGAAATTTTTCCAAGAAAAAAAGTCATAGTATTGTATGTCGAAATTTCAAAGAAAGAAAGTCATAGTATAGTATGTAGAAATTTTCACGAAAGAAAAAGTCATAGTATTGTATGTCGAAATTTTCACGAAAAAAAGTCATAGTATAGTATGTCGAAATTTTCACGAAAAAAAGTCATAGTATTGTATGTCGAAATTTTCAGAAAGAAAAGTCATAGTATTGTATGTCGAAATTTTCACGAAAAAAAGTCATAGGTATTGTATTCGAATTTTCACGAAAAAAAACGTCATAGTATAGTATGTCGAAATTTTCACGAAAAAACGTCATAGTATTGTATGTAGAAATTTTCAAGAAAGAAAAGTCATAGTATTGTATGTCGAAATTTTCACGAAAGAAAAGTCATAGTATAGTATGTCGAAATTTTCACGAAAAGAAGTCATAGTATTGTATGTCGAAATTTTCACGAAAAAAACGTCAGTGTTGTATGTCGAAATTTTCACGAAAGAAAAGTCATAGTATAGTATGTCGAAATTTTCACGAAAGAAACGTCAAAGTATTGTATGTCGAAATTTTCACGAAAAAAACGTCATAGTATAGTATGTCGAAATTTTCACGAAAAAAACGTCATAGTATAGTATGTCGAAATTTTCACGAAAAAAAGTCATAGCATTGTATGTCGAAATTTTCACGAAAAAAAGTCATAGTATTGTATGTCGAAATTTTCACGAAAAAAAGTCATAGTATTGTATGTCGAAATTTTCACGAAAGAAAAGTCATAGTATTGTATGTCGAAATTTTCAGGAAAGAAAGTCATAGTATAGTATGTAGAAATTTTCACGAAAAAAAGTCATAGTATAGTATGTCGAAATTTTCACGAAAAAATGTCATAGTATAGTATGTCGAAATTTTCAAGAAAAAAGTTATAGTATTGTATGTCGAAATTTTCACGAAAGAAAAGTCATAGAATGGTATGTCGAAATTTTCACGAAAAAAACGTCATAGTATAGTATGTCGAAATTTTCACGAAAAAAACGTCATAGTATAGTATGTCGAAATTTTCACAAAAGAAAAGTCATAGTATTGTATGTCGAAATTTTTACGAAAAAAAGTCATAGTATTGTATGTCAATTTTCACGAAAAAAAACGTCATAGTATTGTAAGTCGAAATTTTCAGGAAAGAAAGTCATAGCATAGTATGTAGAAATTTTCACGAAAGAAAAGTCATAGTATTGTATGTCGAAATTTTCACGAAAAAAAGTCATAGTATTGTATGTCGAAATTTTCACGAAAGAAAAGTCATAGTATTGTATGTCGAAATTTTCACGAAAAAAACGTCATAGTATAGTATGTCGAAATTTTCACGAAAGAAAAGTCATAGTATAGTATGTCGAAATTTTCACAAAAAAAACGTCATAGTATAGTATGTCGAAATTTTCAAGAAAAAGTCATAGTATTGTACGTCTAAATTTTCACGAAAGAAAAGTCATAGTATAGTATGTCGAAATTTTCACGAAAAAAACGTCATAGTATTGTATGTCGAAATTTTCAAGAAAGAAAAGTCATAGTATTGTATGTCGAAATTTTCACGAAAAAAACGTCATAGTATAGTATGTCGAAATTTTCACGAAAAAAAGTCATAGTATTGTATGTCGAAATTTTCACGAAAAAAAGTCATAGTATTGTATGTCGAACTTTTCACGAAAGAAAAGTCATAGTATAGTATGTCGAAATTTTCACAAAAAAAACGTCATAGTATTGTATGTCGAAATTTTCACGAAAAAAAGTCATAGTATTGTATGTCGAAATTTTCACGAAAAAAAGTCATAGTATTGTATGTCGAACTTTTCACAAAAGAAAAGTCATAGTATTGTATGTCGAAATTTTCACGAAAAAAAGTCATAGTATAGTATGTCGAAATTTTCACGAAAAAAACGTCATAGTATAGTATGTCGAAATTTTCACGAAAAAAGTCATAGTATTGTATGTCGAAATTTTCACGAAAAAAAGTCATAGTATTGTATGTCGAAATTTTCACGAAAGAAAAGTCATAGTATTGTATGTCGAAATTTTCAAGAAAAAAAGTCATAGTATTGTATGTCGAAATTTTCACGAAAAAAAGTCATAGTATTGTATGTCGAAATTTTCACGAAAAAAAGTCATAGTATTGTATGTCGAAATTTTCAGGAAAGAAAGTCATAGTATTGTATGTAGAAATTTTCACGAAAGAAAAGTCATAGTATTGTATGTCGAAATTTTCACGAAAAAAAGTCATAGTATAGTATGTCGAAATTTTCACGAAAAAAAGTCATAGTATAGTATGTCGAAATTTTCAAGAAAAAAAGTCATAGTATTGTATGTCGTAATTTTCACGAAAGAAAAGTCATAGTATTGTATGTCGAAATTTTCACGAAAAAAACGTCATAGTATTGTATGTCGAAATTTTCACGAAAAAAACGTCATAGTATTGTATGTCGAAATTTTCAAGAAAGAAAAGTCATAGTATTGTATGTCGAAATTTTCACGAAAAAAACGTCATAGTATAGTATGTCGAAATTTTCAAGAAAAAAAGTCATAGTATTGTATGTCTAAATTTTCACGAAAAAAAAGTCATAGTATAGTATGTCGAAATTTTCACGAAAAAAAGTCATAGTATTGTATGTCGAAATTTTCACGAAAAAAAGTCATAGTATTGTATGTCGAAATTTTCAAGAAAGAAAAGTCATAGTATTGTATGTCGAAATTTTCACGAAAAAAAGTCATAGTATAGTATGTCGAAATTTTCAAGAAAAAAGTCATAGTATAGTATGTCGAAATTTTCACGAAAAAAAGTCATAGTATTGTATGTCGAAATTTTCACGAAAAAAAGTCATAGTATTGTATGTCGAAATTTTCACGAAAGAAAAGTCATAGTATAGTATGTCGAAATTTTTAAGAAAAAAAGTCATAGTATTGTATGTCGAAATTTTCACGAAAAAAAGTCATAGTATTGTATGTCGAAATTTTCACGAAAAAAAGTCATAGTATTGTATGTCGAAATTTTCACGAAAGAAAAGTCATAGTATAGTATGTCGAAATTTTCACGAAAAAAACGTCATAGTATAGTATGTCGAAATTTTCACGAAAAAAAGTCATAGTATTGTATGTCGAAATTTTCACGAAAGAAAAGTCATAGTATTGTATGTCGAAATTTTCACGAAAAAAACGTCATAGTATAGTATGTCGAAATTTTCAAGAAAAAAAGTCATAGTATTGTATGTAAATTTTCACGAAAGAAAAGTCATAGTATTGTATGTCGAAATTTTCACGAAAGAAAAGTCATAGTATTGTATGTCAATTTTCACGAAAAAAAAGTCATAGTATAGTATGTTGAAATTTTCAAGAAAAAAAGTCATAGTATTGTATGTCTAAATTTTCAAGAAAGAAAAGTCATAGTATTGTATGTCGAAATTTTCACGAAAAAAAGTCATAGTATTGTATGTCGAAATTTTCACGAAAAAAAGTCATAGTATTGTATGTCGAAATTTTCAAGAAAGAAAAGTCATAGTATTGTATGTCTAAATTTTCACGAAAGAAAAGTCATAGTATAGTATGTCGAAATTTTCACGAAAAAGTCATAGTATTGTATGTCGAAATTTTCACGAAAAAAAGTCATAGTATTGTATGTCGAACTTTTCACGAAAGAAAAGTCATAGTATAGTATGTCGAAATTTTTAAGAAAAAAATTCATAGTATTGTATGTCGAAATTTTCACGAAAGAAAAGTCATAGTATTGTATGTCGAAATTTTCACGAAAGAAAAGTCATAGTATTGTATGTCGAAATTTTCACGAAAAAAACGTCATAGTATTGTATGTCGAAATTTTCAAGAAAAAAGTCATAGTATTGTATGTCGAAATTTTCACGAAAGAAAAGTCATAGTATTGTATGTCGAAATTTTCAAGAAAAAAGTTATAGTATTGTATGTCGAAATTTTCACGAAAAAAAGTCATAGTATAGTATGTCGAAATTTTCACCAAAGAAAAGTCATAGTATTTTATGTCGAAATTTTCACGAAAGAAAAGTCATAGTATTGTATGTCGAAATTTTCACGAAAAAAAGTCATAGTATTGTATGTCGAAATTTTCACGAAAAAAAGTCATAGTATTGTATGTCGAAATTTTCACGAAAGAAAAGTCATAGTATTGTATGTCGAAATTTTCACGAAATAAAAGTCATAGTATAGTATGTCGAAATTTTCACGAAAAAAAGTCATAGTATTGTATGTCGAAATTTTCACGAAAAAAACGTCATAGTATAGTATGTCGAAATTTTCAAGAAAAAAAGTCATAGTATTGTATGTCGAAATTTTCACGAAAAAAAGTCATAGTATTGTATGTCGAAATTTTCACGAAAAAAACGTCATAGTATAGTATGTCGAAATTTTCACGAAAAAAAGTCATAGTATTGTATGTCGAAATTTTCACGAAAAAAAGTCATAGTATTGTATGTCGAAATTTTCACGAAAAAAAGTCATAGTATTGTATGTCGAAATTTTCACGAAAAAAAGTCATAGTATTGTATGTCGAAATTTTCACGAAAAAAAGTCATAGTATTGTATGTCGAAATTTTCACGAAAAAAACGTCATAGTATAGTATGTCGAAATTTTCACGAAAAAAAGTCATAGTATTGTATGTCGAAATTTTCACGAAAGAAAAGTCATAGTATTGTATGTCGAAATTTTCACGAAAAAAAGTCATAGTATTGTATGTCGAAATTTTCACGAAAAAAAGTCATAGTATTGTATGTCGAAATTTTCACGAAAAAAAGTCATAGTATAGTATGTCGAAATTTTCACGAAAAAAAGTCATAGTATTGTATGTCGAAATTTTCACGAAAAAAAGTCATAGTATAGTATGTCGAAATTTTCACGAAAAAAAGTCATAGTATTGTATGTCGAAATTTTCACGAAAGAAAAGTCATAGTATTGTATGTCGAAATTTTCACGAAAAAAAGTCATAGTATTGTATGTCGAAATTTTCACGAAAAAAACGTCATAGTATTGTATGTCGAAATTTTCAAGAAAAAAGTCATAGTATTGTATGTCGAAATTTTCACGAAAGAAAAGTCATAGTATTGTATGTCGAAATTTTCACGAAAGAAAAGTCATAGTATTGTATGTCGAAATTTTCACGAAAAAAACGTCATAGTATAGTATGTCGAAATTTTCACGAAAAAAAGTCATAGTATTGTATGTCGAAATTTTCACGAAAAAAAAGTCATAGTATTGTATGTCGAAATTTTCACGAAAAAAAGTCATAGTATTGTATGTCGAAATTTTCACGAAAAAAACGTCATAGTATTGTATGTCGAAATTTTCACGAAAAAAAGTCATAGTATTGTATGTCGAAATTTTCACGAAAGAAAAGTCATAGTATTGTATGTCGAAATTTTCACGAAAAGAAAGTCATAGTATTGTATGTCGAAATTTTCACGAAAAAAACGTCATAGTATAGTATGTCGAAATTTTCACGAAAAAAACGTCATAGTATTGTATGTCGAAATTTTCACGAAAGAAAAGTCATAGTATTGTATGTCGAAATTTTCACGAAAAAAACGTCATAGTATAGTATGTCGAAATTTTCACGAAAAAAACGTCATAGTATTGTATGTCGAAATTTTCACGAAAAAAAGTCATAGTATTGTATGTCGAAATTTTCACGAAAGAAAAGTCATAGTATTGTATGTCGAAATTTTCACGAAAAAAAGTCATAGTATTGTATGTCGAAATTTTCACGAAAAAAACGTCATAGTATAGTATGTCGAAATTTTCACGAAAAAAAGTCATAGTATTGTATGTCGAAATTTTCACGAAAGAAAAGTCATAGTATTGTATGTCGAAATTTTCACGAAAAAAAGTCATAGTATTGTATGTCGAAATTTTCACGAAAAAAAGTCATAGTATTGTATGTCGAAATTTTCACGAAAAAAAGTCATAGTATTGTATGTCGAAATTTTCACGAAAAAAAGTCATAGTATTGTATGTCGAAATTTTCACGAAAAAAAGTCATAGTATTGTATGTCGAAATTTTCACGAAAAAAAGTCATAGTATTGTATGTCGAAATTTTCACGAAAAAAAGTCATAGTATTGTATGTCGAAATTTTCACGAAAAAAAGTCATAGTATAGTATGTCGAAATTTTCACGAAAAAAAGTCATAGTATTGTATGTCGAAATTTTCACGAAAAAAAGTCATAGTATTGTATGTCGAAATTTTCACGAAAAAAAGTCATAGTATTGTATGTCGAAATTTTCACGAAAAAAAGTCATAGTATTGTATGTCGAAATTTTCACGAAAAAAAGTCATAGTATTGTATGTCTAAATTTTCAAGAAAGAAAAGTCATAGTATTGTATGTCGAAATTTTCACAAAAAAAAAAGTCATAGTATTGTATGTCGAAATTTTCACGAAAAAAAAGTCATAGTATAGTATGTCGAAATTTTCACAAAAAAAAAGTCATAGTATTGTATGTCGAAATTTCACGAAAGAAAAGTCATAGTATAGTCTGTCGAAATTTTCACGAAAAAAAGTCATAGTATTGTATGTCGAAATTTTCACGAAAAAAACGTCATAGTATTGTATGTCGAAATTTTCAAGAAAACTCATAGTATTGTATGTCGAAATTTTCACGAAAAAAACGTCATAGTATAGTATGTCGAAATTTTCACGAAAGAAAAGTCATAGTATTGTATGTCGAAATTTTCACGAAAGAAAAGTCATAGTATAGTCTGTCGAAATTTCACGAAAGAAAGTCATAGTATTGTATGTCGAAATTTTCACGAAAAAACGGTCATAGTATAGTATGTCGAAATTTTCACTAAAAAAAGTCATAGTATTGTATGTCGAAATTTTCACGAAAAAAACGTCATAGTATTGTATGTCGAAATTTTCAAGAAAACTCATAGTATTGTATGTCGAAATTTTCACGAAAAAAACGTCATAGTATAGTATGTCGAAATTTTCAAGAAAAAAAGTCATAGTATTGTATGTAAATTTTCACGAAAGAAAAGTCATAGTATAGTATGTCGAAATTTCACGAAAAGAACGTCATAGTATTGTATGTCGAAATTTCACGAAAAAAAAACGTCAAGTATAGTATGTCGAAAATTTTCACGAAAAAAGTCATAGTATTGTATGTCGAAATTTTTACAAAAGCAGTCATAGTATTGTATGTCGAATTTTTCACGAAAAAAAACGTCATAGTATGGATGTCAATTTTCACGAAAAAAAGTCATAGTATTGTATGTCGACTTTCACGAGAAAAAGTCATAGTATAGTATGTCGAGATTTTCACGAAAGAAAAACGTCCATAGTATTGTATGTCGAAATTTTTAAGAAAAAAAGTCTAGTATTGTATGTAAAATTTTTACAAAAAAAATTAGTATTGTATGTGAAATTTTCACGAAAAAAACATGTAAGTATTCGAAATTTTCAAAAAAAATATAGTATTGTTTAAAAATTTTTTAAAAAAAGTTAGAATTTTGAAATTTTCAAGAAAAAAATCATATATTGTATGCGAAATTTTCAAAAAAAAGTCATAGTATTGTATGTGAAATTTTAGAAAAAAAGTATTAATTTTTAAAATTTTTCAAAAAAAAGTCATAATTTATGGAAATTTTCAAAAAAAAAGTCATAGTTTTGTATTAAATTTTAAGAAAAAAAATTTTTTGTATGAAATTTTCACAAAAAAAGTCATAGTATGTATGTCGAAATTTTCCAAAAAAATCATAGAAGTATTCGAAATTTTAAAAAAAAAGTATAGTATTGTATGTAAATTTTCAAAAAAAAAGTATGTATTGTTGAAAATTTTTACAAAAAAAAATATATTGTATGTCAAATTTTCAAAAAAAACGTCATAGTATTTATGTCGAAATTTTCACGAAAAAAAGTCATGTATTGTATGTCGAAATTTCACGAAAAGAAAGTCATAGTATTGTATGTCGAAATTTTAACGAAAAAAAGTCATAGTATTGGATGTCTAATTTTCCCGAAAAAAAGTCATAGTATTGTATGTCGAAATTTTCACGAAAAAAACGTCATAGTATTGTATGTCGAAATTTTCAAGAAAGAAACGTCATAGTATTGTATGTCGAAATTTTCAAGAAAGAAAAGTCATAGTATTGTATGTCTAAATTTTCACGAAAGAAAAGTCATAGTATAGTATGTCGAAATTTTCACGAAAAGAAGTCATAGTATTGTATGTCTAAATTTTCACGAAAAAAACGTCATAGTTTAGTATGTCGAAATTTTCACAAAAAGTCATAGCTATTAGTATGTCGATAATTTTTAAGAAAAAAGTCTATATTGTATGTCGAAATTTTCACGAAAAAAATTCATAGTATTGTATCGAAATTTTCCAAAAAAAAATTTGTATTGTATGTAAAATTTTTAAAAAAAAGTCATAGTATTGTATGTCGAAATTTTCACGAAAAAAAACATAGTATAGTATTTGAAATTTTCAAAAAAAAATTTTATAATGTCGAAATTTTCAAAAAAATAGTTTGTGAAATTTTAAGAAAAAAAAATATTTATGAAAATTTTCAAAAAAAACATAGTATTGTATGTGAAATTTTAAAAAAAGTATAGTATTGTATGTCGAAATTTTCACGAAAAAAAGTTAGTATTGTATGTCGAAATTTTCACGAAAAAAAGTATAATTTTTATGGAAATTTTCAAAAAAAGTATAGTATTGTATGTGAAATTTTCAAAAAAAATATAGTAGTAAATTTTTAAAAAAAAGTCATAGTATTTATGCGAAATTTTCAGAAAAAAAATAGTATTGTTTAAAATTTTCACGAAAAAAAACATAGTATAGTATGTAAATTTTCCCAAAAAAAAGTCATAGTATTGTATGTTAAATTTTCAGAAAAAAAGTCATAGTATAGTATGTCGAAATTTTCACGAAAAAAATCATAGTATTGTATGTCGAAATTTTCACGAAAAAAAGTCATAGTATAGTATGTCGAAATTTTCACGAAAAAAAGTCAAGTATTTATGTAATTTTCAAAAAAAACGTCATATTTTAAAGTCGAATTTTAAAAAAAAGTAAGTATTGTTGAATTTTCCAAAAAAAAATCAATATGTATTGAAATTTTAGAAAAAAAGTCATAGTATTTATGAATTTTCAAAAAAAAAGTCATAGTATGTCAAATTTTCCCAAAAAAAGTCATAGTATTGATGTAAATTTTTAGAAAAAAACATAGTATTGTATGAAAATTTTTAAAAAAAAAGTCATAGTATTGTAAATTTTCAAAAAAAAGTCATAGTATTGATGTAAATTTTACGAAAAAAAATAGTATTTGTAAATTTTCAAAAAAAATCATATATTGTATTTTTTCAAAAAAAAGTCATAATTGTAGTAAATTTTCAGAAAGAAAAATAGTATAGTAGTAAATTTTAAAAAAAAGTCATAGTATTGTAGTAAATTTTCAAAAAAAAAAATTTATTTGGAAATTTTCAAAAAAAAATCAGTATAATGTGAAATTTTAAAAAAAAAATAATATGTATGTCGAAATTTTAAAAAAAGTATAGTATTGTATGTAAATTTACGAAAAAAAGTATATATAGTATGTGAAATTTTACGAAAAAAAGTTATATTGTATGTCGAAATTTTCACGAAAAAAAGTCATAGTATTGTATGTCGAAATTTTCAAGAAAAAAAGTCATAGTATTGTATGTCGAAATTTTCACGAAAAAAAATTTTTATATGTGAAATTTTCAAAAAAAGTCATAGTATTGTATGTCAAATTTTAGAAAAAATCATAGTATTTTGTCGAAATTTTCACGAAAAAAAGTCATAGTATTGTATGTCGAAATTTTAAAAAAAAAATTAAATTTTTTAAATTTTAAAAAATATTATTGTATTAAATTTTAAAAAAAAAAAACATAGTATGTATTAAATTTTTTAAAAAAAAAAAATTATGTAGGTTTTAAAAAAAAAAAGTTTTTGTTTTAAAAAAAAAAATTATTTTGGAAAATTTTGAAAAAAAATTTTTTTTGGTTTTAAAAAAAAAAAAAAATTTTTTGTTTTAAAAAAAAATTTAAGTATTGTTTTAAAAAAAATTTTTTAAAAAAAAAAAAGTCATAGTATTGTATGTCGAAATTTTCACGAAAAAAAAAAATTTTTTCGAAATTTTCACGAAAAAAAGTCAAATATGTATGTCGAAATTTTCAAAAAAAAACTAGTATTGTATGTCGAAATTTTAAAAAAAAATCATAGTAGTATGTCGAAATTTTCAAAAAAAAATCATAGTTTGTATTCGAAATTTTAAAAAAAAATCATAGTATTGTATGTCGAAATTTTCACGAAAAAAAGTCATAGTATTGTATGTCGAAATTTTCACGAAAAAAAGTCATAGTATTGTATGTCGAAATTTTCACGAAAAAAAGTCATAATTTTATGTCGAAATTTTCACGAAAAAAAGTCATAGTATGTATGTCGAAATTTTAAAAAAAGTCAAGTATTTTATGTCGAAATTTTACGAAAAAAAGTCATAGTATATATGTCAAATTTTAAAAAAAAAAAGTATGTATGTAAAATTTCCCAAAAAAAAAGTATTGTATGTGAAATTTTCCAAAAAAAAAAGTTAAATATGTGAAATTTTCCAAAAAAAAAGTTAGTATGTGAAATTTTAAAAAAAAAAAGTATTGTATGTAAAATTTTGAAAAAAAAAGAAGTATGAAAATTTTTTCCCAAAAAAAAAAAAAAATTTTTGTATGTGAAATTTTAAAAAAAAAAGTATGTAAATTTTTTTTTTTTTAAAAAAAAAAAAATTAAATTTTTTGTCGAAATTTTTTACGAAAAAAAAAAATAGTATTGATGGAAATTTGAAAAAAAGTATGTATGTATTCGAAATTTTACGAAAAAAACGAAGTTGTATTTTTTTAAAAAAAAATTTTTAAAAAAGTCAAAATTTTTAAAAAAAAAAATTTTTAAAAATTTTAAAAAAATTAAAAAAAATTTTGAAAAAATTAAAAGTCAAAAATTTTAAAAAAAAAAAAGAAGTCAAAAATTTTAAAAAAAAAAATTTAAAGTATGTCAAATTTTAAAAAAAAATTAGTATTGTATGTCAAATTTTCCAAAAAAAATCATAGTATTGTATGTCGAAATTTTCACAAAAAAAAAAGTATTGTATGAAATTTTCCAAAAAAAAGTCATAGTATGTATGTCAAATTTTAAAAAAAAAAGTATGTAAATTTTCCAAAAAAAAAAAGAAAAGTCAAATTTTTAAGAAAAAATTTTAAAGTATTAAATTTTCGAAAAAAAAAAGTATAGTATGAAATTTTAAAAAAAGTCATAGTATTGTATGTCGAAATTTTAAAAAAAAAATCATAGTATGTATGTCGAAATTTTCACGAAAAAAAGTTTAAAAGTATGTGAAATTTTAAAAAAAAAAGTATGTATGTGAAATTTTAAAAAAAAGTATTGTAGTAAATTTTAAAAAAAAAAAGTATGTAGTGAAATTTTAAAAAAAAAGTATGTATTGAAAATTTTAAAAAAAGAAGTATGTATAAAAATTTTTCGAAAAATCAAATTTTATTAAATTTTAAAAAAAAAAAAAAAAAGTCAATTTTAAAAAAAACAATTTTACGAAAAAAAAAACGTCATAGTATAGAATGTCGAAATTTTCAAGAAAAAAAGTCATAGTATTGTATGTCTAAATTGTCACGAAAGAAAAGTCATAGTATAGTATGTCGAAATTTTCACGAAAAAAAGTCATAGTATTGTATGTCGAAATTTTCACGAAAAAAAACGTCATAGTATAGTATGTCGAAATTTTCACGAAAAAAACGTCAGTATAGTATGTCGAAATTTTCACGAAAAAAAGTCATAGTATTGTATGTCGCAATTTTCACGAAACAGAAGTCATAGTATAGTATGTCGAAATTTTCACAAAAAAAACGTCAGTGTAGTATGTCGAAATTTTTAAGAAAAAAGTCATAGTAATGTATGTTGAAATTTTCAGGAAAGAAAGTCATAGTATAGTATGTAGAAATTTTCACGAAAGAAAAGTCATAGTATAGTATGTCGAAATTTTCACGAAAGAAACGTCATAGTATAGTATGTCGAAATTTTTAAGAAAAAAGTTATAGTATTGTATGTCGAAATTTTCACAAAAGAAAAGTCATAGTATTGTATGTCAAAATTTTCACGAAAAAAACGTCATAGTATAGTATGTCGAAATTTTCAAGAAAAAGTCATAGTATTGTATGTCTAAATTTTCAAGAAAGAAAAGTCATAGTATTGTATGTCGAAATTTTCACGAAAAAAACATCATAGTATAGTATGTAGATTAATTTTGTGGAAAAAAAAGTCATGTCAATTTTCATGAAAAAAAAAAAGTCATACTATAGTGTGTCGAAAATTTTCATGAAAAAATGTCATAGTATAGAATGTCGAAAATTTTAATGGAAAATGTCATAGTATAGTATGTATATTAATTTTGTGGAAAAAAAACTCGTCGAAAATTTTCATGAAAAAAAAAAAGTCATACTATAGTGTGTCGAAAATTTTCATGAAAAAATGTCATAGTATAGACTGTCGAAAATTTTAATGGGAAACGTCATAGTATAGTATGTAGATTAATTTTGTGGAAAAAAAACTCATGTCGAAAATTTTAATGGAAAAAAAAGAAGTCATACTATAGTGTGTCGAAAATTTTCATGAAAAAATGTCATAGTATAGAATGTCGAAAATTTTAATGGGAAACGTCATAGTATAGTATGTAGATCAATTTTGTGGAAAAAAAACTCGTCGAAAATTTTCATGAAAAAAAAAAAGTCATACTATAGTATGTCGAAAATTTTCATGAAAAAAAAAAGTCATACTATAGTATGTCGAAAATTTTCATGAAAAAATGTCATAGTATAGAATGTCGAACATTTTCATAGAAAACGTCATAGTATAGTATGTAGATTAATTTTGTGGAAAAAAACTCATGTCAAAAATTTCATGAAAAAAAAAAAGTCATACTATAGTGTCGAAAATTTTCATGAAAAAATGTCACAGTATAGAATGTCGAAAATTTTAATGGGAAACGTCATAGTATAGTATGTAGATTAATTTTGTGAAAAAAAACTCATGTCGAAAATTTTCATGAAAAAAAAAAGTCATACTATAGTGTGTCGAAAATTTTCAAGAAAAAATGTCATAGTTTAGAATAGCGAAAATTTTAATGGGAAACGTCATAGTATAGTATGTAGATTAATTTTGTGGAAAAAAAACTCATGTCGAAAATTTTCATGAAAAGAAAAAAGTCATACTATAGTATGTCGAAAATTTTCATGAAAAAATGTCATAGTATAGAATGTCGAAAATTTTCATGTAAAAAATCATAGTATAGTATGTAGATTAATTTTGTGGAAAAAAAACTTATGTCGAAAATTTTCATGGAAAAAAAAAAAGTCATACGATAGTGTCGAAAATTTCATAAAAAAAACGTCATAGTATAGAATGTCGAAATTTTCAAGAAAAAAAGTCATAGTATTGTATGTCTAAATTGTCACGAAAGAAAAGTCATAGTATAGTATGTCGAAATTTTCACGAAAAAAAGTCATAGTATTGTATGTCGAAATTTTCACGAAAAAAACGTCATAGTATAGTATGTCGAAATTTTCACGAAAAAAACGTCAGTATAGTATGTCGAAATTTTCACGAAAAAAAGTCATAGTATTGTATGTCGCAATTTTCACGAAACAAAAGTCATAGTATAGTATGTCGAAATTTTCACAAAAAAAACGTCAGTGTAGTATGTCGAAATTTTTAAGAAAAAAAGTCATAGTAATGTATGTTGAAATTTTCAGGAAAGAAAGTCATAGTATAGTATGTAGAAATTTTCACGAAAGAAAAGTCATAGTATAGTATGTCGAAATTTTCACGAAAGAAACGTCATAGTATAGTATGTCGAAATTTTTAAGAAAAAAGTTATAGTATTGTATGTCGAAATTTTCACAAAAGAAAAGTCATAGTATTGTATGTCAAAATTTTCACGAAAAAAACGTCATAGTATAGTATGTCGAAATTTTCAAGAAAAAGTCATAGTATTGTATGTCTAAATTTTCAAGAAAGAAAAGTCATAGTATTGTATGTCGAAATTTTCACGAAAAAAAACATCATAGTATAGTATGTAGATTAATTTTGTGGAAAAAAAAGTCATGTCAATTTTCATGAAGAAAAAGGCATACTATAGTGTGTCGAAAATTTTCATGAAAAAATGTCATAGTATAGAATGTCGAAAATTTTAATGGAAAATGTCATAGTATAGTATGTATATTAATTTTGTGGAAAAAAAACTCGTCGAAAATTTTCATGAAAAAAAAAAAGTCATACTATAGTATGTCGAAAATTTTCATGAAAAAAAAAAGTCATACTATAATATGTCGAAAATTTTCATGAAAAAATGTCATAGTATAGAATGTCGAACATTTTCATAGAAAATGTCATAGTATAGTATGTAGATTAATTTTGTGGAAAAAAACTCATGTCAAAAATTTCATGAAAAAAAAAAGTCATACTATAGTGTGTCGAAAATTTTCAAGAAAAAATGTCATAGTTTAGAATAGCGAAAATTTTAATGGGAAACGTCATAGTATAGTATGTAGATTAATTTTGTGGAAAAAAAACTCATGTCGAAAATTTTCATGAAAAGAAAAAAGTCATACTATAGTATGTCGAAAATTTTCATGAAAAAATGTCATAGTATAGAATGTCGAAAATTTTCATGGAAAACATCATAGTATAGTATGTAGATTAATTTTGTGGAAAAAAAACTCATGTCGAAAATTTTCATGAAAAAAAAAGTCATACTACAGTGTCGAAAATTTTCATGAAAAAATGTCATAGTATAGAATGTCGAAAATTTTCATGGAAAATGTCATAGTATAGTATGTAGATTAATTTTGTGGAAAAAAAACTTATGTCGAAAATTTTCATGGAAAAAAAAAAAGTCATACGATAGTGTCGAAAATTTCATAAAAAAAACGTCATAGTATAGAATGTCGAAATTTTCAAGAAAAAAAGTCATAGTATTGTATGTCTAAATTGTCACGAAAGAAAAGTCATAGTATAGTATGTCGAAATTTTCACGAAAAAAAGTCATAGTATTGTATGTCGAAATTTTCACGAAAAAAAACGTCATAGTATAGTATGTCGAAATTTTCACGAAAAAAACGTCAGTATAGTATGTCGAAATTTTCACGAAAAAAAGTCATAGTATTGTATGTCGCAATTTTCACGAAACAAAAGTCATAGTATAGTATGTCGAAATTTTCACAAAAAAAACGTCAGTGTAGTATGTCGAAATTTTTAAGAAAAAAAGTCATAGTAATGTATGTTGAAATTTTCAGGAAAGAAAGTCATAGTATAGTATGTAGAAATTTTCACGAAAGAAAAGTCATAGTATAGTATGTCGAAATTTTCACGAAAGAAACGTCATAGTATAGTATGTCGAAATTTTTAAGAAAAAAGTTATAGTATTGTATGTCGAAATTTTCACAAAAGAAAAGTCATAGTATTGTATGTCAAAATTTTCACGAAAAAAACGTCATAGTATAGTATGTCGAAATTTTCAAGAAAAAGTCATAGTATTGTATGTCTAAATTTTCAAGAAAGAAAAGTCATAGTATTGTATGTCGAAATTTTCACGAAAAAAAACATCATAGTATAGTATGTAGATTAATTTTGTGGAAAAAAAAGTCATGTCAATTTTCATGAAGAAAAAGGCATACTATAGTGTGTCGAAAATTTTCATGAAAAAATGTCATAGTATAGAATGTCGAAAATTTTAATGGGAAACGTCATAGTATAGTATGTAGATCAATTTTGTGGAAAAAAAACTCGTCGAAAATTTTCATGAAAAAAAAAAAGTCATACTATAGTATGTCGAAAATTTTCATGAAAAAAAAAAGTCATACTATAGTATGTCGAAAATTTTCATGAAAAAATGTCATAGTATAGAATGTCGAACATTTTCATAGAAAACGTCATAGTATAGTATGTAGATTAATTTTGTGGAAAAAAACTCATGTCAAAAATTTCATGAAAAAAAAAAAGTCATACTATAGTGTCGAAAATTTTCATGAAAAAATGTCACAGTATAGAATGTCGAAAATTTTAATGGGAAACGTCATAGTATAGTATGTAGATTAATTTTGTGAAAAAAAACTCATGTCGAAAATTTTCATGAAAAAAAAAAGTCATACTATAGTGTGTCGAAAATTTTCAAGAAAAAATGTCATAGTTTAGAATAGCGAAAATTTTAATGGGAAACGTCATAGTATAGTATGTAGATTAATTTTGTGGAAAAAAAACTCATGTCGAAAATTTTCATGAAAAGAAAAAAGTCATACTATAGTATGTCGAAAATTTTCATGAAAAAATGTCATAGTATAGAATGTCGAAAATTTTCATGGAAAACATCATAGTATAGTATGTAGATTAATTTTGTGGAAAAAAAACTCATGTCGAAAATTTTCATGAAAAAAAAAGTCATACTACAGTGTCGAAAATTTTCATGAAAAAATGTCATAGTATAGAATGTCGAAAATTTTCATGGAAAATGTCATAGTATAGTATGTAGATTAATTTTGTGGAAAAAAAACTTATGTCGAAAATTTTCATGGAAAAAAAAAAAGTCATACGATAGTGTCGAAAATTTCATAAAAAAAACGTCATAGTATAGAATGTCGAAATTTTCAAGAAAAAAAGTCATAGTATTGTATGTCTAAATTGTCACGAAAGAAAAGTCATAGTATAGTATGTCGAAATTTTCACGAAAAAAAGTCATAGTATTGTATGTCGAAATTTTCACGAAAAAAACGTCATAGTATAGTATGTCGAAATTTTCACGAAAAAAACGTCAGTATAGTATGTCGAAATTTTCACGAAAAAAAGTCATAGTATTGTATGTCGCAATTTTCACGAAACAAAAGTCATAGTATAGTATGTCGAAATTTTCACAAAAAAAACGTCAGTGTAGTATGTCGAAATTTTTAAGAAAAAAAGTCATAGTAATGTATGTTGAAATTTTCAGGAAAGAAAGTCATAGTATAGTATGTAGAAATTTTCACGAAAAAAGTTATAGTATTGTATGTCGAAATTTTCAAGAAAGAAAAGTCATAGTATTGTATGTCGAAATTTTCACAAAAAAAAACTCATGTCGAAAATTTTCATGAAAAAAAAAAGTCATACTATAGTGTGTCGAAAATTTTCATGAAAAAATGTCATAGTATTGTATGTCAATTTTCACGAAAAAAACGTCGTAGTATAGTATGTCGAAATTTTCAAGAAAAAGTCATAGTATTGTATGTCTAAATTTTCAAGAAAGAAAAGTCATAGTATTGTGTGTCGAAATTTTCACGAAAAAAACGTCATAGTATAGTATGTCGATATTTTCAAGAAAAAGTCATAGTATTGTATGTCGAAAATTTTCATGAAAGAAAAGTCATAGTATAGTATGTCGAAATTTTCACGAAAGAAACGTCATAGTAGAGTATGTCGAAATTTTCACGAAAAAAAACGTCATAGTATAGTATGTAGAAATTTTCACGAAAGAAAAGTCAGTATTGTATGTCGAAATTTTCACGAAAAAAACGTCATAGTATTGTATGTCGAAATTTTCACGAAAGAAAAGTCATAGTATTGTATGTCGAAATTTTCACGAAAAAAACGTCATAGTATAGTATGTCGAAATTTTCACGAAAAAAAGTCCTAGTATTGTATGTCGAAATTTTCACGAAACAAAAGTCATAGTATAGTATGTCGAAATTTTCACGAAAAAAACGTCATAGTATAGTATGTAGATTAATTTTGTTGAAAAAAAACTCGTCGAATATTTTCATGAAAAAAAAAAGTCATACTATAGTATGTCGAAAATTTTCATGAAAAAATGTCATAGTATAGAATGTCGAAAATTTTAATGGGAAACGTCGTAGTATAGTATGTAGATTAATTTTGTGGAAAAAAACTCGTCGGATATTTTCAAGAAAAAAAAAGTCATACTATAGTATGTCGAAAATTTTCATGAAAAAATGTCATAGTATAGAAGGTCGAAAATTTTCATAGAAAACGTCATAGTATAGTAAATTTTCATGAAAAAAAAAGTCATACTATAGTATGTCGAAAATGTTCATGAAAAAATGTCATAGTATAGAATGTCGAAAATTTTCATGGAAAAAGTCATAGTATAGTATGTAGATTAATTTTGTGAAAAAAAAAACTCATGTCGAAAATTTTCATAAAAAAAAAAAATGTCATACTAGTGTGTCGAAAATTTTCATGAAAAAATGTCATAGTATAGAATGTCGAAAATTTTAATGGGAAACGTCATAGTATAGTATGTAGATTAATTTTGTGGAAAAAAACTCATGTCAAAAATTTCATGAAAAAAAAAGTCATACTATAGTATGTCGAAAATTTTCATGAAAAAATGTCATAGTATAGAATGTCGAAAATGTTCATAGAAAACGTCATATTATAGTATGTAGATTAATTTTGTGAAAAAAAACTCATGTCGAAAATTTTCATGAAAAAAAAGTCATACTATAGTGTGTCGAAAATTTTCATGAAAAAATGTCATAGTATAGAATGTCGAAAATTTTAATGGGAAACGTCATAGTATAGTATGTAGATTAATTTTGTGTAAAAAAAACTCGTCGAAATTTCTCATGAAAAAAAAAAGTCATACTATAGTATGTCGAAAATTTTCATGAAAAAATGTCATAGTATAGAATGTCGAAAACTTTCATAGAAAACGTCATAGTATAGTATGTAGATTAATTTTGTGGAAAAAAAGTCATGTCGAAAATTTTCATGAAAAAAAGTCATACTATAGTGTCGAAAATTTTCATGAAAAAATGTCATAGTATAGTATGTCGAAATTTTCACGAAAAAAACGTCATAGTATTGTATGTCGAAATTTTCACGAAAGAAAAGTCATAGTATTGTATGTCGAAATTTTCACGAAAAAAACGTCATAGTATAGTATGTCGAAATTTTCACGAAAAAAAGTCATAGTATTGTATGTCGAAATTTTCACGAAAAAAAGTCATAGTATAGTATGTCGAAATTTTCACGAAAAAAAGTCATAGTATTGTATGTCGAAATTTTCACGAAAAAAACGTCATAGTATAGTATGTCGAAATTTTCACGAAAAAAAACGTCATAGTATAGTATGTCGAAATTTTCACGAAAGAAAAGTCATAGTATTGTATGTCGAAATTTTCACGAAAGAAAAGTCATAGTATTGTATGTCGAAATTTTCACGAAAAAAAGTCATAGTATTGTATGTCGAAATTTTCACGAAAGAAAAGTCATAGTATTGTATGTCGAAATTTTCACGAAAAAAAGTCATAGTATTGTATGTCGAAATTTTCACGAAAGAAATGTCATAGTATTGTATGTCGAAATTTTCACAAAAAAAACGTCATAGTATTGTATGTCGAAATTTTTAAGAAAAAAATTCATAGTATTGTACGTCGAAATTTTCAGGAAAGAAAGTCATAGTATAGTATGTAGAAATTTTCACGAAAAAAAACGTCATAGTATAGTATGTAGAAATTTTCAAGAAAAAAAGTCATAGTATTGTATGTCGTAATTTTCACGAAAAAAACGTCATAGTATAGTATGTCGAAATTTTCACAAAAAAAACGTCATAGTATAGTATGTCGAAATTTTCAAGAAAAAGTCATAGTATTGTACGTCTAAATTTTCACGAAAGAAAAGTCATAGTATAGTATGTCGAAATTTTCACGAAAAAAAGTCATAGTATTGTATGTCGAAATTTTCACGAAAAAAACGTCATAGTATAGTATGTCGAAATTTTCACGAAAAAAACTCATAGTATTGTATGTCGAAATTTTCACGAAAAAAACGTCATAGTATAGTATGTCGAAATTTTCACGAAAAAAAAGTCAGTATAGTATGTCGAAATTTTCACAAAAGAAAAGTCATAGTATTGTATGTCGAAATTTTTACGAAAAAAAGTCATAGTATTGTATGTCAATTTTCACGAAAAAAAACGTCATAGTATTGTACGTCGAAATTTTCAGGAAAGAAAGTCATAGTATAGTATGTAGAAATTTTCACGAAAGAAGTCATAGTATTGTATGTCGAAATTTTTACGAAAAAAACGTCATAGTATAGTATGTCGAAATTTTCACGAAAAAAAGTCATAGTATTGTATGTCGAACTTCACGAAAGAAAAGTCATAGTATAGTATGTCGAAATTTTCACAAAAAAAACGTCATAGTATTGTATGTCGAAATTTTTAAGAAAAAAATTCATAGTATTGTACGTCGAAATTTTCACGAAAAAAAGTCATAGTATTGTATGTCGCAATTTTCATGAAACAAAAGTCATAGTATAGTATTTCGAAATTTTCACGAAAAAAACGTCATAGTATAGTATGTCGAAATTTTTAAGAAAAAAAGTCATAGTATTGTATGTCGAAATTTTCACGAAAAAAACGTCATAGTATAGTATGTCGAAATTTTTAAGAAAAAAGTTATAGTATTGTACGTCGAAATTTTCACGAAAGAAAAGTCATAGTATTGTATGTCGAAATTTTCACGAAAAAAAACGTCATAGTATAGTATGTCGAAATTTTCACGAAAAAAACGTCATAGTATAGTATATCGAAATTTTCAAGAAAAAAAGTCATAGTATTGTATGTCGAAATTTTCACGAAAGAAAAGTCATAGTATTGTATGTCGAAATTTTCACGAAAAAAACGTCATAGTATAGTATGTCGAAATTTTCACGAAAAAAAGTCATAGTATTGTATGTCGAAATTTTCACGAAAGAAAAGTCATAGTATAGTATGTCGAAATTTTCACGAAAAAAACGTGATAGTATAGTATGTCGAAATTTTTAAGAAAGAAAGTCATAGTATAGTATGTCGAAGTTTTCAAGAAAAAAGTTATAGTATTGTATGTCGAAATTTTCAAGAAAGAAAAGTCATAGTATTGTATGTTGAAATTTTCACGAAAAAAACATCATAGTATAGTATATTGAAATTTTCAAGAAAAAAACGTGATAGTATAGTATGTCGAAATTTTTAAGAAAGAAAGTCATAGTATAGTATGTCGAAGTTTTCAAGAAAAAAGTTATAGTATTGTATGTCGAAATTTTCAAGAAAGAAAAGTCATAGTATTGTGTCGAAATTTTCAAGAAAAAAACGTCATAGTATAGTATGTCGAAATTTTCAAGAAAAAAAGTCATAGTATTGTATGTCGAAATTTTCACGAAATAAAAGTGCAAGTATAGTATGTCGAAATTTCCACGAAAAAAAGTCATAGTATTGTATGTCGAAATTTTCACGAAAGAAAGGTCATAGTATAGTATGTCTAAATTTTAAAGAAAAAAAGTCAGTATTGTATGTCGAAATTTTCACGAAAGAAAAGTCATAATATAGTATGTCGAAATTTTCAAGAAAAAAAGTCATAGTATTGTATGTCTAAATTTTCAAGAAAGAAAAGTCATAGTATTGTATGTCGAAATTTTCACGAAAAAAACGTAATAGTATTGTATGTCGAAATTTTCACGAAAGAAGTCATAGTATAGTATGTCGAAATTTTCACGAAAGAAACGTCATAGTATAGTATGTCGAAATTTTTAAGAAAAAAGTTATAGTATTGTATGTCGAAATTTTCACGAAAGAAACGTCATAGTATAGTATGTCAATTTTTAATAAAAAAAGTTATAGTATTGTATGTCGAAAGTTTCACGAAAGAAGTCATAGTATTGTATGTCGAAATTTTCACGAAAAAAACGTCATAGTATAGCATGTCGAAATTTTCACGAAAAAAACGTCATAGTATAGTATGTCGAAATTTTCACGAAAAAAAGTCATAGTATTGTATGTCGCAATTTTCATGAAACAAAAGTCATAGTATAGTATGTCGAAATTTTCACGAAAAAAACGTCATAGTATAGTATGTCGAAATTTTTAAGAAAAAAAGTCATAGTATTGTATGTCGAAATTTTCACGAAAAAAACGTCATAGTATAGTATGTCGAAATTTTCAAGAAAAAAAGTCATAGTATTGTATGTCGAAATTTTCACGAAAGAAAAGTCATAGTATAGTATGTCGAAATTTTCACGAAAAAAACGTCATAGTATAGTATGTCGAAATTTTCACTAAAAAAAAGTCATAGTATAGTATGTCGAAATTTTCAAGAAAAAGTCATAGTATTGTATGTCGAAATTTTCACGAAAGAAAAGTCATAGTATTGTATGTCGAAATTTTCACGAAAAAAACGTCATAGTATAGTATGTCGAAATTTTCACGAAAAAAAGTCATAGTATTGTATGTCGAAATTTTCACGAAAAAAACGTCATAGTATAGTATGTCGAAATTTTCAAGAAAAAAAGTCATAGTATTGTATGTCGAAATTTTCACGAAAGAAAAGTCAGTATTGTATGTCGAAATTTTCACGAAAAAAACGTCATAGTATAGTATGTCGAAATTTTCACGAAAAAAAGTCATAGTATTGTATGTCGAAATTTTCACGAAAGAAAAGTCATAGTATAGTATGTCGAAATTTTCACGAAAAAAACGTGATAGTATAGTATGTCGAAATTTTTAAGAAAGAAAGTCATAGTATAGTATGTCGAAGTTTTCAAGAAAAAAGTTATAGTATTGTACGTCGAAATTTTCAAGAAAGAAAAGTCATAGTATTGTATGTCGAAATTTTCACGAAAAAAACATCATAGTATAGTATATTGAAATTTTCAAGAAAAAAACGTGATAGTATAGTATGTCGAAATTTTTAAGAAAGAAAGTCATAGTATAGTATGTCGAAGTTTTCAAGAAAAAAGTTATAGTATTGTATGTCGAAATTTTCAAGAAAGAAAAGTCATAGTATTGTGTCGAAATTTTCAAGAAAAAAACGTCATAGTATAGTATGTCGAAATTTTCAAGAAAAAAAGTCATAGTATTGTATGTCGAAATTTTCACGAAATAAAAATCATAGTATAGTATGTCGAAATTTTTAAGAAAAAAAGTCATAGGATTGTACGTCGAAATTTTCAGGAAAGAAAGTCATAGTATAGTATGTCGAAATTTTCACGAAAAAAAACGTCATTGTATAGTATGTAGAAATTTTCAAGAAAAAAAAGTCATAGTATTGTATGTCGAAATTTTCACGAAAAAAACGTCATAATATAGTATGTCGAAATTTTCAAGAAAAAAAGTCATAGTATTGTATGTCGAAATTTTCACGAAAGAAAAGTCATAGTATAGTATGTCGAAATTTTCACGAAAGAAAAGTCATTCTATAGTATGTCGAAATTTTCACGAAAAAAAACGTCATAGTACAGTATGTCGAAATTTTCAAGAAAAAAAGTCATAGTATTGTATGTCGAAATTTTCACGAAAGAAAAGTCATAGTATTGTATGTCGAAATTTTCACGAAAAAAACGTCATAGTATAGTATGTCGAAATTTTAAAGACAAAAAGTCATAGCATAGTATTTCGAAATTTTCACGAAAAAAACGTCACAGTATAGTGTGTCGAAATTTTCACGAAAAAAACGTCATAGTATAGTATGTCGTAATTTTCAAGAAAAAAAGTCATAGTATTGTATGTCGAAATCTTCACGAAATAAACGTCATAGTATAGTATGTCGAAATTTTCACGAAAATGAAAATTTTCGACATACTATAATATGACCTTTTTCTTTAATTAAAATTTTCGACATTCTATACTATGACTTTTTTTCCACAAAATTAATCGACATACTATACTATGACTTTTTTCATGAATATTTTCGACATACTATACTATGACATTTTTTCATGAAAATTTTCGACATTCTATACTGACTTTTTTTTCCACAAAATTAATCGACATACTATATTATGACTTTTTTCATGAAAATTTTCGACATACTATACAATGACTTTTTTCCATGAACATTTTCGACATTCTATGACTTTTTTCAAGAACATTTTCGACATACTATACTATGACATTTTTTCATGAAAATTTTCGACATACTATACCATGAGTTTTTTTTCATGAAAATTTTCGACATACTATACTGACTTTTTTTTTCACAAAATAAATCGACATACTATACTATGACTTTTTTCATGAAAATTTTCGACATACTATATACTATGACATTTTTTCATGAAAATTTTCGACATACTATACTATGACATTTTTTCATGAAAATTTGACATACTATACTATGACTTTTTTTTCTACAAAATTAATCGACAAACTATACTATGACATTTTTCATGAAACGTTTCGACAAACTATACTATGACTTTTTTTTTCATGAAAATTTTCGACATTCTATACGATGACTTTTTTCCACGAAATTAATCGACTTACTAAACTATGACAATTTTTCATGAAAATTTTCGACATACTATACTGACTTCTTTTTTCCACAAAATAAATCGATATACTATACCATGACTTTTTTCATGAAAATTTTCGACATACTATACTATGACATTTTTTCATGAAAATTTTCGACATACTATACAATTACTTTTTTTTTCATTAAAATTTTCGACATTCTATACTATGACTTTTTTTTCTACAAAATTAATCGACATACTATACTATGACATTTTTCATGAAACGTTTCGACAAACTATACTATGACTTTTTTTTTCATGAAAATTTTCGACATTCTATACGATGAGTTTTTTTCCACGAAATTAATCGTCTTACTAAACTATGACAAATTTTCATGAACATTTTCGACATACTATAAGACTTTTTTGCAAAATTTTTCGACATACAATACTATGACTTTTTTTTGCAAAATATTTCGACATACTATACTATGACTTTTTTCTCCAACATTTTTCAACATACTATACTATGACTTTTTTACGAAATTGTTCAACATACTATACTATGACTTCATGAAATTTATCGATACTATATTATGACTTTTTTTTTTCATTAAGTTTTCGTCGTACTTTACCATTACTCTTCTTTTTCATAAAATTTTCCACATACTATACCATGACTTATTTATTGCTATACTTTGACTTTTTTTCACGAAATTTTTCGGCACACAATACTATGACTTTTTTTCATAAAAATGTCGACATACTAAAGTTTGACTTTTTTTCATGAAATTTTCGACATACTATACTATGACTTATTTTCATAAAATTTTTGACATTCTAAACTTTGACTTTTTTTCATAAAATTTTTCGACATACAATACTATGACTTTTTTCATGAAAATTTTCGACATACTGTAGTATTACTTATTTTCATAAAAATGTCGACATACTAAAGTATGACTTTTTTTCATGAAATTTTCGACATACTATACTATGACTTTTTTTCATAAAATTTTCGACATACTATAATAAGACTTTTTTAATGTTTTGTTTTTTTTCAAAAATTTTACACAAACTATACTATGACTTTTTTTTAAGAAATTTTCCGACATACTATACTATGACTTTTTTTCCACAACATTTTTCAACATACTATACTATGACTTTTATTCACGATATTTTTGGACATACTATACTATGACTTTTTTTTGCAAAATGTTTTTATTCACGATAGCTTTGGACATACTATACTATGACTTTTCATGAAACTTATCGAGATACTATATTATGACTTTTTTTTCATGAAGTTTTCGTCGTACTTTACCATTACTCTTTTTTTCATAAAATTTTCCACATACTCTACCATGACTTATTTTTCACAAAAGTATTCGACATGCTATACTATGACTTTTTTTCAAGAAATTTTTCGACATACTATACTATGACTTTTTTCATGAAATTTTTCGACACACAATACTATGACTTTTTTTCATAAAAATGTCGACATACTATAGTATGACTTTTTTTCTTGAAATTTTCGACATACTATACTTTAACTTATTTTCATACAATTTTTGACATTCTATACTTTGACTTTTTTTCATAAAATTTTCGACATACTATAAGACTTTTTTCATGAATATTTTCGACATACTATAGTATTACTTTTTTTCATGAAATTTTCGTCATACATTACCATGACTCTTTCTTTTCATAACATTTTCGACATACTATAATAAGGCTTTTTTTTATGATTTTTTTTTTTTTCAAAAATTTTAGACAAACTATACTATGACTTTTTTTAAGACATTTTTTGACATACTATACTATGACATTTATTCACAATATTTTTGGACATACTATACTTTGACTATTTTTCATGAACTTTTTTGACATACTATACTATGACTTATTTTCATAACATTTTTGACATTCTATACTTTGACTTTTTTTCATAAAATTTTCGACATACAATACTATAACTTTTTTCATGAAAATTTTCGACATACTTTAGTATTACTTTTTTTCATGAAATTTTTGTCATACTTTACCATGACTCTTTCTTTTCATAAAATTTTCGATATACTATAATAAGACTTTTTTTTATGTTTTTTTTTTTTTTTTGCAAAAATTTTAGACAGACTATACTATGACTTTTTTTAAGAAATTTTTCGACATACTATACTATGACTTTTTTTCCAAACATTTTTCAACATACTATACTATGACTTTTTATCACTAAATTTTTCGACATACTATACTATGACTTTTATTTACGACATTTTTGGACATATTACACTGACAATTTTTTTCACTATTTTTTCGACATACTATACTATCACTTTTTTTTATTAATGAAATTTATCGACATACTATACTATGACTCTTTTTCATGAAATTTTTCGACACAATACTATGATTTATTTTTCTCAACATTTTGACAAACTATACTATGACTTTTTTAACGATATTTTTGGAAGTACTATACTATGACTTTTTTTCACAACATTTTTCGACATGCTATACTTACTTTTTTTTCAAGAAATTTTTCGACATACTATAATATGACTTTTTTCATGAAATTTTTCGACATACTATACTATGACTTTTTATCACAACATTTTTTTTTCGACATGAAATTATATGTTGAAAAAATTCATAGCATAGTATTTCGTAAAAATGCAAAAAAATGTCATAGTATACTATTTTGAAAAGTCAAAAAAAAAATCATAGTATAGTATGTCGAATTTCTTTTTAAAAAAGTCATAGTATATAGTATGCCGAAAAAAAGTCATACTATAGTATGTCGTAAAAATGCTAAAAAAAGTCATAGTATAGTTTGTAGAAAAAAGTTATAGTATAGCATATCGAAAAGAAAGTCATAGTATAGTATGTTGAAAAAAAGGAAAAAAAAAGTCATGGTATAGCATGTCGAAAAAATACAAAAAAGTCATAGTATAGTGTGTCGAAAAAGAGTCATAGTATAGTTTGTCGAAAAAAGTCATAGTATAGTATGTAAAAAAAAAGTCATAGTATAGTAAGTCTAAAAAATTCAAATAAGTCATACTATTGTATGTCGAAGAAAATAAAAATAAAAAAATCATAGTATAGTATTTCAAAAAACAGACAGTTTGTCGCAAAAAAAGAAAAAAAAAATTTAAATCTTTTTTTTTAAAAAGTCATGGTACAGTGATGATATATGATACTATTAAGTTACATATATAGGCTATAAAATAGATTGCATTAAATTTCAACTCATACACAAGTGGAACAACATCAGCGATAAGACCCCTGTCCAAACCAACAGATTGTCACTCTGCAATCTCTGCAAACACCTGATTATCAATTACATCAATATTCTGCCTTCCTCAGTGTAGCCTCATAAGAATTAATCAGAAAAGAAAAAAAACTCGTACAATTAAACAATATGTAGCTAAACAATATAAACTGCACAGCGGCAGCAGCTATATACAGTAAAGGAGAGACTGCACATTTGTATACACCTTGATCGAAGCACGTACACTCAACTAGTCAGTGTAGTCAGTCAGTGTGTTGTTGGTACTCACGTGTATGAACGCCACCGTGAAGTCCCCCACAGTCTGCTCCTGGTTCAACTTCTCTACTCGTTCATCCTCAAAGCATTTCAGTCAACTGGGCCTCTCTGGTTCCACTTGTGCTCCTAAAATTCAAAACACTCTACAGTCACATCAGGGATTAACAGTCTCAAACAGTAGAAAGTCCTCACACGGTAAAAATGTAAAAAAAGGTAAAAGGTAAAAGTTCCTCAGTAAACACAAAAGTCAAGGTATGTTAGCATTTAGTATGTTAGCCAGACCCAGAGTGCCTGTTCAGGTCAGGTGGGTGTGTCATTAGCATGTTCATCTGCAGCAGCAGACACACCTGCTGATGACGGCTTATAGCTGAAACGCGTTTGTTTTATTGCCCAGAATAAACCTAAAGACTCTATATCTGTGAGTGCCGGTTATTTGTTTCTTTTGTTCTCACCACTACCTGGCACCCGACACAGTTCAAGATTTGGAGACGTGCCCGCTGCTTTTTTCTTTACGGTTCCATTTTCACACAGTTTATCAGGACTTTTTCATATCACTTTTGTTTTTACTCTGTAACGGATGCAACTTGAAATGTAGCAAAGTACAATACTTGTGATAAATAGTAGGCTACTTAAGTAAAAGAAAAATTACAGAGACTGTAACAAGTGTAAATATAATTCGTTACTTCCACCCCTGGGCATGAATGACAATTTAAATCTTACACCTCCGTAAAATAGTGGTTAGCATGGTGCATTGTTTTGGAAGGTGTGATAACTTTGTTGGATGAGGAGGAGCAAATTACATCGGCTGTTATACCGGCATCTGCAACGCGCTCCGTGATAGATTACACCCTGTGGACATTCATTATGACTGATTTATACATCCTGCTTTTGTTTTCTGGATACAAAAGATTACCGACCTGCAGGCAGCAGATTTACATGATTTGATAACATGGACAGAAACGGGGGCCTCTTCCCTACAAGTGTGTCTGGCACTATTATTTTGCCACAGGATAATTTCAAAACTCAGTTGGTGATTAAATTCAAGTTCATAAATCTACTTTGTGTGTAAAGCAATAAGAGTAGTCACACTATCATTATGCCAGCGCTCTGCAAACATGCAAAAATGCATAACGATACAAAATAACACGTAAGTGGGCAATTACATATCCTCTGTCACACTTACAAGCAAATAGATAGAAACATAGTAACATTTTAAATATTAAGCCATGAAAAGAACAGTGGTGGAAGAACTACCTTAAAGCCACACTTGAGTAAAAGGACAGATATCTAACCAGAAAATGACTTTAGTAGAAGTTAAAGTCACCTATTAGAATATTACTTGAGTAACCTAAAAGTCATAAAGTGTTTGATATTTACTGTAGGCCTACTTAAGTATGAAAAGTAATTTTATGATATTAAATGTACTTACATATTGAGAGTAAAAGTACAAGTAAATGCAGTTAATACAAAAGCAAGCAAGTCAGAATTTTGAGATTTATGAAGTTTATGGGGCGGTCACACACCCCGTTCACTTCCATTCTACACAAGTGAAAGTGCGGAAAAACATTTGCTTCCGGTTGCAAAGCAAATTTGCATCTTTGCATTATAAATAAAATTCACTCTGGTGAACTTTCAGTTTGAAAATTGCCTCAGCAGGCGATGGTCACTTGCTTGCATTCGCGCATGTCTGACTGTGCCCTTATTGTTCCTCTTAACGTGTACACCACCGTAAAAATGGAGGCTACATTACACTTGAAGAAAAACGAGGTCTCCACAACTAAAAGGATTTAAATAGCAAAATCCAGTTTTTCCTTCCCTTGTAGTCGCAAGTAGCATGTAGCATGATCTGACATGCAGGCTGCCTGGACTTGAGCGCTTGCCCATCACACGAATTGTGTAACTTGCAAGCTAGGACCACTGATTCGCCAAACCTGCTTGCTTGCAACAGTGTCGAGTAACGAAGATGCTTAGGGGAAATGTATTTGATAAAGGATACATTTTATTAAGGAAATGTAATGGCGTAAAAGTGAAAGTTGACAGAAGTATAAAAACTCAAGTTAAGTACAGATACTGCCAAAGTGCTGTAACGAAGTATTACTACTTTGTTACATTACACCACTGGAAAATAAGACTTATCAGAGGATCTGCGTTGAGTCCAGAGATTAACAAAGCCGTGTGTGGCATGAGTGCTGTTAGGCTGGAGATCCAGAAGACCAATAATTCTTGTTGCTCCCCACTACAAAAAGTCACATGTAAAAAAAACTGCCCAACAGGCTCAGCTGGGACACTGTGGCTGGTGAGCGGGTGGTAGTTGTCAGGCTGTGAGGCCGTGCCTGCCCACCATGGGGGTGCTTGGAGGCCACCTGTCTAGAGAGGCCCAGGCATAGAGGCCCAGCAGTGCTATATGAAAGCAGATATGGGTCAACAGGTGTGTGTGCATGTGTGTGTGTACCGCATCAACCAAGATTGTGACAAACAATGTCAGCAGCAGCTGATGCCAGCCACTCTGTCAGGAGTTGTCCCTAAATAGCTGAGGCCAGCAGTTGTCTGGAGGACAGTTGGTGCTGCTCCTTGCCCTCCCCCGCACCTCTCTACCATAGAATATTCGACATTCCCATTTTTGGTCTTCAAGCATAAAATAGACTGTTCCAGTTCATTCTAATTGGCTTAGTCTGGCTCAAAACCATCATAAAACACCCAATAAACACACACCTGTGATCCCACTAGAGTCAAGTAGTAATGTGCTACCAAAAAAGCTCATACAGGAACAGAAGGGGGGTTGCTTTGAGGAATAACATTCGGTTTGTGTTATAGAATTATTGTTGGCTAATGAAAAAAATAATTCACATCATTTTAATGATTATGGTGTGTAGGCAGTTTGGTATGAGAGCAGGTCTACCAAGGTCAAGCTTGAGTAACAAGAGACATGAGCTATTGATGTTGCGCCTAACAGCACCTCTTAGATGTCAAAATCGCAGTTAAGCCCTCTCATTACTTAAGTATTGACTTGGTTTCCATGGTTGCAGCAGTGGTAAAGTTCCTCATCTTAAATGGACCCACAGTAGTTGGAGCTCAGGGCCCTCTGCGTCCCCTTATCCCCAGCTCAGAAAACTGGTTTTCTATGCAGCCTTTCACAACAGCAACAGATACAGTACGCCCTTTGACCCCTTCTCTGTTTGGTCCGAGCAGGGCAACATCACCCCATGGGATAATAAATCAACCAGAGGCCAGGAGGTTAGATTGACCCCTCGTGACCTTTGGCATTACGAGATTTCCCTGCGCCATATGTCTTTGGCTCACCATGCCCCATCCCTCCCCATGACCAGAGGAAAGCTCAGCATCCAAAAGCAACAGCACAAATCTGCACCGATCAGATCCAAAGATCCGTCTGAGCTGCTCAGTTTCACATGCCGGGTCGAGCCAGCCAGCCTCAGAAACCCCACCCAGGGCTGGCTATGCTAAGTGAGACTGCTGCTAATGTGTTGTTACGGCTGCTGCAGATTTGAGCAGAGGTCCGGGCACGCTTTGAGTGGGGGGCGAGGGGTGGGGTACGAGGTGCGGTACAGTGGGTAAAGGAAAGCCGGGGGCTTCCTATATAGGTCATATTATTGGGGACTTTTCCCCCAGACGGGGAGAGAATTCCTGGCTAGAAACTGGAAGGACTTCAGTGGTGCGCTGGGGTTTGGCCCGCCGAGGCAGAATGTTAGGCATGGTGGACAGCTGCACCACGGAGCTACTGTAGGACAGGGAGGACGGAGGGGGGGGTTATTTCAAAACAACACAGAAGTGATATACTGTACAAGCTTTGAACGTCAGTCTGGTGTTATGTTTAGATTTGTAAAAGTATTTTTAATTAGAAAAGGGAAGTGGAAACAGAACATGAACCAAAGGATTACTAGAAAAACGTGTGCAGTTCTTTGCAATATGGTTTCACTATTGCACACAACACGAATTCTCGGAAGTGAATGAAGAATGAGGTTTCATGGACGATGAGGAGATATGGTGGACGCAGATTTCTATCCAACCATCGACCGCTATCAAAATCCTGATCAACATCTGTCTAGTCGGTTATTACAGTAGTGTTTTTTTATTGAATGAACGAGGTGAGTAATAGGTCCTATTTGTGTAAAGTAGGGATGTTAACGCAAAATCATTTCAACGCCACTAATTTCTTTCACACATTAACACAATCGATATTTCGGAGGCTGTACCGTTTTAAAGCTGGAGTGAAGATACTGGCATCATATGAAACTAGAAAACCTAAGGAATCCATTGGTACCACCCATGTCATACTAGCTTGTCGCGAAGGAGGCTAGATGACGCTCTAAACTTACGCTAAATTTTGAGGAGGAAAAACTGTCATGGCCATTTTCAAAGGGGTCCCTTGACCTCTGACCTCGAGATATGTGAATGAAAATGGGTTCTATGGGTACCCAAGAGTCTCCCCTTTACAGACATGCCCACTTTATGATAATCACATGCAGATTGGGGCAAGTCATAGTCAAGTCAGCACACTGACACACTGACAGCTTGAGTTTGCCATGTTATGATTTGAGCATATTTTCTATGCTAAATGCAGCACCTGTGAGGGTTTCTGGACAATATTTGTCATTGTTTTGTGTTATTAATTGATTTCCAATAAAAAATGTATACATAACATATATATGTTGATAAGAGTATTAAATACTTGACAAATCTCCCTTTAAGGTACATTTTGAACAGATAAAAAATGTGCGATTAATCATAGATTTAATCGCGATTAAATATTTGAATCGATTGACAGCACCAGTGTAAACCAAATAAGTTTAGATTGAATATCTGCCTCCTCTCCTCTTTGCACAGCAAAGCAGCTCAAAATCCCCAAACCAGCAACACCGTCATCTGCAGTGAGTGAAAATTGAAAACAGAGTGAAAAATTGAATATTGGGAAGCCAATGGACCACATCCATGGCTGTCCAAAAGCAGAGGTAGGTTTCATATGGTGAAGAGTCTGCTTTTCTCATCAAGCCCTGTGTTGGAGAACATGTTCACTCATTCTTATGGCAGGAATCTTTTCAACACCAGAACTGAAGACCCTGCAGCGCAGAGGCCCCACGAGCCTCCTGATGAGGGCAGCAGAAGCAGGAAGAAAAAAAAAAAAGCCGAGTTAGAGGGAAGTCAGGGTATAACCATATGAAATGTGGACCACTTAATTGCTCATGAAAAGAGGAAAGTTGATGCATTTCTGGTACCGGTCCAAAACAACGTTGAAGACAATTTTTCCATACGGTGTCATTTTAACCGACAGTGTTCTCTTGTCATTGGTTTAGACGTTACGGCAGGCCGGCTCGGTGGACGGGATGTAATTTGATGTATACTGTGGTCAGTGTTGTAAGATGGATTTTGACTGACTGGAATTATTGCTACATACACTTCTGCAAATGTTACAAAAAGTTGCATCATATGGAAATATTCACGTCAGATTCGCATCACATCCTAACACACCCATGCTGTCATCATCAGTTGTGTGGGAAAGCTCTTCGGCTAGTTTACACACACAGTCACTGTACATTATGTATAAAGTTATACCACACAAAGAACTCGTTACAAATTATTTCAGAGAAGAGCTACATTTGCTCATACATTAGTTAAAATTAATATGTGGGGATATGCAGAGAGGACTAAACAAAACATACTCTCACACATAATTTGACTGTCACTGAAGCGATGTCTCCACAGCAGTGAACTGATATGTATCACTCCAGCTACACAAACACACACAAAGTCCCCCCTGCCAATGAAATGATTTATCAGTGACTTCTTCAACCTTTACTGTTCTTACGATTGTATGTCGGAGCCCGGCCTAGGTCAAAAGTATTCATTAATTTATATTAATTCTGAAATTATTGGTCAATTGATTTTGTAGTCAGTCAGCAAATATTATTTACTAAAAAAAGTGATATTATTTAAGTAATTAAGTCATTTATTATACAAAGAATTTATTTTTGTATTTTACTTTTTAAAAACTACTTTTTTGGGGGGGGGGGGGCTATGGGAACTTGAGATGTTCATTTTTCATTATTTTCTGATATTTTATAGACTAAACACTTAAGAAGTGTAACAATTAAGAAAAATAATCATAGTTGCAGCTATAATTTACAATTTATTCTTCTAATCCTTTATTTTAACAAGTAGTCTCATTGAGATCAAAATCCCTTTTTTCAAGAGAGCCATTTGCATAAGAGAACATAACATGAGCATGCACAAAAACACACAATTTACATTACATTTATTAATAGCATTCAAAGAATGATATTTTAAAATTGTCAAAGAAAGAGAGATCACAGTATAATTGCAAAACTTTTTGTGACTCGTTCCATTTGTGAAGAACATAGTATTTAAAACCATTTTTCCAAGTTTTGTTTTAAGCTGCGGTGCAGATAAAGTTATTCCTGTCACCTAATATTACAATGACTGTATTTAGATGTGATCAGAGAGCAGAGATAGTTTTTGCAGTAGAGCTTTATAGATAAATCATCTACAGTGTGACTCCCTTCTGTTGGCTGAAGATAATTATTTATGTATTTACGACATTTAATGAAAGAGGATATCACAGTGAGATTGATAATAAGACACTCCTCGCCAAGAAAAAAAAAAACTCTTTCTGTCTATCTTCCCTGCACAGATGTTTCAGCTGGAAGCTCGGCTCTCTATTTCTCAGCCAAATGCATCTAAACGCATCCTTGAGCATTCCTGACGGGATTACTGGGCCAGGTACCATCCACTGGTCAGGAGAGATAAAGAGAGCAGGAGTCAGAGTGAGCGTGCAGCACAGCCTGCTTGTTTTCACGTCTCGCGCTGCGTGCTTGAGCAGATTTGCCTTGATAAAAGATAAAGGCTCTTTGATAGGCTGCAGGTGCGCTGCTTTAATGAGCATTACAACCCCCAACCCCCCCCCTTTCTCCCCTCCAAAAACGCACCACAGTCAGACGCACATCTGCACATCTGTCATTCGATGCTCTGCAGCATCTCCCTAACCTCTCCTCCCCCTCCTCCCTGCCTGTCACTCATCCCCAGACTCTCTCACACGCTCCGCACATCACACACCAACCAGAGAAACCAAAGCGACGTCAGGGATTCGCTATTCAATGAAATAGTTTTCCAGTATTGATACAGCTTTCCTGGCTCACTGAATCCAATTGAGTTGTCCAAAGAAACATCCAAACCCCACCCACTCGAGGCATTCCAGGCAGGCTAAAACAAACGCTCAGACAAAAAGGAAAAAAATACAGTAATTGAGATGCAATTTGGCCTGCTCACAGCCTGTTAGAGGCACGTTGGAGAAAGAAAGAAACAGAGGGAGAAAGACAGACAGAGAGAGAGAGAGAGAGGGATGTTAGGTGTTTGTTTGTGGGCACTTGCTTTCCCCTCATTCAGAGTCTGAGGTGCCAAGGGAATAACTCGATGACGTGGGTTGTGGCCTGGGCAGGAAACATGGGGAGGAACTTGCGACTTTATATTAAGTGCCGGGGCGGTTAACAGGAAAAGATAACCTGTTTCTGTTGATATAGCAAGGAAGTGTGAATTCTTGGCACATGCGAGATGTCGCAGAGAGGAACAGGCCGCCGATGCCTTCCACGTCTCTGATTGACTGGCTCACTGGAATTTCCTCGAGTTCACTGTGGTTGTGTTTGGGTGGCTGTGATGGAGTGTTACAGGAATGTTTTCAGGGACATTCCTGCTGTAACAGAAAAGGTGTTTCTTATGCAAGGAGGGACACCGTTGCATCATAGTGGCCACGCGGTGTAGTCTAATCAAAGCCCTTATGAATAACTGACCCTGTTATCTGTGGGCATTTTTATGATGCTTACAAATAAACAGTCTAGTTTAAGCAGACATACTCTACAAGAAGTTGTTAAGCAATGACTCAGTGCTGGCACCCGATTTGACTGTTATATTGCAATTAAATAGTTAGTTGCTATAAGCACCATAGATGTGGGTCACTAGGGGCCTATTACGTTGTAAAAGTGAAAGTGAGTGAAACTTAAAGTAACATGTTCTAAAACTGAATGAATGAACTTATTTAGGTTTAGGCAACAAAACTACAACTTCTTTAGATTTTCTTGGATATTTGTGGATAGATGATAAAACGTACTAGTGGGTGTAGTAGGCCCCTATTGACCCACATCTATGGGGCTTATAGCGTCTGATAACGGACTGACAACAGTCTGGTGCTGATGAGTCAAAATAACATGAAATGATAAGACCTGTCAAGGGGTTATATGTTACATGCAGGACAGGAAGATTTGATACAAGTTGTGCTTTTGATAAGCATGATCAAACCTTCCATTTCTAGAATTCAGCAAAAAAAAGTAATTTATAAAGAAATTTGTCAGACTTTGACAAACAGCGTAATATTTTGCAGTCAATGTGTGTAATTATTACATCAGTGTGGGGAGGTTATACCTCCCACTGCCTGAAGAAATAAGAAAATGCCCTTGTTGCACTTGAGTAATAACAGGTTGTCGACACCACTCATTGCTGTACATGTGCTCACTAGATGAAAAATAATGCTTTGTTAAAAGGCTGTGCCTGTAGCATGGGATTGCCCTATACACACACACACACACACACACACACACACACACACACACACACACACACACACACACACACACACACACACACACACACACACACACACACACACACACACACACACACACACACACACACACACACACACACACACACACACACACACACACTTTTTTTTCAAAAATCCTTAAAGCAGTTTTAATTGTAAAAAAAAAAAATAACAGTAATTGTTATAATTATATAAAAAAAATATTACATTTAAAACCAAGGGTGCACGTACATTTTTTTTATTAGAAAAAAATAATTTGCATCGAATGCATCTTATTCTTATTCAAAATAGTTAACTGTGGTATATTGAGTATTGCTGATTGGCTGAAACACACACTTCCTCCCCTTCTCCATCCATCCATCTAATCAGTCAGTCAACCAAACAGACACCCAGTCAGCCATTCAGTCAGTTAGTCAGCCAGCGAGCCACCAAGTCAAGCAGTCAGTCAGACACCCAGTCAGTCAGTCAGTCTTGTGTTTGGGCAGGGTGGAGGCTCCTAGACGGGCTCTTTGTCTGAGCAGAGAAGCCCCAGACACAACAGTGGCCGGCCCCGGCCCCTCACAATGGCCCTCCACACAAAAGCCCACACACTGGGACAATGGGCCGGGCTCAGAGTGGGGGTGGACGGCTGAGCTGAGGTTACCCACCTGCACACTTCAGGACCGGACCCCCCCACCACCACCACCACCACCCCCTCTCACACTCACACACACACACACACACACAGAGCCCCCACCCACCCAGCTTTAAAGACCTGCTGCAGGTGTCTTCCTGTGTCGGTGGCACGAGGAGGAAGCAGGGAGACGCCGTGTAGCGAAAGCATTAATTTGGGTTTTACAGCAGAAGATGTGCCATGACAGAAACCGAGACACGTGTAGTAAAGTTACCTCAGGTCAAAAGAGCGTCTAGCCATGGATTAGGGCTCTGCTGTTGGCATACATCACTCACAATGACAAGAAATATTTATGTAAAATAAAATTTAAATTAAAACAATATTACAAGTTCCATTAGAGCAAACATGGATTTATTTTGAAGCACAAAGCATCCTCTTTTTAAAGAATTTACAAATCTGCCCTAAGACGCTGCAGCAACCAAGAACATTTACAAAAAGTCTTTCATACCAAATGCAATAACTTACTAAATTAAAATACTAAATTCATAAAACCATTCACACTGGGACCATGGCCGTTATTATTATCTGTACTGTGCATGTTGTGCTATTTATTGTATGTATTGTGATTTACTATGATATGTTTTAATCAACCTGTGAAGCCAAAGGCAAATTTCCACATTTGTGGAGAATGAATATTATTATTATTATTAAGTGACTCCTAAATTGTGTTTCTTTTAATAACAATGCTTCTTCTTCCATTTAATAATAAATATAACAGGATCCCATCACTAAATATTAGAACAAAATTGATAATTATATAAACATATTTTAAACACAATATAAGATGTTTTTTTTTTATCATGAATTCATAATTTTAAAAATAAATAAGAGCTATGAAAATACACTCCCTAAGTTCACCACTAAGCATTGGACATTTTACAAAAAATATTTTTTTCTTCAATAATTAAAAAATAATGTGAAAACCGTATTAGTAGAAGGAACAATTTAAGATGAAAATATAATTTAAACACACCACAAAAGACTCATAAGTGAAAGCACAGTCTCTCTTGCTCTTCTCTCACACACTCACTGGTTTACACACACTCACATTCACACACACTCACAGAAATACAGATGCTACTGAGGCCAGTAAAATAGTAAAAAAATAACTCAAGTTGCAGTGTTTTACCTTACAGTTGAGGATCGTATTCTGAGCTCAAGGCACTTACATTTTTTTTCCATGAAAGCCATTCCCATGATAAGTTACTGAATGTTACTGGCTGCAACAAGTGGTCTGCTTTCCACACTCTCATTTTCATTGGATGACCAAAGTGTCAATCATCAGCCCGCTCAAAACGCTGCTGGATTCATATTGGGAGTGTCACTACCAGTATGCCTCCATGCACAGAAATGCACTCACACAGCTGCTGCAAACGCTCTGCACTTCTAAAAGTGTGTTCTAAACCTAAAAAAAATTGATGCTATATTCTTTCTGCAGTTTTTTTCCGGGTTAGCTTGGCGAATGTGGTGTAATAGATAAAACCAAACAATTTGTGTGAATTTACACCAAGTGTAAAAAAGCAACCGCAAGTCAGATCGATTTAATTTTCTCTTTTAATTGATTGCAACACATTTTATAACCACACATTACAAAATGCACATCAAATATTTTATCAGGCTCAGTTTGCAACCTTATTGATAAGAAAAAAAAAAAAAAACTACCAAAAATATGCTTTTACAAAATAAGACAATTATAATAAAGTAAATGCCACTTTGGATAACCGTAATCAAAAAACCCATTTTTTTATTCTACATAAAAAAAGCTTGACATAAATAAGTTAGTATAATTTCTCAGTGTTTTTACAAAATTATGTACATAGGTACATTGCAAAGATTTACACAAATACACAGGCATGCTGACTGCATTTTCTGAGACGCGCTGTTCTCTACTCGATCCAGGTGTACACTGGTCTCTTTGAATATAACCCACACTTTTAGGCAAATAAAGGGAAGCTTTTAGATGCTCACATTTGCATCCTCAGCAGGCTAAACAACATTGGTGTGACAAGTACAAACACAAATGGAAATTTAAGTCTAGGTTTTCACAAAAAAATGTGAAGTCAATTAAGGAGCACAGGCGGTGCTGGCAACCGTACTGAAGCAACCATGTATTTGGTATTGTAGGACATTCAACCCTTTTTCAGAAAAACCTCCTCTCTGAAGAGCATTAAGGCTGATGAACAAAAAGGAATATAGTCAAGGAGAGGATGAGTTTACAACACAACCTGTGCAGTTTGTATGGTCTTTGTCCTTCAATATCTGAGTACCTCACAACTCCAAATCAAACACACCACTACAATGTGGCTGAGGTGTGCAGGAGAACTTGAGAAATAAAAATAGATCATATTCCAGGATTCAATTGATGCTAAAAAGCACCGATCACAAAATAAATATCGGGTGATGTAAAGGAAGTCCTAACAGTCCTGTATTGATTTCCTGGGGAAATGGATCTAATAGGAGAACCTGCACTTGGTGACACTGAAGTGACCAGAGGAAGGAAAAATAAAAACAACAGATGAGCTACATTTGTACCGTTCTTCACTGCTGAGTTAGGAAGATGACGGAGTGAAGATACACTGTTAAGAAACTGTAAGAAACCATGATTTTTGTTTTAAATGTAGCAATTAGGGACCGTGTCAAAGTCACACTGCTTTTCAGAAAATAAAATAAAATAAAAAACAGAACAGCATTTTGGAAACATGCATCAAACTACACTGCAATTCTTCAAGTCAAATCAAAAATTCACACCTTTTTACATAAAGGATTTGTGTTCAAATCATAATGTTTTTCTTATGTGCTACATATGGAGAGAAATATAATATAATATGTATATTTATTTACACACAGGTAGTAAAAAAAAGGAGCAAAAAAGGAAATCAAACCTAATTGCACACTGCTACATTGACTGCTTTTCGAGGCAGTAACTTTTTTAATTGAGTGCCACAACTTTAGTGTTTCTATTCAGTGCTTCAACAGCGTCCTCCCCCGTCTTCAGGAGAGCTGATATGTTTCTGATGCTGTGTAGTTCCTCTTCCAAAAAAATCGGCCAACACTGAGGTTTCCCACGTAAAAGGGGAAATACATCTTCGGCTCTGTGGGAGGAAATTAGATAAAGAAAAACTTATTACACTGAACTTCATGCATCACTCGCAGAAAACTTTTGCAAATAAGTGAGAATGTACAGAACATTTTGTGCATAATTTTCAGTTAATAACATGGGAAATTTGTATTGCTCTACATCCCCAAAAGAGGTGGAGGATTAACCTGAAAGCAACAAGATAATATTCAAAAATATAATACGAAAAACATAAAATGACAGTAGACAGTTGAACTGATGCAAGAAATGTTTGTTCGCTCATTAATACGACTCTTTGTGCAAAATATTATAGGTGTACAAATAGCAAAAGGTTTGATAATACATCAGCACTTGCACTGTTTTGAATTATACACCTATAATAATTTTTAGGATTTTTTTAGAAGATGTAAGGCAATAAACTAACATGCATGTAAACAAAAATCTAATATTTTTCAGAGAATAACGTTTCTTCATCAAAAACACAATGTTTTGTATATATTTCAGTGTACTAAAAAAATGTTAGCCATCCCTAAAAAGATTTTACTGGTTTCCAAAAATTAAAAAATATACTAAAAAAGGCAAGTTTAGGTGTCTATTCTGCACTGCAGCCTTGACAGTTCACATCCTGCCACGACAATGCAGATTTCATGCCTATTCTCCCTCTGCCGAGGCCAACGAGCGCACTTGATTTCAGAGCTGCACGGCTCTTCTGCACACTCTCCGAGACAGATGTGTGTGTTGTAACATTAGTGTGCAAAGTGTGTGCAGCACTCACACACACACACACACACACACACACACACACAGAGAGAGAGAGAGAGAGAGAGAGAGAGAGAGAGAGAGAGAGAGAGAGAGAGAGAGAGAGAGACCAGCCCCTTCCCGTCCCTGCTCTGCTCTGAGGGCAGTGGCTGCTGACGTGTTACTACTACACTGTTGTTCAGCACTTGTTGTTTACAGTTTAGTCGGAAACTCAAGGCTCAGGCCGTGGCAGCCAGCGGTTGTAGTAAAAAAAGGTGTAAATGTGCAGCCATATTTTTTCTGCTTTTACTCATAACTCCTCTTGCATCGATCATAATCGAGTGCAAAAATATGACTGAAAGCTTTGGTGAAGTGCATCAGCTGCGGTGACCACTTTTACGCACGCTATTACTACTATACTAAATGAATGGGGAACCGTGGAAGCGCACATACACACATAAAAAGGAGTATTTCGCTTGTCAAAGCTGCACACTTGTTTGAAATCCAAATTAAAAAAAACATTATTTAATCTGACCTGTAAACTGGGTTACATAAGGATACAACCAAATATAATAAAGATTTTGTGAAAATAAAAAAAGTGTTTTGTTTAATTTACATCTGTTTTTCGAGGCAAACAACAGCTGGAAGAAGGGGCACGTAGTCTGCCTTTTCTACACTGACGCTGCTGTAGCTATACACCATGCAGAAGTCCATACAAAAAAAACACACATTTTTAATAAAAAGTTGCAATCAGAAGTCAAAATAATTGCTTACCGTGTATATGGTCCTCACGTTTGCCTCTTAGGACTGGTCTTTCTGGGTGTGTGTTCTGTAGAAAGGCTCAGGTTTGGACAAGTAACCTCATCTGAGCTGGTGTGTGACCTCTTATTTGGGGCCGAGGGGTCTGCAAAAGCACAGTGAACGGTCAGTAAAAAAAAGTACTGAAAAAAAACATAGATATAAAATTATGTCTAATTTAGCTGTCGTGCTAGCCCACCTTCTGAGATGCAAAATTTCCATTATGTCACAATTTTTGCTAATAATTATAAATTATTTACAGTGCCTGATGAGTGATCGATATGTTGCAATAAGTAGCAGCCTGGCTACCTGCTAAACGTGACACAGAAACACAGTGGAAATAGTGCACATTATGGTGCAAACTCACCGTGTAATGCAGGTCTTTTCCTCAGCCCGGTGCACTGCTCCGTGCACTCCATCTGCCCGTCGGACCTGTCGGTGTCTTCGCTCGGAGCCACCACAACGCAGCTATGATTCCCGTTTAGATCCACATTGTTATTCCCGGCGGAGCAGACGCCCTTCTCCCTCCGCGGCTGCTTGCTGTAGAAATTCGGCACGTCTCTGCAGTCCACTAGTTCCCAGCGGAGCCTGCTGTTGGGCAGCGGCGTGTGACTGGCGAAGTCGAAGCCCCACTTGGCGGAGGCGTCCTCTTCCATCTCCCGCAGATGTCCCTTTAAATCCTTCTTTAACTCTTCGTGATCCACCGAGCCGAAGAGGCTCCTGCAGGCGGACGGTTTCGGGTGATCCGACACCCGGGAGTCCGTCCGCTCCAGCGTCGGGCTCCCGTTTGATAGTCGAACATCTGACATTTTTTTCCACCCAGAAAGATAAGACAATTTTTTTTCAAAACACAGCCGGGAGCGTCCAGTTATTCACAAGAAAAAAACCCCACCGCTCAAAAACAACGGGTATCTCCTCGTCGCTGAGCAAGATCCAAAACAAGCGTAAAACGACTTATGCCATGCATAGGTCGGGCTGGAAACGGTAACGGCCGCGGTGTTTTGAAGCCCAAGGTAGTCTCCGCGGATCATCAAAACAAAGTGCCCGGGAACTGAAGCCGCCTCTGTCAGTTCGGTCCCGTAGTGAGAGGAGCTGCGGACAAACCTTCTCAGTACCCAATATGGCGATTGAGAGATGTACTTGGGATTGAGAGTGGAGCTCGACTAGGGGGGGAGGAAAAAATGATTGACACTCTGAGCTATTTAAATGCGAAGAAGGACGCTCATTGGTCGAGGCGCTTAAGCCCGCCCACTCTCTTAAGGTGGACCAGCCAGTTGCAGCAGGCTTGCAGCATACAGCGAGCCTGCAGCACGCCTGCATATTACACCAAATCAGACTGTATATATATAGTCTGTGCACCAAATCCAAGCTTTTTTTTTCTCCAAATTTAACACTGCTTTGGCAACGAAAATATAAAAAATTTAAATTGCAACTATCCTCAAAACAGTTTCAACTAGGGTTGTCAATCGATTAAAATAGTTCATCAATCGCAAATTAATCACACATTTTTTTTATCTGTTCAAAATGTAACTTAAAGGGAGATTTGTCAAGTATCTAATCAACATGGTAGTGGGCAAAATGTGCTTGATTGTGCAAATGTATTCATTATTGGAGATCAATTAACAACACACAACAATGACAAATATTGTCCAGGAACCCTCACAGGTACTGCATTTAGAATAGAAAATATGCTCAAATCATAACATGGCAAACTGAAGCCCAACAGCTGTCAGTGTGTCAGTGTGCTGACTTGACTATGACTTTTACCCAAAACTACTTGATGATCATAAAGTGGGCATGTCTGTAAAGGCGAGACTCATGGGTACCCATAGAACCAATTTTCATTTGCATATCTTGAGGTCAGAGGTCAAGGGACCTCTTTGAAAATGGCCATGACAGTTTTTAGCACAAATTAGCACAAGTTTGAAACGTTATTCAGCCTCCTTCCCAACAAGCTAGTGTGACATGGTTGGTACTAATAGAAGCTCTAGAACTGAGCCCACTACAACCTCCAAAAGATCGATTGCATTAAAGAAATTAGTGGCATTAAAACAAATTTGTGTTATTAAGGCATTAACTTTGACAGCCCTATTATCAACACAACACTACTTTGATTATTTAAAAAAAATTAATTGTTGCATTTTAATTGTTTTCCAACAAGTTTTTAGTTATCAGTTTACTTTTTTGTTTTTTATTATTTCAGCTATCAAATTAGAAAAGAATATTCTGGCTAAAATTTAAATATTAACTGGTAGTCATGTTTAATGCAATTTTAAAAAAACTACATCATAACAGCATAAACTAGGCTAAACTTCAGGGTAGAGTTTTAAACATTAAGTCTTTGTTTTAAATTTAAATAATCCAACTACCTTTCATACACCTACTTTTAAACCTGAACCAAATATATAATAATAATAATAATAATAATAATATACAAATCACAAAATGCACATTTGTATACAAATAAAAACAATCAAATGGCTGCCAAAACAATATGCTGTAAGATTGGGAAAATAAGTTGTGGAAGTTACCAAAAATCTGTTTAAATTAAATTGCTTATAAACATTCCACCTTAAAATAAATGACATATCTGAAAATACATAGGCTAAAGCTTCAAGGTGTGGGCCCTCTGTTGAAGTAGGTATACCCCCTCAATGTCAAAACCATCCAATGATGGCCAAAAAAGAAAAAAGAAATCTGCAATTTGGGTAAATGTGCATCCTTATGGGATGGTATTTCCACCAATTCTCTGGAGCTGAGAGGAGAAAGTCAAGGTCAGCACACACCAGACCGACCCAGTCCTCATGTCCACCGGCCCCCAGGAGAAAAAGAGAAGAACAGATGTACAAGGACTACAAAGCCACGCACATCTCCACATTGAGGAGTCTGCAAATGCAAAAAAAAATCCCCAAAGAAAAACAAAGAAAGGCCCTGCATGCTGAAAGTATAAATAGCTATTTACACCACAGTGAAAACTTTGTGCTGTTGGGAAAAATCTAATGCCAATCTTAAAAAAAAATTCTACAAATAGATATATCAAATTTATGGAACCTAAAAATAATCTACAAACAAAATTAGTATATTTGGAAATTTATCCAAAACCTCGTTCTAATCTCTCTGGTACTGTTTACACCTTTCACCACTAAGACAGAAAAAAACATCCACATTAAGACAGATGTTGGCCTCATGTTCACATCAAATTGAAAAAAGAATTAGATTTGCTTAAAATAGAACTATAATGTGTTTGCGAGAAATGATGCAATTTAAATTTTACGTGAGCAATTATTTACCTATGGGGTCACAGCAGGGTATGCGGTGCAGCTGTGGGAGCCTGCAGCATCGCCATTATGACTGGAGCAATGCTGCCCCCTAGTGGTCGCTTTCCAAGATCTCTTTAGCAGCACAAAGTCAGCAGGCAACAATCTTTATATCAAACGCCTTTTAATACCATAGCTTTAGATAAACGTCACATCTGCACATATTTATATGACAACCACGGGCAATCACTAAGGGTTTTAAGCTTATACTTGCCAACCTTGAGGCCTAAAAAATATGGAGGATTTCAAAAGATTTGAGTTTCAGAGACTTTGTTTCCTGTATTCTGGTGACTTTTAAAGAATGAAAATAACAAAAATAATAAGTACACTGTAACAGCATTTTTTTGTTAAACAGGCCTACTTTTAATTCTCAGGAAAGAAAAGTGAATAATTCGCCCCTCTGGGGTAAACTTGTGTGAATCTCTGGTATAAACTAGGATAATATTCATCAGTTTTCATCCATTCATTTTTTGCCCCTGCTTGAGTATTTCTTTCTCTTAATACTTTCCATTTCTGTCTCAGTCTCTCACCCACTGAATTCCCTTTCAGACACAATGGGACAACGGCACCACTGCGCTCTGAAATCCGTTATTTCCAACGGCTTGTGCCACGCCACGCCAGCTTGGCTGTGATGCGTGGTGAGCACAGCTCAAACCGTTGCTGCCCTGTCGCGAGCAGCTCTCCTCTGCTGGGAAAAGACATTTGGTGTAGCTCTATTGCCGTCAGAACAGAAGGGCTTATACATGCTGTACAGTGCCAGAAACATGTTGAGATAATGAAAAGGAAAAAAAAAGGTGTGAATAAATAAATAGGGAGAAGTGTGACCCCGGGAGGAAACCGGGAGAGGGCAATGAAAAACGGGAGTCTCCCAGGAAAATCGGGAGGGTTGGCAAGTACAGTATGTTTAAGCTATGCCAAAAACCCAGTATGTTCAAGAATATCAGTCCATCCACGTCTCCTCACTGACCCTGCTGGTCGCCTACCTTCCCCCCGTCAGTCCACCATAGGTCATAGGTCAAACTGGTCCCTTGCGAGTGCAGACAGCCTCAGAAGCTGAGCCACTTGATGATGTAGAAGTTCCTCTTGCCCACTCTGAGCAAGCTAAGTCCATTCGATAGGATATGGAGTTTGGGGATCAGTATCTGCTCTGGTTTGTCTGTCCGCCTGTGGTTGATCCACACGGCTCCGTCCGAAACCATTTGATATCTACAAACAAACATTTTAACACTCGGTTAGAGCAGCGTTTCTTCTACGTAACCTGTCTGAAATAGTCAGGACATTAACTTGCACTGCTGCAAAACACATCATGAACATGCTAATTTATCCAGTCATCACCCATCTTTACACACTTTGTATTCTAAAGCCTACAATCTAACTGAAGTATGGAAGTAAACTGAAAATTCCAATCAATATCAAAACTGCAGTACATCAGTACTACAGTTTAATCTGTGTACTGTGCTCACACCAGACACAGGGTTCCTACACATTTTCCATTTCAAAATTCCATACTTTTCCAGACTCAAATTTCCAGACTTGCTGTGACAAGACTACAGTGCTTCTGCCCTTACATATGGCTTACAATCACCACCTCCCTCATGTTGGAGATGTCCAATGATTTTACACAAAGTTTGCATCTAGCTTTCTTTTCCAATTTGGAATCTTGGATTGTCAAGATAGCCCTCGAAAACTTGCATTGACCTATTGTGGCCGTTCAGTCCACACTGCTACTCAGAAAGTTGGATGACGTTCCACTGTCAAACATCCTGAACTTGGGGGCAGAGCTGTTTTGCAGGCTGTGACGTCCAGGTGTAGAGGCAGCTCTGTGCGTTCAGACGCACGTCATACTTATTTGCCTCTTGCCTCGCTTTCAACGACATCAAGCTCGCTCTGGCTCACACAGTGTAAACATTTTGGCTGCGCTGGCTGCTCCAAATGCCACGAAAAATACTCTGCTTGTGTGATCAAATTATTTTTAGAAATTCTGAATTTTATAGTTTAGAAAACAGAATAGGGGTAAGAGTCTTGAAACACTAATATTTTTCCATACTTGTCCAGACCTGGAAATTACTAAAATCAAATTGTATACATTTCCATACTAGGAACCCTGTGTATATCTGTTAAATATCTCAACTATTTTACTGTTTTATAGGTCACAGCAAATACATAATTTTCTATTTATAATACATATCTTTATTCTTCTGTATTTGTATTACTGTTTGATATGTGTGAAAGCACCATCAGGATTGACACTTCATTTCACTGTATCTGTGCAATGACAATAAAGGAATTCTATTCTAAAAAAGGTCATTGGATAGTATGTTATAAAAATATCATCTTAATAAGTCATAATATACGGTCATCGAAATGTATGTCATCAAAATATTTTAAAAAGTCATAGTTTAGTATGCCATGAAAAAATCATATAAAAACTCATAGTATAGTATGCCACGAAAAATAAAAATATAAAAAGTCACAATATGAAGTTTCAAATGTCCCTCACAAAGTTCCACGAGCCTATCATGATGTTTTCAATTTTTTCTTACATTTTATAGAAGAAACTGTTAATCTAAAAACAAGTGACGGATTAATAAATAATGAGAATATTCATTAGTTATAGCTCTACAGGAATATGCACTTAAAAGTGACATGAAACAGAACATGAGTTATGATTTGGATATGTTTTAAAGAGTTTGTTCATCCTAATTTCGTATTGTTTTTTTACCCAGGTGTTTAAATTTGTGTTGCTGCTCCAATACCATGCAGTTGAAAGTTATTTCAACACCAACATCTGTTTCTGGACACGGTGACTCATTTACGTTTCAACAACAAATGCACGAACCATTCAACAGTTTGCTTTGGAACCACTTTCTTCTGAACAAACCAACGCTAAAGGTAAGGAAGAAAATCTGTTTTTGTAATTTGGGTGGACTGACCCTTTAAACATTCATATAAGCACTCTGTAGTTTAATTTCTTATCAAATATTGGTAACAAAACAGCGCTTTGTTAAAAGTTGCAAAAACAATGTTGACTGACTCCAAAATGAAAAATGAATTGATTTAAGCTGCATATTATAATATATCCGTTTTCTCGACAGCATAATCTTGAGCTAACAGCAAACGTCAGCAGTGCATTTTCTAACATAGATAATATCTTTTGGATCAGTGATTTAACTGGAAAGAGTGCCTACCCTTTGGGTCCCTCTGGGATGGCGCTGGCCCTGCGACAGGCGTCTATCACCGTGGTGCCCGGCTCCAACAGCAGCTCATGGAACGGAGCCTCCCTGAAGAGCTCCTGAAGCTCCTCGTCACTCATTTCCTCCAAGGCCTGCACGCTGCTGTGGTACAGTGCGTTGGTACATCTGCAACAATAATATTTAACATGACTTTTCTTGTCTGAATGGGTAGATTATCCTCTCTGCAAAGGAGGTCAGAGGTCACGGGCAGCTACAGAACAGTGAGCCTAGTGGAGTTCCTTTCTCAGTTACACTCATTTATTCTCCAACTGAATGAATTCCTGCTGCCTTTAACCCAAGTAGAGAAAATGAACATGCAGAAAACTGTAATTATATTGAATAAAATACAATTAAATGACACAACACATGCAGCATGTTCTGACCTCTTTGCACTCTCGAGGCCTTCCTTTCCATGCACCAGTTTGGTCACCTCTGCCGCCAGTCGTTTATGTGCGAGGCGTTTAGCCGGATCCTCTCTCTGCTGCTCCATCAGCCTCTCCACCTCCGCCAGAGGCAGGAAGGTGAACAGCTTCAGGTACCTGCAAAAAGAGCACACAATATACCTCAGCCTCCTGTTACAGTGCGCAGAATAGCTACATTTACAGTATGTTAGATTCTTGCACTCGTCATCATATCTTTATATGCAAAACCTATCGACAGGATTCACCTCCACCTACCCTTCCACACTGGCGTCAGGCTGCCTGAGAAAGAACTGGTAGAGTTCAAAGGGAGACGTCTTGTCTCTGTTGAGCCACACCGCGTTGCCTGCCGTCTTCCCCAGCTTGTCCCCGACAGAGCTGGTCACCAGCGGGATGGTCAGGCCGTACACCTCCTCGCCGCTCACCCTGCAGAGAAATCAGGATTTATTAACCAAGTGTTGCTTGTCTGATGTAGCTATTTTAAAACTTGTGAGCGGAATTGGTCCACATTGGTGAACTGCTGGTGCCTTTTTTTTTGCATGCTTATCATAAGGCGTGGCAATAATTCAATGTTCAGTGGAATCAAATAGGGATGATATTAGAGCTGCACCAATTAATCAATGAATCGATTAGTTGTCAACTATTAAATTAATCGGCAACTACTCTGATAATCGATTAACCGGTGTGAGTTATTTTTTAAGAAAAAAAGTCAAAATTCTCTGATTTCAGCTTCTTAAATGTGAATATTTTCTGGTTTCTTTACTCCTCTATGACAATAAACTGAATATCTTTGAGTTGTGGACTAAACAAGACATTTGAGGACGTCATCTTGGGCTTTGAGAAAAAAATTTCACCATTTTCTGATATTTTATAGACCAAACAACTTATCGATTAATCAAGAAAATAATCAACAGATTAATCAAAAATGAAAATAATCATTAGTTGCAGCCCTAGATCAGCTATACTCAACCAATGGGCCGGGGCCCACTGGTAGGCCTCAGAGCGCCATCTAGTGGGCCGCGGAGGTACTTCAAATGGTTAGATTAACCTCTTCAAAATCTGATGGCCACTATTCTGTCTTTCAGTGGTTGTAGTGGACTCAAAGTTGGTTTTAAAGCTAGAGTGAAGATACTGGTATGATATGAAACTAAAAAAGTCTAAGGATTCCATTGGTACCGACCATGTTATGCTAGCCTGTCAGGAAGAGCGCTAAATAACGCTCCAAAGTTACACTAAATTTTGGCGAGAAAAAACTGGCATGGCCATTTCCAAAGGGGTCCCTTGACCTTTGACCTCAAGATAAGTGAATGAAAATGGGTTCTATGGGTACCCACGAGTCTCCCCTTTACATACATAACGTTCTTGGATGCAGTGACACAAAATGGAGTGTTTTTTTTGGAGACAACCCTGTTCCAGTAAGCTCCACAGTGTGTGGTGAGGAAATATGACCTAATGACATAAAGGCAGGCAGTGATGGCTGAGGGTAAGCTGAATATTTATGGGGGTCATTACAGCCGACAGTGGCATAACACATATTTATAGCCCAGTTTGTCATTTATTTGGGAAGGTGGTCCTCGGAAATTGTTTATTAATCAGAGGTGGGCCTCAAGTTTCAAAAAGGTTGAGAACCCCTGCCCTAGATGATATGATCATATTGTGTTTTGTGTTTTTACAAAACCTTGTTATTCAAATTAATGATCTCAAGCAAATTGTAATTAAAAACTAACAAAACTGGAAATTTTTTGTTTTTGTTTGACATGTGTGATATATAGATAATATATTCATAAAAGACATTTTCTTGTGAATGACATCATCAGACATCAAAATTGCCCAGCTGGTTGGTGCCTCTAAGCTAAATCTTGCAGCTTTATATTTGGTTCAGATGGTAGAAATCATAAGCTTTTGCTAATTAACAGAAGATCTCCTCCAGTTTGATAACTACAAGGCCTAAGACAGTGTCACCTTGGTGGCTAAAATTTGGCAGGTGTCCACAAAGCAGGAATCAAGTGTTTGACCTGTGTTTTACTGAGAAGAATAACTGCTTGGTAAGTATGCCGAATTGAAGAGTGGCTCCCAACAATTCACACAAGACCCTTAGTCACATTTGTTAGTGTGTATACAATTATCAAGGATCAATTAAATATTCAATTAACAGAATTTCCAACGAGGTTTGGAACAAAGCTCTCTGACCATAAAAAAAAAACAGAGATTTCCATGCTGAAATAAATTCTTGTACTCTTTTTAAAGTAGGATGGACATTTACTTGTGAATGTAATCGTGGCCAGACATCAGATTGCCCAGCTGGTCGGTTCCCCCGAGCTGAATCTTGCAGCCGTATATTTGGTTGAGGTGGTGGAAGTCATAAGCTTGGAACAGCTGGTATGTGAACTCGGTGAGGCTCATCCCGTCTGCGCTCTTCAGCCGGGCCTGCACGCTGTGTCGGCTGAGCATGGTGCCCATCCTCAGGTGCCTCCCGGCCTCCGACAGAAACCCCACCACGTCCCGGTCCTTGTACCAGCTCAGGTTGTTCAGTACCGTCACGGTGCCCGGCTTCCTGGAGCTGTCCTGAAAGTGCACTTCGTAGTTGGTGAAAATCCTCTGCAGACTCTCCCGGATGCTGCGGGTGTTCGCCGCCACGGCGTCCGCGGACATCCGCTCCCTCTCGCTCGTTTTCCCGCTCGGGTCTCCGATCTGAGCCGTGGCCCCTCCGAGCACACAGAGGACGTGGTGCCCGGCGCTCCGGAAGTGCAGCAGGCCGATGACAGCGAGCAGGTTGCCCACATGGAGGCTGTCGGCCGTGGGGTCGAAGCCGCAATATACAGTCTGAGCACCGGACTGCAGCAACCGGGGGAGCCGGTCCTGAGCCGCCTCCTGCGGGAAAGAGTCCTTCACAATACCGCGTTTATTTAGAGAGAAGAGCAGTCCGCTGTGTGCAGGTGGAGAACAGTGAAGTTTAGACCTGAGTGAGAGGCAGAGACTCGTTCGTCTTTGCAGAATACAGGATCCATGCCGAGGTACATGACGGCAGGTCCTCACCATGGACGCTGCCATGTTGGACAATGTGACAAGAAGAGCACGGAGGAGGAGGAGGAGTTGAATCCTGGGTTAGTTTAAGGAGTATAGCGCCTCTAGTGGACTGGTTCCGTTCTTTTAATAACATCCATGGTTCCGAAGCACAATGAAAACTGAAGGATGAATCACCAACCAGTGGTCACTGTCTTGGGAGCCCAGATCATGGATGTATAGCCCCAGATCTCCAGGGGCCCTAAAAGCTCCAGGTTTACTGTATGATGTCATTTATAGCCACTTGGGGTCCTCTGGGGTTGGGGCAAAAACGAAACCATGGTGGGCCCTTATTTGACACCCTGCACCACCACCAGTAAACTGACGACCCCTGACATATTTGATGGATATTTCATATTATGTTCAATGAATGAGAATAACAGTATGGAACAACTGATAAACTGTACAATTAACCCAAATAGTGAACACAATAACTCCAGGAAGTTTGTGTAAAACAAGCAGTTTGGATACATTTTGAGCAGATTATTTCCTGTGAACTTATTTTTTAACAATCATCCATAATTAATGGGCTTCTTTTTGACAAATTCATTGTTTCCTTCTCCCTGATGCTTGGCCATTCTTCTATTAGCTCTTTGGTTGTTTTAACTGTGTATTTTTTGTAATGCCTAAAGATGACTACGTATTTTAATATTTGTTTGTCTCTGGAAAGTTTTATCTAGGAAAGACACATATTATTTTATTTTATTTTACTTTATTTATTATTTTTTTCTTCCTTTTCTTTTCAAATAAAAATATTGCTTTTGGGTTCATGATTGTTATGGCATGTTCTCTGGCTTATTCATTGGTACTGTATGATGAAACAATTCTGTATATTGGAGAACAGAGTACATGGTTGGTCTAAATGACCCAATGAATAAAAAGTTAAGAAAAGAGACACATATTTACTATAGAAACTAGTGGTGCAACGGTTCAACAAGCCTCAAGGTTGAAAAACATAACACTTTACAATTTCTTTGAACTCCAAAATATATGAATAGATTGATTGATAGTAATGAATGATGTTTCTATATTATATGAAGCCATAACACTGATTTTACACATGAGCTATTTAATGGTCAAGTAGGCCCATGTTCAGATAATTGCCTCTTCTACGTCTCAGGCACCTCATCAAATAATTAGCAGGTCTGTATTTAATAGTGGTGCAACGGTTCAACAAGCCCACAGTTTGTACGTCATTGAATGGTTTACTATCGCATCCCTAATAGAAACCTAGTTTAGGTGTGACAGGAGTTATATTAACTCCATTATTGTCCATTTAAATTCAAACAAACAAAATACAAAATTTGGTGGATTTAAAAATCATTTTATTTTGAAATCCATTCAATGTCAACTTGTTCCATTGTTTAAATGACTAGATATACATTCATCAAACATTTACAGCATTGTTACCAAGCAACAGTACACATTAACAACACATCCAAAGACAGTCTCCGTTGTCTCTTTGCATGACACTATAGCCACAAAAACAAACTCCATGAAATCCAGGAAGAAGAAAAAATAAAAATAAATCAAATATCTAATTCCTATGACTGCTGCCCCCCTGGTAACATCTTTCTGTCAGTTTTGGAAAATAAAAATAAAGGTCAAATCAATAATCAATATTGTTGTTGGGTGTTTGTGTGCTGTAAGGCAGAGCACTATAAACTCCCTCCAGGAAGAAAAAGAGAGACAGAGATAGAGAAGGAAGAACAGTATCTTCTATGTCCTGAGCTAGTTCAACAAAGGAAGACTAAGTTTCCCTGATACAAGTTAAAAAGTCCCTTGTCAATTCAACACAAAACAGACATTCCTAAGGGTAAGCAGACATCACACATTTAGACGACTTCTCCTCGAGGGCTCTACCATTTTGTGATTAGTTTTTACAGGTCTGTCCTTTTTTTGTACCATAAAATGAAGCTTCAACAGCACTTTTGAGTCTTGCTGTGACATAATTCCCTGTCTGCGTGGCCCTATTGTGTCACAAACAGCTAATTCTAGCTGACGACACAAACAGTTTACAAGTCTAAAAGTGTGTGTGCACAAGTCAAGTGTTTATATTCAGAATCTCTAGTGTTTTATGGCATGGGCACACGCTAAGGCACGGATCGTTTGTGGTTAATCCCCAAGCGAGCCCGGGAACTACAAGTCCCAGGAATCCTTGCGAGGGGAGAAACCGAGCTGCGTTGAATGATTTCTGCATGTCGGACTGACATTCTGCGAGACGATATATATAATAAGTAAGTAGAGGCAGCTTGAAGGTCAGTAATCTACTCATGGCATAAGAAATGTTTGGTGAGTTAGTACAATATAGCAGCGAGTGAGGAGAGGAAAGTCAAGACAAAAAGCGTGACGAAATACAGGATTATAAAACAGTACATACTGCATTTTCATTACTGCATCTTCTTTACTATAATAGCATGTGATGTGATGCAAACTACAAGTGCATTCTCCATTAAATCAACAGAGATGTGATGTGTAATAAAATAAAAATACAAGTTCACAACAGGAGGCAACTATGGATGATTTCTGATAATAATAATGATGAAATTCTGTGCATATATTACCCATTTTTTTAAAAAGATATGCAACCTGAGAACAGAGTATAAAAACAGGAGACCAATATTATATGATCAGTGCTGGGCTGTAGTTTGATTTTTCAAATGATAAAAGGTCAAGGAGGTCAAGTTTTACTCAAAGTTGTGAGCTAGTACAGCCCTGCACAGCCCACGTATGCTTTCACTTTAAATCATAAGAGCTTAATTCAACAAATACATGAAATACAGTTGAAATGAACTAAAAGCATACTGCAACAATGATGGTTCTCTATCTAAAAATAGCAATTAACAAAAGGAATGTCCCCAAACGGATTCAGATCTATGGATACTCAGATTACCAGTTGCCCTGTTACCCTTAAGTCTATTTACACTTTGCACTCTTCAATCGTGCCATTTCGAATACACAATTATCTGATTTAGTCATACATATATACTTTAGTATAAAAATATGATCAAATTCAATTAAAACAAGTCTGTGGCATTTAAGCAAAAAAAGAACATATAGTACATAACTACAATTTACTGTAAAATCTCAAACGCTATTTACCAAACGGAGGAATACAAAAGTTGATCATCATTAGTACCTTGTATACCTCATCGGTTAAAAGTCGGGGCGAGCAGTCAATGTGATCACTTCAGCTATGTACAGTACACTCTGTTTATACATTTATAAACACAAGGTCCATTTCCTGTGACTGAATTTCAATAAATTCATGAAGATTTTTAGGAGATTTTGGTTGGATAAGGAAATGGAGCTGAGGAAAGCATTCTGTCACAGATTTACATACATATCATCCAAACTATCAGCCATGCATGTTTTCACCATTTCCTTATCAACGTTCCCTTACTGTAGGTCTTCTGTGTGGCGTGTTCGTTTTCTACAAAAGGCAGTATGACAACAAAAGACAGGAGTGGCCTCTTCACATGCACCGCTCTCGTCATTGAGAGAGGACAGAAACATCTTGTGGAAATGCAGTAACACTTTATAATAACCATCATTGATAAATGGTAAATTGATAGATATTTAAACTTAGTTAATAGTTATTTTACTGTTAACAGACAATAAAATGATAATTAATAATGTTTCTTAATTATTAGTAATGCTATAATTTGATTATTGGTTTGTTAAATATTAAATAATGAGCTTATAAATTCTATATTGTATCATAGCTGATAAGAGACGATAACAATTTTGTTCCGATTACATTAGTACACTATTAACAGTTTATTGTTGCACACATTATAACATTTTATATACTAAGAATTGAGAATTTGTTAATAATTATGAAATGATTTGTAAACCTTTAAGAAATTGTTTGTGAAACATCTATAAACATTACATAGATAGATGGACCAGAAACCAATTATTAACCATTGATAAAGTATTAACTATCTATCTAAATAATGTTTATAGATGCTTTACAAAGTATTTATTAACCATTTAACCGGATAATCATCAGTTGCAACTTTATAATAGCATCTAAATAATGTTTATAGATGGTTTGCAAAACCAATTATTAACCATTAACAAAGTGTTAGAAACATCTGTCTATGTGATGTTTACAGATGTTTTACAAACAATTTCTTTAAAGTTTACTAATCATTTCGGAATCATGAACCAATACTTAATAGTATATTAAATGTTAGATTGTGTGCAACAATAAACTGTTAAAATAGTAATAATTAGTAAACATGATTAATCATCATTTCATCATTAACAGTAAAATGACTATCAATGAAGTTTAATTAACTATTAATTTACCCTTTATACATGATGGTTATTATAAAGTGTTACCAAAAGGGTGACTGTCTTTATCTTACTCACAGAATCAAATAAGTGCAGACGTCACATGCTTGTGTTTGTCTTTCGATTTTTGACCAGGCGATTTTACAGAAACTGCAAGAGCAAAGTGTCAATTGGTTTATTCTACGAGGCCATCACATTATGATTTTCTTCTATGAAAAAAGAATAATGCTTTTCATTTGCAATCATATAAAAATGTGCATATAAGACCCCTGAATGTTAATCAACTGTGTGTGTTATGAGGACCGAACACAGCAAGTGAAATACGATAGAAGGCAGACAGACTGACAGGAGAAGATGGAGAGACACAACATGGCTAACTGAGAGAAATAAAATAATGAGATGTATTTTGGAGGAACAGGGCTTCACCGAGTGAGAAATTAGGAAACAGATGAATTAATTTCTGGTAAATCCGCTTTGTGTCTGCCTCTATTAAGGTTGTAATGCGGTTTACCTTGGTGTTAGCCCCTGAATACCGGGACAAAAAAACAGGATGGAGTGCCAAATAGTCTGTGTGTGTGTTTTGTGAAAAAGGCATTTAACAGAGGTCCGGTATAAAATAGTGTCATATTAACATATTGCAGGCGTGTTCGTGCTTCATCGTGGTGCGTGTGTACGGTGAATCTGTGCCTTTCAGTCTTGGAAAACTTCAACATTTCTTACAAACTAAGATTTTGCCTTTTAATTTGAAGTGTAAAAATACTATTGCTAATAAGTGGTGATAATCCAAAACAAGTTTTGATGATGTCTTGTTAGGAAGAGAAAAGAATATGAAAAATTTCCAGTATTACAAACACAGTATGGCTTACAGTACAAATAAATGATGATGTTCAGGAGCACCACAGTTGCATCTGTGGGTGTAAAAAGGTGAAGAAACATGTTGGAGGGCTGGTGCATCGAAATCCATCACTGCCTGTTATTGACAGCCAATTTGACAGAAGCTGCCTTTCTGGAAAACTGTATGATTACTGCCTTATTAATATTGCTGCCCACTGAAGTCATTTGGGTGTTGTTAGCTGTGAAGGTATATGGCTCTTTGCTCTTTGACATCACTATAAAAATCTACTTTCAAGCATACTGCTGGAGTGGTGACTATCAAGTTCACTTTCTTTCCTCATTTTAGGGCATGTTAAGGTTCAGGACGGGGATAACCATGGAGATCACCTCAAATACTTCAAATTTAGTCTTTTTATCCATGTGTTTGGTCACAGATTGCATACACTGGTATCTAGACAGGGGCTCAATCACATCTTTGCATACATGACTTTTCTGCCAATGGAGTGGAGAGCACTGTGTCAGCCTCTCCTGCCTCAACAGGACCCCTTGTGCTGACCAGAAGCTAACTCTTGCTGCATTAGGGGGGGCTTAAGTGGTTCAACCTAGCTTATGGAGGACTCCTCTTCTTCTTCTTCTTCTGTCCCTGAAAAAAAGGAGATGATTTGTAGAGTGCCTCTCCTGGTTATTCCTCCGCGACCCCTCAGTACATGTCTCTGTAGATCTCCTGCAGGAGCGGGTGCAGCGAGGTGTCCTCTGTCTTTTTGATCTCCTGCACCAGCTGCGCGTGCTCAGTGACCAGCTGCCGGAGGTCGGCCAGTTTCTGCAGCAGCTTGGGGAAGAGGAACGAGTCGTCCGGATGGTTGGCCAGCAGGTGGAGCTGCAGCACCTGCACGATGCTCTCCTGCATTCGCTCAATGTGCGCCACATTCACCAGGCCTGGGCGGTCTAATCACAGAGGAAGAGGAAATAAACTTGAGTGAGACCCCTTAACCATTATCTCCTGTTGGAATAAAACTATTCACAAGCAAGGTTATACCAGAATGCCTTCACAATTTCTGCTATTTGTGTGATATGGAAGCATTTGCTTTGAGATAAAAGTCCTCAAAGAGCAAAAGGAGACAAATTATGCAAAGCAAATTAAACCTGCACTAGGCAGTATGTTTTTTGGCATCATTGGGCAAAAAACATTTGAGGCGAGAAATAGGCATTAAAGTAACAGAATATTGATTAATATTTGATCAGCTCTGCCTAGTTTGACCGTTTGATTGGAGTTCGCGAGTAATTGACAGCTGCTCATAGACGGCAGCTTGACAGCAGACTCCAGCTCAGCTCTGATTGGTTGTTTTCCCCGGTCTGTGAAATCTTGCAGATGCCATTAGGAGCACCGAAGGATACAGAGGCACATGGATTTTTTTCAGATTACCTGTCTCATGCACTACTGTCAGGATATAGCGACCGTTTTATAAAAATAACTTTTTTTTAAATCATATTTGCTCCATTTCTACCCACTGCTGCTTTAATAGTTTAATTATAAACATTATTTTTCCTGCTTCCTCACCTCCACAGCAGATGATAGCGGCCACAAACAGAGCCAGGTCACTGTCATCCAGCTCCATGGCGTTAAACTTCATTGCAAACTGGAACTTTGGCTCCATCATGTCACTGAACGGCCGCCGCAGGCTCTTGAGGAATTCCCTGGTGATGAAGCCCGAGCCGTACGCCACGAGGAGCCCGTCCTTGTTCATACTGGAGGCGAGCATGGCAAAGAGGGCCTCGTACACGCCGTATTTCAAAAGAGTCACCTGATCGTTGAGGTCCAGGCTCGAGAAGCCGGGGACGGACTTTGCAAACTCCGTGAGCTCGGTGACGGTTTCCACCGACGTGCACTGGCAGCAGTGGAAAATCCGAACCTCCGCCTCCCGGTCCTTCAGCGTTCCCGCCGAGCCCACCATCTTTGCCACCAGCGTCTGCTCTGCCAGCTGGAGGGTATCCATGTCGTGGATGACGAAAGGCTTTGGACAGCGGAGGAAAAAGACAAACTCATATGAGCTATACATGTATGGCCAAAAATTGGGTTAAATAGCAAAACAGTCAGTACAGTGTGTACTGGGATTTTGGCAAAAATAAACCTGACCTGACTACATAAATATGGAAAAGCTGAGTCAGCAAACCTCTCTACATGAAAAACTGTAGTGACTGTGGTGTTTATCCATAATCCTTGCTGAAAGGAGAGGATAAGCCCAGAGTCTTTATTGCCACTTGAATATTTCCACAATGACATAATTACTCTTATTAGGTTTGAGATGCAAATAATTTCTGTAGAAATATAAGAACAGATTTAATGTTGAAACTAAAGCAGAGCAAAGAGAGATTACCAGGGCAAACTCAAAATAAAAACAAAAATAAGAAGGGAATTAATTTAAAACTAAAGCCCAGTTGACAAATTATCTTCCATAATAAAAATATGTACAATCCTAATAATGTCATTGAAGGTACACATGTATGTAAAGGTAGCAGCTATGTAAGCTCATTCTAGCTGATGCCCTTGATTCTACATAGTAGTTTTTAGCTGTGTCACTGTTCCCACAGTGGAAAAGTTACAACATCTGATGAGCAGCTACACCTGCTGCTGCACATCATGTCAGAGCTCTGACTCAGGAGTGCTGTGCTAAATGTGGGCTAGAGTGGCGATGGAAGGTATGAGGGACATGACACCCAGCAGCTTCATTTACGTCACAACACATGATCATTAGATAACTTGTCACAGATCATTTACAATAAATAAGTTGATATAACAAACATAAAATACTCCTGAACATCCACAAGACTACAGCACTTTGACAAGCTTTCAAGAGAGCTACAGGTAGTAGGGCAGCAACTAACAATTATTTTCATTGTCGATTAATCTGTTGATTATTTTCTGATTAGTTGTTTGGTCTATAAAATGTCAGAAAATGGTGAAAAATGTCGAACAGTATTTCCCAAAGCCCAACATGACGTCCTCAAATGTCTTGTTTTGTCCACAACTCCAAAATATTCAGTTCACTGTCATAGAAAAGTAAAGAAACCAGAAAATATTCACATTTAAGAAGCTGGAATCAGAGAATTTTGACATTTTTTTTCCTTTAAAAAATGACTCTGGTGATTAATTTAATAGTTGACAACTAATCAATTAATCATTGCAGCTCTAAAAATAATGTGTACAGCTAGCGACTCTGTTAGGCTTTAGGCACAGTGATGCTTTGAGCTAAAGGCTAACGCCAGCATAACATGCTGATCTTTAGCTAGCGGGTATAACATTTAAACCATGTCAACTGTCTGTAGCATGCTAGCATTTGCTATGTACAGCTGTTGATGAAGGAAATGTCTATAGTTTTGTAGATATTTGGTTATAAACCAAAGTATTTGGTCTAATGTTTTATGTCTGCATATCATCATTTTTGACCTGATGGTGGCGGTAGATGAAAAGTCAGGATATCACCAAAGTAGGCTTCATCTTCTGGACCACCATGCATTTCTGTACAAAATATCATGGCAATCCATCTAATAGTTGTTGAGATACTTCAGTCTGGATCAAAGTGGTGGACCGACCACATGACCAACTGACCGAGATGCCAAGCTGCTAGCATGGCTAAAAATAAGAACATTACCTTCCTCAGTTATGATTTGCTGTGCTGAACTTTCTCATATAACTCAATAGGAGGATTAGCTGATGAATAATCAATAATGAAAATAATCGTTAGTTACAGCCCTAGTGATGACAGTTGTCATTTCTAAAAGGCAATCTCACACTTCCCAAAAAATCCCCGGATATATCCATGCCCAGTGTACAGCAGCAACAGCTTGACATCTCTGCAACTGCTCGTTTTTTAGGACTACAAGGCTGAACCTACTGTTGCAGCAAAACCAGTCAGACGATAAAACCGATATTCGCTGTAAACAAATCAGAGCCAACGGTGACACAATTATGGCTCAGTATTCCTCCCAGACGAGACGGATGAGTCAAACCTGACGGAGAGCTTCTGGCTCAGTTACAGATCCAAATTTGATGGAGGATCCTGTTTTTCCACAAGGGTGATTAACCTTTCATTACAATAGTTAAGTTAAGTTGTTTTCTACAACAACTGTATTCTTGCAACAGTATCTTCTATAAACCTTTTCAAACTTGGCAACATAAACTTTTAAATGGGCCCCTTTGTATTTCCTTTCCTAATAATTTTTCTATAATATTTATTTATTTTTATATTTAAAATAATGTGAGATGCAACAACATTAGAAGGGTGTTCTTTTATACTATACTGTTCTCAGACAATATCAGAATCAAATTATGCAACATGTCAGCATTTGTACACAGAGCTATGGCAAATATGTGCATTTTAGAGCTGTCAAAGTTAACGTGATAATAACGCCTTAACGCAACTTGCAATTTTTAGGTTGTACTCGGCTCAGTTTTAAAGCTAGATTGAAGATACCTAAGGAATCCATTGGTACCAAATATGTCCTACTAGCTTTTCATCACTCAAAACTAACGCTAAATTTTGGCGAGGAAAAACTGTCATGGCCATTTTCAAAGGGGTCCCTTGACCTCTGACCTCAAGATATGTGAATGAAAATTGGTTCCATGGGTAGCCACGAGTCTCCCCTTTACAGACATGCCCACTTTATGATAATCACATGCCGTTTGGGGCAAGTCTAGTCAAGTCAGCACACTGACACACTGACAGCTGTTGGGCTTGAGTTTGCCATGTTATGATTTGAGCATATTTGTTTATGCTAAATGCAGTACCTGTGAGGGTTTCTGGACAATATTTGTCATTGTTTTCTGCTGTTAATTGATTTCTTATAATAAATATATACATATATTTGCATAAAGCAGCATATTTGGCCACTCCCATGTTGATAAGAGTATTAAATACTTGACAAATCTCTCTTTAAGGTACATATTGAACAGATAAAAAATGTGCGATTCATTTGCGATTAATCGTGATTAAATATTTGAAGCGATTGACAGCCCTAGTACATTTACAACTGACTGCTTTCCAATGGCTGCCAACCCCAGACTCCCTCTGTCTGGACACTTATCCATCCAGAAGCTTTGATCTCCAGAAGCAGGGGCAGGACTGTGTTTGAACATGGATATGCACTTGGACTGACCTGTCCCTCTTGACCTATTTCACACCTACACGCATTCATGCATGGAATTCACAACAACTCTGGGCTGCAGCCCCCGACCGTCCCCTCGCCGGCCCCTCTTTTCTGATGAAAGAAACGAGGCTGCGAGGGAATGTTTTCGGTGAGGTTGGGGACGGGTGATGAAAAGAGAGCACGCATGGAGGGAAACAGGCGGTGGAGGGAGAAGTGATGGGCTCATACACACTGGCTCTTTATACAGATACAGATGTTTCCTTGTCCTGCTTGTGTGTTGGCTTGCACCACCGATTGAGCAAGTTATTTCTGTCACTGGCCGGCAGCACATAATCTCTGAGGTGCAGTTCTGCCAGGTCATATTGAGACATTAGTTTGATTGCAAAGTTCAAATGTGCTCAGAATTAGATCGAAATCGCTCCGATGGTGAAGAAATAATTAAAAGTTGCAAGACAACATGACCTTGACCTGTGTGGAAATTATGAGAAGAGCCAATCCACACACGCAACACCTTTCACTCACCAACCCACTATTCTTAATCAACGTACAGGGGTGCTGGTCTTGCCGGTGAGAATGGTTCGAGCCTTGGCCTTGTTCATGTTGAAGTTCTTGAGGTAGGCCTCATAGATCTGCCGGGCCAGCGTCTTCTGGTCGGCCACCTGGGGGTCTCCCACCTCCCTGTCCCCCGTTACCATCTCCGCCTTCAGCTTTAGCTTCTCTGACTGGGGCATCCGACCAAAACGGATGGCTGTAAGCAAAGCAGACAGAAAGTCTGAGAGTAAGATTACAGAATTTGTGCCAGAATAAATCAGTCAATTTACATTGTAACAGATATTGCGGAAAATGCAATGTAAATATTAGATTAAATAATAATAAAAAATGACTGTATAAGAGCAAAGAGAGGACACGGAGTGCTTTAAAACAAACCCAGTTTTAGAAAATGTAATAAAGTTCCACAAAACCACAATAATCACTTATTCAAAATGCTGACATCCGGAGGAATCATTTTCAAAAATGTCTACAAAGACACCCCGCTACGTGAAATGAACCCAAGCCAACATATCAGCAGAGAAGAAAAACATTTAATGTATCCAGATAATATTAAATCTGTCCAAACAAAGCTGGTGAAATGTTCAAAAATAGCACCATTGGAAACATAGAAAGCTGCTCTGGCTGTTCAACATCCTACTGTGCTCACTGTTTTCCTGACATCTGGTGCCAAAGCCTTATATTCCTCCCGGTCTGTGGATCTGAGGACAGTAATCTGTGGTATTCTAAACAAGATAATCTCACATTTCCTTGACAAACATAATGTCATAATCAGCAAAAGTCTAACTGGCTTCACACCTGAACACTGGACCACAGACCACATAAGTTAAAAACATGTAACTCAATCTGAGACTTGATGTCCACCAGCTATGCTACTTGAATCTGGCATTTGTTAATGTCAATATAAATGAATTACCATTACAGCTGAACCAAAGTGCAGCCCCGGGCCTTAAATTCAAAGTCAGAGAAGTTAAATTTTACTTTTCTAAGGATTATGTATTCATTCTGTTTATTAAAAAAAAAGACAACAGCAGCCACTGGATCAACAAACAGCACAGTGCCAGCACTACACAGACACTAATTCTAATGAAAACATCTTCCAAAGAGAGCCCATGAAGGTCAGGAAAACACAGTTTACTATAGAATGTTTAGACAAAAACATCACCTGACTACTTCAGGTTCACAGTCTCATCCTGGCAGTGAATGCATCCAAATTTAGTAACAAGAATCCTCTGTGCAATATAAACATCTCTCGGCGGAGCCAGGGGGTGACCTGAGGTGAGCCGTGGCCACCCCAGGATAAAGTCTGTCAGTCCTGCCCTGAAACAACCTGTACACTGCAGTCAAATAAGTGCAAGTTATGTTTGCTGCAAACAGCAAGAATTTCATGAAGCTGCAGGTACTGAGGGTGTTGCTTTGTTGTGTGTTTATTAATGCAATGTGCTTCTTTGCTTCATGGTATGAATAGTTTATAGTAAACCTTATAGTCATGGGGATAAAATGGCACCGTTTCATCACAGTTGGACAGGATGAAACAAAAGGAAAGCAGATTTTGATTGTAATATTACACACACCTACCAAAATGAAGACCATGTAAATCAGGATAACATTAATATTAGGGCTGCCAATCGATTCAAATATTAATCGCGATTGATAGCTTGAATGTCCATAGTTAATCTCGATTAATCGTAAGTCAATCGTAAATTTTTTATCTGTTCAAAATGTACCTTAAAGGGAGATCTGTCAACTATTTAATACTCTTATCAACATGGGAGTGGGTAAATATGCTGCTTTATGCAAATGTATGTATATATTTATTATTAGAAATCAATTAACAACACAAAACAATAACAAATATTGTCCAGAAACCCTCACAGGTACTGCATTTAGCATAAAAAATATGCTCAAATCATAACATGGCAAACTGCAGCCCAACAGGCAACAACAGCTGTCAGTGTGTCAGTGTGCTGACTTGACTATGACTTGCCCCAAACTGCATGTGATTATCATAAAGTGGGCATGTCTGTAAAGGGGAGACTCGTGGGTACCCATAGAACCCATTTTTATTCACATATCTTGAGGTCAGAGGTCAAGGGACCCCTTTGAAAATGGCCATAACAGTTTTTCCTCGCCAAAATTTGGCATAAGTTTGGAGCCTTTTTTAACCTCCTTCGCGACAAGCTAGTATGACATGGTTGGTACCAATGGATTCCTCTAGTTTCATATGATGCCATGATCTTCACTCTAGCTTTAAACCTGAGCCCGCTACAACCTAAAAATTGCAAGTTGCGTTAATGCGTTAAAGAAATTAGTGGCGTTAATTAACATCCACAAACAAGGAATGCATTGAAGTTCTCTACTTCAAAGACACTTTGTCTTGATGCTTTGGTTGCATTTTTCATGCAACTTGCATGCCGATATAACACAGTTGAAAGATGACAATAAGAATGGAAACAGAATCAATGTCTATTCAACAAAAAAAAGGTAAAAGGACTTTCCTTTTTTATGCAATACAGAAATAGAATATTGTGAATGAACACAGAAGGTTACTACATATTACAAGTTGTGTGTGAAGTGTGCTTCGAGTTGTTTTTCTACGAGAGGATGCCGGCATCTCTCAGACGGCCTGATCCCATTTGACTAATGAGATTAGAGCTGAACTGTTTTTAACCCCTCCTCACCAATTTAAATGGGCAGAAGCTGATGCACACACACACATATACACACACACACACACACGTATACTGCTCTCCGAGTACCTAACATCCAGCTGCACCTACCGCCGGCATTTACGAGACAATAAAAGCGTAAAAGGAGATCTGATTTCCCTGTTCTCCAACGAGCCGCCCGCTGGTGAAACAAATCCAGGCCAACGGAGCCCGACTGAGCGGGGATGGGATACGGAGCTAGCAGACAGCAGCATGAGGGCCCATTAGATTACTGCTCACAAAGTGGATGGATCATCTGAAGCTGGTAAAGCTCCACAGCGTGCGCCTGGGCAGGAGCCAAGTCTAATTAAGATGAGAGGAAGTGAGTGATGTTAAGCTGAGCATAAGTCCATTTCCTAAGATCCAGTGTGAGGGGATGAGTCTGTGACTCGAGTGGGGAGGGGGCTAAAGAGGTGGGAGGGGGACAGTCTGTCATTCCAGTAAATCATCTGTTTCAACGGCTCATTTGTGGAGGAAGACTCCAGCCGTTAAACACCTCCTTCACCACTTTAACACTTATTACTGCTGTTAGTATCTCACAAACCGCCGAAACATCCAATGATGTGTTTATAGTACATGATATCTGAGGTATTATCAAGTTGTTGGAGTCATTCAATCACTTATGTGTTGATAATAAAAGCACTTTGCTGCTGTTGCAACAGCAAGGAAGAGATATTGTTGATATAGATACTCCAGAAAATTAATTAAGCGTCGTAATAATATTTCACCCAAGAAAAAAATGGTAGAATTCACAATAAGCCCTTTGAAATTACGCATCGGAAATTTCAACATACACAACATTTTCCCCTGTAATAAGTCAATTTTGTAACAAAATTGAATCACTGTGCTTTACTGTAAACCAAATTATTTGAATGGGTAATTTTCACGTATACAAAACAAAATCTTCCCCTTTCTGATGACGTCTGAACGTTTGTTGATACATTTGAATTTAAAAAAATTAAAACTGCTGAACCATGTTAGTAAGGAACGTCCAGTATCTTCAGATGTAACTGTGAAATCAATTGTCCGTCAATCTGTAGTGGAAAGTAACCAAGTACATTTACTCAAGTACCGTACTTGAGAACAATTTTGAGGTACTTGTACTTTAGTTGAGTATTTCCATACTTCTACTCCACTACATCTCAAGAGGGAAATATTGTACTTTTTACTCCACTATATTTGACAGCTTTAGTTACTTTGCAGATTCATGCTATTAATACAAAATATAAATCAATTAATAAATCATGATGTATTTATTATAGATTAAACTACCGAGCAGTATATAAAGTAGTTAAAATGAGCTCCACCTTTACCAGCCGCAACATTAAAGTGATGAACACATTAATGCATCAATATTTATAATCCAATAATATAATATGATATAATATATATTATCCTGAAATGAGCCATTCTACATAATGAGTACTTTTACTTTTGATACTTGTGTTTTTGATGCTAATACTTTTGTACTTTTACTTGCAGGAAAGCAGGACTTTTACTTGTAACAGAGTATTTGTACACTGTAGTATTGCTACTTTTACTTCAGTAAAAAATCAGAGTACTTATTCCTCCACTGTCATCGATACAAACGGAGGGACAAAGCTCTAGATTTAGCAGTGCTGTAGTCCTGTATAGTCTCTTAGACCACCAGACCCCAAAAGATCAGGTTGCACTGGTCTCGAATCTCCTTCCTCCCCTTCTACGGTTACATTTAAGCTCATGAAACTCAATACACATGTACTGTAAGAGGAAGTGGAGCTGATAGGAAGACAACTACTTTAAGGCACTACTGTATCATCATCATCAAAATCTGCGCTATGCCAGAAGGAAGCCTCTTCAGTCAATAGCCCCATGGGACAAAATAAAGACGCTCAGTCCAGCTTCTGCATCCTCACGTTCACTTCCTGGCAGAATGGAATATCTGCAAACTGTGCAACTGTGTGTCTATAAGTAAACCCAATGACTTCATTGACCTTTTTGATCCTTCTACTAAAAATACCCTGAAAACTCAAGCACCTGCAAACACAGATAGACACAGGTCATCTCCAAAATCTGTTTCAGAGCCTGTTTCCCAATCAGGACATAGACCTTGACCGAAGGTCAGCATGCCATGTTGTATGTTTACTCAGAGCACACAACATTCACCAGAATCACAAACTTTGACACAATATACCCGAAATCCAAACAGAGATGAGCAGCACTGAGGTGAAAACCTGAAGAAAAGACAATATTGTGATTAGGGTGTTCACAGATGTTGCATGTGCAGCTGTTTTTCTCCGAAACGCAGACTATAGAAGCATGTGCTGCGTAAATAAATCACAAAATATTTGATGTATTTTTTTACTTATTTTTTAGTACTTCAAAGTAAGTGAATTTCTTGACTAACTTCAGAGTAATAGGGCCACTCTTGGGGGACAGAATTTCAAAATAAGCCCTTAAAGGAATACTTTACCTACCTTGAATTCTTGAAGAAAACTTCCTCGCATGCTTCCAAAGTGAATGGAGAATCAAAAAATTGAGAAAAGTCTTGATGAATTGAAGTAGATGGCTAAGGGGGCTCTGTGTCGTGCATAACAACGCCCCTTCATCAAGACTTTTCTCTGTTTTTGGATTCTTCATTCACCGTGGAGGCATGCGAGATAAAACAGTTTTCAAAGACAAGTTTTCTTCAAGAATTTAAGATAACACGTGGTGAGTAAGTGATATACAAATGGTCATTTTGTCTGGGAAATATTCCTTTAGTAGTTTTAGAAAATATTACAAATAAAGTTGCATTTAAAAATGTCATAGTTTTCCAAGAAACAAGTAATTATTTAGTCATAAATAAAGTCATATTTGCAACTTAATTCTCTAAATATTCTGTTTCTCTCAAACTTATGACTTTTTCTTATCAAAATGTATTTTTGAAATCTCAGATTTCACAAAGAAACACAAACGTGCACAGTAAAGAACCAGGAGGAGGAGAAATTATTGCTGTACAACACAGTGCAGGCTCTCTTCCACTGACAAAATAAATACAAATGTGACATGGTTTGAGTTATTGGATGATGTTATTTTTTTTTTACATGTTTATCAGCATTAAAGCTGCAGTTGGGAACTTTGAGGAAATATGATATAAAAAGTTATTTTTATAAAACTATATCCTGACAGTTGTGGTGTACTGTTAAGCTGTAAAATGAGAAAGTTTGGTTTTGGCTCGACTGTTTTCAACATGGTGGCCGGGTCACAAACTTTCTCATTTTTGCCATTTGGGACCATTAAAAAGTGCTTTCTTGATTTTCAGATCTATCTGTGCGGCAAAGCCGACTATTAGTGTGCTATTATGGTGTTTTTGTGAGTCACGTAATCAGGTGGATTGACTCACTTGGTCATGTGATTTCCCTTCTTGTTCACATATCTGCAACCAAAAGGGTTCAGTGGGTTCAGCTATTGCAATTCAATATGACTCCAGCACTGTGAGGCTGCAGTATGCGCAGACACAGGTAGACCATGTACTGCACATGAATGAGATGCAGATATAAGTAGTATTTCTCTGAATGAAGGAAAATACAGGTGGTCCAAATGTTTAAATGAGTACATTGTTGAAGAAGCTGTCTAATAGTCGGGATCAGTCTTCAGTCAGAAACTTGCCTTAACATGCAACTTAACACCCAACTGTGGTGTTAGATTTCTTATTTGTGCTAATTATGTGCATGCATGCCTGTTCAATTGTTCTTGGCAACGGCACAACTGTGGTACTCGGTTAAGTAGTGTGTCTTTACAGGTAACAAGAACCATGCATGTGTGTGTGCGTGTGTGTGCGTGTGTGTGTGTGTGTGTGGTGTGTCGTGTGTCGTGTGTGGTGTGTGTGTGTGTGTGTGTGTGTGTGTGTGTGTGTGTGTGTGTGTGTGTGTGTGTGTGTGTGTGTGTGCTGGTCTTGAAGCACTGCCCAGACCTGCCCCGCCCCGTAGGACTCACCGTTGTGGGACATGCCCACCGACAGGCACTTCTGGAAGCGGCAGTATTGGCACTTGTTGCGGTTCTTTTTTTGGATCTTGCAGCGGCGCTCGCACTTGTCGTACTCCAGCTTCAGACGGATGGTCCGCCGGAAAAAACCCTGAAGGAATGAAGAAGAAATTCAATTACAGTTAATACTTTGATAATTATTCTCATGTGTACGAATGAGACATGAACACCACAGAACAGATTAGTCCGGCAATAAGAGCAAGAAAGAAAAGTTACACAAGCAAATAAAACCGGAAATTTAACAGAGAAGTAAATTACCTTTTAATAAAATCTGCTGTCACGTGAATTTCCCCTTCTGGAAATCAATAAATGCTTATCTTATCTAATCGGTTATGAAACCAGCTCAGGAAAGGACTAATCAACTCTTTATTAGGAAAGAGGCTTATTTTTAGAGAGGCGGATATTTATTCCCGTAGGAATGGTGCGTGACAATGTCAGACACATAGTTTCACCATCGGTTTCTCCTCGCTTACACAACCTTGACAAAAAGAAACATTTGGCGAGGAACAGATGGACCAAGAGGGTAGACAATGGCCTGGGGAATTGCTTAATAACACATTTAGCCATAAATAGCAAAAATGGGAATTGTATCCATCACTGTCACCCAGTGTGCCAAAATAGCCCCAAAATGGTCACACAATACAGCAATTACACAGACAACCACGTGAGGACATGTTAAGTAACTGTGACTGACTATCACCCACTAACCTCCAACCTCACATGCACACGCACACACACATATACACTCATAAAACAAGGGTGACGTGAAGTTCAGGCCAAATGGGCTTCGTGCCGACGCTGCTTGTGTCCACTGTCGTAAAGGATCAGTGTATTGACAACACAGAGGTCAGCCTCCTCCCGTTACTGTTCCATGAACAAGTAACGGGGAGAGGAAGCACATGTGTGTTGTGGTAATGAAAACACGCAAAGGTGAAAGGTAACATTTATTCATGCTAAACTTGCACAAATAAACACTTTTTACTAAAAGGTTTTGAGTATTTCTCAATTGTCAGTGACTTCAAGTTCAAGTTATGCAAAAATTAAAATGCTGCCTGTTACATAAATAACATTAGTAGGCTTAGGCTAGCTGCATTTTTATTTCTCAGTCAGAAACTTAAAAGTAAAAATTGTACGGAAAATAACACTGTAAAACTGGTATTTTGTGTGATTTTTCAATAAATCACACAATAATACTTGACACAACTTTGACTTGCTGTGTAGGATTACTGTCCATCAGTAGAAATATCTAGCTTCTTTTGTAGAAAAGAGTTTTCGAAGTTGTGAATCGATTCAGAATCTTAGAAGATAAGAATCTCCATTCTTACATGAATCCCCCGACCCCTACTTGCTGACCCATTATGACAGACTTGATGGAGAAATGCTGACTTCAGCTAATGTTGCAAGAAGGGGCTTCATCACCGTTACCCTTTGGCACTTCATAGGTCACTTCTGATAGATGCACTCTTAATGACTCCCCCCTAAAGGTAGAAGAAGCTAAAGAAATGTACCTTGACTCTTGTGATAACCTGTTGTTTTACAGCCCTACCACTTCACCCTGCACAGGTCACATAGCTGTGGACTCACTGAGGCCTTCGTCCAGTGTAGATACTTCTGAACTGATGCACCGACGACGCACAATCACATGAACACTAGGGTTGTGTGTTGGCAAGAATCTGGCGATACGATACGTATCATGATACTGGGTTTACGATTCAATATATTGTGATACTGTAAGCAAGGCGATATATTGCAATTTTTTAAATCTAATTTTAGGAAAACTTTCATAATATAAAGAACACACAAACAAATTAACTGTTTTATGCAATCAGAACAGTGAGATCTGCATTTGTATGTATCACAGTTCCTGTAACATCCAACATCAGAGCACTACTTTGAGAGGGTGCATCTCTTTACAAATTAAATAAAGTATTGACTGTAGGCTGTCAATCGATTAAAATATTTAATCGCGATTAATCGCATGATTGTCAATGATTAATCGCGACTAATCGCAAATTAATCACACATTTGTTTATCTGTTCAAAATGTACCTTAAAGGGAGATGTGTCAAGTATTTAATACTCTTATCCACATGGGAGTGGGCAAACATGCTGCTTTATGCAAATGTATGTATATATTTATTATTAGAAATTAATTAATAACACAAAACAATGACAAATATTGTCCAGAAACCCTCACAGGTACTGCATTTAGTATTAAAAATATGTTCAAATCATAACATGGCAAACTCAAGCCCAACAGGCAACAACAGCTGTCAGTGTGTCAGTGTGCTGACTTGATTATGACTTGCCCCAAACTGCATGTGATTATCATAAAGTGGGCATGTCTGTAAAGGGGAGACTCGTGGGTACCCATAGAACCCATTTTCATTCCCATATCTTGAGGTCAGAGATCAAGGGACCCCTTTGAAAATGGCCATGACAGTTTTCCCTCGCGAAAATGTAGCACAAGTTTGGAGTGTTATTTAACCTCCTTCACGATGAGCTAGTATGACATGGTTGGTACCAATGGATTCCTTAGGTTTTCTAGTTTCATATCATGCCAGTATCTTCACGCTTTAAAAAAATCTTCTAGCTTTAAAACCGAGCCCACTACAACCTCCGAAAGATCGATTGCGTTAATGGGTTAAAGAAATTAGTGGCGTTAAAACAAATTTGCGTTAACGCGTTAACTTTGACAGCCCTAATTGACTGACTTTATCTTTGCATGTAAACTATTAATTCAAAATCAATACCGTGTTTTTGAGAATCGATACAGTATCACGAAACATAATATCGCGATAATCAATATTTTCGGTGTTTTCTTACACCCCTAATGAACACGAAGACATAATCATTCTACCACTGACTGCACAGAGTCACACTTCAGTGAGCTCCTGCTCTGCTGTAAATGTTTATATAACAGCATGTTGACATGATGGAGTTGCTGAGTTTACGCATCACTTCCTGACATTCATACTCCCACTGCTGCCTCGGCCGACACATTTAGCTACTCTCAGTGGATTCACAGTGCGGAGGTGTAGAAAAGTCTCGCACTTCGGCTGCTTACCCTTCAGCGACTGATAGAAAAATATATACAGTATATATAAATAAAAGAATACTGACACACCAACATAGGCTCAAAAAGAAGTTAAGACTGTCTTTGTCCTTCGGTGCCTCTTATAAAAACAGTCTTGGGTTGTTCTTCAACATGACTGGTAAACAATTAACTCAAAGATTATTGAGCGACCACGTGTAAAGGCCGAGCCTGGTAGTTGTGATGCTTTCAGGAGTTATCATTGGTCACAAGACACACAGCCTCTGGACTTCTGGCCCGACATGTCCTACTTTCTTCACTGTCTTGATTTTGAAATTGGTTGAGGTGTAGTCTGGAGGCTGTTTGTGATTCTTGGCTTGTCTGTGCTCGAGTGTGGGTCACTTTGGGAGGAAGCGATTGACGGATATTGACAGAAATATTGACTGAGAGGGAGAGAAAGCAGTAGTAAGTAAACACAGTGCAGGGTGAGAAGATACTGTAAGAGAGACCAGTTTAGGCAGTTAAGGTTATGTGAGATAACTCCTTCAACAACTGCATGTCCATTAACAATTAATCCCTAAGTCTAATGTGAAATAAAAAGATAGAGCCACTTGTCTGACTGTATAATTCATGTGTGTAATCTTCGTCTCACCTTGCAGCCCTCGCAGGCGTGTACTCCGTAGTGGTAGCCCGAGGCGCGGTCGGCACAAACTCGACACTCAAGATTGAGCGATGAGGAGGCCGATGAGAAGTCCTCCTGGCCCGATGCCAGCCCGTAAACAACCGACGACGGGCTTGATGCTGGCGTCAGGGCATCTGCAAAACACAAGCGCATGGATGATTAAAAACGCGTCAGAGCACTACAGTATTACCCAACAAACACATGTTAACACAACAACTACACCGTCCGTATCGCTGACGGAAATACTCACTAGAGCACCATATCTTAGGCTGAAAATAGTCCTGTGATAAATGCACTATTTACTCCTACCAATTTATTAAAATTCAGATTTTCTAAGCTTTTATGAGAGGTAGATTTCTGCCAAGAAATCCACAAAGAAATTCACATTTTCTTCTGCGGTGCACAAGGTAGATCCAGTGGAGAAAAGAGCACTTTTAAAGGAAAGGCTCATTTTTGTGCACAGACTTTCCTCATCTAGTTCGGCCTCTCCGACGTTCACAATGTCGCCACCCGTGACTGCACATTCAATCAGACGAGACAATGGCTTTCACTTGCCCCCACACACGGCACAATCATATCTGATATGAAAGTGGGCATTCAGCACATCAGTATGTATAATTTCCATTGTTGCTGTAGACCTACAATCAGTCTCATGATCATGTGTTTAGAAAAACATGTGCACACTCGTGTAACAACTGTATAGTTGTATGGAAAATTGCTAGACGTGCTCTTTATTTAACTGAAATTCCTGATAACTTCAACATTTTGAAATGTAATAATGTATGTTTAGTGTATTATGACACAGATTCTTTACAAAGACATGGAACAACTGGATGACTGGACGCTACACTTCCTGTAGTGTACAAATGGTATTAACCCAAAAATTGCTGCAACAACTTGGGAATGGCTATCATATATTTCATTATGTTCTAAACCCTTATACACTTTCAAGATTTATTTAAATTAATTATTTAATCACTTAATTCATGTTGTTTTCTGATTTATGACTAGAACAACTTGACACAGCTGCATCTCAAATTAATCTTCAGGTTCCCAGCTTTCAGATGATGTATACCATTTCTATGTGACATCTACTGTTGACCTGCTATCTCCCCCTAAAGACCCCCTGTACCCCCCTAAAAAATACAAAAATGGGTCTATGTGGGTCTCAGAGGGTTAATGAATGCATCTCTAATGTCTCACCTCAAAGAACTAGTGGAGTTTAAAGTATAGCTAGACCTCTTTGCTCCGACAAAGACAGCATGTTCCATCCCAGCAACTATTTATTCAGAGATATTAGTTTAGCATGCCTGTCCAACAGTTTTGGAGTAGTATTACTGATCTTCCTCACGCATGACAGGTCATAGGTTGCCAACAGTTTTCTATTTCCACCTTGTGAAGACAACAAGGTTGGTAGAACGTGTTTGGTACATGAATAGCAAAGACGAGAGGGTACAAAACAGTGGCACTAAGTCAAGCCACATGAGTTGGTCGAGAGACGCCAGAGCGGGGATCAGCGTCATTTGGCAGCGGACCTGGAGCTGTGTTCCTGCCTTGTGGTGCACATGTTTCAATCGAGTGAGGACAAGAAAAGCATGTCAGTGTTTCTTCTGCTCCTGTCTCTCACTGTTACAGTAGCACTCCTAAACACCCATAAATCCTGACCACCCTCTCACTGACTTTTCCATGACATCATCAAATGTTTCCGTGATGCCTTCTTTACATACTCTCCTTTCTTTTCTCCTCTCACTCATTCACACCCTCTATTGAATGTTTATCTTTCTGGACCTATTCACGGCTTCTTCGCTTGTTGCATAATTTGGTAGTAGCATAAATCTCCCAGATGTCCATGTGACTTGTATTCAGGAGGAAACACAGCGGCAAAATAGATGTTTCCTGAGAGGTGGTGCGTGGTGGCTGAGGAATGTGTGAATTCCTCATTGGATATGGGGCAAGGAGAAGGGCTGGAGGAGGACAGAGAGGCAAAACAAGGGCATAGAGGAAAATAAGAGGAGAGAGGGAAGAAGAAATAAGGAAGAAATGTGCAGGAAAATGTATCAAGACACTAGGGCTGCACGATTATGGCCAAAATGATCATCCCTATTATTTTGATCTATATTGAGACCACGATTATTATCACGATGATTCCTAGATTTAAGGACAAAATATTTTTATTGCTATTTCACATTTAAATAAACAGAGCGCTGCTTTCACTTCCATGTCGTGCTTCATTCCAACTGTCAAAAACTCTACATGTTATCCTTTTACTTTGTTATTGTCATCTACTGTATAGTGGTTATTTATATAAAAACACACAATTCAAATGATTAGGAAATAAATTGTATTTTTATTTAAATATTTATTTTAATGATATATTATAAGCTGTTTAGAGGTATTGTTAGGAATTAAACAGGTCATAATTCTCTATTATCTATTTTATATTGCTTAGAGAACATCTCCTTCAAACAACTGGATTTGTTCAAGTTTCTCGCCAAAAACTACATTTTACAAGATTACATTTGAACGCATCATGATAGCGTTATAATTTACCATCGCCTAATACTCATTTTTACTGAGTACAGCTTAAATGCACCAAAATGTGCTCCTTGCTGTCAGCAGACAAGCCGGTCACTGTCAGCTCTCTGAGCAGCAGCATGGGAACAAATTACAATATAATAAGTGTCTGATTAAGTTAGTTGTTCCAAATTTTTTAAGGTTGTTCCTCCACGGCTTATTTTGGACTTGCAGTTGTTACAAATTGCAGCTTTATGTCTGATCACGCTTAAGAACTTCCACACCGACATGTTGTGTGTGTGTGTGACTTTACTGATAGTGCCGCTGTATGCGACGTAAAACCATCATGTGGCGGCTGCACGTGTGTGTGTGACCGAAAAAAAACAGATATAGGAGACTGCTGAAAACAGGCCGGCTTCGGTCGGCTGCTGATCGACGCTGCATCTCTAGCTGTTAGTTTAGGAAGCGCTTGATTTAAGCAGCAGAGTTTTCTATGAGCGGAGCACGCATTTTAAAAGTCAATATCGCAGTCGATCATGTTCATTTACTTGTGAGAAGCAAAAATCGCGACCGAGATAAAAATTTGATTCATTGTGCAGCCCTACAAGACACTCAGAGACAAGGACAAACCGATTAAAACCAAGGGACTATTGCCCAAAGGGGTAAAGTGGGTGAATCTGACAACCTGAGTAAACAAACGGCTGTCAAAGGATTGTAGCGAAGCTTTGTTGTAGGTCAAGGCATTGACCTTAAATTAGCCAAAGTGTATGTCCTCTCTGAACATGCAGTTGGAGCAAATAAGGGATTAAGGGGGTAAACTGAGGGACCCATGTTCTGACAACAACAACAACAACAACAACAAGGAGATTACACTGAGCTGCAGAGGAGATTGTGAAATGACAGTATGGGAGCCAACCATCTCACTATATGATTATTAATCTAAATAGATCCTTTCAATGATAACGAGACTTCACCTAGAACAGTGGAACCTTCGGAGCCATTGCTGGATGACTGGTATTCGGGGACATCGAAGGAGCTGAGGGCGTCGTTGTCAATGGACTGGGAGATGTCCTGGATCTCCTCCATGCCGCCCATGAAGTCGTCATCGGCGCACAGCGGGCTGCCCAGCACCGAGTCCTCCAGGGGCGAAGGGGGATGGTAGTGGCTCTCCATGTCGACCATCGCGGTGGATGAGCGGGCTGCCGGCACTCTCACTCATCAGACTGGAGACAGAGGACAGGGGGAGGGGTGGAGGGAGGGACAAAAAGACATAGAGGTCAAAGAGGTGATATGGAAACACAAGACATGATGACAATTCATTTCTAAGGTCACCTCTGTCTGAATTTGACGAAGCGTCAGCTTGCTAACATGCTCACAATGACAATGCTAATGTTCACCATCATAGTTTGCGTGTTAGCATGCTAACATTTGGTAATTAGTAAGGCTGTCAATCGATTAAAATATTTAATCGCGATTAATCGCATGATTGTCCATAGTTAATTGCGATTAATTGCAAATTAATCAAATTTTTTATCTTTTCAAAATTAACCTTATAGGGAGATTTGTCAAGTATTTAATACTCTTATCAACATTGGAGTGGACAAATATGCTGCTTTATGCAAATGTATGTATATATTTATTATTGGAAATCAATTAACAATGACAAATATTGTCCAGACACCCTCATAGGTACTACATTTAGCATAAAAAATATGCTCAAATCATAACATGGCAAACTGAAGCCCAACAGGCAACAATAACTGTCAGTGTGTCAGTGAGCTGGCTTGACTATGACTTGCACCAAACTGCATGTGATTATCATGAAGTGGGCATGCATGTAAAGGGGAGACTCGTGGTTACCCATAGAACCCATTTTCATTCACCTATCTTGAGGTCAGAGGTCAAGGGACCCCTTTGAAAATGGCCATGCCAGTTTTTCCTTGCCAAAATTTAGCGTAAGTTTGGAGCGTTATTTAACCACCTTTGTGACAAGCTAGTATGACATGGTTGGTATGAAAGTTTATGGCAAAGTTTGATGAAAACCTTTGACCTGATGAAGGTGCAAAATATAAATTCAGGAGATCGCCAAAGTGATAACAATTCATCCTGAGGGGAAGAATGTCTGTACAAAAACAATACTTGTTAAGACATTTCAGTCAAAACCACAATGACAACCTCATTGTGGCACTAGAGGAAAAGTAGAGGGATCTACACAGTCATTGGGATACATCACCTGGGAACCATGAACGATTTTACCAAATTTTTTGCCAATGCGTCAAAAGGATGTTGAGATATTTGATTAGATAAGTGAACATTTTTTCCTGGCGGCACAAAAAGAAAAGTTAGGGTAACACCAACGTTGTCAGGATCCATCCTCAGGGCCACTAGTGTGGCTAAAAACAACATCATGATCACCATCAACCCCCCAGATAAATATTACATTCTTTCAGTGCACATGATTCAACAGCGCATACATAATGCATAATACATCCAGGCCTAATGAGTAGTGCTGATGTAACGTGCGGCCCTCCACGCTAACAGGTGCTGCACGTTGCTATAATGGGTCGCTCAGCAGACTGAGAATGAAGGACACGGAGTATCTTGTGACAAAACACAGGCCCCTCAGCTGCTGAGCTATTCACTCCAAATACAGTAACCTTATCCATGTAAACCTCATAGTGATGCAGAAAGAGAAAGACGGAGAGACAGAGAGTGAAGCATGTGGGATGAATGTAGGTCACTAGGCTGGCTTAGGCTGTGCTGTGATAGGCTAGGTCTGGGGTTGGCTAGAAGAGAGATGCCAGACTGGCTCGTACAGTAGATGGGTGAGGATATCTGCTGAATTGCACAGTGGGAACTGGGAGGGGCTTGTTGGTTATAAGCTTAAGACTACAGCAGAGGGAATGGACCTTACATCACATATTAGAACTTCATACATCCGCATGTAAACTGGGTCAATCTTCAGTAAGCCCTTTCCATCAGGCGCCGCTAAGAACATCAAAACGAGGGGGAGGTGGTGCGGTTGACGATGGTGTTATGTCTACAAGACAGCAGCTGCTGATTGTTCTCAGCCACCTTTACACACGACCGCCTTTAGTTTAACCTTAACTTACCCCGCACGGTGCAATGCGCTGTAGGCTGTTTGAGAAGAGAGACTGACTGCACGCCTAAAGCGTCTCTGCCCTCAGTGCTCCCTGTGAGTCTATTTAAAAGATCCAATGACAGATATGAACGGTAATCCATTGAGGGAGCGACTGAGAGTATAGATCACTTGCATATAGTTTCGCCTTGAGTGCAGAAGGTAAATAAAATAGATGAAGTAAAAGTGATTCTATGCATTATTATGTGGCTGTTAATAATAATAATAATAAAAGTAATCTCTCTTTCAGTGACATTTAAAAAATGGAGGAACCTTGGAAAGGTCCATACTACCTCCAGAGCTGGAAGGTGGCTGGCATGACCAAACACAGATCAGTGATATAACTGAAACAAATATGTAATAACAACAACAGCACAACAACAAGACCTGTCTCAAAGTCCAATCACATGGTATATAACATGGATGGATGTGGATATGGATGAGCGGTAAGCCCCGGTAAGCCACAAATACAACTCTGAGTTGTTGAGAAGCAATAGAAGGGCAGTCCTTTTACCATTTACATTACGGCTGGGTATCGGTACACGACACCTTTAAGATATCGACCGAAACAACCCAGTACCAAGTAGTATCAAAACTTCTCCAGTCAAACGATGCTGTAATCAATCCTTTTTTTGTGCCCAGATCTAGAAAAAGATGCTGTTTTGCTCGCAGCCAATCACCACGAACGATTGGCTCACTATCACAGCACCTGCCTGGACACGGCTCTGAACACGGAGATGTCTGAGCCAACAGCTAGCAGCTAACGGTCTAGCGCTAACAACGGCAACAAGTGCTGACAGAGCTAACGCTGACATGGGGGGGGGGGGGGGGGCGGAGGATGGCTGTTACGGTTCCGCGACAACGCGGTCCCACAACCATGGGTCGGAGTTATCAGAGCTGTGCTGTGCAGCGGTGATTAGCTAGCCAGTGGGACACACACACAGCTTCCATTCACATGATGGATATCAAATGAAGTACTTTCTTGGTATCTGTATCACTTTAAGCATACTGGCATCCTAATTGTTTCAACAATAAAATTTACATGGCAGAGGTGGAAAAAAAACCAATAAGCCTAGCTGCTCCTGCACTGAAAACAAATGTCTCAGCACACTTTGGCTTTTACAAATAGTTTAAAGAGGGAACTTGGTATGGAGGTTCTGGCACATGGAGGTTAGGAATTTTGGAAATATGTATGACGACATCCTAATGTTTCAGGGCTGGAGCCATTGGGAAAGACAAAACAGCAAGTGATAAACATCAAACATGACAGCATTTTCTAGTGAAACAGTCAACATTTTAAGGTTTAATACAGGGTCCAGAAGCAGGGGGAAAAAAATCACAATGCAATAATCTAACTTTTAACATCAAGAATCACAGCCCAGAGGAACTAAACTGAATCTAGTAGTAAACAACCTGAAGATTCCCACCCGTTAAAAACACCACATGAAAAGAGGCCTGGCATGTGAGCGGGCCGCTTTAACTGAGCTACTCGCTCCTCAATACACTTGGAATTGTGAATGGAAGCAGTGTTAGCTCTGCTAGGATAAAGCAACCCTCTTTAGCATTCAGCCTCTAGCTCCTGACCCTCAGGTCTTCCTTTAGAGGACATCCTGTTTCATACACTCACTTCACTCAGCACCGTCTCATCATCATAGTACTGCTTCACGGGGACAAATAAAGACGCTTCTTGGCTACACCTTGACTAACCTCCTGATGCTGTCTATTCGGATTGAACACTCCTGGGCAAGTTATTACTTAGTGGTAAGATGAGATAAACTTCCTACTCATATACATAATTTCCAACCCTCCTGATTTTCCCGGGAGACTCACGTTTTTCATTGCCCTCTCCCAGTTTCCTCTCGGGGTCACAATTCTCCCGTATTTCTCCCAATTTATGACAAATTTTCACACCTTGTTTTCCATTTCATTATCGCAACTTGTTTCTGTCACTGTTCAGCGTGTATAAGCCCAACTGTTTCCACCCAGACGGCAATAGAGCTACACCTGTGTCGTTTCCTGGGGGAATGGAGCTGCTCGCGACCGCTCACTACACAGCGGTTTGAGCTGCGCTCGCCGCTGGGTTCACATCACAGCCTGCAGTCCCTTAAGTCGGGCTTTGCTCAACGCAGTGAAAAGCCGTCGTGGCGTGGCGCAAGCCATTGGAAAATGGGTTTCAGAGCGCAGTGGTGCCGTTGTCGCGTTGTGTCTGAAAGGGCCTTCAGCGAGCGAGAGACGGAGAGAGAAATGGAGAGTACTAGGAAGAAAGAAATAGTCAAGCAGGAGCAAAAAAATAATACCAGAGATTCATACAAGTTCACGCCAGAGGGGCGAATTATTCCGTTTTCTTTCCTGCGAAATTAAAAGTAAAATAAAGTAAGCTAATTAACATAAAAATGCTGTTGCAGTGTACTTATTATTTTACTATTTTCATTCATTAAAAGTCACCAGAATGCAGGAAAACAAAGTCTCTGAAGACCCCCAGACCCCCCGCTTTGGTTTAAAAATCCTCCCTGTTTTTGAGGTTTCAAAGTTGGCAAGTATGTCCTTTTCTGAACTCATGACTTCCTACCAGCAGCTATGAAGTGGACCAAGCTAACCTTGTGTTGCCACCAACATACAACATGACAATGTAAACACACAGAGCCGCTTAGCTGCAGAGCTCTTACGGATTGAGACAGAGAAAGACTTAGAGAGAGAGACACGGGGGGAGTGGAGAGGAATGTCATTTAAGCTACATTACAGCGTCTTTATCAGCAACGCGCGAAAAGGAGTGAGCAAGTGAGGCGGAGGGGGGAAAGAAAGCAGCGGTTCCTACGGCAACAGCAAAGCCTTTGTCTTTTAGGTCAAGACCTCTCTTGTGTGCTCACTCAGCCGAGCCTGTTGAGGGCAACGCGCACACTGAGAGGAAGATGAGCAAGGTCATACGTGTTTGTGTGGGCTAGGGTCCAAAAGGGGGAGGAGGGGCGGTTGCACTGACAAAGACCAAGGGGTCGCCATGACGATGCCACGGCAATGCCGACGCACGGATCGCGTTTTGAAATCGGCGGCGGAGGGCGGGAAGCAGGCGTGTGAAGACGGCTACGACCACTGGAAATCAATTATCAAAATCAATAAATCCCATCACAGATTTGTCTGTAGCGGTGATCGCAGGGCCGGATGTACGAGTGGAGCATAAATAATCCATACTGTCCGATGGATTTCTGCACAGCGTGTTCACTCAGCCCCCCATGTTGTGCTCATCCATCGCAGTGAAGACCCACATTAGACAGACAGGCCATGAATCTGTTGGTAAGCTCCGGCTGAAGCTGATAAACAAGCTATGAATGAGAGCCAGGCATGTAGACGGCCTCCTACTCTCCCAACAGGGAAGGACACAGAACAGCATGAAGTTAGTTTACTCAGCCGTCTGAGCTCTACAAGAAAATTATCTATAAATCATCTGTTGAGCTGTAGAGATATCTATCACTCAAGGAGAGCACTTCATGTTATCTGATCCCGTGGCATGTCTTCATCCACACATGCAACTGATAAGTGAAATCACACAGCCTCCATGAGTAACTAGTGTCTCTGGGGCATCCAATAAAACTAAATCCATCCAACGATGAGGACAACAAACAGCGAAGAGTGTGATGAGACGAAAACACAGATGAAGCTGGCAGCGGACCAAGATATTAGAGGTGTGTACGGGCTTGTCTCGCCAAGGCGTGGAAAGAAAACATTACTGGAAAACAAAAACACTGTAGTCCTTCCAAGTACAGGAGAACATACCTTGGCAACGAGAGGAGACAGTTGCTCACGAACTAGGGATGATACCGACAGATACCGATACCGGATCGGATATCGGGCCGATACTGACTCAAATAGCTATATCGGTAATAATGTTGCCGATCTTTTCAATTCAATTTGTTGATGTTTATATACTATATACTGTACATTGCATTCAGTCATTTTAATTCCTGTTTAAGTTTTGACCAATTTGTTGCTGTATTAAAAAGGTTTACACCTGAATTGCAATTCCTGTTAATTTTGAAGATTTTTTACCAAGTTGCTGGTGTACGATTTATCATTTTAATAATAAAGATCAATTAAATAAATGTATATCTATGTATGTAGTTGTCACATTTTGTTTTACAAAGTTAGGAAAGTAATGTTTAAGTAATGCCTGATGTTGCCTTATACATAACAGAATGATCCCAGTCACTTCCACACAGTGAGGCATACAGCTTATTAATTAAACACTGGTATCAGATCGGTACTCTGTATCGGCCGATACCCAAAGCCCACGTATCGGTATCGTGACTGAAAAAGTCAGATCGCTGCATCCCTATCACGTACTCTTTGTCTGCACTGCAGTATCGCTGCCAGTTCGGTAAGTATAGTTTGTAAAGTATAAAAATAATAACTCAATATATAACTATAACCAATAACAACTCAAATAAACAAACCTTTTTCAATCCAAAAACTTGAAGTCTTCCATGCAACTTGACAATATGACATCCAGCTCTTTCCAGACGTTTGTATGATCATTCAGTGTGTGTTTGTGTGTGTGTGTGTGAGAGAGCAGACCACAGGTTAATGTTTAATCCACCCATCCTGTGGTCTGAGTGCTGACAGGCCTGTCAGAAGAAGAAGGGGGCCCGGGGGCCATAACGGGGGTCTTAGAGCAAGAGGAGTATGGGCTGATGGGGCTGAGCCGCCAGCTCCGCCTGTCCATTTGTTTGAAGAGTTCCCTATATGAGCTCAGTCTGGACCGTGCCCGCCCGCAGTGTAAACACTCAGCTGAGCCCTTATCGCTCAGGGCTGATACGCTGGCCGGCGCCCTCTTATCGTCATGGACGTTGACCAAAGTACAGGGGAAGTGATTGACATTGGACTTTAGCTGAAGTCTGCGACAGATGAGCCGTGTGATAGCCGACGGTTCAATCGTTATGTTATCAGGTCACTTACCCTGTCATTTCAGGGTCAATGACAGTTAAATCTACAGCACAGGACAAATTGTGTCTGCCATTTTTAGACTTGAAAGGACAAAACTAGGCTGTCAATCGATTCTAATAGTTAATCGTGATTAATCACAAATTAATCACACATTTTTTACCTGTTCAAAATGTACCTTAAAGGGAGATTTGTCAAGTATTTGATACTGTTATCAACATGGGAGTGGGCAAATATGCTTTCTTTATGCAAATGTATGTATATATTTATTTTTGGAAATCAATTAACAACACAAAACAATGACAAATATTGTCCAGAAACCCTCACAGGTACTGCATTTAGCATAAAATATATGCTCAAATCATAACATGGCAAACTGCAAGCCCAACAGGCAATAACAGCTGTCAGTGTGTCAGTGTGCTGACTTGACTATGACTTGCCCCAAACTTCATGTGATTATCATAAAGTGGGCATGTCTGTAAACGGGAGACTCGTGGGTACCCATAGAACCCATTTTCATTCACATATCTTGAGGTCAGAGGTCAAGGGACTCCTTTTAAAAATGGCCATGACAGTTTTTCCTCGCCAAAATTTAGCGTAAGTTTGGAGCGTTATTCAGGCTCCTTTTCGACGAGCTAGTACAACATAGTTGGTGCCAATGGATTCCTTAAGTTTTCTAGTTTGATATGATGCCAGTATCTTCACTCTAGCTTTAAAATTGAGCCCACTACAACCTCAGAGATATTGATTGTGTTATCTAGTCCACTCACAGAGAACACTTGCATGTCTCTCTATTATTCTATTTCTAAATGGACAGGACTTGTGATTTTTGTGAAGACAAGTGTAACTCAAGATGAGCTCTTTCTTTGGCTGTCAGCATATTGAACACCCGCTGCTGCATCGAGTTGAGAAATAAAACAGCAAGTTGCATAAGCCCCAGTGGACTCTGACCTCGGCATTGACAGCGTGTCCATTGTCAAAATAAGAATTAAATGTACACACAGGACGGAGCCCGTACAGTCTGATCATAAAACACTGCAGAAGGTGCAATGTGACCGCGTATCACGTTACCTCAGAGGTCGACGGCCACCTGACCCTTCACACTGGCTGTTTATAGCACATCATTGCGTGGTGGAAAGTGTGCCTGCATGTGTGTGTGTGAGTGTGTTGTAGATTCAAAACAAGCACATGACATGATGACAGTTTCCATATGAACACAGATTTGAGGGAAGCATATGGCAACATAGAAAATGTAAAAAATCTGAATTTAGACACATGGACTGTTGTTGTAACCTCTAATAAAGCGAGATGTTTCATGGTAACTTGTTTAATCTTAAATATTTTTGGTAGGGCTGTCGAAGTTACCTCTGACCTCAAGATATGTGAATGAAAAGGGGTTCTATGGATATCCACGAGTCTCCCCTTTACAGACATGCCCGATAATCACATGCAGTTTGGGGCAAGTCATAGTCAAGTCAGCACACTGACAGCTGTTGTTTCCTGTTGGGCTGCAGTTTGCCATGTTATGATTTGAGCATATTTTTTATGCTAAATGCAGTACCTGTGAGGGTTTCTGGACAATATTTGTCATTGTTTTGTGTTGTTAATTTATTTCCAATATTAAATATATACTGTACATATATTTGCATAAAGCAGCATATTTGCCCACTCCCATGTTGATAAGAGTATTAAATACTTGACAAATCTCCCTTTAAAGTACATTTTGAACAGATACAAAATGTGTGTTTAATTTGCGATTAATCATGATTAACTATGGACAATCATGCGATTAATCGCAATGACATATTTTAATCTATTGACAGCCCTAGTTTGGACTTTTCAAGTCCAAAAATGGCAGACACAATTTGCCCTGTGCTGTAGATTTAACTGTCATTGGCCCTGAAATGACAGGGTAAGTGACCTGATAACATAACGATTGAACCGTCGGCTATCACAATCATACGATTAATCGTGATTAAACATTTTAATCGATTGACAGCCCTAATTTTTGGCTCAGGTTTTGTTTGACCAAGTTAAATATTTCTAAATACTTGCATTTCTTTAGATACTTCTAAAATATGTTTTAATTTGACCAGCTGCCGTCACCTCCAAATCTTTGTTTCTCATAATGTCGCGAGGGACGAGGCATTTTTGGCTGTTTATATGGCGGATACGTTAAGCACTTTATACCATAACTACTAGATAAATATTAGTTTCCAGTAACCTGTTAAACACTAAAGGGCAATAAGGTTGCATGCTGAAGCATTGAGAGATGCAGTTATGGAGCATTTGTGCTTAAAACCATATGATTTACAGTAAATCTAATTGAATGGGAAAGATAGTGGATTGGTGGTCATGATATACTAATAGATGTTAATAAGACTATTGAGTCTGATGTATCAGCAACAGTCATATGGAAACATTATACAGAGGCTGTGTAACCTTAACCTGGAGTATAGCCAGAGCTTAATAGTGTGTTAAATGTATTTACAGCTGAACGAATGACAGGCTCGACCCTCACTGCTCCCACCAATCGCTAACACACTGTCCTTAAGCAACACCTCCATTCGGTGCCAAACGCCGGCTCCTGGCTGCCACTTATTTCCAAATCAGTCGCAAGGATCAAGCCGGCCACCGTTACAAAACTTCCCTGCAGTTCATCCAAACTGTCAATTTCAGAGGGGGGGAAACTGCTGCAATCTGTCCCAGCTGCTTTTATCAGTTGACAGATGTAGGGTTAGGGTAACAGGACAGACAGCAAGCTGCACTTGCATATATTCAACTGGGCCATCAACACCATAAAGTGCCTTTATGAGTCACCTGTATTGCCTGGACGAGTCACCTTAAAGGGGCTATATGTAAGAATCAGAAATTGCTTGTTCACAGCGACACCTGTGGCCGCAATGGCAACGAAAGTCAGCCTGTGTGCTCGCGCTACATTGACATGAACGAGCACCGGTCTAAACAGTGAGGCGACACACGTCAGCTAACACACAATATCACTCTATATTTCACCTGCTTGGCGGTAATGTTAGCTGACCAGAGGAAGGTCTCTCCATGAATCAATGCTGATCCTAGTGTTGGCTTTTCCTCCCGATCCGGAGGGAACGGAGGGAACGGGGGGGAGACGGGGGGGGGCGGGAGACACCGACACCCGGTCGGGACGATAACGTAACTCGCTGCGGAGCCCCGTCACTTCACAAGACACGGGAAACCTCTGTTGGTCTGGAGGAGCTGCAGCAGTTATTTCTGCAAAAACGTCCACTGCACATTCACCAGATATTCTCAGAGCTAAACTAACTCTTCTGCAGTGTGTAGTGTGCGCGCGTTCACGTGGAGGTGGAGCGAGCCGAGCGGGGGAGAACGAGCGCGGTGTGCAAACAGGCAGGAGCAGAGCTGCTGCGCGCTCGCGTACCCACACGCGAGCGCGCATGGGATACCGACCCGTTAAGATTTATGCGCGTGATAAGTTACAAATAGTCCCTTTAACTTTCCCCTTTTTTTATGTTCTATGCAATCATTGCTCTGGCTTTATTATGTTTATTAAATTTGACTGATTTTCCTCCCATTGCATACTCATGTGCTGACATGCAGCGACTCTGCCGTATGGCAGAACTGCTCAACATTGTACAAAAATATCAGAAGATTGCAGTATTTAGCATTTTCTGCTGATGCAGTACATGTGGATATGGCTTTGTCTACAATAATTTATATGCAAGTGTGTGTAAACTGCTCAGAAGAGACAGGCCAGTTTGAATATTATGAAAGTGTGCTGTACACATCAACGCAGACTCATATTTAGGAAGGTGCACATTTCCCTCCACAAATAAAAATATTACACGTGATCAACACGATGTACATATCATGGCCGGTGCCAAAGAGAAGGGAAAGTTCAGTCTGTACTGTTCTACCAGTTGTTCTTCCATTGAGGCTCTGCCAAACATACAACACCCTCCTCATCCCCTGGCAACACAGGGACACCAGCAGAAAACGGTTACGTGATTGGCCAACGCAGCGTGACGTCAAGTTTCTCCAAAAGTTGATTTGGTTTCAAATTTTCACTGCAGGCCGCTGCATGTTTTTCTGGCATCCCCTGCGGTTCCCACCGTCGCAGCTTAAACGCACCACCCACATTCAAATGAACGGGAGGACTGGCGTTTTCTCTACACCGCCTGCTTTGGTGAGATGCAGCCTCAGTCTGTAGCTCCGTGACGGTTTACACTGACTTTGGAAATTATGGTGGTGAAAAAAGGTTAGTCTGGAGCTTTGTATACCAGCTGCTATAACAAAACAAAACAACAAAAAGTTTGATTGTCGTATCGGCGGCAAAAAACATGATCGGGGTATCTCTAGTCAAAACTTAAACAGGAATTAAAATTCCAGTATATAATGTTCATAGTATGTATTAATATGTAAACATAGAATTGAATTGAATAGATCGGCCCCATTGTCACGATACCCGATCCAGCTATTTGAGTCAGTATCTGTCGATATCGGTATCAGTGCATCCACCTTGAGCTGCCAAGAAATATAGAACATTTTAAATGCTGTGGCTTCAATTAGGAGGACAGTGCATGTGCTGCAACATTACAGGGGCTATTTAAATTCTTAGCATGATGCTAGACGATGTGTAGGAATCACTCTGGGTGAAATCTTATACTATAGTTAGGGGCTGAAACGATGAGTCAATTGCAAAACATTTGCTCGCTCCAGCTTCATATACTGTTGTAAATTTTCTGAAATTATAGAGTAAACAATTGATCATAACAATAATGTACAGATTAATCAACACTGAAAATAATCACAAGTTGCATCTCTACTTTTTCTGGCACAGTGTGAAGCATTCAGGGGGATCTATTGGCAGAAATGGAATATAATACTCATGTTTTCTTTAGTGTATAATCACCTGAATCTTGTTGTGTTTTCGTTACCTTAGAATGAGCCGTTTATATCTACATACAGAGCGAGTCCTCTTCATGGAGCCGGCCGCCATGTTTCTACAGTAGCCCAGAACGGACAAACCAAACACTGGCTCTAGATAGGGCCATTCGCGTTTTCGTGTCGGCCACCGTAGTTCTCCTACACGCTTGGCACACGGGAGAAGCTTCAGTTGGTTGCAATCTGCAACCTCACTGCTAGATGCCGCCACACACTGTATCTTTAAATGGTGCTCGCAGCTTACGGTGCTAACGGCGCTAACAGTGGACACAACGGCAACAGTGCTGACAGAGCTAACAGTGTTAACCTGGCAGGGGGGACCAGAAGATGAGCGCTATGCTTCCGCAACGAAGCCGTGGGTCGGCATGGCGTTATCAGTTGTAACGGCTGTATGAGCGCAGTGCAAAGCGGCATCCGTGAACTAGCCAGGGGGGCATGCTCACATGCACTAACATGCACTAAAAGGCCCGGCTATGTCAACAAAGCAGAGAGAAGCTCTGATCACAACACGTACAGAGGGAGAGTGATTTCATTCTCTGCTCAGGTAGACATTACTCTTCTATATTTTTACATAGCAAATAGTTGTTTGCTGCTATATTAATGCTCTGGATATCTTATAGAGCGCCTTTATTAAAGGCATCAGAAAGGGCAGTCTTCTTCTTCAACCTTCTCCTATGCTTCCTTCATCTTTGCCCAAAACAACCTTTGCACTGAGGCGTGCTCAAGAACTTTCCAAAAGATGTGTTAAGGGAGTTACTGCGTTACTGGAAAACAATATGATGTGCAGTGCCAGGAGTGCAGAAATCTCCAAAACTGAGATGAGAACAGCGTGATGCTGGAAGCATTTCTCTCTGCTCAGACAGCTGTGTGTATCTTATTACATTTTCCAGCATGACTCTGGAGTCCTGAGTTCCCCTTTTCTGGCTGCCAGACCAGCCTACGTGTTTGTGAGGAGGCACGCAGCAGCACACAGGCCTGGTGACAGAACAACACCAATCTGCTACTGTATAGTGGGATCACAGAGTATGACAAAAACACAATATGTTCTTTTGGTTCTCCTAGTAATCTTCCTCCAAAACTTCTTTGCCCCGTCATGTTAAAGCTGAAGTACGCGAGATTGGAGCAAATATGATTAAAAAAACTTATATTTATAAAACGGTCGCTATATCCTTACAGTAGTACATGAAACAGGTAACCTGAAAAAAATCATGTTCCTCTGTGTCCTCCTCTGCTCCTAACGGCATCTGCAACATTTTACAGACCGGAGGAAAACAACCAGTCGGAGCTGATCTGAGATCTGCAGTCCATCTGCCGTCAATGAGAGCCGGCTGTCAATCACTCGCGAACTCCGACCGAAACGGTCAAACTAGGCAGCGCTGATCAAATATGAATCAATATTATGTTACTGTAATGCCTATTTCTCGCCTCAAATGTTTTCAGAATCATCTTGTAGTGTACGGTTTAGCTGTAACATGAGAAAGTTTGTGACGCCGCCATTGTGAAATCTGGTGAAGGAACGCCAAGTTCCGGTCACATGACCGGAGCACAGCCAATAGGAACGCTCTCTCAATGAAATGACCTGTGATTGGTCAAAGTCTCCCGTCACGGGCTAGATTTTCTAAAGCCTGAAAACAGAGCCATGATGAGGTGCAGAAGAACACACAGAACACTTGAATTACAATATGCTGAAAGGTTATTATGGAATTTTTGCCCAATGATGCCAAAAATATACTGCCTACTGCCACTTTAATAAGCAATTTCCATGCTGGTGTCGAAGACCTCTGCTACACCAAAACAAACAAAACTGACATCAGATGAAGAGGCCTCGAGTAAAATGAGGTTAAAAGCGACGAAGGCGTGTTTCTGTCTGAGCTTACGAGTGGAGCTGAAAGAGAGTGGGCTTCGTCTGTAATAGAATTAGAGTGGGAGAGGAGATAAGACCAGGGATAGGTCATTGATGAGGATTTCTACAGGCCGTGGTGGCTCACGAGGATGAGGATCAGACCCCATCGCCTCAACTACAAGTTGACAAGAAAGAGTTAAACTTCCAACAGTGGGTAGACAAACAGGAAGAGATGTGACACAGGATCGGGAGGGACAATGAGGTTGTGGTGAGAAAAGACATTTCTTCACGAGACCCGTCAAATCCTCCCGTCCATTCCCCCTCGTGGCTCAACGTACAAATTCAGCTTACATACATACAGCATCCCTCCCCAGTCAGTCAATCTCCTGTCCAGAGAGCTGCTTACTGTAAGTCTGGCTGGAGAGTGTCAATCCTATTCAACCCAGAAGGACTTTACCTTAAGGAAGTCTCAAAGGGGAATAGACCCGGCTCAGGTGAAGGTCAAACCTGGGCGATGGAGGACACAGGTTGCGAAACAAACAGACCACAGGAGTGACGACAAACAGCCACATAGACTGAAAAATAGCACTGGGTTGAAAAAAAAAAACGGCGTTGGTGTGGGTGTTTTACTACATGTAGCAATGAAGACGGTGAAATTTGACTCAGTTTAAATAACACATACATGAGTTTGAGGGCTTATCAGGCGCCAAAACACTGGTCAGCTGAGGGATTTTACAAATCTAGAAAGTCAATCACTTCAATCGTCCATCATTGGCATTGGACGTTTCTGCAAACCAGGGATACGTTGAACGTTTTGGCATTCGGTCAGAGCAAGTGATGTAGTTTAAACAGCGAGAAGAAACACACCGGGCGGGCGGGAAGAAAGGTGGATGTGTCCAACAAGCACAAGGCTTTCATCCAGGAGAACCGGCGTACGTGTCCCGTGCGTCACGTTACAATCAGCTGTTTGTTCTTGTCCCCTGTTCACAATGTTCAGTGTCATTTTCACTGTACAAACAGATAGATAGATAGATAGATAGATAGATAGATAGATAGATAGCAACTTTATTGATCCCGAGGGAAATTCAAGTTTCCAGCATCACAGTTCCACAATGCAAACATATTAGTAAAAACGGCACAGGTAAGTAGTACACGTTAGTAAAAAGACACAAGTAGTAACAAGACACATGTAAGTAATACAGAGTATAAAACAAGATATGCTATGTGCAGAAGAACTGTTAAACGTAACGTTTGTAGTTTTAAGCCCAACCATGTCGTTCTTTCCTAAACCTATAGTGGTTTTGTTATGGTTGTTACGGTTGTTACGGTTGTTACGTTACGCTGTTACGTTACGCTGTTACGTTACGCTGTTACGTTACGCTGTTACGTTACGTTGTTAAGTTACGTTGTTACGGTTAGGAATGTGACAGTGAGGAAATCTTCCCACCGCGCGCTTACTTTGATCTTTAACGTCGGGTGGCTGTGTGTCTGGCCTTTCGCTGCGAGGCCGCAGGTTTCAACCCTGCAACCTATTTTTGGTCCAGAAACATTGACATTCAACCTATCCGTGGTTTACAGAAACGTCCAATGCCAACATTTTTTCTGCCGACTGGGTTGGAATTAAACTGTTCTCGATACAGAGTCACAATGTGTGTTTGCATGCGTTTGATTGACAGCTTTGCTGGATGTTGTCACAGTGCGCTGCTGTGGCACAAGTTTAGCCAGATTAACTCTCTTGCAGGAGCCGTCCAAGACCCCCGTGGTGCCAATTCAGTGGCCTCGATGACGTGAACGAGGAGGTGGGGTTTTGTGTGTGCTGTTTTGAAGTCTGAATGCAGCCTCAGACAAAATGCTTCTCAGATCCCCAAGCAGTGTCAGAAACACCTCCCTCCACACCACTGAGTTCAAATGAGTGCAAACCCATGAAATTCTTCGAGTAGACACGGCCTAAGAGAGCACCCTGTTATTCCCATTTGGATGATTATTGCATCTTGCCTCACTGTGCTGTATGTTGGCAGGCTTTTCGGTCCACTTTCGAGTGCAGCCATCTGGAGCAGCTATAAACACGTTTGCATTTAAAACCCGTAGACTCTTATTTCTTTGGGGCTCTGAGAGATGAGAAATACCAGAAGCGCCCTTGAACCTGCAAGAGCCGATAACAAGGCGGTGGCACCGTTGATCTTCGCCAGTGAGTGTCTACAAGAGGTGGTAGAGGCTTCTGCAATTACAGATCCTTAAAACTATTTTTAATACACACATAACAAATGCTGCATGTTAGGATCTAAGACTGCGACTTGTCTTACACATGCTCTCAAAACTAAGCCCAACGCTAACATTTTTCCACTGCTTTTCAGCCTGTGGTGATGCAGGGACTTGAAAAATAGGCCAGTGGAGCAACATTCTTGTTGCTAAACATACATACAATACATCTCAACAGTGACAAATGATGAACTATTGAGAGACTGTGCACAACAGAACCTGAAAGTCCTGTTTTAGGAGCAGAGAGGAGAAAACTCTGCCGCTCACTCTCCGTTCTCGTATATGCATCTAAGCCTCTGTCACTGCGGGCTGTAAATGCAACCAGGCAGAAGAAGCTGATTACAGGTATCAGGTTACTGGAGACAAAACTGTCAGAGTGCAGCAGCACAGTTGGACAGAAACTAACTACGGAAAACAACATCAGCAGGGAAAAGTTCCCTTAAGGCTGACTGAAAGAAACACAAACACTTGTTTGAGCATGGGCAGCTCAGACAGTGTGGTTCTTAACACATTCATGCATTGTGCATGAGAGGTAAGGGTATCTTCAATGCATCGTGTCCCTTTGATTAGAATAGGGAAGTTTGAAGATGAATTGCAAGCACTGATAGACTCACCACACCTTCAGAATAGAGAAAAAAAAAACACTGCAAATGCAATAAAAGTTCTGCAGACAGAGTAAGTGAGATCCACATCCTCCGATTCCACATAGCGTCTAGTGAAATCTGCATAGATGGAACGTCTCATCACTACGTTCGGAAAACCACAGGAAAAGGTTTTAAAGCTGCAGGCGGTAACTTTCAGCAAATATGATAAGTTAAACTGTCATCCTGACAGTAGTGCATGAGAGTTAGTGCTCCTAATGGCATCTGCAAGATTTCACAGCACCAAAGAAAAACAACCAATCAGAGCCGAGGAGTCTCTAAAGCAGCTTTCAATCACTGCTCACGAAACTCGCGAACTCCGATCAAACTTTCAAACTACGCAGCGCTGATCAAATATGAATCAACCTTATCATTCTGGTGAGTGCGCTCAGAAATCTATTAATAATCACGTAATGTTTGACGCAGCCTCAAAGTGATAGTTTTTTTTTATTTGTGTTGACCGAGGAAAGCAAACTGAAAACATCAAGTTGAGTATTTTTCCCCCCTTAGACTGAAGAATAAATCACTTCATAGGCTAAAAATGTTCTAAGAGATACTATCAAAATCTGCATACCACACCCTGATCAAATAGTAATAGCAAATAATGTGTAATAAAAGATAGTGACATTTAAAAATGTAGAGAAGTACATTTAAAGCTGCAGTCCGTAACTTTGAGGAAATATGATAAAAAGTTATTTTTAGAAAATAATAGCTCCTAATGGCATTTGCAAGATTTCACCGCGCCCGAACAAAAACAACCAATCAGAGCCAAGCTGTCTCTGGGCAGCTGTCAATCACTGCTTTCAAACTCTCATCAAACAGTCAAACTAGGCAGAGCTGATCAAATATGAATTAATATTCTCACCTCAGATGTTTTCAGAAACATCTTGTAGTGTACTGTTTAGCTGTAAAATGAGAAAGTTTGCTCTGGCCGTTGGGCGGTGCTTGGTATTTCCTCAACAGTAGTTGACCATTAGATCGGAGATTGTGAGCAGTGATTGACAGCTGCCCAGAGACAGCTCGGCTCTGATTGGTTGATTTTGTTCGGGTGCGGTGAAATCTTTCAAATGCCATTAGGAGCACAGGAGGACACAGAGGAACATGATTTCGCAGATTTTCTGTCTCATGCACTACTGTCAGGATATAGTGACCGTTTTATAAAAATAACTTTTTATCATATTTGCTCAAAGTTACTGACTTCAGCTTTAAATGTGCTTCTCTATATTTTTAAATGACACTATCTGATGCAGTAACTCCACCCAGCTGGTATTAAAAAAAATTATATTTGCTACTACTATTTGATTTAGTATGCAGATTTTGATGGTATCTCTTGGAACATTTTTAGCCTATGAAGTGATTTATTCTTCAGTCTAAAGGGGTAAAAATACTCAACTTGATGTTTTCAGTTTGCTCTCCTGGGTCAACACAAATAAAAGAACACTGTCACTTTGAGGCAGCGTCAAACATTACGTGATTATTAATAGATTTCTGAGCACACTCACCAGAATGATAAGGTGGTTCTGAGTGAAGACCTTTGATCCCAAGGTAAATGCCACGTCAATGTGGAGACTGGCTTTAAGGGGTTAGCAAACAGAGGAGGGGGCTCATGTAAAAGCCTGGTACACAGAGGACTGAGTTGTATCTCAGTGCGTTTGGAACCGGACCGCAGAATGGAGCATCTGTCTCCAGATCAGCTTCAAAGTCTCACTTTTAGAAACATGTCAGTGAAGAGCTGGACCTCAAGTTGGGACTTTCCAATCATAACTAAAAAGAATGAAATCTCTTCTAAACATGTGCATTCAAAAACATAAACAAACTTCAACTAGGGATGCAAAGGTCCTACTTTTTGACTGTGATAATATTATCTTACAATCAAAGCAACAAAAGAAAAAGAAAACATGGTTTAGGCAAAGTGAAAAGTTGGATTTCGGTGCACTGTCGAGGGTTTTAACTTTGGAAACCCTCTGAACGTTTACGTTCCCCCATTTTAGACGTTTTAACCTATAAAACAAACAAGCAAGGGGAAAGTAAACACCTGAAATGACACATGGGATCCTGCTACTTGTGGGAAAAGAAAGAAAGGCTGCATTCCTATATTGCTTAGGGGAACGGGACAGGTACAGCAGGATTTGGCTCAAATTTCCCTTTAACGCAACAACAACGTTAAGAAATGAGCACTGCGAGGCGAGGTGCTCAAACTGTGTCTGCTGAGAGCTGCAGGATGTCACTCAGTACTCACTCAAATTAAGTAAATATGAGGATGTGTTTCTGTCTGTTCTCTTCAATAATCACACAGAAAACAACGACAACTACAGTTCTGAGAGGCACTAATTAATAAATAATTATGTAACCACTTCTGTTAGCTATGAATGATCACACACGCAAGGAAGGAGTCACTGAGACGGAGAGAGAGAGAGAGAGAGGTGCTTTAAGGTTGTTTTAGCAATTACTTCACTGCACCTGCAGCTACATATTAACCACGGCTTTGCACATTCGTCCATTTAACACCTCACAGTAAAGCCTTTGTGCAGCAAAAGCAATCATAAAAGTCTATGATTTCCAGGCAGCCAGTCATGGAAGTCTTGTTCAAGTCCAGCCGGGGACCTTTGCTGCACGACATTACCTGTGTGTCTCACCTCACCTCCTGTCAAATCTCTTCTGTTTACTATGTAATGAAAAATATACCTAAAAGAAGACATTTGAATCTAGAAAACAGGAATCCCAAAGTACATCTTTAACAAGAAGCTCCTTGATTCACTTTGGAACCAATATTTACACTCAAGAGAAACCATGCAGGTGTTGTGCAGGTGCTTCACCGTGTCTCCAGTGCTTCAGGCATGACTCAAACAGCATTTTGCATCAATTCTCGACGTTTACTGTGCTTCATTTATCACACAGCTTTGACCTTTTGACATTATTGTCACTGTAACCATCAAACATGCTGACCAGAGGCCTCCTTCATAGGCCACAGAGCTCCTTCATAACCACTATTATAGAGTAACAGGGCGCAGCAACAAGCCAATAAATAGCCTTTGTGTTGAGTGCATGGTATAATAATGATTAGAGATATCGCCTATTGATGAGCAGGCGCCACTTTAGCTGCGCAGGCGTGCAAAGTGAAATCAGATTAGCCTGCCTCCATGCAATAACAATGGTCCTATAATCCTGGAAGAATTGATTAATGTGCCCAAGTGCCTTCAAACAACCGTGTGCATGCGTTGGGGCTGCAAACTTAAACTGGAGAACATGCGCCAACCATCTCTGAACCAAATTCCCTCACAGAGAGTCCCTCAGCTGCTGCAGGAGGGCGCGTTTCTTGGACATAAAAGGCCAAATGAAGACATCTACCTTAAAGCAGACAGCCCGATCCGATGCCGCCATGTCCTCGGGAAATGTCGCTGGGTTTGAGAAGCGGTCGGTGTGGAAGAGAAGAGAAGAGAAGAGATGAGGAGCAGAGAGGAGGGAAGAGAGAAAATAGTCCCCGACCCCAGCTACGTCCTTGTTTGCTTCCCAGCAGCGCTGCCCGCTGTCAAAAAATCCCCCACCATGTCCATACAAAGCAGAGCCAGGGAGCTCACACCCGCCGGAAGTGACGCGATGAGTGGCAGCTGGCGGGGAGAAGGCGCACACCCCCCTGACACACCTATAGTTTCAGCGAATGGAGAGAGAGCAGCGGTTTCCTTTGAGACGGACGCCCCCTAACAACCGTGCTGACAGCAAGAGAAAAAAAACCTCTTCCTCTGAACGTGATCTGCACACTTCCTGCAGAACAATGCTAAAGCAAAAACAAAATAAAAATAGAGATGCACTGACTGCAAAAATAAAGGGTCAGAGTGTAGGACTGATAATCGATTAGAGTGTGATAATCAGATACAATGATGCTGAACTGAATTAATTCAGGCTGGTAACATTTGCATACCCATGAAAATGCCCTCATATGACCCTCCCCGGGTCAACCAAAGTGTTTCCTTTGACTTTTCTCTCAATTCAGTGCAGTTTAATTCAGTTAAATGAAGCTTTAATGGCACAAAGTTCTGATCACACATGTTTCCAAAGCTTAAACACAAACAGTACGTACAGTTAATACATGAAAAGTAGTGATATACATGAAACAAGTAGTCCTAAGTAATTACTGATAATCAGGACTCGCGAATCGCGATTAATCGCATGATTGTCCATAGTTAATCGCAAATTAATCTTTTTTTTATCTGTTCAAAATGTACCTTAAAGGGAGATTTGTCAAGTATTTAATACTCTTATCAACATGGGAGTGGACAAATATGCTTGCTTCATGCAAATCTGTGTATATATTTATTACTGGAAATCAATTAACAACACAAAACAATGACAGATATTGTCCAGAAACCCTCACAGGTACTGCATTTAGCATAAAAAATATGCTCAAATCATAACATGGCAAACTGAAGCCCAACAGGCAATAACAGCTGTCAGTGTGTCAGTGTGCTGACTTGACTATGACTTGCCCCAAAACTGCATGTGATTATCATAAAGTGGGCATGTCTGTAAAAGGGAGACCCGTGGGTACCCATAGAACCCATTTTCATTCACATGTCTTGAGGTCAGAGGTCAAGGGACCCCTTTGTAAATGGCCATGACAGTTCTTCCTCGCCATTTAGCGCAAGTTTGGAGCGTTAAAGCTGCAGTATGCGAGATTGGCGCAAATATGATTTAAAAAATTTATTTTTAGAAAACGGCCGCTATATTGTGAAAGTAGTATATGAAACAGGTAACCTGAAAAAAATCATGTTCCTCTGTGTCCTACTGTGTCCTCCGGTGCTCCTAACGGCATCTGAAGGATTTCAATTACTGGAGGAAAACAAGGTCCGCTGTCCAGCTGCAGTCTATGAGAGCCGGCTGTCAATCAATCGCGAACTCCGACCAAACGGTCAAACTAGGCAGCGCTGATCAAATATGAATCAATATTCAGTTACTTCAACGCCTATTTCACTACAAGATGTTTCTGAAAACATTTGAGGCGAAAAATAGGCATTACAGTAACAGAATATTGATTCATATTTGATCAGCTCTGCCTAGTTTGACTGTTTGATTGGAGTTTGCGAGTGATTGACAGCTGCTCATAGACGGCAGCTGGACAGCGGACCTTGTTTTTAACGCGGCCGCCATTGTAAAATCTGTTGAAGGAAGCCAAGTTCTGGTCACATGACCGGATGGAATTTTTGCCAAATTATGCAAAAAAATTGTTGCCTACTGCCACTTTAATTAACCTCCTTATTACAAGCTAGTATGACATGGTTGGTACCAATGGATTCCTTAGGTTTTTCTAGTGTCATATGATGCCAGTATCTTCACTCTAAAAATCACAAGTTGCGTTAATGCATTAAAGAAATTAGTGGCGTTAAAGCGAATTTGTGTTAACTTTGACAGCCCTAATTAACAAGTATGTTTTCTTTAGTGTGTAATCATCTGAAAATAAGAATCGTTGTGTTTTCATTATATTAGAGTGAGCCGTTTATATCTACATATGGAGCGGCCGTGTTTCTACAGTAGCCCAGAACGGACAAACCAAACACTGGCTCTGGATAGGGCCATTCACGCTTTCACGTTTTCGTGTCAGTCACCGTAGTTCTCCTGTACGCTTTGGTCGTGTCTAGAACGTAACCAACTCTCGCAAGACTCGCTTCCTGACGACCTATCCTAACCTCAACCATTCGAGGTCGATGCCTAACCTAAACCATCTCGTGAGAGTTTCGCAACTTGTGGGTTACCTTCTAGACACAACCACAGGTTGGCACACAGGAGAAGTTTCAGCTGGTTGCAATCTGCAACTTCACCGCTAGATGCCGCCAAATCCTTCACACCTTTTGTCTGGAAATTGACCTCTGTCTCATCACAACACTGTTTCTGCTGATGAACAACCATCAACAACTTATTTATTAAAGATCCCCTCCATACATGTTTTAAGACTTGCTTTGAATAATAATTTGACAGTTCTCTTAACTATTGAGCACAGAGAAACTTTCCCCTTCAGCTGATGAATGTGAAAAAAAACCTTCTAGTGTCAAATAGGGCTGTCACAACATCAGATTTTCACTACACAATTATTGTTTTATCAAAGCAATTCACGATAACAATATTATCGCGAAATTCTATAGAAAATTTGAAAAATAATAATAATGATATCATTCAAATTCATCTTTAACTTTGTTCATTGTGCGTTTTGTCTCTTTTTTGGCAAATGAATTACACTGAAAATACGAGTGTAGGGAGGTGGAGAGAGTAGCCATAGCCATAACTGTATAGGCTATAAAATGATATAAAAGGCACTGGATTATTTACACAATATTATCTTATGTGTATTATTAACATGATATCAATATTTCATTTTTAAAGATCACGGTTGTCGTCAATACCGGTATATCACGACACACCTAGTGTCAAACTCTGCACATAAACCATCCATTGGTGAAGCATAAACATCCAAGTGAAGTAACAAGCAAAACCTACAGATCTGAAGGAGTCTGATCACACAATTCTCTCCCATCTGAGCAAAAAGACGTCTTTAAATTTCCAGATGCCTTGTCAGCATGGTAGTATAGTTTATGGGATGCTGACCAGTGCATGGTCCTGCTAATTGTGCACAAGGAGACCTGCACTCTCCAGGAGAATCACACGGCAGCTGGAGAAAACATCGGGTCCCACTCTGACAGCAGGCCAACTTGTGATGGTTTCCAGTCAAACTGTTGCAATAAACTGCCCATTAATGAAGCGGCTCTGTGTTCTGCCAGATGCTGAGTGTGCGACCCCGTTTGCAGATTGCATCTCTCTGCTCTCTTGTTTCCTCATCCAGTTCCCCATCTCGGCTCCCCATCAAACTCTGTCCACGTCTCTTGCAACGCGACGTGGGCGTGCGTCTCTCTGCGGCTTGGCCCAAGGCCTGGAAGCAGATACTGGCTGTTCTGGGACCGCAGTGGACACCCCTCACCACCTCCAGGCACACTCTGCACTCACATGCACAGTGGTGGAAAGATCATTTTCTTAAGTAGTAGAAAAAATACCACAATATAAAAAAGTATTTATTTGAAATTGCCTTATCTGATGCCTCATAATGTGAGCAGCACTTTAATGTTGCAGTTGGTTGAGCTGAAGCTGATTTAAATGATTTACTGTTGGATCAATAAGAAGGTAACATGTGCATATTTTATAACCGTGTCATCTAAAATCTTAACTGGCAAAGTAATAATTAACTAGAGCTTTCCAAACATTTTGTAAAAAGTACAATATATCCTTCTGAATTGTTGTGAATAAGCAGCAAAAACTACTCAAATACACAAATAAAGCACGTCGGATTTTAGTTACTTTTTTTTCAAACACACACACAGTGCATGAAGATGACTCTTCAGATTTACTGTATAGAGAGAATCAGAGATGTCTATCCAATGATCTTGGCAGAGCAGTGATAGCGGTGAATAGAGATTCTGGAGGATCCAACTGAAGAATAAAGTTCAAGTTCAAGGCCCATTTTAGCCAGCATCCACCCTGCTGAAGTGCCTTACTTCAGCAGGGTGGATGGTGGTGGATGGTTCAGCTCCATATGTAATTAGAGGTATAAGCAAAAGAAAATTCCCCTACACTATCAGTGGTGCATCAAAGTGAGGTTCTTAAATTCATCAAACATCAGCACCGATGCATTTAAGATCCAGTTCACTGAGCCTCTCAGTGGTCTGCAGGTTGATCTGCAACAAGTCAATGTCTCCGTGTGACAAGAACATGAAGAAACATTAAAGATATACAGTAGAGTCGTGAACGTATTCAGATCATTTATATGAATAAAAGTAGCAAATACACTACAAAAATACTAGTTATATTTAAGCAGAAGTACTTATTATATAGAAGAAATGTCCCCTGTGAGTGTTACGTATTACATTATTGGTAATACTAATGCATTAACCGCTTACCATTTCACCCCCTTTTTTTTTTTTTAGAGGGGTAGAGGTGGGGGACAGGGGATGTTCAGGGGGAGATAGCAGGTCAACAGTAGTTGTCACTTAGAAGTGGTGTACATCATCTGAAAGCTGGGAACCTGAAGATTAATTTGAGGTGCAGCTCAGCACTGTGTGTCAAATTGTTCTAGTCATAAATCAGAAATAAACATGAATTAATTAATTAATTAATATTTAAAAGAAATGTGAAAGTGTATCAGGGCTAAGAACAGATTTGGTGCTGAATTTAACCATTTTTTGCAACTCGAGAATTGATCAAAATGATCCATAATCCCTCCAAAGTACCACATTAAGACCACCAAGATCTTGAGGAACACCATAGAAAAAGCCATGCTGTGATTTGGTATCAAAAACTTTAGAAATTTGGAGATTTCTGGAAGAATTGTATTTTTTGGCGATTGGATGGCGAGCACTTCTGTTCTGGAAACTGCTCAGAAACCCCCTTATTGCCAATGTGCCTAGGAAAGCCATACATGACCTCTGAACATGAAAGGTCATTCTTGACCTTAGATAAATAGATTAATAGTAATTTGACAAAATAATCTAAAGTCAAGTAACTTATAGCTTTCTCTGGAGCTTTCAATCACATCCAATGATTTTCACCAGTGGATGGAGTTGTCATGGAGATGGATCTATTTTACTACTACTACTTTTAGGACTTCTGAGTTGGGATTGGTTCGTCAAACTTAATATACTGTTGGGTAATAAAATCTATAACAATAGATCAGTAGAAGTAAATCGGGGAGGACATTAAAGTACAGTATAGTAGTAAAGTATAGTAGTAAAATATGAGCACCTCAAAACTGTACTTAACTACAGAATCTGAGTAAATGTACTTATTTATATTCAACCACTGCAGTAGAGCTAGTTGTAACTACAGCTCTACATTAAATATAAAATCAGTCAATGCAAAATCTTGTCCAAATACATGTATCTCAAACACACACCCACACAGATGTCGGCTGCAGTGCACTGAGTTCCTTCACGGCCGCCGGTGATTTCTCCGTGTGAGGAGGACGTGGAGAAACACTAGACTCAGAAGCCACGGCTCGTTGCAACACACACGACTCCAGAGAGCAGCAGAAACAGAGTCCTCAGTAATGGGCTCCGGTCAAGACTTTCTGTCTGGACAGCAGCTGCTTTCACAATTAAGGGGAGACTCGGAATGCTTTCCACATCTAGATAATATCATGACAAATCGCTTACAACACGTCTGTCCCTCCACTGAACCATGGCTGTAACAAATGCAGACTATGAAGAAGCAAAAAACTTGATGAAGTAATTTATGGCTATGAAATGGCAGCCATCCTAAGAATTACAGCTTTACTGCAGCTTCACAAGATGGATTTTTTTTAATTAAACTGTTGCTTCAAACTGAATCATACAGTAAAATATGGATTTTTTAATGTCATGAAGTGAACAAGAATGTAAGTGTGATTATGCCAGTGTTTATAGTACTTTTGTGTGTTATCCTCTAGTTATAGCATGAATGCACATTAATCGTGTGAGACATGCAACCCTCAATTTAGCCAAAATGGGTCAAATCAAAATGACCTTGACATTCCAAAGTAATCCTTCATGTTTTCAGTCCCAAACAGGGTTGTAGCTTTTTATAGAATAAGTTTGAGGCATTTGGGGACCTATCATGTACTATGTTTGCCAGGGGTTAATATGATGACCCACTGAAGTACAGTAAGTGGGTCAATGTTGAGGTTTAAACAGCAGCCAGATCTCTGCTGCCACCTGCTGGCCAGAAACTGCAGATGGAGGTTACCTCACTTTAACAGTCTTCATCCAGTTTTTAGGCCACAACTACAACTTTGGATTTTCATTCGAGAAGCTGCCTGATGGCACTATAAGCTATGAACAATTTAGTGAAATACCTACAATAAAATGGATGTTTGATCAATTCAATTAATATTGCATTCTTTTCTGCCAAGTCCGTCTATTTTATTTATATATATATATATATATATATATATATATATAACAAAGTCACAAATTCACCATAAATGGCGTTACAACACCATCTATCTGTAGACTCTTGTTTGTTCAATCGGGAAAAACAAGTAGAAAACTCTGGAAGAGCAATAAAGGGTGAAGGACAATCCCTGTCATATACTGTACTAATACTTTGTAGGAAGAGCTGCAATAATTAGTCGATTAATCAATTAGTTCATTACAGAAAAATTATTGCAACTATTTTGATAGTCATTTTTTAAGCAGAAATGCAAAAAAAATCACCAGTTTAAGGTTCTCAAATATAAGAATTTGCTACTTTTAGTGCTCTTGAATTATAGTAAATTGAATATCTTAATAAATAAGGTGCAATGATACTGTGCAGTATATGACGAATATTGAATGAGCATCCACTAGGCGGCGCTTTTGCCACATCTATAAGTGAGTGAGGTCTGCTCAACTCCTGTCATTGGTGATTAACTATTTAAAATGGTGTGTTTCTATGTGCAGAAAATCTAAATATGAATATAGACCAAAATATTGCAACAGAGACAAATGATGTAATTTCCTTGCTCTACATTTCAGACTGAATGATACATTTTATAATCACCGTGGCGCAGATTAATGTGGCTGATTTAGATACAGGCTTAGCTTTTCTTCATTGCAGCATATGCACTCTGCTCGGTGGTTTATTCGAGGGTCCTGCCCACACAGAGCCTTCAATCCTCTCCACTTACATTCGATCAATAACACTATTCCATTTATACAGCCATGACATCATGTGAAGGCTTAGAAAAGCAGCGCTGTTGAGTGTTATCCCTGTCAAATTCCTGGCAACTTTGGATAAAACAACAGTATATTATTGAATTCTGACTCAGACGGAGTCTCAAAAGCTTTTCATTAGTTCCTTCTCTCGCGGGAAACGAATATCCCAAGGTGGAAGTCAAAGCTTTTTGCAGTGTTTTGGGTGAAGCGGGAGGAGATGAAGCTTGGATCGTGGCCTTTTAGAGATGCAACCCCAGAGACAGGATGCACACAGAGCCATTGTCTCATGTAGGCTTAGTATGCAGCTCACTTTGCTCTCCATCACCAGGGCCAAGGCTCAAATCAATTCAATATGGTGGCCGGCGGGGGACAGCTACGCGGTGGCTGCAGCCCACATACAAACACAGGTCTAGGCACATAGGATACAGTAGTGGTAGATGTTTTTTTTCCCACGCTGCAATGTTACCGCTCTGTGCTGTGCTATACTGTCACATAATCCTTCTCCCTGTGTCGGGAGACATTTGGTGAATGTGTAACTAGCTCAGCACGTTTGGTTTGACTGATATGTGTGAAACCATGACATGCTAAGTGAAGCTGTACAAGTGCGTACAGTGGAATTGCCTGTATACGTGCATATTTATATAAAATGCATATTAACAAGAAGTTGATCACTGGTTAGGGTGAAGATAGAGGGGTGAGCGGGGCCTCACTGTGAATGACGACCCCCCACGTCTGACCTTGATATGAGATACAGGGCTGCAGTCTCAGACAGTGAGGCACGTCTGATGCCCAAGTTGGCCTGATACCGGCTGGCACCCACCTCGACATCTATCTGTGTGTGTGTGTGTGTGTGTATTTATGTGCGCTGCTGGCCAGAGAGCGACAGAATACTGTAACCATCATCTGTTGCCATATGAATCACGCTGCAGCGCATGAGGTGAGATTGTGCCATGGCTCCTCTTTCCATCTGCTCTGCTGGCTGATCCCAGGAAAGGATGAAGAAGGTTGTCGAGTCAGGGTTTTTCAGAGATAACTTCTAAAAAGAAAATTCACCCATTCAACAGACGATGATGAAAAAGTTCGGTTATGTCCGAGACAGGCTAGTAGACTGGATAACCTGATCAGCACCAACTGAAGATTTACTAGAATTTGGTAGTTGATGACTGGTCCGGTGATGTTAGGCTTTAGTTTTCACCAGAAGAGAGCAAGCGATACTTCGATTTATTACACAGCTTTGTTGAATACTCAATTCTGATTGTTCAACCAAGGCGTTCTACGGTCTGTTATTTCTTTATAGCAGACCGTTGCTATGCATAACAGACCGTTGCTATGGACGCAGTTCTGATGTCGGACTCTGGCGGACCGATTTTGAGTCAAATTATTGATTTCTTAAGTATGTAGCCGTGTAATAAGCGGGATGATGTACAGCTTGTGAAGAAATAAACCCCTCCTGGCTCGCTGTACATTATCCCTTACATATACTGTATGTAAACTTCATCACAGGAGTGACAATGCTTTGGAAACCAGTTTTGCACCAATGCAATCGTTCAACTGCAAACAGCCTGAAGAAACGTCTGAAACATTTAAATTGACACTTACAGGATGTGAGAATGAATCAAAGAACACAAATAAACTCCAAAGACAAACTGATTCATCATCTTATTCTTTATTGATGTTTGAAGCAGAGTAAACAAATCAAAGACAAATCCCACAGTGAACAGACTTTACCTGCTGGTATGATCGGCCGCTGACGCCTACGCTCCAGGTAAGAAGCGGCCTGGTGGCTCAGGGCCAGACAGTTCGGTTTGTTGATGCTCCGTGTCGTCTGTATGGTGAAGTATTGCTGCCCTTCAGGGAAGGCAGTAGGTTGTATAGTTATCTCCTGATTGGGCAAAATCACTACCCTGAAACCACACAACCTACTACCTCACCCTGTTCGAACATCAGAAAGGTCGTACAGGTCGCCAAGCATTGGTGGAACTTGTACTGGAGAGCATTAAGGTGCAGTGGCATTTAAACACTGTACATTTTCTTACAGTACATACAAATATTGTCATACATTTTCACATTTTTGAAGACTAAAGGCCTTTACATACCGGAGGCATGACGAATAAACAACACGAAAATGCGACTTTGAATATTTTATGTCTAGGGCTTTTATTGTGAAAGGTAAGAAGGGAAGGAGTAGATCTGGTCTGCGCTGCCTTTGTCGAGGTTGAAAGGAGTAACAGGCCCAATCCCAATGTCCCCCCCTAAGGCCTTAAGCCCTGAACCCTCAGGGACTTGACTGATGTCACCTGGTAAATGGTTGAGAGTGAGAGGCTGCAAGGGCTTGAAATGGTATAAATATGGATGGGACAGCACTTTGTGGCGACATATCACGTTACCTGACGACGCCAATTGTGGGTTTTTATCTGACGTTTTTTACTGCCTATTTGAACATCTTCCAGGTTCTTGCCTAGTCTAATGTTTGCATTACTCTGATTTCATGTGTTTTTATCTACCATCTTAAATCCTTCATGTTAATGTTTCTGTGTAAATTTAAATATGCCAGGCTGAACACCCATGTGCCGTCCTCCTTGTTTATCGTTTTTTTTTTACACTTCTTTTACGCCTCCGGGCTTCCCCTGGTAACCATGGTAACCCTGTTTTTAAAATCACAACGCTATGAATTGAGGGTTATTCCCTCAGGCAAAGTCTGCAGAAATGCAGATTTACGGGAAGTGTTCATAAAAGGGCTAAAAATGTCTGCGACAGAAGCCCTCAAGGACTTGACAATTTGACAGTGGGACCGCCCTAAACCCTCGCGGACTTTGAGGGAGCGCGCCTCAAATTCTGAGTCTGTGAGTGTGGACGTTAGGATTGGGCCATTAAGTTTGCCATCCTGGTTCGGACTAAGGAGCCTCTGTGTAGTTGTTTCATAAATATAGGCGCAACTCTCAACCCGTTCTGCACAACGTGATTGGTTGATGCCTTTATTTGCGGTGTGAAAGCTCAAATCGACCTAGTTCCGGAAAAAAAGAAATGCTCTTTCGCTGCGGAATATTCGTGTTTATAGTGGAAGTACTCATGACAAAAACAACAGTTCGAAAAAAATATATTAACGTGCAAATTAATTGCATGAAAAAACGCCCCGTGTGTAAAGGCCTTAACACACTTCATATTCAAAGCCCTTCATATCCTAACCCTAACCCTAACCCTTACAATGACTAAGTTGAGTTTTAATTTCTAAAACATTACAAGCAGTCAGAACTTAACACTTCACAAAAAATTACTGTAAAGTGCAACCATGAAAATCATGAAAAAACAATGAAAAGCAACTACAATCCTGATGACCTACCACTATTAAATGCAGTAAATGAGTTAAGTTCTTCGTCAGCGGGTAAAAAATTCCGGTGTTGATCCAGATCCAAAAGCTCCAACAACGGCGTGTGATGACATTACAGCCACTTCAGGAAAGACAGTAAGTTGTATAGTTATCTGACAGGAAGGGTATCACCCTAAAACTATACAACCTACTACCTCACCCCAAAGGACAGTCTTTAAAAAACAAAGTCATTTCAGGTCCCCGTTCATGCAGGTAATCCGCTTTGGCACACCTCGATGAATACAAAACAGCGGTTATGATTCACGTGAAACACAAACACACACATGCCACTCTCTCCTCTGGGACGCCTCACCGGTGTGACCGGAGTCTGTGTTCAGAACACAACGTGACGGCTGGGTCACCCGGTTCATGCCTCCGCCTCAGGAGGAATTCAAATGATCCAACAAGGCGGATATGTCACAAACAAATTGTATGGACAAGATATTTCCATATTCAAATGTGACCAGCAAATAACTTAAAGGGTACCGTGACATCCAAAAGAAGGATTGTATAGGATATAGGATTAAATATTGTCCATTTTTAAAATATGCAGATCGTATTTAAGTCTGCCTTCAATAAATATGTGACTGAAAACAACATGTTCTAAAGATAAGCATTACTGCTCGTAACATACAATAAATTGCAAATAAAAAAGAAAACTGTTTTTATTTTGTATGATAATCTGTACATATTATTCTACCGCGTTATTCCTTTTTTTCCCTCGGTACTCTTTGTGTGTTTCAGAGAGGAGAGAGTGTTAACAACAGTGATCAGTATTGACAGTGGGCGAGCTGGAGCTAGCTCATATCCTGGCCCACATGTGTGGAGCAGAGGGCCGCAGCTGCTGCCGCTGTTAATGTTTCTCACCTGCTCGGTAACACGCAGCTCCCTCCATCACGGTTTCAGCAGCACGTCAGGTAGCCTCCGTCTGAAAATCCCAGAGAGGGAAAATCTGCTACTCCTGCAACAAAGGAAATGGAGAAATACGTCAACACAATGACTTTAAATATTAGCCTTCTGTGACGTCAATTGCTAGTGATCAAGAGTGTTTTTGATTCTCGGGTGAAAACACATTATATGTTGTTATGTGTATTTACAATATGCTTGTATGGTATTCTGTATGGCTCATGCTTCTGTGAGGAAACCACCACGTCCTGCATGTTTAACTGTCACACAATCTGCTGAAACAAAGTCATATCAGGGTAATCTTTGTCAGCGCGCACCTCTACAGTAATATTATTCTGTCTGTGGAGGCACAAATGTACAGCGCAGCATAATACAGAACGGTATGTCTTGAGCTGAGAGGCCCCATTGTGTCTGCTCAGTGGTGAGTCTGAGGCTCTTTGCATTATTCAACACTGCCGTACTTACACCATAGCTCTGGATGAGTGGACTGTAAGTATGCGCAAGCACAAACTCTTAGAGTGTAACAGACACACACGAGGAGCACACAGACACTTTGCAGACAGAAGGAAAGATATAGTATGCGCACACATACAGGTACACACATACAGTAATGACAGAAAAAAATGAACAAGAAAGAAGCAGGGACTTAAAGGTAGGGTCGATAATGTTGAGAAACTAGCAAGAGTACAGTAGATTATAAAAATGGTCCGACTGAAAATCCCAGCCTAGTGTTGCCAACTCTTTTCCAATGAAAGTGGCTAGCAGCACTAGCTCCAAAAGATGCATATCTAACGAGAAAGTCTCCGAGTCGGCAACACCCGCCCGGTCCTTCAGGCCTCCCTCCAAAGCCACTCAATAATCATAATGAACGCGAAATGATGATGATGAAAAAATGAAATGACTGGACAGGTTTATTACAGTTCTGCAACAGCCACAGATAACCGGTTTATTATTTTGTTTTGTCTGAGCATTTGATTTATTGATTGCTGTCGGGATGTAATGAGAATTTAAACAAATATAACAAAAAATGGATTTGAACAGCACTACCAACCCCACCTTTAAAGCTAACTATGTTCAATAAGAAAACACAGTAATTTACGGTTTACATTGTTAACACTGAAGCATTAGATTACTGTTTTGCAGAAAACATAAACTTCAAATGAAGTTGCATTTTAGAGAACTTTTTCATATTCAAACCAAGCAGTGTGTTATGTCTTGATTTGAAGTGTTTAAAGGAGCAGTGTGTAGGATCTGGCGGCATCTAGCGGTGAGGTTGCAGATTGCAACCAACTGAAACTTCTCCCGTGTGCAAAACCTGTAGGAGAACTACGGTGGCCAAAAACGCGAAAACGTGAAAACGCGAATGTCCCTATCTAGAGCCAGTGTTTGGTTTGTCCATTCTGGGCTACTGTAGAAACATGGCGGCCGTGAAGAGGACCGCTCTGTATGTAGATGTAAACTGCTCATTTTAAGGTAACGAAAACACAGCGATTCTTATTTTCAGGTGATGATACACTAAAGCAAATTAATATTATATTCCATTCCTGCCAATAGGTCCCCGTAAATGCTGTACTAACACTGTTCCTTTAAACAGTAACTACATGTAGAAAACTGTCTGCTCTACGTGCTGTAGAGCATATCGCCATTCCTATCACGGTCTATTCTCATTGTGCAGCCCTGCAAAACGCTCAGCGGCGCGGGGTCCAGACTTCATAAGGTAAGGTCAAGGCACACTGTCCTCTCAGTCTGCTGACTGGACTGGACATACTTCAATCTAATATAGTAGATGGCTCTGGGGCCCTGACCAACAGAGTGCATGTCCAGGAAAGCTATTGCTTTCAAGTGAAGCCAGTTGCCATCATCCAGTGACAGGGAAATATTCACACTCGCACACACACACACACACACACACACACACACACACACACACACACACACACACACACACACACACACACACACACACACACACACACACACACACACACACACACACACACACACGTACCCTTGTGCACACTTGTTTAGGGCTCTTTTCACAGTTATGCAATACAATCTAAAAACACCTCCTATACGAAGAGTTTGTCCACCTGAAACTTCAGCCTTCTTAAAAAGTGTGCAAGCTCAGCAAGCGCTCCTTCACTTGAAAGCACAGCGTCTGTAACCGATACGCTGCTTCGGCCTTGCACCTCCATTAGCTGTTTAGAAGGGCCGGGGTGCAAAGTCCTGCTTTCTACACCTCATCGTCTCATAATGTCACACAAACTCACACTGCAGGACATGCACACATGAACGCGTAAACAAACACATACACGCACACAAGGACAGTTTCATATATACGCACATGTGCACAAACACATACAAACATGGAAAAATGACCTTTAGAGGGAAAAAGGCAAAACATGATATTCATTTACCTCATCACATTTTCACACAGCGTTCCCAGCAAAGGCACACACACGGCTTCGAAAGCCACTTTAATTCAATCACACTTCAGTCTAAGTGCTACAGTGCCCATCAATCAATAATACTGAAGCTGAGTTTCACTGCAGTGATAGTAAGATGGAGTGCTGTAACCTTGTAAACTGATCTTTGGGGTTCTGGTGGTTTGTGGTCAGTCAGTGCGGCGAGTAATTCGGAAAAAAGAAGCCGGACATTTACACAATATGTATCCCCGATCTTCATTATTTTCTGTCAATTTCTACTCATTCACCACGCTATAGTTAAAATTTAATTTGTTTAGTGTATGCAGCCCCAATATTTCCGGTTCTAGATTCTTGACCTGTGTTTTAGGGCTTTATGCATTTAACATTTTCTTAATTTAATCTTTATTTTACCACGAATATCTCTTCTGTGAGAGAGTATTGGCCAAAATGTCGCCGTTTACATTTCACAAATAATTTCATTGTGCAAATCCACTGACCTTCCATGCAAGTGCAGGACCCATAAATAGGCCTTCGTATCAAACCTCAATACCTTTTAGGTAGACAGAAACAGTTGGCATCAAAATTGGAGATGTTCCGATACCATTTTTTCCTTCCCGATACGGATTCCGAATACCTGAGCTTGCTTATCGGCCGATACCGAGTACCAACCCTGTATGGATGTGATATGAATGCTATCATTGTTGTATGGCCTGGCTCAGGTTAAAACCGTTGTAAAACATGAACAATACATTCAGAGATTGCATGCCGTAGAACTTTCTTTTATTATCTAGATTTCCCAGTGTAAAATATTGCTAACATTTCGCCAGCTCTCTAGCTAACGTTACACTCTCCACTAGCAACGGCCCGATCGGTACTGTGCATGTGCAACTCGGGGCAGGATGCACTATGCTATGTAGCGTAAATGAGCTGATAAATAATATGATAACGTGATATCGGTACATAGACTCGCAATCTGCATTTTAGGCTGTATCAGGAGCAGGATTATTATAGTAACTATATATCGTATAGTATAGTAACTAAATAAAAACTATATCCTTTAAGAAAAACTAAAGCTAAACTGAAACTACACTATATTGCCTGGGTAAAAAAGTAATAAAAATAAAAATGAACAAATTCATTTCAGTTTTAGTTTTTTAGCTATGATATATCACTACCGAAAAAAGGAGACAGTATGAATTTCCGTCAACTCTTGTGACATTGAAGCACAGAAATTGAACAGACAAAACCTTTCTGAAGAATTGAAACTAAACTAAAACTAGCAAACACCCTCAGGCATTTATGATACTGGTATCGGTATTGGAACAACTCAAATCAAAATGCCTATTTAGTAGGGGTGTGACGATTCACTCAGCTCACGATACGATACAGGATATTGGGTTCACGATCTCGATACGATACAATATTATAACAATAATTTTAACAAAACTTGAATGATGAAAATATATGACTGAAAAAGTAGCCTTTTATTCAAAAGACACAAAATGCAAAAGAAATGCTGTTGTTTGCCCTATAAATCCATTTTTTTATGGTATCAGTCCTTCCTCCTGTCCTCCTGTCCTCCATCTGTCAGTATCAGTCCTTCCTCCTGTCCTCTGCTGATGTCACTCACTGCTGCAGGTAACATTAGGGCTGGTGGGGGGGGGGGGGGGGGCTTTGTCTCAGCCAGCTGATCAGTTTACCAGTAAGATACATGACAAACTAACCTAAACAGTTAGACTACACAGCCTACTGCCAGCTTTAGTTTCAGTCTTGTGTAGCCGAGGGTTACGCTGCTCCTATACTTTATGAAGACACATTCACTGAAACACGGCTTACTAGAGGGAACTAAAGTCATTCACAACTCAACTAAATAACTTACACGTGTTTACAGTTAGCTGTTAGCCGCCGAGCTAACGCGCTCTGCTTGTGTAACTGAAGCTGCGGCCGTGCGTTGAGACAGCGGACTTCGGCGAGGGCAGACCAGATTTTACTGCGCATGTGTTGTACCCCAAAGATATGACGCGTACTCAGCCTCCTTCCATAGGCCTTGCAGAGCAGCAGCTGCAGCTGCCCAGAGCCCGTACGTACGTAGTATCTATTATGCCCTGATATCGCGATTCAGTTTTTCGTCTCGACGATGCACATCGTCACGTTTTTATATCGCGAAATTTCGTGGCACGATATTTCGTCACACCCCTACTATTTAGATTCCTCTTGCTCACCTATTCTATCATCAAATATTTACCGACTTATATCATAACTTCGCCAAATTTAGATACTATTTTATTAGGGTTATTGTCGAGTCGCTTAGTGTTTTAAGGGTTTTGTAGAAACACAGACGCTTTATTTAAGCACCTAACTTGGTGAGTTTCAAGAAACTGCACTCTTCTTCGGGCTCTTCCTCAGATTTACCCTTCTCCTCACCCTAGCCTTTATGGATGCCTTTTGGCACCACAAGATTATATGAGTACTTATGGTTGAGTTGCAAGTGTGCTATGTGCAGTATACCATGTGCTCATTAGTCCTCGTGTTTATGCATGTGTGGCTTCCCCTTCTATCAGGAAAGTGGTCAGGAATACTTAGACGCCCGTGTGCATGGATTTCTCTCTTGTCTGTATACATCTATAATGTGAGCCCTGGTACAAGTGAAGTGGTGTCTGGGCGCAGACAGGAGGAATCCAGATAGACACGGTGGAGCATTTATAAAGGGAAGCATGGCTTCTGTGCCCCCCCCACCGCCCCCTCTGGGTAGCACAGCAGGCATGACCCATCTATTTATACCAGGGCCAGGGGGGGAGGCAGCGGGAGGAGGGGGAGAGGTTGCATGGGCAGGTCCTGTTACACATGCCAGGGGGGATGGCTGGGGCAAGCCACAGGGGGATTCTGCTCAAAGTCAGACAGGCTGACCTCCCCGTCACCTCTGCGTGAGGCCGATATTGAGCTCGCAAACCTCGTGCGAGTGTGTGTGTGAGGGGAGCGAAAGAAGAGGATGTATACGAAGACGTTTGAATGTGCAGTATGTGCCTATGGGTCTGTGTGTGGAGCTACAGGTATGCATGCGTACCGTATGTGTAGCGTGTGTGCGGACATGTACACGCGTGTGATGGAGTGTGTATGTACTCACGCCTATGTGCATAATATGTGTGTCTGCCTGTCAGCCTGTGAGACGAACCGGCCCCAGTGACTTACCCCGCCATCCGCCCCTCCATCCCCGAGCACGGCCATAAACATGCCAGGTGAGGAGGAGGGCTGGATTAGGCAGAGCTAGCTGATCCCAGTGCAGCACCCCCCCGGCCCCATCTTTAGAGGTAAAAAACGACCCCAATCATTGTAATGACAGGGCACGCAGCAGGGGTCGCCCAGATCGCTCAGTCCAACCTTGCCAGCTGCTTCTCATCTCTCACACGCAGTACACAGTCACATGTACATTGAGAAACACTTGCATGCACATGTGTGCACGCATATGTGATATTTTCCCACAATGCCCTTACGGAAATACAGAAAATATTGTCAATCGTTGCTCGCGTAAAGTCGGTCTTTGTGACTCCGTGCTAACGGAAGCTGGTGAAACGTGCGTTGCCATGTGGCTGCCGGCGACCTGTAGGGCCCCTGTCTATTAGGAGAAGTCTTTAGTCCCGACACGTCTGCATGCCCAGCTCTGCTCCGGCCTGCCTGCAGGGCCCCTTTCAGCTCGGGCAGTGCCCCATCGAGCTGCATCTGTCGCCAGCTATATTTAGAGGGTGGGACAAATACCTTTCTCCCTGGATATGAACTTCAGCTGACAGACAGAGGGCCAGAGCAGGCAGACAGGGATCTGCACGGTTTGTAACCTTGAAGAACTCGCTGCCCCCAGGATACAGCTGGCAGTAGTCAAGACTCTCTACAGTGGTTAGCACATACAGCTAAAACGCTAAGGCTGTAAATACAGCACAGTTAACCACAGTTAGCATTGAAAAGCTTGATTTGGCAGCAGTTTATTACCGCCAGTGCCTATAGTTCCAGGACTGCTGCCAACATGAAGGAGAATATATGGCAAATGTACTCTGATAAAGAGATTTAATACTTCTCCGAGTTATAAAATAATAATGAATGGATTTCTGTGGATTTCAATCCCCTTTCAAATAGTCCTACATTTCTGCCTATAAGCATTAGTGTGTGTGTGTGGCAGTGCCAGCGAGGCAGCCAGCGTGTGATACGTGACCATGTTGCATGGCCATCTGCTCTATATAACCATAAACAAACGCAGGCAGGCCAGCCTCACAGTATCATTTCCAAGAGGTCTAGGCCGGGTAAATGTATTCATGCTTTGGTCTCTGGGTAGATGCTGTAGAGATATGCCCTAGAAACAGACCACGGTTATGCAATAGCATTCATAATTCATTCCACAAACACAATATGGAGGCCACTCTGTCCCATATGCAAACACATGGCCAGATTAAGGACGGGGGAGCCAAAGGGGACGGGATGCATTCTGAACTGTTAACGAAGCCATTGACTGTATGTCTGTCTCAATGAGAGCTCGTCTGTGACAGGCCTAAATAGGCCAGGTCTTACTGCTGGAGGGACCTCTGCTATATTTTGCACCTAGTGTCTAAATCGGTTACATGCCAACAAAGATACACTCTGATACAGTAAGAGACTTTTTACAGCATCACCTCAAGCCATAGACAGATATAGCACCCAGATATGTGTAATAATATGTTCTGCCCCACTGACGACAAGGCTTTCTCTACATTTATAATATACACATGTTGATGTCTTCTACATTCATCAAAAGGAAATCAGCAAATTTTTTAAGTAGGGCTGTCAAAGTTAACGCGATCATAACTCATTAATGCCAATTTGTTTTAATGCCACTGATTTCTTTAACGCAACTTGCGATTTTTAGGTTGTAGTGGGCTTTTAAAGCTAGAGTAAAGATCCTGGTGTCATATGAAACTAGAAAACCTAAGGCTTCCATTGGCACCAACCATGTCGTACTAGCTTGTCGCAAAGGAGACTAAATGACGCTCCAAAGTTGGCCATTTTCAAAGGGGTCCCTTGACCTTAATTGATTTCCAATAATAAATATATACATACATTTGCATAAAGCAAGCATATTTGCCCACTCCCATGTTGATAAGAGTATTAAATACTTGACAAATCTCCCTTTAAGGTACATTTTGAACAGATAAAAAAATGTGTGATTAATCGTGATTAACTATGGACAATAGTCCAGTAATTTAATATTTGAATTGATTAACAGCCCTAGTTTTAAGAGGTTGGCACACTGGTCACCAGTGTGGTTACCTGGTTACCTGTGAAGTTACAAAATAAGACACCCAAAACGTGTATGTGTCCACTCCCATGAGCTAATGCTAAGTTGAGTAACAGTAAGCCAGAAAAAGATAACAAACTGTTGAGGCTAAATCCATAAACTGTGAATGGTGTGGATAAAGGAATAATGAATGAATATTGGGTTTTCTTAAACTGAAATAGTTCCAAATTGGGCTACATCAGTTATATTGAGTAAATTATTTCATTTTTATGGAGATCAAATGATGAAAATCGCAAATGACAAAAGCAATTCGTGAAATGTCAGTCCTCTTTCCACTAATCTTCCGCTGTCACTCAACACAGTGTAAGTTAAAACGCTTGACGAGTTTGTGTGACAGGTAAGTTAAGCGACGGGGTGATCAAAAGAAAAGCAAACACCTAGTGAAAGCTCCATATAGTATCTGCAGTCTTGGGGTTAGATGAGAGGAGGATTTCAATAACATCTGCACATGTAATCAAATGCCTGGCACTCACAGGATTCCAGAGCCGCAGGCAGCGAGCTACTGTAGCTGGAGGTTGTAGGGTGGGGCCTGGGGTTACTAAGTGCATATGACACAGGCACAGTTGAGGTTGAAGCTACAGCTAACAGTGTGCTGTGGTGAGGGTGGAGACAGGTACAGAAGCAGAGGTTAAAGCTTTACATGCACTCGGCTCTATGGTACTATAAGCTAGTGGTTCTCATGCTTTTTCCTTGAGGGACCTTTGATGGATATTTCATGCTATATTCAATGCATAACAATATCAGTACAGAACAACTGATAAACTGCACAATTAACCCAAATAGTGAACGTAATAACTGCAGGAACTTTGTGTAACACGAGCGATTTGGATGAATTTTGAGCAGATTATTTCCTGTGAATATTGCATCAGAGATGAGTTTTCCTGGTATTTCTAGGAGCTTTTAATACAATTCTGTCTGTATTATGTATTTTTTTTTAGGGCTGTCAAAAATAATAACATGTTAACGCAAATTAATTTTAAAGCTACTACATTCTTTAACGTATTAACGCAACTTGCAATTTTTAGGTTGTAGGGCTCAGTTTAATAGCTATCATATGAAACTAGAAACCCTAAAGAATCCATCGGTACCAACCATGTCATACACGACTGTCGCAAAGGAGACTAAATTACGCCCCAAACTTACGCCAAATTTTTATTTTTGATGGCCATTTTCAAAGGGGTCCCTTGACCTTTGACCTCAAGATATGTGAATGAAACTGGGTTCTATGGGTACCCACGAGTCTCCCCTTTACAGACATGCCCACTTTATGATAGTCACATGCAGTTTTGGGCAAGTCATAGTCAAGTCAGCACACTGACACACTGACAGCTGTTGTTGTCTGTTGGGCCTGAGTTTTCCATGTTATGATTTGAGCATATTTTTTAATGCAAAATGCAGTACCTGTGACGGTTTCTGGACAATATTTGTCGTTGTTTTGTGTTGTTAATTGATTTCAAATAATAAATATATACATACATTTGCATAAAGCAAGCATATAATCTCTCTTTAAGGTACATTTTGAACAGATATAAAAATGTGTGATTAATTTGCGATTACTCGCAATTAACTATGGACAATCATGCAATTAATCGTGATTAAATATTTGAATCGATTGAACGCCCTAATTTTTTATTTATTTTGAACAATGATAAATGTTTAATAGGTTTCTTTTTTTTTTGACAAATTCATTGTTTTCTTCTCCCTGACACTTGTCCATTATTCTATTAGCTCTTTGGTTGTTTTATCTGCGTACTTTTCTAATGCAGGACGAGGCTGTTTAGCAGAGAGGGGAGGCTCTGTGAATATAGCGTGTTCAGGTCTTCACTGTGCCCTAATCCTGTTGATATCTTGAATAATAATCCAAACTTTAAAAAATAACAATCTCGTTTGGTTTTCTTCACAGAAATGAATGAAATACAGAGATATAGGCCAACTGTATATTTAAAAAAAAAGTTGTCTTACACCTCTTAAAATCAAGAAGGCCTCGCGACCCCCCCGTGAAGCTTTGGTGACCCCTAGTTGGGGGCGGGACCTCCAGGTTGGGAACCAGTGCTATAAACGGGCAGGTTGTGTTACTATGGGGGCCAGGCTGCCGGGCGGTGTGGAGGAGACAGGGAGGACTGATGGAGGGTGGAAGGGGGTCATGCAGCTGTGGGCCCTGCCAGCACATTTGTCCCAACGGACAAGAACCGTTTATGGCGTCCACCCAAGGTCAGCCCTTTGAGAGGAAGAGCTGGGAAGGGTCCAGCGGGGAGGCTGCTTGTTTGTACGCAGTCAGTCGGCAACAATTAAAAACCTCTCTCCATCAGAAAAAGACATAATAAAGTGTTCTATCACATTGGAGAACCTCTTCTCTCCAGTTCCTACCACTCCGCTCTGTTTATTTGAATTTGCTCCTCAGCCCAGCATCCAGTTTGCACCCACTTTTTCTCCCCCACTTTACTCTGTCCCTCTCATCCTGCTACCTGACTACTTTGGCAGCAATACACAAAATGGCGGCGGGGAGCTGCTGAGAGCTGGAAGGCAGAGAGTGGAAGCCATTTTCTAACAGATCCAGGCCCCAGCACAGAAAGAGTCAAGACTTCCTGTGCCTAGTGGACAATTAAGATTACACCCTGAGTGTTTTCTGTGCATGTGCACTAAAGATTAGGTCTTGTTTTTTTTTTTGTTTTTTTTAAATCGACTGCACTAACAAGCCATTGGGACCACTTCAAATGGGATAAAGGCACAATGTACAGCCATTATGATTTAATCTAATGCAGGCTCGCATTATAATAAGTCTCAGGGAGAGGGAGAAAATAGATGTGGACAGAGCATGCATATAGCGAATGAAACTTACGCAGCATCTAATTACAGACTCTCATCTCATTAAATGAAATGCAAGACAATACAAGCGCATTACAATACACCATTAAATAACAACATATTCAATTTGCGATAGATTATGGTACTTACAATGCTGCTGCGATCGCCAGTCTGTCTGTCCGTGATTTCACTTGTTGGCCGAATTGTTTGTGCCTGTGGCTGGAGTCAAAACCCATCTTAATGCCTACGAGAGAGAGAGAGGCAGACAGACAGAGGGTGAGGATTGTGGAGTCGAAGGGAGAGACAATTCGCAGCGATAGAAACGGAGAGGAAGAGAAAACAATAGAGAGAAGCAGAAACACAGAGGGAGTGATCAGTTGGAGAGCCAGCAGCAGCAGCAGCAGCAGCAGCAGCAGCAGCAGCAGCAGCAGCAGCAGCAGCAGCAGCAGCAGCAGCAGCAGCAGCAGCAGAGGGCTGTAGGGCTCCTCTCTCTGTAGCCTGTTTACTAATAAGCTCGCCCCTCGGTCGAGTCTGGCCAAGGAAACTCATTAGTGGAACATGTAACACACCGCACCCTCTCTAGCTGGCCTGTGCACCGGCCAACTCGCGCTGCCGCCTGCTCACCCAACACCAACACACCAGCTCCACCGTGGCCTCGGCCTTGCCCATGTAGCACCCACTCGCTGCATACGTGCACACACTTTGGCACGCCGTATTACTGAAAGCCCACAGTGTCATGTGCGTGGGCGAAGTGGCGCGTATGCGTGTGTACTTGTGAGCGCAATAAGCGATTTTCTACACACGCGGCACAGTATGTTCGTGTTCACACACGAGGGCATGTGCAGACTGCGCGGCGTTAATGTACGAGGCGGCTTTTCGACATGAGCCCGTGTTATCCCGCGCGTACGTGGGCGTGCGATGTCAGCGCGGAGGTGAAACGGGACAAAGGAAAACAGAGGTATTTAGTCATTATTGGTCAAATCTCAGATTGCAGAAAAATAAAGAGTGCGATGGAGATAAAGAGACGCGAGGGTTGTCCTCTAGCAGACCAAGGAGGACACTGCCAATTAAAGGCCTCCACTCAGTGTGGCGGCGGCTGCTGAAGGGTGATAATTCTGTACAAGGACGCTAATTGCAGCGCAGGACACGGCCTTGCCGGGGAAGGGTCTTTTATATATTGTTTCTAGCGTTTGTAATTACAGTGCAGTGCCTTGGCCCGCCGCCAGCACATGTTTATGGGCTCATGAGTAACCCAACTCCTCCAGCCCATGGAGGGAGATTCATGCCCGAGCTGTGCACTCGCTGCACTCTGTGTGTGAGTGTGTGTGTGTGTGTTGTTTGTGTGTCTATATGCATGTTGATGACTCATGAAGCCTGGGCGGGTATGTGCAGAGGGGATAGTCTACAGTATATTAGTAAATACCACATGGATGGCTGCAAGTATTACAAGAAAACACAATATATGCACCGTGTTCATTTTTTTATTCGATTTCTATGATGATAAATAATTTCTTTTGAAAATTAAAACTGAAGTTTTGAAGTACTCTTTGATTCTAAATCTTGTTTTTGGTCACTCTACCATTACATAGCAGCGTAAACAAGGAAACCTGAATATATAAACAATACCGGAGTGCTGAATTACACAGTTCAAATCAAAACTGCAGTTGTAGAAAATGCAGTCAAATCAGTAAAAGAAAATGTAGGTAATGACATATCAAAGCACACCGCATATTAATTATCATTTTCTCTGTACTGAAATGAGTAACACAAAGACAGCTGAAGCCAGTGTGTTTGTTTCTATCACTAAATGTAGCCAACGTAATTCATCTCAGCGCTGATGAACAGTCAGAAAGTGATGAAGTGGAGGTGAGGCGAGGGGAAGGGATTTACAGTATTTTGATAGTCTGAGAGTTGCAGGCGAGGCCTTTCAACACTTCCAACTTTACCTCCGAGTGGAACAGTTTTGCAGATTCTGCAGTTTTTCCTCCGACTAAATTGCCTTGGCGACAGCGGAGGCCAAAAAAGCTGAAGAAATATATGAGCGTTGGAAAAGAAAAAGTTGAGTGGGCGCAGCTCAGCGTTATCTGGAATATCGCTTTGCCTGGCAGGTACATAAAACAAGTATCTATCCCGACAGTGTGTGCTGAGAGACACTCGCACGTGATGCTGCGGACTAGAGTCTCTAAAACACACATTGAATACATTGAGTGGTCAGAGGCAAAGAAAAGTTTTATTTGAGTGATTCTTAATATTAATCTGGTTGAAATAAATCACTCTGCCTGTCAGACTTCCTTGATGAAGTTGTTTAAATGCTAAGCAATCAACAGCAAGGCTCTGGCAAGTGTGTAAGAAAATTGCCCTTGGGTAAATAAACTAAAAAAAACAAAAAACACCTTGACCTCAGCCAAAGGGCCCATGATGTAAAGGTGAAAGTCGCACAGGTCTCATTTCAGGACGTCTGGAGGAAAGGAGGGGGAGGTACAGTACAGGGGAGGAAAATCTACATCATCTGTCACCCCCCCCCCCTCCCCAAAACTCTCCACCAGTCCAATATTATGTCATTATGACTGTGCTCACCGTCTCTGTGGAGTTGCTGTGGTTTTGTGGATAAATTACATGTGACACTCCCAGCTGACATCCTGATTAACACAGGGAGAATAAAATGGCCCCCAATCCTCAGTAGTCGACGGGGTAATGGACTAATGGCTTCCATGTATGGCGAGAGACGCGAGGAAAAGCAGGTTTGGAGACTTTGCTGTGTATGTGCATGAAGTGTGATGTGTGATGTGTGTGAGTGCATCAGCATACTTGTCTGTAATTACTTTGTTTATTGAGCCTTGAACTTTGGGCTTTTTGTGCAATCATTTTGGCACTCGCATACACAACACCAACCCCAAACATGTACAGTGTGTGTGTGTGTGTGTGTGTGTGTGTGTGCGTATCGGGGGTCTCGGGCCTCTTTGTCCAGCCTCTCTCCTCTCTCTTTTCAGGCCTGGCCTACTTTCTACTGTACTCTAGTGCTTATTCTATATGAGTGCGCCACAGCCTGTAGTGGCCACTGTAGATCCACTCATGTGCTCTCCCACATTCACAGTACAGGAGGGCAACAGGGAGCCGGGCCAGCTCCTAACCACAGAGACCCGATCTGACTACACTGTCGTTCACCTCGAGGACATTTCAACAGCTTTTTCCACTGACGGACAACTGCTAAATAAAAGCCTGAAGCCTCTATGATTGACACAAGCACTGTAAAATGTTAGCAATTGTCTCCAAGTTTTTTTTTGCAGAATGCACTGTGACCTTCTGAAGAGCTAGGCTACCAAAGTGAGGAATCAAATCCAGCTCCTTTTCCACAAGCAGTGTGTGCTAACCTGCGGCATAGTGTTAGCTGCTTTGCACCACTGCTAATAGTGTCAGTAAGAATACTGGACCTAAATCTAAAGAGGGATTGTAAAGTCGTCATATCGATACCCTAATATAAACATATTTTCAACCTGCATAATATCATGTCAGGTTTTAATTTCTATGTCCTTCATTTTATGAATAAATAAATGCAGTGAGTAATCCATTTACTTGAACTTGAACTTGCTACAGCAAGAGGGTTCAGCAATAAATATCTGCATTTCTATCCTAGTGGTTTATGTAGCAAAAATGTTGTCCAATCATCAGAAAAAGAACATTTCTTTGACTTAAAAATCTTTCTATATCTAATTTAATAATATCGAAAATATAATTTAACTAACAATGGACACATGTGGTATCATTGTTGATTAAATATATAGAAAATAAAATGACAATGAATTGGTGAAGACATCAAAATCCTCTTACAGGACTACAAACATGCATTTTTAATACAGTCATTACTGTATGTCAATCAAATCCCTAACCCTGCCAGTCTTCCAGAGAGCTCACACATACAATACAACTTTCATTATGATGGGCTTCTCAGTTTTATTGTACTTAAAACACACACACTGAGAGCGTTTTAGCGGGAGAAATAAAAGAGGCTCCATTATTATGGCAGAAACATACATTTACAGTGAGTGCTCACACTCACTTGGCCCCCATTCACTACTCCAATCTGGATTTCATATTAGCTAGGGGGAAATTGGACGGAATTCACAACATCACAGCGAGCTCATAAATGAAACAAAATCACATAATCTTAAATACCAATTTATCCACTTAACAAATGAAGCAGTGTATTTGGTGGCTTATTGCTGTGCTGCACTGGTGAGTGACTCATTTGCACTGTGTGCTGCACTCGTAAGGATACACTGAGCACTGGCACATGATCTAAACCACACACTCAACACTTCAAATAGTATCTGGCAGAAATACTCAGATCTGGAGACGTGCAGTAGTCTTTACATGACCATTAAAATCTACTACAGGAAACATCTTATTCAAAGAGTTATCTAGACATCAAAAACGTCATTCTTTTCTATTTAGATTACACAGCTAAACAGTAATATTACACCACGGAATTGTATTGCTCTCATCAGTTAATTATTCCACGTGTTAATGTTGTGTGAAATATGAATTTTAATATTAAGTATGCTTAACTCAGACATGTGGCAATTATGCCTCAGTCTGGCAGTTTGTGACTCTATTTTCTTATCTACATCAATATATACAGTATATATATTTTTAAGGTTATAACATTATTGAGAATAACAAATAAAAATTTTTTGGAACAACTGCGATCATATGAAATTAAATAATTAAAGTAAAGATGCCTTGACATACTTTATTTCTACACTAGTGTAAGAGCGTAACTAGATAAGTATTAGGAAAAACTAAAAATGAATTGTAGTTTTAAATAAATACGTTAAAAAACGTTTATGATGACCCTTCGGAAGAATAATAATGAGATATATGACGATAAATTTGTGATTTTGCTATCAAGATGAAAAAAGGCAATATTGCAGTAATCTCAATATTATAAAAAAAATCAATAGCGATTTACAAAAATTACTAGAAAGTGATCTAGAAAGGAAGTGGAGGACACACGCATGAGCAAACACATGCATGCATGTATTGTCTTACACACTCACACACACACACACACACACACACACACACACACACATAGCAAAATATGCTGATGCTGTGTATTCGTGAACCATTATTGTATTATTTACACGAAAAAGCAATGCTGTAAAATAGCATAATAAAATATTTATTTTGTTTTATGCTCTCTAGTATATTTTCCTCTATGTAGACGTGCTTATTGAAAAAAGTTTTTTCTCTGCAAGTATTCCCTCTTCTGAACTTCATGACAGAACTTTTAAAATTCTTAAAGAGTTTATTCTTTAAAGAGAAAAAATACGGGAGTACATTATTTTGCAAATGTTTATCTCTCTAAATACTACATCATATTTAAATGTAAAGCTCAAATACGTTTAAATCAAATACAAATTAAACAAAGCACATTAAAGGTAAACCATAAACGAATAAAAATTCAAGTATTTTTTTTAAAGCCTGTATTACATATAATAATAATTACTTACAATTATACACAATGTATAATTCATTTCCAGAGAGCTCGTTTTTGTATTTTTCGGTTCATACTTATAAGCATTAAAAAGTTACGAGGTGCTGTCAGTTAGAATTTCTTGCATCTTTACAAAAAGAAAAAATACAAAAATTAGCAGTATCTAGTATATTTATGAGGAAAAAAAACTTATTTACAATACAATTTTATAATAAAGAATCCAGATTTTCTCATTCAAGTTCAAGGCCACAGTCAAGTTCAAGTTTGGGAACTTGGTGTCCTAACTCTGGCCTGCAGTTTCCTTGAGCTCTGCTTTTGCTTATGTATTCATAAAACACTCGCACTCGTGTATTTAGAATATATACATGTAAAAAAATGTTGAAATTATATGAAATATATTGGCTGATACAATCTATTAAAAAGGCGCTTTTGACTGTTGTACAGGCTTAGTAGAATTAGCAAAGCCTAAGAACACACACACACACACACACACACACACACACACACACACACACACACACTGAAAGGGCAAAAACTGACAAGAATATAAAAATATGTTCACTGTTGTTAGAAAGTATTAATATCTGACATTCTGCACAAAGAAAATTATTAAAATAAAAAATACGAACATGTGCGTTTGATTTTGTACTTGTGTGTGTGTGTGTCCTATTATAGTCTGTGCTGTAGTTGCTGTGTTGCTGCAGTAAAGCTGAAGTTTGCCTCAGTGAGCAGAATGCCTCATTGTGGGCTGTGCCAGGCTGTTGGATTGGTCAGGTATACTTTTACACAGAGCGAAAATACTGCAAACCCTCACCACCCTGCCATCTGCCTCTCAACATGCAACCTTCCCCTGGACTCCTGCCATCCACTGCCAATAAGGCCTTAGGGGTGCAGTAGTGTGATACTCTGCCAGACAAAACCATGTGTCCACTGCTAGTTAAGCACAGCTTATATCCATATGAATGAATATAATCACCTATGTATGGAATCGTGAATCACCTGAAAGCTTTGATTAATATCGGGTTGGCTTTGCCCTTCAAAAAAGTCCCTTTTTATATAAGCCTTGATAAGCAGATGGACATCTGATCGGACATTAGAAAACCAAAGAACAACAAATGTAAAACATCTATGAATCAATTGCTAATATGTTTAAAAAAGATATTCGAAAACAGTGATTATTATGTATTCGGTTCCCCTTACAGGCGATAATACAAATTAGATATTATAAATAGACCTTGGGATTGTAAATTGCCATTTAAACGTCTCATTCACTAATACAACCGGAATTTGCCATTCATTTGATGAAGTTCTCTATCAAATATCTGACAAAGAGCCAAAGGAGCCAAAGTAAATTAACATTTTCTCAAAAATAACTTCATCAAGTTCATCATTTCACAATCGTTTTGTGGAATTGTTCTATGACTGCATTCACAGGTTTATTGCTCGTTCAGGTTTGTTCTTTCTTCAAATGAAAACGGGAATGATTTCATATGCATCAATATAATCACTGTACAAAAGTGAGGAGTCCTTGAATGCATTTGCCACAAAATGTGCTATGCAAAGCATAAATCCTGTGAAAAGGATCCTGTGTTGAAAGAAGTAAGGTATAGATCCACAAAAAAAAAAAATCAGGAAATCGACGTGATCAACATTACAATTAGGCAAATACCTTGCGAATGGCAAAGCGATGGACTACTTTCTATTTATTCTTTATTCCGTCTTCGTAAACGAAATAGAAGCTTGGCAAATACTACCCGCAAAACTTCAAATTCAAAGTAATGCAGCATATTTTCAGTGAAATGTAGCTGAAAGTCGAGCTTTCGAGAACATTAAACCGATCAAAACGATCAGTACACCACGTACTTCTCTTCACACACTCCATACTGAGCCCGGACCACATCACTCATGTGAAATACCTCCACAACCGTGGCCTTCCGCTCATCCACTGATTACCACGAAGTAGGATTATCCTGGCAGCAATCAAAGAGCTATTAATGACTTTTGTTTTTGCATTACTTCAGTACAACTACGGAGGGCTGGGAAAAGTTATAGAAAAGCATTCTCAAAGCCAAAGTCGCTCTTATATGTGCTATAGTATATGTTACAAAACTACATGTAGGATTTTACATTCAGACGTATAAATGCGCACTCGATAAAAAGAAACTTTGTGTACAAACGTTTATTTGTACAGGGTGCCGGCTAAACATCGAAAACCGAAGATGTAAACGCACGGATAAACTTCCATCGAAACCACCGCACGCATACACGTATTAAAACAGACATTACTCACCAATTTTTCAAAGCAAAGATGGTAAATGTCCGGTCGGGATGCGAGGTCCGGCAGCTCTTCCCGCTTTCGTCCACATCTCTGTCAAGAAGAGGAGAAAGCCATAAGCTCCCGTTTTGGTGGCTCTTGCTAGACCCAGTGATTTCCCTCAGACTGTCCCCTTCACAGCCGTGCTGCTCCAGCCTCAATCTCAGCTCCAGCCTCACTCCCTCCTCCAGCCACAATCTGAGCCCCGAGCTCAGGGCTGCACGGCTCGCCTGCCACTGGCTGGGTCCGGGCCTGGTGAGGCCTGAAACAATAGGAGGCCATGAGGCTGTCTGCAAGGCTCCAGCTAAGCCCGTCTGCTAGTTAACAAGTCTTTGAATGAGGAATGTTAGCAAACAGACAAACAGCATGTCTGATGCATGCAAATAGCACAACCAGTCCAGTCACAGCCTTGGCTGGGCACATGAATAATTCAGCAGTCTATATGCTGCTCTCCCACATTACTCCCTCCCTCTTCCCCAATGAAATGCCTTCACTAGAATAAGTGTGGCAAAGTATTCAAACCTCTGCTTTAGCAGCAACCTCGGTCGCAAAAAACTGTTTTAATACTTCATACAAACATGCAATAATAGCGCAAAGTGGCCATGTAGAGACACAACATGCAGAGCTACTTCTGACATTTCGCTGCAACAATTTGAAATTTTTTGCAAATTTTTTCTCTTATTGCCTTTTAATGTCTTTTGTTTGCAGTTGGCACCTGTCCCAGAAAGAGCTCCGGCTCAGCACACCACTCATTCTCCTGTTAGGAGAGCGAGTCGGTGTGAAAGAGAGAGAACAAGGGGGAGCGAGAGACAGACACAGAGACACAGAGAGGACATGGGGAGGAAATAGAAGCAGAGACAGAGAGTAAAGATGAAGGAGGTGCGGTACTTCACACCAGTCGCTGGAGAAGGACATGTCTTTAAAACACAGATGTGTACCGCGCTCAGATACTGGTCACGTTCTCTGCTTGTCATCCATAGTGGTCATCCAGACCACGAGCCCACCCCGAGCAGGTTACCCGTCAGAAATGGCGCCCCGACACTCCAGGTGGAACAAGGCCCATCACATGGTGAAACACCACCTTGATGAATTTCCATCCAAAAAGAGAGAAACTAAATAAATACTACTAGAAACCCCATCGACGGTGGAAAAAATAGGAAGATGCGGTACATTTTTAGAAAACAAAATACAAAAAGAACGAAAGAAATGGCGCCCAAATCCAAAGTGATGCAAAAATGAATGCGCCAAAAGTGAGAAAAGGCCCCTAAAAAGCAACTTGTTGCCAGGTTTTGCAGAGCTGCTGTGCAGCTAGTTGGAGGCAGAGGGTTAAAATCCAGCTAGTAGTGAGTGAAAAAAAAAGCTCCGTCTATGGAAGGGCGGGCTGTGGGGAGGCCCTGACTGTAGAAATAGCAGCAGACTTTTTTTTCTTTTTTTTTTTTCCCCTCGCAGAGCTTAAGTCTCCCCCTTGCGTGTGGCTGGAGCAGAAAGAGGGGAGCAAGTGAAACAGAGAGAGAAAAAGAAGAGAGAGAGAGAGAGAGAGAGAGAGAGAGAGAGAGAGAGAGAGAGAGAGGAAGAGAGGAGGAGACAGCGAGAGCACAGTGAAGGGGAGAAATGCTCCGCTGATGATGAAATAGGAGGTGCGGCGGAGCGCGCGAACCAGTCACTTTTTCATCACATGTCCAACACGGCAAGGAACTGTATTTGCACCGGAGACGGGGGGGAGAAGGGCGGGAGGGAGCATAAGATGGGTGGGAGACGGAGACACAGAAGGAAAGAGAGAGAGAGAGGGAGAGTGGGAGGGTGGAAAGCACTAAATGTGGGAGGGGTGGAGGAGGAAGAATGACACAGAAATCCACTCCTCCAGCAGTGCGCAGACGCAGTCCACGCACTTACACGCCATACTGGGATACACTATACAGTACCTCGTATCAACTAGTGAAAAGAAAGGCGAGGAAAAAGAGATTCAGAATGGACTGCCCTGCTGAAGGATCCTTGAAATATGCAACACTTTTGAGAGCTGGTTGAATTATTAACCTTATCTGTTACTGTAGAGGGGCTCTTGTCGCTGGAGCAGTCTTGGGAGCACACTCTGAAAAGGAGCACACACTCTCGGAGTGCATTAACTCTTTAGCGTTGCCACAATGACTGGCGTGAATGCACAGAGTAGACCAGACACACATAGGCTACACACAGGGAAAAGATAAGCTTCCCCAGTGTTTATTTCAGTAACATGTGGCAAAGAACGCAGGGGTAGGGACCCTCCTCCTCGTTGCCCCGGCTCTGTCACAAAGCGAGCTGAACGCTGCAGCTGAACCCTTGCAGCTATTTTGGCACAAAGTCAAAAGGCTGATAAGCATTTTTGGGTGAGACTTCGCTGCTTTTCCTCGAGGAAAAACAGCTGCCACTTGCCCGGTAAAATGCATTCAACAGTTCGGAGAAGATTTTCGAGAAACCCCCCAGAGATGCTGATTCGTCTTGTTTAAAATAGAGGAGGGATAGAGCAGAAAATAAGATGACAATTTGTCCAAACCGAATCCACACACTGATTTACATGAAGGGGCGAGAGAGTTAACCAGAGGGAGAGACCTAAAACAGCATGGCTGTTTCCACCATCTTAGATTGTATTGATTATTCTTCGCTGTAACGTCTGTCTCTCTCACACACGCTAGCTCTCTTTCTCTCCCTCTCTGTCCCTCCCTCCCTCTTTCTGCCTCTGTTCTGCCACCTTCTCTACTCGGCGATCAGCATTTGGCTTTTTCCATTTGTGGCAGATTACTGTAACGCTATTGTACAACAACTTCCTGCCTCTTTTGGCTCTGGTTCTAAAAAGCCTGCAAAAGCAGAGCTCGTGGCTTCAACTTTTTTCCCCTCGGCCTTGAACTACAGGAGCTCTATAAGGAAAGAAAAGGAGGAAGGAGATATGTAAAGTGTGTCTGTTACTGAGGAGCTATTTTGATTGCATTTCTGCTCTATAAACTGCTGAGAATTAAAGAGGGGACTACGAGCCTAGCAGAGACAATGAGAGAAAAAAAAAAGGTGGGGGTTAAACTTTTCTTACTTTTACTCTGTGAAAACTTTCTGTTGGTTTTTGGAGGGCACTGCGTTACTAGTGGGGCTCGAGCTCACACAGATTTGTCTAACATGGCTGCTACTGCTTCAGGCTGCACAGTTTGTGAGGGCTGCTTTCATAGCACGGCCACCACCCCGTTCCTCGCCGGCTCTCTTCCTCACAACAGCAGCACAGAGACTGGATTCTCCCCTCTGCACTTCTCTTTGCTCCACAGGTTTCAATGAAAACACAGGTGGATAAACAAAGACAGAAAACACTAGCATTATTTACTCTAACTTGGTGCAGAGAAGGCTGGACTGCAATGTGTTTGTCCTCTGCTCTCCTTCCCTAAATGAGATACGAGCTCGGTTCAGGCACCTACATTGGCAGGAGCTATAGAATCCTATTAGAAGGAGTGCAGCTGCACGTCACATCTCGCCATGCGTTTTAGCCAATTGAGAGAGCCATGACTTCATTACGGCTTCGATGTACAAAGCTGTAATGTGTATATGTTCAGAGACCGTATTTAGGAATAATGTGGATCATAAAAACAGAATATGTTAGAGGTCCAAGCATAGCTGTTTTAGAGAGGCACACTTTGTGCGTTTATGCTTAGTGTGCAATACTGCACTTTGCATGGCATAAAGTTCATTCGAGGATAAGGAATTGGTTTTGGTCACCTGCCAGCTCTCACCACAGAGCTCCTCGACATTGCTCCTCTGTCGCGTTTCGAAATAATTGATCATCTTTTAATTTTACGGTTATAATTTACATGATTTTAGCAGCAAAGACGGACTTTTTTTAGTGATTAAATAATTCTGCTTCCGATGAAATGCATTGCTAAAAGGTGCAAATCTTTACTCTTTTTTACTACTAATATTTTTATTCAGATTAAATTATTAAATAAGATCAACAGTTTTTTAATCTTAACAATGACTGAATGAATTTTAACTGCTCTTTGATTTACATACTTTTAAAGTAGAGAGAAGCAGCAGCTTTTCATCTGCAGTACGTGGCTGCAACATCTGTGTGCTGCAGAATCAGTCAATCAGGCCAATTGATAATACGATGTGAAACAAAATGGCAGACGGCGCCATGTTATGGACTCTGCCCGACATCATTTGACTCTAATTATTAGAAAGAAAAAAAGCTCTCTAACTTGCAAATCTTTTTGCTGATTTTGTAAGAAGCATCAGATGACTATTGACCATTGAAATCTGTAATATTAAAATGTTTTGTATCTTATAAAAAACACAGTCTTGTCTTTTTCATTGTGTAATATTATGTTGGTTTATTCTGTGTCTGTGTTTTAGTGTTGTGCTGTTTATTCTTGCATTGTCAAATTGTAAGGGAGTTTGTGGACCCCTGGAATAAGAATAGCTGCTGCAATGCTGTAGCTAATGAGGATCTTAATAAATTAAACTAAACTAAACTAAACAAAAAGCATATTTAGAATATTACACAGTGCAATAAATTTGTTAAAAATTGTTAAAAGATATACATTTAAATAGCAATATAAATGCTGTGCATATGCATCCGACTTCTGTAAAATAATAATTCGATTTATTATCACAAAATGATCATATGGGTGTCTGGGCCTTGAATGAACTTTCAGTCTCACACTGATTAAGCTCTGAGCCTCATATAGTACGAGTGCTGTGGTCAGCAGAACACACTAAACACATATTTAAGTGTTAGTCATGGGCAAACTATATTACAGAAAGTTCAGACAAGGGCACAGGACAAGGACACATTATAAAGACACTGTTTGTCTATAGCTTTCTCTCTACGGCTACAGGAAACAGTTGAGGAGAGCAGGAGGGATACGAAATTGCAGTGGGCAGTGGATCTGCAAAGATAAACAATATTTGCACTTAGTCATTTGCGAACATCAAGGAGTCATTAGGAGGTTGGGGGTCGGTTCTGCTTGGTCAGCAACCACCACTTCATCCACATACGAGACACATAAAAACACTATATATATTCTAATGGACTTATTCAAGGGGATAAAAGCTAACCACAGAAGTATCCCCACACTACGAGGGAAGACTTTATCCTCTCCAGGAGCAGGAGCAGAGTCTATGAGGTGGTCTTGCTTAAGCCCCGCACGTGTCTAAACAACTTCTCTATTACACCCGAGACCTTTGAGGGCACTCCCCATCGAGCGGGGAACAAAGGCCATGACCCCGAGGTCAAAAGCGTTACACGGGAGGCCAAGCGGGCCCATTGAGTGCTGCACTGCTGTTTGCTTTAAGAAGGTAAAGATTACTAACACATTAACTAATGCCGATTAGGGGGTTATCCCTCGTGGGACCGAGGTCCCAGGTCAGCACATCGCGTCTTATTAACACAACCTGAACTTTGACCCCAGCAGTCACCTCAGGCAGCCGACTGTGACCACCACTTTCTGCTCTCTCTCTGTTTGACACACACACACACACACACACACACACACATACACAAACACACACACGGACAAGAAATGAAGAGTATCACAGCAAGGTGCAGCACAGCTTGAAAAATAATTGTTGTCTGGACAAGCATGAATAAATGATACAATATTATCACTATTTGCACTCCTGTTCATGAGACATTTGACTTGCATTAGCAGGCTGCGCCTAATCGGTGTATCTGAAAATAATCTGAGTAATATTTCCAATCAGTAGAGCTTCCTCATTAAACATGATTGATCCCGAAAAAAAAAAAAAAATTGATATCAAGGCCTCGGACACGTGTTCTACCGAAGTTCATAAAATGGGAGCATGTGCAATAATGTTCTCATCACAAAATGGTGGACAGACATGAGACATGCGCAGTATGATGTTCCGGATCATATGATGAAACGCAAGAAAGGGACAATTTTTTCACTCTGCCATGCTATTATTAAAACATCACTTATGCATCAGCAGATGTAAAAGTGAAATGGCGTGTTGAGCTTATTTAACCCCAACTGTCCAGAAAGAGCAAACGAATAACACCTTATAATGAGAGATCATTGATGCTCACTGTTTTTGAAATTACTGCTTGTGATCAGGTCATTTGCGATTGTCTCTCCTAAAATAAAATAGCATGGAAATATTAATTTAATGGAATCAGAATTATATCACAATTGGTGGATTTTCCAAAGGTCAAGTCCATGTTTGTGCAATGAATGTAAAAAATAAATTTAATTACTTTTTTCCAAATGTTGTCTTCTCATGTAAAACTTGTAAACATTTTATTACAATTGAGCACTTATTTGAAGATATGCAATTTAATAGCTGAATGTATTCAGGACATTTTTAAAACAAAATATATAATAATATAAAATATGTATTACAAAATTAATACATTTAGTTTATCTTGTAAAATCTAATTTATTAATTTTGATTTTAGGTTAAAAAGCTGATTAAGACAACAAACTGCTGTCTGTTTGCTTTCTCTGTGAAAGTAAGTGCTGCCCTCATATATAATAAAAATAAAAAGATTAAAGTCTAAATGATAATTTTTATTAGGAGTATATAATGGGGAAAGAAACTATGCAAAAATGTGAAATATTTGAGTTTAATTCAAATCTGAAATATACACTCTTTTTTTCTTTATGTTAGCTTTACTGTAAGGTGTAAGAGGGAATTTATTATTAAAAAAACAACTAAAATGTCAAGTATACTTATTTTGTTTCGGCAAATATTCAATAATGTATGAAATGTGTGGGTTTAATGTATAAAACCCACCTATTTTTACTATCTTTTAATTTTGTTTCTGCAAAAACTAATTCACTGTAGCACATATACACATAAACTCTCTCCAAATCATTTAGTCTAATAAAGCTATATTTTCCTGTTCCCTGGGCAGAAATACACTTTAGAACTTAATAATAATTGTGGAAATTTGTGCTTCATAAAAATGTGTTTATATTGACCAAAAGATTGCTGTTGTATGAAGACTAAAGAAAACAGATTCAGCCACAGCAAACTATATAAACATGTGTTCAATTTTCAAAGATAAACTTCGGAGTAAATTACATGTTTTCATCTCTAATATAACCATTAACATTATGATTATGATTTAATTAATAAAGTTTGTTATAATGATTATACATTTAATAATTGAAGGCAATACTTCCCCCCCCCTAAAGGAATAGATCATAGGAATAGGTTATTTGGTGGCACATTTTAAAACCGATTGCTTGTAAATGCATGAATTGTTGCTTTTGTTTCGTTTTTTGGAATTTAGTTCAATCGACTTTGTCTGAAATATTTTACAATGTGCCCTGCTACACTCTTCTAATCTCAAAGCGCAAAGCAGAGCATTGATTTTTTTCTCGTTTACATCAGTTGACTTTTAATCTGCTGCTTCTATATTTAACAAATCAAAATACAAAATCAGAAAAATCTTAAATCAGGTTATGATCTGAGTTTTGCATAATTTTAAAGACATTTTCTAAATAAACTAGATTTTTAGAAAGGTAATTTACACTGCATCAATTCATCCTAACAAGAAAATAGACATGGAGTCTTGTTTTTAAACAGGAATTAACTCACCTCGCTGTTTCTCACAGGATTCGGAAAGAAGAAGAGGAGGAAGAGAGGCATGGAGAGGAAAAGAGCAGGGGAGAGTTTCTCCTGGGAAGAAGCTGGAAATTATGGACCTATTCGATATCAGACCTCAGAGTGGATAACCTATCCAAAGAGGGACGCGCCCTAACTGTAACTAACAACTACTTCTGGCAGCTCTTCAACAGTCAAATATATTGTCCTGGATCAGGGCAGCTTTCGTATGGCAGCACCGAACTAGGGCAGCTTAGAAAAGAATTACACATCAAACTACAGTATCAGTAATGGTGCTAAAATGTTTATAAGAATGCATTTAAAGTAAATTAATGTGTTTTTTAATGATATATATATTAAGCTGTAAACTATGATACTTTCATGATTTTACTCATCAAACTTTAAACATGTTAAAATGATACAGACTAGAGAAAAAAACAGATTACATTAAGCCATCTGAAACAAAAAGGGGGATAATCCTGACAGTTAGTGCAGATCTTTTTCATTATTATCAAAAAGTATCTATGCTATTATTATGTAGGCCTATAATATAAATGTTTACACTTACTTTTTTCATCCTGTGATGTTACAAGACCAAAATTAACCCCTGATAAAACATGAAGATCTAAATTTTCAGTTGGCACTATCTGACAAAACTATATTATAACAGAAGTAAGCACAAAAATGTCTTACATTAACATGTGAGATGATATTAATTATAATATAGAATCCTTTTATATTAAAAGATACTAAAATGTTCTATCAAAGAACTCATGTAAATAAGAGTTATTATTTATCAATTATTCTGGTCATCACAAGATAATTTATAATTTCAGCAAGATAAATAACGGGTATTATGTGGCGTTACCCAAACTGCGCTGTAAAAACACTGGTCTAAGGCACGACGTTAACTGAGCTACCGGGACAAATTCTCAAAAGTCAATGACGCGCATTAATAAAAAGCAAATTCTCCTTTTCTGTCCACTTGACCAGCCTGTGCCGGGTTTCTACATACCTGAACTCTCACTTTGCAGTTTCCCCCCCCCCCGAGGGGCTGCTAATGCCTACGTTAAACAGCCTTGGCCATTTTGTTTTGCTCTTCCTCAACACTACGCCAGCAGTGCACAGGCCTGGCATTTTAGGGGCCACGTCACAACGCCTGTGTCTGCGCTGCAGGGCTGCGAGGAGTCCAACAGCCAAGGCATACGCACTCAGCGGTTCACTGCCGCAACAAACACTTCATGCACACTGTTTTGCTATCACTCTCTCTAGCATCCTTGCTCTACAGAGAACAGCCAAACCTGCACCTAATACGCTTTATCCATTTCATCAACACGCTCTCCTCCAACACAGAGCCACTGAGCCGTCAGCCCCTGAATCACTTCACTTTCTCTCCTCTGATTACCACAGTAAAGTTAGCTCAGCCACAACAGATACACTCCCAATTCAGCAATACCATTTAATGAGCGTGATAACCGCTGCACAGTAAAAAAAAAAAAAACAATCTGTGGCATCCTTTAAAAGGGGACACAGTAGTGATATTGATATGAAAGTGACAAGGATAAAAGCACTGATTAGGTGAATCCCACTTGGGCTGACAGACTGTAATTGATGTGCGTAATGTTATTAGCAGAATGATATTTATCTACAACCGCTTCTTCATTCAGCTGAGTAAACAGAGGTTTTATTACTCTGAAGGCTATTTCTGCTAATTTAATGGCTCTTTCAATTCCAGTAAAATATTATTTCTAAGAAGACACAGTGCCAAGTAAAACTGTACGTTGCACATTTATTTTACTTTATTATATTCATTGCTTCTGCCCTGTCTTTTGCTTTGTGTGGTTGTCCATATTTTAGTTCGCAGGCATTGAAAGCAGTGGTTCTGAGGACATATTATATTGTAAAGACTAGGGCTGACAATCGATTAAAATATTTAATCACGATTAATTGCATGATTGTCCATGATTGATCGCGATTAATCGCAAATTAATCGCACATTTTTTATCTGTTCAAAATGTCCCTTAAAGGGAGATTTGTCAAGTATTTAATACTCTTATCGACATGGGAGTGGGCAAATATGCTTGCTTTATGCAAATGTATGTATATATTTATTATTGGAAATCAATTAACAACACAAAACAATGACAAATATTGTCAAGAAACCCTCACAGGTACTGCATTTAGCATAGAAAATGTGCTCAAATTATAACATGGCAAACTCAAACCCAACAGGCAACAACAGCGTGTCAGTGTGCTGGACTTCACTATGACAGGCCCCAAACTGCATGGGATTATCATATATTCATATGTATGATATACGTATGTATGACATACCAATGGATTCCTTAGGTTTTTCTAGTTTTATATGATACCAGTATCTTCACTCTAGCTTTAAAACTGAGCCCGCTACACCCTCTGAAAGATCGATTGTGTTAATGCGTTTAAGAAATTAGTGGCGTTAAAACGAATTTGTGTTAACGTGTTATTATTGTGTTAACTTTGACAGCCCTAGTAAAGACACATTACTGTAAATATGACCCTTTATGCTACAGTACACAGAGGTTGTTACCTGCTTTTTGAGATTATAGCAAGCCAGTGAAAGTGGACAAATTTGTTCATATAGACACAGTGACTTGTTCTATTACTCCGTATTATGTTTGTGCTCATCAGAGGAGCAAACATGCACTGAGCAGCTTGGTCATCTGAGGACATGCGCGATATACAAAGGGGTTGATTCTGTAAATCTGCATCTTCAGTGTACAAAGGCGTTTTATGTATTCCTGTGTTGACAGCTGGTTGGTCTGTGTGCCTCATACTGAGGTTTTTCTCTACAGTGCAGTTGTTTGCTCCCACAGGGTATACTAGATATACTGGGCTGGTACAGAGAATGAATATAGAGTTTAATTTATCTTATTTGTAACATTTTAAGTTCTCCGTCTTATGTAAATGTGAAATAACTTTTTGCCTGGAAATGTTTTAGGTTACCCATTTTTCATATAAAGTTATTTGAGTTGCATTTTATGTGAAGTATGTGATAAAAAATAATGTTTATTATTGTTACTATTATCATTATAATCATTATTTGACATTATAATGCATTTGTGGGAGCAAGCTGCCTTGTTCCTCATGGTTATGGCTACATTACATAAAAGAACTTGGAGGGTAAACAAAATTAGGGTTTATTGGTGCTAAATTCTTACTTTCTTTCTTCTTCAGTGTCCCTGTGTGTAAATTATATGCACTCCTTATGCTAAACCGTGCTGACTAGATGGTCAGTAATAATTCTCTGGTCTGCCCATCATCGTCACGGTAAAGGTGTGGACAGCACGCGGGAAACAGCGACACGACAGCCGCTGACCTCTCACACCAGCTTAGAGAGGCAGAGGGTCATGCAGAGGACATGGCGGTGGAGGGAGAAGTCAATCTTATCCTTCCGTTCCGCCACAGGCCTGTGTGCAGCGACAGCAAGATGAGCTACAGGGCTTTCCAAAATCCACACTCGTTTGGCTGGGAGCAAGGCATCAGTGCCGTGTGTATTTCAAAGGAAACGCTGAGGAAAGCGCTTTTTGCGGCAGCAACCGTGCACTTGACAGTGCGTATTAGCCTGCCTCTGTGTCTTTGCTCCGTCCCCACCCTTACTCAATATCCCTCAACACCAATATCTGTCATCTTTAGTAGCCAAAGTGGCATGCAGCCCATTTGTCTGGCAACGGCGGAGAATTCAACCTTGTCGCATCTTGATATGGTTCTCATGCGCAGGTACATTTTTTGCCATTATCTCTACACGTTACGAATACCTCCATCTCTGGTAAGCAGTGTAGGGCCGAGAGGTTAAAAGGCAGGAGGCACCGAAATGAGAGGGAGAGAAAAGAATCAGCTCTCGGGGGGTGGGGGGGGGGTATAACCTGGCACAGAACCAACCACTAATGCCCCTTAAATGTCAGAGACTGCAGCAGAAAGGAAGGGAGACAGCAAAAACCGAGAGCACATTCATATTTCAGTATGGCAGATGCTATAATGCGTTGATGCCTCACACTGAGTGAGTGCACACAAGGACACCAGGAGAGTGAAAAAGAGAAGGCGGACATGAAAAAGGGGAAATGAAAAAGGAAAAAAAAAAAGGACTTTGCAGCAGTGATGGAGGCAGCCCCAGCTGATGGTTGTCGCTATTCGAGAAAGTTGAGAGTGGATCTGTCTCACTCACCCTCTCTCTCTCCTCCCGCAGACGAAAATCTGGCGGGGTGGGGGTCGGGGGGACGGGGTTGAGTCTGGTGTTGGGGGTGGGGTTGGATTGCTGGAGAGAGTGATCTTTTTTTCCAGCGGGGTGAAAGGCGGACGGTCATGTGTGCAGAGCTCATGACAAAAGGCCCTTTTATGTGCAGCGTATGCAGATAGAGGAGGCTCCTTTGTGCACAGATGGAGATCCCATGCCTGGGTCTGCCTGCGGCGGAGAGGGAAGGGAGGGAGGAGAGGAGAGAAGAGTGTTGGTGAAGGGAAGGGAGGGGAGGGAGGGGTGTCTCTGGCACTGAGTGCCATCACTGTGTCTGGTGGGGGGAGGGGGCACGGAAAAGGAGAACCAAGCCATCCTGGTCCTGCCAGGTTCATACATTAGGGAGGAGGGGCCATGAGGCATGAGGATATCGAAACTGGTAACCCCATACTGTGGGTCGCATCTACTGTCTAACAAGTGGACCGGGGTCAAATATTATTTGCAAATAATCTGCAGTGTGCCAGTGATTTAATACAATTACAGGAAATCATGTCAAACTTATCTGATACTAACAAATAGGGGTGGGAAAAAAAAATCCATTCACCTATGTATCGCGATTTTCCTTTTTTTTATTATTTTGAAATCGATTATTTAATGCCAGAATCGATATATTTGCTTAATTTGAGTCTATGCTGAGGTACAAGAAAGTTACCGCTTTTATTGTTGTAGTAACATGACATCATATCCGTTCCGTATCCGTCACCAAAACAAAACGCAGCTGGCCTCAGTGAGCCGAAACGACAAAGGAGAAAACGGCGGAGGTTCTGCGTGGATACGACCTGCACTCTCACATGTTAAATCCAACGTGGTAAACACTACACATACAGTAAAGTATGGAAACCTTTGGGTTTCACACATTGCCAGGAGTAGCAGAGCTAGTCTGGCTAAAGCTGCATGCTAACTCTGTCATGGAAAGGTAACGTTATCGTATTGCTCTAACATGCGGTCAAGCCAGCCGTCACTCGAATCTCCGTGGTCAAATCGGCCGACGCTACAACTGTAGCGCACCCATATACTGACATTTATGTTAAATGCATTCAAACAGCCCCGATGGAGCTGACCATGGATGTATAAAGAGAACGGAGCTGACTGCAGATCTAGCGACGAACTTGGCAAAGATAGCGGAAATATAAACATGGAACTAAATCCGGTTTTCAAAATAAGGTGTCAACAAAAGGAACTGTATGTACAAAATACATATATTGAAATAAGGTTGATGGATTATATTTAACAGAAGTTTAAAACATTATATGTCCCTTTTAAATTAAGGGAAATGTATTAATAAATAATGTCTGACAATGTCTGATATATTTGACTTCAGAACATTGCTGACTACATACATGCTGAAAATCAAACATTTTTACTGTAACAATTTAGATATTTTTCAAAGTAAAAGTCCCTAGAAGTGTATGATTCAACTTTTTCCCATGGTCTAGTGTTTAAAACGTTAACAAAAATCGCAATAAATCGTAATATCGAATCGCAATATTTGTAAAATCGCAAAAACATATCGAATCCAACACCCAAGTATCGAGATAGTATTGAATCGGGAGACAGGTGTATCATCCCAGCCCTACTAACAAAGGATTATTGGGTCAGAGAAGCTTAACCTACATTTTCATGCCAACTATCACATGCTCCTAACAGGTTAAACAAACATAAGCATCACTTAACCAGCCTTGTGCTTTTGAAAAAAAGCTAAAAGATAGTCAAGGTCAGATAGACCTTATATGAATGACACACAATGTCAAGTTCAGCTCCAAATGTATTCCCTCATAGATGACTCTGCCACTGTCTGCAACACCATTATCTCGGTGATGTTGCTTTGACCCTTGTACAGTCTCTGCTATGCCTGTAATCTATCAATCTCTGGATAAGGCTGTCAGCTAAATGTTGAAAGTGTCTCGTCTATCTTGGTGCCACCTCTCCCCTGAGAGACGAGGTGACTCCCACTGACATCCCGTCTGCTGAGAACACGTCACATCCTTTAAGCGGCCTCCTCTCACCGACCAGGACATCTTAACACCAACAGCCAGACAGGTTCCTGTCCTGCCAGAGCACCAAGTCATATGGCCCTTTTCACCAGTGGACAGATGGACAACAACCCTCCCACACTGACAAGTCACGTTAACCCCAACACATAAGGCTGAAGCTGCTGATACACTTGCACTGAGCTAAGAGTTGTTAATATTATAATTGTAGGAAAGTGGAAGACATTAGAAGTGCAGAGTTTGCTTATAGAGATCTGCCTCGGGACGCGTTACCTAACATGCTTGATAGCTAATGAGCTATAGTGATATCATTATCTCACTATAGTAAGCTTGCTAGCAAAAGAAGGGGCATATGCAGTTTTCCCCAATATAATACGATTTTTGTTGCCTTCAAATTAAACTCAAGTACAAGATGTTCAAGGTTAAACTTAAGAGATCGCCACTGATGGATGACGGAAATCAAAAATAGTACTACAGCAATTCTTAAAAATGTCAGTATATGCTCAGGCCTTTAAATGAGCCTTGAAATGAACTTTTTGGCATCACCATCCAAATTGGCAGCTAGATTTTACTCAGTACTTCCACTATCCAACATAAACCTGATTATGAGCCACTGCATACATTTAAACAGTGTAAATAAATGGGTTGAAATAATAAATCTATAACAGTGCATTTCTTCAAAATGCAAAACAGCTGCACAATTTATGTCCAAAATAAAGAGAGAGAGAAGGCAATGAAATGGTTCATCTAATTATATATTTTTTTGATTCCTACACCGTGCTTTCAGGGATAACACTGTGCAGTGTAGTTATTTTAGCATGGTGGAGAAAATCAGAACTGCAGGTCGTGTGACATGTTTGAAACTAGAAGAAACTTTTAGCCAAGCACATTCCCGATAAATAAATTTAAACTACAAGGACAAATCCCCAAACAGAACTTGTATTATTACATTTTAACCAATAGCCATATTGAGGTATCTTTCTCTCTCTCATTTTTTTAGTGTATGCTCAGTGTTCAATATAACCTGGGAAATACATTGTTTTATTCTTGGTTAAAACAAAAACAACAAGAAAAAGCGAGTGACTCACAACCAATTTGGCATTTCCTCATCTGTCTTTCTCTTCTTGTTGCTCCAGTCAAACGTCCCTGCACAATACAGTAATATAATATGAGATATATATAATTAGGTCTAATGTTCAGACAGACTGAAATTAAGAAATTGATTAAACACAGATGGCTGGTGTAAATTTCAGGCCCCAAGTGTGCCACAAATCATGAACTCTAATCTGTCAGTCTCCATGTATTAAGTCTACACTACAGTGGGCCTGTTTTCAAATGATTGTGCTGTTAATTAGCTACCAATATGCTACCAACAATTGCTAACCCTCTAGCTAACCTAATATAAAATGTGTTTTCCCTCTAGCTGACACTAAATGTTATAAGTTGTTGACAATGTTGCTAATGGTGTGTTTATTATACAACCTGTTAACAAAGTAAAAAAACAAACAAACAAATAATAAACACTTAGCTAGCTAACGTTAGCTATAAGGTTACTGCTAGCCTAATTACCATAAAGGAATATTCTAGACTTAACATTTAGCTAGCTAATCAAATGACTCCTGGTAGTGTAAAAAGGTTGCTAGTAGTTTATACCACAGAAAATTACCGCTCAGTTCTGCACAGCTTCAACCAGTTTTTATTTTTGTTTTGTTAGCCAAACTGTCAAAACCATAACTCAGCTTTGTATAAAACCATTGGCAGCCACGCCCAATAGCGGAGCTAACACAAGCTAAATGTGTGCTAACATTACCTGTCCTGGTGAGAAAGAGCCAAAGTAAACAGTTATGCTTGGTGAAGAAAGTAAAATATGTAGCAAACCAAAGAGACAAGCTATTTCCTCATGAGCTTAAACACCGGTGACTAATGGACTTACATTCAACAGGTGGTCAGAGAGGTTTCCAAATGGACGCCCACGTTGTTCTGTTATGCCGGTTATGTAAATAAGCAGTGTTTTGCTAACCCGTTAGCTTCAACACGTTAGCCTGATGTAAATACTCATTGCTCGGAGATTGTTCTCAGGTCGTTCTGCCCCATGGTGGTCAAAAATCAGTTACTGCAGCCTTGAAAGCCTTCGAACAAATTAGTATTTGTATTCTATTGCCCTCTTGGCCAGGCCACTCTTGGAAAAGAGATTTTAATCTCAATGAGTTTTTACCTGGTTAAATAAAAGATATATATATATATATATATATAGTAGTATCAAACCACGATAGTTATATATTTTTTTTATCAAGCAAGGTTTTATGATTTTATCTGTAATGCTCTTGATGAAGTTCCCATATATTACAAATTCCAACAATATCTGTCTAAAAATACAGAAAAAACTGTAAAACACTAGTGAAAATTCTCTCTCTCTCTCTCGCTCTCTCTCTCTCTATATATATATATTAGAGCTGTCAATCGATTAAAAATTGAATTAATCGCAGATTTTTAATCTGTTTAAAATGTACCTTAATGGGAGATTTGTCAAGTATTTAATACTCTTATTAACTCTAATCTTTATCAACATGTGTGGACAAATATGTTGCTTTATGCAAATGTATCTATATATTTATTACTGGAAATCAATTAACAACACAAAACAATGACAAATATTGTCCAGAAACCCTCACAGGTACTGCATTTAGCATAAAAAATATGCTCAAATAATCATATGGCAAACTCAAGCCCAACAGGCAACAACAGCTGTCAGTGTGTCAGTGTGCTGACTTGACTATGACTTGCCCCAAAACTGCATGTGATTATCATAAAGTGAGCATGTCTGTAAAGGGGAGACTGGTGGGTACCCATAGAACCCATTTTCATTCACATATCTTGAGGTCAGAGGTCAAGGGACCCCTTTGAAAATGGCCATGACAGTTTTTCCTCGCCAAAATGTAGCATACATTTGGAGTATTATTTAACCTCCTTCATGACAAGCTAGTATGACATGGCTGGTAATAATGGATTCTTTAGGTTTTCTAATCTCATATGATACCAGTATCTTCACTCTAGCTTTAAAACTGATTGGAACAAACTCTGGAAGATCGATTGCGTTAAAGAAATTAGTGGCATTAAAATGAATTTGCGTTAACGCGTTATTATCACGTTAACTTTGACAGTCCTAATATATATATATATATATATTTCTTTTTTTCTGTTTTGTTCTGCATATATATATATATATATACATATATATATATATATATATATATATATATATATATATATATATATATATATATATATATATACACATATATATATATATATATATATATATATACACATATATATATATATATATATATACACATATATATATATATATATATATATATATATATATATATATATATATATATATATATATATATATATATATATATATATATACACACAGTATATACACAGTATATACACATTATCTATTGTGTTTTTTGCTTAATTTTAACAGTATTTTTAAAGTATGATAACTTGAATTAGCCATATTGTCAAGTTTGAACCAAGACGCTTAACTCTTAACCTGGGACTGGACTTGGATGTGCATTATGACTCAGTTTCTCTCTTGCTCACTTACACACACCCTCGCACCACACAAGCAAGCAAACCTGAGGGCGAGCCCAACAAGGTAGGCTTAGGTTAATTAAAGTGATTAGGGGTTTTTGTCTGAGTACTGTCTTGGTTTGCTGGCTCTGGCCTAACTCATGCCCGGGCCGCCTGCAGTCTGCCTGCCAGGAGTCCAGGAATGAAAGGCTGGCACTTACCCTTCTCTCCTCTATCTGATCCCCTGTTGCTAGCCGAGATGCCAACAGAGGTATTTCTGCCCCTAATCAACAGACAGGGAGAGGGAGAGAGATATGGAGGCATGCTCGTCTGCGATAGAAAGTAAGGCAACAGGGCTTAAACTCAAAATTAGTATAAAGTATTAGGACTATTTTTCTAATGTCAAATTGCACCCTTTTGGGCCAAATCAGTGCTATAAAATCTTTTATTAAACTATCTTCTCCATTTAATCATCATCAAATGACTTAAGTGCATTTACTAAGTGAAATTAATATTTGACGACATCTCCTGGATATATTTGATCAGATTATTTCTAACAGAAAGCAGATAGTTAGTGCTAATATATTTTTCTTCAGTAAATCAAAGGCTGGTGACACACCAGGGGAATTTTGAGAACATAGTCAAAGACTGTGTGAAACAAACAAAGACGAGGACATGATGAAGAGGAAAACTCTCTTTGGCGTGTTCGATATCCGCTTGTCTCAATTGACCTGTAAAATCTTCGAGACTGGAACAAATGCAAATAGCGCTGACTTGCTTGCACCAAAAAAAAAAAATCCTGAAGGCTTTTCAAATGAACTCACTCTCACAATGGTGGGGAGCCCAGAGCAGGGTGAATATACGGTCTGGGCTCTGAATGGCACAATGTGTGAGAGCCAAACAGGGGAGCTGTGAAGTGAAGTGAAGGCTCAGGACCCTCCAGGCTGCACTGCCTCTGTTGAGCTGAGCCTCGGCTTCTTCCACAGCACTAAGCTGACCACCACCCCTACACTGCTCTGCTCCGCTATAACGCTGCACTACAGGTTGGAGCTCAAAACTAAATGGAAATCTATATCAGAAATTACAAATGATTTAACATAAAAAAATTAATGTGGACATAGCCACGATAAAGGCACACAACCCCCCTAAAAGTTGTGTAAATGTATAGGGTGTTTAAGGCCGTAGTGAGTGAAACAGGGCAGCACTAAAAAAGAACAAGTATTCTTAGTCTTTCTCTGCTGGATGAATTAAGATTAAAAAGTCACTTTCTGAATTTAAACAAGATGAGTTTATCTTAAAACTGTAAAGCAGGTCTTTAAACTAAAGAAGGGTTCAGTAGGTTTAGTTGCCACCTCCTGGCACGTTTGCCTTGTGGTCACACATAAAATATGACAGTTAAGAGGTAAAAGGTTTCATTCCTGAAATGTCAATCATCAGCCATGCAACCTGTTGCACTTGAGCATGACATTGAAGCTCCTTTCTGCTGACTCATTTAAGTGAAAACAGGAAATTCTAATGCTGCAAAGCGTCTTTTAGATGTCACATAAAATTAAAGAAACATGGATTGATTCCTTTATCCATTTCACCTGTCACCATTGTACATTAAAACTGAGGTTTCTGTCATTGTTTTTTGGTCTGAGATATTTTTTAGCTACAGTAGAACATAATAATGGTTTAATCCCAATAACCTTGAAAATAATTATAGCTCCAATAAAACACTATTGGTATTTTATAAGCATTCATGTTATTTAACAACCGAGTTAAACTACTTTAGTCATTAATACTTCTCCGACTCTAATTCTATAAAGCTTATACAGCTTATACAGTAAAGTGGTATTAGTATTGTTTGATAATAACAGCTGAGCAAACAAACTTATCGAATGTAACATCCTTTCTAAGCACTTTTCTCTTGTTTCTCTCTGGTTATTTTGAATATTAATGCTACAGCATATTTACATGTTTCAAACTGCAAAAGTGAGACATTTATTCAAGTCACCAACTTTTTAAAAATCAAAATCTGGCCATAACTTAACTGTAGTTCGTTGACGTACAGTAGGTTTAAACTGTACGGCCCTATTTCCATGTCCATGACTGAGGAATGCTTTGGGAATACCTCTTTAAGAGAAGGCTGAGCCTACAGCTGTGAGAGCTCTCTGCTTTGTTGCTCCTCTTATTTCTACTTTCAAACTTCATTTTCAGCCCTTGCAAAGATTTTCAGAGCCGCTCTCCGGACGTTGGCAGGCGATTTCACCAGCAGCCAAACTTCCCAGCATGCCTAGCGGCGGGGCTGGCTTTGTTCACAAAGTTAACTGTGAAGTTGCTCCGCTCGACATGAGATACAGTACAGACCCTGCTTCGTTCTTCTTACCCGTGCAGGATTACACGAGAAACATAATATACTGTCAGAAGAATTAAGTTTTCACATGCATGCTGTATTTACAGCTCTTAATTTTGCACTGTCTTTCATTATACCAATCTTTCAAGAATCTTTTACAGCTTTTGATGCTTATAATTTGAAAGCTGTGGTTGAACAGAACCCACTAAGCTCCAAACAGTGGTTATAACTGACATATTATAATGTTTTATATATTTTATATCTTTCATCATCGCTCCAAATACTTGAATTAAACCACTGGAATTAAAGACATGCCGTCAATCACTAACACAGGCTTAGCCTAACAGATGCATCATCAAAGCTACTTCATAGCCCAAAATGAGACTTATTTTCTATGATGCACAACTAAATTACATTTAATCCTAACACCATGGAAACAGTTCAACTCGTTGCACCGAAGTGGATAGTACATCTCTACTGGAGGACACGCAAGGGACACTACAGGCTGCCTGCAGCATCTGGTGGACACCTGTAAGACTGCAAGTCACTGGAGTAAATGAGAGAGGCCTTTGTGATTCTGCTAAGTCACCAAAAATCTGGGCCAGAGTATACTGACCCTCAGTGCTCCAGCCAGATCCACAGCCTTCAGCACGGCGGCCATGTGGGGCGTTTAATCTGAGCGATCGATCACAAAATCAAAGGCAACATAAATAACATTGAACAGTCAGCGAATGGCAATAAAAATATCAACACCAATACGGTCAGCCAGACAAGACCAGGTTCTCAGGGTAGGCAGGAAATCAAGTTCTGCCAGCACTTTCAGTTTTTTCCAAGGTCACTGACACAGCAAGAACAAGCCAGCGCACTTGATTTTTAATCTTTTCCAAGTAGTTACAGTGTGATCTGCAACATCATGGATTGAAGTATAAAGGGAGAAAGATTCAGAACTGCTGCTGGATGTGACTCAGCTCTTAAAGACATTTGCACAGTCAACCATCTCTCATACTAGCTTGTCGCGAAGGAGGCTAAATAAAGCTCCAAACGTATGCTAAATTTTGGAGAGGAAAAACTAGCATGGCCATTTTCAAAGGGGTCCCATGACCTCTGACCTCAAGATATGTGAATGAAAAAGGGTTCTATGGGTACCCACGAGTCTCCCCTTTACAGACATGCCTACTTTATGATAATCACATGCAGTTTGGGGCAATTCATAGTCAAGTCAGCACACTGACACACTGACAGCTGTTGTTGCCTGTTGGGCTGCAGTTTGCCATGTTGTGATTTGAGCATATTTTTTTCATGCTAAAGGCAGTACCTTTCTGAACAATATTTCTGGACAATATTTGACCACCCCAAAGGGAGTTATTCTCCCCCACAGAAACACTGCTCCTGAGCTGCCTGAAGCGCCTTGCTCGAAGTCCCTTCTTTTCTTCCGTAACGTGGTGATGTCACCAAGTAACACATTTGCATAATACCGTCCTAGCGCCTAGTTTGGCACGCCTTCAAACAAAGCTAGTTAGAGCGGAGCTGGAAGGGAGTCCGAAGAATTTGGTTCGGTTGACCAATCACAACAGAGTGGGCCAGCTGGCCAATCAGAGCAGACTGGGCGGCGCAGGAGCTCAAACAGAGCGTTTTAGACAGACGATGAAAAGAGGTGCTGCGGTACAGCCAGTATGAGAAAAATAAAGCGTTTTTTGAACATTAAAGCATGTAAACATTTTCTAGTAGAAACCCCAAATAAAAGTATGCACCTGAAAATGAGCATAATAGGTCCTCTTTAAATCACCACCAAGTTACCAAAGAGATGAAAAGCTCTCCGACACACAAAAAATATATGTTATAAAAACTAGTAGCCTGTATATTGCATGATATTATATTTCACAGATGTTCAGGTCACTGTGGCGACCTTCTGTGCATGTATAGTACTCACAGTGATAGCTTCAGTGTCTTTGTTTTCTCTTCATTCGTGGATCTGTTGGGTACACAGAAAGAAACAACATTGTCAGTATGTGTGGAGAAACGTTAAATAGTGTCTGGTGACAACATCTTAAGCTCTCATAAAGACAAAGAAAATGGCTCAACATGTGTTTTAGCTCAAGCACTTCAGACCTGTACCCAGTGCGCGCCGTTAGCCCTTTCATTTATGAGAGCTAATCACTACAAGTGAACCAGATCACAAAGGGGACAGTCACTGACACCAGAGCAATTACGTTGTACAGGTCTAATCCCTTACACAGCACTTAGGGCTGTTTTAAAGGCCACCGGGGCACACTGCGGCGCTCCCTCAACTGTTAGGGTGCAGTTTGGTCCATTTTACAGCCACTGGGGCACATGCCTGATTGTTAAGACCAGGGAAAGTAATCCCTGGAGTCAGGCCACTAAACCTGCTCTGTCCCTGTAACCATGGCAGCAGACAGGTAGTGTCTGGGTCACAGGGCAAACATGGCCAGACTTCAGCACTGGCCGCTAGTTAATAATAAAAAAAATAGCCTTGTTTGAACGCACCGGGCAAACGCACGTCTGCATTCACACAAATGCAAATTTGAATGTAGTTGCATGCACATAAACACACTTACAAAAACACACACACACACACACACACACACAGGTTTAGGTGAAAGTTGACCTGAGAACTGATACAACCACAGAGCGGTACTGGGTTTCAGTTAATCAACAGTGGCACTGGATATTCTAGATAGCCAAAACACATCACTACGTACTAACACAATGAGTCACAGTGATAGGTGAATGGTAAAAGGGCCCAGAAATGTTTAAATGGCTACATTTTAAAACAGTACTATGTTTGGAAAGCAATTCATTGAAGGCGTATAAATAGCACAACTTTACGAGGACATTCCCCGTGTCATGAGGACGCATTTTAGGCTTTTCGCGTGTCATTTGTACCCTACACAACAAAACTATGGTAACGTCCGCAGTTAGATTTAGGCAACAAAACCACTTACTGTAGATAGGTTTAGGAAAAACGTCATTGTTGGGCTTAAAATAAGTATGTAAACTCAGTAAAATACACACGGAAACAACATAACCTAAGTATTGAAAACACATCACAAATGTCATTACAAAATATGTGATTTACAAAACAAAACACCGCTCTACAACACCGGTCTCTTGGTTGAAAGTCCTGTGTTTGTTGGACCCATCCGACCTCCCCTCCCACTTGCCATAAACGGTCTTTCTCGCTTTTTATTCTACGTCACTAGCTCTGTATTTACACGGGTGTGTTTAAATTGCAATTAGTACAGACTACATGGCGTACAAGTGACATGCCAAAAACAAGAAAGGCGTTCCTATTGCACGCTAAAAGCCTTGCCTAAGGGCAAGGCCTAAGCCTTGTCATTCATATGCCTTTTCGGGCGAATGGGCTGCATTAAGTCTCAAGACATGTAAAAAATGAATAACCCATATATTTATACAACACATGAGGGGTCGATGGATGGAACATGTAGGGAGAACACTGATCATAGAGGCTGGAGTGACTATTCATTCATATACAGTCTTTGCCACCAGATCAGTCTGCCTGCCTGAGCATTTTCTTTTTTTAAATATTATAGTAAAGTGCATCTTTTAATAAAAAAGTAGAAACATTTTTGAGAAGACATGCTGTTATCCCAGGCCCCAAAACGCAGCCCTTTTAAATGTAAGGGATAATGTACAGCTAGCGGGTCATTGTTGTGAAAGAAAACCCGACAGGGCGATGCCCCACCGACGGGAAGCGGAGGGGTCTCTCATCGCCCTGAAGGGGTTTCTTTCACAACAATGACCCGCTAGCTGTACATTATCCCGCTTATTACATGGCTACTTACTTAAGAAATCAATAATTTGGCACAAAAACAGTCCGACATGGCGACATCAGAACTGCGCCCATAGCAACGGTCTGCCATACATAGCAACGGTCTGCTATAAAGAAATAACAGACCGTGGAATGCCATGATTGACCAATCAGAATCGAGTATTCAACACAGCCGTGTAATAAAAGGTGATAAATACTGATGCGCTGGGTGTGAGAAGAATCGTCCAGTTTGGTTATTCCTCTTCACAAAATGCCCAAACGATGGTCTGGTCTGTTGTGCCCTTTTGAAAGAAGCACATGATCTCCCCTGGCCTTTTCTCCATTTACCAGCTCTCCCTCTCTCTTTTCAGTTGCTATGAGACACTCCAGCCGAAGCCAAGGCTTCCACAATTCATTACTGGAGGAACAAAAGCCAAAGCACTGGACAAAGCAGGGCAGACCAACTCAAACCAGCTCCCACTTAACACACACATCACACCTCTGAGTGCTCTGCTGACATACAAATGGCCAATTCAAGACCTCTTCTTTCTCCTTTTTTATTTATTTTTTACAATGCCAGGAGGGGGTAGATGAAGAAAACGCTCGGGATACACAGTAAGAAGTCAACAGGTTGAAGATGTGATCAGTTAAGATTTCACAAGACATAATTCTTATCAGGATTATTTTTGGAAGCATTTCAGGCAATTAAGTATGTCCACATGACATGTTTAATACCTCTTTCATGGCGTAACACGCAGCTTTTTAAGGATTTTGTGCAAAAGTCTGAATAGGCTACGTTGCACCATCAGTGCAACATCACCTGTCTCTGGCTTCCCACCAGCTCTGTCTCGCCAAATCATGAAACATCTCTTTTCCCCTCCAACCAATCAGATCTCAATCTCTGGCTGTTCTCATGCAAAGAAAGAGAGGGGAAGGCCAATGAGAAATGGCCCTCCTCCTTCCCTTCGTATCCTGCACACACACACACACACACACGACAATCACCGTCTGAGAAATGCCAACGGACGGGCACTCAGTCATTGTAATTAGGCTGGCTGCCATTACCGAGCCTTCATAATTCAGGCTGGGGCTGGAGGACATAGGTAGTGAGAGCCCAGCTGCCGGCTGCCACAGCCCACCCCTGGCTCACCCAAAACCTCAACGCAGGCCGTTCCCTCTCCCCTCGCCTCTGTTGGGGGGGGGGGGGGACCAGCAGAATTATAAGGGGGGCTGGCTGACTGCAAAATTAAAAACTCCCCCCTCCCTTCCTCCATGTCTACATCCCAAAACCGCTCCCACTCCCACTTTCTTTTCACTGCACTGCAGAGTTTTGTTCGAGCGCGAGAGCAGACACCTTGTGCTGAGAAAATGGCTTTTAAACAGAGGAAGGGTCTTAATCTAAACACATAAAACGCCTCTATAAAAGTGGGCTAGTGCAATTTTCCCCCGTACAATTTTATTTGAAGGAGTAACAGCCTGCAGATGGGTATTGTCCACGCTGTTTCTAGGTATAATGGAACACTGGATTTACAGTACAGACACGGCTCGCTCTTTTCTCCTTGGAATTCGCAGCTAAACAGGAAGCCGTGGCAGTATTCTGCAGAGATTTATTTTATTTGCTTAAAGGCCCGCGGTTGACTCAGAAACTGGCTGCGCCTGTCGTATAGGACCTGAAGTTTTCTTGGCAGTGAAATGAAGAACTGCAAGTTCAGCCAAAATAGACAATAAAGCAGAATGGAGAAACATGCCAAATTGCCGGGGCAATTCAGTCCAGAGGCTCATTTTTCCAAAATGATTCACACTGGAAAGAAAAGCATTTCCCTGTCCTCAGATGAACTTAGTGTGCTCTCCGTCGGCTTTTATAAGGAAGCGATGAGGGGTGGTGGTGGTGGTGGGGGGGGGGGGGGGGGGGGAGGAAAGAGCGTGCACACTCAATCACACGACCACGCAGCCATCACTCTGTGCTCACTGTGGAATTAGGTCATGCACATAAAAACAGCAGACACACATGTAAACATGCACTATTACTTTAAAAAAAACGTTTTCAGAGTCACAGGGGAAACCACATACATGGAATCTCTGCAAGAAAAACCTAAACAAGAACTGGTTAAGTGACATTTTGCATGTACTGTACTCTGTCCTGCACACTAAGAGCTTGTACCAGAACTACAGCACAAACAGTGTTTTCTACTCGGTTTTCAGTGCAGCAGCAGCACAGTTGAGGAATGAGGGAGGACTGAAGGCAAGTTTTGCATCAGTCAGCAGTGTCCTGAGGCTGGTTTATTGGCTTGTCTGGCTCAGCCGCCTGACAGCGTTCACCTGTTCCTTCTTCCCGCTGCAGGACGACAGTCAACAGTCTGCAAGAACAGGAAGCTCAAAACTTATGCCCCATTATTTTATTTTTATCACCCATAGACACGGCCTTAAAAAGCAGATGTTGTAAATGAATACACCTGCAGCTGTAGCCTCATATCAATAAATGTCACAAAATAATAAAATCCTTTTACGGCCAAAAATGCAACACAGCTTTAAAAAATGCAGTGTGTATCGGCTGATATCTAAAGCTTGTGATCGAGCAGAGCGGCACACTTAAGGACATCCACTCATTAAGTCTCACAGTAAAATTAGATCTTGCCCTAAGCAAACATTAAGCATTAGGTTACATAGAAAAGATAATAGCCTTCTGTCGGGAGCTTTTATCCACTCACAACTATGCTGCTACTAATGACAGTAAATATTTGTGCAGCTGCTTTGAAGTGCACCAGTGACATGTGACAGATATAATATTAGATCAAAAGAATGATCAGTGAAAAAGGGGATCAAAAATATGCACTCGCCACAATCTACTGCGTGGAAGCTCACATCACGTTGTTAGTCATTTTACTGTCAGACTAAATCATTATCTTTCCATCTTGCTTACTCAACAGATTATGCTCAAAAATCTTTAATAGCAGCTGTAATATAATTAATGATTCATCTAATGTTCATCCTCCACACAGCCATCAACTGATGAGCTCTACAAGCAATAAAGAGCTGAAAAACAACATTAGGAGATATGCACACACTCACACACATCTGGACGGAGGCATGGATGTGTTTGGACGACGGTAGGGAGGTTGGAAGTGAGAAGAAGCAGGCTGCGTCATATTATATAACCTCTACTGTTGTTGCAGAAAACAGAAAATCCTCGATTTACACAAAATGCAGGTAAATACATAAAGATCTGGACAGAGTTTAATGACTCATTGCAAATGGTGACATGAATAGTGAGCATCGTGATGGCTGCCAAAATTGTTTTTGGCAACGAGGGTTCTATACGAGTGTATATGACACAAAGCAGGAGTTTATTTCAGCTCTTTAAAATAGGATTTCCTAAATGTTGTTCCAGATGTTCTGCAACTGTAAATAAAGAAAAACAGCATTTTTTTTCTTTTTAGGAACTGCAAGTGAGATTGAAGCTAAACTGCAGAGCGAGGCACTCGATCTGTGACCTTTGACCACCGTGGAGTTTGAGGGAAATGAGCAAAGAAAATGTCCCTATGAGGAACAACGAGAGCGTCAGTGTTTATCATTATCAGCTCTAATGTAGTTTTATGTAGAACGGGGTTTGGTATCCAGTTTTGTAAGAGAATAGGTCAAAAATAATCCCCGACTTATCCTCAATTGACTTCAAAATGACTGATATAAAAGATGTTATCATGATGAAATGGGATATTTCCAGCCTCACTGTAAAAGCCACGCAGTCTGGTTACGGACCGTCGTCAGCGACAGGTCATTACAGTAGATTGATTGCAGTGCTGTTTTTTTATTTTTGCCTCATACAGCCACAGAAACAACAAAAATCATATTTGATGTAGAACAATTCAAGCAGCAGAGAAGTTGCAATTTTATTTTATAACTCCACAACTCATGACTGAGTTTTGTTTTTACTCATGACTCCTTGTAAATATACATGCTGTACTTCCACACTAGATATTGCATCTTGAGGTACTAAAGTGATATCAGAACACGCATTAAAGTAACTTTAATGTGTACTCTGTGCTGTATTTTGACAATTATTACCTCAATGTTTTATGTTTTCAATACTTTCTTATTGGGTGCTCTCCCTCTATAGGTTGATCTGACCCAGTAGTCTCGTTTAAATTACAATTTTGTATATTTCGGTGTAGTCTTAAGAGCAGATCTCTCTGCCTCACCTCTTTATGCTGCATGAACTGAAATACTGAACTAATAATTTTCTTCTTTAATAAGTTTCCTTGACACTGCGGCATCCCTCGTCCTAGTATTTTCCAGTATCACTGCATCTCTATTTCAAGATTTTAAAGAGAAACCAAACTAATGTGCTGCATGGATTCTATCCCTCTGGTTTTGTCAATGTTTGCACTCAACGGCTGCATAAACCACACCGAACATTAACACTGTTCACTGTGACAGAGTTTAACCAAAGCTTTATGCTTTTTTTCTCCTTCCCATGACAGTGAACCTGAAACCACATGACACCTACCAACAAGAGGCCAACAAACACAGGAAATAAACTAAAAAGAGAAGAACCACAACAGGAATAAACTTGACACCACAACACCAGAGCAAAATAGTTTAAAATGCTAGTAAAAAAGCCCACATAATAGTTATTATAATAAAAAACATGTTAGTATGATAACCTAGATTCTTTTCAGTGCTACACAGAGGTCTTTTATTGGAAAGTAACTTTGACACTAGAGAAGACAAAGTCAATGGAAGTCTCTAATGTGCACAAAGGACAAGTAAATATAAATAAATGTAAATATTCTAAAAAATATTTTAAGATTTTGTTTCCACAGACAGCTCCTAATTTCGGCCTACATTAATTAAAAAACATTTCAGAATAAGTCACAACATGTCAAACGCATGTAGGACAAAGAAAGGCTGCAGTGGACTCACCATAATAATAACGCACCATGTGCTCGTTGCTGTCAGCTGCAGGTCTCCTCCTGGCGCGTCCACAGAGCAACAGGCAGGAGAGCGAACCGAGGAAAAGAAGCGGCACATTGAGGCTTTCTCTGCGGCTGCAGCTGCTGCTGCTGCTGCGGGTTGTTTTGGTTCTTCAGACAGACATTGTCAGGAATAGGGCAGTTTGAGAACTGTGCGCGTCACCACCGCCGCTAATACAAATAGCCTAGAAAGTGATCCTCAGCCGAGTTATAATCTACGAGGTGGTCTGACGACTGTCGTGAGGACAGGATTATACACATCCCTGCGAAAGCTTCTCATCTGGTTCATCCGCTGCTGCGCAGGCAGGCAGGCTGTCTGTACCCAATATCCCCGCACTGCTGCATGGAGAATCTGACTAACTCCTCTGGGCGTTCAGGCTGGACTGCGAGTTATTATTATCACAGCCAACTCATTGGGGGTTGACTAGTTTATTTGGCGTCGCTTGTTTCGTTTTCGATAATAGTTTCTGTGGTAGTTTCAAGTCCTGCTGGAGAACAGTGACTGCAGAGTTTGAGGTCCATGCAGTGGAGTCACGATGCCCACACAGTGCGTGTCATATGATTTGGCCTAGATTCTGTCTGCAGGACGAATGAAAGTTAATATTTGATGCCAGAGGACAGATCAATAGCACACATCTGCTCCAGTGAAGACGTTAGGAGCTGACTGACCTACAGGGGCATCATACAGCAGCAGTTTAGTAGAATTTATAAATTCATTTACTTTTATATTTAGGGTTTGCAGATAAATTGCCATTATGAGCTAGCCTACTCAAAATTTAGGGTATTTCTGTGACATAGCAGTGAAAACAGTTTTGGAAAATGTTCATCTTGGCTGGTGAAGTAAGTCTTAATAACGGCTTTAGCTGATAAATGATTAGACTGCATTGGTTTGCAGAACAGGAATTAAAAAGTAGTAAAGTTAAAGTTTTGAAATACAAGTTTTTGGTCACACAAAATCACCTCACAATCTAATGCACTTGTGATAAAGGCTTATAGATGTTACAACAGATTCTCAAACAGCTGCCCTGTGATCCATGCAAAATTGGGCCTTTGTCAATGCAAAGTGACAAATGAAAGAATAATTATCGTGAATACCAATTATCTGCTCTAAATCATTATACGTTCTAATTCTCACTGTTTTGGATGCCCTATTTTGAAGATAAATCATATGTCAGGAATACAGCAACTTTGTTTTTCATCAGAAGTCTTTCTTAAATGATTTATAGAATCAACACATTCCCATCTGAAATCTCAGCAGTCGAACATCCTCTCTGCTCATTGTAGGGCTGTGGCTGCCCCTTCTTAGTAGATTAGTCGACTAACCGTTCGTTTTGGTCGTATTTAACTAAGATTTCTTCAGTCGATTAGTCTTTTTTTATGCTTTTTTCATGCTGAATGACTTATTTCCAAGAATCTTATGAGCACATCTCTGGTAAACACAAGACTTAAAGTGGTGCTTTTGTGTGATTTTTTGTGGAGAGACTCAGTTTTACAGATCTGTCGATTAAATCAACTAATCGATTAGTCGACTAATCATTTTTTTGATTGAGGGCAGGCCTAGGTTATTGTGCACTCTGCAATCCTTCAGACAGACTTAGGCCTTAGGGATGTTTTAACTTGAGCTATCACTCAGAATAAGTCTCACTGTATCTTGAGTTGCACCTGTTGCATCAACTGTTCTACTGGACTTGACAGACAGTAAACGCAGGCTGCGCTGACTTTTCATCCCGAGCACACAAACAACTTTCACCCAGCAACATGTTTCACTCTAAATCCGTGGCCACCTAGGCTGCTTGATAGCATCTATTAATACGAACGCCACCTCTCGCATTAAGGTGACTCATGTTTCTGGGAGGCCTCGCTGATATTTATGATCATTTTGATCCCGGTGCACGGCGGCGGCCCGAGCAACACGACCCCACTGACCCCGTACTGCATAGAGACAAGGGTAATGAGATTAGCCGTGCATGAGTGTGACTGTCGTTTGTGACGTGTCCTCTCCAGATTGTGCGTGTGCATGCAGGTCTCAGGCCCTGCAGTTCAGGTGACAAAATCACCGCAGTTAGGAGAGCGAGGATTACAGGGCGGGGTGAGCGGGTTCACAGAGCGGCGAGCTCAGGGCACCACGAGGCTGTGCCAAAGGAAATGACATCTAATGTTAGGGATTTCTGACTGTTTCCAAAAAAGAACTTCCTGCCTCTGTATGATATTTGGTCCTATTTTAATACACTGGGACAAATGGTTCAGCTTTTAGGCCATGTTGTAATCCCCAATGATATACATATATATATATATATATATATATGTATATATTTTTTTTTTGCGGTATCAACAAAATTTAAAGAATGTGCATTAACTGACCACTAACTTAACAGTATTTTTTCTTCCATTAGGATTTCCTGCATGAATGCCAGATAAAGAATAGACGCTTGTTGCTCTCAATGAAGGTTGTGAATACGCGTATGAATATAGACAGCGTGCCAACTTGTTACGAACAGTGGGGCGTGTCTACCATTTACTCGAAATGCACACTGTCTTGTGGTTACAGTGCATTGTGGTCTATTGGAAGCTTTGCCAGTTAGACCGCGTGATTGATTTGGCAGTGGATGGATGTCAATAGAAATTGGCAAGTTAAGAAAGAAGCTCTTGTTCTTTAACTCAGCAAAAAGTCACGTTAGGTGCTGTTTTCAAAAGTCGAAAACTCTTATCAAACTCAGGGGCTGGCTCTGGCCCTTTTGGTGCCCTAAGAGAAATTTGGATTTGGAGCCCCCAAGGTTAGGGTTCAACCCCCCAAAGCCCTAACCCTAGCCCCGAAAACCGCAACACACATCAGACATCACAGTGGTTTTAAGACAAAAATTAAGATTTTTATCTTCATAAATAACTGTATTTATATAATATAAATAAACAATTGGTCCTTGATATTGTTGCCTTAAAAGTGTTTAGTCAGTTTCACTACAATTTACACTTTTATTAACAAATAAGTGCGGCCGGGCAGATGACAAAGTGTGAAAAAGAGAGTTACAGGGGTGAAAAAAGTGTATTTCTTTCTTTCTTTCTTTCTTTCTTTCTTTCTTTCTTTCTTTCTTTGTTCATTTGTTATCTCAATGCAGAAAATGAGGACGAGCACCAACCCATTTTTAAAAAAGTTTTTTTTTTTAATTTTTTTTAGAGGGCGACCAGCGCCCCCCAGAAGGTGACGCCCTAGGCGACCGCCTATATGGCTTATGCCTTAAGCCGGCCCTGATCAAACTTTACAAAGAATTTACGGATGTGTGTTTGCGAAGCAAAATACCTTACAAGGAGCTGTTTTAACAGCATCAAGTATTAAAGGGTGTTTAAAGATAAGATAAACTCTATTGATTTGTCCTGATCTTGTTATGTGGTCAGGCCTGTTGTTAGTCTTCACATCAGTTGTTCCCTAGAGTCTACATGTACGGACCAGCTCCTCACGGAAAGTCTGTGGAAGCGCCACAACTTTTTGCCCTCAACACCCACCCATCTTGGCTGCTCCCAGACACAGACACGAGGACAAAGACACAACTATGATTCTGCTTGTCAAATCAAATCACTTCTTTCGACTTGATGTTAAACTGTTCAGGAGAGACTTCTGCTCAGCCTCAAGACTTTGATTAATTACATGTTGGCCGCCAGATCAGAGCGGTCGACCAGATTCAGACGTATTTAGCTTTGTATCATCAGTTGGCATGATTGTCAGGCCTCTCATACTGCATCATAAGTGCTTTTACTGATGGTGGGGTGTACGGAGAAAAAAGGCTAAAGTTTATGGCTTGCCCAGTTTTAAAGCTAGAGTGAAGTCATACTTGTCACGAAGGAGGCTAAATAACGCTACAAACTTACACTAAATTTTGGTGAGGAAAAACTGTCATGGCCATTTTCAAAGGGGTCCCTTGACCTCTGACCTCAAGATATGAGAATGAAAATGGGTTCTATGGCTACCCACGAGTCTCCGCTTTACAGACATGCCCACTTTATGATAATGACATGCAGTTTGGGGCAAGTCATAGTCAAGTCAAGACACTGACACACAATTTCCAATAATAAATATATACATACATTTGCATAAAGCAAGCATATTTTCCCACTCCCATGTTGATAAGAGTATTAAATACTTGACGAATCTCCATTTAATGTACATTTTGAACAGAAAAAATGTGCAATTAATTTGCAATTAATTGCGATTAAATATTTTAATCGATTGACAGCCCTAATTCGTACATTATATATATATATATATTTATATTTACATTATGGACACATCATGCCACATGCACAAATAAATACTGACTTTGAAATAATGGAAGGTTTGTTTTTCTCCCCAGGACAGCTGCTCTCGGTCTCCACCCACTCCAGCACCGCACAAGCTAAAAAGCTAAATTCTGAATTTTTTTATTCAAAGTCACTCCAACATTTGTACGACGGACCCTGAATGCACAAATCCGCGCCCTGTTTCTATACTTCGCTTCAGACAATGAATCTCTTATGCTGCTTGATCAAGAGTCCAGACACAACATGCTTGGAAATGCAAAAACCACTTGATATTTAGATTAAGGATTACGATTTACTTGTCTCATGGCTTCTCGTAGAACTCAATGGAGTTTGCCGTCATCCATAGGCGTGTGAATTCCAGCTTTGTGGTGAAGCGATGAGGTCGCCTGTGACCGTGGCTGAGATGTTTTGCTTGAACGCTCCTTGACCTCAGACTGTCTGGAGGCTCTTTGCGTGCTAAGCCGTGCTTATTTGTAAACAGAATGCTTTGCTAGAAGTTCCCCACGCTCACCCTCCAGCCTCTCAATAAGGCCACTTTGCACAAAGAGACCATTCTCGCTGGTGTTTGGAGCCCATTTCTGCTTTCTATACTTTATATTTGTAGTAGAGGCCTTTGGATTGAGAAATGGGACTATTTTTTCTGCATAAAGCATGCATTAATCAGTAAATTGAGCATTGAGTGAGCGAATGAAATTGAAGGTAATTTTTGATGTCAGTTTTCATAGTGCCCAGACCCCCAACCTCACTGGCAAAACACCCCCTAAAATGCACCAAAACTGGCACCGGACCTCAAACTCTTGGTCGTCGCTAACTTTTTCACATCCTCCCTCATCCTAGTCTGTTAACTTTCTACCTCCTCAGGAAAACATGTTCATTAAATTCCCAGCGGGAGTCCCTACGTGGGCTTCACCCTGTCATTGACAGATGCATGAATGACTCAATATGCGTCTGGATTTGTAACCTGTGAGGGCTTAAGAAAAAGAGCCCGGGAGACAATGGCAACTGAGGCAAAGCCGCAGAGCCTTCAGTCTAAACAAAATCTCATTGTTCCTGTTTTCCACAGTGAGGGGGTGAGGCATACCCTCACCCACCCCCCCATCCCACAATACTCCCAGAACCTCAGTCCGCTGCGCCGTCCCACACCGGTCCCTGTATTCTACCAGCTCTGAGTGCTGTTAGTGGGGCCAGTAATTAAACAGGGCCGCCTCTCACTTTCTGCAGCTCCATGGGGGGAGTCCTTCCATGAAATGCACTCCTCATTCTGAGTCCAGACGGCAGCTGATGAGGGATTATCTGCTGGCAGAGGCATGGCATACTCCCCACCATAGTGTTCAATTAGTTCAGTTCACGGTGATGTGTTGGGTGGACCTGCCACTATACCTTTCCCACGGCTTCTTCATAAACACCACACCAATGATTTGAAAAATATAGTATATCATTTTGGTTTTTCCTACAAAGGGACCGGTAGAAATGAGCTTGAAATGCCATCATTTTATTTGGGCAAAAATTGGTATTTCTGATTAGAAATAAAATGCTATACAAGATCACAATTCAAGTTCTCTCAACCACCAAACAAAACATTTTCTTTTTTCTAATGTTAACAATAATAATTCATTTTATTCATAGAGCGCTTTTCATGGAACTCAAAGACACTTTACATAAGTACAAAATTATCATGAAAAAACAACATAATAAACACACTATATCAATCACACATTAAAAGGAGTTCTGAAAAAGGTGAGTTTTGATTTGGGCTTTGAATGTGGACAGATTGGTGCCGTTTTGGATGTGTTTGGGGAGAGAGTTCCAGAGGGAGGTTGCAGTTATGGAGAAAGCTCTGTCTCTCCAGGTCCGGTGCTTGGTCCTGAGTGAGGTAGAGACGGTAGGTTGGCGTCAGAGGAGCGGAGGCTGCGGGAAGTGGAATAGGTTTGTGAGGTAAGAGGGGGGGCCTGGTTATGGAGGGCTTTGTGAGTGAGCAGAAGGACTTTGAATTGGATCCATTGTGGGGTTCTGGAGGACAGGGGTGATGTGATCATGGGAGCGGGAATGGGTGAGAAGATTTGCAGCAGAGTTGTGGATGTACTGGACTTTAGTTAGGACTTTGGATGATGTGCCATAAAGAATGCTGTTGTCAGTTCTGGATGTGATGAAGGCATGGATCAGAGTTTCTGCAGCAGAGAAGGAGAGTGATTGGTGGAGACGAGGTTTGTTTTAGGTGGAAAAAAGGCCGCCCTCTCGAAGGAGAGGTTGCTGTCGAAAATGACTCCAAGACAGAGTGGAGTTGTCGATGGTTAGGCAGAAGTTGTGAGTGGCTGTGGTAAGGGGTTTGGGACCGATGATGATCATGTCTGATTTATCACAGTTGAGTTTGTGTAAGTTGGTTTGCATCCATGATTTCATTTCAGTGAGGCAGTTGGTCAGAGTGGAGTGTGTAGCAGTGGTGGTGGATTTTATGGAATTATAGAGCTGGGCGTCATCGGTGTAGCAGTGAAAGTGGAGGCCATGGTGGCGTATGTTACCAAAGGGGAGCAAGTAGAGGATGAACTGGAGAGGACCCAGCACTGAACCCTGGGGGACGCCTCGGGACCATAGACTGTATATAAGAGAACGTAGTCACAGTGACGTCACCTATTTGTTTGTGGACTACGGTTTTGAAGCCTCAAGTTTGACATTTTGGCCGTCGCCATCTTGGTTTTTGGCCGTCACCATCTTCTCAAGTGAGAAGTAGGTTCATTTTCTCATAGACTTCTACACAATCACACTTCTTTTTGCAACCAGAGGAGACGCCCCTGCTGACTATTAGAAAGAATGCAAGTTTAAGACACTTCCGCATTGGCTTCACTTTTCAGAACCGGAGGTTGCCGCCTGCTTGGGACAGAGGAGCGACGGAGGAGGTGCAGTTGTTGATGTTGATGAACTGCTGTCTGTTTGTGAGATATGAGCTTAGCCAGGAGAGGGCAGTACCGGTGATGTTGAGGGAGGATTCAAGGAGGGAGTGAAGAATGGCGTGTGTCGAAAGCAGCAATGAGGTCGAGGAGTATGAGGTGACCAGAGTCCGAGGAGAGGAGGAGGTCGTTGATGACTTTGAGGAGGGCTGTTTCTGCACTGCGCTGTGAACGGAAACTGGTTTAGAATGGTTCAAACAAGTCGTTGGTACTTTGCATCCATTATAACAAAAAAGGACAACAAAGCACACTAGAAAAGTTATCTTTATCCTGTCCTTTGCATTATTCTGATGTCTAAAGCATGAGTTTACCGCATCATAAATACTTACTTATAAATACTAAGATTGGCCAGGATGAAGTTCAAGTTCACTTTCTTATGCTGCCATTCATCATAAGCAAAATAAGAAGGTACCCGAAGATCTACGCTCTGTTACATGGGACAAAATTTGGATGCAAATCTTGTTATCTGTACCGTGATTTGACGGTTAGGTTGGAGAGAGTATTTTATACCAGTTGCCTTTGACAGAGACAAAAACAACAAAAAATGAAACCGAATAAAGAACCTTAACTAGATATATCCAATCAGGAACAAAACGAAATAGCACATGGAGAAGACATCACTGGCCCTCCAATCTCAGCTAATATGGCTCAAGTTACTTTGCAGCAGCTACTTGAGACTCTCTGAGGTGAAGCCTTATTACAGGCATGCTTTACACTCATCAGCACTCTGGTCCTGTTGGTCTTGGTTCATTTACAGTTTGAACAACTGAGGATTCAGAAGGTGCGTCTCAAATTACAAAAAAAAGAGAAAACCCATTAATTACTTTGACTGAAAGATTTTTCCAGAAGCTCAGGTTAGAGTTTTAAAACAAAGTTGATGAAATACAATACTTACGCACATACAGAGTTCAAGTGCAGCACCTTTAGCTGTTTAAATACACTGTTAAAACATATTTTAAGAACATACAACTAGGATCACATCTATTACATACAATTCAAACTAATTTGCAGCAAATTAGGAATTATATTATAATTATCTTATATTTGAGATACAAATATGGAATTATAGTGCTATTTCGCTATATCAGCTGGTAAAATTATTATCCACTCATGTTATCAGCCCAAGGCTGATATTTGTTAATACTGCAAGTATTCTGCAATACCAAGAACTCCAAAAACATTTCCAGGTTAATAATTTATCTTTCATAGGCATCTCAGGTTCTGGGGGCGTGCATGTTAAAGTGAAACTGGTCTGTATTAAATGTGTTTGGAGAGGAACACAATATTTTGTTGAACCAGTTCTCACTGCGTTAACGTTATGTTGGAAAGTATTGGCTCTTATACTTAATGTCACTCATAATCGTCTAATAACAAGAGGCTTTTAAACTGGGAGGAAATATAGGGCCTTTTTGGTACATAAAAATAATATGATAGGGATCAATAGTTCCATCTTGTCAGTGCAAAAGATATCTGATCCGCCCATCAAACGGCCATCAAAGTGACAGCCGGATCGGTTGGACAAGGAGGTTGTGAAATGAACCCCTCAGCCACGTCTCCGTCTCCTGATGATCAGCTTGTTTTCTGTGGGAAGTCACCAACAAAATGTCTGAGAAACCTGCAAATCGTCTCAAATATGAAAACGCAAATCCTTTGAAAATGGAGGCTCAGCTTAAACCAGCATCATCTCGAAATCAAATCAGAGCACTTAGAACATGAAAGAATGATTTGTTGCTTAACACTGCACCACTGCACTGACTTCAGGCTTGTATATTATTAATCTTATTATATTATTCTAATATGAGGAATTTCTAACACTGATACAGATTTAAAAGTTAGCACATACTGTGTCATACTTGCACAGCTTTACAAAAAATGAACACTCATATGGAATTTATTTTTATAATATTTTTTTGACACAATTACATTTAATTTCTCCTACATGCTACATTAGTATGTTTGTCAAAATTTCTGGGGTGAATCAATGATCGGAATACATGAATGGAGCCAGTGGGTAAAGTCTTATAAATATATTATCTGACTGTGGGGTGGTTTTATTATTACTCCGTAACTATGCTAACAAAACAACTGCAAACCCCTGCATTACATTTCTTCAGGCTGCATATTTATATTCAGTCGAACCAAAAGTTCACTTGAACGAAACTCTCTGAATATAAATACTGGTTGTAGTTCATATAACGACATTATTAGGCACTCTAATATTTCCTTTACTGGAAATAGCTGTGCTGTATCTAATGTTTTTAAGGTGTGGGTACTTGTTGATTTGTTGTTATTGTCATTAGTAGTTTTATTGTTGTTACTTTTAGTGTTTTTTGTAGTTTTCTTGTTTTTCTTTTGCTTTCTGTTAATTTTTTTCACTTTTTATTTGTTGTTATTATTATTGTCATGTGCAGTTCTATTGTTGTTGATTTTAGTGTTCTTTTGTAGTTTGCTTGTTTTTCTCTTGATTTTGTTCAATTTCTGACTTGTTGACATTTGTTGTTATTATTGTCATTAGCAGTTTTATTGTTGTTTATTTTATTTTTTTGTTGTTTGCTATTTTTTTCATTTGTTTTTTGTTCCCTTTTTGACTTGTGGTCATTTGTTGTTATCATTATCGTTAGTAGTATTATTGTTGTTGATTTGTTGGTTTTGTCGTTGTTGTGTGTTGGTTGTAATTTGTTTTTCTTTTGTTATTTGTTCATTTTTTTTTTTTGCTTTGGATTTTAATTACATATTTGTTTTTATATTGCGATGTAGTGTTTTTGTCAGACCCCAGGAAGAGTAGTTTCTACCTTCGTAGTAAGTAATGTGGATTCCGGGTAAATACATAAATAAATAAATTACTGCTAATATTTCTAATACTAGCATAAAAAAAAGTGTGGACTCGTATTCCTAGTAGTCAACAGTTTCAAATATAGTGACCTTAGAGTATGCCTACTTCATGTCAGCTGATTGTAGATGATTACTCAGAATCATATGTTTTATTTTTAATCATGAGGGTGAAATTTGGTTAATACGGACTTTATGATCATTTCAATGAATATTGGGTGCTTATGTGAATTGATTCATTCTCTATCGTTCACATCTTCACTTGCAGAGGCAAATAATCTCAAAATATCAATCCGAAATCATTCACGAAAAAGCACAAGGCGTTACATATCCTAGTTGCCATGTTCCCATCATATCAATGCAGATTACAGCTTGTGAAGTGCAAACATAAAGGTTAGTTTTAAATTCAATGTGCTCTTCTTTTCTTTGACAAAAATGACTTTAACATCTCCGGCAAAGATTCCACACACAGCAGGGATACATTTTGTCACGCAAACTTAATGAATTGGAGCACAACTAATAATTATCTTTGCAAGCTCCAGTGCAAAGCATCCAACTGGTGGTTTAGTCTAAGGTGCACAGCAGGTCATGTTACATTATTATGGGAGGCGTGAAAAACCGCAGCAACACCCGTAGGGTGAGTCACATTCATGTGGAGAAGGGTCATCTCAGGTAAAGTGATCACATGGGCTCCCCTGGCACTCAGGTCTGGCACTTCATCCTATTATTGCTGAGAAAAGCTGGCCCATATGCTGCGTTCCGCAAGAAAGTTAGCCTGACACTGACACACGAGGCCAGAAATGCAGTTACACAAACAAGGCATGGGACTCCCCTCAATTTACCTGTGACCTGCTTTTAAGGACAACTTTGAAAGGATGAGCGCCCATGCCAAGTATTTTTGTAGATGTGTGTGTATGCGGGTTTTGTTTGTTTTCCCTCGGAGCACAGTGATAGGCTTAGATACGCTGGCAGACATGCCTTAACAAGATGTGGGGCAGGCCTTGATAATGCACTCAGATGAGCAGTCTATCTTCGGTCATGGGACTCCATGAACTCGCTCACCCCAGCCAGTGCAAATGGAAAACAGTTGGCTGCAGACTCAAATATCAAAGTATTGCAGGGGGATCTTGTTTTGTTGCTACATTCATACAAATACATGCAGCATGGATAAAGTGTTGGCTCATGCACATGTACATTTGTGTTTTGCATGCACTATTTATGTGCATTTATTTCTCTGTGCGGTGCACAAGTGATCTTTGCATGTGGCATCTAATGTTTACCTCATGTGGCCTCGCCCTGTCGTTTGTCTGGGCATTACCGCATCTGATCCCTGTCAGTGCTCGTGGATCATCTCCATTTGAGGGTTTTATCCCTCCAGCTGACCCAGAGGATCTTCGCCGTTTCAGCCCGTCTGTTGGGCCGTCCCCACACAGCCCCGCTGCTGTTCTCTTACTCAACATGGCATGTGTTATTCATCACATGTTGTCATGAGCTGTCAAAAGCATCCATGACAAATGCTGCTTTTTTCTGTTTATGGAACGATCATGTGGGCCTCGCTCTTCAAACCGCCGCTATCGTCCACAGCTGACTGCTCTGCACTTGCAAAATCTGCTTTGTGGGCACGCTGCGCCATAATTCAAAAGGCAGGAGGACGTTTGATTTGCAAAGTCAGTGAAATGCAACATTCTTCACTAACATGCCAGTGCTGTGAAAAAGAAGCTGAGAAAACAACAAGAAAGTAGTATAATTAATGGTTAGGCTTGTGGATTTATCACACTACTTTTCCCTTACAGTAAATGACCTGAACGAACTGACAGCATGAAGCAATCAATGCTGGTCACTGCACAATACGATTACTGTATATCTCTTACACCCCAGCACACTGCTCCTAGAGATGACAAACATGCATTGTCCTTGTCCGGGGCAGGAACAATCACTTCCTTTGTGGAAGAGCGCTCAAGGGTCAGGCAAGGTCAAGGATCTTTAAGAACTGGAGGGCTGTAAAATATGCATATACTGTAATGTGTTGAAAGGAAAATAGGACTCAAGGCTATTTATAGAGGCATTTGCGGCGTGTTTTACTGTAAACCCGCTACCACCAGTTGAAATCAAGCCTCCTACTTTTGTTTTTGCATCTAAAATGCTCTCAAATGTGGTGTCCAGACAAAGCCTTAGCTCTCTCACAGAGCCGTGCTGAAGATATTTCGGCTGCCGCATGGAGACACAGTTTTGTCCCTCCCTGCGTCACTCCTTCTTCCCCCTTCACCCCTCCTTCTCCACACAGGCTGAATCAGCACACTGGGCCCCCCGGTGTCGCTTCGCAATGGCATCACCACAGATTTGCTCTGGTGAGGCGGCCCATGCATCACAGACGGAGAGCCGTCTCCCCCAATGACAGAGCCAGAAGGGCCGGGTGGGCGGGAGATGGATTTGAAACAGCCGAGATGGCTCAAGTGAAAGAATCACCGCCTAGAAAAAAAGTTTTGCTCAACTGAGATTTAAGGGGAAACAGGCATAATAAATCAAAAAGAGATCATGGAGCTTCTCTGTAATGTTGTTTTGGCTCTTGTTCTCATTTTAACATTTAAAAGACATCTGTATTCACTTTTGCTGTGTAAAGACCACAGAGAAATTTGTCATGATGAAATACATGGCCAAAGAATAAATTCTAATCCTGCGTGATAACCAAACACGAAGCAAAGGAAGGAGATCAGTGTAAATTGGCACACACGTGAATATTACTCGACTAAACTTCTATCTGACCCGTGTGATTAGAGCAGCAGAGTTAAACACGTGCAGCGAGCGGCAGAGTGCACCAGTTTATGGCTCTGGGGGCTGCTCTGTTAAAAGTGCGAATTGGTCCGGACGCAGCAAAGATTGATTGTACACGGGTAGGAAATCTGGTGCACACTCAGTCAGTATAATTTACTGGGTCACTGGATCTTGATTTCTATCTTTCTCAAAGTCTTTGAAGCATTTGGGGGAAAGATAATCTCATTAGTAGCAGTATATTTTCTGGATGCCTGCTGACACATGCAGAAATACCAGATGGAGAAATTGTGTAAACTTTAACAACAAGAGAGTAATAAATAAAATCTATCTTTTAATTTTCTACCATATTAGATTATATTTACAGTCTAGTCTACTGCAACTTGTTTTGTTTTTTTGTAGATTTGGCCGTCATTTCAAGATTCAATACTATATCAACATGATTGATTGGAATTTGTCTTAGTGAGATCAATTAAACTAAGACAGAAAGACAAAAGCTACTGGCTCATAAAGCACATAATATATTATAAATATGGGATTAGGAGCATTTCTATTGCCTCTCAATGGCTCTCAAAATGGCGATGGCGAGCTGGCGGCTCGTAGCTAACGGTGCTAACAGCACTAACAGTGCCGACAACAGCAAAAGTGCTGACAGAGATAATGTAACAGTGTTAACCTAGGGACGGCGTTATCAGCTGAAATGCTGTGAGCTAGCCGGTGGGGCACGCTACATGCATGAACATTTGCACGGCCGGCCCGGCGATACCATAAAATATCATAAAAGCATAAAAAAAATGAGTAAAATAAAATCCAATACATGAGAACACCACAGATAAAACACTAGCACCTGTAGGAAAATTTGTCGCAACATCAAGCGACCCAATAGATAAAGTTCTTAAAGTGCATTAAAGGGGACATATCATGTTAATTTTCAGGTTCATACTTGTATTTTGTGTTTCTACTAGAACATGTTTACATGTTTTAATGTTCAAAAAACACATTATTTTTCTCATACTGTCTGTCTGAATATACCTGAATTCACCCTCTGTCTGAAACACTTCGTTTTAGCGCCTGTCTCTTTAAGACCCCCTCCTGAAAAAGCTCAGTCTGCTCTGATTGGCTTGCGAGAAAAATATGGTGCACCTTTACGAAGGTAGTTCTCAAGCCATGGGCGATATATTCTGGTAGCGGCTAGAAGGGAACCAGCAAACTGGGGAAACTCTTGCGAGATGGTTAAGGTTAGAAATTAATCTCAAATAGTTAAGGTTAGGCATTGACCTTGAATAGTTAGGGTTAGGATAGGTCGTCTTGCAGCAAGTCTCGCAAGAGTTTTATAAGTTTTTGCGGATCTCAGATCAGATTTCGCAATTTGCGGGCTCCCTTTCAGACACAACTATATTCTAATGAGCCTGTATGTGACATAGAAAGGGGAGCCAAATTTGAATGGCTTGTTGAATCACATGTTTTCTGATCTAGGCAGCCCACAAAAAAAACTGACTGGGTTGTCTTATTTCACAGATTATGGGTTGGTAGGTACTCCAGATACCCAAATGAATGTGCACAAGCACTGAAAAAGTGAGTGAGTTTTTCATCATATGTCCCCTTTAAATACATTTGCCCTATTGCATAATTATTTAACCTGCAGAGTGGCCTGCAGTGCTATGTTTGTAGTGTTAGGGCGGCGGACAACTTCAGGATATGAGCTGTTCTGGAACCTGGATGTTCTGGTCTTAATGCTTCTTGTGAGTAGGATCAAATCATTGTTGGCTTTGGTCTTTTCATGGATATTGTTGACAATAAGAACGATATTGAATTTAATACAGGATCACCAGACTTAATAGTGGCTGAAGAAATCTGACCGGGGAAAGAAAAAACCCTTTGTCTAAGTCCTAAATATTCCTAAGGAGGAGTGTGGTGACCAACAGACTGTGGTTGTACTGGGGAGGTCCCTAAACTAATTCAGGGTACCAATAAAAACTATACCGCTCTGAAGGGTTTAAAAGGTTTCCTCCACGCAATCATGGACATGAATGACATTTCCTCACAGGGGAATAATCAGATCGCTCAGTGCATTTGTGATTATTATTCAGTTTAGCGCTCACCCCTTTATATTCCAGATTTTAAACGTCAATCCACGCACTACGAGAGGAGACAGTTTTGACGATTCATTCCGGTTCGAGATCGTACTCAGATTGTACAATTGAGCAGAGTATTTACATACGTTTGATGTTTAAGTGCTGTGCGTAACATGCTAAAACAGAACCCGGCGCTGTAATGCACTTTGACTTGGAGCAGTGGGCACAATGTCTATCTTTGATCAAGCTCTTTTTGAATGTTAATAGGGGTACTGTTACTGTACAGCGATACGCCTGGTGGGACTGGGTGGAGCGCGGGGTGTCCAAGCCAGACATTGTTTCAATCACACGGCAGGGCTGCAATTGGAGGAGATGTGTTGCTCTGAATCTAAAAAGTGGTGTGCAATCAAGAGTCAAGAGCCCCCCCCCCACCCTTCTTACACACTCACTTTAACACACACACATACACACAATCCAGTTGGCAATCCAATCCACTGTAGTGTTGGCTGTAGTCAGGAAGTGCTAATGAAGTTATTAATGATATTCATGTGTGCGGTGGCGTGCAGGCAGGGTCTGGGCCTCCATTGGCCAGCTGGTAGATCTGTCTCAGCTTCAGTTGATGGTGATTAATAAAGTGGGGAATAAAAGAGAGAAAGAGACTTTCACTCTGAGCTTTGTCAAGTAAAAGTGAGCAGAGAGATCCTGCAGACTGACACATGACACAGACAAAGAGTGGAATAAAGTGGCCACTTCAACAAGAAGCAAAATGCTGCATATGATTAAGCAATTCGTGAAATAGTCACAAAATTTAATATATTTAATTTGTGTACATAGACACAAATTTCCCTATTGTTAGTGACGCTCAGCAGGACTTTCAACAATGTATTTTTAGTGTGTTTTTCTACGAATGTCAAACAACATGTGACACACGTGTCAATTTCCGATCCAGTCTTTTCAAAATAAAACTACTTAGTTAGGTTTAGGAAAAGATTGACTTGGTTAGGCTTAGGCAACAAACTACTTAGTTAGGTTTAGGAAAAGATTGACTTGGTTAGGTTTAGGCAACAAAACTACTTAGTTAGGTTTAGGAAAAGATCATGGTTTGGCTTAAAATAACTCCAGAAGTATAGAAGTAACGTGACAAATAAATCAACTTTGACTTGTGGTTTCACACGGGACACAAACACTGGTCTCATGGGCAAAGGACCTGTATTTTTTGACCCACCTGTTCACCCCATCCTTGGTGTTCGCTGCAAAAATGTGAAATTTATGTCCATGCACACGAATCAGTACATTCAATTTTGTGACTATTTCAGGAACTGCTGTGCAACTGGGTTGGATTAGGAGAGCTGCGTATGATTAAGAGATTAGGAGTAAATCTCCTGAAACAAACTTTGATTGCACTCAATGGCTTTTTGGTTAGTTAACACTTTTAATTATTTCCTTTTGTTCAAACGAGTGAAAGCCACGATCCGTCTGCACGCTTTAAACAAACACTATCAATGCAGACACACTTTCTAATGACTAATAGATACACAAATATACTGTATAACCACCTGATCACAGACTGGTCTTGTCCACAGTGTTAGAACGCTCCATTATCACGCCGATAATTTCACTCTGCAAAGATGGCAGCAATTAAGATGGCGGATCGAGGGACTGGGGGGACAGTCAGACCCCGGCTCCATGCGGGCCGGATCCACTGGCTCCTCTACTACAGGAGGGTCTGATGAAAGTATAAGGACCTCCTTCTCACTGCTGCCTCAATGCTTGTCCAACGACTCCCTCTGCTGGGTGTCCACGTTGCTCAGAGTCGAGGACCAGCTCAGTTTAATCAGACTTCTAAAAGGTTTTATGCACAGAAAGAGTGTAAATCCACAATCAGCTTCTCTTTCTAGCATGCTTTTCTAGTTCCAGTCTTTTCCTGTTTTAGTCTGTCTTAAAGTCTATGTCTTGTAATGGTTAAAAATCATATAAAAATCTATAAAAATTTAACTAAACTTCTAACTTCATGCATTTCCTGTGCACGTTTTGGAGGGAGACAGAAAACAGACTGAGTCAAAATGGCACAACTCATTGTGAAGCATTTTGTGCTGCATACTTTGTCTCCATCTACTGGGAAGACTCAGCTGTCACTTTGTTTTCCAACCAAGTTTACTCCAGTGTCTTTCAATGGCAGCTAATAGTGTTCACAAAGGCATCAAAATGGGGATATTTTACAATAACAAAACACCAGAAAATGAGAATTTGGGCCACTTTAGGATTTGCTTATAGTGTTTGCAATATTTAGGAATATTGGCAGCATATTTCATGTCTGAATAGAAAAGTGATTTGACTCCAACAGGGAGTCACATCACAAAGAGCATGTTTTTGAACAGAATATTTCAGACACATAGAGTTGATTCTTTGACATATTGCTCTAATTTATGATACCACACACAGATGGGCAGTAATTCCCAAAGACATCATCGTTCGGATGGATTCCTGATGACAGCGGTCAAGTCTGAATTTCATAGAGGAGTGCCAGGATCCAACCACCCATTAACCACCAATATATCCCTCAATATATTTAATCGCTCGGTTATGAATGATTTATCCGTCCGACAGCATGCGGCGCCAGCACTGTGCACGTTTGGGAGCCGTTATTCTGTTCAAGCTAAACGAAGATAAAGGAAAGACAAATTTATTGCCCTCGTGCACCACTGGTCGAAAAAGAGGAATTGCATTGTCCACATTTTGCCACTTTTCTGTGAGCTCTCTGTGCGTCTCTGCCAAGCAAGCGTTTGCTACAAATTCCACTAGATTCCAGTAAGTGGTGTCAGACAACTTTCCTGGGCTTAACGGGAAATCTGTCTTTGGGGTGCAAGATTATAACCTCTGCAAACCGCTGGTCAATGGAAAAGTCCTAATCCACTCACGGGCCAACCACTCCTGGGTGTAATATTGGCTCCGGGAGATACGGAGGTGGCCGATTTGACCAAAAACAAATAAATTCTGCGAAGAATAAAATAAATACTCAGAAGAACAGCATGTGGGGAACGGAAGAAAATTTCGGTCTCTGTTTTCTTACAGTCACTTTTGGTTATGTTACGACTGGATTCCGAGACTAGAAAATGGAGACGTGGGCCCACTTTGTCCCTTCTTATTAGCCTAAAACTCCTAGATACTGAAGCACTTCATTAACTAATTACAAACTACAATGTGATCTGGGAATTCTTTAGTCATGCTAACATCTTCCACTATAAATGCCTTTTCCATTACACTGCCATTCCACACTTACGACAGCCTCTCATCAGAGGCTGATGATGACTTTTACTCTCGCACTCGGCCTAATTGTTATAGTCCAAACAAAGGAGACGTTCTTTTAATTCTCCGAGGGAATGCGTGTAGTAAAAGAAAGTGTGGGACCGCAGCAAAATAAAACCAAATGGGGAGCCTTTCATGTCTCTGCAGCTTCAGTTTACAACTGGGTTTACGCTATGACTGAAAATATCATTGTCATGCTGGTGGCGGCTGAGGTAATGGCTCCGGCCTCAGTGTGGAGGATGGCTCCCCTTCTGTGTCCGCCAGCCGCTGTTGTCATCTTCACCCAAAAAACCCCCGACACGAGACAGAAGAAGAAACGATGTGAAGAAGACACGCAGAAGAAGAGGAGGAAGAAAGGAGAGCCAATGTAACGCTAAAGTGCCCTTTGACCCCCGCTGTCAAACAACCCAGAAAGCTCTCTGTTTGCAGTCCCATTTGGAGTGGAGCCTGCCGGCGGGGAGCTCTGGGTTTGGCAACGCTCGCTGTCACTCTTCTGTCTCCACGGAAATGTCTTCTTCCTCTACGCGCCGAGGGGAAGCTTGAGGGCAGACGCTCGGGCCCGACAGACAGACAAACCGCAGGCAGCTCCAGCGCTCCGGAGTTGAAATAGCAGTCACTTCTCACAGGAAGTCGTTGCTCACTGGGATGCTTCGCTGCTCAGACACAACAAAGTGGGCTTTTCACAGACCAAAACACACAGGAAGAAAAAGTGTGGGGTTAACCGGAGGCCAGGAGCAGGATGAGAGTTGAAATAGAGTGTGTGTTGACTGTACATGCAAATTGTGTGGGATCTGAGTCCTTGAAGCAGCTTGGAAGGAGATGAAGTTGAAGTAAATAATATTAATAGACAAACGGCCTCAGATGTGTGTATTCATAAGGAGTTCATTGCTATTTCGGTTCATAGAAGTCTCTGTGCAGTCTGGTTGCCGGTAAGCTGTCAGTGTCTTTACACCAATGTCACCAGGAAGACGTCTCGTACATTTATTGCTCTTGACAATTTAAGTGATTCTGACTGTAACCCTCCTGACCCGGGACAATTTAACTGTCTCTCTAGCATTTCCTCTCCTCCGGCTGCCTCCTTCCCTATCCACCGTCCGTCCGGCCTCTAAGCGCTACAAGAACCTCCCTGACCCAATTTAGATGTCAGATTACTGTTGCGGAGTCAAACAGGCAAACAAGCAGTGTGTGTGGCTGTGTAACGGATCCATCCAAACATTCCTTTGTGTACGTGAGGCCCCTGCAAGGTTCAGTGTGTAGCTGACACAACAAAGGGAACCTGTGTTTGTCAAGCAGCCCGGAGCCAGGCCCAACCCGAGGCTGCCAGAGGAGCCCGGGACGCCCTGAGCCCAGCTGAGGCTGGACGTCCAGCTCACGGACACGACGCAGACACACACACACAGATAATGAATTCAGAACGGACGGGCATTCATTTGTTTTTTCTAATTTGGATCTTGTGACATATTTTGAGTTATCTCTTTTATGTTGTTAACTTTGCTTCGTCTGGAAGCAGAACAGTGGACTTGTTCAATGTGTCATCATACTGAATATGAGCTCCTTTTTGTTTTCTGCTGATCTTTTGAATCATTTAGTTTGGCGATATAATAACAGAAGAAGACTGAGATGGCAATTAACATTTAAGTCAATCAACGAAAGCTGGGAAATGAGGAAAAAAAAGGCCTTTATCATGATTAAAAAATTTGACTTTCAAAAGCGGTTTCTTTCTTGCTTCTTCTGCTACTCTGCCATTTTGACTTTTGGATATGAAGATACCGTGTTACCTGAAATGTAGACGTAAATATAATTTCATAATTGATGAGTAAGACAGTTTACTCTTGACCTTGAACATAGATTGATTAAAATAGAATCTTACTCAAGGTTCACTTACTTTTACGTTTAATAACTTGCGGACAGTAAATGTCACTTTATCGTCTGCTGCGCTTTAATAATAATAATAATAATAATAATAATAATAATAATAATAAATTTTATTTGGTGGCGCCTTTCAGGACACCCAAGGACACCTTACAAAGATCAAATAAATACTCCAACAGATTCGAGTGCATCTCATGGTCATCCTCAGTGGATGGACAGTTGGCCACATGATTTCAGGGGTTTTCATCTCTCACATATCACCTGTTAACACGTGACCAAAGTTCTACAATTCTATACCTTGGTGATAACAACTGCGCAAACTCTATATGCTAAGGAAGACTATGAGGTGCGATTGAAAGCTCCGGAAAAAGCTACTAAGTGGACCTATAGTCAATATTCAAGATTTCTTGTCAAACTTCATAATTGGCGTTTTCCTTTTGGTTTTGTAGTGTTACCGGAGGATGCTTTATTGCTGCAATAAAATAAAATGTAAAGAAAAGTAAAAAAGTTCCTCCACTGTATTGTGTCAGCCTGGTTTCACTCCCGGGGCGTCAAATACCGATACTTGGGCGGTGGCTCTTGATACCGACGCACAAGGCACCCTTTAGTGTCTGTATGAGATGCACCGAGCTTTCAACTAACTCCAGTGTAAACCCAACCACGTCATTATTAGACGCTCAGAGCAACGGACGTAATATTAAGAGCGAGAAGTCCTCTAAGGGTGGGTGAGAGGGATGGATGGGTCAAACACAGGACTTTTACTTGTCTCCCGTGTGAGTAATTTTTACTGACGTTATGTCACGTGACTTTCTGTGTCATGACGCTTCGCCACTGAGTCGCATGACGTTACGTCCGTAGCTTACATTACCTTACAAGCGTACTTAATTTAAGCCAAACCCTGATGTTTTTTCTAACCCTAACCAAGTGGTTTTGTTGCCTACACCTATTGTAACCGACACCGTTTTGCAACGTTAACCACACAGAAACCTTCAGTGTCAAGATACTACACAAAAGGCTGCCCCCTCTGCACAAGAGGCAAAATATGACGAGTAGGGATGAGATCATGTTTGTTATGTAATTCGTAAAAAAGTTGTACGTTTCTTGACTGCATCTTGCACGGTTGTGACGCTATCGTGTTGACAAAATCTGACCACAGACAGATAAACACCTGGCAAAGTACTCAAAACCTCTTCTGTGGTAGTTCCTGCTACAGTAGGTGTCTCCAGGACGACATTTTGCCATGATGACACACACACAGACACACAAGGCAGCCACACACTGTCGCTGCTGGTAAAGGCGTACCATCTATTTCATGTGCTTTAAACCTGCAGGGAGAAATATAACCGTTGTGTAACAGGAAATCTTGGCGTGCGCCACGATGCGATTTGAAGGATGATTGGTCGAGCTAATTGCTCCCTTATATCAACAGCAAATCTAGCTTGAATATCATTTCACATGAAAAAGGCAGCACTGTAAGGAAACATTTTTGTGCCATTTCTTTCTACCGCAGTCTATCAGGCCGGTATTATTAGGCCTCACTCTCCAGCTGCCAAGCCATCAGCGAGCAGGAGCGAACGCCACAGATGGCCTTTACATATTACACAGCCAGTGTTTGATGTCGGGATGGTATATGAAAAGACACACTGACGGTGCCAAAACAGGAAAACCGCATTCTTATATCCAAACATATCAGCCCATTGGTATAGAAACCTCAATCTGCCAAACGCAATGCTGAAGATAAACAGCATGGATGGATTGAGGGGAATGGCATATGCAGAGATGGAGCGGACTGAGGATAGCCAAACACTTTTTTGAAAAAAACATTTTCGACATTTAGCTGATGATTTATGTTGGGTTCATCAGCGGAATAATGAAATTCAGGGAAAATTAAAAGCATGCAATAGTAGGGGTCTGCTCTTTTTAAATCTGAGGACTTCAAAAAAAGTTATTGTAATGTATGATGTGATTTAAGACAATAAAAGATATTGCTCTTTTGAAAATGCCTTTTGTTCATTATGTAAAGACAGTCTGGAGTTCATTGTTTATCCACGTTTTTTTATTAAGAGAGTGAAAGCGAGGACAACAAGCTCCCACTGGCTTTGTGAACTTGGTGTGCCGACTTCTTCCCGACAGCAGGTTTGTCTTTGTGACTGCCATTGTTAAGGAAGTGAAATAGTGCACGACTAATATCTCCGTGACCCCGACTGGAATGCTAAAACATTATCAATCGCCGGAGGAGAAAGCACGGGGCGAAATGTATCAGGTGCATTTCTGAGATTCTAGCTGATTTCTCAATGAACTTGGCCCCTGTTTTCCGAGCGCGACCCGAGGCCAAGCCTTCCCGGTTTGTGTGCGTCCTCACAAAAGCGAGCCTCAGAGTGTGCTTCGGAAACGAACGCTGTTTGAGCTAGGTGCAGTGCAAACACAGACAGTGCACGGGTCATTGTGTGAGACGGAGAGGAGAACGAAAGGACTGCAAACACTCCCAGCTGTTCAGAGTCAGGTTTGTAAGTGTGTTTGCGTGTGCACGTTGTCCATGCACTTGTGCCCGTCCATAGCTGCGGTCAGATACAAATATGGAGCCACACCTTATGTCAATGCTCTCTGTTTAACTTTCACAGGTATGTAAACTCCAACGCCAAAGCATGCATTTGATGTATCCGCAAAGTTTACCCAAAAGGGGAGGAAAGTTAATGCCTAATTCAGCTTTGCAACGTTATCTCATCCATATTCCTGCCTATTGAGGCCAAACAGAAACATTCACTAATAGCTCTCAACCAATGAGACCAATATGTGCTGGAATCAATGATGCAAGATGGTTATTTAAAGAACCATATAGGCCATGTTGGAGTGCTAAGAGCCCTCTAAATGTCATAAAGAGAACCTCAGACTTACTGTTTTATGTCATTTATGCTTTATTAGTGCCTCTTTTTCATCGTCAAGCTGCCATTTTGAAAACAAAACAGCAATTATCCAGTTGAATTGTTGCTTCTGGAAATAGGGAGCATGTCATGATATCAATATTTCAGATGAAATCCCGTCCAAAAGTGCCAAATTGACGAGGACTCTGTCTGTTCTCAGGCCTTTCCTCATATCCTCGGGCCTATTAGAGGCCAACAGAGAGTATTGCTTGTATTCGCTCCACTGCACACAAGGTCTGGGGCCTTTGCTACAGACGCACACGAGCCATATGTCTGTCAGATTTTATCGTGAATGTAAATGCCTGGGTTCCATTCTCTGACCGAGGGGACTGAATGTGGTCTTTGTATTTCTTTTATTGTAACATCAGTCTTTTTTTTGTTGTTTTTTAGTGATGAAATTCATTGTTTCTGCATTTAGTGATCTTCTATTAAAGGGTAACTTCGGTATTTTTCAACATGGACCCTATTTTCCAATGTTTTTGTTTGTAAGTCACTAATATTGCTTGAAATTGATCCAGTATTGAGGGATAACGCTGTATCGCTTGATCCGGTCTGTTTGTTATCGTGTCCAAGTCCCGCTCAAGGAGAAGTCTCCTTGTGAAATCTGAATATCTGTATACTCTGGGTCAAATAAATATGGGTGGCCATCAAATTCAAAGACCTCATCCACATTGTAGAAATCATCTAAATATTCAGCCATGGCATTGAAAGTCTATTAGATAACACCAAGCTACGCTTTCTGTACTCCAACACAACAAACTCTGCCCGGCTAGCACTCGCATTTCCACCATAAATGTATTCCACTATTCTACTGTTGTCTTCACCTCGCCAGATTTCAGAACGAGACTTCTCCTTGAGTGAAACTCTTTTGTAATGTCAGACACTTATAATAACAATCAGAGCAAAAGTCATGGTAAAAACAAGCACTTTTAGTGGACGTAAATGACAATGCCAGCTTGCCCCAGTAGCACCATATTACAGCCTGTAAGCAGCCGACTACAACTACAGTGATCTCAATACTGGACCAACTTCAGAAATTGTTGTCCCTATTAGTCAGTTAGACACAAAAACATGTGAAAATAGGGTCCAGGTTGAAAAATACTGAAGTTATCCTTTAAACGAAAACGAATTTCAGTGCAAACTGACAATAAAGTTGTATCGTATCATATCGTATCGTAAGTCAAACTGGGCTTATCCACAAGAATTTAAAAATAGCAGTAACGTACCCTTAATGCACTCTACCACATGTCCCTAAAACACAACACAAATGCCCCTTTGTGGATATCCCTCATTCCAACTGACAAGCTCTTCCACAAACTGTGGCACCGTGGCCTCCTATCCATCTGATTTCAATTCAAGCACCTGTATAATTCTTCAGAGCAGTCAGGCCGGTCAAATCGGTCTGGAGAAGCTCATAAGATCACAGCTGATCCACTGCACCCTCTAAGACCTGCACGTTCATCTTCAGGACACAGGTATAGTCTGCCCAGGACGGGGACTAAAAGAGGCATCACAACCTCTGTCCTGAAGCCTTGATCACATGGTCTGAACCTGATGTCCTTTATTGATTTCCCAAGTTATGCTTTTTTATGAATGTTTTTATGATGCTCATGCTTATGTTATATCATGTGCTGTCATATATGATATTCTTTTATGCTCTTTGTGCAAAGCAAATTTCCCTCGGGGAAATAAAGGATTTATATAAAATAAAGAATGAAACGGCCGCACTGATGCTATAAGACTTTCTCATAGGGATTCAGAGGATATGCAGTATGTGGCTGCATACATTATGGTGTGTATTATCAACTTTAAGTTCTCTTGCGGTTTACATATCAAAGTCTCAGTCTGGATGTGGGTACAGCCGCTGATGATATTGTGATCTCTGGATAATATAATAATAATATAACTTCAATTCAATCCCCCAGGCAGCGCCGTCAACTCACTATTCTGCTTTTTCAGTCGATTGTTTCTGACATTTGGGAAGGAAAAGCTAAAAAGATTAATCAAAACATACTTTTGGGAAATAATAAATTCAACAATGGATTACGTATAATTGACGAATTGGCAGGAACTGAAGTGTACAGACATATTTTCTTTCCCAATTGTACTTTATTGTGCTTCTTCTAATTAGCAAATATTAGCCTGTAAATCAAAAGTGTTTGAGCAGAAGACATGTCGTCGGAAAAAACAAACCGTCAGTTATGTTTTCTTGTGTGGCAAATATTGGTCTGTTCTAATATGATTTATTCCTGCTGAACTTGCATTCAGTAATTATTAAGTGTATATTATATTACTTCTGTGAAACATACATACCTACCTTCATATACTCATGAGCACGGTCTAGACACATGGCACAGTAGCAACAAATCCTAATCTCAGTCATTCTCAGGCCTCTCCAACTTGAAACTGGACTCTTTTCTTTCCTCTGAGCCATTTCATTCATTTTACCGAGTGTGCTCTTGAATAGGGGCTAGAGCTTTGGCGTCGTGTCCCAGACTTGTCAGATTTGGGTAAATTGATCCGGCCTCCCTGTTCTGTCTCGGAGCCCCTGGCCTGATCAGGAAAACACCCATGACAGTTTGGCTGGCGGCCTCGCTAAGAAGTGAGCCCCATTTGAAATAGCAACATTGCAAATTAGCGTTTGAAGGTTTTAACATGAGAGAAAAAGGGCCGCTCTGCCTTTGAGCTTCGGTTCAAACTTTATGTAAGCTCCCCCAAGTGGTGTCGGACACTACTGGTGAGGCCAGCCCTCAGAAAAACCTGCTTTCCATCGGGAGGGCATGGCGCAGCATTTCAGCATGGGCTAATCAGCCAGTGAGAAGCAGGCCATGTGGACCCAGATCTGCTGTGTGATCATACACATGCGCACAAATGAGCCACCGAGGAGCTGATATATCAGCGAGCGTGGTGAGGAATTAATCAGACCACACCCTGCTTCCCTATCCACAGCTGTGACTGAGCGGGAGAGAGGAAAAGGTCAGGAAGGGAGGACTGGTAGAAGTTGGTTTAACCCCTGACCTCTCAGTTAGATGTACGAGGTGACATCTGACGTCTATGAGGTCACTTTCTCTGTGAACCGTCTTCCTCTGGGGCTGCTTCCTTCCACTGTGTCATGTTCTCTGACTGAATCTGAGCTCGGTTAATTGGCGGAAGTGTTAAGATCGTGGAGAATAGAGAGTTGGGCCGACGGAGATGGAGATGGAGATGGAGAGGGGGACTTTGCGAGCGCATAATAGCCGTTTCCCCCCTCTTGCCTGGGGCCCAGTGTAGATGTGGTGGACCCAGCCCCAGACGCCACTCCATGGTTTGGCACGCTCTGCATTTCAGCCCTCTCACTGTTTCCAGCTGAACCAGCTCCCATGCAAACACATGGGCAACCGGTGGGTTTTCTTATTTAGTTGTCGGTCAAGAGTACTTAATAATATTCAAAAAGACAGTGCGACATATCATCCCGCGCTTGCCAAAATATGATCCCCTTCTTTTTTCCTCCCAACATTTTCCCCTCCAGAGTGCATGCAGATGAAAAGGAACAGATACACAATGGTGCAATCTTGAAAAAAAAAAGGTTTGGCTGACAGTTATTAAAGTAATAGAGCAGACTGAGAGGAGGGTAAGTACGGAGCAAGGAGCACGGCGACTGCCTTTCAGGAGACTGCGAGGGGAAATATTTCAAATACAATGGCCTGCGATGCTGCATAAAGCACAGGCAGTGATGTGGCGTATGACTTACTCAGATTGATATGTCCTCGCTGACCCAAATGCTCTCATCCCTGCCTCTCAGCTTTTTGAAGTTAAATAAACAGTGTGTCACAAGATCTTCCACATACCACCCAAGTGCTACAGCGTGTGTGTGAGAGTCTCCCTGTGTGTCCGCAGCGCTTGTGTCTACGGTTTGATTTGTGAGTCTGCATGCGTATTTACTGTATGCGTGGACACAGAGAGAGACAGATAATGTGTGTTAGCGCGCACAGGAATGTGTGCGCCGCCGAACAAGCGGGATGTGTGCGACATGTCTGTAATGACAATGGCGGGTGACAAATAACGCTGACGCACACTGTCCTCGGTCTCGATCCTGCTTTAATAAAAGAAGTGTTGGCTCTTTGAACATTTTAATTAAACCAAACAGGACCATCCCCGCCCAGGCCTCGACGATGAGCTATGTAACATTTGAAGACAAACAAGACCATCTGTTACGGGGTAGACATCAAATACATGTCTTTTTTTTATGTCACCCTGGGCCCGCATGTTGACTTTCATTATTTCGAAAATCCATCTGGAATTTTGATGGGCATGTTTTGAAGGAAAAGGCCTTGAAACCACAACGCAGGGATGTCTTGAAACAAAGGTCTCTGCGGTTTTGTCTGCTTCTCGTGGTCAACAACAGCCCGGCAGTCTCTGTGCTCAGATAGCTCATGTCTGTAATTTTAGTTTATGCCATCATTATTACAACACGTTAGCCGTTTCTCATGTAGTTTCTTGGAAATATATACTGAATTGATAGTTTATGTGTTCTTTTAAGGAATTGAACTAAGGCCATAAAATTTAGAGAGAAGAGAATGGGGTTCCTTAGATTTGTTTTGCAGGCAGAGGAGAAAAGTATCTGGATGAGTGCTGTTTGCTGCAGAAAAATTAATTTTTCTGATTGAGTGTCGATAAAAAAGGGGGCGAGGTGAAAATCTAAGACCAGAGTGGCCTTTTCAAAATAACATCACATTTATTATATTCTTCATGTATCTTTGTATTAGATTTACTCCTCACCAGTGTTGGGGAGTTAAATGTGTCAGAGTTACATAATTAGATATCAAAATAAATGTAATTGTTACAGTTACTGAGAAATTAAAGTACGGTTATTAACCAAAATGTGGTAACTTCAAAGGGGTTACATTACTTTCGGTAGAAATCATATATGTAGAATATAACATTCATTCAGTTGCTCTGTTCCAATCTTAATTTAAGTTATATTCAAGAACTTTTAATAAAAGTTTGACAGTAATCAGTGTTCAGTACTACGTTTTGTGATACTGTATCAATTCTCAAAAACACTGTGTCGATTTTTAATTAATAGTTTACATGTAAAGATTAACTCAGTCAAGACTTTATTTCATTTGCAAAGATATGCGCCCTCTGAAAGTAGTGCTATAATGTCGGATGTTACAGGGACCTTTACTCATATTTTATGCATACGGTGGTGTGTTCTTTAAACAATGACAGTTTTCCTAAAATTTGATTTAAAATTTGCAATATATCGCCTTGCTTACAGTATAACAATATATCGCAATATATTGAATCGTAACCTCACGTGTGTATAGTATCGCCAGAATACACAGCTGCAGTGAGATTTACACTGCCTGCTTTAAATTGATGTTTTTAGGACTTTTCAGCTTTATTGCCAAGTTTAAAACATTTGTTGGAAAAGCGATCAAAAAGTAATCAAATGTAATAAGTTACATTACTTTGATGAAGTCGATAAAGTAGTTATTTTTAACAGGGTAACTAGTAATCTGTGACCTATTGCAGTTCTAAAATAACCTTCCCAACACTGCTCCTCACAAACTACAATTTTTTTGGATTTAAAAAAACAAAGTGCTAAGTAAATAGTATTTAGTTAAATGGCACTCATAGTGACCTTTCTGCAAAAGTCCCACAAAAACACTTAAATTTGAGGCCCTTGCATGAAGTGGTGATTTTAATTCAAAGTGTCAGGATGAAAAAAAATCCCTTAAAGGTTACATTGATAACAATTTTATGTAGACAAATATTTAATTTATTAATAATAATACATCCACATAGTTTGTAGAAAGATGCCCAAATTAAAGTATGGCTTTTCCCATAAAAAAAATATTATGAAGAATTAATCATTTTAAAAAATGTTGACGAGTCCAAAATTAATGTTTTGTTTATCTCTGTGGAAGATATCTAACCACTTTTAACAAAGCTTCTGAGCAATAGTAAAACAACGTTGGAATTAATTGGTATCTCTGTGTCATCAGCAGTCAAGTTGCCAGTAAAAACTGGCTGAGATTGACGGTAAGTGCCTGGCAACCACTTGTTGTGAAGCGAAAGCAGTGGAACGGGGGACGGAGAATGTGAAATCTAGTGGATGAATGTTATCAATGTTATCAATAGCACCTTTAATTCCATTTAATCATCTAGTTCTGAAGCTCACTATTAGTTTAATTTCACTGTAACACACATAAATGCATTTTTTTGTATCTTCATTCAGATTAAAACGTAAGACTGTTCTGCAGAGCGACCACTATATATCATTCTTGATTTTGAAAAGACTACCATGCAGAAGAGCTTTTCACTGTTTAACCATATCACTCCAGCAGTGTCTTGTTGCCACCAGAGGGAGTCTTCTTAGTCAAATCACAGCTCCCAAAGGAGTTGACTCTGTATTCTGAACATCTGCTCAAAATCCACATCATCCTGACTCAATCCATGGGGATATTGATGATTTGTTTATGCTGTTTTGTTCATGCATTGCATTGTTAATCAAAGTGACTGACAGAACCTCGCTGACACACATTCATCGTGACGCCAGTTCATTATTATTAGTCATTATTAGTCATGCAATTGTCATTTTTTTTTTTTTGTATTCATGCAGCTGGAAAGCCATCCCTCTGTCTGTGTGACTTTATGGGGCTTACTGTTGTGGTGGAGCCCATCACTGGTGGGGCAATGCCCAGTGTTGCAAGCACCAGCCTAGCCTGGGCCACAGCAGGCCTATAAAAGGCCATTTCACTGGGTTGCTTTTAGTTTTCTGTACAACAACTACACGTGTTGAGCTCAGACTGGAAGCCCGTCCCATTGCCTGCTGCATATCCATGCTGGAGGAGGAGGAGGAGGCGTGTAGCCCTTTTGTTACCTGTGTTAGAGTACCTGGCTGTTGCAAGTTAGTAGCATGGACTGCGTTTAAGATGTCTGCAAAGAATAGAAACACAGAAGCTTTGACTAAAACCGAATCCACAGGGTTGGCAGCTAGTTGTTTTTCTACCTGCATGACGCAGCAAATGGGAATCGTTAATTAGGCTCCACCGTCAAAGTGAGGACGAATAGGAGGCACTTCCTCCAAGAAACTCATTCACCTCTCAGGTCCGACCCTCTCTCGAGTTTCATTTTGGACTTCTTAGCCACCTTCCAGGTCGCCATCAGCATCTCACCTGTACTTGCTTGGACCATGGATTTGGCACGGTCGAAGATTTATTCAAAGGCGCTTCAGCTCCACGTCGCGGAAAACAGGCGGTATACGTGCATCTGGAAGGGTTAGGGAAACCCGCCAATGTGAACGGGAAAAAAAGAGCGTGACCACTTTATGTTACAGTGCATGGCCTCTGGACAAAGTGGGAACGATCATGCACAAACCCCTCCGAAAGCGGAGTCTCTACGTGTTCCTGTGTTTTGGCATCATATACCTCAGACTTGGGTGAGTTTGCATTACATGCGTATGACTGTTTCCTTCACATGCGCAAACCTGAATATCAAATTGCGACACTCTGACTGTTAAACTCTGTACGGGAAAGCGTCGGCTGCCCTCTGACCTCGGTGTGTGAAAAATCAGTTTTCAGCAGGTGTATTTAAAAAAACAAACATTTTAATCATTACTTCCAAACGCCTGCACTTGGGGAATGTGTCGTGCGTAAAAGCAGCAGATCAGGCCTCGTGCCATATTCGCTATCAAAGAGCAGTTTAAGTTCACCTCATGAGACTCCGGCTCCTTTTGTCGCACCAGATCATTTGAGCCGCTGTCATTGCTCCAGATCCAGCTCACCCTGCATACCTTCATTAATAGCGGCAGGCTGAGTTGTATTTCCACATTCCATCGGCCAGACGGAGTTTTTACCTGTTTTGCAATAGCTCACCTTGATGCATAAACACAGAGGGACTTCTATCCCTTCTGCTGCGCCTACCGCAGCGCCCCTCAAGCATGATCCTACTGTATTAGGACCCCCAGGTAGGCGCACAGTACAATCAGGACGAATAGGGAAGTTTTTGTATTTTTGTCCACGCTGCGCACGCACGGTTAATGTTTCTCTACTAACGAATTGCGCAAAGATTTATTATTTTGATGCTGAAAATTTTACTTGAACTATAACTTATATTATGTGCTTAACTTATAATAAGTCTTATAGGGGCCTAGAGTTATACAGGTAAGTATGCAACAATGCATCAGTGAAGGTAAACCCACCAAATCAAAATGTTATTTTCATTTTTCTAACACTATTGCATACTATTCATCAATATTATTAGCCAGCTTTTATGCAGCACTATATTTGCTTTCTTGAATATCTGTAACCAATTGCGCATGGAATAATTAGAAGTTATTGAAGCTGCCGCAGACTGATACAACTTTAAGGCTCTTCTACTGATCTCAGTATTTCCTGCAGCCACAATGAACCAAACAAAACAAAAAGTGTCAGCCCTCCCTGTGAGAAGCTCATGTGCAGCGAAGCGTGTAAATGACTTCAAGTTCCACAGATGCTCATATCACATGACAGTGTAGCTCCAGTATTATGGGGGGGAAAGTCACCCATCTCCGTGTTTACTGAGCCCCAGCAGTTAGCTCATTCCTTCCATCCTTTTTTTTTTTTTTTTTTTTACTCCGCATGGCTAAATCCTTCACGGTGCCCTCTTCGTTTACAATGACTGGAGCCTGCAGGTGTTGAGTGAGAGTCACGATGCTGCTGAGGCGATAAAAGCCCTCCACAAGTTTTTTATGTCTCTGCTCGGATCCAATCTCGGGAAACAAGAGTGCTATTTTCTATACCTTCACTTTATGCAGTCTGAGGAGATTATTATTCAACTTTACAGCAAAATGAGTATTTGAATATTCGGCCATCAAAAAGCATCAGAGCGCAGCAGGCCGGCAGACAGAGCAGACATATTATAGACGCCTATAGGAATATTATAGTGTTACCACAGGAAATAATAAGGTCCCTGACAGTCATATTTGAGTACCACAAATATGCTTTATTTTATGTTTCTGAGGAAATGTTGTAGGAAAACTTCACGTATAGGTCCCAAGAATATTATAACAATATTATAAGAATATCATAGGATGTTCTTTTCAGCAGGATTATGAAGCTTTATTCTTACACCCATACAGAAATATTATAAGAATAATATTTGTCATATTATAAGGACTTTATTGCGTTGATGTGACACCAACTTGTTGATTCAGATTGACACTGATTTTGTGCACATGGAGCTGTGATGATGATGATGGTGTGAGGCTCAAGCAGCAGCAGCAGCAGCCAGCGTCTATGTTTGTTTATTTTTGGCTGGATGGAGGGGTTGGGTGGTGGTGGTGGAGGGGTGGGGGGGAGTGATGATGAATGAAACCTCCTGCACGTCCAACGGGGGGATCGGATCAGTGTCACCCTATTGTCCCGTTGTGGCAAAGTGGGCGGTTATAGCAGTGTCTCTCCCTGCCCAATGGCAGGCACCGACTCTCATGAGAGTGGAGAGAGGCACTTTTCTGCCATGCGAAATCCCTAAAACCATCATCATTCCGGCTCGAGAACCCACAGTACTGTGCAACAGCCTCCGCCGCTGAGAGATGACAGAGCCAATCTCAGCGCACACACGGCCCTGCTGGGAGCTCGGAGCTGCGTAGAGCCACCGCACCAAAAGACAAGGAGCACCTCTTCTTTTTTTTTTTTTTGATTTTGTGCGCAAAGGGGACTTAAAAACCGGGAATTAAGGGAGTTTTTTTTTCATCCTGTCCGCGTCGAACGTGGCCATTTGCTCAATGTCATCATGATCATCTTCTCGTCGCGCAGTGTACTGCTGTCAGTCTACTATCCACAGATCTTCCTGATCCTGACGAGTGGCAGCTACCTGTAAGTTTGAGCCAATTAACTGGGTGCCTTAATTAACTTCAGAGAGCGCGCGCGCTCATCCTCAGCAGCACAAAGACGCACGGGGTTTGGGTTTTCCTACCGGACAACGGGCTACATTTCCTTTATTTCCTAATCATTAAACGCCGGTTCTGAAGTGAATTTCTTTAGTTCTCCGCTCCCACGGATGGGAGATTTATTTGGAGTTGTTAATATTGTGCCACCAGACTGTAAAGGCGCAGAGAGCAGGCGTAGAAAAAGTCCAAGTTGAGCAGTAAATGGGATTTAGAATATTTTACACACACTTCCCAATCTCATGCAAGCGCAAATTCAGCAGAGAATGCGCATCAGTGGAAACATCGCCGGGAAAATGATCCACGTGGGAATAAACTAATTAGGTGAACGCGCTAATGTGCCGTCTGCAGGCGGACGAGCACGACTTGCGTGAGTGAGCAGTGATGGTCTGTGAGCATTGTTAATATTTTACAACATCAGAAAACATTTGCTGCTACATGGATTCACTTTGGCCACAGAGTGGCAGAGATGTTCAAGACAATTGGATGCTGAGATTCTGTCTTTTTCTCCCTGTGAGGAGAATTTAACACACTTTTTACGCACGATGCAGCACCGTTAACCTGTCAGAGCGTGTGAAAGATTATCCCTGTGCATGCATGATCTCATCTCTGGTTAATTCTCAGTATTTTGATCTTATCATTTGAACCCACATCTTTAGAGTATCTGCATGCAACATGCACGTGATTGACACCACAATGCGCTGAATTAAAACGAGACTTTGCTCTCGCAGGAGGAGAACACTGGCTTCCTTAAAGCTTTCCAAAATAATTACTCAGCCATGCATGCTGCCTCGCTCCTTCCTCTGCTGCCCGGAGACCCCAAACCTGATGCTGAAATAGATGTGGTTTCTGGTTTTTCTGTTAAAAGTGGGCTACGCTGCTAAGTATAGTAATGGCATTAAAGCTACATAGCATTGTTTGTTTGGATTATTGAAGTATGTTTTCTGTTGAGCATTAACCACAAAATATATAGAATATTTCTAAATGGGTTCAAAATAATGCAATGCCCCTTCCTCAGAGCCACACAGCTTATGTTTGGGCTGCAAAATGTTTAGATCTGTGGGTGGCAAATGAGCCGGCAGCAAGAGGATCTGACCATGGAGAGCATTTGGGCACCTCACACTCCAATATCCAGGAATTTCACACTTAATGTTCCAATGGCAATAATCTGACCATCTAATATCATACTGGCCTAACTAGATGTTATTTTCAAATGAGCAGCAAAAGAGGAAAATCACATTCAGCACTAACATAACAGTTACTTTCCTGCTCTTGGAAAAAAAAAAAAAAGAAGAGCATTTCTTCACTTGCTTTAGTCAAGTTGTGTCTGTGTGGCATTTTTTGAGAGTGCATTCCTCGGTAGAAGATGCATGCCTGGGAGCTTAATAGTGTGTCAGTTAGGTTCAAAGTGTTCCATGTGATGGAGTAGGTGGCTGTGAGCGCGCTGCATGCCATGACGTAGACTACAGTTTCTCTTAAGGCCACACTGATGGAATCTGTAAGCTCCTCGCTGCTCACACTGCATGGTATACCGCTTTTTTGTTTTTCCAAAGAAATTAATTTATTGTCAGGTCAAACTGGGAGAGGCCTCTGTTTCTCTGACATTTAATGTTGGATGTATAGTGCGATGTGGTTTTTCTATCAGTCACATCACACATTCAGTGATTGATATAACAGACAGTAACCTATGTTTTGTCAAAAATAAAAAAATATTAAGGATGCTGATTTGTGTCACCTGTAAGTGTCAAAGCCTGTGTGCACAACCAGTTTATTGATGTTGAATCAATCCAACATCATCACATTTTGAGAGGACTTATAACACTAACATGACCTCTACATTTCAGAGGTTTTCTTACAATTTTGGACATGCACTTTACAGTATCTGTGCAAGGCTCAAACTTGGCAAAAAATCATGCCACCTGTTGCTTAGTAATTAATAGGGCTGTCAATCGATTAAAATATTTAATTGCGATTAATTGCATGTTTGTCCATAGTTAATCGCGATTAATCGCAAATTAATCACACATTTTTTATCTGTTCAAAATGTACCTTATAGGGAGATTTGTCAAGTATTTAATACTCTTATCAACATGGGAATGGGCAAATATGATTGCTTTATGAAAATGTATGTATATATTTATTATTGGAAATCAATTAACAACACAAAACAATGACAAATATTATCCAGAAACCCTCACAGGTACTGCATTTAGCATAAAAAAATATGCTCAAATCATAACATGGAAAACTGAAGCCCAACAGGCAACAACAGCTGTCAGTGTGTCAGTGTGCTCACTTGACTATGACTTGCCCCAAACTGCATGTGATTATCATAAAGTGAGCATGTCTGTAAAGGGGAGACTCGTGGGTACCCATAAAACACATTTTCATTCACATATCTTGAGGTCAGAGGTCAAGGGACCCCTTTGAAAATGGCCATGCCGGTTTTTCCTCGTCAAAATTAAGTGTAAGTTTGGAGCGTGATTTAACCTCCTTAGTGACAAGCTAGTATGACATGGTTGGTACCAATGGATTCCTTAGGTTTTCATTTGCGTTAACGCGTTATTATCGCGTTATCTTTGACAGATCTAGTTTTCTTACAATTTTGGATATGCACTTTACAGTATCTGTGCAAGGCTCAAACTTAGCAAAAAAATCATGCCACCTGTTGCTTAGTGATTAACAAAAAAAGTAGGGCTGTCCTCGACCAAAGACATTCTTAGTCGACTAACACTCATACGATTTTGTTGACTTATTGATTATTAGTTGATTTAATCGACAGATCTGTAACAAAAGAATCACACAAAAGCACCACTTTAAATCTTGTGTTTACCAGAGATGTACTCATAAGTTTCCTGGAAATGAGTCATTCAGCATGAAAAAAACGTAAAAACTGACTAATCGACTAAAGAAATCTTAGTCGGCTAAGACCAAAATGAATGATTAGTTGACTAATCGACTATGAGGGGACAGCCCTAAAAAACCCATCTCTCTGTCACAGCTAAGTGATCAATCAAACACCGCCCGCTTTGTATCAATCATCATGATCATGATCATGACTGTAATACCTGATACATGCTGTTGGCGGTCTATCTGATGGCAGATCTGTGACCGTGGGTGAGCTGTCCCCACAGAGTATACACTAAGCAAACAGACAGGCATTTGTGCACTTTGATGATTTCAGGGATTTAAAAGCTTAGCTGTGGAATTCTCTGTTTGGTGTTGTCTGACGGTTTGGGTTGCCCGCGGTGGTAGACTCTGTGATTCTGTGAATTAGCAGGTGAATGACGTGAGAAAAAGCCAAGAGCGAGGAGCTATTAGGAACTCTGTTTGCCACACTTGAACTTGTATCAATGTGCTGCTGTTGTATTATAGCTTTTAAAGTGGCAAACTGAAATATCAAGAGATATAAAAGAGTATTTTTATTGCCTTTGGATTTACATAAACAAACCAGCTCCATTCACCCGTAACGTTCATTATGCAAGGCAGCGCATTTCTCCAGTTGCACATTACTTGTCTTAATGAGCCTGACCTTTTGGTTCCGTACAGACTACATGTCATGGTTGCCACGAGCAACCGCATATACAGCGGAGGGTCACAGAGGGTCAGGGGGGTTCAACAGCAGAGAGAGCGAAAGCAGCAGCAGGCCTGAGTGTTTACTGCAGACCCTGAATGCCACTGATGCATTTCTGTTTCATTTTGAGTATATTTTGGAAGTGACAGTGTCGTGATGAGTTATGCTCTTTGTCTCATTTACATCTTGCTTATTATTATCTATTTTTTTTTTTTTCAGAAATACACATCTTAGCATGTTTACTGTAGCTGAAAAAAATCTTCTTAGCACTTAGTTGGTTTTGTGGTGACTTTTAAAGCACGGTTTGCAAAATCAACACAATGGCGCTTCCCCTTTTATTTGTGCGTTCCCCTGACTGCACTGAGCAGACGGAGAGAATGTGCGTACTCCCCGGTCTGGTAACAGATACCCGTTCCGCTCCAGTCAGGATTTATTTTAACTTACGTGTTTGAGATTGAGATTTATGTTTTTCTGTCTCTGTGGAGAAACCCAAGTGACCACGCGGAGAGGGAGCACGCTTGTCCGAGGGCGATTTCCCATCAACCGTCATATCTTTGCTCTTAGTCAGGGGTCTCCTGCCGAGATCACTGTGCACCAGAATCCACAGAAACCATTGTGTCTTTTCTCAGCGCGCCCGTTCTTCCTTTGCACTCCTCTTACGCCGGCCGTCGCTTTGCGCTGACACACAACTCGCCTGCGTTAGTTTGTGGTGAAGCCCTTTGGAGGGTCGACGTCATACTTCAAAGCTGCCGTTTGCCTCCGCGCTCATTTAGGGCTCCCCGTGCCTGACATGTTTGAAAAGTATGTATCTACATGGTTTCGAGGGCTATAAACAGAGTCATGGGGGAAGCCAGCGCTTTGTTTAGCTGTAATCTGTTTTGGCTTTCTCAGCGGTTGCAAAGTCATCTTTAAAACATGTGTTTTGATATTATCACATGGAGTGATCAGATACGACGACATCCCCCTGAGGGGAGCTGAGAAGGACGTGTGTCATTTACTACGCAGCACATTATTACCCTGCGAATGAAGGCGACTAGTGTTGAAAACCTTACATATTTTCCATGCAAACCAATCTTAGGATGTGGCCAAAGCAAAAGCAGCCTCTCGTGAAATTTGTAGGCAGCACTTTACACCCTGAATAGCTTTCAAACACATAATCACACAAATCATAAAGCATAATATTTTGTGTGACATTTGGTTAAAATCTGAACCAAGCATCTACAACACAAGACACTGAGCAAGTGTATATACTGTATTTGCATAAGTCTGGCAACTATTCACCCCGCTATGTTACCTAATAATTAACACAAAAACCTCAGCTCATAACTCAAACTCCCACCATCCAAACCAATGTGGAATGGCGTTGTAAGTAGTCAAATAAGCATCTTGTTTTCTCTCTCTGGGCTCTTTTAGCTGTATGTTTTCTTATGTTTAATGTTGGATTATGTTTTCAGGTTTTTGATTGACCTCTAATCCACTAAATGGCCATGCTTTCACGTAGTACAGCTTTCACCTCACTACGGAACGTGCATCAATCACTGGTTGAATTGAATCCTGTTCTGGAGAGTCTCACATAAATGAGTCAGTCTGACCGTCCTCTGGAGGTTCTAACTGTGTTTGTGTGTGTGTCTGATGTGTGTGCGAATGCGTGTGTGCATGTGTGCGTGGTGTGTTTCTCTCGCTTTGGCAGGGCCCTGTCTTCGGTGGTGGCTCTGGGTGCCAACATCATCTGCAACAAGATCCCCGGGCTGGCACCTCGCCAGCGGGCCATCTGCCAGAGCCGCCCGGACGCCATCATCGTTGTGGGCGAAGGCGCCCAGATGGGCATCAATGAGTGTCAGTACCAGTTCCGGTATGGACGCTGGAACTGTTCGGCGCTGGGAGAAAGGACAGTCTTCGGCCAGGAGCTGCGAGTAGGTCAGTCTGGGTTCTATCACAGATGGGAAAGGGCACAGTGTGTGTTTGTGTATGGCTGACCTCCTGAGAACCTGTTTGAGCTTCAGCTGTTGGAGTGACGACATTTTGTTAAGCGTCAAACATTTTTTTAGTTAGAATCAGGCTTGAATTTAGATTTATGTGCATTCTACGGTTAGTTTATAGTTCATTCTTTGATTTAGAGTTGACTTCTTCACGGCTGGGTTCACCTGTTAGGGGCCCCTGTATCTGTGTGTTAATTAGGTTGTGGTAATTTAATTAAACATAGCTCTATTTTGAAATAGCAAAAAATAAGCTGAAATAGTTAACATCTTAAAATTAGATTTTGACACAAGAAAAGGCCACAAAAACCTGTCTTGATTGACATTATACTTCAGTGGTGCAAATTCTCAGACAAAAAAAAATTAAAAAAAACAATCAACATGCAACAAACTCAGGGTTTTTGCATCCCAAATCTTACAGAAACCCTTAAACTGTCATTCTGAATTAAAGAGGACCTATTATGCTTATTTTCGGGTGCATACTTAAACATTTTTGGTTTCTGCTAGAACATGTTTACATGCTTTATTGTTCACAAAACGCTTTATTTTTCTCATACCATCTGTGCTGCAGCACCTTTTTCACCCTCTGTCTGAAACACTCTGGTTGAGCTCCTGCCCCCCCCCCACCCCTGTCCAAAAAGCCCAGTCTCCTCTGATAGGTCAGCTGCCCCACTCTGTTTTTCATTGGTCAACTGAGCCAAACTCTTCGGACTCCGCTCCGCTCTAACTAGCTTTGTTTGAGGGCGTGCCAAACTAGCCGCTAGGCAGGTATTATGCAAATGTATTACTTGGTGACATCACCACGTTACGGAAGAAAAGGCAGGACTTCAAGCAAGGAGTTTCAGGCAATTCAGGAGCAGTGTTTCTGTTGGAGTGGACTTTGAGCTTTATAACTTTGAAGATCTTTTACATGCACAAAAAACTATATAACACACTAAAGGAAAAAGTATACAAAAGCATGGTACAAAGTACATGCATCTAAAGTGATGTACAAAATTTTACATTTGATGTTGCATGTCTTGGATTTGTATATATCTTCAGTTTGAGCAAAATATTGTTTCAAGAACACACTGGAACAAACTGACACCAGCATATACACTTATAATATAATGAAAATGAATATTCCACTTCTTGAAAAGGTCGGCATTGTGATATTTGTGCACATCCAAAAACCTGTTGACATCCAAGCTGGTGTGTTTCTCCTTCCAACCAGTGGGCTTCCAAATGTGGGCTTTTTTTTTTGGGCATGCATCTCTGCAAACTGTCGGCTAGTTGGTTTGTGTACAACGCACAGAGCTGGCCGTATGCGTCGTATGCATGTCCAAAGAATGCTCCTAAAACCTGAATAATATCAGTATATCCCGCATGTCTTAATTTGAAAATACTCCATTTGGAATAAGGCCTCATTCAGAATATGCTGTTTACATGAACCGTATCAAATTCGGAATAATAGTGGAATATTAGTGTGCATGTAAATGTAGTCATTGTTGAATGGAATCATATTTTTGTAACTTTGAAGCTGCTTAAGGGGTAATTTTAGGGGAACATCAAGGATCACGAAGTTAAGGTTTGGATTTGTTGTGTAAGGGATAAGGTCATTGCTTGAGAGTGAGGCGCGTTGGATCATTAAATGAATAACTGAACACATGACAAACATGGATTACAACTTGGATGCTCTGTATGCGGGATGCAAAGCAGAGGACAGAGACATTTTTTATAGCTGCATGTGATCACTGACTGTCCTTTGGTAATGATAACGAAGCCAATGATAATACCAGTGACTTTCCTATTGAGGAGGGAACAGGAGTTACATAACGCGTGTTTCGAGCCATCCTATTGTCTCAGTTTCAGTACGAGAGGAGTATCACAAATGTGGTACCAGCCCCCGACCCTCTGAGCCCCATGAAATATGGCTCTCCACAAGCCAAACCCAAGCTGCACACATCACACAGTCAAAACTCAAACCAGCAACACACAGTCTCTTTGACTCTCTATTGTATAACCATTTACGTTGGTTGATTCCAGCCCATCTTAGTTGTCCTCTGTTCAATTGATGATGTTGTATTCCTCCAGCGCGCTCTGGTTTCTGTTGATGGAGGTTCTGCAATGAGGCCGTTGGTTAGCAGCATGCCGACCGTCGCTGGCCATGCCAGAGTTATGGAAAAGCTACCGAAAGGCACTGGAGGCCTAATGGGGAAAACGTATGGTTGAAAAATGATATCGCAAATAAGGAGACAACTAATGGTGTTATTGCAGAGAGCGCTTGTCGAACCAAAATAGATGGACACATCTGTTGTTAATCGGGCTAAATTGGTTGTGTCCATGCCTGGCTGTGCAAATATACATGCAGGAAAAAAAAAAAGACCTTAAGCAGCAGACAAACATTTACATTTACGATGCTTTTGTTTGAGAGACTTGGCTCTCCGCAAACCTCTTTCGCATCGCTTTTGTTTTACAGGGACTTTTATATATTTCCTTTCATTTAGAAGATGCTTTGTTGCCATTACGTTGCGGTCGGGCTGTGCATTTAATCCAGTGGCTCTGTTAACAATCACTCCTCTTAAGGAGTAGCTGAATTAGCTCCAGCTCCCTCTCCAAAAGCATTTTTTCTTTCTTTGTTGTGAATGTGGCGCTTTCTTTTTTTTGTAATGGAGCTCATGTTGTTTGCCTCAACACTCGACATGCCCTTTCCTCCTGCTTTTGGTCTCTTCTTTTATGCCCTTTTGAAGGGCGTAGAGATTTAGGGATTCATCCGGTTCATCAGAAGCATCTGTGTGTCTACTGATGTTCATGTTTTTACCTATTATACTGTTTACCAAAAGTACTTCATAGGATAGAAATCTAGACATAGCAATTCAAATAGTTATTTTTCTCTAATGGGGACTGTAAGCGTCGTCGATCATCTTTGTGTATTTGAGGCCATTCGACCATCATGGCGTCATCTGAACTTCATGCCCGCCTTCGCTCTTCTTGTTTGGTTTCCATAGTGGATCGGCACAAATAAATGCTTCATGCGGCCACCGCTGAGCACATCACTGTTGGTGTCCAGTTCTGGTCAGAGAGTGATGACTACTGGGCCTGCCATGATTGTCCAATAATGATGGGACTCGGTGGCCTTCTCAAGAAAGTCTTCCAACGATGACGTCTTCTTTTAGCCCAATGTGGAACTTGATTTCGCTCAGGGTTCCCCTGACAGATTTACAAAGATTTGAGTTTTTGTTAAATAAAGAAAATAACCAGGGAACAAAAGTTAAAAAAAAGGAACTTTTTTTTCCTTCGACGTGATAACCACCACAAATCCGCCCCTAATATACAGCAAATAGAAACTGTAGAGATTGTTGTGAAATTATTTTATGTTTGTTTGATAAATCGAGAGAACGCCGAGAGAGAACATAGTGACCCCATCTGTGTGTCATTGGCGCCCTGTGATCTCTGGAGAGTTTGTAAAAACTGTAACAGGGATGCAGAAACGCCGGGTTCTTCCTGTCTCCTTCAAGTGAATAGATTTGTTCCTCTTCTCCACCACGGGGGCAAAAGGGAGCAAATGTCGCATCGTTTGTGCCTCTTGACAGCGTTGGCATATCATGTGGAACCCATGGCTGCACTGAGGCTCACACACACAGCTGCTCTTTGTCCGTCTTGTCGGTATAAACTGTCTGAACAGAAGCTGGTGCACTGGTTTAGTGATCGGGATGCTGGTTCATGGTTTAAGAAGGTAACATTAAAGAGCTTTAAGTGCTAAAAGCATCAGTAACTGTACAAAACCAAAGTGAGTTCAAGATTCAAGATTCAATGAATCATTTCTGTTAATAATATATGCACTGGCAAGTGACAGATTGAAACCAGAACACACACCCATTCACACACAAATGTTATTGTTTAATAAATGTGTTTTCGATACACTGTGGTAAAAAGTTCAGCCAAAAGTTCAGCGATGAGCAATAAATTCACAGAACATTAGTTGCACAGGAAATAAAGTTGTGTTGAATTGACTTGAAGTGAACTGAGAAATCCTCTCTGCACTGGGCATCACATATTCTGAGCTCATTTTCAGCTCGCACAGGTATATTAATGTTACCTGATGAGTGAGTTGTGAGATTTGTTGTTCGATATTCAACATTTAAAGTAGTTGAAAAAGATCAATAGACGCTTTAGGACATGGCGGCATTATTTGGAGAGGTCACCGATGCTACTGTAAGCATTTTTGTAATAACGATGTGATTGATGATTAATAATGTGATTGATGTGGGGAGCACATTAGGGATAATATGACGATTAAACAAATCACTAGTGTAATCATATTTATGATCTAATTCACTATATTGGAAGACAAAAAAACAAAAAACAAAAAAACAAAAAACACCTGAAATGCTCAGGGGACATATAATGAAAAACTCACTTTTCAGTGCTTTTCACCTACATTTGGGTATCTGGAGTTCCTACCAACTCACAAACTGTGAAATAAAACAACCCGGTCAGTTTTCTGTAGGCTGTCTAGATCAGAAAACATGTGATTCAACAAGCCATTCAGATTCGGCTCCCAATATGTCACATGCAGGCTCATTAGAATATATCGCCCACAGCTTGAGAACTACCTTTGCAAAGGTGCACCATATTTTTGTCGCAAGCCAATCAGAGCAGACTGAGCTTTTTCAGGGGGGGGTCTTAAAGATACAGGCGCTAAAACAGAGCGTTTCAGACAGAGGGTGAATACAGGTATATTCAGACAGACAGTATGAGAAAAATAAAGTGTTTTTTGAACATTAAAGCATGTAAACTTGTTCTAGTAGAAACCCAAAATACAAGTATGAACCTGAAAACTAGCATGATATGTCCCCTTTAAAAGAGACCTGAGAGATATGTCGCACTATTGAAACCAGCCTTGTGTCAGCTGTGCCACCCACCATCACCATCTTACTGCTTACCAGAAATGAAGGTGAAGTGTGGCGCCTATTCCAGTTGACTTTCTACACTAATCTGTACAGGCTTGTTTTAAACAGTATTGTCTGGTTATCTGGAGAGTGGCAGTGACCTCGGATGTGTTACTCATATTAACCACATGTTTTTTGAGTTAGTGTCACAGCAGGGGTGAGTGGAGCGTGTGTGAAATAGAACAATGGTTCCATAATGTGACCCTCACTCTGCAGTAATATCCAAAGCTTTTATGTGCTGTTCCTTGAATGATTGCTGTATCAGCCTTTAGAGCGTTCTTAGAGGGTTCCACTCATCCACAGTTTTACTACTTAACCATTAATTGGTGTTTAAGCCTTTTCCTCTCAGTATATTAAAAAGTATTAATTTTGTTTGCATGGAGATAGATAATTATCAAAGTTAAGCTGTGTCTCAATTCAGATATTTCTGATAGTACACTTACATGTAGTACACTGTGTACATTATGTACTTATACTTGCGCAGTGCGTGAATTTCGACAGGGTAGTGTTGTCTCAAATCGCACGGGGCTGTTGTGCACTCACCGGAAGCTCGGTAGATCAGCTGGTGACATTCAGCCATGGACATCACGCCGTATCGGCAGTTATTCAATTCAGACGGATAAATTAACCCAGTAATGGCTTCTATCCGACTACAGTATAGTGGTACTTAGTGAAAAAGAAAAACACATGTATAACTTAAATTTGTATAGTTCGGTGTTCGCCGTTTCGATCGCAACCGCTGCAGCTTCCTCATCCGCCATTTTCACAAGTTTGAAATAGGTTGGTGGCCGCTTTCCGTCCGCTATGTAGCTAAGATGGCGACCATTGAGGGTGAGAGGTGTGCAGCACTCTACACTCAACGTTTTGACCATTTTGAGTACAACATCGGGGTACTTAGAGTGCACTGCATTTTGCCATATTTCTCAGTGTGACCGCACTTATGCACTCAAAATGGCAAATGTAAGAACGGAAGTACGCAAATTGAGACACAGCATTAAACTCTGTGGCTGTTCTCCCTGAACTTTAACCGAGCGATAAGGATGCAGGTGTGTGGTTGGCTATTGCATCTTGAGGCAGTGGGATGAAGCTCTCCACCGCTGTAGGTGGGAAGGCTGTCGGTTGGGATCCGACAGTGCTCGTTCAGTTTAGCAGTGTCCCACTAGGTCATCGTGGGAGACCACAGAAGCCACAGCTACTGCAGAGCTCCACTGCCAAAAGTGGGCGATTTAGCGTTTTCCCCTCAACACCTTATTGTCAAGCTGCCATCGACTCGCACACGACAGTTGCGATAGTTTCCAGTGTTTGTTGCTCCCGACTGAAGATGTAACCATGTTTTCTGACCGTATGTGTTATGGAATCCTTTAGCATGGCATATGAAATCATGGAATACACCCCTTCAGCAAAATGTTCCAATCCCTTCTCCGAATCTGCAAATTCCCACATCATCATAATCAAGTGCAGGGGAAAAGCTATTCCCGTTCCGCTCCCATTTAAGTTTTTCATTCAAATCCCCCAAATTATGAACACTAAACCTTTCCCCCCGCTCTGTGATCCAGTCTTAGTTTTGGACTGGAGGGAGGAGATGTCGGCATTTTTTCAAGAACTAAAGATCAGCCGACCGCAAGTCTAATGCATTCTCTCTGTGCTGCCGGCACTTGGAGGCAGTCTCTCTGTTTCTGGAGCTTCTCCACGGTATTACATTCGCTTTCCAAGAGAGCACACATTAATAGTCGGGTTATTGAGCATTACAGAGCCTGAGATATCTTCATTCAGCAGAGGTGATTCAGTTTCAAAGGCTGGTCATTTGATATTATTTCATTCTTTTACTGTAAACAGAAAAAAAGTGTATTCAGTTCAGCTTCTGCTGGCTGTTGTCTGACACTCTGCTGAAGATTTATATGGATTGATGGAAAAATTAAAGCATCCCCATTCTTGTTGCAGCTCCATCCCTCACCAGCTTCTCTGTTTTGCACAGAGTGTTGGCTCCTTTATTATGCCCTAACTGACAAATTGGAGAACAACACCATAAACTCGCAGTGAGATTTGAAACTGGCAATTTAAGTGCGTCTCTGTTTCCTCTGCAAAAGCAGATTTAGCAGTCTTCTCCGTGTGCCCTGCTACGGTGCTGGCATGAGTTGGTACTCTCAGTCTGTAAAAATGTGGAATGAATTATCCCGTGCTAACAGAAATGGGTGTTATTGAGTGGCCTGTTGCAGTCTATTAAGAAGTAATAATGAAATTAGAGACAAATCCATCAGCGAGTCGGGAGGAACGGAGGAGGGGCGGGGGGGGGTTTCAGGATCAGAATGGCAAACGTGGTCAATCCTCCAATCATAATCCTTGGCCCGCTTTCTGGATGAATCATTCTATTTTAAATATTTCTGTCAAGACTGATCCCAGGGCTGTGATTTGTTGATGCCGTTTTATTATGCGTATTTGAGTGTGTTCACCCACGCGTGAAGTGCATCGAAAGCCCCATGTGGTTTCTGTTACACATCTCACATAATAAGTTGACGTGTCTTTTAGATCCAGCCAGTGATCTTTGCCCCATACCTCAACTCTTACACACAAACAGTTTGTGCTTTATTTTCCTGTTGCATTTATTCTATTATTTGTACCTTTTTTTCCTTCTTTAATGTTCCGTTTGGACTCGTCTGAATTAAAGCATCTACAATGAGACATTCCTTCGGTTAACCACCTGTAATAGAGATGCCCTTCACTTAAAAGACCTGCTCATGAACACCTTACAGCTCCGTTCGGATTGCAATGCACTTGACGTCGGCGATTAGGGCTTGAAAACGGACACCTTTCAACGGCTACACTCAGCATCAAAGGCCAACACTGGCCCCCTTGTCATAAAACGGCCTGCTCTGGTTACTCTCTGTTTGACTTTCCAGCCAGTTTGTCACCGTCCTGATTCATGCTTTTCATCTGAAAGAGGTTTCTTGTTGTCCCGGCGGTGAAATATTACAAAAGTTCAATCGCTCTGCCTCTGGGCCCGTTGCACAAGAATAGATTCAGCACTTGAGCAGGTGAGCCTTTCTAGCTGCAAAGGGAATACAGCAGTCTTTTTAGCAGTGCCACAAACTAGGGCTGTCACGTTGAAGGAATTTCCCCTGCAGTCATAATGATTGGCTCAACAGTGCGGTATTATTGCAACTTTTTTTTTTTTTTGCAAATTACTTTATTTGTCCTGATTTTAGTGCTATATAAATAAGCTGTATTATTAGGCTTTTATTAGGTATGTTGTAGATTTTTAAATGACAAAGATGACAGTTTTAAAATGAATTACAGTAAATACTTAATTATTGTTAAATGCAGAACACAGAAGGGCAATGAGGCGCAGTATTGTTTTTCAGCTGCGCTTTGGTTGCGTCTAGTTGCTATGATACGGCTCTGGATGAAGGGAAGGCTGAATGTCATTGTGGAGTTTTACCCAAAGTTGAACATTTTTCAACTCTCGACGACCAGAAAAAGAACACCAAACGTGCGGCGCTCAGCGGTGATAGACGCTCATCGCCTCGTCACGCTGCTGCTGTTTGTAGCAAAGTGTAAACACGTGGCACTCCCGTTGCAAAGAACTCAAATAAGAAAAAACCTGGCGGTTGTGGCGGTTGCTTGACCTGCGGTTGGCTTGCCAATATTGCGGCTACTGCAACAGCCCTACCACAGACCAAGGTTAGATTTGATCTGCTGTTTAAAGGAGGCCAGATCGACGTGCTTAGGTGGAATTGCAGACAGGACATTGGTTTGTTAATGTTTCTTTGAAGCAAAAAGGCTTTTCCGAAAAGATGCAAGGAAAAGTCTGTCTTGCTCTGTGACCTACATCATACCTCTCTCACTTTCGCTTTCTCTTCAGTTTACTCTCTCTCTCTTTTACCTCAGATAGGCACTGGGTTGTTGCCCCAAGCTGCGCGTCATGACTAGGAACTCTCAGGATGACAACAGGAGACCTGGATATGAAATGTCTATCTGAGTAGTTACCAAAACAAATGCAAGTATGATCAAATGTGGAGGATTTAGGCTGAAGGGAGGAGAATAGAGGGTGTTTTCATGTCTGTATTTCCCCATCCTCCTTTATAGTACCACCCCCCAGCCCAACCCAGTCTCACGGCAAAGCGTGTAATAGACCCGCCTGTCCACCGGAGGAAAGCGTGTCAGTGTCACGTTTTGCCACGCCGAGGCATGAATATTACACACCTGCATGAAGGTGCAGTGTTATGAAGTGACGGTTGTCAAGTGTGTTCCGTACTCCGTACTACGCTCAGAGCTGACGTAGTATAATAAGTAAGAAAGACCACTTATGGTGGGTGGTTGGGGAGGTGGATGGGTCCAACAAACTCAGGACTTTCAACCAAGAGACCGGTGTTCAAGACCAGTGTTTTGTTTTCTAAGTTACGTTAATGACATTTGTCACGTGTTTTGTAGTAAAGTTTGTCAAGTATTGTGATGTTACGTTGTTTCCGTACGTGTTTTACGTACTTATTTTAAGCCCAACCATGACGTTTCCCTTACCTTAACTAAGTGGTTTTCTTGCCTGATCCTAACTCAGTGACCATGACGTTTTCCCTTAACTTCACAAAGTGGTTCTCTTGCCTAAACCTAAGTGAGTGGCTTTGTCGCCCCTGCTGGTACTGCATGTTAATACAGACGAGTAATATTGACGTCTATACGTCTATTACACGGCGTGATATCGGGTTGCCCAGCCAGCCACACCCTCCCCCTTCCCTCATTCACCCATCTCCCATTTGGAAGTGAAGGCAGCGGGCGATCCACCTGTCAGGACTGCATGGCTGCGGGGGCCAAACCAACGTCTAGTCAGATAAAGGATATTTAAGTCAGCAGGTTCATTGAAAACCACTTGTGTGGAAAGAACTCCCGGACAGGCACGTACTCGATCGGGAGCTGGAGATGCAGGACTCCTTCCTCTCAGAGGAAGGGAAAGGTCACTGCAGACAGATAGAGCCAGACATAACTCAGGGCTGAGGTCGGTTTCTGTATCCCCACTTTAAACAGTGGAACAAGAGAAGTGCAAAGAGGATGTGGTTGATAGTTTTGGGGATTTTGGTTTTACATTCTGTACCCTTTTTTTTTTTTTTTTTTTAATAAAAAAAAAGGCTGAATTTGTTGAAGATTGATGGTTTTGGATGCAGTGTGTCAGAGACAATAGATGCGCTGGATGTTGGTTTTGATGTCTTAAGCTGTTCTGAACAATAGAAAGTCTGTGCGTCGTGTTTTTATCGCCCCATATTCTTAAATGAAAACGATCGGTGATGGCTTTGGCATTTCAGACCACTTTGACTAATGTTATTATAACAGAATACAATGGCCTCACAGTATCTTTCACAGGCACAAATGAGTCACAATCATTTGATACATATAATCAGGTGGATTATAAAAAACGTACAGTGGCAGTCGTATTAAATCCTCACATTTTATTTGTTGTTGAAGGCTTGAAATAGCCAATAATTTGCTTTGTTTTCCCCCACACATCCAGCATCTCTCCTCTCATACTCTGCACTACTACCAGCTCCCGGTTTGAGGACAACAAAATACTTGCAGATTATAAATGCATTGGCGGAGCTCCTTCCCCTTCTCGGAATCAGTTGATGGTCATTTGTGGTGAAATCATATCCCCGCAGAATGCGAGTACAACATCACAGTCCAACCTAAGGCTAATAATGAACGGACGAAGAGGAAATCTGGTCAAATGACCATGTGGTTCCGTTCGCTGCTTTGTTTCCTCGTTTTGACAAAGCAAAAGGAAATGCAAGTTGAAATATTAATTTCGACCAGCTGAGCTTTTACGACAAAACTCCTTGTAAATCATGTGATGCCGTCTTAAAAACACAAGTTAAATATGCGACCACAGGGTAAACATTCTTTCTTTAAGTCAGTCGTGCAGTGTAACTGAAGCCACCTACATTGTCAACCCGATGCAACATTTAAAGGAGAAAGAATCAATCTATAAAACTCAACAGATTTCTTTGCTATAGCGAGAGGCTTCACAGTTAAATTCTTCCTTGAAAACACTACGACTTTATCCAGTTTGACATATGAGCTTAGTGAGTTGGCCATGAGTGTTATACCCAGGACTAGTGTAATAAAGACAGTCGAAAACCCATTCTTCAAAACTGGGTTTTTTTCAAGAGAACACAATTGGGTACTTTGACACTGGTGAACTCTCCTAAAGTACCATCAATCATCTCGCTGCCGCCAAGCTTTTTCCCTTTGTGGGATTAGTTTCGTGTTGGTTGTGCACCCTTCGGGCACATTGTGGTTATCGACTCAGATATGTAATCAGTCACCTAATTCTGTTATCCCGTGTAGATTACAAACGTATTTGTCATTATCAGAAAAAAAACGATGCCATATCGAGGCTGCGATCGCAAAAAAAAAAAGATAAAATATCTTGAGCTGCAAGCAAAACTGCAGATTCACTCGCGGGCGGCCAAGTACTTGATGCTATGCGGATAACAGTGTGGAAATGATGCGTGCATTGTGTTATGGTGGAACGGTGGAGGATAAAAGGCCTATTTTTCAGCCTGTCATCATGTGGGTAGCCGTAATCCTCTTTGCCCTCCTCTGTGCGAGTCCAGAGAAAACAGAGCAGTTGTATATATGTGTGTGTGTGTGTGTGTGTGTGTGTGTGTGTCCCAGTGTGTAGGATGTTTCCCCTCACTTTTATCAGATAGGGGAGTCTGATGTGTTGCTGTTCTGCAGTGTGTGGGCTGTGGTCATCATGGCTTGGTAAAGGTCATCTCTTACTCTTTTTCTCCCAATTTTTCGCCTCACATCCCCTGCCCACAACATGTGTCGGTATCTAAGGGTGGGGCCTCTCGTCCTACGCGACCAAACAGCGCTATCATCATCGCCAGGCCCCTTGTTCATTCATCAGCTCTGTCTCTGTCTCAGACTGTGTGGGTGTGTCGGGAGCTGGGGTGCCTCTCCTTTCCCTCACCCCTCTCGCTCTCTCTCTCTCTCCTGCCCACCCACCGTCCGTCTGCTGACGTGGCCCGGGGTCGTCCTGGGCCCTCGGGCCCCTGTGTGTGTGTGTCGTTCGCCCCTCCCCTCCCGTGTTATCGGTGGGATCTGCGTCTGTCTGTGTCTGCCAGTGCCGCTAGACGCAGGAGGAAACAGGATGCGAGAGGATCAACTGTAATCTCACAGCGCGCTTTGTTCCACACAATCCCAGGCCGATCACTGTATTCTCTACACGCAGGGCCGCCACTGGACATTTACATGTGCCAACAATCACACCGCTACTGGCCCACTTAGGTGAGAGCACAGAGAGAGCTAGCGAGGCAAAGAGACACTGAGAGGATGTTAAGAAACCTGGAGCTTTATCTGAGGGTTTGATGAGTATCAATATGGAAACGTTGGGTCTGGAGGTTTCTTTTGTAACGAGAAAGGAAACATGTCATCATTTGACTTGCTGATTATAGTGATGATGATAATGGTATACTCAGTGATATGATGTGGGATTGATATATATCTCAGTAAATGTGTTTCCATTGAAGATGAAACAAAGTCAAGTGGGATCGAAATTGAGGAAAATCCTCGACGCTGTCCTCAAATGAACTCGGTGATTACCGTGCGCGGCGCATAGCAGGCCCGCGTTTCCAGATCTGAGCAGGTGAGGTCCTGATTCGGTCTCATTATTAGGATGAAAGGGTGGGAAGAAGGCTTTGTGCCTGTTTTAGCAAGTCTCGGTATTCAGTGAAAAAGCTTTATCTCCACCTCAGGGAGATCAGGGAAGAAAAAGGATGCTTTTGAGATGCCAGCCCAATTTTCTATGCCTGGGAGGCAGCTTACTTAGATTCTCAGCATTTAATACTGGCAACGTTAAATACCCTCATAATTGTTTTAGCTTTACAGCTCAAAGCCCTCCTTATTATATGAATCAAACTCGGGACCCTACAGTGAGCCGGCTGTGCCAAAGCGTGTCACTTCCCCGAGCTCCATGATGTGAGCGCACAGAGAATGTGGAGCCTAGTTTCTGGTAAAACAATATTATTTTATTGTACAGGAACACGGCTGTGCTAATTCCTCAAGCTGCAAACCTCACGGACCACAACTTTGTCTATAATTTGCTGAGAGCATATGTTCATAGCAACGGTACATAAAGCGGAACGGAAAACAGTAGTAGAGAGCGCATTAGTCAGTTCAGTGATTGGTATACAAAGCAAAGGGGTTTTCCTCCAACTTTCTTCCCCTTCCATGGGGCCCTGGAGACACAGTTCTAGCGCCGGGCAAGGCTTTGGGTAGAGCTTGTTTTCAGTGTTTTGGGTGTCATAACTCTATTATATATGAACAGTGTGGAAACATAACTTTTTTAATAGAGTGTGCATGAACTTATACATACAATTAGTTCTAAAAAAAAAATGCCTAAAAGTATCTCCGATTTCCATTTGATTCACTCTTTTGCTGAAGTTTTTGGAGGTATGTTTCATATATCTTGCCATATAAAGTTATGTTTTTGCTTTTTAAATGAGGAGTAAGGACTTTATTGGCTTTAGGGGTTTCACTTTATTTGGAGGGTGGAAGTGCAGCAAGGCAAAGAGAGCAGGGGGAATAGGTAGAAAAACCTTAAAAAACAGGCTTTAGTTTAAAGTCAGTGAATCTACAGGAAACAGTAATCGTACCTAATTCGGTTATATCCCTGTCCACCTTAAAAATATAGTTGCTGGGTAATTGAGACAAAGTGGTGGTGAGTTTTGGGAATTTTCAACTGCTGCGTCCTAAAAAAAAGAGGAGTTTCCTGTCCTGTTTGTGATATACTGCCAGTCAACATCACCACAAGTGTAAAGACCCGTGGCCACCAGCAGGTGACACTTTTCCCTTTGTTCACCGTGGTGCCATTTGGCCGTGACAGGATGTCCTTGTGCTTTAATGGGTATGAAGCTCTGAAACTCCAGTGTATCGTTGTGTTGTTGAGATGTCATTTCTTATGCAATCTGTCCCCGGGGTGTGAGTGCATGTCCGGGATCGGGGGGGGTGGCTTTAAAAAGCTTTCCCCTTCACTGCTCCACCAACAGGCCTGGCTTGTGTGGAGAGGCCATTCAACTGCACTGCTGGGCTCTGCCGGTCCGTGTGTGTTTGTGTGCATGTGTGTGTTTTCCTGTTGCTTGACGAGACCCCCACCAGTATTCCAGCCTAAACTACTTCTCTCCAGCCCAAATTTCTTCTCCTATCCTCTTACTATATCCTCTTTTTCTCACCTTTCCAGTGATTAAGTTGTGTCTGTGCTGCAGTGCTCTTACAGCATGCTCCACTGCAGCTCACATAGGCCACACACCTTCCTATGCACCTATGCACACCTTATTTGTTAGAATCAGAATCAAGTTTTGTGGCCAAGTATGCTGACACAAACAGGGATTTGAATCTGGGTGTCAGTAGCGTTCTCATTGCCAGAAACCAAACAATCACATACAGCTAAGACAATTTTATGAAAGCTGAACAAGCACAACATATACAATATCTACTCTGTACAGGTGAGTTTAGTCATCATAGTAGCCAAGAAATACTAAATCGTATTCAGAAAGTAAGTTATAAGATGAATATAGTGCTGTTTGTTGCCCATTTGTTGCTTCACCAGCTAGAAAACAGATTACTTTAGATTTGTACCCTTTATCTCGTGATGGGATAGGCACCAGTGGCAGCGCCAAGGGGGGCCAGGGGGACCATGTCCACCCTGATATAATCGCTGAACCCCCCCCCCTCGTGAGTTGCTTGTTCCCAGTCAATGGTTTGCAATGCACTCCTTCAAATTAAAGCTGCATATTAGTCTTTTTAAAAGGTGCATTGTGTAGGATTTGGCGGCATCTAGCGGGGAGGTTGCAGATTGCAACCAACTGAAACTACTCCATTGTGCCAAGAGTGTATCAGAACTACGGTGACCGATGAGAAAACGCGAATGGCCCTATAGCCAGTGTTTGGTTTGTCTTTTCCGGGCTACTGTAGAAACATGGCGACTGACTCTGTAGAGTCTGTGTCTCTACTGTGTAGAGGACACACATTCACTTTGGACTATATAGGTATCGGTTGAATAGTAGCGATGTTCGCCTAGGGGTGTCGGTAAGAGCACACAGGAGGCTCAGATACGGTTGATTCCTCTTTACTGATTTATTTTAACACAACAGCACAGTATTGCAACCACAGAGGCTAGAGAAAACATACTTATTAATATTATATTCCATTTCTGCCAATAAATCCCCCTAAATGCTACACACTGGCCCTTTAAGGAAAATGACAACTAGCCTATTTGAACAACAATGAATCGCCGAACACATGTATATACAGATACCGAATACATTAAAACAGGATTGTTGTGGACCTCAAAATGTGAACTGTACCGGTATTAGTCTATGCACATCAGATAATTAGTAACATGAGCAGTAAAACAAGACATCAATATGTGATTCCTTAACTCTCACATTGACATAGTTTTCAACTACAGCCTATATAATACAGCAGCATAATCCTGCAATGTGGTCATGGCTTTTGGTTTTGGTGTGCCACCCCAAGATTTTCATTGGCCCTATCTGGCCACCCCTATGAAAAGTTCTCGGGGGACCCACTGATCTGAGGCACACAACATTGAGCGTGGATTGTTTTTTTGGACACAGCAGCGGCCTCCACAGCTCCGTGTCCAAGTCCCTTCAGTATATCTTTTCCCTGTCCTCTCTTGTCAGCGACACAGCCTCACCATGGCCTGTGAGCGGTGAAGAAAGCGAGGCCTGTTGAGGTCAGCGGCAGTGTTACTACATCAGCTAGCCTATACTACAGCAGCAGCGCTGCCTGTATAGTGTCGTCGGTTGTAAATCTTCCCGTGCTGTGTCATGTGAAATTTGTCTAGCGGTGTGCCTGCCTCCGGCTCTAAACACAGATTGCCGTTTTAGCGGCGAGCCACTACATCCAGAGATTTCTTTTTGTGTCCCAGTTTCGGCTGATGGTCAAAAGACACGACGGGCGCTGCAGCAGGGGCCGCTGTCCAAAGTGGTGTGGTCAGTTAATGTGAAGGCCAAGGCGTACTGAGTCAGTAGCTTTCACTACATCTCTGGTTTTAGTCCCTGACGCGGGGCTATAACAGGATGTTTATGAATGCTTGTACCTGCTCTGAGTGAAGCACGGCAAATCTTCTTCCTCTCTACTTTCTTGGATAGTGTAGCAGACACTTGCCACTAAACTCCATTAGACATCTGGTTTAATATTCCCCCATTCTTCTCTCCTGGATGTTTCCAAGTTCATTGAGGTTTTTCTGGTCACTCCAATTTTCCACTGGCAGCTAGCGAGGCTATCCCAGGGTGGTTCCTCCTGGAGGGCTGTCAGGACTCTGGGGCCAGCCTCTGTAGGGCTTTCAGCTGCTGTTATGGGTGCTTTTTCTCCGCCGCGTTTTCATCAACCACATGGCTGTTCAGCAAAGCTGGGCCTTCCTTTTCCTGAGGGCACGGGAGTAAAATTATGTTGCACAGCCAGCACCAGACAACAGAGCATTGTTGTTGAAATATAGAGTGTCCTGGTTGTGGTTATATTAATATATTTGTTTTGTTCAGAACCTTTGGGTCTCTGATTTCAGCCACCTTGGGGCACCAAAATACTCTATTCATCATGCGTTTTTACTTCAAATCTGACCTGAAAATAAGTTTGACAACAGTTCAAGCATAACTGCATTGTGAATTAAGTTGATTGTTGTTTTTATGTTTTTGATTTAAATAATCGTCACACATAATATGATTGAATAGGCAGGAGGGAGATGGATATTTATACCCAGTGGACAACACGTTTTAAAGATCTGATTTCCGATGTCTTGTTTGTCTCGTTGCACAAAGAAAAAAGAGGGTCTTGATGGCCCCAGTTCCACGGCTTGTGTAATTGGCTTTCATTATTGCCAGCCAGAGCCTTGGCAGTGCCAGACCCACCGGGGGGTGACAACCAGTACAAGCCCCATCATCATCATTTTCCCCATGAGCAGCGCAACTCAATGGGCCCAGAAATGGGCATGCATCTACGGCTCAGGGAACCACCCTTTCTCTGGAAACTGCCTTTATCCTGTTTTAAACATTACAGTGACGCTCTGTTTGTGCGTCCATGTGCAAATGTGTTTTTAACAGTGCATGAGGGTGGAGGGTAGTGGGAGCGTGTTGTGTATTTTTATGATGTGGCCGGTCACCGAGTATTCTCGTGCGTATGTTATGTATGCGTGTGAATGCACGTACGTTATGGTCGAGCGACTCCGTCCGTGCGTGTGTGTGTGTGTGAGGTGGGGGCAGCAGAACGTTACCACAAAGCTGGTGGGGCTCAGCTCTGCTGCTGCTAACCAGAGAAGCAAGTGGTTGTGAGTCAGTCCCCACCGGGCAAACCTGTGGCCGTGGCATTAGCTCGGCAGCGCCAGTGCCAAGATAGGAAATTAACAGTGGCTTTGGGTGAAAACGTCTGTGAGAGTTCAGAAAATGCCCCTGAGACTAGAATAAGAGGTGCAAAAAAAAATCCCTCTGAAGAAAGAAGAGGAAATGGAATAAAAAACAGCTGCAATTGACTGTGTAGAAGCAGTTTATTTAGAAATACCTAATGCGAAAAAGCTCCATAAAATTAGGCAATAGGCAAATATAAACCCCAACAGATAAGTGCATTTCACTATTCTGCTCTATGCAAAGCAGCCATGCCAAGACTAGAACGCTAGCAGCCTTGGCTCTATCTGACCGCACTGTCTGGGCCCATTAAATTAGGTAAAATAAGCAAAGAATTTTTACGTCTAGTAACTTTTAAAATTGTTAAAAGTTTATTTGGTCAGGCAAAATTACACAGGCCGTACCGAGGCATTTTTGTGTTTTATTTCCTTATAATTTCCACTTTATTGTTGTACTTTGCTGCTGCAAAAGTAAACATTTCCTCCATTTGCTCATTTTAGGATATCATTTCTGTTTTTGGTGGACGCGACTGTCTGCAGGATCTGACAGTTTATTTATTGTCGGCACTGAATGTTTACAAGGTTTATTTCGTCATTTGGTGATTCACCAGATTCAAAACTGTTTCAACCCCATTTTGCACTCAGAAAGTTTTGTATATCTGTCACATCTGACAGATTGAGCATGTTACAGCCAAATAGTCCAAACCAGTGCACTGAAAAATGATTGCAGTTCTTCTTACTAGATGTTACTATAAATCAGTCTCTGAGGAATCTCTGACCACAGAAGGTTTGATATATCCTTTGCTCTACACCCAAATCTTCCGCTGTGACATTGAGTCACAATGTCCAGAACACTGGAGTTGCCGTTTAGATCTGTACAACGTAATACAGTGAAGTTTGTTGCCAAACTGATCTGACAAGCTTCTTGGCTGTTTCTCTGAAAGCCACTGAGGAAATGATAAATCATCATGGCTCTCTGAAGTGCAGAAAAAATGCATTTCCACCTAGAGAAATTCAAATAATTGCAACTGAGTACATTACACAACGTAGATCAAAAGACTTATAAAACATTCCTCTGTGCTCTGCGGTTAGACTTGTTTCTGCTGCTCAGCCGCTTCCAGATTACTGCCAGTTGAAGGGAGGCCGGGGTTTGTAATAGCCCACAGTCTGTTTTAGACCATGGGAGGCCTTTTAAGCCATGCAGCCCTCCGTAGCCATTAGGAGAGTAGGAGAGGAGGATATTTAGAAAAGGAATGGTATGGCATGGTTATCGTCACTGACCTTTTGGCTAAATGTGTTCTTTGGCTTCTTTTTCATCTTAAATCCATCATTGGTATTCCAAAGAACTGTTATTTGATAACGTGATTCCGTGAAAAAAAAACTTGATTTGTTTTAGTGCTGAAACGATTAGATGTCAAACATTTGCTGGTTTCACCCTCTGGTGTGTGAGGTTTTGCAGTATTACATCAATCTAAATTGAATGTGTTTGGGATTTGGACTTGGAATTTAAAGACATCACATTGAGCTCTGGGGTTTTCTGAATGGCATTTTTCACTATTTCTGACATTCAGTAAACTGAACGATTAATCAGTTAATTGAAAAATGAATCAACATATTAAAGAGGACCTATTATGCTCATTTTTAGGTGCATATTTTATTTTGGGTTTCTACTAGAACATGTTTACATGCTTTAATGTTCAAAAACGTTTTACTTTTCTCATGCTGCAACCCGCTGTTGTGATCGGTCAACCCAACCAAACTCTTCGGACTCCGCTCCAGCTCCGCTCTAACTAGCTTTGTTTGGGGGCGGGCCATACTAGCCGCTAGGCAGGTATTATGCAAACGTATTACTTGGTGACATCACCACGTTATGGAAGAAAAGGCGGGACTTCAAGCAAGGCGTTGCAGGCAGTTCAGGAGCAGTGTTTCTGTTGGGGAGAGTAACTCCCTTTGGGGTTGGGCTTTGTAAATTTGCAGACACAAAGAAGGCACAAAAGCATAATAGGTCCTCTTTAATCAATAATCAAAATAACCATCAGCTGCGGCACAAATTTGTTTCCGCAAGACTTAATTATTGAAACAGTCTTTAACATTTATTAGTAATAGTAGAAACTGCATCTTATTTTTACTTGATGACATTGTGTTGTGCATTTTGCATTTTATGCAGTACCATAAGCCCACGCAGTCAATTTTCTTAACTCCTAATCTTTCAATTTGATCATTTTCACATGATCAGATGAAAACACAGAAAAAAACATAAATTTGATTTATATGATGTTCCCACAGCAGTACTTAAGTATAGCACACACAGCACAGGTAAAACATGTTTAGCTGCTGATGATCTTCTCTTGTGCAGTCTTGGTAGTCTTGCTCCCTGGAGTGTCGCCCTTCTTGTCAGTGAGCAGTAATAGTTAGTGAGGCAGCCAGACCTGCAGACCCCAGCTGTTTGCAGTGTGGGCAGCAGCACAAGGTGCTCCTGTAGAGGAATTCAGCACTTTGGACAGCACCTAGACCAGCTCTCTCCCGAAACTGGAATTCCAACACTGCACACTCTCGCAGGCTGGGTCCAAGGACTTTGCGGTTGGAAATGTGACCACATTTCTACCAAGGTGCAGGAGGGAAGCTGTTTAGGAGAGGGCAGGAAACATTGGTAGCTTATCAAGACGATGGAGGCATTTCTGTGCCGTTTATCAAGGTCAAAATCTCTGCTGCAACTCATAATGTGACTGGAGGCGAGTGTTGAAAGTTAGCTGTGCTGAAGGTGACCGTGGTCAGCATTTGCCCAAACAAGGACTTACATTTTTACAATATTATGTCGTTTTCGTCTGACATATGTTTACATGGGTCTATAATGGTTGTGGTGGGTGCTAAACATCTACTATACTTGGTTTTGTATTTTGCTATAAATTAATCATTATCTAATCAATTTCATCTCACCCCAGTATTTCTAAAAAAAAGCCTCTTTTCCCCTCTTTCAGGCAGTCGCGAGGCAGCGTTCACCTACGCCATCACAGCGGCAGGGGTGGCCCACGCCATCACGGCAGCGTGCAGCCAGGGCAACCTGAGCCAGTGCGGCTGCGACCGGGAGAAGCAGGGGTATTACAATCAGGAGGAAGGCTGGAAGTGGGGAGGCTGCTCGGCCGACATCAAGTACGGAATCGAGTTCTCCCGCCGCTTCGTGGACGCCCGCGAGATTAAAAAGACCCCACGCCGCCTGATGAATTTACATAACAATGAGGCAGGGAGAAAGGTAAAGATATTTTTTCCATAATCTCAGATGCTTTGTGTTTTACCAGAAATGAGAGAGAGAGAACAAAGGCAAAACATATTTGAAGTCGCATTCTACCTTTTAAGAAATAATGACCTAATTTCACGAATAATTCTGATTTAACTGCTTGGATCTACTTTTTGTAGTGTTGGCCATTGTTCATATCAGTGATAATAACATTGTACTCATCAAGAAAAATGATGAGATCTAGGAATGTGGTGAGATGCAAAAAAGAAGTCAGCTGAGGCAAGACACATTTGTGCCAAAGTTATGAAAACCAAGCTGTCCGATAAAAACATCCAGTTATTAGACCGACTTTCTCGTTTAATTTTGACGTATTGTACTTGCCGCAGATATTCCTGTACAATAAAGGATTATTACCAACATTTTGGGTGCACTCACATCTCCAAATTTAGTGGTTGAGATATGCCTTAGCTGTTTAAAGAGGACCTATTATGCTTTTGTACTTTTGCCCTTTCCTTTAGTGTGTTATATAGTTTTTGTGCATGTAAAAAGTCTGCAAAGTTACAAAACCGAAAGTCCACGCCAAAGGGAGTTACTCTCGCCCACAGAAACACTGCTCCTGAATTGCCTGAAACGCCTTGCTTGAAGTCCCGCCTTCTCTTCCGTAACATGGTGATGTCACCAAGTAATACATTTGCATAATACCTGCCTACACCCTCAAACAAAGCAACTTAGAGCGGAGCTGGAGCAGAGTCTGAAGAGTTTGGTTCGGCTGACCAATCACAAAAGTGGGCTAGAACGGACTGGGCTTTTGCAAACAGAGCGTTTCAGACAGAGGATGAAAAGAGGTGCTGCAGCACAGCCGGTTTGAAAAAATTAAAGCTTTGAACATTAAAGCATGGAAACATGTTCTAGTAGAAACCCGAAATACAAGTATGAAAAATAAACACAATAGGTCCTCTTTAAGTCAGTTTACAGCTTGGCAGATTGTTTTACTGCTCATGTTTCTTGCCACTACTTTGTTGTAGCGATGTTGCTGTGCTCCCAGATCTCAGCAATGACTTTGGTGAATACAGTGTTATTGTAAACGATAGAAATAATGGGCAAAATGACAGAAATCAGACCCAAGTTGTAAAAAAGTGGAATTATCCTTTAAGTGAATCCTTGAATATAGATGACATGAAATATCTTTCTTAATCCTCCTTTAAACAAAATATTGTATGACTCAATACTTGACAAACGTGATGCATACATGCGTGTGTTAATGTGTTCCTTTGCAGAAGAGCAAACAGTCCCAGATAAAGAGCTAAAAGTCATGTGACAAAGGACTGTGATTGACCAAGTTGCTGATTGATTGATCACCCAGTTAGCCTTTCAGCAGCTTGTTTTGCTTCAGCCAATTATTGACATATTCTAAGAGGGCGTCTTTTATTTCTGAGAGCACTTTGGCAAACTTCATCCTGGACATGTTTGTTTGTTATTAGTCATCCCAGAGTAGTCATGGAGGGAAGAAACAGAGAGAGGGAGAACGAGTGTGAGGGGTAAATAAAAGAGATGAGATGATGTTATGTTGACAAATGGATCTAATTAATAACTTGGGCTTTATGGTGTCCACTGGGACAATGGGGCCCGTCCAATGGCTGCCAGATGGAGGACTGCCATCCCCTCTTCCCAGCTCCTTTCATGGAATTATGAAGTGTAAAGTCAGGAACAGGATATTATTGCAGTTCTCCGCACAATACCAAAACATGTCACTGCCATTTGACTGCGTCTATTCAGGGTGTGAAAGCAGGCCGACAATGGCGGTGTTAACACAGCAGACTGATAGGGTCTGTGCCGCATGCCAGGGTGCAGCTGGCATGTTGGAGTTGGCACTGTTGCTGTTCTCACTCTGGGGCTCGGAGACTCGGATTCTAGGAGAATGTGCAAAAGTCAGATTTCCTCTCTGCTGAGACATTAAGAAGCCGGAATCTCTCTTAGACTGGGAGAGGTTATTAAGGATGTAGAGGTCTGAGCCTCTGAAACTTTAGTTTTGCTCATAGTCCATAAATGTGTGTTAGTTCATGGCCAGTTCTTAGCTAGCTCACCATTATTGTTTACTGCTAATGAAACTGCTACAATGCACAAGTTAATGTTTTTCTCGCGTTCGTGGCAGTTATCAAACAGCTTCTTGTAGATTACCACCAGGCTGTGGACCGGTGTTCAGACCAGGATTTGCATGTAGCATATAGCCTGTAAGTCTGTTATCAGGTCATTAAATGGGGGTTATCAGTGGTCATAAGCCTCATAGATGTGGATTAGAAGGGGCCTGCTACACCCTCTGGAAGGTTTTTATCATCTATTCACATGGGCGATCCACGAAAGAAGGAATAAAAGAAAAAGACAGTGACCTCTAGCAACCGTCAAAACACAGGACTTTCACCCAGGAGGCCGGGGTTCACATCCCGTGTGAAACCAACAACATGTAGTTGTCTTCACAACCTTAAGTTTTACTTTCACTTTTCAAACGTAGTTATTTTAAGCCAAAACACAACCTTTTCCCCTAAACTTGACGAAGTAGTTTTGTTGCCTAAACACAAACAAGCTGTTTGGTTTGTGTTTCATTCAGTTTTACTTGTTAGAACGTGTTGCTTTTAAGTTTCGCTTTCACTTTTACAACATAGTAGGCGTAGCAGGCCCCTACTGATCCACATCTATGAGGCTTATAACGACCAATAATGCACATTTACTGAGCTGATAGCAATCGAATGGGTACCTGGGAAAACCTGGAGACAGATTGCCATCGGATTTGTCCAACAGAGACACATATATGTACCATAGTGTAAACAGTGTAAAGGGTGTAAAGAAAGAAAAAAGTGTATTAAGTCGCATGTGGATTTTCTCTGGATACGAGACACTTGAAATGACCTTTGTTGGTTATTTTATGCAGAAGGTTATGTTTCCCTTTCTGCTGGGCTTTCTTTATCTTGAAGAATAGTTTACGTGTAAGTTGTGTAGATTTGTTTGTTTTCCCTGTCCAAAGCAAGTTAGATCCGCTCATTCTTGTATCAAGTGTCATACAGTTTTGTATAAAAAAAAAGAATCTCAACACCAATATATTTAAGACAAATGAGCTGATAAAATTGTTCCTCATTGTGATGAGGGAGGAAGTGGTTCCTCCAATGGGATCCAGCTGAGTTTGAGTTTTCTAATCACTGATAAGAAGCATCAATGAAACAGAAAACAATAAAATAATTACAATAGATTCCGTGACTAAACCGAATACTGTAAAAGGTCTTTCATCATACGTCGGGGCTATGTGTTTGACAAGTGATCTTTAGATGGGAATCTGGTCATATTGGACTAATTAGTAAGGAACAGAGGCTTTTGATGGACACAGTTTAAGTAAATGTTTCCATGCATCTGTCGGAGTCCGTATGCCAGGCATTCCTTGTGGTTTTTTGCACTATACATTTTTGGAAATCCTCATTCTGAATCAACATGCGGGGCAAGATTGACCCCGGCTTTTATGAAGTCGGCGGAGCTCATGTTTTTTCAATCAAATGTCCTAAAATCGCGGAAACTGTGACCACATGAGTCTGTGGACAAGACAGGCAAGAGATATTGAACAACTCTTGTGTACATTTCGTAAGTGTCTGATAGAAATGATGACTTGTGCTTCTGGCGAGGCGAGGTGCCAGGAAAAAGCTGGAACTGGAAAAATGCCCTGCCAACCAAACTCACATCTTATACAACAAAGACACGCGCTTCGTTCAAGCAAGTCGGGGGGTTAGAGGAGTCATGTCAGGACTATTACAGACGTGTTAATGTGACCCATTCAAACTGCATCGCCTCTCTCCTCTGTTCCTTTGCCTTTGAGAAGAGTGCAGCAGAAATTGAAGAGGGTACAGCTTTTATTTTGAGTTTTTTTAGTTTCTTAGTCCCACGGGGCAAAGGATTGACACTTAAATACTGACGACAGCACACAATATTTCCCATATGCCCCGGGATTAGGCCTCAAGGAGAAGACATTCTGCCCTGTGTACCATATGTTGGACATAACCTCAAAGAGAAAGTCTGAGTAAGGGAATAACCTAAAAAACATTATTGCATTTAAAATGACTCTTTGACTAAAAGCATCTGAATCTATAACTATGATCCACTTTCATGCATGTGGCAACATTTTGCTTTCTTCTATTTATCACATTGTTTGAGCAGTCAAATAAACTTCAAGTCTCTTGTCCAGCTGTAAACAATTAATTGAGCTTGTCTTTGTTTTGTACTGTAATGTGCAACACAATTAATGACACAATCATCTGGACTCAAATTATCCAAGATGATTGATAGTTGTATGATGGCCATGTATATTTATCTGCCATTGATGTGGTTTAGGGAAGGTAGACAAAATTACAGGATGGAATATTACCAGTAAGTGCAATTTTCCCTTCCTCAGGACATGCAACAGCATGTCATCCATGACTGAAAATTCAGATATGCTTGGATTTGCATATTCCACAGAGATCTGTCAAGCCAGGTTGGCAATTTGATTTAAGTAACGGAGGTTGCCCGCTGGTTTTTACACAAAAAAAATAATCAAATAACGTCTAGTTGATCTGACATATTTCACATTTGTTTCCTCTTACATAGTGACACAACACAAAACTTTATTCATTAATAAACCCAATATTTAGTGTCCTCTTCGAACTATTTATCCATCAATTTTTATGGAATACAAAAATAAAGAAGAGATAGCTAATACACCAATACCAGCTTATATAAAGTGATCTTTGTAATTTAGGTGAACTGACTGTTTAAGAGAGCAATGGGGTTTGTTCTCTGTCCTTCTATTAATTTGGGGTTGGGAGTCTAATTCCACGTCTATATTTGCTGCAAACCTACAACTGTTTTGTTTTCTCTATTACTCTCCAGGTACTAGAAGAAAGGATGAAGCTAGAGTGCAAGTGCCATGGCGTCTCGGGCTCCTGCACCACCAAGACCTGTTGGACTACACTTCCCAAGTTCCGAGAGATCGGCTACGTACTCAAGGACAAGTACAACGAAGCCGTGCACGTTGAGGTAGTCCGGGCTAGCCGGCTGCGCCAGCCCACCCACCTCAAGGTGAAGCAGACTCAGGGCTACCGCAAGCCCATGGAGACGGACCTCGTCTACATCGAGAGGTCGCCCAACTACTGCGAGGAGGACGCGGCCACGGGGAGCGTGGGCACCCAGGGACGCCTGTGCAACCGCACCTCGCCGCACACAGACGGCTGCGACCTTATGTGCTGTGGCCGGGGCTACAATACACACCAGTACACCAAAGTGTGGCAGTGCAACTGTAAGTTCCAATGGTGCTGCTTCGTCAAGTGCAACACGTGCAGCGAGAGGACGGAGGTGTTTACCTGCAAATAAGGACGCGATGAACTCAGTGCCAGGAAGTGAGGCGCCAAGGACTAAGCTGAACCAGGAAGACTCGAACGAGCGAGATAAAAGTGTGACGTGGACCAGTGAGAGATTTTGAAATAAAAGAATGGAATTTTACGCTATCAGCTCTTCATGGCATCGTTTTGCACAGCAGAATCTATCTAATTTCTTTTCAGAAAGTAAATGCTAAATATCAGTAGGTAATACCCCAGAACTTTACTGTCACATAGAGATTGTGCTCATGTACTGATATATCCGCAGTGGAGTTGGGACTACAGGTAACGAATGAGGCCCTCGTCGGGAACTGTGCTCTGCACTCTGGGATTTGTAATTGTTAAATTCACAAGAGACTCGTGCTTGGAGAGGGAACACAGTAACCTGGGAGTTGATCAAAATGACAGCAGCTGATGAGGGGTGACTGGGAGAGATTTGTCAAGTCTTTGATTGAAAACTTTTAAGGGTTTTGTCACTAAAGGGGAGCAAAAGTGAATCTTGACATGAATGACCCCCCCAAAATTGGCTGGGGCTTCTGTTGGAGGTTTGTAGAAATGAAGAACATTTTGTAAGTACGGTGCGTCGGGGTGCGCCAAAATCTGAGTGGAGAACTCTGTTAAACCCTCTGCTGCCAACTGGAATATGGTGGAGTATGTTAGTTTTCCAGTCACACTGGAACTGTCTGTTCTGAACACTGAAAATAAATTGTTTATTTATGTTATAGTATCTTAAAACGAAGCACTAACGGGTAGAGATGTCTTTTTTTGTACTAAGTGTAAAGAAAAATACTTTTTAGAAACTGACTGAAAATGTGTGTCTATTAGAAAATGACCCCCTCCCCCCCAATCCCTAAAACATATTTTCTTTTAAAAAGAAAAAAAAGTTTCATTGCTACTGGTGTGTTGACAACAAAAACATAAGTACAGTGTGTTTCACATTCAAACACCTTGGTTCTATTTTACTGTAGTGTGTGTAGTCCCCAAGCAGTAACATCTATTTGGCTTTCAATCAATAGACAGTAGCAAGAAAACTCATTTAACTGCAGAGAGCCTTCCTCGATTCATTAAACATGAAGCTGATATGTTGCTGGATGTGTTGTCGAGTGCTGCACTGATATTTTCTATTCAGATACGACTCATGAGAACTAAATAAACTCCCATTTGACTCAGTTTGGCAGTTCATTGCTAAAATATCAGTTGGAGTTGAGCCTGCCTTTAATTTAAAGAGATAGTTAGATAGTTCTATCAAAAAATATATGTAAAGCTGTGGTCAGTGGAGTGATGATTAGTTACAACTACACACTCACGCATGTAATAGCAGAGATAACAAAACCCATAGAAGTTATATTTTGATGATTCACACTAGTTTGTTTTCATTAAGGCTAAAGGGGAATGTTGCTCCTGGCTAGATTAGCTCTGTTTTGCTACAACGTTAAAGGATAATTCCACTTTATTACAACTTGGATGTTATTTTAGGAGATTTGGACATCATTTCTATTAATTATAATAACATTGTTCTCACCAAAGTACTTGCTGAGATCTGGGAACATGATACAAAAACATCAGAGACCAAGATTATCTAAACTGCTTTGCGGGTAAAGACAAAATCTAAGATATGATGAATGCACAGCACAACTCAACATAATATGTTGAATATTACTGTTGTATGAGAGTATTATTGTCATACAACGGTTCGTATGATATCTGAAGTTATTAAGTTATTCCTAATTTTTCGTGCATTTTCCTATGAATGTCCAGCATCAATTTACGCTTTTTTCAAAATAAACTTCCTACTTCACAGGACACAACTTGGTTAGGTTCAGGCAACAAAACCACAGTTAAGTTTAGGAAAAAATCTAAGTTAAGTTACGCCACACCAGAAGTGACGTAACTTAAGTTCAGATGTTCCGGAACAAAAACTACTTAGTTAGGTTTAGGAAAAGATCGTGGTTTGGGTTAAAATAACTCCTGAGTCAACGTTGACTTCTGAGTATGAACACGGGTCTCCTGGGAAAAAGTCCAATGTTTTTTGACCCACCTATCCACCTTTGCCTTTGTTTTCTCTCCCAAATAACTTTAGCCAAACTCCTTTTTAGTGATGTCTCAGCATTCCCAGATAATTGCTATTAACTTGGTGAGTACAATGTTATCAGGATAGATAGGAATGAAGGCCAAAACTATAAAATGAGTCAGGTGCTCCAACTATCTCTTAATAAACTACAGTACCTCTGTGCAGCGTCTCCGCTGGTTGCTGGTGACTCCAGAAAGTCAGAGCGCCCTGGAGTTGTCCTCCAAGAAATTGTTACAGCATTTAACCCCGTCGTGAAACCATAAATTATTATTAATTTGAATTTTGGATGAAGTCAAGCTAGTTCTTTCACCATGCTAAGCTAAGCTAATTGCCTCCTGGCTCTAGCTCCAAACATGACGCACAGACATGAAAGTGGTATCGATCTTCTCGTCTGTCAGCAGGACAGTGACTGATACAATTTCCGAAAATGTCAAATGACTCCTTTAATTCATGCAGTATGAAAGAAAGGCTAAATAAACCGTAGGCTAACATGTGGCTTTGGGCTGAGAATGTGCAGTGCTGTTTTGCACTTTATGTTATAACCACTTTATGTTTTGTTGTTGCCGTCTATTCAGCTTTAATCTATAATACAATTCCAGGCCAGTTTATCTTTTGGTTAATTGATAGGTTTAGAATGTATAATATAACTTTTGCACATTAATAATAACCACATATTTTGGAGATTTAGAGACTGACTTAGCCTAGTCTTGCACTTTGCATGACTATTGCATGTATTTTAGTACGTGAATCAGTCTTTAACTTATTTTAGGGGTCACTCAGATGCATCAAACACAATTGTCATGTAAATAGATTTGCATATTCACTCAATTAAAGTAACTTATTAATATAACATATCTAGCTTCATTCTGACATTTATATTTTCATATAAAATAATGACTCCAAATGGAGGCATTTCAAATAATCATGTTTCCTTTGATAAGGATGCAAATACATTTCCACACGTAAAAAGCTGATGTGTCTTTAATTGAATGATGAGTTGTATTATGAAACACACAAGAAAGTCTATCCTTGAACCCTGAGTCAGGAATCCACATTCTTCATTTTATTGTTCTACGCATGTCGGTGCAAGAATGTTCCCGCTCAGTGTTCAGTTGCCCATATCGACTGTTCCAACAAATATCCAAAGCTATTATTTTCATAAATTCTCTCCCTGCGAAGAAAAACACGCACATTAAATCGGGTCATTGTGTGTGTCCAGGTCTGAAGCCAAACTTCATGTCGAAGTCTGTTATTCAAACATTCCGACCACGCTTAATATAGTAACTGGCAGATGCATTAGGAGAGCATAAATCATTAAAAAATCAAAAATAAATAAATCAAGCAGTGTGCTGACTTGCTGACGTTATTTTGTACACAGCGCATTTTCATAATGCGCTGTGGTCTTCTGTCTTGATTGTGGCACGCACGGAACAGAAGTCAATTATCTCTCCCAGCATGGAAAGGAGCGTCTTCTCCATGTCCGTGTCAAATGATCAGAAACACAGAAAGAGAAGGAAAAACGGCAAGAAGGATTATGGAAAACTGTTATTTTACCCACAAAATAAACCCCTAGTAATTCTGCAAAATGTGATTATTCATCAAGATGGAATTGTTTTTTTGTTTAAGGATGAAAAGCACCCATGCTGCTTTCTTCGGGGTAATTGGGGCTGTTGGACGTGGGTGGTCACACCCACCTGTGACACCCGCAGTAACTCTTTACCTCCTTTTCTGTTGTGGTTGGAACGGCAGATGATATTAGCAGTGTATATAAGCATGATGTGGTACGGTTCACGATAAACTGAACGAGGATTTAGGATGCTGGATGACTACCTCGAACCCTCTCCTCATACTCTCGGTGTTGGCAGAGCCATTCGGAGTCACTAAATGGGGAAGAGGACCTTCATGCAAATGACCCGATGTGAATAGGAAGTGGCTCAGTGTGCCTCTTGTTTTTAGACACACAAACAAGAGTGTAGTTCTTTTGTGAGGGTGTTTTTGAGATGGATGGGATGGCTCGGCGAAACAAGGAGGTGCATGTGTAGCCGGAAACTGCAAGTGAAAAGAGTGGTTATTTAGGAGAGGAGCTAATTGAGAGTGGTTTGGAGAAAGAGTGGGTACACTATATAAGTAGGAGCAGCTGTCGAACCAAGTGAGGGACGATGTGCGAAGCATAAAGATATAGTGAAACAGTTTTCAGCCTACTGTAGGAATAATTCCAGGGTTAATTCATCATGTTCGCTCTTTCTAGCCGTCAAAAGTGATGTATTTTTTGAGGCAGCGAGGGATAATTTACATCGTTCATAAATTACCATTTTGGACATGATCGCTTGTCAGTGGTTCCATCCAGCTCCCTGTGAAAGAGAGCCATGCTATTTCATTCATTCGCTGGACGCTCCCACTCGTCCTCCTGTATGTGAAAAGCATTGTGGGCAGGCAGCAGAGCAGAAGTAAGACGTGTTTTGTTAGTCGTCTGAAGCCCTGGGGACCGGAACCGCATAAGCTCCCCGTACTATGCCCTGGATTGAGGAAAAATAAATCTGTTTGTTTCTGACAAACATTTTGTCATTAAAAAATATGTAACAGCTGTGTGTGCCTTCTTGTAAAGCAGCTATTGTTTGGGTGTCAGGATCATTAGTTCATTGGGAGATAGTCTGCAAGCTAATGCTTCTGGTCTAATTCACACTGGGAGCGACGCACCCGCTTTTCCCAATTCAGGGCCCGTGTTGGGAGGTAACGTGACCACTGACATCACTGGAAAGGAAGTGGCTTACGTCTGCCAAGGCCATGCATTAACTATATGCTAATTTATGGTATGATCCTGCTATTCAGAGTTAACTGGCAAGACATATCCGGGTCTGTAATGCTTTGGGAAAACTTCACTCCAAAGAGGATGTCAAGTCCATTTTCATTTAGACTGATTGAAGAGAACTGGAAAGACAGAAAACTAAAACGATTTGAGCCAATTAAGAAGCTCAGAACAGGTCCTCCACAGGTCGATCCTCCAGAGCGATGTCCTCACTTGGTTGACAAAACCTTTTACTATCTGCAGTAAAGAGAATTTATAATGGCTGTCTAGATAATTGAATGGACAGCCAAAGGCATATAAAAGAACTTTTAGTTCAGATTTTTTATCGTCGAGAGCAACATTGCTTTATGCTAAGTCATTTTTTCAAATTTTCTTCCCTGTTTTGTGAAGTGACAGAAGCCCTCCCGACTCCCTTTGAATCAGCTCCAACCTTCTGCCTCTTCTTGTAATTTATAACTCTGGCAAAGTGAGACAGGAACGTTCAGATCAGGAGCTTGGACTCTCGGAGATAAGAAGACAAATCTGAAAGAGTGGGAGGAAAGAGAAGCAAGGGTGGCAAAAAAAGAAATGCCCAAATGAAGGGATTAAATTAAAAACGGAGGAGTCAGAGGTCTTCGGAGCTGATGCTTGAGATTAGCCAGATACCAAGCGAGAAGAAAAGGATTGTTGTCTTCCAGACGCCGCACCTCAATTACAGACTTCTCGTCAGTTGAGGAAAGGGGATGTTTAACAGTCCCATGGGTGACGGATTATTCTGGGGCAATCCTTTAAGTCATGTTTGTTATTCCAGGATGTGAAAGCTTTGGTTAAGGTGATACATGGAAGTACTACTTTGCTGAAAACATCTCTTGGACAGAAATGCAATCAGTCTTTGCACGACGATGATGCTCATTTAAAATGTTAAAATCCTCAACAAAGCAGAAGAGCACACACAATGCAGTTTAAACGCCGCCCGCAACACAGCCTGCAGCAATTAAGAACGTATAGTCTTCTTTTTTTTTTTCATGCGATCGCTTGGTGTTTTTCTGTGTTCCTTTAACTTTGTTTTGACTGCTTGTCTTAGCGAAAGACCATCATTTGGAGGTTTCTCATCATCTGTTTGATATTAGTGGTGAGGAACACATGGCCATTCAAAGGCAGAGCCCTGTGTGACATCATAGACCACAAGGCAAAGTGGGGATCGTCAAAGACCCCAGACTGAGGACTCTGAACGCTACCTGACTGCCTCCATCCATCTGCAACTGCATTGTCCAAATAATGTGCCAGCGTGTGTCTCTGTTTCTGGTGCGTGCCTGGATGGTTTTTTTGCAGAACTGTGTGTTGTTTCTTGTGCACAGAGATCCATTTTCAGAATATCTTCCGTGTCATATCAAAATAGCATGCAGGGTGCAATAAACTGAAATCAACTGACAAACTTAATAGCAAAGACTGTGCATGGTGATTAAATGAAAAGAAAAAAAGAGGCAAGATGCAACAGAGTTTGGGTGTGAATCCCCTAACAACTGTATAAAGACAAAAGCAACTTCTCGCCTACGTATGGCTCTGACTGAACAGGTTAAAAAATGTCTGCAAATAACTTTAGATTCACAGATATTAAAATAGTGAACGCTCTGACTATATATATATATATATATATATATATATATATATATATATATATATATATATATATAAGCAGACAAGACATTAGCCTGGGGAGTCATGACGCCCAATTTGGCGCGCACACCTGTTTATGTTGGACCGGGGCAGCAAGCGGTGCTTGTAAAATATGAGCGAGGTTAATACTTATGCGGTGACGCCCTCAGGCCTCACAGCTACAGTAAGGACAGCATCAGCAGTCTGAGACGATGGGATGGGTCTAACCCCAGGCTCTGCTGTGTTCATGTGTGTGCAAAGCTCATTCGGTAGTTTTAAAGGGCATTTATTTGTCTGCTCGCCTCACCTTGCATGCCACATTTATATATACAAGTGTGTGTCTGCATCTGCTTGCTCGTGTGTGAGACACATCCCCATGGGAAGTGGGTTTCTACGTGGAGACATTTGGCGGAGGGAGTTCGAGGACAGCCCACACGCGCTTTTGTGCTGCTCGGTGTCCAGTGGTCGGCTCGGCCACGGCTTCTCCTTGAGGTTATTTTTCTCCTCACGTTTTGTTTTCACGAAGTGAGGTCGGGGTTCTAAAAGCAGACTCCACCTATGGGGAAAAACTACAAGACCCTTAAGGGCCCTTTTCTTAGCACTTCACCCCCTCACCCTCAAGCAGAAGACAAACGTTCTGGAAGAAGCAAATTGCAATTTTCACGAAGATGATCGCAAATCATGTCTTGGAAATACATTTTCCACGGCCCGTTGCTTTTAACATATACTGAGGTATTGTTTCCAAGGACACAGCATGAATCTTTACAGCTAATTGCTCAGCAATTCCTTTTTCTAAACCGTGATTCATCTTCTTAGCAAATTGAATTTGGCATTTCATGTTAATGCTGCAAATAATAAACCGAACTCACCAAAATTGCAAAGAATTTACTCAGTCCTAACCAGAGCAACTCAGAAAGGCTCCAAGTGCTGTGCTCTGAATGATGTGTTCTGATAAAACAACATCAATATGCTACACAGCTGAGACCACAGAACTTGACACTCCACAGCTGCCATTTGGAAAATATTGGCATTTTTAATGTTTTGGTTAACTTACACAGCACGCAAGTGTTGTCAACAAGTTCCAAAAATCAGTCTTGAAGTCATTTGCTCGACTTCACTTCATCTCTAAGCTCACTGAGAGGCAGAGTTAGTTAGTTTGCTACTGGAAATCCGCAGTCGGTTACTCTTTTGCTCCACTAAAGAGCGACACTTTAGAGTCAGCTCCAGAGAATAGTCCAGGAATAGCCGACCCAAAGTGCGATTCAGTGCCAGTGTATCATCCTTCCCTGTCTAGCCTGTGGAAAGAGCCGTGGTGGAGGTGAAGAGGCTCCATGATGTGGGTCACATACATGGAAAGTTCTGCTGAATCCTTTCGCTTTTCCATGGGGATGGAAGGTCACCGGAACAACACACAAACAGCTCCAACTCGACATGTCGCTAAGTGCGCCTCAAGAAAACACTGGGCCCTGTTGTTCAAGCTAATTATCTTACAACTTTTAATAGCTTTTTCAGCTGTGTTAAACCCAACCAGGAGTCCAGACTTTAAGCGTTTGTGGCAGGTAATGATGAGCAGCATGGTGACAAAGTTTGCTTAACACAAGTGAACTTGTCCATCTCCCGCTCAGAGAGTTGACGGCTAACTCGGTCTGTCAGCGGAGCGCACCGCATGGAAAGCAACATCAGAGAAACTGGTTGCCCAGCGCTTGTATATTTCTGTCTCCATCTGTGTCACCGGCTGGAAGTGGGCTAGTGTACATGCCTTTGAATATGTAGGGCATTGGACACCAGCTCCGTGTGGTTTGGGAGAAGTTAAAGGCTGGTTGGGGCTTTAATCCGCCAAACCCTCCTCCCAGTTTTTCCCCTCTTTTTCTTGTCTCTGTGGGTCCCGTTTCCCCCCACCAGCTCCCCATCCACCACACAGGCCCGTCAGCACCCCAGCTCCCAAAAGACCCTCAGCTCCCCCCCCGCCCGCCCCCCCGCTCCACTGCCTCCACACCAACTGGGCCTTGCCTCGCCACAGTCCTGACATCCTAATGGCTGATGGATGCACCGGGGTCACACTGATGATCTAGAGAAGTCCTTTGGTCCATCATTGAGCCTTTGATCAACATACTTAACCCTTTCTTCCTCAGAACCCCCCTCAGTGGATGAGAATGTGGGGAGATTGAGTTACACAGTGCTGGGGAGCGGGCAGGCTGACATCCCTTTGGTAACACATGTCTTTGTTTAAGGCAAAGCTCTGGCACTGACAGTCCTCTTCCAAGCTCCTCTCCTTCTCTTAATACCCCACCAGAGTTACCAGGGACAAGATCTAGAGAGGAGATCCATGAGAAAACCTGAAGTTTTTTTTTTCTCCAAATGACCTGTCTAGTTGTTCAGTCAACCCAACCTGATATCATGGGAAGGTGTATAAATAGCACAACATTTTAAGGACATTAGGCATTTTGCGTGTCTTTAACGCCACGTCGTTACCGTGAAACAACAAAACCACTTGGTTAGGTTTAGGTAAAACATCATGATTGGGCTTAAAATAAGTACGTAAACTAGGTAAAGTACGTGCGTAAACAACGTAACATAAGTATGGAAAACAGGTCACCAACGTAACTTCAAGATATCTCAACAACACTTTGTGACACGAACACCGGTCTCGAACACCTGTTTCCTGCTTGAAAGTCCTGTTTGTTTGATCTGCCCACCATAAGCAGTCTCTCTCACTTTTTTATTCTACGTCACTAGCTCGGAGCGTAGCATATTCACACGGATGCATTTACATTGCAGTCAGTACAGACTACGTCAAAAGCATGAACGGCGTTGTTATTGCACACGCGGCTTACAAATTAACATTGTCATTCAAACGTCATTTGGTGAGACCAGGCTGGTTAACCATACTGCGATCCATACGGCTTTTCAATCAGGAATGCCTTCCGTGCCGTTCTTTGCTCTTCTTTTAATGAAGAAATACTCTCCAGTACTGATATAACTGATGCTATTGCAGCATATACGCTAACCTCTTCAGGAGCTGCCATTGTTGTTTAGAACGAACAGTCACCACTTTGTGTCGTTATACACGACTAAGCCACGCCCTTAGCTGCCAGTAGCTCCTCACAGGACACTGATTGGTCCATGCTCTGGCTTGCCGGACACAAACGCATTACTTGAAGCCATAGACTGTATATAAGAAGTAGACGTAGTCATTGTGACGTCACCCATTGGTTTGTGGACTGCCGTTTCGAAGCCTTGAGTTTGGCATTTTGGCCGTCGTCATCTTGTTTTTTGCCGTCGCCATCATCAGAGGGTGGAGCTACGTACAACCGAACGCTGAATAAGAAATTTTAAGGCGACCAAGATGTTACAATTAACTTTCAAGAACTAAAAACACACTGAAAGAGTTAAAGTTGTAAGATGAACCCTCGGACTACTCCGTACTACTAGCAACCTGTCAATCACAAGGTAGCCACGCCCTGAAGCATACCCTGCTTTATGGTCTATTTGACTCTAAATGGGACCATAATTTACTAAATGAACATCATGCTGTGTTGAAGAAAACTTGAAACTTGCGACTGAGACCATAAACTCATGTTTACAATGTTTACTGAGGTAATAAATCAAGTGAGAAGTAGGCTCATTTTCTCATTGACTTCTATACAATCAGACTTCTTTATGCAACCAGAGGAGTCGCCCCCTGCTGGCTATTAGAAAGAATGCAAGTTTAAGGCACTTCAGCACTGGCTTCACTTTTCAGACCCTGAGATTGTCCACTGCTTGAAGCCTGACAAGATGGATTTTGTGTGATATGTGATCCCGCGTGATCTTGTGACATCGTGAGAATCCAGCTGGCGTGCAACAAAAAGTTAGCTTAGCTTAGCATAAAGACTGGAAACAGCTAGCCTAGCTCTGTCTGAGGGTAACAAAATCCACCTACTAGCAGCTAGAGCTCTAAAGCTCACTAATTAATCGGCCAGAAGCTTAATAAACATACTGTACTTCCCAAAATGTCGAACTATTATATTAAATGTTGTACAATCTAAGAAAGAAGATACCAGTCATTTTTACCCTGCAAAGGGCTTAAACAATGTATTTCTTATTTTATTTGAATTAACACCAGTCATTTGGAAATTACTTTTACATCTAAAAGCTTTTACAGCTATTAGGCTCCCAATAATCCTTGGGTAATGCATAAGCAGTGCGTTGGTAAGATACAGTTGAAGCATGTTCCATTAGTCAGTTTCAGTCAGCACTGTGAGTAATCGTTTTATTTGCAGTGCAGGTATCAGCTTGTTGAGCAGGAACACAGAAAGCTGCGAGCTACCACAAAGTCATTTAATTCAATAATGCTTCTAAGAAACAGGGTGCAGGTTTTGCTTAAAGCCAGGACTTGGGTGTTTAGAATAATTTACAGTTCATCTGAATAATATTTCCAAACCATTCTGTGAATAACACTTGTTTTTTTAACCAATTAAAGTCTGTGGGTGGGAGATTATAACACGACTATGAAGTGCCACATGTGTTGTAAATCTCATAACAGAGCGAAATGGTTCACTATATGGTGTTAATCAGGTCTTTCTCTTTGAGTTCTGTAAACACAACAAATCAAGTTGATGTTCTCGCATGAGCCTCTATGTGTTGACAGATTTGTAAAGTTTATTCCTTTCTTTGAATTTGCTCAGTGGTGATTTTCATTAGCCATTCATAACACATGAAATGAAATATGGTTTGAAAGAATAGTTGCTCCGTGTGTTTTTTTAGGATCACCTTACCAGTATTCGGATATGTTCTATCAATTAGCGGGCTTGGGCAGAAAGCAGGGGAAAAATTAATGTGTTTCTAATTCTGAGTATCATGGTTTCTGCACGTGGACCTGTATATCATCCTTCCAAAGAAAACTTCTACCCTTACATTTCTCTCTTTTATTGAGCTGAATTGCAATAAAATGTAATCCACAAATACATAAACGCATTAGACCTCATTGGGAAGTGCTATTAGGTCTGTCTTGGAGCGGCAGTAAAAATCCATTTTTAACTCCCGCCAGTTTTCTGGCCTGCGACCTGCTGTTACATCTCTCATCACTTGGGCCATTTAAGAATCCTGGCCCGCTCCATGTGGAGTCAAAGCGATAGTCCTGTCCTGTCATGTCCCAACCGTCTGCTTGGCTCTCTCTCTGGATTTTTCCCATGCGCGCAGGTTGGTGAGGCATCAGCAGCTGTCAGACGGTGGTTGTTGGCAGGGCGTGGTGCCTGACCAGCGGGTCTGACCAGACACTTGTGCTGCTGCTGCGCTGAGCCACGGGAAGAGAGTTGACCCCAGAGCCTGCCTCAGACTGCTGGTTGACGTGCTGTGGTTGTCGGGGTCCATGACAGCACGGAAGAAACTCCACAGTGTGGATGACCTGGACTTCCTGGGTGTGCTTTTGTCGCATATGGATCTCTGACAGAAGATGTCCAGGCTTTCTTTCATCTTTCTTTGATTGAGCTTATAAAAGTTGGCTAAGTAGCTTCACAGCTAAACAAACTGTGATTTGTGACCCACAGTAATCCTGTTCTTGGGTCACATCCCTTCTTTTCTCTTTCCTAAAATATGCCACTTGAAGTTCCCTCAGAGAGATCTTCAGATCTGGCTGAAGAATAAATAGCGAACGCAGCTTGAAGCAGAGTTGCTTTGAGAGGAATATGAGTGATGACTGTCACTATGGCAACCACCTTATGTTTTCAATTTGAAGCTGACATCTCAATAGGTCCTGTTGTGTCCTGATATGTGGTGGATAGTAAATGTTATAAATGTATGAGGTGAGTTATTAGGAAGTCCGTTAATTACAGGGGTGGGACGAGGTATAAATCTTGCAGATTAGAGGCTGGATGGAGAAGCAAAACAATCTGCAAGCTCAACACTTGGTACTTTAGAGGCCCCGCGATGGCAGCGCTGGATAGCCGCAATATAAAGACATGGCATGGAAGACTCAATTATCAGAGTCGAGCTGAGTCTGCATGAAGCTGATGAATGGAGATTCATAAAATAGGTGAAAGAACCAGTGCAGGACATTCCATGTTTTCCATGAGATGTTGAATTATTGCCATACGTATACTGTGTGACCTCAAACCCCAAAAGTTAGCATTTTAATTTAAGGTGCTGATGTAATGGCAAAGGAGCACAAGCCTCCTGTACTAGCCAATGCAATATGTGGCTTACTAAGCCGTGTAAATCACTGCACTAGCTTAACTTTAAGGATAACTAAAGTTCATTACAACTTATTATTCATTCTTATTCTCACAGTTTTACCATGCTCCAAGTTCCTATAGGCCACTTGGTCTGCACAGCATCTCAGTTTTGACTCGTGTTCCTATTAAGTTCAACCTTTTTTTGAAGAACCAATGTATTCACAGGAGGAAGGGGATACTTGAATGAGGGTTTATTTGAACATACAGTAGATTACAACATCATGGTAGGTGGTTTGGATCCAAACCTATGCAGAATCCTCAGCATCTTTTTTTAACACCACATTGTCCTAACCTTTTTTTGGCCATGTGCACTAAAAACTGCATTAAGGCACTATCACCTGTTATAATTAATAAACTGTCTATATTCTAGCACTTTATGGCAGAATAATGGTAAACAACATACTGTAACCTTAGCATAGTCCATCTATAATACGCTAATAACTATAGAGAAACTGTAATATAAACTTAAATAATATCAGAACTTGTGTAATAAGTCATGCCAAAATAAACATGTTTTACCAAATGTAAATATGTGACTAAGTGGCTCTTACAGTTATGATACAGTGACATTGTTCAACATGACAATAAACACAAGCGGTCAGACGACCAGACTGGTTATAAAAAAGCTGACAGTTTAGCCAGGTTATCTATATACCACCTTATTTGGAAACTGAAAATGAGCACACCCAACATGTTGGTAATAATCCCTCATTGCACAAAAACACTAGGGATGCACTGACCAGATCGATATCAGCGCCGATACAGACCTTATTAAGCCGATCAAGTTTTGGCCTTACTGTGACAGATCTGCCTTCAGATTCTTTGTAATTGTCATAGTAAAATGATGTGTTTCCCCTTATCAGTCACATTAATTCTGTCATGACATGCCACAAACTCAGTTTTTAGTGACATGGCGACATCTGGCGTCATGTTACCTCACATAAAAATGATCCCAATGAGTTCCACGGTGCAATGTACACAGATTTTACATTAGGGAAAAAAAGAGCACTGGTATCAGATCGGTACTCAGTAGATATGTTTAGCCAAGAAGTCAGTCTGTAAACTGTGATGGATGTTTACAATAGGAAGAAAAAAGGTAGTCAAACAACACACTTACTATCATTTACAGTTTTTCTTTTCCAAATATTGGCTAACCTGGGGGATGGTTTAAAACCTGTATGATCAACACGTTCTCAATCCCAACTCAATCCACAGACCCATCGGTCGGTATCCGACGCCGAGGCGCACTGACCAAGCGTTGGTATTTGACAAGTTGGGATGATCGTGCAATAGATTTGTGTTTCTTTGTCTCTGTTGGACATCTTTTCAGCGTTATCAGCAATTAAAGCCAGCTGAAATCACATTTAGTCATCCTTTATGTACTCAAAAATAATGTCAACATGTTTTTAGATGTATTATTATTTTTTTTTATTATTATTAGAAGGAAACGGTGAACACAGGACAAGTGATTTACAGAGCAGGTATGTTTGCTGTAAAGTAAAAATACTAATAAAAATAAAATGCAATTCGGTTTCAGTTGGACTTAGACAACGCTATTATTACCAATAGGAATGATGGCCTAAACCATGAAAATAAGACCCATGTTGTGATGAACTGGAATTATCCTTTCGTGCATGTGTATTTGAATATGAGGCAGTTTTCCTTTCCTGCAATTAAGTGATGTGTGGTTATATAGAAAGGTTTGCAGATCTGAAGTGTCCAATGGATCACAACAGAGGTGAAAGAAAGCGAAAGAGGTACACAAACACAAACAAACATTCCTGCTGGGTGAGAGCAGGGGAGCCTGGGTCAGGAGGGAGGCTGACGGCTGGAGCAGGAGAGACAGGTCTAGAGGTTGGAGCATTCATGCACAATGGGCCATGAGAGGCTCCTTTCTCCCCTGTGGCAGGCCCTTTCACAGGTTCCTCCTCCCCAGCCCTGAAAAGGACCCCACATGCGTCCGCGCTGCCCTGTCAGTCCACTTTCCTTTCCCATCATTCCCCAACAGCTGTTTCTGGGTGGCGTTGTGTCATTATTTGTACTCATTTACGGCCCCCTGCCTGTAAAGAGCTTGGCTTTGTTAGGGTTGTTGTGGTAGCTCGCTCACATTTGGTTTCAAATATGTTGCATGTAAGTTATTTGATGGTTTGGCTGTTGACAAGCGCTGGTTAAACTAATTTGGTTGCTCACAAAAAAAAAAAAAAAAGCACAAGCCTCCAATGCGAGTGAACACTTGAGTACATTTTTCAAAAGTGACGTATTTTTTTCAGCGCTGCTGTTTCGACATTGCAGGAATGGTTTCCTTTAACCATAATATAATGTTGCTGGCACAAAACGTTTGAAAGAGATATTTCCTAATTATGACTGGGGAGCATAATCTGTGATCAGATATCAAATGAAACCGACAAGGGCATGTTTTCGTGTGGAGAGCAAAAACTCCGCTCTGCAATTTTGGCGAAGCAATGAGATGTCTCAGACACTCACTGACACTCGCCCTGACTCGAAAAGACAAGGCATCGTCTACCACAGTGGCTCTGACATTCTCTGGGTTTTGGATAAACAGGTGCACCACCGCGACCCTCATGGAAAGAGTCTTATGTCTAGAATCAACCCACTATCACTCCCAATCCACATAAAGACCTTGTGGATTGCGTAAGAGGACAGTGGTGGATATATCACGTGAAGAAGTGATATGGCGTACAGTTATGGTTGTGTGCCAGAAGAGCTATAGGGGAGCCGCGTGTGGTCAAAGTGGTGAAGGGAGGCCTCACAGTGTTGGCAGCCACGTGTGCTGTTCTCCACCAGATGCTACTTCCACTGTCATTTGTTTGAGGTAGTTGCAGATTTAAGGATCTACCTGCTTATATTCTAAACCAGCCCGTGAAATAGTTACGAAATTGAATGTATTTATTTGTGTACATAGACAGGAAACTCACTTTTTTTTTTGTGAAGCCAGCACAAAATAAATTTGCATGTAGTCCACGTAATTATGAACGAGGAAGTATAAATAACGGCGAACGGCGTGTTGCGTGGGTCAAAAAACACAGGACTTTCGCCCAGGAGACCGGCATTCGTGTCCCGTGTGGAACCACAAGTCAAAGTTGCTTTATTTGACACGTAACTTCTGTATTTAAGTTACAGCACCTCCGGAGTTATTTAAACCCAAACCACGATCTTTTCCTAAACCAAACTATAGTTTTGTTGCCAAAACCTAACCAAGTCAATCGATTACTAAACTAAAGCCAAGTTCACACTACACGACATTCAAAGTCGTCAGATCGCTGTACTGTTCACACTACACAACTTGCTGTCTTGTATCAGGAGTCTTTAATCGTCTTTAGTCATTGTGGATTTCAAACTACATGACTGATCGGCGACAGGAGGTCACACACTACAAGATCTTTCACCGGAGGGAATCTCCTATGAGGTCGCCAAACTACATTTAGTTACAAAAACACACGCGAGAAATACAAGGTAAATGACATGATACCATACGAGAGACACATTGCTGATGTTGTTGGCATGTGTTCACAAAAAAGTCTGTTTCCACACTCTTTTTTACTATTTATTCCTCTAGGTGCAACAATAACTTTGGTCCATGTTTCAAATGCAACACATACAGTAAGTTCCTGTTGTTAGAGGTGACTCCTCCTCCCCCAGGTTTCCTCTCAATCCGTGTCTCGCGCTCTCATTGGCTGTAGCTCGAGGCCGGAGTCCTCGGCACGTCCAGATATTTAGCATGTTAGATATCTGGAATATATCTGCAAGGCTTTTGTCGGGGAGCTCCAAAAGCTGTCTGGGAGCAGAAAATCAGGGCTAAAGTCATGTAGTGTGAACTAGGCACAAGTAGTTTTATTTTGAAAAGACTGGAGCGGAAATTGACACGTGCGTCACGTGTTGCTGGTTATTCGTAGGAAAACGCCCAAAAAATAAGTTGTTGGGGAAAGGGAAATTCGTGTTTACACAATTCAAATAGATTAAATTCCGTGACTATTTCACGAACTGCCATGAGACTGTATTGTCTAATCAGACTGCAATATAATGTCAGTACACAGTGTAAATCAGGCTATTTTTTACATAAATTCAACTACGATTTATTTTGATTTTATACTACTAATAATATCAAAAGTCACAACAATCGTGTGTGAGACTAAGGACTTGCATGCATTTTATATTTGAACACTGCTTGTGGTTCATGGAATGCTTTTAGAGGCCGATATAATTAGTCGCTGCGTAAACACGTGGACTTTGTTACAAGGATTTCAGTTATCAAAGCTGTACAGCAGTTTTCTTTCCCACATTTTTCATATTTCCATTGCTTTTGTTGTTGACTTTGTTTCAAGCTGTGTTTTGTGAATGAGGGCTCTGGTATGGCCTCCAGTGCGATCAGTAATCTTAATATTTTGTGACTTACAAGTGTTTTTCATCACAGTGGGAAATGGGCTGTAACATTATAGAGGAAAAAGCTTGGAAGTTGTGCGTTTAGCCATATTTTGGGTGAAAATATGACTGTTTGGAGCCCACTGAGTGTACAGATGGAGAGCGGAGGGTTGGATAATGTTGCAGGAGCGATTTATGAAGTTTGTGTGGACATTTTTCCACAGTGAAAAGTGGTGAGTATTGAAATTCATTGTAGCTGCAGACTGGTCTCTTAAAAATTAATTTCTTATTCATTTCCCATAAAGCAAAACTGCATTGTCAATTACATTTTGGAGGAAACTTATTTTCTTCTGGATACGTTTCTAATCATAGTCCACGGAAGTTTAAACACTGGACTTTCACCCATGAGACCGCTGTTTGTGTCCCGTGTGAAACCAAAAGTAAAATTTTAAGTTATGTCCGCTACTTAAATAACGCAATAAACATACTCATTTCAATCTCAATACAATCTCCCCGGTTTCATTGCTAAAACTGAGTGGAAACAATTATAGAGTTTTAAAAAATCAAAAACAGTCCAAAGTATTTAGGGCGGCCCTTCTGATTGGGGTGGTGACATGCAGAAGTCGTGCGCTTGTAAACACTGTCGTACCAGAAACACATGCACACAACTGTTTTGGCTACAGATGCTCACTGTTGCTGCTGTCCAAAGATTAAATTAATAAAAATAATCTCGGAGCTCTCCTCCCGCCAGTAAACGGCTCCAAAATGTGACTCGCCGTCAATGGTTTTATTCCTACAGAATCTCCGGCTTCCTCCCGGTTCTCCACGGATGACGTCGACCAATAACAACGCGCTATCCTCACGTAGCAAACCTGTACATCCCCACGCATGTAGATAAATGCTTGTGTTTGGCTTAAGGGGTTTAAGAGGTTTGGTAGCGGCTGTTCTCGCCGGCGTTCTAGCAACAATTTTGCATTTTGAAATCCCCAGACATTCGGTAAGCAGAGATCTCAGATTGTCTGGTATGGCGAGACCAGCCTAAACATAACCAAGTGATTTGCTTGTGTTTCTGTTTTGTTTCAATTTACAACTGCAACCGTAATCCGGGAAAAATTACGTTTCCCTCAAAACGTAATTGAGAATGCAGTATATAGTTGTTTGGGAATGTAATTTTGTAGGAGACAGGGTTGACAGGTGAACTCAAACTGGCCATGTGCTGGAAATAAAGACCCATTGATTCTAAATAATTTGCAAAGATCCAAACCAATGGACCGGTATCAATACTCATAAATACTGTTCCAGTGTCTAGTATTTCTGCTATCAGTTACATTAATTCAGTCACAGGCCTCTGACTCAGTTTTTAGTACCTTAACGATGCATGGCCTCATGTTACCTACATTGACGATCCTAATGAATTCAACCCAATAGATATAGAGATTTAAAATTTCTGATAAAGAAAAAACTGTATCGTATCAGTATTTGGTAGGTACCCTGAGCTGAGGTATCTGATGCAGTATTGGGAAAGAAAAACAAATTATGGAGCTGTTTCTTCAGTAACAAACACTATTCAGGCATCACACCAACAGATCATTACCATGGTGATGGCTCATTCATTCAAGTAGCAGCTGACAACTCCAACAAAAATACCTCCCAAGCTTCCTTTCCATCATTGTAATAGGAAGGTCATGGCTAATGGTGGAATCGGGGCCATAGGATTTCCCTGCCTGTGTACGTAAGTGGCCATGCCAGTCATGAGGCTTGGGTCACAACAGCCATTCTAATCAGCGGTCACCATGGTCCAGTTGTTAATGATTGAGTGTGTTCCTTGTGCTGACACTAAGTGGTGAGTCAGGTCAAACGGCCATTCAGAGGAATTCCATCTCGGACATTCCAACGCCGCCGTTCCCTCAGGTTCACATCACGGAGGGTGCGAGGGAAAAAAGGTCGAACAATGTGATCTGGAATCTGGGAGGGAGTCCGCCGCCGCCGCTTTTTCACAGCTCCTGAGATATGAGTTAAACATGCGGAATGTTAATCTGTCAATGTGTGGTCATGGTACGTTTTTGTAAGCGGTTGTGATTTGAATCACGAGGCCCTGCGGTTGTGCCCAGGCCCTCTCTGCCTATCAGGCGCGATTAGAAGTAACCAGTTCTGACACCCTGATGGCCATGAGAGACATCCCTCGCCCGCCAACAAAGCCACATGTCACACACGGCCATCTTGTTTTCTCCCAGCAGGCCTCTGGAATGTAGTTCATCCCCTCAGCCTCCTCAATAAGGCCATTCTCCAAATTCAGGGTTGGCGGCTATTGAATCTTAACTCTTCAGGGGGATGCAAAATAGCTCTCAGCATGTGAAACTATGTAGAACGAATGCATTTTAGCACCCTTTATATACACTCAATGGACTGTCTTCATTGACACGGGCATTCTGAAGCCTGTCTTGGTAAACTTGTCTCCAAAATGAAACGGTGAAACAGCAGGGAAGACATCATCAACTCAAGCTCTAGCAATGCTAACGATACTCCCGCACTGGAAACATTAATCTCCGGATTTTAAAAGTGCACAAAAACATTTGACGTTGTTTGAAAATGTTTGCGAAAAAGTGCATATGAGACCCCGAACCCTGAGTGTACCAGTCATAACCTTCTTTGGTTTCTCGTTTGAAGGAAGTGAAAAATGCATTTTTTAATCTCAGTATGCAGGGATAGATCCATGCCATGTTGGAAAAACATTTGCACCACAGCTCTGGTTTGTGGCTGGCTATTGTACAGGGAGTGGTATTTCACTTATGAAGTGATTCCGTTACAGCTGTCCCCTCAACCATCCCCCCTCTGCACGCACTCACTTACTCCCATTCAACCACACACACACACACACACACACACACACACACACACACACAGAACCATTTAAACACAGTTCTCCATAAACACGTACAAATCAGTTCCAACGGGTGCTCCAGCAAAACTCAGACATGGACCCAGACCCACAGCACTCAAAAACAGGTTATTTTAGAAATGACATGATATGCCAAGTTGCACATCTGCAGTTGGATCCTGCCAAGCTGCCATGTGAAACGCGATCTAACCCTGGTCCGCCTGATTCCAATGAATGACATCCTTACGCCCCTATCTGTTGAATAATGCATTTCCCTTAAGTCCTCATATAGGGGGGCTCTCTGGCTGGTTGGGGGGGGAAACAAATCTTGAAAGGATTATTGTATTTACTTTCTTTGGCGAGGCTCGGAATTGGTATGGGAGGTAGTTGTGGCTTTTGTGGTCACGTGTTTATTGTTTATGCTTTGTATTTATCCTTAATTAATGCCGCGCTGATGAGTGCTGTCACAGACACCAGCGAACAACGGTCGGGTCTCACGCAATGTGCGGATGATTTCCTCCCCACATTCAAGGCCTTGGAGAGGAGCAGAACGCTTCCTCCGGCTTGTCTCTTTGAGCCGGAGCAGGAAGACAGATGCTCTAGAAAAACACACACCAAACCAGAGGCTGTCAATCTGCGTTCCCGCTACTCCTCAAGTGCACGTCTTTTTTGGAAGCTCCTCTTCTTGTTTTCAGCGTGCGCTTCGGAGCGAAAAGGAAGTTCAAAGACGTGTTTTTCGGCATCACAATAGTGATCGCACACGTTTCCCCCAGATGAAGGCTCGTGATCCAGATGCAGATCAGTCACAGGGGTCACTGCGAGGTCTCTCTGACCCTCCCTCCATGTGGCTACTCCATCCAACCAATCTCTGTCATAGGATTATTGTTTTGAAATGATCTGCTCTCTGACAAATGATGTGTGACCAATTTTATAATAATGCAACTCGTCTTTCCCTGAGAAATGGAATCCTGAGATTTCCTACAGTTGGAAGTTGAATGAAGACGCTGTGTGCGATCCGCTGTGCTTAGATGACCTATTGAATATTAACGTGTATACATGTTATATAGTGCCGGGGTTGGGGAAAAATAGGCTGGCCCTCACAAGACTGGCCCACCGGTAAAATTCCCGAACTTCCCAATGGTCAGTTCGCGCCTGTCTCAAACTGACAATTTAAATAAATAAATTGTTCCCTTTCACACAACACATAGTTATTTGATCCATTTTAAATATAGAAATGATCAGGGCCGGCTTAAGGCATAGACCATATAGGTGGTCGCCTAGGGCGCCACCTTTTGGGGGGCGCTGGTCAACTCGGTCTCACGGGAATGCGTATAAATAGCACGACATTACACGGACATTCCGCAGGTCAACAACTTGACACCTTTGTCTAGGCAGGTTTGGGAAAAACATCATGGTTGGGCTTGAAATAAGTGTAGAACACATACAGAAACAATGCAACATAACTATGGAAAACACGTCACAAAAAAAAGTGACAAATGTCACTAACGTAACTTACAAATCAAAACATTGGTCTCGAACACTGGTCTCCTGGTTAAAAGTTGTGTTTGTTGGACCCATCCATCCCCCCACTATTTTTTAGCGCATCATATTTATGTGGATGCGTTTACATTGCAGTCAGTACAGACTACATGCCGTACAAATGACATAACAAAACCAAGAAAAGCGTTCCTATTGCACGCTAAATGCCTTGCACAGTATCGTGACATTTATTCGCCTTTTCGTGCGAACGGGCTGAATATAATGCACCAGCTAACAAGAAGTCTGACAACGAATGTTAGCAACAGACAAAACAGAATCACTCCTTGCATAACGTTAAAGGGTTTATTGGCATAGACGATTACTATAGGAAACAATATGGTAAATAGTCAGCCTATTTAACTACAGCTATCTCCATAAAGCCCAGTACTGTGTACAGCCCTGTGTAATGCACATTTGATTCCCAGTCTTTGTTTCCTCCAGGATTTTCCGGAATAAGAGCTCTTCTATATAGTTTACAATAAAGACGTTAAAGACCCGTTTGGCTTGCTAACTCAAGCATGGGGGGACTGTTTTCTGGAGATGTTGACTCACCCTAAATATACTCTCATCTATTTTGGTTGAAGCGCTCAACATGTCACGGCTGCTCTCCGCTATAGGGGAAAACACGGCTACGCTTCATTTTTGCCAGGGGTCAGGATCTCCCCGAGGGAGAGAGCGGACGGCTTTCTCAGCCCGCCGTATCAGCGGGGCCATCCCGACACGTATAATCTGTAATGCACAGCTGCCTTTTTACTACATACTACTGTTCTACCACTGAGGCCTGACAGTGCCAAGGCCTTGCGGTGGCTTGGGCGGTGCAGGACTCAGAAGTTTGTTTTTGTCTCGGAAGGCTCCAAAATCATATCTCACCACCTGAGCGCCTGGCTCGGCGATTCAGTAGTGTGCGGTGGGAGAGTCGAGGAAAGAGGGTGGATCACTTCACTTTGGATTACATGGATGTTTCACATGTATTTTGTCGCATGATGATATGATGAGTTTTGAGCACGATCTCAAAATCAACTGCTGTAATGTATTCTGATCTAATCCGATCTTTTAAAGTTTACTGTATGTCAAAGCCAATCATATACCTCAGACGGATTTTGAGAGAAACAAAGAAAGAAAGCAGATGTTAAAGACATAACATTCATAAAATCATACGAGAGAACACACACAAAGTAAAAACATCATTCAAACACAGTTAGGACTCAAAACTGGCAACAAAAGCACAACATCCAGACTCAGCAGTATAATCTGTCATCTATTCTTAATCCGTTGAGACATCCGAGCATCTATCACTGTATATCTGTGGATTTATTTGCTTAATTGAAGTCTACTTTAAGGAGGGATTGGACCTTTGCTGGGCCATGTTGACAGACCGAGCCTTTATTGACACGTAGTGAGAGACAGAGCCTGGAAACCAAGCAGGTCTACCTCAGACCAGACCAGCCAGGGCAAACCAGGCCAAAGTAGGCCAGGCTTGAGCCAATCTGAGGTGAAAAAACAAACAAACAGTAGCTCAAATTGTTGGCCCAAATGCTAAGCTTCAATGTGGTAATTAAAAGTCAACTTTCATCCCTCTACATATTTATGCAGCGTGCTTTCCTTAAGAAACTCAATGAATGCATATAGCTGCAGCATGTTGACGAGACAATAAACCCGTTTTTATTTGCATGAGGAGGAAAGTGCATCTTTCATCACTTCTTCCACAGTGCCCAAGGCTGCTTCCTTCTCCGCGGTGCGGCCAGCACCCATCCAGCCACACAGGAAGCATCTTCCACTGCTCCCCCTCTTCCTCCCTTTCCCTCCTTTCTCTCTCGGTCTCCTCCTCACTCGCCCATGGTGGAAACTATTAACAGGGCAGGGTTCCATGGAGCAGTGTGGCGAGGTTATCGTTCACACAGCTTTCCCTCTCCCTTTCCTTCTGTCTGTCTCGCTCTCTCAGTACAGCAATCCTCAACACACAAGCCCAATATAGCGGGGGAGACTCGCTGCCCTCTGTTTTTAAACCTCCACAGCCGCAGGGTAACGATTTTTCCTGATACGCGCGCGGTGAAAATGCGTAAGACTTGACCTTTTTTTCATGGGCCTCGGTGTGTCACAGGCAGGGGTGACATGGGAAGGAAAATGTGATGGCCGGCTGACTGCAAAACAGTTTTGGGAAGTGTCAACAGTAGAGTAACGTAAAGATGTGAACAGGCAGCTCAGAGTTTAAAGGAATAGTTCAACCCTTTTGGGAAATATGCATGTTTCTTTTTTTCTGAGAGAGAGTAGAGTAATTTTTAAGGTTTTTATGTATATTTTTAACGTATGCATAACAATGCCAGAAAATAAAAAAAAGATTTTTCACGCTGGAGTGATGTAGAACATGGCATATAAAAAAAATAGTAATTGTAATTCATATATATCCCATGAAATCAATCTGTATGTCCTCCACGTAATCGTGAACCAGGAAGTATAAAGAGCGACAAACACCGTATAGAGAGGAGGTCGGGGTGGATGGGTGGGTCAAAAAACATTGGATTTTCACCCAGGAGAACGGTGTTCATATTCCATGTGAAACCAGAAGTCAACATTGATTTTTTATTTTTCACGCAACTTCTGTACTTAACTTACGCCACTTCCGTAGTTATTATAACACAAGCGTTGATTTATTTGTCACATAACTTCAGTACTTGTGTTTCGCCACTTCCATGGTTATTTTAATCCAAGCATTGACTTGTTTGTCATGTAACTTCCGTACTAAAGTTACGTCACTTCCGTAGTTATTTTAACCAAAAAACGTTTGCTTATTTGTCTCTTAACTTCCGTACTTAACTTACGCCACTTCTGGAGTTATTTTAACCCAAATGTTGACTTATTTGTCACATAACTTCAGTACTGAAGTTATGCCACGTCTGGAGTTATTTTAAGCCAAACGTTGATTTATTTGTCACATAACTTGCATATTTAAGTTAGGGCACTTCTGTAGCTATTTTCACCGAAACCACAATCTTTTCTTAACAAGGCGCTCCATGCTTCCTCTACTCTAAACAAAGCATTTATGTCATGCTGCCCCCTCACCTTACATGCCTCCAGTCAGGTTGGTTTGGGGAATCAGAAAAACTAAATATCAATAATAAGGGTTTAGAGTTGTACAAGGGCTCAAGGGCCCCCATCTAGGGCAGCAAGTTGCTTGTCATCTCCCTATCTCCATTGCAACTGATAAAAACCCCACGGGACACACATGGATCAGTATTTCCCAATATGTTGCACTATTCCTTCAACGGACTGAGTGTGTGCATTATACACATGCAAATAATGCATATGTGTGTGCAAGAGGCTTTATTCATCTGTGTATATTTCCATCCAACCCACACAACTTGAAATCCAGTCTCCCTGATTGTAATGTACCTGCTCACATACTGTGTACTGTAGTGCGGTCTGTCCTCTCACTTCTAATCTCTCAGCCAGCCTCATCATCCTCCTTTCCTCCTCCTCCTCCTCCTCCTCCTCCCAGGCTGCTGAAAAGCTGTCATTGATGAGAACACTGTGAGGGGGTGAGAGGTGCTCGGGCCCCATGGGCTCGTGTAGCAGCTCCACTGAAAGACTCCCATTTAAACACACACACCTGTTAACAAACAGCAACAATGGGCTGCATGGCTGCCAGCTCAGTGAGTTCCATACCCTGACCCCACTCCCACCCCTCGGCCCCCTGGCGGATATTAAAGAGCCTCTATTTACCCATACTGGCACACAGCTCGCAGGCCCCACAGAGGCTGGCCTGCCCAGGGTGTCCTCAATCCACCATTGTCCGGTGATGGAGGACTAGGCGGACGGATGGCGAGGAATGCTGAGATAAAATGTATGGGTGTTTTATTTTACTGTCAGAAAATGTTGAAGAAAAAAACATGAATTGAGCTAAATGTCTCCATAGAAACTTGTGGTATATTGAATGATTTGTGTTCCTTTGACTCCTCAGTTGTGGATGATGTCTAAACCGTATCATATCTGTCTTGAACATGCTGACATTTTGTAAGATGTGTTGACATTTTGTTAAGTGCACTTTGGATTCTAAACAGGGGGTGTCAGAAAAGAGACCACATGCATAACTAGCTGGTGGCTGCCAAAAGTTCATGGCAATGTCGCTTTTTTGATATTTCTATCATTCAGAATTCACCAAGCTTTGGCTTATTCACCCACTAATAAGGAACAGGAGCTAAGAAATGAGACTCTTCAGGAGTAGTGTGACAATTAAAATGCTGAAAAAGAACAATGGATCTAGGCCGATATATTTAGAGAGAGAGTGGCTGATGAGGGAATAAGGTGCAGGTGAGGTGATGGGCAGGGAGTCTCAGGTGAGGGGAATGATGTGATTGCAGGGCAGGTGGGAGTGGTCGGATCTTAATGACATGAGAGTTAGTGATATGGCAGGTAAACATGGAGAAAAACAAAGATGTTTTATATCAGGCTGGATTTGTGACACTTTAGTGCATAAAGTCTGAGTGTGTTTTGTTATATTCCTTTTGTGCTATTTTCAACAAGTCCTCCAAATTAAATGACAAAATAGGTTAATTTGTCTTTGCCTTCCAAAAGAGTGCCTCTATTCTCCGGTTAACATCCTTCCAAAACCTTCCTTCCAACCATTACAAAAAGGTCATATGCAAAATACAAAGGTTCAAATGACTGTTCTCTGATCTGCCACCACTAAAACATCCACCCTGACCACCTCCACAAAATGTTTTGCAGTTTTATGCCGATGTCACATCACATTCTCACAACCACAAAATATACAGTATACAATTCATTTTAGGCATTTTAATATAAGACCAATGTGGTTGTTTTTCTGGTGTTTCACTATTTTAATCACAACTTGTTAAATCTCTTACTCTTACCATTATTTATAATTCTGCTAGGGCTGCAACTAATAACTTAATTTTTTTAATAATCGATTAAGTTCTGATGAACTGTATGTGCTTATGACCCCTTTTCACAGGTTATGGCCTTAGTTAGAATGAGTATTTCTTTATATATTGTTTAATTTGAAGGATTTTGTGGGCGTAAACAAGTGACTAACTCTTAATTTATGAGAAAGCTAAATATTACATCAAATTATTATATAAAATTACAAAACAAAACAGAAATATTTATTTCTCCTTTTCCCATCCCTTTGATACATTTTTGGCCCCTCAGGGCGCTTTCACAAGCCAACATTTAGTTTAATCAAACTCTGGTGCGGTTTGTTTGGGCAATTGTGAATGCAGTAATCGTACTCTGGTGTGGACCAAAACAACCAAGCGAACCAAAACCCAGGCTGACTGTGTGGGCATGTGTTGAAATGGACACAGGTAACGACAGGTTAACATGAGTGGGAGAGGACGGAGAAAGGATTTGTGCGCTCAGTAGATCAGTGCCGAGTCAAAGTGAAAAAACGGTGACAGCAATATTTCAAAGTCTGCGATTCAAAGTGGCAGCTCTCGAGATGAAAAAGATAAATTCGCTCCTTCGTACACGCCCCTCAGCAAGTTATTTTCTTTATTTGGTCCGCTTTAATTTGTGCACTGTGAAACCGAACCGACTAAATGAAAAAAAAACCAAAAGTATCAACTTCACTCTGATTCGGACTAACCAAACGGACTATGGCTTGTGAAAGCGCCCTTAGATTCACTTAGGGACCCACTGGGAGGTCCCGATCCCCAGGTTGGGAACCACTAGCTATAACAATCAACAATATGCCTGTTTTCACCTATTTTACGATGATGTAAAACAGATAAAAGCTGGATAATTGACTTGAACGATTAACTGATTATCTGCTGAAATTTGCTAACTATTCCACAATAGTGATAATCCAATCAGTTGATCCCATCCATAAGAACTCAACTGACCTTTCTAATAAGTCCTTTAATATGTTGTTGAGGATAAAGAAATATGCCACTATTGAGACTAAAAGTGTTTTGCAGCGTGAACAACCTTAGACGTAAAGCCAGCGGGGACCAGCCACCGCTGATGGCCACCATTCTTCAGATGGGGCCGCTCTCCAGTTCGGCTGTGACCACTCCTTTTGTGTTCGCTGAGGGGGGCCAGCCATTCAACCCTACGGGACGGATAATAGCCTCGCCGGCCTGCTCCCCCTCCACCGCTCCATCCTCCCATAAAATTCCCCACTTTAATTGCGTTCCCTGGAAGCCAGTAGGAGAAGAAGAGGAAGAACTTAGAGGGAGGAGGGAAAAGAAAGAACTCTATAGTGGGGAACCTGTATTCATCCCTGGCCTATGCATTGCAAACAACAAACTGCGAACCACAGTCTAGGAAGAAAGAGGCACAACGGTCAAAAGCAGTGGAGGACTGGCCCACCAGTCTCCAATTCAGCGGGCCCTGGCTTCTTTAATAACTGATCGAGTTCACAATTAAACCCTGCTCGCTGGTAATACAAGTCTCCTTAGAGGCTCAATTGCCATTGGTGGGAGACAGGGCCACTGTTGTGTCCCGGGGATTAAAGCAGGCAGGGGGAATCAAAAGCCATTTTACAATACAGTAATCAGCATGTTTTCCCTCTGAAAGGCCCTCTGCTCCCCCATTTAGAAAACACAGAGCATTACCTCCTTTCTGCTCTCTACAAAACCCATTCAGCCACCCGCTTTATTATATGGATTAATCCTATGTGTTGTTGGGAGCCCTGGGGCTCTGTGAAGCAGGGGGGGTGGAGGTGAAGAAGTGTCCACTCCAGACAGGTTGGTGAGGCAGGGAAACCCATGACCTGGCCAAGGACACATTCCCCAGCTTTCCCCCTTTTTACCCAACCTGCAATTTGAGTGCAGATGATCCTCAGCATGGAAAGTTGTCGACTCTCAATTGGATGGTAGAAGTAAAAACAAAATACTGAAGGCCAATGTGACAATGATAGAAGATATATTGAGACAAGGTTCGTTGTTTGGATTCCTCCACAATGAACAATCCAGGAATTCAGGATTGACATTCACAGTGAAATTTAATCAATGAAAACTTATTTCGTAGAGCAAGTGAAGAAAAATTAGCAACACAAACAACAACAACAACAACAAAAACAATACCCATGACCAAATTCGTTTCAGGTAAGGTTGACTGTAAAAAAGTTAACTTAAAAATACTTTCATTGATTAAAAATCAATCACAAATGTCCAAATTTTCCCAATAATTCACATGCAGGTTGAAATAGGCATACAAGGAGCTGCCGTGGGCTCTGATTGGGCTGCAGGAGTACTTAAGAAAGTTATAAGAGACTTTTTTGTGATATTGGTTTGCTGATGACAACTATCACTTTTGTAAGATGCACAGAGGCAGAACACCAGTTTTGTGTGTTGATATTGAGAAAGAAAGTAAATGCTTTAGGTCACCTTGCACGATAGCTGGATTCTCTCAATTTTTTTTTTTTTACCTTTATTTATTCAGCGGGAGGTTCACTGAGAGCAATGCTCTCTTTTTCAGGAACGCCCTGATCACATTCACACAGTTACACCTTCACACCTGGAAGCTGCTCAGTACAACCACAGTCTGATCTGCTGGCCACTGAGCAGCTCCACTGGAGAAGTTGGGGTTAAGTGCCTTGCTCAAGAGCACCTCAGTGGTGGTAATGAGGGATGCGCAAACGCTGCTTTTCACTTTCCCCACCCAGATTTATCCTGCCGGTCCGGGGGATTGAACCGGCGACCTTCCGGTCTCAAGCTCGCTTCTCTAACCTTTAGGCCACCACTGCATCTCAATGTCACGAGATCACGCGCGAATCGGGGTATCAAACGTCACACGAAAATTCCATCTTGTCAGGCTTCAAGTAATGCCTTTGTGTCCGGCTCGCCAGATCACGGACCAATCAGCATCCCATGAGGAGCTATTGGCAGCTACGGGCATGGTTTAGGTGTGTGAGACGACACGGAGAGGCAACTGTTCGTTCTAAACAACAATGGCGGCTCCTGAAGAGGTTAGCATAGCTGCTGCAATAGCATCAGTTATATCAGAGTATTCCTTCATTGAAAGAAGAGCAAAGTACGGCACAGAAGGCAATGTTTTTGCCTTAGTTATTAAAAAATGTATGTTTTTCCACTGGATATGCTGCATTTTAATTGTGAGTGCCAGTCCTCTTTATTTAATTATTTAATTTATGTGGTGTAATGACGTGCAATTGTGTATGGCTGGTATTAATTATTTTGTTCTCGTTTTCTCTAATATCATTAACTGTATTTCATGCACTAAAAGCAGATGTAGCCCAAACTGTGTCATCAGCCACATTAATTTTGCCTGATGATTGAGGGTAATGGTTAAAGGTAGAATTGGAAGAGCATGTTGTCTTTGTTATAAACACAATGACTGAATTATGAAATACAACCAGAGCTTAGTCAGCTAAACACCAACTTGATTAAATCAAAATGTCCTAAAATAGGACCCGAAGTCACATTAGCAGTGTTTCCATTCCTTCATATTTTTATGCACATTTTGAAGTTTCGCATTAGAAAAGCTGTACGGAAACAACCAAATTTGATAAAACTTCCTTACCTTCTGTTGCTTGAGGTGGTTTTTGCCTTTGTCGAAAAAGAGTTGATGCACTAAATGGACCTTTGCAGAATAAAATCTGATGTAGCGAACATTTAACTCACATGACTGATCAGCTGTTTCAGCTGTTGGTGTCTTCTCGGATATTCCCATAATGCACGGATGCTTGTCTTCGTTTCCGGACACCATGAAACATGACCAATACTAGCTGACATGAAGGAACAATTAAAAGTTGCCCAATTCAAACAAATTCCTAAAGACCTCTCTCCATTTCTCTCTTGTAGATGGTTAGATGACCAAGGTGCCTTGTTTTGTTTCCAGTTCACAACCTCTACTTCTTCTTCTGCTCTGTTTACTGGCTGATTACAGCCTCATGTAGCCTATAGCGCCAACTTCTGACCAAACTACGCTGCAGCCGAGTTTATTTGCTCCAAACCAGTTGATGGAAATGCGCCTAGTTCTAGTGATTTCAAAGGTTTGTGTGTAAAATTTGCTTGACAATTGAATGGAAACACGACTACTGTGGTAAAACAATAAGTCTAGACAAAATCCAAATATGGGTGTCAAAATTAACAGTGCAGCTGGATGACAAATTATGATACTTATTCAAGTGAAAGGTATTTACAAGCCTCAGTCATGACAATTGATATGGTGTAATATGAAATTTATTATCAGGCATTGCATGATGTGGGAACAAAGACTCAACATCAAAAAAAGTCATTTTTATGGTCAAAACTGTTGACTGATGTAGAAACTCCATGCAGTCTAAAACAAGAAACATCTGGAGGAGAAGGGAAGTAGACAGATGTGTTGCAGCAGTGAAACAACAATGCCATTTTTTCTTAATAATGCTATCAAAGGATCCATTATATGGCCTGTTTTTCGGTTGTGTCTGGGCATAATGCATTGTGAAAGGCGAGATCCATGTCTTACAATGGGGAGAGGAAGTATTCGATGTCGCTCTCCTTCAGCTTCCCGATCAAAACCGCATACATCTGATTCAGTTTATCCTGCGTCATCCGCAGCCATTCACTTCATTGATCTCCACGAGAAAAAAAAAACCTGATGCATGTCAAGGACTTCACGTTCTTGACTGCGATGCAAATCAAGAAACACAAGCGTTGATTGTTAGAGATGGGGTGTTTGCAAGTGCACACCAAGGATGGAAAAGTCTTTAAGTGACAAACAAGCTCACATCTGTCAGCTGAAACTCTGCTGTTCTCAGTCACTAATGTGATGTTACAGCGCTGAACTTTTGTTAGCATAATGGTCCTTAACTTAATAGTCCACATCTGCAAAGTACTGGACAGCTTCCATGTACAGTACGAGTGTAAGGCAGGGGATGTGCAAACATTTCTTTTTAAGAAGAATTTATTGTAACTTCACAGAACTCAGTCCCCAACAATACATGCATGCGCAATACTCACAAGTATGTTGCTTTGAGCTGCTCTGTTTGATAATCAAAGTTTTTAAAATTTGTATTGGTTTAAAGGTTCAATCAGCGATCAGGAAAAGTGGCTCCAAAACAAAAAGTGAAAAAACAAAATTGGATTTTGCCATCATTTCAACCAATCCTGTCTCCTACAAAATTACATTCCCATACAACTAAACTGCATTCTCAATTACATTACGAGGGAAATGTTTTCCTGGATCTCCCGGATTACGCTTGCAGTTTTAAACACGTGATTAATGTTGTAAATTGAAACAAAACAAAACAAAAATGCAACAAAAGTACTTGGTTGTGTTTAGGCAACAAAAGTATCACTAGCACTAGCTGAGTCAACATTAGCTGTGCTAACTTTACAAATAACCGAAAGGGTTAGTTTAAATTTTTGTGGGGTTGTACTCCCTTGTTCTGCGAGGTAAAATTACTGTTTTTGTGAATGGAGTCTGGTGGCTTTGACGAAACGGCTTCTGTTCCCCGTCGGATTGGGAAAATAGCATTTTGACGTTAAAACATACATACTGCGACCAAAATTTGAATGTTCAGATATGAATAGATGAGGAACACCACTGGGAAGCTCACAGGACACGAACAACGATTTTGGAAACCGAAAGTCCTGCATTTGTTACCCATCTATCCATCCCGATCTCCTCCCTACATGGACTTCTGCAGACTATGATGTGATATGTAAAAAACAAACGTAGTCCGGGAGAAAATAAGTTTCCCTCGAAACATAATTGACAATGTGTTTTGTTTAATGAGAACGTGATTTTTAGGAGACCAGGCTGTTTCAACCAACAATATTGGACGATTCAGCCATTTTGATTCTTATGTTCACTAACAATGTTTTATTTATCTCTTTCTATATCTGCTTATGGCAACTGCAAAATGGTTAAGGTTAGGGAAATGGTAATGGCAAATAACTTGATTAACGTAACTAAAACACTCAAAGTTAGGGAGAGATGGTGGTTATGGTTAATAAATAGGTGAACATTAGTTGCAGGTCTGTGACAGTCTTCTTCATGAAAGTTGGACGTGCTGCACACCCACAGCCATCCACCACTATGACTTATTAACGAAAGCCGATGATCTCTTGCCACAACTATTGTGCTGTTTCACACTATATTACATTAGACTAGCTTTCTCACATAATGCATCAAGGTCAAATCTTGTGCAACTGCTTCTGGTCTGCATCTATTTTGTCACATTGTGTTAAAAGCACTGACCAGGGCACTGAAGGAGTAAAGCTGTACGCACTGATACTAATTCTCATACATACACTAATGCTTTACGCACTAATCGGCACCATTGGAGGCCATTATCAGTGTGTTGAAACAGCCCATTAAAGGCATCGCCATGACATCAGTCTCACCCACCCACCACATCTCTGCATGTTATCTTCTGCATCTTAAAACATCACTTTGCAGAAAAGAGAATGCAGCACGGTAAAGTACGAATCCATCCGACGCGTGGGCAGAATGGCCTAAAACAAACTTTTATCAATTAGAAGACGCTCCCCCACATTCCTAACCAGCCACCCAACTGCTTTCTGTACAGGCCTGTTGCAACAACCGTAGTCGTGGCCTCTGTGTTTAAATACGAGATGAAAAATTCCAAGGAATAAAATGCAGGTCTTCTTCAAGTGCTTTTAGGGAACGGGGAAGATGACATAAGACGGTGCTGTGTCTCCAGGCCTGTTCGGTGTGTGGCACACCGTGTATCATGACAGATTGTTACTTCAGACATCTCATGTCTCTCTTTTGAGGTTGTTTCTTTCATAAGGAAGGTAGTGGTAAATTATTGGGGGGCTAAGAGCATGCTGTTCGAAAAAGAGAGAAAAAGGGATGGAGAGAGATGGTCAGAGGGGAGATGGAAAGAGATGGAGAATGGGAGGGATGGAGGGAATAAGGAGGAGAGGAAGAGACAGATCTCCAGTGCGTTTGGCAGCTTTCCACAGAAACCATTAAACATGATGTGCATGATCATGTTTGTGTGTGTGTGTGCGTATGCAGGTGTATTTGTATGTGTTTGTGTGCTCTGCTCTTCTCTCTCCCAGGTAACCACTCAGTATGCCTGGCTGGAGGTACAAGAAAGTGGTAGCTGGGTCTCGTAAGTCTTTCTCCCTCGGGGCCAGTTTGCTCAGTACTGTATACCTGAAGACGTCAGCACTGACATCCATATCTGCTTTTAACGGTGACACAACAGACTTGTCCACCATGGATATTTCTTTGGTATTTTTATGTAAAAGCCTTAATGAGAAAGTTGATGAAATCCTAATATGATAAGAAAGAATAAAGCATATGTACAGAAGATGCCGACAAAATGCACTCTGCAATTTCTGTAATTAGGCTCCATGACAGGTTAGATGAGTAATGGAGGATGAATCTAGCTGCAGTAAGATCCATTTAGCTGGTTTAGACCATTTGCCCAAAACTGGTGTCTCCCTTTTGTACAGTGTCATTCAATGAAAATTGCATGGTGTGCACGTTTGTTGGCAGTTTGAGAACCAGAAATCTTCTCACGTTTGCTCCTACTTCTCTACATGCATACAAGCTACATCGACGGCAGACGGCTGCCCCACACTAATTGATTACGGTAGATAAATCAACTGGCAAGTTTATCTATGCCAGCTGATAAGACTGTTGTCATGCTATTAAATAGGCGTTATCAGTCGCTATAAGCACCATATATGTGGGTCAATAGGGGCCTACTACACCCAATATTAGGATTTATTATCTATTCACATGGTAGATCACCAAAAGAAGGTATAAAAGAACACAACAGCAACCCTACCTAGTAATTATACCAGGAGCAGAAGCAGAAGTCAGGCGTTGTAGTATAGACAGCATGAAACTCTGTATAGGGTGTAGGATGGAGATAATGGATGTGACACCAAACACAGGGTTTTCACCCAGGAGACTAGGGTTTGCATTACAATGTGTCTTTGTGTTTAGTGTTAAGTTTTGCTTTCACTTTTGAAACATAGTTATTTTAAGCCAAAACACAATGTTTTTCCCTAAACTTAACTAAAGGTTTTTGTTGCCTGAACCTAAAAAAGTGTTTTTGTGTTCAAAATGTAACCTTTAATTCAGTTTAACAAAGTGTTAGAACATGTTGCTTTTAAGTTTCGCTTTCACTTTATCATAGTAGGCTTAGTAGGCCCCTAATGACCCACATTTATGGTGCTTATAGCGACCGATAACGCCTATTTAATGGCCTGATAACAAATCGGGTGCCTATGCAGTTCACTACAAGAGCGAGAGGGATTATACTTCTTGTATCAGTCAATGTCATTCTCGCCACAGTCCACCTTTCCCAACTATGTACAGAGGTGGAGAGTATGACCAATAGCCATAATGAACAAACATGTGAGAATATGATTCAGGTTGACAAATAGCCTACTGGAATTTTCCCTTTAAGGAAAAATATCCACAAGAAAATCTGTTTTTGGGGTTATCTCAGCTCGAAAACATACAAATGAAATGAGTTAAAGTAGCCGGTTGTGTGTTGCTGTTCAAGTGCAGACATGTCATGAATGCTGATACAGTCCTCAGCCAAAGCACCAGTTAGACTAAGGACTGTGTGATTAATATTCCGTGGCTTCACTTGTTAGCATGCATCATCTGGTCCTTACTCACTCTCATACAAACACACAGACACACACACTCATGCCCAGACCCACACTAACTATCCTCCCACTCTGCTGCATGGCCTCAAGTGCTGAAGGGAGATTAGACGCTGGGAGAGCCAACGCTCCCCATTACTCTCTTGTTCAGTGGCCCAAAGGTGAAATGAAAAATAGCCCTGTGGTCCTAATCCTGAAGACACTCAACACACTCATATTGTCCTCCCAGGGTGCACTTCTTTTGGCTTCCAGCGCTGCCATGGCGACCGGAGGGCTATAAAACCATTAGTGGATTTGTTGTGAAAGCAGCGCGGACGCACGCATCAGAAATACAGCGCACACACAATTTATAACCACAACTAGACAAACATGTGGTCCCCTCTTGAACTCGCCTTATGTTTTGCCCTGATTACAATGATCACTCTTCTTTTAACATGTGCTGTCAAGATGAAAACATATGAGTTTAGTGCAAGAAAAACAGCGCGAGGTGAAGTGAAAATCCCCTCGATATGGGATCCCAACGATGAGTGGTGCTAGAAACCAGGCTCATTGCCAAGAAACCATTACTAATCCCTCAGGGCTGTTAGAGCAGGGAGTGTGTGTGCATGTAGTATCATCCAGCATGCATGTGACTATGTAAGTGCGTGTGTTTCCCAGCTCAGTGTTTTCCCCCCATGACCACCCTCACATCTAAAAGAGTCACAGCATCTAGTTAAACATTACAAGAACGCTGAAGGAGCTTCAAACACCTGGCAGGAGTGAAGCAAAACTGTATGTGTTCTTAAACATTTCCACGCAGATATCAACGTGTGTGTGTTTGTGTGTGTGTGTGTGTGTGTGTGTGTGTGTGTGTGTGTGTGGAACTCAGTTGGAGGCTTCAAAACCATCTTGATTTAAAGCAGCAATCAAAGAGTACAAATCCAAATAAAAGCCCATTTAAAGCATGAGTAAAAGCTCATTTAAAGCATGAGTAACTAATCAAGATTGTTTTTAATATCATTTATGAGTTCCTTTACAAGCGCTGGCACATTTATAGCAGGCGCAAAATGTGCCGTGACAGCTAATGTGCGAATAAATACATATCTTTCCATCTCTTTTCCCCTTACGGCCCCGGTGACAGCCGTAAAATGTGTTTTTGAAAACATGATTGTGTTTACCAATTAAACGCTGGCTGCAGGTCCATGAACTCTGTCCTGCGACTTAGCAAAAACCCAAATAAAAACAGCCTAACAACGCGTTGCCAAAATGCACAAGGCCACGACAAACCTTTCCCATGCATGTCTGCATGACAGCCTCCAGTATCCTCACAGAAACCACAGGAAGATGAATGAACAAGAGTGCACACACACACGGCACAGCACAGAGGAAGAGGGAGTGCCAACTTTAAACTGGTGGGTAAAGTCAAGTTCAAAGGTCAACACCGGACTGGCTTGTGGTTGAATTTGGCATTCGGGCACTAATTCACAACATGTTTAGTTGTTCCAGTTGAAAGGCTCCGCTGGTCTCTTAAGAAGTGCACAAGTCCATTTTAAGTTCGAGTTTTTAACAAAATACAGATTGCACATTAAGATCATCTGTCCCCGATTAGCTAACCATGTTTTGATCATATTCCAGTAAAATTAAGAGCAGGTGGTTAGGTTGTCTTTTGTCTTTTTATTTCCTGAAATGTAACTTCACCATCTTTTTTTTTTCCTGAAATAAATCTGCCTTCTCAGAAAGCTAAATATTGCCTTTTTTTATGTGCCAAGAGCATAACATTTGCTTATTTACTAATCACATGTTCAAAACAAAATACTGAGTGCATGTTGAGCTCACAGGCTTGACCGCAGGCATGACAAAGACATGAATTCACCCAGCGTCGTAAAATGTGCCTCACAAGAAGAAGCCAAGGCAAAAGCAAACACAAATAAAATGGCGTGCAAGTCTTTTTTTCTCCCCCCGTGTTTGGAGGGGAAGCACAAGCCAATGCTCTGTGAATGAACCCGCTATAAAAACATCCTCATGAGAGTCTGCCAATCGAAACATCGAAGAGCAAAAAATTACAAGGACACCTCTCGCATCTGTCTGGCCCGGCTCAAACTCAGAGTTCAACACATTTAGCTCTAATTGAACGAGCTGGACCGAAATACTCTGCTGGCATCAGTTCACTTTGCAGCCTAATGTCTCCTAATTGATTACCACAGATCCACGGAGCCAAAACGATTTTACAAACACACACACACACACACACACACACACACACACACACACACACTCAACCACCTCCAAACCTACAGTGCATATCTCATTAACCATGCCACTAAGTGTACACTTAACTGTCTAAAACCTTTTAGATCTGCCTATTTGTCACAGCGTCCTAATGTTCCAGTCACGGGCTGAGTTATTAATCAAAGCAGGTAGACACGCTCAGGTCAGAGAGGACCGTATGGTCCTACGCTTTCATGTATGAGACCTCGAACTGAGCTGTTTTTTTCCCACAGAACCTGAGCAGGATCATATTATCAATTTTCGATTTATAAACAAATTATCAGGTAAATGATGAATGAGGATACTCCAGACAAAGCGATGTATTTTTATAATCAGTAGTAGTGGAGGCAATTTCTTTACTACACAGTGTAAAACTAGAAGTATTGAACACACAAAGCGAGGTCAGCGAACAGCAGAGCAGAGGCCGCGGTGGAGACAGTGAAGTGAACTGAGACTGTGAATCTAAGACAACTAAGCTCGTAACTGTAAGTGCAATAAAACCTTTGCGAGTAAAAGCCAATACTTTATCAATACACCTGTTCAACCAGCATAAACGTAAACACGTAAAAATCGATATTTCAATCTGCTCTGTTCGCAGTCTCTCATCCATCGCCGCTATGTTTTACACAAGTACAGCGCACTAGCTCGGCTAATAGCAAATTGTTACAAACAAGCTAAAACAAAAGCTGTCTGTAGTTCAATTGTTTAGCTTAGTTTGCCACGTATCCTAAAATTTTTGTAAACTTAGCTGCTGGCTGAGAAAATCAGCCCCTCCTCCCCCTACCAGCGTTACCTGCAGGTAGTGAATCACATCAGCACAGGGAGGAAGACAGAGGACAGGAGGAAGGACTGATACTGACTGATGTCTGTGTTCTTCATTCTTTATCAACTTCACTCAGGAATATTATTTATTCATTTTATTTTTTAGATTTATTTCTGGCTAGATATTGAGTCTATATAGTGACTTTGCTGTTGTAAACCGTGCTGTTGCTGCTCTAGAAACATTTAGTTATATTTAATTTATAAATAAATTACAATGCTGTTCTAAATGTATTCTGCTTTAAAATAATATATTAAAAAGCAATTAATCAGTAATGAAAAAGAAGCGATACGAGTATTGATAAGAGTAGTATCATCGATAAAATCCTAACGATACCCAAGATTAGTGTCACTTCAGTATCCGACCAAATGTGAAATATGGTCACAATTACCCTTTCTGTTCCTCCGCTCAGAAAAGTGCTTTTGCACAAACTTATGATGTCACATCGAAGTTGACCTTTGACCTTTTGGATATAAAATGTCATCACGTCATCATTTTATCCTATTAGACATTTGTGTGAAATTTTGTCATAATTAGCGTATGAATTCTTGAGTTATGGCCAAAAATGTGTTTGTGCCAAATTGAAGAAATTCCCTCAATGCATTCCTGAGATATTGTTTTCACAAGAATAGGATGTACGGACGGACAGTCAACCCCAAAACAGCTAACAGGTAAGAGTAAATATACTAAAATAGGGACCTAGTTATCACAAGAAAAACAAAAATGAGTGACTGAAGCAAAGAGTTTCTTCAGATCACAAAAGGATAAAAAAAAAAAAAAAAGCTTAATTTTGGCAAAATATTTCAGATTGTACTGATTTTGTCAAACAAACTCACAAGAGAAGAACGCCAAAAGAGGACCAAATCTTTACTAAACCTGTGGCTACATGTGTATATACGAACATACACACATCTGTAGCTTCTGAGTGTGTGTGTCCTCGTGAACGACACTCAGTGGAAGTGATGAGAGAGAAATCTGGCGCGACTGCAGGTGTGCCTCCTCCTCATCCAGTGAGAGTGGATGCGCCTGACTGCCATCCGGCCAAACAACACTCCTGCCTGGGACACACACCGCAGCTCCCATCAGTCACGTCCACTATCTGATGATGGATCTATATTGTTACAGTATAGCTTCCTCTCATTGCTTACACTGTGAGCGAGTGAGTCAGTGCTGTAGGTCGGCTTCAATATACCCCGTCAGTGAAAGTACCGCATTACTAAAATGTTTGTTTGGATGGTAGATGTATATGATTTTGTTTCTTTATGATGTAAAATACAGTAAAATTAAATTTATTGTAGATTTATTTGCAATTTATGACAACATACTATTGTATTGGACAATGAACATGATTTTTATTCACACTTTGATTCTACCAGACGTGTCATTCAAAGTGACTGCAGGCTCATTACAGTGGGTTTCTAATCCTTCTTCAGGGGTAACGGGTGGTCTACTATTTGCATAAGCCAACTGGCCTCAGAGGGAATTACAAACTGGAGCCGGCAGCCCTTTATTGCCCGGATTCATGTCAATACCTCCATCTTGTCAGCTTAGCTTCAGACATGCGGACCATTTAAGTGGAAGAGTGAGCCAGTATTAAGGAAGGATTATAGAATCTCAGAGGTTAAACATTGCCTGACCCGGTCCTTTTTACTGCCTGGAGGTGGACCGATGGGATGTTTTCTTTTAGTGGTGAACAGCGTTACTTCCAGAGGCCTTTAGAAATTCCTCTTGATGAAGAAATTCTTCATAGATAAGTTTGAAACTTTGTTAATTACACAGTGAATAATGTGGCTCACCCAGATAATTATATAAATGAAACAATGCCGACTTAAACAACTCAACATTAGGCCATAAAATTGCTCCATTCTGTAAATGTGGATTATTACATTTTTATTTTCTCTGTATTTGAGAATAACACTTTAAACATTAAGTAGATACTATAACGTATCTTGTGTAGGTCTGGGCGATATGGCCCAAATCTTCTGTCCCGATATAGGTCATTTCATATCTTGATAACGATATATTATCACGATATAGCATGTCTTCTGGTAATTCCATAAATAAATAGTATATACATGTATGAAATAATTTCATGGTAAAGCCTATTTGTGTATACCTCTGTGTGAATTAAATACTTGAAAAATGAAAAGTACTGAGTATTTTCTCATTTAATTAAGAACTTTAGTGCAAAATGAACAATACCATTTGAAGCGAAATTATAAAGAAAAAAAAATCCATATATACACGTGTTAATTGCATTCAACTGAATGGTAATGTAAAGTGTGATGTAAAAACAAAACCGCAATCTTCAAATAATATTCCCTAAAAATATTTCACATCAGATTATCTGAGAAAGTTAAGTTAGTATGTGCTAGTTATTATCAATTTAGACAACGTAATTGTGTATCTCGATATCTCAGTATATGATTTCATCATCGCAATAAGGTCCCACTGACAGATGTTAAATTATCATATTGAATTATCGTGAAGCCCTAATCTTGTGGTTGTACCAAAAATTGCCTACAGTTTAACCTTTATTAACATATTAAAAATTGAGAGAAAGAGAGTTGAGGAGGCACAAAACATTTAAAACAGTTTTGCTGTGTGTCCTACTTTAGTCAATATTGTATGAGTGTACAAATTATTTGCTAGTATCAAAGTATTCATAGACAAATTAAGTAGAAACTTGATGAGAATAGTATTGTTGTTGTATGAAAATGATAAGAAATCTCCAGCAAGATTTTAAAACACATTTGAAAATAACCTCACAGTTCCCTGCTCCCTATCTAAAGCCAGCTCATTCCCCTTCAAATCTCAATAACACTGTACTTTATCTCACCCTTAATTCCACCTTTTCCCTTTAACCACACGCTCCCTTCATCCGTCTCTGTGTCAATCAGTCAGTCAGGCAGTCAGACAGGCAGGCAGGCCTGTGCACTGTCTCCCAGCATGCATGGAGCCAAGGACTGGGCCAAGCCGGGGTGAGTCATGCTACAGGAGCATGCTACTGGATGTAAAACAGAACAGTTGTTTCCTGCTGAGTCAAACCCGCAGCTCTCATTAAGTCATTATGCGGTAATTAGCCTGCGTGTTAGCGGATAGGTAGCGTAGCAAGAGAGCAGTAGTAGCAGTCTGCTGCCGGAGATGTGAACTTGGGTCGCTCAACAATAGTCCGTTGGCTGGTGATTGTTATTTGATCAGGTTATTGATCCAATTCGTGCTGACTTTGACGTGCTGCACCCACACTGGCTAATGCTGGTGTTTTCTTAAGACTGGCAGGTTAGGTTACAGTTATTGCAGGTCATTTTGAGCTTGCATTAGTGTTTGGCTCCGAGTCCAGACCAGGTTCTGGCAGCGCATCTCGGCCACTCAGAGTGATGAAGAACCACTGTGCGCGTCCGTATCCTAGCAACGGACAAGCCCATAAATCAGCACCAAGGGAAAGGGAACACAGGACAGGCTAAAGACAGACAGAGAAGGTCTTTTGAAAGTACGAGCTTCTCTTCCTCGCTTCTCTTCCTCGCTTCTCTTGTATTCCTCCTGTCCTCTCCTCTCATCGCACGCAAGCACTGTAGCCATTCAGCCATTTCCACGTAGAACATTAAGTAATCAAACAGGGGCGATGACATAGGTGACATAAAAACTGGGCATAATTATGAGTTAAAGAAAAACACAGTAGGCTATAAACACTTGGTATGGAGAGCAGATGTCACAAAGTGTTTTAGAATTAAAGCAAACAACCAACAGACATAAAATTCAGACTATATGAATGCAAAAAACCTAAAGCAGTGGGTCTTGAGCATAGACTGTATATAAGAAGTGGACGTAGTCACCGTGATGTCACCCATTGGTTTGTGGACTGCTGTTTTGAAGCCTCAAGTTCATCCCTTTGGCCGTCGCCATCTTGTTTTTTTGCAACCAGAAGTGACACGAGAGGGCAGAGCTAAGTACAACCGAATGCTGAATAAGACATTGTTAGGCGACCAAAATGTTACAGTTAACTTTCATGAACTGAAAACACACTGTGAATGGGTTAAAGTTCTACGACGAAAACATGGACAAGAGCGACCTGTCAATCACAGGGTAGCCACGCCCTAAAGCATACCCTGCTTTATGGTCTATTTGACTCTAAATGGGACCATAATTTACTAAATGAACATCATGCTGTATTGAAGAAGACTTGAAACTAGCGATTGAGACCATAAACTGTTTACAATGTTTACTGAGGTTATAAAACAAGTGAGAAGTAGGGTCATTTTAGGGTCATAGACTATACATATACTATACAATCTGACTTGTTTTTGCAACCAGAGGAGTCGCCCCCTGCTGGCTATTAGAAAGAATGCAAGTTTAAGGCACTTCTGCATTGGCTTCACTTTTTAGATCGGGAGGTTGCCGCCTGGTCTTGAGTTACCTTTTAAAGGTAGACATTGGTCTACAGATCAGAGACCCAAAGAGGGTTAGGTGTTAGGGCTGTTGCCGTCTACTCAAAATTCAAATTACCAAACAAACAGAGGAAAAAATTAAATGTTGCATTATGTTTTCGAGTTGTCTGTCCATCTGTACGTACGTATGAGAATTTCTTGTGAACGCGATATCTCAGTAACGTCTTGAGGGAATTTTTTCAAATTTGGCACAAACATTCACTTGGACTCAAGGATGAACTGATTAGATTTTGGTGGTCAAAGGTCAACGTCACTGTGACTTCACAAAACTCGTTTTTGGCCATAACTCAAGAATTCATATGCTAATTATGACAATTTCACTCAAATGTCTAACAGGATAAAATGATGAAGTGATGATATTTTGGACAGACATGGATGTAAAGTGCAACTTGACTGGTTGGCGGAGGCGTACATCTGTGAGGCGGTAATTCATTTGTTGAAATTCTCTCTACATCCCGACGGCAATCAATAAATCAAATGCTGTTGCTGGTTTCTCTAAAGTTGCCTACCTCATCTTTTGTGCAGCATCTTCTTACATTATACATTTGGGAAGGGCTGCCCGGGGTTGCAACTCAAATTAGACAGGTGTCAGAGTCAAAAAGTATATCCATTCATCCTCTCCCTGTAATTTCAGCATTGTTTTTTCACCTAATGACCTCTCTTCCTGGGAAATCCCTAATTGCACCAACACCCAGCATCCATTTGTGGTTAATAAGGCTGGCATGCATCAAAGCTCTGGCTGGAACGAGATGTTCTGAGCTGTCAGGAGCTTCTGTGAGGTGTTATGATGAGCCATGACCTCAGGGGTTATTTGTCACCAACCTTAATGCGGTAGCTCTGAGTGAGTGTTGATGGTGAAGGGCTTCAGGGCCTGGAACTGAACCAGCGACGGGCCAGCCAAGGAAGCAGCTGCACGCAGCACATGAGGAGCTGATGGCAGGTAGAGCAGGTGCTCGCCTCCAAACGAGAGCTTTTATCAAGCCTTAATGACACAAAGATTATGATTGGCTGCTAAATATAACTTTAATACTCATTAATAATTTCTGAGAAACTTTAATCCTGATCTGGAAATGGGTGCCAAGGGGAAAGGCGACGAAAGCGAGAAGCAGAAAGAGCCAAGAAAAACTGATGAGTAATTAAACGTGTGCCAGTGATCTTGTGAGATCAAAGGTGAGACTTTTGAAAAGGGGTTTTTATTGTCCGCGGGCTACTTATGAACAGCTTGATTTTATTTTTTTATAAGTTTGTAATTACTAGTCTCTGTAGTTTAAGAGTTGACGCCCCATTTCCCTTCCATTAGATGACAGATGACAGTCAAAATGTGTGTTATTTCTGCCATTATCAGTCTCCGTCTTTGAAAACAAAATAAACCAAAAAAACATTATCACGTCTTTCAAAATCTTCAAAATAAACTGTATTATACTTCATCAGCACATCATTTTATATTGGAGCCATGTTATAAGAGTAAATCTCTTTTTTTAATGTCATATTTTGAATCTAAACTTTAAAGGTGAGGTGTGAAGTGCATATCATACGCATGGGACCGGCCACAAACCTTTATAGAAGAGTACGAAAATATGTGCAACAATGCCGTCCACGGCCTCCACACAATCACAGTAATACTCACACACATCACAGGCCAACCACAGATTATAGGCCACTTCTTCAGTAATTACTACTGGCCAGGCCTAAGGCATAATCTTGCAATTTCCTCTATGACGCGCAAAGCATGCAACTCCATATAGGCACCCAACTCCGCATGGATCCCCACGCTCTTTTTAAACTTGGAACGCGCACATGTGATTCTTCAGATAAGAGATTAGCCATTACCTTAAGTGTGCGTGTGTTTCAAAAACAAACACTGTTTATGTGGATTCATTTCCTCGTGGCCATGACTACCGAGCATTCGCCTTCCTCCTCGGCAGATGTCATGCACCTTGCTGCATCACCATAGAGTGCCGGCTGAACCACATGACCTCACAGTGAGAGATGTGGCCTACCACCGGGTCTCTTTATCTCTCCTACAAACATGAAGAAGCTTGCACGCTAAGATATTTGATTTTATTGAATAGATTGCCTAATTACAAATTGCACTGAGTGATTCAGAGGCAGAAATATCCTTACTTTTAGTCCCTAGTATGGTCAAGTGCCAAAAGTGCTGGATGCTCCAAGATAACCTCTGCTGACATCAACAGACTGAAATTCTCAAAATCCTGCAGAACCATTAGCCGATACATTTTCACAGGCTGAGTAGTACTCCTCGTGATGGAAAATCAGTGGAGTGCCCATTTAATTAAAGGGCTCTGCCTGTTTCATAGAACTACAGTTCAAACACTGATTCGTTGAGGTGTAAAGTAACTGGGGAAAGTAAACGTAACATTAGACTTCATGTTTATGAATATATTTCTGTATTAACATTGCTTTGCTAGTTTAAAGAGAAAAAATGAACCTACAGGTGTGTGATGACATCATCAGAAATGTGCACCCAATGCACCTAAACATATTCCTTGTACAACTATGATTTGTTGTTATGTCAGGGGGAATTCATTAAGCCTTTCAGCTATACTAGCTACAAACAGGCAGAGGTGTGGATTCGAGTCACAAATTTGATGACTTTAGACCCGACTTGGCAAAATAAAAAAAATTAAAAAGACTTCAACATCAATGACTCGTTGACTTCACTTGGACTTGAGCCTTTTGACTTGAAAATACTTGATATCTTCCCCCAAGCTTAAAGATTAAAAAGTATGTTATATATATAAAAAATGTGCCATGAATCAATTCATTTCCGTTCATGTCCTGAATCAACCAACGTTAACGCTATTCATTCCCAGCAAGTCAACACTTAATTCCCAAGATCCACTTTGTTTGAACCAATCCGACAGCATCCGATCAAGTTACCAGAGAGAACCATGAAGAACTAACGTTACGTTACTGAAAGGCAGTTGGAAAAAAAATGATACCAAAGGTAATTTTGCTTACATACAAAAAAGTATGCGGTGGTCAACAAAAAAAACAAATTGCAGTATGCAAAACGTGTGGGTCGAAAATTACAGACGGAGCCACAAATGGTATTACATTGGGTGAAATGCCAATTATGACTTGTTTAGGGCTCAAAATTCAAAGCTCAAGACTTTTTGGGACTTGACTCAGGACTTGAGTGCAAAGACTTGAGACTTACTTGCAAAACAATGACTTGGTCCCACCTCTGCTGACAGGCCACAACATACACTGTGCCACCGGCTGCCCACACCTTACCTTACCTGAACCCGATGAGTTTGGCTCCTCTCCCCTGGTGGCACTTCACTCTGGAGCAGGGTGGTAGGACTCGGCCCGGCTTCCTCTTGCGTTGCCAACTGTATGCTGGCGGCTCACAGTTCAACGTTGGTGTCGTTAGGTTAACGTATAAACACGAAACAAAACCGAAATCAGGCTTGAGGGTTAATTATTCATTGTCCATCACGGTCTCAACAAAGGAGTTCCTTGCTATAGGCCCTTTTCACAGCAGCTATTTAGACATGTCATAGCAGGGTAAACAAAGGTGTAATTGATCAAATTAATTACAGTCCCACTCTATTTAGTGTGTCACAGCAATTCCAGTGAGCCAGCATGCACTATACTGCACCAGGGCCTTGGCCCACCTAAATTGAACAGGGCCCTAATAATGTTATTAATTACACCTGTGTTTACCCTTCCAATGTGTCTGCTGTGAAAGGGCCTATTCTGCAGCACGCTAACTTTTTTGCATTTCAGTTTCCTTCCTCCTCCTCCCTTTTCCCTTCGCAGGCCCAAAAGACCCGCCTTCTTGACACTTGGCAACCAATCAATAGAACAAATGACTACCTGTGGCCGTGGCGTTTGCGAATGCATTAGTGGGACAGCGTGAAACACAGCGACATTCTTGAAAGTGGACTACTTTGGTGGAGAAAGAAGATATAGCCTCAGCCTTCTCATCTCCACCAAGCAACTGTGTTTCCAGCCCGTTCTCATTCCCAGGGCATCAAATACCAAGGCTTTGTCACGGCCATCGGTGTTCAATACCGTCGTACAAGGCACCCCTTAGAGGTAGTATGAAACACACGTTCCATTAACTACAATGTAAACCTATCCGCAGCAACAGTAAATGCTCCGAGAAAGTGCGCCGGGAGTGTGGTGGTTTAAAGAGCGAAAAGACACACACAGGGCAGACAGGAGGGGAGGTAGATGGGTCTAACAAACACAAGGCTTTCATCCAGGAGTCCCCCTTTTTGTGTCCCGTGCGTTAAGTTTTATTTTCACGTTACAATCAGCTGTTCGTTCGTGTCCCGTGTTCACAACATTCAGTGTCATTTTCACTGTACAATCATAGTAGCTTTAAGCCCAACCATGTAGTTCTTTCCTAAACCTAACTACAGTGGTTTTGTTGTCCAATCCTAAAGTGTCGCCAAGGGTAATTATAATGGATTTGATGCCAAAAATTAAATGACGCCAAGGGGCGTGACAAAACTGGGATGAGAACGTGTTGGTGTTTCCAGTACAGGGCCAGTGGTGCAGGGAGAGAAGCCTCGTCAGTCGACTGCTACCGGATGCCAACAGTGGTATGCTCAAGGCACCAAAGGGTTCACTTCAGTATCCAAGGTGGAGCAGTAGGGGAAGAATTGGGTGAAAGTAATGAAAGGGGGTGAACAGTGCTTTTCAACAGGAGCAGCTCCTGTTTGGCTGGAGTACACGTGTAATTTTTAGTGCGTTTCCTTGCAAACACGAGTAATTAAGCCGATGGAGTTGCACACAACAAACCTCCAAGATCAACAACAGAACACCAGCTCGGCACCTCTTTCATACACAAATGAAAGTGCTACATTTTGAGGTGGCTACAATACCTCGAGGCTGGTTTGGTCTGGAACACCAATCCTCTCCCTTGTTCCAGTAACAACAACTTGTCATCCAGAACGAACTAATCTGCATAATCACCATAAACTGAGCTACCGGCAGCTGCTGAGCCTAAAACAACTGTGCAGTGATTCCAAACTAAAGATTATGTTAAAAAAAAAAAAATGATGAGGACGGAGAAGAGAAGAAAGAGATGGCTGTGAAGGAAGAAGAGATCAGACAAGAAAGGTGGTCAGATGTGGAAGGTCAGACATATTCTCCCTTGGTGGTGCAGGACGCTGCTCCAGATTATGTCGCTGACATTGTGCAGACCCATCTGCTTTCCGCGCTGCAATGACGACGTAATGGAGGGTGATCTCCCCAATCCTTATCAGCACACAGAGGTCTTCATTAAGAGGCCCGAGGAGAGGTTGAGGTGCTAACTATGAGGTACCTATTCAATGACACAGTGCTAGCTATTTAAAAATAGCTCATTCAACAGGTCATGCACTTGCCTGCTTAATGATTGACTCCTTTTAACAGTACGATACCAAATAGGCCATGATATGTGGTTCTATTTTATGGACTCTGAAAGGAATGCGAAGCAGTTGTATTAAACGAGTTTTAATAGAGGAATTCTGTTTTAAAGATGTGTTTGGCTCTTTTATTGGGTGTTTCATAAAACTTGAGACAGAGACGAGTACAGCCTTAATTGATGAATTAATCAGCGAGAACCGAACTTCAAAACACTTTATTACCAGGCACGCATATAACCCTTTATTGCATGTTCTTTGTTGTATGAGGGACTTTCAATATGGTGTCACAACGCTGCCATGTCACTGCCTATTTTTCCCCCCTAACAAGATCTGCAAAAGTGAAATTTGAAACAGAGCATCTAGAACTGTTATCCTGTCTCTGTCATCTATTGAGTCGTCTCAGTGAGAGAATTTTAAAGTCAGTAATAAAGTGAGGATGGAAAGTCTGAGAGCTAGACCCGACACTGACCCCTAGTGTTAGAGCAAGCGACTTAGAGAGATCACCTCACAGGCTGCTCACATCAACTTCATTAATGGTGCTTTACAGCAACACAAGACAGTGCCTGTCAGTGATACTTCGGACTACGAGAAGATTCATGTAGGTATGAAAAACACAAACAGAGAGGTTTGTGTTTCCCACGCTGGATTGTCAAAACAAACAGAAGCGATACTTGAACCAAAATATGAATTAGGGGAGAGGTGAGTGATGCTGATACAATTGAATGTGACATTGTTTCCAAAACCACACAAAGACAAATACCATCATACGGCTTACACACACACACACACACACACAAATATGCACACACACACACACACACATATGCCCGTTACAGTGAGCCTCTTAAAGCCGTAGAGCAGAGAGTGATAATTATGCGTGTAAATTCCAGGACCCTTTTCAGCAGCTCCGCCAGGCTGGTGTTGAGAGCCGCGTCCTACTGACCCTGCTGGTAATGGTAACCCACATAAAGCCAGCTGTCACTGCTCCGACCCCCCCCTATCACACACTTTCACTGCAACGCTCAAGTGATGGCATAATCCCGTATGCAGGAACGTGAAGAATAATGTGTGCATTTGGGTTGGCGTGTGTGCTTGAACTGAAATGTACCGATGAGCACCCGCAGACATGGACACAAACACACTGGTGAGGAAGCACGCAGGCGTGAGACTCATGTAGATGCAAGTTTTCAGTGTTGACTTTTATTTATTTACAGAAGTTTAAATCAAAGTAAAGAAATAAAAATGATTATGGGATGCAATGTGCAGGGAGACAGTCCAAACTCAAGAACCACTTACTACTTTTTTTCTGGTGCTGCACAAACAGCAAGACACAAAAAGCATAATGCTTTAAAGGAGTAAAAAGGATTTTGCCAATGAGATTTAAAAAAAAAAAAGATACAAGAGCTCCAAAGCTCCAAAGATACAAAGCCTCCCAAATTAGAATAACCAATAATTATTGTGCCAACAATAAAATAAAGATACACACATATGTATATATATGTATATATTTCCCACAGTCTTCATCTGTGGAAGGAGATTGCTCAGAACTCACTTTGCTGCTGAGAACCGTGTGATTGAAAGCTCCAGAAAAAAAATAAATAAAAATAACACGATGATCTTGAGGATGGGATTGTTTTGTCAAAGTAGTATTTCCAAGGTCAAGAACAAATATTGATTCTTCACGTTCGCGATGTCAATTATATTAGTTATTACACTGAGAAAACTAGAAGAAGACATCCATAAGTTACGACCTCTATCACACTGAAAATTGACCTCAGCTGGTTGTGATGTTTGAGATGAAGATGACGTGGGAAAATAATGAGTAGAACAAGCGTTCAAAGTCCACTAAGGGCTGGTGGAAGGGGTGGTGGATAGGTCCAACAAACACAGGACTTTCACCCAAGGAGTTGTTTGTGTCCCGTGTGAAAGTAAAAGTTGACTTTACGTTTGTTGCATAACATTGTTGCGCTTGTTATGTAACGTTATGTAAGAAAGTCCGCTAAGGGCGGTTGTTATATATTCACGCAAGTCACATTATTTTAACACAAACCGTGATGTTTTTTTCTAACCTTAACCAAGTTGTTTTGTTGCCTAAACCAAAGCAATTGTTTCACAACGTTAACCACGTGGCATTGTGCGTTCTATACAAGCGTGATACGAGGCTGATATGAAACGTATTTTTGGTTCAGAAATATCGACATTCAATGTATCCCGTGGTTAGCAGAAACATACAATGCCATCATTTGTTCTGGCGACTGGGTTGCAGCAGTACAAAAAGCACTGCAGTGAACCAATAAAAGTGGCAGGTGTTTGATGCAGGTTCATGCTTTTCCAAAGTTTTCATAAGTTTGCCCATGATGCAATGACAGATCTGGTGTATATCGGACACGTTTTCTCTGTTTGCCTACTGTGAATTCTATCTACAGGATAGCTTATCTCATCATTTTATTTAGCAATCATGTGAAACACTTCTGTGAAACTTGTCAGTCAGGGACCAAGATCCTCTCTCATGCGTGACCAATCCAAAGGGTATGCAGTTAAACCCCTCGTGAAAAATGAAAATGGATGAGTTGCAATATATATCCGGTGGTAAGCAGGCAATGAACATCCGTCCATGCATTCATTTCTATCAATATACACCCACAATAATGAGGTGCCATGAAATGACCAAGCTGACCTCCTCCTTCCTTCAGTGATCATGAAGTCCTCCATGAGGTCAGCACGACCACCACAACCACAGAGAGAGGTTTCCCCTCCTTCATTTTCTCCCATGGGAATTACAGCAGCATGTTTCCTTTCCCGCTGCATGTTTATTCTGGTAGGCATAGAGGTGGTGTGATATCTGAGGTGCAATGAGCCAAGACTGCCGTGAACGCATTCCTCCCTGTACCTGACTGGCGAATGTCAAGCATGTAGGTAATTTGAGTGCTGCTGAACCACACCTCTGCATCTCACTCAGCTAAATACATGGAGGAAAATGGTGCGTGACAAACATCGGGCTGAATTCACATCTGCATCTTAAAGCAGGGTGTCTGGGATGCTGAAAAGACGGACGCAATTTATTGAACACAGCTCATGTCTGGCTGGGCAGATGGCAGTCACATAATGCAACTATTTTAGCATCAGAGTGGCAAGCAGGAATCAGCTGGTTTAGTCTGGGAGGTGACTAAGAGGCGCAGAGAAGGGGGATTAGAGAGCTCTGTGGCGAATGGTCTAACCTGGCCTGTACCGAGCCGTCGGCAAAGAGGCAGATGACAAACACAGCAGAGAGAAGGAGAGGAAGGTGGTGGTGGTGGTGGTGGTGTGGGGAGGGGGCTCTGATTCCTGTTACATCATCTGTGGCCGACAGACAGTGTGGCAGACTTATCTGTCTGTGGTCTCGGGTGGCATTTGTCTGGACTAGCAGTGAGTCACACTTTCTGTTTACCTCAACATGAACCCATCCCTGGAGCTCCTCGCTCGCCGTCCAACAGCCCCCATTCACCAGCCGCATGAGGGCCGGTAGCAGGGTGGCTTCCACCCCGCGGGTTTGCATGTGATGCCAGGAATGTGCTGTGCCCACACCTTGCTTAACCATGACACCTTTCCTGTGGCTGTAGGGGCTGGATCCTTTCAAAAAGCTCTCGACCAGGAGAGTAAATATAGCCCTTCTACTGTAGCCGCTCTTCCTCTGGAGCAGACTTGGGTCAAGCAGTGTTGAAAATACCGTTCTGCTGTTTGTTTTTGCCTGCTGAGGTGCCAGATTTGTAGGTACAATAAGTGAATCCGAGGCTGTTTAGACAAGCGCAGGGAAGTGCTTGGAGGAAAGTTTATTACACTTTTCAACGACAACTTAACAGACTATCTGAGTTGACCTGATGTGGCAAACCCCAGACACCTGGCTCTCTGTGACTGTTCAAATAAACACAAGTCTAATATCAGGTCTGCTCTGGAGAGCAGATTTACACAAAGTGTCCTCATGTTGCCACTGAGAGCTGTAATTGAAGAGGGAAGCTTCCGCACATTTCCTCATTTATTATTCCTAGTGCTGGTTGTTGGAGACTCATCACCTGAGATTTGTGCTGCAAAGGTCCACCAGTGTCCTCAGGTAGAGATAAACCACTCGTCCCCATGAAAGTAAATTCTGCAGTATATATGGGCAACTTATTCTCATACAACGGTTCGTATGATACTTGCGAAAAAGTTATTCCTCCTTTTTGTTCATTTTCCTACGAATGTTCAGCAACACGTGTCAATTTCCGCTTGTTACTTGCATACAATCTTTTCAAAGTAAAGTTCCGTCTTCACAAGAAAACTACTTAGTTAAGTTTAGGCAAGAAAACTACTTAGGTTTAGGCAAGAAAACTACTTCAATCAGGAGAGACCCAGTATCGATTGAACAATAATTTATTACATGATGCATGATGAGAAGAATAGTGCAAAGTCTTTGGCGATTAGACTCCATCGTGACGTAGTATATAAAAGGGGGAATTGATGCCGTGATGAGATAAGGTATATTCCCCCTTTGGAGTCTAGACACTGGTGGTGGTGGTGAAGGGAGTACTGAAGATCCAATGAAGGGATGTGGAGCAGGCCTGGGCACTGAATATGATGAAGACTGGAGGTGATGGGGTGGAGGCGGGTTGCATCGAGCCGTTCTGAATGAGAACTGACGCAGCAGAGCAGAACAGTTTTAAAATTGATTGCGACGATATGATTGGCTCAGAGAGAGCGTGGCAGAATCTGTTTGGTTATTAAGAATGAACCACCCACAGTCAGCTGATAAGAGTAGGAGCCAGTAGAGATAAGAGAGACAGAAAGGTTGTGAATGAAAGAGTGTAAGAGGGTCTTCCTGTCTGAACTTTCGCATAAGCTTCATTTAGTTAGGTTTAGCAAGAAAACTACTTAGTTAGGTTTAGGCAAGAGAACTACTTAGTTAGGTATAGGAAAAGATCATGGTTTGGCTTAAAACAACTCCGGAAGTGGTGTAACTTAACATACACTTACATAGCTTGCGTGACAAATAAATCAATGTTGACTTCTGGTTTCACACGGGACACATATGCCGGTCTTCTGGGCAAAAGTCCGGCTTTTTTTTTTTTACACAGAAATTGATTTTGTGGGATATACAAATTACAGTGCATTACTTTTCGTAGGTATAGCTACGATCAACGTATGAGAACAGCCTGCTCTCGGAGCTGATGCTGGTAACTACAAATTTAGAGAGGGATGTATATGAGCATCTGTTGCATATCACACTGTTATTGTTAGTTACACATAATGGAAACAAGAGGAAGTTACTTGACAAAATTATTTTAACATAAAGTCTAGCTAAATATTTACTGTACCAACATGAGAGTAGTGTCGATCTTCCCCAAAATGTAGAATGATTTATAATGATAAAGTTATTGATAGAGCAAAAAATATATTTGAAATATTTGATTAAATAATGATGTATCTACAACATAAATGAGGCCCTTGAGAGTGGGGAATGGCAGTGCCCAGGCCACACACCTCTCATCGCATCACAACCAGTCTCCCCTCCTCCCTCGCACCGCCTGCCGTGGCTGCTTGGCAGCGGCTCATGTGACCCCCCATGAGCAAGTTCAACATTAACCAATGATGACAACATCCTCAACTGGTCAGGAAGCCCCATCAGTGGGACACAAACTCAGATTAGTGGCTCATCCCCGGTGAAAAGAGCCCCTGGCACTTTGCCCCGGCTTCCAAATCTAAACCAGCAGCGATCTCGTGAGAATGACTGGGCTTGGACTGCCGCTGCGCTCACCCCCCCACACCCACCAACCTCTACCTCTGCCAGGCAACTGCCTCACCCACATAAATAAAATACCTACATTTTTAGTGACATAAAAGATGTCATGAAAAATAATGTTGGAGAACAGTATCGAATATGATTTATCAGAGCTGGTGTTTGGAACATTTCCAACTCTTGTCTTGGTTCACTGGAAGCTCATATTTTGTAACTAAAATCTGTGTAACTGTATCCCCCTCACCTATCTACAGATATCTGCTTCTCCATCTATCTATCTCAGCCTGGAGAGGAGGAGTAGAAGCCTCTGCATCTCCGTTTCCAAGTCTTAAACTGAGGAAACCACCTAACGAGACAATGATAGAGCCAATCAAGAAAGCCAGGCTTTGCATTTATTATAAGAAGCCAAGCAAAGGCCCTGGACTCATGCCGCGGGGATGAGGCCACACTTCCAGTAGAGCAAGACTAATCATGAATGCAAATAAGCACAATGAAAGCAACGAGAGCGAGAGAGGTGCTGCGACGTTCTTTGGTAAACTTCTGGGAAACGGCACTTGGCACATCTCGGGGGGTTCTACTTATCACTCAAAGAGAGACTGAAACACGCTAGCTGCTGAGACAATGATGTATTCCCACCGAGTAGACGGAGAGGGAGAGGGTAAATGAAACCGAGAGAACAAGAGATTAGCAGATAAAGTTTGCAAAAAAGGCAGTGTAATCATCGGCGCTAATTTGTCCCGCTGCAGTTCGGGGCAACCAGATCCACTCATTAGCGAAGGAGCAACGTCACAAGCAGAGCTTGCTGTAAAGTTGTATACATCACGAAGAGAGATGTCGCTGACCTTTGACAAAATGTTTCGGGGAGATGAGCAGGCTTCGAGGAAGGAATCTTTATGCGCTATGTATGTGACAGCTTTATTGGGATTGATCATGTTTGAGTTGTGTGGTGAAACCTCCAGAGGGGTATCACTAACTCGAGTCTGGCAGCGCAACTGATATTGCTTCATCTCGTGCAAAGCTCCGAGCCCCGAGCCTGGCATTCCTCATTATTACTGGAGATTGTTGTATATGCAATCATACGCAATGGGATATATTGATAATAAAAGCCTGTAAATTGCACACGTCTCCCGCGGACACAACAAACACCATATAGACACAATAAGTAGCGGAGACGACAGTAAGTAAACCGCGAATACACAGCGGGTTATCCGGATAAAAATAATCTCTGTATCAAGTATAGTGTGTTATTATGCTTGATTATGTGATTTAGAAATTTGTTTATGTTCGATGAGACCAGATACAGGTTTTAAGTGGCTGTACCATCCGTAGTTGAAATTTAGGGAAGTACACTACGGCTCCTGGCACCGAGCTGAACCATTCAGAGCGGGCGAGGCTATCTGGGCCGCGGGAGAGTGTGCCAGTTCACACTGAAACATAAGCAAATACTCAATGAATGAGCCAGCTTCCAGGAAAAAGCCAGAGCCCAGTGGAGATAGCTGCTAATCTGAGCATGAAGCAGAAACCCAAACAGAGGGCGACCGCAGGGCAGGCCACCCGAGCACGACGGCCAAATGCATCAGACACCTTTGGGTGATACCAAACCGCAGGACGCGCACGGAGCCTGGGAGCCACGGCGAAGGCAGAGCAGCTGTAACCCACTGTTGAAATAACTGACCACACAGAGAACGTCAGCGAAGAGCAACCGTCCCACCGCTGACTTTAAGGAGCGAGGAACTCTATACATTACACTTAAAACATGCAATAGAGGATGTGCAAAGGGTTCACTGACTGCCACTGCTGAGCATTTTACAATTCTGGCAGTTCTTCAGTATGAAAAGAATTTTCAGTGGTATTAAAACAGGGAAAAACAGACGTTATTAAAGGTTTTTTTTTTGCCAAATGAGACAGAGTGTTCAGAAAGGAAACCACATCGTATTGTGTAAGAATGTGTGGTACTACAGTTCATCATTGACATTTTGTCGCTGGGTGAAACATGTGCTGTTGAGGTCAGTTTTTAAGGCCCATCTGAGCCTGAAAATGTCACTGAGAATGTGTAGTTATGTCCGCTGCCTCGGAAGACTTGTATTGCCACCGCGTTGACCCGGGAGAAACTACCATGAAGACCCACAGCCAGGTCCACTTCTCTCTTGTCGCTGTGGGCCTGCCACCTTGTGCCAAGCAGGACTTGATTTTTGGCTGTCTGTAATTTTGGAGACATGGGTCACACATAAGGAGAATCCCAGAAAATGACCTTGACAATCTTCTCTTCCATCAACATTTTTCCACACCTGGTGAAGACAAAAACATCTGGCCTACCACTGCATCACTTCTTTTATGTTGGCAAATCACTACAGATCTTCCAGGTGAATTTTCCCTCATTCGCATAAAGTTGAACTTTTTAAAAACTTTTCTCACGTTCTTGGTCGATCACGCCCCACGCTGAGAAGTGATTCCCTCACGTCTGATAGGAAATTAGCTGTGATGAACTTGTCTTTGCTCCGCGCTGTTTTCTCTCTACTGCGTCTGTCTGAGACCGACTTTCTCTTCTTTCCCACTAAACAAACGTACAACAAACAGAACAAACACTAAATGTGACAGCTTCTTTTCATTTTGATCATCTTGACCAAAATAATGGAGCTATTCGAGATTAAAGTGTCCACAGCAACTAATCTAAGTCTGCAACTTCAAGGTTTACATAAATTAATGGTGAAATAGGGTTCACTATTCATCAGTGCATTAGTCGCAGAGATTTCATCGAAGGTAAAGTCTGTTAATCATGGAAATATCATAAACCACTGAGCACCATAAAAACTGTATCATACCCTATGAACAAAAATAGATATGACATCATTAAAGTACTACAACACCTATAAGAGGAACGCAGGCAAAAGCCGACCTGACTTAATACAGAACATTTTATGTGTGAGGAATATACGTCTTTAAAGGATCTTTAAAGATTTTTTTTACAGGTCTCAAGGTGCTACTATTTTATTGTAGTGCAGAGCGTAGTGATCTTTTATGTGATGGTGTGTGATTAGTTCGCCATCCACACCTGGGATTTTAGTCCGCAGTCTGGAGAAAGTCCTGCTAATAAATTTAGTAAACGGTACGATCGTCTCTTTCTAATCTTTCCACAAAAGACAAGCCTACATGGTGTCAGAAGAAGGCCAAGTTCCTCCTGAAAACTTAGACTTTTCTGAATTCGTACTCAATCCGTACGCCATCTGAGACCCCGCCGCAGAGCTTTCCAGCAGGGAGGGGAGGGAAGTACAGTGAGTGATGGAGTGAGTTGAACTCACCTGGTCCTGATGCAGATCCACCTCCTGTTACATCTCCAGCTACTGTGACATGTTCAGTAGTTCGCACACAGCCTGCAACAAGTGGCAGAATGATCCACTACAGCTATATGTTGGTGACTGGTAGTCCACCCAGATCAACTGGTTCATCTTAAGAGACGGTTTCATAAAAGACTATTAAAGTGCCAGTGTTCTGTTGATCAATCTATTGCTAGTTAGTCAGTTAAAGTAAAAACAGTGATGTTGACCTTTGACCACCAAAATGTCATTTCATGCTAGAATCCAAGTGGAGGTTTGTGCCCAATTTGAAGAAATTCCCTGAAGGTATTCCTGAAATAACACTTTCACGAGAATGGGACGGACATACTTACTTGAAAACATAATGCCTCTGGCCAAGACTATTTGCTGGCGCAGAAGCATAAAAATGTTTGAATCCTGAAGATAAATGTGAGAGTAAATTTATGTTTTGTGAAGAAACAGGGTTTTACATAATGGAACATTCATTTTGAGTTAGACTATAAACAGTAATTTATACAGATTAGATTAGATAAGATTGGTTGTTATGCATTTCGCAACGTGTCTTAAAAGAGTCAAAGCAAGGGTGATGTATTGTAACGGTACTATTTTATTGTTGTGCAGAGCGTAGTGATCTTTTGTGTGATGTTAGCTGGTGTGTGATCAGTTCACCATCCACACCTGGGATATTAATCTGCAGTCATGAGAAAGTCCAGTCAGTATGTGTTATGCTAATGTTAAGCTAATAAAGTTAGCCAACAATAAAATCGTCTCTTTATAATCTTTCCACATAACACTACAGTGCATAGGGTACAATGAACTTTTATGTATCTACAATGTGGCGCAATGAACAAGAAATATGCATCCCAGAAGAAATTTCCTTGTCTCATTACAGGAAATATGGACAAATTACAAGGCATCTGTGGTATATTTACTCAAAATGCTATTGTATTTCATGTGAAATTGATACACACAAATATTTGCACTGCCCTAAAGGGCGTTTTATTACTATGTTGTAATGTTGCATACAAAATTACATTACAAAGAAATGGCTTAAACTGCAAAAACAGAAACCAAAATGATTATGGACATTCATAAGTCACTCAATGAACTACTCCCTCGGCAAAGTCGGACAGTGTCCGGGTATTCCTTTCTCATAGAAAAGGACAATAATAGAGAAAGCCAAAAAGTCTTCTCACACTACTGTAATTCATATTGACAGGAAAACAATAACAGTGTGGTTGTTTCACAAACAACTGGAAAACACGAATGTGGGCTTTCCCCATATTTTTGTTTGTGGAAAAGCCTGTTTGTCCTCAATATGTCACATTCTTCACCATCAGTGGCACAACACACCACATGGCCTCGGCCTAATGTTGTGGGTTTCCGCATAGGAGTAGCCAAAGCATATTTCACAAACACACATTTCACACTAACATGTGTTGCACTGATAAGTTTCTGGGAACAATAATCGAGGAAATAGTATCTATCGAGCGTTAGGAAATAATTCCTAAAGATGATGCTTTGAAGCTCACACACATGCACACAGAAATGCATCCAGAGATACCACCGCCCACCCATAAGGAAGTAAGCACCACATAAGAAAATAATATGGTAAACAGGAAACATGGGCGTAAGAATGCCAAATGCATTCTGCAGTTTCAGCTCCAGTCTGTCCTCAGCATCTATTTCTGGGAAAGATTGTGAAAACAGCCGGCAGGCTATCGCTGCTGAAAAAAAGATCTGCTCCTTGGAGTGAAATAATATTGTATCATATAGTTCAAATAAATGACAAGTCTAATCAGTGACAGTAGATATGTAAATGTGATGTTTATGAGCTCAGTGAAAACCATAAAGGAGGCCAGTTTTCCTCTTTATTGTCTGCAGCTGTCTGGTTGAGTCACTGGCATTGTAAATTGGCGAGTGGGCAGCGTTTTGAGCAGACCATGGCGCTCCGCCAGCTTTTGGTTCCTGTCATTATCTGTGCTTTGTGTCTCAGTGATGGCCACATGCACGTAATGAATAGGCAACTCTTTTCCATTAAAATAATACCCTCATCAAGTGGGCTCCTGTCAGCGGAGTTGCCTCTGTGCCCGGCCGAGCTCCGTGCTTCGAGACAGCTCACGGAGCGAGGGGGCCAAAGGCTGGAATTTTAATTGTTTCACGGGAATCAACTAGTTAGCCATTCAAACAAGGCTGGCGCAGGACAGCTCTCCATGAAAAATGATGAGCAGATAGAAAGGGAGGATTTAGGAAATGTTGCCGTAAATTAATCCCGGACACAACTACGGCTTTGGAAAGTTTTGTCTGGTTGAAATGGACTACAAAGGGTGGACTACAAAGAGAAGTGGACTTGAAAGAAGAGGTTAGACGGAGAGTGAGGAGGGGGGTAGGCGGCTACTTGTGAAGTTTGCCAAAGGAAAGATGCATCCTTTTGAGTCTCAGGGAGATTAGACATTTCTTCAAGTGACAAAACACCTTATTAACCTCCGCCTGACCCTTCAGGATTGACCTTTGACTTGTGACCCCGACACCCCTGCGCCTTACTCCTGTTGGGAGTCATCAGCATGAGCCTTTTCATTACAACTAACGGTTGTGCCAAAATGCCAACAGAAAGGGAGAATGTGAGGATTGTCTGGGTGCATGTGGGACAGAAGACAGAGGGATGGAAGTAAGGGGGGATGCAACAGAGAGAGAAGAGTTTAATTAGAGACACAGCACCGCTGGTAATCCACTCTCACCCTATTCAAGAACCGAACAAGGGTGGGAGGGATGGGTAGGGAAAGATGAGAAGTTTTTAACAAGAGGTCAGAGAAACTTTGGCTTAGAACATGGGCCTTTATCAAATCCACTAGCAAATCCGCAGATTAGTCCAGTCCATTGTTTTCAGGAAGTCCACTCCCACCGACCCCGAATGCAGGAGGCGGATTTAGGAACTTTGCAAGAGCTCCAAGCCACTGAGCTGGATGGCAGAACGCACATATGTGTATGTGTGTGTTCACGTGTAACTGTGTGTGCAAGTGTGCCTGTGTGTGTGTGTGTGTGCATTGTGGGGGGGGAAGGGGGATGACAGTGAGGAAGGGGTTGTCAGGAAGGCTTGGGCTCAAACGCGAAGCTCTGACCAAAAAATTCCAATGATCGCTCATGACTTTCTGGCCACCAATAGCAATGCAGACGGATGGCGGGCCGGCTTCCCATTGTGACCTCTCCATAGATAATATGTACTTTGGAAACTGTCATCCCTCATGGTTTCATTAAACCTTTTTTGATATTTACATGGCCTGCCGAGCTGTTCTCTATACAGAGTCAATTTGGTCAAAATGTGAAATTCTCCCCCTTGAATAAACACTATGCTTTCTTCCCTGCAGAGTCACTTTACCACAACCAAAGTCACTGGCATTTGATATAGAGCTATGGTCAAAACACTTGTGGACAGAAACAAAACTCAACAAAGGACTATGGATCAAATATTCAATTACATTTTGACAAAAGCCTATTCTTTTCCCCCTCCTCTTCCTCTTCTTTACCTGCTACTTGTCACAGTGTGTCTCCAGCATTATGCTTCCTGTGCTATTCAGCCTGGGGAAATGGGGCATTGGAGTGATGACAAGGAGGAAGAATCACTTGCAGGCACTGAATCTGTCTTAGCGCACTCCTGCACCTATTTAAGGTAGGCCTCTTTCAACTCCGAAACCAGGATGGAGGAGAGACAACACATTAGCGAAATAGGCAGAAAGCCGAGACACAAAAGGCAAATGATTTATTATAGCTTTCAGCAGAAATACCTGCCGAGGAGTGCAGGCCCTCAGGTGCTTTTCTGGCAGAGTGTAGAGGAGGATAAGAGAGTCGGTGCTGAGAGATGCGCTGGAATGAGGAGCCAGGGAGTCTTTGGCAGTAGGTAGGCAGAGAAGATGTTGGTACCTCTCCTCGCAGGTGGGGATTTCAGGGAGAGCTGAGGGAAGGGTGCTTCAGCCACCGAAGGGTAGCTGGAAGGCATTTTTGCCAAAGAGATCTCAGTTGTTTTCTTAAGAATCACGTATTCAAGACCCGCAGGCTGGTGGTTCTTGCTTGAAAATAAAAAAATAAAAAACTTGACACCTGTGATGAAGTGCAAGATAAAAATGAGGGAGATTCCATTTGGAAACTTCATTATGGACAATAAAATCTGTTTTCTGGAAAATTGTATTATTTTACTCATATCCCATATTATAAGAGAATTAGAAAAGTAAGAGATTACAATATATACATGTCAGGTGATAAATATATACATAATAATAATTTATCACACTTCCTTATTATGCACATTTTAGTAACTATTGTTGACTGTGTGCCCCTTCAGGAAAGGTGGGACCTCATACTGAGTTGTTAGGAATGCATTAATACTTAATGCATCATTGTATTTTTTTTTTTTGGCATTAGAGTAGATTTAGCTTAGTTTTAAGTTTAGCAATGGCCATCGCCACTTTTATCTAGTTTTTATCCAAAGTGTAACGTGATTGGGATGCAATGATGCATTACTTCACTTTGGGGACACAAAAAATTACTTACACATGTAATAAAAATGATAAGTTATTGGTTTTATGACATTTAGGTCAGGAATGAGTCATTATTATTATCATCTCCGCCAGGAGAGTATGTATTCAGTCGTGTGCTTGAGTGAGTGTGTGTGCGTCTCTCTGTCCATGGCTATCTTGCATACTGCTGGACCCAACATTCTAATATTTTTTGTGCACATTTATGACTGTATGCCGAAGGACCTCTTGTGGTTGCAGTGATTCACACTTTTAAAATTCCATGTATGTACAGTATGTATGTCTGTCAAACTGAACCGAGTGCTGACTACAACGTCTTCTCGTGTCGTTAGGAGGAGAGCTAGTTAGCTGTTAGCAGCCGCAGGGCAGCAGAGTCCAACAGCTAACAGGGCTAATATAGCTAACAGAGCACACAGCAGGACTGACAGTTTCTGTTCAGAGGAAGCAACACGAAGCGTTACACAGTGAACTGCTGTTTAGCTGCACGGAGCCGGTGTTCAAACAGCTACATAAATTAAAATGAGAGCATATCTGTTGTGTGAGACGTGCGAGTGAAAAACATAGGCTTGTGGTTTGTATTCATTCAATCAAACATTACAGCAGTTGTCGTTGCAGACACACCTGGCGGAGATCTGCTGAGTGCACATTTCTAGTTACGAAAGTGCAGTCTCGTATCAGGATTTGACAGTCCTGCGTCAGGCCTTTCTTTTGTGGTCAAAAACAATGTCTGTGGATCAAATAAGAAACTCTGTCTCTTTTTAAAAGATCATTTTATACGGCAGTCCAACCAGCCACCACTCTTAATTGAACGTATGAACCAGTACTGGCTTAACAGCACACATTCCTCACAATGTGACAGCGCCAAGACTGTTGAGCTGTTTGAAACGGGAAATAACTGTGGAAACAAACTGTGTTGATCAACAACTCTTAAGTCATTATAGAGTTGGAAACAAACATTTCAACCTCTATTACTACATATTCCAAACCACTTTTAAAAAAAAAAGTAATGTGAACAACTCAGACGCCATATTCAAAAATCATTTTTCTAGGATTTCATGAGTGTTTCCTTTAAGAGTGTATTCACAAAGTTACGAAGAGCACCTCTCAAAACTAACTCAACTAAGTATTGGCTCTAACTGTCCACTTATTGGTGGATGCATTTCCAGATTATGGACCCAAATAATCACATCTGCAAGGATTCTTGTGCCTTTCACACTAAATATGTGTTAAGAGTTAAGCGTATTTCACACACACACTACCGTAAAAAGAAACACTGGCGCCACTATTCTGTTTGACAATTCCATATTTGCACGCTCTTCTGTGGCACAGAACTGGCACAGCTGGGACTCTGAATAAACTGGATAACAACTTCAAACTTCTCTACCATTCAGACATGCATCACGGTTTTTAGGCCAACAGGGCCCACACCAGGCAGTCCAGTGATGGCCGTGAAGACGGCTTAACTTTTTTGGAGCCGGCCAAAATCAATGAAAACATTTTAAATCATATTACGAATTGTTCAGTGTAGCATATAAATCTACCCACTGGTGAGTAAGATTTTCCCAGTTCTTCATATCTGCTTTTTCCTAGTGGAAAATGTGACAGAGATCTTGCGTGTTACCAGATTGCTTCTGTTTTGGACGAGGTTGCAAAGTAGATCTACTCCAATCAAAATGCTGTCACAATGCATGTAAAAAGCTAAGTGTTGTTAAATAGGAGCTCATTCAATATTTAAAAAAATGTTGTGCCTCTGTGTCCTCTGGTGCTCCTAACGGCATCTGCAAGATTTCACAGACCGGAGGAAAACAAGCAGTCAGAGCTGATCTGAGGTCTGCTGTCCAGCTGCCGTCTATGAGAGCCGGCAGTCAATCACTCGCGAACTCCGACCAAAAGGTCAAACTAGGCTGCGCTGATCAAATATGGATCAATATTATCTTACGTTAATGCCTATTTCTCACCTCAAATGTTTTCAGAATCATCTTGTAGTGTACTGTTTAGCTGTGAAATGAGAAAGTTTGTGATGCGGCAGCCATTGTGAAATCTGTTGAAGGAACGCCAAGTTCCGGTCACATGACCGGAGAACAGCCAATAGGAACGCTCTCTCTCTGAAATGACCTGTGAGTGGTCAAAATCTCCCGTCACGGGCTAGATTTTCTAAAGCCTGAAAATAGAGCCATGAGGAGGTGCAGAAGTCTAGTTATCTCTCAGAACACTTGAATTACAATATGCTGAAAGGTTATTGTGGAATTTTTGTCCAATGATGCCAAAAATATACTGCCTACTGCCACTTTAATTCACACGTCGTTGAAACTGCGTTGTCAATTACGTTTCGAGGGAACGTATCTTCTCACGGATTATGTTTGTATTTGACGTATCAAAAAAATTTTTATTCAAAGTCTGCATAAGTCCCCATAGGGAGAAGGTCAGGGAGGTAGGATGGGTCAAAGACAGGGCTTTCACCCAGGAGGCTGGTGTCCGTGTCCTGTATTAAACCAAAAGTAACTTACTTATTTTAACTCAAACCATGATCTTTTACTAAACCTAACCAAGAAGTTTTGTTGTCCAAACCTAAACATAATTGAGAATTGAGTTTCAAAACGGCAAAAGCACCACAAGCCATTAAAAAACACTATAATGTTGATATACATGTATGTAGAAATGTTGATATGAACATTGATATGGTTCAGAAACGTTGAGAGTCAACGTATCCCTGGTTGACAGAAATGTACAATGCCAACATTTTATTCTGGCGACTGGGTTGGCCTTACTCAAAAGAGTCTGATAAGCCGGCCTTCATAGAGAGGGGAGAGATGCATTAATCATTTAAATATGGGGATAATGGCGGGCACTTTCAGACAGTCTATCTTGGGAGGCATTCATAGAGTTTGCACTCCGTTGTACACATGAACAATGCCAGAAATAGTTGTGTAAAAAATGAAAAACGGAGCCGGAGAGAGAAGTTTATATCCTGCTTATACTCTCTCACCTTGGCACAGCTGGCCAATGACACGGCTCAGCTGAAATTCGAAGGTGGAGACAGTCCACTCCCCTCTGACTCGTACTGCAGAGTTTAGAGACGTTGTTACCCTTGTTTTGATCTGTATACACCAGTTTGTCCAAAATGGAGCTTTTCCGGCCCCCTGTTTTGTTTTTTTTGCTAATTCCTGTGCAAACTGCTCCTTAGGTGAGCAACTCTAATTTTATTAATTAAAATGTATTATACATGCAAGTATTTATGCTCTTGCAGGTTTTAGGGGTTCACATTGTGACACAACTCTAAAGGCGACATGTTGCTGTTGTTCACTATATTTAGCAACTCAATGCATGTTTTGTTTCTTTTTAACTGTTAAATCCTCCGATCACCCACACAGGTGTTTTCAGTTATTCTGGCTGATTAGACCTCTGCTCAGGTTGAAGGTAGGTGGAGCTATGATGATAATCGTCGACAAATAAGATCGATAAAGGAGTAATTTGTCCCGCCCTAACAGGTTCAACAAAGCTATCAGGAGACTCAGGAAGATGTCACTCAATTAGTCCATACACGCCCACACAGTCCTGAGCAGAGGTCTAATCAACCAAGTTAACTGAGAACACCTGTGTGGGTGTTGAGAGGCTTCAAGACTAACAAATCTGTGTATTTGGTGGAAATAAGTTCTGCATGGTTTATGGAGTATTTGTAGTTTTCATTAAACTTAAGTTAACACTTAATGTTTCATGAAGAACCTGTGAAACCAACACATTCTCATCCCAGCTCGTCACATACTGGCACTTTGTCAGACCCCTCGGTGTCATTTTTCGGTCGCAGTAAACACATGCTTAATATTATGTATTAAACAAAAACACTTGCTTAGGTTTAGAGAACAAACCCACTTAGTTAGGTTTAGGAAAAACCAACATGGTCGGGATTAAAATTACTACGTTTGTACAGTAAAATTGTGACTGCACGTTACGAACACGGGACACATACGAACAGCTGATTGTAAAGTGAAAGTGGAACGTAACGCATGGGACGCGGACAGCGGTCTCCTTGATGAAAGCCCTGTGTTGTTGGACCCATACACCTCCCCTCTCGCCCGCGCTGTGTGTCTCTTTCGCTCTTTAAACTACGTCACCACAGCACTTTCCCTGTGCATTTACTTTTGCTGCGGATGGGTTTTAATTGTAATAAATGGAAAACCGTGTGCGTCTGCTAGCGCCGCTAAAAGGTGCCTTGTGCCGACGGCCGTGACAAAATATTGGTATTTGACACTCTACAAATGAGAACAGGCTGGTGAAACTGGTTCACAAAAGCCCCAATACATTGCGGAATCACCATGACCTTTTTCCGACAAGGCTGGAATACTACATCAGCCTTTGTATCGCAGTTAAACTGAGTTACCCACAATACAAAGTATTGGTCAGGTTGACTAAACAAACCTGGGTTTTTGTTTGGGTTTTGCCATAGTGCCACGGATGCCAAGTAACTCATTTGTGATGTCTGCAGTTGTGTCTGTGTATTTTCTCAATGTAAAAGGTTCAAACACTCCTGTGATGAAAATAAACATGGCTTAAATTGCTTGCAATTTGCAGTCCTCTTGTGTAGTAAATACGCCTCAGGATCTCCCTTCCTATTGTGTAATGCCTTCGCTCATTCATACAGAAGGATCTCACATTAACATCCACTCTCAGTTTTCACACACGTCTCACCAGTGTCAAGTCCTCCTTCAGTTCTAAAAACGTCATTGGCAACTTGAAGGAAAAGCAAATATTGAACTAAAACTTAAAAATAATTTTCCACCTCACTAAAAGGACCACACACACATACACACAGACACACACACGCTCACACAAACACATATGCATGCATGCATTTTGAGTGCAAGACTCTCCTCTCCCTCGCACTCTCACACACAGTTCTGCTTTCCTTTAAAGCCACATCCTGAATCTCCTTCCTCAGGGGAGAAGATTTACACTGTGGTTGTCCTTCAGGTACACCAGAAGAGTTCTGCATTAAAGCCTCTACACTTACAAACCCCACATTTCTGACTTCTTGCAACAAGATGAATACAGCGGAAAGAAAGGAAAGATGGAAGAGCTGCATTTAGGAATGAAATCATATTAGTAGCTTCATAGAAATTTAAAACTTTCAGACACGAAAAAAACATACTGTAATAAAAAGGAAAGCAAAAAAAAAAGACTCACATCAGCAGGTTAGTCTATATAAAGTTCTTATATACTGTGTATTCTTTGGCTGGGCTCCACTGGCATCTTATGTGGAGGTTAATGGGGGCTGGAAAAGGGCAGCTGAGGCCAGGGCACTGGAGGAAGCAATGGAGGGGGTTAATCTGAGCCAAGCACATTATCCAGGTTAACTATACTCTGCTGGACTCTATCATTGTGGCTTGAGTCAGCTGTGTAAACCGAATTAATGAAGTGAAATATGATGGTCCATAGCCTTGGTTCGTATCAGTGTTCTAAGAATTTCTGGTAATGTGAGCAGTTTGCAGACAACAATCTAAATCCTATCAACCTCCTGCAAAACTCAATTTGATTGTGGCTGTATCATTTAAAACAAGACATTTGCAAGAATCTAGACTGTAACTTTACTGCATTCAGAGTGGACCAGAGGAGATGTTTTCAGCGGAAACACACGGTAAACTGCAAGGAGAAGCGTTCAACCGTCGCTAAATTTCCCAACATACAACCAGGAGACCAGTGTTCGAGACCTGTGTTTGTGTCACTAAGTGTTGAGTTATTTTGAAGTTATGTTAGTGATGTTTGTGACATGTTTTCCGTAGTTATGTTATGTTGTTTCTGTAGGTATTTTACTGAGTTTACATAGTTATTTTAAGCCCAACCATGATGACGTAGCGTTAAATGACGCGAAAAGCCATTTCACAACATTAAGCCTGTGGTGTAAAATGACACACAAAGAGCCTAAAATGCGTTATCATGGCACGCGGAATGTCCTTAAAATGTCATGCTATTGATACGGCTTCCCATGAGATCGGGTTGGTTAGAAAGTTACGCCAAGGGGACCTGACCAAGCGTCAGTATGATACGAGTGGGGATGAGAACTCGTTGGTTTTCCTTCTGAAAACATGTTATATTGACATTAGAGATTGTGGATGGACTACTGATTATTATTATTATTATTATTTTTTTTTAAGTGGTCTGCACCTTGTCCCAACTCATTGGACTCGTCTTTCAAGCTAAACATGCAGTATAGCTCCTATACAGTATTTGCCATACACATGACAGCATATTGCCTTTAGAATAATAACTCTTCGATAACACAATTCATGTGTAAACATTACCGTTCACACTCAAACGCTGTTACGTTATATCGTTGTTATGTTAAACAGCGTTTATTCAGTTACACAATTGTCAAACAAGTTTTCCTCGAAATCACCATTCCCCCTTATATTATGTTTTCATGTCGGCAAAGGGCCGAAATGAAGTCATGTTGTGACTCGACGTCTTAATGTTGGCCTCGAGGTCGAGGAAATGTTTGCCGGGAAAACAACAGGACACAGTTCGATTTTGCAAGCAGCAACAGAACTCAAAGCGGCTGAGCTTCACAAGGCATGGCAGTGGAGATTAAATGACTGTTGATGTTTTGACCTGCGGTTTGCGGTAAGCAAATGTCTGCATGTAGGGTCAAGTTTATAGGGCTATACCAAACTGCCAAAGCTCCATATTTTGAAACTTTGACAGTTTGACTGCAGATAATGTGTGAAATTTTACCATTTATTATGTGAGATGCATCATGGTTTTAAAACGGGTTTTAAAAGTATTGTAATCTGATCCTGGCCTGTCTCTATAACATCCTTGGTGTAATAGTAAATACAAATGATTGGAAAATGTCTTAAAGGAAAAAAATAATACTGGATTCAGGGGGCAGCTATTTGAAAGCGGGGCACTGTGAATATCTCCAATTCCAAACTGGTCATTATATTTAATTCATGCCGACACTGATACAGTTTTACCAATCATTCTGTGACGGCCTATGCACACGATTGGCTGGCAATAGACACCACCCACCTATCATAAGGGCCACCAATCTACAATAAATGATGCTTTAGCTTCCTGCGGCCAGCATAGTGTCAGCTAACACATCATCAGCATTCCTGAAGTCTTGCCCAGTGCAAAGGTCTATTTACACTGCCATAATAACACAATTGTTCAAATGGGCTGCACAAAATATGAAATGAAACGGGAGAAGAATGGAATCCAGCCTGATATGCTTGGTTTCAGAGAGGAAGGAATTGCCTGTCTCGCCTTGTTTACCGTACTCAGGCAAAATAAATCATAATGCTGACAAATGTACATTTCTTTCCAATCTACGAGCATATAATGTCTTACTGTGGTTTCTTGTCGCAGGGAATTCTGTCAGATGCAATTACGTACAGCAAACCTTCTTCCTAGAAATAAGCAATTCACAATAGAGGTAGTAATACACTCCGGGTTAGATTGTTGCCCTCTGGGCTACATTTAATGTTGTTTACTTTGCAACGTAGTGAGTGTGTGTACAGTACATTACAATAATATGTCTGAGATTTGGCAATTTTAGCGACCTTGGATATAACACATGGCCTGACCAACCAGATGCCAACATGTCTGTGTTTCATGCTCAATATCGAGGGCCGTGAGTAGATTAGAATAAGAGCACAGAAAATTCCTTTGCAGTGCATTTCAGTTTTGATTTCAAACCTCCCCATGGTGGTATCTTGCAGGTCTGTCACGGACTCTTCGCTGTAGAGTCTTTAATACAGGTCTTAATAAAACATGACAAGATTAGACTCGCCAGTGGTCTCAAAACATAAACAATTATTTTGAAAGCAGTAGACACCAAGGCTTCCAGATGTCGTCTTTCTACAAAGCAGGTTTCCAAGGAACTCAATCCAACAGCACAAGGCTGGACAAAGCAGAGAAAAAAAAAAAAGTGTTTTAGTCTGTGGCATTTCTGTCAAGCAGGAGATAAAATCAGTACATTGTCTGATGGAGAGGTATGCATGGCTTTCCCGGAACAGAATAATGGATAGCCCAACAAAACTGTTGCTAAAATAAAATCCGCTGCTCATATAAAACTGTCGCTCAAGAACAAAAAGAGCAAGAAGATTTGGTGACTGTGAAAACAGGTATTTGTTACCAGTTTGATTGTGAGGAATTACTTACTTTGACATGATGTTCTATTTAAAGGTGCAATGTGCAATGCCTGGACACGTGCTCCGAACAAATAGGGGGCAGCATTTCACTGTTCAAGACACCATTCAAGATTGTGTACAGTTAGACCAAGCCCCCAGGATGAGCGCAAATTTTTGAAGTGGCCAAACGGCAGTACTACAACTTCCGTGTCCGTCACGTGATGCCATTGGGCCCAAGAATACTTTTTCCCATAGACTTACATTGGGAAAGAGACGTCTTTAACTCAGCGGATAATTTTTTTTTAGGTAAATCAACTTCCCAGTAGGAACACTTCAATAGCCCTTATTTAAATCATTAGGGCCTAAAAGTTGTAAAATGCACTAATAGCCGGATTTTGGAATTATTTCCCTTCCTCCATTCACGTGAGGGAGCCCCAGACCGAGGCTGGACCACGGGCTGGGAGGCGGAGTTAGAGGAAACGCTACTGTGCTTGCTCTATGGGCCCAATGGATGCGGAAGATCGCCGGTTGATCCGGGTACTTTATCGCTGGGCAGTCGAGCCATTTTGGCTTCATGCGCCACTGAGCAACTCTCATAGGAATGAACGGGAGCCCGCCAACAACGCTGTATCCATTTCTCTTTATACATTGGTGAATTAGACACAACCTTGCAATGTCCTCAAAAATTGTGGAGTGAACTATCCAAAACTTACAATCTTGCCTCATCTCATAACAGTAATGGTGGCATCGGCCTATAGTTTACTTTAAAGCTTGTTTAGCTCAGTTTTAGCAAGCCCATAGTAGCAAGAAAACAGCCACATCAAAGCCACATATCGGCACCATTTGAAATGTTTTTCGGAACGGTTTGTGTTGTCCTTAGTTACACCAAAGATACAATTCACTAAATAGCCAACGTTAGATGTAACTAACCAGTCTAAATTAAAGTTTAACCCTTGTTTTGCTTATTTGTATATCGCTTATTTTCTTTGTCGCCAAATGTGGTTTCTTGCCAGGGGTGGTTGGGATGGTAATAAAGGCTGCTTGCCAAGAGCTTCAGCAATCTTTACCCATATTGTGCCACTACATGGGGAGTATACTTGTCAATGTGATGGACAAGTTCTCGGGGCAGCTCTACTTCTTCGTCCTCTCATGTTGGACTGAGGGCAGACTGATCACTACAGTGGCTCACTATCGCCTCTCGAGGTACAAGTGGTATTACAAGACAGGACAGTACGTGCCGGGGCTAGCTACTTAGCATGCTCATTTCAGTAGATATCTCTGCAACACAATACATAGATGTCTTTGACATAACGTCAACACTGTTACTTCTTCACATTCTGTTGATAAAGTTAATTTTTTTAATGTTTTAAACAAAAATTCTGGCCATATCGGATTCATTGCATCTTTACACAGACTGATGGGAGAGAAAACCTTAAAACATGCTAGGGTTTGAGGTCTGATCCCTGTCATGACATACAATATTTTACACTCACATTATTATAAAATGACCGAATTGTTCCACCACTAGCAGGTGATGGCAGTACTACAACGCTGCTGCTATATGCCATGCGGTAAACTCTGGGACATTCAGAACTAGCAGTGGTTTATATTTAAGTTCCATTTATTTTCTTGCGATATTCTTGCATTGTATTACCCTGACATACTTGTGTAAATGTCACTTCTAATGTAAATCTTTAAACTGCGTGCCATTACTCAACATCTCCCCATGAAGTTGAATGATTATGGATAGTTTTACAATAGGTAATGCTAAGCCAAGCAATAACCATGTTATTGTCCGTCTGTGGTCAGAGCGTCGGCTTCCCACGGAAGGCTCCAGGGGCCAAATGTTACTGGATTTGTGGCCAGGGCCACACTGCAGTTTGGCCATCACATGTGTCATAGATCTGCTCGGTCCCCTGATGGTGGAACAGTGTGTCCAGAGCTGGACTGAGAGGGAAAGCTTCCTGAGGTCAGGGGAATATAATGCACTAGCTGGCTCTCAAATAAAACTGGTTTGTTTTTCTTAAAAGAAGGTTGAGGTTTTGGGGTTTTCAGTCCATCACCCCCACACCACACCACCTCCACTCCTCTCCGTTTGTTACAATGGAAGCCTTATGGTGTGTGCATTTTGACCTTTTTGATTTTGACACAAGGTGGTGATTGGCAGAAAACGTGTTTCATCGTGACTGGAGCTCTGGTTTGGCCCGCCTAAATGTCAGCTGTGTATAAATTTGTTGAAGAGTGGACTGTGTAAATAGTGCCATTGTTGGAAAGGCTTTTGACATTAAGAATATTACACAGTATAAACCGCATATTGTACGCTAGACTGTTAAAAATACCATTTGCAAACACAGCCAATGTATGAACGGACATTTCACAAGTTTATGTCCAGGGTCATTGGGGGACATTTCATATTTGACAAAAATGGGTAACTTTAAACACAAAAACAAATCCCTCAACATCCACTGAGAAAAAATGAGACAAAAAATGGTCATTTTCATAAACAGTGTAGTCCAAAAAAAGAAAGAAAATTGAGTCATCTCATTTTATAAGGTCATCCATGAGAAGATGTTTGTTTTATTTTTCTACGCTATATTAAAGTCATTGCCTGGCAAACGAAGAAGTTGCTCTCAATTCACATTAAGTGTGAATGTACTCCGTTAACCTGGAGATAGCACGCATCCAAAATAGTTAAAGCTCATTGGGTGTAATGGTCAGTAATGGCCGGTGGTTTGGCGAGAACTGCACCTCGTTACGCAGCTCTTCCTGTCCACACACATACTGTATAATAAAGACTTCCTCAACAGATTGGAAACCACTCCGCTCTCACAAGCACTCTTGAGTTCCTCTTTCTCTCTCTACACCCTCTCTCACTCTCTTTCAGTCTTTCCCATTCTCTTTCTCTATCTTTTCCTTCTACATACTGACCTTCCCAGGCTGGCCTGGGTCTTTATATTTCAGGCTTTGAGGCTACATCTGAAACAAAAGCAAAATTATGGGTCTGGTTTGGCTTGAGGAGAGCGCAGTGACCCCGGCATGTGGTTTTCTTAGGCCAGACCAGAGTTAGGTGAGGTGGGGAGAAGAATTTGTGTGAATCTCGCTGTGTATTTGAAGAAAACCCTAACCACAGCTAATTTGAATGTGTCATTAGCAGGAGGGGGGTGATCTAAACTTGGGCTGGCCAGTGATGGAGTGAAATCCACATACTACCGAAGACACAACTTGTTTTTTCCTTTTTTGTTGGGAGATTTTCTGGGGGGAAAATAGCCTCAAGAGTAAGCGCAGTACTCATCACCTCATAAATCTTCTCACCTCCTCATCACTTGTCCAAGTCATGAAGCTGTTGTTTCTTGAAGCTTCTATGCGAAAGAGTGGACTGGTATTACCCAAATATTGATGGGTATTATTGTCACACAGTCATATTTACAATATTGTGTCCTTATTCAATCAAATAATATACATTTTGAAAAGAGGATTATTGCAGGAGTTGCAACAAAAGACATTGCTGAATGCATGTTTTTAAGACAAAGACTTTGGTCACACGGGTCCATACTCCAAAGTGCGTCCCATTGTTGGTACACATGAAACAGAGGTGTAGCAATGAAACAGATATAAATGGAAAATGGTGTATTTTGAGACCTTACGCAGATGGATCACCCTAAAGTAAAACAATCAGTGAAGAAAGCTCACAGTTTCTTCCTGTGTCTCTTAGACTTTCCTACAGTGGGCCTGCATCGTACTGTGTGGTCTTGAACCCTATTTAGACCTAGTGGGTGACCACTGTACAATTAGGTATGCCATGTTTCACAGCAGCAGCAGAAAGTGGAATTCCTGTCAATGGAGCAGACCTTCTCATGTTTACTGCTCACATATTCTTCCCACCATTCATGGCACTACACCCAACCTGGCTTATGGTTGATTGTATCATGCAGTTTGAATAACACAATTATAAAACCCCATAAGACACTCCATGTTTATGTAAGTGCAGATCCTCCAAGGGAAGGACTTACAACATGCAAGGATGAAAGTTGATGCCCCAGATGGCAATTTCAGAGCTAACAGTGATATATGTTTCTTGGCTTAAAGGTGTTTGACACAGCTAATTTAAGGATGACACGGTTTCCTGTCAGAGGGAGAAATAGGTCAGTATCTCGCAGATTTTCCTGATATAATAATTTCCTGATATAATCAGTGTAGGGGGTAACGCGTTAAAAGTACTTTTTTGTTGTAACGAGTAAAGTAATGCGTTAGTTTGCAATTCAAGTAATCAGTTATTTAGTTACGTTTTCAAATAAGCAATCTGTTATAAAAAGATCAAAGTGGATTGAAAATTGTGCACGGGAGTTAAGCGTCTGACTGTCTGTTTGAACTCTACTTCAAATGTGAAGAAGCAACTGCATACGCACAGCTCCACAACACTGGTGGGTGGCGAGGTGCATCGAGGAGGAGAACGATGCAGGTGCTACAGCTCCGAGACGGCAATGGCTTTCGGCTGTCAATCCGAGGGAAATTAACGAGCTCGTAGCTGGTTACGTGGTGGAGGAGACGCTACCAATATCAACTGTAGAATCTCCATCTTTCCGTAAGATCATTAATAAAATCCCTATGACGCATAACATGGAGGGAACAGAAAAAAACATTTGCTAGCTACCTCGAATTATAAAGAGCTGTAAAGGGGACATTGCATCTGTCATTCCTGCCTGCAGAGTTCCAGAGGCCGTTGAGGAAGCTATGCAATGACTGTAGAGTTCATACTAGGGGCGAATGTCATTTTCTTACATTCAAAGCTTCATTTAGATTTTTCTAATGAAGCTTCGAATGTCTGTCATCATATTTTATGATGTCATCAAAAATATGATTTTATGTTATTGTGGTTATATAAATGTAATTTATGGTAGAACAGTAGTCTATACTGTACTGAGAGATACTCTATGGACAATATTCCTAAATTTCCTTCGGGATCAATAAAGTATCTATCTATCTATCTATCTATCTATCTATATAGGCTAACCATATGCAAGGGATCGCAAAGGGGTTTTCATTTTTGGTAACGCAAAAGTACTCTAACAAGTTACTTTTCTCAGTAGGTAACGCTGTAACATAACGAGTGAACATGATGTCATGGAAAGGCGAATAAATGCACAAGGACATTCCACGTGTCAAGATGACGCATTTTAGGCTTTTTGCGTGTCATTCACACCACGTTGTACCGTGAAACGGTCACGGTTATGTTTAGGCAACAAAACTACAGTAATAGCAGCAATTAGGTTTAGGTAACCAAACCACTTAGTTAGGTTTAGTAAAAACATCATGGTTGGGCTTAAAATAAGCATGTAAATTAAGTAAAATACGTACACAAACAATGTAACATTAGTATGGAAAACACATCACTAATGTAACTTCCAATAACTCAACATCACTTTGGGACAAGAACACCGGTCTCCTGGTTGAAAGTCCTGTGTTTGTTTGACCAATCCACCTGCACTCCTGCCTACTGTAAGCAGTCTTTCTCACTTTCTATTCTATGTCGCTAGCCCTGAGCGTTGTATATTCACATGGATGTGTTTACATTGCAGCCAGTACAGACTACATGGCGTTAAATACGCCAAAAGCAAGAACGGCATTGTCATTTCACGTGAAATTGCTTACAAATTGCCCTGTCATTCATACGCCATTTGGTGAGATAAACACATAACACAATGTTAAACACATTACTTACATCAAAATCAATGAAAATGTCAACCTTCAGTGTTATTATCCTTCCTCATCTGTCTAGATACCAAAAACAACTACATTGATGGCAGGACGCCTGTTATATATTGGACCATCCAGGGAGGATTTCGTCAGGCCTTTGAGAAGACAGTGTTAGCACCATAACACAGTCTCGAAGTATTCTGGTTTGCACTTTTGTGGAGGAGCCGATTGCCAAGTATTCAGCGTGTTTATAGATTTCAGTCAGTGACTGCTGAAAGATGACAGCTAAGGATATCCACACAGACGGACTAGACAATCATGTTTTTAAAGGGGGGTCTGCGTTGGTGGGGAAAAAAGAACAACAATGGAGAGAAATCACATTATGGTTTTAATTTTCTGAGCCAAATGGTGCCATGCTTCATTCATAATGGTGGAAAGGAGAGTTGAAGCATCGAAGTGTGGAGGGAGGTCCCATACCCATGACTGTCTTGAGAAAACCCAGCAAAAAGCCACAACTCTGGAATCACATGTTAAAATCATTACAGTGTAAGACCCCTTACCCCTGCAACCATGCCCTAACGAGAAATCTATCCAGGCTGCTGCTCGCTGAGTGGTGATGGTGGGAGGTTTGGTGACAGACCCTTGCGTGAACTACTATTGCTTCATCACCCTGTAGCCCAATTGCACATCCTTGAGATTAAGCTACAAAGGCCTCCATGGCCGCTTAACAAACGGCAACCAAACGCATGGCTTCTCAGAATCCACAATGCGTACAAACTGGGCCTTCTCGCTCTCCTCTTCAATTACCAAATACCACACACACAGCCCATTTCAAAACACAGCCGGCATCCATAAATTGTAGAAACCATTGACTGATTGGCAACAAGCTCTTTTTCAAATAAAGAGCTCTCTTAAATCTACCTACTTTTGCTCAAGTGGTCATTCAAAAGTGGGAACCTTGACAGTCTGATGAGATCACAATATATTTTACAACTGATTCCTCTCTTGAAACACACACTCTTTAGTCATTGACCCAATATCAGCAGGAAATCTAAATGTATTCTCATGCATTTAAGACTTATTCTCAGCCTTTCATCATAACAAGCGGATGGCTTCCTGGCAGGTCCATCTGTTGGACAGTACTGATCCAAAGGGTGACCGGTGGTCACAGTCGGTACCACCTTCTTCCCACACTTGGTGTCTAGGCAAGTGGGCACTGGCCAGAACGTGCTCTGGGTAAAGGGCTGTGTGTGGTCCATGGAGCTCCCACGACAGTCCAGTGTTGTCCAAAAGAAAGCCAATGCCAAATCCACAATGTACGTAAAAACGTAATAACATTTCCTCGAATTCGGGAAATTATATTTTGAAGAATATACAAAAGGACATCTACTCTTCTAAATTATACTGTAAATATTTCCATTGGATTGTACATGCGTCACTGTCCCTGTCAAAGTATTGTTATTCTTGCTCTATAAAGGACACTTTTTGTGCCACCAAAATAGAATTACAAACAATTTGGAAACCACTTCTGTCTTTAGTCCTAATAGATTTTCATTCTAATATAACTCACAAAGAAAATTACTTTTGCATTATGATGATTATTAACTCAGTAACTGTGATGATAAGACAGAACAATGGAGCTGACTATTATGATGACATTTTCTGGGATGAAATACTCCCCCTAGTCATGTCTCAGAGGAGACGGCAAAAGGCTGCTTCTTCATCTTGTGCGTTCCCCAGCACACAGCGGGGTCTGCTCTTAATTGTGGCAGGAAGAACATCGGCAAGACTCATTCTATTCTTCATTTCATCCCACAGACACACCAGAAAACAGCTAGTAGTTTCTGCAAGCTACATTTTCCACGGGAGACAGCCACAAGCCCAAAAAAGCAAAACGCAATGTCATCACCCAGGAATCCAAGAAATACCAGAACGTCTGAGTTTTATTACAAAAATCATCTGTGAGCACAAACAAATGTGGAGCACAAACATGCCTTTTAATTGAGAAGGCAGATGGTCCCATCGCGGGCGCGACGGCAGTGAGAAGCGACTGTGGAAAACAAAGCATCCGCGGCGACCACGACCCTCCATTTCTGCTGCTCCGACGGGGAGACAGGGTCTGGGGTTGGAACCCACAAGACGCAAACAGAAATCACCATAGTTGCCTCGGCGAGACACACAGACAGACCAATTCCGGGGGGAATGTTGTTTATCCACTTTATCATCATTGTTGTGTTTGTCTTCCGCTGTTTCTTTGATAGCTTTGGGAATGAAGCCACGTCCATCACGACCTGAAATCCTAAATGCAAAGAGACGGGGGAACGGTTGAAAACACAACATTTACACTGAAATAAACACTCTGGATAGGATCTACAGTGATCATCATGTAAAAGCTCATTTCTTGGTAGTCGCATTAATTTGAGGAATTCCACTGGCTGAAATGTAAGTGATTCAAATAACATGTATGAAAATGTTTTCTGTTGGCTGGGATTATAGTAGAAGTATTCTGAGGAACGAAATCTCCCCTAAAGATGCCTTCCCTCCCAGACTGATCATGGTTACTGGATCCTCTGTTTAATAGTTTGCTGTAGCAGGGGACTGACTGAGTGGTTTCCATTCCGCTGGGCTGTAACCGATTGTCCCAGTGACCACAACAAAGGGTGAAAAAGGAAGGAGGGTGAGGGGATAGAGAATAACTCGGGGCTCAGTATGGATTGGAGAAACCCTGAGATCAATGACTCAATGGCTTCCAGAGTCTCCTTCGGCTTAACTGCATTTTAACCCTAACCTTATCTGTAGCATCTGCTTTATCCTTACCGCACAACAAGTCAAGGCTGTGTGATACATAGTTTGTATAACATCATCATACACAGGATATGGTGTCTAACAACCAGTCTGGTTTCTCTGAACTTCACACTAATAGGTCGGAATCAGGAAGGCTTGATCTATTTAATTCACCCAGACATGAGAGGAAACAGAAAAAGACATCATCACAGCGGTCTACCAACAATGTAGGCCATATGTCCATTAAGTAGGCATTTTGTGTAGTAGATGTGTGTGTTCACAAGGGTGACTGCTATGTCAACAGACGTATGGCGTACAGACTGTGATGAAGTGGCGTAGCGTTCACAGACGTGCTCTACAGGCGTCCATACTGTAGCGAGGTAACCATTAACTGAACCTACTTTTGTGCATATGACCCAGTACCAATGCAAGAACCATTTTTGATGGATTTCCCCAACGCTCTGAAGTTACAAAGGCAGAAAACACCCATGTTGAGAAACAAAATGTGACATATTAATTATCATTGGCAATTGTAAGCTACGTTTAGTCACACAGAAGAGCTCCGTGCCAGCGTGCCAGATTCAAAGGCCTTCCACTCATTAATATCACAGATGACCTTTGTCTCATTGCGGTTCCTGGAAACCGAAACCGCTCCATAGTCATGCACGGAGTCAAATGGAGCATTGAGAAGGCAGAGATACAATGATGGTAATGGGAAAGCAGGCATTGTGACTTGTCACCAAATTAAAAATGTGCCTTTTGACGCCTTAAGTCCTTTTCCCCCATGATGATGCCTCTGAACGCTTGGGTAATTAATTCTCTGAATCTCTGTTCTTCAAATTTGAGTGTACGCAGAGACAGTGGTTTAGGAACAATGACATACAGATGTGCTCTGGAAGATTGAGCTTTGCCATTACAGAAAAAAAAATAGTATTTCTATCAAAAAAACATTTTTTTCTCATTGAGCTCAGGCAAAAACAATTATAGCTTTTACATTGTCTCATAGCGGCTGATTTATTCTTCACTTCCCAGGATTGGTTCAGACTGAGTATGTTAGCAGGCTCCTTTTTGTCTTTTCAAATCTGCGTCACACATTTGTGTTATGATTGTGGTGATTCCAAATCCAGACGTTTTCTTAGTTATTGTATGTAAGGTGTGACCTAAAGTTAACTCTTGGTTCATTACACATTCTGTTGAGTGATCTGGTGATGAATTACTGGGTGTGATTCTGACCACTGTAACTGATAATTGTAAGTGTCAAACTCAAAAGGTCAAGTGCAAAGTAAGTTCCCCACAATTACATACTTGACACCTCAGATCAAAACATACAGCACGTAATGGTTTCCGTTGTATCGAAAAAATGCCAAAATCCACTGACAACTCCCTGTGTTTACAGAGCAAATCTCCTTTCTCCCGATGTGTTCCCTGTCCGGTCAGCGCTCCGAGACCTTAAGACATATGAGACGGTGCAAGGTGTCCACCGAGGGGTGACAGTTGGGTGTGTGTGCTCGGCCACAGACAAAACAACACTTTGGCAGACACAGCAAACTCCCAGCTCATGTTCACGTATACTATATTCAATGAAAGGTCAAACATTCGAGGTCTGAAGGCCATTTATGTCAGTGAAGCCTTTCGCAGACAGTCCGCTGTGAAATCATGGTCATTGTCAGAGTATATGGCTTAAGTCCTTAAGGGCCAAGCCTCACCGCTGGACCAGTTTTTCAAAGTGCAGACAGTTATGACGTGGGTTCGATATGGGACTAGAATCCTCTTGAAATCCTTCGATTTGTACTTAAACTGACATGGCCTGGCAAACTGGAAATTCGCATACACTATGCATTTACTTCTCTAAAATATTTAGGCTTTAACTTTTAAAAAAGCATTTCAGAAAAGCTCTTGGAGGACTTTTTGAAGTGTTATTCCCATTATTGGATATTTAAATCTTACAGCTTTGTTTCATGGGATAGGGATAGTTTCCTCAATAAACAATGTGCTTTTTATCATTATTAAGAACACATTTGTTTTAAGTGTCGCAACAGGCAATAAAAGTTCACCAAATATGAAGCAAATAAATGCCACATTAAATGACTTTACAGTGTAAGGTCAGAGACTATTTTAGGTGGCTATCGCACCGCGTTTATATGTGGTTGGATTTGTTTCCCTTCCTTCCCTATGATATGCATCCACTTTAGCACCATGGACGTCACAGTGTGTTCCGAGCTGCTTGTAACAACAGAGAGGCTGCACGCTGAATTTTCATGAGTACGGCCTCGGTCTATATTCCCAAATGTGATTGATCCACTGTGTACTCTGGCAGCAGGTCCAATTCAGTAGTGGTTGTAAATGGTTAGGTTTAAAATCTGTAAGTTATGGAGGGGCACACTTGTGTGCTTTGTGTTTTTCTTTGGGTCAAGGTGGAGCCCCCGTATAATTGGCAGACTGTCTATCAAGCTAAACCTCAAAAGATTTAATTGATTTAAGGGGAGGCAATAATAGGAGTCCCATATCACAAAGGACGCATAGAACTTGTCATGAAATATAGAGTTGTGGAGCCAATCATTTATGATCCTATTTTGGGTGAAGGCCCCAGTAGACTTTTCCGTAACATTCACATCAGATTCCCACATTGTTTTTTGTGCAATCCAACACTTTGTCAGGCTTAAATCAGAATCTTATAGGATTTTAATGTTGTACTATTTAGGTCCCAGTGGAATATATTTAAAAATGATGGGCATAAATTTCAGTGAGTTCAGATTTTATTGCAGAGTCTGTCCTACTGGATAGAAGGCTAGATTCACAAGGGGATTTTTTTTTTTTTACTGAAAAGTACAAAAACATTGGTCTTAGTTTGGCTGTTTCTGCCATTGTAATGTAAGGTGGTGACAGTTGTCCAGGGAAATACATTGTTAAAACTCTGTGGCTGTGCAGTGGTGTGTTGTATGTGTCTGCCATCTATTGGACTTCTATGAAACACCACTTTGTAAATTCCTTTGAAAGCACAGTAAGTGAACATTTTGACACAGGTGAAATATGTTTAAAAAGTGGAGATAGATAATGATAATTTGTTTACGGTTTATTCCGATTTTTAGCATGACATATAACACATGAGGCAAGTTTGCAATAAATGTGCATCAAGACAAATCTTATTCTCACATTTCAAAGATGTAAATTGACCCATTATCTAAAATGAAATGCACTGCAAAGATGGGAATCTCAGGGAGACAGGAGCAAAACCACAGCAAGTTGGTAGTGCCCATCTACAAGACACATTTTTGTGTTTATGGTAATGAGGAACAGTGGTTTGTAAAATAGAGGAAAAAAATAAATACCCCCAAATTTATTAAAAGAACTCACTTATATCCTATAACATGTGTTGCGGTGGGAGCCGGGGTAGGACGCCAGGAAAAAGAGGGAGTGGGTGAGTGCAGGAGTCGGCCGAGCACGTGCCTCCTGAGGTCCTCTGGTCTCTGTCTGGGATCGGTCCGCCTCGCCAACCCCTGGGCTAGACTCCCATCAGCCCCATACCCCGTCTACTCCGGGCCAGACACCACCATGACCGCTTGTATTGAGAGGCCTGACCACCATTGTGCCACAGTAGAGTACACAAACAAACAGTGCACACATACACACAGGTCTGCTCCCCTGCCATTACGTAGACTCATCAAGCCCACTCGGCTTAGTCATACCATGGGCTTCCAGTGCAAGCAGCTCCCTCTTGGCTTTGGATGGAGAATCTGGCAGAAGATATTTGCTCATTTGTCCCCACACATGTATGTGGTTTGGTAACGCTGCTAGGGACTGCTGCCCCAGCCTTTCTTACTGTCCAGATTCAAAGCCAGCCAGGCCTTTCCTGGGTAAAGTCCTCCCACACAGTCTGGCTATACGGCTTTCTGTTGCTCATATTCAGCTGTTTACGTCCTTACAATGTGTTTTCTGTGATTTGGTATGAAGCATGCATGAGCCAAATACGTAGGCATTGTTTTCTCTTGCAAACTACTCAGAGCCAATTTAAAGTCTCTAGACAGGCTCTCATCTTACACACTGATAAAATAGACTTGATTTTTGTAGAGTATAGACAATGTACAGATTTGTTTGTTCTTCTAACTTGCAAAGAGAAGTGGCCTTAATTCTCGTGTTTTCTCGTAGTGTGTACAGCTCTTTCCGGAAATTGTACTCTTTGCTTTTTCCTCCTTCAAAATGGATCAAAATGGACACTGTTCTTTCTTCTGATTAGCATAGCAATTGAAAAAAGATATACGGATGTACCAAAATGCCAGGATAAAGAAAATTCCCACCTACTCTCCAAACCAGCCCATTTAGAACTGAATTTAATTATCCGACCCATTCGCACGAAAGGGCGTATGAATGCCACGATAATGTGCAAGGCATTTAGCGTGCAATACGGACGCCTTTCTTGCTTCTGACGTGTCATTTGTACGCCATGTTGTCTGTACTGACTGCAATGTAAAGACATCCGCATAAATATGCTACGCTCAGAGTTAGTGACGTCAAATAAAAAGCGAGAAAGGTGGTGGAGAGGTGGATTGGTCCAACAAACACAGGAGTTTTGCAAGACAGGTTTTCCGTAGTTATGTTACGTTGTTTCCGTACGTATTTTACTTAGTTTACTTACTTATTTAAAGCCCAACCATGATGTTTTTCCTAAGGCTTACTAAGTGATTTTGTTGCCTAAACCTAAGTGAGTGGTTTTGTTGCGTCAACTTAACTGCAGACGTTACCGCAGTAGTTTCGTTGGCGTACAAATGACACGCAAAAAAGGTAAAATGCATCCTCATGACACGCAGAATGTCCGTGTAATGTCGTGCTATTTATACGCCTTCCCGTGAGACCGGGTTGTATTACCATATAAGTTAGGCTACTCAGTTTTACATTAGCATAAAGTAAGAAAATTGTATTGGAAGCATTAGAAACATGAACCATATCAAACATTAGCTGAAAGTGTGAGTTCATACTCACATGCGCGCACACACACACACACACACACACACACACACACACACACACACACACACACACAGTCGTGTTTCCATCCCTTTAGAGGGCATTATATTGACTTACATTCATTTCCAAAACCCTAACCATAACCGCTACTTGCCGAATCCTAACCCTTACAACTAACCTTAAACCAAGTCTTTGCCCTGAAATGAAATGAAATGATTTACATTATGGGGACTGGCATTTTGTCCCCAGGCGAGTCCCCACAATATGACTGTGTAAACAGATTTATGTCCCCACAACATGAGTAATACACGCCCACACACACACACACACACACACACACACAGCATTTCTTCCCTCTTTTCATGTCGACCACAAGGCTGACCTGCTGGCCTCTATTTCCTCTGAAGAGGATATCCCCCTTCAGTAGAGCCTTAAAATCCATCACGGCCAGACGACTTGGGATCCTGATGTATGCGCCTCCTCCGCTATTGTCTTTGAAGCGTTGGGGGGCTTTGGCAGGGCCCGGCCACAGTGATGATTACAGTCTCATAGTTAGGCCGTTACTGACATGAGCTCAGTTCACTTTCTGTCTGATGTCCCCCCCCATGTTTGATGGAGAGAGGAGTTCTGGTTCACTGATAAACGTAATTAGGACTGTGGTTGCTGGTACCCATGCCCATGGTCTTTAACTACTGCTGCCACCTTGTTCCCCTCCTCTGTTACTCTACCAAAGAGGATTTTCTGAAAATCTTACATCCCCCAGCTCCCATAATGACAAAGAGACCACGAGTGAAACCCACAGTCAGCGTGTTTACACGCATGCACAGAGTATGTTGAGTAGAAGCTTATGTAGCCTAGAGTAACTCAACTGAGGGCATCCTGAGGACAAGCTGTCAAAATATGTCTTTACTGCCCCCTCAACAGATATCATTGGGTGCAAAGTAAACAGAATGTTCTAAATGTCACCATGGAAACGGACGTTCCAGAGACCGCCATGAACAAAAGTAAACTGGCAAAGATAGTTCTATTTGCACGTCTCTGTTTGTTAGCTAATATTGACATGTCCGAATTATCATAATCAAGTTTCCCGTCATCGGGTTATGGCTTCATTCAGGGTATTGCAAGTCATGATGTTTTCATGACCAGAGTTCACCAAGTCAAATTGTACCGAATTACTAATGTGATGAAAACACATTTCACACTTTAACATTTTAAAGGGCTTTTTTTATTGGCTAGCATATTGGCAAAATTAAAGTTTAACTTATTCAGTGAGCAAATTGACATTGAGACTCTGTAAATCATCATCATTTAGTAATATAGCTATGTATGTATATACAGACATTAGGACTTATTTTGTAAAATAGAATCCCATGCCCACGGAAAAATTGGAACATTGCGTCACATGAGGGAGAGGGACCAAGCAAGTACAACAATTATAATGACAGATCCCATTCAGCCATATGAGGTTTAAAATACTAAGTAAGTACTTATACACATTTGATGAACTGCAGCCTTCTTAATTTGAGCCTGCCAAAGGACCATCAACAGGCCAGGACAAAGAGAAATAATGGGGCACAACGAGAACTTGAATTGTTGTGTGAGAAGGAGTCTGTGGAAAACTGGACCGCTGTCTTGATGAGCGAGTAGCGCTAGCGAACGTTACCTGCTCTATGGCGATCTCAGATTTTAGCTGGTGCCCATTGCATCGCAGCCAATTCCACCACCAATGGGCCTTTCTCACAGCAGATATTTGGATTTGTCATAGTAGGAAAAGCACAGGTGTTACACTAATGATGGCTCTGCTCTATTCAAGAGTTCCAGTGAGAGTGACAGTGAGTCAGCATGCACAACACTAGGAGCCTGAAATCAAAGCAGCCAATTGGATATCAGCCATCATTAATTTCATTATGTACACCTGTGCTTTTCCTCATGTGACAAGGCAAAAACGTCTTCGGTGAAAAAGGTCTATCATTGTGTTCATGCACTCACACAGAAACTGCTTAGCTTTATGCCTCTGAGATTAAGCTATGCAGACTATACTTAAAAAAAAACTGTATTTCTCAAAATTCTGTTCTTTCCCTATTGAATTTAAGGTATGAGTAACTGACATTAACCTTACCAATTTATTAGCTATTAGAGTGATGCTTTGGGCAACCCAGAAAATAGGGCCTATTTAATAGACTACTGTCTGAATCTGCCCTGCTCCACGTTTTTCCTTGTTACATTCATTCATGTTTAGTGTTTCCTGTTTTATTTTGTTACTCACCTCTTCTCCATGGATGTATAAAGAGAACTGTATACAGCGCAGGAGGTGGGCTCCCGTTCACTCTTATGAGAGTTGCTCAGTAGCGCATGAAGCCAAAATGGCTCAGCTGCCAAGACATACGGATCATGTAGTACCCGGATCATCCGGCGATCTTCCGCATCCATTAGGCCCAAAGAGAAAGCGTTTCCTTTAACTCCGCCTCCCAGCCCTCGCTCCAGCCTCGGTCTGGGTCTCATTCACATGAACGGAGGAAGAGAAATAACTCTGGATTCAGCTATTAGTGCATTTTACAACTTTTAGGACCTATTAATTTAAATAAGGGCTATTCTAGTGTTCATACAGGGAAGTTGATTTACCTCAAAAAAAATTATCCGCTGAGTTACACACGTCTCTTTCCCACTGTAAGTCTATCGGAAAAAGTCTTTTTGGGCCCAATGGTATCATGTGACCACCATTTGGCCAATACGAAAATTTGTTTCAACGCCCGGCGCTCTACTTGGGGGCTTGCTCTACTGTAGTTTCAGATCACTTCACTTACAGTCTTTGTGTGTTTTCCCGCCCTTTTGATTGTCTGCCCTGCCCTGATTAGTTTCACCTGTCCCTCGCTAGTCCTGCACTCACCTCACCTCCTGCTCACCTGTTCTCACTTCCTTAATTACTCAGCTCAGTTTAGTAAGGAATTCAAACACTACTGGGAGGAAATACAATAAACAAATACTGTAAATAAAATAGTGTTTATTCCATAGAAAAAATACCTCATCCAATGCATACGGCAAGAAAGGAAAAGTGAATGCTACAAAAACAAAGGCTTATAATGTCATGAAAAGAATATTGTTGAATTTAATCATCGTATCCTTTAATGACCTTTCTAAATGCATGCACTTTCAATTTAAATACTTTCTGGATTTCTTAAAAGATTTTTAATAACATAACGTTTATCCATATTTAGCTCCATTATGCCATACGCAATGCAGGAGTGCACTTCAGGCTGAGCTTGTCATCAAAACAAAGTGTAGGTTAGTGCTCTCATCAGAAGCAGACTGTCAAAAGTAATCAAACATAACATTAAAACCTTGACACTGACCTATGCATTGATTTAACAAAACCAATGTGTACAGTGTTGACAATGGATGTCTTAATACACGTGGTAAGGTTTGGCCTCCACCTCTCAGAACCAGAACTCCGAGACGAAGATGTGAACGTTGATGATGTTCTGGCCGGCGTCGCCCTGAGTCGTCAGGTTGCGCATGGACAGTTTCAGTACTGTAGCCAGTGGACCAATCAGAGACTTCACTTGGCGAACAACACCTGAAGGAGACAAAGAAGAACAACAGTATCAGTGACAATATGTACCATAAATATGTAGACGTTGGCTTTACTGACAACAATATGAATTTGATTTTGTTCTTCGGAAACGTAATGGTTTATGAAGAGCAGCAGTTGGCAAAGATAAGATTGTCTTTGTGCTTGTTTGATTTGATTTTGAATGGTTTTATTCTATTTTATTTTATCTGTATTCCGTTCTCATTTCCATGGCGTCAAATACCGAGGCACCCTTTAGCGCTGGTATAAGACGCACCAAGCTTTTCCATTAACTGCAATGTAACGCTCCAAGAAAGTGCGCCGGGAGTGTGCTGACGTAGTTTTGAGAAAGAGCGAAAAGACACACTAAGAGGTCAGGAGAAGAGGTGGATGGGTCCAACGAACACAAGGCTTTCATCCAAGAGACCGTCGTTCGTGTTCCGTGCGTTAAGTCTCACTTTCACGTTACAATCAGCTGTTCGTTCGTGTCCCGTTTTCACAACGTTCAGTTTTATTTTCACTGTACAAACATAGTAGTTTTAAGCCCAACCATGATGTTCTTTCCTAAACCTAATTAAGTGGTTTTGTTGTCTAAATCTAAAGTGACGCCAAGGGTAACTGTAATGGTTTTGATGCCACAAATAAAGTGGCGTGACAAAGCGGCGGTATGTGACGAGTTGGGATGAGAATGTGATGGTATTGCTATTAGGTTTAAAGGGTCACCCATGTTTTCTCACTTACCCCTAGTGGTATCTTGCAAAGCTGATATTTTTGGTTTTAATAAGTGCTGAGGTTTTGATTTTGAAATTCCACTGCTACCCCAATACAACTGAGGATAATGGAATTTTGTTTGTGGTGCTCAGCGCGTTGAAAAATTACATTGGTCTTTCAACAGCAAAGTATCTTTTCAAAAACAATGTCCCGGTCACAGGCTGTCTACACCAGACGCGTTTCAGAATCGTTCTTCCGTCTCACGCATGTCTGACAGCTCTGTCAAATTTATTTATACTTCAATTTTATTCAGTACAGCTGTCTATGTTGGTTGCTTATTGACCCGACATGTATTTTTATGTTCCAATACTTTTTTCTTCTGACTATTGTGTGTCGGGCTGTGAGTGCTGCCACATCAAGTTGCTTCGATGTTGATGTGCTTCTTGTGCTAGCTGGTGTTGACAAGATGTTATGTTGCGGATAATCCACAGGCATAATTGTCAGCAGTTTTCATAGATGCTATTTCTTTGGTAGAAAAGAGTTCCAATGAATACTGACCCTAACACCAATCGATCTCTTAAGGTTATAGTTTGGATGTTTTGATGTGAGGTTGTATGAGGTACTTATCCATAGCAGGTGTATTACCTACAGTAGATGACGGTCGCCGTGGCCCCAGCTTAGAGAAACAGACCGACACCAGAGCAAAGCTATTCAGTTATCAAACGGATATCGATTTCTTTAAAGGGACTATTTGTAACTTATCACGCGCATAAATCCTAACGGGTCGGAATCCCATGCGCGCTCGCGTGTGGGTATGCGCTGCTCCTGCTGCCTGCTGCCTGCTTGCACACCGCGCTCGTTCTCACCCGCTCGGCTCGCTCCAACTCCACGTACACGCGCGCATACTGCAGAAGAGTTAGTTTAGCTCTGAGAATATCTAGTGAATGTGCAGTGGACGTTTTTGCAGAAATAAATGCTGCAGCTCCTCCAGACCAACAGAGGTTTCCCGTGTCTTGTGAAGTGACGGGGCTCCGCAGTGAGTTACGTTATCGTCCCGACCGGGTGTCGCTGTCTCCCCCCCCCCCGACCGGTTGTCGGTGTCTCTCCCCCCCCCCCCCCTTCCCTCCGCGGTCGTCAGGCTGAGAAAGGAAAAGCCAGCACTAGAATCAGCATTGATTCATGGAGAGACCTTCGTCTGGTCAGCTAACATTACTGCCAAGCAGGTGAAATATAGAGTGATATTGTGTTTTAGCTGACGTGTGTCGCCTCGCTGTTTAGACCGGTGCTCGTTCATGTCAATGTAGAGCGAGCACGAGCGCGAGCAACAGGACGCTGACTTTCGTTGACATTGCGGCCACAGGTGTCGCTGTGAACAAGCAATTTCTGATTCTTACATATAGCCCCTTTAAGTGAGCCTTTCTTTAAGTTAGCTAAAATACGTTTTTCTGCCGTCCCCATCAACAGCACTGTATTGCTTTGCTCCGGTGTCGGTACTTCTGTATGTTTCTCCAAACTGGGAGCACGCCGACCGTCATCTACTGTAAGTAATACACCTACTATGGCTAACTACCTCATACAACCCCACTTCAAAACACTGGAACTATACCTTTAAGGCATTTGTTTTTGCAAATGATTGTCCTTTCCCCAGTCTTGTACTTGCTGCCATCACTTACTACAAGAATTCCTGTCTTCAGGTGTACCATGGTATCAGCTGGTGCATTTGGATGAGCATTCAAATCATGAGTGGTGTTAACAAGCTGACCAGTGATGTCCATGACAATCTGAATTGTATTCCTCCCTCCCGCCTTCCACCCTCTCCGTGGCCAAAGACGCCCTCTATCATGGTAAAACAGATGGGAGAATAAACACACTGCAACAGAGCATTACTGAATGCCCATGGAATTCATTGGGTGCTCTTTTTAAGTGAACATGCGATTACACAGGGAAAAAAATGCCAGTGTTTATACAGGCTGTCAGCAGGCCTTTTCTCTGCAGAGGGCTGGTGACATTTTCAGCTCTGGCCTGTTTGAACAGCCATCGCCAGAGTGGAGTGCAGTCAGGCAGCACAATCACCACACTGTCCTCCTATCACACCTCCAACCGTCCTCTTTCTTTTTCTCATTTCCCCTCTTATTCATAAATGAGTCAGTAAAGTGTGATGACTCACGGGTTTAACTCAACGTGGATCAAAACGACGACAGATCACTGCCACGATTGGTCTGAATTATGAGGCTCCTTTCTGTGGTACTTGTAATAAAGCAGTAAAACCCATTCGGTCGTTGTTCACCACAGGGCAGATGATGATCCATTATGCGCCATCCGCTGCGTCCTTTGGGACACTGGCATTGTATGATGGCAGACACCCCCCCGCCCACCCACTCAATCTCCTCCTACTCTTCCTCCCCTCTCTTCCCTTCCTTCCTGAGGGGGCCTGGTGTTTGTGGCACCATCACAGTGGCCCACAAGGGTAAATGAGTCCCATGTGTTTGATGGAGGGGAGCAGTCGCAGTCACGCGATACAGCCATGGAGGCATTCCTCCAGGAATCCATCTTTAACTCTGGAAGGGGCGAGCAATATGCGCTTGAACTGCTGTCTCTCTCTCTCTCTGTCACTTTATTTTGCTCTCTCGTCCCTCTCCCAGTCGGATCTGTGGGCGCACAACAGATTCCAGCAGATTCCGGCGATAAGCGCTCGGAGGAGTGTGGAATGGGGCCCACTTTGACCAGGGTTGCCCCCCTTGTTTTGGTGTTTTGGGACTCTGTTGCGTAGTGACAACTCGACAGAGGGGAGCGGGACTGAGATTTTTTATTGTTTCCAAAGCGTCAGCACCATCAGAAGGAGCTAACCTTTGCTTAAACCTAACAACAGCCGCAACATTAAGAGAATAACTGACATGGAAAAAGCGATTGAATTTTGAGCCTGAAAATGATTTTCAGACACAAGCCAATCGAGATGGCACGCAACTCCGAGTTGACCGACGCAAACTCAAAGTGAGTTCAGAAGGTTCATGATTTGTCTACGTACTTAAACAAAATCAGTTCGGTGGTAGGTTGAGCAAGCACAGAATGAAGATGAGTAAGATATTATGAGCACAATATGGACCACCGCAAAGACACAATGGGATTCAGTCCACATTAAGGCTTTTTATTAATTGCATTAAAGTGGCAGTAGGCAGTATATTTTTAGCATCATTGGGCAAAAATTCCATAATAACCTTTCAGCATATTGTAATTCAAGTGTTCTGAAAGAAAACTAGACTTCTGCACCTCCTCATGGCTCTGTTTTCAGGCTTTAGAAAATCTAGCCTGTGACGGGAGACTTTGGCCAATCACAGGTCATTTCAGAGAGAGAGTGTTCCTGTTGAGCGTTCCTATTGGCTGTGCTCCGGCTGGTGGCCGGTGCTTGGTATTTCTTCAACAGATCTCAACATGGCTGCCGGATCACAAACTTTCTCATTTTACAGATTAACAGTACACTACAAGAAGTTTCAGAAAACATTTGAGGCGAGAAATAGGCATTACAGTAACAGAATATGAATTCATATTTGATCAGCACAGCCTAGTTTGACCATTTAATCGGACTTCGCAATTGATTGACAGCCGGCTCTCATAGACGGCAGGCTCCAGATCAGCTCTGATTGGTTGTTTTCCTCCGGTCTGTGAAATCTTGCAGATGCCATTAGGAGCACCGGAGGACACAGAGGCACATGATTTTTGTCAGATTACCGTTCTCATGCACTACTGGTGGGATATAGTGACCGTTTTATAAAAATAACTTTTTTTAATCATATTGGCTCTATTTCTACCCACTGCTGCTTTAAGAGTGGCCTATATCTAACAAGGGCTTAACACTCTACAATCAGGGTCAACTGTGGGTAGGTTTTCCCCTGAAAAATTGTTTTTTATTAAAAGAAGCTTACCGCATGAATAAATAACAAAAACACAGACACATAAACTGAAAATATATTAAATAGTGCAATATGTGGAATGTGTTTGTTTGTTTTTAAATTTGTTTGTGGTCTAATTAGCACACGCAGAGGGCACAACTGTGCTCTTAGGAACAAAAAGTATGGTATAGTGGCCAATAGCTTCTCCAAATTCCCTCCAAGCTCAGTGTTGGTGATTTGAAACTTAACACAAAACTTTTTGTCTTTGGAATCTGGGACACCACTGGGCGTGATATCAAAACCAAGGAATGTATGTTAACATGTAAGATGTATCATGGTTACTGTGGTGATTTGTGGCGTTGTAAGAAACACCCCAAATGTCGAAACATGTTTTATACAACTCCTCCAGCCTTTGTTTGACTTATTTATTTTGCATAGCCTTGAGGGCGAGAAAAAGGTAATTATGTTATTACAATGCGGGCCCAATTCTGCACAAAGGAGCTTGATACTGAAGACAGTGTATGTGACCATGATGACTCTGTGTTTCCGTACGCTGCCCATCAAAGGCGCAGTGGTATCCTCAATGAGGGGAAAGCATCAGCTAACAGCTGGGCCTCAACATACTCACAGTGAACCTGAGGTGAAACCACAACCGCATACTCATCTTTAACATTTCATCCGGCCCGTAAGGCAAAAAGCCAACAGCCACAAAACAGGTTGGCTCTGATTGGCTACCATACCACCTGAGATTCACATAAATAAACACGGGGAGGTTTTCAAAACCCTACAGCTGACAATCTGCCCTGTGACTGGACTGCAAGGTCATGTAATCTGAGGCCCGAAGTTCCCGAACAGGAGATCCAGTCGTAGTGCTGGAAAGGTTTGTGGTGTCTTTCCATCTCGCTGAGGTATCTGCCACAGGGTGCAAAGGTGACTGCGCTGGCTTCAACAGACACCATCAAACAAACAGCTGTGCAATCTGTCCGCTCTCCAAAAACATTCCGCCACACCATAAAGTAGCCCCTTAAGTAGAAAATAGCCTTAAATAAATGCATGCTAGTAGCAGAGACACTGCCACAAAACAAAGTGAAGCGATTGCCAGGAGGCATTTGTCATCCTTCATGGCCACGAGCGCTGCAATATTGAAGGGTTACATGTAAACAGTACAATTTCTGGGTTTTCTGGTTTCTACAACTCAGCGAGGAAGTGTATGACAAAATCCAAAATGAACGGGTTTAACACCAGAGACAAATGAAAAATATGCATTGGCCTCACCACAGTATTGTATAATGACACACTGGTTGTGGCGCTATGCATACTCACTGCAGTGAAACCATTGGAGAGGATCCAGGTGGTGTACAAAGTTCCAGTATGCAAAGAGGCTACTGGAAGGCACTCGCCAGCATCATTGTGGCTATAACTGGGATGTGTTTTGTATCTGACCATATCGCTGAGGTACAGCTGTTGGCATAAACATAAACACAGCAAACAGTGGTTTCTTATTCAATGATTCTTTTTTTACTGCTTCTCCCAAAAGTCCATAAAAGCTAGGAGACATGCCAAAGAAATTGCTAACTAGCTCCCTTGTTACCCTATTAGCAAAGCAACCAATTTCAGTTTTGATAATCCGTCAGCATGGCTGAAATATAATCCATTCAAATTGCCAACCACTGTACGCAGACTGAGTGCACAGGCCCCTTGGGTACCTGCTCTTGTATTTACGGCCTGGTCACTGGTCACTGGTACAACGATGGCCAGTCAGGTCAGGCTGTCCAAACACAACTCTGACCACTCCAAAGAGGGGGTGGGAGCCCTGCCCACCCCTGCTCCGAAAGGCCAGCACATGTGGCTTGATATTTTAAGGTCAATTAACATCGAGTCATACTTACAGATCTCTCAAATGGCCCATGGGTCATTGTTGGACGGTGTCGCGGGCTGGTTAGTGACATCATTGAAAAGCGGCCGTAGGGAATTGGTTGGTTCTTTTCTTGGCCTTTTCTGTTTTAGCAGTTGTGGGCCCGAGCAGCTGAGATGACATAACACGCACCATTATCTTTACCACAACCTTTGCACTACATTACAAGTGACCTTTCAAAGCTAAGACCCATAACTAAGGAGCAAAATATAGACTTGACAATGTAGACTAAATGAAAAACCTGCTTTGTTTGGATTTTATATTATATCCTCCATCTACATTATAAATGGAGGAAAGCATACGGCATCTTGATAAGCTGTTTAAGTACTTTGCTATCTATTTTGGCATGTTACCACATGGATGCGGATAAAAAACAGCATTCATTTTGTGAATTGAGCTATTACCTAAACAAAGTTACATTTTCTTAAAATCACAGTGCCAGACAGAAAAGAGTAACGACGAGTATAAATTAAATAGATCACCAACCCAAAGGGAGATAAGAGTATCTGATGAGTTATTAAGACAGTTTTATTGCGAGTATTATATGCTATATGTGTACATACCGGTATCCTTTTGAGCGTGATATATCTGTATTGCTATCTTTTCATCAGTGCATTGGTGGTTTAGGACCACCCGAGGGGGTGTGTTGGACTGTGGGGTTGTTGGGTGGAGAAGACCCTGTTTTGATTAGCCGTTCTAATCTCCTGTGGGGCAGACAAGGATTCCTTATGGGCTTGGCGCGCTCTAGTGGGCCCGCTGCTGCCATGTCATGATTCATCCAAATGACAGCCTCTCAAACGGAGCGAGTTGTCTGCTTATCTCCGCCGCTGTCCTCAAGTCCTCACCAGCACAGCCACAAGCCAGAGCCACAAGCTCCACTGGCTCTGGAGTAGTCATGTCTCACACAGTAGGCTCACATTCCACCCGCCACTGCGGACGGCTGCACTGACGGCCACGACTACCTGCACTGAGACAAACTGTCCACTTCCTCTTCCATTCATCTTGCTGGCTGCCTCACTGGCTGCCAGCCCCGTGTGCCAACGGCAATGCAAAAGGCATTTATTCTCTGCACAGGATATAAACCGCAAAGGCACATTTCCACCTGCATTTAAAAAATGAATGGAATTTAGCTGCGGTGTCTTAGACTGGCAGTTTCTCCGGAGGATGGCATATATGATTCATGAAGAGAAGGTACTATATTATCTGCTGCTGTCCAGTAAGATAAACATAAATACTACATAAATCAGTTTTTCCTGCTAAAAAGAATTAAACAGCAGATATTAATGGTACAGCTAAATCCTTCCGTGACAAATAATTACTCATGAAGACGAGTCATTTGGACACATTCAAGGCATGACTATACATGTGCTCACTGTTTGGTTGGCTACTGATTGAATTGTACATTTTATTGATACTGGTCAGCCAGCTAGCTGAGTCAAGCAAAAGCACAAGTCACATATTTCCACAAATATTGTCTAGTTACTGATTTGCACGTTGCTTTTGTTAACTTTATATAAAGTTATTATAACCAAGGTTCAGGAACAAGACCACGCCTCTCAACCCCACTAACTCAATCACCTGTGTCTCGTTAATTCCACCACCTGTGCCCACTAACTCAATCACCTGTGCAGCTCTATATAGGAATGTCAAACCCTCTTCTCTCCTGTTTGTCTCAGTTCTCACGACCCTCCCCCCCAAACCCCAGGCATACAGGGTAACCACAGGTGTAATTGATAAAATTAATTATCTCTTTCTTCTCATTCTATTTAGTGTCACATCTATTCCAACGAGCAAGCATGCACAATACCAGGACCATAATTAATGTTATCAATTACACCTGTGTTTACCATCCAATGACATGTCAAAATGGCTGCTGTGAAAAGGGCCTATTCTTCTCCTCTTAGCAGGCGGTACGGTAGCTCAGCGGTCGGCATCGTTGCCCCACAACAATAAAGTCCTGGTTTTGTTCCCGGGGGGATGATGAAGCACGAAGCTCATCGAAGCATATCCCCTCTCTGAGTCTCGACCCCCAGGTTCTGGACACTCCAGCCACACCATGACCCCCGTTCAGCCTCGTCCATCCCCATGCGATCAGCCCCTTTTCATCCCAGTCCTCGAACCCCTTTAAACCCTCTAACCCTAACCCTCTCCCTGACCCCCACCATCCAACCATATACGACCCCGACCAACCTTTGGCTCCTGTTCTTCCCCCGGTAACTGCCCCCCTTTTCATCCCTCCCCTCGACCCCCATCATCCTACCGAACTCGACCTCTACCCAATCTTTCCGGCATCCTCCAGCAAGTCCAAGTAAAACTACTTTAGTACTGAACAAATGGCGTGGTCTTTGTGAGTGAAACTTTACATGGTAAATGGGAGGAAATTGAATTGGTGGGTTGTCACATTTGTTTCCCCACATAATATAAACATACATACATATATCATTTCAACAACTACTGGGTAACGGCCAGTGGATTACTTCCAGGTCTGAAAAGTGAAGCCAATGCTGAAGTACCTTAAACTTGCATTCTTTCTAATAGCCAGCAGGGGGCGACTCCTCTGGTTGCAAAAAGAAGTCTGATTGTATAGAAGTCTATGAGAAAATGACCCTTCTTCTCACTTGATTTATTACCTCAGTAAACATTGTAAACATGAGTTTATGGTCTCAATCGCTAGTTTCAAATCTTCTTCAATACAGCATGATGTTCATTTAATAAATTGTGGTCCCATTTAGAGTCAAATAAACATAAAACAGGGTATGCTTTAGGGCATGGCTACCTTGTCATTGACAGGTTGCTACCACAGCGTTGTCCGGTCTGGCTTCGTCTTAGAACTTTAACCATTTCACAGTGTGTTTTCAGTTCTTGAAAGTTAATTATAACCTTTTTGGTCGGAGTGAGACCAATCACATCCTTGTTTCATTATTACAGTGTATGTAGCCTTTCAGTAGTTGTACACTCAAAGTCCCGCCAGTCATATTTCTTGGCATTTTGGGGACGTTTCAACAGGTCAATTAAAATATCCATCAAGTTTGATGATGCTGGGACGAACTCCCATTGATTTGTGGCAAAATGTGCGCCAGGCTCATGCAAATCTTTGGAACTGGTGCCGCCCCCTATGGAGTAATTTCCAAATAGTTTTCCACACGTGGTTCAAAGTTGTTATAAAACGTATCCTGTGAGTTTGGTATTGATTGGATAAACATTTTCTGATGTATAGTCTGACTTGTAGCGCCCCCTAGTGGTCGATGTGAATGAAACTTTCAGGGAATGTTTCAGGTACTCCTATGAACATATTCTGCAAGTTTCGAGAAGATGGGCCCAACAGTTGTGGAGTTAGCTCTATTGATGTGCTAAGTCCAATAATGATGAGCTTAGTCCAATAATGATCCACAGAAAACTTGGTAGCAATCAGACCTACATTTTAGGTGGAGATGTCAAAAATGTGATTTTCAAAAAATTAAAAATGGCGGAAAATCTAGGTAGGCGGACTTTAGTGGTCCAAGAGGCTTTTTTGTAGATCACATGGAGCTGGACATTTATGTCAAGTCAATCGGACTTACGGTGTGAGGGGCGTGGCCTTTCCAAAATCGCGTTTTTGGGCGTTAATTTCAGCGCCACCATGTGGTCGATTGTGGTCATATTCCTTGAGAAGCATTTGCACATCATTTCTAGTTATTGGGCCAAGTTTCATGTTTCTAGCTCATTCCAGCTCACGGGAATATGAGCCGCTGTGGCAGACAACAAATAACAACAAATCAGCATAATCTTAGAAGGGTTCTGCCCCTTCGGGGCTTGAACCCTAACTAGCCTATGATACCTTCAATGGGAGTGGTCAAAGACAATATTGATCCCCACAATGATGTACTGTATGTCACTCAGAGATAATACAACAAGGGAACCACCAGCATTTGATCAGAGGTGAGAGACTCAGCCCATGCTTCCAGCAGAGACCACAGAGCCAGTGTTTTCAAAGGGAAGACCATCCACCTGCTGGCTGCCAAAATCAATCATCCCATCATCAACCCTATTCAAATAACCTGCCCCCAATCAAAAGTTGAAGATGACAGCGTTAGCATGAGTAATGCATTCCTCCACTGTTTGTGTTTCCAAATATGAGTATGATGTGTCACAAATGTTGTCTTTGTTGTGAGGATGATATATATCACTCCTGCTGTGTGTCTACATACCTGCAGGGATTTTTGTGTGGTCGCCGCTGTGCTACTGTGGTCTCCATGGGAATCTGTAAGTGTTTGATTGGTTCTGATCATGTTTTCCAAGCGCCGAGGGCCTGTTGTGTTTGCACAGATGCGTAAGGCTGTCAGGGTTGTCTTCCAGATGTGACAGTGCTGGGAAAACCTGTGATGGATGACCAGGAGCTAGGAAAGAGTGGCGCAATTCTTACACTATTTGGTGTACTGTCAGCCTCTATATACTTGTGTGTGTGTGCACATTATGTCTATGCAAACACAGCATGCCTGTGTGTGCAGTCGACTGGTTTTAAAAGAGACAGTAAGTGAGCATAACGGGAAAAGAGCGTCAGCCAATCAAACCTCTCAAGAATCACTTTTTCAAGTTAGCAACGGATTCTGAGGATTCCTAATTGCCTCTTTTGTCCCTTTCAAAAACACAAGAAGTGGCCAAAAATAATGGCCAAAGTTAGTTTGAGTTCTCGCACTTGTTCATTAGTGGAGCCTCAATGTCTGCTGCTCTTCACATCCCACCAAGCTGTAATACCACTGCTGGAGACACAGGAGATACTGGAAACCAAGCTTCCTTAAGTGACACGTCAGCGAGCCTCGCACAATGGTTACGCAACCAGCAGCATCTGTGGGCCAAAGCACCAGCGGCACAACCCACTAAATAAAACCAAGAGGGCCTTCTTCATCGCACCGTGGACGCCACACTTCACGGCGAGCAGTCGGTGACCGAAGGCTCCAGTGCACAGGGCCTCAATTTGGATGTGCGATGGGCAAACTGGTGCTAACATGCAAGAGCTGCATCCAATAAGCATCCGATGGGTTTGGGAGAGAAGTGGCTCCTCACAAACAGGCCTTTCATGTGGTCGTCAGTTTAAGTGCTCTAATGCTCGGCGAGACACTGAGGCCTAGCGTGGGGAAATGGAACAATACATTTAACCACATGAAGCAAAGCGCCCAGGATTACTTCTGCACATATTTTCTGTCTCTCTTTCCTCTTTCATTGAATCACAGTCTCTCACTTGTCTTTCTCTCTCTGCAATTTCATTCTTCCCTTGCACACACACACACACACACACACACACACACACACACACAAATACATACTTGCCCTTGCAAATGAGCACCACAATAAACAGGGAATTTCTCTCTAAATCCTCTTTACACACATAGACACACACACAGTAGACGATATATTACAAAATAAGGCTTATCGCTCATGCAGAATTACACCATTGTGCATTCCAACGAAAACATACCATTATAAGACAGTACGATATAATTATAACCGCTTTAACAGTGACTTATGTGAATTATTGTTGGTTATAAACATTCTCATGTCTCTGTGTGTGAATTTGGGTACGTTTGATAAGCACACATCTGTTTCTGCACAAATGTACAAGAGGAACATTTGCGTGCGCCCACAATCCCGCCTGAACCAGTAACATTCGCACACTCTCTCTCCTCCTCAATCTCTACATTTCATTCCGTAAAGACAGATTTGCATATTAACGGGCCATCCCCTCATCCATCAGCGAGAAAAGAAGAAGACGCTGTCCTTGCACCACCACCCTGCCTGCATCTCAGCACAAAACCAAAACAAAATCACCTAGACGGGCCCAACAATGTGTCATCATTAGGCTCACAGCACCCTCATCCTCCCAGTTCAGCTCTCCCACAGGCGTGCAGCAGCCTCGGGTCACCACCAGACTAAAGGATGGGAATGGCTTCTCCCCAGATGTGTTGTTGTTACACACCACTGGAGATGTGCTGCTCCTACTTGAACTAGTGCAGGGCTCTTTTCGCATGCTGGCGGTCTCCAAACAGGTAGTTATAATTAACTGCTTGTCAACTGCAATCACTCGTGCGCACATGCAAGCGTAGATTCATGCACTCTATTCCAGTGCATTCGGACCGCCGTGACTTATTGTGGAAAGTAACGATCTGCTTGGGATAAGCATAGCCGTAGATAAGTGAATTAAATGGTACTTTGTTTGACCACGAGACTGTGGAAATTGATGCCAAATATTTGGTGAGAAAGAAACAGGCCTTCGTCTGTCTCAAAGAGCCACACAGAGGACAACTCTCCGAAGAAGCAGACACCAAGAGCCCCCATGAAGATGATGACAGCTATGTGATGCCACAACACTGCAAAGACCATAACGGACTGTGTCAGATGTATTTATGTCAGGGAGTCCAGACATTCCTTATGGGAGATTTTTGAGCTCTTTGTCCCTTCCCAATGTGCACATGTGAGTTTGATTTGTAAAAAAAAAAATACACATATATTTCATACATTTCAAATTGAGAAATTAAGTAAGCAATACCGCCCCCTTTGTCTGAAAATTCCAGTCACAGAGGCTGTCGGGGTGGTACAGGCTACATGTTAAAACTGCTATTGTCAAACATTCGCACTAGCTTGGTGCATCCAAACTTCACAACACACAAAGCAAAGTAAAATCCCGGTACTCACCCACAAACATTCCATTCTCTACCCGCTTGAGGATGTCGAAGGCGTTCTCCACGTTGCCCTCCAGGATGTCAAACTTGACGTCGTAACTGCCTAAGTGATAGGACCCGTAAGCCGGCACCGTGGTTCTCAGGAAAACAATCTCTGTTGGAAGATAACAATTAGACACAAAAAGCTTTCGGAGCCTAAACCCTCATAATCACACTGGGATTGCGTCGCCAAACCAGTGCCAACTCTTGCCTTTCTTTTTTTTTTTGCTTTCCAAGAGAAAGACAATAAAATAGGAGATGGAAACGTCTGTGTTTATTGTACACTGAGAGGGTCACAGGAAGGTTGAGGCTTTTCAGTGCTGTTGTTCAGCTGAAGGGCCTCGAGTCCTTTACACCCCAACTCAGAGTTTATGAGAAATGACAAGAGCTTAACTCCCCGTGACGTTGAGCATGAGTGTGTCTGAAACAAGCACTGCATGCCAGCCAATAGATGCTTGTGAGCTGTCACTGTCTGCGAGTGATTACCGTGGTTACTCATATCCAACCAGCGTGGCACTCACTCTCTGGTGTGGGCCAGCCAAGCCTGGACTGCATGGAGAACATCATGGAATAACTAATTTAGAGGTCAGAGGTAGTCATATGGATTCTGACAACTGCGGGGAAATGCATTTGATGGGCGCTCAGAGATTAAGGGAGATAAAGTTGAGCTAAAGAGAAAAAAAGGTATCATGCTGTCTTCAAATTCGTTGTTTCCAAAGATTTTAACAGAACGTTCTGTCACGAAATGAAGTCTCATGTATGGGCCTTAGTGGATTAGTGAAAATGGAGAATAAAAGGATACACAGAATACAATTTAGGGGAGTTTAGATGATCAGTCAATTTTGAAGCATTGTGGTAAAGAAACAGCTCAACATTTTGGGAAACACACTTATTTGCTTTCTTGCCGATAGTTAGATGAGAAGATTGATTCGATACCACCCTTATATCTCGTAAAAATGAAGCTATACAGCCATCAGCTGGTTAGTTTAGCTTGGCTTTAAGAACTGGAAACAGGGAGGATTAGGTTCAAAAGTGAAGAAAATCAGCTCACCAGCACTTCTAAAGATCAATAATTCACACATGCAAATTGCCATTTTTACACATTTGGGTTTTGTATTAACTACTTAATGTTTAGTAGTGAGATCTAGAGGTGCTGGTGGGTTTTATTACCTTTGGACCGGGTCTGAGAAGTGAAGCCAATGCGGAAGTGCCTTAAACCTGCATTCTTTCTAATAGCCAGCAGGGGGCGACTCCTCTGGTTGCAAAAAGAAGTCTGATTGTATAGAAGTCTATGAGAAAATGAGCCTACTTCTCACTTGATTTATTACCTCAGTAAGTACCTCAGTTTATGGTCTCAATCACTAGTTCCAAAGTCTTCTTCAATACAGCATGATGTTCATTTAGTAAATTATGGTCCCATTTAGAGTAAAATAGACAATGCCTACCTTGTTATCGACAAAGTGTGTTTTCAGTTCATGAAAGATAATTATAACCTTTTTGGTTGCAATAAAATGCCGTATTCAGTGTTCGGTTGTACTTAGCTCCACCCTCTCGTGTCACTTCTGGTTGTAAAAACCCAAAATGGCGACGGCCAGAAACCAAGATGGCGATGGCCAAAATGTCGAACTCGTGGCCGAACATCAAAACTGCAGTCCACAAACCAATGGGTGACATCACGGTGATTACGTCCACTTGTTATATACAGTATATACTTTGGACAGAACCAGGCTAGCTGTTTCCTACAGTTTCCAGTCTTTATGCGAAGATCGGCTAACTGGCGGCTAAAGCTTCATAGTTACCCTACAAATATGAGTGGTATTGATCATCTCCAACATCTAACTTTTTATTGTTTATTTCCCAAGGAACTTTGTATTTTGTCCTTTTTTTACACTTTTGCTGCATGTTTGACTGGTTTACTCTAAAATTTCCATCATTAGTATGCACATAAAAAATTGTACCTACCCTCTGGCCGTGTGAACTCTCTGAAGGTGGGCAAGGAGATGAAGGTTTGGGACAGTGAGTGCATGGGGTCCAGAACACAGGCGACGTCATTGGGCTGACAGGACTTTATACAGCGAAAGGTGTCAGAGCGTACAAGCCTCGTCACTCTAAAGGAGAGAACAAACATACACACACCAACAAAAAAAAGGAAACACAAACACACACATGGCCTCTGACCTTTAGGTAATGTCTACATAGAGACTTCAGAGTCAAACCGCCTTTTGGTTTTTAAAGTTCACAATAACAGGGCATCCTTAGGAGCAGCCCACTGCGTAATCAAGAGCTCAGTGGGACAACTCCAATGGCTGCTACACAAACAATATCTGAACAACACAGCAGGGACACTGGATATAGCAGTCAACATCAAAAACAATCAAATGCTATGTGGTTTGGAAGAATAATAAACCAACAATAACCAAAGCTCATGCCGAAGCCAGCCTTTGTAGCTTGTGGAGACTAGCGCGCTGCCATTGATGCTTTTCTGATGCACTATTTCAAGCGGTGTGGGAAATGAATTACTACACTCCGAGAATGATCCACAACCTGCTCAGGAAAATATTTGGATTTGCTGAGCATCCCCGGCTTCACATCAGATAATCTCTTGAGGAGGATTTATGGGGAAAGGGAGTGTTCTAAAAGACTCCTAAATTGTGAGCAACATGACTAGACAACTCCCCAGCCTCTCCCCAGGGCAGCTCTCATCCTATTATTTAGGGCTTTGTTTATTCCACAGACTAATCAGTGACAGGTCGGGGGGGAATGGAGGGCCTCCGCTGGCTCCTAAGGCTAACGCCACCTGAAGTATCGCTATTCACTACCTGTCTGCTACATAAGACTTTGAGAGAGGTTTCTAAGGAACTAACAACCTCATAAATCACGGGTTTGTCTTTGAAACGATGAGGAACTCGTGATCACGAGAGAGCTATTGAAACAAAATAAAAGCCTTGACTTCGACATCCAAGATGTTAAATTTAAGCTCAGTTTTCACAAAGGAGACAAGTCAGTACACGGTTATATTGGGTTATGAAAACAGACAAGTTGCCATGTATAAGTCCAGTTAATGTGCATGGCAGCCATATAGCCACATTGTGAGTCATGGGCCGTGGATCTCTGGTGGTCCTCAGGGGACCTATAGGCTGCAGCTCAAAGCCTGCAGGCCCGGCTTGGGTTGCAGGGCTCCTTCAATGGAGAGCGAGGAGAGAAGCCCCTGACAAAAAGTCAAGCCACCACTGGGTAGGGGCTTGTAATTAGCAATTAGCGGGTGGGTCCAAGTTTTGCTTTGGCCCACGCCAAACCCACAAAATGTTCTCCTAGTTTATAATACCACGGCCTGAGTTGCAGAAAGACCCAAGCGGGGCTCTAGAGGACAAGGTGAAAGCTCTGTTGGGGTAGAGAGTAAATTTATGAGAAGATAATGACCCAGGGTGAACTGCCCCCATACACACAGATGGGCACTTCAAAGCAGGGGCAGCAAGTGGAGCTAATTACAGCTCCATGTGTGTCTTAATGCATGTATAAGTCTGCACCCAAAATACCTATATGTGTGTTTATCTGTGCATGTGTGCCTTTGTGCATGCAAACATGCTTGTGTATAATGTGTGTACGCGTGCATGCACAAATGTACGTCTTCTTCATCTCCCCCATGCCTCACGTGGCCCAGCCCAGGAGAAAAACCCCAATACTTTCAGACCAGAAAGAAAAACAGACTTTTTGGATGAAAGTCCTCTGGTCAAGCGTAGGGCCTTTTATTTTTTTGGTAATTATTATTTATAGTCGGCACATTGATAACGACCCAACACAAACACTGCAGGGCATCATTCATTCTGTGCGCGGTGATGTTGCCGCACCACAAATTGTTCAGACCACCGGCCAGAGCCCAGAGCCCCATAACTCAATGTCAAAGGGGAGGAAAAAACCTTCTGCGCACCACTATGTTCTTATTTTAAGGATATCCCCACTAGGGACCAAGTGCATCCTTACTGGCCTGACAGCTCAGGACAGGAGGAACCTAGGACATCTGAATTTACAGTTATTATAAGCCACAGCCCTCGGGCAGCAGCCTCACAGCATGTCAGACTATTTATATTCTCTCCTTCTGGTGCACATTTCCCTCTTCTTTGCCACTGCATCCCATCGCGTGTCACTTACTCAGCCTTCATTTGGATTATCTGTCTGCTTTGGGGTTTACACCCGCAGTATGCAGTGGAAATCTGTGCATTTCACATTAAGCCTAAAATGTAATGGGAGCTAAAGAGATGTGCATGAAAATAACTGCCACGGAAAGACGTATTTGCGGTGCAAGGTAACTGATGTTTGGGAAGTGGGAGTAACAATGCATTAAAAGGCCCAGTCTGGCTCGTTTGGGACTGGAATTTGGAGGTGTGGAATTACTTTATGGACTTAATAAATAGTGAAATTTGACATATATGCACATATAACTGAGGGGTCTGACTTATGGATGGGGAATTTGACTTGTGTGTATTTCTTGGCTGATTTAAAATACAGGCCTGGTTTGCTTCTGTTTACAAAAATTACTGATGCAGGAAAAAAGGCAATCAACAGGAAACATTAACAACTAATAAGAACTAATAACATTATTAATAACATCTATTGTTTTCTAGTGTTAGTTTAAAGTACCTTGTGTATAGATGCTTGCAGTCGTTAACTTTAGATATATGCATTAGAGATTTGCATGTATCAATTTCCTCTTCACCGAAGCTGTTGGAATAATAGTAATATGAAACTATGTGAGGAAGCCTCCATCTGTGATTTGGCCTCACATTCTAGCTGCTCCCTTTGCTGTATTCGATTAAACACCACAATGCACCATTATCAAGAACTGGATTTGACTTGAACATGTGTTATTTCTATTTCAATTTTAATAGAAAACTGTTCATCCAACACATAAACCATAAAATACTGCAAAACGTCAGACTTTATCATGCAACCATCATCAAATTACACTCAGTTGTAGGCAGACTTGGGTCTTTACCATTTTATGATTTACCCTGACCTAGAACGCCACCTAGCGGCTGTCACAATGCATTACCTCCAAGAAGATACATTCAATTGGACCTAATTCATACTGCTGAATAATGATCCTTAATTCTAGTGTTAAAAAGTTGATTATGTAAAATGCTACTGTACTAAAAAAACCTGTGCTTCTTTCTTCTGATTTTGTGTGCTGTATTGTTTTTTAATATCTACTCTTAAAAAATGATGTGTCATCTTTAACACGTGCTTAGTGTCGAACAGACTCATATTTGTGGTAATTTATTACAAAAAAAAGTGAAATAGACAAGGCTGGACAAAGGGGGACAGCGCTGCCACAGGGTGCTGGATGACCAGTGTCCCTGAAAGCCCCAGAGTCACCATGGCTTGTAATAATTTGATGCATTGAAAATTTGGAAGGAATAGTTTTAATAGTAATTTTAGGAAATGCACTTGAAAATATTCACACTTGCTTTCTTGTTGAGAGAGTCATAGACTGTATATAAGAATGGACGTAGCCACCGTGACGTCACCCATTGGTTTGTGGACTGCCGTTTTGAAGCCTCAAGTTTGGCCTTTTGGCCATCACCATCTTGGTTTTTGCAACCAGAAGTGACACGAGAGGGTGGAGCTAAGTACAACCGAACGCTGAATAAGACATTTACAGGCGATCAAAAAGGATATAATTAATTTTCATGAATTAAAAACACACTGTGAAAGGGTTAAAGTTGTAAGGCGAAAACACGGACAACGCAGTGGTAGCGACCTGTCAATCACAAGGTAGCCACGCCCCAAAGCACACCCTGCCTTAAGGTCTATTTGACTCTAGATGGGACCATAATTTACTAAATGAACATCATGCTGTATTGAAGAAGACTTGAAACTAGCGATTGGGACCATAAACTCAGCCCACTGGTTATAGCCAGGCTAGAAATCTTTATGCTAAGCTAAGTTAGCCAGCTGCTGGCGGTAACTTCATACTTAGCATACAAATATGGTATCAATCTTTGCATCTAGTCCCCAACATATCAAACTATTCCTTTAAGAATGTGCACTACTCAATCACAATATCAAGTGAAATTGTCTTTTTTGTCCACGTTGTAAATACATTTGTACATTTTTAGAAGACAGGATAATGCACAGATACTGTAGGAAGTGTCCCCAAGCCGGTTCATCAGGCCATACGCCAATACAGTTTACCCATATTTTTAGGCAACCTAATCGTACAATTCATGAATGAAAGAAAAATAAACAATCTTTAGTAGTATAAAGATGAATATTGGATAATAATTGGAAATCATAATGTGTGTTTATACTTACCTGGATACTTCTATGCAGTATGTTACATACGGTAGTCACTGCATCACCATGCATTGCTATCGACATACTGTATGATGATCACACATACATTTTGTGTTGAGGATGGACTTTTTCTGTTTTCTCTACAAGACAACGCATTAAAAATGACACATCCTTTTTAAGAGTGAAGTAACTTGTGTAACCCTACGTAACTCCTGTTTTTATTCTAGTAGGGGATTGTAAGGTACTCTGGGCTCATCCTGGGTAACAAACACCAGCACTTTAGCCATGTATGTGCTGAGCGTGCCGTAGCGACGCAGCCTCAGCTCCACAGACAGCTCAAAGTCCTGCGGCTCGCTGATGAGCTTTGCCACCGACATCACGCCGCCGGTGGGCACCAGCTCCGTCTTGAAGAAACCGCCCTCGTTGCCAGCGGTGATAACAGTCTGGATGTCATCGCCGACCACGGTGTGCGAGGGGCCCATGCGGAAGATGTTGGTGAAGACGGGGATGTTGGTGGGGAAGGTGAGGTAGTAGTAGGTTATTCTCAGGGGCATGGCCAGGCACTCGACAGACTCATTGCAAAGCAAGCGTTCGCATCGACTGCAAAGAGAGAAGGGTGGGGGGGCAGGGCAGGACGGGACAAGACAGAACAAAACAGGCACAGAGAAAAGGAGAGAGAGAGAGACCAGGTGTAAATTTAATTTGCCGTGCATGGCATGCAGTGGAAGAAACATCAGTCTCTGCAGCACAATACTTCACAGGCCAGTCATGGTGCCCTCTGTGGGATCATGCAAGAAGTTCTGTCGCTGGTGCCTGCAAAGGTCATACACAGCCTCTACTGTCACTGAGCATGAGAGAATATCCATATGCATTTCATCATTCTAAAACAACAGAACATGCTACAGCCGAATCTTTTCTGAAGTCATTCCAGCATTGAGCACACTGGACATGCAGAGCCTTGAATAACATATGAATAAGGGTCGGTTTAAAAGGCCTGACGTTGTTTACAGTTGACCAGTCAGACTGGACTATGAGGAACATGGACCTTGCTCTGTGCAGGCTGTTCTCATACACCATTCGTAGCTATACTGACGAAAAGTAATGCACTGTAATTCGTATATATATATCTCACAAAATCAATTCGTATGTAATCCATGTAATTGTGAATCAGGAAGTATAAACAGAGACAAATGCCACGTAGGGAGGAGGTCAGGGTGGATGGATGGGTCAAAGAACACCGGACTTTGCCGGTGTTCGTACCCCGTGGGAAACCAGACGTCAGCTTTGATTTATTTGTCACATAACTTCCGTAATTAAGTTACGCCACTTCCAGTGTTATTTTAGCCCAAACCACGAGCTTTCCCTAAACCTAACTAAGTACAGTAGTTTTTGTCACGTAACTTCTGTACTTAAGTTAAGCTACTTCCGGTGTTATTTTAGCCCAAACTACCATCTTTTGTTAAACATAACTAAGTAGTTTTGTTGCCTAAACCTAACCAAGTTGTTTCCAGTGAAGACGGAAGTTTATTATGAAAAGACCAGAGCGGAAATTGACACGTGAGTCAGCATTCATAGGAAACATGAGGGATAACTTTTGGGAAGACATCATACGAACCGTTGTATGGATGTTGAGGATACGTTGCTCTGTGAGTGTTGTGTGTGCAAGGTGTTGTATTTCTAATATTTGTCTTTGAAATCTCGTATTGCTATGAGCACAGAGGACACATTAACTAATGTGTCCTGTTCAGCAAAAATGTGTACTAAATCCAGATACTCACGTCTCTCCAACACGCCTGTAGTTGTTTGGACACTCGAAGGACAGGCATCTGAATCCTCCCTGTACGTTAAAGCAGCTCTGATTCACTGTGCATGTGTGTGTTCCCGTCACGCATTCATCGATATCTGGGAGCGAAAGGACACAAAGTGGAAATAAATGCGATTTCAAAACATTCGCAATTATAACTTGTATCAAAAGTGACATAAGTCTGCATGTGTAGGATAGCTTACCCTGGCAGTTGCGCCCATTGGGTGCCAATGTGTAGCCACTGACAGGACAGGAACAGTGGAAGCTGCCAGGGGTGTTGTGACAGCGATAGGAGCAAATATGACCTCCAGTGGGCAGGGCACACTCATCTATATCTAAAAATATAACAGAGAGAGAGAAAAACAAGTCAAACCAGAGAGTACATTTGAATTAAGAAATATATATTTTGTAGAATAGTTTGCAATATTGTATGCTTACACATAAGCAGACTTCATATCAACACACAGTAGATTCTAGCTCAAAAGTCTCATAGCAACCAGAACTTACTGAATAGAGGACAAATTGCCTTAATCTTGAAGAAAAGTGAAATATTCTTCAAAATATTCAAGTATTACTCTAAGTATCTGTTAAAACGGTTCCATTTTACCTTCACATGTCATGCCATCTATGTCACTGAGCTGGTAGCCACGGCGACAGTAACACTGGTAGGAGCCGTACACGTTGGCACACTCTTGACTGCATGGGTTGCTCTCGCACTCATTCAAATCTGAGCAGAGAAAAGATGATTACAGACCATTATGAACTCTGTCCTACTAGTTTACTAACAAGTACACCTCAGTGATCAGAATAAAAATCATATGTACTACATAAACAGTTGCTTGCACAGTTACGCACTTGATTTGCATGTGAACGGGATACTGAGAATGGACTGAATATGACAGACTTTGAAAGAAAGCATGATTGTAAGTGCCTGGAGGGTGGACTTTTTTCAAAGGTGGCTACCAATTGTTAGTTATCTCTGCCAGGAGGTTATGTATTCGGTCGCGTGTGTGTGTGTGGTGTGTGCATCTCTGTGTCTGTCCACAGCTAATCTTGCATACTGCTGGACCGATCAGCCTCATATTTTTTGTGCTCATTTATGACTGTGTGCTGAAGGACCTCTCGTGGTTGCAGTGCTTCACACATTTTGGAAACATATTTTATTGACTGGTTTATACCATCATTGATTGCTGACTCCTCACTACTCTTAACCGGCCGGTAGGAGCCGCAAGTGAAGGGCAAGTGCTTCAGTTTGGAATCTTGTTTCCGCTACGGATTACAAATTGTTCCTCTCTTGATTTGCACACCTAGGTTAGACAATTGCATGTATGTATGTATGACTATTGCTTAGCAAAAGACAAACTGAACTGAGAGCTGACTACAACGAAGCTCGTCTTTACAGATATATAAAATTTTTTATCAATTAACCAATCAAACCAAAACAGCTTGATGCCATAGCAGGTAGTAGAACAGATGTGTCCGCTGTAACCAAAGACAAAAGGTCGTCCAACTCGGAGCTGATCAGGGGTTTCTATTGTTTCAGTCAATGGAAATATATGCACAGTATAGCCTACAGGGTACGTAACACATACTGTATACTGTATAAAAAGTTGCAATGCGATAGTTGCCTTACCGTCACAATTCCTGCCATCACCAGCTAGCTTGAAGCCGGTGGTGCAGCTACACATGTAGGATCCCAGGGTGTTCTCACACTTATGAGCACACAGGCGGCCAGGGTAGTGCCTGCATTCATTAATATCTAAAAAACACAATGTCCAAACATGCCACAGTGAGAAGCTGAAAATTATTCCAAAATTCTCTTATACAGTACACGGTTTGAGCAGTACTAGTAGACGTACAGTATATATGTTTTATTTACATACACTCGGATATTATGTAAGAACATCGAGCGAGATCGACCAGCTGCTTACCCTCGCAGGTCCGACTGATGCTGTTGAAAATGTAGCCAGTCTCACACTCACAGCGGTAGGAGCCTATCATGTTGATACAACCATGACCTGAGCAGACCATTTCAGGGCCCTTACACTCATCAATATCTGTGGAGCGGGATGCAAAAAACAATATGATATTATGCACCTCAGGTAGGGTAGTAACATGCTTTGTCATCTAGGAACGGTGAGTTTTTCAGCCGTACCAACACAGCGTGTGCCGTCTTCATTGAGGTGGTATCCTCGACCACAGTTAACGGAGTTCCTCTGGCAGACGTAGGAGCCAACTGTGTTGATACAGATCTGCCCGCGGTGGCATGGGCCCGTCTGGCTGACACATTCATTGATATCTGACAACACAGACACAGATGACATTATTAAATCATGAAGAGATTGCTCTGGTTCATCTTATATAACTGAATATACAGTTATTTAAATGCAAACTTTGTTCTAAAGGTGGCTCTAGACAGAGGCCATGAAGTCATTACAATTGTCACGACTTCAGCCAGATCCTAAACATTCATTAATTTACCTGCTCTGCGTTTACCTGTCATACTAGCTCACCTACAGATCCAGCCACTCCCTCCCTGTAGTAACCCCTCTCCCGACGTTCCCCTCACCTGACCACATCCGCCCACTTACTCACCCGCTCCCCATTTCCCTGATTAGCCTTTACTGGTCAATCTACACTCTGTCTTTGCCAGATTGCCTAGTGCAGTCATTCTGAAAGACTAGAGATTTTATTAGGGTCTCCAAATAAATTTGTAGAATTTCTTCCAGTCTTTTATTCAACATTTATATCTGCAGTTCACCTTTGAGCCACATGAGGGAGCCTGAATGTTCGTATTGTTCTGATAGTTGTAGCCCTCTTATAACATTGAATCTAATATGAAAGGCGAGCGTATATTATGTTTGTTTTACTGATGAAAGGAATAAAAGGAGAACCTGTTAACGCCACCTAAATGCCTTTTTTTGGTCTCATTTATAAAGTATTTAACATGTGCATATTGTATGTAACACATGCATAACACTAAGTTGTGATTTATCAAACGTATATCTCTCCAAATAGCTGGTTTACCTATTCAAAATAATATAAGGTGATGCGGAGATGGCAGTAAAAATGGTCAGGAACATTCATTTACACAAATTCACTCTTCTCATGATTTATAGATAAGGCCTATAGTGAATTGGGTCGCGATGGTTTGTCATTTTCAAAAAGTGGGTGCCCAGAAAAAAAAACTGGGAAACACTGGTCTAGTGTGCATCCGCCTAGTTTTCCAGGTAGTGACTTTAGGCATTGACTGTGAAAATCACCTGAATACATGTTAAATATATTCTTGCAGTTGTTTTTAAAGGCTGTTGTACAGTAGTACTGTATGGTGCTTACCAATGCAGTTGCCGAGGGCATCCTGGATAAAGCCGGAACCACACTTGACCTTAGGGAGACAACGGAACGACCCCTGGGTGTTTTGGCACTCAAACTGTGGTCCACAGTTATGGATGCCAGTCTCACACTCATCAATGTCTGGATAAAGAAATCATGGGAAACTTGCCATTGAACACATTGCCAATACCTACCAACAGTAACAGTGGCAAACTGAGCAGAGTTTGACTGACCTTTGCAGTTGTTGTTGTCAGTGAGTTCGTAGCCAGTCCCACAGCTGACCTCTCTCTGGCAGCGGAATGAGCCCTCTGTGTTGATACAGCGCTCTCCTGCCCGACAGTTGCTGGCTCCCAGCAAACACTCGTTGATATCTGGGAGTGTTTGAAAGCAGAGGGTCTCTTATTGTGACACACAGTATTACAGTTTTTGTGTCAAAATCTTTCTCTGTGTCTCTCTAATTTCTTTGTGACACAAACTGAAGCATTCAAAGTCGAAGAGGTGGAGGAGTACTACCTACCATCACAGCTCTTTCCATCTGGCTTGAGTTTGTAGCCTTTGAAGCAGCTACAAGTGTCATTGCCCACACAGTTATGAGCACATTTCCCTAAAAAAGAAACAAACATGTTGATAATTGATCTCTGCATTTGCAAGATTAAATCAGTCAGGTGTGGAAAAGCTTGTTTATTGACATATTTATTACCTATTAATGTGTTATACTATACCTTTGCACTGATCACTTAATACTGAATTATCTGCATTGTCTCCGTTGGTTTGATCCTTTGTTGGTACTGCATGAGAGGAAAACAAATATTTATATGTCTCACATCGTAACACCTTATGCCTCTATCTTAAAAAACAACCAATCAGAGCTGAGCAGTTTCTGGGCAGCTGTCAATCACTGCTCGCAAAACTCGCGATAGGTTGTTTTCCTTTGGTGCTGTAAAATCTTGCAAATGCCATTAGGAACACTAGGAGGAGGCAGAGGAACATTATTTTTTTCACAGATTATCTGTCTCAATGCACTACTGTCAGGATAATGATTTTTTATAAAAATAACTCTTTTATCATATTTGCTCAAAGTTACTGACTTCAGCTTTAAGAGGCAGCCCTAAGACCATCAAAAAAGCAGCTATTTTTTTCCAGGGCTGCAACTAACGATTATATTAATTATCAATTAAACTGCAGATAACTTTCTCAATTAACTGAATATTTTCTAAATGTCAGAAAATAGAGAAAAATGTCAATTAGCCTATAATTTTCTAAAGGCCAAGAATGTCTTAACCTGCCCTGCTCCATATTTTCCATTCATATCATTTTTGTTTAGTGTGTCCTGTTTTATTTTGTTACTCACGTCTCCTCTCATTTCAGATAACTTCACTTCCTGCCGTTGTGTGTTTTCCCGCCTTTTTGATTGTCTGCCCCGCCCTGATTAGTTACACCTGTCCCTCGTTAGTCCTGCACTCACCAGACCTCCTGCTCACCTGTTCTCACTTCCCCAATCACTCATTCACTACATATACCAGCCCAGTTCCTTTGTTCCTTGTCAGTTCATCATCATAGCTATATGGTGTTCTGTCACCTGTTTGCCTGCAACCTGCCTGCTGATTTAGACTCTTTTACCTGCTGAAACTTCAATAAATCACTGAAGTGATCCTGCTGCCCCCCTTTGCATTTGGGTCTAATCCCTGTTTGAGTATTCCCTGCACTGTGACAAAGCTGACATCTTGAAATATCTTGTTTTGTCTGTCCATCAGTCCAAAACCAAATAATCCTTACAAAAATTGGAACTAGAAAATCTTTGGTATTTTTTCTGGGGTGCTCATGAGCGACACACTAAATGAGTGTTTTCCTGAAAGCAATGAGTAAAAGGCAATGACCACATCCATACAGCAGGGGGCAGTGTGGGCTTATGTTTGACAACACTATTGGATCTTTAAATTTCTTCATTCATATGCTCCAATATAACCTCTGATATTTTGAGATGTTTAATGTGTTTGGGCACAGGTTTTCCCATAGTGCTTTCTTAATTTTTTTTTTAATGTCAGTTGTCTGCTTTTGATGCAAACAAACTTTGCAAAAATGTAATATTTGGCCTACTTCATGCTTGATGTTTTTGCACCCACATTCAGTTTTTGCTGTGGGTGTGGTCTGGTTGTCTGGAGCTCCATCCACGCAGCAGGCGCGGGACACCAGGCCACACTGGTAGCCCACCGACAGGTTGTGGTCACAGGGTAGGCCCTGCTCCTGATTGGACTTCCCCAGAAGACAACAGTGGCAGCACATCTAGACAAAGAGTAGAATACAATATAATAACCTTTGGTGCATAATGCAGACTAACCAAAAGAGAAAAGGAGATTGTGGGATCATGTTGGTTGGTAAAAACACTGGAGGTAGATGAAACACTGACAAATGAGGAGGATGTGATTCAGACAGACAGACAAGCTCTCAATCAACCCAGGCAGACAAAAAAGGAGGCTGATTGAGAGGACGTGCCAACTGACAGATGAGAAGCAGTGAGTCAGTAAGCGAGACGGACAGACAGACAGTGATGAGATGACATCATCCCCTCTGCCTGAAGCATGCTCAATCAATCATTATGGCAGCCTGGTAATGTCAGTCGGGAGGAGGGGGATGAAAGGTACAGAGTGTGGGGGATGGGTGTGTTTGTGTTTTAGTTTGGGCAATGAGGGCATATACGTGAAATGTAACCATTTGTGGTGTATAGGTGTAGTGATGGTGATAGCACGACAGAACACGTGCCACAATATCACAACTCTATTAGTCGTTAACTGCTACTCTGTTTGTCTGCGTGTGTTTGTTTAATGCGTGAGTAGGCTATGAATGCCGCGTAGGGAGTTAGGTCGTCGAAAAATACTGGACTTTCGCCCAGGAGACCGATGTTCGTGTCCCATATGAAACCAGAAGTCAACGTTGATTTGTTTGTCACGTATGCTGCGTACTTAAGTAACGCCACTTCCGGAGTTATTTTAAGCCAAACCACAATCTTTTCTTAAACCTAACTAAGTAGTTTTCTTGCCCAAACCTAAGGAAGTTGTTAACTGCGAAGACAGAAGTTTATTTTGAAAAGATTCTATGAATGTAATGAGCGTAAATTTACACGTGTTGCTGGACATTCCTAGGAAAACGAACGAAAAAAGGAGGAATAATTTTTTCGTAATATATCATACGAACCATTGTATGAGAATACGTTGTAGCGAGATATTTCCCACAGGACTAAGCGAAAACCAAAAACAGAACTAAAAGGAGCCAGGCTAGCTGCTTCCCTCTGCTTCCAGACGTTATGCTAAGCTAAGCTAACCATCTCCTGGCTGTACAGTAGCTCCATAAGTAGCCTATTACACAGACATGACAGTAGCATCAATCTTCTTATATAACTCTCAGCAAGCATTTCTTCAATGGTTAGGAATATTCTCTCTCAGTTGTGTCCTAATGTTACAGAAAAGCTGAGGGTTTAAGGTGGAGACTGATTTTCATTTCTTGTTTCACAATGTAATGAAACCATCTACTGTAAAGTAAATGTATTATTTTGTCCAGTTAGAGTAGGTGAAGCTATTTTCTACTCATACATATCTGTTGTCTAAGTCACCTTATACCTGCTCACATTAAAGTATGAGCCGCCACCTGCACTTCACAGTCGATCAAGTAAAGACAAGCTGTCCCACTGACAATTGTCTCATCCTTTAAAGAAAATGAACCAACTTGCATTTCCTCCTTGGTACATTTTGCCAAGCATTTATCTTTGTGATGTTTTGATATGCAGTATGTTGTGAAAATATACGTAGGGGCACAAATTAAAAAAGTCTGAAATGTGCTTGGACGTAGCCTGCAGAAGATTCTAGAGTCGGAGCTGAATTTATAATCTATCTGACAGCAACAAGCTCCATTCCTCCCTAGAGTGACATGCCTCATCCTGCTCACAACGCACACACACACACATAAATGCACATCATCGCTCTCATCAATCATTTGCCTCCAAACTGGCTGTCCGGCAGAATGATGTAACGTACGTTGATTGAGTGGAGGGAGATTTTTGGTGCACACTGTGATTTCATTCCCTCTTTTTGTCTCTATTTACAGTATTTTCAGCTAGTAAAGCACACGTACACAAACATACGTGTGTGCACATGCAGGTACAAACACACCTTTGTAGTCTTGGTCTCGCAGGTGTTGGTGAATAAAGAATCGCACAATCCTTGGTCTTTGGCCATGTTGATACCAGTGGTGCACATGTTGTCCTCGAGCACTGTTACACAGCACTGCTCCTGTACTATCCTGTCAGCAAGAAAACCCACAAAACACAGGTGGTGCATTTATAATCTCCTTGGTGCAATACAACTCTGCCTTAAAGTGTAGCCCATTAAAATCAGCCTGAGGCGAGCCTGATGGGGATCTCAGAGTTGTCACTCTAAAAATGTGTGGATGAGTGGGTTGAGTAAGTCCTGTGTGGATTCCAAGGAGGGCATTGGACGTTTATTGTGTTTTGCAATGCTGACTTAAAGGGGAACATCACCTAAATTAAGAATTCCAATATGTTATTTCCATGGCCTAGGAAAATCAATATTTGTAAACATGAGCTACTCTCTCTCAGCCGATTAGACTCTTGTCAGGCTATGAAATAGGCGTTATCATTCGCTATAAGACCCAAAGATGTGGGTCAATGGGGGCCTACTACACCTACTAGTAAGTTTTATCATCTATTTACATGGTAGATCACCGTAGTAATTATGACAGGAGCAGAAGTCAGGTGGGTTTATTTTTGCCTAAACCTAAAGAAGTTGTAGTTTTGTTGCATAAACCTAAAGAAGCCTTTTTGTTTTTGTTCAAAACATGACGTTTCATTCAGTTTTACAACATGTTAGAACGTGTTGCTTTTAAGTTTCCCTTTTATTTTTACAACGTATTAGGCATAGTAGGCCCCTAATGACCCACATTTATGGTGCTTATAGTGACTGATAACGCCTATTTAATGGCCTGATAACAGTCGAATCGGGTGCCTTTCTCAAAGCCAGAAACCATAGACGTAAGTCTCAAACTTGTGATGTCATAGGGTATAAAGTCTGGAGCTGCTCCATAGGCAATGAATGGGAGGCTGATTTTGTGGACCCACAGAATATTTGTTTTCTTTTTTATACCCAAATGAGGTTTATTCTATTGTAGTGTTGTCAGTTTTGAAACAGAAAATGTTCCCATATACTCAACAACATTCCCCTGGGTGCTCGCAGTGTCATCTTTAAAACCTTTTCCGAATCATTGTCTATGGAGCAGCTCCACACTTTATACCCTATGACATCACAAATTTGAGTTTTAGCACTCTAGTTTTTGGATTTGGGAGAGAGTTGTTCATGTTTACTAATATTTTTTGGACTGTCTTAGGAATAACATGTATGAATTTTGAAAATGGGCGTAGTTCCCCTTTAAACTGGGCTGAGCAGCACAGTCCCTTGAGGCCTTTTGAGTTAAACCAACATTTCAGTCCCAAGATGAACATTTGTCCACCTCCACATGTTCTAACTAAGGGTGTAGGATTGTGGTTTTTGGAGGAATTAATCTCATTATAATATCACGAAAACAAACCACTCCCTTTAGATAAGCATGCTGTGTCCTTGAGAGTGGAGAAAAAGTTGTACTGTACATTTGACAGTACATACAGTACAGTTTGCTTTGGGGGTGAACGACATCACCACCACTGTTTCCTTAGAAGTCAGTGATGACATGTTACGGCTTTATAGCATAAAGTGAGAAACACAATGTTACTGGAAGTACTCCAGCCGACCTTGACCTCTGAGCTCCCTGCAGAATGAGGATCATAAAATAAATATCTCCACAGGGATCAATAAAATACTGTATATTACTATGATGGCTGCTTAAATGTCAAAAGCAATATCTGGACCAAGCACAGCCCCTCACATGAGACCACTATTATCAAAATATCAGTTGCTCATATTTCATTGTATTGTCTAACATTTGTAGTCCAATCAGTTAAGAGTGCGAGTGAGTCTGGTCTGGATATCTGACTCACTGCAAGACACAAAGCATAAAACGCCACCCCCTCAAATCTCCTCTCTCATTTCCAACCAGCCTCTTTATCAACTCTTACCAGAAACCTCTTTCCAAATAAACTACCGTAGATCTCAAATTCACTTCAAGGCACACACCTCCTCTGCAGAACCTTTTAAGGGCACAGTCGCCCTCCTGTTTTTCTTTTCTCTTCCACTCTACTTTTTTTTTCTCCTTTGGTGTTTGAAGTAATCGTTCAGATTTCCTGTTATTGCCTCTCTCCATCCTCCCTCTATGTCGCGTTTCACCTCTAAGGTATTTCCTGGGTTTTGAAACAGCCCCTCTTCTGACCCCCACCCCCTTCACCCCTTTTCCACCCTGCTCCCCCTCAAACCTCTGCCCCTTTTCCTGTCTTCCCCCACACACTATAATTTAGACAAATTTGGGATCACTTGGGGTGGCTACGGTAAATGTGTTTGCCATCAGTGTTCACAGCAGCAGATCTCCCCGGCTTATGGGCCCTGAACCTGTGGCAGGCAGCACACCCTCTAGGGTTACCAGCAGACCTGTTATTATCCCATCACTATTAGTGCTTCCTGCTCTCACGTGAAGTGAATAATGTGCCTGGATATTTACAGGAGTAAGGTAAAGCAATCTCATATTAAAGGGCCTGCAGACATCCCATACGTGGTACGGGCCAAGTCCCTCGGGGGCCAATAGTGTAGGAGCTTCTGTGGTGCAGATAGAAAATTGTGACAAAGGGTGCAGCAGTTAATGACTTGTAAATCTGGATAAGCCCCAGGCAAGTCTCCTAACCGACACTCTTAAACCTCACCGTGAGAGAAAGTAGCAGATAGCTCCTGCTCACCTGCATGTGGTCGACTCGGAGATGAGACGGAGGGACGAACACTCTTCGTTATCGTTGCCACGCTTCTGGCCATCACTACAGCAGTCCTCTATGGAGATCTGCTCTGGTCCTACAAACATTAAAAAAAACAACACAAGGTGTGTTTGTTTGAAAAGGTAGTAAATTTGTGCACAACCCATTCAGTGTGCACTGGGTCAGCGGGACATTTTCATATCTGGCATTGTCTGGTTTGCCGCAGTGAGGAGACCCCCGCCGATATAATCACTGCAGGAAATGGAGAACTGCTGCATCTGCACTTATCACACCTGCCTGCATACTCACAAGTACACACTAGTTCCCTTAAAAAGCAAATGGCATAGTCATAAGCATTGTTTTATGACATTAAAGGTGCAATGTGTAAGTTATGGCCAGAATTTTAGTTTAAAAATTCAAAAAATTAACTAAAAATATCAACAGAATGTGAAGTTTTGATAAGTTTTATGTCAAAGACGTCTGTGTATTGTGTTGCAGAGATATCTACTGAAATGAGCATGCTAACTGACTAGCACCAGCTCAAGAGGCGATAGTGAGTCCCTGTAGCGTCCAGTCTGCCCTTAGTCCAAGATAAGACGACAAATGAGTAGAGCTGCCCCGAGGGCTTGAAAATCATGTTGAAGGTACAGGGTCCGTGTACGATTTGATAGTTTATTGGATTAAATTCAAAGTGGCAGAAAGGAGAGTTTTTGTTTCGTCCTCAGCGCCACCGGGAGGCTGCTTCGCCAGGAGGAGAGCAGGTGCAGCTCTGGGAGACGGCGGGGCTTCGGTTAGCAGTTAGCAGTTAGCTCGAATCCAGCCAGTGCAAACCAGCACTGGGGAGTCTGATCCCGGACCACCCTGACTTTAAACTAAAATTCTGGCCATATCTTACACATTGACCCTTTAACGGTACAGTGTGTAGCATTTCAGGGGATCTATTAGCATAAATGGAATATAATATTCATAATATTTTCATTAGTGTATAATCACCTGTAACTAAGAATAGTTGTGTTTTCGTTAGCTTAGAATGAGCCCTTGATATCTACATAGGGAGCGGGTCCTCTTCAAGGAGTCCGCCATGTTGCTCCACCATGTTTCTACAGTAGCTCAGAATGGACAAACCAAACACTGTCTCTAGAGAGAGCCTTTCATGTTTTTACGTTACCTGAAGGCCACCGTAGTTCTCTGACACGCTTGTGAAACTGCAGTAACGTGAGCTGCAGAGCGGAGGGGTACTTAGTTGGTTGCAATCTGCAACCACACCACTAGATCCCACCAAATCCTACACACTGTACCTTTAAGTATTATTTCTTTGACAAACATTTTCTTTTAGCAAAAATAAAACGTGCCGATTGACACGATTCATGATGATCAGATTTGGAAATCTAACCCTAACAAAAAAAAATATTGCCATTGTCCTCTAAGGCAAGTTGCCTTGCGTTCCCTAAAAGATGGAAAAACAAAATTCATAATCTTTAGGCCTTTTTTTTGCCAAAGACAATGAATGATGGATATGTTGTTGCAGACACAAGAGGCTTTTTTTTTTACTGGAGCAAAACCAACTCTGTGGTGATCTGGCTGTTTATTATTCATGTGGATTAGAGAGCGTGGAATGCCCCGACTCTGTAAACAACCAGCCGTCCCAATCACATCAAGTACATTCATTCGCCTGTGGCTTGTGTGATCTGCCAAACGTGAAATAGCTTTGGCAGATCGGCTCTTTGGAATTTTTTTTTCCTTCGGCTCAGGATAAGTGCGCCAAATTGTTATTAACAATAAGTCCCCCCGAGATTAAAAAAAGGGGAAAACAAACTCACCGTGAAATAAATGTTGTCGACCCAACGTAACAGAATATGAGGTGTTGCTGGTTAGTGATTGAATTATTGGGAATAGCGATTGTGAAATGCACTGAGCAAATCCATCTGTTTGAGACACAGCGTCTGACGTAAACAGTCTGGCAAGAGTCAACAGCTTCAGATAATAAGTTAGATTACATTGGGAGGACAAGTGTCTGGAATAGCAGTCCTCCGTTTTATGGATTTTCTGCTTTCTCCCAGAGGGGCAGGAGGAATTTTATTATAACCGGTAAATCAAAGATGAAGCACAAGCCGGAATAATCATCACCACAAACAGTTTTCTGCATTGATTAACTTAGTAACAACACAATGTAAGCATTGCAATAAAACTCTCAATTTCCCAGAATAGTTTGCAGGCTTCTATAAACCCAGAACTAAGTAGGGGCCGGATATTACAATGACTGAGAGCTTATTCCGATCAACATGCGCCTTTTTTCTGCAGAAAGCGAGTCATTTCTCCAGTGAAGGCTGCAGGAAAACAAAGCAGGGAATTAAAACATTATGGTGACCACTGCTACTACTCAAAGGATGATTGAGCTGGCAGACAGGAGTGAATATAGACAGAGGATTTATTACTATAGGCAGCCGCATTAGCTGACTCACTACTGACTTTTGGAAGTCTGGCACATCCCAGAATCCTCTGGCCAATAAACCTTGTAGCAGCTGGATGAAATGAGATGGCATTTTAAAAGCTTTTCACATGGGCCTACCAAGTAGGTCCTCTCAAAGTCTCTCTCTGTCTGTCTCTGAATGTTAAAACCCTCTATCTGTTTGCAAAGTAATGTTCCAATGAGACTAAAACAAAAGGTTTAGCTTACAAATGTAAAATAATATGGATATAAATTTGTGCCATTAATGCCTCATATAAAGGTGACCAAAAGTCAAATATGTATATGTTAGATGGCAGTTGGTCTCATGCTGTAACTTCTCTGCTCTGTCCGAGAGATTTCCCCCCACAGTAGCACTCTGCTGATAACTAGCTCAAACCCACAAGTCATCACAGAGTCATTCCAACGCCACCACTGTCTGCCGCTCAAGCAAACCTAAATTGAAAGACCAGAAGTGCCGTTAAACTGTGTGGTGCTGTTTTATCAAACCAGGCACACAGACATGCTCCGGCAGCGGCCTAGACACAGTCTGCCACGGTTCTCTGTCTCCGTGATGCATTGTCTGTCTGGAGAGGGCTGATTTCCATCTTGGATGGCGGTGCTGGTTGTGTGAGGCCTGTTCTGGCAGGGCAGCACATGGCTTGCCTGCGTCTAGACGCCTCATGTAAACAAGGCTTAATGAGCCCAGTGGTGGAGCTCCGCCTAGGCAGAGTAGTTGGCCTGAGCCAGACATCACAACAGCAGCGAGCATCTCCTTCACAGGCTGCACTCCGGGCTTTTATGTAGAGGTTTGTTATTGATATAAAAAAGGCTTTTACACACTATCTATCTATCGATCGATCGATCGATCTACCTATAATTTTATATTCCCAGGTCTTTACATGACACACATAGGTACCTCTTGTGAGATTTGGTCACACTAGTCGAGCTGATAGCTGACCGTATTTCACTCCAAACTGACCCGTGACCGACACGACCCCCTACCAAGAAGGCAGCTTTAGGGAAAAGTGGCCCTGCTGACTGTGAAAGTTGCCCCATGTGTGACCGGGGAAGCATTTGTATATGTAATAAATCACAATCCTCCGTCCAGACCACCCTGTCCCGGTGAGACGCTGGTTGTTCTGACCTGGCATCACAGCATACCAAGGCACTTGGCCTTTGACTTGTAGGGCAGAAAGTACAGAAACCATGCAGGGCAGGGAGAACTCTGGCTTCCAACTTATGTGAAACTTTTTAACACACATTATGTCATGTGACATCTTCTTTTATCACTTTATAAATAATCTAGGGTATAACATAAACAAAATGTAATGAAATAAAAAGTTAGACACAGTTTACTTTTTGATATGACAATTTCAAGTTATGTATAGCATCTGGATTTTGTCCAACACATGCATTGTGCAAAGAGATTATAACTGCTATAAATGACTTTATATACACTTAATATCATTACCAACAGTGTAAGGTAGGAAAGAAAACCATGGAAACAGATAAAAAAAACTTCTAAAGCAGTAAAATGTTGATGTTTTGTTACATTTTATGTGATGAAATAATGGGGAAATCTTCACTCTACTTCATTGCAACACAACCTTGCAACACTTTGAAGCACCCAGCTTTGTAACTGTGCTTTCATCACATGCCCCAACTAGTCCCTGTGGCAAATTCATCACCTCCCTGTGTCTCACTCTTTGCCTATTACAACTTTCATTCTTACTGTAAATGCCTTCACAAACTCGTGCGTAAAGTTACCTTGCAATTCAACATCCACCCACATCAGCATCCCGTAGCACTCTGTGGCTCAGTTTGGATTCATTAAAACTCGTCACGTTAGCTTGTAGTGATCTTTAGTTTCTTCCAGAAAGGTAAAACTTACCTTGGCCGAGGAGAACTCCGAACAGAGAGTAGAGCAGCACTACACACGGACCCATTGAATGAAAACAGATTCAACTCTGGAGAGGAAAAAAAAAAGGTGTCCGAGAGCTTTGAGCGCACCGATGCTGGTTCTTCTGCAGGATGCGTAAATAAACAGCAGTGCTCCCTTTAAAAACAGAAAGACTGAGTCCGCGGGGATAAAGACGTGGATGTGATGGAGCTGAGTGAGACGCAGTTGCTGGAGCGTGACTGGAGCGTCCAATTATGACAGTGCGAGGGGCGGGCTGGCCCACAGACTGACAGACACACATTTACTGCTAATCAAATGCGTTTTTTTCTTAACTCCAAATTAAAAACCATTAGTAGTGACCTCATTTTATTACAATTAAACATATAATTTGGGACTTGCAGATTGGTTAGTGAGTTTAGAATTTATTGCTATACATCCAGACAGCTGTTTATACAAAAAGGCCAATCCTTCTAAAACGCTTTATATAACTGACACATTTATGCGCATTGGAAAGTATAAGACCTGAAATACTACCTAGGGAGATGTGGCCTGGGCTGAGACGTTTTTTATTGCCTACAGGAGGAATTGCAAGTGACTTCAGGCTACTGTGCTGTAAGGTATGCATGCACACATGGAAATTGTCTTCCCATCAATGGCAGAGTAGACTCTTTTCTGTGTGTGACTAATGATTGAGGCTGATTACTCAACATCTGGAGCCGGTTTTGGGGTATTTTAAAAATATCTTGTGGCTATGTCCAGACTGTATGCCTTGAAAGCTTTTGGGTATCTCAGTTAGAGGAAATAGGGGGAATCAAAACATAACTATTGTCACTGCCACTACCTGCAAATAACAATATCTAGCCTATTCACTGTTACATTTTGAGTTTGCTGCACCTTAAGCTGCACCTTAAGAGATGATAGGTCAAATTGGAAACTGCCTCTGTGGTGTTATATTTGAATCCCCTTTGATACTGCATGTGCACAGTGGTATTAAATGTCCCTGTAGGCCTACTATTGAGCCTATTTTTCTCTTCAGTTACTAAAGTTCACAGCTGCACCAAAGAAAATGAGGCACTTTCCCCCTCAAAGTTAATGAATTAAAGCTTTTGTAACCGTGCCACAGATGTGGGCACACCATCAGCCAAAGTGATCATGAACTGTGAGGAGCTGGGTATAAACAAGCCACACACACGCACGTGCACAAGCACACACATACAACCAGTCTACCGGAATTGGCAAAGAGTGGAGAAATAATTGCTAGACTTGCATTATAAACATTTTTGTACCAACTAAAGCGCTCTGCAAATTCAATCAGTCTACTGACTCTGGGCATGGTGACAGAGAGAGGTTAAATGATCGTCTAATCAGAGCCACATGTCTCCACCACCAGTCTAGCCGGTCTAGAAACATCACCGAGGACTTGATATCAGGACACCACAGGCATACAGGAAAGCCCACAAGTATGGCAGCAGTTATAACTGGGTAGCGGCACTGTTGAAGTGGAGTGTGTGACAAGTCGTGTCTCAATCTCTCAGTGCTCTTCAGCCCAACACAGTCTACGTTTTCTGTAACAATCTTTCTATAAAACCACATTTTAATGGACCACACCGGTGTTTTGAATGCTTTGGATGCATAATGTACATTTATGGATTTCTCTCTACCACTACTGCAGAGCTTTATGGGAAATTAAAATTTTATGTTATTTATCTTACTTATTTAGAAAACACAACCGCCTTTTTCAATATTGGTATCCAGGGTTAATCTTTCCCGATAAACCCCGCTTGAAAAACATCCCACTGTGGTGTAAAAATGAGCTTGCAGAGAACTTGCTTGAGGAGGTAATCCATCATAGCAAACAACATGTATGCTACTATTTTTTTTTAATCAATCTGCACTTAAATTGCCACAAGACAGCACAGCGATTTAACCCCGACAACAACAACAAGAACAACAACAACAGCAGACATGGTGTTAATTGTAATGGATTAGCCAGCCCGTTCTCATTCCCAGGGCGTCAGATACCAACGCTTTGTCACGGCTGTCGGCGTCTGATACTGACGTACAAGGCACCCTTTAGCAGCGGTATGAGACGCACCAGACTTTCCATTAACTACAATGTAAACCCATCCGCGTCACTATTAAACGCTCAGGGAAAGTGCTGTGGTGATGTAGTTTAAAGAGCAAAAGAGGCACACAGGGCAAGCAGGAGGGGAAGTGGATGGGTCCAACAAACACAAGGCTTTCATCCAGGAGACCGCTGTGTGCGTCCCATGCGTTAAGTTTCACTTTCAGGTTACAATCAGCTGTTTGTTTGTGTCCTGTGTTCACAACGTTCAGTGTCATTTTCACTTTACAAACGTAGTAGTTTTAAGCCCAATCGTGTCATGTTTTCCTAAACCTAACTATAGTGATTTTATTGCCTGAACCTTAGCAAGTGTTTTTGTTAAATTGACAACATTAAGCATGTGTACTTACTGCGACCAAAAAGTGACCCATAGGGGTCTGACAAAGCGTCAGTATATGACGAGTTGGGATGAGAACACGTTGGATTAGCAGGAAAACCAGTGTGTGGGAGGTACGAAAAACACTATTAACAAATCAAACACACTATACCTTAAAGTGGTGTTAAGTATTGTAGTACATTAAGTAAAACATGCAAAAACACTTTTAAGGTCCTGGAAACACATTTAAACGGCACAGTAGGGCCTCTGGGTTAACGGTAGACTGTTGCTATAGCAGCGCAGATATGGTTCCTGCAGACATTTATCAGTCAAGGATGTGGTAACCCCCCTCTGTGATGTTACAGTTATTACAGCAGCAAAGGAAACCCCTTTACTGCTGTCCTTCATCTTATCTTTTCCTTATAGAGTAATGTAGAAAATAGATAATAGGCCTTTAGAGGCCATATAACGAATGAGGAATGTCCAAAAGTAGAGCCAGACCAGTGCTGGGCTACAACTTCTCATGCCTACTAGCCTTCCAGAAACTACCAGCCCTCCTCTCCACTTCCAGTCTACATTTGGGCTTTAACGAGAAACAGCAGCGTGAGTTAACCTCCTAGCTCATAGGTGGAGGAAATTGGAGCGGCCGAGGTCGCATTCAAACAGGGTTAATCTTGTTGTGGGGGGGGGGTGCAGTACAGTTCCTTTGAAGCTCAACAATGCGTGTCTTGCCACCTCTGTGTCAATCAGCAGACGGCCACTAACACAGGCGGGCAGTCAGAGGCCGGCCCCCGTGGGGCCCAGAGGACGTGTTCACTGTTAGTCAACACGACTGTAGACACTCGTTAAAGGAGAAAGTGGCTTTGCTTAACTTTAAAGTTCTCATTTTCTCAAGTAGGACATTAATAGACTCCATTAACATGCATTTATAGGGTGAAGGAGGTTTACAACATTAATCATTACTCAGACGTGCTGTAAGCTACTGTATCATATTTTATTGTACCCTGTAAACACCTGCAAGTTGACTTGCATGCAAGAAGGTTTATGGCTAAATGTTCTGGCTCGGGGGTATTAGAAGAAAACAGTTCACAATGGTGAGTGTGTGGATGAAATGTTACCGAACTAAAACTTCCATTACCAAAGTCTTAGAAAAAATATACATATTTGCACCGCGCTTACCTCTTCACAATATATGTTTTTTTAATAAACATGGATAAATAAATAAAATGACACATAACATTCAACTTTACAACATTAGGTCTGTAGTTCTGCACTATAAGAGCCTGACACATGAGACCATGCAGGCAGAAATATTGTGTAATGACGTGTGACAATGTGTCCTGGGTTTTACCAAACAGCATTGATTCCTTTGATCGTTTTACTGGCCTCGAGGGGCCCCGTAACATCTCTTACTCCACATAAAATGATAGACCACAAACATCAAAGCTCATTATTTTCATTATTTGCATCCTTCCTGATCACTTCTATATTTACACATGGAGAGCTAAACAGGAAAAACACACCAGACCTGACCACAGCATGTATTAGCTCAGTGTCGATGAATGTATCTGCCGTGAGCAGACCGATCATTTGGTGAGAGCAGATTGAAAACTTGAATTGATAACTTAACCAAAACAGACTGCTTACCGTAATAGCCAGTTATCTGTACCCTGTAAATACCTACATGTGCTTCGTGTTTGTACTTTTTTCATGAATCTTCGAGCTTTAATCAGAGACTATTTCTTCAGATTCAGAGTAAATGCTGTAATGCAGTTTAGTGAGGTGCCCTGTGTCACGGTCTAACTGTCTCATAAGTTACGTCATAAGATGGGCTATGGTGATTGGCTGCTGAGGTTTAGGGGCGGGCCTAGTTGGTGAGCAGGAAGTTATTTGAGTAACTCGTGGGAGAGCGAGAGGGCCGCCGCCACACAGCAACGCCGGAGAGACCGACCTGAACGCCACCAGCGAGGACTTTGGCGTGGTGTGTTCGGTTGGGAGAATTGAATGCCAACCCTGAGAAGACTGACAAAGTGACACCGTGACTGAACAATGCCCCGTAAAGTTTGTAGTGTCAAGTTTGTTAACGTTTTGTCGTATATCGTCTATGTCTCGTCTTAACGAGACCCACTTGAACTACGAGGCAGACCGTCGGCCCACCGCTGCTTGGGCTCTCCCCAGAGCCGCCCAGACGCACCGGCAACGGGACTGAGGCGGAGTCGGGAGCTGGCCGAGCAACTCGGAACAGTGAGCTGTAGCAAGCGGAGACCAGGTAGGCCAGCCCACACTATGCGCTGCAGCAGGTACTCTGATAGCCCACTCCTTCACATGCTCACGGCCGACTAGCTTTGTAAGTTACCCCTAGAGAGCCGTGTGTAAGTAATGACAGACCCTTATTGAGGCAAAGCTGGTTCGACCGTGACACCTGTATCATAGCTGTTTCCTTGCAATGTAATTTAATAAGTAAACATACAAAACATTTTTAATGTTTGTAACAGATATAAATATTAGCTGGTGCTGGCAGTGTTGTCAATTATCTAAACGATTAAGGAGATTTGTGCTTTCATACTCCTCCCTCCTCTCCACCGGGACGGCTCGGTGGATCCTGGGAGTCTGAACATGTGCGCTGGCGCTTTGCATGCTGGGATATATTGTCAAGAGATGGGAGTTGAGAGTCAGGAGGGGCAGTAGGTACCGTCTCCAGTTTGATTTCTGGAAAGGTCTGGTCAGGGAATATGATCCTCAGGTGCTCTTCAAACAGCTCTTTAAGCTTCTTGCCCGCCATGGTGACCTCTGTGTCGGCCTGCCGTGCAAGTAGAAGCAAGGATGAGGACAAAAACATATAACCAGGTGATAAGAACTGAATAATACTGGGGGGAAAAAAATATTATTTCTACAGTACCTCACTGAGGGCTGCACGGTTCCCAAAGACGAGCCTGATGTCTGATACAAACTCTGCAGGGCTTTGGTAGCCCGACTGACCCTGCTCAGCCTCCAGTCGTTTTTTCACAGCGGACAGAGTCACTGGTCCCTTTATAGTCAGCCTGTTATTAGCACATACCTACAGAATTTAGAAAGGGAGAGATAATAAAACAATAAAACTTCATGGGAAGACGTTGAAGTAAACTCATTATTAATATCTCATATATATATAAAGCAGAGGTTATAAAGACGTTAAGTATTTTTACCCCATTTTGTTATGTCAGGGTTTCTAATAATCTGAGGTATTTCAAGCCAAAAATGTGCACTGCGGTTAAGTGCTGCACACAAATATAGTGTTGTGTGTGTGGTGTAATGAACAGTTTAGAGTCTATAATTGTTGATGTTCATCCACTCTCATCCACTGTGCGATAACAAATCTGTCAACAAGACAAATCCCTGTTTATTTACCATAACTGATTAATGTGCCTGTATTTACTGATAAATATACTGCATATTACGCATCATTAAAATTACAGTCACAGTAACTCCATGTGACATTAATCCTGTGAACTTTTCGCCTGTATTCAGCCAAGCTTTCCAGACTCACCGAGGGGGATACAGGCCTTTGGAAGTCTGAACTCAGCTTGCTGCAAAACAAGTGCAGCAGCAGCCTCTCGCACTTCTGCAGAAGTAGAAAAAGACGATTGACTCAATACATGTCAACTGATACAGTTCTCCAAGCTGTAGTCTATTGCATATGCCTACTTAATCATTTGAACCAGACACTATTGATGAGGTTCTGCCTCTCAGAACTCATCTGATGCTGATCTGCTTTGGGTCTAACAGCTGTTGTTAAATCACTACAAAACACTGCATCAAGCAACACATTGCTTTTTAAAATACACCGCCTCACACACCATTATTCGAATTGCACAAATGCTGTAAAATCTGAGATTTTCTTCAATACTACTTTCATTAAATGTTATTCTTGTGCTACATAATATAGTTGCTGGACAATAGTAAAAACAATATGGTTGTTAGGCAAACAGTTATTAAAGGTACAGTGTGTAGGATTTGGCGGCATCTAGTGGTGAGGGTAAATGCACCTCCGCTCACTCCTCCCTTTCCATGACTGCGGCAACGTGAGCCACCGAGTGCAAAACCCGTGGTAACGCCGTTCTTACCATAATAGCACTACTTTAGGAGCAACGGAAGTCAGACGGCGGCTGGTGGTACCACGGTTTTGCACTCTGCGGCTCACGTTACTGCAGTTTCACAAGCGGGAACTACGGTGGCCTTCAGGTAACGTGAAAACGCAAAAGGCTCTCTCTAGAGCCAGTGTTTGGTTTGTCCATTCTGGGCTACCGTAGAAACATGGCGGAGCAAAATGGCAGACTCCGTGAAGAGGACCCTATGTAGATATGAAGGGCTCATTCTTAGCTAATGAAAACACAACGATTCTTAGTTTCAGGTGATTTTACACTAATGAAAACATAGTTATGAATATTATATTCCAATTCTGCTAATAGATCCCCTGAAATGCTACACACTGTTCCTTTAATGGAGCATGCTGTGGTAAGCTTTATTTGTTTACTTAAAGGCAGGCTTGACGATTTTATCCAGTATACACTATTTGTTATATTGGTTGAAATGGTCTTTACACCCCGACAGCGATCCATTACTGATGAGCTCTGAAAAAAGACAGGAAAGAGCCATCATCTGTAGCTGCTGTAATCCTGTAAAAACATCTACCAATCAGTGCCTCTGCGCCCAGTTGTAAAGAACCAATCAGATGCCTCCCTGCCTCCCTGCTCGTACTCTACCCATGGCGTGCACCAGCCTGAACTCAAAGCGCGTCGCCGCCGCACGTTTATTGGAGAATGGAAGAGAAAACTCAGCCCTGCAGTAGCACTGCCGCGGTTACTTGTCGTGAGGTAGCGTTGTTGAGGTGAGGTCCTCTCTCCGCTCTGTGTCTGTGAAGTAGTTGCGATGTGGCGGTGCTCGTGCATGTGTGTGGGGGCGTTGCCTTGGAAGGAGTTTCGAGGGGAGGGGGTGGGTTTAGACGGAGCTCCTGAGGCGATGCTACATTCGAATTATGCTAGCTCTCCAAGATCGTCGACCCTATCTTTAACAATGGTTTCCAACAGTAACAGTGCTTTTACGGTGGGAAAAAAAGTGTCAAATTATGCATGGAAACAGGGAAACCACTTCTTTGTTATCCATCCATATACTACGTGTACAATACTTTGTGTACTCTGGAGCATTCACCTCCTGCTCCTGTTCAGGAGAACTGGAGGTCTTGTGCCTGGTGTACAAATTCACAGCAATAAACAAGGAAGATGTGAGTTTGTCAGGCTAGCCAGTGAGTGAGCTAGGATTCTGAGTGATTCTGTCCAATGAAGGAACAGTAGGAGGGCGCTGTAAAATGTGCGAACTATCGTATGCACCCAGTAAGGTAAGGGTCGAGACCGAATTTGAGCATTTAGCTATATTTTGGGAAAATATGACTGTGCTTGCCGCGGATGAAACTACAGAGGTGAGGTGAGGTGAGGTGTTTACTATCCAAAGGCCACTTATTATAATTGGTATAATTCTTTAATCTTTATTGTAACCACATTACTATCATCATTTAAAAAAAAAAAAAAAAAAGAGTACTGACTCGTTTGTCTACAGGGGGAAATCCTCCTTCAGAATCTGGCTCCTTCTTTACTGTTTTGGCGTCACAGTCGTACTCCATCTCAGGCACTAACAGGTCACGGCAGAAAGAGCAAAACCATTCCCCACTGAAAAGAGACAGTTCAGAGACTCAATACAAAAACTAGTAAGCAGGAACATACAAGTGCATAATGCTGCAGTGCTGTCGGATGAAAACCTCACACCGAAACGTGAAAACAACTTGTCAAAAACAGCCTCATTCTTAATAGCTGAAGGGGTTTTTATTCCACAGAGGACCACAATTCCTTGATTCTAGTACAAACACGAAAAGAAACAAAAGCTTTCATCCGAAATATACAGTATTAATTTCCCCTGTCAGAGCTTGCCTGGGAGATTTGAGGAGAGTTGGAACATGGCACGAGAGGTGAAAAACCTTGGGACACTTGTCGCAGCACAGCAACTCTCCCCCAGTCTGACACACAGCACACAGGCCTTCATTATCCTCCAGCGGAGCTTGGTGCTGGTTCACCTGCTGTTCTCCTCCCAGTGGACCGATAAGATCTGGAGCATTAGTCTTACTCTGGTCCCGTGGGCTGTGGGGTTTGTCGTCTGTGCTTTGAAGAGGAGTCGGGACTTTGTTCCCCTCACCTTGAGTACAGATTTGGGGTTGGTCACCTGTGCTGTCAGGGAGGCTGACTCTTTGGTTGGCTTGTACCTGAAATCCACAAACAGAGAGAAAACTAGAATTACCACCAGTTGTACGCCTCCGCCAACCAGTCAAGTTGCAGTTTACATCCATGTCTGTCCAAATTGTGATCACTTCATTTTATCCTGTTAGACATTTGTGTGAAATTGTCATAATTAACATAAGAATTCTTGAGTTATGGCAAAAAATGTGTTTTGTGAGGTCACAGTGACCTTTAAAGGAACAGTGTGTAACAATTAGGGGGATCTAATGGCCAAAATGGAATATAATATTAACAAATATGTTTTCTTTAGCGTATAATCACCTGATAATAAGAATTGTTGTGTTTTTGCTATCTTAGAATGTGCCGTTCATATCTACATAGGGAGCGAGTCCCCACTCCATGGTGCACCGCCAACGCACACACTCTACGCACTGGCTCTGCTTCAAATGACTCTAGAGAGGGCCATTGACATTTTTGCGTTGGCCACCGTAGCTCTCCAACACGCAACACGAAGCAGAGGCTTCAGTTGGTTGCAAACTCCTACACACTAGACCTTTAACCTTTGACCACCAAAATCTATTCAGTTGAACTTTGAGTCCAAGTAGACATTTGCGCCACATTTGAGGAAAATCGCTCAAGGCATTCCCAAGATATAGACGTAAGGTGATAGTGACCTTGACCTTTGACCACCAAATTCTAATCAGTTCTTCCTTGAGTCCAAGTAGACGTTTGGGCCAAATTTACGGATTTATGGACGGATGGAAAGACAACCCGAAAACACGATGCCTCCGGCCACGGCTATCGCCAGTGCGAAGGCATAAAAACAGCTCCCATATATAACCAATATGTATGTATCAATATGGACTCCACTTTGAGTTACAGTAATTGGAATAGCTGTCCACGCAAATCAAGTCGGATAATAAGGGGTTATTACTGACATTTCAGGTGCCATCACTTTTGGTTTTATCTCCAAATAAAGAGGTTTAGAACACAACCTGTCTCATTGCTTATGTTTCTTTCGCCATCTGACTTAATGGTAGCAATCGTATCTGTGTTTCCAGATCTCACCATGATTATGAGAAAGAGATAAGTGATGGCCAAAACTCCAAAAAAATTGTAATAAACTGCAATTTTCCTTTAAATTCAATAGTCATTGGACTGTAATAATAATAATCTCTAGTCTCTTTACATAGCTGCTGTCATCATCTGGCTCATCTTTGATGACAATGATGGGCCCTGGTGATGATCTTCGTCTTCTCTTGGCAGCTGAGCCCGCTACTCCACTAGCCTGGTGTGTTTCTGGAGATTTCCAGGTAACAGTCCTTGGGAGCAAAGCATGAACCAATCAGAATAAAGCCAGATTCACTAGAGAGACTAGTGTGCATGCATGCAGCTGTCTCCTCACCCCGGTTTCTCCTCCTGGGATACAGCAGCGTACCCTAGTGAATTCTGCTGTCCTTGCACTTGAGGGAAATAAAAATCTGTTTTCCTTTATCAAGAATACAGCAACACATACAGTCTGCAAAATAACACTGATGGCACAGACATACCATTTCTGTGTAGCAAAGAAGGTGGCAGGCTCTGGGGATAGGTTGGTTTCAGCATAAATATTGGACCACCTGAATCATTCCTGCTGTTCAGATATGTAGGCTCAATCTGAACACAGCATTGCATGTTGTTTACTACATTGTAAATATAATGTATATCAATATAGTTTACATTAACGGATGAAGTCACTTGCCGTCTGTCGTGATTGAGGCGAACTGACGCCACCATTGATGGGCAGTGGTGCTATATGGGTGTACAGAGGTGGAGAGGGAAATACGTCCATAGGTTTGGGTTGGTAGCCGGCACTGCTTCCCATCCCCCTCAGAGGCTACAGGACGGAGAAACAGACAGATGAATAGAAATGCTGCAATCAGTTTCATCCTGCATTCCTGTCAGCGTCTGCAAGCATGAGGTGATGATTGAGGTGGAGATGAAACGGAGCGCTTTCATTACCCCGTCGCTGGTCAACGCCCCCCGGCAACAAGGAAACACAGAGGACTAAACCATAAACAAAACACTCAAATATTCCAGATTGATCTGCCTGAGACTTGTTTTGGTCTTTTGTAGCTTTAATCTTGCAGGTGTAGCCAATGTTTCTCCTCCTACGAAATCTAAATGCATGTGTCTAATTTAGTTTAGTTCAGATACATTTAGAGGACCATACCAACATTTTGTTATGTTATGTTTTAACAGATAACAATACAACACACCAATTCAAATCGCATATACTCATCTTAAAGGCCCTGACAAGCATTTTTTTTCCAATTACGATGAGCGATGGGGTCTTACTGTAAATGAACCCCAAATGTTCTGCCAAAGTCATTACATGTCCATAAATCTGATCAATCCATGCCCACACACTGAGTTTTTCTGTGTTAAACTTTGCTTATTAAATTTGCCTTAACACACCGGGGGCTTGACAAATAAACAACATGAAAATGTGAAATACTCTCCTGTGAATATTATATGTCTAGGGCTTTTATTGTGAACGGTAAAAACGGAATGAGTGGATGTGTTTTATAATCCTAATAATTATGGGCACAACTCAACCAATTCTGCACAATATGACTGGTTGATGCTTTTATTCACGTTGCAAAAGCTCAGAAAAATGTACCTTGTTCCAATAAAAAATTAAGTTGCTTTTTTGCCGCATAATATTCACGTTCTGTTTTAAAGTAGTCATGACAAAAACAACAGTTCGAAAAAATTTATTGACGTGTGAATTAATCACACAGAAAAAATGGCCCCGGTGTATAATGGCCTTCAGTCATAGATATTTAATGTTTTAAAGAAATACTTAAGATTTGAAACCATGTTTTCAGGGGCTTTAATACTAAACACTTCACTGGTTTTGCAATCCTTCCAGGAAGTCATTAGTTTTAATTTATTTCACAACAGAATGAAAATTAATTTGCCTCACCATGTCAGCTTTTCTATTCATCAAAATGACATGAACGCTATGAGGTAATTTATTCAAATTAATCTGCTATTGCAGTTGCAGTACAACAAGAATACAAGCAGAAATACACTAACTGTACACATCAATTCAACTTCAATCTCTTTAAAGGGTATGAATGCGAGATTGGGAGCATTTCTATTGCCTCTGCACGGCTCTCAACATGGCGGTAGCTAGTAGCTAACGGTTCTAACAGCATTTACAGTGAAAACAACAGCAACACTGCTGACAGAGCTAACAGTGTTAACCTGGGGGGGAACCGGTGGGTGAGCGCTATAGCTTCCACGATGGCGCAGTCGGTCGGGAAGGCGTCATCAGCTGTAACCGCCGTGGGGCACGCTCACATGCACAAACATGCTCTAAAAGTACAGGCAGCCAGCCAGACTATGTCAACAAAGCACAGAGAAGCTCTGATTACAACACACACAGGGAGAGTGACTTCATTCTCTGCTCAGGTAGACATTACTCTTCTATATCTTTACATAGCAAATAGTTGTTTGATGCTATATTAATGCTTTGGATATCGTACAGAGTGCCTTTAAGTTGATTCCACCATAGTGACCTATAAAGAGAAACAACAGCTACCAGAATACTATCTAATAACCTACCGCAACATGACTACTGCTTTGAAAAATACCCATCATTAAGTATAAATGATTTGCAATAAAACATGCAAAAACACTGGTATATTTCTTTACTACAGAGAGCATTTGAGAGTTCATTATGCAGCTATAACAGCTTGTTCACATCAGCATGACACGACTTGTGTGTGCAATTCACACACGCCAGTATTGTCCTGTGATTGAGCCTATACTTCAGGGCTGGAACCAAAACAGCCTGTGAGCTAGACTAAACAACTCGGATGACGAGATATTATCAACCCTTTCTTAAGGAATCTTTGGTCCGCTCTCCGGTCACATGTTGGCTGCTGTTGCACTGCAGATTTAGCTGTTTTATTTTATGATTTTGAGTCATAAACTGGCCCAAGACTAAAATCCATCTTGACAAGGAAAGACATAAATTGCCCAGGATGTGAAGGCTGTCAGCTCTATTTAGGACAATGCCATCCACTGTCGGTGCTCGTTAAGAGGGCTTGTCTGTCAAACGGACACGAGCGACACGTGCACACACTCACACACACACACACACAAGAACGCTCACTAACCTGGGGCGTAAACCCAGGGCTCGGTAAGCTGCTAGTTGGGCTGACGTGGGTGGGAGGAGGCACCATAAACCTGCGGCCCGGTTGGGGAAGCATACTGTGGGAGGGGGAGCCTCCTCCTTGCAGGGCCCCCGGGAAGGTGCGCTGTAGTCGGACACTCTGGTACCAAGTCCAGGGTGGAGGAGGGGGCTGGGGCTGCCAGTTGGCCTGCGGGTTTAGCTTGTCCACCTGCATCTGCAGTTGAGCCAGAGTATTATGGGGTGCTCCCAGGGGAAAGCTGTGGGGTGAGCCTGAGGGGCCGTGCCCAGGGTGGGAGAGCTGATGAGGGATACCCTGAAAACCACCCAGCTGGTGGCCTGGTACGCTCTCCACCACTAAAGAGCCTGAGGGAACACACACACACACACACACACACACACACACACACAGACAGGATGAGCATAACAAGTAGGGATGAAAAGTGCACACTTCTGCAGAGAACTGTGGGAAAGAGAAAGTTTGGGCATGTAGAAGGTTTGGGAAACTTCGGAGGTTATTAGGGGGGGAAAACATGTCAAGAAGGGATGTAAATAATGATACTTTTATAAAAATCTTATTGATTTATTAATCTGGTGAAAATGTTTTAGATTAAGTAGACACAGACCAACTATACTTGACCACGTTAGAAGGGAAGTTTATGTCAGATAAAGTCCCTTTTTGGTGGAATCTGCTGGCTCGCTGTCCCTAATTCTGGTGCCTCATGTCCAATACTCGACATCCCCAGACTCCAGCCAATTAGGTTACACTTAAAACAATAATGAAATATTAGAAAATGTCCCTCAAAGCCCAATGTGATGTCTTCAAATGGCTTTTTTTGACATTCCAAAACCCAAAGTTATTTAATTTACAATGATATAAAACAAACAAAAAGAAAATCCTCACAATGAAGAGGCAGAAAATATTGTGATTTCTACTTGATAAAACCAAAATCTGTTTGACTTAAACAATGAATTGGCAGTCAAAAATGTTTGCCGTTCATTTTCTGTTGGCTGACTCTTGGAAAAATATTTCATTGCAATTGTCAGGCTCGAATGAGCTGCCCAGCGTTCTGGGCCCCTGTTAAGCTCTGAACCCTCTGAATCTTTATGCGCCTTCTCCCCAATTCAGCATCCTTCATCCAAATGACAAGGGGGAACCAACAAATCTCTGGTAAGCGGTGGGATTTGCATGAAGAGATGACAAACCCAATCCCTGTATGCACGCAATAATAAAAAGGGAATTTGTGGAACAGAGGGACTGGTTTGTGGTGGAAAAAGCATCTTCTGGTGCGGTGTCTAGACAGTGGGCTACAGCACAACAAAGTAGGAAATAACAATAAGAAACACAACTAAAAACAGACAAAAAAGAAACAATTTAACTATGTATACTTAGTCAACTTAGGCTCTGGTAGAAGTGCAAATATCCAGGAATAATGACCAAATCAACAATCTGTAAGTCAACAAAATCGGGCATGCAAAACGCTCATCTTCTGAAACCACTGATAGCTGTATTATGTATTAACTAGAATAGCACTCAGAGAGCGATGGCGATGGCGAACATGATCCGGATCGCCACCAAAATCGAATGGATTGTTCATTGTGCCACACTCCACCCCTCCAAAAAATGTCATTCAAATCCATCGCAAACTTTTGGAGTAATCCTGTTAACAGACAGACAGACAGACAAACCAACACCAGTGAAAACATAACCTCCTTGGCCCAGGGCCTTTGGCCTTGGCGGTGGAAAAAATAAAATCATCCTTAGCCCTTAATTTAAATTCATTATTTCTGTGGACTGAAAATTGTTTGATGGCCTTGCTGCCCCGGCAATTGGCCTTTGTGCCCTCAAAAAATTGACAACACCAAAGGCCAAGTGGCCTCGCCTCTAAAATGATGAAATTCCAGGCCTGCTAGTCGGCACAGAGCATGTGTAATGTTCACTGTTACATGTTGATGTAGTCCAGACTAGAGTATGACTATTGAATCATTTTTTGAGTGAAACAGGAGGCTCTATCTAATAATCATGACAAAAGGCATGTGACCGATGGAACTAGCTCTAGCTTTATGCAGTTTCTGCTAAGTTTGCCACATTAACATTGTCTGCCACTGTCTCTTTGTTGTCATGCTTGTTTAATAAGTCCATCAAGAGTCGCCTTAGTTGGAACATTTGTGGTCAGTGTGGCCTATATCTTGTGGCATTAGACTGAGTGGCTGTTGACCAGTTCAACAGAAGGCCTATTCTTAGAATTAGCCAGTAATACACCACAGTAAAATTATGGGTGAGGTTTAAAGCTACATCAGAAAAATGACAAATAAAAACAGTGTCCAGACTAAAATAAAACCCCTCTCAGGGTTCTAGATTAGCTTCTACAACAGAGATATTTTTATATCTTACCCAGATCAACATTTGAGGCCCAATAAGAGGATCGACTCTGGAAGCGTGCAGTGCTCTGAGGTACGAACGAGGCACTACATTTTGCCCGCAGGAGGTTTCCAATCTGAAACAGAATCTGCAACAGAAGGGACGTTATTAATAATTTTTTAGAGGCGGACGCTTGTGTGTTACAAAAGGCATATGTTCCAACTTCATCACGTCCAAGATAGAACACGATCCTAATGTTGGGAAAACAAGACCGTGATGAGAGAGTGGATAAATGATCAGTCTTACCAAACGTTTACAGTACAAGAGGGCCGTGCCTCCATTCCTGGCCGTGGCCCATTTGGTGAAGTTGATGACATGGTCCAGGTGTCTGGACAGATAGCCGATGTCCTCCTGCTGTTTTCGCAGGACGCTCTCGTGATCCTTTGTTACAGCCTGGAAAACATGAATAAGTGAACATCTGCAGTGTTCAAACAGCTTGAGGGTATGCGCTCTGGGCCTGGAGGGGGGAGACAGACGGTCAACTGAGTTTGCATGCAAGTAATGTTCTTCACAGCAATCTACAGGTCTACGGCATGCAACTAATAAACAACACGGTGATGTTATATTTGTAATATATCCAAAAGATGTTGTCATACCTCCAGTTGATTAACTAGCATCTTGCCCTTCTTGTTTATCTCCAGAATCAAACTGCAGATGGATTTCTTTATTTCATTATGAACAGACGTACGGTTCTGATCAACCTGAAGAAGCCTGAAAAGAATACATTACAATCAATAAGTATTCACGTTTGAAAAATTATATAGAAACATGTCATTATTACTGGAAGTATGCATGCTTTTATCCTTAAACAGTTACAAGCAGTTAATACATACCCATTGTTTATGGAGTTTGATACCTCTTCAATCAGTTTCTTTTTCTCCTGCAGCTGATGGGTCATGCTCTCCATGTGCTGTTTGTGGTTTTTATAAGCATCTTCAAGGAACTGGTAACTATACTCCAAAGAGAACATTAAGTCAGTGGATGCACTATGCTATACAAAAAGTAAACGTTCTCAACTGCCTGATGGGGTTGATGGGATGTACAGCAGCACTCCTGCAGAGTGCACAATAACAATAAGGTTGAAATATGGTTGTAATGTCAAACAAAACTGAAATGTATACACAGGTGTATGAACCTTTATATGATATGACAGCGTGTTCTCATTCCCAGGGTGTCAAATACCGAGACTTTGTCACGGCCGTCGGCGTTAGATACCGACGATTAAGGCACCCTTTACCATTGGAGTAAGACGCACCGGGCTTTCCATTCACTACGATGTAAACCCATGCTTTACAGTATAAATGCTCAGGGAAAGCGCTGTGGTGATGTAGCTTTAAGAGTGAAAAGACACACACACCGGGCGAGCGGCAGGGGAGTTGGATGGGTCCAACAAACACAAGGCTTTCATCCAAGGAGACTGCTGATCGTGTCCCGCGCGTCATGTTACAATCAACTGACAGTCACATTTTCACTGTACAAACGTAGTAGTTTTAAACCCAACCATGTTGTTTTTTTCCTAAACCTAACTATAGTGGTTTTATTGCCTGAATTTAAGCAAGTGTTTTTGTTTACTTCACAACATGAAGCATGTGTTTCCTGTGATTGAAAAGTGACGTTGAAGGCTTGTTAAGCATGCGTTTACTGCTACCGAAAAGAGTGACGCCGAGGGGTCTGACAGAGCATCAGTATATAACTAGTTGGGATGAGAATGTGTTGGATATGAGTATATTATGTTATATTGTAAATTGTGACTGTACTTGTGGTCCTTGTGCTTTACTAGCTGGCAGTCACGGCAGGTTAGCAGGTCACAGGTCTCACAGAACAGCTTCAGCGGCTCTTGTTTGTGGACGTCACAGAACATTGGCCTGTGAGCTGACACACCGTGGACCTCTGTGGAACAACAGCAGGTTTATCATTAGCTCCTTCATTCTGGGTAACTGGTAAGTAACTTCTGGTCTAACATTTGACGCCCTTGATAATGATTTCATGGTCCGGCTGTGCCCCTCCCTTATTCCTAGTGTTTTCTGTTTCCTTGTGATTCCTGTTTGGTCCTGTTTGTTCTCTCTCTCTGTCTGTATGTCTGTGTGTGTCTGGGCGTGGCACTCCATCTCACACCTGCTGCCGATCAACCTGCACACCTGGGACCCATCCAGTCATCACGCTCCTGCACTATATCTACCCCGGCTCTACTATCCGCTCTTTGTTTCAGTCAGTTTAATCTTTGTGTTTGCCTGAACTGTGAATTATTTGTATTTATCTGTGCCCAGCGCCTTGCCAGTCTGCTTCCCAGCTGACAGCTCGGCACTCATTTTGCAAATGTAGCTGCTTGTAAACTTTCTGCAAACCTCTGAGTTCTGCTTGCACTGCTGCTCTGCACTTCATGAGCAGTGTGTTCCATTATTTAACTGCGTGAGAAGGTTTCATTTGCTCACAGTACCACAAAATGGCATTAAAACTGGGTAAGCAATATGAGCAATTTCTATGTAAATGCCATTAAAAATACTCAAAACTTTATTTAAAACAATGGTAGTAGTAGTCAAAAATGTAAGAATGCAAAATATTGCTGTAAAACCAAGTCCCGAAATTTCACAGGTGATTTCCATTTCGACACGCTGAATGCTGAGTCATCTAGAGAAAAAGAGGACATTTGATTGTGATGCATTTACCTCTAAAATCTGTTATCAGAGCTACACTAAACCCAGAGCAAAGTGTGACATCTGCAGCACTGATCCCATAATAGCTCTTTCCTTTGTCATGGAAACAGTATTTTCACAGTATTTCACAGAAGAAAAAAACCGAGATGAGGACACTGGTTAAAATACCTTGTGATACTTCTGCCTTCTGTCTGATGTTGTGGTCTTTGGTAAATTTGACTCTCTGGTGGGCCTCCACACAGGTGGCACAGAGGTACTCAACGCAGTCCACACAAAACGCGGCAGCCTCGGTGTTGTCGTCGCAGGTCATACAGAGCTACAGGTGGATGAGACAAAGCATCAGAGGCTGATATTAGGATGTGCAGGTATAACAAGATGTTGGGTGTTGTTTGATCAAGCAAATTAAATTAGATCTAATCTGCAAAAATTATGTTAGAGTGCAAAAAAGACATACAAGTTGTTACACCTTGATTTTCCCAGTTCAAACGCTCAGAGCACACGACCATACAAACTAGGGTGACCAATTTTTCCCACTTTACGAGGGACTGCACAGCATTTTTATCCCAGTTGTTGTTACATATTGAGACGATGTCCCACATTTCCATTGGCTCTAGTTTTCAAGAGTCAAACCACTGCAGGTCAGACTCTTTTCTCAAATCTGGCCATCTATGCCAGGGAAAATTGGGAGTCACAAACTATGCATATTTAGTGATGGAAACTACCACAAAGAAAAATAAATGCAACTACAACAAAGACTACTTATAAGTGGGTGAAACTGTTGGAAGGCGATTCTCAACTCAGGAGAGTTTTTTGCGAAATTTGACAGTTATTTTTCAATTTCACATGGGCAGGAATACGACATGAAGCGACACAGCACATGTGAGTCTCAAAAGAAACGTTTGGCTCAAAAAGAGATGTGTCGATCAATTCGGGCAAAGTATAGAGATGTTACGAGGTAAGGGGCAGGTTAGAAATGTTTATTTTTTAAGTTAGACACTATCAAAATTGTAGACTACCTCTCAGCCTTGGTAACGTGTCCCACATTGTCCCACACAAACATACTCTTTGTCCCACATTTGATTTGTTGGGATCTGGTCAGCCTAATACAAACTAGTTACAAGGCTGCCCCCATATGGTACTGCATGTTGTCACTGACCTGGACTGTCCTCTCCACTGTGCTGCTGGGAGCCTCAACTGAGTCCTTCACAAAGACGTTTTCCATCACATCTACCTCCATACACTCCTGCCTGCACACCGGACAGCGGATCACATTCACTGGAACGAAACAGAATTACACATGTGGGTCTAAATCAGTAAAATTTGAAATTTATATGTGCTTTTTTTTTTTATAAAATAACTGGTACGACACCATATATTTATAGTCAAAATGTAATCCAAATGTATGCGCTTAACCAGCCTCATAGAGCCACAATAGATCACAACTTCCTTGCATGCATGGGTATATAGAGCCTTTATAATGGTCATTGTTTGTAAACAAAGTGACTCACGTGGTTTGGTCGCGCTGTCGACCTGCTGGGAATTCGGCAGCTCCGCCATGGCCAAATTCCTGGAGGGCGAGGGCAAACATTTCTTGCAAAAAGAGTGCAGACATGGCAGGAGTTTGGGCTCTCGACTGTGAAAGTTCAGAAAGCAAACGGGGCAAGTGTCCAGGTAATTTTGTCCGGTCGCAGCGGACTTCTCCTCTCGCACCTGCTTGCTCTCAGCTTCGTTCTCAACGACGACGACGGCAGCAGCAGCAGCATCCTCCGTCTCCCGGTTCTCTGCGCGTCCATCCATCTGCTGCACTTTCAGCCTGCAAGGCTATAAAATCTCTGTGCAAAGCCTACGAGATGTACCCACACGTGAGCAGACCAGCCTTTCCTTCTACACTCCGTGATAAGAGCATCTTCTCACATCTGCATCCCTCTCATCCCTTTGTAAACACAGAGCTGTTGACATAGCAACAATACTGCTGACGTGTTACCTTTAGTAAAACAACGACATCATATCGACTGGAGTAGTACGGAAGATAGAATACAATGTACCTCCTCGTGAGGGTGTCGGTCCGCCCAGATGTTGTGAGATGAGATGAGGGATGTTACTCAAATTGCACCGCACGCGCTCGTTGCGGCACGAGAGGGGTGGGGTCAAACAGCGCGCGCTCTTATAAGAGGAAGACTAGTTAAGGTTTTTTAAATAAATATCATTAGGGTATTTACAGTATACTAGTAGCCTACTACGTTGCACTTCTGGTAACGTTACTCTTCATACTGTTACATCTAGCACTTCATCTGTGAAACTGAATGTGTAGAATAGATCAGTGGGACCTATATGGCATCACCTATACAACGTTTATGTGCTCAGAAAATAATGAATTTAAAATGTTTCAATTCCTTAAGGGCCATTAATTAATATTAGATTAATTATTTCTTTAAAAAAAAAAAATTATATCAGCCTACTGTATATGCCTGAAGGTGGTAAACTACTGCAAAACTTAAATTCCATTTATTACAAATGTATTAGCATTGTAATGGCATAGCACCACACAACACTATAATTGATTGGGTATGTTTTTTTAATGTGTAATGAAGTAATGCTGCACCATCACATCTATTGTGATCATCACAAAATAACTGATCTGTTAAAATAACTGATCTTTTACTCATAAAACCTTTGAATTAAATTATTTACTACTGCTTCCATAATGCATATTTGAACTGGTATAATAAGAACAATAACAGCAATAGTAACAATAACAGATAATATAATATTTACATAAGATTATGATTAGGAGGGAGGTAAAAATGTCAGATTACTGGTGGAATTAATCCTTTGACTTCATAATTTTCCCTCATGTGCAACAAAACAACAACAACAACAAAAATAAATAAATAAAAATGAAAATGAGGCGGCTGTAGCTTAGGGCAGTGATCCTCAAAGCGGGGTCTGGGGGCCCTCAGGGGTCCGTGGCACTCTGTCAGGGGGTCCGCAAAATAATTTGGTAAATTATAAAATTGTGCTGTCTCATTAAAACGTGCATATCTACAGATGGGACCAGTTGCACCAATAAAACAAGCATATTGTGTCCATTACTACCACCCATGTTAGCTTTGGGCCAATAGAAACCCTGTTAAGATTGTGACACACAGCAATAAGTTAATTATTTTTTAAGTGGAAGCACTTACTGGAACTGGTAATTTTAAATATATGGATTTATTAGGACTATGCCAGTCTTGCTACTGTTCATTTTCTGAAAGCTTTTAAGATCAATTATTTGAAAATTAAAAATGCTGTGAAGTTGAGTCCAAATGCAATTTGAATTAAGTGGCCCTCTGTTTAAAAGTATATAAGTGGTATTAACATGATTCAGATTAAAGTGTTTCTGTTTATCACAATGGAACAGGGCTGAAGTATTTAGATTGAAAAGTTTTAGAATACAAATAGTTCCAATAGCATCTAACAGTAAATGGTAGTAAGCATAATCGGTGTTACGATTATGAGGGAGTCCTTGGAAAATGTTCGACCCTATAAGGGGTCCCTGGCTCCAAAAAGTTTGAGAACCCCTGGTTTAGGGGGTAGAGCGGATCTCTTTTAACCACAAGGTTGACGGTTCGATCCCTGGCTCCTACTGTCTGCATGTCAAAGTGTCCTTGAGCGAGACACTGAACCCCAAGTTCACAGCAGCCCACTGCTCCTAAAGATTCTGCAGAGGTCAAATGTCATGTATGTACCTGTATGTATATGACGAATGTAATAAAGGTTAAGTTAAAACTTGTCAAACAGCACAATGTGCAACAAATCATATCAGGTCCACCTGTTTGGGTTTGACTCTGTCTGCAAATCCTCTCAGTAAGAAGCCACAAGCTTAAGTTAAACACCAGGGTTCAAGGTTCAAACTCTTTCATAAATCAATTACCCAGTAGGCACGCAGGCTAGAGAGCACTCCAGTTTATCCACTTCACACATGAATCTGACAGCAGAGAGCCACAGTATCCCTCTCAGCGATGGGAACCGTATTCCTCTGCTGGGATTGGGCACCTATGGGGACCCTCAAACGGTGAGAAGAATATAATCTTATAGATTTGTATGTGAGCAAGGCTTGTTAATGACTGCTTCACCTGGAGGTCTCTCTGTAAAGTAGGAGTGCCAGTGTTTATTGCTTGCAGTGACTGGTTAAATTCTAATCGCAAAATGTGATCATTCATTGATAATTCGAATGGGAATGCATATTAGCACAAACTGCAGCATGACTCAATCTACACCAGGCCAAATAATATTTACATTTTCTGTGGATTTATGATAGACACGCAAAGGCACAGCACTTGAGTGTGTCAAGCTGGCCATAGATGCGGGTTACAGGCACTTTGATGGGGCATTGGTGTATTTCAATGAGCACGAAGTTGGTCGAGCCATCAGAGAGAAGATTGCTGATGGAACCGTTAGAAGAGAGGACATCTTTTACTGCGGAAAGGTAATAAGTTCTGTCGTATATCAGGTGTTTCATTCATCTTAAATTAATTTGAATGCTTTCTAATTAGTTCTGTGTTATTTTCCTCAGCTCTGGAACACATTTCACCCACCAGAGTTGGTGAGACCGGCCTTGGAGAGGACGCTGAAAGCCTTAAAACTAGACTATGTGGATCTCTACATCGTTGAGCTTCCTATGGCCTTCAAGGTTAGTACACAAATAGACTGTAGTTCACTTATCAGCAAGCCATTAAGTGTCTGAACATTGCCCTTAGATACGTCACACTGGTAGTGTTTGGTTTCGACCATGCTCTTATTGATTTACTCTGTCAAACAGGATGGCTTGTAGTAGGAAGATACTTCAATCAAAAAAAATGTGCTGATTAAAAATTATTTTGTAATAAAAGAAAGAATAGAATTGTGTCAGTACAAACATCTACATGACTGTCCACAATCTAATGTTTCTTTTGAGCTCATCAAATATGCACTAGATGAGATTCCAAGACAATTTCATTAAACAGCTATATTTATGGGTGGTAGCTGCAAAATACATGTTACATTTAGCATAAGTGGTCATAGTCAGATATTTGTATGAGTTGTAAAATGAACCAAAATAGAAGCCAACTGCAACTTCACTTTGTACAGTATTTTCTACAGCACATGACCAGATTATGCCTCCTAATAAGTGTTAATGCAAATTATTGAATTCTGCTTAAATTTTAGCCTGGAAATGAATTCTATCCCAAAGACCAGGATGGAAAATACATCTACCACCATACAGACCTCTGTGCAACATGGGAGGTGAGTTCTATTGAGTTCCCAATGGATGGTCCTGCTATTTCATGACTTTGATCTTCTCCTCCCTGTTGTCTGTAATGTCTGGATATGGTATTTTCATTATATATTGTTTTCTCACTTATTGTATTTATTACCTTTTTTTTGTTTCATGATATACAATATGAATACTATTACATATGTTATTCAATACTATGAAATACACATCAACACTACCAGTAATTGGAGCTTAGAGTTGACAATATAGACCTTTTCAAACAGCATAGAACAGTAGATGCGACATTACGTCATAACTAATGGGATAACCGTCCGCCATCTTAACTGGGTATTGTTTACAATTGCCATCTATGGGCAGCAACTGGCTGTCAGTTGTTCAGCACCTAACTGCTTTACCAAAAGGACCAGAGAGACCAGGGAGGCTGGCATAACTTCCCACACATCAGTACAGTATAGAGCAGATAAGAGATTCATTTTTACTTATGGGTCAACTAAAACTACAAAAAGTTAGTGAACGTGGTAACTTTACCATTAGCTACCAAGCAGCTGATTCCATGCTCATATAGAGTGTAAAGTAAATAACAAGTTAACGACAAGGAGAAGTGCTCGTCCTAAATCCCATTTCATTATATTTCAAGTCAAATCCAGCAAGCCACAAATAAATAAATAAAAATCATTGTCTGCAACATAAATGCACAATTATGATATTATCTTCATGATTGAAAGCATTATTTGTTATTTTTGAGCTATAATAATCAAAATTCTACCAAAATCTTTGTGTTTTTTTGGTTCATTTTAGACAGACAGTTGCCTTATACTCATTACTAAGAATAAAAAACTGTATTGGTAGAAAAATACAAGGATTATAAGGACAGCATAAGCCTCTTTCCCCATAGGTTCCAATTACAGCAAGTTTAAAACTACCCAGCTAAGATGGCCGCCATATGGTTCCATCCTGAAATGGCAAGTCGTTTGAACATGTCAAATCTACTGTTTTATATCTATAGCTGACAGGAAGTAAACTTGGAACAAAGTTGTTGTTCTAGCAACAGAATGGCAATGAAAGGTTCATAGACACAGTCTTAACAAACTGAATAGCGTCTCAGTGTCTAATAATAACATGTCATGTCAGTGTAATGTTATTTCATTCAGGTGTTCTACATAGAATTGGTTGTCACTTCTCCAATTTGAACTGCTATTTTTTTTTTTTTTCATTTTTGTGAATGTCTTCCAATAAAAATATGACAGCGCTAACATCAAAATAATGAATCAAGAGAAACCACATGTGATATTCCATCATACTTGAAAGTTGCTGCCAGAACATTCTCTGCTGCAGCATCAGAAACCATCAAGGACAGTGTGTCATAAACAGCCGAGCTCTGTTCAAAGATCTGTTTTTTCCTCCTCGCTGTGTATTTGTCTCCACTGTCTCAGATAAGTCTGTAAAGATAATCACTATCAGTCTTTGAGGGGATGTAAATCTTTTCTTCTCAACAGGCTTTAGAGGCTTGCAAAGACGCAGGGCTGGTTAAATCTCTGGGAGTCTCCAACTTCAATCGCAGACAGCTGGAGCTGCTGCTGAACAAACCCGGCCTGAAACACAAACCTGTATCCAACCAGGTGATCTCCGCTCGCCTCTTTAGGCCCCCGCTGACATCAGAGATAGCATAGTAGTAAAGCAGTATGTTATACAGTAGTATTATTATACGCTATAGGAAGGCAGTGCTTAGCTTTTCATACTTTAGGGATAGTTTTTTGGGGGGTAAATGTCAACATTCCCGAATAGTTATGTATTCTTTTGGTTGCTTATATAGTATCCTTAATACTCAAAACTCAAGAATTAGATGAAACTCCATGTCACAAAATAGTCAAAGACTATCTCAAAAGACATCTGTTTTAGCTTTAATGGTATTAAAAGGAGTGGATCTTTTCTCTCCATTCCCATCCAATTTCATTCTGGCTAGTAAGAGCAGGATGCTATTGTAATGTCAGACCACTTTGGGTCAGTTTTATTTAAAATAATTTATTTTCTTCTTACTTACCTGTAGGTTGAATGCCATCCATATTTCACCCAACCCAAGCTTCTGGAGTACTGTCGTCAGAATGACATTGTGATTGTTGGCTACTGCCCAATTGGCTCCTCCAGAGATGCATCCTGGTATGTAGATTTTAAGAGATACTGTATGCACTTTTCACTGACAGCTGAGACATGTGTTGTTCTCCCTGGAATTGTATTCATGGAAGGTTGAAAAAACTTGGTAAAAAAAAGATAATTTTTAGATATCACATGACACTAAAATCTAAAATATCTGTGACACACAAGCAGGGGAAACACTGGTGATTCATTAGGTTTTAAGATGAGATAATAATGCATTAACGCAAATTCGTTTTAATGCCACTAATTTCTTTAATGCATTAACACAGCTTGTGATTTTTAGGTTGTAGCGGGCTCAGTTTTAAAGCGAGAGAGAAGATACTATGAAACTAGAAAACCTAAGGAAGCCATTGTTACCAACCATGTAATACTAGCTTGTCGTGAAGGAGGTTAAGCAACGCTCCAAACTTACGCTAAATTTTGCAGAGGAAAAACTGGCATGGCCATTCTCAAAGGGGTCCCTTGACCTCTGACCTCAAGATATGTGAATGGAAATGGGTGTTATGGGTACCCACGAGTCTCCCCTTTACAGACAAGCCAACTTTATGATAATCACATGCAGTTTGGGGCAAGTCATAGTCAAGTCATCACACTAACACACTGACAGCTCTTGTTGCCTGTTGGGCTTGAGTTTGCCATGTTATGATTTGAGCAAATTTTTTATTCTAAATGCAGTACCTGTGAGGGTTTCTGGACAATATTTGTCAATGTTTTGTGTTGTTAATTGATTTCCAATAATAAATATAAACATACGTTTGCATAAAGCAAGCATATTTGTCCACCACCATGTTGATAAGAGTATTAAATACTTGACAAATCTCCTTTTAAGGTACATTTTGAACAGATACAAAATGTGTGATTAATAGCAATTAACTATAGACAATCATGCAATAAATCTCAATTAAATATTTTAATCAATTGACAGCCCTAAAAAATATCTTTGCAACATGTCAGCCTTGTATGTGGCACTGCAACATTATTGTTGTTATCAAATCCTCCGCACTTAGGGATATTAAACATAAAAACCTCACTAAAAAAGTCTCCATTCTGGCATCATTTGTATTGTCCTCTGTCTCTGTTTTTTTTAGGGTGAATGTGAAATGTCCTCCCCTGCTGGAGGACGAGCTGCTTGTATCCATTGGGGAAAAGTACAGCAAGAGTACTGCCCAGGTGGCTCTGCGCTTCAATGTCCAGAGAGGAGTCGTCGTGATCCCCAAGAGCTTCAACCCTGAGAGGATCAAACACAACTTCCAGGTGGGTTTACCAAAAAGCTTTTTATCATACTATGGTGTGTAAATAGTTACGTTGACAAAATTCCTTTTTTATACAGTATTCATAAATCCTTTTCAATCATTTCAATAAAAACAAATCATATATTGTTCCAGATATTTGATTTTTCACTCACTGACGAAGAAATGACAGCCATTGAGGCCCTGAACAAAAACATTCGCTTTGTGGAGCTACTGATGTAAGTATAAGCTTTGATGGGAAAATATATAATGCAAAGTGAGTTGAATCTAATACTGCATCTAATATTTATGAACATTTGTAGGTAGTTTGCATTATAATGCATTGTGTTGTCTTGCTTTTATTGTCTTAAACACAAATAAGTCCTTATCATCATCATCATCATCATCATCATCAACATGCTCAGAAATGATAACACCTTTTTTATTGTTTCAACACAGGTGGAGTGACCATCCAGAGTACCCATTTCATGATGAATACTGATGTTCTGACTGACTTTTTAAAGTAAAGGTCACACTGGTACATTTCCACAGTGAACACTAGAGGGCTCCAGCTCACAGTAAATGAAAAGCACAAATCCATGAATGATTTTATATGACAAAGTTGCATGAGATTCATGTGAGACTCACATAAGGCTGATGTCTTATTTAAAGAGAGTTTATTGTTCATTACAACTGATTTGAAATTAATTGATGCAACTGCTGCTATAAATAAATTTTGTTTTGAAAATACGACCCTTTGAATTAAATAAACTTCAGTAAAAGTAGCAATACTACAGTGTAAAAAAACCTTGTTACAGGTAAAAGTCCTGCATTCAAAGTCTTACTTAAGTAAAAGTACAAAAGTATGAGCATGAAAATATACTTAAAGTATCAAACTTAAAAATACTCATTATGCAGAATGGCCCATTTTGGCATAATATATATAATATATTATTGAATTATAATTAGTGATGCATGTGTTCATCACTCAAATGTTGCAGCTGGTAAAGATGGAGCCAAGTTTAAGTACTTTATATACTGTTGGGTTACTTAACCTGTGATAATATATCATAATGTTTCGATTTATTTTTGGGATTTTCTATTAATAATCTGAATATGCAAAGTAACTAAAGCTGTCAAATAAATGTAGTGGAGTAAAAAGTACAATATTATCTTTCAAAATGGAGTGGAGTAAAAGTATAATGTAACGTAAAATGTAATCCAGACTAAAGGTAACACAGTTGAAGCTGCCAAATGCATGAAGGACAGCTGGCAAAAGAACAATACACCTCTGTTTACGTTGAACGTTTTATTTTGAAATGATTTACCGGAAGTGTGAGTATGCAGTAATGTCTACATTCACGCCTCTTTGACTAATTCAACAGTTCCTCGTTGTCACCACCAGAGGGCAGCAAACACTCGTGATTTTAAATACACAGATCAACATCTCCTAGCAGCAACATAAGAGGGAGACTCAGGAACTGCTAATTCTTAAAAATGTACACATTATTCAGGTTAAACAACTGGTAAATAAAAATAGCTTGTTGCTAACTTGTCCTGTGTATTTAAAATCACAAGTTTGAATGCCCTTCAGTGGTCACAGGTAGGCGGCATCATATAATTTGTCGCCATTGATGCTAACTTGACGAATTTGATATTGCAGTTCCTCACAGTGTCCACAAGAGGGCAGTAAACACTCGTGATTTTAAATACACAGGTCATCTCTTTGCAAATTAGTGGTATTGCAGAGCATAATTGCAAACATAATTAATCACTATAATACCACTAATTTAATACATTATTGAATTTAATAAATTTAATAAATCAAGACAAGTTGTAGAGAACAAAAAAACATTTGGCTCAGTCTTGTTGGTGAAATATAATTTAATATTTATTTAATTAATAAATATCTTGTGTGCGGATTTCATTGAACTGCTGATATCCAGTGGACTGACTCCAGTTGTAAAGTTTCAACACCATGATCTCTTATCTGGAACATAACCTGCTCCGGAGCAGGTTAGCTGTTCAGCACAAGTTACCATGGCGATCTACCCCGGTAAGAAATGATCCACCTTGATAGGACGGAATACCCAGGGTTAACCCTGAAGTTACCTAGATAACGCCAAATCCTGCTTCGTAGTACAGGCCTCAGGTACTAAAGGCCACATGATCAAGTTTGAAGATTAGGGTAACTTTAAAACAACCAAAGTTGACCAAAGTCCTGTACCTTGTTTAAGGCGAAAAATAATCAGCTGCATTACAGCAAACAGCACAGATATAGAACAGAGCCAACATAAAGGTTTCAGTTTCAGATCTCAAAAACAAAAAATAGCTCTACTTGTAACACCATTCACATAAATGTCTGCTGTTTGGAGATGAGGTTACACGTCTTTGAAATCTGTAACTGGAAAGGAGTATTTTAACAGTCTGGCTCTTTGTGCAGAGCCCTCAGACTTTTTGTGAAGACCATGGAATTGTAATCTTTTGGGGGCCTTTATTAGTTTATCTGTCTTTGTTTTTATGTGATCAGCTATCTAGAGGTTTTGTTTTCTGGGTTTGGGGTTTTCTGTTTATTGTGGTTTTCCTCGTCTCATTCATGTTTAGTCTGTTTCCTGTTTTATTTTGTAGGACCACTCCTCATGTGTCATGTTTTGTTTTACTTCCTGCCTTTGTATTTTCCCCCGTTTGTTTTTACCACACCTGTGTTTCATTAGGTTCCTTGTGCATTTAGTCTGCTTGTTCTCAATGTTTCAGTTATCAAGCACATCATGCTCATTTTCAGGTTCATACTTGTATTTTGGGACAGGGAAATGTGGGAATATTTTGACAAAACAGTTCAACTGAGAATGCCGCTGGCTGCAGCCACTAATAACTTGACGTTTCGCTGGCGTCTTCTCAGCCTGACGCACCCAGCCTCGCTGCCTCAGATGCAGAATGAATAACCTGATTTAAGATGTTGCAACAGCCGCGGGCCGAGTTATGCGAAGCAAAACAACGCAACGGTGAGGAGGAGAGAACAATGGTGGGAGAGGACACCCATGCCCCCGGCCGCTTCCCTTCACGGGATGCCTCGGCTGAGACGCTCAACTTTGTCCTCCTCGTGTCTGTTGTGAACAGATCCAGTGAGTGGAATGACAGCGCAGAAATGACTGTCTACGGTGGGGAACGTCTCAGAGATAAGGGCCGTGTTTCCCGGGTCCTATCACGACGCAATGGCAAGAATGCAAAATTCATTGGGCGAATGCGTGCTCGTGATTGGAGGAGAGCATTAACCATAGAGTCCAGTATGGATCTCTGCCTGTGCTTATAGTACTAGGGTTACAATATCATTACAAAACACTTTTTAGTACACACAGGCCAGGATGAAGTGGCTGAGGGGGCTGTTAAATTACGAGGAGGATGCCATTTCTCTACCAAAACAGACAAACCAAACACTGGCTCTAGATAGGGCCATTCTGTTTTCATGTTTTCGAGTTGGCCACCATAGTTCTCCTACACGCTTGTACGAACTGACCAGTATGAACCTAGACTCTTTTGAGGATGAAACCCGGCTTTGATCAGTCCCCATTCTGGCAATATCTCTGAGGTATCTAGGGGTCGGAGCCCCTAGAAGTAAGCATGGCTCTCGGAAGCGCCCAACCCCCCAAGCTGCCCAGTGCCACAGAGATTCCACAGCCTCAGTTGCCCAGTTTGTCACAGTCTGGTACCGTGTCCAGATGCCTTCAGACTTTTTGTAGACCGGACTGAGTTTTTTTCTGTGTTTTGGGTTTTCTGTACAGGCTTTCCCTCCTTTGCAATCCTACACACGCCTCCTCTGAATCCGCCTCGTTAGTTTTTCCCAACCAATCAGCTCCTTTCTTGTTCCCAGGGCTTTTCCTCCGCCAATCAGCTCCCTGCCCGTTCCTCGGCCTAATCATCTCATTCCCCTCACCTGAGCTTCTCCGCCCATCTCTCCACCTGCACTTCATGCTCTCTTCAGATCAGTTTGTATTTAAGTCCTGGTTTTCAGTTCAGTCTTTGTTGGATCCTTGATTTGTGATGAGAGTTTCAGTTTTGCCTTGCCTGTATTGGAGATTGAATTAATATTATTTCGCCAAGTTCCTGTTGTCGGTGATCTCCTGCATTTAAATCCACCTGCTCCACTCTCCCTGACACAGTTTGTGACCCAGCTGCCATGTTGAAAACAGTTGAGCCAAAACAAAGTACCGCCCACCGACCAGAGCAAACTTTCTTTTATTACAGCTAAACAGTACACTAAAATATGTTTCTGAAAACATTTAAGGCTAAAAATAGGCATTGCAGTAACAGAATCTTGATTCTGAAGCTGCTGTAACCTGTAGAAAGGATGCACCTGAAGAGGACCTATAGCCTCCACATCATGGTAATCCTACTGTCATTGGTTGCATAGCTTTAACATTGCTGATCTGCTGGGAAGATACAAGCGACTACTTAAATGGCTGCATAAAACATGCTCTCATTACTTAGCACTTTCAGCACAGTAGAGACAAGTTTGCCACATGCAGATTATGATTACGATCAAAGATCCCAGCCGGTGGAGGAGCAGCTTCAAGAGCATGCCAAGAAACTAGTCAAGTCAATTTTATTTGTATAGCCCAAAATCACAAATCACAAATTTGTCTCAGGAGGCTTTACAATCTGTATAGGATACGACACCCTCTGTCCTTTACAGTTGATAAAGTTAATGCTCTTTGTGCATTGTCCCTGTTCAAATAAAAAAACACAACAGCCCTGCAAGGGTATAGCTGCAAGAGCTGGTCCACTGTTCCACAGCCAGGACAGAATCCACATTGCTCCTCCTGGATCTGAGGTTTGACAATCAGTTGGATTGGTCGCTGTGTGCAGCAATACATTGCTCATTGTTGCATTCATCTGATCTCGGGTTCCTTGTCCTTATCTTGTGCTCTCATACCCTTGACAAGGGCATAACAATTCGTTCCCTATGCATTTAGTTTGTTCTTCCCCCTGTTTCAGTTGTCAGTTCATCATCTCTCCTTTTGTGAAGAAGTCCTGCCTGTTTAATACAGTTAGTATCCCAGTGGTTTAGTGTTCCTGGTTTGTTTTTTGGATTTGCATCTGTTGCCTGCCTGTTTTTGGACAGCATATGTAGCTAACATCAAATCATAAAAGGTTTAATGTTGGATAAATACAAAGTCCTGTCAATATGTACGGTAAAAGAAGTTTGCTTGCTCTGTTTTTGCATTTTGACTTATAATATGCTATGGTCCAACCACTAATGAATCATATTTACCTCTCTACTCTGTGAATAGTATTAACTTGAACTAGTATAGTTCAAGTTGTGCTAGAATAGTATTAACTTGAACCTAGGTCCTGTGTTGTATGTCGGGTTGTGTCTTGAATATTGTTGTGTTTTGTTGCTATCTCTTTTGTTGTTGTGGTCATTGTTGGTAAAGATTGTAATGTGATTATGTACTGAAATGTAGCCTAAGAGTTCACAGTGATTTGAGTGGAAGAATAGCTGGGCTTCAGCCACAATTAATGGAGATCTGAATAAAAGATTAAAAAAAAAAAAAAAAAAAAGGATCCTGTAAGTTTATTTTTCATCATTAAATATTTGAACACCACCTGCTGCCATCCCTGTTTTCTGCATTTGGGTCCAAACCTGCTATTCCTGAATTGTGACAAGTATATGAGAAAAGCTAGTGAATATTGTGGATTATGCTGGATGCCAATGGTGGATGGATTCAGCATTCAATTCAATAATATGACTGAGAATTAATTAATCATTCAATCAATCAATTAATAAATGTATGAATGCATGAAAGATATACTGCCACTGAGGGAAGAAATGTACTGGGTAGATTAGATCTGCTAGGCTTGCGGTGGCTAAACTACGGCCCGCGGGCCATTTAAAAATGGGCAAGGAGAGCAGGTGGCTGGGGAATTTTTAAAAATAAACTAGAATATGGTTTTAGCATATTTCTAATGAATTACACTGTATGTATATTGCATATCCTAGTTTAAACCACCTCATTCTCATCCCAACTTGTCGCTTTGTCAGACCCCTTGGTGTCACTTTTCGGTCGCAGTGAACACGTGCTTAACATTGTGAATTAAATAAATACAGTTAAGTTTAGGAAAAAACAACATGATTGGGCTTAAAATTACTACGTTTGTAAAGTGAACAATGTGACTTGATGTTGTGGATACGGGACACGAACGAATAGGTGATTGTAACATGAAACACACGAACAGCAGTCGCCTGGTTGAAAGCCCTGTGTTTGTTGGACCCATCCACCTCCCCGTCCCACCCGCCCTGTGTGTCTCTTTCGTTCTTTAAACTACCTCACCACACTCCCGGCGTACTTTCTTTGAGCGTTTACAGTTGACAGGGATGGGTTTACAATGTAATTATTGAAAGCCCGGTGCATTTCATACCGGCGCTAAAGGGTGCCTTGTGCGTTGGTATCATACGCCAATGGGTGTGACAAGGCATCTGTAATTTACTCTGTGGGAATGAGAACAGGCTGTTTGAGCACTAGATGTTGACTAAAATCAAAGAGATTATCTCTAGTTATGTATATACAGTTTGTTACATCGCAATCTTTTAAGTGGATGTTTAGGCCGTGAACAGAAACCAATAATTGGCAGTTTCTTCCTGTTCTGCCAGTTTTAACTTTACTTATTTACAGATTTACACATAACATCATATTATTTCAAATGGGCACCTCCACCATACAATTTAAAAATATCGAATTCATTTAAATTAATTTTAAAGAGCAGCAGAACAGAAATACTTTTTGTAATGTATGGGTACACCAAATAAACTTCTGTCACGTCAAACGTTAAACTGTTTAACAGTGTTGCATAGTTACTTTGATGGAAAATTAGTTTTCACTGGCATATGGAATTTTTTGGTCTAGAAACACAGATTTTCTCACAGTTTAACTGGTTGAAAACTACACATTGTTTGTCCTGTGACTATATATTTTTCTGTATATGGCCCATAAATCCAAAAAGTCTGGCCACCCCTGTGCTAGGGGAAACATTATAATTTCCTTGCTGCAGTTTCTGAATAATTCCAGGCAATGAGGAAATATTTTCATTGCATGTTCTGGCTTGCATAAAAAATGTCAAGGCGGTTTGCCAGCCCAGTTCCTTTGTCAGTTTGTCATTGATGGTACAGTATGTGGTGTTCAGTTGCAGCCTGTGACCTACAGTATTTGCTTAAGTAATCCTGTAGCCTCCTCACTCTCTTCATTCGCGTCCAATCCCTGTTTGAGTAGTCCATTCACCGTGACAGTACGAACTAACTGGTATTCTATATGCAGTGAATGACTGATTGGGGAAGTGGGGGCAGGTGAAGAGATCCACTAACTGCAGGGCTAACGAGGGACAGGTGAAACAACCTGGAAGTGAAGTGATCTGAAACAAGAGGAGGGGTGAGTAACATAAAAAAAAACATAATAAAACAATAAACACAAGCAGGAATGAACGAATGAAACAAACGAAAAACATATGACACCCCTTCTGTTGTTTTTGTCTTAATTTGTGCTCCATGGACATTTGCAAGCATGATAAATGCTCTGGATTAGCTACTAGGACATGATTTGGAAGAAAGGAATAGTTGCACAAGTAGACATTGCTGTAAATGACAGGACCACTGAATAATAATCACTGAAAGGATTTTTTGTAACTGCTTTGTACCTATCATCCAGAGTAGTTATGTTTTTTAATTAGAGCTCAACCAATATTTTCCTGTATATGCAAATTATTTGTCATTTTGTATCGGCACATCCAATGTCCCAGCTATCCAATTTCTTGCCAAGAGTTAGATGAGAAAATTAGAGAGTGGGATCAATATTATCATCTAACTCTGCAAGAAAGCGAATATGTGGGTTTCCAAAAAAAAACAAAAAAACTATTCCTTTAAGATAAAGACAACAAACGTAAATTTGAAGTGAACCGTGAAACATGATTTCATAAATGTGATACATGAAGCTGTAGCACTTGTGAGGTTATGAATGTATCCACCAAGCTGAACATTTGATTGTTCGGGTTGAGGATGCTGCAATCTCTTTGCAATGATATTATCCTGTATATGATTCTTTTTGATTAGCAACCATGAGTTCATTCCATCAAATGGAGTAAGACGTATTGGTGGAGATGGGTTGCAACATCATGTACGTGGCCAGGAGCTACTGAAATTTAATAAGTTACTATAACTGAGATAGGACTAAAGTGAAAGGTTTGAAGACTATGTTGACTTATGTTTTATAGTTATTTTTGAACTAATCAAACTACTTGCGGTGGCTGTGGCTCAGAGGTAGAGCGGGATCGGAAGGTTGATGGTCCTTGAGCAAGATACTTAACCACAAATTGCTCCTGAAGGCGGTGCCATTGGTGTGTGAATGAGTATTTAGATTAGATCCTGATGGGCAGGTTGGCACCTTGCATGGCAGCCTCTGCCATTATAAACAGATTGGTTGTTCATACATTAAACTAAAGTCAGGCAGACTGCTTCATTTTTATAGAAAGCTAATTGAGTCCGCCGTGTCTTGAATTATAATATGACTTGAGGTAGGGGATGGGTTGGGAAGTTTACAAAAAAATACTTGGTGGGGGGAATAAAGACTCTTTTCCAGGGCTGAATTAAAAATGTGTATGGAGCACAGTCTTCATGAAGTAAGGATATTTTAGTGCCTCCGTGTCAGCGACAGCTGTGACCAGACTAACTTCTAACGTGGTCACATCAAGCCATTACTTACCTAATCCATCACAAGGAAAGTAGAGACATACATTATACAGTAGCTCATGTAAACAAAAACAGGCATATTTGGAACATGACACACAGTGGAAATTCTCCTTAAGAGCTATCCAAGGTCCTGAAATTCCTTCTTTTTCCTCCAGGTCTTTAGTACACTTGATCTTTAAATTGATCTCCTTTAAACTTATTGAACTGATAGGTCCAATTAAAGCTAACTCTAAAGTCCTTTAAGGACTATTGTGTGAAATTTGAATTTGGTTCTGTTTTGCACTGGGAGCCAATGATGTGATTTAAGTACTGGAGTAATATGTTGGGTTCTGTTAAAGTCTCTAAAAACATAAACAACTGTTGACTAAAGAACTCTGAAAAGGGCAAGGAAATAATTCAATCAGTCAGTCAGTGGAATCATATTGTATGATATGGTCATATTATATTATCCTTTTAGAAAATTTGTAAAGCTTTATGATTTGGAGCATTTTTTATTATAAGCAAACAAAATGAGTTATTGGAGTTCTTGTTTTACATGTGTAAAGAGTTTTGACTAAACATAACAGTGATGTCATCAATTTCATTCTTGTTGGTGTAATTTTGCTTACATTTGCCATATTGTGATATATCTCTCCAGAGGACATGCTCTCCAGTGATGTCAATTGTTTCTTTGGCATTCAGATAAAGAAGAGACTTGAACAAATGTTGAACAAACATGTACTGTTGGATTATGTTTTTAATTTTCTGTCAAAGGAATTTCCATTGAAAAACAAAGCAATCACATGATGATGTCTTTTGCCCCATTTCATTTTTGTAATTTTGTTTTTTTTCTCTTCCACTCTTACCCTTTGGTCAGCCAGGGGACATGGAGAACATCACCAAAGCGGAGCCCTCCGACGGGCACAGCAGGCCCCTGGATATTGTGCCCAGTACAGAGGAGAAGATGACAGAAAGGGGTCAGTGGAGCAAAAAGATCGAGTTTGTTCTGTCAGTGGCTGGAGAACTTGTTGGCCTGGGGAATGTCTGGCGTTTCCCCTACCTTTGTTATAAGAATGGAGGAGGTGAGTGCTGGAATTACTTATCTCTGGCCTGTTCAACACAAAAACCTTTGCATTTAGTTATCTTAAATTATTCCACCACAGAAACACAAGGCTTCTAATTCAATTTTTGCATTCGCTTGCAATTGCGTGGCAGCAAAATTAAGCTTCTAAGAGGACATGATTCCGAATTACACAAGGATTAGTTTAACACGGGTTAATATGTAATCTAACGAGATCCAAAGTAGGAAAAGAGACAGACACATTTTGGTAACCAGTTAGAGAGCTCAGTAACAAAGAATAAAACTGGCAAACAATAAGACTTTGGATCTTTAATGTCCCATATGAAGTAAAATCAAGTCAACTAGATGGATGATTTCAGATTTATTCTACCAGCATAACATTTGCATGACCTGCTTATACCAATATAATGCCTTAAATTCAAACAATTTGCACCAGCCTCTCCTACTCTACATTACTTGGGATGATTTTGTTGTGTGAACTGTTCCTTTAATCTGTGTTTTTATGCAGGCGCCTTTTTCATCCCATATATCATCTGCCTGATTACTTGTGGGATCCCGGTCTTCTTCCTGGAGACGTCTCTGGGTCAGTACACCAGGGAGGGAGGCGTCACCTGCTGGAGGAAAATCTGCCCGTTGTTTGAAGGTTATCTCCCTACTTTTTTAAGAAATATAATTTAATGGATGTTAAAAACACTTTACAGCACCAAGAATGGATCAAACTCTTCAGCCTATAAGTTTAAGGGACATGCAATCCCAATATCTGTTTAGTTTTACACTTTTATGACGTAATTAAGATGTATATCTGAATAGTATATGTGTAAATAAAACATGCTGCAAGGTTGCATCTTGTTTGGCTTTTTTCCCCTCAGAAAAGTTGTAATAATTAAGTCATAAGCTGATGTTTTTCTTTTCCAGGAGTGGGTTATGCCACCCAGGTGATTGTCTCTCTGCTTAACATCTACTACATCGTCTTGTTAGCCTGGGCCATCTTCTTTCTGTACAACTCCTTCGCCTGGGATCTGCCCTGGGCCTCCTGCAACAACACATGGAACACAGGTGAGCCACAGGACCCTATGCCAAAAGCAAAAGATGTGATTCTGCTGGACATGTGAGTAATCATTGATCAGGTGTAGCCAGGACTCCATCTTGGCATGCTTATGGAGGGGCAACACTTTATAATAACCATCATTTATAAATGGTAAATTGATAGTTAATTCAATTTTTATATACTATACTAGGAATTTGTTAATGATTACCAATAATATATACAGTATACTCATCACCTACTACTTTATAATAGCCATCCAAATAATGTTTATGGTTTAGAAACCAATTATTAACCATTAACAAAGTGTTACAAATATCTGCCTATGTAATATTTATAGATGTCTTACAAACAAACAATTTCTTAAATTACTGTAAAGCATTACAAATAATTAGTAAACATTATTAATTATCATTCCTTTGTTTGTTAACATTAAAATAATTATTAACAAAGTTTAATTAACTATCACTTTACTATTTATAAATGATGGTTATCATAAAGTTTTACCTTTCTCTTTTCCAATTGCACCATGAGGTTGTCAGTTTGGTTTTCTGGTGAAATGTCCCGACAACTATTGGATGGATTCCCTTGACGTTTATTTCCCCCTCAGGATGAAGTGTAATAACTTTGGTGATTGACAGACTTTTCCTCTATATCACTGTCATCGGGTCAAAATAATTCATCCAATACTTTGGTTTATGACCAAATACATTAAAAACTAATGACATTACAACTCATTAAACATTATACATGCTAAACATCAGCATGTTAGCATTGAACTGCTAGCATGGCTATGGACTTAAAAATATTATTTTTTTCTGGTCCATTCAACATTTCATTAATTTATAGTTTATTTTTAGCTCAAGGGAGTGAATGTTCCTGCACCATTTCACTCCTCCACCTCAGTGGTGGCATTGTTTCACTTGCCTGTGTGTAACTTGGAAACCTCAGAGAAAGCGCTGATTTCTTCACAGGCTTGAATTTCTCTCTGTCTGTTCTTTCATCCAAGATTCTTGTATGGAATTTCAGAGGGGGAATAGCTCCATCAATCACCACGAGAACACCACCTCTCCTCTCGTGGAGTTCTGGGAGTAAGTGCCTTTTTGTTTGGCCATGTCCTCAAATGGCCTCATAGGTGCCAGCAAATTCACCAAATAGTAGTATAAAGTAATAAAGTAATTTTATCTTCTATTCCATCCGGTTTCCATTGTTAGACTAGAAACAACTTTTACTACATGGTTCCGAAGTTTTGTATTTTTGCGACAAGGCCTTTTGAATTGCTTATAGATCCTTAGCTTTTTCGCTCCTGAGACACAATGGTATACTGGAAAAATTGTAGAGAAAATAATATCTAATATTTGTCTTACTTGTGTGTGTGTGCCCCAGGCGAAGAGTGCTGAGACTTTCCTCAGGTATTGATCACATTGGCTCTCTGAATGGGGACCTTGTTATCTGTCTGGCCATTGCGTGGGTCATCTGCTACTTCTGCATTTGGAAGGGAGTCAAGTCTACTGGCAAGGTGAAACCTCTCCTCCATTCATGACAGACTATCATTCACTAATGATAGTAGATAGTAGTACAGTAGATAGTATACAGCATTCCTTAATTATAATGACTTTTTACCCTTTTTTAACTCTGATTGCTTAGTGGTTTGGTCTTTCCTCACACGTGCAGCAATCTTGCATTGTTTACAGTAGCAGGAGGAATAAATAATGCATGAACTGGGCAGATAGCGCAATCAGTGTTAGCCACAATGGCTGAATGCACATATGCACAATGGCACCTACGGAACCTCAAACCTCATCAACTGAAAATCCAGAACACCAAACATAAATAGTAAAGTTTACATTTGTGCAGGACCTTTTAAAACATTGTCACAGATTTAACAAAATATAACATTTTAGCCTAAACACACTATTGGAGAAGGAAGCAATTTCTCATTGTCATAAGTCTTGTAGACACGCATGACTGATTAACGAGTGCTGCTTTTTTTCTGCAGGTGGTTTACTTCACAGCCACCTTCCCTTATGTTATGCTGGTGGTCCTGCTGATCAGAGGGGCCACCCTGCCAGGAGCCTCCAGAGGAATCTACTTCTACCTCTACCCCGACCTGGGACGGCTGTCCGACCCACAGGTAGGCTGGAAATACACTGGCTTTCAGACATTTACGTTGAACATTCACAGCAAAGATACAGCTGAAAAAAACTATGATGTCATGTCTACCAGCATTTTAAAGGAGACATGTTATTCTCATTTTCAGGTTCATAATTGTATTTTGGCTTTTTACTAAAACATGTTTACATGCTTTAATGTTCAAAAAAGACACTTTTTCGCATACTGTCTGTCTGAATATACCTGTGTTCACCCTCTGTCTTAAACGCTCCGTTTTAGCGCCTGTCTCTTTAAGTTCCCCCTCCTGAAAAAGCCCCCCGCTGATTGGTCAGCGTTTCCGGTCTTCCGCATCTGCACTGTTGCCATCTTCACAGCGTCACTGCAGCCAGGGACGCACTGGGTGTGTCAACTACACAGAGTTTAGCAGCACATTTACTGTATAGTTGTGACATCACAACCTTAAGGAAATCCTGACGGCTCGTTTAAAAGGTTTCTGAATATGGGCACGTACGGACACAACGTAACGTCAGTATGGAAAACACGTGACAACCGTCACTATTCAATACGTGACAACCGTCATTACAAATTATGTGACAAACGTCATTAACGTAACTTACAAAACAAAACACCGGTCTCAAACACCATGCCTACCGGTTGAAAGATCTATGTTTGCTGGACCCATCCACCTCCCCACCCGCCCGCCCGCCATAAGTGTTTTTTCTCACTTTTTATACTACGTCACTAGCTTGGACTGTAGTACGGAGTATGGAAAACAAACGTCATCTTATAATTTTGACCTTTAAATGTATTTTCTCTATTTCATCATCTTCTTTCTATTCTGTCCTCAGGTATGGATGGATGCTGGAACTCAGATCTTCTACTCCTTTGCCATCTGCCTGGGTTGCATCAACACCCTGGGAAGCTACAACAAATACAACAACAACTGCTACAGGTGAGGAGGACTGAAATGATAATGCCCTATGCTAGGCATTATGATCAACTGCACAGCATTATGTCTATTCTGTCTTAAAGAGGACCTAATATGCTTTTGTGCTTTTTCCCTTTCCTTTAATGTGTTATTTAGTTTTTTGTGCATGTAAAAGGTCTGTAAAGTCACAAAGCCCAAAGTCCAACCCAAAAGAAAGTTACTCTCCCCCACAGAAACACTGCTCCTGAACTGCCTGAAATGCCTTGCTTGAAGCCCCGCCTTTTCTTCCATAAAGTGGTGATGTCACCAAGTAAGACATTTGCATAATACCTGCTTAGTAACTAGTTTGGCACTGGGGCTGTCAATGAATGTTCTAAATTTGAATATATACATACAGTATATTAGAATAGTACAAAAACATATTCAAATATGAAAATGAATATTTGTCTGTGAAAAATCAAGCAGTGCTACACTGAATGCACCACATGACGGGAGTCACACAACGTCACCTTCATTCATTGACAATGAAATGTAATGTTGGGTCAAGCTGAACGAGGAATAATTCAACAACAACCGTAATGATGGCAGAGAACTCGGCCGCAGAAAGAGTGACACCGTGTCCCAACAGCAAGCGTTACGTTACATCGTAGGCCAACTATCAACTGTGACGATCAGTCAATCAATCATCATCATCATCATCATCATCATCATCATCATCAGTCAGAGCAGACAGGAGCTCAAACACAGCGTTTCAGACAGAGGGTGAAAAGAGATGCTGCAGCACAGCCAGTATGAGAAGCATGTGAACATGTTCTAGTAGGAAACTCAAAATACAAGTATGGGCCTGAAAATGAGCATAATAGGTCCTCTTTAAATGAGTGTAAAATGTTACCTGTTGTTCAACCTTACACTAGGATAATTGTTAACAGTTGACATTTTATCTTTTTATAAAGGGAATCAAATCCATAGTCCAGACAATGTTCAGTATGATTCTCAACACATGCAGTTCCTAATCGCGTTGTGCCCCTCTCTGTGTTACTGTATTTCCAGGGATTGCCTGATCCTCTCTGTCCTGAACAGTGGAACCAGTTTTATTGCAGGTTTTGCCATCTTCTCCATCCTGGGCTTTATGTCCTATGAGCAGAATGTGCCCATCTCAGAAGTGGCTCAATCTGGTTGGTTTTTCTTTTATTGTTTATTAAAACTGTGTTCGGTACTGTTAGGTATATTATCCTCAGGGAGACTACCCAAAACATGTTGTTCTGTTTCTACTGATTGACTTTGGTTGAACTGTTTGAAGACATAGGATGAGTCACAACAGATGTAAGCAAAGCTCCCACTTGAATTGATGGATTTCCTTCAGCCTCTTTATGGCCTTTATGGTTTGAATAATATTGATGATATACTTTCATAGCATTCACTTGAGTGAGAAAGACCAATAATTGTAATTTTAAATGAGAAATTGACATTTAAATTCTGTCCAACTCAGGCCCAGGTTTGGCCTTCATAGCCTATCCTCGTGCCGTGTCCATGATGCCTTTCTCCCCTCTATGGGCCTGCTGCTTCTTCCTTATGATTATCTTCCTTGGACTGGACACTCAAGTGAGACCAAGCACCACACACACAACAGCAGTAACTAAGGTTACAATATTATAACCCTAGTTCTATCAGCACAGGCAGAGCCCTCTATTGGACTCTATGGGCAATTCTCTCCTCCAATTACAAGCACAAATTAGCCCACTGAATTTTGCATAAGCATAGCCGGCCAATCAGGATGTGCCTACCCGAATACGTGCAGACCCCACAGTATATAGGGCAGCCTTCCTAACTGTCAGACATCCCACACCCTCTTCAGCGAGAGGCACAGGAGCGACAGGGCCCCCTTCGGTAGAGGCCTGTGCTTATAGAACTAGGGTTACAATAACCTTCGTTCTAACTCACACAGGCCCCGCCCTCTACTGGACTACAAGTATCTCATACATCTTGTTTCTTTCTTGATCAGTTTGTGTGTGTGGAGAGCATGGTGACAGCCGTGGTGGACATGTATCCCTCCACCTTCCGGCGTAAAAACCGCAGGGAGCTCCTCATCCTGGCAGTGGCTGTGGTGTCTTTCCTCGTGGGGCTCATCCTGCTAACAGAGGTTGGTCTCAGTGACCTCACTTCATTATGTTTTCACAGAATAAGCATGTAGTCTTTCCCAAAGGAAGTTAACTTACACCCCTAGCTTATATGCAAAACCACTTGATTTAAAGATTTCAGTATTACCTTTCAGAAACTTAATATTTGACAATCATTGTAACGATACTAAACATTATAATAATCAGCTATGAAGAGGTTTATAGGGTGGCTTGTAATTGTTGAAGGCCTTTTGTTTTTCACGCCTAAGTGAAGACTTCCTTGTCTTTGATATGTTAAACCAGTGAAACTACCTATTACCTACTACAGCATTTTGTTAACAGCCTTCAGTCCACGTAAACAGCAGATCCTCCGTTCCTGTCCAGCCAATTGTTTCTTTGTGTTTTATATGGTCCTCCTCTTAAGAAAATAATTGCTGTGTTACACATGTCTTCAAAATGTATGAGTGGTTTTCATAATATGCAGAGTCTAATTATTTGACAGCATGGAGGTTCTCTTTTGCTAGTTATACAGAGGGTTATAAACCCATGTCTGTCTCCACAGGGTGGCATGTACATCTTCCAGCTCTGTGACTACTACGCAGCCAGTGGGATGTGTCTGCTCTTCGTGGCTATTTTTGAGACAGTTTGCATTGCTTGGATTTATGGTGAGTGTGTTAGGGAGGCTATTTGGGAATGCATAAAGGGGGTATTTAAAAGACAAAGGCTTTATTCTCAAAATCGACTCTCATCCCAGAACACTGTCTACATTCAGCCAATCACTAAGAATTAATATATTCGAGCCAAAAAAAGAGGGTTATTTCAGTCAGTTGGTTTATTGAGTAAATAATAAGAACATTCATTAAAATCCCTATAAAGTAGCCTACTGTATTAAAGCAGATCTTATGGTTTCTAAGCGGTCCTTTCTGTCAATCATGAATATTATTAATATGTTTCTTTTGACATTTCTGCTGCTCAAACAGAGATAATTGTTTGATATTGATGTAAGTCTCCACTGTGTTTCCCTCATCTCTCCATGATTACAGGTGCTGACCGTTTCTATGACAACATAGAGGACATGATTGGCTATCGCCCCGGCCCCTACATGAAATACTGCTGGCTTTACTTCACCCCTGCGACATGCATTGTGGGTCTCTTTCATTTTAAATATGCATGCTGTCACACTACTTTCCTGAAACAAGAGCAGTCTCTCCTGGCCAACAGTGAAAATATAATTTAAATTTGCAAACTATCACAAATGGTCAAATAAAGCCTTTTATCTATATCTTTAAAAAAAAGATAGGGAGTGAAGTTAAGGTTAAGGAATATTATCAGCTGTTTACTTAAAGTGTTTACTAGTATTTCAAATATCATGTATGTCGCATAGTGAACATCAAGCTATACAGAACCATGAAATATCTCTCTGTGTCTGTTATTAGGGAACCTTTGCTTTCGTCTTGATCAAGTACTCACCTCTGAAGTACAACAATGAATACGTATACCCATGGTGGGGCGATGGGATAGGCTGGATCATGGCCCTGTCCTCCATGCTGTGTATCCCTCTCTGGGTAGCAATGAAACTGTACTACACCCCTGGAACGCTAAGAGAGGTACGTTTCACCTAAAAATTATCTTCCTCTGTATGTAACGGGGTTGCTCTTAGTAACAATTAATTATCACCCTATTCGGCTCTACTGTGAAGTGTTTAAGCATCTTTCAGCTCATTGTTTTGGTTTCAAAATTGTCATTGACCTTGTTTCCTGCAGTTGTTTTCACAGCTCTGATACACTATATATATATAGGCATATATATGTATATATATAGGCCATTCTGTTGTACTGTTTGTTTACCGACACGTTATGATAATAAGGTTTATCAATGTTTTTTGTTTTTTTTATTAAATTATTTTTTCAGTAAAGGCTGAATATGACAGTAGTCGTTTAAAAAATAAACGAAGTGACTTCTTGTGGTCTAGCAGTTAAGGCATTTTATCAGATCACCACAATGTCCCATTTCAGTGGGGGGATTTTTGTCTCATGTCATACCCTACTTTCCTTTCTGTTTTTCTACTGTCATGTATTGCATTACTGATCTTTAATAATCTCTGATTACAGTCTTAATTAGATTAACTCCATTGATGTTGGTACCTATGTATATAATCTTTTGTTTGAAAACAAATCATCAATTTCTCAAACACTGTATCACTGACATATTACAAATTTTCCTCCATTTTATCAATTTTTCATTCACAGCGCCTGGTTCTTTTGACCACTCCTTCCACTGAGTTACCGAAGACAAAGAAGGAACGGGAGAAACTGATGGCCATCTTGGCAGCAGATGGAGACAGCCTCCATCAGAAATCACCTCCCACTAAGGATGGCTACTTCCCTGTAGATGAAAAGGAGTCTCAGACTTGAGGGTTGGAATCAGGGCTTGTAGGGGTGAAAAGTCACTCCTCAGCTTTGACACTCTGTCTGGTCTATCACAACTCTCTCTGCAATACCTCACCAGACAAGGTGGCAAAACAGGCATGGCACAGATTTTAAGAGTCACCAGACCTGTAACTGCTGGTCTGCTGCTTTCTGAGCTTTCTCCTTTGTACACTGCCTTAAGCATCAGCATTCTTACTTAAAGAGTTACATTTTGAAATGTGGTCATTGTTGTAACACAGTGGCTAAGAATTTACATTTGATCGTGTCTGCTTTCTAAGGAAAAAAAAAATTCTGTTGTGGACATCTCTAATGTTCAGTTAGTTTGACATGACATTCCAGTTACTTTACTGATTCTACCAGGTAGAGTGTCACATGAATAAAAGTGTGTTTAAATACACTTCTGTACTGCTATACACAGTACAAGCATATGCCATACATCAATCCAATCATGCCGACAGCTCTGTTAATACTCTATAGCAGAGAGTTATCATGTCAGGATGCAAAATTTTCTAATAAAAAAAATGCTACAAAAGCATACTAATAACCAGTGATGAGAATGCAATAATTGATTTAATAATTTCATTTAAAATGTATATTTAGCTGAACTGACGACAACTCAGCTAAAATAATCTGTGCCTTTTTTTCAGATTGTTATAAATTTAATTTATTCAATATTTGTATTTCTTTTGCTGAAGATTGCAGAGTTGCATGCCTATCTTACATGCATTATTCAATAATCAGATGATTGAATAAAACATTTTACACATATTATTTTTTGGGTTTTGCCTTAGCTCTAAACTATTGAATTGTATGAAATTAAAATGTAAAGTGCCTGTTGTGCCATAATAATATGAACAGGGCAGGCTGGTTGAAGGGTTTCATTCCAAAATGAACATCTCTCTTGTCATCTCTTTTTCTGCTGAATAATGATGAACTTCATCTTGGGTCTGTAGATATTGAAATGGGTACATGGTCATTGATTGTTGATAGGGAATACTTTTACATATATAAGTTTTGTATTATAAAATAATTTTTTATGGATGAATAAAAATACTTTCATTTGAAACCTATATTTCTGTGTGCATGTTTATATTTTTTACATTAAACAGTTCATTATTCAGTAGATGAATAATATTAAATTAATTTATGTCAATTTTGATAGTCTTAAAAATGTATTACATAATTTTATATGCGATTCATGTGAGACTCACATAATGCTGATATCATATTTAAAGAGAGTTCATTTTTCATTATAACTGATTTGAAATTAAGTGATGTAAATCATTTAAGTTTGATTTGAAAACCCTTTTAATCGAATGTGGCAAAATGCATCATGTAGAGAAATACATGTGATAGTTGCTTCCCTGTTTTGTTGAAATATCCATCCAGGTTTGTCTTTCAAGATTGGGGTAACTTAAAACCAACCAAAGTTGACCAAATTCTTGTACCTTGTTCAAGGTAGGCTAAAAAAAATCAGCTGCATTAGAGCAAACAACACATTCACATAAATGTCTGCTGTTTGGAGATTAGGTTAAGCATCTTTGAAAGCTGTAACTGGAAAGGTATTATAACAGTCTCATTTTGTTTACTATCTGGCATTATAGTGAGAATGGAAGAGAGAGTACAAGGAGGCTGCTCTAAGGGTGGCTCGCCGGGACGCTACCTTGAAGCCATGGTTAAGGAGTTCTCTATCTGAGTGGCTGAAGGACTTTTTAAACACCCCTGATTTCCAGCCTGCTTCCTCGTCTACTACCCTCCAGCCTCCTAGAAACCCGCCCTCACCCAGGCCTGCCAGCGGCCAGGCTCAACTCCGGTCGATTAGCCTCGGGTTCCTGAGCCTCCAGTCTGTTTCCCTGTTGACTCTGAAGCTGCTGTGGAAAGGATACACCTTAAGAGGACCTAGCCTCCACAACATGGTAATCCTACTGTCATTGGTTGCTTAAACAATGCTGATCTGCTGGAAAGGTATAAACAACTACTCAAATGGCTGCATAAAACATCTTTCCATTTTTACTTAGCACTTTCAGCAAAGTAGTGACAAGTTTGCCACATGCAGATTATGATCACGATCAAAGATCCCTGCCATTGGAGGAGCAGCTTCAAGAGCATGCCAAGAAACTAACCAGTTCTTATCTGAAAGATTCCAATGTGACAGGCTTATTATGTTCTACTCAGGGCTTAAAGATTATATCACTCACTCTCATGGTTTATCCATTCTTTTCAACCTGGGGGAGAGGGGGGTGGGGGGCGTGTGTGTGTGTGTGTGTGGGGGGGGGGGGGGGGCGTGTTATCTGAGGTTTGAGAATCGGTTGGATTGGTCGCAATACATTGCTCATTGTTACATTCATCTGATTGCCGTTTCCTTGTCCTTATCTTGCGCCCTCATACCCATAGACTGGGGCATGACAATAAGTTCCTTGTGCATTTAGTCTGTTCTTCCCCTTGTTTCAGTTGTCAGTTTGTCATCTCTCCTTGTATGAGGAAGTCCTGCCTGTTTAATAGAGTTAGTATCCCAGTGGTTTAGTGTTTCTGGGTTTTTTTCTGGATTTACCTCTGTTGCCTGCCTGTTTTTGGACAGCATCCCGTAAGTTTATTTTTCATCATTAAATCTTTGAACACCACCTGGTGCCATCATTGTTTCCTGCGTTTGGGTCCAAACCTGCTATTCCTGAATTGTGACAAGTATATGAGAAAAGCTGGTGAATATTGTGGATTATGCTGGATGCCAATGGTGGATGGATTCAGCATACAATTCAATAATATGACAGATAATTAATTAATCAGTCAATCAATCAATTAATATATGTATGAATGCATGAAAAATATACTGCCACTGAGGGAAGAAATGTACTGGGCAGATTAGATCTGCTAGGCTTGCAGTGGCTAAACTACGGCCCATGGGCCATTTAAAAATGGGCAGGGAGCGCAGTTGGCCGGGGAATTTTTAAAAATAAACTAGAATATGGTTTTAGCATATTTCTAATGAATTACACTGTATGTATATTGCATATCCTAGTTTAAACCACCTCATTCTCATCCCAACTTGTCACATACTCACGCTTTGTCAGACCCCTTGGCGTCACTTTTCGGTCGCAGTGAACACATATTTAACATTGTGAATTAAATAAAAACAGATAAGTTTAGGAAAAAACAACATGGTTGGGCTTAAAATTACTACGTTTGTAAAGTGAACAATGTGACTTGATGTTGTGAATACGGGACACAAACGAGTAGGTGATTCTAACATGAAAAATAAAACTTAACACACAGGACATGAACAGCAGTCGCCTGGATGAAAGCCCTGTCCTGTTCTGCCTGTTTTAACTTTACTTATTTACAGATTTACACATAACATCATATTATTTCAAATGGGCACCTCCACCATACAATTTAAAAATATCGAATTCATTTAAATTAATTTTAAAGAGCAGCAGAACAGAAATACTTTTTGTAATGTATGGGTACACCAAATAAACTTCTGTCACGTCAAACGTTAAACTGTTTAACAGTGTTGCATAGTTACTTTGATGGAAAATTAGTTTTCACTGGCATATGGAATTTTTTGGTCTAGAAACACTGATTTTCTCACAGTTTAACTGGTTGAAAACTACACATTGTTTGTCCTGTGACTATATATTTTTCTGTATATGGCCCATAAATCCAAAAAGTCTGGCCACCCCTGTGCTAGGGGAAACATTATGATTTCCTTGCTGCAGTTTCTAAATAATTCCAGGTAATGAGGAAATATTTTCATTGCATGTTCTGGCTTGTATATAAAATTGGTTTGCCAGCCCAGTTCCTTTGTCAGTTTGTCATTGTTGCTACAGTATGTGGTGTTCAGTTGCAGCCTGTGACCTACAGTATTTGCTTAAGTAATCCTGTAGCCTCCTCACTCTCTTCATTCGCGTCCAATCCCTGTTTGAATAGTCCATGCACCGCAACAGTACGAACTGACTGGTACTCTATATGCAGTGAATGACTGATTAGGGAAGTGGGGACAGGTGAAGAGATCCACTAACTGCAGGGCTAACGAGGGACAGGTGAAACAACCTGGAGGTGAAGTGATCTGAAACAAGAGGAGAAGTGAGTAACATAAAAAAAAACATAATAAAACAATAAACACAAGCAGGAATGAACGAATGAAATAAAGGAAAAACATATGACACCCCTTCTGTTGTTTTGTCTTATTTTGTGCTCCATGGACATTTGCAAGCAATACAAATGTTTTGGATTAGCTATTAGGACATGATTTGGAGGAAAGGAATAGTTGCACAAGTAGACATTGCTGTAAATGAAAGGACCACTGAATAATAATCACTGAAAGGATTATTTGTAACTGCTTTGTACATATCATCCAGAGTAGTTATGTTTTGTAGCAGAGCTCAACCAATATTTTCCTGTAAATGCAAGTTATCTGTGATTTTGAATCGGCACATCCAATGTCCCAGCTATCCAATTCCTTGCCAAGAGTTAGATGAGAAGATTAGAGAGTGGGATCAATATTATCATCTAACTCTCTGCAAGAAAGCAAATATGCGGGTTTCCAAAAAAAAAAAAATTGAACGATTCCTTTAAGATAAAGACAACAAACGAAAATTTGAAGTGAAACCTGAAACATGATTTCATAAGTATGATACATGAAGCTGTAGCACTTGTGAGGTTATGAATGTATCCACCAAGCTGAACATTTGATTGTTCGGGTTGAGGATGCTGCAATGCTTTGCATTGATATTATCCTGTATATGATTCTTTTTTGATTAGCAACCATGAGGTCATGCCATCAAATGGAGTTAGACGTATTGGTGGAGATGGGTTGCAACATCATGTACGTGGCCAGGAGCTATTTAAATTTAACAAGTTACTATAACTGAGATAGGACTAAAGTGAAAGGTTTTAAGACTATGTTGACTTATGTTTTATAGTTATTTTTGAAATAATCAAACTACTTGCGGTGGCTGTGGCTCAGAGGTAGAGCGGGATCGGAAGGTTGGTGGTTCAATCCCCGACTTCATGTCGAAGTGTCCTTGAGCAAGATACTTAACCCCAAATTGCTCCCAAAGACTGTGCCATTGGTGTGTGAATGAGTATTTAGATTAGATCCTGATGGGCAGGTTGGCACCTTGCATGGCAGCCTCTGCCATTATAAACAAATTGGTTGTTCATACATTAAACTAAAGTCAGGCAGACTGCTTCATTTTTATAGAAAGCTAAATGTGTCCGCCGTGTCTTGAATTATAATCTGACTTGAGGTAGGGGATGGGTTGGGAAGTTCACTTCTTCATTAAAGATGTGTTTGGAGCAGTGTTTTCATTAAGTAAGGATAGTTTAGAGCCTCCGTGTCAGCGACAGCTGTGGCCGGACTAACTTCTAACGTGGTCACATCAAGCCATTACTGACCTTATCCAGCACAGGGAAAGTAGAGAAATACATTATACACTAGCTTGAAAAACAAAGCAATCAGATATCCCTCTCAGGATATATGAAATGATGATGTCTTTTGCCCCATTTCATCTTTGTAATTTTATGTTTTTTCTCTTCCACTCTTACCCTTTGGTCACTCAGGGGACATGGAGAACATCACCAAAGCGGAGCCCTCCGACGGGCACAGCAGGCCCCTGGATATTGTGCCCAGTACAGAGGAGAAGATGACAGAAAGGGAGCAGTGGAGCAAAAAGATTGAGTTTGTTCTGTCAGTGGCTGGAGAACTTGTTGGCCTGGGGAATGTCTGGCGTTTCCCCTACCTTTGTTATAAGAATGGAGGAGGTGAGTGCTCGAATTACTTATCTCTGGCCTGTTCAACACAAAAACGTATTACATAAAATCGTATTGCAGCCCATTCTTATTCCCAGGTGGTCAAATACCAAGGCTTTGTCGCTTTGACGTTGGCATTAGATACTGACAACAAAAGGCACCCTTTAGCGTCGGTATGAGAAGCACCGGGCTTTCCATTAACTATAATGTAATCCCATCCGTGGCAACAGTAAACGCTCAGAGAAAGTGCTGTGGTGAATTAGCTTAAAGAGCGAAAGAGACACACCAGGCGGGCAGGAGCGGAGGTGGATGGGCCCAACAAACACAAGACTTTCATCCAGGAGACCGCTGTTCATGTCCCGTGCGTTACGTTACAATCAGATGTCCTTTGTTCACAACGTTCAGTGTCATTTTCACTGTATAAACGTAGTTGTCCTCAACCTAAGAAAGTGGTTTTATTGCCTGAACCTACGCAAGTGTTTTTGTTTAATTCACAACATTAAGCACGTATTTACTGCGACCGAAAAGTGGCGCCGAAGGCTCGTAAAGCACCTGTTTACTGTGACCTAAAAGTAACGCTGAGGGGTCTGACAAAGCGTCAATATATGAAGAGTTGGAATGAGAACGTGTTGGTGGCAGGTAGCAAAATTTAGCATTAGTTTAGGAGGAGATAATACACAGGTTAATATGTAATCTATCTCTAAGGAGATCCATGGATCAATAAGGGTCATGGTTCACTGAAAATAGGAAAAGAGACAGACTATTTTTGGTAACTAGTTAGAGGGCTCAGTGACTAAGAATAACACTGGCAAACAGTAAAATCTTGGATCTTTAATGTCCCATAGGCAGTAACATTGTTTTATTCTTTTGGCAACTAGATGGATGATTTCAGATTTATTCTACCAGCATAACATTTGCATGATTTTGTATTATGACCTTTGCTTATACCACTAGAATGCTTTAAATTAAAACATAAGACATTGATGTGTGAACTGTTCCTTTAATCTGTGTGCTTATACAGGTGCCTTCTTCATCCCATATCTCATCTTCCTGTTTACTTGTGGGATCCCGGTCTTCTTCCTGGAGACGTCTCTGGGTCAGTACACCAGTGAGGGAGGCATCACCTGCTGGAGGAAAATCTGCCCGTTGTTTGAAGGTAATCTACCTATTTTCTTAAAAAATATAATTTAATTGAAGCTATAAGCAGAACTTCAGGAGCAGGACCACGCCTCATTCATGCCACTTCCCGTACGCACTATAAATACCCGCCTAACCCACTCACACTTCAAAAAGCATTAAGAAAAAAAAGCATACCATTTAAAAGATCAGATAACAAAGCAGAACTTTTTAAAACACTCATGTTAGCTCGCCGAACAAGCCGCTCCATAAACACCAGCCCGCTTCCGGGTAACGTCATCACTCACACCCCACCGCCACGCCACCACATCAGAGCCTCCGTTAAAGACACAGTCCACCCTTACCACTAAGCACCAAGACGGCAAAAAAAAACGCAACAAAGACATCCTTCGTTCACAGCCAACAGCATCAGAGTTTCAGCTACCACTTCTTCTTTCCAGCCAAGTCATTCATCTTCATACAGAGCACCAACCACCAGAAGACAGAGGCCCTCGTTCTCCCATCAGGTCTCCCAACTCCAGCAGCAGTCCATCCCAGCAGGGCCATTCAACACAGAGTCACAACACCGAGTCGCCCACCTCCATTTGCAGCAGTTAGCCCTGGTTGGGGCCTCAGGCACCGGGATGCCCACGCCCCACGCCGCCGAACCCTCGCAGCCACAACAATTCGTCCCAGGGCATATAGCACTGGGTCACTAGCGCCCCCCCGCCGCCCACTCCCAACTACAGCACCTAGCCTCACACGGTATGACAGCTGGCGGAGAGTCGAGTCAGGCTTGCAATCATGTGTTAGAACAAGAGTTTTACCAAAAAACGGTGCCTGTTACAATTTACCATGCAGGGTCGTCAGCCAGGAACCAATATTACTCAATGTTTCGCTCCTTTAATCCTGGAATGTCTCAGTTGTCAATGTCTGCAGCTGGCATCTGGGTTAGGTGTTTTTTCCCTACCATTTGTCCTTCCTCCTCATTCACAGCCAAAAGCTGCCCTTCTGGGGAACTGGAGCTGCCTGCCGAGATCAACTCTCATATTCCACTCCTGGTTGGAGGAGAAGAGCCTTGGTGTTTCCCTCGGCCTGGTGCTTCTTCCTCCTCCGCCTGCCCTGACAAAGTAGATGTGGTGTTTATCTTTGGTCCCAACTCACCCCAGGCCACATTTTTTAAGACATGCCGTATGGTCCCAAAAGGCATTTAACTGTTCAATAATGTTTTTTCTGTTCCAGGAGTGGGTTATGCCACCCAGGTGATTGTTTCTCTGCTTAACATCTACTACATCATCTTGTTAGCCTGGGATATCTTCTTTCTTTACAACTCCTTCACCTGGGATCTGCCCTGGGCCTCCTGCAACAACACCTGGAACACAGGTGAGCCTCAGGACCCTATGCCAAAAGCAAAATATGTGCTTCTGCTAGACATGTGAGTAATCATTGATCAGGTGTAGCCAAAAAACATTTTTAGCCACACATGGATGGCAACGTCCAACACGCCAGACTAAAATATCTCAACTATTTAATCGCGTGCTATGAAATTTTAAACAGACATTCATGGTCCACAGAGGATGAATCCTAATGATTGTGGTGATTCCTTGTCTTTTCCTCTATCATTATCATTAGGTCAACAGTTTAATTTGTCCAATACTTTAGTTTATGAGCAAATACCTTAAAAACTAACTCCAGCTGTACTTTTGTGTAGTGCTAATTAGCATATGTCAGCATGTTAACATCCCAAACTAAGATGGTAAACATTTTACACGCTAAACATCAGCATGTTAGCATAGCGAACGACTTTTAGTTTTTTTTAGTGTTGCTACACGATTTACTCCTCCGCCTCAGTGGTGGCATTGTTTCACTTGCCTGTGTGTAACTTGGAAACCTCAGACAAAGGTTGGATTTCTTCACAGTATTGAATTTCTCTCTGTCTGTTCTTTCATTCAAGATTCCTGTATGGAATTTCAGAGGGGGAATAGCTCCATCAATCACCATGAGAACACCACCTCTCCTGTCATTGAGTTCTGGGAGTAAGTGTCTTTTTGTTTGGCCTTGTCCTCAAATGGCCTCATAGGTGCAAACAAGTTCACCAAATATTCAACTTTAATCTTCTATTCCATCATGTTTTAAAAATGTATGACTGTTTATGATTATTAGACTAGATACAACTTTTACTACATGGTTCAGAAGTTTTGTAGTTTTGCAACAAGGCCTTTCGATCCTTAGTGCTCCCTAGACACCATGCTATACTGGAAAAATTGTAGATGAAAAGATTTTTAATGTTTGTCATATTTGTCTGTGTGTGCCCCAGGCGAAGAGTGCTGAGACTTTCCTCAGGTATTGATCACATTGGCTCTCTGAATGGAGACCTTGTTATCTGTCTGGCCATTGCGTGGGTCATCTGCTACTTCTGCATCTGGAAGGGAATCAAGACTACCGGCAAGGTGAAACCTCTCCTCCATTCATGACAGACAAATAATCACTAATAAGAGAGTATTAGTAGACAGTATTCTGCAGCATTCTTTATTTAAAACCGTTTTTTATAAGTTTCTTTATGTTTTATAAGTCTTGTAGACTTATAACAAGTCTATTCTACTTCTCTGCAGGTGGTTTACTTCACAGCCACCTTCCCTTATGTTATGCTGGTGGTCCTGCTGATCAGAGGGGCCACCCTGCCAGGAGCCTCCAGCGGAATCTACTTCTACCTCTACCCCGACCTGGGACGGCTGTCCGACCCACAGGTAGGCTGGAAATGCACTTGCTTTCAGACATTGACGTTGAACATTCACAGAAAAGATACAACTTAAAGGCTACAATCTCATGTCTACCAGCATTTTAAAGGAGACATATTATTCTCATTTTCAGATTCATACTTGTTTTTGGGGTTTCTACAAGAACATGTTTACATGCTTTAATGTTCAAAAAAGACATTATTTTTTGCATAGTGTCTGTCTGAATATACCTGTGTTCACCATCTGTCTGAAACGCTCCGTTTACCTCCATTTTAGCGTCCGTCTCTTTAAGTCCTCCTTATGAAAAAGCCCATTCTGCTCTGATTGGTCGTCATTTCCGGTCCTCCGCATCTGCGCCTTTTGACGTCTTCACAGCGTCACTGCAGTCAAGGACACACTGGGTGTGTCAACTATACAAAGTTTAGCGGCCCTTCCATAGTCTGTATAGTTGTGACATCACAACATTAATGAATCCTGACAGCTCGTTTAGAAGGTTTCTGAATACGGGCTGTGTGCATTTCTCCGTGGATTGAACATTTGGTTACATTCACAGTATTTATATGGCACCTAGACTTGCTTTATAATCAAAAAAGACATGGAAATCTTGTACAATATGGGACTTTTAATGCTTTCCAAAATGCTTTGATGTCTTAATATTAAAACTGGTACGAACTGGTACAGCATTGCCTTAAAGCTTATGCCATCTCTGCGGTTTCATAAACCAACCACCTAAAAGTTGCCATAAAGGGTGAGTTTCGGTGTAAAGAATTTGGGGTTTTCATAGATGCATTGAGTGTTAGATTGTGTTTTTAAGATGTGATGAGATGGTCTGAGTGCAGATAACTATTTCAATATGACGGGTACATGTGAGGAAGTGTGTGGAGCAGTCCCTGACACTTGATGGAGTAAAAATCTGGTGTTTAATCATATTACCTTTATATTGAAATGCTCCTCGTCAATACGCACACTGGTAGGATACATCTTCCTAAGTAATGAAGTTTGTTATTTTAACCAACAGGAGACACAGTAAGTCCTTTCTCATGTGTATGGGTTTGAAAGATATTTCCACACAGCGGAATGAACCGAGCCTTGTGGGAGTGTTATACATCACTTAACATCTATAAGATAGAAAATGTACAGCGTGGTAACCGGTTATACTTCATATTTGTTATTGTCTATGTGAGAGCTGATCTACTCAGATAGCCCTGACGGCTCAGTTATATAGGAACCTGGTTTAGTAACAGAGAAGCTGTGGGTTGAATACAGACTGTATGAATAAATGTACAGTGTTGGTACACATTTTCAAAGTTGACTCTTGTACTTACCTTCAGCAGAGTTTTAAAAATACTTTCATCACATAAGGTACTTTCTTCATCAGCAGATAGAAGTATCTTTTCCAAAGGGACACCTCAAAGTAGCATAACAAAAATCTGAAAAAGTTCTTTAGTGTATTTTCTCTATTTCATCATCTTCTTTCTATTCTGTCCTCAGGTATGGATGGATGCTGGAACTCAGATCTTCTTCTCCTTCGCCGTCTGCCTGGGTTGCATCAACGCCCTGGGAAGCTACAACAAATACAACAACAACTGCTACAGGTAAGGGGGACTGAAATGATAATGCACTTGTCATTATGATCAACATCATAATGACTAGTGCTCTTTAATAGGTCTTAAAGAGGACCTATTATGCTGTTTGTGCTTTTTCCCGTTCCTTTAGTGTGTTATATAGGTTTTGATTGTGGGTGTGCATGTAAAAGGTCTACAAAATTACAAAGCCCAAAGTCCACGCCAAAGATAGATAAATAGATATTTGAATAGTTCAAACCTATGTGTTTTTTAAGAAGGAATATTCGAATGTCAATTTTGGCCGAGTTTGATAGCCCTATTTGGCCCGCCCTCAAACAAAGCCAGTTAGAGCAAAGTCCGAAGAGTTTGGTTCGGTTTATCAATCACAACAGATTGGGCCAGCTGACCAATCAGAGCAGACTGGGCTTTTCGGGGAGGTAAACGGAGCGTTTCAGACAGATGGTGAACACAGGTATATTCAGACAGACAGTATGTGAAAAATAATGTCTTTTTTGAACATTAAAGCATGTAAACATGTCAAGTGTGAACCTGAAAATGAGAATATGATGTCTCCGTTATAATGCCAGTAAAATTCCTTCAACCTTACACTGCCATAATTGTTGACAGTTGACATTTTATCTTTATATAAAGGGAATCAAATTTCTCGTCCAGACAATGTTAGATACCATTCTCAACACATGCAGTTCCTAATCGTTTCGTGCCCTTCTCTGTGTTATTCCCAGGGATTGCCTGATCCTCTCTCTCCTGAACAGTGGAACCAGTTTTATTGCAGGTTTTGCCATCTTCTCCATCCTGGGCTTTATGTCCCACGAGCAGAATGTGCCCATCTCAGAAGTGGCTGAATCTGGTTGGTTTTTCTTCTATTGTTCATAAAAACATTGTTGGGTACTGTTAGGTATATTATCCTCAGGGAGACTACCCAACAGTAATTCAACCAAAGTAGAAATATTTCGAAAGACTTAGGATATGAGTCAGAACAGCTGTATGCAAAGGTCCCCCTTGAATAGATGGATCTCCTTCAGCCTCTTTATGGCCTCTATGGTTTGAATGATATTGATAATATACTTCCATTTAGAGCAAGGTTGGTAATTAAAAAAATAAATAAAAATGACATTTAAATTCTGTCTAACTCAGGTCCAGGTTTGGCCTTCATAGCCTATCCGTGTGCCGTGTCCATGATGCCTTTCTCCCCTCTATGGGCCTGCTGCTTCTTCTTTATGATTCTCTTCCTCGGACTGGACAGTCAGGTGAGACCAATATACACACAACAGAGATAATAGTGAAAGAGAATTTTCAGTTGAAAAAAATTCTTAGAAAGCACCATGGATTATTATTTATCAAGCGAAAGGGGCACAGATCTGCTTAAATTTTGTATGATTGGTAGGTTTTCTTGGGGATGGGTCAGCAGCACACATACACTCACATGCACAAACAAACATAGACTCATATATATGTATAAGTATCTCATACTTCTTGTTTCTGTCTTGATCAGTTTATGTGTGTGGAGAGCGTTGTGACAGCCGTGGTGGACATGTATCCCTCCACCTTCAGGCGTAAAAACCGCAGGGAGCTCTTCATCCTGGCATTGGCTGTGGTGTCTTTCCTCGTGGGGCTCATCCTGCTAACAGAGGTTGGTCTCAGTGACCTCACTTCATAATGTCGTCATAAGCATGTAGTCTTTCCCAAAGAAAGGTAAGTGTACACCCCTTGTCACAGTTTGGCACTGTGTCCAGATGCCTTCAGACTTTTTTTTAGACCGGACTGAGTTGTTTTCTGTGCTTTAGGTTTTCTGTACTGTGTTTTTCCTCCTGTGTTCCTGTACTGGCTTTCCCCACCTACACACCATAATATGCAGAGTCTCAGTTTTTCTCATTTTTTCACAGCTTGGAGGTTCTCTTTTGCTAGTTATACCTATCGGGTTATAAACTCATGTCTGTCTCCACAGGGTGGCATGTACATCTTCCAGCTCTTTGACTACTACGCAGCCAGTGGGATGTGTCTGCTCTTCGTGGGTATTTTTGAGACTGTTTGCATTGCTTGGATTTATGGTGAGTGTGTTTGGCAGGCTATTTGGGGAATTCATAAAGGGGGTATTTAAAAGACAAAGGCTTTATTCTCACTATTCATCCCAGTCCACACTGCCCTCTACATTCAGCCAATCACTAAGAATTAACACATTCGAGCCCAAAAAAAAAAGAGTGTTTTGAGTGTTAATTCAGTCAGTTAGTTTATTTAGCAAACAAAAAGTCAATAATGAGAACATTCATTAAAATCACAATAAAGTAGCCTACTGTATTAAAGCAGATCTTACGGTTTCTAAGTGGTCCTTTCTGTCAATCAGCAATATTATTAATGTTTCTTTTGACATTTCTGCTGTTCAAACAGAGATGATTGTTTGATATTGATGTAAGTCTCCTCTGTGTTTCCCTCATCTCTCCGTGATTACAGGTGCCGACCGTTTCTATGACAACATAGAGGACATGATTGGCTATCGCCCCGGCCCCTACATGAAATACTGCTGGCTTTACTTCACCCCTGCGACATGCATTGTGGGTCTCTTTCATTTTCAATATGCATGCTGTCACACCATTCTTCTGAAAAAAGAGTGAAAATGCAATTTCAATTTGCAAACTATCACGAATGGTCAAAGGGCGGAACGGGTGTTGCAGTGGTTAGCACTGTCTCCTCACAGCAAGGGGGTTGCAGGTTCAAACCCGGCTTGGGGTTCTTCTGTGTGCAGTTTGCATGTTCTCCCCGTGTTGGCGTGGGTTGTCTACAGGTTCTCTGGTTTCCTCCCACAGTCCAAAGACATGCAGGTTAGGTTAATTGTTGACTCTAAATTGCCCGTAGGTGTGAATGGTTGTCTGTCTCTATGTGTCAGTCCTGTGTGTCAGTCCTGTGATAGTCTGGCGACCCTGGTGTACCCCGCCTTCGCCCAACATCAGCTGGGATCGGCTCCAGCTGACACTCCCCATGACTCTGAACAGGATAAGCGGTTTCAGAAAATGGATGGATGGATGGAAGAATGGTCAAATAAAGCCTTCTTTATCTATATCTTAAAAAGTAAGATAGGCATTGAAGTTAAGATTAAGGATTATTATCAGCTATTTACATAAAGTATTTACCAGTATTTCAAATATCAGGTTTGTCACATAGTCAACATCCACCCATACAGAACCATGACATATATCTCTCCTCAGGGAACCTTTGCTTTCGCCTTGATCAAGTACTCACCTCTGAAGTACAACAATGATTACATATACCCATGGTGGGGCGATGGGATAGGCTGGATCCTGGCCCTGTCCTCCATGCTGTGTATCCCTCTCTGGGCAGCGGTGAAACTGTACCACACCCCTGGAACGCTGAGAGAGGTACGTTTCACCTAAAAAAAACTCTCCTTTTTAGGTGCAAATGAATAACTGGCTCTGCCTTTGTCACTTCAGAGGAGTGAACTGAGAAAAGAAAGCAGTCCACAGGATAACAGATACTTGCTACTGTAGAAACATGGCGGACTCAGTAAAGAGGACCCACTCCCAAGGCTTATTGAAAGAGGCTGGGAAAAGGTCTTCAGCTATGGGGCATGACAAATGCGCAGTGTAACTGGAGCTGCGGTCGTGCGGTGCTATTAACTCAATTTCGGCGAGTGCAGTCCAAATTTTCCAGCGCATGTGTTGTACCCCAATGATATGACGCGATGATGACGCGTGATTGACATCTCCTCTTTTAACCCTTTTAATCAATCTAGTAGTTAAGGCATTTTACCAAATAACCACAATGTCCCATTTCAGTGGGGGAATCTTTGTCTCATGTCATACCCTACTTTCCTTTCTGTTCTTCTACTGTCATGTATTGAATTACTGATCTTTAACAATTACAGTCTTTATTAGATAATCTCCATTGATGTTGGTTCCTATGCATATAATCCTTGGTTTGAAAATGTATAGTCATCATTTTCTCAAACACTGACATATAACAAATTTTCCTCCATTTGATCAATTTTTCGTTCACAGCGCCTGGTTCTCTTGACCACTCCTTCGCCTGAGTTACCGAAGACAAAGAAGGAACGGGAGAAGCTGATGGCCAACTTGGCAGAAGATGGAGACAGCCTCCATCAGAAATCACCTCCCACTGAGGACGGCTACTTCCCTGTGGATGAGAAGGAGTCTCAGACTTGAGGGTTGGAATCAAAGGCTTGTAGGGGTCAAAGGTCACTCCACAGCTTTGACACTGTCTTGTCTATCCCAACTCTCTCTGCAATACCTCACCAGACAAGATGGCGAAACCGGCACGGCACAGACTTTAAGAGTCACCTGACCTGCTGATCTGCTGCTTTCTGAGCATTCACTTCAAAAACTGTGGTCATTGTTGTAACACAGTGGCTAAGAATTTACATTTAATCGTGTCCGCTTTCTGAGGAACCATTATTTTTCTGTTATGGACATCTCTAATGTTCAGTTAGTTTGACATGACATCCCAGTTACTTTATTGATTCTACCAGCTATCTGCTGCAGACGGAGCACAAGAGGTGTCACATGAATAAAAGTGTGTTTAAATGCACTTCTGTATACTGTATACAGAGTACAAACGTATTCCATCCATCGATCCAACCTGAAAGCAACCAGAGAGTTATGATCTCGGGATGTAAAATTTTCTAGTTAAATAATCATACAAATAACTAATGCTTGAGAATACAAAAAACATGGATTTTAAAGCTAATTTTTTAGCTGAACTGACCAGTACTCAGCTAAATTAATATTTGCTGGGGTTTATTCTTTCAGATTGTTATGAGGTTCATTTATTCAGTGTTTTATATATTTTGCTGAATATTGCAGAGTTGCATAAATATGTTCCATTCTTTTTTTTCAATCTTTTTAATATTGAAATGATTTAAATCTAATCCATTGAATTGTATGGAATTAAAATGTAAAGTGCCTGTTGTGCCATAACAATATGAACAGGGTAGGCTGGTTGAAGGGTTTCATTCCAAAATAAACTTCTCTCTTGTCATCTCTTTTTCTTCTGAATAATAATGAACTTCATCGTGGGTTTCTTTAGATGTTGGAATGGATATATGATCATTGATTGCTGAATAATTTTACCTATATCATTTTTATATGCTAAAATGTTTTTTTGTGGCTGAATACAAAATACTTTAATTTGAAACATACATTTCTGTATGCATGTTTTGTGGAACATTAAACAGTTGATTATTCAATACATGAATAACAATAAATTAATTTATGTGTCAGTTTTGGTGTTCAAAAATGTGTTGTTACATAGTTTTGCATTTAAAGCAACACCTTGCTGAGTTGCAACATGTTCAACAAATCTATGTGATCATTGGAGTGATCATGCAGAGTATCCATTTCATAACGGATATTAATGTTTTGACTTACCTTTTTCAGCATCTTTATTTCACCAGTAAAGGTTACACTGGTGCATTTTCGCAGTGAACACTAAAGGAGTATTGTAACAGTCTGACTCTGTGTCCAGAACCCTCATACTTTTTTGTAAAAACTGTCTGGCAACATAATTTTTAGTGGCCTTTAGTAAGGTTTTGTTTTCTGGGATTCCTGTTTGTTGTGTTTTCCGTGTCACATTTATGTGTAGTCTGTGTCCTGTTTTATTTTGTAGGTTCACTCCTCATGTGTCATGTTTTGTTTTACTTCCTGCCTTTGTCTTTTTCCCTCCCGCCTGTTTTTACCACACCTGTGTTTCATTAGTTAATTAGTTTCTTGGGCATTTAGCCTGTTGGTCCTCCCTGTTTCAGTTGTCAGACATAATCATGCTCATTTTCAGTTTCATACTTGTATTTTGGGCTTAGAACATGTTTACATGCTGAATATACAACACGTTCTCATCCCAACGTGTCACATACTGCCGCTTTGTCATGCCTCTTAGTGTCACTTTCGGTTTAGGCAACAAAAACACTTAGGTTATGGAAAAAACACCATGGTTGGCCTTAAAGCTACTATGTTTGTAACGTGAAAATGCAACTGACTGTTGTGAACATGGGACACGAACGAACAGCTGATTGCAACTTGAAAGTGAAACTTTTCGCACGGGACACGAACAGCGGTCTACTGGATGAAAGCCTTGTGTTCGTTGCTCCATTTAACTGTCACTCGTGAACAAGACCCCAAGATACTTGAACTCCCTTGTTTGGGGCAGTGACTCACTCCAAACCCAAAGGGTGCAATCCACCATTTTCCAGCAGAGAACCTCATCCCGACCACTTCACACTTTGCTGCAAACCACACCAGTGTGTGCTGAAGGTCACGGTCTGATGCAGCCAACAGAACCACATCATCTGCAAAGAGCAGAGACGCGATTCTGAGGTCCCCAAACTGGACGCTCCCCCCCACAGGACTCCCCGGGGGACGCGGTCGTAAATCCACAAAACACATGACCCGTCCAACAGCCCGCAAGGGTAAAGAGCTGCTCCACTGTTCCACGGCCAGGACAGAATCCACATTGCTCCTCCTGGATCTAAGGTTGGGCAATCCTTGTCCTTATGTTGCACTCACACTGCCCTCGATCGGGGCGTAAAAAGATGTGGATTAAGTCTATTTGTCCTTCTCCCTGTTTCAGTTGCCAGTTCGTTTTCTCTCCTTGTCTGAAGACGTCCTGCCTGTTTCCCAGCGTTTTAGTGTTCCTGGCCTGGACTGCATCCCGTAAGTTTATTTTTTATCATTAAATCTTTTAACACCACCTGCTGCCATCAGTGTTGCCAGATATGGCTGGTTTCCACCCAGTTGGGCTACTTTTGATTAAGTCGAGCTGGGACAAATAGCGTTGGGCTGGTAGATGAAATTTGGACTGCTCTTTTTTCAACATTTGGCGGGGTTTTGAAAATATTGTGAAAACAATATTACTAAACAAGCTGTCATTTTATGGTCAAAAACACAGATACATAATTCAGTAAACTTTGTTGTGTCCACTCACTCATATTGTTGACTCATTTAATTTGAGAAATATTTGATTGTTGTATTCAGTCGGACCTACTTACCTTGACGTCATCATCATTGACATTGATATGGGAATTTGTGTATTTGGTTGTCTGACTGCACTCTGTGGGTTGTGATAGCCTATTTATCTAACACTTTATCTTTGGTAATTTGATGCAGATATGAAGCTTTGTATGCTTATGATGTGTTTTCTATTGTGCATGTTATAGTTTTATACTTAACCTAACCTTTATTAGCTTTGTGTTATACATACAGGTACATACATGAAATTTGACCTCTGCATTTAACCCATCCTTAGTAGCAGTGGGCTGCTGTAAAGCTACTTTTTAAGTTTAAGTTAATGGTTTTACAGTTTTACATGAGTTTCTGGCAAGGTTATGATTTGGGCTGGTTTTTATTGAAATGGACGATTTTTAAGCTGTGATTGGGCTGGAAACTGTCAATCTGATCTGCCAACACTGGCTGCCATCAGTGTTTCCTGCATTTGGGTCAAAAAGTATAAGTATATGAGGAAAAGCTATGAATTGTGCTTTATGCTGGATGCCAATGGTGGATGGATTCAGCATACAATTCAATAATAGGACAGTCAATTAAATGCAAGAACCAAGACAAATATATGTATGAAAAATATACTGCCCCCGAGAGAAGAAATGTGCTCGGCTGACTAGATTTGCTTGGCGTAACAATTTAATTTCTTTGCTGCAGTTTCTGAATAATCCTATGCAATGAGCAAATATTTGCATTGCAGGTCCTGTTGAGGCACGATAGGGTTGAGCCGGTGTTTGAGGTTAAGCCAAACACTGGACCGGTATACTGAATTATACCACTAGGTGTCACACTTGACTCAGCAGCCGCTCCACCAAAACTCAGAGGAGCAGCATGTCACTAAAATGAGGTCCACCTTAAAGGTCAACTCACCTTAAGTGAGCCTGGGCCGGTCACTAACTTCGGGGCTAACCTCCTTCACACCACACCGGTGGGTGTTATTTATTTTATTCAAGATCTATAACACTTTTTTTTCTCAGACATCAGACATCAGACTGACTGGTTTGAAAATTAAGATCCTAAAAAATTAGGAATCTGACAATGACAAAAAGAAATTCTCTCACTGACTTATTTGGTTTTCTTGGACAAACTGCTGTAAAAGATGGCAAAAAGTATAGGATACTTATGTATGGAAAGAAAATCATAACCAAATAAATCAATTTGGTTGTTTGAAATAATTATTCACAATTTTTTATGTCTTCATTACACACATGCCAATATTGATTTCAACCTTTTGAAGTGTTTGTCGGCCTTGTTATAGTCCATCAGTAACTTTTTCGGATGATTACACACGTCAGAACATATTTCATTGAAAAAAGTAAAGCAAAATTCAATTGCAGCTGAACCTTCCATTTGGTTATTCTTGTGCATAATTGAAACCGTAACGTGACAGCCAAATCTCTCATCGTATTCACCTTTAAAAGCGTAACATGGAGGAGACATCAACCGAAAACTGCCCATCAGGCTTTGGTTCACTCTGTGCTCTCTCAGTCTTGTTTGGTCAGAGAGGGTATAGGAGTTTGACCACACTGTGTAATCTCTGTGTACACACCTCTTACCTACTTTATCCATCATGACCAGTTTTCGCCTTGGCTGTCTGTCAAAGACAGAAGTTTTCCACAACAAAATGAAAGCAATCAGCAGCATTTCACAAATGTGGGTATTTTGTTATTAATGTCTGTTAAGATCTGTCTAACGCATCCGTCTTGTATGTCTCCTATGAGCAGTGATGTAAGGAACTTACTTGAGTCCCCTCTTGAAAAAGGTTTGAGTAAATATTTGTATGTGCGGAGTTGCTCATTTGATTTCGCAGAAACCTAAAAGTGGAGGAAAGAGTGAGGGTGTAGTAATCTGGTCATCCATCCATTGGTGCAAATGCTGTTAACATGAAGGTTGATTTTCCAAACATGCAGTCCAAGTAAAATATCTGATACAGTTTTCTTCCACTGACCTCAAGTAAGCCAATGAAATTATGCAATCTGATCTAATATTAATCATTAATGAGCCCTGTGAATGAACCCCCACAATGTGTGCACTGCTGTTGACAACATTTTAACTTCTCATGCTTGTAGACCTTAAACCAGACGGTTTCACACATTTAATTTAACCGGCACATTTGAGTTTGATCTGAAGAGACAGGACAGACCCTTCAGAGAACAATCTGAGCAGTGACCTGTGGCCAGGCAGTCAGAGAACAGCAGGAAGCTGCAGACAGAATGAAGAAATACAGTTCATTAATGAGCCCCCTTCTGTTGTTTTGTCTTTGTCTTGTGCCCCATGGACATTTGCAACCATGATAATTGTTCTGGATGAAGAAAGGAATTGTTGCAGAAGTAAACTTTTGTTTGAACTGACGGGATCACTGAATAACAATAGCTGAAATCGAATAAGCTGTTTCCCAAAAAAAAGTCTAACTATTCTTTTAAGATAAAGAAAACATACGTAAATTAGAAGTGAAATATAATTTCATAAATGTGATAAATGAAGCTGTAGCAGTTGTGAGGTTATGAATGTGTCCAACGTTTGGTTGTTGGGGATGAGGATGTTGCTGTCTCTTTGCAATATGATCTTTTTGATAAGCAACCATGAGGTCATGCCATCAAATGGACTTAGACTTATTGGTGGTGATGGGTTGCAACATCCAACACAGTCTCACGGCAGTTTGTGAAATAGTTATGAAATCGAATCTATTTGATTCGTGTACATAGACACAAATTTTCCCTTTTTTTCATGACGCTCAGCAGGACTTTCAACAACAGGTGACGCACGTGTCAATTTCCGCTCCAGTCTTTTCAAAATAAAACTACTTTGTTAGGTTTAGGAATACATCAACTTGGTTAGGCTTAGGCAACAAATTACTTAGTTAGGCTTATGAAAAGATCAACTTCGTTAGGTTTAGGCAACAAGACTACTTAGTTAGGTTAAGGAAAAGATCTGGGGATGGGTTAATATAACACCGGAAGTGTCGTATCTTCCCGGTTCACAATTACTTAGATTACATACAAATTGATTTTTTGCTGACTATCACGAAAAAAATGTGAAATTCATGTCTATGTACACAAATCAATACATTACAATTTTGTGACTATTTCACAAACTTCTGTGCGACTGGGCTGCAACATCATGAATGTGGCCAGGAGCTATACTATAAAATTTAACTAGTCGAGAACATGGGGCTCAAGTGGAAGGTTTGAAGACTTTGCTGACTTACGTATGTTTTACAGTTATTTTGAACTGATTAAACAGATTAGTTGTTCATTTATTAAACTTCTAAACTGCCACAAAACTAAAGTCAGGCAGACAGCTTCATTTTTATAGAAAGCTAATGCGTCTGTGTCCTGAATTATAATTTGACTTGAGGTTGGGGGTGGGTTGGGGAGTTTACAAAAAAAAGACCTCACCCTGAAAGATTTGAGACAGGAAAATGAAAAGAAGAAGCACATCACTCCCCCCCTCCCCCCCGTCCCCACCTCCATAAAGACCCTCTGGATTGTGACCTTCTAACAAATGCCTTGAACCGGGCCACTCTGGACCCCTGCGGTGGGAAAATGTTCTGAATGGGCAACGAGGTCTGTGGGGGGAATAAAGACTCTTTTCCGGGGGCTGAATTAAGGATGTGTTTGGAGCAGGAGCAAGAGTGATGTTTTAATTACACTCAGTCAGATCAGAAAAGACCACTGAAATATTGGGAGGCTCTCGTGCACAAATTATTTAAAATTTACAGGATTTGTGGATGAACCGTATCTTTAAATCTTTTCCAAACTAACCTCAGAAATATGAGATTGTTGCACATTCATGTGTGCGTGCCTGTGATGTGTAATCTGAGGGGCTGCAAGTAAATACAAGTGTGACCAGCCTCTCCCCCAACACTCCCTGGTTGCTCTCTGGACAGAAAGGCCATGGGAGAATGTATGTGTCAAAAGGTTATGCAATCAGCCCACCATACTGAGACAGCACAGACCTCTAGTGTGCTGCGGGGAGTGAGTGAGTGTGTGTGTTTGTGTGTGGGGTGTCTGAATGGAATTGGATAAAGGAGGGGGGGGTGGTCTTCAGAGAGGGGCAACTCAGAGGGAAAATCTCGCTGCGGGCTGCACCAAAGTTTTCAGTTTCTCAGATCTCCGCCCCTCCATGAATGTTATATAGTGAAACCTAAAACGCCAGCAGGCCCCTATTTGGTGGCCCACTTTCTTCTTGAGACTGTCATTGTGCATCATTATGAAAGGTGAGTGACTGTTGATCATGTTTTTTTCCCAGTCAGAGATTGATAACAACTGAAATTATTGCAATTTGTGAAATTTAATGGAAATATTCCTAGACATCTTACATTTTTACTTCATTATTTATGGGCTGTATAGCTCAGTGAATGCTGTTGTTTTAAAATGATTTCTGTCATATTTAATTTCTTGGAGAAATAATGGTTTTGACCAGCTAATGGAAGGCCTACAGTATTAAAACCATACTGGCTTTTACATCTTTTAAGTTGTTAGTTGTAGTTCAGCAAAATTTCATGCAGCACAGTTCATTCCATGCTATGATCATGCCGTAATCAAAAAGCAGATCAAAATAATGGGACTAAATGTGCTATTGATTTAAGACAAGAGTTGCTTGTATGCAATGTAATTCATCATCAGTCATAAATAACTTCATAAACAACTCATTTTGCATTGTTTTTATCTCAGAGATAAATTATCTATCAGAGAAAATGGCTTCTATAGAGTTTTATCATGTGAAACGAGGATATTGTTTTGCAAAAGATCTGTTTATACGTTGAATGTCACCATTTGAGGCATGTGACACGTCACAACATTATTGATAGGACATTACAGCAGATTATTGAATGAAGCTATATATCAAACTAATAAGTCATAGTTTTTTGTTTTCTTTTTTTCCACCAACTAGATTTATCATTTCTAACTTCTATGTAGAAATATTATTATTAATTAATTATTATTCAACATCACATGCTGCAACTTTAAATCTTTATGGTGGACAGGTAGACATGCGAGTGACATTGAACTCTACCTACCTTATGTAACTAATCCAGTTGTGCATTAGCCGTCAGTTATTCAACTGTAGGAGCGTCAGGTATAGGATATATGTTATTGAGTTGCATTATGGGAAATGTAGGAAGCAGTGTTTTTGGAGCTTGACCCATACTGGATGTCAGGATACCTCTGTCCCTGCTGCTTTGATCTTGACCATTCTTTTTTTAAATCTGTCTCCTTTCAGTCCCTCAACTTTAGGGAAGTGTAACGCTAAATCACTGTAGTACCTCTAGAACAATGTCCCAAATGTCCTGTATTTACATTAGAGTTTAACCCTCTGAGACCCACAATAGACCCGTTTTTGTCTTTTTTAGGGGGGTACAGGGGGTCTTTAGGGGAACTGAAGGGAAAGCTGGGAACCTGAAGATTAATTTGAGATGCAGCTCAGCACTAAGAACATTATGATAGAAGTATATGGCCATTCCCATGCTCTATTATGCCTCATAAGTTGTTGCAGCAATTTTTGCGTTGATACCATTTGTTACACAGATTTGGTGCTAAATTTAACCCTTTTTACCACTTGAGAATTGTTAAAAATAATTTATAATCCCTCCAAAATACCACATTAAGACACATAGACCTTGAGGGACACCATAGAAAAAGCCATGCTGTGATTTGGTATCAAAAACTTTTGACATTTGTAAATTTCTGAAAGAATTGCATTTTTCGGCAATTGGATGGCGAGCACTTCTGTTCTGAAAACTGCTCAGAAAGCCCCTTATTGTGAACATACCTAGGATATAGGATAGAACATACCATTCATCCTCTGAATGCCCTAGGTCTCTAGTTTGTGGCTGTAAAGTTTCATGAGGCTGTGATTATCCTAGAGGTCATCACAGGTCATCATGCCCTTGAGCAAGGCACCAAACCCCCAACTGCTTGGGGCTCCTGTCAGGGGCAGCTCCCTCGCTCTGACATCTCTCCATTAAATGCATGTAGGTCCTGTTTGTGCATGTGTGTGGATTTGGGCCTGTGTGTAATATGTATCTGTAAATTATAGAGTGAAAATTGAATTTCCCCTCGGGGATTAATAAAGTGCCTTTCTTCTTCTTCTTCTCTTCTTTTATACAGTGAGGTCAAGTTTTAAAAAATGGTCTTACTACATATGAAATGGCTACTATGGGGACTTACGTCATCACACATGAATACAATTGGGCTCAATGGATCCACAACAGTCTCTGCTTCACAGTGATACCCAATTAATGTAATTCCAAGACTGTTTAGGGACCCCAGAATGCAGAAATATTCAAATACACCATTTTAGATTAGGCGAAAATAACACATTTATACTGCATTCAAAAACTACATTGTTTTTGCCCAAAACTGCATGTGATTATCATAAAGTGGGTATATTTGTAAAGGGGAGACTCATAGGTACCAATAGAACCCATATTCATTCACATATCTTGAGGTCAGAGGTCAAGGGACTCCTTTGAAAATGGCCATGCCAGTTTTTCCTCACCAAAATTTTGCCTAACTTTGGAGCATTATTTGGCTGAACCTGGTTACTGAACCTGAACAGCTCCACAGAGAGCTGTGTGAAGTCTGCGACATTGCCTTACTGTAAGTGACATAATGTCTGTTGGGGCTGAAGACTACAAGTTAGTGATGACCAAAGTTAGTTAGTGGAGTTAGAAAGAAGTGAGCTTACCACACCTAGCTCTGTAGCCCGCTCCTCATCTGGGCTTGAGGCTAGAAGCTCGAGACCGCTGGGATAACACATCCAAATCTCTGACCAAACTGTCGGCAGCCGAGTTGCATTGTGGGTCATGTAGGCGCCAGGTTTTGACAAAGAAGAAGAATGCTTGTAATACCAAAAATTGCTGGTTTTGCTGCATCCGTTTTAATGCTTTTTTAAAACTGTGCATCCGGCGATGTTATAGAAGTTCGATGCTAAATTGGTGGAGTACTGTTTTAAGGACAAAACAGAGCACACAATGGCCCGTAAGCCAGCCACACATTCTTTCAATCATTCAATGGGTCAGTCTGTCAGTCATTCGCTAAGTCAGTCACTTCACAGCTTTTCAGACAGAGTTGAAGTTGGCGCTGTTTCCTGGGATAAAGCTCCACTGTGTCTCGATGAGGTCATTCTCAATCTTGGCATATTTTCTCACAGTGTGCCTCTTTCACATTCTATAAACACGTATGTATGAAAACTATTTCAGCCTGACTATGCTGCTATAAATAATGCTAGTGTTTAATCTCACCTATTAAAAGGACTGTGTTCAAAGTGAGGTATTTGGCTTGTGTTTCGAGCTTCCCAGCATCCACAAAGAAACTGTGAAAAAGTGAGGTAAACTGTGATCTGGCTGCAAGGCCAGTCGGGATTCTCATTTGCCAGCACGGAGCGGTGGGGCTCCTTGGCTTTTGTTGCACCGAGCCTTCATTCCCACCAAAGTACCTTCTGAAAACAAGGGGCTCTATTTTTACCTCAGGCCACAATTTGGCACCAGGGCTGGAGATTTTGGCTCATAAAACGGGTCCAACCTCCAACCCCTTGCACACGGCAGCACACAGAGTCCCAGTTGTGCTCCACCTCTGCCCTTTGCCAGTAAGAGCACATTCCTAAAGGTGGCTAAACACAAAGCTTCTGGCTAAATGTGATGTCCATCACCTGTGTTGTTTTCGAAACTGGACAGAACGTGTATTCTTGAAACTGAATTAGTTTGTATGTACTTGACAGGGAGGGGAAAGGGTAACAGAATGACTTGTGAGAGGCCTGGTAATAATGCAGCCTGACAGGAGTGAACACAGTCAGTGAGTTGTCTGTTTCCTCCACAGAGAGGAACTCTTTCAGCAGCACCGGCCCCTAAACAGTCCCTGGCCGAGGGCCTGACTAACTTGGCTAACGTGGTCACGCAACATCAAGCCATTACTGACCTCATCCAACACAGGAAGAGTAGTGACATACATTATAGCTCATGTAAACACAATGGGAATTCTCCTTGGGAACTAGCCACGGTCCTGAAATTCCTTCTTCTCCCTCCAGGTCTTAAGTACACTTAATCTTCAAATAGATCTCCTTTACACTTTACACCTGATAAGTCCATTTAAAGCAAACTGTAAACTCCCTGAAGGACAATTTGTGAAATTTTAAGTTGGTTTTGTTTTGCACTGGTAGCCAATGTCTTAAAGGAAAAGTGTGTAGCATTTAGGGGGATCTATTGGCAGGAATGGAATATAATATTAATAAGTATGTTTTCTTTAGAGCATAATCACCGGAAAATACGAATTGTTGTGTTTTCGTTACCTTAGAATGAGCCGTTTATATCTACCTATGGAGAGGGTCCTCTTCATGGAGCAGGGCTGTCATGTTTCTACAGTAGCCCAGAGCGGACAAACCAAAAGCCATTCATGTTTTCACCTTTTCCCGTCGGCCACCGTAGCTCTACACGCTCAGCACACAGGAAAAGTTTCAGTTGGTAACAATCTGCTACCTCACTGCTAGATGCCACCAAATCCTAAACACCTGTACGCACCTATAAGTATTGGAGTAATATGTTTGGTTCTGAGAGTCGGCATGAAAACATGGCTGCTGCTATTTGAATTAGCTGGAGCCTTCTTAATGGATGCAATTTTAGGCCTACTGAGCAAATTGATCTCAAATAGTTTTGGATGCTTAAGTCTCTAAAAACAAAAAAACTACATCTTGTTGTTGTAATTTTGCTATATATCTCTCAGATGACATGATCACCAGTGATGTCATATGTTTCTTTGTTCTTCTGATAAAAAAGAGACTTTTTGTAATGTACTAATTCAAAACTGATCTGTAGAGCATGTACTATTGTCTCTTTAATTCTTGGTCGAAGGAATTACCATTGAAACAAAGCAATCAGATATGCCTCTCAGTATATATGAAATGATGTCTTTTGCCCTGTTTCTTCTTTGTAATTTGTGTTTTTTCTCTTCCACTCTTAACCTTTGGTCCCTCAGGGGACATGGAGAACATGTCCAAAGCGGAGCCCTCCAATGGGCACAGCAGGCCCCTGGATATTGTGCCAAGTACAGAGGAGAAGATGACAGAAAGGGGTCAGTGGGGCAACAAGATCGAGTTTGTTCTGTCGGTGGCCGGAGAAATTATTGGCCTGGGGAATGTCTGGCGTTTCCCCTACCTTTGTTATAAGAATGGAGGAGGTGAGTGCTGGAATTACTTATCCCTGGCCTGTTCAACACTAAAGCTTTTGCATTTAGTTATCTTAAATTATTCCACCACTGAAACACAAGGCTTACAGGAATTCCATCTTTACATTTACTTGCAATTGCGTGGCAGCAAAATGAAGCTTCTGAGAGGACATGGCTTTGAATTAGTTTAGGAGGAGATAATACACGGGTTAATATGTAATCTATTCCAAGGAGATCCACTGATCAATGAGGGTCATGGTTCACTGAAAATAGTGGAAGTTTTGGTAATCAGTTAGAGTACTCAGTGACAAAGAATAAAACTGACATCAATAAAATCTTGGATCTTTAATGTCCCATATGAAGTAAAATTGTTTTATTCTTTTGGCAACTAGATGGATGATTTAGGATTAAAAGCCGTTTCACACCAAGCACGGATTTCCGTCCAAAAACTTTGAACGGAAATTTATAAATGTAGATTGTGGGAATGCTTTTACACCCCTGCGGAACATTCGTGTGGGGGGGGGGGGGGAATATTTGGACGGACCTCATTTCAGCGGGTTTCTGTCTGTGGAAATATATGGGTTGTGGCTAGAAGATAGGACGCAAATTGGGAAACTCTTGCGAGATAGTTAAGGTTCGGCATTGACCTCGAATGGTTGAGGTTAGGATAGGTCGTCGGGCAGAAAGTCTCTTGAGAACTTTTTGCAAGTTTTCGCAATTTGCAGGTTACCTACTTGACACGACCAAATATATGTTTGACTAATAACATCGTTTCCTACAACTGATATCGCTGTCATTCTGCATAATAATAAGTCATGTGCTTCTGTTTGTTGCATGGGAAGTGTGTATTTTCGGAGCAATGGTCGTTTGTTTTCGGGGTAATCGACTGTCGGAACTGCGCTTTTTTCAATCCAATGGTACATTTTTTGGACTATTGGTGTTTCAGAATAACAGGGGCCGTCCCCTTCGCAACTTCAAACTTAAACTTTATTAGATTCTTCACATAAACACAGGTACATAAAATTTGACCTCTGCATTTAACCAATCCTAAACATTTTTTAGGAGCAGTGGGCTAATATAATATTAACGTTAACATAATATTTGCATGACTTTGTACCGTGACCTTTGCTTATACCAGTAGAATGCTTTAAATTCAAACAGTTTGCACCAGCCTCTACTACTCTACATTACTTGGGAGCATATTGATGTGTGAACTGTTACTTTAATCTGTGTGCTTATACAGGTGCCTTCTTCATCCCATATCTCATCTTCCTGTTTACTTGTGGGATCCCGGTCTTCTTCCTGGAGACGTCTCTGGGTCAGTACACCAGTGAGGGAGGCATCACCTGCTGGAGGAAAATCTGCCCGTTGTTTGAAGGTAATCTACCTATTTTCTTAAGAAATATAATTTAATGGATGTTAAAAGCACTTTACAGCACCAAGAGTGGATCAAACTCTTCAGCCTAGTTTAGTTTTAGTGCCATGCACTCCTAATATCTGTTTATTTTTACACTTTTATGACATAATTAAGATGTTTCCTGTGCTTTGTAAAAAACAATATGTTTAGGGAACCATCCGTCTTCATGGTATTTTGAATGTAAATATGTAATGATCTAATGATCACAGTATGCATGTTATTCTTAAGTTAGTTGCTTGTGTACCACATGGGATACATACAAATATTTATGAAGACAAACCAGTGACAACATCTAAATATGTCGGATGAAAGAGGTATTTCAGACGTGTGTACAATTTGTTTATGTGCATGTATCCTTTTCAGTCACTATGTGCATTTGTACAGTATATGTGTGATTTTTGTGTGTGTCTGTGTGCTTCCATGTGTGTCAAACAACCAGTATGAACGCCATACAGATGTGAGATGGTGGTGAATGTAGTTTTAATGGCTGGCAAGCAACCAACACTCGCTAATGTTCCATTTTTCTGCCTTCAAATAAGTCTGTAATCAGCCATAATCACAACCCACACAGGATGACAGCTGGTGGAGAGTCGAGTCAGCCGTGCAATCATGTGTTGGAACACGAGTTTAACCAAAAAATTGTGCCTGTCACAATTTACCCTGCATCAAATTTACCATAGCCTACTCTGATGCAGTTTATTTGAAAAGGCAGCAGCGGTGAGTTCAGGATGGGTTTAATCAAGCTGCAATATGTGCTTTTTTATCCAAAGCTAAATTATGCCTCTGTCTATAATGAATGGAACCGTCAAGGAGCTCTTGTCACTGATTCAAAGTATTTTCGCGCTTACAGCGATTCCAGGTGTGTTTGTTTAATGGCGTCCAAGCTGCTTTTGAGGTTTCCTCAATACAAGATGTATAGCTATGTTAAGTACCTCTGTGGAAATCACAAATCAATCCAGTCGCCAGAAAAAAATGCTGTAATTGTACGTTTCTGCAAACCAAGGGATACGTTTCATGTTGACGTTTCTGAACCAAAAATATGTTTTACATCAGCCTCATATCACGCTTTCAGAGACACGCACATTACGACACGTGGTTAGCGTTGTCAAACGATTGGTTAGGTTTAGGCAACAAAACTACTTAAGGTAAGGTTAAGGTAAGAAAAAACATCATGGTTTGTGTTAAAATAATAACGTACCAACATAACAATGTAGCTACCATAAGTAAACAACAACTGCCTTAGCGGACTTTCTTACGTAATATGACATAACAATGGTAACATCGTTACATAAGCACAAAGTAAACCTTTTATTTTTGGGTTCACATTGGACACTAACGGCGGTCTCCTGGGTGAAAGTCCTGTGTTTGTTTGAACCATTCACCACCCCTCCCAACCACGCTTTGTGGACTTGCTCGCTTGTTATACCATATTTATACCACGTCATCTTTCATACCACGTCATTTTCATAACTGTCACTCACTGTACTATGTCTCTGCTCTGACCAAATGCAAAAACGTCCACATTCAACGTATCCCTGGTTAACAGAAACATACAATGCCAAAAAATGTTCCTGGCGAATGGGCTGCAAAAATAAAGCCTCATATCACATATACATCATAGATACACATATACTTATTACCATGGCTTTGTCAAAGCCATAATGCAGAGTTTGGCGTTGGTCACAACTCACCCCATTTTTTTAAAAATATGCTGCATGATTGCATTTTTTGTGTTTTCGAAAATGGCTTTAAATTTCCCCTTTTTTCCCCCCAAAAAAGTTGTAATAATGGCAGCGTTTTACTGTTCAGTCATGTTTTTCTGTTCCAGGAGTGGGTTATGCCACCCAGGTGATTGCTGCTCTGCTTAACGTCTACTATATCGTCGTGTTAGCCTGGGCCCTCTTCTATTTGTCCCACTCCTTCACCTGGGATCTGCCCTGGGCTTCCTGCAACAACACCTGGAACACAGGTGAGCCACAGGACCCTATGCCAACAGCAAAAGATGTGATTCTGCTAGACATGTGTGTAATCATTAATCAGGTGTAGCCAGGTCTTCATCTTGGCTAACCCAATATAACGCCACAGTGTGTAATAGAGCCGCCTGTCCACCAGAGGATAGTGTGTCAGTGTCACATTTTGCCTCGCGGAGGCATAAATATTATACGTGTGTATGAAGGTGCGATTCTCACGTAGGTTTGGGCAACAAAACCACTTAGCTAGGTTTAGGAAAAACATCATGGTTGCCCTTAAAATAAGTAAATAAACTAAGCACAATACGTACAAAAACAATGTAACATAAGTACGGAAAACAATTCACGAACGTCACTAAAAAACACGTCACAAATGTAACTAATGTAACTTACAAAACAAAACACAGGTCTCGAACACCGGTGTCTACGTTGAAAGTCCTCCCCTCCCACCCGCCATAAGCAGTCTTTCTCACTTTTTATTCTACGTCACTAGCTCTGAGTGTAGCATGTTTACACAGATGCATTTACACTGCAGTCAGTACAGACTACAGTGCACACTTTTGCCTTGCGCATTATTGTGTCATCCATACGCCTTTCCGTGCGACCGGGCTGTCTTGGCATGCTTATGGAGGTCTGAATAAACATTTTTAGCCACACATGGATGGCAACGGCGGTCTGTCGGTCCAACACATTGGACCAGACTAAAATATCTCAACAACTAATTGATGGAATAGTTGGTGAGATATTGCCATAAAATTTGAATCAGACATTCATGGTTCACAGAGGATGAATCCTATTGACATTGTTGGTTCCTTGTTTCTTCCTATTGCGCCATCATGAGGTTGACGTTTTGATTTTTTTAGTGAAATGTCTCAACAACTGTTGGAAGGATGACTTGTATAACTCTGGTGATTGCCGGACTTTTCTTCTATATCGCTATCATCAGGTCAAAATTTTAATTTGTCAAATACTTTGGTTTATGACCAAATACCTTAAAAACTAATTCCCATCAACTGTTGTTGACACCCCAAACTGAGATGGTAAACATTATACATGTTTATATATGCTAAACATCAGCATGTTAGCATTGAACCGCTAGCATGGCTATGGACTTTTTAGTGTTCTATATTTTAAAACAATTAAAAATATACATTTTTCTGGTGTTCCCCTTCAACATTTCATTAATGTATAGTTTAATTTTATCTTAAGCGGGTGTACCATTTCACTCCTCCGCCTCAATGGTGGCATTGTTTCACTTGCCTGTGTGTAACTTGGAAACCTCAGAGAAAGCTTGGATTTCTTCACAGGATTGAATGTCTTTCTGTCCTTTCTTTCATTCAAGATTCCTGTATGGCATTTCAGAGGGGGAATAGCTCCATCAATCACCATGAGAACGCCACCTCTCCTGTCATTGAGTTCTGGGAGTAAGTGCCTTTTTGTTTGGCCGTGTCCTCAAATGGCCTCATAGGTGCCAACAAGTTCACCAAATATTCAGCTTTAATCTTCTATTCCGTCCCGTTCTAAAAAAAGAGGAAAGCTTGGATGTCTTCACATTCCATCCTATTCCAAAATAGGCTAGTGGGAAGACACCCAAAATATTGAGATACCTCTACCGGAGGTAGAACAAAGCATGTTTTTCATATTATCTTAGGTCTTCTACATATGAAATGGATTTCCTCTGTATAAAAATATTTACAGCAAAAGTGGTTAAATTGACAGATATTGTGACACACCCCATAAATTACAGAAGTGCAAAATAAAGCCAGGCCAAATGGGAGATTATACACCTAAACTCATGTAATTTCATAATGCAAGCTCTGATTGATCCCAAATTTGGTGTGATAGTGGGCAGGGGAATGAATGTGAATATATTGATGCAAGTTTGGTGAGGGCAGTGATGTCAGAGGGCACGGAGCTCTTACTGTACCGTGCTTTTGTACTGATCAGAGATCTGTGTCTGCGGTCAGATGGGAGTAGAGTGAGTCGTGAGTTCAGGGGGTGGCTGGGGTCATGTGTTATGATGAGTGCTTTGTGTGTGATGGCAGTGTAAATGAGGGCTTGGAATTTGGAGTAGATGATGCATTTATGCTTGCATAGTATACAAACAAAACAAGTACACTGATTTCATCGTACTTGATAAGACGAGAATGTGACTGTGCAAGGTGTATTGTATAGCTGCACAGTGCAGCTTTGCTCCCACTGCACTTTCTGTAGTTTGGAACATCTGCTCCTTTTTTTGCAGTTTTGTAGTTTTGCTACAAGGCCTTTTGAATTGCTTCTAGACCCTTTACTTCTTTGCGATACTGGGAAAGTTGTCAGCATAAATACACTGATTGTGGTATATGACTTAATTTTAAGACTAGATAAGATTATTTCTAATGTTTGTCTTATTTATTGTGTGTGTCCCAGGCGAAGAGTGCTGAGACTTTCCTCAGGTATTGATAACATTGGCTCTCTGAATGGGGACCTTGTTATCTGTCTGGCCATTGCGTGGGTCATCTGCTACTTCTGCATCTGGAAAGGAGTCAAGTCTACTGGCAAGGTGAAACCTCTCCTCCATTCATGACAGACAATGATTCACTAATAAGAGTATTAGTAGGTTAGTAGGTTATTCTGCAGCATTCCTTATTTAGAACCGCTTTTATGTTTTTATTTGCTCTGATTTTCATTGATATCTGCTTGCTGTGTGGTTTGGTATTTCCTCACACATGCAAGAAGTGTTGCATTGTTTACAGTAACAGAATGAATACACATTGCACAAATTGGGCAGCGAGCACTATCAGTGAAAATCTAGAACAGCAAACACAAACATGTGTGCAAAACCTTTTCAAACATTGTCACCGATTTAACACAATACAGTATTTCACATTTTAGCCTAAACACACTATTAGCGAAGGAAGAATTTTGAATTGTTATAAGTCTTGTAGACAAACATGCCTGATTAAGGAGTGCTACTATTTCCCTGCAGGTGGTTTACTTCACAGCCACCTTCCCTTATCTTATGCTGGTGGTCCTGCTGATCAGAGGGGTCACCCTGCCAGGAGCCTCCAGGGGAATCCACTTCTACCTCTACCCCGACCTGGGACGGCTGTCTGACCCACAGGTATACAAATGCACTTGTTTTCAGACATACCTTGAGTTGAACATTCACAGAAACACATAATCGTACACATGCAGATAAATCTCTCATGTCCATACCAGCATTTCAAAGGGATACTTCGGATGTTTTGAAGTAGTGTTGTATGAGGTTCTTATCCATAGTCAGTGTATTACCTACAGTAGGTGGCGGTCTGCACGCCCCCAGTTTGGAGAAACAAACAGGAGTACTGACACAGGAGCAAAGCAATGTACTGCTGTGGACGGGGCCGGCAGAAAAACGTATTTTAGCCACCTAAAAGAGAGGCCCACCTAAAAAAATCAATATCCTCACCTAAAATCCTAGGGTCTCTTACCAGTTGGGTGTGCCTGGAAAACCTCTAAAGGGAGGCGTCCAGAAGGCCTCCTGATCAGATGCCCGAACCATCTCAGCTGGCCCCTTTCGACATGAAGGAGCAGCGGCTGTACTCCCACCAGATGTCTGAGCTCCTCACCCTCTCTAAGGCTGAGCCCAGCCACTCTAAGAAGGAAGCTCATTTCGGCCGCTTGTTTTTGCAATCTCATTCTTTCGGTCACTACCCATGACCCTAGGTGAGGGTCGGAACATAGATTGACCGGGAAACCGAGCGCTTTGCCTTCCGGCTCAGCTCTCTCTCTACAACTATGGTCCGGTACAACACCCGCATAACTACTGACGCCACACCGAACTGTCTGTCCACCTTTCTTTGCTTTGGCGACCACCGCAGCTGCAGCCCTTCTGGCCACCCGTTACCTGTCTGCTGTTTTGTGGACACCCCCAGGCCAACCAAGCCCGAAAGGCCTCCTTCTTCAACTTGACGGCCTCCTTCCCCACTGGTGTCCACCAGCGGGATCTTAGATTGCCGCCATGGCAGGCACCAACGACTTTCGATTTTTTGGGCTGTGCCCGGCCGGACCCCATGTGCCAAGGTCCGGCCACCAGTTGTTTCCTGCGTTTAAATTATTATTATTTTGTCCCTTTTAAATGTATTTTCTCTGTTTTATTATTTTGTTCCGATTCTGTCCTAAGGTATGGATGGATGCTGGAACTCAAATCTTCTTCTCCTATGCCATCTGTCTGGGTTGCCTTACCGCCCTGGGAAGCTACAACAAATACAACAACAACTGCTACAGGTAAGTACTGACATGATAATGCACTAGGCACTATGATCAACCGCACACTCTCTATTCAGTCTTAAATTACAGTAAAAATTTAACCTGATGTTCAACCTAACACTACTATAATTGTTGGCAGTTGACATTTTGTCTTTATATAAAGGGAATAAAATCTCTAGTCCAGACAATGTTGGGTCCCTTCTCAGTCTACTTACAAAGTTCCTAATCGTTTCATGCCCCTCTCTGTGTCCTATCCAGGGATTGCCTGTCCCTCTGTTTCCTGAACAGTGGAACCAGTTTTATTGCAGGTTTTGCCATTTTCTCCATCCTGGGCTTTATGTCCTACGAGCAGAATGTGCCCATCTCAGAAGTGGCTGAATCTGGTTGGTTTTTCTTTTATTGTTCATAAAAACATTGTTGGGTACTGGTACTTTATCCTCAGGGAGACCACTCGAGACATGTTCTTCTTTTTCTACCGATTTACTTAGACTTAGGATATGAGACAGAACAGATGTATGCAAAGCTCCCACTCTAATTGATGAATTTCCTTCAGCTTTTCAATGGCCTCTGTGGTTTTAATGATATTGATGATGACATTCATAGCATTTATTTGAGCGAGAATGACCAATAACGATAATTTTAATGAGAAAATGACACTTAAATTCTGTCTAACTCAGGTCCAGGTTTGGCCTTCATAGCCTATCCTCGTGCCGTGTCCATGATGCCTTTCTCCCCTCTATGGGCCTGCTGCTTCTTCATAATGGTCGCCTTTCTGGGACTGGACAGTCAAGTGAGACCAACATATGCACCACACACACACGGAGATAACAGAGAAAGAAACATTTCAGTTTCAAACATAGTTCTTAAAAAGCACGTTGGATTATTTATCAAGCGAATGTGCACAGATCTGCTTAAAATTTGGTTGCTTTGTATAAATCATACCTGCACTCACATGCACAAACATACATACACTCATCTATACAAATATCTCATGCTTCTTGTTTCTGTCTTGATCAGTTTGTGTGTGTGGAGAGCCTGGTGACAGCCATGGTGGACATGTACCCTTCCACCTTCAGACGCAAAAACCGCAGGGAGCTCTTCATCCTGGCAGTGGCTGTGGTGTCTTTCCTCGTGGGGCTCATCATGCTGACAGAGGTTGGTGTCAGTGATTAATCATAATCTAACAAACTCATTTAAATGTGAAACTGCCTATTTCTACCTACTACAGCTTCCTTATAACAGCCTTCAGTCCATGTAAACAGCAGATCCTCCCTTTCTGTCTAGCTAATTGTTTCTTTAACTGTGTTGTTTGAATATGGTCTTCTTAAAGGAACAGTGTGTAACATTTCGGAGGATATTTTATCAGAAATGGAATATAAAATTCCTAACTATGATTTCATTAGTGTTTAATCACCTGAAACCTGAGAGCCTTTGTGTATTTAAGTTACCTGAAGGCCACGCTGTGAAACTGCGGTAACATGAGGAGGAGTGAGGAGGGGTACTCAGTTGGTTGCAATCTGCAACCACACCACGAGATGCCGCCAAATCCTACACACTGTACCTTTAACAAAATAATTGTTGTGTTACACTTTGCAGAATTGTCCTCAAGTACGAAATGGATGAGTGGCTTTCATATTATGTACAGTCTCAGTTTTTTCTCATTATTTGACAGCTTGGAGGTTTTCTTTTGCTAGTTATACCTATAGGGTTATAAACCCATGTCTGTCTCCACAGGGCGGCATGTACGTCTTCCAGCTCTTTGACTACTACGCAGCCAGTGGGATGTGCCTGCTCTTCGTGGCTATTTTTGAGACAGTTTGCATTGCTTGGATTTATGGTGAGTGTGTTTTAGGAATGTATGGAAGGCGCATTTAAAAGGCTTTATTCTCACTATTCATCCCAGTCCGCCGTCTACATTCAGCCAATCACTAAGAATTAACACATTCGAGCCAAAAAAAGAGTTTGAGTGTTATTTCAGTCAGTTGGTTTATTTAGTGAATAAAGTCAATAATAAGAACATTCATTAAAATCACAATAAAGTAGCCTACTGTATTATAGCAGATCTTATGGTTGCTAAGAAGTCCTTTCTGTCTATCAGCAATATTATTAATGTGTTTCTTTTTACATTTCTGCTGCTCAAACAGAGATGATTGTTTGATATTGATGTAAGTCTCCTCTGCGTTTCCTTCATCTCTCCGTGATTACAGGTGCCGACCGTTTCTATGACAACATAGAGGATATGATTGGTTATCGCCCCAGCCCCTACATGAAATACTGCTGGCTTTACCTCACCCCTGCAACATGCTTTGTGGGTCTCACATTCATTTTCAATATGCATGTTGTCACACTACTCTTCTGAAACAAGAGCAGCCTCTGCTGGCCAACAGTGAAAATACAATTTCAATTTGCAAACTATCACAAATGGTCAAATAAAGCCTTCTTTATCTACATCTTTAAAAAAATAAGATAGGGATTGAATTTAAGGTTAAGGATTATTATCAGCTATTTACATAAAGTTTTTACCAGTATTTCAAATATCAGGTTTGTCACATAGTCAACATTCATCCTCAGATGTCTCTATGTCTCCACAGGGAACCTTTGCTTTCGCCTTGATCAAGTACTCACCTCTGAAGTACAACAATGAATACGTATACCCATGGTGGGGTGATGGGATAGGCTGGATCCTGGCCCTGTCCTCCATGCTGTGTATCCCTCTCTGGGTAGCGGTGAAACTGTACCACACCCCTGGAACGCTGAGAGAGGTAAGTTTCACCTAAAAATTCTCCATTTTAGGTGCAAATGAAGAATGAACCGAGAAAAGAAAGCAGTCCACAGGATTACAGATACTTAAAAAATAAATTCTGTTAAAGATGCTCTCATCAATATTTTCGTATTGGCTTTGGATCACATGATTATGCATATGTGTTTAGAGCAAGTTGCACTGCCCCAAAGGTTTAAAAAATTCAATCAATCAATTAAGTATGAAACTTACAAGTTGTAACAGTTAAATATTGTTTTTTATATATATTTAAAAAATAATAATATGGCAGTTATGTTATATTATTTTTAAAAATAATAAAAGGGGCATTATTGTCACTAGACCAGTGGTTAAGGTGTTTACCAAATAACCACGATTTTCCTGTTTTTTTCTCTTTTTCTGCTGCCATGTATTGCACTACTGATCTTGAATAATCTCTTAGATAATGTTACTGATTACAGTCTTGATTAGATGATTGATGTCAGTTCCTATGTATTTAATATTTGGTTTGAAAATGAATAGTCATCAATTTCTCAAACACTACTGTACATCACTGACATATAGCAAGTTTTCCTCCATTTTATACATTTTTCGTTCACAGCGCCTGGTTCTCTTGACCACTCCTTCCATCGAGTTACCAAAGACAAAGCAGGAACAGGAGAGGCTGATGGCCAACTTCGCAGCAGACGGAGACAGCCTCCATCAGAAATCACCTCCCACTAAGGACGGCTACTTCCCTGTTGATGAAAAGGAGTCGCATTGCTAGAGACTTGACGGTTGGAATCAGAGGCTTGTCGGGGTCAAAGGTCACTCCTCAGCTTTGACACTTCTGTCTGGTCTATCCCAACTCTCTCCGCAATACCTCACCAGCGCAGACTTTAAGAGTCACCGTGACCTGTAACTGCTGATCTGCTGCTTTCTGAGCTTTCTCTTTTTTACACTGCCTTCAGCATCAGCATTCAAGAGTTACAGTTGGTTACCATCTCATTTGCCAGTGGCAGAGTCACATGTATACACTTGAAAAAAATGTGGCCATTGTTGTTGTAACACAGTGGCTAAGGATTTACATTTGATCGTGTCTGCTTTCTGAGGAAGCATTTTTTTCTGTTATGGACATCTCTAATGTTCAGTTAGTTTGACATGACATTCCAGTTATGTAATTGACTCTACCAGCTACCTGCTGCAGACGGAGCGCAAGAGGTTTCACATGAATAAAAGTGTTTAAAGGCACTTCTGTATACTGTTATACAGAGTACAAGAGTATTCCATACATCGATCCAATGATGCAGCTCTGTTTTTACTCTATAGTAGAGAGTTATGATCTCAGGATGTAAAATTTTCTAATAAAAAAAATCCTCCAAAAGCATGCTAATAACCAGTGCTTGAGGATGCAAGAATTGGATTTTAAATGTATATTTAGCTGAACTGACCAGAACTCAACTAATTTAAGCTTTGCTGTTGTTGTTTCAGATTAATGTTATAATGTTCATTTCTGTAATATGTTTTTATTTCTTTTACTGAACATTGCAGAGTTGCATGAATACTTTATGTTACATTATTTTTTCAATCTTCTGATTATTGACATCATTTTTAATTTAGTGGGTTTTGCCTTATCTCTAATGCATTGAATTGTGTGGAATCAAAATGTAAAGTGCCTGTTGTGTCATTTAGATAATAATATAACAGGGCAGGCTGGTTGAAGGGTTTCATTCCAAAATGAACATCTCCCTTCTCGTCTATTTTTCTGCTGTATAACGATGAACTTCATCTTTGGTTTCTTTAGATGTTGGAATGGGTACATGATCATTGATTGTTAATAGGGAATACTTTTACATATATATATTTTTTTATATATATTTAACCTTTGTTTAACCATGTAGTACTCATTGAGATTAAGAATCTCTTTTGCAAGAGAGACCTGACCAAGACAGCAGCATTTAAACATACATTAAAGTTTCAGACGCCACAACATAAAACTTTTATATGAATGAAAAATACTTTCATTTGAAACCTACATTCCTGTATGCATGTTTATATTTTGTGGGACATTAAACAGTTAATTATTTAATATCCATGAATAATATTAAATTAATTTATGTGTCAATTTTGATGGTCTTCAAAAATGTGATACATCATTTTGCATTTAAAGCAACACATTACCAAGTTGCAACATGTACAACAAAGTAAAATACAACATATTTTTGGGCAGTTGCAGTGTAACTGATTGACACTTAAAGGAACAGTGTGTAGCATTTCGGGGAATATGTTAGCAAAAATGGAATATAATATTCATAACTATGTTTTCATTAGTGTATAATCATCTGGAACTAAGAATCATTGTGTTTTCATTAGCTTAGAATGAGTCCTTCATATCTACATAGGGAGCGGGTCCTCCTCACGTAGTCCACCATGTTGCACCGCCATATTTCTACAGTAGCCTAGAACAGACAAACCAAACACTGGCTCTTTCACGTTTTTATGTTACCCGAAGGCCACCGTAGTTCTCCGACACGCTTGTGAAACTGCGGTAACGTGAGCCGCAGAGTGTAAAACTGTGGGAGTGGCAGCTGCCGTCTGACTTCTGTTGCTCCTAAAGTAGTGTTATTATGGTAAGTATGGCCTCAGAGCGAGGCGAACGGCGTTACCACCCACATTCGGTGGATCAAAGTATTGGAAAAGGAAGAGTGAGTGGAGGGGTACTCAGTTGGTTGCAATCTGCAACTACGCTATAGATACCAAATCCTAAACACTGTACCTTTAATAGTCTACTGTTTTCTTAGACTCTTAATACCCTCAGAAAATATTTTTTTAAAGATATGGCAAGTGTTAAGCATTGCTAAGTTAGCGTAATGTATGTTCCATAATTATATTTTAACATATGTCAGTCATCATGGTAAAAAAATATGTGTAACACATTGTAATATATACAATACAATGTAGTATACACATATATGTCTAGACTCGATGTATAAACAGTTGTCCGTTGCTACAGTTCATCCATCCAATAACATACTATATATAATTTATTGTATTGTTTTTGTAATGCGTTGTCATTGGAAATTTTGATCTAAACTTATAAGAGTTATGACATACCCATTATTCATCTATCTTTGTGTTAACATCTAACTCACAAAATGCCAACTTTAACAGATTTGTCATGCAGTTTCACAGAAGTCAACGTGATTGTGTGAATCCTATAGATATATAAATCCTTGAAGGTCCATCACACTAGTTATAAATAAACTTAAAGACATCTGTCACTTCAATTTCAGTTTCTATTTCATATCATTTCCCGTCTGTGGAATGGATAAAATGCTTTATTATCTAGACGATAGGCTGTATACTTTTATGGATAATGTATTTCCCTGTCCTTCACACCTTCCGATCAGCAGGCTGTTTTGGGAGTCATTTCACATCAGCAGGATTCTGAAATAAAGTAAGACAAGTGTTCACCTAGACACAAAAAATCTGAAAGGCTTGCACAAGAGGTTATTTATAGTCAGTGACGCTGGGGAAATGGTATGACTTATACAAATCAGCTTTCTGCTGCCATTTCTTCACATCTCAAAGTACTGAATATCTCCAGAAATATTGTGAATTGCTTGGGGGCATTCCCTTTTAATGTTCTGACAGTGCTAAAATTTATGTCTCAGTTTGACATTTAGTGAAGTATTATTACCAGAATTAAGAGGTTCTGGTTGGAGGGCAACTCTGTGCTACTGAGCATCAATGATTTGATGAAATACCAGGCAAAACTGTTGCAAAACAGTTTTATAATATAAAATACCCCAATCAAAAAAGTAAAGTTCATGAATATGTGCATAATTTAATTTAAAGGTAATGCTGGGATTCAAAACCCTCAACTACAACAACTGTGCACATTCTAATCAGAAATGTTGCACGTTACTTAATTTAAGGACGTCAACTAATCTGAAACTCCACTTGAAAAGCTTTGCCACTCTCTTGTTGCTACTCTCAGTGCTTTTGTTTTCCCTTTCATCACGATACAAAAGGATTTAAGGAGGTGTGGAAGTCTGTGCTGAAACTTCCTGAGGACAAGAGCTGTGTCTTCGGCAACACAACACAAAACTCCAGCAGCCTAAAAAACAAAAAGCAATGGGCCGAGGGCTTCTTGTGGGATGAGCAGCTCCTACAAGTTGAATACTGTTACTGTATTGTCTCTCTGCTGTTTTTAGATTACAAAAAGAAAGAATGATTAGCACAGTTTTTTTTTTCTTAAAACTATGTAGTGACAAAGCACAGAAATCTGAGCAAGGACAAAAAGAAAATCAGGAACCTGAACCTATTATATTGTTGAATTACTATGCTGATGCATAAACATGTGATCAGCTTTTTCAATGTTGTATGTAGCTGGTTGAGTTGTAGGCCTACAGTAGCTCATTTTCATTACTTTGTATAGCCTACTGTACTGTTGGGCCGTTTAACCTTAACAATTCATGCTATTTTATGAATGAGTTTTGGATGCAAAATCATAATCTGCGGCAAAAACTACTAACTACAGCTGTCAGATAAATGTATTGGAGGAAAACTGAAATTTAAGAGTAAAAGTATAAAGAAGCAGAAAATTGAAATACTCAAGTAGTATGTGCACATACAGTACATCAAAATTATGCAAATCCATCACTGTATATTTTTATACAATAAAATATTTTTTAAAAATCAAAATCAGAAATACTTTATTGATCCCCGGGGTGAAATTGTGGCATTACAGTTGCTCTTATAAACATAAAGAAATGTAAGAAAATATAAATAAAGGAGTATGTAACATGTAAATTATGTACATAATGCTGTGTACAAAATGCTACAATATAAACATAATATATGTAAAGAAATATAAGTAAGTACTAAAATTAAAAACAAGAAAATGAGAATATAAGAAATATGAAATATGCACACATATTTGGATTAAGACATGCAATATATAACAAATGGTGCAAATAAATAATACAAAATGCTTATGAATAAATACAAAATGCTGAAAGTTGGATCTATTAAATGTGTTAAAAATAGATAGATAGATAGATAGATAGATAGATAGATAGATAGATAGATAGATAGATAGATAGGTAGATAAATACTGTTGATAGATATTGATTGATCAAATACAATATAATACAATACAAAAAACACTGTATTTACAAATCTCTATATACATACCAACTACTACTTTAAACTAGATAAAAGAAATAAAAAATACAATAAAAATAGAATTAAAGATATGTCTGCTGTGCAAATTGAAAGTAAAATATGTGTTGTGCAAATTTAAGTAGAATGTGCTCTATTATGTATTATTATAAATAAGAAATGAATAAGAATATTTCTTGAATGTACAGTATTAATGACAGTGCTGCCCAGTTCAGACAGTTAAAAACCAGCTGTCTGAAACTGCTGCTGTAATTTCTCTGCCGGCCTTTAGGTGGTGCATGTCCACATGTAATAGTGCAGAAGTGCCCAGACGTGGCTTGTCGTTGTCTGTCCGTATCAAGCTCTTCCACCAGGGGTGACAATAACAAAGATGACTTTCTGGTGAATAACGTTCTCATTCTTGGAAAATGTTATTTGCACAAATCCAAGTATATGAAAGTGAAACCTAGGTTTAATGTGTTTCATTCTGAGTTTCTTTGTTACATAAAAGCCCTTAAAGTCATGAAAAACAAAAATGCATTGAAACTTCTTAGCATAATTGAAGAATATGAATTACAGGTACGGGCCCTAGCACTTAATTTAATTTATTATTATTTTCATGTATAATTTTACATATTTTTCTCTGTTTTTTATTCTATACGCACCTTGTCCTTTTGTTCTAATGCAATGACCTATGAGCCATGTTGTTTGTTAAATTTGAATTTGTTCAATAAAATTTATATTATATTATATATGTATATTATGTCACTTCACTGCTGTACTTATGTTATCTTATGTTTATTTTATTTTATTTCACTTTATTCTATTTGATTGTATCTTTTTTAAGGTGTATTGGTGTTGGGACTTGTTGTCTAAGCTACTGGATGCCTAAATTTCCTTCGGGATCAATAAAGTATCTATCTATCTATCTATCTATCTATCTATCTATCTATCTATCTATCTATCTAAAAAAAAAAAATCTCTTCCAGCAGGGGTCGCTGTAGTCATCAGTCTGCATCGGACACTGTTTACGGAAGTCCAAGTGACGTGTCACTGTCCACCGAAGCATTGTGGGAAAGAAAGTGGAGCTGACGGCCGCTGATGGCAGACTGCTCAATTTGACCAATATATTCGACTACCGAGCAGCTTTAGGAAACAGAAAATAGAGGGGAGCGATGCTACTTCACGAAGCTAATGTCCACGGGCTGTGAAGAAGAAGAGGAACATATGCCGGTGTCATCGCGTCTCTCCTGCGCAGGGGCGCTCACAGCACAGAAGTGGGAGACTGTGTCAGTGGACGTTTTTATCTCATTCTCCGAGGCAGCCGAATAAAGTAGCCACGGATTATCTCCCCGCTGTGGATGGGTTGGGGGGCGACCGCGCTCCCGCATTCCGCTTATATCGTGTGAAGTTTCGTGAGATTTCTGTCGAAGACGCCGTCGAAGATGTCGACCAGCAGTCCCGAAGCGGTGAAGAAACTGCTGGAGAACATGCAGACGGACCTGCGGTCTCTCTCCATGGAGTGCAAGAAGAAATTCCCACCAGTCAAAGAGGTTAGCCGGGTGCTAGTTAGCCTCACTGGGCCGTCGCCTTGCTGTTCAACAGCTTGTCTCATATCTGATTTTATAGTCCTTATAATATAGACTTGACATGTTTGTTAGTTTGAGCTCGTTTTCCCCACGAAACACTGGGCCTCTACGTGACTCTGTGGTGGGAAGTGGACACTGAGTTTGTCCTCACACTATACGGGTTAATTAAAAAGTTGTGTCAGCTTGCTGGGCCTTCCTGACAAACCAGGCGTTCAATTAAAGGGATATACAGGTGTGTCACACTGTTTGGTTAATGTGAAGCATTCATATGGTGAATATTGTTGAATGTCTGCCCTTTGGAGGTTATAGTGTAGTTTATTACCCACTTATTGCAAGAGAGTGGTGCTGTATAGTCGAGTCACATTATTGTTCAGCCATTGAAACATAAATAATATGTCCCCCATATATTGTGTTTTGTTAAAATGCCAATTCATCCGAATTACACACACTCACATAAAAAAAATGCATCATGTGCATCATAAGGTCTTTGCATTATCCTCAATAATCATGTCATTGTCTCTGGACATGTTGCTCTCATTTTCCACTGCTTTGAGCACCTTAAACAAATTTCCATTCAACCCTGTTGTATTGGAGCGGCTGCAGAAATCAGAAATGGATATTGCAGAACCTCCACAACTGAAATGAAAACAATCAGCTTGCCTAGATAAATACCACAAGTGAGGAACTATTTTTGTTATTTGTGTGAACCAGCAGCTTTTATTTTGATACCAGGGCAGTAGCGCATTAATGAGTGGACAATCCTGAGGTGAGCTATTGTCAGCAAACTGTTTTGTTTTTGAAATGTGTCACAGGAGACCTCTGTTTGGCCTGAATAGATCTGTGTAGGATCTCACATTGCAAGTCGGTTTCACAACAAGCTCGCCAGTATTGACACAGCCGAGAGCAATTTCATACAAGTGTTTTATTTTTATTTTTTTATGTTCCTTGGAATGAGTAACTCTTTGTGGTTGCTGACTGGCTTCGTTGTTTGGCAGTGCTCATGACATCATGGCGTAGTTTAAGAACAGAATAGTACAAGGAGGTGCAATGACAGGGCCTTTTACAGTGTATGTGTATTGTTAGATTCACATGAAGTCAGTCCAGCTTTTATGACTCCTATTTTGCCCCAAACAACACAACCCTCTTTATTATGCAAACTGCGTTCAGCAGTCCACAGGGCTGGCTGGGTCAGAGTTCATTTACATCTGGAATGCATTGTATTTTCATTTAAGTTAAAAAGTGGCAGTAGTTAGTATATTTTGGCCTCATTGGGCAAAAATCCCATAATAGCCTTTCAGCATATTGTAATTCAAGTGTTCTGAGAGAAAACTAGACTTCTGCATCTCCTCATGGCTGTTTTCAGGTTTTAAAATATCTAGCAGTGACAGGAGACTTTGACCAATCACAGGTCATTTCAGAGAGAGTGAGCGTTCCTATTGGCTGTGCTCCGGCTGGTGGGCGGTGCTTGGTATTTCCTCAACAGATCTCAACATGGCTGCAGAGTCACAAACTTTCTCGTTTCACAGCTAAACTGTGCACAACAAGATGTTTCTGAAAAAATTTGAGGCGAGACATATTACAGTAACAGAATATGGATTCATATATTTGATCAGCGCTGCCTAGTTTGACCGTTTGATTGGAGTTTGCGAGTGATTGACAGCTGCTCAGAGACGGCAAGGTTCCAGCTCGGCTCTGATTGGTTGTTTATCTCCAGTCTGTGAAATCGTGCAGATGCCATTAGGAGCACCGGAGGACACAGAGGCACATGATGTTTTTCAGATTACCTGTCTCATGTACTACTGTCAGGGTAAACTGACCATTTTATAAAAATATATTTTTTTTTAATCATACTTACTCCAATTCTACCCACTGCAGCTTTAATGGCTAAAAGATAAACACCGAATCATGAGGCTGGTGACACACAATATTAGATAAACACAACCTCCATTAGTCACTCTCTGTTATGGTTTGACCACGCTGTATTTCCTAACTGTGTGGACATATTCTATCATTTGCTTGTCACCGAAATGCACACAGAGAGCACCTAGTGTTTGCCAATGTTATGTGACTCCATTTCAGTCAGATCCTCTTTACCTTAATGCCCTGTAATTCCCCAGGTATAGCAAGCTCACTGTTTGCTTGCATATGTAACAGTGGTCACACTGGTCATTAGATGAAATGCTGCTCTGTACTGTATGTGGGGCTTTTGAGGCCATGGAAATATTCAGCCAGCCAGCTCAGCTCAGCGGGGCAATACATATCCGGCTACGCTGGCTTAGTTTGTTTTCCTAGAGGTATCACCTTGGTTAAAGACAACATTACAAAGAGACAATAAGAGAGGTAAGAGAGCGAGTGCTTCCAGTTCCTATGTGTTTCTGTCACTGCACACAGCCTACACCCGGTCTCACATCTCAGGCTGTTTGCTGGCCCTTGCCTCGGGGGCCTCGCGAAGCATCTCCTTCAATATTGATTTATCACCACCCATGTTTCCCGGGTCCTTATCAACACCTTTCCCTTAGGGATCACAGCAGAGCAGGGAGACGCTTTGATGTTCCCCCACAACCTGAGCTCACTCACGCTCCGCTTGGTAGTGCTGTGATTGAAACAACCTTTTCCAATTTGAGCCGTCATGGTTGTATTTGCTGGGATGTTATTGTGCTTACAAACAAGCTGAGTACTGGTGGCCGTTGTTGTGAATTCAGATTGTTTGTGCGCCTGTTATAGCACGCAAATATAATCCTCACACTATCCATTCTTGAAGATGTTCGGTTTATTTAACCGAGCTCCACATTTTCAGCACTTACCACTTTTAGATGAATAGCCAATTTAAATGAATTACTGTCGCGTTTGCTCGTAAATTTTCAAAACTTAATACCAAAGCATTGTATGCCTGTCCTCATTTCCCAGCCCATCTACATTCCAGTTCCTCCCCCGTTTCCCAATCCATCTCCCACAGAGACATTGCGCCACAGCCAGTGGTTTCTCTGTGGGTTAAGAGGAGCCAAGAAGAGTCCTATTGATTTTTCTGCATCATAGCATCACTCTCAGAAACTCTCTTCCATTGAGTAGCAGTCAGTGAAACCACCAAGGCTTTGCTGTTTGTTGTGTTCTGATTGCTTTTGCCTATAGGTGAAAAAAAATAAAAACACATCAAGCAGCCAGCCCTCCGCTCTCTCTGTGGATGAGTCAGGTGCTGCTGTCAACTGCACAATGAAATGTGACTGCTTGTCTTGGGAAAAACCTGCAGAATTAATGAAAGCATTATCGGCAACCTTTATATGGATCGCTAAGCACAACTCATTTACTAGACAGGTAATGTACTGGCTGTACAGAGACAAAGTAACAAGCAACATGGAGAGAGGATTTGGTGAACCGACACTATTGCACTGAAACCGTGACTGAATAAGCCCCTTTTTCATAATATGCCAAGTCAGTTCCAAAAAAACTGCTGAGTTTATAGACTCACAGCATGACTTCAGAGGAAGTCAATCTGGGATGAGCCTCACTAATGTTGCTTTTCAAAGGAATGAGCTGACACTCAGACGTGGGTCAGTTCCGCTTTGAGGACCTCCACACAAAAAAAGGCCCCGGAGAAGAACTGAAAGTACCGATACGGTCCGGTTCTGACATCATAAAAACCATGAACAGGGTTTAGCTTTTCAGAAAGACTGGTGAAAGAAATCATCATCATCGTCATAAAATAACCCATAAACTGGACTGGGGTGGAATTTCTGCTTTCTGTTACAATGAGATCATCAGTCCAGTGGTATTTCCTTCCACATGGTGGTGACTTCATAATGTTGACAGTTTTCAGAGAGATGTAAGGTCTACAACAGAAAGCTTAAACAGCACTTTCTATGAGGAAGTAGGTGAAAAAAAAATGTATTTTACATGCAAAAAGAGAGTTATGACTGTTTCCAGTCAACCTTGGACTCCATCAAGAAGTAGGCCAGCATCCAAAAGATTTACATTATGGAGTTTGACACAGTTTTGTGCACGAAAATGTCTTTTTTCACATGCACTGTCATTGGTTTCCAGATGGAGCATATGGGTCCACTCGAGGCTGAACAAAGGAAACCCACACAATCTGCTTCTAATTAGAGGCATTTATTGGTTTACTGGTTCTATTTGACTGACTCACTGATGCTACAATAGCGGGAGAAAACATCTTTTTGAGGAGCTGTGCTGTGGACAAAATTGTTCACTGTTAATTTTCAGTCAATCGACTAATCGCTGCAGCCCTAGACTCATCAGACCACAGCTGTAACTTCTAGGTCTAAATTTAAACGACCAATGCAAAGGCAGAGAAAATATTGCCGGGCTTTTATTATGAAGCTGGAAATATCATCTCAGCTGTTTATTTCTTTAAGAAACCTCACCACGCTACACCAGACTTTGCAGTTCTGGCACTTGTCTCTTCAGTTATCCTTCATAGCTACAGTATATTATGGCCTCAGCCTCTGGGAATACCAAAAGTAGCCACAGCATGGTTGTAATTATTTAGGACTAAAAAAGGCTCAAAGACCTCTGGCTCTGTTTGAGGAACAAAGGACAAGAGGGAGACTGGCATTTTTTTGAAGATTAACTTTTTAAGGAGCTGTATGGTAATACGCCAGCTCAGTTTGCATTTGCAGCCCAGCCCACTAACTAGCGGTTGCTTGGTAACCGACTGTTCGGCGGGTTATGAGTTGTTGACTTCCACAGTGGCTCGACCTTGCGGCTGTTCAAATGACATGTTAAAGTGATACAATCATGTTACTGTATTACAGCCACTCTGACGTAAAGGGCAGTTGCATTATTTCTACCTGTCAATGGTGTAATCTACTTGCTTATCATTACATTGTGCTTGAATAACGTACCCACAGAAAATGTGTTGGTAGAATGTTTTGCTGCTTTTTCACTAATCTAATAAGACATTTTCCACCATATTAACCCTTGAAGACTTGAAGTGATCACTTAGATAATAGGACTGGGACGATACACCTATCTCCCGATTCGATACTATCACAATACCTGGGTGCCCATTCGATATGTATTGCAACTTTTAAGTGGAAGTGCGATTCTACAAGTATTCAATATCACGATTTATTGTGATTTTTGTTAACTTTCTTAACACTAGACCATGGGAAAAAGTTGAATCATACACTTCTAGGGACTTCTACTTTGGAAAATATCTAAATTAATACATTCAAATGTTTGTCAAATGAGATGTCAAATATCAGTCAAATATATCAGTCATTGTCAGGCATTATTTATAACATTTTTTCCAGCAACCCAAAAATCAAAGAATAAAAAATGTCAGTATACTGTATGGGTACTCTACAGTCGTAGCGTCGGCTGATTTGACCACTTAGATGAGAGTGACGGCTGGCTTTACCGCACGTTACTGCAATGCCATAACGTTTCCTGTCCATGACAGAGTTAGCATGCAGCTTTAGCCGTGATGTCTAACTCTGCTTTTCCTGGCAATGTGTGAAACCTAAAGTGTTTCCATACTTTACTGTGTGTGTAGTGTTTACCACTTTGGATTTAATATGTGAGTGTTCACGTCGTATCCACGCAGACCCTTCGCTATTCTCTACTTCCTCGTTGTGGCCAGCTGCGGTTTGTTTTGGTTGACGGATACAGAACGGATATGTCACGTTACTCAGACTACAACAATAAAAGCACTAACTTCTTTCTACCTCCGTATAGACTCAAATGAAGCAAATATATTGATTCTGGCATTTCAAAATCGATTTCAAAATCGTAAAAAAAAAAAAAAACATAGGGGAATCAATTTTTAGAGATAATATATTAGATAAAATGTCTTATTGTCTAACTTTGGGCTCATACTGTATTCCTGTGGCTGCGGATATTATGGGATGATGAGGCTCCAGTCATTAGTAACACATGCATGCTCTGATCGTGCAGCGGCTGTATGAAAAATGCATCAAGGTAATGGTAGGCCCTTTGGCTGTTTGTTCAGCTGAAGGTGTGGCTGCCACCACTGACATCAGTGGTATGCCAGATGTTGCAATTAAAAGCTGCACTATGGAAGCTTTTTCTACGGAATAAAATAATAAATTGATTAAATGCTTCATTTTTGCAAGGAAGTCATAACAGTGATAACATGTGTGAAATAAAAAAAAAAACAATAGCTAAATGAATGGCAGGACGGACTTTCTTTGTTCACCATGTACGCCTTTCTTGCCATGTGCGGGCTTTGAAGATGTTCTTTACCTCAGCATCAAGTTCCTAAACAAAAAATGCTGATTGAAATGATTGATAAAGGAGATAAATAATGTAGTTATGGTCTATCAATCTGCAGAGTTACGGTACAGTTGTTGTCTCAAGGTACAAATTTGCACATTGGTATCTATACATCAGATAATTAGCTGTATGAAAAAGTTGTGTTTTCTTTATGGTAACGACAAAAACAAGTCAGAGAATAGGAGTAAAATTGAGAATAGGTAGAAAGGGTGAGAGGGAGTAGTGATGGGGAAGGAGGAGCCGAGGTTGGAGGGAAGATCTTAACAGGCTTGCGGTAGCTTGCGGTTGTTGTCGAAAGATAAGAACAGCTACTGTTTTGACTGGTAAATGCTCAGTAAGTCTTTTTCTGTCACACAGACTGACTCACACTTAGTCTGTCTCCATGTCATCCCCTCCTCCTGCCCTTTCTGTCTCTTGACATTCCTCTTTCCCCCTCACCATGTCACCCCTGCCAGACACCTCACTGGGGAAATCACTTTCTACTAGCACATCCCTCTCAAGTTGAAGCCCGTGTTCAACAGATATACCAGCCCTCCTCCTGTCTCTCTGCAGCCAGGCCTTCCTGTTTCTCCCCCCGTGGCCATCATAGTGATGCTGCACCGTCAGCACCTTTTGATACATGTTACATCGAATGCTAACCTAAATGTCTCCTCTCTCTTTTTAACCCCTTAGGCCGCAGAGTCTGGCATCGTGAAGATTAAGACCATTGCAGCCAGGAATACAGACATACTGGCAGGTGAGTGAGAAAGTGAGAAGGGCGGTGGTTAACCACAACTGAGAGATCTACTTGCCACTTAGTCAGAGTGTGTGCAATTCACTCTGATTTGAAACTGATACATTCTCACGAATTCTCCCACAAAATATTGTATCTTGTTGAGTTATTTAATCTGAATTTGATCTAGTTAATGCCATTATTCCTGATAGTATTCCCTTGCTTTGTCTGTTTTTTTTGTTGGTTTTGGATTACAGTTGCTGTTTTAAACATTAACTCTGGTATATCTACTAGGGCTGCCAATCGAATAAAATATTTAATCGCGATGAACCGCATGATTGTCCATAGTTAATCACGATTAATCGCACAGTTTTCATCTGTTCAAAATGTACCTTAAAGGGAGATTTGTCAAGTATTTAATACTCTTATCAACATGGGAGTGGGCAAATATGCGTGCTTTATAAATGGATGTATATATTTATTATTGGAAATCAATTAACAACACAAAACAATGACAAATATTGTCCAGAAACCCTCACAGGTACTGCATTTAGCATAAAAAATATGCTCAAATCATAACATGGCAAACTCAAGGCCAACAGGCAACAACAGCTGTCAGTGTGCTCACTTGACTATGACTTGCCCCAAACTGGATGTGATTATCATAAAGTGGGCATGTCTGCAAAGGGGAGACTTGTGGGTACCCATAGAACCAATTTCATCCACATATCTTGAGGTCAGAGGTCAAGGGACCCCTTTGAAAATGGCCATGACAGCTTTTCCTCGCCAAAATTTAGAATAAGTTTGGAGCGTTATTTAACCTCCTTCGCGATAAGCAGTGGCAAGTCATGTGCAGTGTACTGTGAGAACATGACCTTTGACTCCTCCAAAAATATCTTATATTTGTTTCCCACTCAGTGCACTATAAGATGAAGGAGACCTGCATATTAATATATATAATTCGTGCTCACCCCTACGATTGATTCCATTTAGCTGACTAGACATCTACATGCTCTGAATTCACTACAAAGCACTTTCAACTGTGGCTGCTGGTCTCTTGAATACTTGAATAGGAAATTGTTTTGATCAACGAAGTCCAGCTTTTAGCAACATTTGCAGAGTTGACACATAGTCGACATTTTCCGAGTTCCACTGTTGTCGACTGTCCGACCCCGACGGCCCCCCTTTGCAAACTGTAAACTGCGCAGCAACTCACTGCAGAAGAGCTCATTTATTTTTGTTTCCAGAATGGATTTGTTAGTTGTCACAGCAGCGTAATTAGGTGTTACAAAAAGACTGAATGGTGAAACCTGTTGTGCAGGTGTAAATCATGGAAGACACTAAATATAATGAAGGTGAAAATGATACAGCTAGACGGGTGCAAAGCACTGGTTCACTGTGATTAGAGCTTTGTATTTCATTTTTTACATGTCGGTGTACATAACAATTTAAAATTCCATAATAAAAACAATTATATCCTCAAACTTTTGTTAGTTAAAACAAATTGGATTAACATTTTTTTTGACTGTATTTAAAGTTAGTGTCTCTTTCTGTGAGTTTATTCTGTAGTTTTGACCATTGAATCTATGTCTCGGTGAGATATTTGTTCTCCATCCCTTCCTCTGCAGCAACAGTATTTGATACGGATATTGATTTTAATACATCAAGGGCTTCATATTATATTAACCAGCTTTAATGTGGATTCATAAAACAGCATGATGTGATTTATGCGGCAATGTTCTGTATTTGATATTAATGACGGCATCTTTGTATTTCTCATTTCCCCCCCTAAATGTGAGGCCTCTGCACAGATATCGAACATAATTTACCGTGACATTTAGCTTTATCTCTGTCCTTTCCCTGCAGCTCTGAAGGAGAACAGCTCAGAGGTCGTGCAGCCTTTCCTGATGGGCTGCGGCACCAAAGAGCCAAAGATCACCCAGCTGTGTCTGGCTGCTATCCAGAGACTCATGTCCCACGAGGTGGTATCTGAGGTGAGCACCTGGAGCTAGCCTCATATTTGAAATGCGGGCATATACAATACAGTACACTAAGGTTTATGTTCAGAGTTGAGATATGGGCTAACATAAAATAGAGATTACAATATTCTAAGTCTCAAATCAAAGGGCAATATGATAAAATGCATTATAAATAATTAATACAATTCGGTAGTGTAGTTGGTAATATAAAACACCTTTTTGTCCTGTATAGATCCATTTTATTCTTAATGAATATTAGGCCAGTATAATATTAGAGAAATAAAAAAAAACTGAAATGTGTCGGTGTAGCTGGAGTCAGAATACGATTATCTTGTCTCTGGCCTAGTTTTTGTCCTGGCTGAACAATAGAGCGCTGCAGGGATGACGTATTTTTGTAGCCCAACCAAGAAGTTAGCATACGTTTTGTTCCGTAAGATAATCTTTACGAATGAACACCTATTTTAGGATTTTTGAAGCATAAATGCAATCGCCAGAAGTAAAAAGCTTTACGCTTGGCTATAAACGAACTACACCACGGTCGCATGACTTCACGTCTCCACCACTACGCTAAAGGCGGACGTGTCGGCGTGATGACGTTCAGTAGTCTCATTTAGCCACTTGTAAACACTTCAAAATTCACGAGTGGGATATTTATTGATGTATTTTATGTCGTAGAACATAACGTTAAAATCTCTTAAGCTTAAATTACCACAGACCGTATTTGAGGCATCTAACCAAAAACACATTCAAAAACAACCCTTTGACTTCGAGACGAGGAAACTAGAAGTGCTTAACTTGCTAACTCATTTCGGGGTCATTCCTGCACCACTCTATGTGGGCTCATGACTTCTTTGTGTCAGCTCTGAAACAGAGGATAAGCACCTACTATAACATCAAACAGTTAAAACACCTAGCTGATAGTAAACTGCACCAGACTTTCCACAAAATCTCTCAGGCTTCATTTCCTCCATCTTCCCCTTTTTGTAAGGCGGTTTTAAGAAGTGAAATCAATAAGAGCCCACTGCTCTCATCTGGATTCATTACCTCGTGTTACTCTACTTCACAGAGTGACACAAGGTGATTATCATCCCCAAGAGTGCCAAGTCAATACACACTGCCTGGTGGAGAATATTTTCCCCGTGTAGTCATTAAGGAAACAAATATTTAAAGAACAAGAGCGTAGAGAACATGTGTCCACAGATATCCTGTGTGCTTAGAGGGGTCTCGGTGAGGTCATGTAATCCATAAGGACGCAATTAATACAGCAGGTCTACTGTTGATTCTCACATGCTGATTCACCATCTGCCGAATAAATACATACTGATAGAAAGACCTCAATGTTCCTTAAGATTTTGCACATTCACACGCTTGCAAATTTATGTTCACCTATCACCTTAGGCACATCCTTTCTAATATCCTAAGGGTAATTCATTCAGATCAATACAGGAATCAATGCCACTCATCAATACCCAATCAGACAACGTAAATATTAGAACAGTTAATCTAAATGTATTCCTGTCACTGGTGGCTACATCTGAAAGGTGCCAACCCCCCCCCTTCCTGTTCCTCTATTTATTCTGTCCTACAGCTGTTGTCCATCTTTTATGTAGCGGAACCTCTTGCGTTTTATTTCGGCGCCCATGTTAACAGGTTAGAGCGGCCACACAGCCGCGTGAGCTCAGTCACGGCTCGCTGCGTGTCAGCTGCATCTCTTCTAGAGAATCGAAGCCTCCCCTATTTGTTTTGTGTGCCGAGTGGTTCACAGCAAAAATAAACAGTGAAAATGATCTTTTAACAGTATATTATTGACATCATACCAGCAACATTACTGCATTTTCAATCTTCACAATATGTCACAGGCATGAAAAAAGTAAATATTTATTTTTAACTCAACATTTCCTGTTTCCGTTTCAAAATACAAGCCATTTAGCATTTTTCTGTAGACAGAATCCCTTCATTTGTTAACGCAAGGCTTTTATTCTGAAATATTTGCAGGACACTGTTGTGGAAAATGCAGTGACTTGCTCCATAAGTTAGAGTACCGGCCTTTTAATTGTGGATTATTACTATCATTTACAAGTGGGCACACGCTTCTTAACCTTTTTGTGTCTAAGATAAATATAAACGACATTTATAATGAAATTAAATGGCCATTATGAAACTCTATATAGAAAGAAAGGGCTGGCAGTAGCGACGCAGTAGCAACAACGCTGTCGGTGTGGACACCACACGCGTGCGGGTCACAGCAGTTCAGCGAGGTAGCCGTCACGAGCTGCTCACGCAGGCCGTGTGGCCCGGGCGTTAGTCTTTGCACAACCCCAGTATTCGAGGATACCATCGTCCTTGAAGAAGTCTTACTAGGCTGCTCCAGTAGTTTCACATGATCTATGTGTGCGGTGGCAGTTAAACAGCCCTGAATGATTAGCTGGATCCATCTCAGGGAATGGGTGACTGAAATAATTTCTTAAACACAAATGTATTTTAATACAGGCTTATGTGATGAGTAAAGAGGTTTTGAACCTTTTTAAATTACCCAGCTGGAGTCAGACCTGAGATCAGAGGCACCATGGAGCTGCTGCACAACTGCCTTGTTAATACACCGTAAAAGACCGTTATTAAAAGCTTATGGAACCATCCCCATGCTTTCTACATTTTGATATCAGGTGTTTATTTAATTAGGCTAACACAGGTTTCAAAGCTTCTGCCTGCGGTAGGAGAGTGTAAGTGCTCTACACTCCCAGAATAAAGCCTCTTCTTGTAAAATAAACATGACATGATATGGTGTAATTTTCACCAACTCTTTAACCACATTCTTCCTCTTTTATGTTTATGTTATGCAAATTTGTGTTACGACTAATTATCATTACGAATTAATCTGTTAAAAAGCATAAAATCTTCACATGTGAGAAGGTGGCACCAGCTGTTGTTTGTCATTTCTGCTTTATAAATTACCATGATTATCGAAATTGTTTATTTATTTGATGTCAGCTGTCAACTAAGCGTTTCAACACTAAGCCACATCAGTTTATAACACTGCATATTTTCACACCTCAAAGATACTAGCTGTGATAAACACGTTTTTGCTGTGGTCTCCTTGAGTGGGTGGTGGTTGAGAGTCTTGTTCAAGGGCAGCTCAACGCGAGAGTGTGAAGAGAGGCGCATTTTTAGTCTGAAGTTTCAGGGGGTAGCATTTTGTCTTTGTTCCTTCTTCTTTTTTTACCACCCTCTGTCAGAGTTTGTCTTTGAGTGGCTGCACCCAACAAGCATCTTTAACATCTAGAACATCTATACTCTACAACACACACATTTTCAGATCCATTGAACATTGTTGCTCCTCTCTTTTTCTCTGCCTCCACCTCATCAGCAACTCTGAACTGCGGGGTTTAAAAGCTACCCGAGGGCCTCACAAGACAAAAGTCTACTACCTCAGTATCGATTCTTAAGGTGTCACTGGAGGCAACCAAGTCTTACAATTTGTCGTGAAGAGAGAATGTGGTGATAGTAAATGTCATTTTGTTTCCTCGGGGGAAGGAGAGGGATCTGTTGAAAGAAAAGGTTGTAATAGGAAAGAGCAGACACTGAATTGCCTCTCACTGATGGTGCACCTACATGCGGGCATCTGGTGGTGTCCAGACTGTCAACATTTCCAAATCTGGCCATCAACCTCTGCAATGAAAACACAGCTAATGATAATTGTACGCTCCTGAACCACATCTACATAGTAAAATGTGTCTGCAAACAAGGTTGTTGATGTTGAATGACTCAATAACAGAGTCAACATTGAAGCAAATCACGAACTAATTGCAATCGAAACATTTGTAGAAATGTTTAGGAGATGCAATGAAGCATAAACTCTCTAAACGGAGAAAAATTGTCCTGTTTGAATCCTGCAGTATCTTGAATGTAGCGGTGGATTTAGAGCCGAAACAAATAGTATTAGACAGAAAATAATAGGACAACAAATTGATCATCGATCAACTGTTTAATACCAAACATTTGCTGGTTCCTGCCTCTCAAATGTGAAGATTTGCTGATTTTCTAACTAAGTTTCTGACTAAATTATTAATTTATTCATCTAAAATTGAATAGTTTAAAAATAATTTGAAATTATGTGTTTCTTGTTTTCTTTTTCTTTTCCCTTTTTCTGAAGTAATGAGTCCTCCTGTGACTCCAGCTTAGAGGGGTTGCGTGAAGACTAGTTGTATTTTGGACGGCTTGATCCAAGAAAGGACATGCAGTGTCACTTACTATGAGCATCAAGTGGCATGATATTAACCAGCAGCTAGCTTTGGTGTTAACAAACCCTATGATGTTGTGACCCTAGGCAAGCGGCACCAGCTGGTCCCACGAGTGCGTGTTTTTGTGGATGTCTTTGTTTCAGGGTTGTGTGTGACCTCAGGCTGAGCTCTCACTTGACCGTCAAACTGTCACAAACTAGCAACTCTGATACTGTCTCTTGAGTTGAACTACAAGTACTTGTGTGTGTGCATACTGGTGGATGATCAGTAATATGCTAAGATTTGATAAAGATCAGTGTTTGTGTGCATGACAGGCAGCGGCGGGGAACATCATCAACATGTTGTGGCAGCTGATGGAAAACGGTTTGGAGGAGCTGAAACTCTTACAGACGGTCTTGGTCCTGCTAACCACCAACACAGTCGTACACGATGAAGTACTTTCCAAGGTACATGAACAACACACTCCTATATCACACAAGCTGTTTGTATACATGTCCTACTCCCTTGTATCTATATGTAGTATTCATTATAAAACCTGCACGGTTGTTGTTCCTCAGTGAGTCACCTTCCATCTATTATTAAACTGTGGCTATGATGTGTTATTATATCCATAAATAAATATATTTGCGGTATCCTTACCCAAGTCCGTACTGAACTGGGGAAAAAGGGCATTCATGTATGCTGCTCCCTCTTCTTGGAATCAGTTAGGAAATTACCTGAAGCTTCAAGAGCTGTTTTCACTGAATGTCTTTAGAGTGCTTCTAAAAGACTTGGGCGCGAGCACATCTGGCTGCAGATGTTTTGAATGCTGATGAATGGCTTTTTGATACCTCATGATTCCGTAATTTGCTCTTTGTCTTCGTTTTAAATTGTTATGTTTGTTTTATGTCTGCAGCCTTGTTAACTGTGCTGCTGCATACCTTGGCCAGGACACTCTTGAAAAAGAGATTTTGAATCTCAATGAGTCTTTACTCCTGGTTAAATAAAGGTTAAATACAATTTTTAAAAACGTTTGTGCAGCATCATAACACAGCGCCAAATTATATGGATTCATTCTGTTGTTCACAGTGTTTCTGTGTGTAACATTTCGGGGGATCTGTTAGCAGAAATTAAATATAATATTCACAACTATGTTTTCATTAGTGTATAATCACCAGAAACTAAGAATCGTTGTGTTTTCGTTAGCTTAGAATGAGCCCGTCATATCTACATAGGGAGCGGATCCTCTTCAAGGAGTCCGCCATGTTGCTCCACCATGTTTCTACAGTAGCCCAGAACGGAAAAACCAAACACTGGCTCTAGTGAGAGCCTTCCATGTTTTTACGTTACCTGAAGGCCACCGTAGTTCTCCGACTCGCTTGTCGAACTGCGGTAACGTGAGCCGCAGGGTGCAATATCGTCCAGCCGCCGTCTGACTTTCGTTGCTCCTAAAGTAGCGTTATTATGGTGAGGATGGCCTCTGAGCGAGGCGAACAGCGTTACCACGGTTTTACACTCGGCGGCTCACGTTACCGCAGTCTTTTGAAGGGAGAAGTGAGCAGAGGGGTACTCAGTTGGTTGCAATCTGCAACCACACCACTAGATGCTGCTAAATGCTACACACTGTACCTTTAAGAATCTCATCTACTGTATGAAGTTACCAGATCAATCCTTTTAACCTGTAGTGGCTGAGAACACACAACATGATTTTATTTTACCCGTCCTGAAGATGGACCACAAATGCATCAGTAATTCATTTAGGTTCAGTTTATACATTGTATATAATATGCATATGCTACATAATACATTTATGTTGTGTCCCTGCCCAGGCCATTGTGCTGTGTTTCCGTCTTCACTTCACCAAGGACAACATCACCAACAACACAGCGGCCGCCACCGTCAGACAGGTCGTCACTGTGGTCTTTGAGAGGATGGTGGCTGAGGACGAGCGATTCAAAGGTCAGAGGGCGCCGGTTCCTATTTGAGGAAAACGGTGATGTGAAGTAGAAATGGGATGCAGAAATTTTCACCGAGAAAAGTGATGTCTGATCTCACGGAAGATTTACAGCAAGTTTAAGCATCAGTTCGTGAGACATTGTGCTGATGGAGAGATGTCTACGTAGAGTACAGAGTAGTATACAGGTTATTTATAATATGATTCATGGGAAGTCAAGCTCAAAGCTTATAAGAGCTGATAATTAGTCGACTAATCAATGAGTCGATTGACAGAAAAAGAATCATCTATATTGATAATCGATTAATCCTTAATTGTAATTTTTCATGCAAAAATTGCAAAAAATGCAGTTTTCAGCCTCTCAAATATGGAGATTTCCTGCTTTTCTCTGTTTTAAATCATATGAAACTGAATATCTTTGGGTAACAATACATTTAAAGACCTTGGACTTTATAGACATTTTTCACTATTTTCTGACATTTTATAGACCAATCGATTAATCTAGAAAATAACCAGCAGATCAATCGATAATGAAAATAATCGTTAGTTGCAGCCCTAAAGATTATTAATCAGTCACTGATTATTAATGTTGATTTATCGGTAACAGCCCTCCTCTGAACTCACACTTACCCTGTTGATTCACTTCCTTTACTGTTGTACTATCAACGAGTTGCTTAAATGCCTAAAATCTAAATTGTACATCCCCCCCGTAGGTATTGTGGAGCAGCCTCCTCCTGTTCAGGGAAACACCAACAGGCGGTCTGTCAGTACGCTGAGGCCCAGTGCTAAAGATGCATACATGCTGTTCCAGGTAAGTCCACCAGGGGGCGGCAGCCTTCTACACAGCCCTCTTCTCAGGGTGAAAGCTTTGGTCCAAGTTGGTTTTGAAACGTGGGTCGTGATCTCATCTTTTGTGGACTAGAGATGAGAAATCTAAATGGAATCACAACTGAAAATTACTGAGAGCACCAACCTCATAACCTTGAGTTTTAAAGTTGAAAATAAGCTAGAAATTGCTTTCATCTCAAGTGAAATTTGCAAGAAAAAGTGATTCAAAGGTCCTTTGTGTCAAAGTCATTCCTCACCCACGCTGCACTCTTGTGTGATCGCGCCTCTCCTTCCAGCAGAGCTCAGTGACTATACTGTTTCAACCACTGTGATGTGTTTAGGACATAACAGTCCCATTGTTTAAAATGCTGTTGTGCGCCTCCCTGCAGGACTTGTGCCAGCTCGTGAATGCTGACGCCCCCTACTGGCTGGTGGGGATGACAGAGATGACCCGGACATTTGGCCTGGAGCTGCTGGAGTCTGTTCTTAATGATTTCCCCGGGGTGTTCCTACAGGTACACGCAGCCTTACATGTCATGGCAGATATTATGGACACTAGGGCTGCACGATTTTGAAAAAATATGTTATTGCGATTATTTTGACTGATATTGCAAGTGCGATATGATTTGCGATATTAGAGGGTATGATAATTTCTACATCATTTTTTTCACTTTCATTGAAAAAAATATTGAAATTATTATGGTGTGATTTTTTTGCGGGGATCTGTACCAAACAAAGATGTTATCTTAAGTCTGTAGAATATGATGTGTAGGCTACAATATTTAATTTAAAATGGTATTTTGACACACATTTCGCCTTTAACAAATACAGCAATTTCCTCCCCATCCCGCGATTTGAAAAATGCAGTAGGCCATATTTCGGTTTCGATAAAATTTTGATTAATTGTGCAGCCCCAATGGACACTTATTTGATAGATAATTTACAGATATCACAGATGTAAAACCCCGGAAAATTTTACCTTAACAATAATGACCAAACCTAGTCTTCTTCTTAGTTTTCTGCATTATTTGTGTTTTGTCAGTATTGTATATGTTCTTTATATTATATTATCTTAACATCAGAGATTATGCAGCTCACTGCAGTGAAACAAATGTATGTGTCTTGGTATTATCTCAACGTCCCCCTCTTTCTATCTGTCTGTGTTTCCTACCCAGCACCAAGAGTTCAGCTTCCTGCTGAAGGAGCGGGTGTGTCCCCTCGTCATCAAGCTCTTCTCCCCCAACATCAAGTTCCGGCAGGGCAGCAGCTGCTCCTCCTCACCAGCGCCTGTGGAGAAACCGTACTTCCCCATCTGCATGAGGCTGCTGCGCGTGGTCTCAGTCCTCATCAAGCACTTCTACAGCTTACTGGTAAGGGACCGATCTGCAGTGATGGTCGACTGGCCAGAACTGTTGCCTGATGGATGCTTTCAGGGATTTTCTCCAGCACAGAGCTCTTAATTGATCTGGTCTGATAAGCATTGGATTAGCGTAGTAGTTTTGTCTTAGTTCTGCTCCAGGCGCTTTAATGAGCATAGCAGCATCTAAATAATTAACCATCGCAGCTGTTTTTTATTTAGTGATCTTCTATCAATCCTTGAAATGGAAATTTGTCTTTTGCCCGTCTGTCAGGAAGCGTGGTAAGCCACAGAATAGCTTCATCAAAGCCCGAAGGGATTCTGGGATTTAGCCGGAGGTCGGCCTCCAGTTACAGGACAAAAGCTGGTCAAAGCGTCGGTCCCAGTCTGATTGGTGTGTGTTTGTTTTACAGGTGACTGAGTGTGAGATCTTCCTGTCTCTGCTGGTGAAGTTTCTGGATGGGGAGAAGCCGCAGTGGCTGAGAGCGGTGGCTGTTGAATCAGTCCATAGGCTATGTGTGCAGCCACATTTATTACGGTAAGCAACATTAAGCTCTACAAAACCATCCGCACATTTTAATTGATGAGTCTCAAAACTTTAAAATGTCTGACTAAAAAATCTTTCTTAAATGTTAACTCATGTTCCACAGCTGCAGAGTGAAAAAGAGTTCACACTGCTTGAGTGTTGGTAATCATTCCTTAATGACTCTTCAGTTAGCAGCCAAACTGTGTGATGGATCTGGTCTTGATCGCTAAATGTTTCTATAATTACTGATTTATCTACCTCTTGATACAACAACAAAGGTTGAGCTAAGCAGAAAAATGCACCTACAAAACATACCACTGTGGTACACGCTCTCCACTACCATTATGTTAGAGATCTCGACTTTTAATACTTATACTGCCCATGCCGTCAACAGGATACTAAATAGTTTAAATGGTATGTGAATGATTTATAACCTTTTCATCAGCATGATTCTAGGAGTAGCAATGTTGGTCAGTGACTCGATCCATCTGTTGATCTTGATATTTGCAGGTTAGCATGCCAAAACATGTAAAGTTAGCATGCTAACAGCTACTATGTACAGCTGAGGCTGACAAAGTGCAGCTGAAGCTTAGTGTGATGAAAGCTGAGCAAAGTCTGACAACACAGAGCTGAGTCTGAAACAAGCAGAGTCTGATATGTCCTTAATATGGAGGACGGAACCTGCCAAAATAAATAAATAAATGAATCAATACATAAATAAATATGTCATTAAATGTAGTAAAAATAATATTAAAAATAAATGTAGCCATTAATTAATTTATAAATTGATATTTCTGTTTTAATTTGCTTCTTTATTTATTTATCTTTGTATTAATTCCCTTATTTAATTTATGTTCTGTTAAATTTTGCCTTTTATTTATTTATGTCATTATTTTTATTATATCTATTTATTTTTACATATTTTTTTTATTTTTGCTACATTTAATAACATACTTCATTTTTTATAGAGTAATTTATTTATTTATTCTTTTATTTTTGCTTTTGGCAGGTCCCGCCCCTCCTTACCTAAAATGGTGTTTTTTTCGTAGTATAGTTCTGGACCGTGACCTCTCATCACAAATTTCTGTGTTCTTTTCCTTTTTCAGTTCGTTCTGCCAGTCATACGACATGAAGCAGCACTCCACTAAGGTGTTCAGAGACATCGTCAACGCCCTGGGCTCCTTCATCCAGTCCCTCTTCATCGTCCCCAATGCGGGCAACACTACTGCCCTTAGCGCACCTGCTGGTCAGTTCACTGATTTTTTTTTAAGAGTAACAAAATCCTCATTTTGAGCTCTATGAGACTGTGGTGCAGTAATCCGTGTGTTACTAATACTTTTTCTTTTTATTCAACAATAATGTTTCTGGAGCCGTGTGAAAGTCGAATACATTTTCAGTTTCATGTTTCCATAAAGTTCTGTAGATTGCAAGGAAATTTGTTCAAATGCACCTGGAAGATGAGACATTCATTGAAATGCATTGTAAAATAACATCTCAAACAAATATCCTGATTTGAAAAGGAAAAATATTCAACACACTTAATGTACAGACACAAGTTGTCATGTGAACGTGATGGATGTTTGGTAGCAAAAATGTACTTTTTTTGTGCTTTATTGCACTCTGTCTATCTTACTCATTTTATCCACTCTGTTCGGAAGACCTAAAGTGTTTTGAAAGGGTAACTTATCCCCACTTGCTGCTGCTGTTTCCTGCCCATTTGCACAATTGTATGTCTGTTGTTGTATGTTTTGAGTGTTTTTGCTGACTGTATGTTTTTAATGTTTTTTTATTGTCCTGGTGATATGCTGTGTCATGTTTGAATTGACCTTGTATGTGTTGAGAAGCCAAAGACAAATTTCCACTAAGGTGGACAATAAAGTCCAAGTAAAGTAAAGTAAAGTCCCCCATAACACTCTGACTTCCTGTCCAGGTGGCTCAGGTTTAGGGGCCCAGGGCGCAGCACTGGGCGGCCCAGGGACAGGAGGGGTCAGCGGCAACCTGACCACCCAGGCTGCGTTTGAATACCGCGGTATCTGGATCCCCCTCATGACTGTTAGTGTCCAGGGCAGCGCCAAGGCCACCTAGTAAGTACTGTTACAGACTTAAATAGGTCACCTTTCTGACTTCCTTTATACATTTTCGCACACAAATTTAATTCCTAACACACAGAACAAGTCAACAGTTGTAGGGATTACCATCATTTAAGCTTGTAGCATCACTATTAAGTTAGCTGTATCCTGCAAGCAGTGATAAACCATTTAGCATTAAACAACAGGGGATCATAATAGGACGGAGATCGAAGGCTTAACCCTGCATGAGGAGTGAAAATGCTCTTGTCATTCGTCTTTGGAGTTTCACAGGAAAGCGAGGTATGAAATACAGAGAATTACGTTAGCCAGAGGCCTTCCTGTCACAAAGAGAGCTGTTGTCTGAACTGCCCTTTCTGATGGTAATGAAATCTATTTGCTGTAATTAGGATTCTTGCTGGTGGTTTTGGAGGCTGACTTTCTTTTAATATGAAGGAGAGTTTTGCATATACCTTTGATGCTTTAAGGAAGTCTGGATACTTGGGAGAATGACAATGTAATGCAGTAATTTGTGTAGAGGGAGGCAGTGTTTAGATCTCATGACTGAACACACAAACATTTAAATTTATGGATGGACTTTTATTTATTCATGGACACAATTCAGTTCACACCAGAACACACATGCTCACACGTTAACCTTTCTTTCATGCTCTAGTCTGGAGATGCTGGACAAGGTGGAGCCCCCGTCCATCCCGGAGGGCTATGCCATGTCCGTGGCCTTCAGTGCCCTACTGGACCTGGTGCGGGGCATCACCTCTATGATCGAAAGAGAACTGGCCGTGGAGGAGGGGACAGCTGCTGAGTTCAGGGAGACTCATCCTGATCAGCAGTGGCAGCCACAACCTGGTGAGAATGGACGGACGGGGGGGGGAGGTAGTGTATGGAGGAAGACGAGCACGTTTTGATAATGCAAAGAAATATCGGATCAAATTAAATAAAAAGAGATAAGTAAGCTTGAAGAGGTGCAACAAACTGAAAAAGCAACATCTTTAGGGGAAAGACCAAAGCTTGTGTGCAAACTGTACACATACTATATGTTTATAGACTTTACTGCATCATTGCCAAACCCATCAGGATTCTGGGTGGTAGCACTTCTACGACCCCTGGTGGCCAGTATTGTGCCTGTATGTTTTCCATCCACTTTACAAATAAAGCCCCTTTAGCACTGGACAAAAAAAACCCACTAACATCCACTAACATCTGGCTTTTGTCTTTAGTGGGAAAAGTTACAATCAGCATTCATTCCCTGGACAAATAACTCCGCAGTAGTCACGGGTATTTATCGGTTCCAGCTCCGATCGGCAGCGATGGAAACATGACACCCGGGTGGACACGCAAATATTCTCCCCTTTTCCGGTGCGATGCTATGTGACGCGAGTTGAAGTGAATAGATAATAAATAAAATCAACAGGGATTTGGACTATTATTATAATATATTAACATACAATTAATACGCTCTCCTCAAAGCCACCAGACTCCAGTCAGACAACAGTAATTCTACCTCGCTGATCGTCGTGAAACACACTTCATTCAAACTCGACAGAAACAAAATATAACTCATCAAAACCGTCTTTGTTAGTCTTTCCACTTTTCCAACAATCACTAACTTTGCTTTGAGAGTTTGAAAGAAAGACTGAATAAGTAAGAGATATAAAAAAAGAAGTTACCACCGTAACATTTTCACTGTTTACTAACCCTGCTTCCTAGCCGGCCAGCGAGTCTGTGACGTTAAACATGACACACCAGAAAAAAAAAAAGGCCAGTGTAATGTCATGGCATACTCGCAATGGGAAAGGAGTCTATCGCCTATTTAAGCAGGTTATCTCGTGTTAAAAAAACTTTCATATACTTGCTAATGTTTGTGTAAAAAGTATAAATGATATAAAAAATGGAGGGATGTTTTGTTTCTTTTCCCAAGTGATACTGAAGTGAAATAATTCCTGAATAAACTCACGAATGCTTTGTGTTGTTGTTGTTGTCTCAGGAGCCCATCTGGTGTGGGAGGAGATGGTCAATGCCTGCTGGTGTGGTCTACTGGCCGCTCTGTCTCTGCTGCTGGACGCCAGGTAAATGGACTCGCTACCTTAACACAAACTGCTATTTTGCAGTCAGCAGTCACGTTGCATGTACACGTTTTGGGAATCAAGCAGGAGAGAATGAATTGTCCCGAAGGATCCATTGATTTGTGTGTTGAAAACAAGTAAGGGATAATGTACAGCGAGCCAGTCATTGTTGTGGAATAAACCTGAAGGTCTGAAGGTCGCCCTGAAGGGGTTTATTTCGCAACAATGACCCGCCCAGCTGTACATTGTCCCGCTTATTACACGGCTACTTACTTAGGCAATCAATCATTTGACACAAAAACAGTCCGTCAGAGTCCGAGTTCAGAGTTCAGAACTGCGTCCATAGCAACGGTCTGTTATAAAGAAATAACAGACCGTAGAACGCCGTGATTGATCAATCAGAATAGATTATTCAACAAAGCCGTGTAATAAACAGTTTTAATGTGGTCAAATTTATTTCCTGTTGTGATGTTTGAAAATGTCAATAGCTGATAGGAGGTAAACTTGCTAAACTAGCTGTGCAATTCAGAGGAAATGGTCTCATAGATTGTTTCATAGTTGTTTTATTCAGATATCGATTTAGCAGTATTTTTTTTACAAGTTCAGGCCAAGCAAGATATAAAACATCTTAGTGTTCAGTGTCAACTCTACCAGTTATCCTGAGAGAAAAGATTTTGCTTAAGCACGCACCTTCTGCTCATTTTCTCCAAAGTGATAATAATCTTCCTCTAATACCAAATTAAAAATCATTGGTTTCAGCCTAGATGTCATTGTCGACATCACCACTTAAGTAGTAACACAGTACATGCTAACACATGACACAACAACAGCTAATTGCCACAGACAGTCTCTTCACTTTTTTTCTCCCTCTTTCCCGCTACTTCAGCACCGATGAGACGGCCACGGAGAACATCCTGAAGGCAGAGCTGACCATGGCCTCGCTGTGTGGTCGCCTCGGCCTGGTGACGCCCCGCGACGCCTTCATCACAGCCATCTGCAAGGCCTCTCTGCCGCCGCACTACGCCCTGACTGTTCTGAGCAGCAGCGCCGCCAACCTCTCCAGCAAAGGTACAGCTCCTCGGTTGAGAATGCCACTTAAAACGACATAGAAAATACGGTATAAGCAGTACCTCGGGGGTCTTTTTATTTGTACAAGACGTCGCCCAAATACTTAATTGCCTGTACACACACGCACACACACACACATGCACAAATACCTGGATAATACTGCAAATCATTTGGGGGCTGAGTTTGGTGTGCAGGTTTGTATTCCTGCTTTAATGTTGGCATCACAAAATCCAATAGATAACTGTACCACACGCAGCTTAAAGTCCCCCTTTCCTACCCCGAGGATGGCCTCCGGTCATGTATGTTAAACTAATGAGCACTTCTCATCTCCCATATGGTTAGACGTACAGTATATGCTGCTAAACTGAGCTTAACATGTAAAATGTTGGCACTCTGCCTGTCTCTATCGCCCGACTCTTATTGCATTAATCCATAACTTTTCACCGTGGCTCCTAATTAGGAACACCGAGGATAATGCGTCTGGGGAATGTAGACGTACACACGCACAGCTGCTCTCAAACCAGCCTCTCAGACATTCGTTATTTGCATATTAGCTTGTGGAGATAAAGCCGGCAAATTGGGTCTCCACTCGCGATGGATGTTTGCCTTGAAGTTAATTAAGAAAGCTTTTCTTGCATGTCTTGAGCTTGTTACAAAACCTGTTTGTGTGTATTACCGACTCTCGTCGAAAAAGACCTGACTCCTGTGTGTGTGTGTGTGTGTGTGTGTGTGTGTGTGTGTGTGTGTGTGGGTGTGTGCTTGCACATGTCTGTGTGTGTGTTCTCCGCAGCCTACTCGATCCAGGGCCAGAGCGTGCAGATTATCAGCCCTTCCAGTGAATCTCATCAGCAGGTGGTGGCTGTTGGGCAGCCACTCACCTCCCAGCCGCAGGGCACCGTGGTGGTGAGGACACACAGACGCACACACTATTATGAAGACGCCGTGGGTTCACTTGACATTTTAATAATTTAATTCATGGAGCAGTTTTTTTACCGAAACAAAGCTTACAAGCATTTTATAATCGAGACAAATTATACAACAATTTTCCAGAAGCGATTTAGCTACAGAAAGAAAGCAAAACTGTTGCTGTTCAGGAGGATAAACACTCTAAAAGAGAGCTGTAGTCCTGACCACCAAAGTTTAAGGGTGCTTTCACACCTGCAGTTCGGATCGGTTGGTCCGGACCAAGGGGAAAAAAATCATACATTATTGTATTTTAGTTCTGGTCCGCTTCCTGTTCACACTGACTTTTTACAAACAGACCAGAAGAGTAAACATGAAGTTATACAGACTGACATGTAAGTCGTTGATTGGACAGTTTTGGCGATTCTGCATCATCAAGACCCACGTCGGGAAATCAAATTCCCCTTTGCGAGCTCCCAGATGACTGGTGCGAGCACAAAGTGTGAACGTCGGGGAGCGCATGAGGCGTGTCCATGCGTCACACACTTTTTAATGAAGTTAATGAACTGACAAAGTACACAGAGTCGGATACAAGCGCAGCAGTTTTAACAGCTTTTGACCTATAGAGTGCTCCAGGGATGACGTATTTTTGTAGACCAACCAGGAAGTTGGCATCGCCCTGATTCCCTCGACAAAAAGCCAATGGGATTTTTTCCATTGGGTTTTGGATTACTGCATAAAATAATCTCTGTGGCAAACACACGTTTCGTTCCGTAAAATAATCTCCACAAATGAACACCACTTTTATGATTTTTGAAGCGTGAATGCAATCGCCAGAAGTAAAAAGCTAACGTTAGGTTGTAAACGAACTACACCACTGTCGCATTAACGCAAGTATACACATTATATATTTATTGATGTATTTTATGTCGTAGAATAAAACTTACAATCTCTTCAGCTTGTGTTAACCACAGACCTTATTTCAGGCATCTAACTAAAAACCCATTCAAAAAAAAAAACATTGACTTCGAGATAAGGGAACCAGAAGTCCTAAAATGCTAACTCATTTCCGGGTTTTAGGACTCATTCCTGTAGCACTCTATTAATCAGAGAAAATACCCATGCTGACATGCTTATATACTTTATAAATACAGATCAATGAGATCGCTTCCTGAACAGATTTCACGATCAGCAGATGGATTTATTAGTAGTTTATGCTAAAATCACGAGTCTGCTTGGAAGCGGAAGCAGGCGGTCTTGGTTTTTTGTTTGTTTGGTCCGCACAAGGGTTCAAGTGAAAGCTTTCACACCATCCCAAACGAACCGTACTAACCGGGCAAACGGACCCGAGTTTGTTTTAACTGAACCAAACAGGTTAGGTGTGAAAGCACCCTAAGGCAAGACAGAGCACAGTTGAGTGTGACTCAAGACTGGCCCAAAAAGAGGGTCAAGTCAAGACTGAGTCTAATTGGGCGTCAAGACTGAGTCAAGACCCATGTACTCATGTAAGATAAAAATGCAGAGCAAAGCAATTTGTTTACCAGGTTCTCTATGGTATTAATATGCATTATATGCACAACGCCCAGTTTATAACAACGCCCACATACAAGCAGACACGCTTTGTCTCTCAAGTCACCGTTCAGGTAAGGGACAACCGTAATGAACATGGGCAGGTCAGGCGAGCCTTCGCTTCTAAATTTCCCTTGAGGGCAATAACATTTCAAAATACAGGGGCAGTAACCTTGACCCTAACCTGGAATCATTATTCTGTTATTAGAAATCTCCCCGTAGTAATAATGTTAACATGTTTTTTTTCTAGTCATAGCTCTTACACTACTGTGTGTGCACATATTTCCCCACCTTCTATTAGTTACCATGGTTGCACTGTATGACTGTGACCGTTGTACTTCATTAGTAAGACATCAAATTTGAGCTTTTCTTACTCTTTTCACTCATTGTGATTTTGCTCTGAGGAAGTGTGTCAGCTAAATCCCCGATGACGTGTATTTAAATGTACTATAACTGTCTGTCCCTCCGTCAGCTAACTGCCAAGAACATCCAGTGCATGCGGACCCTGTTGAACCTGGCCCACTGCCACGGGGCCGTGCTGGGCACCTCCTGGCAGCTGGTACTGGCTACACTGCAGGTACTACCACCGCCTGGTACCACACGTTTACACCTAACCACACACACACACACACATATACGCACACACTTTTCTTTTCTAATAAGACAAGGAAAAATAGGCAGTTCAGATCGCTCTCACACACACGTGCATGTACACTTCCTCCTCTAATAAGGCAAAGTTACATTTATACATGCATACATGTATGCTTGTAGAACTTATTAGAAATGAAATGACTTGCTGAGAATAACTTTTACAAATCAAACTATCAAAACATGTTACTTTACCTGTTTTTAGTGCTTTGTAAAACTTATAGAGACAGCCGATTTAGAGTTTAAATTTAATCATTTTTAAATCATTTACATTTCTTCTCACTTAGGGGGAAACGTATGAATTGTCTTCTTATTATAGGTTATACATGTCCGTAATAACACCTCTATAATTATCTTTTATAACTTTATTACTTAATGCTATCACTGACATTAATACTTTTTCTTTCGACTTTAAATGAATGATCAATTTCCGTGCCCTGCTTGTTTGTTTTTTTTGTTTTTGTCACATTTGTATTGTCTAATTATCTCATCTTATTTTTTGTTTTTGCAAAATATTTAGTCTAAATTGTGCTTATATTATATTATTGTCATTGAAGATCCCCTTGAAAACAAAATGGCACATCTCAAGGGGTTATTCCTAATAGAGAATTTCCATTAAAAAAATATCTACTAATATGTCAGTGTGCATTTCATGACCTTGTCAGTTGCTGTAGATGTAGTTTCTCCTCTTTTGAACTCTCCTTCAGCTTCTCTCTTCTCTCTCCCAGCACTTAGTGTGGATCCTGGGGCTGAAGCCGGGGTTGGGCGGTGCCCTGAAGCCGGGTCGAGCTGTGGAGGGACCCAGTACGGTGAGTTTTGTTTTTTTACAAACTGAGCATTTTGCTGTATGTTTTTCCACCTCATTGTTGAAGGCGATGAGCTATAACTGGCTGTGGTTGTGTCTTTAACCTGAACAGGTGCTGACCACAGCCGTGATGACAGACCTCCCCGTCATCTCCAACATCCTGTCCAGACTATTCGAGAGCTCCCAGTAAGGACCAGTCCTTTCCTGTGAAAATTAACACTCACTATAGAAACTCCCAATTACTTATCCCTATCCCTCTTAAATAGTCCAATAGATGCTTCTTTTTCAGAAATATACTTGCTGTTACAGTAAAGGTTAATTGGGCTACATTTTCTGCTCAGAACTAATAATAACCATATGGGCATGAATAGTCATTTTTTTGTGTCTACAAATTCAGTTAACCTTTGTTGTCTGCGGAGGAGTTTAGACATAATGAATAATAAACTCTCAAGCTTGAATCTTTCTACTGTGGTTTGGAAAAGAGTTGTTCATCTTTATAAATAATTATTGAATTGACCTGAAGAATAAAATATTGTATATGCTCTCTCTCTATATATATAAATGGGAGAATTGTGGGTCCTGTTGAAAATCTGAATTCTTAACACCAATTCATATACTATGCAAAATATGCACATATAATATACAATATATGTTTTTTTATATAATCTAGGTACCTGGATGATGTGTCCTTGCATCACTTGATCAACGCTCTCTGTTCCCTCTCCCTGGAAGCCATGGAGATGGCGTATGGAAACAACAAGGTAAAGACGTTCTCTATTTTAGTACCAGGTATCACAGGTGCTTTGGATATGTCGTTATTTGGCTTTAGTTAAAATGTAGAGTAGCACTTCTTTATAAAAATTTGACTGGAATTGGATGTTGTCCTTCTTGTCTGTCATAGATAACCATGCTTATGCATTTGATCAGTAAAGTCAAGGTATAAGGTGTCCAGTATTTATATACAGTTTCTAGAGCTGCAACGATTAGTCGATTGACAGAATAATAATCGCCAACTATTTTGATAATTGATTAATCGTTTTCATGCAAAAATGTTCCCCAGAATGGAGATTACCTGCTTTTCTCTGTTTTATATGATATTAAACAGAATATCTTTCGGGTTTTGGACTGACAAAACAAGACATTTAAAGAAATCGCCATGCACTTTGAGAAACTGGGATGGACATTTTTCACAATTTTCTGACATTTTGTAGACCAAACAATTAATCAAGAAAACAATTGGCAGGTTAATCGATAATGGAAAATAATCGCTAGTTGCAGCCCTAATAGTTTTTATTTTCTTGTCTTGGTTTCAGGAGCCATCTCTGTTTGCTGTGGCCAAGCTGCTGGAGACCGGCCTTGTCAACATGGATCGTATAGAGATCCTGTGGAGACCCCTAACCGGCCACTTATTGGAGGTAACGTCTATTTACAGCTACATCCCACAAGGTGCAGTGTCACTGTCACCACATTTCATTCAAACTCTGTGAAAGACGCAGTTTCATAAATGTGGTATAGTCTTTGTCAACCAAGGTCATGCAGCAATATCTTTGAAATCACTTCAGAGTTCCAATTTATTTTGCTGGTTATTCTTTGATCAGACTTTATTTCACTTGGTACAATAAGTGTAGAAGGAATTTGACCTGTGAAGTATTTCTCTCTAGCTCCAGTTTGTCTAAACTTTGGAGTAATTGTCACTTTTTCCAATGCTGATGATGTCATTGGAGATGTCATTGAAAAATTTGGAACCAAACTCTATAATAATAATAATAATAATGAAAGCTTGAACCTAAAAGAATGTCAAAATTGCTCCCTTCCACCCTTTTGGTTACCCAGTACCAAAGCTCTAATAATGACATTTTTTCCATCAAGTCTGGAGCACACGTCATGCGGTTTAGTCATGAAGGAGAAAACTAGTTGAATGAGCTACAGAATGGCTTAAAGTTTCAATTAGTATTACAGTTTTTGATAAAAGCAGTGTGTTGGGCAGTAGGTTGTAGTGTATGTGAGATTCTTCTCTTCTCTTTAATAAATTAATAATAAAGTTTCTCTTTATTGGTGAAACTTCCAAAGCTGTAGCATGTTCAGCTGATTTTATTAAAATTAGTTTTCAAAGTTTTGGAAATTTAGATAACTTATAGCACTATTTTCATCCAATTTTTGTTTTAACTCAGAAATATATTGAGGTAGAGACCTCATTTACAATATAGCAGAGTAAAAACAAAAATAATAAACAATCATAGGCACCAAGAAACACAAATAAAAAATAATAATAGATGAAGCAACTATAATTTAAGGCAAATAAATCAACTAAAACAAGTAGATATGTAATAGGATGAAATTAAAAAATGTAAATTGCCCTACGGATAAGAGTGAGCTAAGCTAGATTGTTCTGCATGTTATTCCATGTTGCAGGTGCACAGTGGGGAAAAACTGGATTTTCCAAGCTCAGTAAAAATAGCCGGCACTTTTTAATAATAATGTGATCCAATCATTTGTTATGTAATTATTAGCAGCATATTTGAGTATATGTTTATATGGGACCTGACCAGAGAGTTTGTTGATGGCTCAGCAATTCTAAGAGAGAAAGAAGGAAATCCCTGTGCATACTTTCTCTAATGATACGACATGAGCACAGAATACTAAAGTTGCACATGCTGCTTTTTTAAATGAAAGACGGCAGCGTACACACATGCAGTAGAGCCCCGGTACATGTACCAGTTACTAGCAGATTTGGGTTTAAAGCACTTTGGATCAACTGCATTGTGAAGTGCTATATACTTTAGATAAATTTGAATTAACTTGAGTGTAGTTTGTATTAAGGCTGGGTGATAATTCAATATGAAAATTTGTCGTCTTTCAATGGAATCATATTATGATGAAATCATACATCGAGATACACAATTACGTCGTCTAAGTTGATAATAACAAGCAACTCAAATTCCTCAGAAAATCTGATGGGAAATATTTTGAGGGACTATAATTTACACTTTACATTACCACTCAATTCAATGTGATTAACAAACGGTAAATATATGGGAATATTTATTTATTTTTCTCTATAATTTCACTTAAAACACTAAAGTTCTTAATTAAATGAGAAAATACTTTTCATTTGTCAAATATTTAATTCACATAAAAATAGACTTTACCATGTGGTTATAGACTATTTATTTATCGTTATCGAGATATGACATGACCTATACTGTGATAGAAGATTTTGACCATATCGCCCAGCCCTAATTTTTACTACACTCTCTGTAGTTATCGGCACCCACGTCCTCATATCTGTAAAGGATTCTTGTTTTATATATGTGTGTGTAAAGGTGTGCGTTTAGAGGTTTTCTTCACAATCTCTTTGTCTATCTCCCCTCTCTTTTTTGCACTCCTGTCTGTTTTGCAGAAGGTAAGCTCAGATTCCCTCCTCTATGATCACTGGCTTTCCCATCTCTTCTCTTTTTTTTTCTCCCCCCGATCTGTTCTCTCTCCCTCTCAGTCTGGCATCAACATGTTGGAGCTGAGAGGTCGCTGCTGTGTCAAAATGTGTCCACCACAGTGTACCTTTGCTCCGCTGCCAGTGTTTGACCTTGCATTCTTGTGCACAATTTCCAATGTGACGCTCTGATTTGTCACAGAAGCAGAATCTGAAGCTGCACCTGCAAACTAGTACACTTTATGCTGATATACAATGCTGCTTATCTTTCTTTGCAGACTTGTTCAAATTCAAATTAGGTGCTTTTTATATTTTAAAGGAAATGTGACAATGACATCACTTTTATTATCTTTATTTACAGAATATGATTAAGATTAAAATGTGACGCATTAATGATCATGCAGGGCTGTGAAAGCCAAATTATTAAATAGATACACATGGACCATCTGGGTTCTGAAGGAGTACAGCGATCTACTTAGCAGTCTCTCTTTATCCCTCCAAGCAATACAAAGTCGTCTCCTCTTAGAACGCTAAAGCGTCATGTCATAAAAGTAAAAATGTGTTTGACAAACCTCCCCATGGACCAGAGATGATTAATTTGGATTTCACAGATGAACTCTTAAAAGAACACTAGTGTACTTTCCTCCGCTGAGCCTGGCCTCTTCATGTGTATCTATTCTAGCTCTCATGATTACACTGTCTGTCACAGCATATCTTGTGATCACAGGGGGATCCCAGTCTTTATCACACAGACTGTGGTGTATTTTCACCCACTTGTTTCACACCCGCCCGCGGTGAACACTGCTGGGAAAACACTGTTCTGATCAACCTCTGCATCAAATCTGTCGTCGTGCGCATGTGTCTGCATTTGTGTGTCTTTGTGATGTGTCCTGCAGGTCTGCCAGCACCCGAACTCCAGGATGAGAGAGTGGGGGGCGGAGGCGTTGACGGCGCTCATCAAGGCTGGCCTGGCCTACAAACACGACCCTCCACTGGCCCAAAATCAGGTAGGTAACACCACAGGTGGTCAAAAACAACAAACAAACAAACAAAATCTGCTTTAGGAAGTTATGTTTAGGCATGAGATTGGTTAGAGTTTGGGTAAGAATATCATGGTAAGCCAATCAGAGGCAGAGTAGGGCGGGTCATTCCTTTGCTATAGTAGGATTTGTAATATCGCATCCAGAATATTTTGGTTTTGCTTTTGTACAGTGGAAGGAAGTGGAGAGGCATCGTCCATTTTTATATATACAGTCTATGGTATAAATCAATGTGGAGCAAAAACATTTTCACTGTCACATATTTGTTCTTAGCCCTTCTCTATCATATGAACATTGTAGGGAGTATTTTATTAGATGAATATATTGTTTGTCGTCTCTGGGTTTCACTCCTTAACATAGTCTGTTTGTAACGCTGACATTTGAGAAAGCTCCTCCACTGTTGCAACGTATGCCGTGATAGATAAGAGCGTGTGCCAAATGCTTAAAATGTGGAAAACAGAAATGTCACAGTCACTTTCTCTTGTCACTCACAAACACAGAGTGTGTGACCTTCACCTTAGTGAGACAGATAAAGGGAAAGGCACAGCGCTTATCTGAAAGAGGGCAGAAGAACTGTGTAGAGGTTAATAGAAACAGCACAGAGCCATACAAATGATGGCCGTCCTGTAGGAAATGCACAATGCCATCTCTTATTCTTCAAGGCCTTTCTTGCAGTGTGGGCAAGCGTTTACCATTGCATGTTGTTGTGTTAATTTAATGTAATAATCCAACCATTTAATGGTATGCAATATAGAAAAGGAAAAAAGAGAGACATCTGCGTCAGACTCACCGCCTAACCACACTGAAAGTGTTAAGAAATAGCAGTGGAAATACAAATTGGGGAATAAATTAGCTGTTTAAATGGTAAAAATTGATTTATTGAGTTTATTTTCTACCATGCATTTGAATGAGTTTTCCAAAAATTAAAAGGCCTTTTTTGAATTTCCAAACTGCTTTCCTCGGGTATGTTAATTATTGCTCCTTTTTTTTTTTTTTTTACAGAAAAAAGACCAAAAAGCCCCTCATGGCGACTTGATATTAAGACATTTAGTCCGCTACACTTTCACATTTTAACAACCATAAAATATAACACAATGATAATCCTTCAAGCATCTGCAGTCATTATGTTTTCCCACTCATTTATCCAGTTTTTTTCCTTTAATTTTTACTTGTATGTATGTCGTCCATGCCACTCAGAGAACTGGCGTTATGAAAGTAATCCATTGTGTGAGAATAAATCAAAAAAGACAGTTATGACTCACTTTTAACAACTCTGTCAGCAGGAGCACAATGATATCGGCCCTGACTTGCAAATTAGCAAAAAAAAAAAAGTAATTTGTACAGCAGACACTTATTGTATAAAGTAAGTTTAAATAGATTTGGACAACTTTTTACATTCAAATGTCTGCCGTCTTTCGTTAGACCGTTTACACCCATCTATGTCTCCCCCAAACTGGACGTAATAAATGAGTTTAATAAAGATGCAATTGTTCTAAAGTTTGAATATGATTATTGAACATGTGTACGACTATGCAGTGTTGTAAGAGCATAGTTTACAAAGTAAATTACATTTTTTAATCTTTGCCGATAATTTATCACTTAACACAGTTGTTCCCAACCTATTTTCCTTGAAGCCCCCCCAACTGGTATCTAAGAAAAGCTGAACCCCCTCAACGTCATCACCCTAAAAAAAATTACAAATCCTCGAACAAAACCCTCAATTTGAATAAATTGTTTCAGTGTATTAAATAAATTAGTCTTCTTTTATTAAATCAACTTTCTTTAATGAATTTAACTCGTCAGTTTCGTCAACATAAATAAAGTGATGACATCTTGATGGATTGGCGAAGTGAATGTCGATACATAATGTGTTTGTTATTGTGGTTAAAAAAATGTAATTTGTGGTGTTGTAAGATTGCTTCTAGACCACCCAGTTAATACAGGTCAAGCGGCGAGCCAATAGTTTTTTGACTGCAGTGAAAATGTTGTTTTTGAAAGGCTAAGCGCCAACAAATATGGATTGAAGCAGAATATTTAGTTCGATTTTGCTATAAAATATATCTTTTTACATAGTTCTATATACAGACGTTTTTATAAATTATCCACTAAGTGTGTTATTGTGATTTAAGTTATACATGAGCAAAAAAAAAAAAAAGCTAATTTTGACAACCTCAGACCAGACAAATCCTGGCCCACCCCCTGTGATCTTTAGCGCACACGGCCACCTCGCTGAACTGCTGCGTCTGTCACACATGTGGTGTCTACACTGACACAGTGTTGCCCAGTGCTGCGCTGTTACTGCCAGAGGTTGGGAACCAGTGAGTGAACAAATCAGTTAGTTAATCTCCTTATTTTTGTCCCCAAGCGGCTGCAGCTTCTCTTGCTGAACCCCCTGAAGGAGTTGTCCAACGTGCTGCACGCAGACATCCGGCAGAAGCAGCTGGAGAGCGTCCTGCAGATCCTACAGAGCCAGGGAGACAGCCTGGGGCCCGGCTGGCCCCTCGTCTTGGGCGTCATAGGAGCCATCCGCAATGATCAAGGGTAAGAGCACAAGGGAAGAGGAGGAGGTGGACAAAGCAGGCAGGGATTTACTTACTTATTTGTCAATCAAATAGTTCTTGTTTTATACTTAATGCAAATGTTTTTTATTTGTGAGATCCATCCTAAATTTCTACAGTTACACTGCAAATAATCCAAGAAACTGAACAGCGTGCCATGTGTTTCCCCTCAGCGAGTCATTGATCCGAACAGCCTTCCAGTGCCTGCAGTTGGTGGTGACAGACTTCCTGCCCACCATGCCTTGCACGTGCCTCCAGATCGTAGTGGATGTAGCCGGCAGCTTCGGCCTGCAGAACCAGGAGCTCAACATCAGCCTCACCTCCATTGGCCTACTGGTGAGAGAACTTGTCTTGTGGTCTTTATTTTTAAGTGTTATGCTCAGACACGCATTCCTGCAAGTGGTTCATTCTCTATTCTTACCTAATGAACTGCAAAGATGCTCAGAAAAATATTTGTTCAGCTGTTCTTATGGGCTTTGAGAGGCTATCAGTAGAATAATGGGATATAGCCGGTCAAGTCCCATGTGTGAATGTGTGTTACTACGTACGCTAGCAGAGAATATGGTAATATAATAACAGAAACTTCCTGCCCTATATACAGTATTATTGAAATAAAACTTATTTGTGAGGGAGTGACAGGTTGGACACATTTCTTTTCCTTTAGTTATAAAGCTGAAACATTATATGCTTAATATGATTAGATAGTTACAATATCACATAATTCCTTGTTTTGCATTATTTTATCTAATTTAACAGCACTTAAGCGCTCCGCTGACATTTCATAGATACTTTGTACAGTATTCAGGACATGCAAAACCCAATATTGATCTGTGGTTTGCGGGATTATTTCTCTTGGAGTGAGGTTGTTCCTGCGAGATTACTTTATGGTAATAGGATAGCAAATCTGCCAGAAGCATTTTACCAACCTTCCTCTCTAATTTGTGCCCACACTCTCTTCCCCCCTACTTCCCCTTCTACCCACAGTGGAACATTTCGGACTACTTCTTCCAAAGGGGCGAAGCCATCATACAGGAGCTGGAGAGGGAGGAGGAGGCTCTGCAGAAACAGGCCCAGGAGAAAGGAGAGACCCTGAACAGGCCCTTCCACCCCGCCCCTCCCTTCGATTGCCTGTGGCTGTGCCTGTACGCCAAGCTGGGCGAGATGTGTGTCGACCCGCGGCCCGCTGTGCGTAAAAGCGCCGGGCAGACGTTGTTCTCCACCATAGCTGCCCACGGGACCCTGCTGCAGCAGCCAACATGGCATATTGTGATCTGGAAGGTACAAGAATTTGTAATTATCATTTAATTGAGTTATACTGGAGAAGGCTGTCATCCATATTGTTTGTACAGAATATTGTTGAAATACATTTCCTTTCCTTAGATCTATACATTGCACTCGTTTTCTTATTTTGAATGATTATAGACTCTAAAGTCTTTGGAGCTCTTTCTGCTTGTTGAACTGTCTCGGTGTCACCACTAGGTACTGTTCCACCTGCTGAACTGTGTGAGGACGTCATCCACCACGGCGGACAAGGAGAAGATTGAGTCCGGCGGCGGGAACATCCTCATCCACCACTCGCGCGACACAGCTGAAAAACAGTGGGCGGAGACGTGGGTGCTGACGCTAGCCGGGGTGGCACGCATTTTCAACACTAGGCGGTATCTCCTCCAGCAGTTAGGTGAGCCAGGCATGATCTACTCTGATTACTTGACCTCTGTATCTGATGCTGTTGTATATAAGGTATACTATGAAGCCCAGGCCACACTGCCTGCGTGACGGCTACCTCGCTGAACTGCTGCATCTCTCACACGTGTGGTGTCCAAACAGACAACGTTTCTGCTGCTGCGCTGTTGCTGCTAGCCCTTTCTTTCTACATAGAGTTTGCCTTTCATAATGGCCATTTCATTTTCATTTATTTTACACAGAAAAAGGTTAAGACGCCTTTGCTCATTTGTAAATAATAATAATAATCCCAAAGCCAGTACTCTATTGCCGTGCAAGTCACTGCATTTTCCACAACACTGTCCTACAAATATTTCAGAATATAAGCCCGTTGTTAACAAATGAATGGATTCTGTCCCATGAATATCTGGAGAGAATGCTAAAGGGCTTTTATTTTGAAACTCAAACAGGAAGTGTTAAAAATAAATATTTACTTTTTCATGTCTGTCTGTAGTAATGTTGCTGATATGATGTCAATATACGGTCAAAGAATATTTTCACTGTTTATTTTTGCTGTTAACCACACGGCACTTGGAAAAAATAGACGAGACTAGGGCTGCACAATTATCAAAATTTTATCGAAATCGCAATGTGGCCTACTGCAATTTTCAAATCGCAGGATGAGGCGGAAATCGCAATATTTGTGATTGCGAAATGTATGTCAAAGTACCATTTTAAATGAAATATTGCTACACATCATATTCTAAAGGCTTAAGAAAACATCTTTGTTTGGTTCAGATCCCCACAAGAAAATCACACCACAATCACTTTGATATGTTTTTCAATGAAAATGAGAATAATGATGTAAAAATGATCATTCCCTCTAATATTGCAAATCATTTGCAATATCAGCCAAAATAATGGTAATTAGATATTTTTCGAAATCGTGCAGCCCTAGGCGAGACCTCGAATCTCTAGAAGCGGCTCGGCTGACATGCAGCCGAGCCGCGCTGCTCACACAGACTGTGTGGCTGCTCTAACCTGTTAACATTGGCGCCGAAATAAAAAGCAAGAGGTTCAGCGATGCACACTCGCAGGCAGTGTGGCCAGGGCGTGACACACTGCTAGTTTACCACAGCCGCCACACAATTGTAAACAATGCAAATTACATATTGAAATGTATTCAGTCTGTGCTAAGTGTGGCAAAATTTCAGAAACGGCCCTGCTGTATTTACTGCTATATTACTACACATTAAGTCATGTTCGGCCCCAATGCGGACTGGATTAATATTCCAGGGAGATATGAATGGTAAAACATGAGCTCCTCATTAACTGCACTCATCCCTCTGAACATTTTAGCCAGTGCCAAATTGCAAGAGGTGACTCATAATATATAACACATTCCCCGCCTACTACTACACATTAAATCACTTAGAGGGAGGCTGCTTCCTACATACAGTTTAGATAAAATGATTAACTGTTGCTGGCAATATAATATCATAGTATGGACCTCCTGGGGTGAGCGTATGTCATTGAAAAATAGGCTTATATTCATTTCAGAATATTTCATTTATTAAACGGAAAACTGTGTTTGCGACTGATACACCTGCGCTTCTGGCCATAGTTGTCAGTGTGTGGCCTCTTTGAACTTCTGTTAGTTGCCTCGTCTTTGTTTGAAACCTCACATATCAAAGTGCGAACTGTCATGCTTTATTCATGCCGCTAATTGTCAGTCTCATTGCGCTGTGTGTGTCTGCAGGTGATTTCTTCGAGGCCTGGGAGGTGCTGCTGAACCACATTCAGTCAGCTGCTCTCAGCAAAAACAACGAGGTCTCCCTGGCCGCCCTCAAGAGCTTCCAGGAGATCCTACAGATTGTCACACCTGTTAAAGACTCAGACAAAGCAGCCGACGCGTTCGCTGCTATCGGCGTCCCCCCAGTGCTCATTGACCCCCTCTCAGCGTCCGGTCCTGGCAGACCCCTGGTGCGTTCAGATTCACTACTTGAGCGGCTGACGCGGTACAACGGCGCCGAGCTGCAGGCCCCTCCCCCGGGGGAGGAGTCGGCCCTAGAAGACTCGGCGCTATGGTGGTCGGCGTGGAACACGTGGTATCGAACGGGGACAGACAGCACAAGGCCGCCTAGTGGCCCGACGGAGAAGTTCTCCTTCATCCCCAGCCAGCCCTTCCTCACAGCGTTGATCCAGATTTTCCCAGCGCTCTACCAGCACATAAAAGCCAACTTCAGTATGGAGGATCTGAAGAAGCTGGGGGTCATCCTCCACGGGGCCGTGTCCGTGCCTATCAGCAGCGACGCCTCGCCCTTCATCCTCCCCTCCTACACCGAGGCGGTGCTCACCAGCTTGCAGGAAGCTGTGCTCACCTCGCTGGATGTTTTGCAGAAGGTGGGCAAAGAAAAATTAATTGTCAGAAAACAAAAATGTGGGTTCCAAAGAGGCTTTTAACAAGTGTCATACATTATGTACCATACAAAATAGCATCAAGATGAGAGCCGAGTCGGGTGTCATGTTGACCTAAGAGTTTAAGATGATAATGTCCCCAGTTTGAATCCAGCAGGGGACCTTTGTTGCATGTCATCCTCCCCTCTCTCTCAATATTTCGTGTCCATGTTTTGACTTTACACTCAGAAATGAAAAAAAATCCCAAAAATGATCTCAAAAGATGAGAGCCAAGTAGATAAATAACAGGAACAATCCCCTAGAAATTGCTCTGTTATGTGTGAGCAGCCCTAATGCTTTAATCCAGTGTTTATCCTATATATCCCTTTACTACAAATGAGTTTTTAAAGGGATAGTTCAGGTGTTTTGAAGTGGGGCTCTATGAGGTACTTATCCATAGTCAGTGTATTACCTACAGTAGATGACGGTCAGCTCACCCCCAGTTTGGAGACACAGACAGGAGTACCGACACGTGAGCAAAGCAATATACTGCTGTGGACGGGGCAGCAACAAAACGTATTTTAGCCACCTAAAAAAAGGTTAACCTAAAAAAAATCTATCAGTTTAAGTGTACGCTATATTTACAATATTTTCACCGGTTTACCTTGCCATCAGAGAGCCCTTTCTGACGGGGAACTGAAGCCGTTATATCCATCTATGCTCTCTTCAAAGCCACAAGACTCCATTGAAAAAAAACTGTAATTTTACCTTGCAGAACACAGGGGATGCTGGTCTACTCCTGCCTCGATCGGTTAGTTTGTTTGTGCTATTGTGTGACTTTGGAGAATCCAAACTAACCAATCAAGGCAGCGGTAGAACGGCAACTCCTGTGTTCTGCGAGGTAAAATTCGTTTTTTTGTCAATAGAGTCTGGTTGCTTGGGCGAAAACATAGATAACGGCTTCAATTCCCCATCAGAAACATAGACTGTATAGCTGTCTGACGGCAAGGTAAACCAGTGAAAATATTCTAAATATAGCGTACACTGATATAGATTTTTTTAGGTGACTAAAATATTTTTTGCCGTCAGCCTGTCCACAGCAGTACATTGCTTTGCTTCCGTGAGGTAGCTCCTGTCTGTTTGTCCAAACTGGGGGCGTGCCGACCGTCATCTACTGTAGGTAGTACACTGACTATGGATAAGTACCTCATACAACCCCACTTCAAAACACCTGAACTATCCCTTTAATTGATCATTCTGATGTATAGTCAGAAAATTGTAAGAAGTACCCATCAGTCCAAAACTGTTTTTCAAATAAAATACAACAGAGAGAAGCAGCAAATCCTCAATTTTGAGAAAGTGGAACCAGCAAATGTGACTCTAGTCATCATTTCAGCAACGCAATGTTTTCATTGAACTGATATACTTCATACAATCGGGACGAAACATTTCCTTGTACCTTTTTAATTGACTCCTTGACTCCGGTCCTCTATGAATAGCACGTCTTTGAGAATAGCAGGCCTTTACTCTCCCTGTCAACCAGAAGTTATTTCTTCCCATTTTGTGTCAACTCCGTCCAGGAAACAATGTGTCAGTCTGCTAAATTATGCAATATGCAGTCCCGTGGTGGATGTCAGCAGTGTTTGTTCCTCCCTTCCCTCCCTGCTGCAGGCCATCTGTGTGGGCCCGGAGAACCTGCAGGTCATGTACCCAGCCATCTTTGAACAGCTGCTACTCTTCGTGGAGTTCTCCTGCAAGCCTCCTCAGTACGGCAGGATGGAAACCAAACACGTGGCCAATGCCAAATACAACCAGGTAGGGGGAAGTGGAACTGGCTGTTTAACTTGCCTTGTTTTCATTCGCAATTTATGTCTTTTTTACAGTTTGTTTCATTAAAGTGTCTGATGGTGTACGCTGTTATACGTTGCCCGGCATTCTCAACAAGATCATCCCTCTTCTTTGATGTTCTTGAAGCCCCTCCCCTCCCTCCTTATGAAGCCCCTATCATGGCCCTTCATGAGATTGACAGGTTCTTCTGGACCCCCATTAGTAGCCCCAAGCCATTTCTTCCTCATATTCCCTCCCTCGTGATTCATCCTCCTGGCAGCACGCCACAGAAAATGTTTCACTTCAAACTCAGTTCAAACACAGTTCAAATTCATTTCATTTATTTCCCAGTGACCTTGAGCAAGATTACTCCATTTATAAAACTACAAACAATTTTAATTATTTCTCGAGAGCAGAGGAGTCTTTTCTCAACATTGTTCTGATATCACTGTCTTTTTTTTTACTCATTGTTGTTGTTGCGGAAACCTTCGGCCCTGTTCAGACCTGGCATTAACATGCGTCCTGATTGATCCGAACACAAGTGGACAGCTTTAAGTACGTGTGTTCGCTCCTGGCATTAGAGTGCGTCTCCATCTTGAGAGACCACTTGTGATCCGATCTCACTCTCCCGCTCTGTATGCAAATAAACACGTAGTAAACACACGGCTAATACAGCAGACGTTGTGACGTAAGACTACATGAATGTCAGTAGTAATATCCTACATATTCGTGAATTCGGGTTCATTTTGATAACATACAAATATAAGGTTATTGTACTGGCGGTCCCCGGGGACCTCCGTGCCGCCGGCACCGCTGTCTTTGTCAGGCATCAGCGGGGTGCAGAGCTTCAGAGCCGGGAATGAGAGCTGGCGAGCGGGCGGGCAGGCGTCAGCTCCGTGCAAAGCACCGGAACAAAAACACTGACAGTACAGGACAGTGATCTCAGTACAGTATGATAATAAAGCACATTTGCGTGCCTAGTCTGATAGTCTGTAGGTTATGTAGACTATAGATAAGATATATTTTAATAAAATAGAGTTGCACCGACAGAATACAGTAGAGCACAGAAGCCGTTTCCATGCTGCAAGGCAGACAAGCAGATCCCAGCGGGACGTCAGTAGAGTAGGCGGTCCTTAATGTGGCCCAGGACACATTTACATACACACTGCTAAAAGAATGTGGCCATACGTGGCCCAGACCACCTCCGAATGCGGTCTGAGTGATCGGATCTAAATGCATCCTGAGTGCGTTCACACCTGTACTTACAGCGGTCCACTTGTGAGCCGATCATTCAGGACGCATGTTAATACCAGGTCTGAACGGGGCCCTACAGGGGAACGCTGAGAGTTGTCTCAATCTAACTCTGGCATGCTGGTGCAGTTGTGCTAAGAGATGTTAGCGCTGCACATTTCATGTCTCAAATCGCGACTGCCAGTCTGTTAGTCTGTTGCATGTGGGGTCCAGACTCTACTAGTGATGCACCGATCCTACTTTTTCAGTCCTGATACCGATACCTGGGCTTTGGGCATCGACCGATACAGAGTACCGATCCGATACCAGTGTTTGATTAATAAGCGTCAATGTGTGGAAGTGACTGAGATCATTGTTTTATGTGTAAGGCAACATCAAGCTTCACTGCAATATTGCTTTCCAAACTTTTTAAAACAAAATGGAACAAATAAATACACAGAAATATATTTACAGAACTGTTATTTATTATTAAAATAATAAATTGTACACCAACAACTTGTTAAAAAAAATCATTAGAAATTAACAGGAATTGTAAACCTTTTTTATGCAGCAACAAATTGGTCAAAACGTAAACTGGAATTAAATTTCCAGTCTATAATGTATATAGTATATAAACATAGAATTGAATTGAATTGAATTGAATTGAATTGAATTGAATTGAATTGAATAGATCGGCCCCATTTTCACCGATACCCAATCTAGCTTTGAGTCAGTATCGGCCTGATATCCGATCCGGTATCGGTGCATCCCTAAACTCGGGCCTATCGGAATCTGAATCTGTTTAAGTGAGAGGGTCAAACAAAATCCCCCCCCCCAGCCAAACAGATGTTACGGATGGTCTTTATTGCCGTGTTGGCGTTTGGTGCTAGGAGTGAGTGTTTTATTTCCCCTAAATTAGTCCTGGTTACTGAATCTCATTTAGCCAACAAATCCAATCCAATTTAAACACCAGTTTAATTGCGATCTTCTCTCATTCTGTTTCTTGGAACTACTCACTGGATAACCATTTTAGATCCAGCTCTTTGCACCGGTGAGTTCCGTCATCTCCTTCAGCCCCCCCCCCCCCTTCTATTAGTTCTACTAAGCTGTGCTGAATGGTGACGACCTGCCCTCTGCGGTAGATGACATATCACACCGCATGGCAGGCTCTCACGTCTCATCTGCGTCTCCTCCTCACTCCATGCTCCCCCTCTCTGCCTGCCACTAACTGGTGGATATGCCTCTGTGTGCACAGTCCCTGTGCAGCTCCATTTTCAGTTAATTTTGTGTTTTTTGGTGATGATCATATGCACACGTGTGGTTCTGTTTATATTTCTTAAAGACACACTTTGTAGCACCAAGTCATTTGTTTGGCTATAATAACATTTCAGCTACTCATATAAGCCTAACAAAACTTGAAGCAAACTATAACTTTCAAATATATGTTTGTGTTACTTGTATACTTGTATACAAAGTGTGCCTTTAAACACTGCTTTCAATGTGGCTCTGCCAAAAAGTAAATATAATGGTTTTCAGATTTGCTGTTTTTTTTTTTTTCTCTCTCGTTAAATCCTCTCGCTCCCGCAGGCGGAATGGGTTGCCTTAAACTATGTGCCCTTTGCTGAACGCTCCTTGGAGGTGGTGGTGGACCTGTACCATAAAACGGCGTGCCACAAAGCTGTCATCAATGAGAAAGTTCTGCAGAACATCATCAAGGTATTTTCACCAGGATGCGTATTCATGGTCACGAAACTCCTAGTAAAGTTTTGGAATTGATGGAAAATTAGTTTTCCCAAGACTGTCATTGTGTCAAATTGGCAAAAGCAACAAAAAGAAATGTTTGACTTTAACATCTCAAACGTTTTATCAACATCAAATCACCTCAAAGTTTGGTTTGCATGTGTCAACGTTAGGCTAGAAGCAGCATTGAGGCCTAGTGAAGTTTTTATTATTTTAGCCCAGTAAAGACAGCAAGTTCTTACGTTCTACCAGCTGCCCGTTGAGCACCAGTTATTGTTGAACCCTGTGCAGTCATCAAATGTGGTGCAATGTTGTGGGAAGGTTTTTTTTAATTTTAAGAGTATGTTAACACAGTGGTCAATTGCTGCTGCACTGCAATCTGTGGGAAGAACCCTTTAGGCAAGTTGAACTTCTAGCATACATACCCTATCAATGATGTCAAAACAGGTGTTTTCCATTTGCCGACTTTGGCATTGCAGTGTTGATTTTCTCTTAAAGGTACAGTGTGTAGGATTTGGCGGCATCTAGTGTTGTGGTTGCAGATTTCAACCAGCTGAGTACCCCTCCGCTCACTCCTCCCTTTCCAAGACTGCGGTAACGTGAGCCGCCGAGTGCAAAGCCGTGGTAACGCCGTTCGCCTCGCTCAGAGGCCATCCTCACCATGATAACACTACTTTATGAGCAACGGAAGTCAGACGGCGGCTTTTGCATGGTTGGCACTCTGCAGCTCACGTTACCGCAGTTCCACAAGGGTGTCGGAGAATTACGGTGGCCTTCAGGTAAAAACGTGACCAGTTTTTGGTCAGTTGGTTCAGCTGCTATAGTCAGTATTTTTTATATTAACAATGGATCCAATGTCTACATGTATCTGAAAGAGCTGTTGCAGGTTGTAACACACAATAGATATGAAATAGCTCACATAGTTCAGCAGTATTATAGAAATGCGAGTGAATGATCCTTGTTCAGTGTTTTGTCTGTTGTCATGTCATGGTCATGTCTTCTAACAGCAGACAGGCTAACCATGAATGAGGAATTCACTGACTGAATATTGCGAGGGAGTTACTTTCCAAGAGGATGGATGTATATTAAAAAAATAAGTCCAAGAGATGCTTTGTGTGTAATAAGTGTGGAATATTTTGAAATAACTAGTTAATTCTGTTAGCTGTCTGAGAAGTCTGTCAGTATCCACCAGCCTCTGGGCAACTTTCTCTTTACTTGTCTCTCTGGCCTGATAGTATTGATCTCAAGGCTTACATCTCACAGATGTGAAGTGCCCAATATCAGCAGCACTTTCTGAATGCAGTCTGTCAAAACCCAAAAGATTTTGTCTGTGCAAGTCATGAAAAGCCTTAACCACAGTTTCTGACACCTGTGTTTAACTGCTCTTTTCCCATCGTCTGTTTATAAGAAACCTCCAAACTGAAGAGAGTTAATTGCCAAGGAGCTATTATGAAGGTTCCCTGTGGACAAATCCCAATCTGGCCACCGCCCTTTTTTTTTGTCTCCAAAACAAGAAGGCGATACTTGTAAAATCTCAACCTTGGGGAACCCAGCTGTTCTCTCAAAAGAGGACGTTGTCAAAAAGATGGTCGATTACTTTTTTTCTGGTTTTGTAGACTGAATAGGAACACCGCCTGGTGCAACCATGTCTTGACATACGGCTTTGATATTAATTATTAATTAAAGTCACTCCACATTTCAGTATAAAAGGTTTTCAGGGTACCGCAGTTAGTTTTATAGATTTTACCTTGAAGTCTTTCTCTGTGTTTCAGTCTCATGGTGTACGATTATTGCCATGTCCTCCTTTTGTTTGTCTCTTCACACTCAAGACTTTAAGAATGCCCTTGGGTTTGAAGTATGCCTGTCCATCAGAGAGCACCTGGAAGCTCGCCGTTTCGTCCCTGCTCAAGGTGCTGTCCATTGGACTTCCGGTGGCACGCCAGCACGCCTCGTCTGGGAAGTTCGACACTATGTGGCCAGAGCTGGCCAATGCCTTTGAAGACTTTCTTTTTACCAAAAGGTACAGATTTAGACAATCTTAAAGTTGCACGATATGGAAAGTTCTGAGTACCAAGCTCATTGTTTTGTTCCTTTTCTAGCACACCTCCAGATAACGTGTCCATCCAGGAATTTCAGAAGAATGAAGCCGTTGATGTGGAGGTAAACACTTGTTCCAAGCATCCAGTATATTAACGTGGTTTTGTGAAGTAGCCCCAGAGACAGTTCAGAAAGGAGACAGCACACTGGGAGTCTCTGTCTCACTTGGGTTTCGCCGCTGCCCCGCCCCTTTAGGAGACTAGCAGCAGGTCCTGACTCTCTTAACTCCAATGGGAGAAGTGAACGTGAACATAGATTATGACCGATTCTTTCGCCCCATAAATACCAAAGTAAATATTGGGCCCATTTCTCACAAGCCACAAATCTTCTGTCTCAGCATCACACTCTCGCGAGATCCGGCCACAATGGCTGGCGAACGCCCTTGCTAACTAATTTATAATAATGCTAAATATGGTTGTTAGCTGTGTAAATATCTAACGCTAGCAAAATAAAATATAAAGACTTTATGCAAATATAATCCAAATCTGCTTTCATCCATCTACACGACGTTCACAACACTTCCAAACGAGGTGGGAGGATGGGGGGGGTAGAGTCAAGCACGCCATGCCCACGCCCACTCAGGAGACAGGAAGTGCATACCATTTCATACCATTGGCAGAGCTTGTAATGCGTCATCTTTGTTATAGAGCATCTGTGGTCGCCCACATCAGCGTTGTCTCCTCTTCGTTTTAGGTGGTCCAGCTGATCAGCACAGAGATTTTACCGTTTGCCAATTTCATCCCCAAAGACTTTGTTGGCCAGATCATGACGATGCTCAATAGAGGTTCCATTCACTCACAGTCTCCCTCGTTCACAGGTAAGATGTAACTTTGACCGGTGAAATAATTTGACTTCAGCTGTGTTGTTTACTCGTATTTCTGATGGGACAGCAGGGTGGCTGGAATCATACTGTAGCCATTAAGTCATTGTTGCAAAAGCCCTCCCTGTGGCTTATCGCCAACAACAATGGCTCCTGTCAAACTCTTCATGTGTTGAGCAAGACAGTGAAGCCCTGTCCGTCCACTCACTGTAAATCACTCTGGAGAATGTCTAACATGTAAAGGGTTTTCTCTTCGACAGAGGCAGAGATCGACGTGCGGATGAGGGAGGAGTTTTCTAAGGTGTGTTTTGAGACGCTGCTGCAGTTTTCCTTCAGCAACAAGGTGTCCACCCCGCAGGAGGGATACATCTCCCGTATGGCGCTCTCTGTGCTCCTCAAGAGATCGCAGGATGTTCTCCGACGCTACGTGGAGGACGAGAGGTTGAGCGGACGCTGCCCCCTGCCCAGGTACACCCCACCATACACCTCTGAATAAAATACAAGGTGCACCTGCTTTGGCCAGAGCACCTGGTTTTTAAAATGTTTTTAGACAGATGTCCCCATCAGGAATTCATCTCCCAAGTGTTTGTTAGTGCCATCATTTAACCACTGAGACATTTAGCAATGCAAAACCAAGACCACCCCAGCTCCAGCTATGAACCCATCATTTTTTCTTTTCTCTTTTGTAACCACTGTATTTATCCAGTTATACACACTGGCACCACATATCAGGGTTGGGTTGGGTGTAACACTTCATTCTGCATTGTGCGTTTTTTTTTTTTCTCCCTAAGACACGATTGGAAGTTAAACGATGCCCATGGGGAAATTGCGCCATTAGCACAGAAAATGGCAAAGGGATGGTTCGGGGGAGTTCAGAAAACTAGGATAATTAGATAATCATGGTTGCTTAAATTCAGACAAACAACATTGAAAAACTATGACAAAATACTGTGACAAAAAAACTGTTAAATAGAATGTACTGTATATGAATTTAAGTATGAGAGAACCATGGATTGCATTATTAGAGCATGTAAAAAAACAGCAGAACTTAAAGAGCAAAATACAGTGTTCGTGTATATGAAGATACAAAAAGTAAGAAATGGTCAAATTGTTATACAAATCTGTGTGTTTGCATAAGTGCAAAAGAGTTGAGTAAAGCCTTTTGTGGCTCCAGAGGGAGCTGCATGAAATCCGATAAATTGTGGTTTGAGGCTAGCATAACACACCAGAATGTCCAACCGAACTGTCGTTGGTGAGGTTGCATTGTGGGTAATGTATGCACCACTTTTTGACAAGAAAAAAGTGTGTGGAATTAAGACGACGATATCTCTGATGCTGCTGCAAGAACTCTTTTAGAGAGAGGATATGGGAATGTGGGAGAAAACGGCAGAATTTGCAACAAATACATTACCATGCACGGCAGTTAGATTCTCGTGATGTCACAAGAGTACGCGACAATCGCGGGATCACATATCACATGAAAATCTTGTCAGGCTTCAAGTTATACGTTTGTGTCTGGCAAGCCAGACCACGGACCAATCAGCGTCCTGTGAGGAGCTACTAGGCAGCTATGGGCGTGGTTTACGTGTGTGTGAGACGACACTGAGCGATTGTTGTTTCTAAACAACAATGGCGGCTCCTAAAGAGGTTAGCGTAGATGCTGCAGTAGCATCAGTTATATCAGAACTGGGGAGTATTTCTTTATTTAAAGAAGAACAAAGCACTGCGCTGAAAGCAATGTTTTCACTCTTCTCCCTACTGACTTCGGCAAGAGTTTGATTGACAGATGATTCATCCAATCACCTGCCAAGTATTTTTTTGAAAGTGCCTACCCTTTTCCAAACAGTTTCCAATGACGGCTTCTCAGATGGTTCTGTGTTACAAACCATCTGACAGGGTCAGATTAACAAATACATACTGATAATTGTATATAATAAAAGATATGAACAGGACAAAATGGTCTTTCCTGTGGCAGTAACTCAGTTCGTGGGGACTTTGCTTGGGAACCGGAGGGTGGCCGGGTCAAGTCCCGCACGGACCATGTTACGCCGATTGGACTGGTAGCTGGAGAGGTGCTAACATCTCTCCAACTGCATGTCTATGCGTCCTGCGTGTGTGTATTTTGGGCCTATGTAGGTGTGTGTGTGGAGTGAAAAAATTGAAAATCCCCCCCATGGGCAGCTGGATTTTCTTTTCGTAATTTAATCAAAGTACTTCAATTAAAGTGCTTAACAAATGCTTTATCTCTCTATACACCTAGTCATAGTGGTTAAATACATAGTGAGCCCTCCTAAGTTATCATATTTAATCTCTTGAGCAACATTTTGTCTGTTTTTGCTGCTTGTCAGAGCTCAGTATCTTACATTATCATGGATACAGTATAAGAATGTGCTTCCTATCTCGTGTATAGTGGAGAGAAAATGAATCTTGGTTGCTACATGATCATGTAAAGTAAACCTCTGCAAGACCTTCAGTCACCCTTTTCTACAAACTGTTGATTTCTGTCCGCGTTGGCTTTTTTGTTGTTTAATTCCACCTTATTCAACGACTTTCATTCAACACCTCATCAGAAAACATCTAAATTAGGTGTTCACTCTCACCATCTCTCCTTGTTTTTTTTTCCACCCATCCTCGAACTGTTACATCTACATATTTTCTGTACTCTTTGTGGCTAATGAAGGTCTTTGGTCTTTTTTTTTATTTTAGGCAACAAGTGACAGAGATTATCTTTGTCTTGAAAGCTATCAGCACTTTGATGGACTCGCTTAAAAAGACACAGCCAGAAAATGGTGAGTACCAAACTGTGTCAAGGTTTAAATAGATCTTGGAAAGGGGTGAAAAAAAACTTGAAAAAAACAACAAATCTATCATCTATTCATTTCAGATAAATGTGTCAGAGTACAATTGGGACCATTTTTTTTAGATGAGTTTTATCTCCAATCTGGGTGGAACTGTTTACCAGCAAGGTCAATTACAAGAAGTGATTTTTTTTTAACCGCAATAGATTGAAGTGAGGCTTTCTGAAATTAAGTTTTTGAAGTGCCCTTCAAGATGTTTGCGTTGCATCGTCCTTTATTCAGAGCAAAACTCATTTCCATACGCCTGTGGGAATTGTATGAACGAAATGATTTCTTTGATTGCCTCCTATCACAATTCATATTCTCTTCTTCCTCTCCTCCCCATCCCCGCTCCTCCTTTGTATTATTTTTCCTCTTGTTCTACGATTGTTTACTGTCTGCAGTGGATGGCAACACATGGGCTCAGGTGATTGCCCTGTACCCGACACTGGTAGAGTGCATTACATGCTCCTCGTCTGAGGTGAGCTCAGCCCTGAAGGAGGCCCTGGGGCCGTTTAAAGACTTTATGCAGCCGCCCGTCTCCAGAGTCCAGAACGGAGAGTCCTGACCAGGCTCACTCAAATTCCTTTTTTTTTATAATGAAGAAATCTTGAATGTGTCTTCTCGACCCACGTGCTTTCCAAGTGCACGGACATGAACTCCACGTGAGCCCCATCTACGGTGACATGAAGCGAACCCCCCACGGTGAACAGGGACCCGAGGCCCGCTCGGACCACGTCGACGACCCCGACCTCCATACGCATCATCGTATGCTTCTCATGTGAGCTGATCACGCATCTGCCCCCTCCATTCTCATACAGACTGACTGCACTCTTGTGTTAACTACGGAGATTTAAAAAAAAATAATTGCAGTGTTGCCTCTGGATTTCGTTTTCTTTTATTCTCCTGACGAGGCCGAGTCGATGTACAGTGTGTGGTGATAGTGTTGATGATGTAATTAACAAAAAAACCTGCAAAAAAAACGGGGCTTTATTGATCTTAAAAATGAACACTTAGACTTTTGCAACATTTTCAACAGTGAGGATTTTATGCAAGAAAACAAATCTCACTGTAACATTCCATGTCATCTTTAGCCAGCCATCTGAGAAAGGATGTACTTGTCTGTATAAAATAAATGGGACAATTCTACGATCAGCTCTGTGCTCCGAGTGTGCTCAGTTACAATGCATGTTAAAGGGTAACTTTGGTATTTTTCAACCTGGACCCTCTTTTCCCATGTTTTTGTGTCTAACTACTAGTAGGGACAACGATTTCTGATATTGGTCCAGTATTGTGAGAGAGCGCTGAAGACGGCAGCTGCTGACGAGCTGCAATGAAAATCTTTTGGGGCAAGATGGCACCGTCATTTACGTCCACTAACGGTGCTTGTTTTTGCCATGACAGGCTCTGATTGTTATTATAAGTGTCTGACATTATGGAAAGTCTCTCGCTCAAGGAGAAGTCTCGTTCTGAAATCGGTGGAATAGTGGAATACATCCATGGCGGAAACGTGAGTGCCGGCCGAGCAGAGTTAGTTGTGTTGGAGTACAGAAAGCGTAGCTTAGTGTTATCTAGAAGATTTTCAATGTCATGGCTGAATATTTAGATGATTTCGACTTTGAATTCGATAGCCACTCGTATTTATTTGAGCCAGAGTACAGTATACGGATATTCAGATTTCACAGACTTCTCCTTGAGCGGGACTTACAGTGGGTGGTTACACAATAACCGACAGACTGGATCAAGAGAAAGGTAAGAAAAGCGTTTTATGTCTCTGTAGGGTCCATTCCATAATGTTGTCAGACACTTATAATAACAATCTGAGCCTGTCAGTGGCAAAAAGAAGCACTTTTATTTGACGAAACATTACATTGACACTGCTCACTTGCTCTTACGGCTTATTTCGCAGCTTCCGGTTACAACGTTCTCCCTCAATACTGGACCAATTTCAGAAATTGTTGTCCCCATTAGTCACTAAGACAGAAAAACGTGGGAAAATAGGGTCCAAGTTGAAAAATACAGAAGTTACCCTTTAATTTCTTTACCATACCATTTAAAAAAACTAATCTGTTTATTAGTATAAATCCTGTTTTCAAAATGTGAAGTCCCTGATGAAAAAAGACTGACTTTAACTATAATCCAGGATGTCCCTTTTATTTAAAATGATATTTGTATTGTCCTTATCTAAAGACTAGCATTGGAATTATTTCAATATCATATGGGCTTATTTATAACACAGAGAAAATGAGTTGGCTACAGTGACAAACTCAGTGCTGTACAATTCAAGTAAGGATCCCTGTCCAAAACAGAATCACACCTCCTAAGAAGGATGTTTTCAATTTATTCATAGTGTATAATTTAACAGCGGCGGCAGCTGTTATTGACGGCCGAATGGTGCGAAACTTTAAATGTTGCTGCCGCAAGGCAGTGTGGGACGGCATTATCACCTTTCCTTTCACAAAGGATAGTCAAGTGTTCCCTATGCTAAAAAGGAAGCATTGAAGCACCTTTCCTCAGCATTTAGAGAAGTCGACCAGCTCTGATCATGGCTGCCACTTAGATACTTCCGGGTCATTTCACTCAGTTAGGAACCTTCCTCATAAAAGTAATATTGTGTATTGTTATTATTACGATGTGGTAGGCCTATTACAGAACATATAACATTTATTTTTATTTGACGAAGTTGAGGGACATTATAAAGGGAATATTTTGAACGTTAAAGTGGCATTAGGCAGTATATTTTTGGCATCATTGGGCAAAAATTCCATAATAACCTTTCAGCATATTGTAATTCAAGTGTTCTGAGAGATAACTAGACTTCTGCACCTCATAATGGCTCTGTTTTCAGGCTTTAAAAAATCTAATCACAATCACAGGTCATTTCATTGAAAGAGCGTTCCTATTGGCTGTGCTCCGGTCATCTGACCGGTACTTGGCGTTCCTTCAAGAGATTTCCAACATGGCTGCTGGGTCACAAACTTTCTCATTTTACAGCTAAACCGTGCACTACAAGATGATTCTGAAAACATTTGAGGCAAGAAATAGGCATTACAGTAACATAATATTGATTCATATTTGATCAGCGCTGCCTAGTTTGACCGTTTGGTCGGAGTTGGCGAGTGATTGACAGCGGGCTCTCGTAGACGGCAGATGGACAGCAGATCTCAGATCAGCTCCCACTGCTTGTTTTCTCCGGTCTGTAAAATCTTGCAGATGCCGTTAGGAGCACCAGAGGACACAGAGGCACATGATTTTTTTCAGGTTACCTGTTTCATGTACTACTGTCACGATATAGCGACCGTTTTTAAAAAAAAAAAAACTTTTTTTAATCATATTTGCTCCAATCTCGCCTACTTCAGCTTTAAGGGTCCCTTGTACTTTACAGTATGGGGAGTCAGCAGCTCTGTACAGTAGGAGTGTTTATAGCTGACAACAGGGAAAGCTGAGGCATAGAAAACACCTCTTTATACTTCAAATCGTTGTGCTCAGTGCCTAATGGGGTAGCCATCACTGCAGGGACCCCTCTGCTCCCTCTCCGTGTCCCCCTGGAGGTCCCCGAGCCAGAGTTTGGGATCATCCAGTAGGTCATATGAGGGGAAAGGACCGTTTTGTGGTTTGCACTGAGGAAGAGGAGGGGGAAGAGGAGGAGGAGGAGGAGGGGGAGGAGGGAGAGCAGGTCTGCTTGGGCGGGGTTTCCCTCTTCTTTCACACAGACGGAGGAGCGGAGCGGGAGAGGACGGACCTTCTCCGGCTGTGGCTGCATGGGAATGTCGCTGTAGTCCAGACGGTGCTTCTTCTCTTAAGCTTCACGACATTTTTTTATAATCTTTTCCTTTTTAATGTCCTCGCTTTCGTCTCCGCGTCGTGTTTCCTGCACCACGTACTGGCTGAGGTAGTAGTTTGTGCTGTTGGTTGGGTTGTGACACTGCCCGCTATGGAGATGACTGCGCAAGCTACTGCCTTGCTAGTGCTGGTGCTTCCACTTCAAAACCGAGGGAGAAAAAACACTCAGCTCACAACGCTGTTACACGGTTAGAACAGGTAATGCACACCGCTAATGTTGCAGCTTAACACCGTGTTATATATTTAAAGCTGTAATGTACTGCTTTCTTTTAAACGGGCCTGTGGGCGCATTGTTGCATTTTGAAGCCGTTTGAGGTCTGTATCATGTTTCATCCAATAAAATAGTGACCGACTGTGGAGAAAAAAAAGCACTTTGTATGCAGTTTTAATTTTACAATGTGAGGCTCATTAACATGCATTTAAAAAAAAAATGTTTTTGCAGGATGGAGGAGAATGCTTGCATGTATTAGCTGGAAATCCGATGGGCAAGTTTTATATAATTTGCATGCACGTTTTTTTAAAATGAAGTCGATGTCTCATATGGATTTGCATAGTTTTCCAGCACCTCAGGCGGAGTGGGCTGTGTAGAAAGCATGTAGGTCAACAGTGCTGTTGCTATGAGGAGAGGAGTGACGTGGCTCCTGCTGCCCACAGAGGTATCCTACAATACATCTGCTCTCAGACACTGACACAAGCTGGCTTCATGGCTCCGTCCTTTGTTGATAATGCTGCATACCGTCAGACACTGGGTACTCCCGCTGCACCTGAACGCCTCATCTATGCAGGGCAGAGCTCAGACATAAATCTGTGCAACACTGTCCTAGTAATAATCTGATTATTATGCTAAATCTGGATGGTGTGTGTGTGCCTCAGTGTTTGAACTGTGCACAGACAGACACACCACATGACCTAACCAACCCCCCCCCCCCTCCCACCACCACCACCACCCTTCCAGCAGTCATGTCCTCACAGAGGTCTACATGGGAGTGCAGCGCTGATGTGGGTCATGCGTTGTGGGTTAACCTTTTGAAATCCTCCCTCTGCTGCCCAACAGCATCTGGCTGCTCTGTATCACATTAGTATGGGCAGTCAGGGGGCTCATGATGGGGGTGGGGACCGGAATGGGTAATGAGCTTTGATTGGCTGCAGGGGCAAAGGCAGCCTGGGTCGATGAAACCGTGCAGGGGCTGCAGTCTTGAGTTCAGACCCCCGCAGCCAAGATGAGAGCACGCCGCTCACTTCAATGACTGACTGATTGAATCCTGCGTTTGACCTTCCAAGAAGACGCCCATGAAATATTTATGAGTTCACACTTGATAGTGTGTTAGGCAGAGTTATGAATCTTGGGCCGCAGCTCTGCCCACTAGCATCTGTGCCGATATTAAACAATAAATTCCACCCCAGAGATGCACGTAGGTTGAAAAGCAGTGCTTTTGGTTTGCAGACTTCCTAAACAAACCACACATGAGACTTGCGGTTATTGTCGCGCCTGTTGAGTAGCAGATCCTACAGGTCTGCATTATTCAAATAAGAGTCTGTCTCGTGGAAGAAATACAAGTAATCCAGCCTCCAGGGTGAAGCTAAACATCATTTATCATATCCTGACTGTAAAGAGAGCCAGCCTATGGACCAGTGAGCAGCTCAGAGGCAGCCCATGTCCTCATCCATCTTGTGTCAGAGCTCTCATTTGAGCCGGGGCGGCAGATAAATCATACTTCAGGCAGCCGAAGCCCTAAAGCGGTTAATTCGAGCCCCCTGTGGAAAAATGCCCACTCAGATGGGTATCACAGCTGCACCGCCGAAGCAGCCGCACCCTTGCCCTGACAGGACAGTCGACCCTCGTGTGTGTGTATCTTCGCTAAATGCCTTCACACATGCTGCCTCTGTAATGCAACATGTTTGGAATTAGTGCTAGTCGATTAATTGATGAGTTGATCGACAGAAAATGAATTACTATTATCAAGCAAAATTCCAAATATTTGCTAGTTTCCTTCGTTATATATGATTTTAAAAAGGGCTTCAGCCGTCAATTATTTTCATAATCGAGTAAATGCCAATTATTTTCTCAATTAATTGATTAATAGTTTGGTCTATAAAATATAAAAAACTGAAAATTGCCAATCACAATATCCTAGAGGCCTAGGTCGTTAAAAATGTCGACCTTTTTCGACTGATCAACAGTCAAAAAAACAAAAATATTAGGGCTGTCAATCGATTAAAATCACGATTAATCGCAAATTAATCCCACATTTATCTGCTCAAAATGTACCATAAAGGGAGATTTGTCAAGTATTTATTTATTTAATACTCTTATCAACATGGGAGTGGGCAAATATACTTGCTTTATGCAAATGTATGTATGTATGTATTATTGGAAATTAATTAACAACACAAAACAATGACAAATATTGTCCAGAAACCCTCACAGGTACTGCATTTAGCATAAAAAATATGCTCATATCATAACATGGCAAACTCAAGCCCAGCAGGCAACAACAGCTGTCAGTGTGTCAGTTTGCTCACTTGACTATGACTTGCTCCAAACTGCATGTGATTATATTATTATTTATTTTTAATAATTATATATTAATTAATATTAAATATTATTATTTATAAAGTGGGCATGTCTATAAAGGGGAGACTCGTGGGTACCCATAGAACCCATTTTCATTCACATATCTTGAGGTCAGAGGTCAAGGGACCCCTTTGAAAAAAGGCCATGCCAGTTTTTCCTCACCAAAATTTAGTGTAAGTTTGGAGCGTTATTTAGCCTCCTTCACAAGCTAGTATGACATAGTTGGTACCAATGGATTCTTAAGGTTTTATAGTTTCATATGATACCAATATCCGCTACAACCTAAAAATCATAATTGCGTTGAAGAAATTAGTGGCGTTAAAACGAATTTGCTATGACATGTTATTATCGCGTTAACTGTGACAGCCCTAAAAAATATACAAGTAATTATAATATAAGACCAAGAAAAGCAGTGAATTCTCGCATTTAAGCACCTGTAACCACCAAATGTTTGGCATTATTTTTTTTGAAAATGTTATCAATAAGACCTTTAATTGTAAAATGTATTATCTTTGGGTTTGGACTGTTGGTAGGGCAAAACAAGTAATCTGAAGTCGTCACCTTGGGCTCTGAGAAATTGTGATGGTTGTTTTTTCACAATTTTCTGACATTTTATATACCAAATGATTAATCGATTTGAAAATAATCTAAAGAATTGCCAACAAATTGAGCTGAAATGATTAGTCGATCGACAGGAAAATATAAGGCAAATATTATGATCATTGATTCATCGTTTAAGTCGTTTTTCAAGCAAACATGCCAAATATTTGATGGTTCCAGCACCTCAAATGTGAGGATTTGCCTTTTTCTTGTTTTACTCTATATTAAACTGAATATCTTTAGTTAGTCAGACAAAAAAAAAAAATATTGAGAAAATGATTTGCAGAAAAATACACAATGAAAAGAGCTATGTTAATAAATAATATAAAGAATAGTATCTTTTCAATGTCTCCTCTGAAAGGAGGCTTGAAGTCCGTGGCCCCGGCAGCGCCTCACCTCTCCGGTACAAGAGATGAGTATCTCGCTGCAAGCCCACTCAGCATCTCCCTCAGATCTCTCCACGGGTGGGGTGGGAGTGCTGTAACCTTGGAAAAACCAGCCGCCCACAGGAATGACTGTGTCATCATTGCCGTCATCCAATCTGGACCACACACACACACGTGTGGAGAGTAGGAGTGGAGTGCCAGATCAGTGCTGGCCTGACTGGAGGAGGATGCGGCGCTGGCCTGTTGGGACCAGATGGCCCTCCAGCTCCTGCAGAGGACCCAGGAGTGTGTGAGACTCCCACGACTCCCAGCACTTTATGATCGTCTTGAGTGTGTGTTAAGGCATTCATGGTATCAATGTGTGTGTGTAATGAACTCATACCGTGATCTTCACGTGTGGTAGGATAACATGAATCAAGCGAGTTATAAAAGTCATTGTTTACAATTGTTATAGACATGGGTGGTCCATGAACCTTTCCTGACTCTCTGCTCTGTTAGCATTTACTTCCCATCCTATGTGTCTTGTTAACTTTACTTTTAGCTTTATTTCAGACATTGAAAAGTCCAAATTTTACTAAGAAAAATAAATCAATAGATAAGGTAATAAAAGAAAAAGATATTTGATAAAATAAAGAGGTAAAAAATAAGGTGAATATATGAATGGGAAAGGCCACAGAACCGTGTTTACTTTTAAAAAATTCAGCCAAAATTACCTACAAATATTAAAGGACCACTGTGTAGGATTTAGTGGCATCTAGTGGTGTGGTTGCAAATTGCAACCAACTGAATACCCCTCCCCTCTCCCCTCCCTTTCCAAGCATGTAGGAGAAATATGGTGGACTTCAGGTAACGTAAAAACACAAAAGGCTCTCTCTAGATACAGTTTTTGGTTTGTCTGTTCTGTGCTACTGTAGAAACATGGTGGAGCAACATGGCGGACTCCGTGAAGAGGACCCGCTCCCTATGTAGATATGAAGGCTCATTCTAAGCTAACGAAAACACAACGATTCTTAGTTTCAGGTGATTATACACTAATGAAAACATAGTTATGAATATTAGGCTTCTTTCCATTTCTGCCAATAAATCCTCCTAAATCCTACACACTGTCCCTTTAACTTGTATTGTGCAACAGTGCCTCTTAATTCGTCTCAGGTGCAAACAGTCTCACTGATTAAGCTCACTGATACAGGTCAGATGTGTGAGGACTACTTGAAACTCCCCAACTTCAGCACAAAAAGGTAAGTTATTATTGATGCTTCAGTTGTCACGATCCCAGTTTCATATGCCTTGATGTGTGATTTTCAAGATGAATTACAAAATGCTTTACAAGGAATAAAAGAAACAAAAAGATCTTCCATATCTGCCTTTTTCACAGAAGACATTTTGACGTGTCACAGGAGAAGCGCAGGTGTAAATATTGAGATTAATGCTGGCTGAATTCCATTTAGCTGCTTCATTGTCAGTGTATTGTGCATGCTGCTAGTGGGACTGACACTTGAATAGAGCAGAGCCATCATTAGTGTTATCAGCAACGCCTGTGCTTTTCTTACTATGACAAGTCAACATGTCTGCTGTGAAAAAGGTCTATTTTAACCTGCTATTGCCACATTTCCAGCTAATATCAGATAATTACTGTTTTTGCAGACCTTAAAGTTTCTCTACGGGATTCAGAGCATTAATATAGCAGCAAACAACCATTGTCTATGTAAAGATATAGAGGAGTAATGTCTACCTGAGCAGAGAATGAAGTCACTCCCTCTGTGTGTGTTGTAATCAGAGCTTCTCTGTGCTTTGTTTACATAGCCGGCCGGCCACGCATGCTTTTAGTGCATGTTAGTGCATGTGAGCGTGCCCTGCTGCTAGCTCACGGTCGCCGCTCTGCACTGCGCTCATACTGTATGGTGGTTACAGCTGATAACGCTGCCCTGACCGACGGCGTCGTCACGGAAGCGTAGCACACACCCTCCGGTACCCCCTCAGGTTAACACTGTTAGCTCTGTCAGCACTGTTGCCGTTTTTTTACTGTTAGCACCGTTAGCTGCGAGCCACCGGCTCAGCCGTCGCCATGTTGAGAGCCGAGTGGAGACAATAACAATGCTCTCAATCTCGCATTTAGCACCTTTAAAAGCAACTGAACTCTGACCTCTCCATGGCGCCAATCAAGTGCCAGACGCTGGCCCTCTTACCCACTCACGTTCACACACACACACACATAGGGCTACATACAGAGAATACACACACACTCATTATTATTCTATTCACACACTTATATTTATATTCCATATTGTATATAGACCCCTCTCACTGTAAATAATGCCATTGTCCCTGCAATTTTTTATATTTGTATAGTTGATGTTGTTTTGCACAATCTTGTGAGCAATGCCACTTTACATTTCACTGCACATCCTGTATGAGTACGTGACAAATAAATCTCTTGAATCTTGAATCTTGATATGTCTTGGAAACATCACTGTGCCCCTCTGGTGCTACAACAATATGATTTTATTCCACCTGTTTCAGGATTGGCAGTCTCTAAAACCTGCAGTGAAACCTGCCAGACTCTGACTAGTACTAGCATGAGTTTCACATTTTTTTTAGTGTCACATTGAGGCATTTCCACCCTCCATAGAATACCATTTTGGAAAGAAATGAGAAAACTCAGGTGTATTTCAGAATGATTCTGAAAGAAAATGTTGGCTACTGGCAGTGGCACCCAAAAATAAATCCACAATATTGGCTTTCAAGGGTAAAAAACACTCTATAGGGAACTGTAGAAAAGAGCACAGAAAACCTAGTGCCAAAAACCCATCAGGTTTCCTCACAGCTCATAGACCATGGAATGCGTCATTTTTCATACGATACCTCCATCATGTCATGAACTGTGAAAGCTTTATCCTGTGATTTGATTTACATCTTTGGTCTCAGGTATTCGATATCACTAAACTAATGCACAAGTTTCACCTAAAAATGAGGAAGCTATTCCTCATTGTTCCACACCCGCTTTCACTTATGAGATAGTGAGGGGAAAGACCAGTTGAAATGGGGACGCACATCTCGTGCACGTCTTTTTGTCAAGTTATCAAGTTGTCTTTCATCACTTCGGCATGTGTGTGAGTGCGTGCGTGCGTGCTTCAGTGTCAAATTACGCCCCTCGCAGCAGCCTCCACCATGAAATCTTCTGTCAGGCTACTCTGTGAACTGATACCCTTCATCTTATTGCGTTGGGACTCACTTGACACAGTTTGTCAGAGTGGTGATGGTCTAATTCTATACAGTTACTGAAGTCTGAGGGAGTTTGCCCTCATTCAAGCCTTCCAAGTTCCTACAGAATCTCTTTTAAGACTTACATTCCCTTTTGGATTTGACAGACAAATATCTGAATATACAGGATTTAAATACATCTAAGTAGCAGCAACACAGTGCAGGCAGGCCATGACTGGTTTGGTTTGAGGAATTTTAAGATAAAAAATAGTATCCATGAAAGCTTTAAAGTACTATAAAGTCCATTTGCTTACACAGCTGCTGTTTGGCCAGGACACTGAATGTCAAGTAATCTTTCTGCTACTTTCCCCCCCTCTAAGTGCATCCCAGAGCCAGGATCAATCAACACCGTCTACTATACAGTGAGTACACTAACTTTTTTATCAATAACACAGCAGAGTAATGTGGAAAAAATGTTAACTTTTTTAATAGAGCAGAAAAGTGAGCATTTAAACCATTTTTTTTTTACACTGTTCCTTGGTTTTCCAAAACGGTACAAATTACGTCTTTTGTTTCAGTAAGATGTACATCACTTACAGTAAAAGAAAGGAGAGAAGCACTGAAAACATTATTTACATTTTTACATTTAAATTAAGTTACTCTGTTCCATGTTTCACCAGCTTCAGCCACTCGTTAAGTTAACAGTTAAGATGCAATATCTGCGCACAATTAGTAGAAGCTGAAAACTACAACTAAACTAAACAAACTAAAATGTGGAAAACCAGTGAATCTGGGAACAATATTGATTGTAGACACATAAGGTAAGTGCTGTCTATTTAACTGTCTGTAGTGATAGTCTTATTTATACTTCCTTTTAAAGGGGACATATCATGCTCATTTCCAGATTCATACTTGTTTATGGGGTTTCTATTAGAACATGTTTAGATGCTTTAATTGTCAAAAAACACATTATTTTTCTTATAGGTTCTGTCTGAATATACCTGTATTCACCCTCTGTCTGAAACGCTCCGTTTTAGCGCCTGTCTCTTTAAGAACCCTCCTGAAAAAGCCAAGTCTGCTCTGATTGGCTTGCGAGAAAAATATGGTGCACCTTTACAAAGGAAGTTCTCAAGCCGTGGGCGATATATTCTAATAACCCTGGTTGGTAGGCACTCCAGATACCATGTGCATAACCACTGAAAAAGTGAGTTTTTCATGATATGTCCCCTTTAAGTGACACATTAGAGGACAATATATCCAACTGTTACTGAAAAAGGTAAACATGAGCGCATGACAAAGGGGTTTTTGAGCATAATATGTATATATAAAAATATATATTTCGTACAACACTACCCATCACACAGTTCCCTGTGAGGCTTTTTTTTCCTTCAGTACATTTTCTGAAAATGTGTTTACAAATCGTGCAGGTACAGGAGCAAATCATGACAAAGTAACTGAATAATGGCACAGGAAGCAGCTGATGATGCACCTGATGTAGCGTGCAAACAGCCGCCAAAGAGGACGATGACAACATGTGTTAATACGCGTAATACAATAAAAGGAAGAAAATTATGAGGTAGATGGCTGATGTTGAATGAGTGCAACAGAAAGACTTCTTTGTTTTTCCTTCTTAAATCTGAATTAAAGGGTAACTTCGGTATTTTTCAACCTGGATCCTATTTTCTCATGTTTTTGTGTCTAACTGACTAACAGGAACAGCAATTTCTGAAACTGGTCCAGTATTGAGGGAGAACGCTGTAGATGCCAGCCGCTCTATGGTGCTATTGGGGCAAGCTGGCACCGTCATTGACATCCACTAAAAGTGCTTGTTTTTGCCATGACTGGCTCTGATTGTTGTTATAAGTGTCTGACATTATGGAAAGAGTCTCCCTCAAGGAGAAGTCTCGTTCTGAAATCTGGCGAGGTTACGTGTTGCCGGAGGACAACGGTGGAATAGTGGCATACGTCCATGGTGGAAAATCCAAGAGCCAGCCGGGCAGATTGTTGTGATGGAGTAGAGAAAGTGTAGCTTAGTGTTATCTAAAAGATTTTCAATGTCATGGCTGAATATTTAGATGATTTTGACAATGTGGATGAGGTCTTTGAATTCCATGGCCACCCGTATTTATCTGAGCCAGAGTAGAGTAAACGGATATTCAGATTTCACAATGAGACTTCTCCTTGAGCGGGACTTGGACACAATAACAAACAGAAAGGTAAGAAAAATGTTTAATTTCTCTGTAGGGTCCTTTCCCATAATGTTTTCAGACACTTATAATAACAATCTGAGCCTGGCAGCGGCAAAAGAATGAGCACTTTTAGTGGACGTAACGTTACATTGACGCCGCTCACCTGCCCTCGCAGCTCGTTTAGCGGCTGTCGGTGACAGGGTTATCCCTCAATACTGGACCAATATCAAAAATTGCTGTCCCCATTGTTGTCTAGGTTGAAAAGTACCAAAGTTACCCTTTAATGTAAAAGCTAGGCTAGATTTAATACTATTAATGAGAGCAGGGTCACGTACCGTAGCTCCTTCGGTTAGTGTATTCTTCATAAATGTGTTTCTTCATTTCCAAAGGAATGATAGTGAGTACAGTATTGCAATGCAAGGCGTGCAAATGAATAAAAATAGCAACTGCAGCATCCGGAGAACCAGCTGACATACTGTCCAGAGAAGGCTTTCTTTTCCTTTCGACAACAGACTTACTGAACGTGGCTAATTTAACAGCTCTACATGGAACAGAGGAGGTATGATTCATATTATGCAGGACATCAGTCTTCAGGTTAGTTTTTTTTTTTTTTTTTACACTGTACAGGTGTTTAACCAAACACACTTATGAAATGTCTTACGCCTTGGGAGTATTTACATTTTCACATTTATAAATATTGTGCATTGGTTAGTAACTGCGATCCTGAGATGCACCTGACCATCTCATCCATGAGAGTCTATGCTCTCGACCCCAGGCATCGCCCCGCAACAAGGTTCATGATGGCTGCATTGAGATTGGAAAAAAAAAAAATCAGTACTTCAACTATTCAACAGCTCTTTTCATGTTTCTTTTCTATAAAAAAAAAAAGGACCAGACAAAAAGAGATTGAGGATGATCAAGGGGGAAAACAGCCCGGACAAAAAGTCCATTTCTGACCAGAGACATCTTGGATCCCTCAGGTGAGGAGGACACTAGAGCACTTTAAAAAGAGCACAAGGGATGAGGGGAAGTCAAGGCAGGGTTACGTTTCGGTGTCGGTTGTAGTTTTGGCTAGTTCTGCTTGTTGCCGTACATGAGGGGAATGATGTAGACGGATATGTCGTCTCCGGACCCTAATCTGTCGTTGGATATCCTCCAGCCTCGATCCTTCAGCACCCCGCGTGCCCTCATTACGAGGTCTTGAGCTGCCATTGTGTACCTGACATAACAAAAGTGAGAAATGATTAAGGCGTACTCACAGCATGGTGATATACAATCAGATAAATGGTCAAATCTGATGATAATTATGCACAGTATTTGTCTAAGCACATCTGCCTGCAGACACAAAATACTATGGTGAACTTTGGAAACTAAGCTCGCAGGCGAAGAGGAGTCAGAGCTTCTCGTTAACAGTCTTACAAGCTTTTCCTTGACATCAGAGAAATGACTTATCTAAATGTTTGGAAATTTGCATAATTACAACAAGATAACAGCGCTCATCCTCTACAAATAAGCCCGGGGTGAGAGGAAGTTCAGCCCCCGGCTGGAGGCTGCAGCTGTGTGATGATGAGCGAACGTGCCTGTGCTGGTCGTCGGGGTCGCAGTTTGCCAGGAAGCAGGTGACCGCTTCAGCTACTTCCTGGTTCGAGAGCACGTCCCACAGACCATCCGTTCCCAGCACCAGAACGTCGTCCGCTCCGTGCTCGCACTGCGCCAAAGCGTAAACTTTGACCTGGAGGTGACGGGGGGGGGTGGGGGGGGGGGAGAGGCGAAGGTTGAGAGATGCATGGTTTCTAGGAATCATTTGAACCTGTTGAGTGAATTTCCTATGAAGATGTCGCATAGAGGAGTGGGAAGAACAAGAAAAACAGCCCTTATTCTGACTTGGGAGTGTTCACACATTATTTAAAGGTACACCATTTAAAGGCACACCAGATAAATAGCCTAGCTACTTTTGTTGTGTTGTGTTTGTAGCAGCTCTTTACCAAGATAAACAAACAGTGTATAGCACCTATAAAATTAGCTGAATTGATAGTACTAGTTTTAATATTCTGTCACCAGTTTGTTGACATTTCTGCAATTTCCTAACCCATCAGCTATTGGTCTGGCGACGGATAAGCCTCTGGGGGCAAGGGGATATAGTTCTGAGGTTTCGGTGTAGCCGGGCCAAGACTTCTTCTTCCGTGCGCTGCTCATTGTTTACAGTCCTATTAGTAACTTGAGATGCGAGATTGGAGTTGAGAGACGACGTGTACGACCAGATTGTTTCACAAGCAGCCAGTTTACAAGCTAATTTTAAATCAATAAAAAGCTAAATCATCGTCAGATGACAGACGGTGGGTTCCGAGATTGCATTTCAGCCAATGCGTTCCGCCTCTTTTGTCCTCCACACGGACTGTTTATCTGCATTCAACCAAAGCCTGCTCCAACGTGATTGGTCAATATTACTAAGACTACAAACGCAAACCAGAACGCTTCCGGTACCAAAATCTTGTCCCGTTACATACAGATTCTGCATATGAATGCAGAATCTGTTTATAGAGATTAATGTTAACATGCTTGTGTTCAGCAGGTAATGTTCACCATCTTGGTTTCACCAAGGCTATTGAGGCTGGGACACGGTCTTGAGCTATGGAGTTTGACACGTGCGATGTAACTGGAGCTGTGATGTTGGAGGGTGTTAGCTTTTTGGGTACGCTTGAATGGATGGTGGCGGTTTAGAAGATAGAACGTTTTCAAATTTGTTTATGATCTTTTATTAAGATCTTTTCAATGATTGCAAAATTGTAATTTTCACCCATAAAGTCGGCTACTAGACATCCTCCCGTGGACGTCTCAGTGAAACGAATCAATCATCCATATGTTCTATGATCGTGCCCCAGCTGGTGAGCCTTTCGGCAAGAACAGACCAGATTGTCCTGCGCATGTGTTGTTCCCCAATGATATATCGTGATATGGCGCTGTGACATCTCCTCTTAGATTCTCCTCCTTGGGTTTCACGTGTTAGCATGCTAACATAGCACTAAACATTAAGTACAGCAGAGCATGATGGGAATGTCAGTTTTGCATGGAATTGGTTATCAACCAAAGTATTGGACGAATTAAATGTTTGATGAAATGTGATCGCCGAACGCATGAGGATTCATCATCTGGAGAACATGAATGCTCGAATAGTTGTTATACTCCAGTCTGGACCAAAGTAGTGGACAGGCCAACATAGCTAGAGTCCAACAGCAATACCCATCAGTGTATACGTGTTATTCTGGATAATCCACAGACCTCACTGACACTGTGTTTTATCGGGGATTATTTCTTTGGTAGAAAGAACTTCCAATGAAATCCACAGCAAGATGTGAACTATTCAGAGTAATGGGGATGCCGTTTCTAGAAGGACATATTACTGTTGAACCTTCGAAATATCATTTTTATTGAAGTGAGCAGCACAAATAATACAGATGCCTAAAAACGTAGGCAAACACCTCTTCCTCTGTGTATTTTCTTGGAAGTTATTGATGGCCTCAAGCTTTCAGAGATACCCAAAGAGACACGTTACTGTGGCAACTCTTGTGTGGCACAATCTCTCAAAAAGCGCACTTTGAAATAGCAAGCAAAATAATGCCCACTGGCCTTGGCCTTGGAAAGAAAAAAAACTGCCTTATTTTAGTTGCTTCAAGTGTTTCCTTTGCTACCGTGGGGGATTACCGTGGGCCTATTCACAGCCGACACACCAACTCACTGCAGAGGCTATACTGCTAAAAGAGCACAGCATGACCACAGCGCCTGTGAGAGCGGTTGAAAAGGAATCAGAATGACCTCCGCGTGGATCATGAGCCTCCATGTTGTGGTAAACCTTGTGATTAAAGTCAAGAGAAAAGGACTGAGGCAGTTGCAAAAGCAGTAAATTATCTGTAGAGGAAGGGTGATGACCAGAGCATTTGATCTATGACCGCTGAATGCCCATATTTGATCTCGTGAGGATCTGATGACTCCGAGTGAAGGTCAGACTTATCTTTATAACCTGAGAGCAATCAGTAACTCTAACTTGACATGTTTGCAGCATTTAACATCCAGCGGGACCTCTAATGCTCAGATTTGACATGTCTTACATATAACTAATAATGTGTTTACACTCTGAAACAACAGTGATTACAAGCATCTGAAAAAAATCAGAAAAGAAATGCGACATCAAAAAGGAGGCTGAACTATGACTGAACTCAAAGGGCAATGAATTAAAGATCAAGAGAATTCACGGGCGTCGTGACTACTGCAATCATGTGCAGTCGACTCTGGGAAGGAAAGGAGTCATTTGAGAGCAGCGGCTGGAGGGGAATGTTAATGTGCACGTTGACCACGTAGTGCACAGTGTGGACTGTTAATGGCCACAAGCATTTTACATCGTTACCTCTCTCGAGGACGACGTAATGAGGTGAAATAAAAGGAAAGATGTTAGCACATTTCTATTGATGATGGGAATCGCATTTCTGTTATTCAGTTTTGTATTTTTTTCCTATGCTTATAATGTGTGTTTTTGAAACAACTGAGTTTGGCAGCAGAAATGCTTGTAAGAAATATTATAAATATGAGGGCCTCCAGATCGTCCTCACTTTGAAACTTCACTTCTTTGGACATTCAACAATCAAACAGGAACAAATACAACAAAAGAAGAGGCATATAGTATATTTCTTCACCAAATGCGTCACAAGACGTGTACGTGTGTTGTGCTCTTCCTTTTATTTGTTTACCAACCTTTTTTTGTAAGCAAAACGTATCTTGTCTAGAAGATAGATAATGTTCAATTCAACTAGTGGAAATGTAGGAAATCACTAATTGAAGTGACAGTCTGAGAATTAGTTTGTTTCTACTTACCTGCTCTTGTCAAACTTTTAGTATTAACACTCTTGTCTGTACACATAATGGAAGTATGATAAGAACTGGATACCGGACCCCAAGATGGCGCCTATTCAGTCCAATGACAATTGCTAGCCTCAAAGAGTATAGAAGCAAAAAACTCTGGTGTTTTTTTTTTGACAACAGCCGCTGCCACCATTTTGGACTGAAAACGCCTATTATATTTATAATGTTTTATTGTTCAACACAGGCCATTTCTGTAGAATATGACAATAGAATAGAAATATTTTTGTTCTACTTTTGTACGGCACTTTTTAGGCGGACGTTTTACTGGCGTCCGGTAGTCGCTTTCAGTCCAAAATGGCAGAAGCGTAGCTTTGCTGCTGGGCGCTGATGTTGCAATGGAACCACAGGGAAATGTTTTGCTGCAATACCGCGAGTGGCCACTGAGCGAAATTAGAAGCAAGACTGGGCGGCTTATCATACATCCATGATACACACTGTGAAGGAGGACATAATAAAGGACAAAATTTAAAATGGATCCTACCTCTGGGCAGCAGGACAGGAAGGGCTTAATGTAGATGTTAGAGTCGTGCACTTTGAGATTGTGGTCCCCGAGACCTCTGGTGACCCCGATGGTCGCCAACACACGAGCCTGCAAAAGATCAGGGGCATGTAAGGTGCAATCTCTAGTTGAGTCAAACAAAGCAACATCCAACTCTTAAAGGGGATATTTTGGGTTTATTAGAACTCTGGTCTTATTTTTGATGGCCAGCATTTTTAACGGTTATGGTAACACCGTAGACTTGCCAAAGTGATTTCTGAGATGTGGGGACGAGCAGTCAGACAATCAGACAAGCCAACAAGTTTCAGCCAAATTATTATTAAACCATTTTATTTGGATGTAAATCTGCAAGTGAGTGCAGCTGCAATGCACAGCAAAACTGTGTGTGTTTGAACTGGTCATAACTTTACCGTTCACCTTCATTTTCTCTTCCAAGTAGTAGGTTTGCTGCATGTATGTATGTATGTGCACAAGCACTGGAAAAAAGTGAGTTTTTCACAATATGTCCCCTTTACAACCTGTCTGCTCATCTGACTGCTTGTGTTTTGACTCCTTTCTGACTTCTTTTTAGTGACGTCATTGCGTTCCAACATCTAAGCAAGTGCAATGTTAAAATGACCTATAGGGATAATGGCCAACACCAGTAATATAAGAGCCAAGTTTTCTGTTAGTCTAAGAAGTAGAGTTGTGGAAATCTGTCTGATATGCTGAGCAGGACGTGATAAGTAGTTGAAGAACATTTTGTCAGCTGTGCAGATGTTCCTGAGCACATCATTTGACCACAAACTGTTCTAATAACCTTCTAGTGTTTCCATCAGGCAGGTTTTACTATGTGTGCAACTGTGAAGCAAGATATTTTAGACCAAGAGCATACAGTATATACTCCTCCTGGGATGAAGACATTAAAATACAATATGGCTTCAGTGAGCCTTCTGTGAGCCTATTGCATTCATCCCTGATAATTGTAAAGAATAACCTGCGTGACACATCCCTAGCGACGTTACACTGACGGATACAGCCTTCTCCCGGTGGGGATCTTTATCTGGATGGATGAGTAGCATTTAGGCAAATAAACTCAAACTCATCGTCAGCATCTTCCAGTTTCGTGAGTGCCTAACGATCGTTCCGCGGGAACCCAGACGCCATCAAACTCATTTGTAAGCCGTGCGAAACTCCTTTGGATTCCTCCCGTCTGCACAGGTCGCCGCCACCGCCTCTAAAAAATGGCTGCTGGCACAGGACCGGGGAACTGGGCTAATTGAATCTACTGTACAGCTTATGAGACAGGGGGGCGGCACATAAGGCCGGGGAGAGGAACACGAGGGCGAGTCGGGCCTGGTCGGAACGGGCCCGGATCAGTATGCAGCACAGAGAGAAGGGAGAGCGTTTCAAAGTGGCAGCAAAGCTCCTCCGGCGGAGAAGGGGAAACATCCTGGGATTAATTGTTGAGCGTTGGGGCCCAGCAGGCTGCGCGCCGGGCTTTGAAGTGCTCTGGCGTTCTTCTCCCTCGCACAAAGCCGCCTCGCTCTATCTAGCCATCCATCTCCGCGCCTCACTTCAAAGGGAGAGGACGCGACGTGGGCACGGCCAACTGTGCGAGGGGGTAAACCCGAACGTGGTTGCAGGCAGAGAGCATGGTGAGGTGACATCTGCCTCTGCCATCAGTCAAGCATGAATCTACTGTCTGTCTGTATTAACTTCCCTGAGACCTGAGCTTTTGTTTGGTATGCATTTTTGATTTCTCCTTGCTATTTGGGATAAGTAGGACCCGATAAGTAAAAAAACTAAGCATCGTCTTTGAACAGGAAGTAGTTTTTCAAAGAGTGATGTCTTCACATGGGGGCAATGGGTTTATTTTACTGTATATCACAACAAAATCACCAGTGTGTAACTGCTGCAAAAAGCAAAGGAACATTAGCCTACATGTCAAAGTCACCAGTGTGTGACAAAGCATTACTGTTCATTGTCACTGTCAAAACGGCTCATTTCAATGCTTGAATATGACAAAATTGCAAGCAATGCAACACCTCTAAAAACCTTGTGATTTGTTCGTTTTGTTAACTCTGTATGAATTTTACTCGCTCCCTAATCCAAACTAAAAATGTCCTTTTCGTCTGCAGGAACAGTCTGTCACACATATTGGCCTGTGTGAAATGCTAATTAAGTATGATAATTAAGTCCCCATGTCCTCAAATGAGTAATTTCCTAATTAGCAGCATCGTAGCCTGTTACTAATGCTAAAATGTGTCATATTTGTATGCCATATCAAACTACAAACGTTATTAAGCATAAATAAACAAGTTTCAACCATGACATTTTATCAGGTTTTGCACCTTATCCACTTTTGTCTCGGTATCGGCGGTAGAATGACTTGGTTGAGATGCCCGCCATCTTGTTTTACACTAATACGTGTATTGTGCTTTTCAAAAAAGTGTCTACGAATGACGACAATAGGTCTACGTTACGCAGAATGAAGTATAAGGAGCAGCAAACCCAGAATGTAATGTCCCCATATGAGAACGCAGGGTCACATGATAGAGAACTGGAGAAGGCCACGGTGAGAACATATTCAGATCTATCATGTTCCCTCTCTGACCTTTTCAATGCAACAAGGACAAGATGCTGCACACCACCACCTGCAGCATCGCTGAGGGAAATGTCATGAACCGTGTGCTGAGCTTGACCTTTTCTTTTGTGTTACGTGTCAAAAAGATTCTCCTGCACGTCAGTGTTTTAGCGACGTTACATTCCAATTAACATATGTCACTTTCTGGACACTTTTCATCTGTCTTTCATCATCTAACAAGAGTGGGAGTCCCACCTTTGACTCCCAGCTGTGCTTCGTTTTACCTGCTGATGGACATAAAAGCACGAAGTCCATTAAAGCTGCAAGTACAGTCGAGTTACAACAGTTTGTTGTTTAATGGTGAATCATGTAAATTCTCTGCCACGTCAACGGCGTTTTATGTAAGCTCGAGCTTTTAACAACTTTTCACCATAAAGGTCTTTAGATTGTACTGACCAAATCGGAAGTAAATCGGGTTAAATCTGTAAGAGTTCGTTAAGCACAAAGCCTGGAAATGGCCAAAAATACAAAAAAAATTCACACAAAATTCAAAATGGCCGACTTCCTGTTGGGTTTAGAGCATGGCCCCAAGAGACTTTTTTTTAAGTCTACATGTGATACATGTGCATACCAAGTTTCGTACATCTAGGTAAAACATACAGTGAGGGCTGCTTCGTTGAAATTTTGTAGTTTTACCTGCTGATGGACATAAAAGTCCATTAGAGCTGAGATATAGTCTGTGCCATAAGTTGGTGCAGGATGTGGAAGAGGCCGGGAATGCCTTCCACTGGCTGGCTCCTCCACACGGTGACAAGGGGGGAGTGGGGGGGGCTGACTAATGGTGCCCTGGTGAGCTTTGATTACAGGCGAGGCGCACAAGGCTGTGGGAATAACTCTGTCAGCGAGCGGCCTGCCGAGCACTTCTTACCTTCTTCCCTTCGCCGTAGATCAGAGGAAACTTTAGGTCATCGTCTTCGATGGTTTTATACGCCCTGCACAGAGGAGAGAGGACACTTTAATGGCTTTTTGCTTTATTGCAGGCGGCGTACACGTGCCCTGGAGATACATCGCCCCCGCGCCCCCCGCAGGCCCTGCTGCCGAGCCGACTGGCACAGAGAGAAAGAGTATGCTAGGAGGGAAAAGAGAGACGGTGAGGAAAAAAACATCACACGGCACAGTGCCTTAGCATATTTCTCTCTCCTGTAAAAGTCTCCCTAGCGACAAAGAGAGAGAAGTCTACGGATGTATGTTGGTTTTCTAATACTGTCTGCTACAGTGTGTTTGTGTGTGTGTGTGTGTGTGTGTACGTGTGTGTGTGTGTGTGTGTACGTGTGTGTGTGTGTGTGTGTACATGCATGTGTCTGGATGTCTGGATGTAAAGCAGCTAAATGATGCAAGAGTATCCACGTTTACATTCCCCCTGCTCTCAGAGCAGTGTTTAAACTTCCCCGACTAATGAATAATTTACCGTCTTCAGACTTGGACCAGACAGGGCTGCAGCACAAGGAAAAAGACTGTATAATACTGTATGTATTCATGCCAGGTCTTAAGAAACACCTCCATACTGTAGCTCAGGAACTTGCAGTGAAGAAACCCTGCACTCTTGCTCATACTGTAGCTAGTATACAGTTTCACTTCAGAGAAGCAGCTGTGTGACTATACAGTACCAGAAACATTACAGATTTGAGCCAGTTTCCACAGGAGCTGCCAGGACAAAGTTTTCCATTCACAACTCACACTAGAAAAATCTGGCGTCCTTACCTGGATCGAATAACACTTAGAAACACAGGTTATTCTTTATTTTAGCCTTTAGACTGGAGGAAATGAATGTTCATAACTGTCATAAAAATGGTTTGAAGTGGTTTTGATGTTAACAAAATATAGAAAATAACGTCCGTCCAGTCTGAAAAGCTGCTTTAAAACAAGTGCAAATATCATGTGACCCCAGGCCTGCCCCGCACACCTTATCCAATGTATTTCAGCTGCTGTGAAGCAGATTAGCAGGGACCAGGATGGTTTTTGCATTACTGCTGGTTCCACTCAGAGAGACCATATGTTTCCACCTTAGGCGAGCGCTGTACTGCTGCACTCAGCACTTTTTTTACAGTGTGCAGAGCGAGGACGATCGCGGCGAACGAACGCAGCCCACAAACACAGAAATACAGTCTGCAGCCGGAGACTCTTCAGAGCAGCGAGCTGTGTAATGCCCGTAGAAGAGTTTCCTCACTAATGTTTGCAATATTCATGGTGCGGAAAAAGCTCTAAAACAGCAGTTTGATGATGTAAAACTTAAACTGAGCATTAAAAAGACGCTTTAATTAGACTGGGGCAGGTCTCACCCTGTCTGTTTAAAAAAAAGAAGGGATATCCAAACTTCTTTCATTTGAGTGTTTCACCTTCAAGAGGTCTCTACTAGACGAGCTCTTTACGTCATTATTTCAAAGGCGTCTTGGATGAAATCCCCAGAGCCTGCTGTCGGGGACAGTCTCCCTCTCGAGACCTGTGTTTACAGCGAATCCATCCTGTCAGACTCCAGATAACGAGTGTGTGACAGAAAGAGACTGATACACATTAATCCTGTTATGATACCTGCTTCCCGCTCTGGGACACGGAGTCCAAAAAAACAAGCGAGGAGCGGTTGCTCAAGGGCCGTACTGTTTGACCACAACACTGAGCGCTTTCACATTCGAGGGCTGTTTGGTCGCCTGATACGTTGCAGTGTGACCGACCGAGAGTGGGGGGGAAGGGAGAGGAAGAGAGGGATGCAGGGAAGGAGGGGGGGTTTGTATCATCCTCTCTGCAGGTGACGGGAGACGGGCAGGAGAGGAGTGATGTCATCTCCGCTCGGTGCAAAGAGGGGCGACAGGGAAACAGTAGCAGCGTGCGCTAAGCATCCTGATCTGCACGCACACTATCATATAGGCTACATCTCGGAAACACGGCCGTCGACAGACTTTGAGGTGACATTGTGGCGGGCCTGTGTCAGCAACCGGATGAGTCAGACAAATTGGCACAATTGACAGTCGGGTTCAAATAAACTTTTTGGCCAACCTTGATGGGCTTTTCGTAGATTGAGCGGTGCTTTCAGGAGCGAAGCAAGGCCAGAGTTAATGGCAGCGACCCAACGGCTCTCCAAATAGCATCAGTCATAACGGCATAATGGGAAAAGAAGGGAAGAGGCGAGGGAGGAGCGGGAGAGGGAGTGAGAATGTATGACAGTGATGAAGGTGTGTGTTAGTCTGCCTCCTCTCACATTCATTGTCTATAGGATCAGGGGGAGAACAGACACCCTCGTGGGCGTGTGCTCTAAAGAGAGACAGCTTGAGCGCCGTTTATTGTCATTTATAACTGCCCTCCCGTGTGGCCTACGCCATCTTTTTTTTTTTCATTTTTTGTCTATCTTTACTTTTTACCAACTTTTTTTTCCCTCTCCTCCTTTATCTCTATCTTTGCAGCTTACATTTCTCTCTGTCTATGAAGCAATTTCCTTCTCATTTGTTCTTTCCCCCCCCCCCTCTCTGTCCTCTATAGCCGCCCACCCTCTTCCCTCCGCCTGGCTGGCTGTGTTGCCGTGGTGTTTGGATCACGTCGAACGCGGCTGACCGCTCAACATCCATCACTCCGCGACGTGTCAAACAGAACCGCCTGCCATCCTCCTGGACAACGACCACCATTACAGTTTGCAACGGCGAAGCATCCAACTGGCCGAGGGAGGGGGAGGAAAAAGAAAGCGAGGGAGGAAGACGAGAAGAGAGAGGTGGGCTGCAGGCCTGTATGCCTTCATTAGAGCGTGGCCTTGATCATGGATGCCTTTGAGGGAACTGGATGCCGGTGTACACCCACGCACGCAGCATGTGGGCACACTGGCTGCACTCGTTGACAGGAGAGTGAACATACAGACAGAAAGCTGCAGAGACATAAAATGATCCTCTGTACCTATAGAGCGTCTGAACTGCACCTATACGAGATGACACAGTTATGTCACACCCACGCACATCAGTGCAATCAGCCACGGCGGCTGACAGGGTACTAATTTAAGACCCAGACTTAGTCCGGGGTGAAACGAGCAGAACTGGGTTATGGGTAGAACCTTATTAAAAATACATCACAGGCCGTCTGCGCTGCCGAGACAGTAAGCAGGCAGACGACAGGCTAAGAGTTCTGGGCCCAAAAAGGAACACAGCCGCTGTCTGACCTACATCTGATGAACCGAACGGCGCCGCAAAACACAGCTGCACGGAGGTGGTGTCAGAAAACATTCTGTTCATCTGTCCTCAGTCAACTGCAACTACCACTCGTATATCTATACGTATAAGTGCATACATATGTATAGCACATGTTCTACAGGGGGTAGACACAGTTAAAACACTTCAAGAATAAAGAACTTTAATTTTTTAAATAACTTAAAGGTACAGTGTGTAGGATTTGGTGGCATCTAGTGGTGTGGTTGCAGATTGCAACCGACTGAGTACCCCTCCGCTCACTCCTCACTTTCCAAGACTGCGGTAACGTGAGCCGCCGAGTGTAAAACCGTGGTAACGCCGTTCACCTCGCTCAGAGGCCATCCTTACCATAATAACACTACTTTAGGAGCAACGGAAGTCAGACGGTGGTTGGCGCTACCACGGTTTTGCACTTTGCGGCTCACGTTACCGTAGTTTCACAAGCATGTCGGACAACTACGGTGGCTTTCAGCTAACGTAAAAATGTGAAAGGCTCTCTCTAGAGCCAGTGTTTGGTTTGTCTGTTCTGGGCTACAGTAGAAACATGGCGGAGCAACATGGCGGACTCCGTGAAGAGGACCCGCTCCCTATGTAGATATGAAGGGCTCGTTCTAAACGAAAACGCAACGATTTGGCCCAAATGAAATGATTGGACGGGCTGCCTACCTACAGTACCTACCTGCGCACACTCTGCCCGTGCACTCATTGCGCGTCACCGGAGTCTTCCACAAGCTTCTAGCTTGACAGTTATGAGTACTAACAATAGCCATATTCGTGGTTTTGAAATCTTATTCTGCAAAGTAACTACTTACTATAACTGTCAAATAAATGTAGTGGAGTAAAAAGTACAACATTTCATTGTGATATGTAGTGGAGTAGAAATAGCATGAAATCTAAATATTGAGTACCTCAGAACTGTACGTAAACATGTTGCTTGAGTAAATACACTTACTTTTTAATTTTTAAGTGGCAGTAGGTAGTATATTTTTGGCATCATTGGGCAAAAGCATATTGTAATTCAAGTGTTCTGAGAGATAACTAGACTTCTGCACCTCCTCATGGCTCTGATTTCAGGCTTTAAAAAATCTAGCCCGTGACGGGAGACTTTGACCAATCACAAGTAATTTCATTGAGAGAGCGTTCCTATTGGCTGTGCTCCTGTCATGTGACCAGAATTTGGTGTTCCTTCAACAGATTTTACAATGGCGACCGCGTCACAAACTTTCTCATTTTACAGCTAAACAGTACACTACAAGATGATTCTGAAAGCATTTGAGGCGAGAAATAGGCATTACAGTAACAGAATATTGATTCATATTTGATCAGCGCTGCCTAGTTTGACCGTTTGGTCGGAGTTCGCGAGTGATTGACAGCCGGCTCTCATAGACGGCAGATGGACAGCAGACCTCAGATCAGCTCTTACTGCTTGTTTTCCTCCGGTCTGTAAAATCTTGCAGATGTCGTTAGGAGCACCGGAGGACACAGAGGCACATGATTTTATTTCAGGTTACCTGTTTCATGTTCTACTGTCACGCTATAGCAACCGTTTTATAAAAATAACTCTTTTTAATCATATTTGCTCCAATCTCGCCTACTTCAGCTTTAAATACAGGACTTTTACTTGTAATGGGGTATTTCTTATTGTGGTGATGCACCACTAGTAAAAGCTGCTACACAGGTGAGTTTGGTGTGTTTGGCCTACTGAATGTGTCCTTATTATGAAACATGGTTTCCCTTGACACATTAAAAAAAAGGTTGACTTTTTTTCCACAGTTCACACAGAATTTGAGCACAGATAATTTGTTTGCTTTAAACTCATATCAAACTTGCTAAACCTCTTTGATTGCTGAGAATGCTGCCAAACTAATGTGACCTTAGCAGCAGTGCTTGTATCGTACTTTAGGGTTAAAGTCCTTGGACACTTCTTTTAGAAGAAAATTGGAGCTGCTCATGTAATCTTTCCCTCCCTCAGCTTTTTTTCTCTTCGATTCCCTGGTCTCCTCCTTTCCTTTTTTTACTCCTCTATATTTTCTCTCCCTTTCACATTTCCATCTATATCTCAGTCCTTCTCTCTTTTCTTCCTTCTCACAACATTTTCCTCGATCTCTTTGACCTTTTTTACCTCTCTCTACACAGTAAGATAAAGAGCTGTCCTTGCTGTGCCCACATATTCCTTCTTACCTTCCTCTCACACACAGAAGCAGAAATGTCAAGGCCACTGCATGGCCTCCTTCTGAAAATGAAGCTTCGAATGGCATTTTTTTACACTACTGCACACTCAATAGGATGGAGAATACTATTATTGGCTATTTTCACAAGGGGTACATTAAAGGAAATCACTCAAGCGTAGATAATGTCGCAAAGTAATGTTTCGGCAAGGCAGAATTATACGAGGCTAGGAAGCAGAAATTATGTTGAAGTAAATCTCTCTCAGAGGGCTCATAAATGGATCCGACCAGAAACACAGGAAGTGTAAGGATGTAAAAAATTGAACAGTATTTTTAACAAATGTGTTTAGTGTTAAATAATTTAGCAGGAAGGCAGAGGAGAAACTTACTGACGCACATAATGAAGCAGCAAAATGGGGGGAAAAAACAGTGGTATCCTCACAGTTTGCATGCTGCGTCACTTGTGCATTGCATTCTTCATTAAAGAGTAACTTGGGTATTCACTACTTTCTCATGTTTTTGTGTCTAAGTGACTAATGGGTACAACAACTTGAAATTGGTCCAGTATTGAGGGAGAACGCTGCAGCCGCCAGCCGCTAAATCGGCTATAATGTAATCACTTGGGGCAACCTTGTACCGTCATTTTCCGTCCACTAAAAGTGCTTGTTTTTGCCACTGGCAGGCTCAGATTGTTATTATAAGTGTCTGACAACATTATGGAAAGGAGTGTCAAAAATAAGCACTTTTAGTGGAGGTAAATGACGGTGCCAGCTTGCCCCAATAGCACCATATTGCAACCTGTGAGCAGCTGTCGTCTACAGCAGTTGAAAAATACCAAAGTTACCCTTTAAGAGATTAATCCAATCAGTAAATCAAATCAATGAATCAGCCAACCCACCATCCCGACATGGTGAAGTCACGGTACAGCATCCTCTTCCCCACCTCCTTCCTCTGGACTCTCCTTGGGAATTCCAGATGTGTAAACTCGTTCCCCAATAAGTGTGGCTGCATGTAGGCCTTTGATACGCAAAGGGAAGAAAAAAAAACAGGAAAAGAAGATTGACATACCCAGGGGATAGGAAAAACAATTCCATAGTCTATTAAGCTGGCAAAGAGAGCAGGCAGTGCAAGAGAGACAGAGCTAAGCATAGCCGGTATCTCAACGGGAGGGGAGGTCAGCTCTGCTAATATCTGACAGCTGTGCTCGCTAGAAATGAGCCGAGAAAGGTTCTTTCTCACCAGGAACTGCAGTCGCTGTCTCTCTGACTCCGGAGTGAACTCTGCTGACATGGGGAGGACTTCCCCGGCCCGGATAATGATGGCTCTGAGGGAGAGGACCAGACAAAACAAAAACTGTGTTTATTTAAGCTGGGACACTGCTGGCTGTAGGGCACGAGAAGGTGAGCGACAAAGAAAAGACAACGACACGTGTGTGTCGTTGCAACACATTCTCACTCCCAACTCAAAAAATACCGCCGCTTGGTCAGCGTCCCTTGGCATTTGAGAACAACTTTTGGACGGACTAGGGACAGCGTGTCAATAAACGCTTGTTACATGCATAGTGTCCTTTCAAAATAAACTTCTGTTTTCACAGGAAGTTAGGTTTAGGCAACACAGCCACTTAGGTAGGGTTAGGAAACGGCAAGGCCATTTGAAAGAGGCGGGGATACGGGTCTTGGGGTATGGGGTATGACACATGCACATTGGCTCAATTTTGGCGAGTGCAGACCAGATTTTACTCTGCATGTGTTTTTACCCAGTGATATGACATCTCCTCTTTCCACCCTCCTTGGGAAACGGTCGTGGTTGACGTCAACTTCACTGACTAGCGACGAACGTGACGAGCGACTCACAGGACTGACGATACCAACGAGTCATGTGACTAAAGACTAACGTGACAAAATAAGTCAAAGTCACATTTAGTTTCACACGGGACACGAACACCGGTCTCCTGGTTGAAAGTCTTGTGTTTGTTTGACCCATCCACCACCCCACTCGCCCCCGCCCTTAACGGACTCTCACGCGGTTAATACAAGGTCACTTGCTCAGACCGTCGAATAACGCCGCGGGTGGGTTTACAGTGGAGTTAGTTGAAAGCCTGTTTCGTTACATACTGTTGCTAAAGGGTGCCTCTGTGCGTCCATGCCGAGGGGCACTTACCAACCGGCGGTATTTGACGAGTTGGGAGTGAGAACGGGTCGGTCATTTTACAAAGGTACACTCATTTTGTGCGTATCTCACCTGCTGTCTCCGGCGTTCCCAACGTAGAGCTTCCCGAGCAAATAGACGACCGCCAGAGCAGTGCAGCCACCTGAGACGTTGTAGACGGCCTTCTCCTTCTCTATCTGCACATCCTAAACACAAACACACACACACACACACACACATTAACACTGAGAGCACATAATCCAAACCCATCCTCTGCACACAATCATGTTGCTAATCATCACAGCCTTCGAAAACTTTTTCCTATCACGCGGCGCCACAAAGCATTAAAGCAAGAACCCGATACTGAGTAAAATATTGCCCTGGTGCTTAAAACCCACCGTGATGCTATATTATTAATTATAGCACCATAATGAATTCATTTATCAATAGCGCCATAAGTCAAGGAGCAATAAAACGGAAAGGAAACCAAAAGGATGGGAGAGAAAGTTTGGAGCGGCCGCTGGTTATTACACCGGTTAATTAGCCCAGATTAATTTGTTGCTAATTAAACCAAAAAAAATGATTAGAAAAAACCCATGCTATCAGTTCATTAATTAGATGAATAATTAACCTGTCAGCAAATTAATCAAAAATGCTAACGTAAATTTGAAGCTGCTCACACTTGATTTAACTCCTTAATGCTCTCCGTGGCTGCTGTCGGTGTGCTGCTAACAGCTCCTGAGGGGCCTTTAATGGCAAAACAGAAGCAGGAAGTTATCCCGGGAAAATGGATGACCCCTCCGGCGCCTCCTTCGCATCTCTCCGTCACTATCAACAGATTGAGTGGGATGAAAAATGTTGGCGAACGCATTTGCAGAGCGAGGCCTTCCTTAACATGTTTTCCCATGTGGGACGTTACCCCAACTAAAGCTGACGACCTCCATCGGATTACAACTCTGTGAATGTGCGTGTTTCTCTGACAGGAGACAGCAGTGGATCGTGGTGTATGCGTGCATTGTGTGCATAAATATGTGTGTTTTATGTCTAGCAGAAAAGACAAATGTGTGCGAATCAGAGTGCAAGTGCATGTAGACAGTTCTGCATGTGTGTGCATACAGAGCAATCATTTGTGTGACTGGATGTGGATGTTTGGGTGCATATGTGTTTCTGAATGTCTGCACTCCATCTTCCTGTCCAGTTACAGAACAAATACACACACACACACACACACACACACACACACACACACACACCAACCACTGTTGCTGCTGTACACATTTCTCAAAAGTGAGAGGGCATGAAGGAATATGGAGGATGGATATGTGTGTGTGTGTGTGTGTGTGTGTGTGTGTGTGTGTGTGTGTGTTGGAGAGGGTGAACAAATGTGTCCTTCACCCTGAATGAATTATGAATCCATAGCGAGCCATACATATTTATCCTGGCTGTGTCCAATACCTCTCGCTGCAGGCAAAGTCTTTAATAATGAAAATGTCTGCATAAACATCTACACCTTTCTCCTCTCCACTTCCGCCAGGAAGAATCTAGAAACAACTGAGCCAAATAACCAGCAGAGAGAGAGAGAGAGAGAGAGAGAGAGAGAGAGACAAATTGGTTTCTGCACTTCTTCAAATTAAACTCATTATTGTTTCCTTGAAAGAAGAAAAAAAATGCCACGAGATAGGACTGACAAGTAATCACCCGGTAAGTAAAAAAAGGAAATCTAATCTGCCATCCAGAGACTAGTGAGAGGAAAACAGAAGCAGAATTAATTATACTCCACTGAAATCCACTCGAATATATTAAAAAAAAAAAGTCAGGGACATGTCAAAGAACACCAGACACACAAAAAGTATTGTTCAGTGCACATCTCGCCCCACCAAACTACTTTAACTGTCATCTTAATGCAGTGAAAGTTTTATTTGAACACAACCTGATTTTCCTTCAAAAAGTTACTAAAACAAAAATGTATGAATCTCACATAGATGCTATTTTGATTATTGTTGTTTTTGGAATCTTTTCTGATGGTTTGTGCTATATTATTATTATTATTATTATTATTATTATTATTATTATTATTATTATTTTGTCACTGTGTATTTGTGACAATTTTGTTTTCGTTTCTATTTTTGTTGTTTCATATGTAGAGCTATTTTACTTATTTTCAGATCCTTACTTTTCGCTTGGTCTGTCTTTTCTTGTTTTATTGACACTGTTCGATTTTAAACTGTATTTATTTTTAACGTTTTTGTGTGGACCCAAGAAGACTAGCAACCACTCTGTGAAAGCTAATGGGGATCCAAATAAAGAATAAATAAACCTCGAAGGGAAAACGCACTAAAACCCAGCAACATCTCTCAACACCTAGAATCCTAACAAACATCTTAATATAGTGATGTGTTTGACCAATTAAAGAATAGATATTTCTACAAAATGGACATAATAAGGTACGCTCACAGTAGATGTGATTAAATGATTCATAGGTTGAGAATTGGCTATTTTATTCAACATATTATCATGAAGGCCACCAATTCACAGCAATGTTCAAACCGGCTTACTTGCCAATGATGAAGAGAAAGTTTAACTTCATTGGCAAAAGCTAATGTTGAGTCACTGTACTACCTGACCTGAGCTACAGGTCAGACCAAACACCCCTCCCCATGCTGTTTGCAGTGTTATCTGTTAGTGAGTTTGGAGAATGAGAGCCTTAAGCTATTAAACCTAAAAACTGAAACTGAGAACAGAGAGCAGCGATGGCAGAAAAACAGGCTGAACGTCAGAAAAGATGGAAAACTGTGATGACGGACAGTGAGACAGGTAATTAACTGAATTAATTATTTTAACTGATTAGCAAAATCAGTGGCATATCAGCTGTTCTGAGGGCGAGAAGGAACTTTGAGCAAATTCTTCAGCTAATGCTCCTTTAATATAGAGTACAATAACCTGCTGCTAACACACAGAGTCACAAACCTTGCCATCGTGACTGTCAATATTCATGCATTAATGATATTAACTACTGCCCTTAGATAGGATACATGCATACACACACACACAATGGTGAATTTAGTATTACATTGTTAAAACTTAAAAACTATATTGATTTAACTTCATTTTCTGAAGGCTAATGCATAATTACAACATGCTGGTGTAGCCCTGGTGTAAAAGTAAGGGATTAAAACAAGTTCCTAATGAAGCTGGATGAAAATAATTAAGTAAGGCAATTAAACTGAAGTAATTTAGTTGAATAAGGAAAGAAAACGTGGTTCGATTATGATAAATTGGGCATAAAAAGGAGGAATAGAAATAGTTGAATAAGTAGGACTAGTTAAAATGAACAGTTCTAACAATATTGAAGGCAAACAGTAAAAAACACACAGACTGTGCCTTTAGTTTCAGCTATTTTGATTGATTGGTTACTGTCGGTATCAGTCAGTGTCACCTGTGCTAATTGGTCGGAGGTCAGGAAGAGGGCGGGAGAAAGAAAAAAACACGAGGAGAGAGATAAACAGAGAGGAGCCGGGTTGAGTAAATGGAGGAACATAGTAGCAGTAGTTTAAGACTCCAACACGCACTTTTCTCTGTTTAATCTCGGTTAATTAGCCTGAACGTTAGTGTTTGTTTGTGTGTTTGCACGAGCCTGAGTAACTGAAATCGCGTTAGCAGTTAGCCGCTAAGCTAACGGGAGTAATCCGCTGCCGTCTGGTTTCATCTTTCGGACCACGCACTGTTTCTCCAGGACTGAGCCGAGCTGTGAGTTGGACTTTACGTGTTTTTGCTCTGCTGAGGATAAAGGATTCTGTCGGCCGCACCGCAACCGAGCATCTTTTCTTATTTTTGCGGCTGTAGGTTTGTGTGTGGGCCCCACTGTGGGGTATAGTTTGCTATAGACTGTTTCAACGTAATTGCGTTGCTGGGCAACAGCTTGAGTCCATGTTTACTTCCTGTCAGTTTACGTCATTCACATACACCACAACAGCTATGGTCTATAGTGGTGAGAAACGGAGATTATGCCAAAGAAAGTGTGTGGTAATATTTTGGTATGAGCCAATTCAGTTTTACATGTTGTTTATCAGCAATTCATTGATTTTCTAAATTTATTGGAGGCAATTCCTTACATCAAAAGTTATTATTTGTTATTTTAAAGGAGTCTAATTTGGGTTATTTGTGTTTTTGCTTTCTTTCAACTTAAAGGGTAAATATTATTTGTACATTTCAAAAAACAGTCAGTAAACTGTTATTCCCTTTCATTTCAAATACTGCTCTGGAGTCAGTTATTTAAAATAAAGCCAACTTGAATAGTTTGACTGTTTCTTTGTTTAGTCATAGGGTATTATAAGTTTCACTCAAAACAGGTAAACCTTTGTGATAGCTACCAAGCCCAAACACCCCATCATTACAGTCTAATGTTAATTATAGCAACTTAGGTCTAAAAAACACATGGAAAATGCCGGCTGTGCCTCACTGACTAAACTAAACACAATCAAAACAGAGATGAATGCATTTCCAGCACTGTAATTCCTTCACAGTAGCTTTACACTTGATTTCTCTGTCAATTTGCCTCACCTTTTAACCCCATGTTGTGCCGTCCTCGGACAGAAAGGGTGAAGCCAGTAAAATAATCCGTGGGACAGATGTTAAAGCCCTGGGTAGTCCTGCACTAAAATGATTTAACTTCTCCATTTTACCAGACTGATATTTACAGCAGAAAGAAAAGATATCTACCGGCCCGGCTGTGATTGGTTGTTCCTCGTTAGATGACATGCATTTCGCACTGCAGCGTTCCAAATGTTGAACTATTTTTATCTCGGGGCACAGCTGTCGGGGCCCGAAAAATAGGCGCTGGGGAACACGTGTGCGCCGCGACTGCGTCGCTTAGGCTTTTGAATGCGCCTGCTGCGCGTCTACATTAACAACAATGGATTTGAGCGCACAAAAGAGGCGGCATGTGTACAACCCTAGGAATAATATAGGGTTTTGGGGTGCTACACTAATAATTACAGTAACTTAAAGGAACAGTTCAATATTTTGGGAAATACTCTTAATTTGCTTTCTGTCTGAGCGAATACCACTCTTAGGTCTGTCTCGGCTGAAGCCAGGAGGCTATTAGCTTAGCTTAGCATAACTAGAAGTAGGGAGAAACAGCAAGCCCGGCTCTTTCCAGTGTTCAGAAATATGCCCACAACACTTTTTATAGGTCACTAATTAAAGGAATAGTTTGACTTGTTGGGAAATATGCTTATTTGCTTTCTTGCCAAGAGTTAGATGGGAAGATAAACACCACTCTCATGTCTGTAATGGTAAATATGAAGTTACCGCAGCTTAGCTTAGCTTAGCCTGGCTCTGTCCAAAGATGATTAAATCTGCCTAACAGGGTGGTTTTGACACTTTGTGGTTTTACGGGGGGGTTATGTGCATGACTGTTTCTTGACTGGGAGCACTGACTTCCTGCTGTCTCCGCTGTTTGACTGGCAACCTCACGGTGATGATAAGACTATGATTTCACACTGAAGATTTTGTACAAATTATGCAAACAAGATATGTCGTGGTAAATACTGAAGTCAGGCTAGCTGTTTCCCTGTTTCCAGGCTTTTTGCTAAGCTAAGCTAACTGGTTGCTGAATAAAAAAGCCAATAAGCAAATTTCCCAAAATGTTGAACTAATGCTGATAACCCACATTATAAAGTGAGCTCTAAAATACTCACGTGGTGGTATGATGTCAAGTGACAGTCTGCGCAAGTATAGCTCGACCACACACACACACACACACACACACACACACACACACACACACACACACACACACACAATACCAAGTAGAGAGGCGACAAATAAATGTTTTATACTAAAGAGGATCATACGAGGCCGGTGATCTCATTTCCTCTCTTTCTGTAACGGGCCCACCAACAGTTTGGCTTGTAGGCCTTTGTCTCTGAGCTACATGTTGTTTTTGATGTTTACACATCCCTGAGTGTTTATCGGGCTTCGGCAGCCGCTCCACACACACCGGCCGCTTCCACAGGAATGCAGTGAGTCGTGTCAGAGGAGAATTAAAGGCGGATCCCGCTGATAAGATGCAGGGACTCGGTGAACCCTGAGACAAAGATTTAGAGTGTTACCAAACCTTCCCAAGATTCTCTGACACTTCCCATTTTCTTAAAGAATGAGCTTCATTAAAAAAAATAAGACGGGGGGGGCTTGAAGGGGCGAGATTCTGCCAAAATTGACTTTTGGGTAGTTACTCAGCAAAAGTAGAAGTGACAGTTTTTTGTTCCAAGTGGAGATGTGTACCATGTGAGCGAGATTGCATCCAATTTTACAAAAATGAAATTCAAATAAATGACAGCTGTGGAGGAAACTGTTTTTCCAGGTGGTTACACCATTTTTTCCTCGCCTATGGGCTCTAATTACTATTAGTGAAACACTGAGCAATGAACTGGAAATACATTGTATATGCTTTAATATATAGCTCTCTGAGGAACAACTTTAGATCACCATTAGAGAGTTTTGTAGCTGCATGGTTTGAGCTGTGACATCAACTGCAATGTTTGAAATGGTGGATTTCAGCGCAATTTCCCCTTTAAGAAAGAGAGAGGACACGGAGGGTAAGGAGTGCAGATTCAGAGCGTGATGAAGAGCCAGAGAGGCTTGTGAGAGGAGAGACGGGAAGCAGAGTGAGACATAGATGTTAGCTGATAGCTGGGAGTCGTGGGCAGATTTCTGACGAGGAAAAGATAAGAGAGAAGCAGCAAAGAAAGTATTGCACTGTAAAGTCAGAATATGCATTGACTTGAATCCTGCTCAAAAAAATGGATTTCTGTGGATTACTGCCATGCTATTTTAACACATTTTATTGTGACTTAATATGCAACTGTAGTTCACAAAACACAATCCTCACGACTCATCATTAACCATGAATTCACAATAGACCTTTCAATTCATTAACCGATCCTTATACAATCATTAATCACACCTGCACACGCCAAAAGTGCCCCAATACGCTATTTCTGTTTTTATGGCCATGTAGTTTGGTGAGAATAGGTAATTGCACACTACCATCTAGTGGTAAAGAGGTGGAAACGCCAGGATGCACTGAGTAATTGTATTTCCTAATTAGATTGAACTGCACTGCTCTTTATCAAGATCTAATTTAACCTCTCCGAGTGATCTCACTCACGACGATGTTGTTCAAAGGAATTGTGCAGACCTGGGTCGAGCATTACTGGAAGATTATTCAGAGTGGCTGTTAAAGCCTGTTTCTAAGACCAGGTGGCTGGGAGGACATCACGGATTATATTTGGTCTGTTGTCAGTCACAAAAATAGCCATCTAAATATATATTATTCATTATTGTAGTAATATTTTTTCATGTATTTTCTTTCTTTTATCCCAGGGGGGCCTCTGTATTTACCATATTGCTTCAATTTTCTTTACTTGCACTGTTTATGTGTTCTCAGATGAAAGTATTAGTTGATTAATCAACTGACAGAATATAAATCAGCTATTTTCATGATATATTTATCATTTAAAGTAATTTGTTAGGCAAAAATGGCAAAAATTTGGTGTTTCCGGTTTCTCAAATGTGAATATTTTCTGGTCATCTTAGTCTTCCATGAGAGTAAAATGAATATATTTGGGTTTTGAACTGTTGGTCAGACAACACAAGACATCATGTCACCATGACCTGTGTGAACTTGTGATGGGCATTTTTTGGCAATTGCTGACAAGAAAATAATCGGTAGATTACTCTATAATGAAAATAATCGTTAGTTGCAGCTAGGGCTGGGCAGTATATCAATATTATATTATTTTGGATATCGTAATATGGCATTAGTGGTTTTAAAGGCTGCATTACAGTAAAGGGGTGTAATTTTCTGAACTTACCAGACTGTTCTAGCTGTTCTATTATTAGTCATTATATCCACATTACTGATGATTATTTATCAAACATCTCATTGTGTGAATATTTTGTGAAAGAGCCAATAGTCAACCCTAATATATTGTCGTAATATTGATATCGAAGGATTTGGTGAAAAATATTGTGAGATTTGATTTTCTCCAAATCGCCCAGCCCTACTTGCAACTCTAATAATCATTAATACTGTGTTTAGTTGAGGTTGGATGGAGTATATTTTTGTGCAAACTCATATGTTTTAAGTTTTATTGAGGTCTCTGTATATAGGATCCACTTGTTTGTGAGTAATTGTTTTAGTCCGGTCATGTTTTTAATCACATGGTTATGTCAATTGTCAATAGGCTTTTATTTTTTTTGAACATTAACAAACAATTTTCCTTTACATTTGGGGGGGAATCCTTTCCTTTTCTTGTATACAAGCCTTAATAAAAGTTGTTTGCTTGTTTAACAGGCATTATACTATCTACATAGCCAACTATGAATACCACGATTTAAACCACTTAATTTCAGGATCTCTCGATGTAACTGTACATAAGATCATTACTCTTTCGCAACCCAGCAGAGGATAAACATAACACAGATTGTTGATCGAAACCCTGATGTTGAAACTGAGGCCAGTGACCTTTGACCTCTTCCCCCTCAAAGCACTGTTTTGATTGGCTCTGGTCTCGACCTCTTGGCCTCTGAATGAGTAAAGTCTCCAGCATCCACTTAGAGCACGGCCGGATGGCTTAAGTGTGTGACCTGCAGCAGCTAGAAGGGAAAAGTACATCACTTCTCCTGGCTCTGAGGCTGTTTACTGACTGACTGACTGACGGACGTTCCAGTTTGAGAGGAACAGTCATACATTATGAATTTGGAAAAGAAACATGGCGTATTAGTGTATATGCGTCTGTGTTATTGGGGTTTTGGTACAGATTACTGTGTGTGATCACACTGCAATCAATCCACCTTACTGCCTGCCTTCATCCAGGTGGTAAGACACCTTCTCATCTCTCTGGAAAACAGAACCATGAGTTGATGTCACATACCTCAAATCTAAGTTTTGAGAATCAAAAAGGCATACTAATAACCTACTGTTCTAATTTGGGCTTCATAGCTATATAAACAGTCAGACAGTCATTATAGTCGGTGAAATACATACTGAGCACACAATGAATAGCAGAGAGGTGGATCATTGTGGAGAGATTTTATGGGTGTTTTGATATACCTTTTTCCACCGGACAATTGGAATAAATTGTATTCCAATTCAAGCTGACAACATCCACAACTCTTTGTGAAGAAAGGAGCAGAAAGCTCTTTGCAGCTATCTTTCAGGCCTACAAGGGATGGATTTTTAACACTCAAAATACAGATTTTTTGTATTTTAGTGGGTTTAAGGGTTGAGAAATTCTGTATATAATTTGTTGCGACAGTCTATATCAATGTGCAGTTTCCAAGTTCTGTTATGATGTGGGTGTAACGTTAATGGCAAATTCATGCAATAAAAAAACCTTAAATTAACACTTATAGTATTTTGATTGTAGGCTTGCATTTAGCAGACATTTCTGTGTCTTGCGTTCTTTTTCCAGCAACTCGTTGCTTCCAAGCAGTACAGCTGGAAAAGCAATCTTTTGTTTTGTTTTGAGAAAAGGGCATGACTAGCCTTTTTCTCCAAATATACATAAAACCAGGGATGGAGGCAACAACTCTGGGCGATTTGACAGGGGGATGTCCAATGTTATTCTGGGATTTATAGGAAATCCCTAACTGAAGTAGCAGCACACAAGGAACACTAAAGTTTCTCTATTTGACATTCAGATCATTAATATTAATATAGCAGCAAACAACTACTTGCTGTGTAAAGATTATAATGTCTACCTGAGCAGAGAATGAAGTCTATCTCCCTCTGTGTGTGTTGTAATCCGAGCTTCTCTGTGTTTTGTTTTAATAGCTGCTGCTCTGCACTGCTCTCGTATGGTGGTTACAGCTGATAACGCCTTCCTGACCGATGGAGTCATCGTGGAAGCATAGCATCCACCCTCCGGTTCCCCATCAGGTAAGCACTGTTAGCGCTGTCACCACGTTGAGAGCCGTTGCGAGGCAATAGATATGCTCTCGATTTCACTTTAGCTCCTTTAAGGGAAAGTCTATACAATACAACAAAAAGGCCAACAGTCCACAAAATAATGTGTTGGACATTATAAACTGATACAATAGGTAATTTTAATATAGAGTCGAAAAGTTTCACCAAATCTCTAAATTTCCTCCCAGCTCACTTTTTTATGAAAGTCAACTGTGACCTATGAAGAAGACAGTTCCAGATACTGGGGCAAATTTGGTGGCAGTATCATTAAGATTGTCGGAGGGTGAATTCGTCCTTTTTCTATGTGCAACAAGAGGATTAGAAGCCCCAAATGAACCGGTTTTCTATGTTCTCTCATTTGAATGGTGTGTATTGCACATTGGAGAGTTTATCTAAGACACTACTGGCAAAAAGGTCAGCACATTCTCTCACACACTTTCTACTGCACAAGCCTCTTACCATGTCTTTGAAAGCATTCTCGATGGCTCCGACCACCAGGCTCTCGGGTGACACTTTCTTCTCAGTGAAGAAGCGCGTGGGCGGGGTGCTGGGTGAGCCCGGAGCCCCTGCGGCGCCGCGGAGCGAGGCGGCCCTGGTGAGGGCGCGCTGGGATGTCGGGGTGAGGTGGTGATTGATAGGCTCCTCCCCGAGGCATGTGGGGGGCAGCAGGTTCGGAGTGCAAATGATCTCCGTCACCTCCTGAAGGTGCAGGGCGATGTGGTGATGTAGAAGGCGGGAAGCCACTACCGCCGCCCCAGAGCCGGCGTGGCCATCGAACAACGCCCAGTAGTGCAAGGTTAGGTCTTCAGAGCTGTCCTGGATACAGATAAGATCAGACAATGACAAGTGTGTCAACAATTGCATCTGTGGGATGTAGCATGTACAGTAAGCAGAGGAGTTTTGTCAGACCTTGCATTCATACTCCTCAACCAACAAGTGAATATCTATTTACTCTCTATGGAGAAACTTCATCCAGTGTGTGAATGATCTTTACGTTTGTCAGCTGAGAATACTAACCATAGTCACCAGCGGTCCACAGAAAAATAAATCAGTGTTTACATGGTTCCCTATTAATATGACTTTGTATCTTTAACAGTTTCTTATGAAATCAGTCATAAGTTGATAACAGACAATCAAATATTTCAAGATTTAATAAGCATCTCTAAAAAGATGCTTGGACTACAGCTGCATCCAGTTTCTGTTAACTCCAAGGGTTAGGTTAGTATGAGTATTTTTCATTATTATCAAAATGAGTGAAATGTAACGACTCATCATCCAAAATTACCGCTGTGGTTTCTTACCTGGAGGGACCCGAGAATCTCAAGAAACTGCACATTTCAGGGGGGGAATAAGAAAAAGAAAATAAGGGAAAAAAAACACATTTCTGCTCTACTTGATTTTCCTCCTATCTTTGCTTTTTTTTTATTATGAAATACTGAATAGTATGCCTCTAAAGGGATGGGAACAACACTGGTGGAACCTCTTGCAACTAGGGATGTCACGAGAACCGATACTTCGGTACCAAGTCGATGCCAAAATACCGTCTGGGCTTGAGAATAACAGCGTCCAGTTGTCCCGGAGATGATAGAAAATGTGTTTGGGACGCAGTAAACTCACTATCGACACGTCCAGGGGACACACCTTACTTTTAATGCGAACAACAAATCTGCAGGATGAGAGCTAGTTAACTATCGCCGCTAGCTCTGTGCAGGACAAATGTAATCTTGTAAAATGTAGTTTTTTGGCGGGAAATTTGAGTAAATCCAGTTGTTTGAAGGAGTTTTTCTCACAACAATATAAAATAGAGAGAGAGAGGGAATTATGACCTGTTTAACTTCCTAACAAAAACCAGTATGCAAATGGTAATAAAGGAGTGGATGTTGAAGTACATGGGACTTATTGTTTTACTTTTGTTTTTCACTGTGGTATAGAATTGGTATCGAGAATCGTGGGATTTCACTGGTATTGGTATCAACTACTAAATTTCTGGTATTGTGACATCCCTATGAGGAACAGACCTAGTATGCAACCTGTGGCGGGATAATGAATAGAAGTTGTGTAAAGGGTCACAAGCCAAAAAGGTTAGGGATCACCAATGTATACTGTCTCAGTGACCAGAAGAATAGAAACCCTTGTTCAATACCACGTTGGACCAACTTTAACACTGAGTACAGCTGCCACAGAGAACAGAAAGCTGCACGGTCCAGGCGTTAAAGCTGACTCATGCAGACATCAGTGCTTCACACGCATTGCCCAAAGTTTATGGGTGAAAGCTTTATTCTACTGACACTGCATTTAAATTCATCCCATACTGTAGGTGTTCAGTGGAAGCGCTTTCAGGCTCTCATTCAATGACGTCTTCTGATCTAAAAGTAGTACCCTTCATCCTGTTCTGCTATGATGTTAATGTATGCTCTTGGATCAATGCATGCAGGTTTTAATAGACCCACCATGATGCACTGTAGCTGGATACTGTCTTCTATGTTCATCTACAAAGTGCCAACTCCCACATAATATTTAAACAATGTGTCTTGTGATCCAGTTCATTCACTGCACACCTTTTGAGTTTGCCGCCTTCAAAAAGTGCAGTAACTCTGTGATCTTCTGCCCTCCTAGAGCCAATGGCCATGCTTTCTCCTGTCTGTTAAGATACACATTTAACTCCATTCTAAGTAATTAAGTCACATTTAAAGTAAGTAGGGACATGGAGTTGCTATTGAAAACATCTCTCATGCTGTAACACGGATGTAAAGTGAAACATAGAGGGCTGATTTCTTGTGCAGGGGCAGGGTTTAAACTGCATTTTTCTGGTCACTGAGTGCAGAAAATTACTAGCACATATTTCTGCACACACTAAAGCTAAATATAGTGCAGTCAGATTCAACAACATGAGCCTATGAAGCAAGCAAAGAGCACTACAAAGGCTACTCTTATGGGTCTAGTAGCGCTGCAGTAGTGAGTCATGAGGTACTTGCGTGAGTTTGCTGTAGGCTCTGGGTGGGCCTGAGTAAAGTACCGGTGGGCTGAGGGGACATTATAGCAGCAGTATTACTTTATATAGATATCTACTGCCTTTGGAAATGAAATGACAAAGTGATTTATATGCCCAGGTTTTCAACTCGGCGGGCCAAAGACGGCCGCTAGGTGGGGGCTGGTCCTCGATGGGCGTATTTCCGTGAGATTTGCAGCGAACCCTCGCCCGGGGTGCTTTGTGGTTGTGACTTTTTTTGCCGTCATCACCATATACAACCAAAGTGTTTATGATTAAATTGTTTGCTAGAGCACAAAGTTCTACATAGATGTAGCCTCTTAATTTTGCTCTCAAACTGCACTAGATTATTGCATTTAGATTAAAAAAAACAAACAAATTAGGGTGAATATTCCTGTATTTTTCTATATCGCAATATATATCGAAGAAACAAAAAATAGCAATATCAGTTTTTTCCAACATAGTGCAGCCCTGATTTGTATATTAGCAGGAATGTAGCACCGAATGGAGGTGAAAGCAGTGCTCTGTTCATTTAAATGTGAAAGTGCAATAAATGTATTTTGTCGCTAAAATCAATAAATAATCGGGATAAATAATCGTGATCTCAATATTGATCTAAATAATTGTGATTATCATTTTGGCCATAATCGTGCAGCCCTACTATTTGTGTGTTTCTGTGAGCAAATGTACTCTGATTCGCCTTCCAGTATTAGTTGCTGTCGAGAGCTGCTGAAGGCCGAGGCTGTGGTGTGTAAAGGACGCTGTGTACGCCCAATAAAGTGCTGATGGGACGGGATGAGGGGACAGTGGGTCCCAACAGCAGGCCCTCGGGGGCATTCAAGGACTACATCCACTCTGACCATTACCTGGATTACATCAGTGAATAAATGCTTAAATGTAGAAGCTAGTTTCTAAAAAGATGGCTCACCCCGCTTGCATTAGGCTGATATCATTTGATTTTAAATTATTGAACTGTGCCTGCAGAATGTCATTAAAGTTGGACATAGTGAAAAAGGTGGATATTTCCTGATGGAACCAGACCCGTTAGTTGGACTCACCGGGCACTCCCGGAGGCCCAAATCCTCTCCGTTGGGCAGGGAAGACCTCCTGCGGGTCATGGGGGTCCGATTGGGCGTGGAGCTTCCTGCAGGTCTCCTTTTGACCACCAGCACCTCACAGCAGGCCTGGTCCTCATTTAATGTGCTCTTTCCTGCATTGATCACCCTAGACGGAGACGGGATAACAGGACACAAAACAGGGAAGTTAAGCCATACTTCAGTTTAAGTGGACACCTAAGATGAGAGATAAAGAGATAATAAAAACTTAATTAATTAAGTATAAATAAAATAAGATTGATTAAAATAATTGGAGATGCCTTACACGTTTGCATACATTACAATACCTTAGACTATATAAATGAACTGTGCAAATATGTGTGAGAAAGAAATGCAGAAATCTGACACATGATGTGTATACTATACTTGATATAAATATAGGTATAAGTTTGAATAATAAATACCATATACACTGCCGTTCAAAGGTTTAGAAATCGCCTGCCACAAAAGCTTGACAGTCAGATGGCTGAGAGGACTACTCTGTAATATATTTTTGAATGGTCTTTCCTGCTTTTAGGTTGTAGAAAGTCCTCTCTTTTGTATGAAGGGTTTGCAAAAACTGAAATTTTTTGTACGTGAAGAACAAAACGCTGTAACATTTTTCAACCAGACTGACATCTGAAAGGGCAGAAAGAGACAAAGATACCTCTGAGCAACAGTTCAATAAGAATAGAAGAAATCACTGCTAAAATAAATTGGAAGCTTGGCATCAAAATATGTGCAGGTTTAAATGGGAACAGGTTCCTGTGTCAGTGTCAAGCAGAGCTCAACAATAAGGATTTCCCACTTGCCCGGGGCAAGTAAAATGCCATGTCGGGCGAGTAAATCTAGCAAATCAAGTGGTAAAAAATAATTAAACACATTGTATTTTCCAAAGCCGATGATGGAAGTAGCTAAGGAGTGAGCCATCAGTACCTATCGGGCACTCCCGAGAAAATGGCTGTGGGTATAGGCAGGCAAAGGTCATGAGCTGAAAGCGCAAGAGAGCATCAATTATATGTTAGAGGATGTGGGCGAAACTCCAGCTTAATTTACTTAAATAAAGATGAAACTTGACAGTTAACTTTAGTCTTTGTTGTTATTTGATAACCGCTAATAAATAAAACAATTTGTATACGGGCAAGTAAAAATTGACTTTGGGCCAGGCAAGTGAAAAAAACCCATTAACGCTGAACCCCGTCAAGGGCACAATAATGCCTATAACAAGCTGGAATTAACAGGCGTGTTGCTTTAGCAAAGCTGCTCTTAAAACCTCAAAAAAGAAATAAAAGGTTAGTCAAGGGTAGGCACTATTGGAAACCTATTCAATCTAACCACTGAGTAGACTGCAAAACGGGTCCCCAAAATAATTAGAGCCCAAGTGCACCGTTGTGGTTCAATAATGATTGAGGGTCACTTTTCTGTCCTGGAAAACAAATTCAAAATCGAAGGGTAATTGGGGGAAAAATGGTAACAACAGTATTTTCCCCTGTCGTGCAACACTGTGGGGACATCGACTAAAGGGACGTTTGAATCACTTAATTCTTCTTTTTTGGGGGGGCAAAACTATTTCAAATGAAAATAATACATTTGTCTGAATTTTACTGTTTTTATCTTTGTTAAAATAGACACTTTTTGAAGGAAAGGAGAAAAACATCAATAAAACAGGTGATTCCAAACTTTTGAACGGCAGTGTACATAAAAAATGCATTATTAGTATTAGTATAGAGAGAGAGAGAGAGAGAGAGAGAGAGAGCGAGTCTGAGGGAGGGAGGTCTGAGGGGTGAGCTGTTTCCAAGACATCAGTTGTCATCTCCACTCACATCATTTCAAGCACTCTCTTCTATCAGAAACAACAACACTTTGGCAACAGCTGTGTCTTGGATTAAACTTTTCAAAATGGGATTGTGCCTCGCTGCATTTATGACTACTAAGATAGCAAATTTCCTGAATGTTGGTGGTGAAAGATGATTCACAGCTACAGGTAATTTAAGGGCTTCGATTGTCGTTAACATTTCAAACTGTCACCTTTAATCCATATGACGTTCTGAGGACTATAAAACCCTCCCAAACTCAATTTCTGTGTAAGAGTTTCCCTTCATGGCCGCAGCTTTTCGCGATAAACAAACTGAGACAATGCGAGATAAAGTCAGCAAATACACGCTCTGTAAATACACATTTCAGTTTGAGACCCACGCATGTAGGTGAGAGGACAGAGAGACACATCAATACTGCATTATACAACACCTGGCAGATGGTGTACAGCTGCTGCGAGCTGCTGTAGTCGTGGACAAGCACACGCTGCTTCACAGTACTCCAGGCATTCTCGATTTAGTCACGCCGTAGGAGATGTTAAGTCTACAGTGGCCCTATTAAAACTGTGCATACGGTATCTTATGAAATGAGACCTATAAATATAATATAATAGAAATAGAAATATGTATTTTTGTGGAAAGCGTATGTGTTTCTGTCACTTTTTACTTCACCAGACGTTGATAACATAGTTACTATGCTTGAGGACGTAGAGACTGGTAGCATGTCTCTTTAAGAAATGTCTCAAGTGAGATTCTTATCATATAAATGAGACATTATGGCCACATGTTGATATGAGATGCAGTCAGGATTACTTCCCTGTGGAGGCTCTTATATAAATAATCCTAATTGGTCATGGGGATGAACATGCAGAGCACAGATCCTCCGTCTCCAGCTAAGAAAACACAGTCGGTTGTAAAACCGGCAGGATATCGACCGGGCAGACCTTCGCTCAGTGAGATTGATTTTAATTGGTGTCTTACACAATGGGCTATTCACCACATCCCTGTCCTATAAACTAATAATAGTACACTCCCTGTGGTGTGTCAATAAGACAGGTTTAAAGGAAACACTTGATTTGCCTACACAGCTACCCAACTGTTGTTATGAACCCACTCCTGCTTATATAAGTTTGAAGCATGGAACGATGCTCACTCCAGAATAGTGCTGAAAACATTAGTCGATTAATCGATTAGTCTGTCGAAACAAAATTATCACCAATAACGATCATTTAAGTCATTCATCCACACTGGTTCCAGTTTCTCAAAAAGAACGATTTGCTGCTTTTCTTTGTTTTATTTCATTATAATTTACATAAACATTACATATCTTTGGATTCTAGATTCTTGGTTGGACGGCGTATGGGGGTCTGGGAAATTGCGACGGGTATTTTCCAACATTTTATAGACAAAATGATTAAGCCATTTATTAAAAAAAACAATCAACACATTAATTGACAATATAAGTAATCGTTAGTGTCAGGCCTACATCAGCACTTTACAAACCTCATCACTGAAAGAAAAGATAACATAAATGCAGTAAAAGCTCAGGAAATTCCAGATGTTGTATACAGATATTTTTTAACTTGTGCGTGTTTGTCACTTAAAGAAACTGTGTGTACCATTTAGGGGGAGCTATTAACAGAAATGGAATATAATAATCATAACTATGTTTTCTTTAGTGTATAATCACCTGAAACTAAGAATATCGCCAAATCCTACACTGACTATACTTTAAACCGCATTAATTTTATGTTTCATAAAACAGCACTTGGACAATGTTCTTTGTTCCTTATGGGGTTAAATGGATCTGCAAGACCTCACACAGGAGGTGGACACCATATGATCTGGGAGTGACTGGACTTTTTAGTTGCACAATAAAAGCGACACCCTATGATCTCAAACACATAAAAGGTTAATTTATCTGTTTTTGCTGTGTTTTAACATCACGGACGGCAGTGAAAAGTTGTTTTCAGCTTCTTACTGTGCGTCAGTGGTGGTGGGGGGCACACAAGGGGAAAAATCTGGAGTGAAACTTGAGTTCAATAGACAGCAGCCGTTTTGACCTGTCAAACACTAACAACATCATTAATTTCTGCACTGCAGTAATTGCTAGAAGGAAGCCTGTCCACTTTCCACTGACGAGAGAAAGTTCTACATGAACACATGCTAGTTATTTCACAGGTCCACTTAAAAGCTGTTTCTGTGGCTTTCAACAGCATCTCACAGTCTTCCATCGACAGTTGGGGTTTGTTAGTTGTCAAGGAGATGGTTCGGTTGTCATACTGTGACCTAACCTGTATGAATTCTCCATGGCAACTGTGCAAACGCCATCCACCGATGAGAAAGTGGACCCTGAGTTAGGATTTTTTCCTGTCAAACTACTATTTCCAAGGAATGAACTTTCATACTCAAGTTGTTGGGATGTTTGATTATTTTGCCTTGAAAATGCCAACATTAATCATATGTTATAATTCAGTTTGGTTTTAACTTTAACTTTAATTTGATTGTTGCTTATTTAGCCACAGATATTTAATAGAAATACCTGAGATATAAAACCAAGTTTTTCAATTTTATTGTAAATTATGGCAAACTATTTTCCACAACATATTCAACCTTCCAGGCAGCAGTTGGTTTCAGTTCATGCCACAACTCTCAAGTGTTGTATATAGATTGAGTTTTCTCACAAGCTTTTAAAATCAGTCTATGAAATGCTGGTATGGTCTGGAAAATGGTCAACAGTAACGTAAGCATACAGTGTGCTGTATGTGATCTGTAGTTAAAGTGTTCCTTTACTAACTTCATATGATGAATAGAGGCCACGAACTTCATGCGTGTCTGAGACCGAAGCACTGCAGGGAGCGACCCTGGAAGATCACAAGATTAATGACAGTTGAGCTTTCAACTCTGACTTGAGAGGAAAAGCCGTCCAGACCCCGAGGCACGAGCTGTGTCCGAGAGCAGCGCTGTCGTATTCGGTTACCTCATTTCATTTCTTCACATTTGAGACCATGGCGTGACCTTAATTACTCTGTCAGAGCTGTAATCTAAAGTGTGCCTCGTTTTTGGGAATTTTTTTTCTTTTCAGTAACCCTTGACCTGAAGTTTTACTCTAAAAGCATTGTCAGACACCACCAGGTCATTTATGGGACATTATGATATTATACATTTGCATAAGTGCCAAAATGAGTACTTAACTATATAGCAAATACAATAAAACCAAAATACTTCAAAAATAAAACAAGTCGATAAATTGATTGATTGGCAGAAAATTAATAAACAATTTTGACATGCAATGAATTATCATTTATCAATCACAAATGTGCTGATTGCATCTTCTTAAATTTTAGGATTTTCTGCCTTTCTCTGTTTTACATATCTGTAAATTTAATATCTTCTTTGAAGTGTTCAAAAAGTTTGAAGACGTTGGGCTCTGGGAATATGTGATGGGCATTTTTCACTATATATATTTTTTTTTAACATTTTATAGACTGAACAATTAATTTACTATTTCGCAAAAATAATAGAGAGATTAATGGTAATGGAAATCATTAGTCACACACAGCTTAAGTTTGAAAACTGGATCATTGCTCTGCTCTGGATCATCCTCCTTCTTGCGCAACCAAAAGCATGCATAAGCGATGCCAAGTTTTGTAAAATAACTGACCTGGAGGCAATGACTACTATAAAAACACACTGTTCATAAAACACGGGTAATTATAGTTTCTCAAGTTAGCTATTGAACCACTGCACTGCTACTATAACTTCATCCAGCACATAAGTCAAGTGTTTAATCAAATCCTGTTTAAAGTTCCATATGGAGTATTTACATTTTAAGGAAGGTTTTCTTTTTACACATCTACATACTATTGCATGTTAGATATTTTTGTATTATACACATTGTGGGTATTTGTTGTACCTTCACACGCTTATCTTTATATTCCAATATTACCGCCACTTTAACATATTATATATCTACATAGATCGTATCTATGTTTAGATAATCCTTCTTTGCTATATTCCTTTGTATTCTATTTTTCTCTTTGTTTCGTATGCTCTTGCTACTGTTCTTTCTGCTGCAACATCTCAGTTTCCATGAACAGATCATTTAAGATAACTTTAAAGATGATCCTATGATGTGATTACAGCATTAAACTACACGTTAAGGAAAGCTGGCACTGAGCTGAAACAGCATTACACACTGTTTCTGCCCCAGAGCGATGTGGCGTGTTGATATAGCAGAAACAACACAAGAACATGTGCTGTATCATGTGATTGAGCACTGGGAAGCTTTGTCTGTTTAAAAAAGAAAAAAAAGAAAACAGTGCTGCTCATGTGCTTCCTCTCCACAGCTGAGTGGTAACAGTGACTTAATTTAGCTCCTTTACAGTGAAAAATATCAGAAAAGTAGAGGAAAAGTCCAAACAGTAATATGGATAAACCTACAATAAAACTAAGGATAACATGCATATTTATGGCACTTTTGTGGTGTTAACATATTTGAACCCTTCTTTATCTTGGAAATGCATAAGACAAGATGAGATAACATAAGATAAGATAGACTTTATTGTCCCGAAGGAAATTCGTCTTGGACACATACAATATCTGCTCTTAAGATACGCCATAAGTTCATTCAACAATAATGGCTTCATACTGTTAAACATCTCTGTTCCCTTAACTGAGATATTAATGCTTAATGCTACAGCCTTCTACACATAAGCCAAATCTCTGACATGCCCTCTCACACATGCACGTCTGCTGACCTGCAGACAAAACATACAGTGTGCTGTGGTGGTGCCAGTATAGTATAGTGTTTAGCGTTCAGACACATATTGATTAAGTATCGATCGGACTGCTGCTGAGGTTGCAGGATTATGTTGGTCCTGGGTCAGTAGACTGAATGAATGAGTGTCTGGGAAAGCTTTGTCACAACTTATTCTTTACCCTCTCAGTGACACTATACTGTCCTATGCCAACAAGCAAGTCTGAGGAGAGGAGGAGCCAAGGTGAAGCCCATTTGCTACACTTTCATCAAAATTGGATCTCTCATACTGATGAAGTGCTTTAACAGTTCTTAATAAAACTCTTGTTCTGGCTACTTTAGAAAAGAATTGGCTTTGGCATAGTCATTCCACCACTGGACAGAAACTTTCTGTCTACTATGTTTCATGCTAATTGCCAGTCTTGATTTGTTCTCAAGACGAACCTTGCTTTTATCCAAACTGAAGCTACACATTAGGAGGAGACCACAGCTTTTTTACTGTCCCTTCTCTTGTCCCATCACTGTTCTCCCTCCTAAAAGTAATGTGGAGCAAACAAGGTATAGAGGCTAGAACCAAGTAGTCCAAAAAAAATGATGTCAATGGAAACATCAAGAAATTATGGTCATGTCTAGATCCCTAAATTGCAAAACTCTTGCAAGATGGTTGAGGTTATCTAGAATGGTTAAGGTTAGGATAGGTTGTTAGGCAGCGAGTCTCGTTTTTGCAACTTGTGAGTTACCTTCTAGTCATAATCTATTTACTTCTCAATTACTTCCGTGATAAATCAATCACTTTTTCATTTGATTGCATCCAAAGAATTAAGAGGAAGAGACCAGGGGGATTTAGGGAAGTTTCGAGTTTAAAGTGGTAATGGCTATTAATCAGGTGGCCTTTAATAACGTACTTAAAGTGCACAAACTACTGTATGTGTACACTAACCTGAAGGTAGTGATGTAAACTAGTAACATTACAAATTACTGACTGTAGCACAATTATTAGGTAGATTAACTGCGATAGTGATGTACACTTAGTGGCCACTTTATCAGGTACACCGGTATGAAAATGGGAAGGACAAACGATTAGAAACGCCTCTCAATATAATGTAGTCCAGTACAACGCCACATTTAACTATGACCTCAGTAATAAATATAAAATATAAACAGGAAGCAAACCAGGCACTCAAAAAACTTAGAACAAGTGGCAAAGAGGAAGTAAATATTAATAGGCCTTTATTATAATGGGTAAATCATTAAAAAAAAAACATGTTTTGACCACTGTAGGTCTTTGTCAGGTCTTTTAACAGAAGACTTACAGTTGTCAAAACATGTTTGGTTTTTGAATGATTTAACCACTATAATAAAGGCGTTTTAATATTTACTTCCTCATTGACACTTGTTATAAGTTTCTGGAGTGCCTGGATTGCCTTCCTGTTTATAATGTTTCCCCCCCGTTTCCTAAGAGCATCCGACACGTGTTTAAACTACAGTTGAGAACACAGAGCAACCAGATATCGCTTTCTCTTAATAAACATACAAAGTCAATAAAAACTAAACATAGAATTTTATGTATTGAATTGCATTAGATGGCACCAGCTAAAGTGGCTACTGTATATGACTTGGCATTATTTGTTTTGTGAATGGACATGGTCTAGGCGAGGTCGACCCCTCCAAAACTCAAAAGACTTCCTGGAGAGAGCACGCCTGATTTAACTCAACAGAGGGTGACATCTGGAGCAGTTTCCTCCTGACTGTCGGACACACCGAGCAACATGCAACACATCAGCACTGTGAACTGCACCCTAACTGAGTGCACATTAGTGGTCAGTGCTGGCGTGTACATGATGGGTGGAAAACAACTGGAGAGAAAAGCAGCAGTAAATGTAGCCTGTCTGCTAAAGTGCGCTGGATACGAGAACGCGGCGAGCAATACTCACTGATCCATTCAAATGATTGTGTGCTCACCGGATCTGACAGTGCGACCACTCAGAGACGGTGCATCAGAGTCCTTCTCATAAAGCTAGAACTGCTCTTCCCGTCTCCACAGGGAGCATCATAAATAACCCCGAATAACCTCAGCAAGCTCAGCTCAGAGAGGCCTGCTGCACTCAAAGACGGGGGGAAAAACACAGCACAGAGTGGGAATGTGCAATTCACCCTGCATGGTCCTAAACTTGGATTTTACATTCCATTGCTAATGACACTATGGATGCCTTTCACATAATTTACAATGTGGAAAACAACAGTCAAGATGTTGAAATAGGATGTTAAAAAGTACAACAAAATAATCGTTTATCAAATAATCAGGGTATGAGTGTGATATTTACCATAATTGGCACGATGCACACACTATAGCCCCTCACAATGCTACCCGTAATTCACTACAAGCGTCTATCCTGGCGTTTTATCAGAGAGACTCAGCGGTATCTGACCCCGTTAACCCTCGCATCACATCCTCTCATATGGGCTCAGGTTTTCTCCACTGGCAGTGAGATTTCACTACAGCAAAGCCCGCTGGTCAGCCAGCTGTTGACAAATCCTCAGTATGGCTCAGTCCTGGCTAATGCTACGCCAAGCTGGCACACACACACACACACACACACACACACACACACACACACTGGCAGCAGCATGACATCTATTCATGAAGGAGGCCTGTTAAACTGATCCTGTAGAATTATACATCTTATTTAGGTTATTTTTATATGACACAGAAACCACCAGTAAAATAATGGTGTTGTTTCTATCATAAACCAGCAATAATTATAATTAATTTTAAAAATTCGGAATATCATTTTAACTAAATTATGCAACCTACTTTAGAACGCAATATGAGTGGGTGATGGTTTCCTATATTTTCCGCCTTGAGATTAAAAATTCTTCATGGCAGATTAGCATGAGGAAGCATATTGGAGGGCGTGTATGTGAAACCATTTCAAAGGATTTCTTCATTCTACAGGAGGCAGAGACCATATAGATCTCTTTTAGTACTGAAACAGGCAATTAATCAATTAGTCAATCAACAAAAATGTAATGAACAACTATGTCACTAAGTATTGAATCGAGCAAAAATGGCAATTTTTTGTTCTGGTTCCACCTTCTGAAATGTGAGGATTTGCTGCTTTTTTTGTGTTTTACATCACAGCAAAGTGAATATATTTGGGTTTTGGACTGTTGGTCAGACAAAACAAGCTATTTGAAGACATCGCCTTGAGCTCTGGGAAATTGTGCTGGTCATTTTTTCATTATTTCTGACATTATGTTTCAAACAATTGATCTGTGAATAGGAAAAATAGCCACAAGATTAGTTGCATCTCTCTCTTTGCTAGTAAAGTGTTAATCTGTCCTGTTTAGTTCTTGTAACCGAAGAACAATTTCCTGAGGGAGTGAAGCTGACATGGTCAATTGTGTTGAAGCCCTGGCTGACTTAAGATGACAAGCATTTGCACATCATTGGGTTCAGAGCAGGACGGCTGAAGTTGAAACATTAGATGCAAACAGATACGGGGAGTTTCTGCACGCAGCGTTCTTGCTGAATGTCTAACATCATCGATTAAACAATTAAGATGAAGGAAACAGGCGCTCTATCATTACAGCCTGTCAACAGCATGAAGATAAGACTTGATGTCAGGGGAAAAACACAGAGCAAACCAAATCTTCTTTGTGAATTTATGAATCCAGGCCACCGAACCGCCGGGTCACACACTGTGCAGATAAGATTGCCTCAAGGACTGAACTGTGACCTCTATAGTTATGAGACATCCCCACTAACCACCAGGCCACCCGGATACTTCATGTGGGAATGCATGAGTGGAAGTGATTGTGACTCTGTGCTTTCGGGCGTTTAGAAGATGATGACAGTTTATCCTACTTTTGAGTTGTGTCCTGTCAAAGGTAAATGTGAGCTACATGAAGTGAAAGGGTTTTGTTTGCATAGTGCAGGTTGTTTTAGCCTGAGGAGGAGTGTACAGCACGCTGCTCCTACCAGCATGCAAATTAAGTCGCTTCTGTTTGTTGCTGTTAGAAAAAAATGTCACCAAGTCGACATTTTCTCATGTTCTGCCATTTTTCTGCAGCTGCACTCCCACTAACGACTAGGGCTGGGCAATATATTGATATTTTATGGATATCGTGATATGAGAAAGAGATAATGTACAGCGAGACGGTCATTATTGTGAAATAAACCCCAACAGGGCGAAGTGGCACCCTGATGCGAAGCATCGCCCTGAAAGGGTTTATTTCACAAAAATGACCCGCTAGCTGTACATTATCCCGCTTATTATATGGCTACTTACTTAAGAAATCAATAATTTGACACAAAAACGGTACGCCAAAGTCCGACATCAGAGCTGCGCCCATAGCAACGGTCTGTTATACATAGCAACGGTCTGTAATACAGAAATTACAGACCGCAGAACGCCGTGATTGACCAATCAGAATCGAGTATTCAACAATGCCGTGTAATAAGACTAGATATCATCTTAGATTTTGGATATCGTAATATCGTAATATGGCATAAGTGTTGTCTTTTCCTGGTTTTAAAGGCTGCATTGCAGTTAAAGGATGTCATTTTCTGAACTTACCAGACTGTTCTATTATTAGTCATTATATCCACATTACTGATGATTATTTATTAAAAATCTCACTGTGTAAATATTTTGTGAAAGCACCAATAGTCAACCCATACAACATCGTCGCAATCGATATTGAGGTATTTGGTCTAAAATATTGTGATATTTGATATCGCCCATCCCTTCTAACAACACATTTTATAGAAGCAAAGTAACAACTTAGCTTTTCATGAGTCAAGCTGCTGCACTAGATGCTGTTTATAAAACGTCCTTTTAAAATACAACACAGCCGGTTTATTACGGCCTAATGGATTGTGTACGTACGCCCAAACATAAGATGTGATATCAATAATACAACAGATGATCTCAGGTCTGGTTGCGATTCTGGTCTCTGCTGTCAAGTAGAAGGAGGATGACTTTTAGTGTGTGACGAGGCAAATACTCCAAACCTGCTGTGCAAGTGATTACAGTGAGTCCCATGCAATGTAAATCTACAGGATACGGTCAGGTTTTACCGGCTTTACCGAGACACTGTACTGTAGGCTATTAATACTATGCACACAACACTGAAGCAGGTAAAGTGGTAAAACTGGTGAGTAAAGTGCCAGTAAAAACATGTTATTGCTATTTAAAATAAAGCCTAGGTTTGAGGGTGCAGTTTGTTGATCTCACTGTGCAAAAAAAACACAATGTTCTTCTGTTTTTACAGTGAGTCTGCACCAATAGTAAGCTTCCATCTAATATGTCAATAATACAGCAATAATAAAGCATTCCTATATGGCCTAGATTATTATAGCGACCTTTTCTGAGGTGTTTATGTCCTAGTAGGAAACTGTGATGTTTATGCTGTGATGTAGGCTATAACTGAAGGAATATAAGGGGGAAAGGCCAGCTGCTGCACCTTGGCCTATTTTTTAATATCACACACACATGAATCCTGCCATAATAATAATAATACTAAAAGCGTCTGGTGCTCCTCTTTACGCCTTGCTGAGTGATCTCCGGGAAGGACGCGCTCACTTCCAAAAGGATGCTGTGCGAGAAAAAGATGGACGCATCCAGGTTTACTCACTCTGCGTAGCCGGTGGACCACGGCAGCCGCTTGGTCTCCTTCAGTATGAGGATCGGTCTCGCAACGTGATCCGCCGAGCACTCGATCTCGTCCGGCGACAGCCCCAGGAACTCCGGCCGGCTGTACGGGTACTTCAGCGGCAGATCGGAGCCGCCGGGATGGTCACCGTTGGAGCCTCCAGCCATCATGCCTCCCATAAAATTGGCCACCGCCGATTTCACCCGTGTGAGCATGGTCCTGCCGCAGCGTGGGTCCGATGCAGGCGATGCGATTGCGTGAGCTTCCCCCCCCGCCCGATAGATACACCCGCACGGCGACGCAGTTTCGCGGCGTGAAAGGTAGAAACACAGCGGCCGCGGAGACTCATTCAGCCCGGCGCTGCCTCTGTGAACGCGGAAATAATAAAAGACACACAGCAGTCAGACACTCAGGCGGGCGGGCAGAGCTGCACGCAAGTCATGTGACAAACCGGTTGCTGCTGGTGGATTTGGTCGCACTATAGCATCTCAGTGAGCAGCTTACTGTTGACAGTGCTGGAGGTCAAAGGTGTGTAATCCTGGAGTGACGATTACATCCTGGCCAAGGTGCAGCCAGTGCTACTGTCATCGAACAGCCCACACACTGCTCCTTTCATGAAGGTCACAAAATGATAAAATGATCATAAAACATAGTTATTTCTCCAAAAAAGGAATATTTCATGTATTATATATCGGATATATATGAACAAATATATACACCGATCAGCCATAACATTAGGACAGCACGGGAAACCCTGACCGGTCTGCGGCTACGCAGCCCCGTACGCAACAAACTACGATGCGCTGTGTGTTCTGACACCTTTCTATCGGAACCAGCGTTAACTTTTTCAGCAATTTGAGCTACAGTAGCTCTTCTATTGGATCGGACAACACGGGCCAGCCTTCGCTCCCCACGTGCATCAATGAGCATTGGCCGTCCATGACCCTGCCGCCGGTTCACCGGTTTTCCTTCCTTGGACCACTTTGGTAGGTTCTGACCACTGCAGACCGGGAACATCCCACAAGAGCTGCAGTTTTGGAGATGCTCTGACCCAGTCGTCTAGCCATCACAATTTGGCCCTTCTCAAAGTCGCTCACAGCCTTACGCTTGCCCATTTTTTCTGCTTCCAACACAAAGTTCATAGTTCAAAATGTTCCACTTGCTGTCTGATATATATCCCCCCCACTGCCAGGTGCCATTGTAACGAGATAATCAACGTTATTCACTTCACCTGTCAGCGGTCTTAATGTTATGGCTGATCGGTGTATAATATATCATACTTGCCAACCTTGTGACCTCAAAAATAATGGTGTTACAAAACCTTTTCTGGGTCCTCCCCCTAGAACAAATTAGTTTCAGAGACATTGTTTCCTGTATTCTGGTGATTTTTCAGAATGAAAAAAAAATAATAATAAGTACACTGCAACAGCATTTTTAAAAATATGCCTACTTTTAATTTTACTTTTAATTCTCAGGAAAGAGAACTGAATAATTTGCCCCTCTGGGGTAAACTTGTGTGAATCTCTGGCATAAACTAACTATTCATCAGTTTTTATTAATTCATTAGATTTTTCCCCTGTTTGAGTATTTCTTTCTATTAGTACTCTCTATCTCTCACTCACTGAAGGCCCTTTCACACACAAAGCGACAACGAGAAAAGAAATTTGGTGTAGCTCTATTGTCATCACACTGTACAGCGCCAGAAACAGGTTGACATAACGTAGAGGAAAAAGGGTGTGAAAATTTGCCTTGAATCGGAAGACATACAGCAGAATTGTGACCCCGGGAGGAACCCTGGAGAGGGCAATGAAAAACGAGATTCTCCCGGTAAAAACGGGAGGGTTGGCAAGCATGATATATATATATAATTATAATCATAATAGTAATTATTATTATATAATAGTAATAATAGTGTAATACTGTATACAGTGAAACAGTGATATTTTCTGAAATGGTTATCGAAACTGAAAATCTCATTTATACCATTACAACCCTACTGTTTACCTGGTTGTACTTTGGCACATCTGCATTTTTTGTTTTTATGACTGTATACTTGGCTTTTACTGACCCTACTACCGGTGTTGCAATGGAACTACTGTATGTACTTCCCTTCAATGACCCTGTCTGGTGTTATCTATTGTGTAGATGACCTGTTGTGTATATTGTGTCTATGTCTTTGTCGATGTGTTGTGTATGTCTTTGTTTATGGTGGCAAACCAGTTCCCTCTTTGGGGATTAATAAAAGTTCATCCTATCCAATCTTAAAATCCTTTAGCCATTTTAAGATAGGATATTATGTGCAGGTTATGTTTTTCGTTTACCTCCGTTCTTATTGTTGTTTGCTTTGTATTCACTTGTATTTTGTGCCAGTTCAGCACGTTGGTCAACTGCGATTGTTTTTAAATGTGCTTTACAAATAAAGTTTGACTTGACTTGACTTGACTTTTACAGCTGGCGTCCCCGAGCCCCAAAACAGAAGTCATGCATCATTTTCTGGAGCGAATTTCTGAAACATGTTACCAGTTCAAAATGAGGTTTGTGAGCAATTCTCAAAATTCAAGTATGTTTTTTTTTTTTAAGCATACTTGTAAATAAAAAAGGCCTACATTCATACATTCCTCTTCTTCTTTCATGTCATTCTTATTTATTTATGTTTTTCTTTTTGTATTTTGTGTTTTCGCAACTAATTCAGTCCTCTCTGTCTTGTCTTCCCAGGATATGGCGTCTAGCTTGAACCAGGGGAAATGGAAGGAGCAAAATCAAACTGCAAGGCTTCTGTATTAAAGTGAGATGCTCCTGTTTTTTTTTTTTGTTTTTTTTTTTTATCAAGGGTGACCTGTGGTGAGCTTTAGACCTTGGAGACTGAACACGGGGGATGTTTTCCCATCACCAATACTTTTTACAAATCTATTGTTCACATTATTTCTGCACTAGTAACAAATTGGGTTCTGTAACCCACAAAATTAATAATTAATAATTCAGTTAGATGTTACCGCAAATATGGCACATCTGGCCAGATTTGTGGAATATCACTTTCTGTCGTTCTCTTTTTTTTTTTGTTCAGTTTTTGCTGGCCTGTTAGTCAGTTTAAATCTGATTGGCTAGGCGTTGAGCCAGCCCACCAGGATGTGTGTCTAGACATCGTGAACTCACAAACACACTTAGAGCTGCGTTTTGGAGAAGTAAGCCTCACAAAATGATCTGTTATACAATACCGCAGACCAGCCAACCCACAGATCCAGACTCATAGGCTTCTCTCTATTCACGGACCGGCAGTGTTGAAAGGTGAAATTTAAAATCGGAGAATTGTCTGAAAAGTACTTTTTAAAAAACGCTCTATTTTTAATGATAGAAAGACTGACACTAACTGGCACTGTTAGACTCATCTGGGAATTGATTCAAATCCATTTAGTACAAAGGTTCGCTGGGAAAAATGTTGCTATTTGGACAGAGTCTGCTCCTGTCAACAACCCTGGTCAAATGTTGCTTGAGTCTATACTGAAAATTGGCAGACATCTGATCAGCCTTCAAATAAAAGCTCACATGTTTAGCATCATAATCACAAGCATAACTGATTGAAGACACTATTTATGTCTCTTATGAGCATGTTTGTAAGGTGTTACATGTCCTTTCATTCATAATATCTGCCCATGTGACTTCTAATAACTCTCCAGTTATGTGAGAATTACTTATTTGCTTTAAGTCTCAAGTCATGCATGTCCAGATTAACCCGTTTGGTTAACAATTCTGTAAATCCCTACTGCCCAACAGTAAATGAACAGATAAAAAAATGTGCGATTAATTTGCGATTAATCGCGATGAACTATGGACAAACATGCGATTAATCATGATTAAATATTTTAATTGATTGACAGCCCTATAAATAATGTTTGATGAATCACAACTTCATTTTATGCATGTGTTATTGAAAACATATGCAAATGTTAAATACTTTATTAATGAGACCAAATAACTGCATTTAGGCAGAGTAACAGGCCCTCGTTTTTTCCTCACATCAGTAAAACAAACAGAATGGATGCTAGCGATTCAGATTAGATTAAGTGTTATAAGTAGGCTACAATTATCAGAACAATACGAACATTCAGGCTCCCTCATGTAGCTCAAACTTGTAAAGCAGATATCAGTCTTAAATATAAGACTATGGAAGAAATTCTGCAAGTTTATTTGGCGACCCGAATAAAATCTCCTATCTCCAGTCTTTGGGAATGATTGCCCTAAACCACATGTTCCAATATTTGAATTTTCCCACATGTGAAATGGGCTCCATATGTGATAAACGTGAAATATATTTTGCATGTGATCCATTCACATCTGCATTTTCATAAGGGTTGAACTTGTTTGTTTCTAACAGTGAACAGCATGTGACTCTCTGAAGATTACAAAACAAGCTAGCGCCTAATTTATATTCACCACCGCACAGCTACATTATTTTCAATCTTGATAAGTTTAGATGCTCATTAAAACCGTGAGCTCACTCATTATACAGAATGTCTCCAGTGAAAACAAATGAAGTCCAATGAAAAGCGAGTTCCCAAATTGGCAGACTATATCCAATCAATAATTCATGAGTTTGCCAGCAAAGAGCTCTACTGACCTAATTACGCACAACAAGCCAGTCTGTGAGCTGGGGTGCAGGAGATGAGGTACCTCTACACAATCATTCATAGTCAGTAAATGCCAGAGCTTGCTTGCTTGTGTCTCCACATACTTTGTTTGGTGTACTTTCGTTGGACAGACAGACAGACAGACATTGCCATCCAGAGAGGCTAAAAATGACATCTGATGAAAACTGAAATGAATCGTTATGTGAGACACCTCTGTAAAATAAAACCAAATCATTTAAGGGTCACCTTTCTTTTTGAGAGACACATAATGTAATAAATGCCTGACGAAGTAATCGTATACTGAAACACTTCCCAGAACTTCCAAAAATATAGTTACTGTGTACCGATCAAGGTTTGCAATGTCACTTAAATCCTCTACAGTATACTGTTTGTCTGTCACAGAAAAAGTTCCCAGCTCATTTTCATTGCAGCGCATCAAAATGTACATTTTGAACCCTTTTCACCACTGGTTCCCAACCTGGGGGTCGTGATGTCTTCTTTATTTTAAAGGGTGTAAGACAACTTTTTTTTTTTAAATATACAGTTGGTCTATATCTCAGCATTTCATTCATTTCTGTGAAGAAAATGAAAGGAAATAATTTTTAAAGGTTAGAATATTATTTAAGATATAAACAGGATAAGGGCACGGTGAAGACCTGAACACAAGCTATATTCAGAGAGCCTCCCGTCTGTGCTGAACAGCCTCCTGCATTAGAAAGAAGAAAGAAGAAAACACTGAATTTCACCAAAAAGTAGCCTATTAAGTATGAATGACCGTTAAAAATAAAAAAAATACACAATACAAGGAATTGTATTAAAAGCCCATAAAAATAACAGGAAATCTCATCTCTGATGCAATATTCACAGGAAATAATCAGCTCAAAATGCAGTTATTGTGTTCACTAATTGGGCTAATTGTACAGTTTATCAGTTGTTATGTTCTGTTTTTGTTCTGTATTGAATATGATATGAAATATATATCAAATATGTCAGGGGTAATCAGTTTAAGTTTTGTTTAGTTGATAGAAAAGGGGTCCCCTAAGGAAAAAGGTTGGGAACCACTGCTTTTCACAATAAGTGCACGCCCTCAAATCTTCTAGGAGGCAGTTCCACAGCATGAACTAAATGCAACATCACCAGAGGCTTTAGTCCCGCAGCGAGGAACAATTAATGTGAGAGAGTGAGTTGGACGCAATGTTTTGTCAGGAAGATAAATTGTGAGGAAGGCCCCGAAGTGATTTGGAAACAATGGGAAGCACCTTGAAATCAATTCTATAGCTTGCAGGCAGCCTCTGAAGAGATGAGAGAATAAAATACATTTGTCATAATTGTCCTGCAGCAAGGAAGCATCTCATAGCACATTTCATTCAGGTGGAAGCACAATGTGCTGCACAATGTGTGAGCAACCACGGAAGTTGCAGCCACATACTTATATTATACACAAGTAAACACATTATAAAACAGACACATAAAACATGGAGGATAAAAACAATAAAGAAGTAAGTAATAAAATAATAATTAAGACCAGCAACCAGACTACTACGTTTTCAGTTTAGTTTTAAAGGAATTGATAATAATAATAATAATGATAATTGATGATGCGTTGGGGCACGCCTAACATCACCGATGTTCCAGCGGCTTGGCGCATAAGAGCTAGCTCGATAAAAGGCAGTTTCACTAGTTTCCATGGAGACCCAGGGAAAACCAGACAGCCTTTTCCAATGACCTGAGGGGTCTAGCTGGTTTATAGCTCACAAGCATGTAAGATAATGGGGTGCCAGACCATGTAGGGCCTTAAAAACGAGCATTACAATTTTAAAATCAATTCTAAAATTTACTGGAAACCAGTGTAACGACCTTCGCACAGGTGTTATATATGGTCGTATTTACTTTTTCTAGTTAAAACGGCTGCGTTCTGGAGTAGTTGCAGACGATTGAGATGCTTTTTAGTCAATCCTGTGAGCAGCGCGTTACAGTAGTCTAGCCGACTGGAAATAAAAGCAAGGATGAGTTTTTTCAGTGTCCTCTTGGGATAAAAAGCTCCTTACCTTCGCAATTTTTCTTAAATGATAAAATCCGGTTTTAAAAATGCCGTAGGATAAATAGTGTAACCAGGGCAATGTTCTGTGAGTAGTAGAAGGCCTTAAGGTAAGTGAAGTTCCACATCTGCATTTCAAAATTAAAAAATGTATCAAGGGCAATATTTTTCACAAGTCCTACGCACAAATTAGTAATGCAGAGTTGTATTTGTGGCTTTAGATTGTGGGTCAGTCAGTATACATGAAGCTCTAATTGTGGCTCCTGATCTTTTCTTGTTTTGTTGTGTTAGAACTGCAGTATGTTGTCATGAGTCCCCTCGCCAGATTACATCATTTTGCAGTATTGGTCAATAATGTTGGACTAATAAAAACTGCAGTTCTACTGAATGTTAAGGTGTTTCTCTTTTTTGTCCTCTCCCTGCACATCATCTCCCTCCCGCTCTGGCTCTGTCTTATTCATCACAGGATTATGACGATGATGACGGGGTCAAGATGTCTTTGTCATACTAGCCTGTGTGTGTGCGTGCACGCGTGCGTGCGTGTAATCAGCCCGCTAGTCCAACTGATGACTGACTCACAGATGGACACAGACGGCCGCCCACACACACACACACACACTCATACCAGAGGATAATCTGGAGGTGATGAACCCGGGGGTGAGAATGGATGATCACAAAGGTTGGTGTCTCTTTATCTGCGTGAGACAGATTCAGTTCAACACATCCAGTTCAACACATCTTCATGTCAGCACTGAAAACATTTGTCTTTTAAATAAAACACTGAGACGCTACAAATACAATGCAGTTATAGTACACTTAACTCCGTGGTTGTGTTCGGGTGAAAGTAAATTATTGAGTTTTTATTGACTTTTACACACTGTGGTTATATATTGTATGTGTCGTATGCACATATTTGTACATATCTCTTATATTTCTTATTTTTAGTATTTATTAATATTACTCTACATATATTGTGTTATATATTTTAGCATTATGTATATAATTTACATTTTACATACTCCTTTATTTCTATTTTTCTTAAATTTCTTTATGCTAGAGCAACTGTAACGTCCCAATTTCCCCCCGGGGATCAATTAAGTATTTCTGATTCTGAGTTATTATAACTGAAGTTATTGGATCTCCTATTACTGTAGGGAAACATTTTACATTTAAGACAACATGGTGTGAATAGAAGAGCCAAAAATATGCAGGCAAAGAGCTGCATGTGGCTCATGAGCAGTAGGTTGGCCATGCATATACTACTACTGCTACTACTCCAACTTCAGTTATCTAACACTATTACTCCTTCTAATACTGCTACGAGTGCTGCTGCAGCACATTACTGCACTACTTTGTTTAATATACTGTGCTAGTAATACTTTGGAAATAAGTGTTTTTAGCAATGCTTTTAAGTGCTATCATCTGGGATTTTGTGTCATGATTCTATTTTCAGTTGTTTTGCTTTTAAATTGCTATTAAAAATCAAATCAAGTAAAATCTTACTGAAACTAAATGTTGTATGTCAGTTTAAAGGCACAGTTTCTGAATGTGGGCTGTGTGTATATCTCCGTGGATTGAGCGTTTCACAGTATTTATATAGCACTTAAACCTGTTTTATAATAATAGAGACATGGAAATCTCACTTTTTACAATATGAGACCTTTTTAAGTAAAAGTAGAAATACTATGGTCCAAATATACTCCATTACAAGTAAAAACCCTGAATTAGTAGTACAAAAGTATTACAAGCAAAATGCACTTAAAGCATCGAAAATAAACATGCTCATTATGCAGAATACAGTAGGTTCTTTCACTGTGTTATATTATTATAGAATATTATATTATTCTGTTTCTATCTATCTATGTCAATGTGGAGCCAAATTTCGATACTTTGTATATCTCTGTCTGTCTGCTTCTGTGTGTCTGCCAGGGGCGGGGCCAAAGTGGGGGCCGGGGCTGGCACGGGCCATCCCTGGAATCTAAATGGCCCCCCCCATCAGAGTCTGAATGTGATAGGTCCAATAAGACTCAACAAACATTAATGATGATCTAATGTATTACTGATATACTGTATGAGACCCAGCTGAAATTCTCAAATTTTTTTAATAAGGAATTCAGCATCACTGTTTCCTTGCACTGTAAAGCAATATAATCCTAAAAAGGGACAGCAGTGGCAAAAAAATGAATTATAATTTATGAATATTAGTTTATGCTAGATATTCACACGCAAAGTTTATGCCAGAGGGGCAAATTATTCCGTTTTCTTTCCTGAGATTTAAAGGTAAAATTAGAAGTTCAACATAACATGCTGTTGCGGTGTACTTATTATTTTGTTATTTTCATTGTTTTAAAGTCACCAGAATTCAGGAAACAAAGTCTCTGAAACTCTCATTTTTCGGGGGGAGGACCCCCAGACCCCCCGCTTTGGTTTTGAAACCCTCCCTATTTTTGAGGTTTGAGGTCTCAAGGTTGGCAAGTATACAAAACAACCACATTTGAAGGTATTTCCTCGAATAGAGCCTTCAACAAAACATGGTGCACACAGCACAAACGGGCGGTGATGGGGCCGGTCTGGGCCAAAATGCCAGGGCCGATTTTTTGTCCCAGTCCAGCCCTGCTAACAGTGAACAGCATGTGACTCTCTGAAGATTACAAAACAAGCTAGCGCCTAATTTATATTCACCATCGCACAGCTACATTATTTTCAATCTTGATAAGTTTAGATGCTCATTAAAACTGTGAGCTCACTCATTATACAGAATGTCTCCAGTGAAAACAAATGAAGTCCAATGAAAAGCGAGTTCCCAAATTGGCAGACTATATCCAATCAATAATTCATGAGTTTGCCAGCAAAGAGCTCTACTGACCTAATTACGCACAACAAGCCAGTCTGTGAGCTGGGGTGCAGGAGATGAGGTACCTCTACACAATCATTCATAGTCAGTAAATGCCAGAGCTTGCTTGCGTGTGTCTCCACATACTTTGTTTGGTGTACTTTCGTTGGACAGACAGACAGACAGACATTGCCATCCAGAGAGGCTAAAAATGACAACTGATGAAAACTAAAATGAATAGTTATGTGAGACACCTCTGTAAAATAAAACCAAATCATTTAAGGGTCACCTTTCTTTTTGAGAGACACATAATGTAATAAATGCCTGACGAAGTAATCGTATACTGAAACACTTCCCAGAACTTCCAAAAATATATTTACTGTGTATCGATCAAGGTTTGCAATGTCACTTAAAGCCCTCTACAGTATGTCTGTCACAGAAAAAGTTCACAGCTCATTTTCAGTGCAGCGCATAAAAATTTACATTTTGAACCCTTTTCATCGCTGGTTCCCAACCTGGGGGTCGTGAGGTCTTCTTTATTTTAAGGGGTGTAAGACAACTTTTTTTTTTTAAATATACAGTTGGTCTATATCTCAGCATTTCATTCATTTCTGTGAAGAAAACGAAAGGAAATAATTTTTAAAGGTTAGAATATTATTTAAGATATAAACAGGATAAGGGCACGGTGAAGACCTGAACACAAGCTATATTCAGAGAGCCTCCCGTCTGTGCTGAACAGCCTCCTGCATTAGAAAGAAGAAAGAAGAAAACACTGAATTTCACCAAAAAGTAGCCTATTAAGTATGAATGACCGTTAAAAATAAAAAAAATACACAATACAAGGAATTGTATTAAAAGCCCATAAAAATAACAGGAAATCTCATCTCTGATGCAATATTCACAGGAAATAATCAGCTCAAAATGCAGTTATTGTGTTCACTAATTGGGCTAATTGTACAGTTTATCAGTTGTTATGTTCTGTTTTTGTTCTGTATTGAATATGATATGAAATATATATCAAATATGTCAGGGGTAATCAGTTTAAGTTTTGTTTAGTTGATAGAAAAGGGGTCCCCTAAGGAAAAAGGTTGGGAACCACTGCTTTTCACAATAAGTGCACGCCCTCAAATCTTCTAGGAGGCAGTTCCACAGCATGAACTAAATGCAACATCACCAGAGGCTTTAGTCCCGCAGCGAGGAACAATTAATGTGAGAGAGTGAGTTGGACGCAATGTTTTGTCAGGAAGATAAATTGTGAGGAAGGCCCCGAAGTGATTTGGAAACAATGGGAAGCACCTTGAAATCAATTCTATAGCTTGCAGGCAGCCTCTGAAGAGATGAGAGAATAAAATACATTTGTCATAATTGTCCTGCAGCAAGGAAGCATCTCATAGCACATTTCATTCCAGATAGAAGCACAATGTGCTGCATAATGCGTGAGCAACCACAGAAGTTGCAGCCACATACTTATATTATACATAAGTAAACACAATATAAAACAGACACATAAAACATGGAGGATAAAAACAATAAAGAAGTAAGTAATATAATAATAATTAAGACCAGCAACCAGACTACTGAAAGGCGCAGCTAAAAAGGAAAGTTTTCAGTTTAGTTTTAAAGGAATTGATAATAATAATAATAATAATAATAATTGATGATGCATTGGGGCACGCCTAACATCACCGATGTTCCAGTGGCTTGGCGCATAAGAGCTAGCTCGATGAAAGGCAGTTTCATCAGTTTCCATGGAGACCCAGGGAATAACCAGACAGCCTGTTCCAATGACCTGAGGGGTCTAGCTGGTTTATAGCTCACAAGCATGTAAGATATTGGGGTGCCAGACCATGTAGGGCCTTAAAAACGAGCACTAAAATTTTAAAATCAATTCTAAAAATTACTGGAAACCAGTGTAACGACCTTCGCAAAGTTGTTATATATGGTCGTATTTACTTTTTCTAGTTAAAACAGCTGCGTTCTGGAGTAGTTGCAGACGATTGAGATGCTTTTTAGTCAATCCTGTGAGCAGCGCGTTACAGTAGTCTAGTCGACTGGAAATAAAAGCAAGGATGAGTTTTTTCAGTGTCCTCTTGGGATAAAAAGCTCCTTACCTTCGCAATGTTTCTTAAATGATAAAATCCGGTTTTAAAAATGCCGTAGGATAAATAGTGTTATTAGGGCAATGTTCTGTGAGTAGTAGAAGGCCACTTACAGTAAGTGAAGTTCCACATCTGCATTTCAAAATTAAAATGTATCAAGGGCAATATTTTTCATAATTCTTACGTACAAATTAGTAATGCAGAGTTGTATTTGTGGCTTTAGATTGTGGGTCAGTCAGTATACATGAAGCTCTAATTGTGGCTCCTGATCTTTTCTTGTTGTGTTAGAACTGCAGTATGTTGTCATGAGTCCCCTCGCCAGATTACATCATTTTGCAGTATTGGTCAATAATGTTGGACTAATATCTACTGCAGTTCTACTGAATGTTAAGGTGTTTCTCTTTTTTGTCCTCTCCCTCCACATCATCTTTCTCCCGCTCAGTCTCTGTCTTATTCATCACAGGATTATGACGATGATGGCGGGGTCAAGATGTCTTTGTCATACCAGCCTGTGTGTGTGCGTGCACGCGTGCGTGCGTGTAATCAGCCCGCTAGTCCAACAGATGACTGACTCACAGATGGACACAGACGGCCGCCCACACACACACACACACACACTCATACCAGAGGATAATCTGGAGGTGATGAACCCGGGGGTGAGAATGGATGATCACAAAGGTTGGTGTCTGTTTATCTGCGTGAGACAGATTCAGTTCAACACATCTTCATGTCAGCACTGAAAACATTTGTCTTTTAAATGAAACACTGAGACGCTACAAATAAAATGCAGTTATAGTACACTTAACTCCGTGGTTGTGTTCAGGTGAAAGTAAATTATTGAGTTTTTATTGACTTTTACACACTGTGGTTATATATTGTATGTGTCTGATGCACATATTTGTACATATCTCTTATATTTCTTATTTTTATTATTTATTTATATTACTCTACATATATTGTGTTATATATTTTAGCATTATGTACATAATTTACATGTTACATACTCCTTTATTTCTATTTTTCTTAAATTTCTTTATGCTAGAGCAACTGTAACGTCCCAATTTCCCCCCGGGGATCAATTAAGCATTTCTGATTCTGAGTTATTATAACTCAAGTTATTGGATCTCCTATTACTGTAGGGAAACATTTTACATTTAAGACAACAGGGTGTGAATAGAAGAGCCAAAAATATGCAGGCAAAGAGCTGCATGTGGCTCACGAGCAGCAGGTTGGCCATGCATATACTACTACTGCTACTACTCCAACTTCAGTTATCTAACACTATTACTCCTTCTAATACTGCTACGAGTGCTGCTGCAGCACATTACTGCACTACTTTGTTTAATATACTGTGCTAGTTATACTTTGGAAATAAGTGTTTTTAATAATGCTTTTAAGTGCTATCATCTGGGATTTTGTGTCATGATTCTATTTTCAGTTGTTTTGCTTTTAAATTGCTATTAAAAATCAAATCAAGTAAAATCTTACTGAAACTAAATGTTGTATGTCAGTTTAAAGGCACAGTTTCTGAATGTGGGCTGTGTGTATATCTCCGTGGATTGAGCGTTTCACAGTATTTATATAGCACTTAAACCTGTTTTATAATAATAGAGACATGGAAATCTCACTTTTTACAATATGAGACCTTTTTAAGTAAAAGTAGAAATACTATGGTCCAAATATACTCCATTACAAGTAAAAACCCTGAATTAGTAGTACAAAAGTATTATAAGCAAAATGCACTTAAAGCATCGAAAATAAACATGCTCATTATGCAGAATACAGTAGGTTCTTTCACTGTGTTATATTATTATAGAATATTATATTATTCTGTTTCTATCTATCTATGTCAATGTGGAGCCAATTTTCGATACTTTGTATACGACGGAGTAGATGTGCTGCACCCTATCGTATAAGCATAGCATATTCTTTTTATGTAAAAAGTACTATCACTGATTTATTGCACCGACCGGCCAGCACGCTAAGTGATCCAAATCAAACACACCCAACAGGTGCATGCTGGGTGTTGCTAACATACTAAATGCTAAGATGCTGTGAGGTGTGTGAGGCCTTTCTGCTGTTTGTGACAATTATCCCTGATGTGATTGCAGAGCCTTTGAGGAGCAGCGGGACAGAGAGGCTGAGTGGACTGGTTGTACTGGGACAGAGAGGCTGAGAAGACTGGACCTGGAGTAGATTGACGAGGACTTCACGGGCACAAGAATCATAGAATGTCATCCAGACAGGTAAGAGCAACTAACTACATCATTGTGATGGTTGTAACTCTCTAGAGGAGAACGTAGTGTTGTGTCCATTACACGTTCGGTAAAAACTATGCAGTTCTCTTTTGTGCTTTAATATGTGCTTGTTGGCTGCAGCCGCTCTGGAGTTTATATTGTTTATACATCTACGTCTCATGCATACCGCGACATAATGCAGTAGGAGATGCTCGTTTCTTCTCCTTCCATCCTAAAATCATGAGATATTGATGTTGGACATTGTATCGCAAGATTGGAAAGTTGGCTCCATGTAGTAAATTGCAAACTTATTATTTTTTCATCTGTTGAGGTTTTGCTAAATAATGCACATTTTACACTAAAACCAGATATTGACCAAAGATTCCAAAACATATGAAACAGCTCCTACTCTGCATGTGTTAGTCTGCTTCAATCAACAGTGATTTGTTTTCAGGTATTGTGGGTAGCTTGTTATTTTAATCTCTGACCAGCAGATGTCACCAGCGTACTGAGAACCTTTCAGGGGAAACCTTATCTGACCACTTTGTTGTAAAAACTCGGCATGTTATGGTGTGTGTATATGCATTTATGTGTGTGTGTTGCCCTTTAGGGCTGCCCCCCCTTAGTCGATTAGTCGACTAATCGGGCCGTTTTGATCTTAGTTGACTCAGATTTCTTTTGGAGATTAGTCGGTTTTTATGCTTTTTTCAATGATTGAATGAATGAGTCAAGAAACTTATGAGCACATCTCTGGTAAACACAAGATTTAAAGTGGTGCTTTTGTGTGATTCTTTGTGGAGAAACTCAGTTTTACAGATCTGTTGATTTAATCAACTAATCGATTAGTCGACGAAGAATTTCTTTGGTCGAGGACAGCCCCAGTACATGTATGTACAATAACGCATGTTCCTGCATGTCTGTGTTAGATACATGTGCTGTCAGTGTATCCAACACACACCCAAACACATGTATAATGTGTTTTTGTGTGATGCAATGAAGGAATAACATTGCATCTGTCACACACCACCAACAGGGCTGCTGCATGGTGTTGAGCTGTGAATGGGTGTGATTTATCGGTGTCGACGGGTCCAGATTCTTTTCCCATCTGGCCCCATCAGAAGGTTAAACTGGGGGGTCGTAAGATGCTTTGACCATATTGCTTTCCTCACTCATCTGCTACTGGAAAAACAGGATACATATGTTGTTGTCGAGGTTGTTCACATGTATGTATTGTTTTTGGAGAGCACTTCCACCTATCACATACGTCTTATATCATTTTTTATTACTGGTGACTGGGTCATTGCATATTAAAAGAACTGTCTGTGATGTAGTTAGTCAAAAACAAAAGATTTATTATTTATTCTATATCTGATTTACAAAAAGATTGGCCTTTTCTGACTTTCACTACTGCTTTTGCAATTTAGTAATTCGTAGGAGAGTCACAACACTCAAAAACAATGGCTAAAATAATGTGTTTTTGCATCGCTCAAACGGAGACAGTGAGGCATCATAAGAAAGCGCCAAGTGAAAGGAAATCACAAATAAGGGAAATCGGTTGAGTTTTTAATGGAAATTACTCGCGGTGAAAGCTCATAACAACATGGTGGAAAACCATAGTTTAGCATCAAACTGTGTTTCAGGGATCAGTCAAATATCCCTTAACAGTCACTCGAGGGCCGGGGATAAATATAACAACCTGTGTCTTGTTGGGAATTTAGCTTTTAGTGTGATGATATCATTCAAAGGTGTGTTCTCATCTAATACTCATTGAGTTTACAATTCTAAGTTCATTTGTAGAATGCTAAAAAAAAAAAAAAAATTTGGAAGAATAAAGTTTGTGTCTTCACAGTATGCCTCATTGGCACACATCACCATAAGGACACAATAGCTTTGGAAACAGTCCCTAAAACAAGAATGAAGATCAATGCATAGTACTGAGCAGGAATAGCACTATATAGCCTTTGCTGTATATGGAGAGCTGGAACATTAATACCTCTATATTACCTTGTATAATGGAACAGAAAGAGAATATTAATTTAGTCAGAACCTCTTGACTAATAGGCACTAATAGACCCTTCATTAAAAACATTGATTTAACTCAGACAACACAATCATGTGATTTAAAGTGCCCTCTGAAGGCCTGTAATACAGGGAGGAGGACAGGAGGGAAGACTGATACTGACTGATGTCTGTGTTCTTCATTCTTTATAAACTCAGGAATACGATTTATTTTATTGACAGACTAGTAGCCACATGACACAAGGCATAATGTGCCAATGGGTCAGATTTTATAGTGTGTTTTTTTTCATGCGCAAAGGGATTTTGCTTCATGTCACAGAACAGGAAGTGGGCTGCTGTCCTTCCACCGCAAACAGGTTATAATTGTGATGTTGGTGAAAATGCACACAGGCTCGCGGGTGGCAAATCTGTGCTGGTTATAGATTTAATACTGAAAATACAGTGAAATACTGTTCTGAAAAAAAATAGTGTTCTTTTGTTTTTACAAAACATGCTCATACAGACTGTGTGCTAGGTGTACGCACATAGGAGATAGGAAATATTACAGGCACAGCCTCATTTCCCAGATCAGCAACATTGACCCTTAGCGCTTCATTTTAATGTGTGTGTTTTTAGGGTTTTTTTTTGACAATTATATATAAATGGATAAAATGCTGCATGCAGGCCTTTAACAGCATGCCAGCTGGTCATCCCACATCCAGCCAGCATTCTGTTACAGTGAAGTCAGGTTAGGAAGTAGCTTGTCATTATGTAATAACTCAAGACAAAATGGACAAAGATCCAGTCAGTTATAACTGTTGTTTATTTTCAAAGTTGTTATGATTTTTAAAAGAATTGTTCTCCTTGGAAACAGTGCAGCGCAGGACTTGACATTCAGCCAGATGTTCACTTCCTAACATAGCAGATGAGGTGTCAGGAGGCAACAGCTCTCCTCGGTCAGATGCTGGAACATGCAGCACTAACCGGGCAGCAACACTTCATCTGTCTCGGCTTGTGACATTACTTTTGACAAATAAGGCTTTCGTAATTAGATAGGGTCAAGTTTCTCCTGACCTGTGGGTATGAGCAGTGAAAACTATCGCAGTGGCATTTCGTGAATCATTGTTCACCGAGCCAATTTAACCTGCTGTCGGTTTCTAGGCAACAAGTCCGCTGTGAAGGCATCACATACATCAATAACCGTCTACAATCATATTTTAGTGGTTGTGGTGTGTGTCAGTCACTTGTACCTCAAATAATAAGGCTTGGCATTTTTGTGTGATATAAACATGCATAAATTTAGAATGTATACTGTACATATTAATATATAGTTTATATAAGGTATCATCATGTCACATGAATACAATTGGACTCATTGGATCCACAAGAGTCTCAGCTTTACAGTGATTACCAATTTATGTAATTCCAAGACTGTTTAGGAACCCCAGTATGCAAAAATATTCAACCACACCATTTTAGTATAGGTGAAAATAACACCAAAAACTGCATGTGTTTATCATAAAGTGGGCATGTCTGTAAAGAGGAGACTCGTGGGTACCCATAGAACCCATTTCATTCACATATCTTGAGGTCAGAGGTCAAGGGACCCCTTTGAAAATGGCCATGACAGTTATTCCTTGCCTAAATTTAGCGTAAATATGGTGCATTATTTAGCCTCATTCCCGACATGCAAGTATGACATGGTTGGCACCAATGGATTCTTTAGGTTTTTTCTAGTTTCATATGATACCAGTATCTTCACTCTAGCTTTTAAACTGAGCCCGCTACAACCTCCGAAATACAGAATAGCGGCCGGGTCGGATTTTTAAGGGGTTGATTAAAAATCGATGCAGCGTTTGGGAGAATCGATCGCAAAACATAATATCACAATACTCGTGTGTATCGATATTTTCTTACACCCCTACTGTTCACACAGGTATAATGACATACAGAGGCTGGATAGATAACATGTTCAGCAGCCTCTCATCTCACCTGGCTGGCTCTGCCTTCTGGTTTGACTTTCGCAAGCCTATCATCTGTCATGCTGTGATCCTACAGCACATCAAAGCACACGTTTGATTAATAAGGTATTGATGTGACCTTCCCACTTCTTTGAGACCAAAAGGCTGTATAAACTATATATATGCCAACAGCTGTGTGAAGCTGTAATACAGATACAGAGCCAGAACCTGGCAGTCCCACATTAACCCCCCACTTCACACATTTGATTGCAGGTGTGTGGAGGTGAGAAAGGAAGTGTGTGAGTGTATTGACACTCTCTTCCTCATTCTTTACAATTACATCTTGATTCAATTACAACTTCTGTCATCACTACGAATACTTTTGGGAAAGGATTATTCAAAAGTGTACACCGTTATCTCACATATTTGAGCAATTATCGCATTGACAGCAGCACACCTTTCAGTGTGGTTGTTCAGAACAGCTATACAGGAAGCACCTCTGCATTCAGATGTCACCGTACCGTACAAACTAGTTCATTTTGAGCATACCCGGGCCTTAAATCCTCTGTACAGTGGACATTTAGGAAGCAAATGCATTTTGACAGAAACATACAGTGTCCAGATTAGGTGTGCAGCGTTTTGTCTGTGCAGTTACTGTAGCACTGTGTTGACCACAGAACCCTTTGCTAGTGAACATAATCCCTGCAGCAATTATTGTTTCCTCCAAAACGTTTTAACCATTTTGTAGAATATAAAAGTATTTTTAGGAGGAAGGGCTGCAGCTCTACACCGTACCTGTATGTTCACCTCGAGCTGAACGCGAACATTGATGTTGTGCAAACGATAGCATGCTGACATGCATGTTAACTATTAGACATGTGGACCTTTAGCATAAGAAAATCCTCATTATTTGTGATCATAGTGTGGCCTATTGAACAGATTTTTCCTTTTTTTAAAATAACATCAAATTTATACAGCAGCCAGGGTTCCAGAGAACGTAGAATATTTATGAATATCAAATAGATTTCTGGAAAATATAAAAAAATATATATATTCATACACATAAGTAGGTAGAGTATACACTGTGAAGATTAATTATTGACCTTGGGAATAGTAGTTTGACCAACTAATCTTAACTCAAGGTTCATTTACTGAGATTCAGTGTTTAACATGTTTTTACTGCTTACTTGAGTAATTTATTGTGAGTATTATTCAACGTCCATCATCAAACAGTCATTTGTCTTATCGTACCCACTTCCCAGTTTTCAGCTACTCTATTTATGTTTTGGTGTTTCAGATCAAGGGATTGCTTCTTGTTTTATCATATTTATATATTTGTATTCTGCACTTTAATTCATAAATAATTCAGTTGTTCTTCTTTTGAAATATTAGCAAAGAAAACCAGTAAATTGTATGCCATTATTACCCTGTCACCCACGTTACGGTCATGATTTTAATTAGGAGTCAAATTCCTCTGGTCCCCCTTTCGAGAGCCTCAGCTACAAATACCAGGAATAACACCCTTTGCTGGTAGGAAATAAATAACTTGTAGACACTGAGCTGACACTGAGTAAGAAATATGCTGACAGGTGATACTGGAAGACGACAATAGATAAACAATTGTACACAGATCCTGCGAAGCAAAAATCGTTTTGATGACGGTGTATTTCACCAAGAAAAAAAAGTTGTTTGTTAAGCAAACCTCCTCTTGATAGATACAGAAAACTAGGACAAGCTGTACAGCGAAATTTATCAGTTTCCTCTGGGGGGGCAACATTGTGAATATGCAGTTTGTACCAAAACAAATTTTGTAAACGTGACAAATCTCGGACAATAACGTTTGATGGAGTTCCAGATTTTGTGTACCAGCATGTTTAGACCTGCTTAGACCTCAGGGGAGTGATTAAACAACACAATAGTAAATAGACGCGTGTGTTATTTTCAAGGACAATGGAAGGAAGAGGGTCATCTGCACGCCATGTAGTCTGTACTGACTACAATGTAAACACGTCAGCGTAGAAATGCTACGATAAGAGCTGGTAAAGTAATACAAAAAGCGAGAAAGACCACTCATGGTGGGCAGGTGGGGAGGTTGAAGGGTCCAACAAACACCGGACTTTTAACCCTGAGACCCGTGTTTAAGACTGTTGATGACCAATGTTTTGTTTTTATTGACATTTGTGATGTGTTTTCCATTGTTGGGTTACGTTGTTTCCGTACATATATTACTTGGTTTGTGTTCCAATTTTAAGCCCAACCATGACGTTTTTCCCTCACCCTAACTAAGTGGTTTTCTTGCCATTTGCTTGGCGCACAAACAACAGACGAAATGACACGCGGAATGTCCGTGTAATGTCGCGGTATTTATACGCCTTCCCGTGAGACCGGGTTGGTTCATGTCTAATCCACTAATAACAAACATTGCTAGGACACTGCTGAACAAAAAACATGTGAATCTCCATTTATTAAAAATCAACATTTTTGTCAGAATAGCAACTTTGTTAACACTTTTTTTTTATCCTGTTTCGTTTATGCTGGCCGGCCAACAACAGTGTGTGTATTGGTCTGAGGAAAGTCCAGGGTGTCAAGTGGAGGGAAGCCAGCTGTGGAAAACACAATTGTCCAGACAGACAAAAAACAGGACTTTGTTTCCTGTTAGGGAAACGTGGTGGAAGCTGCTTACTCGCTAAGAAAGGAAGCATGCATCTTCTTGGCTTTAGTCTCACACAATGCACTATCAAACTATTTCTTTGTAGTCTGAAGAATACACGGGAGAAAGCTCAATCTTACATCCAACTCTGTGGGGTAAATATGGTTTTCTTTGAGCAACGGCATTCTTTCAGCTCCTTCTAAATAAGAGCTTGGGAGGGTTTGCAGAGAAACAGCTATCTGATTCTTTCATGCCTGAGAGACTATAGAGTGAAGTATGAAGTGATTCTCCAGAGGTGTGCCATGGGGAACAATGACCTTCATACGTATGTGCAGATCACAGCTTCTTTGTTCGACCTCTCACTTCCCTCCGTCAGTGTTTTGAGGTGTTGATAAATAAAACCCACAGAGGTTATGAAGGTCTCTGCTGTCGTTGCTCTTCACAAACCCCCGTCGGACCCTAGCAGCTCAGTATATATATAGTGTTCGAACGAGAGACAATATAGATTTTCTGATTGATTTTTTTCTTGTTCTCTTTCGTCGTCACAAAATGGAAAAAGAAACTCCAAGGGCCAAGAAAGCAATGATGAAGCTGATCCATTACAGTTTGTCACAGATTTGAAACAGAAATGTATTGAATGGAAGAATGTATTCATGTGCAGAAATTCAGTGTTGAACTGGTGCAAAGCGCCTCTTTTTCATGGCATTAATATTTGTTATTATGAGCCTTTATAATAACATCTGTATGTTTTCTGGCTCCCTAACTTGGAGTCAAACTCTCTGGAGAAACCCAATCACTGCCTCCTGAAGTATTTGCTCGGTCTAGACTCTGACTGATGACCTTAGCCCAGATCATGTCAGCAGGCATGCTAATGATTGACATGTCTAATGAGAGGCAGAGCGAGCGCTAGACTGGGAATTTGAGATCCATCAGTGCTACAGCGATACTCCCTCAGTACCGCCTTAAGTAGAGATCGTATCTGCGTAATCCCAGTTGATACCAGCAGGGATTAACTGATGTTTGTCTTTTTGCTCACAATGTGCACCTCCATTCTTTATGGTATTGTCTTAACTTTCTCTACCTTATTTGAAGGGCTCACCTTATTTCCTGTTAGACTTCCCCTCCCATAAGTCTCTGTGATATGATTACCAGACCCTCATGTTATGAGGTCAGATGGACAGGTATAAACTGAACCATGGAGGATCAGGTGGGTTGGGAGGGTTTAGTTACTATAAGGGAAACTGGTCGATATCACCAACTCTTCAGAACAATGAGTATTACCACAACACTGTGACATGCTGGAATAATTAGTCATTATAAGGTTAAAAATGTTGTTCAAATTATTTAACGGTGCAGTGTGTAGGATTTGGCGTCATCTAGCGGTGAGGTTGCAGATTGCAACCAGCTGAATCTTCTCCCGTGTGCCAAGCGTCTAGGAGTACTACAGTGGCCGACGTGAAATCCTGAATGTCTCTGTCTAGAGCCAGTGTTTGGTTTGTCTGTTCTGGGCTACTGTAGTAACATGGCAGCCGGCTCCATGAAGAGGACCCACTCCGTATGTAGATATAAATGGATATAAACTCATTCTTAGGTAACAAAAACACGATTTTTTTTTCAGGTGATTATACATGAAAGAAAACATAGTTAATAATATTATATTCCATCTCTGCCTATAGTTTCCCCTAAATGCTACACACTGTTCCTTTAATGATGCAATAAAGACAGCAAGAGTTGAGATGAAGTAATACCACTGCATTATTACATAACACAATTATGATTTCATGAGATGTAACACATTTTTTCAGCAAGAAACTGAACAATGTGATAACTAAATTAGACAATGAGATTATCACATAATCAAATGAGATGATGTTGCACTCCTGATGGAGTCAAATAGATGTCAGATAAAAAAACATGTTCTCACTAAAGTGGTATGGAGCCATGCACATTTGGATTTATTTGCCTTTTTTGAGATATCTTACTTTCTTTGTTTTGATTTTAAAGAGGACATATCACGGAAAACTCACTTTTACAGTGCTTGTGCACATACAGTTGGGTATCTGGAGTGCCTACCAACTAGTGGACAAACTTAAACTTGCATTCTTTCCAATAGCCAGCAGGGGGCGACTCCTCTGGTTGCAAAAAGGAAGCCTGATTGTATAGAAGTCTGAGAAAATGACCCTACTTCTCACTTGATTTATTACCTCAGTAAACATTGTAAACATGAGTCGTCTTCAATACAGCATGTTGTTCATTTAGTAGATTATCGTCCCATTTAGATTAAAATAGAACATAAAGCAGGGTATGCTTTAGGGCGTTGCTACCTTGTGATGACAGGTTGCTACCACATTGTTGTCCGGTCTGGGAGTTGTCCGTGTTTTTGTCTTACAATTTTAACTCTTTCACAGTGTGTTCAGGTCATGAAAGTTAATTGTAACATTTTGGTCGCCTAAAGATGTCTTATTCAGTGTTCGGTTGTACTTAGCTCCACCTTCTCGTGTCTTCTCTGGTTGCAAATAACCAAGATGGCGACGGCCAAAAACAAAGATGGCGACGGTCAAAATGCCAAACTCGACGCTTCAAAAGGGCAGTCCACAAACCAATGGGTGATGTCACGGGGACTACGTCCACTTCTTATATACAGTCTATGGTATATTCAGACAGACAGTATGAGCAAAATAATGTGTTTTTTTTAACATTAAAACATGTAAACATGTTCTAGTAGAAACCCAAAATACAAGTATGAACCTGAAAATGAGCATGATATGTCCCCCTTAAAGTTAGAGATACATTCAACAGCTTTGCTATTACATTATCTGTTCGTATGTTATGAAGTTCTGCATGCTGTAGGTGGACAGCTTGTTGACTAAGAGCCTCCAATTAACAGAACTTCTTTTTCACATTATTTTAAAATTGAAAGGTTATAATAACGGCAGAATCCCAGAGCTTGGCAGGATATTAGTGCTTAGATTGGCCAGAGATACTAGTTCAAAATTGCTCAATTTTCAGCAAAAACAACACCAGAGATTTCCATGGTTGTGTAGCAACTTTGTAGCACAAACAAAGCAAGTGAAACCATCCCTTCCGTGGTTGCGAAAACATTAGACAAAGTCAGTGTAGTATTCAGTGCATCAAAATGTATATTTCAACATATATTTATAGGATATTTAGATTCTTTTCAATGTATACAAGTCCAGTACAGACAAATAGAATTCATGTTGAACAGATTTACATATATTATTCCTATTTACAGATATTTAAGTGCCTTTTATGTACAAATATACAGAAATGTCTTGATACATCATAACACACATGTTCTCATGGTGGTTTTGGCAACCATTACGCTGCTGCATTAATGTGCAGGAGATTGTTTTTGTCTGGAGTGCAATGAAGCATAAAAACAGACAAACCCCAAATGATGCAGGATGTCAGGAAAGAAATCAGGAAGTGTGTAGACGTGGAGTGTGTGTGGAATGTGTGAGCTTCTCCCCAACATTTTGTGAAAGCCCTGGGAGGGGTCGGTGTAGGTGGACTCCTCCAACTGTGGCCAAACATCAAAACACCCACCACCCCCCCCCCCTACACTATGTGTGTGTAGGTGAATGTCCTGCCATTTGCAACTGGATCCCATCTGCCTCGTGCTAAACAGAAATGAAAGACATTCTTTTGGGACCAACACAGAGGACTGCCAGATGCAACATGAAATAATTAGGAAAAAGTGGATGCACGCAACGGCCTGATTAATAGATGTGGCCTAAACCACACGCACACACATTATTTTCTTTTTTTTGTGATAGGTCAAAGCAAAGTTTTGTCTTTTACATAAACCACTAAAATGTGGTTCTGAGAAAAAAACAACAAAATGGAAAGTTAAACACAAAGGATGAGGTGACTGCCTCGGTTACTTAGAGACGTGCGGTCTGGAAGAGTCGTTTTCACCACCGAGCACCTCCTGGCTGCTATGTAAGTTTTATCTTTGTAAACACTCCAACAGGAAAGGGTGTTCGGCGGCACCGCAGGGAAACATAACCACCAGTAAAGGCATCAGTATTCCTGGAAAACATTTTTCTCTTAAAAGTATCAAAAAGAAATCACGCTGGGACTCTGGACTAAAGAATACTTCAAGTATTACAACTAAATTCAACAAAATATTGTGAAAACAGCATCTAGTGCCTTTACAAACAGTTGTGGTGATATACAAACTTGATAAATTAGAAGTAAAACTTTGCAGTTTCTCTTCCTTTCCCAATGTTTTTCTAATATTTTTGCTGAGGTTATGTGAAAAACAACAGGTTTGCACACAGAATCCAGCACAAAGACACAGGTAATGTGTCCATATTCTCTCTCCTTGTTGCAAATTGTCAGTCAACCCCATATTTCTTCACTCTGTTTCCTGATTTCCATGCAAAAAGTTTGATTTGCTGTATAGTTTTTGGAGTTTGGGGTGGACATTTCACTCACTGTCAGTCAGTGAAAGTTAAGATGAGTTGATATGTGTACCTTGATGCCACTCCCATGTTTTCATTCCCACCCCAGTAAACCGAGTTGCCTGGCTGCATGTTCACTCCGCTTGAATGGAGAACTTAGGAGAATTTTCCAGCTCTCTCCAGTTGCTAGAACTGCCCGTGGGGCTCCGATTGGTCATCTTAGTCAGCAGCGTTGTTCTGCGCAGGCTGCTGTCTGAGTCCTCCTTCTTGAAGTCGGCGTTGATTTTGTGGCAGAAGGAGAAGCAGTGCACGAAATCCTGGAGGAGGTGACCGCTGAAGATCATGTATATCCACGGGTTGCAGCAGCTGTTGAGACTGGCAAGGAGCGCAGACAGAGTCACCGCTGTGTTCTCAGAATCTGGAGAACACAGAGAGGAAAGAGGTGATTAATCTGCAAAACATCTGGTCCAGGCCAGGCTGCAGAAATGCCTGTCTAAGTCAATTCATCTGGTCTTGAAATGTAAAACCTATTTTTTCTTTAAAGAAGAGAAAATCTACCAAATGCACATGTTGAAAAAGTTAGTGTCTGTTGCAAATCAAATGTATTTGAAGACTTTTTGGATCATTTTCTTGATATTACTGAACTCATCTGTCTGCTGCGTCCCAGAAAAGCTTATCAAGCAAAAGCACCAAGAGAAAGTAACATTATCACCCAATTACAGTAGCTTTGTTTCAAAATAAAATATGTATCGGTCAGGATATAAGACTAAAATAAAGATATCAGGGATTTCTTAGTTTCTCCCCTAATTCGCTTTTAACAAGATCGTTCCTTCAGTAATATTTTAATTCCGAAGGCGCACAGTGCTGCACTCGGTTATTTCATGTAAATGAAGTGGCTTGTAAACAACAGATCAGTTTAAACATTTTTCTATTTGTAGTTTCTATTCATTTTTACTCAATTTACGCATATTTTTCGGCTTTGTATGCCAAATAAATCCGTGCGTAAAGGCTGTGCGCACATGTTTACGCACGGTGAGTTTTTTATTTTGTGGCAAGTTACCAAGTGCTTTCTCTGGGCTGTTATGTTTCGGCAACTCAGCACATCATCCCTGAAGCTGTAAGAGTTTTAAAATCAGAAATAATTTATAAAATGTGTATTTAAATTTCTTCAGCACTCACCAGCATACTGGAAGTTTTCGTCCCACACGGACCACATCTGCACCGTGAAAAACGGCGCCCAGCAAACGATGTACGCCAAAACGATCACCAAAGTCATTTTAACAGTCCTCAGCTTGGCTCTTGATATAGTTGTAATGCTGCTGACTGAATTCTTCCCAATCAGCCCGTTCTTGCTCACAGCGCCGGCTGTCGATTTCCTTTTCTTGTATTGGATATTTTTCCATATGCTGTGGCAGATGAACCCGTAGCACATCATGAGAATGACCACGGGCACGAGGAAGATGCCCACGGTTATCCAGGTGATGTACGCCCTGGCGCCCCACGGCTCGATGAAGTGCGCCCAGCAGTCGTAAACTTTCGAGCCGTTCTTGACCTCGCTCAGGGAGAAGATGAAGTACTGCGGGGTGCTGAACACCAGGCTGCACATCCACGTGGAGATGATCATGATGTAGGAGCGCTGGGTGGGCTGCTGGAGGGTTTTCAGAGGGTGGCAGATGGCGATGTAGCGGTCCAGGGTCATCATCACCATCATGTAGGTGGACGCGAACATCCCCATCACCTGGAGGTGCTTGACGATCCTGCAGAAAAAGTCCGGACCGTAGAAGCGGAAGGTGATCTCCCAGCAGAGCTGCGGCAGCACCTGGAAGAAGGCGACTACCAGGTCGGCCAGGCTCAGGTGTTTGATGAAAAGGTGCATCCGAGACATCTTCTTCTTGGTGTTGTACATCGCCAGCAGGACGCTCACGTTCCCGATCACGGCGACCACGAAGGTGATGCTCAGGACCATGATCTCCAGCTGGGCCACCTCCTCGTTTCGCCCAAACGGATCGGATCCGTTCGGGTGGACGGTGTCGTTTCCAGGCGTTTCCATCGTCAGGTCATGAGAGGGACTGAAACCCAGAGAGTGGTTCCCTCCGCTCAGGAGCAGCGCATAGTCAGGATTGTGCATGACACTGCCCCTCTGTGCGCCCGAGCAGATCCAGAGCCAGAGGGGCTGTGAGGTGCCTCTCCGATCCGTATATGGAGCTACCTGATGGTCACAGAGAGGGACCGGCTGCTCTCTGACTTGTGGCTGCTGCCGGTCCTTTTTAAACTCTGGTCGAATTTCAGACAGCGTGTGCGTAAAGCGGATACACTGCAAAAAATAAAACACCTTAAAAAGTTTGCCTGTGTGGTGTAGTGTAGTGAAGTCCTAGAACACGTTTGTCCTCAAACAAGACATGTAGGGCATGACATAAATAAGAAACATTTTTTATTAAGTAATATAATTTGATTGTCATGTTTCCAGTGCAGATTAATTAGTTTGAAGACACGTTTTCTTGAAACTGCACTGACATGTTTAAACAAGACAAAGTAATTGCTCATAATGACAATAATAATAATAATAATAATACAATCATAATAATAATGATAACAATAAAAAATAAATAAATAAAATAATATGAATAATAACATTTCCTAATAATACACAATATGTAATAATAATAATTGCATTTTTGTCTTGCTTTGGGAACATTTTTTAAGTTCATTATGATGGCTAAGTATTTTTTGCAGTGTGTAGCCAAGCCCATCCCCATGATGTACATAACCTCCACCTCAGATCCTCCCATTCATAACGTTGGCCACGTGTTTATGAAGCAGTTTTCTTTGCATTTAATTCACCCAAAACACTATTGCACCCAATATTTTACAGTGTTTCCAGTCAAAGTGCAGACTGAATTATTCAAAAAGGACATATTTCCTAGCCCTGTTACCTTTTTAGTTGAAGCATCCCTTGTTGTAGGTACAGTTAGCATACTCTCAACTGAAAATATTTAACTAATTTCTAATAAATTGTGATGCTGCATTTACTGCAATAGGATGGATTGACCAACACACTGGAATGTTGTTTACTTTCACATTCAAGCTGCAGGAAACTGATTTTGATCATTAATAATGTTCAAATGAGGTGTTTAGTGTTCGTTCATGCAGTATGCAAGCATGTGGTTAAAACAAATTGAGTTTCACTTGGGTAATTTTGTCTGCAATCTCACTTTTAGCAGATATCCCAGAGGTGGATATCGTTCGAATCTGGACAAATGCCACCAGAATTTATCTATGGGCTAGATCCCACTGGAAGAAAGTGAGAAAATAATTTATCTGACTTTATCATCCCTCCATGAAGCCCATTAACGATCACCACGTTTTAAAACATATATAAAATGCTTTGCTTTTATCACATTTTATTACTTCAGCTCTTTTTCCCCAAACATTTTTAATTTCAAAAGTTCACTAAAAGTCCATTCTCAGTGTATGTGCTCCAGAGGTTTCAAGTTTCTTCGTACACTTGTGTAAGTTGCATTGGACCTTTATTGTATTGGACTACGATTGGCTTCCACACAAGTTGTGATGTCCCAAAATCAGGGTCATTTGCACGTCTTAAAGGGATAGTTCGGATGTTGTCCATAGTGTACAGTAGATGATGGTCAGCACACCCCCAGCTTGGAGAAGCAGATATGAGTTACCGCACAGTACCAAAGCAATGTACTGCTGTGGACGGGGCCGGAAGCAAAACATATTTTTTATCCACCTAAAAGAGAGGCCCATCTAAAAAAATCAATATAAGTTTACGCTATATGCTCTCACCAAAAGCAACCAGACTCCATTAAAAAAAACCCAGTAATTTTACCTTGCAGTGACTCCTGTCCGTTTCTCCAAACTGGGGCCGTGCCGACCGTCATCTACTGTAGGTAATACACTGACTAAGTAATTAATACAACCTCACTTTAAAACACCCAAACTATCACCTTAAACTCAGATTAAAGATGAGAAAAACTTTCAGCCTTCAGTGTCAAACTCTGCACATACATCATTCTGCACAGTGAAGGTCAAACATCCAAGTGAATTAACAATAAGCAGAACACATTTGAGCGGAGGGAGTCTTTAATATTTAAATTTGGAAATGCCGACTAGCCTTTTGCTCTGCCTGCATGCCTTTTTTCCTCTGTCTCTCTTATAGCTTCCCTTGTTGGATCATCCTTCCAGTCTCCACTTGTCTACCAGCTCTTTTCTCAAGCACCTTTAGCGCCGCCTCAGTTTCCAAGTGACCCGTAACAATGGGAATTGCTTATTACAGTTTCCATTGCGAAAGCACATGATTGCCAATGGGCTGCGGGTATCCGGCAGCTATTAAGCTCATCTGATCCATGTGCTGATAGCGAGGATAGTTATCTTTATTGCGTTCACCGTCCAGATCTGCTCTCTTTCATTTCCGATGCCCCTCGTAGTGAGTGATGCAAACAGCATCAGCCCCCTTCCTAAAATTTCCTGCTGGCCGGTTGAACTGGCTCAGTGGTGTAATGAGGTTTTCCTCAATTATCCCTGTGTCAGTCTCTGCTAATCTTCCCATCAGAACCACAGCCAGGGACATTTCTGATGCCTTGGGCTTCTGTTGACCAGCTAACCAGCCTTCTCCCATGGGGGCCCTTTTATGTGTCTGATTTCTACCCCCGCTCCCCATCCACTCTGATACAGTCTTGTCTTGTCCTGGGGGTTCAAGGACAGCAGAACGGATGTCTCCCTTCACGCTGCACTGAACCACGTTTGCCCTCATCTCCTGTTTTTGAAGACGTTCACTGGAGACGTCCTGTGCTGTTATCACAGCTCCGGGCTTAGATCATCTCATCAGCTTCAGAACATGTAGACTCCGTTAATCCATCCTCAACTGCGGACGATGTATGTCCGGGGCCGGGAATCATGGGAATGCTTGTTGTGTCTCCAGTAGCCGGAGCAGTCAGTCTGAATCATTTCCGTGATGTTTCCTTTTTACTCACAGGCTTAAGGTTCTTAAGAGCTCCTCAGACTCTTTGGCAGTTTTTTTTTTCATCCTCGGGGATGAAGAATCTCGTTAAGGAGTTTCTCCTTTCATGAAGCAGATTGTCTTTCTTGCATGACTTGTTCCCGGAAAACTTTGTGAATATCAAAACATCTTCGTCATACATTTTAATTGAAATGTGTAGCTTGGTTGTCTAACATTCAGAGTGGAATTCACAACTTTTTTTTGTATTTCTATCTCCTCAGATCTCTCTCATTTTTTTTTAATTTAGGATCAACGTGCGCTCCGTTACAAAACAAAAAGTTTCTAAATGTTGAACATTACGTCCCAGGGGCTTATATACATTGCTTATGTCACACCATATGTAATCTTTTGCATGAGGAATGTCCGCTCTTAACAAACTGCATAGTTTGCATGCTTCCCTTGTTCTGTCTGGCTTATATCATCAACACCCCATGCGTTATAATACCCAGTCCCTTCATCCTGCCTCCTAAAGTATATGACATATACTGTGCTTCTGACTGACATCATAAGAAGCACCTGGAAAACAAAATGTTGGAAAAAAGTCTAAAACAGAAGCTGCTGTAAAGGTCAACCTCCTGATTCAGAGAGTTATATCTGGTTTTCTTTATAGTATTCATAAAGGCAGTGTTTGCCCCCTGGGCGTCTGCAGTCCTACGAAGATCACGTCAAACAAAACATTTAATTATCTGTTTACTTTATGGATGAAGTTATGAACCTCCGCAGAGGCCACCTATAATACATTTGTTATGTAAGTTTATAGGTTTGAATGTTCTCCTCTGGCCTTGGTGCCGATGATAAATCAGTGCTCCAGTAAACACGACTTATAATCGTGAAAATCCGCGCTGAGTACACGGTGGTTATGCAACCTGGACCTACGTGGATGATATACTGAAAACTTCAGTGCAGCTGCTTTTGTTTGAAGCAACTTTCCTGGCCTCTGTGTTTGAATGTGAAAGACCTCAGTGGCCTACAAATAGATTTACAAACCACAACTAGTGTGTGAGTTTTGGTTCCTTTTATGAAAAAAATATTTATACTATAATGCAACACTACAAAGAACAGTGAAGCATTTAAAAAGGCTATACAGGCGGATCATGCGAAGAGGAAAGCCAGTTAGTTATATCTGCTAAAGGCAACAGGAGGTAAACAGCATGTGGACACGTCTGTCTACGTACTTTTGGTCTAGTTTAGGTCCCTTAGTTGCAGTCGTAGTGAATCTTAAAAGCGCTGACTCCAGATCAGCTCTGATTGGTTGTTTTTCTTCCGGTCTGTGAAATCTTGCGGATGCCATTAGGAGCACCGGAAGACACAGAGGCACATGATTTTTTTCAGATTACATGTCTCATGCACTACTGTCAGGATATAGTGACCGTTTTATAAGAATAACTTGTTGTGCATGTGTTATTGTTTATGCTCGTTTAAGTTACGTTATGTTCGCAAATTTTCGCCTCGCTTTCCTCCATTTCCGCCATGAACTGACTATCTAGCAGCCACACGTCACTACTGTGGTATGAACCCAAAATAAACAGACTGTGCTGTGATTTAATTGCAATAAACGGGTCAAAATAATGCCGAAATAACAACATAAATATATCGATTTGTAAAATGACCGAATTCCTTCTTTGTCAATTCTGTCCGCAACACAACAAGCAAACAACTTTTAAAATGCTTGTTTTCTGAACGGAGTTCGGATCGATCAACGCCAGGCTGCGTTAACATTGTAGATGCTCCATCACCACTCAACATAACGTCATCTAGGCATAAATACGGCAGCGACGTTGTTGTAAACGGATCAAAGTGTGCCGAAATAACTACATAATGATGCGGATTAGTAAAAAGTCTGAATTCATGCTTTGTCGGGTCTGTTACCATGACGACAGGCAAACAACTTTTAAAATGCTTGTTTTCTGAACGGAGTTCGGATCGATCAGTGGCAGGCTGCGTTAACATCGCAGCTGCTCCATTAACACTCCATCTAGGAATAAATACAGCAACAACAACGTCAGTGATGACAGCGGGAATATCTCAACGCTGATAAACTTTTGCAACGTTTGTATATATTGTTACACATCACTTATATGATGAATGCTTTTGATACACATGCTTTCATAAAAATCTGAAATACCTTTAACCTTGCATAATGTATGTCATGATAATACCTTTTGACCTTGTATACAATGTATAATATACTGACTAGTAAATGTTACCATTTACATTACTGAATGCCATTTGCTTCATTATAAGTTGGCTTTCAATCAAACATTAAGATATAAGTGAAAAAAACTGTTCACAAAATATTATAGATATGACCACTGACTATTTGTGTAAGAATTTAGCTACAAATTCAAAGACTTGACCATACGGTCCAGCCATATACTCGGTTTTGACCGAGTCTTGTTTTAATCATATTTGCTCCATTTCTACCCATTGCTGCTTTAAGTGTACGCTATATTTAGAATATTTTCACCACTTTATCTTGCCGTCAGACAGCCCTTTCCGATGGGGAACAGTATAGATAAGGTTCACTTTCAGTTCAGTTCTCCATTGGAAAATATTCTAAATATAACCTACGGTTCGCTTAAACGGATATTGATTTTTTTTTCGGTGGGCCTTTCTTTTAGGTGGTTTAAATAAATGTTTTGCTGCTGGCCTCGTACACAGCAGCACATTGCTTTGCTCCTGTGTCGAACTGGGGGCGTACCGACCGTCATCTACTGTAGGTAATAGACTGACTATGGATAAGTACCTCATACAAACCCCCTTCAAAACACCTGAACCATCCCTTTAACCGAAGTGCCTTTGTTGGCTGAACCTAATTGCGAATAGGAGCCAGTCTCCAGCGCTTTGTAAACCCACCACCAATCACCACCAGAGATAAATTATGACACAAACCAAAACTAAAACATAGACACCCTCAAACATAGACACAGAATTTAATCAACACTTCTTTTACTGCATATTATGACCCTCCAAAGCTGGTATTTCTGACAGGACATTCATTCGGTGACTTCGGTGTAGAAAAAATATAAATCTTGTTATAAAAAGCACAAAAGCTGGAACTCAAACTCCTCATTGATGTTAGACATTGCTAGATGATTTTGTCCACTTTCCACACAGACCTGAGAGAGTTGTGATGTGTTCTTTAACACAATTTGGTACAAGACATTTTACGATAATTGTGCTTCAGCTGTTGAAATGCAAAATCATTTAACTCTGTTATCATAACAAGATATGGCTTTCATTTTCTTGTGCAAACATGAAACCACTTAGATGTGATTCTAAACTAACAACATAGCAGAAATTATCTCTGTGTAATGGGAACCTTTGAGCAGGTCTTATCACATTACTGTGAATGGCAATATTGTTTCTTTGATATGAAGTCACTCCTTTATCCACAAAAAATGAAAACATGGAAGGTTTTTTCTTTGTCCAAAAATGCCGTAGATAATTTGTTCAAAATAAAATAGCCAGGCTGAACCTAATGGGTCCTTCATTCTCAATGAGTCATGGAGACGTTCGAGACCATTTCCCCGGTGGACAGATCAACTTGTCCTGTGTAACGACCGGCTGTTCTGCTCTCACACGGACATGGAAGTGTGATCCCGTCTTATGCAAGATCCCCGGGCCATTAGTATCACATTAAAAGATTTCTCTTCACATTTCATTGCTTTTTGACTTCTTGTACAATCCATTGCTTTATAGCTTAAAGTATATAGTGAGTACATTTTGTAATATAAAATACACAATATTCATATACAGTATTTTTGTATACTTCTTTTATCTGCCTTCTCCTGAAACTACACCTTCACAGTGAGGCTTTAACATTAAACGTATGGATGATTCAGTCAGTAAAATGGACGGCCAGTCATTATTCCGACAAATGCCACAATATAATTTAGTGTCCTATATAATACACTGTACTTAAAGCTCCATTAAGAGATATATTTTTAGCCTTGCTAGCAGTGTGACTCTATGGAAATGAGAGTGATTCTGTCTATCTGTTGCTCCAAGTGGGCAACCTCCAGGTCTGAAAAAAAAGTGAAGCCAACACTGAAGAGCCTTAAACTTGCATTCTTTCTAATAGCCAGCAGGGGGCGACTCCTCTGGTTGCAAAAAGAAGTCTGATTGTATAGAAGTCTATGAGACAATAACCCTACTTCTCACTTGATGTATTGCCTCAGTAAACATTGTAAACATGAGTTTATGGTCTCAATTGCTAGTTTCCAGTCTTTTTCAATACAGCATGATGTTCATTTAGTAAATTATGGTCCCATTTAGAGTCAAATACCCTGTGAGTGACGGGCCACTACCACGGCGTTGTCCGGTCTTAGAACTTAAACCCTTTCACAATGTGTCTCTGTTAATTGTAACCTTTCTGGTCACCTAAAAATGTCTTATTCAGCGTTCGGTTGTGCTTAGCTCCACCTTCTCATGTCGCTTCTGGTTGCAAAAATCCAACATGGCGACGGACAAATACCAAGATGGCGATGGCCAAAATGGCAGTCCCCAGACCAATGGCTGACGTCACGGTGACTGCATCCACTTCTTAAATACAGTCTGTGGTCCTCCACCACTTTGGTGCAGACTGAAATATGTCAACAACTATTGGACAGATTGTTGTGACATTTTTTTACAGACATTCATGGCCCCCAGTGGATGAATCACTCAGATTTTGGTGACCAATTGACATTTCCTTTATACACACCATGAGACACGATGACATTTGTGGTTTGAGTGAAATATCTCAACAACAATAGGTTGAATTCTTATACTTGGTGCAGACATTCTTTGATGATCTTTGACTTTTCATCTAGACACAAAATTACAATTTGTCCAAAGACTTTAACCCGGTGTGAATTATTGTGTTAAATATATAGAGGTGTGCTTTTGTACCTGTCCTTCAAGTGTTTTGAGAGAAACATAATAAATGGAGATGGTTCCATGTGGGGCGCAGGTGCTCACTTCACGAGTATGTATGACAATAATGTCAGTCCTTTGCTATGGCATTTTAAGACCTCAAAACAATTACAGTACATACCTATGGGAGACAGTATTAGCAACATGTTGGAGAGGGATCTACACCACCACCACCACCAGTAGACCAGTAGACTCCAGTAGACTTTAGACTTTGAGAATCTATATGCCAAGTTAGTAAAGCTAAGGCTCAGTAAAACAGGTTTGAAGCCAAAAGCACAACTCTGAGACCAGGACGGTAAAATAAAAAGTGTCAAAAGTCAGAACCAGGCTGGCAGGGGAGATGAGGTAAACTTATCTAGTATGGGCTAGCGAGCATTTGTCGAAAAGGCAGGCAGGTGGTCATAACAAAACTCAGGCAGACAGAGGAAATGGGTGGAAAATCACACAAGACAATCTGACAGGGAATGAATGGAAGTGGGTCAGTGTATATGCTACTGGTCTGATGGGGAAGTGGGAACAGGTTGATGGGAGAGTAAGTAGGATATCAACACTAAAGTGCTCCTGCTGCTCAACACAACACTAGAGACTGACAAGAAAAGTGGCTTGATGTCCTAAAGGAAATCTGGGATATAAAGTAAAAATAACAAATCAAAAAACTTAGTGAAAAAAAGTTAAAACACTTAACTGTCACAGTTAAGTGTATATTTTCTATTTAAATACTACTTGGAAAATATTATCAAGGCAACATGATGAAAAGAGCAATGAAATATAACCAAACTGTACAGTGTGTTCACATTACTCATACAGTATATCAGATATATATACCATACAGCCATCTCTCTGAAAGGTTTATCGTATGTCAGATATACTGTAGCTCACAGGGGCATTGCCCCCATGGCAATTTTAAGTACTTAATCTGATTTACTCTTACAGGAAAAATATATCAGTAATCTAGATTGACTGGAGTGATTAATAGTCTGATATATTGTCCTTGACCCACTGCCACAGTTAGTACAGCAGACCTATAAGAATATTCTCTTCTGTTTAGCTGCACGGTAAAGTCATTTGAGATTTTATCTTTACGGACATCTGTTTTGAGGTACGATCACGTTGTTCTCTGCGTGAATAAAACTACCATTATATTATTTCCCTGGATAAAGGCTTTGAAACCGCCACTACAGTCAAAAAAACCCAAGGCTGTTTGAAGATCGAAAGGTATTCATTGAACAAAGACATAGTTACGTCATCCGAAGAGGAATAAACAGAACCTTGATCTTTAAAGCGAAACCTGAGAGACATGTGATCCCACATAGGTCGTTCCTGATGGTTTAATTTTTGCGCTCGTGGCTGTGATCCGTGTTAGAAAGTCCCGCATCAAACAGTGGATGTGAGACATTTGAAAAGGATATGCATGCTTTTTTTTTTCTGATGAGAAAGTTACTTGCAATATAAACTGTCAAATGAAGCTGGGTTATTTATATGAAGATAGATAATCTGAGTGGAAAGGATGAGCGTGTGGGTTATTTTTCTGTGCAGATGTGCGTGCATGTGGTGGTTCCTGTGTGTGTCTTGCAATCAGAGCTTATGGGAAACTCGGAGGCATCGACACGACCTATCATCTATCAGGAGAGTTAGACAGCAATGTTCTCACTGCTGTTTCTTTGAATCCACGCACTCTGGCCTAATAACATCAGCCCTCATGGGGGGAGCATCCAGGCCTCCCCCCTATCCCGTCCGTTAATTTGGCCAACTGAACTGTTGAGTAGATTTATCAGATAAATATGTTTTTGTGTGATTATTTTAAGATTCTTGTCCTCTCTTTCTATCCCCCCCTCTACCCTCTTATTTGTTTGCTTTTCTGAGACTCAGCTCTTTTGAAGGAATGGATTAATTCATACATAAAAGGTGCATAAAATCAGCCACATTTCAAACATATATGGGTGTATGTTTGATACTCAAAACTATATTTTTGATGGAGCACCACTAAACATCCCTGTCTTTGTGTACTGTACATTCTCACAATCCCTATCTTTAGGGAAAGAGATGGGTCCATGCATCCCACACAGGCTGGTGTGTGCATCGTGTATGCTGCCACCAATGAGATGGTTTCAATTCACTTTTAATTCAGCAGCTGCAGGAAGTAAAATTGTATAACATTTGAAAATTTAAAATAAAATAACAATACCAGTTCCCCATTATTTTATCTTCCTTTTGGCCAGCCTCCAAAGGAATAACAGATGTTGCCATTTAAGTGAATTTCAGCTTCAATCTAAATGTTCAGCTAGTGGCTAAACGGAGAGTATTGAGTCCCGTCTCTCTCTCTGGAGACACACACTAGCTTCCTGCTTTAAAGTGGAAATGAAGCAGTCAACTAAGTTTAAGCTGATTTACTAAATGGATTTCCACTCTAATCAATAATTATGTAACTAAACATGACAAATATAAGCATGTAAAAGAAAAAAGAAGCCCCTTTGTAGTAAGCGCGTCGCCATGTTGCAGTACTCCAGCCTGTGACGTCACGAGACTCGTTGGCTCGACTGAGTTCAACAGATACAACGGTAGAGACGGAGAAAGACGGAGACTGGAGGAGACACGGGACAGAAGAAAACAAAAGAGGGGACTCTATTGAGTTGTTCCTGGATGTAGAGATGAGTTTTACAATGTTAAAACCAAGGACAAAACAGTCCATTTTCATAAAGTGCCACTGAAACGGAGATAAGTACTGCAGCGATGGCTAGTGGCACTGAAGAGAAAGAGCTCTCCGATACACTGAGTCCAGCTGCAGCCGACTCTGTCTCCCCATCTCCCGTCCTCTCCCCTCTCTGACTACCTCTCTCTCTTCCTCTGCTGTCTGATTCAGACCGTTCAAAGACAGGGTCGCTAAGAAAATAAACGGCGAAAGCACTACTTTACTCTGAAGCCCACGATATAGCGTTTGTTGAAATGGAACTTACCATTAGCTAACTACTGGCTCAACGTGAGCATACCAAAACTAGCGTCACAAAGTAAAACTTTTTTTTCTTTTGACTGATGTCACCAATACAATCACTAGAGACATTATTGCCGTAACGTTACTTGTGTCTCTGAAGCTGTCTGAAGGTTATACTCCCATACCTAAGCACACACGGCGGACACCACGGACTCAGTGGGCTGCTGTCAGCGGCAGCACCGGGCGGTGTGGGCGTGAGAGCCCGGTCATCGCAGCGCTGTTGTCCCCACATACTTCGCTCCATGGCAGCTCACTAGCTAGATAGCTACGTAGAAATTACAAAAATAGATTTGTCACATCGGTGTTTTTAAAGACTTTTTTAAATCAGATTTTAAGCAAGGTGATTTTTCTAATATATTTAGGCACTACCAAAACCAAAACATGCATGTTTCATTTCCTCTTTAAGCAACCCGGTCTCACAGGAAGGCGTATAAATAGCACAACATTACACGGACATTCTGCCTGTGATGAGTATGCATTTTAGCCTTTTCGCGTGTCATTTGTACGCCGCTTTTCACGTGTAGTACATAAGTAATGTAACACAACTACGGAAAACACATCACAAACATCAACGTCACAGGTATTTTACTAAACTAAACACCGGTCTCGAACACCGGTCTCCTGGTTAAAAGTCCAGTGTTATTTGAACCCATCCACTTCCCCACCCGCCCATCATAAACGGTGTTTCTTGCTTTTTATACTACGTCACTAACTCTTACCGTAGTATTTATATACATTGCAGTCAATACAGAATATATGGCGTACAAATGACACGCGGAAATCAAGAAAGGCGTACTTATTGCACGCTAAACGCCTTGCGCATGACCGTGGCATTCAGACATCTTTTCGTGCAAACAGGCTGCTTTAAGAGTGCAGCAGCTCAGAGGAGAACCATGAAAATATGGGCACAGGCCAGGACAAAAGAAAATATTAGTAACCCCGCAGGGATTGATGATTAGTTTCCTGTATGTCACTTTTGAGGTTACTCAATTACTGGGGCTTTGAATAATTTCAAAGTCCAGGAGCTGAAATAAATCGGTGTATTTTAATGAGCATGTACATCTATACGTTTGCGAAAATGGTGAGAAAGGAACACACCGAAACCTTGCAGCAATATAACTAATCCTGTCAAGATAATTACGTTATTGACTTATCGTACGATACACGGACATGACCTCGACCATTCATGTGTTTACATAAGTATGTCAACAACATTTTAGCCAACATGAATAAACAGCAGCGTTTTCCCTTCCATTATAAGACTTTGCATTGCGCAAAAATTTTTGATAACAGAGCCCGACAGTCCATTTTATTTATTGTTTTGGGTATGTGGTTTTATGTGCAATTATTTCTGGGACAATGCATCGTCCAACAAAATTAGTTATCGTAACAGGCCTAAATATACCACAGCTTAATGTTACCTGTCACCATAAAACAGAAGTTATTTATTATCTAGTGGGGGACTCTGAATCACTTAAAAAGAAATTGAACAAATAAATGAACCTCCTTTTTGTACATACTTTAAATTCCTGATTTCATTTGCATGTTACAGAGGTGATGGTGACTTATCCTTCCCTGTTGAGAGTTGAAGAGCGAACAAAAATAGACGTGTCTGAGTTTTGGGCCACCTTGCTGATAATGGCACACAAGAGCACTCCAGCTTGGCCTTTTACCCAATTACAGTCCTCCTTCTCTTTCCTTCTCGCTCTTATTGCGTGTGATTGACTCACTGTGTTGTCCACTGCATGCCATCCATGCTGGCTGAGGTAAATATTAGACTGGTTTTGCGTACCAAGTGTTTATTCCCACAGTACATAATGTGAGTGTTTATATATACATGAGGTTTAGCTCATATAGAACCAATCCAGGTTTGGATACATTGAAGGATGTTGTCAAAAGCTGGAGTCTTACTTTGAGTTGTAGTCTCTCAGTAATGTAAGAATGTGCTTACGGTTGATAAAAAAGGTGAACATTGATTGAGGGTCTGTGACGGGAGGTGGACTCCAGTCTCCTGCATGAAAGTCAGATGGACTAACACACCCATACTCAACCTCCACACCTTTGCTGTCCACCTCGCTATATAACACACTATATATAAAACACTCTGCCTCCAAGAATGTTGGCGGTGGACAAAAATAATGAATACCAGGCTGAAAAGGTCACATACTGTAGAAAGGCTCAGTCCTTTCAATCAGTTTTACTGTCTTCACTGACAACCAGGTAAAACAACCAATGTAAATCTTTACATTACATTACATTTATTTGGTACACTTTTGTCCAAAATGACATACGAGAAGTGAATTCAACCTCAAAAGGAAGAAAAAAAACCACCACAGCTAAAAGTTAAAGCTAACATTAAAGCAGTTCCTTAAATTATTTGTAGATACTTGGCCCAAGAAAACAGGAAATCAGGAATAGGAAAACCCCCAACTTCTCTCTTGAAGAAGTCTCCCTATGGAGCTCATTTCTCTTCTCTATATTGTGCAATTTGGTGGTTGTTTTTATTAAGAAGAAATTAAAGGAATAGCTAATTGGCAATTGGCTGTAGCCTCGTATTTACCATAGAGTGGCATCAATCTTGAATTAATGAATGAATGAAACCTTGATTGCCTCTAGGGGAATTTGCTTTGCACAAAGAGCATAGAAGAATATCAAGAGAACGTCAACAACCATATGACCGCACATAATATAACATAAAGCATGAGCATTAAAAAAACATCATAAACTCTCTGCAAGAAAGGGAAAATTGTATTTCGCAAAATGTTGAACCATTCCTTTAGTTAGTAAGGCACAAATTTTATGTATCTTCAGGGGCATTTGCTTAGTTGACAGTCGTGTCATCCTATAATTCTCAGCCATAGAGATCTCTGTTTTCCAGGCGCCTCTCTTCAAAGGTTCTTCTAAAGGCAAACCGTTTCAAAATCTCACTTTTAGAAACATATGGTGTCGACACAGACTCCGTGTTTATGTTTTTCTACAGTCTGGTCTTTCCCTTTAAGGCAAAAGAAAAACAATCAAGAATCAGGAAGTCAGCCCCATTTGCCCTTTGTACATCTGTTCAACATGTGAGACAGTCATATTTCAGCAGAGCATTAGCTAAGTGGAAAAGCACCCAGTGGGCCTTTGGTGGCTCTGTTGCGTGATGATGAGTTATTTAAATTCACTGGCTCAGCTGTTGACCACATTTTAAATTTGGAATTTGAGTTTTTAAGTGTCCCTGACTGACCTTTCTGCATCTTCCAGGGATTGATTTGTGTCCTGGACACTCTTCAGCCTATAATGTTCCCAACCAATCATGGTAGCACAGCATCACTGTTCTTCTGCCTCTAAACGTCTACTGATTAATGCACAGGCATGCTTTCCAATACAGGAAACAAAGCAGAACAGTGATTTGTGTGAAACTGTAAACAGGTTAACTGGACCCTGGCTGGTCATAGTGACCGGAAAAGCAGCTGCTGTGCCCCCGGTGACTCTGCTTTCCGTCAAGGATGACCCAGAGATCCGGTTCACAGAGGAAATTGCTCAGTATTCGCACCCCACATTGTTCTCAGAGGAGAAGAACCCCCTCATCTTCTATAAGAGGAATTAGCTATGGGATAACAAGTTTACAGTCACGCTAGCAGCTCCGTGACGCTGTACTGAGGCACAGCCGTGATTATTTGGTCAAAACCCAAGCAATTGGACAAATTGTTTTTTACAATTCATCCCGAGGGGGACATAAATGTCTGTACAAGATTTCTTGGCAATCCATCCAATAGTTGTTTAGATATTTCTGTTTAGATCAAAGTGGTGGACCTAGTAACAACTACACGTGCACAAATTGACTAAACCTTCTCTTTTATACTTTTATTTGGTTTTATTATTTAAAGTAAATATTATTAAGTTCAATTTAACGTAAATAACAATAACAGTTAAAGGCAGTTAATCTAAACTAGACTTAAAGTCTTATTGATAACGTTTTTATGAAGAAAGTTGCAGAATAGAAGTATGGCTTTTCCCGAAAAAAACTATCATGATTTTGTATTAATAATTTAAAAATGTTGGCGGTTTGGCTTCAACTTCTAACAAGGCTTGTGAGCCAATAGTAAAACGAAGTTGGTATCTTCGTGGTATCTCTGGGTCGTCACTTAGCGTGGAAAAAAACGGATAAATGGCTGAGATTGACGGTAAGTGCCCAGCAACGACTTGTTGTGAAGTAAATGCAGTGGAACGGGGGAGGGAGAATGCGACATCTAGTTGCTGAATGTTATCAATGTTATCAATAGCACCTTTAAATATGTCAGCATTAATTTGGGAATAACTCAGGTTGGTATCTCTCTGAAGCAAGAGTTCAAAATGATCCAAAAAGTGTTACATTAAATCTGATGGGTGAGCAAAAAACACACACAAATGCACAGTGTTTATTCTTCAACTTTCACATCCTTCTTTTCTGCCAACGGGAAACACTGACTTCCCAGCTGATGAGCAAGAAGCAACATTGTTTCTGTTTCTACATCACTTTTCTCATTTCTCCAACATGAAGTGGCCATTCCACCCAAGTGTTATCTACAATTATTTTCCAATGGCACCATGATGAACAAAGAGCAGATTGAATTTTGACTGCGAAATACGAGGCACATTTTAGCACTCTGAGTCAAGATGAAGATTGGTGATTTTTTTCTGGTAACCTCAGCCCAGTGGCTTTACCACTATTGCTTTGTTTCACGCTACAGGACTCGGCTATCATCAAGAGGGATATGTGGGATCATTGATCAAGATGTTCCTTTGTAGTGTCTGCCATTCGGATCTGCAGCAGCTCGGCTTGCTGCTGGATCAGTAGGCATTTCAGTGAGTGCCAGGGGAGTTTGAAAATTTCCCTTTCACTCTGTCTAACCACACGGAGTTGGACTCTTATCCTTGCCAAAACGATTCCTGCAGAATGTAGCTTGCGAGCCATGACGACCATTTATCCTCTCGACATTGCATGCCTGTCAGGTTCCCAAAAAAAAACAATAATGAAAAGCTGATGAGATGCGCGTCATGCCAGGCTGTTCTGTGGGATGTTGTGGGAGAGCTCACAAAGCAAAAAGATAGCAAAAGAAAAACAATCTCTAATGATTTTTTGATTACTATGTGTACATTTTAAATAATGGATAATTATGCCAAGGAATCTATTTTTCTATGACCTTCTGTCCATGTGGCCGCTGTTCTTCCTGCTTTTGTTTTTCAGTGACAGACATTTCCATCTGTGAATCAGCTCTCTTAAGACCGTTCTCTGAGGGAACATTAAACGGACCCATATCCTCTGAAATAGCAACTTTACAACCTGAGAGTCTGTGGGATTTACGTATCTTATTTGGACTGCTATATTTCTATTAGGTGCTGATGAATCTATGTGACAGGTGGGCCTACAAACTGAATTGTTAAGATTCTTTGCTTTCTTATCGTGACTGATATACTGTCTGAATCTGTGTGCAACTTACATAAAAAGTGTCTATGAGGGGTTTAAGAGTCGCAAATGGTGGGCCTCTTCATCTCAGTGTCTATAAAATGAAATCTAAACCGTGCATCAAGGAAGCTGACATAAAACAGTACTATAAATCCACGGAGGCCTTTAAGTTACACATGTTCTTTTTATCCTTAAGTGGAATAATGGTAAATTAAATAGATTTGAGGCACTTGAATTTGAGCAAGAAGCCAGAGAAGTGATGTTTTCATCTCATGTTATCATGCATGTTTTTTAATATAATCTGGGGACTTGACTTGGGACTTGTCAGTCTTGACTTGAGACTTGACTTGGGACTTGTCAGTCTTGACTTGGGTCTTGACTTGGGACTTGTCAGTCTTGACTTGAGACTTGAATTGGAACTTGTCAGTCTTGACTTGGGACTTGACTCGAAACTCAAAGTTTAAGACTTGGGACTTTGACAAGGGACTTGTCAGTCTTGACTTGGGACTTGACTTGGGACTTGTCAGTCTTGACTTGGGACTTGACTCTGGACTTGTCAGTCTTGACTTGGGACTTGACTCTGGACTTATCAGTCTTGACTTGGAACTTGACTCTGGACTTGAGTGCAAAGACTTGAGACTTACTTGTGACTTGCAAAACAATGACTCGGTCTGACCTCTGTGTCCTACCATCCTGTAAACTCCAACTAATGTACAACCTGTTCAGTTTTGTCGTTTTTATGCGTTTTATCTCCACATACTTTGCACATCAAACATGCACAATCCTTTTATGTTTTTTGCGCCAACTGAGCTGGCCGGAATTCATGTTCTTATTCTGGCTTGCGTGTCTGGCACGCGCAATGTCGATAGCTGGCAAGTGCTGAAAGGTGTCCGTTCTTTCTGATTAAAGTCACCACTAACTGAACATTACAGAGAGAGTGGCTGCGTTGGGTCACTGCCAGCGTGGAACACAACAGTCACTGTACGGACCTGCAGCCAAGTGTTAACTGAATAAGGGTCTGGACTGGACTCGGGGCTGCCGTCCTCTTCCTCTTTACATCGTGGTTTTCTTTCAGGGTCTTACAGGCGATGTCACAAGGTTGTCTGCTGATATGAGATTTATTTTTTTAAGCGGGGTTGGGTTTGGTTTGCGCAGTCGGCTTGTATCTGCTTAAACCTCGGCTCAGTATCAGAGGTTTGATATATGGTGTTGGTTTAACCTCAGATTATTGACCCGAGTGTCACAGTGCATGTTATGATAATGAAGATTTATGTAATGCAGATAGGCATGCTATGAATACATGTAAGCCTACAAAGCACACAACCTGAACTGAGAAGCTTTACACATGGATGCACACACATTGTCAATACACTACCCTCAGTGGCCTCTTTACACCCAGGTGATATCATGGTCATTGATTCAGCAATGGAAAATGCTCCTTACAACTCGGGCTAATTTATTCAACTAATGCATTATTATTTTTATTTATTCAGTGGTTCAATACGAGCATGCAAAATTCAAATTTATGTAGTTCAACAACCACCACAGTTGGCACTAAACTCCCCCTTTGCCTATCATGCCGACACAGGCAGCGCGACACAACAGAGCTCAAATGGAGTGGCTCTTATTCTTGTCTCAGCTGACAGGACGTGTTTCCTCAGGAGGCCACTTATCATGTTTGTCTTGACATTTCAGACAATATGGCGAGGAGGCAGAAATAAGCACATTATGGTGAAGTGTTGCGCTTCACCTGTATTTCTACAGGCAGAAACATTGATTTGAATAAAACATGCAACATTTATTTGACTGCTTTACTGTCACAGAACTGTTCTTGAGGAATATTTTTTTTTATTATTTTAAATCATGGCAGAGGCCCATAAATATTTCCACCTTTGGCTTAAAGCAATTTGTAAGATATGGCCAGGATTTTAGTTCAAAACGTTCAAACAGAATGCAAAGTACTACCAGTTTTGACTGTATGTCAAATATGTCTACTGAATGCTACCAGAGAGGACGAAGAAGTAGAGCTGCCCCTAGGGCTTGTCAATCACATTAAAGGTACAGCTCCTGATTAGTGGAACAGTAAACCCAAGGATGGTTGAAGCTCTTTGCAAGCGAACTTTATCACCGTCCCAACCACCCGTCCCTGGCGAAAGCCATGTTTGGTAGCAAAGAAGAGAAGTGATATAAAAAGAAGCAAAACAAGAGTAAACATTGCCGTGGCTTTCCATCGCTGGAGACAGCTCTTGACGAGTAAGGAGATGGTTTGATGCTAAATGTTTCTTTAGGTAATCTATAGCCATAACATCTCGTTCTCACTCTCAACTCGTCAAATACCGACGCTTGGTCAGTGGCCCCTCTGCGTCTGATACCGACGCACCGAGGCACCATTTCATCTAACTCCAATGTAAACTCATCAGCGTCAGCATTAGACGGTCAGAGCAACTGATGGAGTATAAAGAGCGAGAAAATCTGCTTAGGCAGGAGGTCGGGGTGGATGGTTGGGTCAAACAAGCACGGGCTTTCACCCAGAAGACCGCTGTTCGTGTGCCGTGTGAAACCAAGTCAACGTTGACTTGTATGTAAGTTGTACTTATTTTAACCCAAACCGCGATCTTTTCCTAAACCTAACCAAGTAAACCTAAAAGTTAAGTAAACCTATGTTGGAAGTTTATTTTGAAAAGACATGTATGCATGTAATGATCAGAAAATGACACGCTGTCCTTGACACGTCCAAAACTGACAATAGAGGTGAACCTAGAGCGTCATAGTTTGAAGCGTAGGGCCACTGACCAAGCATTGGTATTTGACGAGTTGGGAGTGAGAATGTGTTGACGTCTAGCGTTGGCTATTTAGCGAAACGTATCTTTAGTCCAACGCCACCCAGTGTTATTTTGACCGGCTCTCAGTTTGGTTGAATTTTGCATATATTCTTGCCCCGTTGTTAGTTAGTGGTTGGCTTTTTTTTAATAACTGATGAGTGTAAATTTAGATTGTATGAACCCAGTAGTAGACTGAAAAATGTTGATTGGTTCGTCATATTGTAACCACTTGGCATTATACTGTTATGAGATGAGAAAAGATTGGAAGTTTGGAAATGTCGCTATACATAGTGGATATAAAATGGAGCGGCAGCTGGCAGCATCATCTCTTGCTGCATTCACTTGCACACGGATATCGGAGTATCGCTCTTGTGAATTTCCAACCAGCCACACACAAGTTGTGGTGTTACAGGAAGTGGTGTGTCCAACCATTTCTTGGCCGGGAGCAGTGACTTCCTCCCTCATTTTTACACTCAGTCATCTGCCAATCATCTGAGAAGTTTCATCATTTCTAAAACTCATAAAGTTCAGTTGCTTTTGACTTCCTACTACTCACATGATGTGGGTGACTGGGAATTCCCAAAGACACTTTGAAAGTTATTTTTCCTCTGCATCATTTGAATATGAGTAGCATATCTTCTTGTCAGGGGCAATTTAATTTTCTAAAACGCTACGACTACTTTGTTTTTCAAAGGAGAGTTATATTTGAGACAGCAACCAGTTGGCATTATGCTTCACTGGATCAGAGTGTGGCAACCAAACTCCTATACAGCCAGCCAGAGCAGCTCCATAGGAAATGGGATTTAAGTGCCTTTTGTAAAGGGCAAGCCAGTGATTCATCCACAACTCTAAGGGCGGTGGATGAACTGACTTCAAGCTGAGCACAGCTTCTGTTCTCTTTGAGAGAGGAAACTGATGACTTCTAGACTTTCAGCTACAGGAGGTACATATGATTTCTTTTTAAACGCAATTGGATAATGTATTACTTTAAAGTAATTATCTCAAAGGTTTTCATTTCGATAAATGTTATGTCACTAACACGAGTTGACTTTTATTATGAAGTAGTCACAGGGAATGAAACGTGTTGGTCAGTGAGCTTGACTCTGACCGCTGTCGTTTCTTAAAAAAAAAACAAGACAACGTTCATTTTTGGCATTTTTTGACAGCGGATCAGTTTGAAATATTGCGAGGAGTAATGGAACAAGAAGTAGCAGACACAGTGAGCTGTTAGATGAAGAGCTGCAGGCGACAGGATGAACAGCGAGGTAAACAACTACTTCACCTTCGCTTTTTGCAAACTCATCCCGTGAGCAGCATAAAATCAGATCACGGTTGTTCATAGAATGATGGAAAAAAGGAGAATTATATCCTGAGATCTTTATTAAAACAACAATGGTTTGTTTTGCTGCCCCCAGCATTCTGGGACCTGTAGTATTAAACCACATTTGCTGTTACCACCAGTAAACAGGCTGTCGCCAGATCAACCAGGACTGAAATCTTCGGGATTGCCACTTTAAAGGGGACATATCGTGCTCATTTCCAGGTTCATAGTTGTATTTTGGCTTTCTATTAGAACATGTTTACATACATTTAATGTTCAAAAAACACATTATTTTTCTCAAACTGTCTGTCTGAATATACCCGTATTCACCCTCTGTCTGAAACACTCCGTTTAAGCGCCTGTCTCTTTAAGAACCCCTTCCTGAAAAAGCCCAGTCTGTTCTGATTGGCTTGCGAGAAAATTATGGTGCACCTCATGGATGTATAAAGAGAACTGGATACAGCGGGCTGCTGTTCATTCCTATGAGAGCATGAAGCCAAAATGGCTCGACTGCCGAGTGATAAAGTACCCGGATCGTCCGGCGATCTACCGCATCCATTGGGCCCATAGAGCAGGCGCCGTATTGTTTCCTTTAACTCCGCCTTTCAGCCCTCGGTCCAGCCCTCGGTCTGAGGCTCATTCACATGAACGGAGGGAAGAAAATAACTATGGATTCAGTTATTAGTGCATTTTACAACTTTTAGGACCTAATAATTTGAATAAGGGATATTCAAGTGTTCGTACTGGGAAGTTGATTTACCAAAAAAATAAAAAATTTCCGCCGAGTTACAGACGTCTCTTTCTCAATGTAAGTCTGTGGAAAAAAGTCTCTTTGGGCCCAATGGCATCATGTGACGGACACAGAAGTTGTAGTACCAACGTTTGGCCACTACGAAAAGTTGCTTCAATGCCCGGCGCTCTTCCTGGGGGCTTGGTTCACCTTAGCAAATGTAGTTCTCAAGCCGTGGGCGGTATATTCTAATGAGCCTGCATGTGATATAGGAAGGGGAGCCAAATCTGAATGACTTGTTGAATTACATGTTTTCTGATCTAGGCAACCCACAAAAAACTGACTGGGTTGTCTTGTTTCACAGTTTGTGGGTTGGTAGGTAGGTGCTCCAGATACACAAATCTATGTGCACAAGCACTGAAAAAGTTTTTTTTTTTTTTTCATGATATGTCCCCTTTAAGAATTAAAGATGACCACAGCCACTGTGCTCTATGAAGGAGATAACTGCAAACGTTTACTAGCCACCTTTCTAGTCCACCTCAAGTGAATATTTGATACTAAAAAGAAAGTCAACAAAATAATAAACCACGTAATCTGCTTGTCAATCATTTCATTGCTTCAACATGTCATTTTCCATCTGCTGTTTTTCTTTCATCTCTCAGAGGAATGTTTTAATTAGCTTTAAATTTAAAGCATGCGATAGTGTAACAGCTTGTATGAGGCAGTTTTGAGAGCTAATTTAGAAAAATAAAATTTTCAGCGCCCAGGGCTCGTTGCACTTGAGAACAGAAGCATTTAAGTGTCTGAGAGATTTGAACACAGTGACAGCTGTTGTGGATAACTTCACGTCGGAATACGCACACCTGTACATGCACGTGGACGCATACCTACTGTAATGTGGAGAAGAAATGAAGCTTCAATAGATGGGACAAGAGCGGAGATGACCAAATTAAATCAGCATGAAAGTTATTGCTGAGGATTAGAGAGATTGTTCTCGTTATGATCGCCGCTTCTGTGAGCAATAATGCCGCCACACTGCACTTTCAACATGCGTGCACACAACATGATTATATGGCAGCGAGGCACTTTTTTATTTTTTTAACCTGAGACATGTACGCTTAATCCATCCTAATTCAGTTTTAATTGAACCGCAGCAGTGCAGTGAGAGGACATTTCCTCCTCTCATCAGGCACAGTGAGAACTGGATGTGTTCAGTGTGACCCAAGCATCACCCCGCTGACATGCAATCTCAGTCTGCTTGATATTCCCAGCAGTGCTGTTGCTACAGACCCCTCAGGCACCAGTGTCAGGTCTCCGTTTCATATCCTGAATCCCGTCGCTGCAACGTCGTAAAGGACAGCAAATATTGATCCTTCTTCTGTGGTACATGGCGGCGCTCACATCTCAAACGAGTCTTTGCTTCTGATAAGGTGGCATCAGTGGGAAAGGTCAACAAAATGTTGTCAAAAGAGCAACAGACAAGAGAATCTTGGCTGCCTTAAGCCCCCAGACCTGACTTATATTAAAACATTATATAACTAGTTTGATTTATGATGCCTCTGCCACAGTGTGAAAAACACAGGATTTAATGAGGACTCAGTGCTGAACGCTTAACCATTCTTGCTTGCTGAAAGCGAACCCAAAGGCAACTGTGTTAATAATGTTATTAAAATTTAATACAATTTGGTATTAAAAATCAGTTTTTCACAACTCTCTTAATGGTTACTGTTAAAATCCCTGATAGAAGAGTGAACTGGCTTTGTAGTTCAAACAATGAACACACTTCATGTGTTATTTACACTCATTGTACATGTACATAATGTACATATACAATGGGTGCTTCTGTTCAGTTGAAACATGTCTGTTCATTCTCTCCTAATTTGTCTATTGTGGTGTGGTTTTGGTTTTAGTGCACCATTCTCTTCCGTGCCTCTAGCTTTTATATGTGACATAAAGACTTATTGCCATTGGGTCATGCAGCATCATGAAGTGGTGTTTGCATCTGACACCCATTTTTATTTTTTATTTTATTTTTAGTAGCTTATTCTCATTCAGAACTGTACATATTCTCATATGTCTTTGAGAATGGGTGCTGGTCTGCTTTCATAGAGGCTGATCAAATGCATGAATCTGAAATTAAAGGTGCTTTATATGATATCCAGAGCATTAATATAGCAGCAAACAACTATTGTCTCTATAAAGATATAGAGGAGTAATGTCTACCTGAGCAGAGAATGAAGTCGCCCTCCCTCTGTGTGTGTTGTAATCCGAGCTTCTCTGTGCTTTGTTGACATCGCAGACAAAGAGTATAGAAGCAAAGAGACGAAACTCTGGTGTTATTTTTTTCTGGACAACGCCCGCTAAATGGCGCTGCCTCCATTTTGGACTGAAAACGCCAATTAGTCCATAGCCATGGATGTTTAAAGAGACATCTGTAAATCAGAGGATCAATTTTTTTCAAGGTAAATCAACTTCTTAGTACGAACACTTAAATAGCTCTCATTCATTACGTCCTAAAAGTTGTAAAATTCACTTCTGGCAAAATCCAGATACTGGCGTCTGATTGTCGCTTTCAGTCCAAAATGGCAGAGGCGTAGCTCTGCTGCTGTGCGCTGACGTTGCAATGGAACGAACAATTGACTTTAACTTCTTAGCAATATACATTCTTTGTTGTCGGGCCGGCCACGTGCCTTTTAGTGCATGTTTGTGCATGTGAGCGTGCCCCACTGGCTAGCTCACGGCCGCAGCTCTGTACTGCGGTTAAAGCTGATAACGCCATCCAGACCGACGGCGCCATTGAGGGAGCGTAGCACCCACTTTTCACTGTTAGCGCTGTTAGCACTGTTAGCTGCAGTTCGAGCTGTCGACTCAGCCGTTGCCACGTTGAGAGCCATGCGGAGGCAATAGAAAGGCTCCCAATCTCGCACTTTGCACCTTTAACTTTTCTTTGTAACTGGGATCAAGTTTTAATATATGAAGTAATTGTGAATAAACATTCATTAATCGACAATTTATTAAGTGTTAACTAAGCACATTTTCATAGTGACTTGATTATTTATTAATGGTGAGCAACAGAAATTCATGATACATCCTGCATTTATGAGTCATGCAACAGTTAAGCATGACTTAGGTTTATGTTTTGTACCCTTATTATAAATAGGTTTAACTCTAGATTTATCTCTTCTAGACCAGGAGAAATGTGTTAATTTTCAGCAGATTACACTGGGTGCACCCTGGCACTCTGATTTATTCTGGGATTCTACGAATTTTTTCTCCCCTTGCCAGTGAAATGAATTGCATAAGGAAACAAACACTGTGCTTGTGATGTAATACATTTTATTGAAGTTATTAATAATTGAAACGGCATGAACACACAGTTGTTAAAGTATAATTGTATAAAATGGTAAAATGCTAATTCAGCTTTCATCCTATCTGTATTGTGTCTCTACTTGATATGGAGAAAACATTTTGAAAATGATATACAATAAACAAGGAATAAATTGCTCAGGAATCTTTATAAAATGGGGTCATTATGAAAGAACCCTAAAAAAAAGGAATCACTGAGTTACTAGTAGATTGCAGATCCATTCCAGATCTGTACTGTTACTGCTATGCCCATTTCTCTGTGCTCAGCTGCTGGGAGACATACTGGCAGAAACACACCCCTCCCTCCAGGTGTCCAGTGGAGCTGGGCTGGGGAAAGGGAAAGTGTCTTTTAGCAAGGCAGCAGGCGTAACCTGATGAGAAGTAGAGCAGAGCTCTTTCAAACATATCCTCAGCACAATCCTCCTCTGAAAATGTCTCTGCAAACTCATGTTTGCAACCGTCCAGAGAAACATACACCAGATAGAGTTGTTTTGAATTGGACCGGCGACAGCCCATTAACACCTTCTCCTCAGAGAGGATTGTGTTTGCCTGGCCTATAGCTTTCTTCATTTCCCTAAATATGTACTTCTCATCATCGTTCTTCCAGAGAATAATGTGAATTAACAACCCCAATGGAACACTGCAGAAGCCAGAAATAGTGAACACCCATGCTGCAATATGGTTGTCCTTTAGGGGGAAACGGTAGGTAGCACAATAAAAAACTGTTAGAGCTGTGGAAAAGGATGCGATGAGTAACACAAGTGCTACACCTATAAAATAGATCAGTACCCTAACCCAGAGTGGGCGCCACCACACTTTATTTTGAGAGACACTGTTGATCATCCTCACAGCCTGTCTGTACTTCTCGTGGTCCTCAATGATCAGGCGCAGTTGGTCTGGCACCTCCATGTCACTGAACTGACCACAATCCCATTTATTGAATCCCTCATCATTGACAGCAATCAGAGGCTGCAGGGCCTTCCCGTTGTAGATAGAGGGAGGCTGGTAGGGCACCACAGTGGACCCTTGAAGCTCCTGGTTGGCGGTGCAGAGCACCTTGAGCAGCTTATTCTTAAAGTCGGGGTCGTTGGCCTCCAGGTAGGTGAGGTGGCAGAGGTGGAGAGGAACAGAGACTCCTGGCTCCAGCAGCACTGGGACGATGGGTTTCCTCTCCAGGCAGTCTCTGAACAAAGACATGTTGGCCTCCAGGAGACACCAGCGGCTCCTCACAAACTCTGGGCTGAGAACCAGCAGGACCTTCTGGCTCTGCTGGATGCAGTCGGACATGTTCTCCAACACGGTGCGGCCGGGAGTGAAGTCACGCTCGTGGTAGCAGACCTGCAGGCCGCAGGACTCCAGCTGGTTGATGAGGGAGTGGGTCCACTGGTAGTCAGTGCTGCTGTAGCTGATGAAGACATGGTAACTCTCAGCATCTCTCAGTGTGGGAGGAACACAAATAGAGGGAGACAGTGGGACAACAGGCTGTGACTGAATGTCTTCAGTCAGCAGTTCATTGGCTCCATTATCTATGAAAACACTAAAGTGAGAAGAAAATATGATTTAGAAATGCAGGCGTCTTTTTCAAAGATTTCATATTGCCATGTTTTTTATGTCAGTATAGCTCCAAGAGTCATTAAAAAGCACATTTAGAGGTCATCCTACTGCTCAGTGATCACACTGCTGCTCACAATAATGTTTTCACTGGCGTTGGTTTGTTGGTTTGTTTGTTGGTTTGTTTGTTTGTCTGTTAGCAGGATTACTCCAAAAGTTCGTGATGGATTTGAATGAAATGTTTTGGAGGGGTGGAGTGTAGCACAACGAACAATCCATTAGAATTTGGTGGCGATTCGGATCATGATCCGGATTCAGGAATTCTTTTACGGATTCCAATCAGCCTGAGCATTAAAAACACAGGGTATAACACATGCGCAGTGTGACTGATGATGCGTTGATGACGCATGACCCCGCTTTCTTCCTTCTTCAAGCAGAGAGATACGTGTGTGGATATGTGTGCAGGAGCTGCTGGCTGTCCGGGGTGAGAAAGAAAAAAGCGGTAGATAACGGGATGACGGACAACGTAGTGTAACGTTTTTTGTGCAGGCCTGAAATCATGGCTCGATGACGCACTGGAGCCGTCCTTAGCATAACCGCTCCCCTAACACTAAATAAAAACTAGAGCACATAGCATATGTGGTGTAGTGGCCATCTGGGCTGTCAAAAAATAAAGTTTTTACCGGCCGTCCAGTCTGCCGTTCTGGGTGCGCATGAGAACGTGCTGCGTGCACGTTCCAGGACGCTGAATTACGTGTCCTGCTATAGCGGAAGCATTGACCGTCCTACTCTGCCTCTGATTAGTTAGTACTCGTTCCCTTCGTTGGTTGGATTGGAACAATTAAGCATGACTGAAGTTTATGTTTTTTACCCTTATTATAAATGGGTATAACTCTAGTTGTATCTGTTCTAGACCAGGATAAATGTGTTTATTTTCAGCAAATTACACTGGGGGATACGCGTTAACATTCTGCAAAAGTAGCACGCATCGGTGGGATCATATTTTGCGTTTCCATTAGCAACAGTTGTGGATGGTACTAATAGAACCACTCCATTTTTGGTACCACCTTGGTTGAGGTTCCAAGCGAACGGGGTCGATACTAGAAGGTGGAGTTAAAACACTGCAGACCACTGATTGGTCAGAGAGAGTCGTCATTAGGGCGACACGGGACATCCTGCACAAACCCGGGATTTTTAAATAGCCAAGCTGCCGTTAATAACGACCATAATTTTTAATTCACTCGACCCACATTTTAAAAAATGGCAGCTCGCACAGCTACACTGTACACTACGCCGTACAATGTATGAAATGCAGACGTTTCTCTGTTTGGATGCCGTTGAAATGATTCAGCGAGTGTCCCATCGAAGATGATGTCACTGCAGTTTAAAAACTTGAAAAGTGTACAGAACAGACAGAAAATGTTTATCAGTAAAGTAAATTCATGAAGAAAAAAAAACAGCTCAATGACATGTAAGCAAAAAAACAACAACAGAATCCTACTGCTCTTTTTAAGAGTGAAAACTATATCACACTAAGAGGACAACATAAAGTACACAGCAATATAAATTCATACCTGTTCATGATACAGTCAGTTCAAGCAAATGTAATAAAGACTGATCGCACCGTGTGGATCAACAAGAAATGAAAGTAAACTCAGAAGGCAAAAACTGCCAAACTTCCTCACAGTTTTCCACTCTCTGGTTTGTTAAAGCGATAGCCTCCGTTCTGATGTCTGAGGGGCTTCTAACTTCTTCTGAGGAGGTTACTGTGCCTTTAATGGCTCTCAGTGGCTCGTTTTAGTCTGGACATTACATGTTGACAGGGGGATTTTTTTTATCAAATAGTAAAGACAAACATGTGGACACTGTTATTCCCATTGATCTGTCCTCAGCTGCTGGGAGACATACTGGCAGAAACACACCCCTCCCTCCAGGTGACCAGTGGAGCTGGGCTGGGGAAAGGGAAAGTGTCTTTTAGCAAGGCAGCAGGCGTAACCTGATGAGAAGTAGAGCAGAGCTCTTTGAAACATATCCTCAGCACAATCCTCCTCTGAAAATGTCTCTGCAAACTCATGTTTGCAACCGTCCAGAGAAACATACACCAGATAGAGTTGTTTTGAATTGGACCGGCGACATCCCATTAACACCTTCTCCTCACAGAGGATTGTGTTTGCCTGGCCTATAGCTTTCTGCATTTCCCTCACTATGTACTTCTCATCATCCTTCTTCCAGAGAATAATGTGAATTAACAACCCCAATGGAACACTGTAGAAACCAGAAATAGTGAACACCCATGCTGCAATATGGTTGTCCTTTAGGGGGAAACGGTAGGTAGCACAATAAAAACCTGTTAGAGCTGCGGAAAAGGATGCGATGAGTAACACAAGTGCTACACCTATAAGATAGATCAGTACCCTAACCCAGAGTGGGCGCCACCACACTTTATTTTGAGAGACACTGTTGATCATCCTCACAGCCTGTCTGTACTTCTCGTGGTCCTCAATGATCAGGCGCAGTTGGTCTGGCACCTCCATGTCACTGAACTGACCACAATCCCATTTATTGAATCCCTCATCATTGACAGCATTCAGAGGCTGCAGGGCCTTCCCGTTGTAGATAGAGGGAGGCTGGTAGGGCACCACAGTGGACCCTTGAAGCTCCTGGTTGGCGGTGCAGAGCACCTTGAGCAGCTTATTCTTAAAGTCGGGGTCGTTGGCCTCCAGGTAGGTGAGGTGGCAGAGGTGGAGAGGAACAGAGACTCCTGTCTCCAGCAGCACTGGGACGATGGGTTTCCTCTCCAGGCAGTCTCTGAACAAAGACATGTTGGCCTCCAGGAGACACCAGCGGCTCCTCACAAACTCTGGGCTGAGAACCAGCAGGACCTTCTGGCTCTGCTGGATGCAGTCGGACATGTTCTCCAACACGGTGCGGCCGGGAGTGAAGTCACGCTCGTGGTAGCAGACCTGCAGGCCGCAGGACTCCAGCTGGTTGATGAGGGAGTGGGTCCACTGGTAGTCAGTGCTGCTGTAGCTGATGAAGACATGGTAACTCTCACCATCTCTCAGTGTGGGAGGAACACAAATAGAGGGAGACAGTGGGACAGCAGGCTGTGACTGAATGTCAGCAGTCTGCAGTTCATTGGCTCCATTATCTATGAAAACACTAAAGTGAGAAGAAAATATGATTTAGAAATGCAGGCATCTTTTTCAAAGATTTCATTTAGCCATGTTTTTATATCAGCATAGCTCCAAGAGTCATTAAAAAGCACATTTAGAGGTCATCCTACTGCTCAGTGATCACACTGCTGCTCAGAATAATTCTTTAAAAACTGGGTAAAGTAAAATCAGAGATTTGTTTCTAAGCACATTATACATGTTATAACATAATTGCTGAAAACGTGAAAAGACCGTGAACTATATAGTACTGAATAGTGGAGTTAGACTGTTTTTCTCCATTTTTACCTCCACCAAGGCCGAAGGCCTAGGAAGGAGGTTATGTTTTCACTGGCGTTGGTTTGTTGGTTTGTTTGTTGGTTTGTCTGTTTGTCTGTTAGCAGGATTACTCCAAAAGTTCTTGATGGATTTGAATGAATTTTTTTGGAGGGGTGGAGTGTGGCACAATGAACAATCCATTAGATTTTGGTGGCGATCCGGATCATGATCCGGATTCAGGAATTCTTTTACGTATTCCGATCAGCCTGAGCATTAAGACCACATGGTATAACACATGCGCAGTGTGACTGATGACGCGTTGATGACGCGTTGATGACGCGTTGATGACGCGTTGATGGCGCCTTCTTCCTTTTTCGAGCAGAGAGATACGTGTGTGGATGTGTGTGCGGGAGCTGCTGGCCGTCCGCGGTGAGAAAGAAAAAAGCTGTAGATGACGGGATGACAGACAACGTAGTGTAACGTTATACAGACATAACAAAGATGCTGAATGAGAGAGGCATCCGCGGATACGTTACATGGAAACACTCCGTGTTAATAATAAGCCGACCACCTCACGGTACCGTGAGCTGTAAGCTGTTCTTAAAGTCACACACCTTGGCGGAGGTCTGCGCTCTCCTAGTGCCATTCTAGTTCTGTTTTAGGATTTTTTGTGCAGGTCTGAAATCATGGCTCGATGACGCACTGGAGCCGTCCTTAGCATAACCGCTCCCCTACCACTAAATAAAAACTAGAGCACATAGCATATGTGGTGTAGTGGCCATCTGGGCTGTCAAAAAATAAATTTTTACCGGCCGTCCAGTCTGTCATTCTGGGTGCGCATGAGAACGTGCTGCGTGCACGTTCCAGGACGCTGAATTACGTGTCCTGCTATAGCGAAAGCATTGTCCGTCCAACTCTGCCTCTGATTAGTTAGTACTTGTTCCCTTCGTTGGTTGGATTGTTTAGGGTTATGCATGAGGAGTGAGATTGGTTAGGGTAAGAACATCAGGGTAAGCATGTCGGAGGCAGAGTAGGGCGGGTCATGCTTTCGCTAAAGTAGGATTCATAATATCGCTTCCAGGACTAACCAAGTTAGTTAACTTGTGCTTACGTCATAGGCTCTGCCGTAGCCTACTCTGTCACTACTGTTGTGGCTGAAAAATGGTGGATAAATTGTTTTGAGCCTCACAACCCCCACGATATGACCCGTTTCACTATCAGAATTTGATCGATTCAGTTCGATAACATTTAGAAAGTCTAGAAGTCCCCATTCAAATTTGCATAGGGCTAAACCAAAAGTTAGCCTAGAGCATGCGCGTTAACATTCTGCAAAAGTAGCGCACAGCGATGGGATCATATTTTGCGTTTCCATTAGCAAAAGTTGTAGATGGTACTAATAGAAGCACTCCATTTTTGGCACCACCTTGGTTGAGGTTCCAAACGAGCGGAGTCGATACTAGAAGGTGGAGTTAAAACACTGCAGACCACTGATTGGTCAGAGAGAGTCGTCATTAGGACGACACGGGACTTCCTGCACAAACCCGCGATTTTTAAATAGCCAAGCTGCCGTCAATAACGACCATAACTTTTAATTCACTCGACCCACATTTTAAAAAATGGCAGCTCATACAACACAACTACACTGTACACTACGCCATACAATTGATGAAATGCAGACGTTTCTCTATTTGGTTGCCGTTGAAATGATTCAGCGAGTGTCCCATTGAAGATGATGTAACGTCAGTTTCATGCGCCGCCGCTATGGCGATCAGCTGAGAATCCCACCTACACCGAGGGGGGGCGGGGTGCTATCTGCAGTGTAACCACAGCTAGAGAAAAGGACCTCGTACCAAAAGTGAGTAGAGGCAAGTCGAGCAGAGCCGTACCATGCACTGGAAACACGACTGTAGTGAGATGGCCAACAAGAAGTGTCATATATACTGTAACTGTACATGTGATTAACCCTCACTCCCAGTTGAGCGTTGTTTCAGAGCCCTCAGTGGACACGCCCCAGCGTTTCAGAGCAGAGAATACTGCTTATTCTTTCACGATTTTTAAACCTAATTTTACATAGTTAGCAATTTTTTTAATCATTCGAATTTGGCTGGGTGGTTAATAACATATTTTTTCTGTGGTGTGACAAACTCAGAACACATATCTTTGCTTTACCCGTACTTTAAAGTCACTTCAAGTTTGGATATGACGTCAGTTCAGCAACATTTTACTTCAAATAACGAATTTGAAAGTAATAAAAAAACGAGTGTCAATTGAGTAAAGGCAATATAGTTTTCTTTTAATGAATGTATTGTTGTTTTCAGAGCTCTGTGTTTTGGAGTGTGATATAAGCAGAGAGTATATGCCACACAACATTTAGAAATACACAAATTATCTCACTTTAATTCAGAAGGAGGACAAAAAACGTTTAGCTCATTTTATATCAACACTGCTAATCTGTTGGACTATTGAGAAGAGGATTTAATGTATTTGTTATGTTTAGGTTAGACTCAGTATCCTGAAAAGTCCAGTAATTATATGTAAATCCACAGTGAAAACAAAGTAATTTGTTCCTTTCTTCTGACCATCAGAAGTACATTTATATCTTGTTAAATTCCTACATTCACATTACAAATACAGTCAATTTCAAAACAGATAAATGCTTCTCAAAGTCATCCTGACACTCCCACATATAACACAGATCAAACGATTCCCGAACAAGTTTAGATTTGTGCTAAACGTGAGTCATGTTACTAAAATGCTGATTACAAATGACACAATATACTGTAAAATGAAGTTTAGACAGCAAAGATTTTCTGTTCATTTCAGGTTAAACAATATCCTAAATCTAAAAGTTTGACTCACTGCAGAATATTCCAGCAACTCAGTGCTGCTCCAGATATACAGTACGCAGCCTATTTGTGTATAAAGAAGTAATCAAAGAAGCTAAAGTACAAAGTTATTGAGAATGATCCATGATGTAAAAAAAAAACGTGAAAAGTGTACATAACAGCGCGAAAATGTTTATCAGTAAAGTAAATTCCTGAAGAAAAAACAGCTCAATGACATGTAAGCAAAAAAAACACAATGGAATCCTACTGCTCTTTTTAAGAGTGAAAACTATAATCACACTAAGAGGACAACATACAGTACACAGCAATGTACATTCATACCTGTTCATGATACAGTCAGTTCAAGCAAATGTAATAAAGAGTGATCGCACCGTGTGGATCAACAAGAACTGAAAGTAAACTAAGAAGGCAAAAACTGCAAAACATCCTCACAGTTTTCCACTCTCCGGTTTTTTAAAGCGACAGCCTCCGTTCTGATGTCTGAGGGGCTTCTAACTTCTTCTGAGGAGGTCACTGTGCCTTTAATGGCTCTCAGTGGCTCGTTTTAGTCTGGACATTACATGTTGACGGGGATTTTTTTTATCAAATAGTAAAGACAAACATGTGGACACTGCTATTCCCATTGATCTGTGCTCAGCTGCTGGGAGACGTACTGGCAGAAACACACCCCTCCCTCCAGGTGACCAGTGGAGCTGGGCTGGGGAAAGGGAAAGTGTCTTTTAGCAAGGCAGCAGGTGTAACCTGATGAGAAGAAGAGCAGAGCTCTTTGAAACATATCCTCAGCACAATCCTCCTCTGAAAATGTCTCTGCAAACTCATGTTTGCAACCGTCCAGAGAAACATACACCAGATAGAGTTGTTTTGAATTGGACCGGCGACAGCCCATTAACACCTTCTCCTCAGAGAGGATTGTGTTTGCCTGGCCTATAGCTTTCTTCATTTCCCTAAATATGTACTTCTCATCATCCTTCTTCCAGAGAATAATGTGAATTAACAACCCCAATGGAACACTGCAGAAGCCAGAAATAGTGAACACCCATGCAGCATCATGGTTGTCCGTTGGGGCCCCAACGTGGGTAACCGTAAAGAGGATTATTGCACCTGCGGAAAAGGATGTGAAGAGTAAAACAAGTGCTACACCTATAAAATAGATCAGTACCCTAACCCAGAGTGGGCGCCACCACACTTTATTTTGAGAGACACTGTTGATCATCCTCACAGCCTGTCTGTACTTCTCGTGGTCCTCAATGATCAGGCGCAGTTGGTCTGGCACCTCCATGTCACTGAACTGACCACAATCCCATTTATTGAGTCCCTCATCATTGACAGCAATCAGAGGCTGCAGGGCCTTCCCGTTGTAGATGGAGGGAGGCTGGTAGGGCACCACAGTGGACCCTTGAAGCTCCTGGTTGGCGGTGCAGAGCACCTTGAGCAGCTTATTCTTAAAGTCGGGGTCGTTGGCCTCCAGGTAGGTGAGGTGGCAGAGGTGGAGAGGAACAGAGACTCCTGGCTCCAGCAGCACTGGGACGATGGGTTTCCTCTCCAGGCAGTCTCTGAACAAAGACATGTTGGCCTCCAGGAGACACCAGCGGCTCCTCACAAACTCTGGGCTGAGAACCAGCAGGACCTTCTGGCTCTGCTGGATGCAGTCGGACATGTTCTCCAGCACGGTGCGGCCGGGAGTGAAGTCACGCTCGTGGTAGCAGACCTGCAGGCCGCAGGACTCCAGCTGGTTGATGAGGGAGTGGGTCCACTGGTAGTCAGTGCTGCTGTAGCTGATGAAGACATGGTAACTCTCACCATCTCTCAGTGTGGGAGGAACACAAATAGAGGGAGACAGTGGGACAGCAGGCTGTGACTGAATGTCTGCAGTCTGCAGTTCATTGGCTCCATTATCTATGAAAACACTAAAGTGAGAAGAAAATATGATTTAGAAATGCAGGCATCTTTTTCAAAGATTTCATATAGCCATGTTTTTATATCAGCATAGCTCCAAGTCATTAAAAAGCACATTTAGAGGTCATCCTACTGCTCAGTGATCACACTGCTGCTCAGAATAATTCTTTAAAAACTGGGTAAAGTAAAATCAGAGATTTGTTTCTAAGCACATTATACATGTTATAACATAATTGCTGAAAACGTGAAAAGACCGTGAACTATATAGTACTGAATTGTGGAGTTAGACTGTTTTTCTCCATTTTTATCTCCACCAAGGCCGAAGGCCTAGGAAGGAGGTTATGTTTTCACTGGCGTTGGTTTGTTGGTTTGTTTGTTGGTTTGTTTGTTTGTCTGTTAGCAGGATTACTCCAAAAGTTCGTGATGGATTTGAATGAATTTTTTGGAGGGGTGGAGTGTAGCACAATGAACAATCCGTTAGATTTTGGTGGCGATCCGGATCATGATCCGGATTCAGGAATTTTTTTACGGATTCCGATCAGCCTGAGCATTAAGACCACAGGGTTTAACACATGCGCAGTGTAACTGATGACGCGTTGATGACGCATGACCCCGCTTTCTTCCTTCTACGAGCAGAGAGTTACGTGTGTGGATGTGTGTGCGGGAGCTGCTGGCCGTCCGCGGTGAGAAAGAAAAAAGCTGTAGATGACGGGATGAGAGACAACGTTGTGTAACGTTATACAGACATAACAAAGATGCTGAATGAGAGAGGCATCCTCCGATACGTTACACGGATACACTCCGTGTTAATAATAAGCCGACCACCTCATGGTACCGTGAGCTGTTCTTAAAGTCACGCGCCTTGGCGGAGGTCTGCTCTCTCCGAGTGTCATTCTAGTTCTGTTTTAGGATTTTTTGTGCCGGTCTGAAATCATGGCTCGATGACGCACTGGAGCTGTCCTTAGCATAACCCCTCCTCTAACTCTATATAAAAACTAGAGCACATAGCATATGTGGTGTAGTGGCCATCTGGACTGTCAAAAAATAAAGTTTTTACCGGCCTTCCAGTCTGTCATTCTGGGTGCGCATGAGAACGTGCTGCGTGCACATTTCAGGACGCTGGATTACGTGTCCTGCTATAGCGAAAGCATTGTCCGCCCTACTCTGCCTCTGATTAGTTAGTACTCGTTCCCTTCGTTGGTTGGATTGGTTAGGTTTATGCATGAGGAGTGAGATTGGTTAGGGTAAGAACATCAGGGTAAGCCAATCAGAGGCACAGTAGGGCGGGTCGTGCTTTCGCTAAAGTAGGATTCATAATATCGCTTCCAGGACTAACCAAGTTAGTTAACTGTTGCTTATGTCATAGGCTCCGCTGTAGCCTACTCTGTCACTACTGTTGTGGCTAAAAAATGGTGGATAAATTGTTTTGAGCGTCACAACCCCCACGATATGACTCGTTTCACTATCAGAATTTGATCGATTCAGTCCAATAACATTTGGAAAGTCTAGAAGTCCCCATTCAAGTTAGCATAGGGCTAATCCGAAAATTAGCCTAGAGCATGCGCGTTAACATTCTGCAAAAGTAGCGCGCAGCGATGGGATTATATTTTGTGTTTCCATTAGCAAAAGTTGTTGATGGTATTAATAGAACCACTCCATTTTTGGCACCACCATGGTCGAGGTTCCAAACGAGCAGAGTCGATACTAGAAGGTGGAGTTAAAACACTGCAGACCACTGATTGGTCAGAGAGAGTCGTCATTAGGGCGACACGGGACATCCTGCACAAACCCGGGATTTTTAAATAGCCAAGCTGCTGTCAATAACGACCATAACTTTTAATTCACTCGACCCACATTTTAAAAAATGGCAGCTCACACAACTACACTGTACACTACGCCGTACAATTGATGAAATGCAGACGTTTCTCTATTTGGTTGCCGTTGAAATGATTCAGCGAGTGTCCCATTGAAGATGATGTAACGGCAGTTTCATGCGCCGCCGCTATGGCGATGAGCTGAGAATCCCACCTACACCGAGGGGGGGGGGGGTGCTATCTGCAGTGTAACCACAGCTAGAGAAAAGGACCTCGTACCAAAAGTGAGTAGAGGCAAGTCGAGCAGAGTCGTACCATGCAGTGGAAACACGGCTGCAGTGATATGGCCAACAAGAAGTGTCATATATACTGTAACTGTACATGTGATTAACCCTCACTCCCAGTTGAGCGTTGTTTCAGAGCCCTCAGTGGACACGCCCCCAGCGTTTCAGAGCAGAGAATACTGCTTATTCTTTCACGATTTTTAAACCTAATTTTACATAGTTAGCAATTTTTTTAATCATTCGAATTTGGCTGGGTGGTTAATAACATATTTTTCTGTGATGTGACAAACTCAGAACACATATCTTTGCTTTACCCGTACTTTAAAGTCACTTCAAGTTTGGATATGACGTCAGTTCAGCAACATTTTACTTCGAATAACGAATTTGAAAGTAATAAAGAACGAGTGTCAATTGAGTAAAGGCAATATAGTTTTCTTTTAATGAATGTATTGTTGTTTTCAGAGCTCTGTGTTTTGGAGTGTGATATAAGTAGAGAGTATATGCCACACAACATTTAGAAATACACAAATTATCTCACTTTAATTCAGAAGGAGGACAAAAAACGTTTAGCTCATTTTATATCAACACTGCTAATCTGATGGACTATTGAGAAGAGGGTTTTATGTATGTGTTATGTTTAGGTTAGACTCAGTATCCTGAAAAGTCCAGTAATTATATGTAAATCCACAGTGAAAACAAAGTAATTTGTTCCTTTCTTCTGACCATCAGAAGTACATTTATATCTTTTTAAATTCCTACATTCACATTACAAATACAGTCAATTTCAAAACAGATAAATGCTTCTCAAAGTCATCCTGACACTCCCACATATAACACAGATCAAACGATTCCCGAACAAGTTTAGATTTGTGCTAAACGTGAGTCATGTTACTAAAATGCTGATTACAAATGACACAATATACTGTAAAATGAAGTTTAGACAGCAAAGATTTTCAGTTGATTTCAGGTAAAACAATATCCTAAATCTAAAAGTTTGACTCACTGCAGAATAATTCCAGCAACTCAGTGCTGCTCCAGATATACAGTATGCAGCCTATTTGTGAATAAAGGAGTAATCAAATAAGCTAAAGTACAAAGTTATTGAGAATGATCCATGATGTAAAAAAAAACGTGAAAAGTGTACATAACAGACCGAAAATGTTTATCAGTAAAGTAAATTCCTGAAGAAAAAACAGCTCAATGACATGTAAGCAAAAAAAATACAACAACAGAATCCTACTGCTCTTTTTAAGAGTGAAAACTATAATCACACTAAGAGGACAACATACAGTACACAGCAATGTACATTCATACCTGTTCATGATACAGTCAGTTCAAGCACATGTAATAAAGAGTGATCGCACCGTGTGGATCAACAAGAACTGAAAGTAAACTAAGAAGGCAAAAACTGCAAAACATCCTCACTGTTTTCCACTCTCCGCTTTTTTAAAGCGACAGCCTCCGTTCTGATGTCTGAGGGGCTTCTAACTTCTTCTGAGGAGGTCACTGTGCCTTTAATGGCTCTCAGTGGCTCGTTTTAGTCTGGACATTACATGTTGACTGGGGGATTTTTTTTATCAAATAGTAAAGACAAACATGTGGACACTGCTATTCCCATTGATCTGTGCTCAGCTGCTGGGAGACGTACTGGCAGAAACACACCCCTCCCTCCAGGTGACCAGTGGAGCTGGGCTGGGGAAAGGGAAAGTGTTTTTTAGCAAGGCAGCAGGCGTAACCTGATGAGAAGAAGAGCAGAGCTCTTTGAAACATATCCTCAGCACAATCCTCCTCTGAAAATGTCTCTGCAAACTCATGTTTGCAACCGTCCAGAGAAACATACACCAGATAGAGTTGTTTTGTATTGGACCGGCGACAGCCCATTAACACCTTCTCCTGAGAGAGGATTGTGTTTGCCTGGCCTATAGCTTTCTGCATTTCCCTCACTATGTACTTCTCATCATCCTTCTTCCAGAGAATAATGTGAATTAACAACCCCAATGGGACACTGTAGAAACCAGAAATAGTGAACACCCATGCTACAATCTGTAATGTGTTTTCCGGTGGGGGCAAACGGTGGCTAACACAAAACATAGCTGTTGAGCCTGTGGAAAAATATGCAAAGAATAAAACAAGTGCTACACCTATAAGATAAATCAGTACCCTCTCCCAGAGTGGGCGCCACCGCACTTTATTTTGAGAGACACTGTTGATCATCCTCACAGCCTGTCTGTACTTCTCGTGGTCCTCAATGATCAGGCGCAGTTGGTCTGGCACCTCCATGTCACTGAACTGACCGCAATCCCATTTATTGAGTCCCTCATCATTGACAGCAATCAGAGGCTGCAGGGCCTTCCCGTTGTAGATGGAGGGAGGCTGGTAGGGCACCACAGTGGACCCTTGAAGCTCCTGGTTGGCGGTGCAGAGCACCTTGAGCAGCTTATTCTTAAAGTCGGGGTCGTTGGCCTCCAGGTAGGTGAGGTGGCAGAGGTGGAGAGGAACAGAGACTCCTGGCTCCAGCAGCACTGGGACGATGGGTTTCCTCTCCAGGCAGTCTCTGAACAAAGACATGTTGGCCTCCAGGAGACACCAGCGGCTCCTCACAAACTCTGGGCTGAGAACCAGCAGGACCTTCTGGCTCTGCTGGATGCAGTCGGACATGTTCTCCAGCACGGTGCGGCCGGGAGTGAAGTCACGCTCGTGGTAGCAGACCTGCAGGCCGCAGGACTCCAGCTGGTTGATGAGGGAGTGGGTCCACTGGTAGTCAGTGCTGCTGTAGCTGATGAAGACATGGTAACTCTCACCATCTCTCAGTGTGGGAGGAACACAAATACAGGGAGACAGTGGGACAACAGGCTGTAGACAAATGTCTGCAGTCTGCAGTTCATTGGCTCCATTATCTATGAAAACACTAAAGTGAGAAGAAAATATGATTTAGAAATGCAGTCATCATTTTTAAAGCTTTCATATAGCCATGTTTTTTATATCAGCATAGCTCCAAGAGTCATTAAAAAGCACATTTAGAGGTCACCCTACTGCTCAGTGATCACACAACTGCTCACAATAATTCTTTAATATCTTGGTAAAGTAACATCAGAGATATGTTTGTAAGCACATTATACATGTTAGAAAATAATTGCTGAAACGAGAAATGACTACTACTACTACAAATACAGTCAATTTCAAAACAGATAAATGCTTCTCACAGTCATCCTGACACTCCCACATATAACACAGATCAAATGACTCCCGAACAAGTTTAGATCTGTGCTAAACATGAGTCATGTTACTAAAATGCTGATAACAAATGACACAATATACTGTAAAATGAAGCCTAGACGGTAAAGATTTTCATTTGATTTCAGGTATAACAATATCCTAAATCTAAAAAGAAATATTCAAGCAACTCAGTGCTGCTCCAAATATACAGTACGCAGCCTATTTGTAAATAAAGAAGTAATCAAATAAGCTAAAGTACAAATTTATTGAGAAAGATCCATGATGTAAAGATATAACTTGAAAAGTGTACATAACAGACAGAAAATGTTTATCAGTAAAGTAAATTCATGAAGAAAAAACATCTCAATGACATGTAAGCTTTCATACTTTCATTGATTTTTCTAAAACAACAACAGAATCCTACTGCTCTGTTTAAGAGTGAAAACTATAATCACACTAAGAGGACAACATACAGTACACAGCAATGTACATTCATACCTGTTCATGATACAGTCAGTTCAAGCACATGTAATCAAGAGTGATCGCACCGTGTGGATCAGCAAGAACTGAAAGTAAACTCAGATATCAGAAACTGCCAAACATCCTCACTGTTCTCCACTCTCTGGTTTGTTAAAGCGACAGCCTCCGTTCTGATGTCTGAGGGGCTTCTAACATGAAGGAGGTTACTGTGTCTTTAATGGCTCTCAGTGGCTCGTATTAGTCCGGACATTACATGTTGACTGGGAGATTTCTTTATCAAATAGTAAGAACAAACATGTGGACACTGCTATTCCCATTGATCTGTACTCAGCTGCTTGGAGACATACTGGCAGAAACACACCCCTCCCTCCAGGTGGCCAGTGGAGCTGGGCTGGGGAAAGGGAAAGTGTCTTTTAGCAAGGCAGCAGGCGTAACCTGATGAGAAGAAGAGCAGAGCTCTTTGAAACATATCCTCAGCACAATCCTCCTCTGAAAATGTCTCTGCAAACTCATGTTTGCAACCGTCCAGAGAAACATACACCAGATAGATTTTTGAATTGGACCAACAGCCCATTAACACCTTCTCCTCAGAGAGGACTATGTTTGCCTGGCCTATAGCTTTCTGCATTTCCCTCACTATGTAATTCAGTTGATCCTTTTCCCAGCAAGCAATCGGAATAATCAAACCCAATGAAACACAGAAGAGACAAGCAATAAAGAGCGCCCAAAGAGTTGTGTTGTGTGTTGTGCCTTTCGATGACCTAACTATCAATATACCTATCCCACATGTAGATAGAGCTATCATAGGGACGAGCAATATTGCAGCGATAACAAGCATCAGTGCCCTACGCCACAAAGGGAGCACTTTATTTTGAGAGACACTGTTGATCATCCTCACAGCCTGTCTGTACTTCTCGTGGTCCTCAATGATCAGGCGCAGTTGGTCTGGCACCTCCATGTCACTGAACTGACCACAATCCCATTTATTGAGTCCCTCCTCATTGACAGCAATCAGAGGCTGCAGGGCCTTCCCGTTGTAGATAGAGGGAGGCTGGTAGGGCACCACAGTGGACCCTTGAAGCTCCTGGTTGGCGGTACAGAGCACCTTGAGCAGCTTATTCTTAAAGTCGGGGTCGTTGACCTCCAGGTAGGTGAGGTGGCAGAGGTGGAGAGGAACAGAGACTCCTGGCTCCAGCAGCACTGGGACGATGGGTTTCCTCTCCAGGCAGTCTCTGAACAAAGACATGTTGGCCTCCAGGAGACACCAGCGGCTCCTCACAAACTCTGGGCTGAGAACCAGCAGGACCTTCTGGCTCTGCTGGATGCAGTCGGACATGTTCTCCAACACGGTGCGGCCGGGAGTGAAGTCACGCTCGTGGTAGCAGACCTGCAGGCCGCAGGACTCCAGCTGGTTGATGAGGGAGTGGGTCCACTGGTAGTCAGTGCTGCTGTAGCTGATGAAGACATGGTAACTCTCCCCATCTCTCAGTGTGGGAGGAACCCAAATAGAGGGAGACAGTGGGACAGCAGGCTGTGACTGAATGTCTGCAGTCTCAGGTGAACTCATTGGCTCCATTATCTAAAGAGAAGTCAAAGGTGAGAACATCACACTAATTATTAATGGCCTACAACGATACTATTTACCATGATGGTACTGTACAGCTACTGTACAAAGGATATTTACCTCCGCCAAGGTCGAAGGCCTAGGAAGGAGGTTATGTTTTCACCAGTGTTGGTTTGTTGATTGGTTTGTTGGTTGGTTTGTTGGTCGGTTTGTTTGTTTGTCTGATATCAGGATTACTCGAAAAGTCCGCTATGGATTTGAATGAAATTTTTTGGAGGGTTGGGGTTTGGCACAATGAACAATTTACTAGGTTTTGGTGGCGATCCGGATCATGATCTGGATTCAGGAATTTTTTTAAGGATTCCGATCAGCCAGAACATTAAGACCTCTGGGTATAACACATGCGCCTTGTAACTGATGACGTGTTGATGACGCATGACCCCGCCTCTTTCCTTCAGAGAGAGAGACAGAGAGAGAGCGGGGGGGTGGGGGGGACAAGTGTAGATTTGTTTTTTTCACATTAAACTCGGTGAAAATACAGTTGAGTTCGACCAAAGCACACTTGTTGATTGTTGGAAAGAGTAACGACGACGGTTTAGGTGAGTTTTTATTTTGTTTCTGTCCAGTTTGAATGAAGTGTTTTACGATGCTTCGCTACGTACAGCTGATCTCAACATAAACAAAAGTACACGTGGATGATGGCGCAAGCTGAACGGAGAGGGGGGGGGCAATCGTACTCGGGCACCTTGGCGGAGGTCTGCGCTCTCCGCGTTTCATTCTAGTTATAATTGAATTTACCTACAACCCTTGTCAGTGTGCTAGAAAAAGTTCGGTCCCACATTGCCTTAGCAGTGGGGTTTTATATGAGATTTGTAGTATGGAAGCGAAAGTTCAAATAATCACAGGGGCTGGACACAACATCAACACCTGTAAAATCTATTTGTATATAGTAGGGCTGTCAAAGTTAACGCGAGAAGAACGTGTCAACTCAAATTCGTTTAATGCCACTAATTTCTTTAACGCATCAACACAATCGATCTTTCGGAGGTTGTACCGACCTAAGGAATCCATCGGTACCAGGAGGTTAAATAATGCTCCTAACTTGTGCTAAGTTTTGGCGAGGAAAAACTGTCAATGCCATTTTCAAAAGAGTGAAAATGGGTTCTATTGGTACTCGAGTTTATGAAAATCACATGCAGTTTGTTGTTGTCTGTTGAGCTTGAGTTTGCCATGTTATGATTTGAGCATATTTTTATGCTAAATGCAGTACCTGTGAGGGTTTCTGGACAATATTTGTCATTGTTTTGTGTTGTTAATTGATTTCCAATAATGTATATATCCCTACATTTGGATAAAGCAAGCACAATTGCCCACTCCCATGTTGAAAAGAGTATTAAATACTTGACAAATCTCCCTTTAAGGTACATTTTGACCAGATAAAAAATGTGCAATTAATTTGCGATTAATCGTGATGAAATATTTTTTATCGATTGACAACCATAGTATATATGTACACCGATCAGCCATAACATTCGGATGGGCACCCTGACCCAACTGCGGCTACGCAGCCCCATACAGTACGCAACAAACTGTGACGCACTGTGTGTTCTGACACCTTTCTATCGGAACCAGCATTAACTTTTTCAGCAATTTGAGCTACAGTAGCTCTTCTATTGGATCGGACAACACGGGCCAGCCTTCGCTCCCCACGTGCATCAATGAGCCTTGGGGTCTGACCCTGTCGCCGGCTCACCGGTTTTCCTTCCTTGGACCACTTTTGGTAGGTCCTGACCACTGCAGACCGGGAACATCCCACAAGAGCTACATTTCTGGAGATGCTCTGACCCAGTCGTCTAGCCATCACAATTTGGCCCTTGTCAAAGTCGCTCACATCCTTAAGCTTGCCCATTCTTTCTGCTTCCAACACAAAGTTCAAAGTTCCAAATTTTCTTTTGAACCCCCCAGTATTTGCGAACCTATCTCCACCTTCTTCACTTCCACTACCTTTGCTACTTCTGTTTGGACTTGCTTTCTTGGCCTGTAAGCCCCTGTATGATTTTACCATTAACCTCTTTAGCCCTAGCCCTATAGGGAAAAAGGCCTAAAATAACATACCCAAAATGAATCAGGAATAGCTCCTCAACCACAAGGCTTATATGCATTTTACTGGTCTCCTTTGAAAGGTAAGGAGCTAGGGAATATGGATCCATGTAAACCTATTTCTATTACCATTCCAGAGTAAATGGAGATACAATAAAGCAAAAAATACGGTTTTTATCCTCCCCTCATATATAATCTCAATGTCAAAGGAAATGTCATCATTATATACAAAAATCCCAGAGATAATGATGCAACTGAATGTATTCTACTACTCTCTACTACAACTGTAACTGTAACTTTGATGAAAATACACTAAAATACACTCTTAATATAATAAATAAATAAAGATAAAGATAACATTTATAAAGATATGTTACATGTTGACTGTTTACTGGGAGTTTTACTTCAAAACACTATTCATTTCCCCATAGCCATGTTATAAATACCATAAATCTCCCCAAAACATTGAAAAAGTAATAAATACAATGTATATTTATTAATATTCATATATGACTGAAAAGCTCAATGCTACACAGGCAGATAAATGGAGAATGGAAGGGCCCTCAGTGCTCTATGAGGTATCCACAGATTCGTCTATGCAAGCTTAATAGAATGATAAAAGGCTTGTTGGTGTACTTTACCACCTCCTTCCTGTTTGATGACAGTAGATGTGGTTGGGCTAGCTAGCTAGTTAGCTATTGAAAGTAAGTGGGGAAACAACTGTATGCCTTGGTGAAATATTTTACCAAGAACACAGATTTATGTCAGTGTGACTGTAAAATGTCAACTTTGACTGCTTTGTTTCCCCGTTAATAGCTGACGCTGTGTATTTTGAGTTGAGGTGTATTTAGAAAGCTTGGAATTTCTAGTTTCCAGCAATACCAAGTATGACTGACGAAAAAATTATTCCAGATTCTTTAACACAACTTGCTCGTATATTTACGAAGGTTAAATTTGTACCGACTTAAATGTTAAAATACTTCGTAATAAGACATAGTTTGGACAACAGTTAGTTTACAGATTCTGAAAGGTGAAGACACAATGTTTTCAAAACAGTATGACATGTATATCTTCTATAAATAGATCTTCCATTGCAACTTTTTGTAACTAACCCGGAACCGGGTCCGTCCAGCTCAAGGAGTCACTGAACTGATCCTGTCTGCCTGGTTGTGCTGCCTCGTCCACACACGCACACATTGTGATACACACAGTATATATCAGTGAAGGTAGACTAAATATAGCAAAAACCTCTCAGTAAAACACAATACAATTAAATATGACCACAAACTACAGCCTCCAAAATGACCATACATTTGAATCCATACCTGTATTTAAAACGGTTAAAAAACCTGAATATTAGAATTTAGATATAGTTTAAATTCATTTTTCTCAATCTTCTTCTCCTACTGTTGTAACTATTCTGTCAAATCATTCTTGGTTTCACTTAGGACAGCTTAAAAAATAAATGTATTCTCATACCTGTAGATAATAAAGTCCTTAAGCAGTGCAGCAATGCGTCGCCAAGAACAGTATAAGGAAGTTGGTGGAACTAAAACACTGCTCTGATGGGAGCTTTGTCAAAGGCATAGACTATATTGTCTTGTACCAATGGCTTTAGTTGTTGGTACAGTGACTGTACCTTTAATGAAAATAATTATGAAATTACGTCACCCTGCACGCTTCAACCTGTCTGCCTGGTTGGTGATGGTCCAACCTGTCCTGGGTTGCATATTTTCAAATACATTGGAAGATTAATAATCTAATTAGGTGCCTGATGTAGTAGTACACAACACAACACGATAGTGGTACAGCTTTCTGAAGTGTCAAAAACATATTTGTATTAGTACATGAAGACTCTTAATTACATGCAAACTAGTTGTAGAGTTTTGTGTCTTATCCTGGTTTTAAATCATATTTGGATTATGACGTTTACATTAAATAAACCTGCTTATTTAGCTCCAGTTTATTTATATCCAGGTATTGTCTGCATACAGGTGTGTCTTGAACCACGCCACATCTCAGCCACTTCTTTACGTCAGAGCTAAACCCAGTTTGGTTTCTGGCTGAACACTCAGAGTGTCACACAGAGTGACAACACAGTTTAACCTCAACATTACCAGTGTTAGACTTTCACTTTCATTTTGTTTGTAGATCATCAATACAAGCTATTGTTTATCATCACTTTTGTTTTACTAACTACTACGTAACTTGAGCTGAGAACATACCTGTAGATATACATTTAATAGAAATGGTAAATGCATTTATATGATGTGAAATGGTCGACCCACTCTCCCTTCTGAGCCATAATAGAGTTGGAATGTCACTCGTACTCCAGCATATAGCAAATTCGGGTTTCTCAAAACCAAGATAAGGGCTTTCTTATTTTTCTTAAACCAGTATATCGTATGATGTTTAAATGCACAAACCATACTAGTGTGTCCATATAAATCACCGACTGGGGGTCAGAAAGCTCTTTATAAGTACGAACTTAAAGCCTGTCGATAACGAAATTGTGTCTTTAGAACAATGATACAATGAACATCTTTTAAAAATCAACTTCTCTGTAGGTTAGAAGAGAGGTGAACGACAACTAATGATGCAGTGAAGTCTCTCTTTCCCTAAAAAGCTTAGAATTTGAGACAATTGTAATTGCCTGAAAACATCACTACCACAAAACAAAGCTACTGATCTTCGGTGACTTAGGACTGTACGAAAAGTGGTGAATCTTACCTTTCATTCTTTATAAAAAATTAAAAAAAATATATAATTTAGGGCTGTCAATCGATTAAAATATTTAATTGTGATTAATCGCATGATTGTCCATAGTTAATCGCGATTAATCACAAATTAATCGCACATTTTTTTTATCTGTTCAAAATGTACCTTAAAGGGAGATTTGTCAAGTATTTAATACTCTTATCAACATGGGAGTGGGCAAATACGCTTGCTTTATGCAAATGTATGTATATATTTATTAATGGAAATCAATTAACAACACAGACAATGAAACATATTGTCCAGAAACCCTCACAGGTACTGCATTTAGCATAAAAAATATGTTCAAATCATAACATGGTAAACTGCAGCCCAACAGGCAACAACAGCTGTCAGTGTGTCAGTGTGCTGACTTGACTATGACTTGCCCCAAAACTGCATGTGATTATCATAAAGTGGGCATGTCTGTAAAGGGGAGACTCGTGGGTCTCAGATCAGATAATGCCACAGCTGATGCAACATCTGTAAAATATTTAGATGAATCCATTTGATTAATTAATTTCATAAGCTTGATCAGGTTGTTTCCGGTACTTAAAAAAAAAAATGTATTTGGTGTAGGAACGAGCCTTTAGGAGCACTAAGATAACGTCTAGGCTTGTTGTGTATAGTTCTTCAATTTTGTTGACGTGTTCTTTTGACTTAAAGCTCATTGGCCCCTTTTTCTGTGGTGGGCGGGGTGAACTGGGCTTGTTAAATGGCTGTATATTGACCAAAAATTTCTGCAGACTTAGGTTCTATAGCGGACAGCCCAAACATATCTCATATAAAAAGAAGCTCCATGATTCACACTCTCTAATCGTAGTAGTGACTCTGGAGAGTGACCCGATAAAGATCAGTGAGCAAAGCCTGTCTGTGTCAATGACCTAGGGCCCTTTTAATATCTGTGAGATATTGAAAACCGAGGGGAATTTCATTCATCAAAACCACCTACCTATCCCAGCTGACATTAAATAATAATTTAGAGGATAGGAAATCAAACTGTGCCATCTCTCCTCCGACTTTTGTTCACAAATTACATTGTCCAGATCATTACACGGAGACACAAAGAGAAAAGGTTCTCGGCCTCAGGGGCTTCTTTCCTGTTCAGCTTCGAGTGTTTTCATGCAGACTGGTGACCACTTCTAATCTTTTGGTGACAGAACTGAAAAAGTGCCTCGAGGCATAGAGGAAAGCTGCTCTAACAATGTAATGTAGCTGTAATCTAGACCAACATCTGCTGCTCTCTTGATGCGTCCAGGCTGGAGGAGCACTGAGCAGACAGGGTGCTGAACGCTCTAACACCCTTCACTCAACCCAACCCCAGTAGGGAAATCAAGCTTATAAAGGGTCACAGAATGAAAGTCACTTCAACCACACATGGATTTATCTCGGCTGTATTGTACTTACATTTTGACAACCAACATACTGACTAAAAAAAATTAGCATATTCATAGATTCTGGACTTTCCAACGAGGGAGAAGGACTAGATGTATTTTTTAAGAATTTCTAATTTGGTAATTGAACTTTTTGTGTTGAAAAAAACATATAAGACACAACCTATTATTATATATAAAGGAGAGTCTGGAGGGGATCTTTAATAAAGAATATGCTAATGTTTGAAAGAGTAGTTATAAGTAGGGCTGTCAAAGTTAACGCGATAATAACACGTTAACGCAGATTCGTTTTAACGCCACTAATTTCTTTAATGCATCAACGCAACGTTTGATTTTTAGGTTGCAGCGGGCTCAGTTTTAAAGCGAGAGAAAAGATACTGGCATCATATGAAACTCGAAAACCTTGTCATAAAAAGCTTGTCTTGAAGAACACTAAAAAAGGCTCTAAAGTTATGCTAAATTTTGACGAGGAAAAACTTGCATGGCCATTTTCAAAGGGGTCCCAAGACCTCTGACCTCAAGATATGTGAATGAAAATGGGTTCTATGGGTACCCACAAGTCTCCCCTTTACAGACATGCCCACTTTATGATAATCACATGCAGTTTTTGGGGCAAGTCATAGACAAGTCAGCACACTGACACACTGAAAGCTGTTGTGCCTGTTGGGCTGTAGTTTGCCATGTTATGATTTGAGCATATTTTTTATGCTAAATGACACTTGCTTTGTCTTTTTAACTCTTAAATTCATCAGAAAGTCAGCTTCAATAGACCGTTAAACTGCACCTTCTCGGAAAGGTTTGTAACAAAATCTGTACCCAAATCCATTTAGCAACATTTACAACTGCAGACTGGATGTATCATTGCAAAAACTATGTTAATGACCTAATAACATTAACAGCAGATTTGGTAGCTTTTAACTGACTATAAAGTTAGCAAATAATTTATTAAACATTACTAAAGCCATTGGTTACTACTTAAAAACCACGATAAAGAATGCCTTATTAGAGAGTGGTATCATTCTTTTTTATATTCCATGTGCACAAAATGTGCCCGTAAATAGCAGCTCCACAAATACAGTATGACAGCTTTGAAATGGAGTCAAAATGCTGTATATCCATGTATCATAATCTACACTGAAGCAATATTTCCACTTGCATAAGCATATAAATACCAGGTCTCACACTGCATAAACCATTATTCATGCATTTTTTTTTTTTACTTTGGCTGTTGCAAAGGCATTAAAGCTATTTATTAGTTGTGACAGATTTAGGACAGGTAGATGGGTAATGAAAAGATGGACGAGGCGGTGGAACATTCTGCGTGTGTGTCTGTTTGTGTCTCCGTCTCCAGGTTTAGGCATTACATATTACAGCGTCTGAGCTGGGAGGATGAAAAATGCACTTCGTCCACAGCTTCTTATGTCACCACATCTACCTGCTGAATATAAATTTGCAGTCGTGGCTGCTGTGATCTTTGTTTATGTACCGACTGAGACTTGATTAATCATCTTCTCATGCCTGGCCAGCCTGTCGTCATGATTAATAGTACTGTCATGATGTGTGTATGTCTGTTTGCACAGGCATGGTCCATGTGGATTTGTGATATATGCACATGGAAGCGTGACTGAGCATTGAAATATCTGTTTATGAAACAATGATTTAATGCTTGTGTCTTGCGCGGCTCTATGGGTGGCAATGTCAGTCTGTCAGTCTGTCCATCCACCACTTTGGTCCAGGCTGAAATATCTCAAGAACAATTGTATGGATTGCCATAAAATTTGGGTTAACATCATCATTGCGAACATGTGCCTTTCGCTAAAATCATTGCTAGTACAGCCTTACAGAGCCACATGGCCATAGACTCTGGCTGCATCCCAAATCACATACTATGCACTATGTGAGCTGTTGTCGTCACTTCCTGAGAGCCTCCTTGCCGGTTGGAGGCGCGCAACCATGGTAACCCGTGCCAACCTCATGTGACCAAACGATAGTTTCTGAGAATCCTGAAATCTGAACAAATTTAAAAACTATATTACGCCTAACAAAGTGAAATCTTACACTTAATTTGAAGCGTTGTTGATGTTACAGAGCTGTCCGCCATTGTCTGTTATGAACCTTGTCGTGACTACCGCATTGCATTGTGGGATATTTATGCCGCCGTAGTGTCCAGTGTTTGCATGCTGTAATATTTCACCAGAAATAGTATGCAATTCATGTACTGTTGGTTTCATGCTCAAGTTTCGGACGTACTAAAAAATAGGATGCAGTATGGAAATTTGGATGCAACCTCAGTCCTGTTTAAGACGAAGGCTGTATCCGAAACCGCCTACTACATACTACTGACGAACGAAGTATGTACTGTATACTGCATACTGTGTTTGTCAGTGATATGTAGTATGGAACGTAAATTGATTATTTTGTAGGACGCTAGGCCGGGTTTCGCGGGTTTCCGGTTTAGGAAAGCAGAAGTAAACAGCACGGACAATAGCAAGCCTCCGCTACTTGCTTTACATTACAAAAATGACCGAAAGTGACCGTTCCAGCGCTTTGCATTGTGGGATACAGTAGGCGAGGTAGACTGGTCCGATGCGTACTGGAGATTTTTTCCGAATCAGTACAACATCCGGGTATTTTTGGTGTACTGGAGATTTTGCTTTTGTTCGCATACTGCATACTACATGCTACATTTTGGCCAAATCAGTACGTACTACTAGTATAGTATGCGGTTTCAGATACAGCCAAACATGCTGTTTTAAGGGGGAAAACAATGACAATATACAGTATGCACACAAATTATTTCATAATACGCCACCAAAGCTTTAGAAATGATTTACAGCATGTCTTACTCCCCTCCCCTATCCACCGTCCTCGGTCTTCCTGTTTCCCCTTTTTGAATGACGAATACAGACTACTGCCGCTCGCAGGCGCAGGACGTACGTGGTAGTCGCTTGTCGGCTGTAGTCTTTGCGTTGTTTTCCAGTACAACTTTTTGGCCAAGACACAGGCGACGTGAGTCGACTCAACGGTCGGCGTTTGTCGCCACTAGTTCTGTCGGTTTGGTGTGTCTGGGCCTTAAGTCACAAATTGTTTTACTATTTACATTTGTACCATCTTATTACCATCATGTCAGTCATCTGTAAAGCAATTTGACTTGCACTAACCTGTATGAAAGGGGCTACACAAATGAAGATTGATCTATTGTTTTTAGCTCTTGTAATCTAGGTATTCAAGTCAGAAGTGTTCAAATGATAAGTCAGGTGCACTTGAGGAAGAGAGAAGGGTTGAAATCTTCAAATGTTTGCAGACATCAATGTCAGATACTAACATTGAGGTCACAATACTAAACCTTTATTATTTACACATGGCTTTATTAATTGCACAGCGTGTTCCGCTCGTTTTTGTAGTGATAAAAGTAGTTGTGATGGTGATCGTTTCTCAATATGCAGCTAAACAGATTACAAAGACGTTTTACCCAACTGTGCCATCAGAAATAAGCTTTGTGTGTACATATGATAAGACTGCATTATCATATCCAATCCCTTGACAAACACAATATAATCACAGCTAATATTTGGCCTCCTCAGGACATAATCAGTCACTTGGCCCAGATTGTGGAGTTTATGTAATGATATTTATTGATTTAATGGCCTATAGAATGAGGTTTAAAAAGGCTGAGGAGGATGCAGGAGCACTGTGTTTGATCTAAACAGTGTACAAAGATTTCATATAGATAGAGGAAAGTGAAATGACGTTTTAAAAAAAAGGTGGATGAAATAGAAAATCTGACAGCAGCAAAGGAAAAAAAATGAACCTCATAGATCAGGATCTTCTGAAGAAGCAGTAGCAGGTCCTAAACAGTCGGGAAGGCTTTTTGCTAGACAGTCGTATATTTATCTTTTTACAGCATGTCTGGATCTCTCTGCACACACACACAGTGAGAAATGAGTTTGTCATTTTTTGCAACCCTGGAATTTCCAGGGAAGGCTTATGGAAAAATTAGAAGAAAATGAAAACATAAGAGAAGCATATGAAATCAAAGAGACCTTATTGATGCAGATAAGCTTATTGACTGTAAGCCCTGCATCATAAATTTCCATTGCAAAGTTCGTACAAGGATAAACTTTACATTTCTACCCAAGTAACGCTCTGAACAAATCATAAGTTATTCAGACTTGAAGAAAAGAACACCTCTCGGATAATCCCATCAACTGTCTATGTGTCATCGCCCCAGCCAACTCCAACTCCATTCAAATACACATACTGTACTAGTGCGTTCATACTCTAAAATCTTCTAGTACATATTCTAATTGACTGGTATATTGATACGTAAACCAAGAGCCAGTTTGATCTGTGATGTAACAGTGGTAGCCAGACGTGGTACAATGAAAGCTAATGAACACTTCTGCTTTGTGTTTATTCAGTGTTCCCATTTTGTTCATTGGCGTATATCCTGTGCAAATGCATTATGGCAATCTGTGTTGACACTGGGAATACACAGACAGGGGAGGGCATTATTTGCCCGGTTTTAAAATAGGTCAGCAGAAGGTGCCACAGACGAGAAACCAGGGCACAGACAGGTCTCCAAACATTTCATTAAGTTATGTCTTATAGCACAAATACAGGATCTGCTCCGTGGGCATAAATACCAACTTTTACCATCACAGTAAAGATTAAAGGAGGGACAATGATATACATTTTACTGAAACACCATAAAGAAAATCAGTCAATCATTTATTAATGACCAAATAACCAAGGTCGGTGGAATTTGCTTTCGGTACGACATGATGGGTAAGCTCAAACTACAGTGTCAGTAACATCAAAACATAGATATCAACATCACATTAGACACATCACTATCACAACTGACATTATTCACATATTACCACAAGACATAAATTCACACAGTATTTACAAGATTGAGGTTTTAAAGGGACAGTTCGGGTGTTTTGAAGTGGGGTTGTATGAGCTACTTATCCATAGTCAGTGTATTACCTACAGTAGATGACAGTCGACATGCCCCCAGTTTGGAGAAGCAGGCAGGAGCACCAGCACATGAGCAAAGCAATGTACTGCTGTGGACGGGACCCGTCAGCAAAACCTATTTTAACCACCTAAAAGAAAGGCCCACCTAAAAAAAAAAAACAGTTTGTACGCTATATTTAGAATATTTTCCAATGTGGAACTGAACTGAAAGTGAAACTTATCTATACTGTTTTTGTCATCTGAGTCTGCTGGCTTTGCAGAGAGCTTAGATAAGTTTCACTTTCTGTTCAGTTCCCCACAGGAAAGGGCTGTCTGACGGCAAGATAAAGCGGTAAAAATATTCTGTCACACATGTATTGACAGAACCGGCATGTATTGTACGGTGATCACCAGTTAGATTTGTGTCTGACTTGATCCTGATTTGCTCTGACATCATGCACATGTGGGCAACGATAACCTCACGAGATCGAGGCGGCCGCAATTTTTAGAGCCAGGCGCCGCAGCTGCTCTCCGCCGACTGCAAGGCCCAGGGCATGATGGGAAACTGCTGGCTGTCGCCTGACCTTTTGGCCACAATAATCATGTAGTGAAAATCTGATGTTGTGACAGCCCTGTTGCTGCAATCATCAAGCTTCAAATGTCCTCAAATTTAAAGTTTAATCAAATGTAATCCAATCAAACTTTACCTCCAATATTCAGAAATGCATCCAGCAGCAAAATGTGATCGCTACATGTGCCTTTGTTTCTTTTCAGTCGTGTTTACGTACAGGATTGTACGTCCTGAGGCGCAGATAATACAAGGGAATGCATTTGTATTGTTTAATCCTCTATATTTGTTTCTCTCATAAGCATAAATTCTAATCCAATTAATAAAAATAGACATTTAAATTGTATCATTCAGCGAATCATATTGATTTGACATACTTTATCTGGAGCGCAACACAAATTAAAGGAACAATTAGAAATTGCTTGTTAACAGTGACTCCTGTGGCTGTTAAGTCAACGACGGTCAGTGTCCTGTTGCTCGCGCTCGCTCTTGTGCTCGCACTACGGCGACACACACGAGAATGAACGTGATTGACAGGCATCATGTTGATTAACGTTAGCAACATTAGCAGCTAAAACCACATTATCACTATGTATTTCACATGCTTGGCAGTAATGTTAGCTTCCCAAAGGAAGGTCCCTCCATGAATCGAGGGCCGATGTTGATACTATTGTTAACTTTTCCTGCTTCAGCCTCCCGACTGCGGTCAGAAGGCACAGAGGAGACACCGTAGTTTTGGTCTCCTGGGCCGGAGTCGACAACGTAACTCGCTCCGGAGTTAACCCCCGTCACTTCACTCGGCAGCAGGGAAACAAGGCACATTTCTGCAAAAAGTACAACTTCCACTGTGCATTCACTTGATATTCTCAAAGCTAATCTAAAGTTAACTCTCTTCTGCTCCGCTGCTCGCTCGTTTTCTCACACACTTGCTGCCGCTCTCTCTCTCTCTCGCTTCACCACTCACTTCCGACGTGCACACACACACTCCCACAACACTAGTTTTCCCCCAACGTCACATTCCTGTTTTTGCTTCACTAGATATAACTTTGTTTTTTTGTGCTTCCGTGGAGTATGTGTTGGAACCTGAGTTAGCTATGGTTGCACACTGTTCTGCTCTGTAAGCGGAGCTGAAATTAAAGGCACTTGCGAGCGTGCCTGACGTCAGATCCGTTGGATTTTCCCAGAAAAACGGGCTAGCATTCTTCACATTAAAAGCAGTCTACAGGCTGATAGAGGAAACCCAGAGTGTCACGGAAGGTCTCATTTTTTAGGTTAGGTTTACAACCTGTTCACACATTGGCAATAAAAAAAAACCATTAAAACAGGTTTATATGTGTAAAAACTTAGATACAGTCCCGTTAAAGAAACCTACTCAAAACGTGCTCTGAATCCTATGAATAAGAATAGAAACACATCTGTCTAGATTTCTAGCTTAATAATATTGTCGTTGACCACATCCATCTGGTCTTGTGTTTAAATGTATTGGCATCTCATGAGAAGTGCTTAATTGTAGTGTTTGTGTTATGAGTATTAATCTATGAGTACCTACAGTATGCTTACACTTTGCTTGTCATGTGGCGAGACCGACTAGCTTCTGCAATGTCAGATATGTAAACGTAACCAGGGTGAACTGACCGTTTAAAGGATGCAGCATCGGTGCGTTCACATATTTTTATGAGTTGAACGTTAACATGGCGTGATTATGTGAACTATATGGAATTTGGATGTTGTGCAGATCTCAAGAGGCGTTAAAGGCCTGATGGTGGAACGCTGACTGAGCGCTCTGGATGAGAAAACAATCAGTGGCTGTTTTCTGCTGATATAGTATATCCCAAAATTGGACACTGGGAGTTGAAATGCTGAGGAAACATGACTCCACACCAGCTACTCTCTACTGGGTCTGTCCAGCTCACGAAATCTCATGAATGTCCCACACACATTCTTCCCTCTGGGCTCTTGTGGTCAAAAATATAAAAGGCGCCATTAAATCACTTGGAAATATGTTTGTAATCGAGACTGGAGGGACAATAGCCAAGCTTGACATACAATACTTTTGCACAAAAACAGACACAGTTTTCTGTGTACATACTTCTATGAAACAATGTTTTCAATTAAATTCCTAGAAATGATATTCTTAGAATAATGCACACGTTTTCGTCTGGCCGCTCAGGGATTGCTCTGCATTACGAAGGTTACAATGAAGCCAGTTCTGTCAGCCAACTCGCATGGAACAAATCATTGTGTGAATGTACGATATGTACAGCATTATTGTTTAGGCTGTTACCTCATCACTCCCCACAAGGAAACAGCTCAGCAGAGAGTGGGGAGTGATGATAAACTTACCTCCTATAAGGGAAGGTAGACTCAGAGCCTTTTCATATTAGGTGTGATTGATTCGTACCGTGCCCGAGTACGATTGCCCCCCCTCCTCTCCACTCCCCCGCCGCTCAGCTTTCACATTAGTAATGTTGTTCCGTACCCGAGTCCATTTGAGTCATCTTCTACATGTATTTGTTTATGTTGAGATCAGCTGTTCTAGCGGCGGAGAATCGTAAAACACTTCAAAACAAATTCAAACTTCACAGAAACAAAATAAAATTCACAGAAACCGTCGTCGTGAGTCTTTCCAATAATCACCAACTCTGGTTTGGTCGAAATAAACCTGTATTTCACTGAGTTTGATGTGAAAATATACCAGCTCTACACTCTGTTTCTAAATATAGCGTACACTTAAACAGATTTTGATTTTTTTTAGGTGAGCCTTTCTTTTATGTAGCTAAAATATGTTTTTCTGCCTTCCCCGTCCACAGCACTGTATTGCTTTGCTCCGGTGTCGGCACTCCTGTCTGTTTCTCGATGCTGACCGTCATCTACTGTAAGTAATACACCTACTATGGATAAGTACCTCATACAACCCCACTCATAACACCCAAACTATCCCTTTAATGTCAATCAATGATCATTTCCTAACCCTAACTAAGTTGTTGTGTTGCCTTAAACCTAACTTCCTGTGAAAACGGAAGTTTATTTTGAATAAAATGCTTTGTTTCATTGATAAGCAAAATGTGCAAAAACTCACAGATGGCCTTGTGTAGGCTGGGATAAAGACGAGGAAAGAGAACAAAACTGAAGACTAAGAATTAAATCAAGGAAACCTCTCCAGGTGCAGACGTAGTTTGTAGTTTGATTTATTTATTAACTGCTCTTACCTGACTTGGGTTAGGAAACATTCAAAAGCAACATTCATATGACATTCATGACATCGAGAACGATAAATCGATTTATTGCTTCGGTGTTGACATTATTTAACAATAAATACACTATATAACAATTTAGAGTTCGAGGACCATCAGGACCTGGGCTGCTTTTCATCTCAAGGAGACTTGACATTTTGTTTTTGCCAAGGTTTCCTTGATGTGAAGCCAAAGAAATATCGTACATCACTGAAATGCATACAACATTTCTCAGTGAACGCACATGCAGCTGTAGAAAAGCTGTAGAAATTCACAGCTATAAACTTCCCACATTAAATTCCTTAGTATGTTTTACACCCCAAGAGGATGACAGAGGCTTAAATATATTCTTATTCATGTCTCCAACAAGATAAGAAAGAAGCAGCATGTGACCTTTTCAAGTAATTGTTTTTGTGAAACATTTTTTTCTCATATTCATTGACGGTGTTAATCATCAAGGCATAACAGTGAGATGCTCTGAAGCCCCGTGAGAACGGTCAGCTAAGCTTTTTCCAAAATCCAATAAGCTTGTCAAGTATTACGTTTTGTTTTCGTTTTGTCTTCGTTTCTGGGTACATCTGCGAGCTAATGACGGGACAGTCAGGTTTTTGATAGTATCTCATTTGTTGTCATTAAAGCAGTATCATTGCAGCATTCATTTGTCCCCTGCTACATTTCTGTTTTCATTAAAAATGTATCCCTTGTTATAAAAGCTATGAACAAAGACCTAGACAGTCCCTCATCTTCCCATGAGTCGGTGCTGGTGCTGTAATTGATCCAATCAGTTTTCATTACACGTCCAATATGAGAGCTGTGGAGGGCAAAGCGTTCATGTTGTGGCTGAGCGTTACTTGTCCTGTGCTGGATCGTTTGTCTTCTTACATTATTTTTATGATTGTCATATTGGGGCGACTGTGGCTCAGAGGTTAGACGTTAGAGGTTAGAGCCAGTCGTCCACCAATCGAAAGGTCAGTGGTTCGATCCCCGGCTCCTCCGGTCACATGCCGATGTGTCCTTGAGCTTAACCTCAAATTGCTCCCCAAGGCATAGCCATTGGTGTGTGAATGAGTATTTAGATTAGATTAGATCCTGATGGGCAAAGTTGACACCTTGCATGACAGCCTCTGCCATCAGTGTATGGATGTGTGTGTGAATGGGTGAATGCTGACATGTAGTGTAAAGCGCTTTGAGTGGTCGGAAGACTAGAAAAGCGTTTAATAAACGAAAGTCCGTTTACCATTTACCATATTTTAGGGAAGCTGTACGATAGCAGCGTACTGAGCCTGGTTTTACATACAGAAATGTTGAAAAGTACAAATTCGGTGTTAGTCAAACGACATACTCAAAGAACTCAAAAGACATTTTTATGCGTCCGCGCCGGCAACAGCCGTGGCTAGAGGCATTGTGTTTTCGGGTTGTCCATACATATGTACGTCCTATTCTCGTGAACGTGATATCTCAGGAATGCCCAGAGGGAATTTCTTTGTTTGGCACAAACATCCACTTGGACTCAAGGATGAACTCAGTAGATTTTTGGTGGTCAAAGGTCACTGTGACCTGACAAAACACGTTTTTTTGCCATAACTAAAAATTTCCTCACCGTGACATCCCGATTTTTCAATTCAATTGACCTTTAACTGAGCCCTGCCGCCATTATTAAAATAGGGCCCAACGGGTCACATGGGTTGCACATGGGTCTCCATGCGACCAGAGTTGGTGGAATTTGTTTTTGGTACAGCATGGGGAAAATATTGCTCAGAGCACAGTGTCAGCAGCATAAAATATACACTTGATGTCATATTACACAAGAAATAATAATCACAATATTCCAAGACAGTGAAGAGTTGTCTGTATCACAGTGCAAGATGTAGAGAGGTAGAATTCAGCGTCCTTATTGCAGCAGGACAAAACCGATTTTGCCAGCTGAAATGATGACTGACACTGGCAGATGTTATCAGCTATAGCGTGCTAGCTAGAAAACACTGTCTCCAGCTGACTTATTTTAAAATAAAAACTCTTTGAAAGGGGGTCTTAAATATACACTTGATTACTACATGGTACTGTGCTAGAAGACTGAGGCCACAGCTGCTAGACATGTAATGCTAAATAAAGAAACAGCAATTGTTCTTTTGTACTGCAGTGTAGAGCTAGGTAGTCCTTTAAGTATGACAAGTATAAATGTTGGATCAGATTCTCAAACAAGTGAGAATAGGCTTTTGTTGCATGTTGTTTAACTGTCTCCATGTAAAATACCTTTCAGTGCACACTAAAACCCTCAAATCAGTCGTATCAAGAAACACAATGACTTATTGGTTCTTCGTAAGTACGTGTGTGATGCACCCAAAATAAAATTTGTTGAAAAGACATCAAGTAATTCATAACTTGTATTGGCCCCTGCATTGCAACAAAATCAACAGGTGTTTGGCACAACCTGTTTTTGATCCAAATACTAAACACCGCTAACACTAAAGTCACCTTTTCACAATGCTGATGAGTAAGTGTTGGTGAAATACTGTACAGCTGGGACCCAGCAGGGAATCAGAAATATCTGCCGAGGGCCCGTATTTCACAATATAAAATTCTTTCTAATAAAATTGCATTTAGCGTTCTTGGAAACACATGCATGAGCGTGCTTCTTCTAAACAAAGAATATGAAGTGCAAAGTGAGTTCAGAGTCACAGCATCTGGCAAAACAATCATTGCGTCACTGTTATTATTATATTGAGCAATGACAAACAACCCTATCAAATCCTCACCAGTGTATTCTAGTCAACTCTTATGAAGAAAGGGTAATTCATTGCAGCTTCCAACTTACAGAAGCAGCAGCAGCAACGGTCAGAAACACTCTGAAAGACAGTTATTGTAGAGCCCCATGTTGAATTTCACGCACTCTTTGACAACAATCATCAGAAAATGACTTCGGGTAGTTTTGGCAAACCTCTGTAAAAACAGAATAATTCAGGCTTAGTTTGACAGATTTACTACGTTATCATGGAACATTCAACAGGCAGAGTTGGAGCATATCAGCTACCAAACTGCTGATAAACGAGAGGCTTCATCGAAACCAGATTTTTCACTCGGTTTTGTCATTAATCTTCACATAAGTTCCATTACTAATCGGGAACAAAAGCACAAAGAAAAAGATGGATTTAGCAATGTTTGTTTTCTAGGATTGTCTAAACTTATTGGCAAACTTCATATTTAATCTTTTAACAACATCAAGCAATTAGAATAATTTAAAAAGTTTATTTAGGGGGAGTCCCCCGTGAATGCATGCTGTTGTACAGCAGTACTAATAGTTAGAGATACACAACCGACAGTTCATTAAAACCCTTCCTCGAACAGTGATTATCCAATCATAGACATTGCAACCGTTACTATGCACATCAGGCCTGTCATCGGTGGGAAACTTCCGGGTCTGAAAAGTGCCTTAAACTTGCATTCTTTCTAATAGCCAGCAGGGGGCGACTCCTCTGGGTGCAAAAAGAAGTCTGATTGTAAACCAAGATAGCAACGGCCGAAATGCCAAAATCGAGGCTTCAAAACGGCAGTCCACAAACCAATGGGTGACGTCACGGTGACTACGTCCACTTCTTATATACAGTCTATGAGTGGTATGCATGGGGCTCTCGTAAGATATAATGAATGCGAACAACGCAATATTTGGCCTACCCGCTAACTAGCTTCCTACCTATACAGTTGTAACCGAGCGCAACTTCCGAAGCCAAGGAGCACATCGTTAACTGATTACACTATTTTGTGGGGTTTCAGGGTTACATTAAAAAAAAATCTGTGTCGCTGTGTAATAATTTCGAACTGTTTGACAGCAGATCATGTTAAGTGTTGAGTGGACTTGAATATCATAATTCTTTTTATTTCACTTCAACAAGCTCAGACAGTAAAATTATAAGAATCTTTCTGCATCAATTATTTGGTTTTGGTGAGAAGTTTTTCCAATGATCATTTTGAATTATAATTAAAGACATTTTTTGTCACAGCATCTTAGTTTACGGACTATGATAAATAAAACAACTTCCTATAGAAGTCCTGTAGACTCCTGCTGCCCCCTCCTATTTGACCGTGGTCTGGAAGATGTTTATTTGTTAGAGTAGATTTGGAAATCATTTGTTAAAAGTTGACTGTTTTGTAGATGGTTTTACAATGACCGTATGCAGGTCTGTCAACACGTGATGTTGCATGTGCACACATCTCTCCGTATGTGGATAGACAGACGATCAGCGCTGCATTCCAGTTCTTTTACCGTCAGATGAAGGGCCAAGCTAAATGGAAACATGCCTCACATGATGACACCGACCTGGCATGCCATCCTCTTCACCCATAATCTCCCTTAATCCCAGCCCACTCAGGTCAAACATCACTCCAGATGAGCTGTCTGGAGGAGACGGCAGCTGTCTTCGGTGTAACAGGGCTGCAACAAGCAGTTTGGCTTTCAGGGTCTTTTTATCAGGAGGATTCGATGCCCATTAGCCTCCTGCGTCTACCACACAGTGTCAATTTACCCTCATTCATATGAATTGAACTACGGTTGTGCCAAATGCACTAGTGGAACGAGCAACAGAGACATCTAATATGGTTATAGTGGGATTGGAACCGGGCTTTTCTTAGGCCTTTCTTCCCCTTCCCTGAATGGCTGAGCCCCACAGGCGATGTGAATTTATGATATTGTGAGTTTGTTGAGTGAATCCTGGACCCTGTCTTCGTATTGCTCAACTCAGTTTGAAATCTGAAACACGCACAGGCCGTGCAGAGAGGCCAAGAAAAAAGGTCGACACAGGGTTGGCATTGATCGTAACTCGGTTCAGCGGGAGGTAATGACGCATGATGCGAGTTAAAGTGACCTGTTGCTTTGAATATCAGTACCGGCCTTCAATCACACTGAGCAGAGTCCCTAAGAAGAGAGCACGTGTATCCTAGTGACTACTTTCAAAATCATATTTCTGTGCAGATGTTCGCGTGTTTCCTCCTTTTTTTTATCCTCTCTGTAAGTGGTGAAACGATACCAGAAAAGGGGAGGCTTTCTCGTTCACAGCTGCAATAAACAACATCTTTGCCAAGTTCCTCATTCTTCGATCTACAGTACTTAGCAATGTTTTGCAATAACTAGAGTCATCATATATTATTTTTGTGTGCCTGCCAAGTTTTGGTTTGGCTTGACTTGGTCATGACCTGCTGAGTAAAAGAATTAATTGATGGCAAGAGATGGAAAGAAACAAAGTACGTTTACTCAGTAAGTGTATAAGTACAGTTTTAAGGTACTTCAAAGCTAAACGTACTTTTTAAATTGCAGATAATGATTTTACATGCACATTAGTTCATTAAATACAATGTATTGCTTTAGATTTAGCTACTCAATTGTATATAAAGTAGTATAATTAGGGTAAACTCCCCCTAGACTCGCTATAATATGAGATTGTTTAACACTGGAAAAATTCCTTCTGGCTAATGAGCCCTTTAAGTCTTGATGTACAGTGCAGTCAGACAGTATTAGGATTGTTTTTCATTTTTTCGGCTCTCAACTAAAGCACATTGGATTTGAAATTAAACAATGCTTTGACTAATAAAGGAATATCCAATCTTATCTTATCTTTGGTTTATGACTAAAAAACCTGCAAAACTAATGACACGCCTATTAACCTAATCTGTACTTTGTGTTTAATGCGCAATTAAAAAACAGTTACAGTAAGCTAAACAATGACGGTGAACATAGTAAACATTACCTGCTAAACATCAGAGATTTTTATAAATTGTAAATGTGATCATGTTTGCTAAAATCCTATTTGTCCACGTTCTGATTATGGGTCAACGACTACACAACTAATCAGTGAAACTCCACACCATCCGCCTCAATAAGAAAATGTCATCAAATGGTGAAGAAAATTGGTGATATAAAGCAATCAATACATTTTAATAACCATCGTTTATTAATGGTAAATTGATAGTTAATTCAACTTAGTTAATAGTTAATTTACTGTTGACAAACAATGAAATGATGATTAATGATGTTTACTAATTATTAGTAATGTTATGATTTATGTTATTTTAACGTTATTTTGTGTAATATGAAATAAGTAGTTTTAAGTAAGTAGAATTACATTCTGATTACATTAGTAAAGTATTTATAATCAATTTTTTTCACATTATAACATTTGTATACTACATGAAGTATTTGTTATTGATTACCAAATGATTTGTAAACCTTTAAGATTTATTTTTGTAAAAGATCTGTAAACATTACATAGACAGATGGACCAGAACCAATTATTATCCATTGACAAAGTATTAACTATCTATCTAAACAATGTTTATAGATGCTTTACAAAGTATTTATTAACCATTTAACAAGGTATTATAATCATCTGTTGCAACTTTATAATAGCCATCCAAATAATGTTTATAGATGCTTTACAAACCAATTATTAACCATTAACAAAGTGTTACAAATATATATCTATGTAATGTTTATTGATGTTTTACAAACAATTTCTTTAAGGTTCACAAATAAAATCCTAATCATTAACAGATACTTATATATACAGTATATAAATTGTTATAATATGTGCAACAATTAACTGTTAAAATAAGTTAGTTAATTAGTAAACATTATTAATTGTCATTTTGTTGTTTGTTAAACTAACTGTTAACTAAGTTTAATTAACTATCAATTTACCATTTATAAATGAGTGTTATTATAAAGTGTTACCAATATTATTTAAAGACAAAAAGCGTCCATTAATAGCTTTAACTGCAGAGTTTAAATAGTGGCAATCTGAAGCATACAGTTTCAACATGCACTCTTGAGTCCACAACTCAGTGTTTTCTGTAAATAGCTTGCATTAATGGATTACACCAACATGCTGTGAGCAGCTGTTTAAGCAGCTGAGGGGATGAGAGGAATGACGGTGGCAAGAAAAAGCCTCAGTGGGGACTGAAAACACGAAGCCAATGTGATCTATCGACATCCTGCCGAAGTGCTCAGCGGTGAAAGGATTATTGACTGCTGTATTGATTTCTTTTGTCTGCATTCTCTGAAGCCCCGACTTCATATCTACCTGCTTAAGTTTTGAATGTGGTCCTTCAGAAAAAAACTGGGTTAATCAATAAGATATGTCTCTGATCTCTGCTCTGCACTTGTCACCACCTCCTAGATGATTACACAGATGACACATTTTTGTTGTTTCCTCAATAGTTTCAGCGTTGGCTCTTACAAAATGAGGATTACTCACTTGTTCCGTTCAAGAATTCATTGTATTCTTTCCAGCCCAATGAGTGTGCCAACTGCAATTTCCCAAAACAAAAATTCAGGCAGCCTGACTCTAATCTGTCAGTTCACAGCGGGCTTCTGCTGGGAGCTGCTCCTCGGTGAATACCAGACTGATGCGTCTTTAGAAAATTGTCTCTTGCCAGACCTGAGCCGCCGTTTGCTTTAATCTGCTCAAGAGACTGAATGGATGCTGACACGAACGGGAAACTTTCGTTATTCGTTACTTACTTACTACGTTTGTTTTTGACATATAACAAATATGTTCGTAATTATAGTCCACGTAGGGAGGAGGTCGGGGTGCTGGACGGGTCAACAAACACCAGACTTTTTGCCCAGGAGACCGCTGTTTGTGTCCCGTCCGAAACCAAAAGTCAACGTTCATTTATTTTAATCATGATGGTTTTTTTACTTAACCTAAAACTAAGTAGTTTTGTTGTGTTTTGTTTCAATTTATAACGGTAACCATGTGTTTAATATTAGTCATATATATATAGCGCTCCGCCTGTCCGTCCTTCTGTCCGTCCTTCAGTCCTTTCGCTTCAAATTTGGTATGATGGTTGACAGTGTGTGTTATAGTTGTGCCTTTTGGGGGTTAAAAGTCCAGGGTACCCAAAAGTTTTGAAATTTTTCCAAAAGGGCAAAACTTTTGGCCCTACTTTAGCAGGGGTTAAGCAGTGAGCGGGGGTATGTGAGCCATGCTCACTTTTGCCTTGTTTAAAAGTGCGACCGTAATCCGGGACAAAATATGTTTCCCTCGAAACGTAATTCAGAATGCAATTTGGTTGTATGGGAACGTAATTTTGTAGGAGACAGGGTTATTTTATAAAACCCATTATCACAAATCACAAATTTGCCTCAAGGGGCTTTACAATCTGTACATCATACGGCACCCTCTATACTTAGACCCTCGATTTAGATGTGGGAAAACTTCCCCCAAAAAAACCTTTACAGGGAAAAAAAGGGAAACTTTATGTGTACATACCTCGGGAAATGTCTAGCTAAAAACAAGCTCTTAAATATATAAACCCTCTGTGTTAATTTCCTCCAGTTAGAAACCAGACAAGTGGACAAATAGTATGCAATTTAGGCCCAAATATTGTTCAATTATGTCTATTAAATCCTGATGATTAATATCCATTTTACAAGAAAATTAGTATCAGGCATCATGCCAAACGTATTACTCTTCTATAATACTGCAGTAAATGATGCATATGATTTGGGTGAAAGCTAAACATGCTATTACCTCAGTGTGCCTGAGAATGTTGTTAAAATGCCAAACTGTCTTTGTAAGTTAAAAAGTGCATGGATATTCTTTTTTACACAATGGATATAAAGTCGAGAGCACCTTCAAATTTTACTGAAGTCATTGCTCTTTAAAACTAAAATAAAAAGAAATAATGAATGGCTGGTTTTGAGAATATTATAGATTATTATAGAATTACATCCATAAGAAACAAAATTGGATTCTCTGCAGTCTAATAACCATTCAGTATTTACTCTGGCCACATAAATACAATTAAGTGTGGGCATAATAGATTGTTTTTTTTTTGCAATAGACATCCCATTTACCATTCTCTTACTAAATTAACCCTATAGCAACCTACTCCAGGAGAAACCAGATGACTGAAATTATATCTTCGATCCACCCTGTCACTTCAGATCTTCCCTGACGTAAACCATATCTCTCGGTCCCATTTCCCAGCACAGTGTCTTTTGCCGCATCACAGCTGCCGTACATGCGGTATCATATGCGGTATAATTCTCAATTGTTTATTTTTCCAGAGGCATTATATTCCACAGATTATACTGTGGCATGGAAATCAGAAACCAACATGTGAAGTTTCATCTCAGACAAAGAGGAAAAAGAAAATAGAAAGATTGCAGTAATAACATGGCTTTTCCAGGTCAGGAAGCACCACTGGAACGCCTCTGAGGAAACGTCTGATGATAATGAAGTTTGGCAGGCTGAACATCTGAAAAATGAATTAGCATCATGGCCTCAGATTGCTAATAAACGTCATTAATGGAAGGGAGTATTTTATGGCTACATTGCACTTCCCTGTTGCTGACAATACAAAAAGCTTCACTGTCAATCAAAACCTGAACATTAATGTAGTCTTACTTACTGTACGTTCATTTTATGAATGCATAATATTAAAAAAGTTTTCAGTGCTTACAATCACAGTTTTGTATCTGTCCCTTTTCATGTACATCCAGCCCCGTCTCATGGCAAAGCATGAATAGACCCACCTGTCCACTGGAAGGAAGCGTGTCAGTGTCACGTTTGTGTTATGAGCATGGATGTATAAAGAGAACTGGATACAGCGTTGGAGGCGGGCTCTCGTTCATTCCTATGAGAGTTGCTCAGTGGCGCATGAAGCCAAAATGCCTCGACTGCCGAGTGATAAAGTACCCGGATCATCCGGCGATCTTCTGCATCCATTGGACCCATAGAGCAGGCGCAGTAGTGTTGACCAACAAACACGGGACTTTCAAACCCGTGTTTGAGACCGGTGTTTCGTTTTACAAGTTACGTTAGTGACGTTTGTCACGTGTTTTCCGTACTGTCGTTACGTTGTTTCCGTACGTGTTTTACTTAGTTCACGTACTTATTTTAAGCCCAACCGTGACTTTTTCCCTTAACCCAACTAAGTGGTTTTCTTGCCTGACCCTAAGTCAGTGACCATGACGTTTTCCCTTAACTTCACAAAGTGTTTTTCTTGCATAAACCTAAGTCAGTAGCTTTGTAGCCCCCTGCTGGTGCTGCACGTTAATACAGACGTGTTTTATTCACGTCTCTGCGAGGCAAAACGTGACACTGACACGCTATCCTCTGGTGGACAGGCAAGTCTATTACACGCTTTGGCGTGATATCGGATTGGTACATCACACTTGGCTGATCATTTTTTTTGTGAGAGAATAAAGGAGTGATTGTGTTGGTGAGAATAATAGGCTTTGCCTCTCAGAGAGTGTCTGGCTTGTTGATTTGTCTGGATGAGTCACTTTCTTCTAATACAGAGCTGTGACATTCCCACTTAAAGAAAAAGAAAAAGAAGAAGAAGAAGAAAAGGAACGTTCTGTTTTCTAAGCCTGTGGACACCCAGTATTAAATTCTGATGATTTATTCCTGGCACTGTGTTAACCACAAAAGCAGCCTTCTGTACAGTACATGATGGTAACGTAATTTAAACGGTGAAATTGAATTATGGTTTAGAGATGTAGTACTGTATGTGAAGCAGACCACAAGTAATCATATATGTGGCTCAGACCTTCCTAATTGCCGAACAATTTTTCGTATGACCTCAAGCAAATATATGTTATTTTCAAATAGGGTACATGGGATTTATACTGCTTTAATAAATTATAAAACATCCCATCTAATGTTACACAAGAAGCGCAGAAGTGTATCTGCTATAGCTTTAAAAAGAACTACACAGTGAACACTTACCAGTCCCGTCTCATGGGACTTACTCACACATGCAGTTAATGTGCAGATAATTATTTATTTTCACTGGAAACGTTTTGTTCCACAGCAGGAAGTAATGTGGCGCTCATACAGCGCAAGAAAAAGTAAGAGTGAGGCGGTCAGTACGGTTTGTATCCCATCGCACCCTTGAAGTTAGTCAGAATTTATTTTCCCAGGTATTTAAGCTCTTGAGACCTGCAATCCCAACCAACTTTACTGTCTTTCAGAGGCTGAAGCAGGTTTGGTTTTGGAGCTAGAGTGAAGGTACAGACATCATATGAAACTAGAAAACCTAAGGAATCCATTGGTACCAACCATGTCATGCTATCGGGAAAGAGGCTAAATAACGCTCCAAAGTTAGGTTAAATTTTGGCGAGGAAAAACTGGCATGGCTATTTTCAAAGGGGTCCCTTGACCTCTGACCTCAAGATATATGAATGAAAATGGGTTCTATAGGTACCCAGGAGTCTCCCCTTTACAGACATGCCCACTTTATGATAATCACATGCAGTTTGGGGCAAAAAAGATGCAGGTTTTTAAATGCAGTATAAATGTGTTATTTTTGCCTATTCTAAAACTGATGTGTTTGAATATTTCTGCATACTTGGGTCCATAAACAGTCTTGGAATTACATAAATTAAAGTATCAATGGAAAGCCGAGACTCTTGTGGATCCAATGAGCCCAATATTCATGTGTGATGATGTTAGTGCCTATAGTAGTCATTTCATTGTGGTGAGACCATTTTTTGAAACTTGACCTCACTGTATAAAATGACCTTGTTGTGACCTCTAGGATAATCACAGCCTCATGAAACAACAAAACAAAAACGGGTCTATTGTTAACCAAGACCTCAATCATTTTCCTAACCTTAAAGGAACACTCCACCAAATATATATTCTTTGAGTGTCAGATAATCACCGCCTTTAGGCTTGAAAGGTTTGTAGCTTGCCCAGTTGTGAAGGACAACAGCTGTAATCAGCTTGGATTGACTGCAGTTACAATGGATTCGAATCACAATATGGCCATATAATAATAATAATAATAATAATACACGTTTCTGCTGTTAATCTGTATATTTAGTTTATTCCAAACAATCGTAGCTTCTGCTATATGCCGCCGCTATACAGTATATGCTACTTCTGAAGCATATTAACTGTGTTGAACTAACTGTGATTGTTTGACACACGGATCATTTATCAGTGTCAAACAAGAGTTTAAATTGGAAAAGTATCTGTTTTTTGAAAACCAGAAGTACAGACAGACTATTCTTAACTTTAGAGTGAACAACACTAGAATTCCTACGGTCATTGGAAGATGTAAAGGGTTGACTAAAAACCAGAGGATTTGACGAGTGTCATATTTTGTTTGAATGTAGGAATGTAAGCATAATGAACTATAGAGAAAGGTATTTGACAAAATATTATTTAAACCGTCCATCTATGATTAAATTAATTTTGTTATTACAATCAGATAAGCCAAAAGATATTTGTAAACAAGGTGCCTTTTTGAAGAATGTCCTTCCTTTGTTTAAGTAACATCTGTTGTACTTTAGCGATGCTGTGTGCCGTCGTTTTGTTATTATTGTATGTTCTGTTTGTGCTCCATACCATGCGATCATGGGCCTGAGCCACATAAATAAATAAATTAAATGAAAATGATTACCCTGAAACAGTACTGACCCACCGGGATTACAACTGGAATTCCTGATTACCACTCAACCACGGGTTTCCTCCAAAACCAGGGAACAAAGTCGAGGGAGACTCAGATTCTGTTTGTTGTTGTTGTTGACGCTTTATTGCCAACCCCCTCAGATTGCGACCGGATTTCATCACATTCATCATCATTATACAAACATCCAGCACTACTCTTGTTAGGCCAGAATGAAATCCATAACAAGTTTCTGTGTAAGGTTAAGTTTTAACCTCTTGGTTAAATCTACGATGAGGAACTTGCACTTTGTGTTGATTTTAGCGGTCCCCGTGGACAAAAGTGGTTGTGTTTCAGAGCACCAGGGTCCCTTTAGAAAATCTCTTATTTTACTGCAGCAGGGTCCAGCAGTCTGCCCTGCTCAGTCCTGGTTCTGGTTCTTCCGTGCCTCCCTCCCTTACGGCACAGCCTCAGATCTTATCTCTAAGGTACCGCATCACTTACCTAGCAGGTGGTACAATAGTGTTTTTAAAGGTGCTCTATACGATATCCAGAGCATTAATATAGCATCAAACAACTATTTGCTATGTAAAGATATAGAGATGTAATGTCTACCTGAGCAGAGAATTAAGTCGCGCATGCCTTTTAGTGCATGTGAGCGTGCCCCACTGGTTAGCTCGCCGCCGCTCTGCACTGCGCTCATACGGCGGTTACAGCTGATAGCGCCGTCCCGACCAACGGCGCCGTTGCGGAAGCGTAGCACCCACCATCCGGTCCCCCCCCCAGGTTAGCTCTGTTAGCTCAGTCAGCAATAACCCGTTGTTTCCACTGTTAGCGCTGTTAGCGCCGTTAGCTACGACCCGCCGGCTCAGCCATGTTGTGAGCCGTGCGGAGGCAATAGAAATGCTCCCAATCTCACATTTAACAATGTAAGGCGACCTTTTTCAATACGAATGTGTTGCCATTTTAAACGTGAGAAGTGTTTTCCTGCTGTTTATCTTAAAAATACACACACACAGTCCAAGCGTGATAGTGTGTTTATCCTTTCTCTCCACTGTGCATCATAAAGTTCCATGGGATTTTAATCGGCTCCCATTTGTTAACTGAGTTGCTGTCTTCTTCCATATGTTCTGATTTTAGCTCATTAATGGCAGACACGCAAACTGGCAAACTCCGATGAGAAAATGCTCCTTTACTGAGCCACGATTCTCACTATGAATGATTCCCTGAACACTCTGCACAGCAGGTGGAAACAGTTGGACGTCATCAAATGTGTTTATGTTATGAGGATAGCATGTTTCGGTTGCCAGGGATTAATGTGTTTCAATGTTTGTTTCTATGAATCTGTCACTAAGTCCTGTGAGGGGTTGTTTTGGAAATGGTTAGAACAACAAAACAAAATTGCAATGCCTTACATGTGTTTATATTTTTTGCCTGTTTTGGAAAGTATGTGGTTTCATTTTGTAACACACACACAAAAGAAATTTCTAATATTTAATGCACCCTCATTAATATAAATTGGGTGGACACGATATTAAAAACACAGTACAATGCAGTAGAATTCATCAGCACTACAAACTAAAGCATTCAAAGTAACCATACAATGGAATCAATACCTCTATATAACAATTTCAACAAACTCTGAAGGTTTGATTGCAGTGGTGTCATGTATAGATGACATTCGTTGTAGTTATTAGGTGTACCTTATAAACCGGCAACTGAGAATACAATACTCATAGATAGACTTCATCTCAACAACTCTAACTACTGGGAGTCCCTGGCGCTCTGTTGTCCTTAATGTGTTTTCTCATGGCCGGTGATGACTCATTAAACATGAACCGTTCCATTGAGTAATAGCGTGCCCATGCACTCCCTCCCACCTTCTCAGCTGATGTGACTTGAACTATTGCTGTGCTTTCCTGACGGCAAGCCAAGGTTCCCAGCCGAGCAGACGATGAGAAACAAAATCCCTTCCAGATGTTCCAACCAATGGCCCTCATTTATTTATCGACCGAGGAGTCCGAAAATACAGGGGTGATTTCCTTTCATTCTACAGCAGCAGCGCTCGTCCCTGGTGTCCCCGACTGGGGGTGAAATATATATGGTGTGTGGCCTCACACACCTCGCGGATGGCTCGTAAATCGAAATAACACTACCCCGTCGAATGCACAGCGCTTGAATTTATGCTACGAGCAGACAATGTTTACATGTTCAAGAAGGGAACGAAGAAGCACATCTGACCTTCGGATCAGATTTTCACTGCATGAAAGGAATATTGTTTTAGACTCAATCAAGAAGCTCATGTTATAGAAAAATAAATCTTGGATTTTGTGGCTCGTGTTCGTGTGGTTTCAGACACCTGCACCAATATAGCTGTCTTCACTCGTGTTACTATTTCCTACCTCACTCATGCAAGCTGGCCACCATGCCGGAGTGCAAAATGAAAAAGATCATGTTGCTGCTTTTAATGTGATTAAAACTCTACACTCAAATCACGGGAGAGGAATAAAGTTGATCAAAGAAACAAAAAATGAGTGAGTTTTCCATTTATAAAATGACATGTTTCCCAAAAGACAACATGTTACTGTCAAAGATGACTGAAATGTTAAGTACAAGCTGCAGTGGTCTGCCATGTAAAATCAACAGGCCGCTCACAATTCACTCTTCTGTTTGAGTGATTGCTGTAATCATCAACACAGGTGTGAATTGTGAGCGGTTATTCCCACTTCTGTTGATTGCTGTAAACAGCTGGCATGTGCAGAGGCTTGGCCGCATAGTGGATGCAGGTGGCATCTACAGGGAGTTATGGTTGAGTGTGTGATTGTGGTGATGGTGGTGCATGGTGTAGTGATTGTGACTACGTTGTCAGTCCAGTTCCAGGTGCACTGCATGTTGATGGGTATTAATGATGTGGCCATGTCTTGTAGAAAGCCCTGTCTCACGATCCAGTTTTAAGACTTTTACATTTAAAGTTCACACCACCAGGTCCATTTAGTAGCTGTTTTGGAGCTTTCTATTATGTCACACATCATCTCATATGCAGATGGATTTTGCCCAGTTGTCGTGGATTTGTGGATGTTCATCTTGTCCAAGTTCCTCCGTGGCAACTGGGCTAACTCCATCTGCACATGAAAATGATGAGTGCAAGCTTCAAAACAGCTGCTAAATCGGCCTTGTGGTGAGATTCTTCTTGCACTTTTTCAAGTACAAGAATTAACTTTTGATCTTTAGTTTTACGACCTTTCTTATTTTAGTGTGTATGGTGCTCACTTGGTGCAGTAACAAAAACACAATTCTTATATTCAGGTGATTAAACACTAAAGAAAGCATACTTATTAATACTATATTCCAATTTCTACTAATAGATCCTAGGGATGTCATGAGAACCGAGACTTCGGTACCAAGTCGATGCCAAAATTCTAAAAACGTGACGGTACTCGTTTTCTACAGTACCGAAGGTACCGTACGATGCCTGCAGGGTCTGCAATTAACACCCGCCAAGCGCCAAATGCGGCTGCTTCTGTCCTCTGTTCTCTGTGTCGGAGTTTGACACACACACACACACATGCATGCAGCAGCGAGATCCAGAGATGCAGAGATCCTTTATGTTCGAGAAGAGGATTGACTTGTGGGGGAAAAAACTGAACTGAACAAACTGAATTTCTATATTTTGTTGCTTATTGCTAAATCTCTGAAAAGTGGTGTTTTTTTATTGAACTCTGGACTCTTCCTTTCCGGTGAATGTTATTGGGACTTGCATTTGATTATCTTACACTTAACTCCCAAGATCCAGTTTGTTTGAACCAATCCAACAGCATCCAATCAAGTTTCAGGAGAAAACCATGAAGAACTAATGTTATGTTACTGAGCACCAGTTGGATCCAGTTACTCTGCTGTTAAAATGACGTTACATTTGATGAAGCGCGCATATGGCTTGTTTAGGACTCAAGACCTGAGTTGGGACTTGAGTGCAGCAGACTATATATATATATATATATATATAAATAGACATATGTACACATTATGCTACACGTTGTTCATTGAATTCAAATTTGGAAGCAAAACGGCACTTACACACTGCACAGTGGACAAGTCAGGTTCATTTTAATCATATAGCCCAATATCAAAAATCACAAATTTACCTCAAGGGGCTGTACAATCTGTTAAGCGTACGACACCCTCTGTCCTTTGACCCTCACTTCGGATCAGGAAAAACTCCCCCAAAGAAACCTATTTAATGGGAAAAAATGGGAGAAACCTCAGAAAGAGCAACTGAGGAGGGATCCCTCTTCCAGAACGGACAGACTTTGTGTGTACAGAATAACCAATATTATTCTTGTCAGCAGGACTAATACTACAATAGATTGGGGTTGCATGTGCAGGGAACCAGATAGCAAATGTTTGCCCCTGTGCCTCAGCTGGTTAACCTGGCTACACGTCTGCAACGTAATTCAAACAAAGTGACACATTGTGTCACGACTGTTGCTTTAAATTTTGTTTGCAAGAAAACAGACTCCTGTTCAGTTCAGGATGTTCCAGAAAGGAATTTGCGTTGAAGAGGTTCAAAGTGTCTGAACGCGTCTCCTAATTCTGCAGGTGACACCTCATAGCACCCGACATGCTACTGGTTCTCGTCATAACTCCTTGGACAGCCTCCTAAACTCCAATGAACATGTGTAAACGCCATCAGTCATTTCTGACACCGTTTCAGCTTTGCAAGCGCAACCTTTATTCAACCTCCAACCTTCACTGCATCAGTGTTTAATTCCAGCTTTCCCTAGTTAGTTAACTATTAGTCACATGAAGGGTTTCATCTCATCGTATATTATCAAAAACTCAAAACAAAGATTGCTTCCTGCACCCCAGTCATTGCACTTTCTGTGCCGGCTGTCAGACAGAAACAAACATCAAAGACATCTGTGAAAATATTATTAAAGGCGACATGAAAAATTCACTTTTTCAATGCTTGTGCACAACCATTTGGGTATCTGGAGTTCCTACAAACCCACAAACTGTGAAATAGGACAACCCAGTCAGTTTTTTGTGGGCTGCCTAGATCAGAAAACATGTGATTCAACAAGCCATTCAGATTTGGCTCCTCTTCCTATGTGACATGCAGGCTTATCAGAATATACCACCAGACAGACAGACGCTGAATACAGGTATATTCAGACACAGTATGAGAAAAATCATGTGTGTTTTTAACATTAAAGCATGTAAACATGTTCTAGTAGAAATCCCAAATACAAGTATGAACCTGAATATGAGTATGATGTGTCCCCTTTAACATAAATCCCCATGACTAAAGGAAGCTGTTTGTGTCAGAATTGGCTGCAACTGGTTCTTTGAAACAAAAGTATGTTAATCATCTTTGCACTGATTATCAGAGACTGAATTACATGGCATGGGCCCTGACATAGCAAAGATGTTCTTCCAAACTAAATACAGAATGAAAAAATGTTCTCATGGTTTTTACAGTACCTCAAGGTAACTCGTTTTGCAGTTTGATCTGTAATTCCTTACTTCTGTAATTAAGCAACAGTGACTATAACAGATTTTACACTAAATGTCTTGTCTTGAATGACGTGTGGGTGAATAAACAGGGAAGATTCCCAGATGAATCTGATGATTTTTACAGATTTGTGCGGTTTATTGCTGCTATAAAATTAGTATATTTTGCGGTGTTAAAGCTCAAACAGCAGTTGAGTCTGAGAGTCTTCTACCCAGCTCCTGGTTTTACATCTTAAACATCACAGATCCAAGTTCTGTTTACGGCAGTGGGCAACTCCGGGGTCTGAAAAGTGAAGCCAATGCTGAAGTGCCTTAAAATTGCAGTCTTTCTAATTGTTTTCTGTTCATGACAGTTAATTATAACCTTTTTAGTGGCCTAAAAATGTCTTATACAGTTTCGGTTGTACTCAGCTCCACCTATTCATGTCACTTCTGGTTGCAAATAACCAAGATGGCGCCGGCCAAATGTCGAAGTCGAGGCTTCAAAAGGGCACTCCACAAACCAATGGGTGATGTCATGGTGACTACGTCCACTTCTTATATACAGTCTATGGTTTAAGGAAATATTAAATTAAATGTATCATGAGGAACATATCAGCTCTTAAATTCATCAGTAATCTTCTTATTTCACACTTGCAGTTTTGTGTCTTTTGGCCACATTTCCCATTCGTTATTAGAAATCTGCATACACAGTGTCACAGCAGCTTGTTTTTATTACAGGAATGTTTTTGCATTGATAACAGTTTGTCTGGTTGCAGCGATAATTGATTTGTCCAGAAAATGAACCGTGCAGTGTTGGGACTTATCTTGGGGGTGCAGTTGGCGGGTCGAATTAAAAGAAACACACCTCTGCATGAAGCGATAACTCTGCTGACACCTGCTTCAGTAATCAAAGGACGTTTGATATAATATATGGCATCAATCCCAGCTTCTTTTAAATTACCTACGACAGAGGGGAAACATGAGCTTTGAAAACACTATAATAAGGGAGTATGGCAATTTAGGTGCTCCAGACATGTTTGCTTTAGTTATATAGCAATTAAGAATTCTCCACACTATACCTGCTACATGCACCAATTCTTTTATGTCCTAATTGTATCGAGCAGTGCGATTTTTCAAATCCTGTCTTTATTATTTTTTTTCTGTAATGATGACGAATATGTTTTGGATCATGAATGAACATATGTGCAGCGGCTACCAAATAAGATGAGATAGACTGGGTAGAGTGCAGAAAGGGCCAACAATCTACACCTTAAGAGTCTCCCTTGCAAAATTGAAAACCCAGTTAAAAGTCCACATAACTGAGAGATGCTTTATTTGAGCTAGATTTAGTCTCTTCTTTGTGTGTTTGATTATTGTATTTCCTGTCTGTGTTTTATTTCTATTTAAACTGTAACTGGTGTGCTGTCTTAGCAAAGTCTCCCCCGGAAAAGAGATTTCTATCTCAAGGGCCTTCCTGGTTAACTTTGCCCCGATGCTGGGGCCACAGGAAAAGCCCATGACTGCACTCAGCAGATTGTGTGTGCTCATCACTCAAGGCTCAAGTGATTGGGTCATTAAAAAATGTAAATGTAGACTGGTGATGCGCTATAGGAAAGTGCATTGGGTCTCAATAGTCAGTAGCTTTTCCTGTTGGGATCCTCAATATGCCCAACAAAATGAATTTCCAAAATATGTTGGTCAAAGACAGACAAACAATAATTAGATGTAAGTAAATACATAACCTCCTGTTCTTTGTGAATATTTAAAAAAAAAAAAAAAGATATCTAGTCCACTAGAAGAAAATTAAGAAAATGTTTGTTTGCTTCAGCTGAAAAAAAAAAAATCACAGATGAAATATTTTGAATTGCTTAATTGATTTATTATTAGGTGTTTTTTCAAATGTATTTGAGTAGTAGTTCAAAATGAAGCACTTAGAGGAATTAGTAGCTGAATTAGGAAGTTGAAGGTGAAGCACCGAAAGGAGTTAAAGTGGCGGTTGTTGTAAAAATGCTTAAAGGGGACCTTTTATGCTTTTGTGCTGTTTCCCTTTCCTTTAGTGTTATATAGTTTTTTGTGCACGTGAAAGGTCTGCAAAGTTACAAAAGTCACGCCAAAGGGAGTTACTCTCACTGCTCCTGAACTGCCTGAAATGCCTTGCTTGAAGTCCCGCCTTTCCTTCTGTAACGTGGTGATGTCACCAAGTAACACATTTGCATAATACCTGCCTGGCGGCTAGTTTAGCACGCCCTCAAACAAAGCTAGTTAGAGCGGAGCTGGAGCGGAGTCCGAAGAGTTTGGTTCAGTTGACCAATCACAACAGAGTGGGCCAGCTTACCAATCAGAGCTGAGGTTCTGCAGCACAGCTTGTATGAGAAACATTTTGAACATTTGAGCATATAAACATGTTCTATTAGAAACCCAAAATACAAGTATGCACCTGAAAATAAGCATCATAGGTCCCCTTTAAAAAACTTCAAGGGTCAGTTGAGGTGTAAGCACAGAGTTTAAGCACTGAACAGAGTTAACAGATCAGTTGAAGTGAAGCGATAAAAAAAATTGGAAGTGTCAGTTTAAGTGCTTCAGCATGCTTCACACCTTTCATGGGCTGTACGCTTTGGAGCCGACTGCATTGATCCAACGAGCTTCTTCTGGTGCCAAAGACAAAATTAGCACTTAAAAGAGCATTTTTAGAATTTCCCTGGAATGTAAGTTTTTCCGTTGCAGCACTTCCCTAATTTCATAAACACGTGTGCCCCGCAGACAAACCATTGCCCTGTATTTCACCACATGTTGTATACATGAGTATTCATAGTATATCCTTCCATGCATTCTTGGGGTCAGAGGGGAGCAATAAGAGACAATATGTGGAAGGGGATATTTACACACACTTCCTTAAAGGGGAACACCAACAAAATTAAGAATTCCAATATGTTGTTTCATGGCCTAGGAAAATTCAATCAATATTTTTGAACGTGAGCTACTCTCTCTCAAAGCCAGAAACCAGAGAAGTAAGTCTCAAACTTGTGATGTCATAGGGTATAAACTCTGGAGCTGCTCCATAGACAATGAATTGGAGATTGATTTTGTGGACCTACATAATGTTTTTTTCTTTTTTTTATGCCCAAATGAGCTTTGTTCTATTGTAGTGTTGTCAGTTGTGAAACAGAAAATGTCCCCATATACTAAGAACATTCCCCTGGGTGCTCTCAGTGTCATCTAGAACATCTCTCCCCATTCATTGTCTTTGGAGCAGCTCCACACTTTATACCCTATGACATCACAAACTTGAGTTTTAGCAATCTAGTTTTGGATTTGTGCGAGAGTTGTTCAGGTTAACTAATATTTTTTGGACTGTCTTATGACCATAGGAATAACATGTATGAATTTTGAAAATGAGCGTAGTTCCCTTTAAAGCTTGCCCCACCCTGAGCTAAAAATGAAGTAACCTATAGCCACTTGAGTTGTTTTACTCAACACATGAACATCCTGAATGACGTCAGCTCTCGGATGAAAAACAGCAAATGGTCCAGATAAGACCCGAGGACATCAATGACTTCCTGCTTTAAACCCAATTACCTCAGAGCGAAAGGCAACTCCATGGGAATATTGTGCTCCTGTTCACTTCTCAACTTCCAGTTTAATGCCACTCACACTCATGTACCACAAAGGAAATATTAGCATATACAGGAGTCTGGTCGCTGGCTGCTAAATTGCAAGAAACAGGAAAGATCAAGTGACAAATGAAAACATAGTTTAAAGGGAAACTTGAGATTGAGTGTCCCCTCTGAAAGAGAGAAATCATATCAAGCAAGATGGTGTAAGATTAAAGCATATTGAATGTGGCTTATTACTGGTGCACACTCAATCCGAGATGTTCTTTTTGAGATGCACTCATAGATAATCATTCACTAAGGCAGGCATAAACAGTCTCCAAGCCTCCATTTCCTGTATTGCCTCAGCGTTCACTCACTTCACTTCTGAAAAGGTTACTGATCATGAATTCAGATGTGAATGTTGTTTTTCCTCTCCTCGAGCCTCATAGCCACCATCAACACTACCGCCTTTCACGGCTCTTGTAGAGGGACCATTTGTGGACTGTCAGTCAGTTTGATGAGGTGTTGATTAGCTCCGTGTGAGAGAAAGCTGAGTCTTGTGAGGCAGCGCTCGGGTCCATCAGTGCGGCAGTGTTTTGACAGGAAAACACGTGCGTGTTCCCATCATGGTAACAGGATGCAACTGTATTAATGTTCAAGCTGTTTCTGTATAAGCAGTTTGCTGGAATAGCTCAAGTTGTTTACGTTGTTTTATTTATTTGCCCACCTTCGATAAGCATGCATATAAAGAAATATAAATGAGATTGACAACCCCTGTCCTTTTATACCTTTTTCTAAGGGCCGGTGTGTAACATTTAGGGGGATCTATTGGCAGAAATTGGATATAATATTAATAACTATGTTTTCTTTAGGGTATAATCACCTGAAAATATCAATTGTTGTGTTTTTGTTACCTTAGAATGAGCCATTTATATCTACATATGAAGCAGGTCCTCTCCACGGAGTCATATTTCTAGCCCAGAACAGACAAACCAAACACTTAACTTTTTCTGCTTGCGCAGGAGTCGATAACGTTACTCGCTGTCGTCGCCGCCGCTCTCTCTCTCTCTTGCTTCACAACTCACTTCCCACGTACACACACACACACTCTACACACTGGCTCTGCACCAAATGGACCTACACTACTCTTACAACAACTAGCTCTAGAAAAGGCCATTCATGTTTTCTCGTCGGCCACCGTAGCTCTCCAACACGCTTGGCACACTGGAGAAGCTTCAGTTGGTTGCAATCTGCAACCTCAACGCTAGATGCCGCCAGATCCTACTGCTCCTTTAAGATATTCGTGAACTCTGATCGAGGAGGACAGTTCTTACTGACTTTGGTGAAGCCCTGACTTTTCCTCCAACACCACCATGAAGTTGACACTTTTATTTATTAGTGAAATATCTCAACAAGCAGACAGATTGCAATGAAATTTGGTACAGATAACCATGGTGCTCAGAGGATGAATACAACCGATTATGATCCCCTGACTTTTAATCTTGTGCCACCAGTAAGTCAAAGTTTTCACTTATCCAGTGAAATAGCTCACAAAATGTACAGACATTAACCGGATTTCCACCAAGTTCCTGGTAATTATATTCTCGGGACATATCTGCTAACATGTTAAAATTATAATTGTGAGCATGTTAGCATGCTGACGTTAGCTCAAAGCACTGCTTTGCCTAAATATAGCCTCACAGAGATGCGAGAATGGTTGTATACTCTTGTTCCACTGTATATACTGCACATTATATAGCCTGATATGGTCAATGATGATCAAAGTTAACATCAGGATGGAGGAGGAGATCATTCTTTTAAGTTTATTGGTTCATAAATGATATCATAGATAAGCTAAGACCATATTTATTCTACAGTACATGAAGAACCTTGAATAAACCTTGAGCCTAATATGACTGTTAAGATGGTTTATGTCTTTACTAGGACAGGATGGGACTGCTAATACAACCAAGGGAATAAATAAAACATCCTGAAGAGCCGAGAGGCAGGCGACAAAGAGGGTGGTGGACAAGATATTCTTTGGAAGTATGGAGTATGAGAGCCATCCTCTGCACTAACTCATATAGTGGAGTGACATATTGAACATAGTGGCAGGCTGAAGCTTCTGGTCACTCACGATATCCCCTTATCTCCTTTATCCTCCTGGGTGTTAGAAAGATGTTTGTACAGTATGGATGGGGTGAACGTTAGCATTTTTTTTTTTTTTTTCATAATTCATGTGTGATACATTCTATCTCGTCTTTTTAATAGTGGTTGATGATGATATCACCGTAATTGTCTTGTTTTTTGGCTTGAATTGAAGAAGCCCTTAACCTTGAAACAAATCTTTAAGGGTCAGACGGATTGTTTTTCGGTGTGTACCTTTAAATCAAACACCTTCAGCAAAAGTAGACCAGACACAAAAGGACATCTGAGTGAGATGGCTGGCTGGATGAATGGCTTTGAAACAAGTCCTCCTCAATTTAAGAAGATAGCTGTGATTAAGGATGGGGAGCTGGAAGAGTGAAAATAGAGTTAGTGCACCTGCAGTGAAAGATTCAGTTTAAGGAGGGGAGACAAGAGACCCAGAGATGTGACAATGATCTGCATGTGTGTGTGCGTGTGCCTGTGCGTGTGCGTGTGTGTGTCCCATCAACAATGATAACAGAGAGCACAACACCATATAAGAACCACAAATCCACCTGCCATGCTGTGAGACATGTAATTGGTCCAAGCAGAGCAGCAGAGTGCTCAATTCGTGTGACAATAACAAAATAACTACTCTTTAAACTCTGTCCCCTTTTCTGCAACAAAGACTGGGGTCTTAGAAAGTCCTGCTCAGTATTACACCAAAAACTTTTATCTGCCGTAGCAGAGAGGGGTCAAGCCAGGGTAATTATTCATAATCCACAATCTGGAAAAGACCTGCAAAGACATGAAAAATTGCTGTAGTGTCCGCTCTGGTTCATCAAATAAAGACAGTAGAGATTAGAGAATATTGTTCTGTTGCTTGGAATCTTCCCTCAGTGCCTAATCCTTTACAAAGATATAGTAATTACTAAATAATTGGCTTTAAGTACTTACTAAATCGTGAATAAATAGATGATTGATGCAGTAGGGTTCTATAGGGCTTGCGATATGGAGAAAATCCAATATCACAATATTTTTTACCAAATACCTCAATATTGATATTGTTATGATATTGTAGGGTTGACTATTGGAGTTGTTACAAAATATTTACACAAGGACATTTTTCTTAGATAATCATCAGTAATGTGGATATAATCACTAAGTGGCTAAAGGCTAATATAGAACAGCTAGAACAGTCTGGTAGGTTCAGAAAATTACATAATTTTACTGAACCTTTGAAACCAGAAGAAAACAACACTACTGCCATATTACAATATCCAAAATCTAAGACAATATTTAGTCTCATATCAACAATATTGATATGATATCGATATATTGCCCAGCCCTGTAGGGTACGTCTAAGAATGGAAGCTCTCGAGTGGAGGTGGTCGTCTCATTCACAGTCTATGAGTCAGTATATGACGTGCTCTCCAACAGAACCACTAAGATTTACAGATCATAGGATTCTGGGGGATTTACTGTGGCGTGGAGACGTCACACATAACGTGTCGTGACATTTAATGTCAAAATTAATAACAATAAAAGGCCTCAATGAATTCCAATATTCGCCTGTAGGTTGCATAAGTTGGAAGATAGTGACAGTCAGGGCCAGTACATCTGTTAGACAACTGAGGACTCTAAAGTATGGGATTGAATTATTTATTGGCAGCAAATAGAATAGAAAATACTTTACTCTCTGCTTTTGCATACAAAAGGCAGAAATTTGTCTTTGGTTTGCATGTACATTAAAACAAAAAATCACATGTAGACAGGACATATTAAAACACGTTCACATAAAAACATAATACACCAATAGAAACTACATTAAAAAGGAGCACCAGGTACCAGGATTGAATCAAGGTTAAATAAATAGATATAAAGTGCTGTGTGTATCATCTACCTGGATATTCTGAAACAATTTAAATCTACATAAGAGTTTTTCCTACATGAGGTGTTCAAGTACGACATCCCGTATTGTATTTCTATATCATAGAAATATTAGGTATATGTTAGAAGAAAAGAAATACACTGTATTTCCATTACACTTTTTTACTTTTTAATATTATTGTATTTATTACAATGTATCTTTAATACATAAAAAATACTATACTGTTGCATTTGAGCGTGAATTCTTGACTTTGAAATAGTAGTTTGATAATAAAAGAAAATCTTAAATCAAGGTCCACTTACTAGCCTTTTCCAGAGCATTCAAACAAATCTCACACTCAGAAAGGGAAACATTTTGTGAGTTTACCTTGTCAAAAGTATTCATTTATTCTGTATTATTTTTCTCTGAAAGTGACAAATGAGTGACTTTTTATTTCTACATTATTTTTATCTATGAGAAAAGTCTTACCATCACAAACTGTGGGTGGAAAACTTGTCGAGTCTAAAACTCTCTGAATCTCTCAGAGGTGTAACCCACAATATCACTTTCCTCCCTTGAGACAATGTAATATTACTTCACAACACCGATAAATGCATTTGATTTCTAACAATGCTGTTACAACATATTCGGCTGCAGCACAAAGCAGTTTTTAATTGGCTGTGCTCCAGTGGAAGTGAAAGAACTTTGTACCAATTTAATCATCTGTATCACATTGCTCTGTACCATTTTGTTCAATTCTAATTCTAATTAAGGTACAGGACACCTGAACAAAGCCAGTAACGGGTGGATTTTATTTTCCATCCTGACTCTTGACTGCAATTATCAACCTGTACATGTACATCAGTCACGTTGCTATCTTGCTGTGTATTCATCCTGTCAGGGCTGTAATTGTGTTCACTTTTGGACTCCGACATTTGTCTTACTCTGTACAGTGGCATACAGTGGTATCCAAAGTACATGCATATTAAAATACGAATTATTTCCCTGTATAATGTCAAACATCTCATTCTGTAAATATCGTGACATCATTTAGTAGAAATGTACAAATAATTAGAATTATAAGAATCAAATGTGTGATGAATAGGAGAACAATAATCTTCTATTCACTTGGAAATAAAAACAGCTCTTAGAGGATTGTTTTGATTTTTCATATTCAAGTGGCTTTTTGGCAAGACAGTAGCCTATAAACAGGTGAGATTAAAATGAATGATTTGGTCTTCTGGAAAAAGTGATACCCCTGTGGCCTCATGTTTTGAGAAAACATCTCAAATCACAGTTTAAAAAGCAGAACAGAGACGTGAGGCTGTGGATCCCTGTCCTGGATCTCAAATATGAACATTGTCAAAGCATCTACTGAAGCTTTGAGCAGTTGTGAAAAGCAATACTGTAATGAAATTCACTTGGATGGCTTAAATTTACCTCCACTAAATAATAATTAGCACTGTTGCACAACACTTTAAACACACTTTAAACTGCAAACCTTTACCTTGAAGCTTATGTCATATGTTTGCATTAAATTAAATAAAAAAATTAAAAAAACATTGGTATCTTTTTAATTTTTCTAAAACCCTTTAGTTGTTTTTTTGTTTCCCTGTAGGAAGACGATGTCAGTATGACTTGGCCTCTGTAGGCAAAATTATATTATTGGCGGTAAAGTCTCAATTTCATGGCACTAGAAAAACGTTAGAAGCCTCAGTGCTTCCAAACGTAACACTGTAACCACTCTTTTCCTCACAGTGGTTAGGCAGAAGGATTAGGGAGGGTACATTTGGTGAGCAATGATATACACATTGTGTAAGAGGTCTTAATTCAGTTTAATGGCAGTTTTTGAGGACATAGACTGATGTTGTGTTGGATTGCATTATATAAGGTTAAGAAATACCTTATAATGTGACAGCAGACTTGACAACAATTTGACATTGTGAGCCTTGGAAAGATAATATGTATTGGTGGAATATAGCTTTTGATTTCTGTATTTTATACAGGTGTTCATGATATGAATACGCTTACTTTTGTGTCTAAGCATTGCATCCAAAATCATAACTTACTCTGCATATTTAGAGATATAATTCCCTTACTGTTGCTTACATGTGATAGGTCAACTTCATTATGCACAATGTGACTCATGCAGGATCGAACTGAGGATGTATCTTTTTTCGGAGCATATAATCAGCACTATGACGACAGTAAACATATCTGTATGTGGTGCAATTAAAAACATGGTCATTTATATCTCTAAATTGCTTTTATCTTTGTATATGCTGCAGTTCTGAGTCATCTCTCCTGAGCTTACTTCAGTCACTTACTGTAATTATCATCCCCTTATACTCCACCCTACTGCTCAAATCGATTTCGAAATCTGAATGACTGGAAGGCTCACAGATGAAGAAAAAACACAGGTTTGATATCTGCCACAGCCACAAGTCTCTTTAAGCCCCTGCCTGCTTAATGTGTGTTTGTTGTAGCCTATTGAATGAGCACATTACCTGGATTCCCCATTCTACTAGGCCCATGTGCCTAAATAAAAAATAAATAAACAAATAAAAAAGTAAAGTAAAAAAGTCAGTATTATTTTGTGATCAACTTCTTATTGAGTTTGTCAAATGAAAATCACTGTACGCAAGATACCATAGACAATGATTCTTGCACATACAAACAGCTTATAACTCAAACAATATACATATCACCATTGCCTTGAAAGGAAAACTAAACAAAACAAGACATAAACCCACAAACAACAATAAAAATAAATAAAAGAACAAATAAATAAATAAAAATTATACAAGTAAGTGTGTAGGTATTCTTTCATTCTATCAAGGTGACACGTTATATCTGTGCAAGAATGAAGTCTCTATTTTGATTCATATTCTAAATCACTGGGTTGAGAAATTCTATGGAACTAAGGTATTTTGCAAACATGTGATTTCAAGATAAATGTCACCCTCAGGTGGTAAACTTCTGCTATTACACAACAAGCCTTCTTCGCTTCGAGACAACCCTCCGTGTCTGGTAAACCAACCTTTTACACACACCGAAGCCGCCTATTGGTCAGTAAAGCCTCTCGTTGCCTCAAACTCATCTCTGATTGGTTCCTTGAAAACCCAACAGCCAGCATACTTTTCTGAGCACACTTTCGTTAGCTTTAGCTCTCTCATAGTGGTCTGACTCCGACAATCAACAGGTTAGTGTTTGAGTTCATATACTGTAAGTTAATTAACATTAATCACACATATTGCTTGCGTGAATTAGAGTATTATTCCCCCACACACCTCCTTTGTATTCGTGTTTTAAGTTATATTTCGTAGGAAGCTAATAATATCCATCTCGGCTTTGATTTTTAGCGTTTGCTAATTAGCATTGAGTTAGCAGGGTTAAGTTTGTTTCACCTAGGTTAGCATCAGCTAACGACTCCTGCACGCTTGTTGGAAGAACAGCACAAGTGCCTTAGGACCGAACCGAGTCTTGCAAATTTGCTGTAGCTGTAGCGACAATGCTAACGTTAGCTGTGCTCCTCTCTCTCTGCTTACAAATCCAGTTTAAATGTGGCGGTTTTGCATCATTTGTGAAGTGACGACGTGGGAGGCGCAGAGCCGAGCCAACTGAGGCTAGGTTGCTAGGCAACAAATAATCCAGAAAATAAGCATAGTTTTTAACACTGACCAAAACTTGAGTTTTTTCTTTTTATGTCATAGTAGTAGAAGTAGCAGTGTGTGTTGCATAATAGCATTAAAAAGCAGTGGGGTTTATAGAATTGTTAACATAAGCAAATTGGATAACCTCTATAGCTACGTTAGCGTACCATTTGTACAGTCAGTTACCATGGTAACAAGCCACAAGGTATAACGCTACGTTCACATAAACAACGCAGAGTAACGTTAACCGATTGGGACATGTTCGGTTCTGTTATCGCATCAAAATCGTACTAAATAACGCAGAGGACGTCCTGCCGTAAGGTATGGTAATGAAAAGGGTACACGTAGCTTAGTTAGCCTTTACTGAATCGCTGCATTTAGCATGACAGCTGTGTTACGTTGAAGTAATTAGATACCAAACGATATGCTTATTATCTCCCTCTATATGCAGTTGATTACTATGCCGTATATGCGCTGAAGCTATATTAGCTACTGTGTCATGAACTGTATTTGTGGTAACGTTACTTAGTTAACGCTATATCTTATATGAAGAAACACCCGCAGTGTTCTTCAGCACGGTTTTATGGGCTTTCTAATCCGCTTTGTACGTCTTATTTCCAGGGATGGGAGAGCCGCCTGTGGTGATCCTCCAGCACCTGATGAGTGGCAGGTAGTGACGGTGCAAAAGCAATGTTGTGCCGCCGTGCACAATGAAGAAGATATTCAGCTTTACTAAGAGAAAGAAACACCCGTCCGGCACTCCTGACAATGGGAGTGTGCTCTCTGTTGGCTATGAACTGAAAGATAAGGACCTCGGGAAGGTTCACAAGGCTGCCTCAGTGGGGGATTTGGCAAAGTTGAAGCAGCTCGCTAAAAAGAATGATATCAATCAACTTGACAAGGAGAACAGGTAAGTGGGATTGAAGCACTTGTTGTCATATCCTTGAAAGGAGATTCATTGCTGTCTACCATATACCTTAGTAATTCAGTCCACCTGCATAGCGTAACACAATGTCATGATCTCTTTATCTGTCTTATACTCTTGTCTATATTTCTTCTAACATTATTTTGGAGCCTCTTTTTTTCCACTGTTTCATCGGTGTATATATTCTCTTTCCATAATCAAACCTTGACTAATAGTTATAGGATATTGTTACAGGATTTATATGTTAAACACATTAGTTGATTTGAGGAAAAAAATCTGCTGCTCGAGGGTATATTGTTTAGTATATTGTGGAATACCTTTTGTATAGTAAAGCTGGGATGTAGAGACAATGTCCAGTATTTCGGCCACCGTAGTGTGTGACGTGTGTGTTTGTGTTTTTGCCGGTAGGAGAGTACTGCTGGCGTTGCCTGACTGCCGCTTCTCCCTCCGTCAGCTGTCTTTCTTCCTCGTTTTGTTTTGTTTTGTTTTGTTGCTTTTTCTATCCTGTCCTCCTGCGTTTTGTACGAGTGTGTGCGCCTGTCTATGTCGTTTGTCTGATGTTTGTCTCACACCGCCCCTTGCCCTATTGTTAAGCGTCTTTGAGCTCCGGAAAAGCGCTATAGAAATCGAATATATTATTATTATTATTATTATTATTTACTGTTTACAGCAAACTACCAGCTGTTTTAAGCACCAAGTAAAATATAAATGACACCCCGTTGCTTCTTTTCTACTTATGTTTCAAGGTAGGATCTAGTTACCTTTCACAATAAGTGTGTGTCATAAGTAACTGTGGTGAGTGGTGTACGCATAGTACTTGAGGCAATTTACAGAATGGCTTGTGATATATCTTCATTGATATATATAGTATGTCAGGCACCTCAGTGAAATAGTGGAACTTTTAAAACAACATGTTGTTGGATGGAAGAACTAGTAAAGTAAGGCCTATGTTAAAAGTAGCTATAAAATCCTTGTAAAGGTCCATGGAAGTGTTTTAGTAAGAACAATAATGCTTGCATATGAGAAACTCTCTCCTTCCCTATTACAGAACTGCACTTCATATTGCCTGCGCCAGTGGACATGTCGAGGTGGTGCAGTTCCTCGTTGAGAGCAAAGCCAAGCTTAACCTATGCGACAATCAAAACAGATCCGCCTTAATGAAGGTAATCCTGGATGATGAGACTCCACCACAGAGTGATTCTTCATTTAATGTTAAATATAATTGTGATGATCATTGTTGGCCACTTTCCTCGTACATTGTTTCAAGCCTTGTTCTGGCCTCTGCAATCATGTCTATTTTCCTCTATGTCAGGCAGTGCAGGGCCAGCACGACCGCTGTCTGTGCATACTGCTGGAGAACCATGCCGAGCCGAACCTAGTGGACATCAATGGCAATACAGCCCTACATTTAGCAGCAAACATCCCATCCATTTCCACTGCTGTCCTGCTGCTGGAGCATGAGGCTGACATCAATGCACAAAATAAGGTGATTCTTTCTTTCTGTCTACCACAATACAATTTCTTAGCCTCAGGACAAACATCAGGACGATCTTCAGATAATACAGACCTAGTTTCATGTTACCAGATGTATTTGAATTGTGAGAAGATCCAGCGGTGGGACATTATTTGGCATACTCCTGTATCTTGATATATAATAAAGTATTAAAAGTTGTCATGCCATCACAGCTCATATATCATAATGACAGTCTTTATTGCAATAACCAAATATGGCCAATAAGGGAGGACCTCTTAGTGTCTGATGGTTTTCATAACAAATGGCATTGTGCACAACACCAGGCGCGGCACGGCATGTCAAAATAGACCAGAGCCGTCATGGAAAGCTTTAGTTACACAACTGTGTTTTTCCGTTTATGAAAAGTAAAACGTTTGCTGGGAGAAAGATGTATTGTGCTTATTTACATGTGATGCTTTCAGTGACGTCTGTCTGTAGGCTATACAGTAAAAATCTTGTAAATAAAAGAGGATATTAAATGATATTTGATACTCGGCGTACTCGAGGTATTGCTGTTCTGATTACACCTGTCCCAATGAATGAGGTTGTTGACTGTGATCTAATTTTTTAGGAGGGATTCACACCCCTGACTGTGTCAGTCCGTGAGGACCATATCGAGACGGCTGAGTTTCTCCTCAAGGAGGGTGCTGGTGTGAATTTTATGGACCAAGGCCAAAGGTCAGTACTAAACAAAGACACATTTGTGAAACGCGTCCAATAATCTTTGACCCTGTTTACACCTGGCTTTAACATACGTCTCGGGCGATCGGATCACAAGTGGACAGCGCTAAATACAAACACCGAGATGAACTGTGATCCGAACACTCAAAACACTTGCCTTGCCTTTTGTAGTGTAAATGCTAATGTGTCCTGATGCGTCCTCGACAAGGACGTAACATAAAAGAACAGAAAATACATCATCAAAGCCGCGGCTCTCCTTTTGTTCTTCTTAAAATTCCGGCAGACTAGGCACAGGAAGTGCATTGCTGCCTCCCGCCGGTTAAAAACCACATTGCCTGGTCTTTTAAAACAGACATGATGTTGGCTACGTGTTTATTTGCATATAGAGCGGGTAGGTGAGATTTTATCACAAGTGGTCACTCGAGACGCATTCTAATACCAGGTGTGAACTGATGTACTTAGAGCTGTCAACCTGTAATCAGATCACCCAAGACGCATGTTAATGCCAGGAGTAAACAGGGCCTTAATGCTGCTGAATTCATTGTTTACCGTTGGTCATGTTGCTATCGTGGATTTTACCTGCAGGTCCCCACTAATGATAGCTGCTGGCAATGGACAAATCGGTATGTTGCGGCTGCTCCTGCGGTTCGACGCAGATATCGCACTAAAGGATACCAAAGGATGGTCAGCTGATGACTACGCAGTGATGAATGGGCATCATCCGTAAGCTTCTTTTCTTTGCACATATGTTCCTACATTGGTCTGTCTTCTGTAATTTATGCAGTTGTTGTGTGTGAGTGGAATATAGAACAACCAAAGCCCATTTCATGTCCTTTTTTTTTTTACAGTTTAATTCTTCCTTTTCTCTTCTTAAGGCTTATGACATTTTCCCTGTCTTGACTCTCTTGTAGTTGTTCCCTCCTGATCATTGAGCACAGTACCCAGAGGAATGACGGGCCCTCCATATCACATCAAGGTCCGAGCAAAAAGAAGCAGAAAACACTGCTGGGCAGTCCTTCCCAAGACGTTGAAGCAGGCTTCTCTTTGGGAGGACCAGCCACTGACAAAGATGGTAGGGAGATACGTTTTCATCGCATAATAGCGAATGAAAGTGGTGTTGGGATGTTATTGTGTCTATTCATTATTGACTTTGATTATTTTATCTATTCCTCATGCATTACCTCTTGACTGGATCTAGGGCATGGAGCAAATGAAGCAGGGGGAGGTATTACTTTGCTTAGATGAGCTTTGTTAGCAAAAGCTGTCAGTTTGTGCCAGTAAAGATCATTAACAGTTACTAAGGATGGATACTCAACCTTCTCCTGTTTTCAGAAAATGCACGTTTTCATGCTGCTTAGATTGTAGTGCTTTGTGTGCCATACTTTTTCTGCTTCTTAAGATTTAGATGCTCTCAAGATATCGCTATTTGACAGTTTTGTGTAAAAATATGACATGTGCCTTTCTAAAATTGATTCAATTGAGGATGAAAATGAGCACCTCTGCTTTGTTGCAGATTTTGAAGACAATTCTCAGTCGGAGTCACTAAGTCGGTGAGCACTATTTTCTTCTTATGTGATCTGTAACTTTTTTATGTTTTTTTTATTCCCAAAAACATGGTGAAAACAGTATTTTCTGATTTATGGAGTGATAAAGAGATATTCAAAATCCCCTCTGTAAAATCCTTTGACTCTAATATGAAATGAAACAATAATTTTGAACCTGGCTTTATCCAATGTTCAGATTTCTGTTCTGGAAATGTATGCAAATTAGCAGATATTTAATAAGAAAATGCCTCATTTGCATGTTTAATCATGACATTTCAGAAAATTTGTAACACAAAAAAAGAACTGCCTAATGTAAGGAATCAACAGGGAAAGTTTCATGGTGATATCTATTAGTTAAAATAGACTCTATTCACCTGGGCTGTCTCCCCTTAATCTTTATTTTACTAGGACTATTTCTCATTGAGATTCTGCATCTTTTTTACAAGGGAGTCATGAACAAGACTTACAATTGACTTCTTGGTTCAAACCATTCGTCTTCCCTCCTCAGAGTTTCAAAAAGTGCTGCAGATGAATGGCCTTCATCAGAAGATGACGATGAATCGGTTTTAATCGAAAAGGTTTGTGCTACTTTTTTTTCTTGGAAAGTGTGTTTTTCATAAATTTCATTCTGTCCTTAATATTTTGATATGCTGTCTTTCAGAAACCACAGAAGGTCAACCTAAGGAAAATGATTGCATCTAAAAGAGGAGAAGGTACTGCGAATCTTTTAGCCTGATTCACTTGTTAGTGTCCCTCCATAGTTTGTGGTTTTTAGAAGTAATCTTTTATCCCTGCCTGCCCTGTAGCTTCCGCACAGCCTGACAGATCTTTGAGCGGTACAGAGTCTGAGCCAGAGAATGAGAATAGAGTCCAGAGACTTCCATCCCTCCCAAAGGCTCTACCGTCCAGCAGAGCTCTGCAGCTCCCAGTAGATCCCTCTTCCTTTTCCTACCTTTCCAAAGCACCCCAGATGATCTCTACCCCTCTTCCAAGCTACAGAAAGGTAAAACATTTGTGTTGCCACTTGCATTTTTATGACCTTTTTCTCTCCTTCTATTTTCCCCCCAAATGCTTATAACAAGCAGACGACGAGCAAGAGAAAAGCAAACACTCAGAGCAGCCTACAAGTAGTAAAGGAAGCCCAGAAGCTGAGGAGTCTGAGGAGGAGGAAGAAGAAGAAGAGGAGGACGGAGATGAAGAAGAAGAAGATGACGATGATGATGATGAAGATGAAGATGAGGAGGATGATGAAGAAGAAGAAGAGGAGGAGGAGGATGAAGATGACGATGAAGAAAGCGAAGAGGAGGATGGGGAAGAGGATGAAGAAGAGAATGAATGTGAGGAGGAAGACAGCGACAAATGTGTGGCTTCTGTCGAGGCCAACACTACTGAATTTGAAGATATACAAAAACCTTCTGTCACTGGCGCCCTTAAGATTATTAACAGTGCTGATGCTCAAAACATACCCGGTGCTGACATTTCTTACAGTGGTGAAACTAGCCCTGGTAATGTAGATGAGAGTGTAGATGCAGCAGAGAAAGATGCCAAAACAGAGGCTCAAAAAAATGACTGCCCAGCTGGAGCAGCAAGCTATGCAATGCCAGCAACATTAGATGTAGAGGAGGATTGTGTCGTGTCAGCCCTCAGGGTAGAATCCAAATTCTCAGATGAAGATGACAGCCTCGGGAAGGACTGCATATCGTCATCCAGACATCACACGGGAACTTGTTCACCTACTGCGGTTAAGGAGGAAGAGTTTGAACGAGAAGTGGAAAAGGATTATGATGATGACGACTCCTGGAGCAATAAACAAAACGGCGGCGACGCAGCGAGCGATGACGGTGCCGATGAAGAGGATAATCAAACGGGAGGATTTGGTCGCAGCACGGTACTGGCTAATAGAAAAAATGTGGCGCCTGAGGACGGAGTTGAAAACACAGACGGTTCCTCTGATGCCGCATCAAACAAAGAAGCGTTCAAAGAGGGGAAACGCAGATCCTCGTGGGGCTCCTCATTAGAGGACAGCGACACTGACCTACCCAAAGAAGACGAGGTAAACAAGACAAGTGATGTCCAAGCATCAGATTTACAGCCAGAAGCAGCGACACTGCGTTCGAAATGCTCATTACCGCAACCAAATGAAGACCACCCGGATACCTCATGGGATTCTTCATCACCAGCGGTACCGTCTCCAAAATGTGTCTCGCCTCAGCCAGTGATGGATGAACCAGTGACCTCCTTGAGGTTATGTTCAACTCCTCAGTCCAAAAACAGACCAGAAAAAGCAACAGTAGATGAATCGGAGTGGGATTCTTCTTCTGAAAATAATAACCAAAATGATAATTGCTCCTTCACTAAAGGTGATGTGCAGTCACCAGTTTCTAAAACAAATATTGTAACAGCAAACCAGACTGGAGAGCAGCAGCGTTCTGACGGCTCTCGTGAAGACGAAGATAAAGAAAGTGTTGATAAAGAGTCAAGTGACCCCTCTCCTGCAGTGTCACCAGTACCTGAGGAAATACTAGATAACGATGGAGGAAAATCAGACTCAGAGAATGACAAAGGCGACGATAGTAGTTGGGATGATGAAGATAAAAGTGAGTCAGAAAAACAGAAGACAACGGTGAGAAAGGACGATGAGGTTGCAGCCTGCGTTAACATCTCAAAGACACGTCTTTCTACCCCCATCAAGTCGAGACCCACAAGCGCAACAGACAAGAAGTTAGAGGGAGATGAAGACGATGAAAAGGCTCCTCAATCTGACATTGATGGGAAGGATGAGTCCCCAGAGGATAACAGGCTGGTGGGTGTTCAGAAAGACAGTCCCAGCGAAGACGATGAGACAAATGAGGACTCTGACAGCCAGGACCAAAAGCTGCAGTACGATTTTGCCAGCGCCACAGTCAAAGTGTCTGACGATGGCGATGAACACGAGGCTAGATTAACTGCATACGTTCCACTAGAAAATAGAAGTGCCGTTGTTCCTGACCTCAACGAGGAACCAACAAGGGAAAGGATTTTTTCAAGCTCTCCCACTGCTGATCAGCACCATGATTCAGATAGGAACACGTTGTCTGATGAAGAGCTACCTCAGACTGACATTGATGATGTTGATCTAGACTCACCTGATGAGGCGGAGAGCATAGGCGCGAGAAATCAAGGGCTCGGAAACATTGAAGAGCCTGTCATTCAGGTAAAACAGGAATACCATAGGTAGTTTTTAGTCGTAGCGTCGCAGTTTCTGATGTAGTGTGGCTGATTTTTTTCATATGCTTGTTCCCAGTTTGCTTTTCCTTTCATTAGATATGCCTTTTGTGGACACATGCGCTTGTAGAAGTAGGTTTTAAAGTAAATATTATGACTAATCAACATTTCTTTTCCTTTTTTTTTTTACACAGAAAGAAGATTCCACTGGGTATGAGGACGATAATGACCAAGAGGAGGAGAGAGATGATGATGAGGAGGAAGAAGACGTCTCAGATGAAAATGATCAACCTGAAGAGAGTGGAGAGTCCCTTGACGCCACCTCACCTGTTCCTGAGGCAGAAGTCTCTAAAGATAAGAAAAGGGGTAAGGAGCAAATCTTTTATAATAGATGTTCTGAACATGCTATGAACTGCATTTATAATACTACGACCTCACATACTGTAGAGTCTATAGCAGCACAATCCCGCCCACCCACTTACTGAGGCTACCTTCAACAACTTATTGACAACTAGGGCTGCAGCTATCGATTATTTTAGTAATCGAGTATTCTACAGATCATTCCATCGAACAATCGAGTAATCGGTTAAGAAATACTTTTGCTTTATTAAAGAGTAATAGTAAATATACAAAATATAATATAATCTGTCAAAACTAAACCCATTTAGTGCACTTAAGTGCAATATTACATTCTGGGTTTTAAAGAAAACATGTTCTGAAATGCAAAAACAAATAACGAATGAATGAATGAATAAATAAAATGACTTAAAAAAGGTATATGTTTTACGTGCTACTCCTATAAAAGAGTAATATAATAATTTTAACTAATCAAACTGTGATGATGTGTTCGAATTCAAAATTGATATTGATATTATTGAACGAAGCTGATTGGATGATTTTTAGTATTCAAGTTTCTCGAGGAATCGTTTCAGCCCTACAAACACATGGTTGGTCCACATTGCTCCTTGATTTAGTTTGATTTAATAACAGTCAAAAACACTGGTAATCTTTTCCTCTGTATGAAGACATCCTCACTGAATGGAGAAATTATACCATATCATTGTTACTGTGTATCAGCGATTTTGATTCAAAGGTCCCATATTGTAAGAAGTGAGATTTTCCTGTCTTTTTTTATTATAAAGCATGGTTAAGTGATATATAAATACTGTGAAAGTATTGAAACGCTCAATCCACAGAGAAATACACACAGCCCGTATTCAGAAACTGCATTTGAAACGAGCTGTCGGGATTTCTGTAATTTTATGATGTCACAAATATACAATATATTGACCATTTCACAGTTTTAAACGTAAACATACTAAATGTGTGCCAGTTTATTTCCTTTTGCGGTGTATGTGAATGACATCAGCTGACAGGGAGTAAACATGGACCCAAGCTGTTGCCAAGCAACGCAATTCTGTTGAAATGAGCTAAAACGGAGCGTTTCAGACAGAGGGTAAATACAGGCATATTCAGGCAGACAGTATGAGGAAAATAACGTTTTTTTTTTAACATTACAATATGTAAACATGTTCTAGTAGAAACACAAAATACAAGTATGAACCTGAAAATAAGCACAATACGGGACCTTTAACTTTAGTAACTATGAACTCAAGAATTGTTTTGAATTGAATCGTAGCACCATGAATTGGAATCAAATCAAATTGTGGGAGACCCAAAGAGTTTATCTGCTGCTCCTATCCAAGACAAGCTGTACTGCTCTGCAGCTACCATAACTATTTAGTTATATCGTTGTAATGAATCTACATCTGTTGAAATAGATTTCCTGTCCGAGCTTGGTATGGAGAAGGGAGAGGAAGAGCAGGACTCTTGGGACTCTGAGGTACAGTAAAGACACAATACCTTGTAGGATCAGATGTTCGCCACGCAGATTCTCACAGATTGATTTTTCTCTTTCAGTCCCACTCTGAAAACCCCAATATGCCACATGAAGGGAAACAAAGCTTGCATACTCAGGATCGAGAAGAGACGACCACTGTTGAAGAAGAAGTTAAAGAAAGTAGGTGTATTTTATTTATTGTTTTTTTTCCAAATCATTCCAGGCACCATTTCATGCTGCAGACCTTATTTAATCGTACTCATAGAAAACTGTGCTTTAGTGTATTAATGCATGCATTACATTTGTCTGTGATTAATGGTTCAAGCTTCCTGTTTTCTGTCTAAATATGGTGTAGAATGTGCAATGCAATATAATTTCCATCAATCAAAACAGCCTTTCCAACGATATGTTACATTTCTTTTGTAGACTTGTTTTATATTCCCTCTTTTTTAAGAGGGCAAGGAGGCACTAGGATGGCAGTCCTAGAGCCTCGGAGGAGTGTAGGCAGGCCCAGAGGCAGCCAGGGAGAGGGTATGAATGTCTTGACTCATAAGTCTGAGGAACAGCATGTTAACCATCACCTCATGATCACCATAAGAGAATGCATGCAGCATACACTACTCCTCCCTGCCTGCTACCCCCCCCCCCCCCCTTGAACTCCATTTTCCCAAATGTGGGGCCACAGGTTCTTCTTAGCTTGCTTGCTTTCAGTAGGTTTTGCCTCAAATGAAGGTTCAAGGTTTTTTTATTTGTCATTCCTCAATTCCAGCAAAGCAGTGATTGGCAATGAAAATCTTTGGTCTCAGGCTCCTTCACAAATGCTCATAAAATATGTATTTATAAAAAGGGAAATCACACAAGTAAATGTAAAAGGAAAATGATAATCTAAGGCATGAAATAGTGCAGTTAAAATAAATATAAAATAGTAATTAGTAATTTAGGTGATGACAGTATTTCAGATGGGAAAACTGAATGTAAACAGGATGTAGTATGTATATATGCACGCACACACACACCCACACACACACACACACACACTGTATGTAGATAGGTGTAACAGTTTGTAAAACAGTATGTAAAGTATATAAGGTAAATAAAGGTAAAGTGATGAGCTCAGGAGCTATTAATAAGTGAGCATTTGTCAGCATTCTTGGCCGATGCTGAACTTGTTTCCCAATACAACAAGTAATCAAAGAGCGTTCTCATATGAGGTACGGTTGATTCGTACCATGCCCGAGCACGATTTCCCACCCTTCTCTACTTCCCTGCCACTCAGCTTTCACATTAGTAAAATGTTGTTCCATATCCGAGTACACTTGAGTCATCATCTACATGACATTTGTTTATTTCTACCTTTCCATTATAGCTAGGTTTGGATGTTAAAATTCTCAAACCGACCACCGTCAGCCAAACAGCCGGCGATTGCCGATATATTTGCGCAAAACTCACCAAAACCGTCTTGGTTAGTCTTTTCCAACAATCGCAAACTCTGTTTTGCTCGAAATAAACTCTTATTTCACAGAGTTTGATGTGAAAATATGTCGGCTCTACACTGTTTCGCCCCGCTGACAGTCTCTCTCTCTCTCTCTGCCCGCTGAGCAGCTGAGCGGCTCTCGTTCTTCGGAGGCAGACCATTAAATTAGCTAAATAAAAGACAAACATCAGTAATACCCTAGTGCCTGCTATTGTTTATATTTTAACGAACCTCTCGCCTGCCTTCCTGCTTTACCACCCATGGCCGTGCAGTTCAGAGAATGAGATTGACGCATGCTGCGTGTATGCAGATTATGGAGGAGAACGCTGGCGTTAAAAAAAAAAAAAAAGCCTGCCCTTTCAAATCTACTCGCTGACTGCTACTTGCGTTAAATAGCAGTCCACTTCCGTGTGTTGCTACCGTTGGTTTTCACACCTGATGAGAACCGTACCCGAGTACACATGAACCATACTCAAGACCACCTTTTCAAGTGGACCGATCTGTGCCTGAGGACAGTACACAGCGTGTTCACCCTAATCAAACGAACTGGACTTTGTGGTCAAGTGTACTCGGATCCAGGCCCGGGTCCCTGATGTGAAATCCTCCTAAATGCCCGTCTGATGCCTAACCATGTATCTTTATGCTAATTAACCATGAGCTCATTTGCATGGGAATGCTTTGTACAATGTTCTGGCAAACCCATCCAGCTTCATCAGAATGTTGCTTTGTTTTACAGAAGAAGTTAATTGTGTCTCTAACATGACAGACATGTCTTCTCTCTTGCAGTTGGAAACGAAAATAATGGTGAAAACAGAGCCGAACATGTAGATAAAGATGATACTAAACAGAAAGAGGTATGTTCAGCAACTAAATGCCATACAAGGCAAAAGAAATTGTGATCTGTTGGAAACAAATAACAATTTTATTCCTTTTCTACCAGACTGAGAAAGCCAAATGGGAACCACTTCGTGTTTTGAGCAAACTTGAAGGAGATAATGAACGAAAGACAGGTAAACAGAATAACCTTGAACATCGGGGTTCCTGTTGGTCTAAAATTTAAATGGTTTGTATTTAACATGGTGCTTTGTTTCTCTTTGACAGACTTAATGGAAGAGCTCGGTCTGGGTGATGTTGATGATCTTGAAGGTAAGATGACATAATGAATTCTACACTTTGTTTGAATATTTTTTTAATTTGTTTATGTGATCAAAAGGCAGTTGATCATCTAATGCCTCCGTCTGCCCCTAAACCTAATGCACATGCATCCTTCACAGGGTCACTGCTGGTAACAGAGCAATATCCACGTTATGAAAGCTTCACTTTCAAATAATTATGAGCTGCTGTCTTATTTAAGCTTTTGTTTAAAATGATCTGCATGCAACACTGGTTTTACTGCCCTTTGTATGTTTCTGTCATCACACTTTTTGAAGCTAAAAAAGCAGGTCAGTGAACGTTAACTAACAGATTAGACAAGGTGAACTGTTGACACTGGTACTGTAGCTGTAGTTTCTCATTAGATACCTCAGTTTGATGGAGTGCGTTTAGCGCGGTGTTGTCGGGTGTTGTGGTTATCCCAATGTAAACTGACCTTCCACCCCCAACAACATCAATGTCATATTTCATTCATTCATTGACCTACAACTTATTGTGCTAACGACACAGATGCATCAGACTGGGACTCAGCCAGTACTACCAGTAAGAGAACCCTGCCTGGCCGCAGAATGCCCTCCCCTGGACTTGAGGAGTTCCCAGAATGCTCCTATCCATCTGTTAAAGAGCAGGATGAAGACATTGCTCCAGCAGCGCCCCTGACACCTCAGAGGAGCATCAACTCCAACCAGACTCTGCCAAGCACACCCCCTCAACCCACACCCCAACCCCAGCCCCAACCCCAGCCCCAACTCCAGCCCCAACTCCAGCCCCAGCCCCAGCCCCAACCCCAGCCCCAACTCCAGCCCCAACCCCAGCCTCGAGCAAGGAAGATGCTGCTTCAGAAACCAGAGAGTGAAGAAGGTAAGGCATATTAAACCCTTCTGCCATCTTGCGAACACACGCACACACGCACACACACACACACACACACACACACACACACACACACACACACACACACACACACACACACACACACACACACACACACACACACATATACAGTATATATACAATATCATAATATTTTGCGGGGGCAATATTGTATCAATACACGGACGTCCAGTATTGATCTTTTATTATATGAACTATTAATATTGCAAATACAATGTATTTGCAATATCATACAGTAGACTCTAATACAAACTGTTCAGTTCGTGAGTGGAAACTGCATCTTATTAGATAAAACAAATTTTGACAAACTGCATTATCTGCAGTTAAAAAACATAATAAAATGCAATATATCGCAATATATCTTATCACAATACTCAGCATATCGCAAAATTGCAATAAGGTTGCATCGTGACTCAAGTATCGTGATAATATCATATTGTGGGGCCTCTGGTGATTCCCACCCCTAGACAGTATATACCATTGATACGAAATATATGATTACAGCATTTGTCTCTGTCTTCTTTGAATTGCTCTCATTCAGAATCAGATTGGGAACCAGAAAATGTGGCGTCCTCTTGCAATACAGCCAAAATTGACAATCAGCTGCAAAACATAGCTGAGCTCCAGGCAGTGGTTACACCAGGTAAGGCTCACTGGTCTTTTTAAATATGCCTACAGATATTTGTGCACATGCCCTGTGCTCTGGATAACAACTCTCTGTCTCCTTACTGTAGGTTCCCCTGAGCTCTCACCGATGGCAAGAGACAGTAAAAGTAATGTAGAGTCTGACAAGCAGCAACAAAAGGTGAGAAATACCCAGAATATACCATCTCTGCCACAATCCTTATTTTATTTATTCCTGGCATTTTTGTCCCAGACACAACATCCCCATTCATACTTTCCCAGTCACATGGAAATTAAAATACATCATCAAGTCATATATTCATTAGGGCTGTCAATCTATTAAAATATTTAATCGTGAAATGATTTTCCATAGTTAATCGCGATTAATCACAAATTAATTGCACATTTTTTATCTGTTCAAAATGTATCTTAAAGCGAGATTTGTCAAGTATTTAATACTTATAATACTATCACTGTTAATATTATTAATGCTTACTTATCAACATGGGAGTGGGCAAATGTGCTGATTTATTTTTTATTATTTTAGCCGAGATCAAAGACTAGCCATTTTTGTAGTTTTGGCTAGTTATAAGTAACTATGTTGGTCCATTGGGGGAAAAAATTGGGTAAAACATTTAAATGTGCACTTTCTATTGTGGGACACAGCTCCAAATTCTATGAGCATGACAGCCACATCTGTTTTTCTGGCTTTTGGCAACTTGTTTAGACAAAACAAATCATCACTTTGCTAGAAATCAAAGGTTCTGTTTGAAAGTGTAACAAGTCTTTTCTATAATGTAATTTGTTAAAATTATTAGAAGTGGTATAAGAAAACAATGTTTAAACGCTTCCATATTTATTTGAATGTTGTGTTTTTAATTTAAAGTCCAAACATGGTTTTTGTATTTTTGTCTCGTCTGTTTTGTGTTTTTCCTTGTCCACCCGTGCCATCAAAGGAGATAGTATCTGACGCAGTAGATACATGTGAGTTAGATCTAAATAACCCATGTCCATCTGGAGAAAAGGATAATGACTTTAAAGATCAACGCAGTCCCGAAAAAAGAGGCGAAGCGGGCGGTGGCGTCCCGTGGGAGAATCGTTACGAGAAGCTCTGGGTCGAGGTGGAGAAAAGGGAGGTCAAATCCACCTTCAAGAATGTTGCTGGCGAATTAAAAGAGAAGTTTGGAGAACTGCTGAAATCGAGGCGTTCTGCAGAAGACGCCTCAGAAGAAGAAGAAAAGGCCATGGCTGAATCTGCAGAAGAAGAGTCAAGTGATGAGGAAGAAGAAGGGGAGGTCATTGTGCGCCCCACGGCCAGAGCGAGGAGCACCGTCCTTCTCACCATCCCTGAGCAGAGGGAGTCTGGACTGGAAGACTCGGCGACGGAGTCAACTGACAACTCCTTGTGCGAGGACGGGATGCAGGTCTATGAGCCGACAGCTAGAGAGAGCAACATGTGTCGAGAGCCGGATCGACTCGCTGATGTTTTTCTGGAGGAGCGCATGTCGTCTTCTCCTCCTCAACTCGCCACAGCACAGAGAGACAGCTGCATAGATCCTGTTACCACAGCTTTCACTGATGATACCAAACCCACGTCCGTTGTTGACCGGAGCACATTCTTAAAAGATGACTCCGAACTCGGGCCGTTCCAGAAACCACATCTGGACCTTATCTGCAAGGACAACACTGCTAATCTAGATGAGAAAAACAATGCGAGTTCAGAAGAGGATCCTGAGGAATTCGCCAAGTCTCGCCCCCCCTCACTGAGCAGACGTTCAGCATCTGTCCCAGGTGTTTCTGATGAAGAGCTGGAAGAGGACATGGAAAGATTTAAACTTGAGGTAGGGATGCTGAAGGTTGTCTTCCTGGATTTGGAGAAAGAAAAGGCCCAACTCCAGAAAGAGGTAGAGGACAGCCGCCCCTCCTAACAGTCCCTTCTTGGTCGCCTCTCTTTCTCTTCTTTTCATCCATGTAATTAATATCATTTCTTTTAATCGGCTGTTTCAAAGGGCCTGAACTAGCCATACATCATTACCTCATCTTATTTCTTTCTGTCAGTGGTTGTCTTTGCGTTTTGTTTTGTTTTCTTTAGGTTTGACTTCAAGTAGAGGAGTTTATCTTGCATGTTTCTCTTTACATTGTTGTGTCCGTTTAACTCATGTAGAATCGAACTACCATTTGTTGAAGGTCATTTGCTCTGCACTCAAGTAACCTTTGGTACTGACTTGCAGTTAAAAAAAAATGTTGGTTGGCATTCTTGTTTTTTCCAAAACTAAACAACGTTCAGTCTTATGTGTTCTTTAGTTGTGACTTGTCCTTCATCATGCATGGACCTTGCATGTATCTTTACGTTGAATAGGTTCTGTTGTGTAAACTCTCTCTTTCTAGGTTGTGTGGTGTGAAGATTGTATAAATAATAGCCTTCTTTTCCCCAAAAAAGAAGTGCAGTTGTGATGGCAATTGCTGGATTTTTTTTTTCTTTTCATGCATGCTGCACTTAGAGGAATACTTTACCCACAAAAATGAACATTTGTATATCAATTACTCAGCCGGTGTTACCTTGAATTCTTGAAAAAAAACTTTTTCTCGCATGCCTCCACGGTGAACGGAGAATCAAAAAACTGAGAAAAGTCTTGATGAATTTAAGTTAATGGGGGCTGCGTTTAACAACAGCAAAACTATATCAAAACATCCGTTTACAAACTCTCACACAACTCGTGCAGCATAATCCAAGTCTCCCATCTTCGCTAAAGCCTCAAGGATGAGCAGCTCACCTGCTTAAGCAGCAGAATCAGAAATCAGAATCAGAAATACTTGATTGATCCTCGGGGTAAAATTGGAGCGTTACAGTTGCCCTTATACAAATATAGAAATGTAAGAAAATAGAAATAAAGGAGTATGTCACATGTAAATTATTTACATGCTACAATATATAACACAGTGTATATATAGAGAAATATAAGTAAATAATAAGTATATGTACAAATATTTGCATTAAGACATACAACGTACTGTATAACCACAGTGCAAATAATTAACTACAAAATGCTTAGAAGTGGGACCTATTAAGTGTTAAATATAAATGCAAGAATGCTATAAATAAGAATTAAATAACAATATTTCTAAAAATGTACAGTATAACTGCAGTATTGATGACCAAGCATGAGACTGTTTATGTGGTAATGTTTTAAATAGTAAGGTTTTATCGAAGATGCATGTGTTTGGGAAGTAGTGAGCGTACGATTTGGATTATACTGCACGAGTTTTCTCCGTTTTTTGATTCTTCGTTCGCCGCGGAGGCATGCGAGAAAAACAATTTTCAGTAACAGGTTTTCTTGAAGAATTCAAGGTAACACAGGGTGAGTAATTGATATACAAATGGTCATTTTGTGGCTGAAATATTCCTTTAAATTAGTCTTTATACATACATGGGATGGATAGATTTTTTTTTTTTGGCCAGCCTTTTGTTCAGTGTTTTGATATCTCTGTGGAAAGAAAGCATAGAAGGAAATATAAATTTTGTACTATGTCGTTGCTAAACAGTTTGGCATTTTAATTCACAGAGAGAACGACTAATGTCTGTAACAGTCCGTGAGATGGTGATATAGATAACATACAGTATGAACGGCTAGAGATAATACTTTCAGAGATAATAATACTGTAGTGTTGAGCTCATGTGGAATTAGTAAAAAAAACTTAAAATTCTACTTTCTTTAGATTGAAGTTTTAGTGTTGAGAAGAACACTGTCTCTTCTAGTTCTTCCATTCATATCAGACTATCCAAAACTGATGAGATTTGTCTCGGTTCAGGTATGCCACGGCAAGCATTGTAATGTATGGAATGGTGCGTCCTTGTAAATTAAAATACCATGTCAAATAAAGTAAGCACACTAAGGTGTTAGGTCTCCGAAGGGAGGGTTGACACTAAATTATGTATGACAAAGTGTACTAGTCCCTGCTCCAAAACGCATCTTAAAAGGCTGGCCCCAACCTGTTTCAGTTAGGAAGAATCTCTCAGGTCCAGTTATCAAATATTTACTTGTCTTTTCAGGTTGGCAAAGAGACGACAAAGACGGCAACGGAGGTGCAACAATCCACTACTTCCTGGGATACTGGTGGAACGGCATTGGAAGAAATGCGTACCGAGAAACCTGAGACCAGGTTAGGATCCCTGTCAAGTCAAGCTGGAGCAATTCACCAGGAACAGCAGCCTGTGGCCACCAAGAGGTATGCAGCATTTTGCTTTTCTACATTTTTAGCTGCATTAATTACAATTTCAGAACAACACAATCCTCCACAATTTAGAAGTCAGATATTATCTACAAGAAAAGATTTTTGTTTTGTGCCTGTGTGTGTGTGTGTGTGTAGTTGTCATCTAAATAATTTTATAAGACTCTTTTTGATAAATGCTTATTATTTTTCATGCATTCAGCAGAAAGATCCGAGTCTAAACTTTGATTCGTTGATTCAATTTAACGAGGTTTCCCTCACCTCCAAGGGCCCCAAAGTGTAGATGTCACACAACTTATTGACTATCAGGTTTATTGCTCTCCATAGCACCAACGGGGCACCAGTGCATTTGCATCTCCCGCTCCAGCAGACCTACAATAGCAACAAACAGGAGGGACACGCTGTAGAGGAGCCCTTACAGCCGGAGCTGGTCAGAGGGGCCCGGCGCTGCAGAGCCCCTCAGACCAACACCCATGTCAATGGAGATCCTCTCTCTGTGTTTGATGATAGCACTTTAAGTGAAGAGTCCGACGATGAAGGAAGGTATATATGCAGTATGCCACTTTTTTTTTTTTAGCAATTTCACCTCTCTGTCACTAACTCGTAAGGTGTGTTTAGACCGAACGCAAAGTGAATTTTACAGGCAGCACAACTTCGTACAAAGTCAATGGAAAGAAGTGTGAAAAGTCACATATTCGCTCGAGGGAGAGCGAATGAAAAATGGATAAAATCAAAGAAAAAATTCATGCTTTTCTGAAACCTGTAGTACTTCACTTAATGAACATACAAAAGTTAGAGAAAAAAATGCGATAAATGGGAGGAACATAAGAAAACTACTGGAGTTGTTGGTAAGTTTAGAATCTAATCTTGCCAACAACTCCAGGGGGGTCAAACTCGCTTTGGTTCATGGGCCAATTACAGCCTAATTTTATCTCAAGTGGGCCGGACCAGTAAAACCATTGCATAATAACCTATAGATAACAACACCTCCAAATTTTTCTATTTCTTCTGTAAAGAAGCACAAGGACATTCTGAAAACCTTCATAATTAATGAACGATCCGTTTACAAAACAGACGATGAGCAGCCTGAGATGTCTCGCTTATCTCTCGGGTACGATTGAAACAGACTGCTGTCTCCTCAATCCTGCCAACGATTCATTTATCTTCTCTGTTCTCAGTTGTCGTTACAAGTTCTTGTTTTTTTCGCCGCGATGAGTCTGATTGTGGCGCCGAATATTTTATTCCTAGAGCACTGGCTTCCCATTTACCTCTGTGAAGAAACAGTAGCCTAAGCTTGACAGTGTTGTGTCATGTAGCCTGTACATAAGCACGTGGGATCTATAATAGCGTATCCAGCATAGGGCCTGCTACTCTTAGTAGGACAGCGCGACCCCCGGTGGACAAATAGAAATAGCAGTACATGTTATTGGAAAATTGGAATCAATGACTTCTCTGCAATTTTCACACTTTGCAAAGTCATCCAGTGGGCCGGATTGGAACCTTTGGCGGGACGGTTCTAGCCATCGGGCTACGTGTTTGACACCCCACCAATGCACAAACATGATTTACGTGTTTGTGCATTGGTGGTTTGTGATGAATAAACACAGACTTCCACTGAACAAACCGAGGTAGAACTTTGCTTTGCATTCAGTCCAAACAAACCTTTACACTATTGGTGGTGGGTGATCAGTAGGATGCAATTCTTCTTGATTTTAATCATTTTCCTCCCCACATAGATGCATGACTAACCACTGATATTAAAAAAAAAAAAAAAATGAATAGTATACTGCATTATACCATTACACTTCCAGCAACTCTTCAATACAGCTCTCCTATCTTGAGAAACATGCACATAAGTTTTCCAAATAACTTTTTAAACTGTTTTTCTTCCCTATATTTGTTGTGTTCAGGTTTACAACCAGTGGACAACAGAAAAATGAGGTAAAACGCAAATACAGTGAATAACTGGATGGAAGTTTGAGTACACAATACAGAATGAGAAACTGAATAATAGTTTGTTTCCATATTCAGAACCCTGAAGAAGTGGAGATGGCAGAGGACTTCGATGAACTCACTCAGTCGTCCGACACGGCCACGGACGACATCGACTCTCCCACTTCAGGCTATCGTCACGCATCCCTCCTCATTCAGAAGCTGGACTCAGCCACTTTGGGTACTGATTCTCCTGATTCAAATGCTAATTTGTGTAATAATAAGTAATTATTTCTGCTTTTTAGGACTTTGTTACTTGATCAGTTCATCATCTAATTTGCAAAGTAGTGCAGTGCTTGTTCAAAACATGCCTGTTTAGAGTAGGCTGAACTGAGTTGCTGCTTGCAGCTTTCTCGAAGAACCGCTCATACAAACGACTTCACACTCAACACTACGCTTCCTTGGGTCCTGAGCAATACACCTGCCATGACATAGTTGCGTCGCACGCCCAAGTCGTGGCTACTCACGGTCAGATACACTGCTGAAATACACTCTGGTTCGTGGGGGGAAAAAACACACCCAGGTTGCGGTTACTTGCGCTCAGAAACATTGGTGAAATACGCTCAGCAGAGGTAATTTCCAAATAGGCATATTAGTCACTTGCTTTAACATAACCACTGCAGTTATAAAGTAGAGCATAGATATAATTAGCGGAGGTATTTTGCTGGCGGAAACTTTATTAGTGTTATAAGTTAGTATCAAGTCTTACACTGGGGAAATACAGTCTTACTTATGGGGGGAAAACACGCACGGGTTGCGGCTCCCTCACGGTCACTCCGGTGAAATACTACTACTTCCAGCTGGCTATCTGCTGGTGTTGACTCCAAGTCGTTTGGAATCGGATGAATGGTTCTCGAAATATGCAAAGGACAGACAGACAGAGATTCCTTGCTTTATAGTTAGATACGTGTACATAATCTACCTTTTGAAAGCAAGATCTTGTATATGCTCCTTAAGTGGTTTAGACTTGCCATATTATATCTCACAGATTCGAGAAGCATGGTGAAGCTGCAGAACATTTTCCACGAATATGAGCGCTCCATCCAAAAGGCGAGGAGTCGCCATGGGTACCTGGCGGACAAGGTGAGCCAGCTGGAAATGGAGAGGACGGAGTTGAAGAGCTCTCTGGAGGAAGTTAAAGATTTTAAATCTGCCTTGGAGCGCAACCAGCTGGAGCTGCAGACTGAAGTCACAAACCTCAAGTGAGAACTGGTCTTCTCATATTTTTGTGCATCGTATCTTATACGATTGCCTATTTTATGGATTTTTTTTTATTTTGCTTCATTGACTTGATATTTCTGTTTGAAACTTTGTGTAGATTTCAGCTGAAACAGGAGCAGGAAAATCGCCGCAACGCCACCATGATGTACAACACAACCAGAGATAAGCTGAGGAGGACGGAGGAGCAGCATCAGTTGGAGGTTCAGGAGAGGCAGAAGGTGGAGCTCACCCTCAGGAATCTGGAGCTGGAGATGAGAACGCTGGTCAACAGCATGAAACAGGTACTCCCTCTTAAAGTTCTTATGTTTGTTTGTTTTTTTGTCCAAAGTGGGCAGTGATTTTGTCGTGCTGTTTTCATTGTTTTGATGTTGGCTAATGTTGTATTAATAATGTGATATGGCTGTTTTGATATTAAAGGGATAGTTCTAATTTTTTGAAGTGGGGTTGTATGAGGTACTTATTCATAGTCAGCACGGTCAGCACGCCCCCCAGTTTGGGGAAACAGACAGGACCTAAAAAGCAAAGCATTGTACTGCTGTGGACGGGGCCGGCAGCAATACGTATTTAGCCACCTAAAAGAAAGGCGCACCTAAAAAAAATCAATATGCATTTAAGTGTACATTATATTTAGAATATTTTCACCGCTTTACCTTGCCTTCAAACAGCCTTTCTGACGTACAACTGAAGTCGTCGTATCCATCTGTGCTCTCTTCAAATCCACCAGACTCCCTTGACAAAAACAGTCATTTTACCTCGCAGAACAAGGGGGTTGCTGGTTGCTACCGCTGCCTCGATCAGTTAGTTTGTTTTTGCTATTGTGTGACTTTGGTGTATCTGAAGTAACGCTTTAAAGCACCAAAGACGCACAATAACACAAACCAACTGCCTGAATGAAGCAGCAGTAGACCAGGAGGAACCCCCGTGTTCTGCAAGGTAAAATTACTGTTTTTGTCAAAGGAGTTTGGTGGCTTTGAAGAGAGCACAGATAACGACTTCAGTTCCCTGAAGGAAAGGGCTGTCTGACGGCAAGGTAAAGCATTAAAAATATTCTAAATATAGCGTACACTTAAACTGATATTGATTTTTTTTTAGGTGAGCCTTTCTTTTAGGTGGCTAAAATACATTTTGCTGCCGGCCTCGTCCACAGCAGTACATTGCTTTACTCCCGTGTCTGTACTTCGTCCTGTTCTCCAAACTGGGGACGTGTTGACCGTCATCTACTTCAGGTAATACACTGACTATGGATATTCAGTACTTCATACTGTACAACCCGACTTCAAAACATCCAAACTATCCCTTTAAGTTAACTTAGCTGTTTTGTTTAGATCATTTCACATACAGTATGTATATGTACGATAAGTAATAACTCATTATAGGGTATTTATTTGGAATTTATGGTGATGAGATGCTTTTGAGTATTTTATCAGTATCTAGCTTGTCCAGTTGTTGTTTGGTGTATATAGAATTGTTACATAAACGTGTTATATGTCTGCCACTCAGCTTGAAGAGGACCACAGTGACACCCAGAGACTGCTGGCTCAGGAGCGCAGCGCTCGGACGCTGCAGGAGAATCTGCTCAACAGCCACCTTCGAAAGCAGCAAGAGATAGAGGACGAGAACAAAAGAAATATGAGCAGAAGCAACGAGGTAATCCTCACAGAGAGATAGCCATAATTTTAGTTTGGTTTATCGTTTAGATTTATACTCTAACAGTTTGCTCCCATTGATATTGTGTTTCTTTATAAGTGGCTGGAAATTGACAAAAAAACGTTCGGTAGCTCTAAGGCTTTGAAAATGTTAGGAATTGAAAAGTAACAGTATGGTGTTGCTGATAGATGATTACTATTTGTATTTTGGGAATAAATACTACAGAAAAGAAAACCTGCCGACTCGAGGCAATCTTGACATGTTTTTTTTTTCTGTTGTTCATAGGCCTTGTCTCAGCTCACTGAGGCCAGTGACAGGGAGAGGGAGTTGCTCCAGCAGAGTGCTGCCTTCCAGGAGCAGCTGACCATCCTGAGAACAGACCTGGAGCGTTCCCGTGCCAACAGCTGTCTCAAAGAGAGCCACCTTTCGGAGGAGAACGAGGCCCTAAAGGAACAGCTGGAAGATGCTCGGCGAGATCTCAAACTCAACAGTGAAGCCCTGACCCAAACTGTCTTCAACTGCAATAACCAGGTGACCACCCTGAAGTCTGAGTTGGCTATAACGACAAGCCGTCTGGAAAATGAGCGGCAGACTCGCGAAACACTGGACGCAGAGGTCGAGTCCACTCGTGTCCGCCTGGCTGGAGCCGTGAAGGAGGCCGAGCTTTGCCTGGCGGCTCACACGGACACAGAGAGAGCTCTGCTCCGGGAGAGGGAGGAACACCAGCGGCTCAAAGACAGACTCACAGGTTAGTAGTGTTAGGAATGGATGACCAAGTTTTTTTGTGCTTTGTTTCAGACACATTCCACGCTTAGAGACATGAAAGTTATTTATCAAACAGCTTGGAAGAGCCGTTTGTACTCTAAAGTGCACCTTCCACCTCCTAACGACGCGATACGAATGAGCAAATGAGCGAACATCTGATTGTTTAAGTTTTTCCCAATGAAGATGTCCTAACCTGCTCCGTGCGTCAGCGAACAGACAAAGCGACGTGTCGCTTGTTTGAAAAATACGCTCGCCCTGGCTTTATTTTTGCGAAGTTTCGCGCACCTGCTCCAACTCCAACCTATTTTCACTGGTCAAAATCGACGCTGACGGTAACTGACAGTTAATCAATATCACTCTTTATATAATTGTAAGCCTATATAAAATATCACAGAGTGCAAATCACAAAAATTAATCATTCAGCCAACTTAAGAATATTACGGTAGTTATGAATAAATATCTTAGACAATGACTCATTTGCAGAGGGAGAAATAACAACGGCTAACCTCATCCCCTTCTCGTGCTGCGACATCGCTCGTAGCATATCTGGACAATTTCCCGCGCTCCATTCACCAAAGCTTGCTCGCTCGCTGTATGTTAGGAAGAGGTGTTGTGTATAATTCATAAAAAATATGCTTCTTTTCTTCATGCATATCCATTTAAGGGGAGATCATGTGAAAAGGGCTTGACTGTAGCAGATTTTCAATTTCACATAGCATGACTGCAAACAATACTAAAATCATCAATTTATCAAACATAGTATTACTTTCAACTATTTCAGTTGATCCGGTTGCCTATGTTGGCATACTTTTGCCTGTGTTTAAAACAAAACAATTTGGGGTGCAACTACACAGAACCAGTCTTTACCGTGATACTGAGTGACTGTTGAACAGGATGCTCTGTCTGGGTCTGAGCTGCTGTGGTCTGTGCTGGTTCCAGTGGCTTGTATTTATATGTATTATTGTATAAGCAGCCCTTTTTAATGATCATTTTGTCCTGCAATCTTTTTTGCCTAACTGGAAGCTTGTTTGTAACTCCTAATGTTTTTTATTTCTACAGGCGAAGCAGCCAGTCAACGTGAGGCGGTCAGCAGCCTGTCCCAGAAGCTGGCCAAGGCAGAGACTCGTGCGAACAGCATGGAGAATGAAGTCCATCGGGCCACGCTGCAGCTGACAGAGAAAGGCCTGCTGCTGGACGTCCTGCAGCGGGAGAAGGACCAGGTGGCTGTACGCGTCAAGGAGCTAGAAGCGTCTCTGCAGGGCGAGAGGGAGATGATCAGCCGCGCCGGAGCACGCCAAGAGGCCGCGCAGGAGCGGCTAGCCCAGACCCAGAGCGAGGGCATGCTGCTACGGCAACAGCTAGAGGAGGCCCAAAACAAAGGCGTTGCGAAGGAGCGCGCTGTGACAGACGCCCAAGAGCGCTTCAGTGACATTCTGTCCAAGCTGCGCTCTGACAGCGAAGAGAGAGTACAGCTAGTGGAGGAGAGAAATAAGGAGCTCGCCGGTAAGGCCGCTGATCTCCGAGATCAGATCTACAAGTTAGAGGAAGAGAAGAACGACAGAGAGGTAAGATTAGGACTCTGCGGGTGTAAGAGGATTACCTAAGGATCTCCCTTTTATATCTAATCAAACCCTGTTTTCTTTGGATTCTGTCTGAGCACAGACTAGTCTGAGGCAGCTGCAGCAGGAGCTGGCCGACTCCCTCAAGAGGCTGTCGATGAGCGAGGCTTCTCTGGAGGTCAACACGCGCTATCGCAATGACCTGGAGGAGGAGAAGGCTCGGCTCTTTAAAGACTTGGACAGGCTCAGAGGAAAGGTAACAGTGCCACCTTGTGGCAGCATATTCTCACTACATCTATGATTCCAGCTGTGTTAATGTTTATGAAGCCATATGTCCATAGTTAATTGTGATTAATTAATTGCACATTTTTTATCTGTTCAAAATCTACCTTAAAGGGAGATTTGTCAAGTATTTAATACTCTTATCAACATGGGCGTGGGAAATATGCTTGCTTTATGCAAATGTATGCAAATGTTTATTATTGGAAGTCAATTAACAACACAAAACAATGACAAATATTGTCCAGAAACCCTCACAGGTACTGCATTTAGCATTAAAAAAATATGCTCAAATCATAACATGGCAAACTCAAGCCCAACAGGCAACAACAGCTGTCAGTGTGTCAGTGTGCTGACTTGACTATAACTTGCCCCAAAACTGCATGTGATTATCATAAAGTGGGCATGTCTGTAAAGGGGAGACTCGTGGGTACCCATAAAACCCATTTTCATTCACATATCTTGAGGTCAGAGGTCAAGATACCCGTTTGAAAATAGCCATGCCAGTTTTTCCTCGCCAAAATTTAGCGCAAGTTTGGAGCGTTACCTAACCTCCTTCGCAACAAGCTAGTATGACATGGTTGGTACCAATGGATTCCTTACCTTTTCTAGTTTCATATTATGTCAGTATCTTCACTCTTGCTTTAAAACGGAGCCCTAAAAATGGCAAGTTGCGTTAATGCGTTATAGAAATGAGTGGCGTTAAAACCAATTTGCGTTATTAGTGTTATTACCACTATTAGCATTATTATGTTAACTTTGACAGCCCTAGAAGCAAACACTTTAAGCTGTACTGACATTAGATGGCTCCTTATCACAATTTTTACATGATAGAGCAGTTGGCCATAAGCAGCAAAAACTTTCAGCCTGTATGTTCACTGAACTTACAGTTAGGTCCACTGTTAGCATTGCTGATGAGGTGCTTTCGTCTCTGTCATGTAGCTGGAGGAAAGCGAAGACCAGCATGTGCAGGCTGAGAGACGTGTCAACAGTCTGAAGAGCAGTCTGGATGAAAGGGAAAAGGAACTCACCACTGCTGCTCAGAAACACCAGGAGGCGCTGTCTGCCACAGCAGCTTCTGATACCACTCTCAAACAGCTGGAGGAAGCTGTGCAAAGGTATGTACAAACACATGCTGTCCACACACACACATACACGCACACTGTGGATTGAAAGATGAAATTAATTGTGTAAAATTAAGCTTGAAAAATAAGACAACTCCATAACATAGAAATAATTCTATTGACTAACATGTGTTAAATGTGTTGACAGCCATGAGTCTAGATATGTTTCGGTATACAGTATATGAATATTTATGGTGTCACATCAGGCTGGAGATCGAGAACGCCAGGCTGGAAGCTGCTGCAAAGCAACAGTCCAACAAAATTGATGCGCTTCAGAAAGGGACTCAGGAATCTGCCATGGTGAGTGCTGCAGACCTAAAATCCAACTACCTGCACACACACACTCACACACTTTACACAGGATCTCGGTGGCGCCATATCTACTTTTTTGTGACTAAAAAAGCAAAATACAATATCTCAGTATTGTGATACTTAGAGAAATCTCTTGTGACATCAAATAGCTGACTTTACATTGTGAAGTCATTATTATATTTTAAGGTATCCAATCTTTTTCCAGCTATCTGACTGCTCGCCTTCAGGAGGAGGGGTTGGTATTGTGGATGTAGGCTTAGTTTCTCTGTGTGGGTTTACCTCTGTATATAAAATCACATTTTTCAATTTTTCAATTTACAAAATGAGATGCACTTGGGCTTTGTGAGCTTTTTGCACAAGCTGCTAGACCAGAAATCGAAACAAACGGAGGAAGTAATAGTTTTGTGTCGGTTTGGGTTTTTCTTGGTGACGTAAAATTGTGTTTCCTCCCTTTAGCCTGATCTTGGTACGTGGGGTCTTTCACTCCTCTTTGTTTCCAGCTGCATGATGCATGTTACTTCCTTTAGTCTAAAGTGTCCTCTCAACTTTCTAAAATGATAAACAAAAGACAAAAGCAGCACAAACAAAAACACCCTCCTTAATTTATTTTTTTACAATGCTCTTCTTATTTCTGTAGGTCAGAGGTCATTTGGAGGACTTGGTTACAAACCTCCAAAGCAGTAAGATGACCTTGGAAGACCAACTCAGTCGAGAGGTTGGTGGCATATTTTGTTTCCTCATTAAGAAAACCTTCATTTACGTTTTCCATTTCTTACTTTTATCTTCTTTTCTAGTCTTTGTGTATGTAATTCACCTAAGACCAGTCTGAGCAGGGAGATCCTACATTTCTGAGTAACCTGCCAAATGAGGAAAGTAGCGATCTGAGAAATGTTTGCGACAGTGATAGACAAGTTTCCCCTCGTCATTGTAACCTAAAGAGAAATAATCAAACACTTTTAAAGCATGTTTTTATGAAAACAATGCAATTAGATTTTTTTTTAATATTTAGAATTAATTGAACCTCATTAAGATTAAAAAATCTCATTTTCAAGAGTGTCCTGGCCAAGTGAGCAGCAGCACATTAAACAAAGTTCCACACATACAACAAATAACAGTTACAGACAATAAAATCTCTACTCACAGCATGAGTATACAAAAATAAGACTCAGGTCATCATATTCTAGATCACATAGGGGCAAATAGGTCAGACAAAGCATCTACAGCCTGATGTACATTCCTCCAACTCTTGCAATTTGTTTTTTTAAAAACATTTAAAGAGATCAGCTACACTAGAACCCATTAGAATACCACACAATTTTGAGTTCACACATAAAACAGAAAAGTAGCCCTATTTGAAAAAAGGGAAGCATTGGACAAACGATTTAATTGTGAAGGTTTCTTGAAGCAGTGCAGTGTACAAAAGTTGGCCAAAGCTAAACTTTTGAAGCAAATAGTTTCCCTTTCTAGAAAATAAGAACCGAGTGCACATTTTGCTCTTTTCAGACTTTCTTTTACTGATACATTCTAATAACATAATAGATCAGGTTAAACAAATGAGAAATGGGTCACATTTTATTGCATACTTGAGACAGTTTCTCACAGGTGAGATGAACTGTTAAGCCACCCGTCTGAAATTTGATCATTCCTTCATTTAATTAATTTATTCATTGTCATTGTACAACACAGGTTTGCGCAACGAAATGCAGTTATAGTCCCATTTTGCAACCTGAGAAATACATAAAAGCGAAACTACTTTTTGTGGTGTAGTGCGGAGGATGAGTTGATGAGTCTGCTGGAGGAAAGAAGCTGCTCTATAGTCATGCCGTAGTACGGCAGCGGACACTTCTGCAGCAGGGTGAACAGTCTGGGGTGGGTATTGTCTTTTAATATCCTTTGGGCTCCTTGCAGGCACCTCTTCTCACCAATGTCACTGATGCTCGGTAGATGGGTTCCAATGATGTTCTGGGTGGTTTAATCACCCGCTGCAGAGCCCTCCTGTCCTGGGCAGTGCTATTTCTGGCCAGTTTGTAATGTTTCCGGTCAGGATGCTTTCTATTGCTCCTCTGTAAAAGGGAACAAGACCTTGGCAGGACCCTTTTGCCTTCTTAAGTTTCCTTAAAAAAAATTTGAGCAAGCTGACAGGAACCTTTTTATAATATGTGTAAGTATGATAATTTAAGTCCTTGCCTCTGTCTTTCTCTTTAATAGGTCCAGAAGCAAAGCATGCTGTCTCACACAGCCCAGGACTCTCAGGCCTTGTGGGAGGAGGAGCTGAAGAGCCGCTCTAAGTTGGGACTGCGCCTGGCGGAGCTTGATAAAGAGAAAGGAGACCTGAGCACCCAGGTGATCATAGTGATGCATTCTTCATATGCAGGCTGATGTTGTATATATTGAGTTAAATATCCATCCCCCCCCGATCATAAGATACCATAGTTTGGGTCTCAAGAGTTATCGGCCTGTTGCCTGTGTTCCAGATGGAAATAGAAAAGAAGAAAGCCAAGAAGATAGCGGAGCAGAAGAAGGCTGTAGACGCCCGGCTGGATCAAGAGATGAAGAGAAACACAGAGCTCCAGAAAGAAATGTACAGGTGACTCCTAGCCTCCTCCTCCTCGCACCCTCCTCACCCACGGCAGTACTTCCTCCTACTATTTAGACACAACCGAGATCCAGTAGAGCGCAGTCTTTCCCGGCTTACGTGGCTCTGGTCTGGTGCACCAATGTGTGTACCTGGTGTAAGGGTATCATTTGAATAAGTCCATGCAGTCCCTGTGTTTGTCTGGTGTTTTTGTTTTTGTGTGCTCTTTGAGGAATTTTGAGTTTGCTTTTGAGGTCGTTTGTGTGTTTTGATGTTTTTTTCGAATCTGAACTTGTCACATTTAGTATAAATGAGTTGCATGTTGTCGAAACTGGCTGTAACTCTGTGCAGTATATTAATAATAATACTGTTAATAATGGATATATTTGCATATCATTGGTCAAGCTGATCTATAGTCTCTGAGCAAGCCATGTGTATCAGGTCATTACTTAATTCTCAGTTGTTAGCTGGTCTTCAGAGGACAGGTTTGATTTAGATGTGCACTTTGTGTACTTATAGTATTTGTGTTTAAGGTTGCGTACTTTATTGAAGACTGCAAAGAAGAAGTTGCGGGATCAGGACACAGGCGGAGCTGAATATGGCTCTCCTATGAGCAGTCTACGGATGGACCAAGGCAGACACAGCCAGGCAGACGGTGCCTTTGGACGAATGAAAGAAAAGGTTTGTCTGTGTGGTACAGCGCTATGATTTCAGTATACATCCCCCACGTAATATACAGTCTGTTACTAGTAGTAGAGTTTGAAACTTTCTCTTTAGCAACATATCCTCTGTCTTTCTCGTGTTACCAGGTGGACGATCTGCAGGTGCAGCTGGAGAAGGAAGGGTCCCGTCGCAGTCAGCTAGAGAAGGTGAACGGCGACCTCAAGGATCAGCTGTCCTCCCTGAAGAGCTTGAGCCGCAGCAACGACCAACTGGAGCGGGGCAAGAGGCAGCTGGAGGAGGAAGTGCTGGACCTGAGACGCAGAATGGAGGCCGCTCAGATGGAGCAGAGCCAGGTGGAGCAGTACCGCCATGACGCAGAGGAGAGGGCCCGTCAGGAGATCCAACAGAAACTGGAGCAGGTCAACATCTTCCTGCAGGTAAAAGCTCTGTCGGGTGAATTTTGTTGGTTTATATGAACAAACACACATCACTGAGCAAATATTTGATTACATAGTACCCTTTTAGACAACAGAAACAGAAATATCAAAGAAACTAGGGCTGTCAAAGTTAACGCGATAATAACGCAAATTCATTTTAACGCCACAAATTCTTTTAATGTATTAACGGAACTTTCAATTTTTAGGTTGTAGTGGGCTCAGATTTAAAGCTAGAGTGAAGATACTGGCATCATATGGAACTAGAAAACCCGAGGAATCCATTTGTAAATAATGCTCCAAACTTAGACTAAATTTTGGCGAGGAAAAACTCATGGCCATTTTCTAAAGGGGTCCCTTGACCTCTGACCTCAAGATATGTGAATGAAAATGGGTTCTATGGGTACCCACGAGTCTCCCCTTTACAGACATGCCCACTTTATGATAATCACATGAAGTTTTGGGGCAAGTTATAATCAAGTCAGCACACTGACACACTGACAGCTGTTGTGTTGAGATTGCCATGTTATGATTTGAGCATATTTTTTATGCTAAATGCAGTACCTGTGAGGGTTTCTGGACAATATTTGTCATTGTTTTGTTTTGTTAATTGATTTCCAATAATAAATATATACATACATTTGCATAAAGCAGCATATTTGCCCACTCCCATGTTGATAAGAGTATTACATACTTGACAAATCTCCCTTTAAGGTACATTTTGAACACATAAAAATTTTACAATTAATCGCGATTAACTATTTTAATCGATTGACAGCCCTGAAAGAAACATAAAGAAATAATAAGATAGACTAAAATCAGAATAATGAGATAATACTGATTTACTGAATACATTTATTTTGTAAATGTATATAGTTGCTGTTGGTAACTGTCCACGTGTCTATTAAACATCACTAAGCCTGATTTAATATATCTGTTTGTTTGTCTCTCAGTCCCAGGCAGCATCCCAAGAAGCACTGGATCAGATTAAAGCGGCCAATGAGGCCAACCTGCGCTCCCAGCTGGAGCAGAAGATGCGGGAGCTGGAGGGGGAACTGGGCCGGGCCCGCACCACCCATCACGACAGCCTCAACCAAAGAGACTCCACACGCACAGAGCTAGAGCGATACCGCCAACTTCACGCAGAGGAGCTACGCCTCCGCAAGTCCCTGTCTGCCAAACTAGAGAGGTGAGACCAGCTTGTTGTTCACAGTTTAGTGCCAGGTTTTCTACAGGGGATACTCTGATCAGTCTTTGGTGTAATCAGACATAAAACAGTGCTGATGGTGACAAACCTGTATTGTATGAATGATTTTCCCCGCAGAGCCAACAGTCGGCTCGCAGACGCCAATTCCAAGTTGCTCAACGAGCGCAGCAGATCTCTGATCACCAGCAGCATCGCAAACGGTAGCCTTGGAGGGCCCTCGCTGGACGTGGGCTCTTTTGGTTCGCCGGCACACTACGGGGCCTCGCTGGGGCCGCTCAACAGGAGCCTCGGCCTGGGACTGTCCCTCCTCAGCCCTGTAACTGACGGGCAGAACAGCAGGGTGGAGGACTACCTCGCCAAGGTCTGTGTGGTCATTAGTCCAAATAGATAAAATAAAACACGGTGATTACAGTGGAATATTCTTTATCGAGACACGTTTATTTACTTTGGGCCATTTTCATTTCCATAGCGTCATGGTGTTCAGCGTCGTTATTGTGTAACTGGTGCCGTTTTGTTCAAAGATGTTGCTTTTTATACTCAGGTTAGTGTGTTGTTACATTGGCGTGACTGCAGAGACATATTAATTCTGGGAGTTTTGAGGCATTACACATCAGTTATTTCAGATTGTGGAAAAAACATACTTAAAAGAAAAGACAGTTATTTCTTCCCCCCTGTTCTTTTCTCTTCTTCCTCCTGCACATTGTTTCTTCCTCACTCGATCTCTAGCCTTTATGGTAGTGGGACTTTACTTCTAACCTGTCTTCTATTTCTCACTCTTTTTAGCTTCTAGCTCAAAAGTCTGTCTCTCACCTCTCCTCTCTTCAGCCAGACCCATAACCAGGTGTGTAGATGTGTTCAGCTCAGTGTCTGATTGGCTGCTGTTCCCTTCACCCTGCTGCTGGGCCTACTGTACATTTATGGCTCTGTTCACATGCAAAACATGATGTTCAGGGTTCGCACAGTGAAAGCATAGTTGTTGAATGTAAGTTTTTTTTTGGGGGGACCAGATAATTTACAGAAAATGTATATAGATTTACTGAGCTTTCCCAATACTGCATTCAGAGGAATGCATTTATCTTTCAAATGATGAACCCTGTAATCAAATCAGTTATCTTGGAGTGGAAGTGTATTTATATAGTTTTTAGATTACAGTGTTCCTCTTCATTGCAGAGCTTCTTGCTGCTTCATCTTTCAGGAAATACCTACTTAAAGGATTCACACAGTTGGTATTACAACTGAAAATAACAAATTGTCAAAACTGGCATAAATATTATCAGAACTTAATGGTTTAATGGCAAAAACTGCAGGTTGCAAATAATGTAAATGTGCAGGAACCCTGGGTTTTGCATCGTGCGGTTAGTCACATAACTGATGATACCATCTGAAACTTCAAACCCTCCTCCTCGATTCTCTGCTCTGAGTCGACTCTCTCCATGCTCTAAAGAGTAATTTGTACTTTGAATTATTTGTCTATTCTAAAGCTGATTTTAGTATTTTAGCCCCACACACATGAACGTATTTGATTTAAAAATCAAATCAAATTAATTTAATCACAGGTATGTGTTAAAGCTGGGGTCTGCGATCTTGGAAAACTAGCATAATTTGAAAGTCGCATCGCCTCAGGAGCTCCCTCTAAACCCCCCCCTCCCCTCGAAACTCCTTATAAGGCAACGCCCCCCACACACATGCACGAGCACCGCCGCATCATAACTACTTCACATTTTTCGTAGCTATTTCATCACTAAATTCACTTCTGAAAAATGTTGAGGCGAGAAATCAACGGTGTAGATTTAGAATATTGACAGTTTTACGATGTTAGATGGCGAATCAAACATTTTCTCCACTGTTGTCGGAGTTTAGAAGCTCCACAAACTGCCGGCACAGCTAGCTAGCTCCTGCCGGGATCGCCACCTCTCCACCCGGGCATTCACTCACACAGACCCCGCTATGAGCTGGAGCTCTCTCAAGAGACCGGTCTTTAGACGAGGGGCTGTATTTCCTGGTTGACGGAGAGGGGAGGGGGGGGGGGGGTAGCAGCTCGCCGGAGAGCCGGCCACAGAGCAGCAGAGAGGGGAGGGAAAGAGAGAGATACCTGCTGAGACAACACGACCCTTTTTAACATTACTCTAATATCTGGAGGGAGGTCAGTCCACTCGTTTGTTTCTGTAACTGAAAAAGCAGTTTGAGTAACGTAAATTTTGTTCGGCAATATTTTCTATCCGCCGTCTCCCCTCGTTGATAATCCTGTTTGTCTGACTTCACTTTGAGCTGTTAGAATAAATAGTTTAAATCTGCAGTATTTTATAAAGTAAACTAACAGAACATAAACAACTAAATCAAAGTTGTATTTTTCGATAATATGGTAATAGTGGTACGAGTTCGTTCTCGTTGTCCGGTGTTTTAAGAGCTGAGTTTTCTCTTTCACTCTCCAGTGAACGTGCGGCGGACACGCGCTTTGAGTTCACGCTGGTGCACGCTGAGGCTAGAGTACGAGCAGGGAGGCAGGGAGGCATCTGATTGGTTCCTTACAACCGGGACCATTTTTACTGACTGGGAGACGTTTTTACAGGATTACAGCAGCTACAGATGACGGATCTTTTTAAAGGACTTAACAGAGGGGCAAAGAGCCTACCTACATCTAATTAATAATCGGAATAAAATGCTGTAATTTATGTCTGACACAAGACAACACAGTTGAACATGTGTAACGCACAAGACATGAGTGCCATATGTGCATATTGGAAAGGTGTGACAAGCTTACATACATATTACCAACATACCAACCATGCAGTTGTGTGTATTTTGGTTCCACTAGCCTCATGCCTTACCTTATACCTACAACAAAGACAGTGTGAAGAGAAATGTTGTGGAAAAAGCTCCATTTAACTACAAAATGGACAGATCTCACTTTTCATTTAAGGACAATAATAATAACAGACAAATGAAGCTAAAGTAAATACATTAAGGTACAGGAGCTTTGAATTAATTTAAGCCTGTTTTAACATGTACATTTGAACTAATAAAAAATGTATAATAGGTAGCTGTACCATCCAGAAATATCCATATCTATATGTGTGTATACTAAAATAATAATAAAACTTTATTTATACAGCACTTTTCAAAACAAAGTTACGAGGTGCTTTAGCATTACTGAACCAGGATTAAAACATTTCAGGACTGCAATGAGGCAAATAAAATCAGGCAATTAAAATAATACAAAAATAAAATTGAGCAAATACATACCACATGTACAGTATACTGTATGTATATAATGTTTGCGTATGTACACAGGCATATCTAACTGTGCATGTAAAGCGAAATACATACAATTCTGGAATAATAACAGTTAACAGAGGAATATCATAATCCTTGATATGTTGCGTGCAGACCGTCATGGTTTTTACAACAATTTAGTTATCAAGAACATTTTTCTTTAATGTAAGATTCATTCAGATATTCACCAAAAAAAAAATGCATCTTGTACCAACTAGTTGCATCATTTGGGGAGAAATCTGACATTAGTTGACCATACTGACTCAGCATTTGCCACTTGCAGTAAGATTTAAAAGGCAACACCAAACAGCCTGCAGACACTCTACACTAAAGCAGAGCCTGCATGCTTGGCATGTCCTGCTGTGTTTCACATCATAGTCCTAATTCTTGCAGTGTTTTTTTCCATTATCCAAGTATGTGTCATTAATATGTGTTGCCATTTACCATAGTATTGTGTTTGGTGGTGAGATATCATCCTTGTTTCTTTGTCTGTTTATTAAAACGTGTAAGTATTTATTTTTAAGGCCATATTTTTTCAGTTTATGTTAGCTAATATTTGCCACCAAAACATTGGATCTCAAATCTAACGACAACTTTGCCTTTTTTTTTGTCCAGATGCAGAGTGAGTTGGATAGAAACATATCAAAGGAATTAAACAATGGTGAGTGCACTGAAGTTGGAAACATGGCACGGATCTTAGCGGTCTTATAAAGTCTTTAATTAATTAGATGGTAGCAGTGTTTGACTTGTAGCTGCTGTTCAGTGATGCTAACTGTGGTCTCTCTCTCTCTCTGGTCCTCAGCCACAGCAGAGCTGGATGTTGCTTCAGCCCGTATGTCACCGGTAGGCTCTGCCTCCAGGGTGGAGCTGGACCCCGTCAGCAGGGCGACGCAGCAGTACTTGGAGGTACTAAAGAAGAACAATATGATCTGAACACGCATCACAGCAACTCGCAGTCAAACCTATTTCAGCCATTAAAAAAATGTATAGGTATAATATGTAACAGTTGTTTGTAAACACACAGCAGTCTAAGTTGGCCACACCTCCTTGGCTCAACGAGCGAGCGAGGGAGGGAGAGAGAGAGCAGCGTTGGTCGAGCGAGCTATAGAGTGAATGAAGAGAGGGAGCAGTGTTAGTGAGAACAAAGCAGCGAATCAGAGAAATAAAACATTTTCAGATTGCGGCGGCGGTTATGTTCTAGTGCACAAATAAACACGACCACAACTCCACACAATCCTGCGGGAAGGTACTGAGTTGCCAGATTTTATAATGAATACAGCCGAAGGGCAGGCTTCATCCTGTTTGCTGTCACTCAGCGCTGCTCTCGGTCAAACTGACACAGAGGAGCAGTGGGAACACTGTCTGGAACACATGCACATAGTTCTCACTACACGACTTTAGCCCTGATTTTCCACTCCCTGACAGTTTTTGGAGCTCCCCGACAAAAGCCCCAGATCAGAGGCAAATCGGCGCTCGAACGTCATTTGTGAACTGCTCATAGACGTTAGCTGAGAGGCTCGCCAACACGAGTCGATGCCTCGCAGAAGCCTCGCTGACACATTCCATATATCTAGCATGCTAAGTATCTGGACCTGTCGGGGACTCCGGCCACGAGCTACAGCCAATGAGAGCGCGTTGAGGCACGGGTTGAGGGGAAACCTGGGGGAGGAGGGGTCGCCTGTAACAACAGGAACTTACTGTATGTGTTGCATTTGCAACACGGAGCAGTTGCTGTTGCACCTAGAGGAATAAATAGTAAAAAAGAGTATGTAAACCAGTGGAAACTATTGGAGGCTATTTTGTAAACACATGTGCCAACAACATCAGCAATGTGTCTCACGTATGGTATCACGTCGTTTACCGTGTATTTCTCGCGTCTGTTTTCGTGACAAAACGTAGTTTGGAGGATTCCTCCCGGTGAACGATCTTGTAGTGTGTGACCTCCTGTCGCCGGTAAGTCATGTAGTGTGAAAACCACAACAAACCACACTTGTTTAGTGTGAACAGTACTGCGATCTGACTACTTTTAATGTCGTTTAGTGTGAACTTAGCTTAAGAACACACAACCCGCTCCAACCCGTGATATACGGCTGCTTTGTATCTGACAGAGCTAAGTGGGTACTCGTGCCTCTGTATCAGACGCCGAGGGGCGTGACAAAGCGGCGCTATTTGACGACCTAAACTGGCTGCACACCCTGCACGCTGTTATTGGCTGCCGGTTACACCCCACGAGGGGCACAAAGCCACTTTGCTGACGCCCAGAAACGTCCCGAACACAGCAAAATCCAGAAAGAAAAAAATCCAGGCAGAGGGCTGCAGGGTCTCTGCAGAAACAGACACCGCCACACACTTCTTGTTTTAGTCTATATACAGTACAATATTATTTAGGAAATTGTTGCATATTATACCTTTAAATACTGACTGCACCAACAATAAGGCCAAAGCCACCATCCAGTCATAGAACACCAAGAATCCAACTTTGTACGTATTTACTATTTTATGAAAGAAAGCAAACATAATGCACGTTGCACTTAACCACTCAGGAGCAAAGGGCATGAGTCATATATATATATATATATATATATGTATATATATATATATATTGCGTCATTGATGGGTACAATTAGAGAGAACCTCGAAAGTATTTGTTCCTTCTGACCAGTTCTGTTCAATATTTAACTGTTTTGTTTCTATTAGCACACTAGATATATATATACAGAAATGTGATTTGGATTTTTATTTGTGAATATTGGTGTTGCTAAATTTTTTAAGTATTTGATGTATGCATCATTAATTATTTTTGCCAAGATATTACATTTGGTACGTGCCATCAAATGGTGCAATATCTGTCTTGGTCTTACTTTATTAGGCTCATTGGAGTATTGTGTTTATGATTATTTTATTTATTCATTAATAATTTTTTTTATGAACATGATATACTTGAATAAGACGAGCTGGAATACTCTCTGGCTATTGAAACAGGGTGACATTTGTACAACTGTCATTTCAGCTTTTGGTCAGCTTGCTTTTAGGGCCGCCAAAAGAGACACACTTTTTTTTGTTTGTTAGTTTTGTTTCATTGTTCATAAATACTGTAACAGAACACATATAGGAAAACATTTATGACGCCTGTACATTACAGAAGACTCTAAAGTTGTAAATAAAAAATAAAAGTTAAAAAAAAAACTGAACTTGAGTGAGCTATTGATGTCTGGAGTGGACATGAGAAACTAATAAAATAACCAGAGATTTGTACCGGATATTCGTAAATTCACCACTACTTTTGCTGCAAAGAGTCGGAAAATGTGACTGATGTGATTTGATTTTAATATGTCCTAAAAAACATACATATAACACACTTGTCCAAATACTGAAAAACTTAAACTTAACTCAAAAAACTTAAACTTTGTTAGAATCATCATATACATTCAGGTACATTCTGCATTTAAAACAACCTAAGCATTTAGGAGCAGTGGGCTGCTGTAAAGCGCCTGGGGAGCAAAACAAGAAAAAAAAGAGAAGAAAACCAAAAAAAAATAAATAAATAAAATCAAAGATGGAACGTGGGCTTGCTAAGACAAAAAATATGAAATGAAATAAAATAAACTATAAAAAGCATGTAAAACAAACATACATAAATTGAAGCATGATATTGGATAGAAATACTAAAAGCTAATATAACAACATTTCCATAGCGGTCCTTACCTGCCCCAAAGAATCTACATTACACTTAAATGTTCTAATAATAACTTTGCTTGGCTGTCAATCAAGTAAAATCTTTATCACGAATAATCGCATGATTGTCCATATTTAATCGTGATTAATCGCACATTTGTTTATCTGTTCAAAGTGTATCTTAAAGGGAGATTTGTCAAGTATTTAATACTCTTATCAACATGGGAGTGGACAAATAATCTTGCTTTATGCAAATGTATGTGTATATTTATTATAGGAAAACAATTTTCATTTTCATTCACATATCTTGAGGTCAGAGGTCAAGGGACCCCTTTGAAAATGGCCATGCCAGTTTTTCCTTGCCAAAATTTAGCATAAGTTTGGGGCGTTCTTCGTGACAAGCGACTATGACATGGTTGGTACCAATGGATTCTTTAGGTTTTCTAGTTTCATATGATACCTGTATGTTCACTCTAGGTTTAAAACTGAAAGTGCTACCACCTCTGATCGCAAGTTGTGTTAATGCGTGAAGAATTAGCGGCGTTAAATCGAATTTGCATTAATGCGTTATTATCGCGTTAACTTTGACAGCCCTACTTTATTTATGTAGCACTTTTTAAAAACAGCGAGTTACAAAAAGCAAAAGCAAAGCAAGTATTACAGGGGCCATTACGAATATGAATCCAAAAACAAAAGTATTTTAAAAAAACAAACATTTCATGACCTGCATCAATAATACATTTACTAAAATATTAGGTACATTTACAGTACAAGTACAGTATCCCCCTTTTTCCATTTACTGTTACTAAAAGTTTTTACACCTGTTAAAACCTTAAAACTTAGATTCTGAGAATATCTGATAGTTAAGGTGATGAACAGTATAAGCAAGCAGGAAATTAAATACAGTATGTGTTTATTAAAATCAGTTGAGCTGTAAAAGAAGAGTATATGTTTGGTACTGACCTCTCGTATGATGGAATCACGCCTTATTCTGCAGTTATTGTGTGCACAACTTGCTTAAGATTCCAGGTGTCTTACTATCAATATTTCATGCACAGCCATTTTTAACCCAACCCTCATTAGCTATGTTTTGATGTACTTCTCTTTACACCCCCCCCCTCCTCCTCCTCCTCTCGCACTCCCAAACACATGAAACTTGATGATATGTGCTGGTTTAGAAAGCATTCCCCTCACTTATTAAAATGAGACAATGTGTTTATGATTGCCCCCCTCTGGTGTGTCTCTCTTCCCTTTGATCCGTCCTCTCTGCGTCAGCCTCAAATGTTAGATATTCAAATCTGGTTACATTTATTTTTGTTTCCTTTACAGCAGATGGGCACATCTGACAGACTGACTATTAGGTATTATTATTTCCCCTTTTTTCAATAGACGCCACTTCATACGCTACACGTAAACCTGGTTTTGATTGAGGAGGTTACAACCATTGTCATAAAGCTTTGGAGGCGGGCGAGAATACAAATAGACAGATACTGAATAAAAAAGTGTTGAAAGGGTTGTTTTTGAAAAGCAGCTCAGGTTTAAAACAAACCGCTCCTCACTGGGTCATCCTCCGTCTGTGATGCCCGGTCTTGTTATCTCAGACTGCCAGTCCGACAACTGTTAAGAAAACAACCTCAAGCCTCCGACGCATGATGAGGTTGTCAACTGAACAGGCCGTTTTATTTATAAATCTTACTACCATGATACGAATGTGCAAAAGCATCTCTCAAACTTAAACCCAAATGAGAGCATGACACAAAATACCATAAGGACAGTCAAACATTTTTCAAGCCATATCAATAAGGATGCTGCTCTTAGAAAATATTGACCAGAGCCCAAAAAGGTCTTTTTATTTATTAATTTACAGTAACTGGTCATTTATACTTTATGTAAATATTATTTCACAGGATAAATGTTTAAATCAGGGGTCTCAATCTACAGGCCCATGAGACAATTTCAGAATGCCCCTCAATTTTAGTTATTTTTTTTTTTTTTTTTTATTTTGTGTTTCCCCCCATTTAGCTTTTTCCCCTTACTTTTATTTTAAGGCCTTAATTTTCTAGCAGGGCTGCAAAATCAGAGCATAGAAATGTCTCTTTATTTTACATTTAATTTAGCAAATTGCGCCTAACTGTCCAAGTTGTTAACACTTGTATGACCAAGAGCGCTCTGATCTTCCACAGCGCACTTGACACTAAAATGTCTCATTCTAAACCTATAGGAAAAGTTGAACTATTTTTTTTTTTAGTTTAAGGTGACTATTTCTTGTATCATCTACAAGGAGATATTAAAGTAATAAATAACTTGTTATATAATGTTTAACAGGATTACTAAACATGTTGAGCAGTATGGAGAGGAGAGAGAAAGACACTACAACAAAAACACCAGTTACAAAGCCCAAACTCACATTGTGTCCAAATTATTATTTTTATCAACTGTGTTCCCACCACCACCCAAAAAAATATTAATGACCCTATATAAATTATGAAGCTAAACTGATTTGGGGAACAAATCGTGAAGTAAAAAAAAAAAGAGTTTTTATTGTATAAAAGTAAACAAACTGGAGGTTTGGGAGTCCCTGACCTCAATCTAATATTAAAAACTCCTTTTATTAAACATGTATCTGATACAGAGGTGCCACTTGGACGGGTGGAAATAAAGCCCACTGGAATAAATTAAATGGGAAAGCCAGATCAAAAATCCCATATTATAAATTAATCGTAAGTGATTTTCTGACTAAATACAAACATTTGAATTTAACCTGGTCTGGCTCTGCCGCTAAAGATATTTACAAAATAATGAATGATAATACAAAGGAAGGTTTGGTGGAATATAAACATGTATCTGAGATAACTTAAGATAACTTAAAATATAAATGAGAAAATATTATATGAAAGTCTTGGTGACAGAGTGTGGCTGATCTCTGTAAAAAGACTTCTTGTCAGGGCGGTACTTCAGTGGAGCTGCTATGTCGCTACAAAAAAATGTCCTATGATTAATTGTGACTACGATGAAAAGTTACAACATCTGGTACTCAACTGCTACCGAACTACAGAAATATGAGTGAAAATGGCCAGTGTGTATAAAGTCAATCATGTATGAGCTTTACTTTTTCTACTGTTTCGCTATTTGCTAAAAGGTACGAGGCTCATTTTGTATTTCCTTTTTTTCTTATTTTTTTTGTGTTTGGTTTTGTTGCTGGATTGTTTTGATCAATTTCGTGTTTCTTATTGCTGCATATGTTTGAATAATAAAGTGTTGTAGTTTTTTTTCACAGAAAAAAAGATGTAAAATGATGAGACGATGATGACAGTGGCCCACAGTTCATTCTGTGAGTGTCTAAAAAAATGAGTTTACTGGCGTAAACTTTGTGGCGTCTGAGTCTTTTCTTAGAGTCTTTCTAAAAAAGCTTAACCTCAGAGTGGTTATAGTTTAAATTTAAGCCGAACAAAAACACTCAAATTGGAGTATTGAAGTGACCAAGAGCAACCTAGCAAGTGGAGCCCGGGTAGTTTCGGTTTGAAGACCCCTTGTGTGTAAATAGTGTTTCAAATACTTTTTTGTTATTTTGTTGGCCCAAAAGTATTCAACAATTACTTGAATCAGCTTAAAAAATCACAGATCACATGAAAGTTTTTAATTGTGGAATGTAAACTCCCCAAAGATTTTTAAAATTCACAAAAACAAAAATAAAAAGAGGACTGAGTATTCATGAGGATTCAGATATGAAAAATGTGTCATTATTATTATTAATAATAATAATTAGTATTAATTTATTGTAATTAGTTTTAACCAGTTGTAACTCGTTTTCATTTTTATTACTTTTATTTAAATTTTCCTCTTCTTTGTACATTTGCTTTTTTATGATTCATATTTTATCATATTACTATTTTACTATAAAAATAAACACAAAGGTTTAGATTTGCAACTAAGGATTTTTATTATACATTATTGATTCATCTGCAAATTATTTTTTTGCATTTATCAATTAATTGTTTGATCTATAAAGTCGGAAAATTGCCAGTGCCAATTTCACGAAGCCCAATATGACGTCTTGAAATTAAAAAAATATATTGAGGATATTCAATTTATTGACACATCAAATACATAAAAGCAGGAAATCCTCACAATTGAGAAGACGGAATGAGAAAATATTTGTAATTTTTGCTTTGAAAAATGACTTAAATGTTTAATCTATTAACAAAATAGTTGCCAACTAATTGTCGTTTGGTCGACTTAATTACAAAACAAAACTTTCCTGCATCTAATCACACCAAAAGCTGGTAGCTTTATTGTCTTTGTTTGTACCACCATATAATGAAAAGCGATGGTACTGCCACAGATAGCATCATTTTAGTGGTGATTTCAAATCAAAACTCGAAGGCAAATATAAACATCCATCTTAAAACAATGTATTACTCTGTGTCTCTAACATCTGTAGGTTCTGAATTCACTGTGACAATATCAGCTGTGTGTGACTGGTGGAGGTAGACATCAGCTGTGGGTAAAGGGTAGAACAAATTGAGGGGGACAAGTGGAACAAACCTGAGTGTTTATTTGTTGGTGTATGCTCGCCATGCTCTAAATTGGACGTCACCGCTGTTTCTTGTCACTAGCGGAATCCAAATGTGTTGTGGGCAAAAGAGATACTTAAATCCGATTTACTCGCTCTAACATGATTTAAATGAGCCTCTTGGCTCGCCCGGACAGATTGACAGTGCTGTCTTTATCGCCGCTTTGTTTTATTTTTGGCTGTTTACTCTGCCTCTCCGCTGTCATCTCACACGACGACTTTAAAGGAGCCGGCTTCGATCTTCCCAGATCTGGGGAGAATGAGCACCCTTTTATGTTCTAAGTGCTTTATATGACAGATGTGAAAAGGGATTCAAGAGAAAGCTGACAAGTTTTTTGTCGCCCTGCTCCTCAGCTGCAAAGAGCTGCGCAGGAATAAGTCAAACCTGCAATCTTATAAGATGAGAACCCGTACAAAACTGAGCAAAGAGGTAGAGCCCTCTCGTTCAGGGTCTTGCTGGGTCAAAATCATTACATGCAACTTGATGTACGAACAAAAGGCTTTATTTCTGTAGAATAAAGCCTGAATCTTAAATGCACTGTAGCTTGTACACGCTGCAGTGCATCAAGTTTCTATGCTTGTTTATTTAAAAAAATCACCATTTGTTTGTGCAGCAATATGATCAAGAACAACAACAACAGAGTGTTAATGAGTCCCACTCTGGCTTCAATTTTATTCACCCTGGCTATCCAAAAGGATTTAACAAACAGAACAAATGACTTGACACATTTCTTTTAATATTTTAAAAGGCCCTTGAATCTATTTTCCACAAAATCAACCAGATAAGATAACAGATAAATAATGCATCTATTCCTTCCTCTTGTCAGTCTGGTTACAATGAGATGAGAATGCACAGAGGCGGTTAGCTTAGCTTAGCATGAAGACTGGAAACAGGGGGAGATAACTAGCCTGCTAACCTCATGTTGATGACAAGACTCCAGGAAGTCAATGCTCCATGCCAACAAATAATGCTGAAGTGCCTTAAACGTGCATTCTTTCTAATAACCAGCAGGGGGCGACTCCTCTGGTTGCAAAAAGAAATCTGATTGTATAGAAGTCTATGAGAAAATGAGCCTACTCCTCACTTGATTTATTACCTCAGTAAACATTGTAAACATGAGTTTATGGTCTCAATCACTAGTTTCAAGTCTTCTTCAATACAGCATGATGTTCATTTAGTAAATCATGGTCCCATTTAGAGTCAAATGGATAATAAAGCAGGGTGTTGTGTCTAGACGTTAACCCGCAAATTGCGAAATTGTGCAAAAACTTGCAAAAAACTCTTGCGACACCCGACAACCTAACTAACCTTAACCATTCAAGGTCAACGCTTAACCTTAACCATCTCGCGAGAGTTACACAATGCTTGTTACCTTCTAACCACAACCAAAGCAGGGTATGCTTGTGACCTTGTGACTGACAGGCCGCTACCACGGCATTTTTCCGTGTTTTCGTCTTAGAACTTTAACCCTTTCACAGTGTGTTTTCAGTTCATGAAAGTTAATTGTAACATTTTGGTCGCCTAAAAATGTCTAATGATGTTGTACCTGGCTCCACCCTCTTGGGTCACAAGAGGGTGGCCTCTTGGGTCACATCTGGTTGCAAAAAAACAAGATGGCGACGGCCAAAATGCCGAACTCAATGCTTCAAAACCGTAGTCCGCAAACCAATGGGTGACATCACAGTGACCACTTCTTACATACAGTCTATGGTTTAGATATGTTGGGGGTTAGATTTGTTGTTTTTACTTTGGATTGAGCCAAGCTAGTTGTCTTCTCCATCTTCCAGGCTTTATGCTAAGCTTATAGCTAATTGCCTCCTTGACTAAACTTTGTCAATAAGACGATGTTTAGTCACAAGAAATGTCATGGCAGTATTAATGAATCCCACGTTGGTTTTAATGTCTGCTGTTTCAGTCTCGTCACATGTCTTATAGATTAGTCCTCAGGCCGGGGCGGTCCAGCTGCCTCCTAGCTGCGATGGCAGATCTGGCAGCACTCCAGGCAAAACTCGAGACACTCGGTCGGCTCGCAGCAAGACTCGAACAGCACCGAGTGGCAGTGGGCGTGGCAGTTGAGCTCCTCCACGGGCGCCTCCTGGATGGCCGAGCAGCAGCGGGCGCAGGCGTGGCAGCAGGAGGAGCAGAGGGTGTGGAGGCAGCAGGAGCAGGCCTCCAGCAGACCCAGGAGCAGCACGGAGCACTGGCACGACAGGCACGCCAGCAGCAGGTGTAAACAAGAGTCTGTGGGTGAGGAAACACGAGACATTTATCTACGACATCTGAGGTCACAGAAAAGCTGTTGTTTGTTCTAAAAGCCTGTCAGACACCATCAGAGACGGGGATTAACAATTCTATTAACCCTAAATTAATCTCTCGCATGTTTATTTGTCGTGCCAAGTAGAACTTAAAAGAGAAGCTACTCTGCTGCGGTGATCAAGTGTGATTGTGTTTACTTAATCACAGAGCTTCGTTCAGTCCTCGGGGGAAAATAAAAAAGGCCACCGAGGCTGCCAGTGATGAACAACAACTAGGAGGAAGCTGTCACAAGATAATTGCTCTCCCGCCCAAATTAGGTGCAGATGAAATTGCATACATTAACCCCACCGGTGTGTTCCAGTGCATCTCTCGCGATCCCAACCGTTGTATTGTTACTCGGCTAGCGTTTTCATCCTCGCAAGGACCAGATAGTGAGTGAGCTCATGCAAATCGAGCTGTTTTATCCTGTTTACTCAAGGAAGTAAATGAAAAGCAGATGGCAGAATTCCCTGGGGAGTGGGGTTCAGCGTTTTCCTGCTTAGCCGCTCAAATTATACACCCCCGCACATAACTTATGCTAATATCTATATATGTGCGTAGATGAAAAAGGAGCATTATGTGGCTACCGTATTGATTTAATGCATAACTTCATAGAGATAACAACACGAACACAAGGATAAACAAGGAGTGGCCCGCTGCACGCTTTGATTAAACTGGAAGGAAGTGCAGCAGTTTGAGAGTCTTCAAGGGAAACTTTTTAGAGCTCCATTTGTGTAAGAAGATAGATCGTCTTTGGTGGGAACAGAAAAAAAAAGTTTTTTTATGCTCTCTCATTGTGACTAATTTTCCGTTAAGGGTGGAAGATAAACCAAATTTATTAAAGGAACAGTGTGTCACATTTCGGGGGATCTATTAGCAGAAATATAATATTCATAATTATGTTTTCATTAATGTATAATCAGCTGAAACTAAGAATCATTGTGTTTTTGTTAGCTTAGAATGAGCCCTTCATATCTACGTGGGGAGCGGGTCCTCTTCACGGAGTCCGCCATGTTGCTCCGCCATGTTTCTACAGTGGCCCAGAACGGACAAACCAAACACTGGCTCTAGAGAGAGCCTTTTGTTTTTTTTCTTTACCTGAAGGCCACCGTAGTTCTCCGACACGCTTGTGAGTCTGCGGTAACGTGAGCCGCAGAGTGCAAAACCGCGGTACCGCCAGGCGCCGTCTGACTTCCGTTGCTCCTAAGTAGTTTTATTATAGTACCACGGTTTTGCACTCGTTGGCTCAAGTTACCGCAGTCTGGGAAAGGGAGGAGTGAGCGGAGGGGTACTCAGTTGGTTGCAATCTGCAACCACACCACTAGATGCCGCCAAATCCTACACACTGCACCTTTGAGTTACCGATATCAGCCCAAAGCTCAGTCCAGAATATGTACTGTCATATTGTAATTAATCCAAATAAAAGTATATAAAAATGAAAGTTCAGGAAAAGAAATGTCATGTACTGATGTATAAAAAAGTATTTTTTACTATAGTTATCAAGATAAATGTGACAATTTATCCTATATCAATTTATCATATTGTCCCGTCCTGTTTAAACAGTGAGGAAGAGAGCGTTCCTACCAGCAGGTGTAGCAGTAGGTTGGTGTGAGCCGGCCACACTGCCCCTGCTCCTCCCGCTCCTCCCGCTCCTCCCGCTCCTCTTGCTGCTGCTGCTGTGCACCGACAGGCTGGAGCCCTGCAGTCGGCTCAGGCCCGGGGAGAGGGGGGGCAGTCTGTGGTCTGGGACTGTGAGGCCACATCGTGGGCAGTTGGGCTTCTGGAGGTCACACTGAGGCTTCTTAAACCCTGCTGCCTCCTGTGTGGCCGCTGCTGGTGGGGCTGCAGCAGGCAGAGGCTGGGCTGGGCAAAAAAACAGACACACATACAGTGAAGATTGTCTTACTACATCATCACAGAGCAGGAATAGACTTCCTTAATGATGAGTGAGCACAAAGCAAATTCAAGCTGACTGTAATCAATACAGAATTTAAAATTAGAAACAGACTGGTAAGTGTAAAACAGTTTTGGAGTGTAAAATTCTTGTTTTGCACCCAGGAATTTATAATAATTAAATTTTAATTGTATAGCACTTCTCAAGCATTCAAGCTCTCTAGATTAAAGGGACAGTGTGTAGGATTTGGCTGCATCTAGTGGTGTGGTTGCAGATTGCAACCAACTGAGTACCCCTCCGCTCACTCCTCCCTTTCCAAGACTGCGGTAACGTGAGCCGCCGTGTGCAAAACCGTGGTGACGCTGTTCGCCTCGCTCAGAGGCCATCCTTACCCTAATAACACTACTTTAGGAGCAACAGAAGATGGCAGCTGGCGGTACCATGGTTTTGCTCTCTGCTGCTCATGTTACCGCAATTTCACAAGCATGTCAGTGAACTACGGTGGCTTTCAGGTAACGTTAAAATGTGAAAGTCTCTCTCTAGAGCCAGAGTTTGGTTTGTCCGTTCTGGGCTGCAAAATGTATATGGAAGTGCATATAAAAATACTAAAATGATACTAAAACAAGCACAATCTAAATATGTAATGACAATAAAGTTCAAATAAAACACCATAAAATAGTAATATAAAGAGGAAATGTTTGATTAAATTATCATTTTCATCTCCGGATGTTTTGGTAGCGGATAACCCCTCATCCAGATTTAATTTTGGTCACTGTATTGTTTGCTGTGCAGGTCTCACGGTTTCCACTTACTGCTGATGAGGTCAGTGGGGATGGTATTTCCTCTGCTAACAAGGTCACGTGCTGAAAGGATTTCCTGTGCTGAATTTAAAGACGAACTACCTTGAGACACATCAAAAGAAAGTCACGTTAGCTGAAAAGCTACGAGCAAAAGATATGACAGATACCTCACTGACCACAGGGACATAAAAATCCAAGAATTTTAAAACAATTTGGTCACATTTTTTTGTTAGATTGTTTTAGAAAATTGTGTGAAGTTTCCTCGGGAAACATTGAAAACTTTCAGTATTGCTGGGACAAAGAAGGTAAACTTTATAGGTAAAGAATAACAGCACAAAACATTGTCCCTCAGTTGAAGCTTAAAAGCAAGCGGCCGGAGCAGCCTTTCTAGCTTATTTCAGGTCAGATCATGAGTACTTGCCTTTAGTCGGGTTGCTCTGTTCCTCCGTCCCGTCCGCAGGTAAATGGCCTCCTGGTAACATGTCTGATGCTCATGACTGCTCGGGATCTCTGTTACGCTTATTCATCCTCTTTTCTTCTGTCAGCACCAAGAGGTCAGGAAACCTCCAACAACACCCAACATGCCGGCCTGAGTCACAGCTCAGGACACTGTGAGCTGTTCTCTGTGAGCTGTTCTCTGTGAGCTGTTCTCTGTCTCTGTGTGTGTTTTGTTGTTGTTCAGTGACTTAATAACACTCCCCTTCCCAACACAGACGGCCGAGTCCTGGTTGTGTGACTTTAGGTTGCCTTCTCTGTTCTGCTTATAGTCACCTAACACAATAGAGACACATACCCCACAAGTGTGTTAGCTGAATTGATGCACTCGCCCTCTTATGCACTCACACACACACACAAACCTTTCAAAGTCGTACACTATCTAGCATTCAGTATGCAAATAAATGCAATTACTAATTTGCTCCGCAATTATGTAATTCATGCTTTAGAATTAAAAGGTTATTGGTCAGATTTTATTTTTGTCTCACGCCAAACATTTGGCCCATCCCACATCGGATAACAAGCCACCTTTTTTTTTTATTTATTATTTAACCTTTATTTAACCAAGAGACACTGAGATTAAAAATCTCTTTTTCAAGATTCAACATTGCAGACACAAAAACAAAACACATAACAGTTTAACATGAAAACAAATAACAAATTACAGATTCATAAAATGTCAAAAACATTCTTCCCAAGTCAAAAAACATTAGGGACCAATCAATCAAAACATCTAAGGCCAGATGTGCCTACCTGCAAGTCATTTAAAATTCCTTTAAATGCATCCAGAGAGACCAGCTCCCAAAGATTTGAGTCATTCTACAACTGATTCCAGGCAGAGGGAGAAGCATTATTTAAAGGCTCGTTTCCCCAATTCAGTCCTGACTTTAGGGACAGATAGTAGGAATAAGTCATGGGAGCAAAGACAATTACTTCTCATACTTTTCAACTTTTTACAGACTTTTAAGTCTACAGGTGGACAAGGCAGACCATCCCACCCAAGCATATAGAGAACAGTGGTGAGTAAGGGCTTAGATATTTGGAATACATCTCATTGCTCCATGGTAGACAATATCCAGCGTTTGTAGGCATTGCAAAGTTGCATGCATGTATAATAACATCGCCATAGTCCAGCACAGACATATAGTTGGCAGCAACAAGTCTCCTTTTGGGCCACGAAGGAAAAGCAAGACTTCTTTCCAAAATAAAAACCCCAATTTATATCAAACAAAAAAATATCAAGACATTTTCAGGTAAAACATACAGTATACTGTGCAAAACAACAACAAAAACAAGGAAACATCAGTTATAGAGCGGTGCAGAAATGAGTCCTAAAACCCAGAAATTAGTTAACATTTTAGCACTTCTGGTTCCCTCGTCTGGAAGTCAATGGGTTTTTAGTTAGATGCCTAAAAGAAGGTTTGTGGTTAACACAAGCTGAAGAGATTTTAAAGTTTTATTCTACGATATGTCTTCCACTCGTCAATTTTGAAGCTTTTACGTGTGTTAAAAAAGGCGGTTGCTAACAGTGGCTAAATGAGACTACTAAACGACGACACGCCGACTCGTCCTCCTTTACAGTCTCTTTGTGTTTACTCGCACTGATGCGACCGTGGCGTAGTTCGTTTATAGCCAAACGTTAGCTTTTTACTTCTAGCGATTGCATTTACACTTCAAAAATCATAAAAGTTGTATGTATCGGGGGCTGGGTCCTTGCTGCAGTGGACCGGGGTTCACAGTTTATTTTCTGCAATAATCCAAAACCCAATGGAAAAATCCCATTGGCTTTTTGTCGAGGGAAGGTCGTGTCTAGAAGGGAGCCCGCAAATTGCGAAATCTGATCTGAGATCTGCAAAAACTTGCGAAAACTCTCGCCAGACTCGCTGCCCGACGACCTATCCTAACCTTAACTATAAAAGGTCAATGCCTAACCTTAACAATCTGGCGACAGTTTCCCCAGTTTGCTGGTTCCCTTAGACACTATCTCAAGGGAACCAGGGCGATTCTAACTTCAGGGTTGGTCTACAAAAATACATCATCCCTGTAGCACTATAACATTATATATACTTCAAATATATTTCTCATCTCATATATATATCATTTCAAATAAATGAGATCATTAATGCACACAAATAAATTAACAGACTCACTGTTATATAGATTATAATGTTAATTTTTGTTTGGCGAATAACCTGCATGGCCTGACTATCTACTGTAAATGAACCACGCTGTGTTACCTTTGACACCCGTTAACATATGGTAAAATGTAAATGTATGTTCATGTATGTAAAACACTGTTGTTTAATGTTAAGTATTTCATTTGAGAGCACAGTGAATCGATCACTAATTCTCAGTCTGTATTTCAACCTCCCAGAACAAAATCAAACCATTAATAAGTATTTAATTACAGTCAGTGACATTTAAATCTTTGTAAATCTTGTTTTCCCACAGATGAGGATTTTGGACACCGGGGCGACAGCATCATCATTACCTGCTGATGAGAAGCTGAACAGAGACCAGCCCCTTCTGAGCGGCTGTTGACTAAGTGCTGTCAAAAGTGCTGCGTTGAAAAACATGTTGACTCGCCCGCCTCACAGTGAGTATATGGCACATCAAAGCAACACATAAGTGAAGCTGTTGAAGTTGTCTAGCACCACGCTAACTTTCAGTCAGTGAACGCAGCGTGGAGACGCAGTCAGGAGAAAATGTCACCTAATAGGCTGACAGCGAATCAAAGGAAGCCCTGAGAGGCAACAGCAAACTTAAAGCCAACTCGTTATCAGCAAAGACAATTACTGACATTAGTCAAAACATGGAGCTGAGAAATCTGAGGCCTTTGTTCTGTGTTTGGTAGTGAAGTCTACGGTAACAGCTTCACTTCATGGTGCTCATCAGTGGATGAGACGGTGTGATGCCATTGTTTATCCAGGATTTTATTATTTTACATTATGATGTGATAAAAATGAGGATAAAGTAAAATCTTTTTTTCAAAAGACAAACAGCCACGGATGATTGGTTCAGAAAACATAACTGCTGTTTATATAATAAGTTAATGTTAGTCATTATTATTTGTTGTAGGTATTTTAAGGTACGGCCCCTTTAATTCATCCATAGTCGTACATGCATTTTTTACTGTCCTCATATACGACACAACTATCATTGTTTTCACAAAAACAAAATAAAACACAATGAATATCTACTGTATGTGAATAGATTTTGAATTATCCAATGAATAGTTAAATTTGATTAGATATTTCTTATTAGGAATACCCAAAAACCCTGAGAAACATTACCCTTTTATTGCAACTGGCATTCAGTCAACAAAAATATTTTTATATTTCTTTCTATGTAAAATACCCATTTACACTCTCACAGGTGTAACCACGCTAGGTTATTAGCAGAGTGTGGCATTAAGTCTAAGATTACTAGGGCTGCAACTAAAGATTATTTTTCATTATTGATTAATCTGCCAGTTATGTTCTAGATTAGTCGATTAATCGCTTGATCTATAAAATGTCACAAAATAGAGAAAAATGTCCATCCTAGTTGCTAAAAGTCCCAGGTGATGTCTTTAAATGTCTTGTTTGTCAGTCCAAAACCTAAAGATATTCACTTTAATATGATATAAAACAGATAAAAGCAGGAAATCTCCATATTTGAGAGGCTGAAAACAAAATTTTCTACCATTTTTGCAAGAAGAATTACTTTAACGATTAATCGATTATCAAAATAGTTGGCGATTATTTTTCTGTCGATCGACTAATCGATTAGTCGACTAATCGTTGCAGCTCTGAAACATACTGGTGGGTAACAAAGCTTAGCAGTGTGTAGAGTTTTAATACATGTTTTTTTTCAACGCCATCAATCACACGTGTGACAATGATAAAATAAACAGCATTAATTGACAAACAATTACAGATTTACATATATTTATTACATTGTATTCAGACCCTTTGGACATATAATTACAGACAAACACGTCTTTATAAATACAGAGAGTTGTAAGTGCACAGCATCTATTGTAAATACTCAAAATGTTATAAAAGTGGAATGTTTGGAACAATCTTTATTTCAGTGGAAACAGCGCGGTATTAAATACACAAGTTACATAAAGAGAGACGGAAAAACACACAAGACGTAGTGCTTACTTTTTTAAAAATTGACATTGATAAAACACATTGAAGCAGGCTACTGTACAAAGACAACAGAGAGAAGCCACAGCACAGACTATACATTTTTGCAAGTAGAAAACCGTCACCACAGAACATCCCTCTCTTCGCTGTAATGCAGCATCACATTCACCCTGTGTTATTTCTTTGAGCTATCACAATAAACAGACAACACATTCATTCTCTACATCAGATTATAACACATGTTTCTGTACTTTGGCCTTTGGAATTTATCACTTACAGTTGTTCATGGTGAAAAAGACACAATTTACCCGAAACTATCAGATCCTAACTCTATTTTTGACTGCGTAAATTCCTCCGAAATATTTTTATTTTGATGCTTGTCATGATTCACTTTTTTTTGGCCAGGTCTCCATTGAAAAGAAAGGTCTGGGTAGTTCAAATGTGAGCAACTGTACGGCTCTAAATACATTGAATCTCATATTTAACTGTAATAACTTTTAGTCCTTTTATCATATCTTTAAACTAATTGATATAAAAAAATGTCCAAAATTTCTAGCTGATCACTGGAACTATATTCCATTTTCTTTGATGTAAGGTTGAAATGTCAAAAGAAAAAGTGAACTGATGCAGACGTGAACAAATCAGTTTTTCATGAACATATGAACCATAGAATGAACCAGAATTGTCCATTTTGACGTGTATTTGATCAAATATTAATATTTTGGTGAAGATTTTCAGGCCGACTGGCACTGCAATCTGAAGATGAAAATGAAGCTCAGATGGTATAAACTGTGGTCCACAGCCCTGAATGTTCAACGAAGGCTCACTTTACCGCTTTGCAACTGAAACTGTTCTCTTGTCATTCAAGGTCAAACAAATGCTCTTTGTCATCTTCAGTCATGTCATGCTGCAGACCGGCTGGTTTCACTGTTGGCATCGGAGACTCTTGGTCGTTCAGATTCAGCGCTTCGTCTTTAAGGAAAAGAGATCTGCAAGAGGTGAAAAACAAAGACATTACAATCTCTTACTGCAGCAGTAAGTTCATCAGTTCATGTCATAGATTATTGGAGTTCACAGTAAATAGAACTCACTGCTGGACTCGTGGAGATAAGCTTTGTTTACTGTGGCTGTTTGTTGCTTTGTTCTCCTGTATCTGACTCCTGCTAAAACACTCCTTCTTGAATCCTGGCAGCGACGACGCCTCAGCCAGTGCCGTCTACAAAAATTAAGTAGAAATCAACCTCAACCAGTTCATCAAGTTCGTCAAGAAGGTGCAATCTGACACGTCCTCTCACCTGTAAGCTGACATTCAGAACGCTCCCGAAATCAAGGTTGGAGGACACGTTTTTCATCAGCGATGGACTCCTGTGGAATAACAAAGGTAACAGAATTTCACAATGGAGACACTCTAATGTCTAATTCATGGCAAGCAAATCAATACCGTGTATATATTCAACAAGCCACAACATGCTAAACAGCAATAGTTTGAGGCAAGGTCAGCTGTGATGACAAATAATTCAGTCACGTGAACAATCAGGAAGGACGCTTCGACTAAAGCCTTGAAACTCTCATCAGGATCATTTTTATCATTTTATTTATTTACTGAGGCCAATTATCACCGAACAAACGTGTGCACTACTGCAGTAATAAGATGACTGCAAGTGAATAGGACATATAAATCGTATAAATTATATATATAATCATATAATAGTTCTATATTATCGACCTGAGGTCTTCACCTGTCGACCTACAGGTGTGCAAAAGTTCTTCTCTTTAACACAGTGGTGGCAAAACAGATCACAGATACTTAAAAAGAGTCAGTTTATGAAAAAAGGTCTAAAGAACTAGACAATAAACAATTGTCAAGTTTTTTTTCCAGTTTTCATGTTGTGCTTTATCCACGATAACAATATCATCACGGTATCCATAGAAAATTTGAAAAAAAAAATAATAATGCTATCAGTCAAATTCATCTTTTACTTTGTTTACTGTGCATTTTTTTTCCTTTTTTTGCAAATGAATTACACTCAAAATACGAGTTTAAGGAGATGGAGAGAGAATCTGTGATCATAGACAATTATTCAAGAGGTGCTGGATTATTTACATGATATTATTACATGTGTATTGTTAACATGATATCAATATTTAATTTTTAAGTATCACAGTTATCGTCAATACCACTATATTGTGACACTCCTACTCACAACAATGGCAATTTGCAAGGATTTATTTGCATGTTAAATAGCCTACACTGTGCAGTGTGTATTAGGCAATACACCTAAACTAACTGCCATGATGATGTGTGTATATATACGTACTGTATATATATACTCTTCATTACATTCAGCTTATTAATTTGCAATTGCTGTCTACCACAAATATTACTATAAAACAGTAATATTAAATATTTCATATTTATTTATGTTATATTTTATCTCCCTACGTTCTAACTTGCACTATTTTATGTCTTAGATTCTCATTTATTTTTTTTTACTTTACTTATTCTTTATTTACTTTTATACATATTTAATTAGCTTTGTTGGAGGAAGCTTGAGACCCAAGATTTTCATTGACAACAGCTTCTGTAATTGTTGTGCATTTGATAATAAATTACTTAATACTTGAAAAGTAATCCATGTTAAAACCCAGTAGAGGCAGAAGAAAAAAGTTTTTCAGAGTTTTTATAGTTGAATGCTGAAGCAAAGACTGGAAAACCTTGAGTGTCTTTGCTTCCACACGTTTTGCCAATGAAATGGTATCATTTATTGTCTTGGACGAATTAAAGACATGTCTTAAATATCATTATATTTGACCTGAAATATATGCAGATACCCTGATACCAGCACAGACAGGAAGGCTGCCTGATACCAGCGCTGTGATAAACAGGAAGTCATCCACCGTACCCTGTGATCTTCTGGGATCTCCTCCTCTGGTACTCCACCTCGTCCACCGTCCACACGGCGCCTTTCACATTCTCCACACGCACAAAACACTTGTGCAGGCTCAGGTTGTGGCGCACTGCGTTCTGATCCAGAGAAAATCAGAGTGAAGGAGATATATTACTGGATACATGCTGCATAAATCAGGTACGACACACACTGAGATCACAGAGTTAATTATCTGGGGGTGTGATACCTTCCAAGTGGCAGCGTTGCGTCTGAAATAAGCAAACGTCCGTGTGAACCAGTTGTATATCTCGTTGAGTGTTAGTTGCATGTCTGATGTTTCCATAATAGCCTGTAGATGGAGGGAAAATAAAAAAAACTGTAGCACATTACAGGATCAAATTAAAGCCCTGACTTTTTTACTTCTGATCCAAGGAAGGAGGAGACAGTCGCTCACTCACAACTCTGATGCAGTGTTTTTATTTTCTAATAACTACTGCCTTTTTTAGGATAAAAGACCAGTAATCATCTCACTGACAAAACAAGTGTAGGGCTGCAAATTAGTTTCATTTTCATTGTCAATAAATCTGCCAAGTATTTTCATGATTAATCCATTATCCAATCCATCTTTTGATGTCAGAAATGTCAGAAAATAGCCAAAGTTGACCTATTTAAATCCCTTTATTTGTTTGATAAACACGATATATTCAGTTTTTATCATAGGCCACAAAGTAAGCCAGTAAATAATCATATTTAAGACACTGGAACCAGGGGATTTTGTGCATTTTGGGCTTGAAACGTTATTTATTTAACATGATTAATCAACAATGAATATTGTTGCAATAATTTTCTGTCGATGTTTTCAGCTGTAGATTGTAGGCGATTCAAATAAATCAGCTCACGTGGCAATCAACATGAACATAGAGAGGTTATTTATCGGCAAGAAAGGCCTCTAACACGATAAATAAACAAACAAAACACAGTAAGAATAACAAAGGAGAAATCATCTGGATGCATCTGAAGTGCAAATTATACAATTAGTCTACAAAGGTATTTAAATAATATATACATATTACATCTAAGTTGCCTATACAGTGTTTAAAGCTGCAGTCGGTAACTTTGAGCAAATATTGATAAAAAGTTATTTTGATAAAACGGTCACTATATCCTGACAGTAGTGCATGAGACAGAGAATCTGTGGGGAAAAAAATCATGTGCCTCTGTGTCCTCCGGTGCTCCTAATGGCATTTGGAAGATTCTACCGCGTCCGAAGAAAAACAACAAATCAGAGCTGAGCAGTCTCTAACGCAGCTGTCAATCACTGCTCGCAAAACTCGTGAACTCTGATCAAACGGTCAAACTAGGCAGCGCTGATCAAATATGAATGAATGTTACTGTAATGCCTATTTCTCGCCTCAAATGTTTTCAGAATCATCTTGTAGTGTACTGTTTAGCTGTAAAATGTTGAAATCTTGCAAATGCCATTAGGAACACAGAAGAAACAAAACAATTTTCATAGATTATCTGTCTCATGCACTCATATCAGGATATAATGACCGTTTTAGAAAAATAACTTTTCATCATATTTGCTCAAAGTTATCGACTGCAGCTTAAAGGTTAAATAAAGAAACATATCATTTATATTCCAATTCATAGACTGTACCTGTCTTATCAGTGTTGCGTAGGTGAAAGGTGGTCTGATGTCGGTGTTCTTGTAGAGCTCATATTCATTTTCTGAAACAAAACCAAACATAGTAAGTGGAAAATGTCGTATGAAGTATTTATCTTCCGTCAATTAATCTGCTGATTATTTTCTCGATTAATCAATTAGTTGTTTGGTCTAGAAAATGACAGAAAATGTCGATCAGTGTTTCCCAAAGCCCAAGATGACGTCCTCAAATGTCTTGTTTTGTCTACAACTCAAAGATATTCAGTTTACTGTCATAGAGGAGTAAAGAAACCAGAAAATATTCACATTTAAGAGGCTGGAATCAGAGATTTTTTACTTTTTTTCTTTAAAAATTACAATTAATCGATTATCAAAATAGTTGGCGATTCATTTAGTAGTTGACAAATAATCGATTAATTGTTGCAGCTCTATACATGACTATAGTATATGGTTTACCTGAAGACAGTGAGAAGACCAAAGGGTGATGGCGATGTCTTATGGCCCCGGCACATGATGTATGAGTGGGTGACCCTTCCTCACTCCCCTGGGACGGTGTGTTGACGGGGGCCGGAGGTTGTGGGGACACTTGGGGCGAGTCTGACGGGCTCAGCGAGGGCAGGGTGTCGGTGGCAGCGACCGAGCTGAGCTGAGAGCGACACGAGCAGATGATCTAAAGTTAACAAAGGAACGAGTGGGATGAAAACACTGAAACAAAAACAGAGTGGGAGAGTGTAACAGAGCGATTTGATTCGCCTCCTAAGAGGTGATTCCACTAATATGGCAAGAAGAAGGAAGCCAATTATTGTTAATTATAGGGTGAAATTGTTTGGTGAGTGTTGTGATTATGGTGCAATATTTGCAAGATTAAAATTTGATTAGCTCCCCACATTATGAGAGCATGTCTGCTGTCTGAAAACACAACGGCAGCCACCTGGTGCCAACATCTGGGCACCGAAAGGAAAGGAAGTGTGCTGTGAGTCACACTCAATAAGGATGGAGATCTCAGCAAAGGAAAAGTGGAAAAGTAATTTGAGAGTTATGGTAAAAAAAAAAGGTGCAAAATGAAATGCATTTGTGATCCGATCTGACATCATTTTTCTGAGAAGGTTCAAATATTTCTGATCCTTATCTCATGCAGGTGTACCCCTAAGCCATGTTTTTTTGTTTCTAAGAAAATCCCAACATATTTTTGCAACTCATTGAACTGTAAAAGTTCACCAGGTCAGTAGGCTGGCTGTATCTTCATCAGTGCTACAGGAGATGAGGTTGTAGCCAAACCACATATTTGGAGTTTTGCTTACAGCTCAATACAGTTTACGGCTCATTTACTTTGCCTCTGTTGTTCACACAGCTATCACTGCACACCATCTACCTGAAGACCGTGTGGTTCAGCGGTCGTATCAGACTGTGGCGACTGCAGACTCGCGGGTGCAGAGATCGACTGAGACTCTAAAGACGGCAGATGCAGGTGAGCCATCATTGCTTGCAGACGCTCCCGTTCTTTGCATAGCTGTTAGAGGGGATGAAGGGAGGGAGAGGAAATCAGACTGTACGAAAATCACTGAACACACATTGTTGAAATGGAACGCTGTGAACCAAACACATTTTTGCAAAGTACATTTTCCTGCTGTGTCAAACATCAGGAAGGAGGCGGTGTTGGCAGAACATTACATGAATATTTACCACGAGCAAGACGGTGTTGACATTTTGTGAAAACTCAGGACAAAGAAGCCAGTGTTGCAGACTAATATTGCTGCTATAAATATCAGGGGAGACATTTTCTCACCTGTGCAAAGCAGACTCAAATGTCCAATTTTCTGTGTTTGACCCAAACAGCACAGGACAGGTTTACATGCTCACATCCAAGCAGCAGGTCTAACTTTTGTTGTTGTTGGACATCTTTACAGGACTTGTGCCTACCTGAAGCTCCAGCTGCTGAACCACCTGCATCTGGACTCGGCACTGCGCTGTGCTTCTGTCGTCCAGAGTGTGCTCGCTGCCGAGGTGCCTGAAACACACACACAGGGGCATTAAAGGAATACTCCACTGAACATAAGTAAGTAAAATCTATTTATATAGAGCTCACAGTCACAAAGTGCTTAACAAGAGCATTATGCAAACATACAAGAAAGAAATCATATAAAATGTAAGTGACCACACGAGCCACGTGTACATAGTATACATAGTGAGAAAACCGAGTACACAATAAATACATACAGGTTACCCAAACGCCTGTCTAAAAATATGTCTATTGAGTATCAAATACTCTGAATAGTCTGCTGCTTCACAGAGATGGCAGCTGTAGTAGTCAGCAGCTACAATGGCTTCCAATGGTGACCCAAAGTAGTGGTAAAAAAACACATCAAAACATTTATGGAAACTTCTTTCAAACCACTCATACAGAAATTAATTGAATGAATTGAAGCATACTGAACATGATGCATCAACAGCAGAGAAGCGGATTATGCTCGAGTGGTTGAAGAAGTTTCTATGGATGTTTTGATATGATGTGTTTGTTTGTTGTTTTTTTTTTTGAACATTAAAATAAATTGTAATTACTATGAATACAAGCTGACTGATATTTTAGCTCCAGTTTGTGCCTCTCATGTTCTATCCTTACTTTTAAGTCACTGATATAAGCATCAGTTTTTCCTGAAAGATAGATCCCTAGAGGTCTTTAAAGAAAAAGAAAACAACAATATTTCCAGAATTCTCAAATACTTTTCTGTCTGTCTGGATCAAATAATATTCTGCTACAATTTTTACCCCAAATTTTCAAGTTACAACTCTATTTGCTATCCAAACAATGGTGGTAGCCAGGAATGACATATGTTGTTGCTCAATTAATTTAAAAAGTTATTTTATCTATTTTAATGTTACTTTACATTATTTTACATTGTCATGTGTTTCTATTTTTTTTTTCCTGAGACATACAAAATCTATATTATGGCTACCTAAATTTAGAAATTTTAAGATTGCAACTAAGTAACTTGGTTAAACCTTTTTATTATTGTGCAGTGGACAGAATGTTTGTTATCCAGATGTTTAGGAGAGTTCTTGATGATTCAGAAAATACCTTACAAGCAGCAGTAAGTGTTGTTAACTGTGGTTTTTCAAAGATCACCGGAGAAAAATGGATGCACATCTCTGAGACTGACTTGAATGTAATGATAAAACTGGGGCTACAAACATTTCAGAGCCACCGTTCAAGCCTACACAAGTATTAAATACTGAAAAGATTCCTTTATATTAAAGCTGCAACGATTAATCGATCAGTTGTCAACTATTAAATTAATCACCAACTATTTTGATAATCAATTATTCGTTTTGAGTATATTTTTTTAAGAAAAAAAAGTCTGTATTCTCTGATTCCAGCTTCTTAAAAGTGAATATTTTCTGGTTTCTTTTCTCCTCTATGACAGTAAACTGAATATCTTTGAGTTGTGGACAAAACTAGACATATGAGGACGTCATCTTGGCCTTTGGGAAACACTGATCGACATTTTGTCACATGTTATAGATCAAACAACTAATCGATTAATCAAGAAAATGATCAACAAATTAATCGACAATGAAAATATTTGTTAGTTACAATGAAATATTTGTTAGTTGCAGCCCTGCTTATAAACAGAACAGTGCAAAGAGTCAGAAAGCATTACTGTGCGATGGAATTAAAACCTACTTTAGGAACTGGCTGAAGTTTTCACACACCGACTCGCATCCGGGCCAATTGCACACACCGTGACCGTAGAGAGCGTGCATGGCAGCGCGATCAGCTTTGACAGCACTAGAGTGAGAGTATTGTCATAATTAGCAGCCAGACAAAAGCAACAAAACGAGAGCAAAGCAGCAATAAAACAGACATAAGCGTGTTTTCTTTTCTTTTCAGGTGGCAGGAAATGACAGAGAGAGGTGGAGGGGAGCAAGTGAAAAACAAATGGAAAACTATTTACTTTTGATTTGGGACATGTAGTCATATAAACTTTTTCTTTGCTGGTGGTGGAACACAAAGCAAACAAACAAGACGAAATATATCGTCCCGAGGGGAATTAGTCTCGCTGCGAAAGCAAACAGCTCCTCGCCCGCACCTTGAGACAAATGAAACGTCTGCAGATGACAAGTCTTTGATGTTTAGAGAGAAACAGTATAATCTCAGTTCTCACTATCAGTTTACAGCATGAACAGACAAACAGATCGTACCATTCTGCCCTGCGAGGAGAAGAAGACTGCTGGTCACCGGTCTGCCTCCCTGTGACTTTTGTTGACATTATGTTGTTAGCAGAAGAGTCCTGGCTGCCCTTCGATGTGGTTTTATCTTCAATCATTCCGTTTGTGAGCTCTTTCCACATCTGCTGCATCTCTGCCGGGCTGAAACCAGCTAAAAAAAACATACAGTATATTGTAAATCTGAGTGTTTTCTTTGTCATGTCTTACATTAGAGGCAGCTGAGTGGCATATTTTTCTAGAATTATGATATTTACTTTATAATGAGAATGTTTTTTTTGCTGTTCACACCTGCACTTTTCCATCTGTGCTCCACATTCGCACAGTTTCTACTCATTCCCACCTCAAAGCTTGAGGGCAGAAACGAGGAGAGCATGACCTCATGTTACCTCTTCTCTGTTATCCAGGAATAATTATCACAGCTTGAATATGAGCAAGGATCAGTTTTCTACTTTTAGGTTTCACTTTCATCATCGTCTCTTTTGAGTTTAGTGCGGTTATGTGACTGTAATTGTAAAATTAACAAGAAACAAATCTTCCTGTGTGGAGGTCTCTGTGACAAAATCGTATCAGATGCATGTCCGTGTTTGTCTATTTTTTTAGGGCTGTCATTCAATTAAAATATATAATTGCGATTAATCACAAATACATGGCACATTTTTTATCTGTTCGAAATGTACCTTAAAGGGACATTTGTCAAGTATTTAATACTCTTATCAACACGGGAGTGGGCAAATATGCTTGTTTTATGCAAATGTATATATTTATTAATGGAAATCAATTAACAACACAAAACAATGACAAATATTGTCCAGAAACCCTCACAGGTACTGCATTTAGCATAATATGCTCAAATCATAACATGGCAAACTGCAGCCCAACAGGCAACAACAGCTGTCAGTGTGTCAGTGTGCTGACTTGACTATGACTTTGCACTAAAACTGCATGTGATTCTCATAAAGTGGGCATGTTTGTAAAGGAGACTCGTGGGTACCCATAGAACCCATTTTCATTCACATATCTTGAGGTCAGAGGTCAAGGGACCCCTTTGAAAATGGCCACGCCAGTTTTTCCTCGCCAAAATTTAGCGTAAGTTTGCAGCGTCATTTAAAAAGGAGCCCACTACAACCTCCGAAATCGTAAGCTGCGTTAAAGAAATTGGTGGCGTTGAAATGAATTTGCGTTGACGCGTTATCACATTAAATTTGACAGCCCTACTATTTTTGTGTCCTTGTGATATGATGCCACATACTATGTAACCTTACTGTCAATTTTAACCTCAAATTTGCAAACATGCTCTGAATCACAGCACTAAAAAAAACAGATACTGTACAGAAAATTGAAACATACATTAAATGAAACAGCTGACATCCAATTACTATCAACAGACACTGCTACTGAGGGAGAGGAAACATAGTGACCTGGAGAAGACAGGACCGGTCTCTGCACCCGGAGGAGCTGCTGCTGGAGCTGGAGGAGCTGCTGGAACACAAGCTGCTGTGCAGGGAGCTGGAGGACCAAGAGAGACAATTTGACAAAAGGTGATGTAAAACTCTGCTCACACTTTCTTTTCTCCTGGTAGTTGTCTGGGTATTGATCCTGGGTTAAAATCAGTGGAATATACTGCATCTGTAAAAAAAAATCCTTCTACAAATACTTGAGGCTAGAAATCCTTGTTCTCGTATCCCAAAAAAACAAGTGACAAAGCACATAAACATCTAACAACTTCCTATGTTTTCATTATTTGTGTCACTTACGGGCCACTTACACCAGAAATTGTTTAATTTATTACATTTTATTTGTCTTACTTTATCTTACTAACAGCTTTTATACCAATATGTATGGAGGACGGAACCTGCCAAAATCATAGGCAGAAATTTAAAAGGAAATGTGTAAAGTAAAGAATACAGAAATAAATAAGTTTGGGGAAATAAATACTGTAAGGGGTTAAATGCAAAAGTCGTGCATAAATAAGTAAATAAATAAATATATAAATACATACATTTAAAAATGAATACAAAATAAATTCAAAAATAAAAAATGCATGAATAATGCAATCGTATATTACAATTTATGTCACATTTTTATCAATTAATGAATGGCTACATTTATTTTTAATATTATTTTGCAACATTTAATGACGTATTTATGTATTTATTTATTGAGTTATTTATGTATGCATTTATTTTTTATTTTGGCAGGTTCCGTCCTCCATAAACATGTATGTATGTATATGTATGTAAACAAGAGCAAAGCCAGTCAAATAAACTGAAAAAAACATATACAAATAGAATTTATAAAACAGACCACAAATAACTACTGACCTCTTTGACTTTCTTGCTGGGCTTTTGTTGAAGCAGCTGCAGGTGAATCTGTTGTTGTTGCTTCTTGTAAAACTCTTTCAGATGTTGCTAGAAAAATAGTGATTGACCATTTTTATAACATTATTGTTATTATTATAGACATTTACCTCACTCTCAAACAACATACTATTTTTGTTTAAAGATGGGACTGTGACAAGAATATTGTTAAGAATGGCCGAGTTAAACGTCAGTGGGTGAAGTCAAAGAACCTCAGACAAATTGAGTTAAATGATTAAAAGACAAAAGGAACTTAAAGGCAGAACAAGTAGGATTTGTAGGTTCCAGTTTGTAAACACAACATTCAAAGTTGGCCCCTCCTCCCCGGCTCAACAACATCAGATGCACAGGCCCCCTAACAGCGGTTACAGTGCTCACCAGCAGGTAGAGCCAACCCCAGATTCACTCTCGTTTTAGAACAAGCTGTTTCTGTTTGCTGTTTCACCTCGCCGTATTTATGTTTTTTTTTGTCTGCCATTTTTGTAGCTTCCTCTTTGATGCGTGATTACGATCTGGCACCTGCACGCTACGTTTTTATAGAGGTTGACGCCCAGAAACGTCGCGAACACAGCAAAATAAGAATATACAGGCAGAGGGCAGAGAGAAAATCCCACTCTTTCTGCCTTTAAACCATAATTTATTTTAATTTAAAATAAATTATTATTATATTATTATTATAAGTTTAATTATTAGGCTAATTATACCTGTGGTTTTTCCTGCCATGATAATATAAATACTATAAATTGAACTTGGAAGGTTAGATTGTAGCTAAAGTCAATGTTAACCAAAATAAATAAAGGAATAAATTATTCTTTTTGTTTATTTATTTTAGTTTGCTAGCTATCAAATTTCCTTACCTTGATACATGTATGCTAGCTGTGAGGTAATTAGTATCCTTGTAAGGTTAATGATAGCTGTGCTAACGAGCTAAAGTTACAGAAACACTACTCAAAATACCTAACCTTAGCTCTAGCTTAGCAGACCAACACATTTTCCCATAACAGGTCTGTAGTTTTGTGTAAGCTAGCTAGTAGCAGAAATTAGTTTACCTTAGTAGACCAATTAGTTTACCTTAACTGACCAATCAGTTTACCTTAACGTTAACTGACCAATTAGTTTACCTTATATGACCAATTAGTATACCTTAGCAGACCAATTAGTTTACCCTAATTGACCAATTAGTTTACCTTAACGTTAACTGACCAATTAGTTTACCTTCGCAGACCAATTAGTTTACCTTAACGTTAACTGACCGATTAGAGTACCTTAGCAGACCAATTAGTTTACCTTGATGGCTTTAAGCTAGTAAGATTTAGTTTGAACTTTGAGTACCTGAGTTTCAACTTTTAAGGACAACTAAGCTAACTAATCTTAGCTAATCAACATACTTGTGGCTAATATTAATGTTATATTGCATTCACTTGCTTTAGTTACAGTATTTTCACAAGAAGTAAAGTAAACCAGAGTGCAGTGTATTATTATTGTTAGCATTAGTAGTAGTACTACCTATATTAGTGTTAGTAGTTCATAAATACCTGCTGTAGCAGAAGGGCTTGTTGCTTCTGGTGGATCAGAGCCTGCAGCTGGTTGGGGGACAGGAGCTGCTGCATCTGCTGAGGAGCCATCATAGCCAGAAAAACCTTTAAGAAGAAGAGTCAGGATAAAATGATCAAGGACCCGCAGCGTGCAGAGTGAAGGCAAGAGGACGAGTGAGTGAGACAGAAGGCGAGTGTCAGGTGTTAAACAGCAGGCTAATAACCATCGAATAGGAATCTTTCCAATCCAATTACAAAACAGCGCTGTCAACCTTTTGTGAACATCATCATGCTGGATTGTGTCATTGACCCTAAATGAGATGGGAGATAGGGTGAGCAGTTAATTAGCAACACAATTACATGCTTGTTGTGACTCCTAATAGAAGTGTATGGGTATTAATAAAGGCAAACACTCACAGAATAATAACTGATCTGCACTGTTACCGATGGAGCGGCAAATAACAGAGTGGATGTCTCCTTTGTATTCAAACAGAGGCAATTGCCATGAATGCATTAAGAAACAACACTTACAAATTCAATATGTTGTATTACAAACACTGCTAAAAATAATACTAATGCTGTCAATTGATTTTTAGGGAAAATATAATTTATTATTTGAACAATATTTCTTTTTTCTACATATAAAATGCCACTTGCTGTATAGCAGACATGTATAAAGACTGTAACCTGATGTTCTTCATAGGTTTCAGTGAAGCCTTTTGTCTATATTGGTGTAATATCTTGCAGGATGTAATGAAAGAGGAACACATCAGGGACCTCAAGTTTGTCATTTTTGCCGTCGGTCCTTTGAGATAATACCTCCTGTGTTTCAACAAGACTGAAGGTGATGTTAAGAACAGTGGAAATTAGATGATGAATTCACACTTTGGAACAGCAGGTGTAACAATCTGCATTGCTTGTAGACATGTATGATTTGGTCTTATTTAACAATAGGCCGATTAATTGATTAGGGGTGTTAGAAAATATAGAATCCATTGAGTATCGCAATATATCGCAATATATTGAATCGTAACCCCTGTATCATGATACGTATGGTATCGCCAGATCTTGCCAATACTCAGCCCTACAATTGATTAGTCGGTTAACAAAGAAATTGTAAAATTTAAAGACTTATACATGAATGTGATGATTTGCTGCTTTTCTGTTTTATATCTACTCAAATTTGATATATTTTTGGACTAAAGGAACCAGAGACAGTCACAAAAATCAAGCATTTATCCAAATATTTGCAGTATTTAGATACACAAAAAATGTCCTCTAAGTGTTAGGGGAACAGGACAAAGTGGCTTTGCCAAAATTAACAAAACAAAACTTACTAAACTCAACTTGCCCAACTAAATTCGGTAAACAAAACACCTAACTTCTTGACATTACAGTGGGTGCACCATAATAAACCTTGTGTGTCTAATAAAAATCACCTCTGTGTGTAAAAATGCACATGATAGTCTTACTCGCCTAATGTCCGTACCCCAACACATACTTCTTAAATTCTCCAACAATTTTAGTGAGACAGACTTTGAGATCTGATTTTCTGACAATTAATTGATTAAATAGTTAATTGATTGATCATAAAAATACTGAACAGATTAATTGATAATGAAAACAATTGCTAGAATGTTCTTGTGGATGTAGTAGTGTTGTCATAAATATCAAAGTATCGATACATATCGATACTAAATATTTGAAACGGTTTCAATACTTGTTATCCACAGTATCGATACACAGGTACCAGCGGCGCTTTCTGCTCCCTCTTCTCTCCGACAGTGAGTTGACACACACAACGCAATTCATCTTTTAATAAAAATCTAATTTTTTTTAATTTAATTAATTAATTAATTAATTAATTAATTAATTAATTAATTTATGCCCTAATTGTATTGTCAATTTTCCCCCGTGGTATCGAAAATCGTATCGAATATCAATATTTTTCAAGGTATTGTATCGAAGTTAGAACTTCCAGTATTTTGACACTAGTATGTAGTTTTAAAGACGGTACTGAGCTGGCTTCATTATCATGCTTTACAAATCACTGGGTAACCATTCGCTGCGTGTGGATTGGATGCTACAGTTAGAAAAGAAATACATTACAGATGGAGGTCCTTCTCTTTCATCACCAGAGAGAACCAGTCTTCACTGTAAATAGTCTTCATTTGTAACATTTTGCAGAGTTTGCAGGTTGAAAAACTTTCATATCTCAAGCCATTATTATGTTTTGAAGACTTGAATCACACTCTGGCAGCGTTGCATCTGTGGCGTTATGACATTGTCACTTACTATAGTCATATTTGCTGAAAATTACAAAAAAAATAATGTGTTTAAAAATTCAGCTCACTCGGTTGCAGACCCTTTACTATGGACAGAGCCTTTTAGGGTCACAAGTTGAGAGTCTTGTGCAAGTTTGGAAAGTGAATTAAGAGGGAAAAAAAGCAGAGCAAAACTGACAAGACGTGAGAACAGACTGAAGGAAATGACGGTGACCAGCCTGCGTTCATTATCTTGTTGTTCCATCGATCCCCTAGATTAAGATTCCCAGAGATGGAATCACAACAGACAACCATAAAATGATGTTGGGTCATGCTTATTTGCCTTTTACTTGCATCTGTTTGGCCTAGGCCTGTGGACAATTATTCCTCCCTGGCTCTGACTCCCAAACTAATAATGAAGGACAAACATAGTTCTGCGTGTCAACTCCCAACCCGGATCAGATCTCATATGAAATCCTCGCCACTGTCAACAGAGCTGCAGGCTCCGGGTTCGGCGTCCTGTCAGAGGACGTCCAATATGGAGCTGACGTGCGAGTATTTCTCTTGACGTCTGTTTGCCTAAGAATGTTCTATTTCCCACTTATGAAGAGGAGGATGAGGGGGTGGTTGAGGAGTAGGATGAAGATACCTGTTTACGGTGTAGACTCTGCCAGTTTTCTCCACTCACTCCACTGCAGGAGTCCCCATTAGCTACTCTCTCTCCGGCGCCGGTGTCTGTGTGACTGAGGAGGCTGCTGGCTGGGGTTTGACGGGCTGCCGTGGGACTGAGAGGAGACTCGGGCATACCAGCTCAGGTCCTAAAAGAAAAACAGCCAACTCTAAATAAGCTGCAAACACTGTAGATGCAGTTCAGCATCATTGCTAAATTTGTGTGGCTTTGCGTTAAAGATGTGGCAAGAAAAAGAATACCCAAAGATGATGGGCATGCTTTTTGAGGTGCTGGCTAATAGGATATACAAAGAGATAAGAAATAAATACAGTAAAAAAAATATATATATTCCTTTGCACAACTGAAATAAACAATGCAAGGTTTAAAATCTATACAATTATATCTATATTTGCAATTAATAGATCCACAGACAGATCGATAGATAAAGAATTTAGTTGCATTTCAGTGGAAACAGCAAAAAAGCATCACTATTTCAGTTAATTTACTTTTAAAATACCAATTTCTGGACATCCAAGTCATCCAAGACTCATGCACAAATAAGATTGACACCTTAACATACTGTAAGTTTGCAGCAGGCTCATAAATGAAAGTGTCATTTACTATTCATACAAATATTGTTTTGATATGTTGGACAGACATATGACAGTTATCCTAGTATCACTTTTCTCGAATCAGTGTTATTTGACACAGGATATAGTCAGTAAATGTATCTGGCTTCTTATTGGCAGGGCATGAAGAGCCAGGAAGACTTGCACTGAGTTTTTCAAGTCCAACTTTTTATCTTAACTTTTTATCTTCACCAAAACAACAAGACTCAAGAACAGTTTCTTCCCCCAGGCCATCACTCTGATGAACAGTTGATCTATAACCCTGTAACACCAAATATCCACCGCTGCTGTTATAGACTATAATTCTTACAGTCTTTAATGAACATTTTTCCAGTAATATGTACATATCATCTGTCACTCTATGTACATATTATAATATGTACATATACCTGTCACTGTAAATATTAATCCTACTCAGTATATATATAGACATCTCCACATGTACATGCTGTACATAATCATCTAGTCCACGTATATCCATCCAGTATTTATTTCTTTGCACTATTTGTATTGTTTACAACTCCTGAACACTTGACTTGTATATAGACATTTTATTTTTATTATGATATTCTTTATTCTGTTATTTCTATTCTGTCTAAGTACATTGAGAGAAATGCATAAAAAACAGAGTCAAATTCCTTATATGTATATACTTACTTAAAATAAACCTGATTCTGATTCTGATCTTAACTTATCTCACCAGTGCATGAAGAAGAAACTAAGTGGCAAAAAAGATCCTACGCAACAGTGCTATGAAATACAGCCTATTGCTTCTACGATAGAGCACAAATAGGAGTTTAACTTTAGCATCAACTCCTAGAAACATTCATGAATCTCATCGAATCTCTCTGACGCCTCTATTTCTGTCCGAATTGTATTAAATCTACGTACCGTCGAGGCGAATAGTCAAATTCAGAGCAGCCAGGCAGAGTTGACGTCTCCAAGTCATGCAGTTTGGAGTGAGGATGGGAGAGAACTGATGGAGTTGTGTGTCTACCTGAGGAGGAGGAGGAGTCCCAGTGTCACCCAGTGAATTAAACAGTGACATTACCAGGATGTGAAAAACAGGAAAATCAGCTAGAGAGCTATTATACATCATTTTTATTGACGGTTTAAAAGTAAACAGGGTTTACCTGGTGACTGTCAACACATTTGTAGTGATGAATCTCTTTCAGCATTTGTACAAAGATCCTCTACAATTTGCATTAATCAATAAACGTCCCATCTATATTGCAATAATATAAAAAATATGATGTGTATTGTAACATAATATGTAGACAAAACATGATGTTGTGCTTTTCAGTTGTCTATTTTGCAGTAAGAATCCATTTTTACAGGCTTTTCTTTGTTGATATTCATAGACAAACTCAATGTTTCAAAACAAGCATCATTTATTGTCTTTCATGATTAAAACAAAGGCTTCGCTTTGAGAAAAGACAAGTATTTTAATAGTTGTCTGTGACTTTATTTAGATATGCAGCATCGACAACAAAAAGAACTCGGTGGCTACACAACTGTCAAGCTGTTATCAAAGAGCTATTTACAGTAGCGTCTGTGCTTTTATTTCAACAGCATATCAGTACATCTGTTTAAAAAACAACAAATAAAGATGTTTTAATTTGGGGTGTTGATAAATGCAGTGTAAACCCTGGAGTGTGAAACTTCAACACAGGTGCTCTGACAAACAATACCTGAAATGACTAAACTTTGTAGAGAACATTTCTGCACAGTCATGTCTTCATGTTTTTAAGCATTTTGCTTTTACTCTTTTCTCTCTTTTTCTTCTTTTGAGCATATCACCTTTGTTACACTCCTACAGTGGCTTCCTGTAATGTGTTTTTATTGCAACATATCTTTTACAGACTGCGACTACATGATGAAGGAAGAAGATGAGGACCAAAGGCCAGACTGCCATAGCATCAGGAGTAATTATACCTTGGAGAGACGAGAGGGATATCAAGGTAAGGAACAAACACCCTGAATATATTATTTCATGTTTTTGCACACACACAATGTCAAGTGTTTCTCTCTTGTCATGGCATAAGAATAAAGAAATAACACGGCATAGCTATGAATCTACACAACAATAATGTAACAAATGTTAAAGATGAAGCTATTCACACCATACAAATGTGGATTATTTATGCATTTACATAAGTGACAGTTGAGCAGAGAGGCCAAATAGATCTTCTCTCTACAGAACACGTCTGACCAATTAATGATTGAATTGTAGACATTGTTACCAAGGTAACTTTCTGCCACCTACTGGATTAGTATTTTCCTGCCCTCCAGTTTTTTATTGGAAGAAAAAAGTAATGTAAATGTATTCTGTATATTCAGAAACAGGAAAAAACCCTTCCATGTAGTCTCCACCAAGTTCTACTTTTCATCATACCGCTTTAAGATGAGACACTAAAAAGTGCCCTGGTCAATTTTGAGATTTGGGGCTATTGTGCTTCCATAACATGTCTTCTTTCAGACTAGTAGAACGAAAACATCTGAAATACATATTTAGGTGTTTATTTTACTACACTTTGTCTATTTGAATCTGTAGATTTCTCCGAAAGTTAGCCAAAGTTACCATTAGATAATGCCTCATTTGCATATTTAAATATAACATTGCAGAAAACTTATAATACAAAAAAAATATTGTCTTAATGTAAGTAATAAACTGGGGAAGTTTCATGGTGCTATCTATTAGTTATTTTTTACCCTATTCACCTGTAGTGTCTTGTAAAAGACACATGGCAAATTATTTTTTTTTTTTTAATGGCTGTTGACAGTTTTTTCTGATTTATGGAGTGATAAAAAGAGGCATCCAAAATTCCCTCAGTAAAACAATTGACTGTCATATATCAACAAAATGAAACAAGAATTTTGATCCTTGCTTTATTCAACGTTCAGATTTCTGTTCTGGAAATGTATGAAAATTAGCACATATTTAATAAGATAATGACTCACTTGCATATTTAAACATACATTTTCAGAAAACTTGTAATACAAAAAAATAATTGTTTTAATGTAAGCTTGGGAAGTTTCATGGTGCTATCTATTAGTTAAATGTGTTATCCTATTCACCTGGGGTGTCTCCCTTTAAGACAGTTCAGGGAAGAAATTAAAAGTTGACTTTGTAAGGTAAAGGTCTTATCAACTCTTTGATGGCTGGAGACGTACACCAGCAGCCAGGAAACGTGAGCTCTTGCACTGGTGGTGTCACACATGACTCTTTCATGCCTCCCAGTAGTGGTTCACTCATTTCCCTGCTGTCCAGTCTGGAGGTCACGGGTTGACTGGCGTGTCCTCTCCCAGCTGTAGACCTGCAGCCATATGAGTTGGGTAGTAAATAGTAGCGTCTCATCCAGCTGGGGTATTGTACCCAGCCTGCATTGAAGCTCCAAGGCTGATAGCGTGGTTGGGTCCAGTCCAGAGAACTCATCTGATACTCCCTTGGTTCCTGCAGAAGGCATCGAGGCTCCACACAGCCCAAAGATCTGCTCTCATAGAACCTGCCCATGAAGCAGCTGGTCTCCATCACAGCCAGACATCCCGGCCCAGCCGCTTTGTCACATCTCTCCCTCCTCCTCCTCCCCCTGGCCTTCCTGTACAGCCTGAAGTTCCCTTGCTGGAAGTCTCTCAGGTGAGCCTGGTGGACACCCCAGTAATGTCCCCGGCCGTCCTCGCAGCGGCTCACCTTCACAAAGCAGTCGTTCACGGACAAGTTGTGCCGGACGCTGTTCCTCCAGCCCGGACCCCGGCTCCTGAGGTGAGGGAACTGCTCCTCCATCGCTCTGTAGATGGACGCCAGGTTGAGTTTCTGGGAGGGGGAGGACAGGAGGACTTTGGCAATCAGGGCGATGTAGGAGAGGGAGGGCTTTGAGAGGAGCTGTGTGTCCTCAGAGGAGGGAGTGTCTGAGGAGCTGCTGCTCGTGTTATCTAGAGGATGAGCTGGGTCGGTGAGGATGCTCTCATCTGCCATTGTTGCAGCAATTTCTTGCCCTATAATTTCTCTGCCGCTCTCTTCTGTCGTAAAGTCACATCCTGCTTTTTCTTCTTTCATATCTGAAGTATCTCTGAGATGTTGTCTTGTTTGTCCTTTCTCTGTATTCATTATTTATTTTACTTCCAAGTCCTAGCTCTGCAGGGAAATTTGAAGTATCCTGTCAGTATCAGATACCACATCCTCTGACAGTTAGCGTCTTTCCTGTTGGACTAAACTATTATCTCCCAGACAGCCTTTACAAGCTTTTATACTGTTCAATTCAGGAGGGGTTCACCATTCTTCCCTTGGTCCACATCAGACACTACATCACTCTTACTCACTGTTAAAATATGTATTTTATTTGTTCAGTGAGATTAAGGACTAACCGCTTTGGTCATGGCCGGAGCTGGACACGCCACTTTGTCACAGCCGTGAGATAAACACAGGGAATAGCACAAACATGAGCTAAATCTTGACAAGCAGATAAAAGAATGAACTTATGTGGAATGGTTGCTATGGTTATTGCACCATCAGAGAGTCAGCGATTGGCCAGTGGAAGTTATTTTGGAGACACCCCAGGTGAATAGGGTAAAAATGAACTAATAGACATTGCCATGAGACTTGCCCAGTTAATTACTTACATTAATACAATTCATTATTTTTTGTATTACAAGTTTTCTTAAAATGTCTGTTTAAATATGCAATGAGTCATTATCTTATCAAATATGTGCTAATTTTCATACATTTCCAGAACACAAATCTGAACGTTGGATAAAACCAGGTTCAAAATTCTTGTTTCATTTCATTGACATATTGGAGTCAAATGTTTTTTACAGAGGGAATTTAGGATATCTCTTTGTGTCACTCCATAAATTAGAAAATACTGTCAGCAGCCATAAAAAAAAAAATCTCTTTTCGCCATATTTTTAGGAATGAAATGCTCTATAAATCAGGCTATGAATGATATAGGAACAAATTCCTCTGTAAAAACCTTCAGAATATAGATAGGAATGAAAGTGGAAAGTTTGGTGTGTAGAAGTGCTACTGAAGTGGAGATTTCTGACTCAGAGAAAACCCTAATTTTGAGAAAACAGCCTTTAAAGATATGGATTATAAAATTCCATATGTTTTGCAAGACACTACAGGTGAATAGGGTAAAAATGTTAACTAATAGATATCACCATGAAACTTCCCCAGTTGATTAGTTACATTAAGACAATTATTTTTTGTATTACAAGTTCTCTGAAATTGTATGTTTAAATATTCAAATGAGGCATTATCTAATGGTAACTTTTGGTGAATTTAGGAGAAATCTACAGACGCAAATAGACAAAGTAGTAAAACAAACACTTAATATGTATTCTGGATGTTTCCTTTCCACTCGTCTGAAAGAAGACATGTTGTGGAAACAAATAGCCCAAAATCTCCAAATTGACCAGAGCATGAAAAGCAATGTTGTTGCCTGTAGTGTCTTTCCTAAACAGTATTTGCTCTGTTTTAGACCTCATGTGACCCATTGTTTGCCAAAAGCAACAAAACACAAATAGCTGCCATGGGGAATCTGATGCTTGTTTTACAAATAACATTACAACTCTCCAGGGATGAATTACTACAGTTACATAAGAACAATGGGCCTCATGCAAGAACATTTTCGTATCCTTGTCTTAACTTTCTCTTGCTTTTTTTCTATATCCTGGGCTCGTACGAGTGTACCACATCAGATTCAGCAAACTTCAGATAACTGTAAATGACGTGCGTAAACATGATGAATGATATTCAAAAATAAAATTCAAAATACAAGAAAATTGGGGAATGTGAAATTGCGAGTTCTCCTAAATCACTCGTACAAGCCACTTAACGAATTTGTTCGTACGAGTGGTTCTTGCATGAGGCCCAACGGCCACAAAACTTTTCGGTGTTGGAGAAGTTTTGCTGTAAGAAAATGAGATAATTATCAATCTATATTGTTGATTTTATCACACAAATGTTCTGCCTCGAAGAGGCAAGAGGATGAAATGTTCTCCTGAGATTAGACTACTGTACATAGTTTAAGTCCCTTCTGGCCTATTTATAGTGTTGGCCCTTGCAACAATGTCATCTGTAACTCGACTCCATCTGTTAAGTCAGAGCATGTTGAATGTCAGCTGCCAGAAGCAGAAGCGCTGCAGTTCACTTCCCGCTGACTCTCCCGCAGAGAGCCCCATGGAGTTTGTGGGACAACCGAGACCTTCTGGGGCCTGTAGCCTCTTAGGAGTGCCAGGCCTCGACTTCGTCGACGTGGACGATGATGAGTGCGAGATGGTGATCGGCATCAGGCCCAATTCTTCTCCTCTCCCGCGGAGAAGGAGCTCCGACAGTGACGAGGACTCGGAGCCCGAGCCGCCCCTGTCCGGCTCCAGGAGAGTGTCCTTTGCAGACTCCTTGGGTCTCAGTTTGGTGCAAGTGAAGGAGTTTGACACTTGGGATGTACCCAAGCTGCCTGAATGTGAATGTTCTGAGGGCGAAGGTAAAGATACAGAGGAATTCTTCATATCTCCTCTCACTTTCTCCCTGCCGTTGCCCACTGAGGTGCTGTTCGTCAAAGTCCGGGAGCAGAAAGTGGAGTTGGAGACCATCGAGTTACTTCCAGGGACCACGATACTGAAAGGAGTGATCCGTGTCCTCAACGTGTCCTTCGATAAGGCGGTGTACGTCCGGACCACGTTGGACACATGGTCCAGCCACTTTGACCTCCTGGCAGAGTACATGCCCGGTTCCAGTGACAGTCTGACGGACCGTTTCTCGTTTAAGCTCACCCTAGTGCCCCCGTTCGGAGAGCAGGGAGCCAGGGTTGACTTTTGTCTGCGTTACGAGACTCCGGTGGGGACATTCTGGGCCAACAATAACGACATGAACTACGTGCTGTTCTGTCACCAGAGAGTGAAAGAGAGGAAAGAAGCGCCACAGACGGAGAAAGTGAACAAAAGAAGCTGCCTTAAGACTGTCTGGTGAGAATATAAAGTATTTCACTGATAGGGATTAATAAAAGTCAATACCGATGATGTTTTTAGACACAATTTAATGTATTTAATTATGAGAATCATACATGGTCAGGAGTAGGGCTGACAAGAATGCTTCGAAGCTTCGACCACTGCCATTGTAATCGACCTCGAAATCACTATTCGAATGCTTTGTTTTTTTGTTTTCTTTATACAAGTATGTAATAATAATGTATAAATCCCCAAATAGCCCATGACATAAGGAATAATCCCACAACATTATTCATATTCAACATTAATTATTATTAGTTTTTCTCAGATGGATATCGCTGTTTGTGCGTCTACTGTAGTGCGGCAGCGGCACTGTCCCGAAACGGGGAGATGGAGACAGACAGACAGAAGAAAATGTCAGCCTGCTGCGCTGCTACGCGAAGCTTCGAATACCTTTGAATATTTCTCACCGAAGCTTCGAAGCCCAATAAATGGTATTCGTATTCGTATTATATCTACATACGGAGCGGGTCCTCTTCAGGGAGTCCGCCATGTTTTCTACAGTACCCCAAAACGGACAAACCGAACACTCAGGTTTAGGTTACTTTATTTGTACCTACAGTATAGGTAGATTAGGTAACACGGCTCTAGATAGGGCCATTCACGTTTTTGCGTCAGCCACATGGGAGAAGTTTCAGTTGGTTGCAATCTGCAACCTCACCGCTAGATGCCGCCAGATCATACACACTGCACCTTTAAGTTTAAGGCAAATTATTTCACATACCTGATGTAAAGATCATCTATATTATTGCTAAATTAATAATATGATGGATTAACAGAACTGTGGTAAGGTTGTGCAACCCATCAAGCTTGATTGTGAATCGGAATATAAAAATCCAATCTGGATTATCACATTTTTAGATTATAAACACCATCGTGATTTAAAAATGTATATTCATTATTAATGTATCTCAGTGTTGTCGCCTTATGTGGTTTGTTAATTGGTGATAGTCACATAAAAGTCTGACTGATCACAATTGTATTGATTCACAGTCAGAACTTCTCCACCGTGGAAAACATTTCTGCAACGGGAGCTCCATCTCAGGAAAACATTTCGACAGGTGAATATTTATTTTGCTGATTGTGAAATTTAGAAAATAATTGTGTGATTTAATAAGACACGTCTGTAATAGTGCAGCCTTGATATGAATTTAAATGTCTCTTTTCTCCAGATGTTTCAGAACATGGAGAGGAAGCAGACGCTATGAAAGCCAAGCAGATCTCTGACAGCCAGTCAGGAACATCGGAGGAGGATCGACAGAAATTACTGGTGAGTAAAAAAATTCACTTATTGAGAGCCTCCTTGCCGGTTGGAGACACGTAACCGTGGTCATTTTTTTAGATTATCTGAACTAATCCACTAGATTGTATAAAGGGTTATTTTCCATCTATTAATAATTTTGATCTGCCTGATTTTAAGGAGGTAAATGATAGTATATTGGAATTTTAAAACTTTGCTCAAGGTCATGAAGGAATATGCACCTCTCTAATCAAAGAAGTTAGGACCTCTATTATTGAGCCTTTAACATTCATTTTTTCATTATCCATGGAAAGTGGCATCATACCTTCTGGTCTAAAAATGGCCAAAGTTATCCCATTATTTAAAACAGGTGATCCAGGATCCTTTGCTAACTGTCGTCCAATTTCAATTCTACCATGCTTTTCAAAGATTTTGGAAAAACTAGTGTTCAAAAGAATCCTGGAACACTTAAACACATACAATATTCTCTACGATCATCAATATGGATTCCGTAAAAATCATTCAACTTTTATCGCACTTTTAGAACTTACAGATAGAATACATACAGCGTTGGATAATAACGAGTATGCAATAGGTGTAGACCTTTCGAAAGCTTTTGACACTGTTAACCATAATATTTTGCTTTCAAAAATGTATAGATATGGCTTTAATGGTAATGTTTATAATTGGCTCAGAATTTATGTTCTTAATATAAATCAATATGTTTTTATTAATGGCCAAGAGTCAAAAAGAAATATAATGAATGATATAAATGATCTTGCTGCAGCATCTAACATCACTTTCCCATTGCTCTTTGCAGATGACACCAACCTTTTTGCCTCAAATAGAGATTTAATTAACTAAATTCTGATCTTCACAACTACTCAATATGGTTTCAAACAAAAAGTTTAAAAAAAGTCTAATTTCATGTTATTTGCAGGAAATAAAAAATATGATAGTGAGCAAATCAAACTCCATATTCATAATGAAGAAATAATCAAAGTTTCATCAACATGTTTCTTAGGTATTCTGATAGATGACAGACTCTCTTTACAGATATCAGGTTGGTTTTGTCTGCAATAAAGTCACCAAATCTCTTGGGATTCTGAGAAAAATAAGAGCTTTTGTACACATACATGTCTGTTAACATTATATTATAGTTTAATTTATCCATATTTAACTTACTTTAATATTGTTTGGGCAAGTACTTTTCCAACTTTTCTGAACAAAATATTGCTGCTACAGAAACAGTTTATTGGATTAGCAACTTTTTCGAATGCTATTATAACAAGTGCACCGCTTTTTTTTTTAAATTACAGTTATTGACCATATTTGACATCAACATTCTTCAAACCTGTACATTTGTCTTTAAGGTGAGATATATGGATGCAGATTTACCTAACAGTTTTAGATATTATTTTGTTAACAACTCTCAATTCCATAATTACCCAACCAGACAGGCTGAGAATCTTCATCTTCCTTTGTATAAAACATCCCGTAGCCAGTTTTCTATCAGATTTCATGGAGTTATCTTATGGAATGAAAATGTCCATTTAATGAATTCCTCTGTGTCATTGTCTATGTATAAAAAGAGACTTAGAAATGCTCTGCTGACAAAAACATATGATTTGGGAAAAAAATATCGCTCTTAGAAACTGTAAATATGACAATTACTCCTGCTTCTTTGTATTTTTTTGTTTTGTTTCAACTTTACCTCTACACTTTACACTATATATTTTTATATGTGAAATGTTTTGAACACTAATATCTAAAATTTCTTGGTGATTTTTGTCATTATAGTTATTTTTTACATATTGGATGTCCTTTGGCTGTGGTTTCTTATATAAGCCATTATAGGTTTCTATCACACCCTCACACGTATTTTACATTTCTTTCATATGAATTGTATTTTATTGTCGTTTTATATGTGTGAAACAAATAAACAAATCAACAAACCAGTACCAACATCATGTGACCAAACAATGATTTGAAAGAATCATAAAGTCTGAACTAATTTTAAAACTATATTATGCCTAGCAAAGCGAAATCTCATACTTAAACTTAAATTGAAGCGTTATTGACGATACAGAGCTGTCCGCCGTTGTCTGTGATGAACGTTGTCGTGACTACCGCATTGCGGGATATTTATGCCGCCGTAGTGTCCAGTGTTTGCATACTGTAATATTTCACCGGAAATAGTATGCAATTCACATACTATTGGTTTCATACTAAGGTTTCGGATATACTGAAAAGATCTCACAACTGTTTTAGCTTACTAAACAGCATGTTAGTATGGAATTTCGGACACAACCAAATATTTATAATACTCTATAATTTTCTTTTGGTACATATAAACTAGCACACAACAGTCCAGTTTACTAATACTTTTTATGGTCTGCCTTTAGACTTCCTAGCCAAATATCCAAATTTTAAAGGCCAATTCAATAAATTTGTGCTTGCAACTTAAGTGTATTTGCAGGTGAAGTTAGCATACTACTATACTGTATAAGTTACAGTAACTGTTACTTGAGACTATCTAATTGTTCTGAAATCCTTAATCCTTCTCAACGGACACTGCAGGTTCTTTTTGATTGTTGAAACAATCTCTTATTTTCAAACCTGATTCGTGAGGTTTGAGGCGTTATTGGCTATGAAAGGGAGCTCAAAGACACCACGGCATGTCTGTGAGGTACAGGAGGAACAGGAAACTTTACATGACCCCTAGTGCACTTTCTGAGAGAATATCACATGACTGGAGCTTGAGTAGCACCAGAGTGACATGATGTACCGGCACCTAAAGGACACTCAGTGCATGCTGTTTGCACTTCCTCGGTGTCTCATATTTTGTCATTTAAATACTATTTAAATCGTTTATTCTTGTATATTTAAGAAAAATGCAGTCAAGGACATTATTTAATCCGAGTATGTTACTGTGTGAGATGCAACTTTAGATGTCACCCTGCTCCCTTTTCTAATAACTGTTGTGTGAGCAAACTGAAATGAATCTATCCCTGTTGTTGACGGACAGGCCGAGAGCAGACGGAACTGCAGCAGAAGGAGTCGCAGAAAGGCTGCACGGATGTCTCGGGTGAAGGACTACTTTTCTCTGAGGAATGGAGGAGCGGACGACACCGAAAGAGATGAATCGCCTCCAGAAGCAAAAGCTCAAGAACAGGAAAAGCACTCAGATGTGCGATCATGTCTTGAGGGGAGCAGCATATCAGAAGGTTCTCACTTTGTGTCTGAATCTCTGGAAACAGGCAGCGAACCTCTCCTCGATGTTCCACATGATATGTCGTCACCAGCACACGACGACGCGTCTAACGGCGAGACATCCGAGAGCATCAATGTGGCTGACTCAGCCACATTAACAGGAGGCGAGAGTGTCACGGATGTTCCAGACAACTCAATGCATTCAAATGATGAGCCTGCTCCTGCAGAATGCCAAAATATCAACGAGTCTGTATCAAAAGCTGAGGAATTCAACGTCGCAGCTGAACCGGCTGACAGTGTTATTTCAGCAGTGAGCAGCAGCTTCACATTTGGAACTGTGGTGGCTCCGCTGTATCATCATCAGGTGTTTGGCAGAGCGGGAAGTGAAAGTGATCGGGGAAATCCAGTACGGGCTGCGCGGTATGCTGGAGACTTAACTCAAAGTTACCCTCACGCTGAGAGAGGACAGACTGGCTGCACTGTTCCAACAGATGCTAGAGGTAATGATGTCAAAGTTCAGGGAAATGTTATTCAGACTCAGGAAGCAAACCAGGAGTGCTTAGATGCCGCTCCAAATAGTCTTCCCATGGAAGAAGAAGAAGAAGAAGAAGAAGAAGAAGAAGAAGAAGAAGAAGAAGAAGAAGAAGAAGAAGAAGAAGAAGAAGAAGAAGAAGAAGAAGAAGAAGAAGAAGAAGAAGAAGAAGAAGAAGAAGAAGAAGAAGAAACAAGTTTGAGCATGACGGCAAACGACATCCTGGACCATGCAGAAACTCTGCAGGATCCAGATGAGATTATATATTCAGACCAGACATCTATTGCGGGAGAAACAGCCGTACATCCACACACTGTAAACATTTTAAATACAGGTTTGTTGAATCCACATATACCCGCTGAGAGTTCACATCTCCAGGGAGAAGCACAGGAAGACAGTCTAACCCTTGATCTCCAACTGCCAGAGCAAACATGTACACAAACCAATTTAGATGAAACACTTGCACAAAGTGAAACACAAGAAGTCATGACCAGTCTGGAAACCTCACCTAAGTCACCTCAACCTCTTCAGAGTTTATCAGAGCGTGTTAGTGACGAGACAGACCAACAGACCAGCGATGTTGGAGCAAACGGCTGTAAGTGCGTACATGAGTCAAACAAAGATGGCAAAACAGTAACTATATCAACAACCAATGCCATTTCAGAAGAGGATAAACTGAAAGAAGCTTTACATGATTCGAACCCTGAGCACATGAATAGTTCAGCTACGAAAGAAACTGAGAGAAGCTACGTTTCTTTTTTTGAAATTGTGAAGGAAAAGGATGTCACAATACCTCAGGTATCTCTCGAAACTCATAATGTGGAAGAAGGAAATAAAGTGGTGAACAACTCGTATGAAGATGAAACAAAACACTCAGCTGATATTAAGGTGATTGGTGAGGCGGCTGAGTCAACGACGAGAGCGACGATAAGCAATCACATACATGGTGACGTGTTCGTGGAGCTCAAAGATGTAGACAGATGGAAAATAGATCATCATGAAATGGAAGCTGCTGTCGCAAAACAGGAGGATTTTTGTTTCGCAGACACCGCTGAGGTAAACTGGGAAATGATGGTCGAAGAAGAGGAGAAAGACATATTAACAGATGAAGAGGAAAGTGAGGAGATAAGTTTAAAAACAGTGGAGTTGGAGGACGCAGGGAGAGAGAGAGCATCAGAAAACAGAGGTACAACAGAGGCGGAAAACGAGGACAAAATGGTTTGGGAGATCACAGCTGCAAGAGAGAGAGAGGCTGAGGATGCAGATGTTTTAGAGAGCAAGCAGAGGATTGGAGAGGAGGAAATTGAGGAGATTGTGTCTGGAAAAGAAGTTGAGAAAGAATTAGAAGATGTTCAAGCCACAAAGACAGCTGGAGAGGAAGAACTAGCTGAGGAGATTGAAGTAGTGAAAAGAGAGGAGAGAGAGTTAGAGAAAGAAAAACACTTCGCAGAGATACGAGAGGTCAATGTTGAAAGGACAAATGTCCAAGATGAAGAGGAGATAGCTGAGGAGGAAGAAATGGAAATAGACTGGAACGATGACGATGAAGCAGGTGTGGAGTGGGAGGATCGAGAAGAGGAGAATCTAGATTACAAGGAGGAAATTCTAGTTGATGAAACAGGAGGGTCAGAGAGCGTGTCAATAGAGGACAGGGAAAGTGAAGCGGGGTGTTTTGAAGAGAGGTTAAACGTGACACAAAAAGAGGTTGAGGATAGTTTATCTGCTCCGGTGAACAATGTGCAGCAAAAGAGAGTAATCGAAAAAGAAAATGTACACATCCCAACTGAAATGCATCTTTACAACGAGAACGTCACACGTGACCTATCAGAAGCTCTGAGAGATGAGGATGAATCCGTTGCCGCAGAGGGAGTTTCGTGCGTTTTCACAGACGAACCCGAAAGCGACCAAACAAGCAACGACAGCGCTTCGGCAGAGTCCGACTCGGACGACGAGGTGGAGTTGTACATGCACTGTCTGAGGGCCGTGCACACCGGGGAGCAGGCCCAGAAAGACTGGAGCAAAGATGCAGGTTTTAGTGTGGGCAAAAGGCCCTCTGTAAGCAGAAGCAAACTGCTGTCCAAACCCATGCCGTCCATCAGCGAGTCTCTAGATGAGGAACAGCACCTCAGCCGCCTTCAGGACAATCATGAGGACGCTGAGACGCCAGACATCCAACCCACAGCTGCAGCTCTGCCAAGTGGACAGGAGAGCATCAGTAGAAATGTTTCATGGTGGAAAGAGACTTTTTCCTGCAGCAATATCTCAAAAACATTGTTATACGCCACATCGTTAGTGGTATTTTTAGTTGTGGCCTACCGCTACGATTTTCTTGCCTGTTTTGGGCTCTACTTGATATCACTGGTTTGGCTCTACTGTCAAGGAGAGAGGCAGCCAGAACAACAAAAACAACAACGGAATAGGTTGAATTAAACGGTACTGTACACTGTAATACTATCATACTACTATTTGATATTTCCCTTCATTTGAAGGCCTATTAGTAATGGTCTAAATAGAAGAAGAAGAAAAAAAACAACAGTGAATGATAATGGGCATTAAATTAAAGTATACACTGATCAGCCGTAACATTATGACCACTGAGATGTGAAGTGAATAACATTGACTATCTCGTTACAATGGCACCTGGCAGTGGGTGGGATATATTAGACAGCAAGTGAAACACATTTTGTCCTTGAAGTTGATGTGTTGGGAGCAGAAAAAATGGGCAAGCGTAAGGATGTGAGCGACTTTGACGAGGGCCAAACTGTGATGGCTAGACGACTGGGTCAGAGCATCTCCAAAACTGCAGCTCTTGTGGGATGTTCCCGGTCTGCAGTGGTCAGGACCTACCAAAAGTGGTCCGAGGAAGGAAAACCGGTGAACCGGCGACAGGGTCAGACCCAAGGCTCACTGATGCACGTGGGGAGCGAAGGCTGGCCCGTGTTGTCCAATCCAATAGAAGAGCTACTGTAGCTCAAATTGCTGAAAAAGTTAATGCTGGTTTCGATAGAAAGGTGTCAGAACACACAGTGCATCACAGTTTGTTGCGTACTGTATGTGGCTGCGTAGCCGCAGACCGGTCAGGGTGCCCATGCTGACCCGTGTCCACCGCCAAAAGTGCCTACAATGGGCACCGTGAGCATCAGAACTGGACCACGGAGCAATGGAAGAAGGTGGCCTGGTCTGATGAATCACGGTTTCTTTTACATCATGTGGATGGCAACGAGTTCGAGGTGTTGACTTGGCCTCCAAACTCTCCAGATCTCAATCCAATCGAGCATCTGTGGGATGTGCTGGACAAACAAGTCCGGTCCATGGAGGCCCCACCTCGCAACTTACAGGACTTAAAGGATCTGCTACTGACGGCTTGGTGCCAGATACCACAGCATAGGTCAGGACTGTTTTGGCGGCAAAAGGGGGACCTACTCAATATCGGGCAGGTGGTCATAATGTTATGGCTGATCGGTGTATATGACACATATCAGAATACATGCTGTATATTCCCTATGGGAGGACGCTAACTCTCTGTTGTCGAGAGTATGAACCAATTTTCTTTATGCTTAACTGTACATAAAACTTAGCAGCCAACAGGCTGTGGACCATCGCTCACACTGATCACTTCTGCAGAGCGTTAATGCATTTTTGAGGTGTGTACGAAACTCATCAGTGTGCTGTGTGTATGGATGCCACCTATAGATCATTTTGTTTGTGTAGGGCAGTGGTTCTCAACCAGGGGTCCGGGGACCCCCAGGGGTCCTTGAGGGAGTTCCAGGGGGTCCCCAGAACAATGGGGAATGGTTTATTTTCACTATTTAATTCACTATAGAAGTGAGTCTAATGTGAGTAAGAGTCATAAGGGTGACTACTCTGATCATAGGTTTCACTTCTTCCTCGGTTATCTCCTCATCTGTAGTTGACAACTATAGAATTCTGCTCTTAATCACATCCAACAACCAAAATCTTTTCAGATGGAGGTAACCTGAAGCGAATCTCATCAAATGGGGGTCCGTGACCTACTCTGTATCAATTTAGGGGTCCTTGACACGAAAAAGGTTGAGAACCACTGGTTTAGGGTACATTTAGCTTTCATAAGTCTGGAATGAATAAATTGTGCCATAGACAAATAATTCACTTTGTCCAGTGGCTTTTTATTACATTGTCACAGCATGAATAGTTGACTAACAATAGTAGCCAGCTGAGTGAAAAGCCTAACAGTAGGAATATATTTAATTTAAATTTCTATTTAATTATAAGTTTAATTAACAGGACTATAGCCTACAGTCATAATACCAGCTTTGAAGCAGTGCTTTGAGCTAAATGATAAAGTCAGCATGCAAACATGTTCACAGTCACAAGTCTAGCTTTGTGTTGTTTAGCAGGTATAATGTTTAGCAGATTCACCATCTTAGTTTAGCTGTTAGCATTCTAATATAGGCTTATTAGCACTAAATACAAAGGACAGCTGAGGCTGATGAGAACGTCATTTGCTTTGCAGGTTTGGTTGGTCACAAACCAAAGAATTGGACAAATTAAATGAATACAATTTTGACCAGATGATTTCACTAATTGAAAAGTTATTGCAATGCATCCTGTGAGGAACTTTTTTGGATTGTCTGTTCCACATTTCATCGGAATCCAACCAATAGTTGTCAAGACATTTCACTCGTAACCACAAATGTGAACCTTATTGTGGTGCTAGTACAAAAGTCAGGGGGTCACCAAAGTCATTAGGATTCGTCTTCAAGAGACCATGAATGTCTACATAAAATTTCAATTCAACTGAAATTTCAATTTTAAGAAATTTTATATATGTAAGGGATAATGTACGGCGATCAGGACGGGGTCCACCCGCAGCGCCCTGTCGGGGTTTATTTCACAACAATGACCCGCTAGCTGTACATTGTCCTGCTTATTACACAGCTACTTACTTAAGAAATCAATAATTTTACACAGAAACGGTTCAGCAGAGTCCGACATAAGAACTGCTCCCATAGTATGGGTCTGTTATACATAGCAACGGTCTGCTATGAAGAAATAACAGACCATAGAACGCCCTGATTGACCAATCAGAATCGAGTATTCAACAAAGCTGTGTAATAAATAAAATCTATGGCAATAAGGTTAAGATAATTCAGGCTGTGTGGCTAAAAACTGTGTTAATGCATCAATGAAAAACTGAACTGGACTGCACTTAGATTTACTTACTTACGTACAGCAATGCTAATATACTTGGAATAGATTTTATTTCCTCTAAAAGTATGCAGGTACGTAACAGATAATCCAAACCATAATCAGTTATTTTCAAAAGAAAATATGAATGTCATCAGGGGTATGTTATGTGAGAGATCTGCGGTCATACCCTGAAACTCTACAAGAACAAAGAAACCAGATTCTGGCCGGACAGTTTATAGATTGTTATTTGTGTTTCTGGTGTGTTGAAATGTTTTTATCTTCTGCTGCATTCTGATCAAATCAGCTATCTTGTTATCACCACTTATCAGTCTTAAAATATGTTTGGCATCAAGCTGACCATCAGAAGTATTAAGCTGTGTTTTCACACTGTTTAGATGCTATGTCTGGGATTTTCAAGGTGTAACCTGAAAATCAATATTTACGCATGAACAAACAGCTCCTGAGACAGAGTAGAAGTCAATTTAAGGATTATCAGTACTTCTCTTATCTTTCTTTGGGAAAGAGTGACACACTTCTTTAAGTTGACCCAAATAGAGGGCAAACCTTGAGCCAAGTCCGTGTGCATCTCTAACATGCAACCGTCTTTAGTGTCAGTCTACAATAAATCTAGTTAAGCAGAGAACTCTTCTGACAACTTTCAATGCCAGTTAAAAGTAGTTGGGTAACTTTGTCCCAGAATGAGCACAGAGAGTCAACTTGAGTCACTTTTAGCGATAGCATGTAGTTCCTGCTCTGTGTTTGAACTTTGGCTTTTAGCTGTTTTGAGCTGAGCACAGCTGCAGTAATGTAGTCACCATGGGATTTCAGTGCAGTTCACTGGGAGGATTACCACTCTCTTTTTCCAGATGAACGGGAGCATTTTAGCCACCAAAAGACACACAATAACAATTTCGACAAGACATCAAGCCATAGAGAAGGGTATAAAATATCTGTGCAAAGAGAATTAATTACCTTTTTATACATTCCTTATAGTTCAAATTCCAATTATAGCCTTCAGGGACAAGGGTTTATATACTTTTTTAATAAACTGGTAATATATGAGTTGAGTTCTGCAATTCAACCCAGGCCTCTCTGTCTTTAAGCAGTTCTTAATAAGACCCTGATGTTTTAAAGAGGAGCACAGATCTGACATAGTAACAAACTTCTAACTAAGGAATTTCTGTCTGTGTGTCCTTTGCATATCTCAAGAACTATTCATCCGATCTATTTCACACTTATTGGGCGGGTGTATTGCTCAGGACCCAAGGGAGTGCAGTGCCGAATGTGGTGCAATTTGACCAGATGGTGGCGCTATAACAATGAACTTCAAGTTTTGGCCTGTAACTTATGAACCTTAACTCTCAAGAATTCTTTTTCTCCTGGATTTCTTGGGTCCATACGAATCTATCCATATAAGCCATGCCCATTTGCATCTAGATTGATTTTCCACCATTTTAAATGGTGTCCAAATCTTATTTTTTGCCACTACTCAACAACAAATTTTAAGCGATCTTCCCCAAATTTGGTACAGAATATTTCTGGACCAAGCCGGAAAATGTTACTTTTTTGGATAGTTGATGTTCCATACAGTTTTGCTATAGCTGGCCCGCAAAGTTTGCTCAAATTCCGTGGGCAGGGCTTATATTACAAAAAATGTCATGTCTCCTGAACGCTTTGTGCTATTGCGACCACATTTGGTGGACATGTGTAGACATGATGTCTGAGTGAACATGGTAAATTTGGTGCCATTTGGCCTAAAGGTGGCGCTATAGCAACAGCATCTAACTAATAAGAAAGAAATCTCTGTCTGTCTGTGTATGTATGTCTGACTGTCCTTCGCATATCTCAATCAACTTCACACTTTGCAGGTGCAAACAGTTCTTAACAACGCTGCAAGCAGTCATACCGCGGGTCTCAACAACGCTGCAAGCAGCACTTCTGGGGGCCAAGCAACCGGTACCGTTCCGGGCGGGCACATGCTCCGAACGGGCACTGCACTAGTACTTTTTAAAATATGAAATCACCCTGTTATCTGACCTGAATTGATGGGTGTTGCCCTTGCAGCAAAACCCATGAGAGCAATAGTAATTAATTTTTATTAAATGTGCAGGTGGAGCTTATGTTGGCCACGTATCATCAGAACATGTTGGCTGACCCCGCCACCTGTTGAACTGCATATTCTGATAACGACCATAGTGTTTAATAGCTACAGCAACCAGCCAACTGACTTCATTTCTACACTAACAGATGCCTGTCTGGCCTCTTTCTAGGACTTTTATTACTCAAGTGCAGTGATAAATCAAATGTGTATACGAGTATGTGGATAACTTGGATGTTTAAAGCCAGGGAGTGTTTTACTAAGAAGCAGTGGTGCTGTCTTAATACATGAAGAGTTTGAGAGGTATTTTCATGTTAATTTAATTAAATATTAACATGAAAAAAATCATGATTTATGATCTGACCCACATATTACATTTTTTTGTTACAAACAACTTTTCCTGTTTACTTCTAGAGCCTTTATGTAAGAACTCACATGATGGTCCTCTATTAATAAACACTAATGTTTTTATGGTGTAATTACATCCCACCCATGACAGTATGCAACAAGCAGGCGTATCAGCAGCTAAAAAAAAACAACACAGTTACTATCATGTGCTGTGTGTTATTTTTGGAAGAGAGGAGTTATGTTCTATAATAATGCATAAATACAGTCTGGATAACAAAGCTGTAGATACAACTACATAGGCTTTGCTTTGCACTGAATTCAACATTAAATCAGGACAAAAGCAGTGTGGAAACTGTAAATAATTTGTGTTTCAAATGATTTTAATTTAATTGCTACAACAACCAAACTCCTTAAAAATCAACCCCGATAATCTTATTCAAATGTAGACTTTAATGTACAGGCATATTAGCATTGTCAGCTAACTGGAAAAATTAAAAGGACCTAGTGGAAATCTTTCTTCGGAGATGTGGGGTCATCATATCAGTAGAACCAATGGGTGGCACTATATACACAGGTAGTACAAGTCAAATTGGATGCGCAAGAATGATATACATATACAAAATTATCCTTATAACCCTTTATGGGTTGTAAAAAAAAATGTTCATACTGAATGTGAGATGTTTATCTTTATGTTGACTTCAAGTGCACATACTGATGCTGAAGATGCTGCACTTTTATCACAGAAGGCGTACACTGAAGAGTAATTGAGCAATATTTCAGTTGTCATATACAAACAATGTGTAATGCATGGGTTGCATACTCTTAACTCTGCTTAACTGTGCTTAAAGGCTAGTGTGCAATGAATAATAATATTTAGATTCTGAGTAAACATGACATGTGAAAACACATAAACACAACATAAAACTTCAAAATTATAAATATATGTAATGTATGTATGACAGTATTAGATATATAAATGGAAATTAATATATATATATATATAAAAAATATCAATTAATAAGAGATGTGAGAGCAAAAATAAACATAAGAAATAAAAGAGAAGAAATAAATGTACTCAAACAAGTTGTATGTATTCAATTTTCTGACATTTTTAACAGTCTTTTGTTGAAAGAGGAAGGAGCTGTTTAAATATGAATTTTGATACTATTCATGAAAACATATTTAACAGAAACAACCCTATTTTGTGTCATGTCATGAGGTGTTCGGATAACTTTCGGAGTTATGTAATTTACAAGCTGCACGTAAACGCTCCGTGGCACGCAGGTGCGCTTCCAGGCCTGTGATTGGACGACGGACTGTCAGTTCCAAAGCATGTCTGTCAAAGTCAACCAATCAGCTCGCGTTTTGTTGCCCGGTGCACCGGTCCGCCGGTCGGTTTGCATACGGGAAAAAGGGGAAGCAACTGGCGAGGGCAGCATCGGTTCGGTGCGGTGCGGTGCGGTGCTATGGACCTCAGGGACAATGTCGAGACCGGGGAGACGGAAAACCACACGGAGCTGTTCTACGTGCCGATTCCGGACGAAGCGCCGTGCAAGAGGGAGCAGGAGAAGCTGTCGGGGGTCGTCAAAAACGTCCACAGAAAACTGCGCAGGAAATACAGAGAGGGTAAGCAGCCTTCATCGGGCCCCCTCTGTCTCTATGTCGCCCTGCAGCCGAGTGGCGAACACTTAACGTCAGCTCTCAAATATAACATTAAACCCTTTCCGTTGACAGTAATCCCGGTAAAGATAACTTATCGTGCTCGGTAACGTCCTAGCTATCGGTTGTGTTGTGAGTCCGGTTAGCTGTTGTGGAGGCAGACCGCAGTGAGGGATGCATTCAGCAAGCAAGGCCTTTACTTAATAACATTACTTACACTGGGAATGCTATTGTCGTTTATTAACTTAAGTGTAAACATGTAGTATCTCTCTTCTAAAAAACAGTGTACATTGGTGTAATAGGTTACTAATGAGAGACTGGCAGAGCTTATCTGTTGACAATCAATGACTTTCTATTGCCTCTTTATTGCCAATAAATAACTGTGGACTGAACAAACATTTGGTGCAACTTTTACAACCGAATTAGCTTCATTTATTGGAGTATTGGTGTCATTCTGAACTAGACAACATACCCAAAATAAGTTAACACTTATTAGTGCCCCACAGATCCACTGATGCAGATTTTACAGACAACAAACAGTTTGTTTGATGACATGAAGCTAGAGCTTCAGGAGCTGATTATATGTCAAACCGCAGGGAAGGATATGAAGGAAGGGCTCGTATCATGGGAACTAAGATAAAGATTGGCCATTTGTGTTAATTAAGGAAAAGAGATTGAGTCTGACCTTTTGCCAGGAAGTAATGCAGAGGTGATACAACAGGTGAATTGTCTGCGTCCACTAGGGGTGGACAGTATGGCTAAAATGTCAGAAAATAAATTCTCCATTCAATGAAAATCTTAGATGACTAACACTCATACGATTTTTCTTACTCATCGGTTAGTTAATTTAATCAACAGATCTAGGAAACTAAGTTTCTCCACAAAGAATCACACAAAAACACCACTTTTTTTTTTTCACTAGAGATGTGCTCATATGTTTCTTCGAAATAAGTCATTCAGCATGAAAAAAGCATAAAAAAACTAAACAAATCGACTAAGAAATCTTAATAATCTTAGTCGACTATACCAAAACGACCGAATAGACAACTAATCAACTAAGAGTGGGCATCCCAAAATACATTCATTCATGTATTCCATAGTAAAATATGTGGAAAATCATTTGGAAAACATTTCATACACAAAATGACCTGGTTGACCTATGGCTGTTACTTCTTTTCCAATACCTGGTATGGCAGGAGGTCTGTCATCATGTTAGTGAGGAGTTTGCACTTGTTTATAGTAAGGCTGCACAATGTTATCAAAATCACAACATCGCCTACTGCGATTTTCAAATCGCAGGGGGCGTAATGTGTCAAAATACCATTTTAAATTTAATACTGTTGTGCTGCAGAGATGTCCCGGCCTACACATCATATTCTAAAGACTTGAGAAATGTTCCAGATTAATTACTCATAAATAAAGTTAAGATCCAAACTGACACTTTAGGGTAGATTTACTTCTGCTTTTGAGATTTGGAGAAGTGCGAAAAAGGCAAAAAAGTAACCACTTATTAGGAGCAGATGATACTGTATCTCTGAAACTGTGATTTCTCAGACAAAATGTTCACCTCGGGGATGTTGCTCTTGTTCACCTCATCTGCCCTCACTCAGAGCAAGCCCATAACTATTTGCAAATTAAATTTGCAAGACTATAATCGACCCCTCCGGATGCAAGAATACAAAACAAAATGCAGCTTCATTGTCTCATGTTTTAGTGTTTCAGTGACTGAAATAAATAGTTAATGGATCTTTTTAAGACTGTATCAGGGTTGGATTTCAACAGTAGTCAGTGTGTGTTCATCACCAGCTGTCTGTCTTGAGAACAAAAACATCAGTCTTCTTTCTTATTATGACTCAATCTGGATAAGAGTGTGATGTAAAATGGGAAGTTAGGAAAAACCCTTTTGCAACACATCAGCACTGACATCTGAAATCTAATAGGCCTGGGCGATATGGGCAAAGTCTTCTATCACAATATAGCTGATTTCATATCTCCATAACAATATATAGCATGTTTCCAGGTTATTCAATAAATAAGTAGTCTATATGAAATAACCACATGGTAAAGCCTATTTTTGTATACTCCTGTGTGAGTTATGTACTTGTCAACTGAAAAGTACGGAGTATTTTCTCATTTTATTAAGAACTTTTGTGCAAAATGAACATAAAAGTTTCAAGTGAAATTATAGAGAATAAATAAAAATAGGCCTCACCTAAACAAAGGGGACAGCAATCAACAACATCTGATGCATGCATTTTACAGGGCAGGTGGCAGACATTAAGTCCCATAATAATTTATACATGCACACCTTAGTCTGGATCAAACGTAAAAACTGCATAACCTCACTGATTATTATATCATTGGTTATAATAACAAAGGTTAGCTGTGGAGAGTACTTTTTTTGTTCTAGTTTTAGACCCGCTCCAATTCACACATGCAAGGAATGTAAAGTGTCATCCAGATGATGGAAATATTGCCGTAACGCAGTTTGGCCGCTGTTTTTTGACACCGCAATAGAAACGTTATAGAAAAAATATAAATTATAGGCATTTTTATATCGTTTGATGAAATATATCGTCATATCGCCCAGCCATACAATCTAAGTGTCAGTCAGACTGCTCAACATCTTCATTTACAACACTGACAGATAGATAAAGGGGTTTATTCCAGCTACAAGTTTGAAGTAGAAGACTGTGTGTAGTTTAAAGTGCCTACCGGCAATGCTGAAGTGCCCTGGATTTAACAACTTGCTACAGTGCCTACCCACACTGAGGCTTTGTGCTGTTGTTGACGCGCATGTTCTCTTTCTGAGGAAATGCATAGACCTACTGGAGACTGTGTAGGAGGGGAACACAAAAAGGCAAATTCAAAACGGCAGGTGCAAAATATTTAATTAAAGAAGGGAAACAATCTTGTAATTGTAGCAAAACTATTTTTTTTTCTGAAATGGATATTTGTATTGCTTCTTATATTTTATTATTACATTTTATGGTATAATATTTTATGTCTTTTATATTTACTATTTATTTTATTACTTTATGGAGCCTCTCAGCAAAAGCATTTTCACACAAAGGTACTTGTATAACTGGAGTGTCAATAAACAAATTTAATCTTGAACCTTGAACAACAGTCAACATTTTGTATGGCTGTAGGTTTTATTTGACTTTGCAAGAATACAAGCCACAAATATTATGATTTAAGTTGTCTCTTGCTTGAATGCCTGGCTTGTTTGTTCCATTTGACTGCCTCTGAATCAAAAATATGCATTTGATCATGTCACTGCTCTCAAAGCAAACAGCAAAAAGAGAAGATTCAACACAGGACAACTTTTACTACTCATTAAAATATGAAAAAGGAGTCAGTGTTGTGCTGTAGCAAATGTTGCCACATTCCCTACTATCAGTTATGTAGTAGGCAGTGCAAAAAGAGGTCAGGTTTTTCTGTTATTTGTGTAGCCTCTGTCCTACTTTTCCACCTTAAAAACACTACATAACCACAATGTTGTGTTCTAATATGATGTTCGATCAAGTCATGTTTTGGATAAACCAGAAAATAATGGGAGTAAAATGAGAATAGTTGGTTGTTTTGGAGAACTGCACAGAGAAGTCATCCTGCTACCAGCAGACCTCATGAGTGGTTAATAAGTAAAGCATGATCTGGTAGGCTTGGCATTGAATCACGGTGGTCATGCTTCTAGAGCGCTGCTGTTTACCACCACTCCTCTTGTTGTCCTTTCATTTCTGCAAATGTGAACGAGAGTTTCTCCTTGTGGTCATGGGATTTCTCCCTTATCAGCTTGTTTGCCTTTGCTACAGGCTGTAAACTGTGAACATGTGCTGAAGGGAATTTTTTTGTGGACTTCATTATAACTGTGAAATGGTTATTGGAGGATGATTTTTTTTTTTTCTTTTTTTTTTTTTTAGAGGAACAGTTCCACTTCTGTGCTGGCAGAGACGAGTGAACATGTTGGCAATGTAGCGGTAAATGTGGCCTGAGCTTTTGTAGCAGTTTTTTCCAAAGGAGTGCTGCCTTGTTTTGGTGCTAAAGGGGATGACCAAAGTTTGCAAGTAGGTCGTGAATGTTTCCTACTAGCTGTGGATGGATGTGTCAGACGAATAGAGGACAAAGACAGGACTTCAGCATGATGATAAGAGTAGCTTAAGCTTACTTTGAAAGCCTCAGTTGATTCCTCTAGGTAGTGAGGTCTGTGATTTACTTTTTGTGTTGTTTTTCATTTGTTAGTTCTGTCCTGATTTTACTTTTTGTTTCCTAAGTGGGAGACTTTGACAAGATCTGGCGCGAGCACTGTGAAGATGAGCAGACGCTGAGTGAGTACGCCCTCGCCATGAAGAATCTTGCTGACAACCACTGGACCAAAAGCTGCGAAGGAGAGGGACGCATCGAATGGTGTCGCAGGTACGACCGATTTCAAACGTCTTTCAGCTGCAGTGTTGGACCTCATGACAGTAAAGTCTGACTCATCTAAACCTGTAGGATGTGCTTTTTATGACATGTCGCTGTCGCTTTCACAACAAAGTTTGAGTACTGTTTTCATTCCACGTCCACAGTGTCTGTCGAGAGTATTTTTTGGATGGCGGGATGAAAAGAATGGTAGAAAAGGATGAGAAAAGTGCCATACTTGCTATGGGTCTGAATGCAGCATCTGTAAGTGCCCAACCGCACAGCATCATCCCCAGGTAAACACACTGCTGGAGCAACCAAAACTCTCACCCTTAACCTAGCACAATAATTACAGCAACTGGCCTGAATGTGACTTTAAGGATCAAAACACAATGTTTTTATAGTTGGACCTTGCTCCTCATCAAAAGCATCTATACTTAATATTATTTTTAACACATCTGTACTTGCATAACATATACAGTCACAGTCAGAAAGTTCAATTGTGAATATTTATTGGGCTCTTGCATGTGATGTTGTGAAAAAAAAAAAATCACATGTTGATTTAAATATAAGACGAGACACCCCAGTCAAAAACATAATTTTTCATGCACTGGTCAATTTTGAGATTTTGGGCTTTTTTGCTTCCATATCATGTTTTCTTAGACTAGTGGGAAAAAACCATCCAAAATACACATTTAGGTGTTTATTTTACTACTTTGCCTATTTGCGTCTGTAGATTTCTCCTAAATTCACCAAAAGTTACCATTACATAATGCCTCATTTGCATATTTAAACATAACATTTTCAGAAAACTTGTAATACAAAAAATAATTGTCTTAATGTAAGTAATCAAAAGGGGAAGTTTCATGGTGATATCTATTAGTTAAATCTTTTTAGCCTATTCCTCTGTACTGTCTTGCAAAATGTAGGGAATTTTACAATCCATATCTTTAAAGGCCATTATTTACAAAATGAGGTTTTTCCCCCTACTATGACACAGAAATCTCCACGTCAGTAACACTTACATACACCAAACTTTCCAGCTTCATTCCTATCTATATCTGAAGGTTTTTACACAGGCGTTTGTTCATATAACATGATTTATAGAACATTTTATTCCTGAACACATGGCGAATATAGACTTTTTTTATTACTGTTCACAATGAGTGAGCAGTGATACAAAGAGATATTTTTAATTCCCTCAATAAAAACCTTTAAATATAAAATATCAGCAAAATGAAACAAGAATTTGGAACTTGGCTTTATTCAATGCTCAGATTTCTGTTCTGGAAATGTATGCAAATTAGCACATATTAATAAGATAATGCCTCATTTGCGTATTTAAACATAACATTTTCACAAAACTTGTAATACAAAAAATAATTGTCTTCATGTAAGTAATCAACTGGGGAAGTTTCATGGCGATATCTATTAGTTATTTTTTTTTACCCTATTCCCCTGGGGTGGCTCCCCTTAACAATGTGGTTGTTACAAGACAAAGACGTACTGTTGCATGCAAAAGTTGGTTTTGACACTTGTTCCACATTTGTGTTGTAGTTCTGTCTTTCTGCTGGGGAAAATGCGCCTTCTTGACGTGGGAAGCTGCTTCAACCCTTTCTTGAGATTTGATGAATTCCTGACAGTTGGTATTGACATAGTGCCTGCAGTTGAGGTATGCATGCTTGTTTGGCTTTTGCTTTTTGTTTTAAATTCTTGTTGACACAAATAAAATGCACAGGGTTTTCCTGTTTGGTGCTTCAGTGCCGGCATTACAGAGCAAAAACAAGGGCAGAAATGACTCATGCAAGGGCATCACTGTTGTGGTTAGACGGTATGCTTGAACAGATTCTGCAGAAAGCGGAACAAAAAGCGCCTTGCATTCTGCAGCTGCAAGAAGGAAAAACTACATGAGAAAAGATCACATCGGAACCATTTCAAAGTGCTGAATTTCTGCCCGTTTTCTCTCCTTCAGAGTGTGTACAAGTGTGACTTCCTCAACCTTCAGCTCCAGCAGCCTCTCCAGCTGGCAAGTGACGCGGTAGAAGCCTTCCTGCGCCAGCTCCACAACCCCATCGACGCGCTGCCCGCCCAGCTGTTCCACGTGGTGGTCTTCTCCCTGCTCCTGTCCTACTTCCCTTCACCTTACCAGCGCTGGATCTGCTGCAAGAAGGCCCACGAGCTGCTGGATCTGCACGGCCTGCTGCTCATCATCACGCCCGACTCCTCCCACCAAAACCGCCACGCCCTCATGATGCGCAGCTGGCGCGTGGCGGTGGAGTCGCTGGGCTTCAAGCGCTACAAGTACGTCAAGTATTCCCACATGCATCTCATCGCCTTCCGCAAGGTGTGTCTGGCCACCACCAACGACCTGGTGTCACGCAACTACCCAGAGATGCTCTACATCCCTCAGGACTTCCACTCCAACGAGGAGGAAGAGTGCGCCGACGTGCCCGCGCAGGTGCGCTCCGATTTTGAAGATGACCAGATGGCTTGGGGCTTCACAGAGCTACCCGACTCTCCCTATGATTCAGATTCTGGGGAGAGCCAGAGCAGCTCGGTGCCTGGCTTCGATGAGCTAGAAGACCCCATCCTGCTTCACAGCTAGGCTAAACCAGCTAACCCCCCCCCCCACCCCCCTCTCTCCTTTTCTCTACGTAACTATCACCTCCCCTTCAACTGCTGCGCTGCCAAATCTAACCTGCTGCATTCTTCTCCCACTTCTCCTCCCTCTCCTCAAAACAATGCAGTTTGCACAGTGTGAACGAGAGAAGTTTACAGATTATTTTCTCATATCCACACTCCTCTGAGAGTACACACACATACACAAACACATATACGCATTCGCACACACACTAAGATGGATATATTTTGATAAATATCTAGGTTTTTTAAGAGTTGGAAAGTGAATGCCCTTAAGATATCTAAACTCCCTGCTCCTTGATTTCCACGCCATCTTCCAATCAGCTTTCAATAACAAAAGTCAGCTTGTCTACATTCTGTCTCTATTTGAATAAGCTAGTGAGGCAGACTGCTTTAGTACAAAAGACAAATACAGCAACCCCAGCAGTCTGACAGGAGTTTGGTTGCACTGGAGAGGTTGAACGACTGGACTGGTACGCTTGCTTCTGTCACAGTCATGCAGCTCGACTTTCTGAAAAATCTCGATGTGCATTTAGTTTTTCCAAATACAAAAAAAAAAGAAGTTCATTGTTTTGAAATATATATATTCTCAACAGTCAAAACATTGGTGTTGTCCAGTGTAAAGTGTGACAATGCCGTTTTATCTTGGCATCCTCTGAATGATTTGTGTATCTTTTACAAGAAAGTGGTATTTGTAGCATTTTAAACATTTTCAGAACCATACGGTAGGAGTATTACTAGGTTTACTAATGTGAAACTGTAACTGTGTTTACTCATTGTATAACAAGGTACGAGTGTTTCAAAGTAGGTATTAGACTTTTTTTCCTCCTCTCGTTGTCGTCACAAATATTAAGACTGAATTATCTCCTGTTAGATTTCCAATACATTTTTGTTCTCTAGTGGAGAAATAGTACAACACTGCAAGTCAGTGACCCATATAAAATGGACTTTAAAGCACCAGTATCCTTTGACACAATTTTGTAACTTTGATGTGAAACTGCAGTAAGCCTCCAAAAAGATCCAGATCCGAGCTCCTCACAGGAAAATTCATCTTGACAAAAGAGATTTGCACTAATTTACCGTTTTGTCACACAGAAGCTCTGAAACAGGTGAGAAACTGTAGATTTTAGCAATAGCAAGCGAGACCAGATGTGAAGATACTGTGTCCGACTGACAGGGGGGAGGTTTTAGCTAAAGACACTACCAGAAGAAATGCTAGTGTGTGTTCCTGCCTGTCCCTGAATGGGCTAAATGTGCCGGTGTGGTTGGGTTTGTCAGTGTGAATGAAGGAATGTTGATGTGTTGTTGTCAGTGGCACTTTATCACTGATCCCAAAGGGTGTCACAAAATGTAATTATTTTCCTATGATGACAGTTTTACAACCAATATGATGGGGCCCATAAGATAATACCAGTACGTCGAAGGTGCCTTCTTTGTTCACATTTACTGTATGTTGCAAGCAGACTTTCATGCCCCTGGAGAAGACAGAAAGATATCAAGCTTCTTTGGCCAAACAGTACATACAAACTATCCAGTTCTCAGTCATATTAATAACAAGAAACATTTCCAGTGTTGATGTAATGCAGTGTGTTGTTGCCATTCTTGTTATCATTTTCCAGTTAATGCACATTTCTCTGCTCATATCTTCTGTTTTAACAGGAAACAACACATTTCACAGTACCACACATATTCAGACTTTGAAGTTTTATGATTAATTGGTGCATTTGTCTTCCAATGTTTCTTTTGGCCCATTTGCATGAGTTGTTTCATCTTCATTATCAACATTTTCAACAATGCAGAACAATGTGTGCTTATAGTATGGTTGTATTTCTCTTTTATAAATGAATGTAAATGTAAGGTGTCTGTGGAGTTTTTGTGTGTTGTACCTTTTACTTTTGAACATGCAAAATACTGCTCTGTGTACTGCTTATAGAAGTTATGAAGGGGCAGTTGTGATTCAGGAGATGGAGCGGACCATTGATTGACAGGTCTTTTGATTCACAGACACTATTTGTCAACACCAGTAGCGGTTGAAAACATGAATAAAGCAGGGGCCTGTATAATGAGGCAGGATCACTTCATTATGTAGTAATACTGTACATTATGCATAGTGTTATACCTTGCCTTTAAGGACATTTTGACACTGAGGCTATGTCCTCAGGGTTTTAAATTTTACACTGGAACAATAGACTAGTATTTTACTGAAAGTCCAATATACCTACCTTAAGGCCAACAAAAAATACACGGATAAAGTAAATAACTATGAATAAAATGTGAAATACAGATATTTAAAAACAATTTGACAGACTTTCCCAGATAGGTACGATTGCATTTGGGAGACATTTTGCGAGGTCATGAACTTTATTTTTTAAAAATCCCGGCAATGGCCCTGCTACCTTTTTGCTTACATTTTAAAATTTATTTATTTTTACTTATTTTATGGCATTGTTGACTAAAGTGCTGCAGCAGTAGGCAGAAATAACTTGTCTGAGTTAACTCCCTCAAATCTGGAAGATAGACAGAAATAAAGAGAGCTGGTCCCAGTTCAGTTTAATTAAACATTCCTCTGTGTAAAAGTTCATTCTTGACCCATAAAAAAAAAAATCTTAACTCAAGTCCAAGTAAGATGAGGTTGAAAGCTCATAAGTGAAACTTTCTGCATTTGTAATTACACTGGAAACCTACTACTTACACTAGTATTTTACTGAAAGTCCAATTTTAATTTAATTTATTATTATTATTATTTTACTATTTTACGGCATAGTTGATTAAAGTGCTGCAGCAGTAGGGTAGACAGAAAAGTTAAAAACTCCCTCAAATCTAAAAAAATGCGGATTTGGCCAAAACGTTTGACTAACCAGTTTTGACCCTTCGCTCTTGCCGTAGCTCGACGCGAGTGTCATGGCGTCTGCTGTCAATTCCAAACTTTTGACGCGACAAACTTTTTGAAACGGGATTATGTGTTTCACTCCACTGACAGCTGGATTTAAGGCGCTTCATCTCACACCATTCAAACCGTATCCGACAACAGATGGAAAAGAACACAAACAACGATCGTCAAGATGTAAAATATCTCTGCGTGCTAAGTAACTTTGACCGATGAAAAAAGATGCACCGCTAGTAGCTAACGGTAGTTAAGCTAAGCCACTTTCAACAAGTTAACTAAACTTAACTAACTATACGTCGTTAAAGTGCCTGTTTTTGGGCTTTGGATAGTTAGTCTTTCGTATCAAAATGTTCCGTTTTCTTCGCTACTGTGTGAGCCACTGCCTCCGTGCATCGATGACCCGGCTGGAGGAGGTGAACGGAGAGGTGAGCATGTGGTCGTCTGTCCGGTGGCTCGGTTACCTGTCCGGGCTCAACCTGCTGGTCGCGCTGTGTTTGGGGCTCTACGCCCGGTGGGAGAGGACCGCGGAGACCATCCTGCTTGTCATCTTCGTCTTGGCTCTGGTTGTACTCGGGATAGCGAGTGTAGTGTACTACTACTTCAACATGGAGAGGGTCAGCCGGGGCCTCCTCCACCTGTGGTTCGGGTTCTTGCTGGGTCTGCAGTGTTTCCTCAACAGCCCGGCCCTGGAGAGCGACGTGAAGGAGCAGGCGGCCAACTACCTGCTGCTGGCCAGCGTGGCTCTGAGGACGCTGTGGGCGCTGTTGGAGAGGCTGTTCGGGTCCGCCCGGTACCGGCCCGCCTTCCTCACCTCGGCGGAGCGGCTGGAGCTGGTGGGCTTCGCCGCCGCCAGCACCGCGCTGCTCCTCCAGAAGTCCCTGAGCGTGATGGTGCTGGTGGTGGCCCTGGCCACGGTCATGATCGCCCTCCGGATGAAGGCCGTGCTGGCTCTCCCCAACTTGATCTGCTTCGCTGTCGTCACCGCGGTGCTGTTCTTCAAGTCTCTGGACATCACCACCAACCCGTTCGCCCTCGCCTGCTTCTTCAGCCAGCTCATCTGCGACCCTCTGCTGGACGTCTACTTCAGCGGTCTGTCCGTGACCGAGCGCTGGCAGCCTTTCCTGGTGTGGCCGGGCCTGTGGCGCCGGATGTCCCTCCTGCCTCTGCTGGTGGTGGAGGTGACCTTCATCATCCTGGCCGCTCGGAAGCTGGAAGACCTGGACCAGTGGTACCTGATGATCCCGGGCTTTGTGGTCTTCGTGCTCTTCTGGGCCATCTGCCACATGGTGTTTGTCATCACTGTGTGGGGCTTTCACACCAAGCTCAGTGAATGCCAGAGACTGTGCTTGTCCCAGGGGTCAGGGGTCAGCGGCCTGGACAAGGTCATGGCCTCGAGGGGAATGAGACATTTCTGCCTCATCTCTGAACGCCTGGTGACCTTCTCGCTGGTGTCAACGGTCGCTGTTGCTGCTCTTTGTTGGCAGGTAGGAGCAGCCGGGCAACATATACAGTGTCTTATACTTTTATAGAGAGATAGCACACAAGATCAACTGGTTATCACTGGATTTATTCATAAAACGTGCTGCAAATTTGACAAATACTGTGAGCATAAACAGAATTACGCCATTGTAACAGCAGTTAATCATCTCGAGGTTCATGCACATCCATAAATTATTTTGCAGTTGCTGGGTAACAATAATCTACTCTGCACAAAAGGATGGCAAAAATATCCGTACTCTGCTATTTATTTCCCGGTTTTTCTTTTATTACACATGGACATGACAATATTTCAACCATGTCCTCTGAGGAAAATAAACATTTGTGGTTCAGGTGACCCGAGGAGGCTGTTTGGTTGGAAATTTGTTATGTCCGTGTAGAATAAAAGGAGAACAAGAGAGCAGCGTGTGGGTTTCTTTGTGCTCTTAGATCAGCAGTTCTCTGCCTTTTTGGCTTGTCATCCCTTAAAGGGGAACTATGCCCATTTTCAAAGTTCATACTTGTACTACAAATTTGTGATATCATAGGGTATAAAGTGTGGAACTGCTCCATAGACAATGAATCGGGAGAGATATTACAGATAGGATAAGATCAGATGGTCCTTTATTAGTCCCACAGCGGGGAAATTAGCAAAGACGACAGTGCAAAAAACAAGAGGCTTTAGAAAAAAACAAAACAAAATATAATAGTAAGTAAACAATAAAGATATAATAAATAAGTAAACAGTAAAAAAAACAAGATATGAAATATAGAAAATATAATAGTAGACAGACTGAATGAATGGTTGGGTTGTGCAGTGTATTGGGAGCAGTTTTGATGTCTCAGATGACACTGAGAGCACCCAGGGGAACGTTCGGAGTATATGGGAACATTTTCTGTTTCACAACTGACAGCACTACAGTAGAATAAAGCTCATTTGGGTGTTAAAATGATAACAAACATTCTGTCGATCCATAAAATCAGTCTCCCATTCATTGTCTATGGAGCAGCTCCAGACTTATGCCTTATGACATCACAAGTCTGAGACTTACTTCTCTGGTTTCTGGCTTTAAGAGAGAGCGTAGCTCATGTTCAATAATACTGATTGAACTTTACTAGGCCATGGAAATAACATATTGGAATCCTCAATTTAAAACACTTGTTTTAAAGAGGAACCCCCTTTAAAACAAGTGTTTACTTGGGACCCCTCATCACTAGTTGTGTATTTTTCATGAATTCACAAGAAAAAAAAGTCAAGATTTGAGGAAAGTAAATATAATTGTGCATAGCAGAATACATTTTTCCTGCTTTTCATCTTGTGACCCCTCAAAGATTTGTCTTGTGAACCCTTGTGGGGGTCTAGCATATTGTCATTCTCAGCTAAAGTAGTATATTATGTTCTTCTAAAATGTATTCATGCAAATATAGATTCATTTTGCAGTTTCTTCCACAGCATTTTCCTTCATACGTCTTACTCTTGTCAGTGCAGTGCACGCCAATATTTAATTGATTTAATGATCTCCGCAGGCCTCCAGCAGTATCTTTGTGAGCATGTTCCTGCTAGTCCTTCCTCTGGAGTCTCTGTTCCACGGGCTTTTCTACGAGCTCGGGAACAGCCTGGGAGGAACCTGTGTGGGCTACGCGTTGGTCATCCCCACCAACTACTGCAGGTAGTGAGTAATGCTTAACTGCTTGGAGAGTGGGAAACAGTTACCAGCCAGATGTAGGTACTGTGTGGTCCTACCAGGGTATTGGTCAATGCAAAACATCTCATAACATGGTGGAAGTTCTAAAAGGTAAATCAAAATGACCCCAGCTTTAAACTTCGATATTTTTCAACCCTATTTTCCCATGTTTTTGTGTCTAAGTGACTAATGGGGACAACGCTTTCTGTAATTAGTCCAGTATTGAGGGAGAACGCTGCAGCCGCCAGCCACTAAATGGGCTGTAATGTAATCATTTGGGGCAACCTGGCACCGTCATTTTACGTCCACTAAAAGTGCTCGTCTTTGCCACTGACAGGCTCAGATTGTTATTATATGTGTCTGACAACATTATTCCCTACAGAGAAATGAAATGTTTTTAATAACTTTCTCTTGATCCGGTCTGTTTGTTATTGTGTGTCTCGCTCGGAGAAGTCTCATTGTGAAATGTTGCGTCGCCCCCACATTGTTGAAATCCGCTAAATATTCGGCCGTGACGTTGAAGATCTTTTAGATAACACTAAGCTACGCTTTCTGTTCTCCCAACACAACAAACTCTGACAACACCGGCACTCCTCTCTCCACTATCACTCACGTTTCCGCCATTGTCTTCCAGCAAGTCACATGACACAATGACAAACAGGAAGAGAAAGGTATGAGAAATATTTATTTTCTCTGTAGTGTCCTTTCCATAATGTTGTCAGACACTTAGAATAACAATCTGAGCATGTCAGTAGCAAAAACAAGCACTTTAAGTGAATGTAAAATGACGGTACCAGGTTGCCCCAAATGATTACATTACAGCATGTTTAGCTGCAGCGTCCCTCCCTCGATACTGGAATAATTTCAAAAAGTGTTGTCCTCATTAGTCACTTGGACACAAAACACGGGAAAATAGGGTCCAGGTTGAAAAATACAGAAGTTATCCTTTAAAATCAATATTTTGTGTATTATTCCTCATATTTGAAATATTAATGTATATCGCCACAAAATAGTAAGATATAGCTGTTCTGTGAGGAAGTGAAAACATTGATGAATCCCGGATTTGTTTGTACGCATGGTTTAATCACAGATTTGTGCATTTACATGTTTGTGAATGAGGCCCAGTGACTTACAACTCTTTGGTTTTAAATATTCGGCCAACACATATTGCAGGACTGTAGTATTTGCCTGCTAACAAGATTTTAATTATAGATATGGTCATTTTTAAACTTGAATCACACACTGTGCAGGAAACAGAATTTGTTCGTACTTAGCTAACAAATTTAGAACTGCCTCAGACCATGCGTACTCACAAATGATGAAGGCCCGGCTGTCTTAGAAACATGTAAACACACACCTTTTAACTGAATGCATAGCATAATAAAACCACATGCATTAAAAAAGGCTTTAATAGATAAAAATATTTAAAACCGTTAATTTACTATTGCATTAGCCAAAACTATTAAATGACTATGAAATGGACGCCCTTTCATCCTCATCGATTATTGTCATAATTAAAATATTCAACTGTAAAAACTGAGTGTCCCAGTCCTAGCTTACAACGGAGTATATGAGAACGTACATATTGAAATGTTACAGTTTTGGTTGCCATTGTTTTCATTGACTTGACCTATAATGATCGGCTACTCTCATCAGTTTCTAGTGCCATATGTAGCCAACGTTCAGTCGTGAAATCCTTTTGCTTTTTCGCTCTCTTACAACAACTTCACCGCTTTCTCCGTGATACACCTCAAGGCGAACTTATTTCCTTATATAGAGAAATGGGGGTGTGGATGTGGTATGCATGGTGGTAAGAACAACATTGTCCAGTGCACACGCGTCATGAATTTGACAGTTATTTTGCCTGCACACTTATTTTGTGCACAAAGAACATTTCTACGCACATATTAGTGAATGAGGCCCTTTCTCTATTCATGAAGTTGTCTTTGACTCACCAGACATGCCCTGACCTGTGCTGAATGACCGATCTAAGTTGACATGATTCATTCTCTTTCCTCTGTGTTATTTTTGTCTGCCTCACAGTCCTGACGGCCAGCCCACGCTGCTGCCTCCAGGCCAGGTTCAGGAGCTGAACAGGCGTTCTACAGGCATATTGAACAATATGCAGCGCTTCTTCGCCCACCACCTGATTGAGACTTTTGGCTGCGACTATTCCACCAGCGGGGTGACCCAGGAGGCTCTGCAGGCCAAGATCAAATCCTTCTTGGAGCTTCGCACGGCAGACGGGCCTCGCCACGACACCTACGTGATCTATTACAGCGGTCACAGTCACCACTCCGGAGAGTGGGCGCTGGCAGGTGAGAGGGGAAATCAAGTTGAAGCAATTATGATTAGCAACAGTCGATTAATTGACCATTTTAATGGTAATACAATTACAAGTTAGGCTGCAGATATAATTGTTTAATAATTGTGACCTTAATTGGGGCTTTCAAAAGTTTATTTATATCACTGTGCTTTTGGATTTTTTTGTAATTTTCCAGGGTTTCCCTCAGAATTTTGTGATAATGTGGAAAAGGCCTCTCAAACAGTATTCAGACCAGAGGAAACTTGGTCAAAAATGTAAAAAGCCAAACTAATGACCCAACCCATTTATGTAAGGGCGTGCTGATATCTCAAATATAATATACCCTTAATATCACACAAAACCTTCCACCTGTTTCATTAAATTAGTAAATAAAGAAAAAATGCAGTTATAATGTAGGTGAGGTGTGAAGAGGAATAATGTGAGTGAAAAGTCACATCTTCATTCTTAAAGAATTTACAGGATTATTCTTATTCTTTAATGCCATTTTTTTTATATAACATTCTATACTATGAAGTTTTTCTGAAATGAGATTTTTATGGCATACTATAATGTTAGGTAGGAAAAGGCATAATGAGTGAGGAAAGTCACTCAGATGTAAGGAACATATCTGCAATCTTAAAGAATTTACAGTCTGTGATCACGCTTTGAAGCTAACCTACTTCTTACTGTCAGTTAGCATGACATTTTTTCATGGCGTACTGCAAGACTTTTTAAAGACCGTTTTTATGGCATACTATACTATGGCTTTTTTTATGGCATTCTATTTATTATGGTATTTTTAATAATCTGAGAATCTTATATTATTCTCCTCATGCATAGTTTGTTTCTGTGTGATCTGTAATCAGCTGGTTTCTGTGTTCCTCATCAGGAGGAGACATTCTTCGCCTGGATCAGATCTTGGAGTGGTGGAGGGAGAAGAACAGCGGCTTCTACTCGCGCCTCATCTTGGTGCTCGACTGTGACAACTCGTTGGCGTGGGTGAAGGAGGTACGGAAGGTGGAGGGTCCATATGTGGCTGTGCAGGGAGCGACGCTCGTCCGAATGACAGACGTCGAGCTGCAGGACCCGCCGCAGCTCGGAGACTTCACCGCTCAGTGGGTGGAGTATAACTGCAACTCAAACAGCAACATCCAGTGGTCCGAGAGGGGCAGGGCAGTTTTTGCTGACTACGGCATCTCCAAATACTGGAGTGACTACACGCTGCACCTGCCCACAGGAAGTGATGTTGCCAACCACTGGAGCATGTACTTCCCTCGGATGACCTACCCGGTGGTACAGATGGCGGTGTGGTCCAGCGTTCCGAAGGAGTTGGAGCTCTGCAGCATCTGCCTGCGATTTCTTAAGAGAGTCAAACTCAACTGGTTTCCACCAGCGATACTGGACACTGGCCAAGGCTTCAAACTGGTCAGATCATAGAAATATGAAAAAAAGGCTATATTTGTATTTTCTAAAAGTCCGCGAGTTTCTTGGATCCTGAAAATAGGCAGCTATTGGATTGTTAACGCGTCGCTAACCAGTATCCTGTTAGTTACTGAAAAACTCACTTAGTTAGTGAGAAGTCAGTTTGAAATTTCTCTTTTTAATACCAGCTTTTATACTCTTTGCAATTTTTTCTATTAATGTGTGTTTTTAGCTTTCATCTTAACATCGAACAGATATATCAATGTGTGGGATGAGACTCGGCACATTGACTCTATTTTGCACGTTTGCGTCGTATTTACTGTTAGATCTGTTTCCACCTTGACTTTAAGAACATTTGTGCCTTTTATCGTAAAATCACCAAAGAACATTCAGCTCGCTAGGCTCATTTTTTAATTTTTTTAACCTTTAACCAAAGTGGCCGTGGTATATTTTCAGAGGAAGATCTCAGGCGTAAATTATAAAAGCAGCATTTAAGCAGTCCAGAGCAGTTTTTAGAGCTCAAACTGTTATATTGTTCTTGTATTTTGATTGTGAAATGATTCCTTTTACACCCCTCTGTACTACACTATGCATTTTACACTCCAAGCTTCGAGTTAGGGATGGGCGATACGACCTAAAAATATAATCTCCGATATTTTCACACCACGTCCGATTTACGATTTTAATCGTTTTTACACTAACTGGGCCTTCAAAACACTAGGGTTCTCTCTCACACATAATGCACGCATATTCGCACTTACACACACACACACACACACACACACACACACACACACACACACACACACACACACACAGAGGAAAAGAGAGAGAACCTCCTCTTTACAAGCGTCAGTCGCCTCTCATCCTTCACTTCACTCTTTCTCTCGTTGCAGGTTGTGTCTGAGTAAAACCCCAGCTGTCGTTGCGTCTTTTCGTGCGACGCATCCCGTTGCGGCCATCGGTCTTGTGGGAGGGGAAACGATGACGACACACTGTCAAACTTACGGTCATTATTTACGTATATTGTCTAATGAGAGATGAGGACAAAAATCTGACTTCAAGGATTTTCTTTTTTAAATAAATAAATTACAGTCATAGTCCATAAGAATGAATTTGTTCATATGTAGACCTATAAACAAATGAATAAATGTATACCAACATATAAAATAAGAGACCTGGTTGAGACTGTCTGTCTATCGATCTCCGCTGCGTTTCAGTGTCCGAGACAGCGCCCAGATGCTGGAATAACTTAGTGTTGCTGCTTTTAGGTTCCACAGATTTTAGACGTACTTTACAGCGGATAGTGGATTGATCGAGGTCGGACGCTAAAGAAAACTCTTGTGTCGAATGAATATTAACTACGGGAGCTCAAGGGAGCGGTGGCAGTTCCGTACTGTAATTACTCAAGTTAAAAAAGAAAATCAATTTTCATTTCTAAACATTGTCCTAAAACATTAATTTGAATGAATTTATTAAATCGATTTATCGCCCAGCTCTACTTTGAGTATATTCAATGCACTGCTTTGCGTCTGTTGTAACAGCATTTTGTATTGCTTTTAGGGGTGATTTTTAAATACTCTCAGATGCATCAGGGAGTCCAGAAAGAGTTTGTTTTTTAAAACTGTACTGATGAATGCACTACACACAGACATGTGTGCGAACCACAGTATTTCTGTCATAATAAACCCCAGGAATTAAATGCATCACATGATGAGATCCATTTTCTTCCTGGGGTTTATCGCAGTGTACTGGGCTATGCAAGATTATTCAGGTAGAAGATGAGTGAAACTATGCAATAAAGGAGATGTGGGACTTCACTGCTTAAATTGTGAATTTAATGGCTTCCTCATTGGACACATTCTTCCATTAACTAAATGAAACAGATTATTTCATATGTGGGACACGAGGAGAATGACAACAAATCCATTCATAAAAAGTAAATGGTCTGCACACGGTTTAGTGGGGTTGTTATTTCCTAAAACTTTCTTGAAAGTTTCCTGGAAAGAACTATGTAATTTTTCAAATTATAGGCAATATAGACAGAAGGTTCTGAGACTGTTAGTTAGTTTAGTAAATTGTTGAATCCAGAAAGATTTTTTCTTTAAAAGAACTGCTCATTTTAAACCCAGGTACTGGTAAATGTTTATTCTTCATTCATTTATTTTTGGAAATTTGATATTCATATATGTTGAACTGTATTCTTGCCTGTAGACTAGGGCTGCACAATTAATCAAATTTTTTTTATCAAAATCGCAATATGGCCTACTGCAACTTTCAAATAACAGTATTTGTTAAAATTGCAATATTTGTTGAAGGGAAGTAAGTGTCAAAATACTATTTTAAATTAAATATTGTAGCGCTGCATAGATGTCCTGGCCTACCCATCATATTCTACAAGATTAAGAAAACATCTTTGTTTTGTACAGATCCCCGCAAAAATCACACCATAATCATTTTAATATGTTTTTAATGAAAATGAGAATAAAGATTAAAAAAAATTATATATATTTCCCTCTAATGTCGCACATTATATCCCAATTGCGATATCAGTTAAAAAAAATTGCAATTAGATATTTTTTCAAAATCATGCAGCCCTATTGTAGACATATTTGAACTTACCTGAATATGTGCCAAATTACGTCGTTACTTTACAGGAAATTTATGAGGAATTTACAGGCCTTTAGAATAATAATCCTAAAAAAAACATGTTCAAACAGAACAAAGCACTTTACAATGTCTCTCATTCATCCATACACACAATCGGCATTGAAAGCAGCCTACTCACTGGGAGCAGTGTGGGGTTTAGTGTCTTGATTAAGGCCACTGTAACACAAAGACTGTGGATTGAACCACCCTTCCTTCGATCAATGGACAACCTGCTCTACTGCTTGAGCCAACAGCTGCTCACTGATGAGAAAGGTAGTTGCTGAAAGCATGAGGAAATTGTTGTACTATTGCAAAGACAGGCAGCTCCAAAATAAATTGACGTAATTTGGCCAAAAATAAAGTTTGATTAGCATAACTTTTCTCTGATTATTGCTATGGTTCCAGGGTTTCACAACAGTCTCATCTGCTTGAGGTGCTTGTCCAACCGGTTGGCCTTATCAGTGGAATACGGTGGTGGAAATTCATCCAGCATAGATACAGCTGCCCCGAATGGTGAATTTCACTGACTAGTTTGATGGTACGTAGCCTACTATATTATGACTATGATTTTTTAATAATAATTATATAATAATAATTTTATTATGACATTTTTTTGGCATACTATACTATGATATTTTTTATGACATACTATACTATGATTTTTTATGACATACTCTACCGACTTTTTTATGACATACTATACTCTGACATTTTTTATGTCATACTATACTGTACTCTGACATTTTTCGACAGACTATACTATGACATTTTTTATGGCATACTATACTCTGACATTTTTCGACAGACTATACTATGACTTTTTTATGGCATACTGTACTACAATGGCACATTTTCTGACATTGTTATGGCATACTAATTGTTGGAGCCATTTCAGTGGTGTCCAATGAGTGGCGCTGTGGGTAGCCATGGTAATGTAGACTAAATTAAACTTTTGATTCAGGTGTGACCGGATGTGACGCACAGCGAGATCCATCCATGTTGCTTGACTGAAGTCAGGTTAATGACGGTGGAGTTTATGTGAAGAGATGTAACTTACTTTTGTGATAGTGTGAAAACAAATGGATAGATATAGCCTATCCGACTGCAAGGTTTGGCCTTTCGGTAAGTTTTTTTTTGGTGACAAAGAACAAAGAACCACAAGAAGCACTGCCATGTACACCGGAACCACGCGTACCAAGACAACGAACGGTGCGTCATCAAAATGAGTCAAAAACCTGCTTCTGTAAGAGTCTTGTAAGTTTTAGAAACTGTGTTTATCTGGATCTGTGCGTTGTCCATCACAAGGAAACGGCCGTGCAAACGGAGAGACCGGTGAACCAGTGACGGACACCGGAGGTCGGAACCGGGCGGTGGACCGCGCATCGGAAAGTGTGTCGACGCTGTGCAGACGGAGATCGGACACTCCAGTGTAGCGACGCAGCGTCGGAGAGTGGAGGAAAGCTTCTGTTGGACCAAGGACAAGTGAAAAGAGGTAGGCCTGCTGGTGTGCTCATTAAAAAATGTGTGCGACAGTTAAGTTAAAGGTACTAAATTCGATATCGAGTGTATTAATATAGCAGCAGCAAACAACTATTTGCTATGTAAAGATATAGAGGAGTGATGTCTACAGCAGAGGATGAAGTTGTTCTCCCTCTGTGTGTGTGTGTTGAAATCCGAGTGTTTCCTAATGTTGTTGATATCAGAGGGCCAGCATGTAGGGCTGAACAATTATGGCCAAAATCATAATCACAATTATCTTGATCAATATTGAGATTACGATTATTTATCACGATTATTCATAAATTTCAGATATTACAAAATATTTGTATTGCAATTTCATGTCTAAATAAGCAGAGCGCTGCTTTCGCTTCCATGTGCTACATTTCAACCATCATCTATATCTGAATGTTATCCTTTTACTACTGTTATTGTCATCTCTAGTGGTTATTTGCATAAAACATGCAATTCAAATGATTAGGAAATAAATTATAGTATTTTTCTTTAAATATTTGATATATATACTTGATTAAAAGAAATCTTGGCATTAGTAGTTCTAATTATGTGACTTTAGTGTTAGGAAGTTAAACGGGGCATATTTCTCTCTGTAATATCTATTTAATATGACTGTGAAAACATCTCCTTCAAACAACTGTATTTTTTCAAGTTTTCTCGCCAAAAACTACAGTTTACAAGATTACATTTGAACGCACCATGAGAAATTATAATTTACAAGGCATCATAATGTAACTGAATGGAACCAGCTTTGATCAGCTGCTGATCGACGGTGCATCTCTCGCTGTTAGTTTAGGAATCGCTTGACTTAAGCAGCAGAGTTTTCTATGAGTCGAGCACGCATTGTAAACATCAATATTGCAGTCGATCATGTTCATTAAATTGTGGGAAGCCAAAATTGTGATCGCGATTAATATTCGATAAATTGTGCAGCCCTAGCCGGCAGCGTTGCTTTTGGTGCATATTCGTGAATGTGAGCGTCTCATAGACTATAAGAAGTAGACGTAAAAAGTAGAGGTCGACCGATAGGAGTTTTTTATGGCCGATGCCGATTTTTTACAGAATCAGGACAGCCGATGGCCGATATATGATGCCGATTTTTCTTTTTGCCGATATGTTTGTCTGGTTTTCTTCTTTTCCTCCATCTGATAAAATATAACAGCTTAATAATAACAAATAATAGACAACATTTCTTAACTTAAGTAAACATTTATTGAACAACACTTATGGTCTGTCTCTCCAATTTGCATTTTGTGTCTGCACTGCACTGCATATTTTATTTTGTGCATGATGGTTAATAGTAGTAATAGTAAAGGGCTCAAAACCTTTTAAGCACCTTTCCAAAACTGTCTTAAAGCATGTTTTTTATTTTTGTTTGTTGACAGACACTGTTACAAGCTATATGGCCATAATCTAAGTGATCAAAAAATAATAATAACTTTGTTCACTCGTATTACACAGCCTGCTGCTCTTATCTTCTATGCTTCGGACTACACAGGCTACTAGCGGTGACGTCATAGAGGCGATGGAGGACCCATAGACCGTAGACACGTTTAATGAGGAAGTGAACTTTTTGCTAAATGTTTCGACAAATTGCTCGTGTTTCCGCCCTCACACGCAAACTTGCACTTATGACAAGCATTGTCAGCATCAACTCTAGTAAAGTGTAATCACGCTTTATAAGTTTAGTTTTCTCCGTCATAGTTACTAAAAGAGTAGAAGCTTCTGTGTGTCTGCGCTGCAGCAGCGTGTCTGTAAGAGCTGCTCCGCCCCGCACACAGCTAACGTTACTACGGAGGGAAATTCTCCGTTACCAAAAACAGAATTGATAACGTCGAGCCTGGTTGGAGGCTCGCTATCAGTACAGTTCCAAAGTATTTTCTCTCTTAAAGTAACATTCATATCTATCCAATTAAATATATAGGGCTTTGAAAGAGAAGAATTTAAGCCTACCGGTTTCTCCCGGCAGAATGGCAATTTGATTGACACACAAGGGGCGGTGTCACACGTGTTCCACAGCAACAACAACACTGGGCTTCCTCGCAGATGTGCCTGTTTACTAATCGGCATAATATGCTCAGGCATCGGCCGATCTCGATTATGAAAACATTTCAAAAAATCGGCCCGATTAATCGGCCGACCTCTAGTAAAAAGTTGTACACTCATAACACATTTTCCTTTAAGAATTTTTCACATCATCAACATTAAAGTTTAAGTTACATCTCTACAAAACATTTGCCTCTGTAGGTCATCAGATAAGAGCGTTTGTTATTGTTACCTAATCCTCGACCAAAGCTAATGTTAGCTTATGGAGCTTCATGTCTAACATAATATTGTTTAAAACTTGAAATTTACGACATGCGTCTAATATTGCATACAATAAAGTCGATGTCATGTCTTGTTTTTGGAACAGTAACGTTAACTCTCAGCAAAATTAATTATTTTTCATCACGTAAATAATTCAGTTCATACAATGTTAAGCTGAGCTAACATTGATAGACACTCTTTTGAGCGTCTAGCAGCGATAGCCTAGTATCGAGATTTTATGTAACTGGAGACAAAACTTTCTTTTTCTACTCCTCGTAGATCATTAATCTTTCAATAGAGAAATGACTCATTGAAATCGGTTGAGAACTGTAAGCGTTATAGTGCTTCTTATCCAGAAAAAGGCAGATCCCCCGTTCACTTGTATGTGTTTACAGGCCAGTCCAGTCCTCCCCATTATGGCGGTGACGCTGACGTATCCCAGCAACGGGCTGGAGCGGCCAATGCGGTATCTACGTATATACACTGCTCAAAAAAATTAAGGGAACACTTAATCATCACAATATAACACCAAGTCAGTTAAACTTCAGGGATATCAATCTGTCCATTTAGGAAGCACAAGTGATTGTGAATCACTTTCACCTGCTTTGGTACAAATGAAAGTGACAACAGCTGTAATGGAGAGGCAACAGCAAGACAACCCCCAAAAAGGGAATGGTTTTGCATGTGGTGGCCACTGACAATTGCTCTCTCCCTATCCTTCCTGACTGATTCTTCTCTAGTTTTGTGTTCTGCTAGTGTCCTTGTCACTACTTGTAGCATGAGATGGTACCTGCAGCCCAATCAGGTTGCACAGGTAGTCCAGCTCCTCCAGGATGGCACATCCACTTCTTTTTTTCAGACTTTTTTACTCGGACATTTTTCACACTTTTTTACTCAGCCATTTTTCACACTTTTTTACTCAGACGTTTTTTCACATTTTTTTACGCGGACATTTTTCACAGTATTTCTTTCAGACATTTTCCAGAATTTATTTACTCGGACATTTTTCAGACTTCTTTTACTCAGACATCTTTCACACTTATTTTTTTCAGACTTTTTTACTCCGACATTTTTCACACTTTATCTTTCCGGACATTTTTCAGAATTTATTTACTAGGACATTTTTCAGACTTCTTTGTTTCAGACTTTTTCACTCTGACATTTTTCACACTTTTTTTACTCTGACATTTTTCAGACTTTATTTACTCAGACATTTTTCACACTTTGTCTTTCTGGACATTTTTCACACTTTTTTTACTCGGACATTTTTCACACTTTTTGCCTTAGACATTTTTCACACTTTGTCTTTCTGGAAATTTTTCACACTTTTTTTACTCGGACATTTTTCACACTTTTTCACTGGGACATTTTTCAGACTTCTTTTACTCAGACATCTTTCAGACTTCTTTTTTTCAGACTTTTTCACTCGGGCATTTTTCACACTATTTTTACTTGTACATTTTTCAGACATTTTTTACTCGGACATTTTTCACACTTATTTACTCGGACATTTTTCAGACTTTTTTTACTCTGATATTTTTCAGAATTTATTTACTCGGACATTTTTCAGACTTCTTTTTTCAGACTTTTTCACTCGGACATTTTTCACACTTTATATTTCCGGAAATTTTTCAGACTTGTTTTTTTCTCACATTTTTCACACTTTTTTACACGGACATTTTTCACACTTTTCTTTCAGGACATTTTTCAGAATTTATTTACTCGGACGTTTTTCAGACTTCTTTTTTTCAGACGTTTTCACACTTTTTTACTGGGACATTTTTCAGACTTCTTTTACTCAGACATCTTTCACACTTATTTTTTTCAGACCTTTTTACTGGGGCATTTTTCACACTTTATCTTTCCGGACATTTTTCAGAATTTATTTACTCGGACATTTTTCAGACTACTTTTTTTCAGACTTTTTCAATCGGACATTTTTCACAGTTTTTTTACTCATATATTTTTCAGACTTTATTTACTCGGACATTTTTCAGACTTCTTTTTTTCAGACTTTTTTACTCAGACATTTTTCACACTGTCTTTTTTCACACTTTTTTTACCCGGACATTTTTCACACTTTTTGACTCGGACATTTTTCAGACTTCTTATACTCAGACATCTTTCACACTTCTTTTTTTCAGACTCTTTTTACTCTGACATTTTTCACACTTTTATCTTTCCGGACATTTTTCAGACTTTTCTTACTCTCACTTTTTTCACACTTTTTCTTTTCACACTTTTTCACTAGGACATTTTTTCAGACTTTATTTACTCGGACATTTTTCAGACTTTTTTTACTCGGACATTTTTCAGACTACTTTTTTTCAGACTTTTTCATCGGATGTTTTTCAGACATTTTTACTCGGACATCTTTCACACTTTATCTTTCCGGATATTTTTCAGAATTTATTTACTCGGACATTTTTCAGACTTCTTTTTTTCAGACTTTTTTACTCGGACAGTTTTCACACTTTATCTTTCCGGATATTTTTCAGAATTTATTTACTCGGACATTTTTCAGACTTCTTTTTTTCACACTTTTTCAGTCGGACATTTTTCACACTTTATTTGCTCGGACATTTTTCACACTATTTCTTTCTGACTTTTTTCAGACTTTATTTACTCGGACATGTTTCACACTATTTTATTCTGACATTTTTCACACTTTATTTGCTCGGACATTTTTCACACTATTTCTTTCTGACTTTTTTCAGACTTTATTTACTCGGACATGTTTCACACTATTTTATTCTGACATTTTTCACACTTTTTTTACTCGGACATTTTTCAGACTTTTTTTACTCGGACATTTTTCAGACTTTTTTTACTCTGACATTTTTCAGACTTCTTTTTTTCAGACTTTATAACTGACATTTTTCACACTTTATCTTTCCGGACATTTTTCAGACTTGTTTTACTTAGACATTTTTCAGACTGCTTTTACTCAGACATTTTTCAAACCATTTCTTTCCGGACATTTTTCAGACTTTTTTACTTGGACATTTTTCACCCTTTTTTACTCGGACATTTTTCAGACTTTTTTACTCGGACATTTTTCACACTTTATCTTTCCGGACATTTTTCAGACTTGTTTTACTTAGACATTTTTCAGACTTCTTTTACTAAGACATTTTTCAAACCATTTCTTTCCGGACATTTTTCAGACTTTTTTACTCTGACATTTTTCACACTTTATCTTTCCGGACATTTTTCAGACTTTTTTACTCGGACATTTTTCACACTTCTTTTTTTCGCGAAAAAAAAGTCATAGTAAAAAAACAAAAAAAACGTCATAGAATAGTATGTCATAATTGTCACAAAAAAAACGTCATAGTGTAGTATGTAGAAATTTTCACGAAAAAAAAGTCATAGTAAAAAACGTCATAGTATAGTATGTCGAAATTTTCACGAAAAAAACGTAATAGTACAGTATGTCGAAAATTTCACAAAAAAACGTCAAAGTAAAAAACTTCCTATTATAGTATGTCGAAATTTTCACGAAAAAAGGTCATAGTATAGTATGTCGAAATTTTCACGAAAAAAACGTCATAGTATAGTATATCGTAATTTTCACAAAAAAACGTCAGTGTTGTATGTTGAAATTTTCACGAAACAAAAGTCATACTATAGTATGTCGAAAAAACGTCATAGTATAGTATGTCGAAAAAAAGTCATACTATAGTATGTCGAAAGAACGTCATAGTATAGTATGTCGTAATTTTCACGAAAAAAAGTCATACTATAGTATGTCGAAAAAAAGTCATAGTATAGTATGTCGATAAAAGTCATATTGTAGTATGTAAAAAAAAAGTCATATAGTAGGTCGAAAAATGTTGTAAAAAAAAGTCATACTATAGTATGTCGAAAAAAAGTCATAGTATAGTAAGTCGAAATTTTCACACAAAAAAAACGTCATAGTATAGTATGTCATAATTTTCAAGAAACAAAAGTCCAAGTATAGTATGTTGAAAATTTCATGAAAAAAAAGTCATAGTATAGTATGTCGAAATTGACGAAAAAAAAGTCATAGTATAGTATGTCGAAATTTTGACGAAAAAAACGTCATAGTATAGTATGTCGAAAAAAAGTCATAGTATTGTATGTCCAAAAATGTTGTAAAAAAAGTCATACTATAGTATCGAAAAAAAGTCATAGTATTGTATGTCGAAAAAAGTCATAGTATAGTATGTCGAAAAAACATCATTGTATAGTATGTCGAAAAAAAGTCATACTATAGTATGTCGAAAAAAAGTCATACTATAGTTTGTCGAAAAAACATCATAATATAGTATGTCGAAAAAAGTCAACTATAGTATGTCGAAAAAAAGTCATAGTATAGTATGTCGATAAAAAGTCATATTGTAGTATGTCGAAAAAAAGTCATAGTATAGTATGTCGAAAAATTTTTTTAAAAAAAAGTCATACTATAGTACGTCGAAAAAAAGTCATAGTATAATATGTCGAAAAAAGTCATAGTATAGTATGTCGAAATATTTTGTAAAAAAAAGTCATACTATAGTATGTCAAAAAAGTCATGGTATAGTATGTAGAAAAAAAGTCATAGTATAGTATGTCGAAAAAAGTGAAAAAAAGGTCATACTATAGTATGACCTTTTTTTCGACATACTAAAGTATGACTTTTTTTCACTTTTTTCGACATACTATAGTATGACTGTTTTCGACATGCTATTATATGACTGTTTTCAACTTGCTATAGTATGTCGAAAAAGTGAAAAAAGTCGTACTATAGTATGACCTTTTTTTCACTTTTTTCGACATACTATAGTATGACTTTTTTCACTTTTCTCGACATACTATAGTATGACTTTTTTTCACTTTTTTCGACATACTATAGTATGACTGTTTTCGACATTCTATTATATGACTGTTTTCAACTTGCTATAGTATGTCGAAAAAGTGAAAAAAGTCGTACTATAGTATGACCTTTTTTTCACTTTTTTCGACATACTATAGTATGACTATTTTTCACTTGTTTCGACATACTATAGTATGACTGTTTTCGACATGCTTTAGTATGTCGAAAAAAGTGAAAAAAAGTCATACTAGAGTATGACCTTTTTTTCACTTTTTTCGACATACTAAAGTATGACTTTTTTTCACTTTTTTCGACAGACTATAGTATGACTGTTTTCGACATGCTATAGTATGTCGAAAAAAGTGAAAAAAGTCATACTATAGTATGACCTTTTTTTCACTTTTTTCGACATACGATAGTATAACTATATTTCACTTATTTCGACATACTATAGTATGACTATTTTTCATTTTTTTTCGACATACTATAGTATGACTATTTTTCACATTTTCGACATTCTATACTATGACATTTTTTTACGAATATTTTCGACATGCTATAGTATGACTTTTGTCATGAACATTTTCGAAAATATTCGTAAAAAAATGTCATAGTATAGAATGTCGAAAATTTTCATGAAAAAAGTCATAGTATAGTCTGTCGATTAATTTGGTGAAAAAAAAAGTCAGTTTAAAATTTCGAAAATTTTCATGAAAAAAGTCATACTGTAATATGTCGAAAATTTTCGTGAAAAAATGTCATAGTATAGAATGTCGAAAATGTTCATGTAAAAAGACATAGCATAGTCTGTCGATTAATTTGGTGGAAAAAAACTCATTAAAATGTCGAAAATTTTCATGAAAAAACGCATAGCATAGTCTGTCGATTAATTTGGTGGAAAAAAAACTCAGTTTAAAATTTCGAAATTTTCATGAAAAAAGACATACTATACTATGACTTTTCATGAAAATTGACGAAAATTTAAACTGAGTTTTTTTTCCACCAAATTAATCGACAGACTATACTATGCCTTTTTTCATGAAAATTTTCGACATTCTATACTATGACATTTTTTTACGAATATTTTCGAAAAATTTTATGAAAAAAGTCATACTATAGCATGTCGAAAATATTCGTAAAAAAATGTCATAGTATAGAATGTCGAACATTTTCATGAAAAAAGGCATAGTATAGTCTGTCGATTCATTTGGTGGAAAAAAAACTCAGTTTAAAATTTCGAAAATGTTCATGAAAAAAGTCATATTATAGCATGTCGAAAATATTCGTAAAAAAATGTCATAGTATAGAATGTCGAAAATTTTCATGAAAAAAGGCATAGTATAGTCTGTCGATTCATTTGGTGGAAAAAAAACTCAGTTTAAAATTTCGAAATTTTCATGAAAAAAGACATACTATACTATGACTTTCATGAAAATTGACGAAAATTTAAACTGAGTTTTTTTTCCACCAAATTAATCGACAGACTATACTATGCCTTTTTTCATGAAAATTTTCGACATTCTATACTATGACATTTTTTTACGAATATTTTCGAAATTTTTTATGAAAAAAGTCATACTATAGCATGTCGAAAATATTCGTAAAAAAATGTCATAGTATAAAATGTCGAAAATTTTCATGAAAAAAGGCATAGTATAGTCTGTCGATTCATTTGGTGGAAAAAAAACTCAGTTTAAAAATTCGAAATTTTCATGAAAAAAGACACTATACTATGACTTTCATGAAAATTGACGAAAATTTAAACTGAGTTTTTTTTCCACCAAATGAATCGAAAGACTATACTATGCCTTTTTTCATGAAAATTTTCGACATTCTATACTATGACATTTTTTTACGAATATTTTCGAAAATTTTTATGAAAAAAGTCATACTATAGCATGTCGAAAATATTCGTAAAAAAATGTCATAGTATAGAATGTCGAACATTTTCATGAAAAAAGGCATAGTATAGTCTGTCGATTTATTTGGTGGAAAAAAAACTCAGTTTAAAATTTCGAAATTTTCATGAAAAAAGACATACTATACTATGACTTTTCATGAAAATTGACGAAAATTTAAACTGAGTTTTTTTTCCACCAAATGAATCGACAGACTATACTATGCCTCTTTTCATGAAAATTTTCGACATTCTATACTATGAAATTTTTTTACGAATATTTTCGAAAATTTTTATGAAAAAAGTCATACTATAGCATGTCGAAAATATTCGTAAAAAAATGTCATAGTATAGAATGTTGAACATTTTCATGAAAAAAGGCATAGTATAGTCTGTCGATTCATTTGGTGGAAAAAAAACTCAGTTTAAAATTTCGAAATTTTCATGAAAAAAGACATACTATACTATGACTTTTCATGAAAATTGACGAAAATTTAAACTGAGTTTTTTTTCCACCAAATGAATCGACAGACTATACTATGCCTTTTTTCATGAACATTTTCGACATTCTATACTATGACATTTTTTTACGAATATTTTCGAAAAATTTTATGAAAAAAGTCATACTATAGCATGTCGAAAATATTCGTAAAAAAATGTCATAGTATAGAATGTCGAAAATTTTCATGAAAAAAGGCATAGTATAGTCTGTCGATTCATTTGGTGGAAAAAAAACTCAGTTTAAAATTTCGAAATTTTCATGAAAAAAGACATACTATACTATGACTTTTCATGAAAATTGACTAAAATTTAAACTGAGTTTTTTTTCCACCAAATGAATCGACAGACTATACTATGCCTTTTTTCATGAAAATTTTCGACATTCTATACTATGACATTTTTTTACGAATATTTTCGAAAATTTTTATGAAAAAAGTCATACTATAGCATGTCGAAAATATTCGTAAAAAAATGTCATAGTATAGAATGTCGAAAATTTTCATGAAAAAAGGCATAGTATAGTCTGTCGATTCATTTGGTGGAAAAAAAAGTCAGTTTAAAATTTCGAAATTTTCATGAAAAAAGACATACTATACTATGACTTTTCATGAAAATTGACTAAAATTTAAACTGATTTTTTTTTCCACCAAATGAATCGACAGACTATACTATGCCTTTTTTCATGAAAATTTTCGACATTCTATACTATGAAATTTTTTTACGAATATTTTCGAAAATTTTTATGAAAAAAGTCATACTATAGCATGTCGAAAATATTCGTAAAAAAATGTCATAGTATAGAATGTCGAACATTTTCATGAAAAAAGGCATAGTATAGTCTGTCGATTCATTTGGTGGAAAAAAACCTCAGTTTAAAATTTCGAAATTTTCATGAAAAAAGACATACTATACTATGACTTTTCATGAAAATTGACGAAAATTTAAACTGAGTTTTTTTTCCACCAAATGAATCGACAGACTATACTATGCCTTTTTTCATGAACATTTTCGACATTCTATACTATGACATTTTTTTACGAATATTTTCGAAAAATTTTATGAAAAAAGTCATACTATAGCATGTCGAAAATATTCGTAAAAAAATGTCATAGTATAGAATGTCGAAAATTTTCATGAAAAAAGGCATAGTATAGTCTGTCGATTCATTTGGTGGAAAAAAAACTCAGTTTAAAATTTCGAAATTTTCATGAAAAAAGACATACTATATGACTTTCATGAAAATTGACGAAAATTTAAACTGAGTTTTTTTTCCACCAAATTAATCGACAGACAATACTATGCCTTTTTTCATGAAAATTTTCTACATTCTATACTATGACATTTTTTTACGAATATTTTCGAAAATTTTTATGAAAAAAGTCATACTATAGCATGTCGAAAATATTCGTAAAAAAATGTCATAGTATAGAATGTCGAACATTTTCATGAAAAAAGGCATAGTATAGTCTGTCGATTCATTTGGTGGAAAAAAAACTCAGTTTAAAATTTCGAAATTTTCATGAAAAAAGACATACTATACTATGACTTTTCATGAAAATTGACGAAAATTTAAACTGAGTTTTTTTTCCACCAAATGAATCGACAGACTATACTATGCCTTTTTTCATGAAAATTTTCGACATTCTATACTATGACATTTTTTTACGAATATTTTCGAAAATTTTATGAAAAAAGTCATACTATAGCATGTCGAAAATATTCGTAAAAAAATGTCATAGTATAGAATGTCGAAAATTTTCATGAAAAAAGGCATAGTATAGTCTGTCGATTCATTTGGTGGAAAAAAAACTCAGTTTAAAATTTCGAAATTTTCATGAAAAAAGTCATACTATACTATGACTTTTCATGAAAATTGACGAAAATTTAAACTGAGTTTTTTTTCCACCAAATTAATCGACAGACTATACTATGCCTGTTTTCATGAAAATTTTCGACATTCTATACTATGACATTTTTTTACGAATATTTTCGAAAATTTTTATGAAAAAAGTCATACTATAGCATGTCGAAAATATTCGTAAAAAAATGTCATAGTATAGAATGTCGAAAATTTTCATGAAAAAAGGCATAGTTTAGTCTGTCGATTCATTTGGTGGAAAAAAAACTCAGTTTAAAATTTCGACATTTTCATGAAAAAAGTCATGCTATACTATGACTTTTCATGAAAATTGACGAAATTTTAAACTGAGTTTTTTTTCCACCAAATTAATCGACAGACTATACTATGCCTTTTTTCATGAAAATTTTCGACATTCTATACTATGACATTTTTTTACGAATATTTTCGAAAATTTTCATGAAAAAGTCATACTATAGCATGTCGAAAATATTCGTAAAAAAATGTCATAGTATAGAATGTCGAACATTTTCATGAAAAAAGGCATAGTATAGTCTGTCGATTCATTTGGTGGAAAAAAAACTCAGTTTAAAATTTCGAAAATGTTCATGAAAAAAGTCATATTATAGCATGTCGAAAATATTCGTAAAAAAATGTCATAGTATAGAATGTCGAAAATTTTCATGAAAAAAGGCATAGTATAGTCTGTCGTTTAAAATTTCGAAATTTTCATGAAAAAAGACATACTATACTATGACTTTTCATGAAAATTGACGAAAATTTAAACTGAGTTTTTTTTCCACCAAATTAATCGACAGACTATACTATGCCTTTTTTCATGAAAATTTTCGACATTCTATACTATGACATTTTTTTACGAATATTTTCGAAAATTTTCATGAAAAAGTCATACTATAGCATGTCGAAAATATTCGTAAAAAAATGTCATAGTATAGAATGTCGAACATTTTCATGAAAAAAGGCATAGTATAGTCTGTCGATTCATTTGGTGGAAAAAAAACTCAGTTTAAAATTTCGAAAATGTTCATGAAAAAAGTCATATTATAGCATGTCGAAAATATTCGTAAAAAAATGTCATAGTATAAAATGTCGAAAATTTTCATGAAAAAAGGCATAGTATAGTCTGTCGATTCATTTGGTGGAAAAAAAACTCAGTTTAAAATTTCGAAATTTTCATGAAAAAAGTCATACTATACTATGACTTTTCATGAAAATTGACGAAAATTTAAACTGAGTTTTTTTTCCACCAAATTAATCGACAGACTATACTATGCCTTTTTTCATGAAAATTTTCGACATTCTATACTATGACATTTTTTTACGAATATTTTCGAAAATTTTTATGAAAAAAGTCATACTATAGCATGTCGAAAATATTCGTAAAAAAATGTCATAGTATAGAATGTCGAAAATTTTCATGAAAAAAGGCATAGTATAGTCTGTCGATTCATTTGGTGGAAAAAAAACTCAGTTTAAAATTTCGAAATTTTCATGAAAAAAGACATACTATACTATGACTTTTCATGAAAATTGACGAAAATTTAAACTGAGTTTTTTTTCCACCAAATTAATCGACAGACTATACTATGCCTTTTTTCATGAAAATTTTCGACATTCTATACTATGACATTTTTTTACGAATATTTTCGAAAATTTTTATGAAAAAAGTCATACTATAGCATGTCGAAAATATTCGTAAAAAAATGTCATAGTATAGAATGTCGAAAATTTTCATGAAAAAAGGCATAGTATAGTCTGTCGATTCATTTGGTGGAAAAAAAACTCAGTTTAAAATTTCGAAATTTTCATGAAAAAAGACATACTATACTATGACTTTTCATGAAAATTGACGAAAATTTAAACTGAGTTTTTTTTCCACCAAATTAATCGACAGACTATACTATGCCTTTTTTCATGAAAATTTTCGACATTCTATACTATGACATTTTTTTACGAATATTTTCGAAAATTTTTATGAAAAAAGTCATACTATAGCATGTCGAAAATATTCGTAAAAAAATGTCATAGTATAGAATGTCGAAAATTTTCATGAAAAAAGGCATAGTATAGTCTGTCGATTCATTTGGTGGAAAAAAAACTCAGTTTAAAATTTCGAAATTTTCATGAAAAAAGACATACTATACTATGACTTTTCATGAAAATTGACGAAAATTTAAACTGAGTTTTTTTTCCACCAAATGAATCGACAGACTATACTATGCCTTTTTTCATGAAAATTTTCGACATTCTATACTATGACATTTTTTTACGAATATTTTCGAAAATTTTTATGAAAAAAGTCATACTATAGCATGTCGAAAATATTCGTAAAAAAATGTCATAGTATAGAATGTCGAAAATTTTCATGAAAAAAGGCATAGTATAGTCTGTCGATTCATTTGGTGGAAAAAAAACTCAGTTTAAAATTTCGAAATTTTCATGAAAAAAGACATACTATACTATGACTTTTCATGAAAATTGACGAAAATTTAAACTGAGTTTTTTTTCCACCAAATTAATCGACAGACTATACTATGCCTTTTTTCATGAAAATTTTCGACATTCTATACTATGACATTTTTTTACGAATATTTTCGAAAATTTTATGAAAAAAGTCATACTATAGCATGTCGAAAATATTCGTAAAAAAATGTCATAGTATAGAATGTCGAAAATTTTCATGAAAAAAGGCATAGTATAGTCTGTCGATTCATTTGGTGGAAAAAAAACTCAGTTTAAAATTTCGAAATTTTCATGAAAAAAGACATACTATACTATGACTTTTCATGAAAATTGACGAAAATTTAAACTGAGTTTTTTTTCCACCAAATTAATCGACAGACTATACTATGCCTTTTTTCATTAAAATTTTCGACATTCTATACTATGACATTTTTTTACGAATATTTTCGAAAATTTTTATGAAAAAAGTCATACTATAGCATGTCGAAAATATTCGTAAAAAAATGTCATAGTATAGAATGTCGAAAATTTTCATGAAAAAAGGCATAGTATAGTCTGTCGATTCATTTGGTGGAAAAAAAACTCAGTTTAAAATTTCGAAATTTTCATGAAAAAAGACATACTATACTATGACTTTTCATGAAAATTGACGAAAATTTAAACTGAGTTTTTTTTCCACCAAATGAATCGACAGACTATACTATGCCTTTTTTCATGAAAATTTTCGACATTCTATACTATGACATTTTTTTACGAATATTTTCGAAAATTTTTATGAAAAAGTCATACTATAGCATGTCGAAAATATTCGTAAAAAAATGTCATAGTATAGAATGTCGAAAATTTTCATGAAAAAAGGCATAGTATAGTCTGTCGATTCATTTGGTGGAAAAAAAACTCAGTTTAAAATTTCGAAATTTTCATGAAAAAAGACATACTATACTATGACTTTTCATGAAAATTGACGAAAATTTAAACTGAGTTTTTTTTCCACCAAATTAATCGACAGACTATACTATGCCTTTTTTCATGAAAATTTTCGACATTCTATACTATGACATTTTTTTACGAATATTTTCGAAAATTTTTATGAAAAAAGTCATACTATAGCATGTCGAAAATATTCGTAAAAAAATGTCATAGTATAGAATGTCGAAAATTTTCATGAAAAAAGGCATAGTATAGTCTGTCGATTCATTTGGTGGAAAAAAAACTCAGTTTAAAATTTCGAAATTTTCATGAAAAAAGACATACTATACTATGACTTTTCATGAAAATTGACGAAAATTTAAACTGAGTTTTTTTTCCACCAAATTAATCGACAGACTATACTATGCCTTTTTTCATGAAAATTTTCGACATTCTATACTATGACATTTTTTTACGAATATTTTCGAAAATTTTTATGAAAAAGTCATACTATAGCATGTCGAAAATATTCGTAAAAAAATGTCATAGTATAGAATGTCGAAAATTTTCATGAAAAAAGGCATAGTATAGTCTGTCGATTCATTTGGTGGAAAAAAAACTCAGTTTAAAATTTCGAAATTTTCATGAAAAAAGACATACTATACTATGACTTTTCATGAAAATTGACGAAAATTTAAACTGAGTTTTTTTTCCACCAAATTAATCGACAGACTATACTATGCCTTTTTTCATGAAAATTTTCGACATTCTATACTATGACATTTTTTTACGAATATTTTCGAAAATTTTATGAAAAAAGTCATACTATAGCATGTCGAAAATATTCGTAAAAAAATGTCATAGTATAGAATGTCGAAAATTTTCATGAAAAAAGGCATAGTATAGTCTGTCGATTCATTTGGTGGAAAAAAAACTCAGTTTAAAATTTCGAAATTTTCATGAAAAAAGACATACTATACTATGACTTTTCATGAAAATTGACGAAAATTTAAACTGAGTTTTTTTTCCACCAAATTAATCGACAGACTATACTATGCCTTTTTTCATGAAAATTTTCGACATTCTATACTATGACATTTTTTTACGAATATTTTCGAAAATTTTTATGAAAAAAGTCATACTATAGCATGTCGAAAATATTCGTAAAAAAATGTCATAGTATAGAATGTCGAAAATTTTCATGAAAAAAGGCATAGTATAGTCTGTCGATTCATTTGGTGGAAAAAAAACTCAGTTTAAAATTTCGAAATTTTCATGAAAAAAGACATACTATACTATGACTTTTCATGAAAATTGACGAAAATTTAAACTGAGTTTTTTTTCCACCAAATTAATCGACAGACTATACTATGCCTTTTTTCATGAAAATTTTCGACATTCTATACTATGACATTTTTTTACGAATATTTTCGAAAATTTTTATGAAAAAAGTCATACTATAGCATGTCGAAAATATTCGTAAAAAAATGTCATAGTATAGAATGTCGAAAATTTTCATGAAAAAAGGCATAGTATAGTCTGTCGATTCATTTGGTGGAAAAAAAACTCAGTTTAAAATTTCGAAATTTTCATGAAAAAAGACATACTATACTATGACTTTTCATGAAAATTGACGAAAATTTAAACTGAGTTTTTTTTCCACCAAATTAATCGACAGACTATACTATGCCTTTTTTCATGAAAATTTTCGACATTCTATACTATGACATTTTTTTACGAATATTTTCGAAAATTTTTATGAAAAAGTCATACTATAGCATGTCGAAAATATTCGTAAAAAAATGTCATAGTATAGAATGTCGAAAATTTTCATGAAAAAAGGCATAGTATAGTCTGTCGATTCATTTGGTGGAAAAAAAACTCAGTTTAAAATTTCGAAATTTTCATGAAAAAAGACATACTATACTATGACTTTTCATGAAAATTGACGAAAATTTAAACTGAGTTTTTTTTCCACCAAATTAATCGACAGACTATACTATGCCTTTTTTCATGAAAATTTTCGACATTCTATACTATGACATTTTTTTACGAATATTTTCGAAAATTTTTATAAAAAGTCATACTATAGCATGTCGAAAATATTCGTAAAAAAATGTCATAGTATAGAATGTCGAAAATTTTCATGAAAAAAGGCATAGTATAGTCTGTCGATTCATTTGGTGGAAAAAAAACTCAGTTTAAAATTTCGAAATTTTCATGAAAAAAGACATACTATACTATGACTTTTCATGAAAATTGACGAAAATTTAAACTGAGTTTTTTTTCCACCAAATTAATCGACAGACTATACTATGCCTTTTTTCATGAAAATTTTCGACATTCTATACTATGACATTTTTTTACGAATATTTTCGAAAATTTTTATAAAAAGTCATACTATAGCATGTCGAAAATATTCGTAAAAAAATGTCATAGTATAGAATGTCGAAAATTTTCATGAAAAAAGGCATAGTATAGTCTGTCGATTCATTTGGTGGAAAAAAAACTCAGTTTAAAATTTCGAAATTTTCATGAAAAAAGACATACTATACTATGACTTTTCATGAAAATTGACGAAAATTTAAACTGAGTTTTTTTTCCACCAAATTAATCGACAGACTATACTATGCCTTTTTTCATGAAAATTTTCGACATTCTATACTATGACATTTTTTTACGAATATTTTCGAAAATTTTTATAAAAAGTCATACTATAGCATGTCGAAAATATTCGTAAAAAAATGTCATAGTATAGAATGTCGAAAATTTTCATGAAAAAAGGCATAGTATAGTCTGTCGATTCATTTGGTGGAAAAAAAACTCAGTTTAAAATTTCGAAATTTTCATGAAAAAAGACATACTATACTATGACTTTTCATGAAAATTGACGAAAATTTAAACTGAGTTTTTTTTCCACCAAATTAATCGACAGACTATACTATGCCTTTTTTCATGAAAATTTTCGACATTCTATACTATGACATTTTTTTACGAATATTTTCGAAAATTTTTATAAAAAGTCATACTATAGCATGTCGAAAATATTCGTAAAAAAATGTCATAGTATAGAATGTCGAAAATTTTCATGAAAAAAGGCATAGTATAGTCTGTCGATTCATTTGGTGGAAAAAAAACTCAGTTTAAAATTTCGAAATTTTCATGAAAAAAGACATACTATACTATGACTTTTCATGAAAATTGACGAAAATTTAAACTGAGTTTTTTTTCCACCAAATTAATCGACAGACTATACTATGCCTTTTTTCATGAAAATTTTCGACATTCTATACTATGACATTTTTTTACGAATATTTTCGAAAATTTTTATGAAAAAGTCATACTATAGCATGTCGAAAATATTCGTAAAAAAATGTCATAGTATAGAATGTCGAAAATTTTCATGAAAAAAGGCATAGTATAGTCTGTCGATTCATTCGTGGAAAAAAAACTCAGTTTAAAATTTCGAAATTTTCATGAAAAAAGACATACTATACTATGACTTTTCATGAAAATTGACGAAAATTTAAACTGAGTTTTTTTTCCACCAAATTAATCGACAGACTATACTATGCCTTTTTTCATGAAAATTTTCGACATTCTATACTATGACATTTTTTTACGAATATTTTTCGAAAATTTTTATAAAAAGTCATACTATAGCATGTCGAAAATATTCGTAAAAAAATGTCATAGTATAGAATGTCGAAAATTTTCATGAAAAAAGGCATAGTATAGTCTGTCGATAGCATGTCGAAAATATTCGTAAAAAAATGTCATAGTATAGAATGTCGAAAATTTTCATGAAAAAAGGCATAGTATAGTCTGTCGATTCATTTGGTGGAAAAAAAACTCAGTTTAAAATTTCGAAATTTTCATGAAAAAAGACATACTATACTATGACTTTTCATGAAAATTGACGAAAATTTAAACTGAGTTTTTTTTCCACCAAATTAATCGACAGACTATACTATGCCTTTTTTCATGAAAATTTTCGACATTCTATACTATGACATTTTTTTACGAATATTTTCGAAAATTTTTATGAAAAAGTCATACTATAGCATGTCGAAAATATTCGTAAAAAAATGTCATAGTATAGAATGTCGAAAATTTTCATGAAAAAAGGCATAGTATAGTCTGTCGATTCATTTGGTGGAAAAAAAACTCAGTTTAAAATTTCGAAATTTTCATGAAAAAAGACATACTATACTATGACTTTTCATGAAAATTGACGAAAATTTAAACTGAGTTTTTTTTCCACCAAATTAATCGACAGACTATACTATGCCTTTTTTCATGAAAATTTTCGACATTCTATACTATGACATTTTTTTACGAATATTTTCGAAAATTTTTATGAAAAAGTCATACTATAGCATGTCGAAAATATTCGTAAAAAAATGTCATAGTATAGAATGTCGAAAATTTTCATGAAAAAAGGCATAGTATAGTCTGTCGATTCATTTGGTGGAAAAAAAACTCAGTTTAAAATTTCGAAATTTTCATGAAAAAAGACATACTATACTATGACTTTTCATGAAAATTGACGAAAATTTAAACTGAGTTTTTTTTCCACCAAATTAATCGACAGACTATACTATGCCTTTTTTCATGAAAATTTTCGACATTCTATACTATGACATTTTTTTACGAATATTTTCGAAAATTTTATGAAAAAAGTCATACTATAGCATGTCGAAAATATTCGTAAAAAAATGTCATAGTATAGAATGTCGAAAATTTTCATGAAAAAAGGCATAGTATAGTCTGTCGATTCATTTGGTGGAAAAAAAACTCAGTTTAAAATTTCGAAATTTTCATGAAAAAAGACATACTATACTATGACTTTTCATGAAAATTGACGAAAATTTAAACTGAGTTTTTTTTCCACCAAATTAATCGACAGACTATACTATGCCTTTTTTCATGAAAATTTTCGACATTCTATACTATGACATTTTTTTACGAATATTTTCGAAAATTTTTATGAAAAAGTCATACTATAGCATGTCGAAAATATTCGTAAAAAAATGTCATAGTATAGAATGTCGAAAATTTTCATGAAAAAAGGCATAGTATAGTCTGTCGATTCATTTGGTGGAAAAAAAACTCAGTTTAAAATTTCGAAATTTTCATGAAAAAAGACATACTATACTATGACTTTTCATGAAAATTGACGAAAATTTAAACTGAGTTTTTTTTCCACCAAATTAATCGACAGACTATACTATGCCTTTTTTCATGAAAATTTTCGACATTCTATACTATGACATTTTTTTACGAATATTTTCGAAAATTTTATGAAAAAGTCATACTATAGCATGTCGAAAATATTCGTAAAAAAATGTCATAGTATAGAATGTCGAAAATTTTCATGAAAAAAGGCATAGTATAGTCTGTCGATTCATTTGGTGGAAAAAAAACTCAGTTTAAAATTTCGAAATTTTCATGAAAAAAGACATACTATACTATGACTTTTCATGAAAATTGACGAAAATTTAAACTGAGTTTTTTTTCCACCAAATTAATCGACAGACTATACTATGCCTTTTTTCATGAAAATTTTCGACATTCTATACTATGACATTTTTTTACGAATATTTTCGAAAATTTTTATAAAAAGTCATACTATAGCATGTCGAAAATATTCGTAAAAAAATGTCATAGTATAGAATGTCGAAAATTTTCATGAAAAAAGGCATAGTATAGTCTGTCGATTCATTTGGTGGAAAAAAAACTCAGTTTAAAATTTCGAAATTTTCATGAAAAAAGACATACTATACTATGACTTTTCATGAAAATTGACGAAAATTTAAACTGAGTTTTTTTTCCACCAAATTAATCGACAGACTATACTATGCCTTTTTTCATGAAAATTTTCGACATTCTATACTATGACATTTTTTTACGAATATTTTCGAAAATTTTTATGAAAAAGTCATACTATAGCATGTCGAAAATATTCGTAAAAAAATGTCATAGTATAGAATGTCGAAAATTTTCATGAAAAAAGGCATAGTATAGTCTGTCGATTCATTTGGTGGAAAAAAAACTCAGTTTAAAATTTCGAAATTTTCATGAAAAAAGACATACTATACTATGACTTTTCATGAAAATTGACGAAAATTTAAACTGAGTTTTTTTTCCACCAAATTAATCGACAGACTATACTATGCCTTTTTTCATGAAAATTTTCGACATTCTATACTATGACATTTTTTTACGAATATTTTCGAAAATTTTTATGAAAAAGTCATACTATAGCATGTCGAAAATATTCGTAAAAAAATGTCATAGTATAGAATGTCGAAATTTTCATGAAAAAAGGCATAGTATAGTCTGTCGATTCATTTGGTGGAAAAAAAACTCAGTTTAAAATTTCGAAATTTTCATGAAAAAAGACATACTATACTATGACTTTTCATGAAAATTGACGAAAATTTAAACTGAGTTTTTTTTCCACCAAATTAATCGACAGACTATACTATGCCTTTTTTCATGAAAATTTTCGACATTCTATACTATGACATTTTTTTACGAATATTTTCGAAAATTTTTATGAAAAAGTCATACTATAGCATGTCGAAAATATTCGTAAAAAAATGTCATAGTATAGAATGTTGTCATAGTATAGAATGTCGAAAATTTTCATGAAAAAAGGCATAGTATAGTCTGTCGATTCATTTGGTGGAAAAAAAACTCAGTTTAAAATTTCGAAATTTTCATGAAAAAAGACATACTATACTATGACTTTTCATGAAAATTGACGAAAATTTAAACTGAGTTTTTTTTCCACCAAATTAATCGACAGACTATACTATGCCTTTTTTCATGAAAATTTTCGACATTCTATACTATGACATTTTTTTACGAATATTTTCGAAAATTTTTATGAAAAAGTCATACTATAGCATGTCGAAAATATTCGTAAAAAAATGTCATAGTATAGAATGTCGAAAATTTTCATGAAAAAAGGCATAGTATAGTCTGTCGATTCATTTGGTGGAAAAAAAACTCAGTTTAAAATTTCGAAATTTTCATGAAAAAAGACATACTATACTATGACTTTTCATGAAAATTGACGAAAATTTAAACTGAGTTTTTTTTCCACCAAATTAATCGACAGACTATACTATGCCTTTTTTCATGAAAATTTTCGACATTCTATACTATGACATTTTTTTACGAATATTTTCGAAAATTTTTATGAAAAAAGTCATACTATAGCATGTCGAAAATATTCGTAAAAAAATGTCATAGTATAGAATGTCGAAAATTTTCATGAAAAAAGGCATAGTATAGTCTGTCGATTCATTTGGTGGAAAAAAAACTCAGTTTAAAATTTCGAAATTTTCATGAAAAAAGACATACTATACTATGACTTTTCATGAAAATTGACGAAAATTTAAACTGAGTTTTTTTTCCACCAAATTAATCGACAGACTATACTATGCCTTTTTTCATGAAAATTTTCGACATTCTATACTATGACATTTTTTTACGAATATTTTCGAAAATTTTTATGAAAAAGTCATACTATAGCATGTCGAAAATATTCGTAAAAAAATGTCATAGTATAGAATGTCGAACATTTTCATGAAAAAAGGCATAGTATAGTCTGTCGATTCATTTGGTGGAAAAAAAACTCAGTTTAAAATTTCGAAAATGTTCATGAAAAAAGTCATATTATAGCATGTCGAAAATATTCGTAAAAAAATGTCATAGTATAGAATGTCGAAAATTTTCATGAAAAAAGGCATACTATAGTCTGTCGATTCATTTGGTGGAAAAAAAACTCAGTTTAAAATTTCGAAATTTTCATGAAAAAAGACATACTATACTATGACTTTTCATGAAAATTGACGAAAATTTAAACTGAGTTTTTTTTCCACCAAATGAATCGACAGACTATACTATGCCTTTTTTCATTCAAATTTTCGACATTCTATACTATGACATTTTTTTACGAATATTTCGAAATTTTTTATGAAAAAAGTCATACTATAGCATGTCGAAAATATTCGTAAAAAAATGTCATAGTATAGAATGTCGAAAATTTTCATGAAAAAAGGCATAGTATAGTCTGTCGATTAATTTGGTGGAAAAAAAACTCAGTTTAAAATTTCGAAATTTTCATGAAAAAAGACATACTATACTATGACTTTTCATGAAAATTGACGAAAATTTAAACTGAGTTTTTTTTCCACCAAATTAATCGACAGACAATACTATGCCTTTTTTCATGAAAATTTTCTACATTCTATACTATGACATTTTTTTACGAATATTTTCGAAAATTTTTATGAAAAAAGTCATACTATAGCATGTCGAAAATATTCGTAAAAAAATGTCATAGTATAGAATGTCGAAAATTTTCATGAAAAAAGGCATAGTATAGTCTGTCGATTCATTTGGTGGAAAAAAAACTCAGTTTAAAATTTCGAAATTTTCATGAAAAAAGACATACTATACTATGACTTTTCATGAAAATTGACGAAAATTTAAACTGAGTTTTTTTTCCACCAAATTAATCGACAGACTATACTATGCCTTTTTTCATGAAAATTTTCGACATTCTATACTATGACATTTTTTTACGAATATTTTCGAAAATTTTTATGAAAAAGTCATACTATAGCATGTCGAAAATATTCGTAAAAAAATGTCATAGTATAGAATGTCGAAAATTTTCATGAAAAAAGGCATAGTATAGTCTGTCGATTCATTTGGTGGAAAAAAAACTCAGTTTAAAATTTCGAAATTTTCATGAAAAAAGACATACTATACTATGACTTTTCATGAAAATTGACGAAAATTTAAACTGAGTTTTTTTTCCACCAAATTAATCGACAGACTATACTATGCCTTTTTTCATGAAAATTTTCGACATTCTATACTATGACATTTTTTTACGAATATTTTCGAAAATTTTTATGAAAAAGTCATACTATAGCATGTCGAAAATATTCGTAAAAAAATGTCATAGTATAGAATGTCGAAAATGTTCATGAAAAAAGGCATAGTATAGTCTGTCGATTCATTTGGTGGAAAAAAAACTCAGTTTAAAATTTCGAAATTTTCATGAAAAAAGACATACTATACTATGACTTTCATGAAAATTGACGAAAATTTAAACTGAGTTTTTTTTCCACCAAATTAATCGACAGACTATACTATGCCTTTTTTCATGAAAATTTTCGACATTCTATACTATGACATTTTTTTACGAATATTTTCGAAAATTTTTATGAAAAAAGTCATACTATAGCATGTCGAAAATATTCGTAAAAAAATGTCATTGTATAGAATGTCGAACATTTTCATGAAAAAAGGCATAGTATAGTCTGTCGATTCATTTGGTGGAAAAAAAACTCAGTTTAAAATTTCGAAAATGTTCATGAAAAAAGTCATATTATAGCATGTCGAAAATATTCGTAAAAAAATATCATAGTATAGAATGTCGAAAATTTTCATGAAAAAAGGCATACTATAGTCTGTCGATTCATTTGGTGGAAAAAAAACTCAGTTTAAAATTTCGAAATTTTCATGAAAAAAGACATACTATACTATGACTTTTCATGAAAATTGACGAAAATTTAAACTGAGTTTTTTTTCCACCAAATTAATCGACAGACTATACTATGCCTTTTTTCATGAAAATTTTCGACATTCTATACTATGACATTTTTTTACGAATATTTTCGAAAATTTTTATGAAAAAAGTCATACTATAGCATGTCGAAAATATTCGTAAAAAAATGTCATAGTATAGAATGTCGAAAATTTTCATGAAAAAAGGCATAGTATAGTCTGTCGATTCATTTGGTGGAAAAAAAACTCAGTTTAAAATTTCGAAATTTTCATGAAAAAAGACATACTATACTATGACTTTTCATGAAAATTGACGAAAATTTAAACTGAGTTTTTTTTCCACCAAATTAATCGACAGACTATACTATGCCTTTTTTCATGAAAATGTTCGACATTCTATACTATGACATTTTTTTACGAATATTTTCGAAAATTTTTATGAAAAAAGTCATACTATAGCATGTCGAAAATATTCGTAAAAAAATGTCATAGTATAGAATGTCGAAAATTTTCATGAAAAAAGGCATAGTATAGTCTGTCGATTCATTTGGTGGAAAAAAAACTCAGTTTAAAATTTCGAAATTTTCATGAAAAAAGACATACTATACTATGACTTTTCATGAAAATTGACGAAAATTTAAACTGAGTTTTTTTTCCACCAAATTAATCGACAGACTATACTATGCCTTTTTTCATGAAAATTTTCGACATTCTATACTATGACATTTTTTTACGAATATTTTCGAAAATTTTTATAAAAAGTCATACTATAGCATGTCGAAAATATTCGTAAAAAAATGTCATAGTATAGAATGTCGAAAATTTTCATGAAAAAAGGCATAGTATAGTCTGTCGATTCATTTGGTGGAAAAAAAACTCAGTTTAAAATTTCGAAATTTTCATGAAAAAAGACATACTATACTATGACTTTTCATGAAAATTGACGAAAATTTAAACTGAGTTTTTTTTCCACCAAATTAATCGACAGACTATACTATGCCTTTTTTCATGAAAATTTTCGACATTCTATACTATGACATTTTTTTACGAATATTTTCGAAAATTTTTATGAAAAAGTCATACTATAGCATGTCGAAAATATTCGTAAAAAAATGTCATAGTATAGAATGTCGAAAATTTTCATGAAAAAAGGCATAGTATAGTCTGTCGATTCATTTGGTGGAAAAAAAACTCAGTTTAAAATTTCGAAATTTTCATGAAAAAAGACATACTATACTATGACTTTTCATGAAAATTGACGAAAATTTAAACTGAGTTTTTTTTCCACCAAATTAATCGACAGACTATACTATGCCTTTTTTCATGAAAATTTTCGACATTCTATACTATGACATTTTTTTACGAATATTTTCGAAAATTTTTATGAAAAAAGTCATACTATAGCATGTCGAAAATATTCGTAAAAAAATGTCATAGTATAGAATGTCGAAAATTTTCATGAAAAAAGGCATAGTATAGTCTGTCGATTCATTTGGTGGAAAAAAAACTCAGTTTAAAATTTCGAAATTTTCATGAAAAAAGACATACTATACTATGACTTTTCATGAAAATTGACGAAAATTTAAACTGAGTTTTTTTTCCACCAAATTAATCGACAGACTATACTATGCCTTTTTTCATGAAAATTTTCGACATTCTATACTATGACATTTTTTTACGAATATTTTCGAAAATTTTTATGAAAAAGTCATACTATAGCATGTCGAAAATATTCGTAAAAAAATGTCATAGTATAGAATGTCGAAAATTTTCATGAAAAAAGGCATAGTATAGTCTGTCGATTCATTTGGTGGAAAAAAAACTCAGTTTAAAATTTCGAAATTTTCATGAAAAAAGACATACTATACTATGACTTTTCATGAAAATTGACGAAAATTTAAACTGAGTTTTTTTTCCACCAAATTAATCGACAGACTATACTATGCCTTTTTTCATGAAAATTTTCGACATTCTATACTATGACATTTTTTTACGAATATTTTCGAAAATTTTTATGAAAAAAGTCATACTATAGCATGTCGAAAATATTCGTAAAAAAATGTCATAGTATAGAATGTCGAAAATTTTCATGAAAAAAGGCATAGTATAGTCTGTCGATTAATTTGGTGGAAAAAAAACTCAGTTTAAAATTTCGAAATTTTCATGAAAAAAGACATACTATACTATGACTTTTCATGAAAATTGACGAAAATTTAAACTGAGTTTTTTTTCCACCAAATTAATCGACAGACTATACTATGCCTTTTTTCATGAAAATTTTCGACATTCTATACTATGACATTTTTTTACGAATATTTTCGAAAATTTTTATGAAAAAGTCATACTATAGCATGTCGAAAATATTCGTAAAAAAATGTCATAGTATAGAATGTCGAAAATTTTCATGAAAAAAGGCATAGTATAGTCTGTCGATTCATTTGGTGGAAAAAAAACTCAGTTTAAAATTTCGAAATTTTCATGAAAAAAGACATACTATACTATGACTTTTCATGAAAATTGACGAAAATTTAAACTGAGTTTTTTTTCCACCAAATTAATCGACAGACTATACTATGCCTTTTTTCATGAAAATTTTCGACATTCTATACTATGACATTTTTTTACGAATATTTTCGAAAATTTTATGAAAAAAGTCATACTATAGCATGTCGAAAATATTCGTAAAAAAATGTCATAGTATATAATGTCGAAAATTTTCATGAAAAAAGGCATAGTATAGTCTGTCGATTCATTTGGTGGAAAAAAAACTCAGTTTAAAATTTCGAAATTTTCATGAAAAAAGACATACTATACTATGACTTTTCATGAAAATTGACGAAAATTTAAACTGAGTTTTTTTTCCACCAAATTAATCGACAGACTATACTATGCCTTTTTTCATGAAAATTTTCGACATTCTATACTATGAAATTTTTTTACGAATATTTTCGAAAATTTTTATGAAAAAAGTCATACTATAGCATGTCGAAAATATTCGTAAAAAAATGTCATAGTATAGAATGTCGAAAATTTTCATGAAAAAAGGCATAGTATAGTCTGTCGATTCATTTGGTGGAAAAAAAACTCAGTTTAAAATTTCGAAATTTTCATGAAAAAAGACATACTATACTATGACTTTTCATGAAAATTGACGAAAATTTAAACTGAGTTTTTTTTCCACCAAATTAATCGACAGACTATACTATGCCTTTTTTCATGAAAATTTTCGACATTCTATACTATGACATTTTTTTACGAATATTTTCGAAAATTTTTATGAAAAAAGTCATACTATAGCATGTCGAAAATATTCGTAAAAAAATGTCATAGTATAGAATGTCGAAAATTTTCATGAAAAAAGGCATAGTATAGTCTGTCGATTCATTTGGTGGAAAAAAAACTCAGTTTAAAATTTCGAAATTTTCATGAAAAAAGACATACTATACTATGACTTTTCATGAAAATTGACGAAAATTTAAACTGAGTTTTTTTTCCACCAAATTAATCGACAGACTATACTATGCCTTTTTTCATGAAAATTTTCGACATTCTATACTATGACATTTTTTTACGAATATTTTCGAAAATTTTTATGAAAAAGTCATACTATAGCATGTCGAAAATATTCGTAAAAAAATGTCATAGTATAGAATGTCGAAAATTTTCATGAAAAAAGGCATAGTATAGTCTGTCGATTCATTTGGTGGAAAAAAAACTCAGTTTAAAATTTCGAAATTTTCATGAAAAAAGACATACTATACTATGACTTTTCATGAAAATTGACGAAAATTTAAACTGATTTTTTTTTCCACCAAATGAATCGACAGACTATACTATGCCTTTTTTCATGAAAATTTTCGACATTCTATACTATGACATTTTTTTACGAATATTTTCGAAAATTTTTATGAAAAAGTCATACTATAGCATGTCGAAAATATTCGTAAAAAAATGTCATAGTATAGAATGTCGAAAATTTTCATGAAAAAAGGCATAGTATAGTCTGTCGATTCATTTGGTGGAAAAAAAACTCAGTTTAAAATTTCGAAAATGTTCATGAAAAAAGTCATACTATAGCATGTCGAAAATATTCGTAAAAAAATGTCATAGTATAGAATGTCGAAAATTTTCATGAAAAAAGGCATAGTATAGTCTGTCGATTCATTTGGTGGAAAAAAAACTCATTTTAAAATTTCGAAATTTTCATGAAAAAAGACATACTATACTATGACTTTTCATGAAAATTGACGAAAATTTAAACTGATTTTTTTTTTCCACCAAATGAATCGACAGACTATACTATGCCTTTTTTCATGAAAATTTTCGACATTCTATACTATGACATTTTTTTACGAATATTTACGAACATTTTTATGAAAAAAGTCATACTATAGCGTGTCGAAAATATTCGTAAAAAAATGTCATAGTATAGAATGTCGAACATTTTCATGAAAAAAGGCATAGTATAGTCTGTCGATTCATTTGGTGGAAAAAAAACTCAGTTTAAAATTTCGAAATTTTCATGAAAAAAGACATACTATACTATGACTTTTCATGAAAATTGACGAAAATTTAAACTGAGTTTTTTTTCCACCAAATGAATCGACAGACTATACTATGCCTTTTTTCATTAAAATTTTCGACATTCTATACTATGACATTTTTTTACGAATATTTTCGAAAATTTTTATGAAAAAAGTCATACTATAGCATGTCGAAAATATTCGTAAAAAAATGTCATAGTATAGAATGTCGAAAATTTTCATGAAAAAAGGCATAGTATAGTCTGTCGATTCATTTGGTGGAAAAAAAACTCAGTTTAAAATTTCGAAATTTTCATGAAAAAAGACATACTATACTATGACTTTTCATGAAAATTGACGAAAATTTAAACTGAGTTTTTTTTCCACCAAATTAATCGACAGACTATACTATGCCTTTTTTCATGAAAATTTTCGACATTCTATACTATGACATTTTTTTACGAATATTTTCGAAAATTTTATGAAAAAAGTCATACTATAGCATGTCGAAAATATTCGTAAAAAAATGTCATAGTATAGAATGTCGAAAATTTTCATGAAAAAAGGCATAGTATAGTCTGTCGATTCATTTGGTGGAAAAAAAACTCAGTTTAAAATTTCGAAATTTTCATGAAAAAAGACATACTATACTATGACTTTTCATGAAAATTGACGAAAATTTAAACTGAGTTTTTTTTCCACCAAATTAATCGACAGACTATACTATGCCTTTTTTCATGAAAATTTTCGACATTCTATACTATGACATTTTTTTACGAATATTTTCGAAAATTTTTATGAAAAAGTCATACTATAGCATGTCGAAAATATTCGTAAAAAAATGTCATAGTATAGAATGTCGAAAATTTTCATGAAAAAAGGCATAGTATAGTCTGTCGATTCATTTGGTGGAAAAAAAACTCAGTTTAAAATTTCGAAAATGTTCATGAAAAAAGTCATACTATAGCATGTCGAAAATATTCGTAAAAAAATGTCATAGTATAGAATGTCGAAAATTTTCATGAAAAAAGGCATAGTATAGTCTGTCGATTCATTTGGTGGAAAAAAAAATCAGTTTAAAATTTCGAAATTTTCATGAAAAAAGACATACTATACTATGACTTTTCATGAAAATTGACGAAAATTTAAACTGAGTTTTTTTTCCACCAAATTAATCGACAGACTATACTATGCCTTTTTTCATTAAAATTTTCGACATTCTATACTATGACATTTTTTTACGAATATTTACGAACATTTTTATGAAAAAAGTCATACTATAGCATGTCGAAAATATTCGTTAAAAAATGTCATAGTATAGAATGTCGAAAATTTTCATGAAAAAAGGCATAGTATAGTCTGTCGATTCATTTGGTGGAAAAAAAACTCAGTTTAAAATTTCGAAAATGTTCATGAAAAAAGTCATACTATAGCATGTCGAAAATATTCGTAAAAAAATGTCATAGTATAGAATGTCGAACATTTTCATGAAAAAAGGCATAGTATAGTCTGTCGATTAATTTGGTGGAAAAAAAACTCAGTTTAAATTTTCGTCAATTTTCATGAAAAGTCATAGTATAGTATGTCTTTTTCATGAAAATTTCGAAATTTTAAACTGAGTTTTTTTTCCACCAAATGAATCGACAGACTATACTATGCCTTTTTTCATGAAAATTTTCGACATTCTATACTATGACATTTTTTTACGAATATTTTCGAAAATTTTCATGAAAAAGTCATACTATAGCATGTCGAAAATATTCGTAAAAAAATGTCATAGTATAGAATGTCGAAAATTTTCATGAAAAAAGGCATAGTATAGTCTGTCGATTCATTTGGTGGAAAAAAAACTCAGTTTAAAATTTCGAAATTTTCATGAAAAAAGACATACTATACTATGACTTTTCATGAAAATTGACGAAAATTTAAACTGAGTTTTTTTTCCACCAAATGAATCGACAGACTATACTATGCCTTTTTTCATGAACATTTTCGACATTCTATACTATGACATTTTTTTACGAATATTTTCGAAAATTTTCATGAAAAAGTCATACTATAGCATGTCGAAAATATTCGTAAAAAAATGTCATAGTATAGAATGTCGAAAATTTTCATGAAAAAAGGCATAGTATAGTCTGTCGATTCATTTGGTGGAAAAAAAACTCAGTTTAAAATTTCGAAAATGTTCATGAAAAAAGTCATATTATGGCATGTCGAAAATATTCGTAAAAAAATGTCATAGTATAGAATGTCGAAAATTTTCATGAAAAAAGGCATAGTATAGTCTGTCGATTCATTTGGTGGAAAAAAAACTCAGTTTAAAATTTCGAAATTTTCATGAAAAAAGACATACTATACTATGACTTTTCATGAAAATTGACGAAAATTTAAACTGAGTTTTTTTTCCACCAAATTAATCGACAGACTATACTATGCCTTTTTTCATGAAAATTTTCGACATTCTATACTATGACATTTTTTTACGAATATTTTCGAAAATTTTATGAAAAAGTCATACTATAGCATGTCGAAAATATTCGTAAAAAAATGTCATAGTATAGAATGTCGAAAATTTTCATGAAAAAAGGCATAGTATAGTCTGTCGATTCATTTGGTGGAAAAAAAACTCAGTTTAAAATTTCGAAATTTTCATGAAAAAAGACATACTATACTATGACTTTTCATGAAAATTGACGAAAATTTAAACTGAGTTTTTTTTCCACCAAATTAATCGACAGACTATACTATGCCTTTTTTCATGAAAATTTTCGACATTCTATACTATGACATTTTTTTACGAATATTTTCGAAAAATTTTATGAAAAAAGTCATACTATAGCATGTCGAAAATATTCGTAAAAAAATGTCATAGTATAGAATGTCGAAAATTTTCATGAAAAAAGGCATAGTATAGTCTGTCGATTCATTTGGTGGAAAAAAAAGTCAGTTTAAAATTTCGAAATTTTCATGAAAAAAGACATACTATACTATGACTTTTCATGAAAATTGACGAAAATTTAAACTGAGTTTTTTTTCCACCAAATGAATCGACAGACTATACTATGCCTTTTTTCATGAAAATTTTCGACATTCTATACTATGACATTTTTTTACGAATATTTTCGAAAATTTTTATGAAAAAAGTCATACTATAGCATGTCGAAAATATTCGTAAAAAAATGTCATAGTATAGAATGTCGAAAATTTTCATGAAAAAAGGCATAGTATAGTCTGTCGATTCATTTGGTGGAAAAAAAACTCAGTTTAAAATTTCGAAATTTTCATGAAAAAAGACATACTATACTATGACTTTTCATGAAAATTGACGAAAATTTAAACTGAGTTTTTTTTCCACCAAATGAATCGACAGACTATACTATGCCTTTTTTCATTCAAATTTTCGACATTCTATACTATGACATTTTTTTACGAATATTTTCGAAAATTTTCATGAAAAAGTCATACTATAGCATGTCGAAAATATTCGTAAAAAAATGTCAGTATAGAATGTCGAAAATTTTCATGAAAAAAGGCATAGTATAGTCTGTCGATTCATTTGGTGGAAAAAAAACTCAGTTTAAAATTTCGAAATTTTCATGAAAAAAGACATACTATACTATGACTTTTCATGAAAATTGACGAAAATTTAAACTGAGTTTTTTTTCCACCAAATTAATCGACAGACTATACTATGCCTTTTTTCATGAACATTTTCGACATTCTATACTATGACATTTTTTTACGAATATTTTCGAAAATTTTCATGAAAAAGTCATACTATAGCATGTCGAAAACATTCGTAAAAAAATGTCATAGTATAGAATGTCGAAAATTTTCATGAAAAAAGGCATAGTATAGTCTGTCGATTCATTTGGTGGAAAAAAAACTCAGTTTAAAATTTCGAAAATGTTCATGAAAAAAGTCATATTATAGCATGTCGAAAATATTCGTAAAAGAATGTCATAGTATAGAATGTCGAAAAGTTTCATGAAAAAAGGCATAGTATAGTCTGTCGATTCATTTGGTGGAAAAAAAACTCAGTTTAAAATTTCGAAATTTTCATGAAAAAAGACATACTATACTATGACTTTTCATGAAAATTGACGAAAATTTAAACTGAGTTTTTTTTCCACCAAATGAATCGACAGACTATACTATGCCTTTTTTCATGAAAATTTTCGACATTCTATACTATGACATTTTTTTACGAATATTTTCGACATGCTATAGTATGACTTTTTTCATAAAAATTTTCGGAAATATTCGTAAAAAAATGTCATAGTATAGAATGTAGAAAATTTTCATGAAAAAAGGCATAGTATTGTCTGTCGATTAATTTGGTGGAAAAAAACCTCAGTTTAAATTTTCGTCAATTTTCATGAAAGTCATAGTATAGTATGTCTTTTTTCATGAAAATTTCGAAATTTTAAACTGAGTTTTTTTTCCACCAAATGAATCGACAGACTATACTATGCCTTTTTTCATGAAAATGTTCGACATTCTATACTATGACATTTTTTTACGAATATTTTCGACATGCTATAGTATGACTTTTTTCATAAAAAATTTCGAAATATTCGTAAAAAAATGTCATAGTATAGAATGTCGAAAATGTTCATGAAAAAAGGCATAGTATAGTCTGTCGATTCATTTGGTGGAAAAAAAACTCAGTTTAAATTTTCGTCAATTTTCATGAAAAGTCATAGTATAGTATGTCTTTTTTCATGAAAATTTCGAAATTTTAAACTGAGTTTTTTTTCCACCAAATGAATCGACAGACTATACTATGCCTTTTTTCATGAAAATTTTCGACATTCTATACTATGACATTCTTTTACGAATATTTTCGACATGCTATAATATGACTTTTTTCATGAACATTTTCGAAATTTTAAACTGAGTTTTTTTTCCACCAAATGAATCGACAGACTATACTATGCCTTTTTTCATGAAAATTTTCGACATTCTATACTATGACATTTTTTTACGAATATTTTCGACATGCTATAGTATGACTTTTTCATGAAAATTTTCGAAAATATTCGTAAAAAAATGTCATAGTATAGAATGTCGAAAATTTTCATGAAAAAAGGCATAGTATAGTCTGTCGATTAATTTGGTGGAAAAAAAACTCAGTTTAAATTTTCGTCAATTTTCATGAAAAGTCATAGTATAGTATGTCTTTTTTCATGAAAATTTCGAAATTTTAAACTGAGTTTTTTTTCCACCAAATGAATCGACAGACTATACTATGCCTTTTTTCATGAAAATTTTCTACATTCTATACTATGACATTTTTTTACGAATATTTTCGACATGCTATAGTATGATTTTTTTCATAAAAATTTTCGAAAATATTCGTAAAAAAATGTCATAGTATAGAATGTCGAAAATTTTCATGAAAAAAGGCATAGTATAGTCTGTCGATTAATTTGGTGGAAAAAAAACTCAGTTTAAAATTTCGAAATTTTCATGAAAAAAGACATACTATACTATGACTTTCATGAAAATTGACGAAAATTTAAACTGAGTTTTTTTTCCACCAAATTAATCGACAGACTATACTATGCCTTTTTTCATGAAAATTTTCGACATTCTATACTATGACATTTTTTTACGAATATTTTCGAAATTTTTTATGAAAAAAGTCATACTATAGCATGTCGAAAATATTCGTAAAAAAATGTCATAGTATAGAATGTTGAACATTTTCATGAAAAAAGGCATAGTTTAGTCTGTCGATTCATTTGGTGGAAAAAAAACTCAGTTTAAAATTTCGAAATTTTCATGAAAAAAGACATACTATACTATGACTTTTCATGAAAATTGACGAAAATTTAAACTGAGTTTTTTTTCCACCAAATTAATCGACAGACTATACTATGCCTTTTTTCATGAAAATTTTCGACATTCTATACTATGACATTTTTTTACGAATATTTACGAACATTTTTATGAAAAAAGTCATACTATAGCATGTCGATTCATTTGGTGGAAAAAAAACTCAGTTTAAAATTTCGAAAATGTTCATGAAAAAAGTCATACTATAGCATGTCGAAAATATTCGTAAAAAAATGTCATAGTATAGAATGTCGAAAATTTTCATGAAAACAGGCATAGTATAAAATGAAGTCTGTCGATTCCTTTGGTGGAAAAAAAAATCAGTTTAAATTTTCGTCAATTTTCATGAAAAAAGACATACTATACTATGACTTTTCATGAAAATTGACGAAAATTTAAACTGATTTTTTTTCCACCAAATGAATCGACAGACTATACTATGCCTTTTTTCATGAAAATTTTCGACATTCTATACTATGAAATTTTTTTAAGAATATTTTCGAAAATTTTTATGAAAAAAGTCATACTATAGCATGTCGAAAATATTCGTAAAAAAATGTCATAGTATAGAATGTCGAAATTTTCACGAAAAAAAAGTCGTAGTATAGTATGTCGAAATTTTCATGAAATAAACGTCATAGTATAGTATGTCGAAAAAAAGTCAGTATAGTATGTCGAAAAATGTTGTAAAAAAAAGTCATACAATAGTATGTCGAAAAAACGTCACAGTATAGAACGTCGAAAAAAAGTCATACTATAGTAGGTCGAAAAAAAGTCATAGTATAGTATTTCGAAAAATGTTGTAAAAAAAAGTCATACAATAGTATGTCGAAAAAACTTCATAGTATAGTATGTTGAAATTTTCATGAAACAAAAGTCATAGTATAGTATGTCGAAATTTTCACAAAAAAAAAGTCATAGTAAAAAACGAAAAAAACGTCATAGTATAATATGTCAATTTTCACGAAAAAAACGTCATGATATAGTGTGTCGAAATTTTCAAACAAAAAAAAGTCATGGTAAGAAACGAAATAAACGTCATAGTATAATATGTCGAAATTTTCACGAATAAACGTCAGTATAGTATGTCGAAATTTTCACGAAACAAAAGTCATAGTATAGTGTGTCGAAATTTTCACGATAAAAAAGTCATAGTATAGTATGTCGAAATTTTCACGAAAAAAACGTCATTCTATACTATAACACTTTCTACATGAAAATTTTGACATACTACACTGTCCAAATTTTCACGGGAAAAAAGTCATTGTAAAATACGAAAAAAAACGTCATATTATAGTATGTCGAAATTTTCATGAAACAAAAGTCATAGTAAAAAATTAAAAAAACGTCATTATAGTATGTCGAAATTTTCACGAAAAAAAAGTTGTATTAAAAAATGAAAAAAACGTCATATTATAGTATGTCGAAATTTTCACAAAAAAATGTCAGTAAAAAATTAAAAAAGACGTCATATTATAGTGTGTCGAAATTTTCACGAAAAAAAAGTCAGTGTAGTATGTCATAATATTCACGGAAAGAAAAAAATCATAGTACAGTATGGCGAAATTTTCTCGAAAAAAAAGTCATAGGATAGTGTGATGAAAACAATATTAAAAAAAGTCTGTAGTATGTCATAAAAAAAGTCATGAACTAGAATTACCGCCTTGTGGTTGTATGTCTCCACCAAACAGTCAAGTTGCAGTTTACATCGTGTCTGTCCAAAATGTCCCTTCACTACCACTTCGTCATTTTATCATATTAGACATGTGTGTGAAATTGTCATAATGAACACATGAATTCTTGAGTTATGGCCAAAAAACGTGTTTTCTTAGGTCACAGTGACCTTTGACCACCAAATTCTAATCAATTCATCCTTGAGTCCAAGTGGACATTTTTGCCAAATTTGAAGAGATTCCCTAAAGGCTTTCCTGAGATGCGCGTTTACGAGAATGGGACGGACGGACAACCTGAAAACATAATGCGTCTGGCGCTGGCACGGAGGCATAAAAATCAAGCAAACTAAATTCAGGTTTTCAGTTGACTTTATTGAAAACATTATAAAAGTATGTGGTGCAGCAGCATATTTCAGTTTTTATGATCTTTAACATGTTCACATTTACACGAACCAAGTTGAAAATGGCTTTTACAGCAAGTTGCAAATGATTATTGTCAAGGAGACATGAACACAGGGCAGAGACGGTAACATAACATCTACTGCCCCCATGTGGCTGCAACTGAAACTACACTGAACCCTAAAACGCTAAAGGAAAATGTCCTTTTTTTGGGGACAGTTCCTATTTCGTTCCACCGCTCATTAATGAGTTCAGTTTCTGAATTCAATATTTTGTGATTTTAGAGCTGATGTGCAAATTCATGACTTGGGTTGGTTTAAGTCTTCAGAGATTTCAAACAAAAGTACTTAAAACCAATCCAAGGCATGGACACAGGTACACAGTGAACCCCCAGCCCGTGTCTAAAAGCTTTCTTCATCATCTATCATCATTATCATTTAAGAAAGGAGGGGAAAAAAGCAAACTTCCTGAACTCCTACCAAGTTCACAAGCAACTGAATTAGCACAGCACAGGATAGCAAGTACAAACTTTGACATATCAGCTAAACATCTTTTTTAGGGTTTTAAATTTGTACAGTAATGTCTGTATTCAAAAAAGAGGGTGGAAGATGCAAACAGTTGCAGCCTGGATAAGCCTGATAATGAGCCTTGCAGACATGGCAAACTTGAGTATAGTGTTTATGGCAAAATAAACTGATACGTGATGACAAGACCCTCTAATTTGAATAGCAGATTCTGTTGGATTACATTCACAAGAAAATTACTCTAGTCTCATTAAACATCAGCCTAGTTTACAACATTTGGAGCTAAATTCACAGATGTTGTCTACTTTGTCTTCAACTATGTAGTACGTAGTCACTAGGACACAATGAGTGACAAATTTACAGCTGATTCTCTAACAGCCACAAGACCTGAACAGGACAAAGACTAAAGCTTTCTGAGGGACATTTTTGGGACGCAAGAGTGTTATTTTCAGTTTGACCAAGTTGGACTTCACTGTAAAGCTTATTTTTTTGTAGCATAATACAAAAGTTCAGAAAATCTTAGGCTTTAACTAACTATTATTTTAATTATCAATTAATCTGCAGATTATTTTCTTAACTAATTTTGTCTAGATAAATTCAGAAAAAAGCACAAAATGGCCATTATAAGTTTAATAAATTATACTTAGTTGTCGTCAAATTCCTTGTTTTGTCTGCCCGACAGTCCGAAACCCAAATATATTCAGATTACTATCACATAAGACAAAGAAAAGCGGCAAATTCTCACACTGGAGAAGCTGCTACCAGAGAACGTTTGCCATTTTTGCTTGGAAAAAACGAAATTCACAGAAACAATTAATCGATCGTAAAAGGTAGTTGCTATTTAATTTTCAGTCGACTTATCGTTACTGCTCTACATTTAATAACTTTGTAAGCAACAATGAAATCTACTGAAAACTACTGAGATGATTCCACATATTTATAGACTGAGACATTCAATGTTACAGAAATAAGGTAGTTGAGGTCTCTAATTTTGACATAAGTAAATTTGGTTTTAATGGTCTGACCTCAATTTCCTTTTGGAACATAATAATTGTACGCTAACATGACTGATCCCGATGGCTTTGGGACGCTGCTGTTGTTGAAATGAATAGGAATCTAAATGAGGTTTAACAGCTGTTTGAGCGGCTCAAGTGGGTCTGAGTTGCATTTATGGCTTTAACAAGAATGGGATCTAAGCTTTGGCTTGTTGCATGTGCAATATGGCAACCCCACAGAGCTGGAAAATGATGGTTCTCTTCCCAAACCAAAACACAACTAAACCTAAACCTTCATTTCCCCCCCTCCCTTCTTAAGAAAAGGCTGGTTTTCATTTTGTTTCAGCTAATTCAGACACCGCAGCACATGGTGTTTAAATAAAATTCAAGAGTTAAATAAAAAAAAAATATTTGGCATAAAAGGAATCTGATATCAAATTCACAGTCTGTTGTTACCATAGCAATAAAACAGGAGTAGAAGGTTCATTGAACTGTTTGCTGTGGTAATAGAGTGCTACAGGAGTGAGTCCTAAAACCCGGAAATGAGTTAGCATTTTAGCACTTCCGGTTCCCTCATCTTGAGGTCAATAGGTTTCTTGAATGGGTTTTTAGTTACTGTAGATGCCTGAAATAAGGTCTGTGGTTAACACAAGCTTAAGAGATTTTAACGTTTTGTTCTACGATATAAAATATGTCAGTAAATATCCCACTCGAATTTTGAAGCTTTTACATTTCTTAAAAAAGGCGGTTGCTAACATGTGATTAAATGAGACTACAAAAACGTCATCACGCCGACTCGTCCACCTTTACAGCCTCGTTGTGTATACTCTTGCGACCGTGGTGTAGTTCGTTTATAGCCCAACGTTAGCTTTTTACTTCTGGCGATTGCATTCACGCTTCAAAATCATAAAAGAGGTGTTTGCATTTATGAAGATTATCTTGCTGAACAAAACGTGTAAGTATCATAAACATTTGTTTGCCACAGATCTTACTTTCTGCAGTATTCCAAAACCCAATGGAAAAATCCTATTGGCTTTTTATCGAGGGAACCAGGGCGATGATAACTTCCTGGTTGGCCTACAAAAATATGTCATCCCTGCAGCGCTCTATTTGACTAGTACAAAAGAAAATGGTGATTGTTGTTAGTTGTTATGGTGACAACAGAACCCACGTCAATGGGGCCGTAAAGTGAGAGGGACCGTTTAGACACGGTGCTACCGCTGGCCACCAGCCCGCTATTTGGCTCATCTTCTTTAATCAGTGCAGCACCAAAGCCTGGCGGAACCAGCCCAAGAGCTAACCAGCCAGTTGTCCGCTAGCTAGCTATCTTGCCAATTCCACCACGCTCCAATGCCACTCTGCTTACGGAAAAAGAGCCGAACAAAGTGGTCGCTCATCTGGCGATAGCAATGTGCTTTCCTCTGCTGTGACAAGTGTGTGGATGAAGCATTAAGTTGTTCATTTTGAATTTTCTATGTGCCTGTTAATGTACTACTCCACTGCTCGTTTAGTCCTTACTGCAAAACCTCACCTCAGTGAGTCCGCGACTTGCCGCAAGTCGGATCAGTTTATGCGGAAGTCAGCCCGCTCCAACGGTCGCTATAGCAACGGTACACATTAAAATGGCCGCCGATCTGACCGTCCTGCTATGTGGATTTGGACAGGAATGTCCGTTCTGCTCCTATATTCTATTTCTGTGGATGTGATTGAATCAGTTGAGCCCAGCCTTATATACGTACAGTCCAGATCTCTGCCATTCGTTACTGAGCTGTATTTGAGCCAACATGTCTCGATCAGAAGGGAGCACATCTTTCTATCAGTGTGATTGTCATGATGTGTTCATTAGAGCGCTGCAGATTTGTCAGTGCCTCGTTTCACAAAAAGGAACTCGAGTACAATCTAGTGTTCATGATTGATTTACCCTAAAGAAATAACAGTAGTGATAACAAAAGTTCTACAAAAAACACCCAGACCATACCCCGTATATCGTGTATAATCAGCAGTTAAATAACTAGAATATGGTACATCTTGATTTTTTTTAACAAACTTGTTCTTTTCAAGAACAAAACCAGAGAGGAGAGAAAGGCTTTGGCCACTTTTTCCTCTCTGTGTCAGACTGAGCAAGGACCTCGAGGTTCAGTACTTCCAGGAATGAGAACCCTAACAGTTATTATTATTTACCAAGCTCCATTTAACTGCTGCTTGGCAATATTGTGGCCAAAATCCCAGGTTGGTACTGAACATCAGTTACCTACACCTACAGAAACTTGTCACTGCTCCGAATACTCTCCTTTTTCCTCATCTGAACGAAGTATATTTACAGTGGCGGACATGTTTCGGACACTCGCCTCTTGTTTTCTAAGACAAAGAGCGCAGCTGAGAAAATGGAAAACTGCTGTTGATTATTGGTCACGACTCTATCTACTTCCCTGGTCACCTATATCCCTCCTTCCACTACTATACCTCTCTTTGATTTAGGACTGTCAACAAATATTCTAAATTCGAATGTATATATATTCGAATAGCACAAAAAAACAGATATCTGAATATGAAAATTAATATTCAATTGTTAAAAAAAAAAAAAAAAAGCACTGGAGACGAAATAGTACTTGCTATCTTCCGACGTTTATACTTTTTAAACAGAAAACACGTCTTATATTGTGATATTTACTAGAAAATACATACAATATATCCAACAACAAGTAGGAAACTTTCAGGCGATCTCCCTCCAGCCAGCTGCCGCCTTATTTGGGCTTTTATAGTGAAATGAGGAGGTATCGTATAGATAACTCCTCATTTCAGCTTCACCAATCAGCCGTTCCTCATCCACTGCAGGCTTATGTTCAGCTCAAAACGGCGCGCTGTGCAGTGCTGCATTGCTCTCTGCCAGTTAGGACACGGTGTCATGGACATAATGTGCGAAATAAATATTCAAATTGTTCTAACCTATGTGCTTTTTTAGAACGAATATTTACACATCATTTTTTTGGCCAATTTCGACAGCCCTACTTTGAGACAGCGTTTTCTTTTTTCCCCTGATCACCCAACATCCAAACTAATGAATAAATAACACAAAATGTATCTTCGTCCTGTGTATAATTCCCAAAACGCTTTTAAAAATTAGAATGAGGTAAATCCCTGTAGTAAGACAATAACTAGACAATGCACCGAATGGAAATTGCCCCATCCACCCCTCCTCTCTGTTGAATGACTACTTGGTTCATGTAGGCACAACAAAAAGTCTACACAGCATGTGTCCATCTGTTTGCCTCTACATGTGTCTTTGTCTTTCAGTCTTCTCATTTTTCCCATCAACCCTTGTCCTTCCCCCTTCAGTTGCTGCTGACTGACCGGTTACGAGTGACGTTCCTCCCTCAGGACTTCCTCTGCCGCATCGTCTCAGAGCTGCCGTTCAGTTTGCTCCGCCCAGAGGGGGTGGCTGTGCTGCCGTTGCCCAGGGGACGCTCCCTGTCCGTGGGGACTTCCTGTTTGCGTCGACGGGTCTCTTTGTAACGAAGTGTGATGTCACTGTGGGGAGATCGAAGAAAGGTAAACACATCATTTTTAATAGAAAATCAGCCTCGGAAACGGTTCCTCCCAGCTAGTTTCTGTTCCACCTGCTTTTATTGCTCATTGTGTTTTCTTATAGAAGGCCTCTTTAACCCATGTACCATGTCTACTGTGTTTTTTAAAACCTCATCCCAACAAAGATGAAAAAGATAACACTTTAATTAAATCTAAATAATCTGCAGGTACGGGAGCTGTTTTCAGACTGTTTGTTGAACTAACCCATGAGCCTTGACATTAAACAAGAATCATGTTTCTTGAAACAGTGCTATGATGATACACTTACTTCCTTTTAAGGTAATGATAAGCTACCTCGCTTTCTCTCTTAACAATGACTTAAATGTCTTTTGCACAGGAAACGTTCTATTTCCACCATGATATGCATCATCATCGAGAAAAGCCAGCAGTGCAAGCAGGTAGGCACTCCCCTCTACAGTGACGGAGATCCTAAATTGCAAGTATCAGATATCACTGTCCAGTTTGTCCGGGTATTTGAGGGATATTCCACGACAAAAATTTGGCTTACTTCAGTGCATAATGTTCTATAGGTCGTGAATATTAGATTAAAATGTCTAATCTGGCAGTCCTGAGGCCTGTACTACGAAGCGAGTTCAACATACCCAGGGTATCTTTTCGTTATCTGGCCGAGGGGAACTACGCCCATTTTCAAAATTCATACATGTTTTTCCTATGGTCTCTCAAATCCAAAAACTAGAGTGCTAAAACTCAAACTTGTGATGTCATAGGGTATAAAGTGTAGAGCTGCTCCAAAGACAATGAATGGGGAGAGATGTTCTAGATGACACTGAGAGCACCCAGGGGAATTATCTGAGTATATGGGAACATTTTCTGTTCCACAGCTGAGATCACTACAATAGAATAAAGCTCATTTGGGTATAAATAAGAACATTCTGTGGGACAACAAAATCAGTCTCCCATTCATTGTCTATGGAGCAGCTCCAGACTTTAAACACTATGACATCACACAAGTTTGAGTTTTAGCACATAGCACTTAGATTTGGGAGAGACGTGCTCTGTCTGATCAGGGCCTTGTGGTTGAGCACCAAAACTCTTTAAAGTCTATGGAAGTGAAGTGAAACATCCCCACAATACTCACCTTGGTCTGCTGATGCTAATGCGGTGTATTAGATGAGGGAGAGGGACATGACACATCTGAACCTGTACAACTGGGTCAAAAAGTGTTTGCAAATAATTCCCCGTCTGTTTCTTTGAAGCTGCTTGGAGTGGCAGAGTTGGGTTTGCAGCAGCAACGTAGTTCAGTGAGACTAATAATGACAGAAAGTATGTATATAATGTATAGAGTATATACACACCTTTTTTAGAAAAAACAACATAATGATGGTCAAAATGCTTATGTTTGGGATAAAGCAGGCCTGTTTGTAACCAAAGAAAGTTAAAACAAACCATTTAGGACTTGGGCCAGACCAGATATCGGTTTCACCCAAGGTGGCAAAACTTCAATGGTGCAATTTTATTTGTTACACCAACAGAAGTAAATAATACACGATAACATTCCAAATGAGCAGCTGTTTCAGTTTTCTTGCAGGAAACCTGTTTTTTGCACCTATCGTAGTCACACATATTCGCCCAGACATTACAAATATTTCAACACCTCTGCTGTTAATTAACACAACGAATAGTTTACAAAATGTTTGTTTGTTCCCTAGGCATGTATTTCATACATATTCTTACATTTATCCACACCTGTTCTTTTTAGTGACTTAGTTAAGTCTGGAATAGATTGCCATCTGTTTTCCCTCTGTTTCTAGGAGCTTGTTTGCTCATGATCATTTACTGGCAGGCGAGTAAGTAAGTCCTGGTGGTTCTGCATTATTTCTGTTCAGTAAAGATATCTAACGTGCTAACTTTACCCTCAATGTATTGTTAATGTACCTGTTAAGATGATTAGTAATTTAGTTTAGATGATTTGACCCTTTATCAATGTTAGGTTTGCTTTTAGGTTGTAACTCTCTGCTGCCATCAAAGTGTAACTAAAGTACTGACAGATTAACTCATGTTTTGCATCAAAGTAATGAGGATTTCTGATTGTATGTTGCAGGTGAAAACTGACTGAATATGGCCACTGGAGAACAAGTAAGTAACAACCCAAAGCGACAACGGTTGGAGTGCATCATCCACCGTTCTGATAATACAGATAAGCTGGTTTCACCACAGAGTGTTGACTCTTGGAGAACTATGCTCAGATACGAAATAATGCAACAGTTTTAGAACTGGCAACAACTGGCATTCTTGCAAAAGATAAGCAAAGTGCAGAGCAAAGCCACTGGCACTTTGTTTTTCCCTTGCAAGGATGCCATCAAGAACTTTCTTCACAGTGAAGATACTGCGACACTTTCTGTGGTAGATTGCCGAAATCTGTTCCTCAGGAATGTCTTTTGCCAGTTCCAAAACTGTTGCATGATTTTGCATCTGAGCTGCCCTGCGCAGAGTTCTCCAGGAGTCAACACTTTGTGGTGAAATCAGCTTATCTGTATTATCAGAACAGTGGCTGATGCACTCCAACCGTGGTCTCTTTGGTAGTGGCTTGTTACTTGCTTGCTCCCGGTGGCCATATTCAGTCATTTTTCACCTGCAACTACAATCAGAAATCATCATTACTTTGATGCAAAACCTGAATTAATCTGTCAGTACTTTCGTTACACTTTGATGGCAGCAGAGAGTTGCAAAACTAACATTGATAAAGGGTCAAACTCTTCTTAACTAAATTAACTAATCATCTCAACAGGTACATTAACAATACATTGAGGGTAAAGTTAGCTCTTTAGATATCTTTACTGAACAGAAATAATACAGAACCACCAGTACGTAAATGATCATGAGCAAACAAGCTGCTAGAAACAGAAGGAAAACAGACAGCGCCAATCTATTCCAGACTTAACTAAGTCACTGAAATTGAAGAACAAGTGTGAATAAATGCAAGAATGTGTATGAGATGCATGCCTCGGGGACAAACATCCATTTTGTAAACTGTTTATTGTCTTAACAGCAGAGGTGTTGGAATGTTATATTTGTAACTTCCGGGTGAATACGTGTGATTGCGAGAGGTGCAAAAACAGGTTCCCTGCAAGAAAACTGATTATCATTTGTAAAGGTTATCATGTGTTATTTTACTTCAGGTGTAACAAATAAAATGGCACCATTGAAGTTTTGCCAACTTGGGTGGTACTGATAAGTGATTTTTTTTGGTCTGGGCCCATGGGCTAATCAAAACTATTTGCAAACACAATTTCACCCAGGTCTGAGTAATCATAACATGGCATGCTTTAGTGTCTGGTGTCCTTGATGCCCTGTAACTGTATGACTAGAGGAGGTGCACCATGACAAGTGGGGGAGCTGATCTGATTGGCTCTCGTCAGGTGCAGTTCAGTCTGAGGAGCCGGCATGCTGACTGGCACATAGTGTGTGTGTGAGGTGTGCAAACACTTCCTCTGGGTTTCAATCAATGAGCTCCTACGGTGTCGGCACAGTCGGAATGTCTTCTGTATTATTTAACTGACTGCAACTAAGAATAAAAAATTATGTGAAGGGAAATGCTAAAAAAAATACAGATGATGAAATTCATCACAGCAAAATACTGAAAAGTGCCATGCGGGAGAAGGACCCATGTAATATTTGTGTTGTCTAGAGGATCATAAAGATCTTCTGAATATAATTATGGATCCAAACAGTGATGTATTAGAGGGGGAAATAAAACAAAATACAACACTGCTGATAGGAGGGAACGCCTCTCTCCTATACCTACCTCACTGGACATGGACATTACTGCTGAGCATGAGCAGGAAGGAGAAAGGAAGGGAGGATGGGGGAGGAGAAAATAGATGAGAAGCTTAAAGGGATAGTTTGGGTGTTTTGAAGTGGGGTTGTATGAGGTACTTATCCATAGTCAGTGTATTACCTACAGTAGATGGCGGTCGGCACGCCCCCATGTCCCAGGAGTTACTGCACGGAAGCAAAGCAATGTACTGCTGTGGAAGGAGCCGTCAGCAAAACGTATTTTAGCCACCTAAAAGGAAGGCCCGCCTCAGTTTAAGTGTACGCTATATTTAGAATACTTTCACCGCTTCCCCTTGCCATCAGACAGCCCTTTCCGACAGGGAACTCAAGCCATTGTGTCCGTCTATGCTCTCGCCAAAGACACCAGACTCCATTGAAAAAAAACTGCAATTTTACCTTGCAGAACATAATCGTTGCTGGTCTACCGCTGCCTCGATCAGTCAGTTTGTTTGTGCTATTGTGTGACTTTGGTGACTCCGAATTAACCGAAGTCACACAATAACACAAAAAACGAACTGATAGAGCAGCAACTCCCGTGTTCTGCGATGTAAAATTACAGTTTTTTTCAATTGAGTCTGGTGGCTTTGGCGAGAGCATAGTGCGATACAATGGCTTCAGTTCCCCGTCGGAAAGGGCTGTATGACGGCAAGGTAAGGAGTTGAAAATATTCTAATAATAGCGTACACTTAAACTGAAACTGATTTTTTTAGGTGAGCCTTTCTTTTAGGGGGCTAAAATACTTTTTGCTGCCGGCCTTGTCCACAGCAGTACATTGTTTTGCTCCCATGTTGGTACTCCTGTCTGCTTCTCCAAACTGGGGGCGTGCTGACACTGACTATGTATAAGTACCTCATACAACCACATTTCAAAACACCCAAACTATCCCTTTAACATGCTGGGGGCATGGCTACGCTTGAGGAAAGAACAGAAAAAAGTAACCTAATATATATTGCTGCATGTAGTCATGAGGAAAAAGAAAATCAAATTCAGGGCCTATTGATGAAATAATCTCATTGGATGGGATCACAAGCACATAAAACTATGTTCATGAAATTCAAGTGATTAAATAATTTTATAAAAGAATTAATGATTTTTTTACTTTTTGCAATGCAACAGTGACTAAGAACACATGGTTATCTATTAAACTGCAAAAGTCAGTGTTACCTGACTGTAAAACAGCAGTAGACTAGCTGAACTGATTTTTATACTTTTCCTGTATTTGAATCTTTAGTGCGTTAAGGTTCCTTTATAAAAATTTAAATAAATTGAAGTTCAATTCCTTATTCTCTTCTTATGTCTGAAATATCAACTGAAAACTAAATCTGGATTATTTGCACTGAAATATTTTTTTACTTGAATGAGCACAGAGTTTTCTAATTTCCCTTCTTTTCTTTCCAGTAACCCCGCCCCGCTTAGTTCTTACCGGAAGAAAAACCGCCACAGGGTCCAGGTAAAGATGAGGAAGAGTCCTAAGAACCAGCACTGCGTGATGAAGAAGGGGATGGGCAGCATGATGGTTTTGGGGTCATACTTGACCACTATGAGGAACTCCGTCACTGTGATTGCTGCCACCAGCCACGCCTGCTGGCCAAGCTTCTTGTGGAACTTCCTGTTGGGAACAAAAAGTGTCGTTACGGAAAAGTGATATAACTGGGAGGATGTTTTAACTGTTTATAGGTAAGCTTGTGATGTTGGCAACAACCTCAATACACATTATATCATAGTAATACTCAAGGTTACACAGCTGCATAAAAAGCTTTCTACACAATACTACTATATACATAAAAATAAAATCATCTGTAAGTTGTCTGAAAGCAGCAGCAGTTATATCCAGCAATTAAGATAAAGCTGCTGGGAGCCGATTGGTAATATTTGTACCTCCATATCTAACTGAAACCAAGTTCTTATGCTATAGTAAGCTGTTTTTATTGGATTCTGTTACGAATAACGCCACAGATGGAGTGCTGGTGTGTGTGACAATGGGGAACGTTAAACTTTCCTAAAAGAGGACCTTGAAGAAATGACCAAAATAGTTTGGCCTGCCACAAGGGCCGATACAGGAAATCTTTCCTGCCCAAAGCAATAACTTTCTACAACACTTCACCTCTGTCTAGCAAAGAACTCTCAGCTTTATTTTTTCTGTCTCAGCCATACTCTGTTTTTGCTCCTTCAATAACCTTGCACATGTTGAATTTGCACATTTACTACCTCATTTATTTTTATTTAAAATAAAAACTGCAACAAATTTGCACACTTTGCTAATATATATATATAGTATGTTATTCTATGTTTATATTTCATATTTTCTATGATACTTGTAGTAGTCTGGTATATTTGTAAAGTATTCTAATATATTGTGTATTCTATAGAGATTTATCTCTATTGTTTATATCTACATTTACTGTTCCTGTGCAATGCCTGGATAACCTGCTGCTGTAACACCATCATTTCCCAATTTGGGATCAATAAAGTACATCTATCTCTCTCTCTACTGCAAAAAAAGTGTTGTCAATAGTTAAAGGCAATGCAACAGTGTTTGCATATTTGTCAAGACAAGCAGAAATGTTTGCTTTCTGTAGGCAGATGTCATAAGAAGGTAAATACACTCACTCCCTAAGCTACTCTGAGGGCTTCCCAACAGCAAAACCAACAAACAGCAACATGCAGCACATACTGGTACATCTATAAGCACTGAACTGGATATATGAGTTTTAATTGCCTACAGAGATAACTAGCACAGACTGAACATCCATATACTGTCATTTTAAGTGAAATGTCCCTTTACAGAACACTTTATGGGAACCAGAACATGTTTTTGACCATTCATACTCTCACACTGCGGTTACTTATTGTTAATTTTTTTGTTTAGGAACAGTGATGCACGATATACATCGGGCCTGATAAATTATCATCCGATAATGGACAATTTATATTATTACGTATTATTCCGAGAATGACATTATAGCCATAAATTACTGGCTGATAAAACGAAATTGCTTTCATTGACTTAACAAGCGCTATCTACAGTAGGTGGCGCACCTTTTAGTTGGTTTATGAGCTGCCAATAAACACAGAGAAGAAGAAGAAGGAACGCAGCACGCTGACTAGAGAGACAATCATGTTGTTTTGGTTTTAACAATATTGATGTCAGTCAACTTTGGTTAGGTCAGAGAGCTATGGAATATTAAATCATCCGACTTTGCTCACTACATCTTAGCCTTTCTTACCCTCAGGTGTGAATAAACTACAGGTTATGAACTTCTTTTATAATAATAATAATAATACAAAAATGTGAAATCGGTTATCTTATCGGTATCGGCCATGAGCAGCAGGTCGGTCATCGGTATCGGCTGAAAAAAAATCCATATCGTGCATCCCTACTTAGGAATGTAGCACCACTACCTTTTCTGACATTTAGAAAAGTCGTGAGTGAGCACTTCTGCTAATTTTATGTAGCTGCTACTCACGGGTCGTCCATGAAGTCGTAGATTTCCCTCATGGCTACGCCTCCCACGTTGACGAAAAAGACCAGGCGGAGCAGCACCAGGCAGTGTTCGGGAGGCATCCACAACACACACTTCAGGTAGAAGGTGTTGAGCTCTGCCAGGAGGAACTGGGAAGGGAGGAGATAAAATAACATGCATCTTAATTTAGGAGCACTGAGAATATAAGAAATTAAAGATAACAGAATAGGATGTCACTTATGTAAGTATATCTACATTTGTGGGTAGTGACTCATTAATGTTTTGATATATTAAGAAATATTAATGTTATTAAAGTAAGAACTTCCTTATTACTCTGAGTCTGAAATAAGCTCATCAGCTGATTACTTTTCCAAACAGGAAAAAAGTCTGAAAAATGTCTGTAAAAAAATGTCTGAAAAAAGGTTTGAAAAAAAAAAAAAAGTTTGAAAATGTCCGGAAAAAAGTCTGAAAAAATGTCCCAAAAAAAAGGTTTGAAAAAAGTCTGAAAAAAAGTTTTAAAAATGTCTGTAAATAAATGTCCGAAAAAAAAAAGTTTTAAAAATGTAATAAAAAAAGTTTGAAAAATGTCCCAAAAAAAAGTCTGAAAAATGTCTAAAAAAAATTTATTAAAATTTTCCGAAAAAAGTGTCTGAAAAGTGTCAAAAAAAAAGTCTGAAAAAATGTCAGAAAAAAAAAAAGTAAAATGTCCGGAAATAAAAGTCTGAAAATTGTCCCAAAAAAATGTCTGAAAAATGTCTAAAAAAAAATTTATTAAAATTTTCTGAAAAAGTGTCTGAAAAGTGTTCAAAAAAAAAAATGGTACAATGTCCGGAAATAAAAGTCTAAAAAGTGTCCGAAAAAAAAAGTCTGAAAAAATGTCCGAAAAAAAAGGTTTGAAAAAAGTCTGATTTAAAGTTTGAAAAATATCTGTAAATAAATGTCCGAAAAAAAAGTTTGAAAAATGTAAAAAAAAAAGTTTGAAAAATGTCCCAAAAAAATGTCTGAAAAATGTCTAAAAAAAATGTATTAAAATTTTCCGAAAAAAAGTGTCTGAAAAGTGTCAAAAAAAAAGTTTGAAAAATGTTCGAAAAAAAAGTCTGAAAATTGTGAAAGTCTGAAAAATGTCCGAAACATTTTTGAAAAAAAGTTTGAAAAAATGTCCGAAAAAAAAGTCTGAAAAAATGTCTGAAAAAAAAAAAAAAATAGTAAAATGTCCGGAAATAAAAGTCTGAAAATTATCCAAAAAAAATGTCTGAAAAATGTCTAAAAAAAATTTATTAAAATTTTTTGATAAAAGTGTCTGAAAAGTGTCAAAAAACAAATTGTAAAATGTCCGGAAATAAGTCTAAAAATTGTCCAAAAAAAAAAAAGTTTGAAAAAAGTCTGTAAATAAATGTCCGAAAAAAAAAAAAAATTGTAAAATGTCAGGAAATAAAAGTCTGAAAATTGTCCGAAGAAAAGTCTTATCGCTCAGGCCACATTCAGAGGTGTTCTGGGCCACATATGGCCACATTCTTTTATCAGTGTGTACGCAATTGTGTCCTGGGCCACATTAAGGACCGCCTACTAAACTGACGTCCCGCTTAGATCCACAGGGTTTCACTGCGCTCCTCATGTAAATAGACCGGCAGAAGCGAGCAATTATCTTCCTCATGGTATGGAAACAGCTTCTGTGCAGCACTGTATTCTGTCGGTACAACTGTATTTTCTATATAGGCTATATTCAAATATATCTTGTCTGTACGCTATATATCTACTGACTATCAGACTAGGCATGCAAAGTGCATTGCTGCTCTGCCGCTGCTGTATTTCTCATGTCACAAAAACCACTGAGAGTGAATCTTGTGTTTTGGATGTTATTATTATTATACTGTCGGTGATGTGTTTTTGTTCCGATGCTCTGCACAAATCTGACACATGGGCTCTCTGAAGCTCTGTACACCACCGCTGCCTTGGCAAAGGCGGTGGTGTCGGCGGTATGGAGGTCCCTGAGGAACGCCGGTAGACAATAACCCCATATTTTGTTGTTAATAAAAATGTACCCTAATTCACAAATATATAGGATATTATTACTACTACTACTATTCCTGTAGTATTGCGCCGCGACGTCTGCTGTATTAGCCATGTGTTTACTACGTGTTTATTTGCATATAGAGCGGGGAAGTGATATTGGATCACAAGTGGTCACTCAAGACGCATGTAGAGACGCATTCTAATGCCAGGTGTGAACAGACGTACTTAAAGCTGTCCACTTGTGATCGGATCACCCAAGACGCATGTTAATGCCAGGTCTGAACAAAACCCAAGTACGTGTTTAATTTTCACTATTTTTCATTGTATTGTAATCTCATTCTTGGTTGCCATTATGACCCTGAGTCCCCTTTTTCATGTCAATAAAAAACAGGATATTTCTTACCATAAAGATGATGCCTAACACAGCGAGCCAGCGACGAAGGTTTGAAGCAGGCTTCCACTCAAACTTCACCCAACTGTACGGAGTGAACTGGAATGCGATACGCTTTATCTTCCCCCTGGGAGAGGGCACAGCGGAGATACGGTTAGAAATAAACAAACATACATTTCTAGCACAGCAATGTTGGTACTTGTTATAACTAAACGGGCAATGCCACCACACTAATTCACGTTATTTCAAAACGTCAAAAAAGAAGTTCTGTCAAAAACTAGTCAACGTCTATAAACGGGAACATTATACCTTATATCTGACACACAATTAGTCAGACAATAATTGTGGAGAAGTTAAAGAAATATATTTTTAAAATAAGCATAATTTTAGAGTAGAGTTCTGATAGTTGGTTAATCCTATTTTTAATGAACCAAATCCTGCTTTAGGAAGTCAGTTGTTTTCAGTGTTAAGTCGTACTTGTAAGTAGGAATGTTCCACAGGCCCTGCCACTGGTAGGGCTTCATTGACAACCAGCCCAGGGTCTTCATGCCACAGTAGATCCCAAGACTGTTACACACCAACACATCCATGATCCACTAGAGAGAGATAAACATAACAATTTTATAAAAAGGGTAAAAAAACAAACCTACACAACTGTGATCCACCTACACAACTGTGATCTACCTACACAACTGTGATCTAGGTGAACAAGCTTGTTAGATTAAACCTTTTGTTAGGACTGTGTGGGCGTGTAAAGATCTCCTTGACTCTCCTATTAGTTTTGTGGCAAGCTAGGAGGGAAAACTCACACTTTAGCATTCTATTAAAACTATAGCGTTTGGGGACCTCAGAAAAAATCCCAGCATAGCTCCTCACACCTTAAACTTGCCTCATTTTTAATGTACATCCTCTGAGTCTCCATAACCTTTTGTTTTCAGAGTTGTTTCTCTTTCTCTCTTTAAAATTATATATATAGTAGATACCATATCATTATGAATAAACTTGTACTGTAATCCATATTTACTATAAATAAGCAATTGTTTGTTTAACTAAAGTAACTGTCCTTACTTTCTATTGGCATTCTGCTTAATATGTTTATACAGTACACAACAGTTTATCCTTCTTTAATACCCCCTCTATTTATCTGTTTACATTCTATTATGTTGCTCTATTGCTTTCTAATGGTGTTCATATGATTTTCCCTGCTATCACTTGTATTGCTTAGACCGCCTAGTTACCCACTGGCATAATATAAGGTTCTTATCATACAAACAAATGAACACTTTAATTGCTACCATAATTCTCAATAGCAGCTTTAATACTGCACCAGCAGCCATCAGGTACCAGGATAGTCAATATTTCACCTGTCAGCAGCTACTAGTCCATCATTTCTTATTATTCTCATGTGCAATACAGATTAAACTGTACGATAAATTGCACAATTATTTAGCTGTGCAGTACTCTGTCATTAATACTGCATTTATACTGTACATTTCAAGAATTTAAATTATTTAAAAAAAATATTTAATTCCTATTTATACAATTCTTGCATTTCTATTTAACACAGCATTTTGTATTTAATTATTTACACTGTGGTTATACTGTATGTGTTTGATGCATATGTTTCTTAGATTTCTAATTTCTTATTCGTATTTTTATTACTATTTATATTTCTCTACATATATTGTGTTACATATTATAGCATTATGTACATAACTTACATGTTCCATAATCCTTTATTTCTATTTTCTTACATTTCTTTATGCCTTTATATAAGAGCAACTGTTATGTCCCAATTTCTTGGAAATCCAACAACAAGTTTGTTTACTCTTACAGTTATACTACATTTTGTAAAAGTCTGTTCACAACTGCATGTCATGTCTGTTCTCATGGTGACCCTCTGCTAATGTGGACACATTTAAACAAACAGGCCTGGGGTCACACTGACTATACTGGTGTTTGCTCACTTTAGCATATACATATTTAACACCATTCTGAAGAAACACCTGTTGATTCTTAGGTAAACAAAAGGAGAAGAGCAGTTATAATATGTTTACGTACATGGTCCCACCAGCACTCCGAGAAGTTAGGTAACTGGTGCTCCAGACTGTATTCCAGGAACTCAAACATGACACTGATTATCATACACATCCACCAATCCCGAATCACCAGAGTCTGAGGAAGAAAAGAGAGCAAAAGGGGAGGATGAGTAGGAGGAGGTGAATGGTGTTTAGTGGGAGGAGGTCAGCAAGATACCATAGAAATAAACATAACATTTTTCATTGCTACAAATGCAACAGAGCATACCAATGCTGTCAGTCTGTTTCATACAACAGCAGGCTGAAAACCCTGGTTGTCTATTACAAAAAAGACTCATTGAGTTTTAAAGGAGAGATTTTTTTTAACATTTAAGTTACAGATTTTATCACAATATTTTATTAACCCATGAGTTGGTATTTAATAATTCAGGTGCTCATAATCTTAGACTGACTGCTGCAAATAGGCTTTATCTTTTTTATGTCACATGCTCAACTGCTTCCATGATGCAGCAACTGAAAATTATTTTGTTTAGATTGAGCAGTTAAAATGGTGACAGGCCGTTCTTTGGACAGTAACAGTACAGTTGAAGCCAGTCAATTCGTGCACACAGGTGTATAGTGTTCAGTCGTGCTGAGCCTACTCCATACACACCTTGATATACCATCCCAGGAAGTGAGCTGGAACAAAGCCATCCATCTTGTCCTGTAGAGACAAACCAACATGTTAATTTAACAACTTATCTTCACAAAAAGTGTTGTTAAGCTTCTATTTATCACATCAAAATCAGTCCCAACACACAATATATTGTAATTATTAAAATAAAAATATTTTTCTGACAATTTATGTACCGGAACGAATAATCAAGAAAATAATCGGCAGATTAATGAAAATAATGTTGATGAAAATAATCATTAGTTGCAGCCCTTTTCTTAACTACAACTCTCTATGTTCTCATTAAGTACCACATCTAGTTCACGTTGGTACCAACCAGAAATGAGCACAGTGAGTACTGGGTCACTGAACTTGGCTGGGCATCATAAAGCACAGAAATAAAATACATCCATAGTTCAATCACATAGCTTTTGTATTCAATTCTTTCTGCCTAGTAATTTAGCACATTTTAGTTTTTAATGCTCCTTTACCTACAAGTCCAAAATTGTCTACAACTCCAAATCTGTTTTATTTTCTCTAAGTATGTGGTTGACATTTTAAAAAAAGGCTATTCACATAGGTCAACTGTAATTTAGTGAAGGATGTGGTGAGTTTGACCCACTCTCAGAGACTGAAATCAGGCCAACAGTAGGGATGGGGTCTGGGTCATAGTGGCAGCTGCAGCAGACTGCCTCCCCAGAGGGGGAAAAGGCCTGGTTCTACTGACGGGCTAAAAGCTGCACCAGACACAAGCCTCTGGAGCCGGCCAGCACACAGCAACGCCAACTGTGAGTTTGTGCATGTGTGTGAATGAGAGAGAAAGCAAAGGAGAAGGAAACAGGGAGGGAGAGCTAGTGTCAGTGGGAGAATGAGTGTGTGAATGGATGAGGGGAAAGAAACAGACTCATTCAGGCTGCCAAACTAATTGAGATCTGGGTCATTTCCTTATTAGTAATAATTGAGGGCAAAGCCTACCACCGTATAAATAACAAGACCAAGTCAGAGATTTCACTTCTTGGAAAGTGGCCTGTTAATTGCCAGGGAGTTTTCAGTTTGTAATACTATGAGCATGAATGGTACTGCATATTCAAAATATGTTTCAAACTGAATAATAATAATAGAGTTTATTTAAGAATGGCATAGCTGTTGCCTTCAATGAAACATGTTACCTAACAAATGAGTTATACAACCTTTCATAACTGAAAAAAAACAGGCGTATGTGTGACATCAAATAAAATGTCTTACCCAGATGTTGTGGAAGGGGTCGGTGGTGTTGCCTGGGTCGTATATGAGGCAGTTTCCTCCATAGTCGCGCTCAGGGAGGGGGACCCCAAGCTTGGGGTCAATGTACTTCATGAACTGTCGTCCATCATGCACCGTCTGGATAACGGGGTTTAGAGGAGAAGTACAGAAACTATCAGCGCTTATTCTCCCTGAAAAAGGAGCTTTGATGGAGACACAGAGTCATATCGAGACTGAAAGGTGTATACTGCAATTTCACTTTCCACCACTGATTATTATAGGAAATTGACATATTCAGAATATGGAAATAAATATACAACTGCTGTAATTATAAATAAATCATAAAGGCAGTAGCTCAAAACAACAAAGATCATTTCTACCAAAAAAAAAGCAAAAATAATTTTAGTTGTACCTGTGCAGCACTAGAAAGAAAACTGCATAGGTTTTCACTGCATATCACTTTTACAGTGTTTACACAAAATTGTAAAAACTATCAATCAAATCACAAATATATATAAACTTTGTTTACATTGAATTTGTGAAACTGGGTACTCAAAGCATGTTCTTTTTTTTTTGCTTATATCAATTGTACATCTTTGTGATACATTACAGTTTCTTATGGAGGATTTCACCAAGCTACAATTTTAATTTTCCTTGCATGAGTAAAGAAGTAGATAGCTTAAGTATTTCATCTTTTTTTTTTTTTTTTAACAGTCTCCAGGCCCGATTAAGATACAGTTTGCCAACTGTAAAGTATTGCTGTTTTAAAGGGTCTGGCTCAGTGACATTTTAATTAAACTGGGGGAGTGCAAAGAGGCTTCCAGATGTGAGAGGAATGAGGATCGCAGCAGAAAAAGTAGCAGAGTTTGGCAACGAACCCTGAACAAAATCCAGTGTTAAGTCTTGGTTTTAAGATGCCTGTATGTACTGCACCACATGGTTTTTTCAGGATGTAGCTACTTAGCTTTGGTTTGTGGACAAAAATCCATGATTTAAACCAAAGGGTCAATGTGAACGTCCAGAAAATTTACTATTTCATCAGAGGAGGAGTTCTGCTGCCTTGTTCTGGGGCAGAGACTACGTCACCAAAATGGTCCAGTAAAACACCCAAGAAAAACAAGCATGTGCTGTAATTGACATACTTTATGTGTGCATGTGATTGCTAGATTGTTTTCCAGTGTTTCAGCCCATCAAGACATCAGTTTCATCAGCACACCAACCTGGAACAAGATGAAGATGAGGAACAGCTCGTAGACGACAGTGACACAGAGCCAGAACCTCCAGTATGCTACAGAGAGAGAGAGACAGAGAGAGAGAGATGGTTAGAGTTGTAACAAGTTACTTCCAAAAACTGAAAATAAAACATGTTGGATATGCTGAGAATTAGTCTCGCATAGCCAAACCTATTTCCACAGCACTGTGTCAGTGCTAAAGAAAGGTCTGGCTCCACACGTTATCATTCTGGTATAGGGGAATAAAAACGTTCTGGCTTGTTTGTATATTTTTAAAACTTTCACAATTGTCTTGGCAAGCACTAAGCGCAGGATGTAGCGACGGTGCCTTGCAAAATAGAATAGCGAAAGGGGAAGAGAAGCAATGGCAGACTTATACCCACAGTCTACGTCCGGTAAGTCAGATTATCTGGGAATTAATATGTCTTCAGTATTAGTTTCTCGGTTGTTTAAAGGGTGCAAATTAAAGATTATGTAGCTACATGTTGTATACAGTCTGAATCTGAGTGATGCTTCATTCTGTGTTCAGTACCGTTATGTCTGTCCCAGTCACACAGACCTTGTTCGTTGACAATCCTAACTACGAATTTTATTGCTAGGTTATGTCAACTTAACTTCTATGTTCCTGCCCTGATTTTGCCATGTAGTCTTTTCACTGATGCTCTTAATATCCAGACCAACATACAATGAATAAACGGGTAATGTGTCTTTTGGTGAATGACATTTACTCAAAACACATGACTGGACAAGATGGGCTGCTATAGAGACAGAGTGCAATTAAGACCTGCCCACACCGGAGGGGAAAACAATTCATCGCTCTCTATTGACTTTGTATAGCGTGGAGGTGCCTCCTTGTCAATTCTGTTTGCTAGCAAACAACTGAAAAAACGCCTAAAAGCTGTTGTGTGGTGGGACGCACTATCAACGTAAGCTGCCGAACGGAAAAACTGAGCCTTTAAGAAGACGAAAGTGAGGCCTAAGCAGGAAGGACGGGAAAACTGTGGGATCCTGTCACTCGGTATGCCTACGTGTGCAGCAAGCATTTTGTCCAACTGACAGTTTTACGCTAACTACTATATTTCTGTAAGTTAAGCTAAAGCATTTTGACAGTATGCAACTTGTGTTATAATGAAATGTGGATAAATCAGAAAGCTATGCAGTATTATGTTTGCAAGTGCCTTAGCTAACTACAGTAGCTTGCTAGCAAATAGCTAACATAGCTTGTTAACAGCTAACTCATCATCTTAATCACCATCTATCATCATTTTACTTATCAACTGCTAAAAAAGTCTTTTGACATGCTGATATCTAATGATTTTAGCTAGTTAGAGGCATTTTGTTAGCATTTCAGCCCTCGGTTGCATATTGTGGGGCCAATTGTTGTCCCCTCTGGTGGCCGGAGTATGACGCGTTGCGCTCAGTCTCTATGGGTGTGTGGGGGTTAGTGCCAAATTAAATCATGATTCTAAGATGTGGTGATTTAATAATGCAGAATTTCAGTATAGTTGTGTTTTTCTATTACCAGGGATACAGTGAAATTCAACGATTGAGTACTACAGTCAGAAGGATTGCAACAGATAATCTGGCTTCCGTTAAAGTTCAGTTTCATCAGTAGATTTTTCTTTTTTTAAAGTCATGTGGAAGGACTATTAGTGGATGCGGTAAAAGCCTAACGCTGTAGCAGTACATTGTAATAAATGACCCACCCAGGATTAAATTCAACTGTCACTGTTACAGTAATTTCTTGTGAATCTAAGTGTATAATCTCACTTTGCTGTGACACTCCCAGCCGGTGATCCACCTGGAGTTGCAGGTTGTAAATGTTTAAGTCCCTCTGGGTATTTTCCCAGGATGCAAACTTGTGGAGTTTCAACAGAAGTGCAACACGGTGAGCAACAACTGAACCTACTTGGCTGGCTCAACAGGTCAAGGAGTATGACTCAATAAACACACAGAAACCAACCCACCCTTGTCTTTCAATCCACAAAATGAGGGGGCAAGTTATGCAACAACAGCAGCCCAAATTCTTGCCCGGCCACTTCACACCTCCAACAACCGACAACATTCAGCGTGTGTCTCTATCTGACCTCCACGCCCTGTTGTCTTCCTTCCTTCCTTCCTTCCTTCCCCTCTGGAGTTAGTGGGAAACATGTTGTGTGAGAGACGAGATGAGTCTTTTGCATGACTGACCTGGTTAAAAACCTAAATAGCAAACTACTTTTATGAACTGCACTTCTATAAAAAGAGGCAACCCTTTATAGTATGTAGCAGATTAAAAAAACCCACAGCTGATACACTCCTCAGAAGCAAGTAGCAAGCAAGCAACAGTAGGCCTAAACTCCTAAGCACTAAGGATGCAGACTCATATCAACTATTAACAGAGAAATCCAAATACCACGGTGCTTCTGCTGCATTCAAGGACAATACAGTTTAACATGTGGTCACTTTTCCTTTCTCCTTTCCTTTGCAGCTGTACCTCAAACACAGCTTTTTTTTTTTCCTCACCGTCACGTCTCTTCTGAGCACTACGGTCCTTTAGATATTACTGCTATAAGCCAGGAGAGACTTCAACAACATGTAATGAAGATGTTCACCCAGTGTGTTTAATTTGTTCTCTAAGGGATGTACTTGGACCTAACCCATGCCAGGAAAACACCCCCACCTCCTTTCATTTACCCAGATGTCTCCTTTATTTTGACAATTACATTTGGCTAACCATTGTGTGTATTGATTCTCAGCACTCAGAGGATCTTTATTCTATATTAGAGGCCAACATGACATTCTCAAATGTTGCTATTGATTGAATTAGTGGCAACAGCTCTCAGGTACTCTTACCTCTTTACGCAGGAAAGGAACGGAGAAACAAATAATGCACCATCAAAAAGATGGCTTCTCTTGATAACAGCATGCTACATGAACAGCGTAAAGGTCCTGTCAGTTACTGTAATGGCAGATGTATTTTCAATAACAAGTGATTTTTAATGCTTAGGAGGCTCTTCATAGATTCATTTTAACCTTTACACTTATCTGAAAGTTATACTCTAACAGGGAAAACTAATTTAACATATTCTGGATGATATGTTTCAGTGTGGAATAAAACAGCTCTGCAACAGCTTGACCTACTCATTTTTTGTTTGAATTAAACCTGCATTGTACAAGATGTATGCTCATATCCTGTAGGTTTTAAAAACTGAAAAAGACAGCGTTGCTTTGACTGACATACATGAAATGAAGAAGATGACATGTTGCCATTAAACTGTGAAAAGCCAGTTTAGCTTGTGCCATTCTTACCTGGATGTGGTCTGGTGAAGGGTCCATCTTTGGCTTGTGTCACTCCAAAACAGAGGAACACCAGGATGCTTGCCACAATCCCCCTACAAGACCACAATTAGAAACACAGAAAAAGCTATTTAAATGTATGATATACTAAACTGATTTTGGCTTATGTGTTGCACTCTCAGGTGCAATTGCCATTACTGCAGTGGCAGAGAGGAACTGAACATATTTATGCGGACAGTGAAAGCAGAGATTTTTGATTTATCACAGTCGACAGTCACCTTCTCCGACAGATGAAAGTAGTCTGTGTGAATGTGGAAGTTATTCAGTCTCAAAACACTAACCTAAAATGGGTTGTGACACTGAATTTGGGGAAAAGATAACATTAAAAAAGGAACCACTTCTGTCCGACCTCCATGGTTTGGATGTGAAAGTGCTGTGTGTACTGGAGTAGCTAATTAAACCCAGCGGGACTTATGTGCTATCTCAAGATTTGAATCATTAAACTCCATGATTCCTTGCCTTGTAATCAGAATAAATGCATCATTTAATACAAATTAGAAACACACGATACTTGTAAGAGTAGCGTAGGTCAATTGGAGCAGAGCCAGTGCATAGAGTGTGTGTGTGCGTGCGTGGGAAGAGAGTAGTGAAGCAAGAGAGAGAGCGGCGGCGGGAGCGAGTAATGATATTGACTCCGGCCCAAGCCGTTCTGGGCTACTGTAGAAACCTGGCAGTGCAACATGGCGGACTCCGTGGAGAGGACCCACTCCCTATGTAGATATAAACGGCTCACTTTAAGGTAACGAAAACTCAACAATTGTTATTTTCAAGTGATTATACACTAAAGAAAACATACTTATTAATATCATATTCCATTTCTGCCAAAAGATCCCCCTAATTGTTACACACTGTTCCTTTAAAAAGTGAAATGCATTACAGTGTTATATACAGGTTTACAAATCAGTTGCCAATGGCGGCTTGTCTACCTCGTCCTACAACCCAGATTCGTAGATATATACAAATAATAAGCCATTTTTTTCTGTGGACTGAAAACAATTCCAAAATCTTCGAGGTAAGGGGCCTAAACATAGGTACAAAGAACAGGAAGAGGAAAGTAATGGGGCATAATTTGATTTGGTGACCTGTCTCAGCAGCTGACCAAGGACAATTACTCCCTATTTACAATACCCTCTGTGTTTGCTAAGAGATGAGGCCGATCTGAACCTGCTGCTGTCAGGTTGTGTTGTCTTAAATCGCTGCCGTGTTGAGTTCTGAAAATAAGGAGACCAGGCTTGGACGCTGCTCTGAACTTACTAATGAACAGAGGAGGCTCGTTAACTGGACACACAATGAGATTTCAGCTTGAGCTTGCCAACGAGGGTGGGAGCATGAGTGTGTGTGATTAAGTAACTGACAGTGCGAGGGTGTGTAGGTGGGAAAATTAGTTTATGTGATTACAATTATGTGTCAAAGTGAGGGTACATGCGTGTTACCTAGTGAGAACGACCGATTAGCCCAAATGACAGAGGAGGAGAGGATGAGTGTATCCAACAGTAGGGTTTTGAATCTCTCTGTATCTCATTATTCAATACAATTTTGATTCTTGGGGTTACGATGCTATTCAAAATCAATTCTCGATTTAAAGCAATTCCTCATTCAAAATCGATTCTTGATTCAGTAAATGGGGTGCCAATTTCAGGGTCTACTCCAGTCCGCTGTGCGCTAATAAAGGCGGTGTGGCAAATTATGGCATGGAAGCAGAGTAAAGATTAAGGAGTTTTTTTGTATTTTAAAAAGTGATATCAACTGATTGCAATAATGTAAACACCCAAAGGCAAAAGGTAACTTGTATTCACGCTAAACTTGCACAAATGAACACTATTTACTACAAGGTTTTTAGTATTTCTTAATTCTCAGTGACCTCAAGAACAACAAGTTCAAGTTGTACGAAAAATATAAATGCTGCCTGTTACATAGATAAATTGGTAGGCTATTATTTCTCAGAAACTTGCCGATTTCTAAAATAAACTGTATACAAAATAACACTGTAAAACTGGTATTTTGTGTGATTTTTCAACAAATTACACAATAATGCTTGACACAACTTTGACTTGTTGGGTAGGATTACTGTCCATCAGTAGCAATATCTAGTAAAAGTAGTAGTCTAAACGTTTTTAAAAATCGATTTTTGGAAGTTGTGAATCTATTCACAATCTTAGAAGATAAGAATCTTGATTTCTTACATTAAGCGATGTGCGAAGCGCGCGTGTGTGTGTGTGTGTGTGTGTGTGTGTGTGTGTGTGTGTGTGTGTGTGTGTGTGTGTGTGTGTGTGTGTGTGTGTGTGTGTGTGTGTTCCTCTGCTGAAAAGAAGCTCTAGGGTCTTTATCCCGACGAGCCGGACTATGCTGACTGCAGCAAATCCTGTTAAGAACCATCCTACAATCCCTCACAAACACCATCATACACACAAACACAACCTACAATCACTCCATCTCTCTGTCACAGACACACACATCATTTACGCAGCTTGCTTGTACTTGGCCTGCCTCGTACTATTCCAATTAAACTCCCACACACACAGCCACTATTGATAAAAAGCAAATTAAACTTAAAGGAACAGTGTGTAACATTTAGGGGGATCTATTGACAGATATGGAAAATAATATTAATAAGTATGTTTTCTTTAGTGTATAATCACCTGAAACTAAGAGGTGTTGTGTTTTCGTTACCTTTGAATGAACCGTTTAAATCTACATACGGCGCGGGTGCTCTTCATGGAGCCGCCCACCATGTTTCTACAGTAGCCGAGAACGGACAAACCAAACACTGTTAACGTTTCCTGCATGGGCCGGATTCGATAACGTTACTCGCTCCAGAGTTAACCCCCGCTGTTACTCAGCCATCAGGAAACAAGACCCAGGAAACCTCTTTTGGTCTTGAGGAGCTGCAGCATTTATTTCTGCACAAACTGCAACTTCCACTGAACATTCACTTGATATTCTCAAAGCCAAACTTACTCTGTCTTCTGCTCTACTAGCTCACTTGTTCGCTCACACACATTCGTCGCCGCTTTCTCTCTCTCTTGCTTCACCACTCATTTCCAACATAAACACACACTCTAAGCACTGGCTCTGCTATACTCCAAATATGCCTACTCTTACAACAACTGGCTCTAGATAGGGCCATTCGAGTTTTTGTGTTGGCCACCATAGTTCTTCTACACGCTTAGGGCATGGAAGAAGTTTCAGGTGATTGCACTCTGTAACCTCGCCGCTCGAGTCCGCCAGATCCTACACACTGCACCTAAAAATGAATGCCCTTCATTATCACGGGGAACTGTTTTTCCCCTCTTTCAGTTCACATGAGGCAAAGCGAGGCAAAGACAAAGCGGGCCTTTTCCCTTATCAAGCAAGCCTCCAAACTCTTATCAGAGCCAAGTCATGAGTTAGTAGGACAGAGTGAATCAGATGTTAACTCCTGACCAACATGATGAAGTCAAGTCAGCCCAAGTGAGCAAATCCAGGTCAGTTCTAAAATTTATATCTAAAAATGTTTGTGTATGTTCAAATGGGCGTGATATGTTATCAATACCACTCTGAAAAAAAGCGCTGGGAGAACTTCACATTTGACAAAACAAACTGATGTAATTTTATGGTGCTTTACCATATATAGAGTGATATTAGACCACATTAACAACATCCAGGCACATTTCTGACCAAAATGAATTAATTTCAATGTACAGTAATGCTGTAATCAGTGGATTTGCTCGTGCTCGTACAATTTCCACAAATTTCTTCCCATGAGAGTTAAACTTTGGTGAACTTTGACACACAAATTTGAGTCTTGCTCCAACTGCAAACCAACTTGAGAGTTGAGGGAATAGAGAAAACCAGTAAGTTCAAAATAAAAGAAGAACCATCTAATTTTATAAAAACCTGCTCTGCAGAATTAAAAGCAACACCAGTAGAGCTTTCCTCTTCATATCCATTTCGCCACAAACAAAGCTAGCCATAACCAACAGCAGCCACTGCATGACCCACACATTTGTGGAGACATTTGTCAAGCCTACTGACATAAAATCCACCCAAATGATAAACACATAAGGTGATTATTTTGCTGTTTTTGACTACTTCTGTGCTGCCTTTTTTTTTTCTTACACAGTTTCCAGGAAGTGTCATCTAGTCAGCACAGTCGCCACCAAGCCTCCAGTACCACCAACTTCAATATGCCACTTTTTGGTACGATCAGGCACTAATAGGGGAAACTGGATCACACCTCTATCATTTTGCATTTATCCAAGTCTCTATGGTTCAGTTTATGTAATTTACTGGGTTGCATATTTTCTCTGTGTTGAAAGACTAAGGCATAATATCCCATCTCCAAATCTTAATCTAATCAAACAGTGACCGGACATTCATGCTCTTCCTTTTCATGGTCATCATGGTTTGACTTTTCTGGGAAAGGCTACATGTGGCCTTGTAAGAGGGCCAGCTGAGTTGAAGGTGAATGCTACTGAGGAAGAAGAAAGTGATTCAATTTGAATCGGTGAAATCTGCACTTCGCCCGTGTTGCTATGGCTTCTTGCCAAATGGGGTTAAAGGTGATTAAAATTGTTGTGCTTATTGGATGGTTTTGTTATGTGATCTAGTCATCCAGCTTTGAATGTCAATGTGACATGATCCACAAAAGATTGACAAACACACACACTATTGCCTTTTTCCTTAAATTTCACAAAAATTAAGGCAAACTACTTGAAATCGAAACACTACACAAAGACAAAGTGGTGGTCAATGTCTGTCTATAAGGGAAAAGGAATACAAATCAAAATCTAAACCCAGCATGACTCAACATTCAAAAGCCAAAATTTGAATAAACCTTGAAATTAGTAGTAATGCTGATTACTAATAAAAACAAGTTTTCTCTCAAGATAAACTGCTGCCAAAATGATTATTCAATCCAACCAAAAAGCCTCAGTGGATTAAGTGGATGTTCTTTGGGCGGCCTGCTGGTTCCTGCAGGGTTTTTGGCTTCGAGTACACGGAGGAAGTGACGAGCGCAGCCTACTGACCTCTTAGTGTTGTAGGTCGTGTCCTGGGGGGTTTCTTCCAACAGCGTGACGTAGACCAGAGCACATGTCAGAATGAACAGCACTGTCACAGTATGGGCTCGCCTGCAGAGACAGAGGGAGAGAAGGGATATTAATGACATTTGTAAAGAGGAAAATTCAATAAAAGCAACTGGAGGAGAGGAAAAAAAGCTGACAATATCTGAGGTCACCAAAGGAGAACGTTAGCATATTGATGCACTGTAATTTGAGCTAAAAAATGTGTCTTAAAGCTTTTAGACATCCTGTGTGCGTGTGACTGAAAAGCTTTGTCTCTAATAATCAGAAGTAAATATAATGAAGGGAGTGGAGATGAGATAAAACAGATGGGTTGAAACACTGTTGAGAAACTGGGTTACTTCAGCTGAAAATAGTCACAAAAAGGGTGTGCAACAAAGCAAAAAATACACAATGAGATATGGATTTTATGAGTCAGTTCAATATTTTCTTTCACTTAAATGGAGGAATAGGAGTCAAAAATAGCTTTTGTATCAATTTTCTGGTGACCTGCCTGACTGTGCAATGTGAAAACCTCAGCAGGGTGTATCTGGACTGTTAAAATTAACAACATTTGTATACTTTGGTGGACAAGCTGAACTGGAGTTTGAAGGCCATGATGTTGGCAACAGGCTCACATCTCCCTTATCACCCGACGGCAGGGAGTAAACCTTGGCCTTTGTCGTACGACAGTTAAACGCTACAGTGGTTCAGATATACATCCATGCTATCTGTGGGATTTATCTCAACTCAAGGGTCAAAGTTTTATTTGTCCACTTTCTGATATGAGTCACAAGAACATATAGTATGTAATGGATTACCCCAAGAATTCTCCATTAGAAAGGGGAACAAGAGTTAATTGAATGATCTTTGGCAAGCTGACAAGGACATAGTTGCAAGTAGGGATGCCATGAGGTATTGGTATCAACTACTAAATTTCTGGTATTGAGACATCCCTAATTGCAAGATAATTTATAGGGAGAGTGTGTATGGTGGGAGCAATGGCAGAGTCAGTTCAAGGTTTGATACCTATACTTGGGATTAGGGCTGTCCGATATGGCCAAAATCTTCTATCACGATATAGCTCATTTCATATCTTGATAACAATATATATCATGATCATGATTTATTGGTAATTCAATAAATAGACTTATTTTTTTCATTTTAAGAACTTGAGTGCAAAATGAACATAAAAGTTTGAAGTGAAATTATAGAGAGAAAAGAAATACATCGTCATAATGCCCAGCCCTACTTGGGACGATCAGATTGATCAGACGGCCATTGGAATCAGACAATTTTTATTGTTATCCCAAGGCAATCCACGGGGTCGGGATCGGGGCCGATCGAAGCAATTTTAAACGCTTGACCTGTTGCCTGTTCTGTGTTTGTTTGCTCAGGGAACCCTAGCTGTTGAAAACGCTCCATGGAGCTCCGTTAAAACACTGACAGCATTGTGAGCGAGTGACCTGCAAGTGAACTGTGAAGCTCACTGTGAAATAAATAAACAGCAGCCAGCAGTGTCAGTTAACCTAATGATATGACAACGTGTCGTGCACTAATGAGTACTGCGAGCAGTGTTGCTTTAGGTAAAGGCAATTATAAAGCAATTTTGCTTGAAATTTCAGTGACAAGTTGCGGGTGCACAAACCCTATAAACAGTTGCTAAACTTTTTGATCCACTATACAGCACCTGTCGAGTACCAAATAACAGAAAAGGTTACAGAGTGGCTGCTCAAAGGTGAGCTTCTGGAAAGTTAAGATTGGAGCCAAAATTATACTGTTTTTTTGAGGCTGATTAAGTACTGATATTTGAGAGTTAACCCTTTAAAAACGGACCTCCCACTGCCGCCCGATCGTTGTTTGCATGATCCTGTTTAAATCGATGTAAAATAAAAACCATAACAGCTTGAGCATTATACTTTTTGCAGCAGAAAGCTAAGGTTTAGGTCTTTCGCACCATAACGTTGTACATTTGTGATGACACTCTTACGTTACGTGCGGAAGTGCAGAACATAACAAAACTGTCAAAACGCCATTGAACTTGATCTGCTCATAAAAATGAGCATACCTCAAAAACTAAAAAAAAGTGTGCATAGTGTTAAGAAATATTTTGTTCATCTTTCTATATTTAGAAATCAAAGGATCAATTGTTTTGTGTGTGTATTTACTAACAATTTATGAAAAAAAATGTCGGATTTTTGTATTATTTTAATTTATGTCACAATTTCAATACTTTTAGCAATTATTCTGGTTTATTGGCTTGCATAATCTTTTAGCTTAGGTTGCACAGACTTTAGGGATATGAAGCATTAGAAGATACTCCAAGAAAAGACATCACAATAAGCAAAAATACCAATGCAGGCACTGGCGTACCATTTCTATTGCAGAGTTCAATGGGTTAACAGAAATCTAATATGGCTGTGTGGACCAATTGTCGTTTTCTAACATAAATAAAAAATGTTATAATCCTTCCTTTAATATTATTTTTTTTTGTGTGACGATGTTATGAGCTATGACATTTTACAGTTGCAAACAAAACTTGTCAGTGCTCTCTTGTGGACAAACTGCAATGATTTCTAAATTATCTAAAACATATCTCTCTGTCCTGCAACTTCTTGTTACTTTTCAACCGACATATACGCCAATACAGATATATCTGTAATAAGCTAAAATTAGGCAACAATATCAGTGATGCTGCCATCTTGGTCAGGCTCTGGTTAAGACACCAAAACAGAGCTAAAACGATTGTGAATATTGGACTTGCATTCGTCAGCTGACCAGGAACACAACAGCATTTGGAGGCCTGTGTCTCAGCAGCTGACAATGAACAGTAAACAACATTTGTTTGCTAACAAGTAAGCCTCGACAGCTTTTAGAGCTGATGGTATGTGCTGTATAGGCTGTATATTTCTCAGCTTGTTTGCAGTTGTTCTTACCCCCAGTGGCTCATCACACTAGCAAACTAAGCAATGCATAAACATGAAACCATGTCCCCGAGCATGCCCAGTGACGTTTGACTGACACAGCTACCCTCCAGAGATCGCCAATCAGAATAAATACACGCCACGGTCCATGTTTACTGTCTGTCATTAAGGAAAATGTCACCCGGTGCAACAGTGTGGCTCTTTTATGTGTTTTTAATACTTTTGGCACAATGGCACAGAGGCATTAGATGCATCAGACTGTAGCTACACAGACAATGGTCTCTTCGGGGGACTTGGTAACAAAAATAAGATCAACCGCCAGTCTTATTATTTAAGGGCACTTAATATTGCAATAAAGCACTGGTTTAAAAAGCTCTTATTTAGTACTGCGCTCCCTGCTGTCATCCGTTCATACCTCCTCTGCCAGCCCCGTGGCTCAGAGTATGAGTCACGTTGACGGCACGCCAGGTGTCATTAGCATTTTCTCCCTGTTCCACCTCCTTATCCAACCTGTTTGGCAGGAGACACAGGGGAGGGCCTGGCTCCTCTCTTGCCTAACAACCACACAACACCACCGGGAGTGAAAAGACGCAGCGGAAATACCAGCCTGGTGCAACTGAGAGGGAGGCTAAGCTTAGAGCAAAATTTACCACTAAGATTGAGGTTGAACATCAAGATAAAACAAGCTATGGTGAAGACAGTCCAATGACTAATCATACGCAGAAATAGCCTAATGTTGTCCTGCAGGGTTGGAACAGGCTTGACAAACACAGTTTGTGACTTTACCGAGCTAAAAAAAGTGACTTTATTTAATACAATATGCTTGATTGTCAGTTTCAAACATTTGACCACAACAGCCTCTGGTTCTCAATTTGTTACAAACCACAGGTTCACTGGCCTTGTGACACTTCACATTAAATCCTGTTATGAGCTCAATGTTCTTTCCAGTGGTGTTACTACCCTTATGTAAGAATTCTTCCTCTTAAAATACATTTAATAAATCTTTTTCAAGACACTGTCAGTAGTCAATATGCACAAAGCATCCTCAGAAACCTCTTAGAACTGAAATGTGTGGGCAGCAATGCTATTTATGGAAAAATCAAAAGTGGTGTGCCAGCACAACGTTTTGTTTCATCATGCTGACTTGTATATAAGGCTCTATCCAAGCTATTCCTCTTTCTCAGAAAAAGAAACACTTCCCTCTCAGCTCCAATCTCATAAGGCAGGTTGCATGACACATGGTTACCCTCCTTAACCAGGGGAAGCGGCCAACATCAACAAACAGCTCGTTGGTGCAATTCTAAAGTCGTCTACTCATGATAATCTGTAAAAAATTTCTGCGCTGGCTGTGCCATTGTTTTTCTATGGATAGAGCGGTGCCGCCCGACTAGAAGGAAGCGCTACCTATGGCGTGGCGCACCGTTCAAAATCGCCACAGAGCGCTACGGTCAAAGTTCAAATTATTTCAACTTTGACCTTGTTGCCGTTGACCCCAATGAGAACAGCTGCAACTGTTGTTGTTGCTGAGAAACAGTGGGTTGCGTTCCTTGCGCTCTTTTTGGGGGAGATATTTTACCTGCTGCCTCTGCAAGTCTCTGCACCCAACCTCGCAGTGAGTGAAGAGCAAATCTCTTATCATGTGGAGGCAGCTTTACACTTGGGAGACTCCTACAGCACAGCCAACGTGCTTCTGTACTGACTCCAAGATCAAAATTCCAACACAAGCAACCAACTTTTTTACAGCCACTTCCTCTATTTCAATGCTGGTGTGTGGTTAACTTACTTAACACCCACTTTATTCACAGTTTTTCACAGTCAGCACTTAAAAATTGACCATCATGATTTAATTTGAGGTAGTGGTTCGTAATAGTGCATTTTTGACTGCTGAATGTACAATTTGAATGACTTATAACAGGAAGGAAGGAATAAGATGCTACACGTTTTCAATGAATTGTCTTTTACCCCTTTTACATACAAGCAATATTAGCCCATAGATATCCAGGATATCGCATGATTCACGAAGGCCACAGGTTTGCGAGTTGACCACAAGGCAAACAGCTACATTCTTCATCATTATCAGTTCTCGATTATAACAGACTGGGAGCGCCGACCAACCGCTGCAAGGCCAAATTCCAGAGCTGGTCATTTTGCAACCAATCTACATTTTGCATCTTGTCATTTGGCGATACACTCAGTTCCCAGTTTATTAGGTACACCAAGCTACATCAAATGCAGTCCAATGACCCTGCATTAAACCACGAGAGCCATAATGTTCAGTATGGGTTGAAGCAGTTTTATAGAAGTGTTGATTCAGCTGTAGTTCAGTCTGTTGAATTATACTGCATAAACTAAGCAGAGTTTAGTCTACCCTAATTGATATAAATGGGGTAGCCCTATATTAAAAAACACTCTACAAACTGCAGTATGTTGGTCTACTATAAAAACTTGAATAGATAAAAGTATCATAGCATCTTAGCTCCTGTTAATGACTTTAGTATTCTACTAACAGGAAACCTGGATGTCAAGGCTGTAACACAGTAATGAGAAATTCTCATTAAGGTGTCTCTCAGGGAGGACCATCTCCTGTGCTGTCAAAGATATTGGCTAGCTTAGCAGTTTCTTGCTGACCCTTGCCTTACACACAAAGCACAGCTTTACACACAAAGCGGAGATGAGAAGGACACTTACTCAGGCATTAATATTCCTGGAGCGACAGGTTGAAGGGCCAAAGCAACTATGCATTAAAAAAGGCTGCAGAACAGAATGTCACTTTTCCAGATTATCCCTGTTCCCACACATCGAAACACCTGCACATGTCAACACGCTCTGTCTGCGTGTGTGCATTTGTGTCAGTTGGTGTATACAGAACTCCCTCCTCCAGTTTACCGCATGGACAGAGTATCTGCCTCGGCTTTAGATGTGTCATGGATCTCTTTCTGCTTAAGCTGCAGGCTTGGATATTGGCTTGTCAACAACCAGCTCCATGTGCTTGGATGTGCAATGTAAGCATTCCTTTCTATCATTTTGCATTTGAATAATTTCACCAAAAACACATTTCATCTTGACTCATGACACACTATTCGAATCACTATATTTAAAGATTGGAAACAAGGTCACTGGTGATTAAGGGAGGTCACTTTGGCCTGTCTTTCAGCTCACCTTGAAAAGCTACATAACTAACCTTGTTGTGCCTTTTATCTGCAGAAACTGTGAATGTGAAGTATTTTCTTGTCACTGATGAGAACAACACCATCACCTCAGATGCTGCAGAATTCAGTATGACATTAAAGCATTATTGACATTGACAGAAAGCACTCACCAGAAAAAGGTGTTGGTCCCGTCGTCATAGACTTCACACTCCGTGTGTCTCCGATGCATGCTCTCCCTGGAAGGCTGCTTCATCACATTAGCTTTGGTGTGTGCGCTCTGGTCCGGACAGTCCGGCTCCAACGAACCGTTTTTGACCTGCTCGGCGGCGGATGTGGCGCACTTGCCGCCGGTAGCGTTGATCGCTGCCGCCACGGTGCTTTTCTTCGACTCGGGCTTTGTCATGGCTTCACCCACTGACCGCCCTCAGTGCTTTCAAACTGATCCTGTGCGGGTTTGGTTTTATTCCTGGGCTCTGCTCCTGTGTACTGTCATCCGCGTCAGCCCCACCCAAAGTGACTGTCAGCATCCTGAGGTGGTCGGAGGGAAATGAACGTTACTATGACGATACTCGTGAGGAGAGAATAACCTGAAAATCACGTCCTGCGGCTGGTTTCAGCTACAGACTCCTGACCGCCCAGCACGGCACAGCACTGCACGGCACAGTACACGCATGAGATGTGTAGTTAGCTAGACTTCATGTAAGTCTGTCATGTGTCAACAATGACGACTCCACTTTCTGACATAACCACTGTACGTAACGTCATTTCATTGATGGCTTTCAGGTGTTAAAACAAATCACAGGAGCCTTGATGTCAAACATGTTTGCTAACTGCGTTAGCTAAACGTAGCAGGCTATTTTGTGACTAGTTGACCTCGCTAACAAGGCTAAGTTGACGGAGAAGCTTGTTAACAATTACCTAAATACCACCATTAGTCGAGACGTTGTTCTACCATTTAACTTATGTGTTAGAAATTGTCTTTACGTTAGCTGTACGTGACGGTGTTTCCGTTCAATTTTAAGCTAACATTACTTACCAGTTGAGTTTATTGGATTACTGACTGACTGGATGAGTTCAGAAGCTGCTACATCAGTGCAAGCGCTTTAAATCCGTTTTGTTAGTAGAAAGAACAACAATTTAGAGTTAAACTGTGTCACATCTTCTGCCTTTACTGTGGGAATAAACATTTAAACCGCTCTAGACTGTGCATGCTACTCTCCAGACACATCACATGGGCACGGAGTGTATTTAATGCATGCTAACCTGATGCTAACAGCAGCACTGATACTGTATCCGGTATACTCTCTTCACAATAAAAGACGCACCCGTAGTCTTACATGGAAATGGTTTTATTTTGAAATCATAATCTTTAACTCGGAAGACTAACTTCTGCTATTTTCCGTAGTTTTGTTTGGTTGACAGCCTGACCTATCTGGCGGGTTTAGCGGAGGATCATCCATTTATACGCTTTGTTTTGTAACAGTTGATGAGTTAATGTTAAAGCTTTGAAATCAAACAGTAAGAGTAAGTTAGGCTAAATACACGTAACTCCACCACAGTGGGCCGTTTAATTGGTTAAACTGCTAAATCAAAAACCGTCTCAACATGTTTGTGTAATTTGTATGTCGTCACTTCCGTTCAGCCTACACCTCAGTCGTCATAAGCCCTAATAAATAAAGAAATGAGCAAATACTGTAATAAAAAAAAAAAAAATATATATATATATATATATAAAATAGCACATAATAATAAAAGAACATTTAAGAAGAAAAAAATAAGAACAATAATTACTTCAGCACATTTTATTATAACAAACTAACTAAAAAAAATAAGCAGATACATTTAATAGTTATCATTTGTAAAAAAGAAAAACAATAAAAATAATTAAATAATAATAATAAAAGATTATGATAAGCCAACTGATTGCAGCTTTTGATTATCACATTTTTCCAGAAGATAGCAGTCAAGTTGTACATTGCAGTTGGGTGCTGGATTAATTAATGAGCTAAAAGTAAATGCAAATGCATTGCAAAAGCATTTCTTTTCATAACATGGCAACCCAAATGATCTAGGCTATAAAGCATGAAATGAGTTATTGACCATCCATAAAGTTACATATTATTAAAACCTTTACAAAGTTTTTTTATCTTTCTTGAAACTTTTTTCTTTCTTGAAACTTCATGTTTATAGCACCATAGCACTGAAGTCCTATCATTTATTCACTTAAGCAATCTAGAGATTCAAAACTCTGGCTACTTTTAATGTAAGATGTAAGAAGTGTGGTAAACTCACCCAGCCGTCGTCAACAGCCTGATTTATGGAGCAGCCGCTTTCTGTTCTTCAACAACTATGAGAGAAGCTTTTAAGAGCTTTCCAAGCGGTCACTGTTGGGCAATTCTAACCTTTGCTTATACTCCACCACCAAGTTTGGCTTGTCAAAGATACATTCAGAAGATTCTCATTGAGACTTCATTTTTCAGCTGGGAAAATCCCTCAGTAGACCACACATGGCAAAACCACCTTTATATCGCTCTTATGTAACCAGAGTTAGGGAGGCCTGAGGTAAAAAGAAGAAAAAAAAGCTCTTCTGAACGAGGACTTTATACTTTTACTCAACTGTATCTCAGAGGAAATTATTGCACTTTTTAACTCAACTACATTTATCTCAGGCCGTCGGTCCTGTTGGTAATTACTTAGCACAATTAAGTTTTACATTCAATCATGACCTATGATTGATCGTTAATCAAACAGCGTGGTAGTAGTTACATTACAGTAATTTATATTACAGGATTCAAGTGCTTTTTCAACCACTATAGGCATTTACTTTTTTGACTGATAAGGGGTCTTCTTTACACATTGCTTTATCATGATTCATTGACCCTTTGACTTTATTTTGTGAAAAAATAAAGGAAGAGAAAGAAAAGTGTGTGGGTATTATAGTACCCAGAGCCAAAGGCAACATTCTCTGCAGTCTAGATGAACCATAACAGCCACTGAAGGTCATAAACTGTGAAGACAGAGGTTTTGTTTTTGTAAGGGTAAATGAATAGCAGGAGTAGCCCAAGGCTTTGAGTATTTATCTTAACTCAGTTTATAATGTTTGACTGTATGCCATATAAAACACTTAGCATTCAAACACAAAAAAACCTTGAGTGATGCTGCTCCTTTGAAGACATTTATTGTCTCTAAACAAAGAAATCCCCAAATTACAAAGAAATGTAAAAACTACAAAGCTTCCAACAATACAAATCTGCCCTTTTTTTACACACTGTAAAATGCAGCTAAAAGAAATGGAGAAGCCGAGTTCAAATGTAGTTCAAGGGACAGCAAGACAAAAGCACATATCTGTAAAGTCTTATCTTGAAAGGAGTAGCACAAGTCCAGTGCAAACAGTGCAGAGCTGCCTTTCCATCATTTATTTCAATTTAGTTCTTTGCTGCTGCAGAAGTATTATGAAAACATTCCAAGAGCTATTTTTAACTACTGAACAAGCAACTCTGTAAAAATGTGTTTAAAGCTCTGGGCAGAGGTCACTGCATTTCAGAGCATGTTTTGGCTGAAACAGCCTATTGGATGACTGATTTATAACTGCTGGAAAAAACAGGGCCGGCTCTAGCCCTTTAAATCAAGATTTTTATTTTCATAAATAACGTATTTATTATAATATAAATAAACAATTGGTCCCTGATATTGTTGGCTTAAAAGTGTTTAGTCAGTTTAACAACAATTTACACTTTTATTAACAAGTAAGTGCGGCCGGGCAAATGAAAAAGTGTGAGAAAGAGAGTTACAGGGGTGAAAAGTGTGTTTATTTATTTATTTGTTACCTCAATGCAGAAAATGTGAAAGGGCTCCCACCAGCATTTGTTTTTAAATATTGTTATTTATTTTCTTTAAAGGGCGACCAGCGCCCCCCAGAGGGTGGCGCCCTAGGCGACCGCCTATTTGGCCTATGCCTTAAACTGGCCCTGGGAAAATAGACTAGCCAGTGTATATATTTTTTTATAAATTGTTTGTCAGAAAGAAGGGTTGACTTTATTTCATATTTTTTGGAAGAGGCTTTGTCTGTTGTACTTTTGTTGAGAAAAAAAAACTATGGTAAATAAAAACAATGGCGATATAAGCTGCCATCTATCAGAAAATATTTAAAGTTTAAATAATAAAACCATAGGAGTTCACAAAGCCAGGATGTTTTATATCAATACATCCAGACTAGAGTAATAAAATCAAAAAGGATGCACAGAATGTAGCTGCAGAGCTTTAGTAAAATAAACTCTTAATAAATTTAATATTTGCTGGAGTCTATCAGTAGATGTTGTTACTCCACACATTATTACATTACTTAGGCTATTCACTGAATCAACTGCTTTGATAAGACATGGATTTCAATCAACAGACATGTATGGTTATTATTATGGCTGTCCTCGACCAAAGAAATTTTTAGTCGACTAACACTCAATACGATTTTGTCTACTAATCGATTAGTTGATTTAATCAACAGATCTATAAAACTGAGTTTCTCCACAAAGAATCACACAATAGAATAGATCTTTATTGTCATTGTGCTAATAGCAATACAAATCTGTTTAGCGGTTCTTCAGCTATGTGCAACATAAAAGTATGTAAATAAGTAAAAAAACAAATAAAAATGGAAGCAGAATATATATATCAAGACAAGCGATGAGAAAAATTAGATAAAGGGACGAGTGCACTTTTGGTTAAGTAGCAGCAAGGTGGTATAGCAGCAATATGTGCAATATGATGGTAAAGTGTGTAGTGTGTAATGAGTGGGTGGGGGGATATTTGCTCACAGCAGTCAGTCTTTTTCAGACAAAACACAAAAGCACCACTCTAAATCTTGTGTTTACCAGAGATGTGCTCATAACTTTCTTGGAAATAAGTCATTCAGCGTAAAAAAAAGCATAAAATATTACTAATCGACTAAAGAAATCTTAGTCGACTAAGACCAAAACAACCAATTAGTCAACTGAGAGGGGGCAGCCCTATAAGATAATAAAAATGTCACCATCAGATATTGTGTGTATTCTATAATTAAATGAGCTTAGAATGTAAAATCATCTGTTTTCTTTCTGCTCTCTGCACACCTGACATTTCATCAAACAGGAAGACGTAATGAAGTGTTTGTTTAGCTCATTGCTGTTAAAGGATATGTATCTGAAAGGTCTGATGAGCTTACAGATACAAGCATAATTTGGCAGAGTGTGTCATTAGGTAGGAAACAGTGGCTAACTCATCCAGGAAATCACTCCAGCCGGGTGTGTCAAAGGATGGCCAACTTCAAGTAGAGAAAACTGTTTTATAGGTGTAGCATGTGGCTGTGGGGTCAAATTACCACGTATCCTCCTTCTAAAGGGGCCTGTGGTGATGCCTGCAGCCCCTCTGTCACATCAAAAGGATGAGTTTGTTCAGGTGAGTGGTCTGGGTGGGGGTGGGGGTAGAGCATTGAAATGGCCTTTACAGGTAAAAAAAAAAACCATCCAACCACGGCACAAAGAGCACAAAACTCTTGTAGTTGGTTATGTGTTTTAACAGCAAGAAAAACATGTAGTTTAAGGCTACATCCAAACGCCTGAAAACACACATCACTTGACCATTCATGTACACTGGGCATGCATGTACCGGTGTAAACAGGAAAGCAGATTGTGTATTCTGCGGTTGGTTGCTTAGTTACAGAAAATACAACATGTTCTTCTTATAATAAATGTCTTGTTTGATACTTAAGATCTTCCTCTAGCTTTCCCACACATGCCCTCAAACAGAGACAAATTTAGTAGAGAAAAACAAGTTTTATTTTTCAAACGCAGTCACAAGGCTGCTACTAGGTTACTATAGTCTGTCTTGTTCTTTCTCTCACTCTCACACATATCAAATTTACTTTAAAAACAGTTTATTAGTGTCATATATACTTCAATATATACATTTTAATTTAATTTATTTGAAAGGGACAATGTACATTAATCAACATTCAAACAAACGTAAATGTACCAGAGTTAGCCAAGAGGCTAGTTTTCAACGGGAGTCTCTTTGCCAGATGTTATTAGGCACCCTAGAATACTAGAAATAATACAATATGTACAATAGTTAAAACATACTACATTGGTAAAACATACTACACTGTAATCCACTTTATTGATTACAAGGAATATTAATAAGATAAAAGTTGGTACTTTATTTAATAATTTGTGAGGTACAATTTGCTTTCTCTGCATACATACAGTATACTGCTTTAAAACAGGCTAATAAAAAGGCCTTGTTGTAGTATGTATCTTTCACCACTAGAGGGAACCAAAGAACCACACAGAGATTTCTGCGTGCCTTGATCACAGACAGGGAATGTTTTTGATTCATGTTGATGATCAATCCATTGGTACCAACCATGTCATACTAGCTTGTTGGGAAGGAGGTTAAATAACACTGCAAACACGCGCTAACTTTTAGCAAGGAAAAACTGGCATGGGCATTTTTAAAAGGGGTCCCTTGACCTCTGACCTCAAGATATGTGAATGAAAATGTGTTCATGCCCACTTTATGATAATCACATGCAGTTTTCGGGCAAGTCATAGTCAAGTCAGCACACTGACACACTGACAGCTGTTGTTGCCTGTTGGACTGCAGTTTTTGCCATGTTATGATTTGAGCATATTTTTTATGCTAAATGCAGTACCTGTGAGGGTTTCTGGACAATATTTGTCATTGTTTTGTGTTATTAATTGATTTCCAATAATAGATTACATACATTTGCATAAAGCAAGCATTTTTGTCCACTCCCATGTTGATAAAAGTATTAAGCACCTGATAAATCTCCCTATACGGTACATTTTGAACAGAAAAAAAATGTGTAAAGTGGTAAAGTGATGTCACTTTCAGAGACATCTAATGGAACATGTGAATCATTTAGGCAACCTGCTGCATATAATGACATCCTAACACCCTCCCTAGGTGGTCTCACACTTTAAATCATGTGACTCTAGCAACTCTCACATGTCAAATGTGTCCCATCAACCTACTCATGTGACATCATGGTGTCACAAGAAGGTGTCCGGTAAACAAAGAGTCACGTGTTCAAACCCCACAACAGGACAGCCACAGGGTTTTATTCAGCTGTTATGCTCACTCAATCTCAGGAAAAGTTTAAATGAATTAAGTTATTGAATAATAGTAGATTACATCGAAAAACTTGTTTAACTCCAATTAAATTTCTTAAGTATATTATGTTTTATTATGTGTTTTTATCTCTTAAAAGCCTAAGCAGGGACAACACTCAACAAGTCCTACATACATTGCATCGGTTGCACTTTATTTAAACGTAACAATACCTACATGTATCGTCCCTGTCAAATAAATTAAACAAAAGAAAGAAATTTTCACATTAAAATAAGGTAAGAATAGAAATTTAGCATCACAGCAACACAAGAGAAGGACAAAGACACCTTCTTGTGACACCATGATGTCACATGAGTAGGTTGATGGGACACATTTGACATGTGAGAGTTGCTATAGTCACATGATTTAAAGTGTGAGACCACCTAAGGAGGTCGTTAGGATGTCATTATATGCAGCAGGCTGCCTAAATGATTCACATGTCCCTAAGGATAGTTAGGTAAATTAGACAGATATATAGACCAGTGTCCATAAATTAAATGTGCAATTTCCTGATATTCCACATCAGGATCAATATATAGCCTTTCTAACAAATTTCTACACTAAAATGATGTCAAACGTTAAACATCTATGTAGTTTAGGTGCTGCTGTCATTTTGCTGCAATTGCACGTTTAACCCTGTAAAGCCCAAATTAATTTCCCAAATTCACACAATACTGTCTGGCTATCGGGCTCTCTACTAATCACACTAAAGGGACAATAGGACCCTTTGACTATATAAATGTGGTCTTCAAGAATTTTTTTTTACAATTTCTTTACACTTAAAGCTTAAAATGATGTATGTAATTTTTCAACTGTGGGCCCGAGGGGAAGAGCTCTTGGTGCAGCACCTCTCCTGAGCCACTGAGGGTCGCTATGCACCTTTTATCCACTGCTAAGGCGTTGTCTGTCTGTTCTGACTGGATCGAGACTACAGGCTGGAGACTCTGCAGACATTATGCACTCAAAGTGATTAATTGTATTGTTATGATATTAAGGAAAGTTATAGTTTGTTACAACAGAGTGAACTGAATGTGCATACTACATAACAATGCATGATATGATTCATAATCTGACACACACATTCTAACCAATAATTATCCTCCACGCGCACACACGCCCGCACGCATTAGCGGTGACAGCCGGATTGTGCCATTAAATCACTGCACCTTTGTGCATAACCGCACCGTTCCGCACTGAAACTTAACACCTGTTAATCCAGTGTGATACTGGTAGCTTACTTTTTCTTTTCTTTTTGTTTACAGTAGCCTTAACTGAACATGTCTTTTTGACTTAATCATTGTATTTGTTGTTTTAATTCACCTCCTAACAGGATTACAGTAAACTCTCTAAAAACATAAGAGTATGATCAATTAGAAAAAGAAAAAAGTCATAATTTCACGTTAAGAACAATTCTGCTGAAGAAGAGGAAGAAGAAGTGCTTTGTTTTAAAGAGTTGAAAACTGCTCAGCTGAGCTGAAATCATTTGTTATTTATGACCTGCCTTCTCTTACTGTTGTCTACTTTGCTCATGTGCGTAAAACCAAAGCAGCTCTCAGTGCAAAATCCTTGCAGACGGCTGAGTGAAGAGGAGCTCATAGTGTTATTGTGATGAGAGAGAAAAGAAGGGAGAGTGTGTTGGGACAGGAGGGTGCATGTACTATATGGAGAAGTCAAACATCGGACAGAGAATATAACCAGCGAGATTACGTCTCCTATTTATTTCTATCAGCATATTAACACAAACACAAAAAAACAATGATTATAAAATGGTTTAACAACCATTTAGTGCTTTCATGTAACACAAGACGATCGATCCCCTATTAGTCCATTATCGAACGCACAACACAGCAGCAATTGTGCGGAAGAAGTAGGAAATAAAGTCCGATAATAGATGCACAACCACCACCAGCTGCTTGTGTAAGCACCCATAGGTGATCCAAATATGCAGCTCCATCAGTTTTGACGCTGACACGTTGTTATAAGAGGGTTGTCACTCTGAGAGAAAAACCCAAGTCGCTGCGCTCTGCTCGGCGCACAGCCAAATGGGCACCAGGGGCCGATGGGAAATAAGGGTGGGGGTTGTGCGTGTTTTTGGAGAGGGTTGGACTTAACATAAACAACCAATGAGAGGGTGGCTGCTCTGACTGAGGAGTTGTTGGGGTTATATACTCCACATCACGCAGAAAAGGTACATTTAAACAGAACTGTGTGGTGGAGAGAGACGGGCGAGAGAGGAGAAAGAGACGAACACTCTAGGCACAACAACAACAACACCACCACCTGATACTCTCTCATCAGGGATCAATCAGCCAAATAGGGCATCTTATTTTGTGTTTTTTGGGGGCTTTTATTGGGAAGATTTGGAGATGTCCAACGTCCAGTTATCGAGCATCGCGCTGGAGCGGCTGGTGGCCAGGAGGACCTTCCCTCTCCACAGACGCACAAGCGTCTGCCGCAACCTCTTCGGACCGGTGGATCACGACGAGCTGAACCGGGAGATGAAGGTCAAGTTGCGGGAGATTTCCGAACGGGACCAGCAGAGATGGAACTTTAATTTCGACGCCAACACCCCGCTGGATGGGGATTACGAGTGGGAAGAGGTGTCCGTGGATAAGACCCCGGTGTTTTATCAGGACTCTGTACAGAACGGCAGGACCAGGGTGCCGGAGACAGCCGTCAAGCAGAGGCCCTCCTCGGACACTGTTCTCCCGGAGAGCCCTGATATGGATGTACTGGAGCGCTTGGCCGTGCCCGAGAGCAGCAGCACTCCCTGCCCAGTGGAGGTTAACCAGGAGAACCGCACAGACAAGCTCAACTCAGGGAAGTCGGCTCACAGACAGGTCCCGTGTGTTAGACGCAAGACAACGGACACTACTGACAACAACACACACATCACAGGTGAATATGACATTTTAAATCTCATATGTAGGATGCTCTTGGCTTCAGGGCTGCGCCCTGTATCCAAATGATCTTCTTGTCTGTCGCTTTTTTTCCCGTGAGTAATTTTGGCTCAAGTTGATTTATGTGTAATAACTGTATTTTTTTTCGTTCCCACAGACTTCTTCGTGAAACGAAAGAGGGCTGCTGATAAAAAATCGAACGATATGAGCGCTTGCCACCACTCCGTGTCTCCAATCCCGGTGGAACAAACTCCACGAAAGAGGATCCGTTGAAGGTATGAAGATTTATCATATTTCATAAACTGTTAAAATCATTTATAAATCGTTAAATCTTGTCTAATATAAGAGTTCTGCGCTGTTATACCTCAGATGATCAAACTGTTAATTATTAAAAGTTGGGTTTACCCTGATTGCTGCTTTAGAATCTATTATTTCTGTTTTGTTTTTCCTGCGTTAGTTGGAAATGATTACGTGAGCCAAAAAAAAAAAAAACGTAGGCAGTCTTATCTGGAAGAGGGTGGGGGGAGTTTGTGGTGGTGAAATCGCAGTAGTAGTGATAGTAGTAGCTGTAGTAACACCAGTGGTTGGGGGAGGGGAATGTGCGTCACGATGTGGCGGGAAAAGGCTCGGGTAAAGGGTGACGCCTGCTGCTGAGGTTACATCTCCCGTTTCCTCAAAAAGCTGACTCGTGTCTTTTCTCCGGTTTGACTGCTCTTCAGAAAACTGATCGTGTTTTGTTCCTTCCTCAGGTGTTTTTGCACTATTTTCCTGCGCTTTTTGAGGATCAAGACGTGGATGTTTCTCCCTGCTACTTAAAGAAGGAGAAGGAGAAGAGAAAAACAGGGGACGGTGAGGGAGAAAGAAGCCCGATCGGCCGGTTGCTTCGGCTCGGTGCGCCCCGGCGGAGCGCAGCCTGAACACCGGACCAGACTCTCAGGACTGAACGGTTTGGGGGGGAAAGGGGAGCGGAAAGAGAGGACATTTCGCCGAATGACTTCTATCCAGTACAAATGTAGCATTCATTGTTGCTTTTGCATACAGCCACTCGACAGTGTTAAATGTTTTAACATCTGTGCAATCCTAAATTACTTTAAAAGAATTGTCTACACTGGCCAAAAGTGTACAGCTTTATAGAGACAATAGCCTATAAATGTTTATGTCTGTTCTGGTTTTTCTGTATATGTATATTTTAAGTCTATTCTAACTTATAATTTATTTATGTTTCTTTATATTTGTTAAATGCCTTGTTGATTTAGCCAAAAGGCATATTTTTATTTTATTATTATTATTTCCATTTTGTGTTATTTGTTTGTGATGTTTTTGCAATCATGTAGCTTACCCATATAGTCAACACTTGAAAAAAAATAGGTTTCTTTGTGTTTCTGAGCCGTTTTTTTGTGTTTTCATACAAGTGCCCTAATTATGTCTTGTAAAAGATGAGAATAAAATATTTTTCACTTCAATTTTACGCAGATTTGGTGGTGTGTTTTGTCCCGTTTGGCTGTGGGTGTTTTGAAACCAGATGTGAGTCAAATTAGTCTTGAAACTGAAACTGAGAAAAGAGACTGTGGCATATTTGTGTTGTCTGGTTTCTGCCTCAAGTGTTTTTCTTTTGTTATTTCAGAAAAATATGAGGAAAATCCGCTTTCATTAAATGCAGCCTACCTGGCCGCGTTCTCTTCCTAAGAATTTTAAAGATGATTCATTATATTTCACAGAAGTGTTGCTGCGCAGAAAGCACAATAAACACCATCAAGAATCCGCGCAGTGTTATCGCAGACATTTATGACTCTCCAGCTCCCCCGGGGGGACGCAGGTACTTTACTTTTCATTGAGCTCCGCCTGTATCTGTCTGCCTCTGTGCGCTCGTATACCTTGCGGGGGGAAAACGCATTGAGACGTGCAGCCTTGGGCCGCATGGCAGCTGCGGGATATAGGCTGGGATTTAAAGGCCCTTTCGCCCCTCTAAAGAAGCAGCAGCTGCCTTTGGATCCCCGCTTTGTCCGCCACGGAGACACCCCCACATCCACCCAACACTCAACAAGCCCTCTAAAGACCCACTCTCACACACTGTTTACCCCGGCGTGGATACACCGGGCGTGGAGGCCACCTGCCAGAGCTGGAAAAAGAAAACTACTAGTCTTTGTAATTGTCCTCTTCTATTGAAACAAACCATTCAACAGGTCATACTTGCAAGTTTACCCTTAATTGAAAGAAGCCAAATGCAGCAGGGCCCTGCGCGCACCGCCTAGTCAGTGCGCATGCAGGAAACAAAAGGCACATTTCATAATTTTCCATAAGTTTCTCCATGTTTTTGAATTGCTTTGACTGTCTGACATGAATGTTTTGATGAAAATGGAGACTTTTGATGGCCAGGGTGACTTTGTCAGCTCCATGCAGCCATAAGCTCTGACGGGCTTGTTCTGATTTCCAACACAAAGCGCTCGCCGGCTCCATTCTTTCCTTTTTGTTGCCATATGGCAAATCCATGTAGACATAGCCAAGACCCATTCAGTCAGCCACAGAATGTCCTGCATCAGAGAACAAAAGACACTTTGTCTGGCTGCTCTATTGATACGAATGGACGAAAAAAAAAAAAATATTATAATTAATCTATGGCTATATCCAGCTAATTAACGCCCATATGCCCACGGGGAGCTGCGGGGCCATTCAGTGTAGTTTTAAATTCTCAATAGTTTACATGTTAAAGACAACAGCTGTTCATGTGTTACTTTAATGAAGTCCCCCTCCATGCTGGAGACTGGACACATTCAAGGGCTCAAGTCCCCCCTCGGAGTTAAAGGGGTCATCTTCCTTCATTTGTCTCTACAGCTGTGTAACTATATAAAATTTGTCCCAATAAATAGAACTTTAAATCGCATTCGCTTTCTGAAAAAGGTATTGAATTTGAGCCTTTAAATGTGAGGTCAGAGGTTAAGGCCTGAAATTCAACTATTATAAGCTTCTCTTTAAACAAATCTAGTTGTATTTTAAACAGTAAATCATTTTAATCAGACTGTCCATGCATACTAAGGGAGATCTGTCACAAAGAATATGAGCTTCTATGCCAATAAGGCCTTAATATTTTGTGACAGGATGGGCTCCACAGAATGTGTTGTATGACAATTATAACTTAATTCAGCCCTGCTGTATGTATGATGGACATAAAGGAAAGAGATGACAGCTAACATACAGACCTCATTAACAAGCCCACCACAATAGAATATAATTAAACAACCAGCTGCTGATGGAGGGAATCATTATGAGCCCCCTGGTCTCCCATCTGACCTTTAACTCACACACACAGTTTGTCTCAGTCATCAGTAAAATCATAATCAAATGTAGTAATATACTAAATCTACTGTATAACATATATGTAACATTACTGAGTTATGCTGTTGTAAGTGATATAATAAAAATGAAATTGATCTTTTAGTCTGTGGTCACCTTGAAAATCAATATTACTTCAACAAAAGCATTTTATTAAAAGAACAATACTTTATAACCTGACTTCATTCCTTTCAATTAGATCAAATTTAATATAATAATATAAATATAATAAATTAAATTTAAATCTATTTTACAAAATTGTATTCCATTCTCAAAAAATAAAACAGGGAGGCAAACATCTTTCATTTTGTGTCATTTATTTTGAAACTGAGTGATAAAAACTTGCCAAAAAGGAACGAATAAATTAATATCTTTTCGATCTTTTTCATCAGTGTATTAAAATAAGTGACGAGTAATGTTAAATAAATATAGACGATCTTAAAAATGAATGCAGGCACACTGCGTCCTCTTTGCAGAGTCTGTTAATTCTATCTTTAGTAATGAACCACACTGACTGCTAATAAAATCTCGTAAGTTCTCAGTAAAATGCGTCACTGGTTCCTCCAAAATGTTGCTCCTTTATGGGTCTGAAGTGGTTTCCATGCAGCCACTTTCCCACATACAGTGGCTTTGAGGCTTCATGCAAATGTAACAACTAAAAATATAATTTCATTTGTAGAGAAAAAAAAAAAACCTTAAATCGCATTTTCCTCTCAAAACACACAATTAACGGGCCAGTCTGCAAAGGCTGCAATTAAATATAGAAAGGAGGAAAATCAGCCAAGGGGAATTAGCATTTTCCATGACCATCTGGCATCGGCGCAGGCGACAGGGAACAAAGGCGAGCTGGATGGAGAGGAGAGGCGAGTGTGCCATCGCATTGACCTGCAAATGAGGCTTTGTCACCGAGTTAAAGCTCCCTGACCCCCTTTACCCCCCTCACCAAAAAATACTTCTTTTTTTGAACCTATAGCGTAACAAATGGAGGCCTGGATTCAGGTCTGAGTGTGTTTAGGAGCTGCAGATCAAAACAATTATTGGGAAAGTGCAAACAGTCTGCAGGTCTGTTTGTGTAGGCCAATTAAAATCAAACAATTCACAGTATTCATTTCGTAAATTTTCTAAAATGAAGGTGAGTTATTAACGTGGAAGAAGGCAGAATGGAGCTAATTATTCCCCCTTTGCTATAATGTTCAGTTGTTTTAAGGAATGAAATAACACAAATGACTGAAACACAAACTGAATGATGTTATAATGTGGATATATTTTATTGCAAGCTGCGCTTTGACCTCCTGACGCACGGGCCTGTGGAGCCACTTTACGCACCAAAAGGCCTCTTTTATGTTTTCTTTTAAGCTTTTCTTGCACAAGACTCGCTTTTATTTCACGATTAATATCGATCACAGAGGAACATTCAGCTTAATGGAGATTGTTCATCACAATTCGTCTGTTTGTATCTCTCTTTTTGCATTGATTCTTGCGTCCTGGGATCTTCAGTGCAATGACATAAAAGTGCGTAAGTGCACAGAGGGTGTTTTGGGGGTGGGGGGGCGGTGTTTGTTGGATTGTTGGACACCTGTGACCCCCCAATCACCCCCTCCACTCCACTAGTGAAGTGGGCAGACAGAGGCCCACGTGTTTGCATAAAGGTGATTGTATCCGGAGGAGGGATCTACTGTTTGTCTGTCTGTCTTTCTCCCTCTTCTCTGTGCGTTTGTGTGTGTCTCTTTCTTTCTTTCTTTCTTTCTTTCTTTCTTTCCGTGCGTGAATGTGTGAGTCAGAAATGAATCGATAATGTGTCCCAAAATACAAATAGCCTTGCACAATCACAACAGCACAGTTAGAGGACCTTATTGGAATATTACAGATATCATCACCAAACATGTACACAGTATAACGTACTACAATAAATAACACAAGTACAATAAACTCTCTAAAAAGTTAATATTGAGCAAATTCCATTGATTTATTTCACTGAATCCTGCAAATATTTTATTAGACGAAGAAGAATTTGAGAAATATTATAGGACTATAATTTTATAATAATACCAATGTTGATAATAAACACTAAATACTGGGATACAATGAGGCCACAGCACAGCTTCAGTATTAAACAGTATTAACACTGTATGTGCTTTATTCTTATATTTAAATATATGCCACATATTTTGAATAGCATTGTGACAGTAAATAGCATAAAGTACAATAAGGGAATTACAAAAGACCCTTTAACCAAAATTATAGAAATTTTGTAGGTCAACTTATTTTTGTTTTGGGTTCTCCTAGACGCAGACTTGCCCCAGTGTTTCTCTTTTTTTCCTCCTCTCTTGGGCCATTTTCTCTTTACATCCACTCAGTATTCATGCCTGTGGATAACAAAGAGCACGGCTCAATCCACGCAGGAGGCGGTGTGACAGGGAACTCGTGGCAGCTTTTCAAATATCTTCTTTCTGTCTCCTCCTTTTCTTTGCATCGCGACTTTGGTCTCGGTTGGAACTGGAGGGAGAGGGAGGAGGGAGGAGGAGGAGGAGGAGGAGGGGGTTAATCAGCCTCCCACCTCAATCTCTAATTCACTTTGCTCTCCCCACGCATCAAGGGGATCGGATTTAACACTGGCCAGAAGAAAAGCAGATCCTTTACAATGTTTCACAACGTGATGGAGCGAGCGAGCGGCTTAATGTCCAGTCTGGGCTGCGTCTGCACTGCAAGCATACAGCACACTGTATAGAGGGCTGGCTGAATTGTTGCGGTTTAATCTCTAGTTTTTCTGAGGAATATACTGGTAACGTGCCTTTTAAAATGTGTTTTGAACATTTTCTGTCATTATAAATGCAGAACATTTGATAAACAATATGATATTTCAAAATAATTTTTTTATCACATTTTGAGCTTCTTAAAATTAATGTTTTTATAACCTTCTGGCCAAACTGTTCATTTACTTTCTGCAGGAGTGCAGTGAGCGTTAAGTCTGTATGGTTTTGCATTTGGAATGATTCACTATTGACCTACAGCTTTGGAGAGGTTTGCAAGAAATTCATGCATGCACACTGCAAAAAATATCCGTTTTAACAGGTAGTTTGGTCCAATATTGAGCGTAAAATATTGCGTTAAAACATGTGTCTCTTGCATACTCTCATTCAGTTTCTTGTTTGTGAGAAATGGCTTCAAAATATTGATAAAGGCAGATTAAGATAAACTTCTCCACCTCAAAGACATTTATTACATTACATAGAAAACAACAGGGCAACACTGAGGTCTGAAATCTCCCGACATTAAGATTTTTTTGACTAATTGACTTAAGGTGGACATTTTTTCCAGTGTAAAGACCATCAATTAAAGGATGTCGATTCTCTATAGGAGCGCCAGATTTCCCGCCTGAAAAGGTGAAAAGGTCACGCTATTGATTTGGCACCAAACAGCACTGAATTCCCTCATCATCCTCATTCCACCACAGAAACATCCAAAATGTTTTCACAGGTCAAAAAGTGTTCAAACTCTTTTACGGTCATTTACACTGACACAACATATGGCCTAAAGTTAAAGTCTAAGACAAAGCAACATGTTATATTCAATTTGCTCTGGAGTGAATTTACACACACATGCACCATCTACTGACAGCCAAATGGAACTCCGCCATCGATAATATTATTTGTGTGCTTTTCATCTGATGACAAGTCAACATGTTTGCTGTGAAAAAGGTCTATAAGATCATAATTGTATGTATTGTATTATTGTACTTTATACTGCATTAACTACACTTCATGTGTCCAATTATTTAAAACAGCGATATATTCGCTCCCTCTCTGTATTAAAAGTAATTTATAACAGTATGTCCATGGATATTTTGCAGCACCACGTAAGAGATTATACCAATAGCTTACAGTTAATTAAAGTATTATAGTAGTGACATGTCAACATGTCAAGCAGGAAACATTTTGCTAAAGTCAACCTACATTTTTTTCACCCAGCTCTTCAGCACTAAACAAACAACGTCAGTTGAAGGACCTGCTCATTAATGTTAGCAAGTGTCCTTGAAAAAGACACTGATTCCTGTTTGATTGATCCTGTAGCTGACCCTGAGCTGCACTTACACAAACACACCGGCACCATCAATACATTACCATTAACATATGGTGTGAGTGTTTGTTTTACGAGTGTTGCATTCCCACAGTGGACACACAGTACAGCCAGTGATGCTGTGTGATTATTGAAAGCCTTTACAACACAGACATCAGGGGAATTTCAATCTAACAGAAAGTCTAAGCAACTTTCAAACAGAGGTCTTTAAATTTGAGCAGTGGGGGAAGAACTACCCTTATCTTTTTACTTAAGTAAAAGTACAAATACCACAGTCTAAAGATACTCCATTACAAGAAAAAGTTCTGAATTCAGAATGTTATCATCAGAAAAATGTACTTAAAGTATCAAAAGTAAAAGTACTCATTATGCAGAATGGCTCATTTTAAAGTGTTATATTCATATAGAATATTATATTATTCTGTTTTTTATCACTTACACATTTTAATGTTGTAGTTCTTCAATTTGGAGTAAAGATACTTTATATACTACTGGGTAGATTAGTAGTGCATTACTGCATCATATCACAAAACATATATATTTTTTTTCTATGTAAAAAGTAACTAGTAGCTAAAGTGTAAAATAAATGTAGTGGAGTAAAATGTACAATATTTCCCTCTGAGATGTAGTTGAGTAGAAGTATAAAGTAGCAGAAAATGGAAATACTCAAGTAAAGTACCTAAAAATTGTACTTAAGTACAGTACTTGAGTAAATGTACTTGGTTACATTACACCACTGCATTTGAGTGTGTAAAAACGTATCCCATGTTATGTCCTGATAGTTCCTCTTAATTATTAGATAGCAGTTTTCATAAAATTTGAACATCAAACATCTTTAGACATCTGAATTATATGGTATTATCAAATTGATGTACACAACATTTTTCTATCTTAGTAGATTCTTTTAAAAGTTAGTTTCCTTATTGTAAGTCAGTTTAAAAAAAACATAAAACTCTGACCTCAAGATATGTGAACCCACGAGTCTCCCCTTTACAGACATGCCCACTTTATGATAATCACATGCAGTTTGGGGCAAAAACATGCAGGTTTTTGCATGCAGTATAAATGTATTATTTCCGTCTATTCTAAAAATGATGTATTTGAATATTTCTGCATACTGGGGTCAATAAACAGTCTTGGAATTACATAAATTGGCTATGACTGGAAAGCTGAGACTCTTGTGGATCAAGTGAGCCCAACTGTATTCATGTGTGATGTTGTTAGTCCCCATAGGAGCCATTTCCTTGTAGTGAGACCATCTTTTGAAATTTGACCTCACTGTATAAAATGACCTGTGGTGACCTCTAGGATAATAACAGCCTCAAATTTACAGTCACAAACTAGAGACCTAGGGCATTCAGAGGATGTATTAATTAATCAATTAATTAACTAATTAATTTCTATTTCTTATTAATGACTAGAACAACTTGACACACAGTGCTGAGCTCCACCTCAAATTAATCTTCAGGTTCCCAGCTTTCAGATGATGTACACCACTTCTATGTGACATCTACTACCCCTCTAAAAAAAGAGGGAAGAATGGTAAGGGTTTAAAAAGAAAGTGAGCCTGTTGGGATGAGAGAAAACTGAATAATAGCAATCTTTGAGGCTGGTGTTGAAGCTGACAGCGGATGATTTAATCCTACACTGTAGTTTATAGTTGGTGATGGACTGGTGGCGTGTCAGCGTTCAGAGGAAATCATGTTGAGACAAGCCGTCAGAGCAGCGGCTCACGCTCAGTCAAACAACAGCCCACTGTGGCCCTTTGAGTTTCACACATACTGTACATATCAAAAACAGCATAGCTTCACTCGGGAGTGATGGCTTTACAACCGGAGAGCCATATGCAGCTCTGCAGGAAGGGGCCTGCTTCATTGTGGCGGTAATTGGAGAGAGAGGAGAGAGGAGGAGACGCAGATAGCGCGATGACACTTGAGAAATGAGATCTAACTCCATCCCAGCGCCAGTCCTGACAGCCAGAGTCCTCCACCTCCATTCTTCTACTCTCTCCCTTTGTCTGGACCCTTTTCAGTCCCCCATGAACCAAACCTGTTCCCCTTCACATCCCTTCTTGCATGGGACGTCAGTCCTCTGTTGAGCGGCTGCTGTCTCTGTTTTATCTGTCCATCCATCCATCTCTGACGCCTCTCCTCCTTCGCTCCTCTCCTCCCCGTCCCTCTCTATTGGCAGAGCAGTTTTCTTCTCCTTCAATCATCTTGGCTCATAAAACTTGGGGAGGAGGGCTAGCAGGCTGTGTTTTCAGGGCTGGCTTCACCGCTATGGGTGCACTGACTCGGACTAATGCTATTCACGCCTCACATTTGCTCGCCAGGTCCTGTGAAAAGGGATGGCCACAGCAGCCTTTATGGGACGCACAACAAAGGACCATCATTCATCAGGCTGCAGAGCACCGAGGAGCGGCAGAGTTCGGGTTCGTCGCGCTAGCCCTCAGCTGCTTGCGTTAGCTAGCATCATGTCCGGACACTGTCGCTTTATTTTGAAATAACAGCTTCTTGCAAGTTGAGGAGAAATGTCAAAGTCTTCATGCTTTGTTTGTAGAAAGTTTGATTTGTTCTTTGTGTTTGCACGTAGATGGTGTGTGAGCGTCTGGCGGCGATACAGATTGATAGCCGTACTCCCAGGTCACCAAGCCACTATTAATCTTCACCTTTCCTTGGCTGTGCCTTCACATAGGGCCAAGAGCTTTAGAGGCCTGTTGGCAGCTCACAACAATACCCAGAATGCCGCAGGGCCTTGTCAGGCTGTCCTAATTTGTGGCTGTGGTCCTGGGGTTGAATTCAGCCGCCGCTGGCTGCTTGACCTGCTGTATTCTGTTGGCGGATTAGCAACATCTTTTAGTCTCCACGCAGGGCAACGCCAATGGGCTGATACACAGCCTGCAATTACACAGCAGGAAAGGCCTGCTTAGACACACACACACATGCATGCACACACACATCTAAATGTTTATGGATGGATAGATGGAAAGAGAAGGGGAAGAGAAGCAGGTGAAGTGGCGGCAGGCTGCTTTGAAGAAGACTTAAGAAAGAGAGAGAGGGAGACTGAAGGGAAACTGTCTCAGTGTGTGTTTTGGGGTTTTGTACTTACACAGTGGGTATTCAGCCTACATTGTGTACATGGAAATCAATGTATCGAGGGGCTGAGCAGCAGCTTATCTTCATAGCGCTGGCACTGTACCCCATCAGAGCGTCAGAATGCCAACAGATGCCTGACAAAGATGGAAATGGCCAAATCTGTCCAACTCAAATCCATCACAGGGTATTATTCAGAGGGTGTGACCACGCAATTGTTCTTTAGTGTCTTGGATTTTAGTAAAGAAGCTCCTTCAGCACTGTTGGCAAGTGACTAATATTGTAGTAATGCAATGAAAGTGAACATTCAATGTCTTTTGACTATTATTAATCATCTGCATAAAGCTTTTTTTGTAAAGATTGTTTTAGAAATTATACATAAATAAATTGGGCAATTACCAGGGTGGAATGGCCAGCCCTGTCACCAGGATTTGTTTTGGAAATGTTTGTTTCTGCAAACCATGTTGAATTTGGACGTTTTTGTTTACGGTCAGAGCAAGTGATGTAGTATATCGAGCAACCGTTACGTGGTATAATAGGTCGTGTCTAGAAGGTAATATGCAAATTGTGAAACTCTTACGAGATGGTTGAGGTACGATAGGTCGTCGGGCAGCGAGTCTCATGAGAGTTTTTGCAAGTTTTCGCAATTTGCGGGTTACCTTCTAGACACAACTGGTAAAATAATGAGTATAACAAGCAGGAAAGTCTACAAAGGGTGGGTGTGAGCGGTGGTGGATGGGTCAAACGAACACAGGACGTTGTTTTACGTAACGTTGTTTTACGTAACGTTGTTTTACGTAACGTTGTTTTACGTAACGATGTTTTACGTAACGATGTTTTACGTAACGATGTTTTACGTAACGATGTTTTACGTAACGATGTTTTACGTAACGTTGTTTTACGTAACGTTGTTTTCCGTAACGTTGTTTTCCGTAACGTTGTTTTCCGTAACGTTGTTTTCCGTAACGTTGTTTTCCGTAACGTTGTTTTCCGTAACGTTGTTTTACGCTACGTTGTTTTACGCTACGTTGTTTTACGCTACGTTGTTTTACGCTACGTTGTTTTACGCTACGTTGTTTTACGCTACGTTGTTTTACGCTACGTTGTTTTACGCTACGTTGTTTTACGCTACGTTGTTTTACGCTACGTTGTTTTACGCTACGTTGTTTTACGTTACGTTGTTTTACGTTACGTTGTTTTACGTTACGTTTTTACGTTACGTTGTTACATTACATTGTTACGTTACGTTATTATATTAACACAAACCATGATGTTTTTTCTAATCTTAACCAAGTAGTTTTGTTGCCTAAACCTAACCAATCCTTTCACAACGTTAACTACGTGTCATTGTGCGTTTCTGCAAGCGTTGTACGAAGTTGATATGAAACGTATTTATGTAATGTTTTTTTTTGTTTCAGAAAAGTCAAGATTCAATGTTTCCTGTTGTTTGCAGAAATGGAAATGCCAACATTTTTTTCTGACATCTGGGTTGGTAATGGCCCAATGAGTTGCATTTTAGAAAGCATTTTTGGAGTTTAACCCATGCTAGTGACTAATAGTCAGAGTATGTCGGCCTCTGCTGCATTAATTATGGCCCATTCTTTTTCAAATCTGTCTCTTGCAAGATTACTTCACCAATTTAAATCGCTGGAGTTCCCTTCTCACATTTCAGTAAAGGATTCCTTTGTTTTTTATGTATATCTTCTGCCAATATGTTTTTCTGTTTTGTGAAAAAACTCTGTCATGAAAGTTCTCCACATGGAATTGTTTGCTTTATAGGCCTGCAGTTTTTCATGTTCGTCAAGTCATTACAATCATGCCACTGTTTCATCAATAGCAGTGGAAGTTGTAGTGGTAGCAGAAGTTGTGGTCCAAGAAGCAGCAGTGTTGTAATTCCACTGGAACTGCAACACTAAGATTCATTGATAAAAGTTTTCAAGTAACAAGGCAGGAACAAAATAAAATGCAGCGTTAGAAAATTCTCCAGAACTGTGCACACAGATGCATTTGCACAATGTTACCCCTGAGTAAAACAAAAGACCTGAACACAGATAACAACAGGCAGATATGCAGCAGGTCAAGCGCAGATCAGAATTGGCAGCGCAGCGCAGCATCTTACAATGCACACAAAGCCTCCAACGATGGGAATGGGGAAATTGGCAAACCTAACATGGTCCCCTGCCATCATCCCTCGCTCCCTCCCTCTGTTTCACAACAGATGCTATGTTCTATGAAGACACTGTCAGCTGCACAAGAATGGGCCGAAATTTGTTGACAATGACGGTTGGGACTGGAGGACAAGAAAAGAAGGAAGAAACAAAAAAACGTTGTCAAAGTCTGCATCTGAGTTAACAATGACGACACAGCACCACGGAGGAGGGCGAGCGTGCGAGTGTATGCGCAGACCTCTCTCCAGGAATAGGACCTATCGCTATGGAAACACACCACCGCCCCTCCCCACTACTATTACTATAGTATACACTTACACGCACACTCTTGTCAGCTGCAGGCCAGGCGCTGTCTGAGCCCAGATGGTGGTGAACTGCATAACTCACTTATCTGTCTCTGGCCTCTAAAGGAATGCTTAAAGGCCTCTCCAATTCCCAGCGGACGTCACCAAAAAAGAGAGAGAGAGAGAGAGGGAGAGGCACGCCATCTGCTCCCAGACACCGTGGGCAGCCCCCTTTCCTGTCCGTCCCCAAAATTCCTCCCCCTTTTTACCTTCAACCCCCCAAAACCCTCCCTGTGATCCCTGAACTGTTCCTACAGAGTCACTGGGGACGGGAGAGGGGTCACTGGGATGAATCAGCATCATTTGATTTGTTAAGTGCAATATATCATGTTGTCGCTCCTTATCAAGAGAGATTATTCATTTCCACTGCTTCAATTTAGGGGTTTTTAGAGGCCTGGAGGAATGAAAGTATCCAGTAAAAGAGAAGAGAAAAGTAAAAATTTGAGAAAAAATAAATGGTAAAATTTCATCCTCTTGGGACCCCTCCGATTAATCTCGGGACCCCCGGGTTTGGAAGCACTGGTGTAGATATTGCATAATCTCCTTCTTTCGGCTGCTCCCGTCAGGGGTCGCCACAGTGGATCATCTGTTTCCATCTAGTTAGGCCTTGAGCCGGTATGGAAATACACAACCTCCCATTCACAGTGCCCAGGGAAACCCACACGAACACAAAGAGAACATGCAAACTCCACACCGGGGACCGGGGATTGAACCTCGGGACCTTCTTGCTGTGAGGCGACAGTGCTGAACCACGGCACAACCGAGATAGATATTGCATAACCACTGTGAAAAAAACAGCAGAGCACACACTCTGCTCTACAACTGACTACAAAAACAAGGAGTTGAATCACAGATTTTAAAAACAGTCACTTATCTTTTGTTCATTTAACCCCCTGAGTGACTGGAAATCTCGCTTGACTTTACTGTCTATCAGAGACTGTAGCAGGTTCAGTTTTAGAGCTAGAATGAAGGCACATACATCATATGAAACTAGACAACCTAAGGAATCCATTGCTAACAACCTAAATAAGGCTAAATAACGCTCCAAAGTTAGGCTCGATTTTGGCCTGGAAAGACTGGCATGGCCATTTTCAAAGGGGTCTCTTGACCTCTGACCTCAAGATATGTGAATGAAAATGGGTTCTATGGGTACCCATGAGTCTCCCCTTTACAGACATGCCCACTTTCTGATAATCACATGCAGTTTTGGACAGCCTCATGAAACTTTACAACCACAAACTAGAGACCTAGGAAATTCAGAGGATGGATGGCTTTTGAATATTGTGGTTCTCAGAGGGTTAAAAAAAGGTGACATCATTAGGATATTATGGAGTTGTGAGAACCAAGATGTGGATGATTTATATTCCCAGCATGACCAGCAACTTTTAATTTTAGCAGAGGAGTTATGTTATTCTTGACTAGTGTAAGCACATCAGTTTCTTTAGTGACTTGTGTCTTGCTGGAGAGACAGAGAAAACCAGCATCAAAATAACTGTATTCTAAGTACTACAAAAAGCACAAAACCTGAAAATTTGTAGTATTATATTTGTGAAATATAGCTACAACCGTGGTGCAGCTTTGTGGTTTAATTTTAAAACTCGGCCTGTTTGACTCGTCATTGTGCACTTTCTCATACATGTCTTGTCCGAAAGACCATCTGAATAACAGACATTCCTTATACAAATATGTATACAAGAGCCCCTGATTTTCTGCTCTAAGAACAGTGCTTAAACACATAACCCCGGGACAAAGACTGCATACTATGCGCAGGGACAGTACGAACCAAGGTCACTGGGTTCAGTCTATACAAGCGTCTGTGCAGGAGCCTTCTCATTGCTCCGGATGGTTTGCAGGAGGCTCTCCAGAAAGGCTGTATTTACGCCTGCTTTTCCATATAAACCTACTGGAAATAAATGTTTTAAGTGGCTATATGATTGCGAATTAATTGCAGATTATGAACACATATTGTTTTTTTTAACTTTAACATGAGCTTTATTTTATCAAATTTAAATCAACTTGTATTGATATTTTAGGATTTTATAATATCTAGTCACTGTGGTGGTTGCTTTGTCAGTTGAGTCTAAAGCTTTGCTGCTGGAAAGACATAAGGAAGAGAGATGTAAGAACTCAAAATAAAGAGGAAAAGAGACATTTGAAAAGAGGGCGGTGAAGGAACCAGCATGTTCTGCCTTCATCACAGTGCCAACTCTTTACTCTCACTCTTTAAGGCCCCAATTAAACAGCACGCCCTTCTCCACCTTGCTGCATATTGCTGCACTGTTTAAAGAGGCGAAATCTGGTGAGTTCTCCACCACCCACTGAGTCAAGTGTGGATCAGGTGTGTGTGTGTGCACGTGTGTGTTCGCCACATGTTGCTTGTGTGCATGCTGGTGTGTGGTCCGTCCAGTTGCTGTAAGCATAATCAGATGGCTTTCTTGGTCTTGTACGTGCCTGCATGTGCACACACGGAAAACAATGAATGTAGCTTTTCATGAGCAGTGAGAAAGAACGATAGCAAAAGAGAGAGAGAGACGGAAATGGTGCGTCTGTGTGTGAGAGAGAGAAAGAGAGAGAGGGAGGATAAGAGAGGAGATAAGGCAGCAGGGATGCACTTGTAGCAGTACTGGAAACCACAAATAAATGGACTACTGATAGTAGGTTAAAACATCTTGGTGTCTGTAGGAGAACCAGAAGTAGATTAGAAGTGGTGACCTGCATCTAGCGTGTTTATAAAAGCAGAAATATTCTCTCTCAGGCAGGCTGTTCTCATACACAGTTCGTTGCAATACCAACGAGAAGTAATGCTTAGTAATTCGTACACATCCCACAAAGTAAATTCATATGTAATCCACGTAATCGTGAACCAGGAAGTATAAAGAGCGACAAACGGCGCAGAGGGAGGAGGTCGGGGTGGATGGGTGGAAATTTCACCCAGGAGACCGGTGTTCGTGTCCCGTGTGAAACTAGAAGTCAACGATTTATTTGTGACGTAACTTCTGTACTTAAATTACGCCATTTTTGCTGTTATTTGAACCATGATCTTTTCCTAAACCCAACTAAGTAGTTTTGTTGCCTAAACCTAACCAAGTTGTTTCCTGTGAAGACGTGAGCGGAAATTGACACGTGTTGCTGGACATTTGTCAAGTGTTGCTGGATGTTTGTAGGAAAACGCTCAAAAAATGAGGACTAACTTTTGGTAAGATATCATACGAGCTGTTGTATGAGGATATGTTGTCTCAGGACAAGGTTGGACCATGCTACAGCCACTGAACCAAAAAAGCAGAGCTGTATATAATCTTTTGGAGTTTTAGGGGCCATTCAAATGTTGCGTTTGTTGCGCCCTCAAATCCATTGTTGTCAATGTAGATGCGCGAAAGGCGTGACTACATAGACTGTGATTGTGTTTAGTTAAGTCAGTGAGGCTAATTGCTAAATTACAGCGACTTCATCATCATCGTCATCGCAGCACGCAGGTTTTGGTTGCTTAGGAACGGCAGGCGCGACCTCCCAAGTACCTTGGATGAAAGGATAAAAGCAGCACGGCTGGCATTCTCCATGGACTTGACATGTTGCATCTAAAAACAAGTGCACTTCTTTTTAGATGCAACATGTCAAGTCAAGTCAATTTTATTTGTATAGCCCAAAATCACAAATCACAAATTTGCCTCAGGGGGCTTTACAATATGTTGAGGATACGTCACCCTCTGTCCTTTACAGTGCGACCCTCTCATCGGATAAGGAAAAACTCCCCCCAAAAAAGCCCCTTTTAAAAGGGAAAAAAGAAAAAAATAGAAGAAACCTCAGGAAGAGCAACAGAGGAGGGATTCCCCTTCCAGGATGAACAGATGTGCAATAGATAGAATAGAACATGTGATCGGCCCCTTAGATACTCTTTTACTTGTCATTGGTACAAGAGATAAATAAATAGGCTACAAAATCTTTTAATATTGTGATGGGACAGAGGTAGCCACATTTCCCGATGAGGTGTTGAATAAAACCTGTGCCACTGTGACTTAAAAAGGTAGAGTGAGATATTGGGGAGAGTCCATCTATCAGGGGCAGATCTGTCCTGGTTGTTGTCCCGTCAGTGAGTCAGCAAACATGATGAAACTGGGTCTGACAGTTGGATTATCAGTTTCAGAAAGTCATCATAAAAGAAAACTGATTTGAACTAATAATAGTCTTCTTTTACTGTCAGTGCTGTTCCACAGTATCAACATTGCATGTTGCTGTAGGATGAAACTACAGAGAAAATTGAAGGAAAGTTACGATGTGTAGGACTGACATTGTTTGAGGGGTGCATCGGTAAAGGGTTGGTTTAGACTTGTATGTTTGTTTGGAGGGGGTTTGAAAAAGAAGAAAGAAAAGAGAGAGAGAAAAAGAAAGTCATCATATACAGTAGGCCAGCGGTGATCCCTCCATTTCTCAAAATGGCCAGGGGGTAGGAGCAAGACAGTAAAAGATTTCCACTCACATTCTTTAGTTCTGAGATCAGGTCAACTTGATATTTAGCATATTTACCATGTCATACTAACGTGTTGAGAAGGAAGTTAAATAATGCTTCAAATTTGCGCTAAATTTTGGCGAGGAAAAATTGTCATTGCCATTTTCAAAGGGGTCCCTTGACCTCTGACCTCAAATCTCCCTTTAAACTACATTTTGAACAGAAAAAAATGTGCGATTAATCTTGATTAAATATTTTAATCGATTGACAGCCCTATATCACATCATTTCATCTTCATCACCAGACATCTCTCGGAGTAAAAAGGTACACTACCAAACAACAAAAGTGGACTAGAAAGTGTTCTAATATGGTTTCCACCTTTAAGTGCAGACTTTGTCTCCGACTGATGCTCTCAGTAACTGTGATTAGTTCAAAATCTTTGAAAGCAAGTTGATTCTCTCAAAGTCTCACTGTTCTAACAGTAGATTCATCAAAGTTTCCTGTGTTTGGAAAGCATCACTTGTACGACAGATAAACGCTGAGTAAAGTCTCGGGTCACGACATAAGTCTCCAACAAGTCAGTACAAGCACCTCCATCATGAGGCCTCACAGCACCACCAGCTCTGAGCAGCTTTCCGTCAGCCTCCGACAAAACGCGTGGAACAAATGGCACCAGCCAAATGGAGAGGCAATAAGGCGAGGGGCCCTCTGTGAAGTGTGTGTGTGTGTGTGTGTGTGTCTGAGCGTGCGTGTGCGCAGGGAGCGTGTGTGTGTTGATAAAGTGTACCCAAGCAGACAGGACGTGGTGTGTGTGGATTTTGCAGAGTGAATGGTGATTGTGTATTTTCAAAAGAGAGGGGGTGTCTCCCTGTGTGAGAGTGAATGTCGGAGCCCTCTGTGAGTGAGGGCGTGTGTGTGTGTGTTTGTGTGTATGTGTGTGTGTCACAACAGGCCAGAGTGGGTGAGAAAGAGCAGTCTGTCGGTTCAAGTATGCCCCCATGTGACCGATGTGAGAAGTAGAAGGTCGAGACGGGAGGATGGCAGACTTCTGGCTGCTTCCAGACCATCAAGTTCATTGTAATTTCTTTCTTTTTCAATAACAACAAGTTGATGTTAATGTTCAGCTTTTGTTGACATTGTCTTTGTCTGATCAAAGATAGATGGGTGATAAATTAAAGGACAAACGAACATAAAGTGTCTTAGTAACGTGTTGGGCCACCACAAGAAAGCTTAAGTGCACGTTGGCAAGTCTGTGAAACGCTACTGGAGGGATGAACCGTATTCTTCCAAATGGTATACCCGCATTTGGTGTTTTGATGAAGGATGTTTAGCCAGGTTGAGATCTGGTGACTGTGAGGGCCATAGCTTAATGATTCACATCATTTTCAGACCCTATACGGAAACATCTTTGTTGTTTTCTGACGTATGAATTCAGTTTTTTTCCTTTTATTTGTCAACTATCTCTAACTCATTAACAACAAGGCAAAATCTGTCGTTTGTTCACGCACTCGAGGGCGACACATTTCTCCGATCTTGTGTGGTTTAAGCTCTGTAAAGCAAATATCAAATAAGGTAATTCACTTATCGGACACACACAAAACATGGCCGATGTCAAAAACAGAACAAAGGGAGCCAGGTAGTATATATAACCTCTCGTTTGGGTGAAGTGATTGCACCTGAGGGGGGGCGTGTCCATTCCTGGCAGCAGGAGTGCATCTGCTGTCCTCCCGGCTTCAGCTGTGATCATGTGACCAATCATAGTATTGTTTGAAATAAGCACTTTGTTAAGGTTAGGGAAAATCAAGGTTTTGGTTAAGGTTGTGGCCATGATTTAAAAAAATAACAAAGTTGACTGTCGGTTGAGTTAATTTTGTTACTGTTAAGGTCTGATGTTTTGTTGACCCATGTTGTCTCCCATTAATGCCTTCAAGCAGAGACTGTCCAAACGTGTGCACCTATGGCGGAAGCCTTTACACCCCGCCTTTAAGTGGCCCGTTCAGATGTGGTTGGACAAAACGTTGTACAGTCAAAGGACGATGGAAAACGTGTGACAATGTGAAAGGAGTCGCTATAAGTGATACGAACCTACAGAGAATTATCACCTGAATCTGCAGCTCCCCTCGGCTTCATAGGAAGTTTCAGCTCACTGTTCAGATGTCCGGCGCACAACTTTGAACTGTTTTGTCCTATCTCACCGCTCTCATGGCATCAGCAAAAAACTCTGACCGACACCAAACATTGAAGACTGAAGATGAACAGTAGAGATGCACCACATCATCCCCTTCATTCTACACTGTTAGCAAATGGTAAAAGGAACTAGTCGTGGAGTGGAACGTGTTTTCACAGTGGATCAGAAGCTTTGACTCCTTGGTAGCTGAGTGGCTTGTTGACCGTCTCAGTAACACATCCAATCCCTGCTTCTGCTGCATCCAAGAGGATTTTCACCCCTTTGATTAAAAAGCAGCCCAACAAAGAAGGAGAGCGTTAAGATTTTAAAGCCCCAAACGTGACACACTGTGAGGGAGGCTCAAGAGACACTTGCGACACAGACAGGAGGGGAGGCCAGCAAAGTAAGCAAACAAAGCCGCTGGGACGGAGATATTGTGTGTTTATCTTTTGTTATGAAAACACAAATCAGCTGTTTTGTTTTTTATCAGATGGCCGTAATGAGCTGCCTTCTGAGTAGTTCAATAATAAGGCCTTATGATCAGAGGGCGCTCTTATCGTCTCCAGAGAACTTCAAAACGAACAACAAACACGCCCCAGGAGCCTCTTTTAATCTGCTTCCCTCCCGTCCGCCCGCCACGTCGGGATTGAGTCCAGCGTTATCAAGCCATCATTCTTAAAATTATATTTATCTCTTCTTCTGCCAAACCCTCCGTCGTGGAAACGCTCCTTGCTGCCGTGGACGGAAAAAAAATCTATTAAACTCTTTGATCTGCCCACAACGTCACATCTGGGCCGGGATCTGACATCAGCGCAGAGGCCTGTGTCAGATGTGGGCCCCAATTAGCCGGCGTGGCTGGTTCACCGCCTCCCACCCCTCCCCAGTCTCAGCACAGACAGACAGAAAAAAAACTGGACTAATTGCGCTTGGCTGCTCTTTATGAAGTTGGAAGTCCTGTCGCTCGGTGTCACGCCCACCTCTAAAGTCGCACCGAGGCGACAACTACACACTATAAACACCGCCCCGGCTGGATTTGTGGTCGCTGCGATCAAAGTCACAACTTGGGATGATAGGTCTGGTGCTGCATTTGTGTGTTAGTGTGTGAGAGAGAGAGAGAGAGAGAGAGAGAGAGGAGGTAATGTATGGGTTGTGTCGCTGTAATTCTTTATGATTGCAACCGCTGTACAGATTGATGGGCGAACATGACGCTAATGTGTAACCCTCTGACGCACTCTCAAGTCGTCAAAGTTGACAGATCGCTGTACTTTTCACACTTCAAAAACTTGCTGACTTGCATTCGGGAGTCTTAAAGTTGTCGTGGTTTTCACACTACATGACTCACTGGCGACAGGGGGTCACACACTACAAGATCTTTCACCGGGAGGAATCACTGATGAGGTCTCCAAACTACGTTAAACACACGCGAGAAGTGACGGGCGTATACGCTTGTTTATGGCACACATGTTCACATAATAGGCTCTTTCCACACGTCTTTATTATTTCCCCTATGTACTGTAGATCAGTCACTGCCAACAAAACATTGGGCATTAACGCTGCAGGTTGTTCGTGGTGTCGCACTAATTATTAAAGGTAATGCGATCGCTAGTCTGACTCACGGGATGTAAAGCCTGTTGGTATCTCACGCGTCATTCATAAGCTGACAGGAAGTAAACATGGATCCATGCTGTTGCCTAGCAATGCAATTCTATGTGGAGCCAGACCTTTCTGTAGTGATTATTAGGGCTGGGTATCGCAACTCAATACCTTTAAGGTATATTGACCGAATTAACCCAGTACCAAGTAGTACAGAAACTTCTCCAGTCAAACAAAATCTGTAATCCATCCTTCTTGTGCCCAGATCTAGTAAAACATGACTATTTGTATGGTTTTACTTGCAGCCAATCACTGCAAGCCTTCTTTGATTTAATGTGGGATGTGATTGGCCCTCTGCCGCAGCAGCTACTACCCATACAGCCAGGATTGCCTGCCTGCACACGGCTCTGAACACGGAGATGTCTGAGCCGGTGGCTAGCGGCTAATGGTGCGAACAACGCTAACAACGGCAGCAACAGTGCTGACAGAGCTAACGGTTTTAACCTTGGGGGGGGAACCGGCTGCTGATCACTGAGCAGCTGCATTGGAACAGTTTACGATTAAGAGGCTCACTTATCACATCAATGGTGCGAGAGGTAGCGGAGCAGTAGTGATTGTTGTTGGTTGTATGACGTTGATGTCTAGTCAGCTTGCAGTGTACTGCAAACAAAATATAATTTGTCATGATTTGGTCATCAAAACAGGAAAATTAAGAGGATTTGATTGGAGCAGACTGGCACGTTATTTTAAACCAGTTCCAGTATCTGTTTTAAGGAAATTGTGAGTCTCGTCTGTATACTGAAATTTGCTCACAGTGTTATCTTCAGTTTGAGGACACTGACTTAAAGTGCACTGCTGGCCATATTCCTCCTCTTTCCTTCTTCTCCCGGGCCTTCCCCTTATTTTTCCCTTTGTCCTTTCTTTTCCTTCTTCTTCATTTTTATGTCAGTTCCTCCTCACTATCTTCTCTCCTTCCTCTTCCTCCTTTTACTCCCTCCTCATCCCCCATGTACTTGCACAAGGAGAGTCAACCCATTTCTATTGAGTTTAGTTTAGTTTGACCTTTTTCTCACTCTTCTCTGCTTTTCTTTCTTTCTTTCTTTCTTTCCCCTTTTCTCGCTCTTTCATTTTATTTTAATCTCTTTTTGTTTCCTCTGCCTGTCTTTCTCTTCTTCCTCCATCGTTCTTTCCTCTTCTTTTCTGTCTCTTTCATGGTCAGTCTCACTCTTTCTCTCTCCTTTCCATTTTTAATCGCCAGCTGAGAAAAACAGAGGAGTCTTTTGGCACTGAGCCAGAGCAAACACTGATATCCAACCAGCCCCCCCCGCTCGCTGCTCTCTCTCCTTCCACTGGCAGCTGTCCATAACTAAACACACAATGTAACAGAACAGACACACACACAAACACACACACACACACACACACACACACACACACACGCACACGCACACACACACACACACACACACACTCCCTTGAGCGTCCACTGTAGGTGTTTGCTTGGCTGACATGCTCTACTATGATTGCTGTACGGAGCGCTACAGCCTGCAGCTGTGGCCCTTTCCAAAGCTTTAGGCTGCAGCCGAGCAGAAACAGCAACAAACTCTGGACAGGCAGAAAATAAACAGACACTTTTAGTCTTTTACACGGCCTCTCCACTCATTTACCCCTGCAATTTTATATAGGATTGACTGTTTTTTCTGACCATATGCAGAGAAAGACGGAAGGTTATAGGAGCAAGGGCATGTCCTGCAACAGAAGCAATTAGTCACATTAAAAATGATATTTATAGTAGATGGAATGAGTTTGTCCCACTGACGCATCAAACACTCGAGGAAACTGTTGCGCAGCTGACAGCAGTAGTTGCAGTGTCATTAGGTTCCTTCTTTATAAACTCACAGTCACACTCTCACTTCCTTCATCAGGGCTATGTTCATAATCTTGCATATTGTCGCTTGACACATTTTATTTCTTTCACTCTTTCCTGACTTATTCAGCTACTATTATTTGTACCATTTTTTGGTGATTTTGCTGTGATGATGGTTTCTCAAGGAGGCGTATGAATAGAACGACATTAAAGTGGCAGTAGGCAACAATTTTTTGGCATCATTTTGCAAAAATTCCATAATAACCTTTCAGCATATTGTAATTCAAGTGGTCTGAGAGAAAACTAGACTTCTGCACCTCATCATGGCTCTGTTTTCAGGCTTTAGAAAAATCTAGCCCGTGACGGCAGAGGTCACGGAGGTCAGAGGTCACAGGTCATTTCAGAGAGAGAGAGCGTTCCTATTGGCTGTGCTCCGGTCATGTGACCAGAACTTGGCTTCCTTCAACAGATTTTACAATGGCGGCCGCGTCACAAACTTTCTAATTTTACAGCTAAACAGTAGACTACACAATGATTCTGAGAACATATGAGGCGAGAAATAAGCATTACAGTAACAGAATATTGATTCATATTTGATCAGCGCTGCCTAGTTTGACCGTTTGGTCGGAGTTCGCGAGTGATTGACAGCCGGCTCTCATAGACTGCAGCTGGACAGCGGACCTTGTTTTCCTCCGGTAAGTGAAATCCTTCAGATGCCGTTAGGAGCACCGGAGGACACAGTAGGACACAGAGGAACATGATTTTTTCAGGTTACCTGTTTCATATTCTACTGTCACGATATAGCGGCCGTTTCTAAAAATAACTTTTTTAAATCATATTTGCGCCAATATCGCATACTGCAGCTTTAAAAGGACTTTCCGCGTGTCATTAGGACGCATTTTAGGCTTTTCATATGAAATTTGTACACCGCTTTTCATGTTTCATTTGTATGCCACGCCACAAAACAATGGTAGCGTCTGCAGTTAGGTTTAGGAAAAACATCATGGTCAAAGCAAGAAAGACGTTCTTATTGCACGCTAAATGCCTGGCACATTATCGTGCGTATTGATACGCCATTTCGTGCAAACAGGCTGTCTCAAGGTATTTTGTCATTACCTGTACATCTTTTTTTCTTTTCTTCACACCTTTTGAGTTGCACAGTTTCAGGAGACTTGAGATCAGTCTTGTATCTGCTAGCTTTAGTCCTGCTGAAGTATAATGAAGCAGCACACTGAGTTCCTGCCAGGTGTTCTGCAGCCCTTACCTCTGACCTCACTGTGGAGGTAAAAAGTAATTCCTCCTATAGGATGAATAAAGAACAAAACAAGTATTGTATTTGCTATCATATTCGGTGTGTGTAAAAAGAATAAGGAAAAGTAGAGGTTGTCCACACATTGAAAATGCAAGCTCTCAAAGATGTCATGACACAAACATAAACATTGCATCATGACATTTTTTGGAGCTTGCATTTTTTTATATTTTTTAATTATTTCCTTTCCTGTACGCATCTGGGGGTTGGATGTTCACACTCTCTACAATCTTCGATTGTGAGAAAAACAACCATGCTCACAAAAAGATGTTTTTCACAGACAAAATGACAAAGCCTGTTGCAACATGCTGAATTTGTAGAAAACGGAACAAAACAGTGTTTTTGCAGGGTTATTGCAACAAATACGTTTATTGAAAGGATGAACCTTATCCTACAATCCAACAAACAGGTCTAAATTAATGTTGTGCAAAACACACAAATAATGTGAAGATGTTTTGAAAAGCTGTCTTACGTTGTGGTTGCTCATTTTTCTTGAAATAGGAGTTTGTTCTGTCTTCTGTCTCTGTGTTCATGCAGTCATACAAGGAGAAATATCCTCCAACAACCAGTGTTAGAATGACGTAATCACATTACTTTACTTAGTATTCAACAGGAGCAGTAATTAGTTACATTACTAAATTTTTCAAAACCCAATTTCCTGATTTTAAATGCTCTTTTTGCCAAGTTAATGCAAGACTACATATGACCTGGACCTCCCTACTGCCTGCACAGAAATGAACGGAATATATACATTTTCATATAGCTACCTTAACATTAGGTTAGAGAGCAGACAAGGTTATCTCCCACTTTTTGTTTTGCTGTAAAGCATCTTTCATGATTTTATGTTTCAGATCAATCCAACCACCTCCCAGTCACAACCCCTGCACATATGTCTCTGAGGTAAACCTTCAATTGTTTCCACACACACATGCTGACAGCTCGTTAATGACAGGTAATAAAGGTTGTGTAAACACATCTGTTGGCGCTGAGTTACCAGACAGTAAGGTTGTAAAACTGCAGGCCATCAGGCCCAGCACAGAGCGCCCATTATCAGCCCGGTGTCCTCGCTCTGAGCGCCGACCCTCAATGACAATCCGGTCGCTCGTCACCGCAGTTTGTTTTCGTTTGATTGTTGTGTCTCTTTTGTGGTACTTTGTTTGAGGGATACCCTTGAGTTTGAATGCCCTCCCCCCCCCTTTTGTGGTTCGTCATTGTGTTTTATCACTTCACACCGAAGGTTTGCCATAAAAATCCAAAGACAAAATGATTTGGTGACATCAAAATCCAACCCAAAAACATCTGTAGAAAGCGGTTATAAAAGGCAATACAATGAACAGAATGGGGATTTTGTTTTTTCAACACAGCTGTGCAAAGCAATAGCTTCATATATTGTAAAATTGTGCATGGTTGCAAACTTAAAACACACTTTTAAAATGTTTGTTTCCTCACAAAAAAAGGAAAAAACACATGTAGACATGTATACACCATTTTTCAAAGGTAAAATGAATAGATTAGCACCTGCCCCCCTGTTCACTAAGTATCATGTAGGAAACAGTAATGAGCTGGTGGGCAGGAGCATCTCCTTACTGGAAGAGCAGGTCGTCTGAGCACGTCTACTGGGAATAGGTGCCACATGGCTGATAACCAGATCTGCCTCACGCTCTGAACAGATGGCGCTGGGCGTATCATTATTACTTGGTCACCAAATGACATGAAACCAAAAGCAGTGATTAAGAACAATCAATAACGGTGATTAAATGAGATTTGACACAAAGGACGGGACGCTGCGACGCTGAGACAGAAGGGTTAAACACGTCCCAAAGCACCTATTACGATCTGCACAGAGCTTCGCCCTCCTCTGATGTTAAAACCTCTGATGTTGGATAAAAATCAGTGGCTGGTATTCAAAGGAAGGATGCCAATAACATGCAGATTCATTTGACTCAGACATTGGTGATGCAAATTAATGCATTGATTTTGTTCTCTGCAAGTCAATGAGCTTTGGCGTCTCTCTTTTGAAATTCAAATCTAAAACTGATTCCTAAAACCTGTTTATTCTTTAAGGGTTTTCCTTAAATGAGTGTCTATAAAGTCCCTTAAAGTCGACCTTAGAAATCTTACTTCCTTACTCACTCCAATGTATTCTCATACAACTGTTATATGATATCTTACAAAAAATGTATTCCTCCTTTTTTGTTCTTTTCCTACGAATGTCCAGCAGCACGTGTCAATTTCCACTCCTTACGTGCATATAGTCTTTTCAAAATAAAATTCTGTCTTCACAGGAAGCCACTTCCTTAGGTTTAGGCAACAAAACTACTTAGTTAAGTTTTGGAAAAGATCGTGATGCGTGACAAATAAATAAACGCTGACTTCTAGTTTCACACGGAGACAAAGCCGGTCTCCTGGGCCAACATGTTCTCAGTTCCAACTCAAAAATACCGACTCTTGGTCAGCGCCCCTCGGCATTGGAGACCAATGCCCACGGGGGCCCCTCTTGCGTTACTTTTGGACGGACCAGGGACGGCATGTCAGTATACACTCGTTACATACATACTGTCCTTTCAAAATAAACTTCCATTTTCACAGGAAGTTAGGTTTAGGAAACACAACCACTTAGGAAATGGTCGTGGTTGACGTTAGCTTCACTGACTCGACTTGCGTGACTAACAACTCATGTGACTAGTGACTCACGGGGTTGACGAGAATGAGTCATGTGACTAATGACGTACGTGACAAAACAAGTCAACGTTTAATACACCGATTGGTTGAAAGTCTTGTGTTTGTTTGACCCATCAACCATCCCTCCCTCCTGCCCTTAGCAGACTTTCACGCTATTAATACTGCGCCACTTGCTCCGACCATCGAATAACGCCTCAGATGGGTTTATATTGGAGTTAGGTGAAAGCCCTGTTTGTCACATACTGTTGCTATAGAGGGCACCTCCATGCGTCAGTTTCCGATGCCGAGGGGCGCTGCCCAACGTGTTTGACGTCTTGGGAGTGAGAATGGGTCTCCCATCCACCCCGACCTCCTCCATGCACCGTGTTATTTATATATCCTGGTTCACAATTACGTGAATTACACATGAATTGATTTTGTGGGATATACACGATTTACAGTGCATTACTTGTCGTAGGTATAGCTACGAACGGTGTCACTGACCATCTGCATTTTTAAAAAGCTGCTGCAAGGGTCTGCACACCTGTTATTTTCAGCAACGCAGTATTTCACATTTCACAGTGAGTGTTTTCCACGTTTGACAGGTTTATCTGCAAGTTGCTATAACTCTGGAGACAAACGTGCTACTGGGTCAGAAATGGGTGGATATTGTTCTAATATAATCAACTGCACAATGGGTGACATATTTACATACATTTACAAGATAATTCTGGTTCCAAGTTGTGTTCTAATGGAGCGTAACATTACTTCAGGCAGAGCGACTGAAGTCGTGCTATTAGCTGACTGTTACCCTCCATCAACCCTATCTCCTCTTTATGTGCTAAGCTTTTGGTACTGTTGATTTAACTTAAAGGTCATATCTTCATGTATGTGTAAAGTTGGGATTTGTTTTACAGCACAATCCAGAAGAGCATGAAAAGAGCGGATAGAGAAGCTTCCAGTAAATGTAGAAGACAGTGCAGAGGGAATATTGGCACTGAAAGCCCAACCTGTCTGTCCTAAAAATCTCGGAGCGATTCCAGGTGTTTTTGGCCTCCTGTTCTTTCCTTCTCTGCAGGGACTATGAATTAAATATTATATAAAATAAAATGCTGGCTACGTCTCAAGGCCAAAGAAGCACATGTGGTTTTACATAATCAAAATCACACCTTAGGGAAGGACACGGAGGGTGATGCAGAGAAAGGGGAGAGAGAGGCAGAAGGCGATAAAGAAAGAAAGGGGAGATTGTCAAACAGAGAGGGACGTACATAGAAATTGGACTGTTTTTACTTTTATGTGTGGGGGATTTACTCTTTCTTTTCCTCAATCCATCCACATCGTCCTTCAGTGTGAATGATCGAGAGATCTGGGACATGAAGCGGAGCCAAAAAGGAAAAGTGAGCACAGCGATGTGTCCTGGCATGTTTTCATTCAGCCTCTCTGACTTGTCAAGTCAGCAAAGTGGTGGTCGGGGGCTGCAGGGCGAGGTTCTACGTTTGTGTGTGTGTGTGTGTGTGTGTGTGTGTGTGTGTGTGTGTGTGCGTGTGTGTGCTCTGAGTTTGTGTGTGTTAACAACACATGATTGTTGGGCAATATATGTAAAAGTTTATAAGGAAACAAGTGAGCAATAAAAGAGTGGTGTCCCCCACTTTCTATGATATAAAGAACAGTAATGAAAAGTGAGGTTGAGAGACATTTAGGGAGAGCATTAGAGAGACTTCAATCAGGGCAAATGAGAGCATTAAATAAACAGATGTTACATGTAATTGGTGTGATCTACATTATCGATATTAGTTTATTAATCGATTAGCTTGATTGACAGAATATGAAATGTCTTTTTTCCAACAAAAAAGGCTCAATGGTTCCCACCTCTAAAAGTGGGGATTTCATGCTCTTCTTTGTCATATATAAAATTAAACTGAATATGTTTTAGTTTTGGACCATTGGCCAGACAAAACTTGTCACCTTGGGTTTGGTAAATTATACATTTCCTGGCAAGAAAATAGTGAAAATCAAATGATTGTTGGTGTTAGAAAAGAAGACTGTCCTCTCAAGAAGAACGAAGAAGAATTAGTCATTTCAGCATGTGCCTCAAAATGACATATGGTTACGTTCATGTAGTCTCTATAAACAGGTTCTGCATTCACATGTAGAATCTGTAGGCAATGGGACAAGATTTTGGCAGCGTTCTGGTTTCCGTTTGTAGTCCGAGTAGTATTGACCAATCACGTTCAAGCAGACTTTGGTTGAATGCAGGTAAACAGTCCGTGTGGAGAGCAAAAGAGGCGGAACGCATTGGCTGAAAAGCAATCTTGGAACCCACCGTCTATCATCTGACAGTGATCTAGCTTTTTATTGGTTTAAAATTACTTTGAAAACTGGCTACTTGGGAAAGAATCCGTTCGTACACGTCGTCTCTCAACTTCAACTCCAGTCTCGCATCTCAAGTTGCTAATTGGACTGTAAACAATGAGCAGCGTATGGAAAAGGAAGTCTTGGCCCTGACATCCGCTGGCTACACTGGAACCCCAGAAATATAGCCCCTTAACCCCCAGAGGCTTTTCCGTCGTCAGACGGGAAGCCAATGGGTTCCGAGATTGACGTTCAAGTTACAAATCCCTCTATCGGCCGTAGAAGAAGAAGGGAGTGGCGGTACTACAGAGCGACAAAGCCCGCGCAGGGAGGAGGTCGGGGTGGATGGATGGGTCAACAAAAACAGCAGGGGGTCAGATAAGAAAACGCTTCCATGTCTTGCTCTACAGGCCATGGACAAACAACGTGTTTTGTCGTTTCATTTGGAGGACTTGTTGAGTAGGCTATGAATTCCAACCCCTGCATGGTGTCTTTGAACTATTTCGATATTTTTCAGCCCCAATTTTGACATAAAATCTTCGACAATGAAGTGAAAGATATATACAACCTATTTGTCAGTGTAGTGGAGAACACATGGTTCGTCGTCGTATATTCTGAGGGAGTATATATTTTGACCTTGACCTCTTAGCCCCACCCTCCACCCCCCAGTGGAGAAGTTAAAGCCAGATTCTTTGGTCCAAGATTCGGGTCCAATCATAAACCGCTGGCTTGCCTCCTTCCTTCCCAGCCCGACATTCCACCCCATTGGCCAGTGAACATAATCCTTCACTTTCTCCCTTCCTGGCTTTCTTTGGGACGGGTTTCCATTGCAGGAAGCCAGACGGGACTGTGGCATGCCAGGCATTTCACCTGGTTCTAGTCCTGACTCTTGACGTTCCCTCCCAGCGAGGGCCCGGGCATGAACCACCTCCTGCTGAGGCACGCGACGCCCCTCGCATTGTTCCCGGCTTTGGCTGCTCCTCGGGACTTCACCGCAGGCTTTTGTTCCTGCCAGTGGGGAAGAGACGTGCACACTTTTATGCTTGGAATCATTCAAAGAGCCTGCAAAGAGCATGTTTCTTTATTCTACTAAGTACAGTACATCAACACCTTCACTGACTTTGCCCGCAGATCTGTTTCAGCAGGCTTTTTGTAGTCTGTTCTTTCTAACTCTACTCCTTATTCTCTCCAGTATCTCCATAGTCCACCAGTGGTATTGGTCTATACCTCTTTCTATAACATAAACATTGAGCATTAAGAAAATGTTGGGTTGGACATAGATTGCTGGTGTCAAAGACTGTAACTGTAATATTTGCGAAGATATGGGTCAAAAACGTGCATTTTTGCAATCCCAGAGATAAGACCTTTGCACACCAAGTCCGTATTTTTCTTATGTTTTTTTATTCCTTCATATGCACAGAAACTTTGCACACTCAGTCTGGTGCATTTTATTATTCTATACATTGCAGAAATTCACAATATGAGACAAAACTGAATTAAATACGAGGATAGGTGTATGTATAGGTGCGATGGATAGCGCTAGTCACAAATGGAGCTAATGAATGAATGACATTAGCAAGAAGCTATCATTTAGCTGTCGAGAGCACAATTATCACCATCTATCTTTAAATTCTGCATCTCTGTATTCTTTACTTTGTTTGTCGTATAGTGCTTTGCTTTGGGAGACAAAGGAAATTTATCAGATGCCATATTGGATAATGACGTTTGCATGGACGGTGGCTCTGAGTGGTCAAACAACCCTCTTCTGGCTTTTGACGGTTGCAAAAAAATCAAACCTGTTTCAAACTTTAATGACGGAAGAAAGTTTCAGAGTCGTATTTATTTTTAAATGTGTGACAATTTTGGATGAAAAATACGGACTTCTGTGCAAAGGCCTTTACTTCTGAGCAACGTGATGTCACAATACTACGACTCATAACATATAACATATAAGAACACACAACTGACTGTTGACAAAGTTCTACAAAAAATAACAAAGAACAAAGGTAGAACATTTACAAAACGTGTGATGATAAGTTGTTGAGGTCACGTCCTCTCTGTCTTAGCCTTCTATCAACACTGTTCTTCACACCCAAAAACTGAGCTTTGAAAACACTTTTCAAGGTGAAGAAACCTTTTCAAAACTATGACGAATGCCTTCACAACCCTAGTTGGGTGATGCAGAGCGGACATTAAGAATTCCACTTTATGTTGTAACAGATTTTTGATAATGTTTATGTCATCAAATGACTTTGTGAGCACGGAAGAGGTATTTAATTGCCTGTTTAGGAGTTAGTTTTCACATCAAGAAAGGGAATTATTCCCAAGCTTGAATATGCAGTACGAAAATTGGATTTCTGTATGATTAGTGTGCTAGATTGGTATTTATATAATGGTATGATGGCACATGCAGCTGGTCTATACTCAACTAAAAAACAATGCAGCCTGGCTGGGACGAACAGTTGGCTCTTTTGGCTCAGTTTTCCTGTTGTGTGGAATTGGCCAATACAATGGAAAAATCATTTTGGAGGAGAAGAGTCGAATTTCTCTCTCTGACTCCAACCACAAATATTCAAGTATTTGATGGTGCTCTATGCTTGGACAGGCATTCAGCAAAATCAGGACAAAAACACTTAAATCAGGAAGCTGTGAATTCCTTTTTGTAAAGCATAGGCAAAAAGTAATGCATATACACGACTAGTAGATGCATCTTATTTTAAATTGGTTAGTGTAAGTATCGATTAACGAACGATGAAATGCAAAAAGAAATTGATTTTAAAATGTTGATTGTTTGTCAGTCGCTAGTCACGTGAGTCAGTCAAATTAACGTCAACCACACTCTTTTCCTAACCCCAACTAAATGGTTTTGTTGCCTCAAACTAAGCTTCTTGTGAAGACAGAAGTTTATTTTGAAGTCACTATGCATGTTACGAGCGTATATTGACACGCCGTCTCTGATTCGCGCAAAGCTGACGGGTACGTAGCTTGTCATGATTTGAAGTTTTGGGCCACTGCCCAAGCTGCGGTATTTCCAACACGTTCTCATCCGAACTCGTCACATATTGCCCCTTGGCGTCACGCCCCTTGATGTCACTTAGTTAGGTTTAGGAAAGAACTACATGGTCGGGCTTAAAACTATGACATTTGTACAGTCAAAATGACACTGAACGAACAGCTGATTGTAACGTGAAAGTGAAGCTTAACGCACAGGAACGCACGGGACACGAACAGCGGTCTCCTAGATGAAAGCCTTGTGTTTGTTGGACCCATCCACCTTCCTTCCCGCCCACTCGGTGTTTGTCTTTTCGCTCTTAAAGCTACGTCACCACACTCCCGGCGCACTTTCTCGGAGCGTTCATATTGACGCGGATTGGTTTACATTGTATTTAATGGAACGCCCGGTGAATATTGGCGCCAAAGGGTGCCTTGTGCGGCGGTATCGAACGATGATGGCCATGACAAAGCCTCTGTATTTGACGCCCTGGGATTGAGAACGGGCTGGTATATCACGCATTGGGGTGAGAATGTGTTGGTCCAAATGCACATGCTGGGTTGGGATTACATTGTAGCCTGCAGCTGGTACCATTGTGCTTATTCAGCTATTTAACACACACGTGTTGAGAGGATGGATATAATATGAGAACTGGATCCTGGACTCCCAGATTCCAATGAAAGTTGCTCACCCAGCGTTTTTCCCTTCCTGGTTTACGTCCATGTTGTGTCCCACAGCACATGTTCATTATCTTCTCTTTCTCTTGTCCCAAACACTTTACAATGAGATGTAACACACCTAAAATGGCTTTTCTTGGCTATAAGGAAGTCCTTAAAGGTGCAATGTGTAATGCCTGGCTAGTAGGTTAGCATGCCAATTTCAGTAGATATCTCTGCTACACAATGAAGTCGTCGACATAAAGTAAAAACTGTTACTTCTTCACATTCTGATGATAGTGTTTTAAAACCAGATCTTACACATTGCACCTTTACTATTAAAGCATGAAGTAGGCGAGATTGGAGCAAATACGATTAAAAAAAGTAATTTTTCAATGAAATTACCTGTGACTGGTCAAAGTCTGCCGTTTTTTAAACGATTTTTAAAGATTTTTTAAAGACTGAAAAGAGAGCCATGATGAGGTGCAGACGTCTATTTATCTCTCAGAACACTTGAATTACAATGTGTTGAAAGCTTATTATGGAATTTTTGCCCAATGATGCCAAAAATATACTGCCTACTGCAACTTTAAACCTTCAGGGTTTAAAAGGAACAATAATTGACCTTGTGGGATAGTATTGCGGTTGGCCACTGGGATAAATGGGCAAGGATGACTTGTCACATCCAGTTCTCTTAATAGCTACTGTACATCTATGGTTGGGACAGAGAGAGATAAAGGTTGGTGTCATGAGTTGTAAAAGTCCTTCCACAAAGGAGATTAAACTGCAATGTGGTGACTTTGTGTTTGATTAGTGACTTTCAAACTGAACTTTGTGGTTTTCATTTGATCACCAGACCCTGCAACAACCTGACCACACCAATGAAGACCTATATATATATTTTTTTTCTTCTTCTGGAGACTTATTGTTGATCTACCCCCAAACTGTTGAAATGTGCATACAGGAGACAAGGCATCACAAAGTGTTCTGATATCAATCAGTGTTCAATGTTGCCAACCAAAGGAAATGAGTTTGCTCCAAAACCTGTATTCCATACACCACAAGTCCCGGTGTTAGGAATCACCCAACACCCAGAAAATGTTACCCAACATCTCACTTTTAGAAAGGAGTAATTGTCTTCTGCAGCCTACATCAATACAGGGCCCTGCACTGTTTATACATAGAAAGTCAAGGGTCGCCACTTTCAGTTTGTTAAAGACCTGTTGTATACATTTGTACTAAAAACAGATTAAATCTTAATCAGATCTGAGTCTAATTTTACTAAGAAAAAGATAAAGCGGTGGACAACAGCTGTATTTAGCTGTGTCCTAACCACTTGGCTGCTGCCCAGTTTAGATTATCACCCTCGTAAAATGCAGCCGTGGCTAATTATGCGGGAAGGGAATCCGTGACTTGTGCAGTTTTGGGCAAAAAACGCACCCTTGCAAAGCCACACGGACTAAATTTATTCACAAAACGTGCAAGCAACAAGACACAATCTCCCTAACGCATACACCCTCAGATACACACATATTTACACATACTCGGGGCCGACACATGGCGAGGACCACCCAAGAAGGAGCAGCCTCTTTGAAAATAATGAAAATTCCGCTGCAGCCTGGTGCTGCACAGCAGGCCGAGGCAGTGCTGCGTCTACACAGGAGAGCCTATATGGAGGCTTGCATCCCACCTGGCTGCAGTGGTTGCTGAGTGCAGGCAGAGAGCCATGATGGTAAACAGTTACAGTCTGTGTGTGGATGCTGTCAGGACGGAGACAACAGATATCAGTGCTGGAAACTGGGCAGATTCCAGTATAAATTATTGTATGATGGGTTCCGATCATCGCTCAAATACTCAAGTATTGTTTTACCAGCGACTCTAAAGGCCTATACACACTGGGGGTGTTTTTTTTGCATGATTAATTTGCACGTCAATATGTTATTTATCATGAATACTTTGACACAGAACATGAATGTCATACCAAATTCACACCAGACAGTGGCGAAGTGTAGCTAGCTGTAATAATTTAATTTTTCTGTGGCCGGCAGGTGTGTTCATGTGTTTCAGGCAGGAAGAAATTCTTCGTAACACTCAGGTCAACATGTCACTGGATCTGTACTGTCACTGACAGTTACTGATACTGGCTGTGGGTCCTCTCTGGCCGAACTTCCCCGCTAAAAGTTAAACTTTTCCCAACTTTTAGTTTGGCCGCACTTTGCAGCAAGCTGAGTTTTCCATAGACATTGTATGGCAGCAGGCCACACTTCGCCGCTACTCTGGAGTGAATTCAATGTTACGTTGCGAAAAAGCGACTTTTTTTTCGGAACAAGATTTCCTGAGAATAAAGGCATCAACCAATCACACTGTGCGGAACGGGTTGAGTTGCGCCTGTATTTATGAAACAACAACACGGAGGCTCCGTAGTCCGAACCAAGACGGCAAACTTTATTACTCCTTGACAATTTTCATGTCATTTATTCATCACGCCCCTGGTGTCTAAAGGTCTTAAATGTATATGTTGGTTCCATATGAGTCTTCCTCTTGATTCTTCAATTATCAAAATTGCAAGTGAAGTAAAAGTTCCGTGGTATAATGCATAAATCCAGTAAATGTCACCTTTTGGAAAGAAATATCCGTGTTTATCCTGTCCGGATTTTATATTCGTACCAAAGACCTGAGAGCACGTGTATGGATGGCTTTTCAGTTTTGTTTATTTTGTGATCTCAGTAAATCTATAGTCACTGGTGTCAATGTTACAAGCCCCTTTTAGAGACAAATAAACAAGATATTCACTTCATGATTTGAAGGAAAATACAGTCTTGGTAATTTGTGATCTCAACACCATTGTTATTTAAAGCTATAATTATGACAATTTAATTTAAATAAATATCCTTGCCTAATATATTAAATTATGATTTAATCTTTGAAAATTGTTTTAAACATCTGACGTCTGCATCGTATCAGGTTTGAATTGACCTTTGTGATAGCATTGAGATCCGCTAAACTAGATTACAGACAAACAAAAGAGCACTGCCCTTAGAAACCCAACTTGGAGCATTGCCTCAGCTGTTTCACTCATGCTCAGTATAATTGGTTTATTGATGCATCATCTGGTCGGCTATCTGCTGACTAGTAACCACATTTATAAAAGGGCAGGGGAGACACTTCTTATAATCGCTCTGTTGATAACCTCAAAGGTCCTTGCGACCGAAACGTCAACTATTTCTAATAAATGTGTGCCGTTTTTTTCATTGGAAATGGATTTGCAGGAAAATTTACTCCCTGCACCACGAAGGAGACAAAGCAAGCGGTGTGTGTTGTTTCTACTCATCTTATAAGCAGTCTTTGTTGCTGCTTTGATTCTTTGGGAACTCTCTCAAAGAGAAGAGTATTTTATGCTTGGTTTAGCAATAGAGGCTTTTGCAGTCAATTCCTTGACATAAGTTTTTACAGGGTACCCCTCTTGTGTTACTTTTGGACGGACCAGGGACGGCGTGTCAATATACGCTCGTTACATGCACAGTGTCCTTTCAATATAAAATTCAGTTTTCACAGGAAGTTAGGTTTAGGCAACACAACCACTTAGGGTTAGGAAACGGTCGTGGTTGACGCTAACTTCACTGACTAACTGACTAGCGACTCACGTGACTTACGGGACTGACGATACCAACGAGTCACGTGACTAACGACTGACGTGACAAAATAAGTCACCATTACTTTTAGTTTCACACGAACACGTTGAAAGTCTTTTGTTTCTTTGACCCATCCATCACCCCTGACCGCCCGGCCTTAGCAGACTCTCACGCTATTAATATTACGTCACTTGCTCCAACCGTCAAATAACGCTGCAGGTGGGTTTACATTGAAAGCCCGGTTAGTCACATACTGTCGCTAAAGGGTGCCTACGTGCTTCGGTTTCTGATGCCCAGTTGGCGGTATTTGAGTTGGGAGTGAGACCGGGCTGGTTGCACCAAAGGGGTCACCCAGATATCAAATAAATCTTGCTGGTGACCACTTTTATATCAAAACTACAATTTACAACTTATGTTAAAAAAAAAAAAAAAGTCCTTGACAGCTGTTTTTTATATTAGTGAAAGAACACATACATGATCGATAATCTTTTGATAGCTTACGTGTTTGGATAGAATGACATCCCCTGCATTAATTCTTGTACACAACTTATAATCAGACATGACTGAGTTACCCTGCCCCACACATACAAAACACACACCATTATCAAGCCACCTACATGCACACTACCACCGCTCACCCACTGGGTACATGAAGTGAAAACGGTGAAAATTGGTGCTTTCCTGCTGGTTGAGACAATAAGAAGGAACCACATAGAGTCGGGAGGCTCTCTGGCTTCCTGTGACCAAACGTTGTTCAGCCCAAAGAATGCGCCAAACCCATTTTTACTATTGAAGTTACAAGGTAAAGGAGGAGGAAGCAGGGGTATTACTTGGACCACAGGACCCTCCAACCTCCAGACCTCAACATCCATCACTGCAGTCAAACCCTGCCCTCTCTCTCTCTTGTGCCTGAAACAAGAGGAACATTCACAAATTCCACAACTCAGGCCGCCAATCATAAAGTTATAAAGTGATCCCCCAAAACCCCACCGGTGTAAAACGGGTGATTATTAAGAATCCCGCTGCTGCTCCACAAGCCTTCCCCTGTTCCTGTCGACGCCCCCATGGTGATGGTGTTGGATGGAGAGGCACAAATCTTCCTGAGATGCCAAACGTGTCTTAAATTTATATAACTTTAGTTTTGTAGCACACCCAGGTCTTGTGAAATAACCGGTGCCTAGTTTGTAATTCAGGAGGTCCCAGAACTCAGGAAGAGGGCTGATTTGCTGGTAAGGAGAGTGAAGAGGTCATGTCTAATAATAGCTGATGGACGACCTCTATTGATACAGTTTTAACAGCTTCAGCGAGTGTTAACCTCTCAGATTTGACAGTTCAACTTCACAGCCCTAAAATCGCAGGACTCAGAGTTTTAAGGTGATAAGAATTACATGATGTGCCTAAAAAGGCACTATCCGCCAGTTGTTAGAAATCTACTCAACAATTCTAGCTAGCATTACCAGTCTGACAATAACGTGATACGACGAGCTAACGCGAGATTGTTGGTGTTGCTTTTTTTTGAACAGCAAAAAGACAGTCCAAATCTTTTCAAACCTCAAAGTTACACACATGGTGTTCTTCCTGGAAATGCAGCCTTGGGGTCTGTTTTTCCTTTTTCTCCCATGGCTGGAAATGAATATAATTTTGGGAAACTGTTTGCCAAGCACTTTGTTTTTAAGATGAGGTAAAATATGTAAGACAAAACGTGATTGATTGAACTTACAACATAGTATTTTGCAGATGCTCCACTACCCTTGCTGAAATACCAGCATTTGATGTATGGCTGCACATTTTTTTTTACTGGTTCAAAAGCCACAAAATCATCCTAATAGTCCCAATATTGTAATGAGGTAATGGAAAATAAGGAGCTGCCTAAAGCAAGACCAATGTTATTACTGGCTGAAGTCAAAGGTTTTAACCACCATGTTCATTTTCATGTTTTACTGGAAGGTGAAAGGATCTTGACTCCATTGTTTGGGTTGAAAAATTAGAGGAGGACAATAAGCTTCACTTCCTCCATCAGCAGCATTACAAGGCACCAATAATAAAGCGGTCAAAGGTCAGAGCTGTAGTGTCCCGAGAGTATTCCTGAGGCCAAACAAATGAGCATTAAAGAGAAAATATACGAGTATGAGATTATAACAGCAGCCAAGAAAAAGGTGTGTGATACAAATGTTGTATAACTATAAATCACTCCTGTATATCAATGAACAATGTAAATGGGTTGTCCTTCCAGACTGTCTACAATGCTTATCTAACTGTATGATATATGTGGACATAATGAGTTACTTAACTGTGTAATACTTCTTGAGTGTGCATCATCAGACAAAACATGATAGAAAAAAACTACATTGCACCATCAGGCGAGGTTGTATTTGCATTACAGTGTGCAGTTGTGTAACTCTGTGGGGGTTAAGCTTGGGCTGTGAGTTAATGCAATCCAGAATGAGGGCGTTTTTCAGAGTAGTAGAGACTGAGGTTACTCCAGTCCGGAGACTTGGTCTAGTGCCAGCTCTCCTGACCCAGAACATTTTGTACCATAGTGAAGGCATGCAGGCAACAGCCATTGTCTTCATACACTCTTACTCACACAAACACATACTTGTTCCCCTTTGTGAGAACCAAAGATTTATTTTGGAGTTGAATCCTGTTTTCTTAACCCTAAACCCTTAAATGAACCCAAGTCTTATAATCCAGTGCCAAAGCCTAAAAATTAGACCTGAACATGACCCCAGCTGAAAAGTGCTACACCATCTCCAAGAAATAATTAATTCTCTTTTCTCCACACTGTTTAGAAGACAAATAGCCATACTTTTTTGAATGCGTGTGTTTGAATAAATTGTGCAAGTAAAGTACACAGCCAGAGTTGTTCAGATAGATTATCTTTATCTTGCAATAAACTCACTAGATGCATATATTGTGTTTGCATAATCTTAGGACTGCTAACATGAGTCTTATCCAACAACAAATATCGTCCCAAGGTCACTTAACAGAAATTGCAGTCTGTAAGTCTTATGCTAACAAATCAGCGAAAAGCAGTGGCCATGTGGCTACATCAATAACGTTAAACAGTAGTAAAAAGAAGTTTATTTTCTGAACGACGTGTGTCCATGCATTGATTGTTGTATGAAAGTGTATCCTGTATTGCACAGGATTGGGAAACTGTTCACTGCAGTGATTCACTTTTTACTCCATTATGTTTGAAGTTCTTTTGTGTAGTTGTACAAAACAATTTTTTTTTTTTTTTGTAACCAGGTAACTTCGCTTTTTCAAGTATGCTGTCATGTAAATAAGAAACAGGGTCTGACAATCACACACACCAAAGATAAAAATAAATAAATCAGGAAGCAGTGTCTTCTGTCAAAACAGTTAAAATATGCAAGCCATGTTTTCAAAATAAGAAAAAAGATCCAGGCTAGATCTGATTACTAACCTGTTGCATGTTTACGCAGGTTTACAGTAACCGGTTTACTACAGTGCATGTAAACATGTTCTCCAATTACTCGCCTAACCTGGTTTCTCTGACTAACCTGGTTACAGTATGTATGTGCATGTAAACACACTGATTGTTTTCAGGTTTTGACTCCCACATCTCAGGACATTTACATAAATTTGAACCTCTCAACTTTGGCTACATCCACACTAATATGTTTTAAAACGCATAACTTTTGCTACGTTTATGCCTAGATTATTTTCCAGCCCCTAAAATGGAGATGTTTGAAAATGCTGCTGACCCCGTTTTAATTTTAAAACTCCGGGGTTGCGTTTTAGTCTGGACGGACAGAAACAGAGACCTTTGAAAACCATGATGCAGACACTCAGGTTCTCTTCTTTATTGGGTCTTATCAGTCATGACATGTCCTTCCATGATTCGTCACGCCCCATCATGTGAACTTTTTCCGAAAGGAAACATCAGCCTCGACCACTTGTGGTTAATTTCAACATGGATAACAAGTTACAAGCGTTGCTGACCTTGTTGTCTATCTTAGCAGCTGTTGTGCGGTTAAATTCTGCATTTTATAATGCTACTATTAGAGCGCTGTGCATCAATTCCCGTGTCCAGCGCTGCTTTCCCGTTTACACCGGCAGGCGCATGCCCAGTGTACTTGAATGGTCATGTGATATGCGTTTTCAGGTGTGATTTTATTGACGGAGATTAATTCTGAAACGGCCCTAAAACGCTCGTCTGGACGGAGATCGTATTAGTGTGGATGTAGGCTTCCCCACATCTTTGAGTCCTGGTGGGTGGTTCAAGCATGGGTTTTAAAAAAATGTTTATCCTGTTGCGTCTCCGATGTTATATGTGTGAATGAGGTATTACAGATTTCAAAGTGAAAGGTCAGTAAATGCTTTTGATGCTTTAGCAAAACACATATACATTTTATGACAGAGTGAGTAGCTTTCAGTGCTGCCGTTTGTTTCCTTTAAAGCTTCTGTCACTGGCTCTTCGTCACATATTTACTCTGCCTTACCCCAACTGGTTGTAAATATGGATCTAAATACAAACACACATTGCATTCCAATCTCTCACACCCACCCACACCCACATATATAAGACTGAACAACTTCAACGCAGTTTGGAACTAAGCTGACAGTTTTACACACATATCTTCCACTAATACGTTCTAGGCCTGGATTTACAAACAGCTCAATTTAGCTGTGGTTAGCTTTATCCGTTAGCCACAGCCCCCACCCCAAGAGAATTAATAGGTAGGGGTGGACACAGGCATCCCCTTGTCTCTATCTGGCAGACCCCACACCACACACACACATAGCTGCACACAGGGTACGCTACGCTAAGTATAGTCGTGCAGGCTAACCACACACTGAGCTGGAGGTTTGGCTCAGAGACAGCTCGAGCTGCCAGGCTAGCTTCCCCCCCCCCGCTTTTAGAAGTGTCCGTCACACATAAACACACAATCACACTGGGGCCAGAGCTATTTTGAGAAGCCCAGTAAAATAAGTGCACAAGCTGAACCATGATGCAGCCTGAACACACACAGGCAAGTACGCAGCATACACACACAATGTAAATACACAAACCCAAAAGAGGACATCAGGCGGACACGGAATCACACGGCACACACAAACGCATATTTACACTTGATAAACACCTTGTGGCTGAGAATAACCATCATAACAGCCCTTTTTACCTGAGCTCAACGGTGCTTTTAGGACCTTAAAATACCCGAGTGGTGGCCACAAGAGGCTCTCCTGGTCTCGTCAGAGCTTCAGTACTTTATTTTGATAGGCTGAGAAATCTGGTGTGAGCAAAAGAGCCAATGAGACAACCAGTGTTGAGGAAGTTACTTGAAAATTGTAATTAATTATAGTAGTAATTATGTTTTAGACAGCACAGCACCGTCAAAGATGGTTTTAAACAACTCCAAATCCACGTCACAAAGTGTTCAACATGTGCGGGAATAGAAAACAAGTGGCCACCCTTCATTTTGGAGGTATTCACTGAGCATCATAATCTAGTTTAGCATTAGCCATTGTGAAAGCTCACAGCTCTACTGAAGTCCCGTAACCTTAGCTCTATAAGCACAGGCGGAGCCCTCTAGTTGGCGAATGCATGTTCGTGATTGGTGGAGAGTATTACCCTTACGGTCCAGTAGAGGGCGGAGCCTGTGTGAGTTAACCATAGACTGTATATAAGTGGTAGTCACCGTGACGTCACTCATTGGTTTGTGGACTGCCGTTTTGAAGCCTCCAGTTCGGCATTGTGGCCGTCGTCATCTTGGCTTTTTGCAACCAGAAGGGACACGAGAGGGTGGAGCTACGTACAACCGAATGCTAAATAAGACATTTTTAGGCGACCAAAATGTTATCATTAACTTTCATGAACTAAAAACACACTGTGAAAGGGTTCAAACTCTAAGACAAAAACACTGACAACACCCAGACCGGACAACGCCGTGGTAGTGACCTATCGATCACAAGGTAGCCACGCCCTAAAGCATCCCCTCCTTTACATGGGACCATATTTTACTAAATGAACATCATGCTGTATTGAAGAAGACTTGAAAATGGCGATTGAGACCATAAACTCATGTTTACAATGTTTACTGAGGTAATAAATCAAGTGACAAGTAGGCTCATTTTCTCATAGACTTCTATACAATCAGACTTCTTTTTGCAACCAGAGGAGTCGCCCCCTGCTGGCTATTAGAAAGAATGCAAGTTTAGGCACTTCCGCATTGGCTTCACTTTTCAGACCCGGAGGTTGCCCACTGGTTTGAACCTGTGGTTCCTGAATGCAGATTTACCAGTGGCTAACGTTAACGAGTCAGCTTAGAACACATGTAAATAAGACACATTTGAGTTACTGAGAGTCACATTTCTCCTCACTTGGTAGAAGCTAACCGCCTCCCCCCACACTTCCTGTGCCAAGCTAACATACCCCAGACCAGTTTGTCAACTAAACGCAGAGACACCAAAGTTATATCAACCATCCATCACTCTCCCAGTAAGACAGCGAAGAAGCCGACTCTCAAATTTTCAAGGTAACAATGTGACTGGTATTAGTTACTGTAATACCTTGATTGTGAAATTGTGATCCCTTACGATACTTGTCACTGAAAAAGGCTGACAACTGCCAATTACAGCAGCATTTAGCCTTTAAGTGTGTGAATTATTGCAATTTGTTTGAGGCTGTTATACAGACAAAAATTACTCAGTAGCCTTCTTGTTTTGTATTGCTAACTAACCACACTCTGAAATGTAGTGGTGCATGATTAAGCAGTGAGTGTTTTTTTCTTCATAAGTGCTGGTTCTATACACAGAGGAACCTTTTTCTTTTCAACACAGCAAATCCATAATACAACCCGTGTCACTTAAAGGCGTGCAAGCATCATTAATAATGTCATGACCCCAGACGACAGTGAAAACAAATGAGACGCTGTGCTCGGGAGCAGCTGTGGATCAGAGGTATACAACTCCACTGAGGACTGTAACTCAGCTAAATGAGTGGACTATCAAATAATTACAATCGCAGTCTCCTTTCTACCGGATTAAAAAAAAAAACAACAGTCAGGGTCTGCAATTTAAGACCTACTCAGTAAAATGTGACCACCCCAACAAGGACCTCAATTATCTGGCAACGCGCCCCCAGCCCTGGCCCGACCCCACTTCCACGGTAATAACCTCCTAAAGCAGACAGGGGACCCCTAAATAGCAGCACTTAGACGACCACGGGTGGGCAGACATCTACCCACTGGGCAGCCACTGTTCCATAGTCTGCAGATTCATATATACACACATATATAGCCCCCCAGCCAAGCGCAAACCCAGCCAAGTGATTAGGATTGGGCTAATGAGTAGCTTTCAGTAAACCAGTGGCTCCTGTAGGCTGCTTCCTGTCCTCTGGGATCTCCCACCTATCAAAAAATATTACCGCTCAAAGAATTCCGAGGCTGAGGTAAATGTTTAACCTGTCTGTAAACATCCATAAAGACGTTCCTCTCCTCTCCAATCTTGTTGACTCTACCCATCGCTAAGGCAACCAGGACGCACTCCTCTCAGAAAAGGTCAGAGGTCACAAAAAGAAAAATGAACACTCTGACACTCTCTGAGCTTGTCCTCAGACACAAGGGGATTAGTGCCACACATGACCAGCAATGCAATTAGCAATGTTTAAGTGGTAATAGAAAGGTATTTTGACTGAGCCAAATGGTAGCAAGAATTATTATTACTAATCCGTATTTTGAAAAATAGTCAAGTGAGTTTTGTGTCATATTATGCTCCAAAAAAAATTCTATATTATTGTCGGTTGTTGAACCAGTTTAAGTGTGTTACGTATGACGCCTAAAAGTCTCCACTAATAATGTTGAGCCTTGTCTTAAATCTTAGGCCACATTCATAAATATTTTTGAAGCATTTTATTCAATTGGAAACAAAATAATCACACTACTGTTGTTTGGCGAAAAACCTAATTGTAACAAAACACTGGAGAAACAATCACTAAGGGCGAAGTTTTATCTGTATAAAGACTTAAACTGGTATGGTAAATGGACTGCATTTATATAGCAAATTTCTACCTTACTGGACAAAGTGCTTTACAATTTGCCTCATCCATCCATTCACGCACACATTCATACACTGATGGTGGCGGAGCTGCCATGCAAGGCACTGGCCTTCCCATCGGGAGCAGCTTGGTTCAGTGTCTTGCCCAAGGACACTACGACATGGAAGTGTACGGAAGTTACGTGACAAATAAATCAACGTTGACTTCTGGCTTCACACGGGACATAAACATCGGTCTCCTGGGCAAAAGTCTGGTGTTTTCTTGACCCACTCATCCACCCCAATCTTCGCTCTATGTGGTGTTTGTTGCTCTTTATACTTCCTGGTTCGCGATTAAGTGGATTAAATACGCATGGACTTTGCATGATATATATGAATTTACAGTGCATTACTTTTCGTAGGTATAGCTACGAACGGTGTATGAGAACAGCCTTAATGAGCGATATGAAGACCTTTCATTTATATTTAAAAAAAAAAATCCCTGGTTTGTACTTGGGCTGTGTGAACCTATATAAACCAGATTAAAAATGCAAAATGCAATGTACTTTTTCAAAGTGTCAAAAATCGAGTTTGTGTATCAACTGCATCCAAAGCACTACAGCTCAGATATTTATTGTAGCTCATTTCAGGCCACTTAGATGTTAAAGATACAACTTTGATGAACAGAAGTAATCAAAACAAACTAAGTGAATATTAACATTCTTGATTTTTTTTGTAATTGTGTAATTGGCAATTGTGGGGAAAAAGTATTGAGTTCTGGGAATTCCATCATAACCTATGTGTTGATCACTTCAGGCAGGCAAATCCTTTCCATGAAATCCTGTTCCAGGAGCCCCTTGGGGTTTTTCGTTCTTGGAATCAAATACTGTGCAATCCTACCACACAGTTGTAATGTCATTTCAGCTCCACGAGTCCTCCTGTCAGAACATGTTGCCCCGGAGAGTGAAAGCAGCCTTTGACACAACACATGTTTAGATATGCAGATGGGAGAGCACGCTTGTTTGTCTACTGGTTACATTTGAAATATATTTATCTGCAGTATTTGTTTATAAAATGTGAGGCATTTGGCCGAGGCTCCCATCCTGACCATTAGGAACGAGTGATGTACTGAGTGTGACGCTGTGACTGTCGCTCTGATGTCTGATTTTCACCTGGTAAACTAATCCTTTATGTCTTTATATAATGTATTCAAAGATAAATGCCAGGATATTTGCAAACACATTTGCCAGCTTTTTTCTATTCTATTCTATCCCATTGCTTACTGTCTGGAAAATCTATTTTTTAATGATAACTTTGTGGTGTACAGGCCGGCATAAAACCCTTTCCTATACCATTACAAAAACCATGCTCCACCCTTTTCCATCGTATAAAACCTACATCAGAACTTTAAAAGGACACAAGTGGATGGCTAGTTGGCAGCTCATTTTTAGATTTTTTTACGTTGTCTATGAAATAAGCCATGAATGTTTACGTCTATCCTTTGAACCCACCCACACATTTTTATATTATTTTTATATAGCCCAATATCACAAATCACACATTTACCTCAAAAGGCACAGTACAAATGTAGAGTACAATGATGATGAAATAGCTGCTCAATCCCACAATTTTTTATTATGCTTGTAGAGAGCAAAGATTTGCATCCCAGTTGCCAGGAAAAAATGTTTCTGCAAACCACTGATAGGTTGAATATTGAACTGATGTTTTTTTTTTGTTCTTTTTTTTTTTTAAAAGATGTGAACTTTTTGCATTCGGGAAGAGCAAGTGACGCAGTATATGGAGCTGGCGTTATCGAAAGTTATGTGGTATGATAACAAGTATAAATAGCAAAAAAGTCAACTAATGGTGGGTAGGAGGGGTGGTGAACACAGGACTTTCACCTGGGAGACCGCTGTTAGTGAAACCAAAAGTAAACATTGAGTTAACGCTTGTTACGTTATGTTACATAAGAACGTCCGCTAAGGGAGGTTGTTATTTATTCACGGGATAGTTACATTGTTATGGTTGTTACATTACGTTGTTACATTGCGTTGTTACGTTACATTGTTACGTTATTATTTTAACACAAACCATGATCATTTTCTATCCTTAACCAAGTATTTTTGTTGCCTAAACCTAATCAATCATTTCACAACGTTAACCACCAATTTCACCACGTGGCATTGTGTGATCCTGCAAGCGTGATACGAGGCTGACATGAAACATTTCTGGTTCAGAAACGTTGACATATCCCGTGGTTTGCTTTAACGTACAATGCCAACATTTTGTCTGGCGACTGGGTTGAAATATGCGTGATTTAAATGGCATAATTTGTCTGAGGTTTCCAGCCTGGGGGTCGGGTCCTGAGATAAATCTCAGGAGTCACCAGACAATTAAAGGGAGAAGGAAAAAGATCTTGTACAGAAAATTGTTACATTTTCTTACTTTTCTCTGAATTGTTTTTTTTTTCTGGAGAAATACTGACTACATTCACATCTTCTGGCCTCTTCAAATCAGTGAAGGGTTGGGGTTAGGCCTCTACAAATCCTTCTAATAACACAGATCCGACTAAGAAAAATCACTGCTCACACTAAGGCCATAACCTGTGATGAGGGGTCACAAGTAGACTTTGTTTAATTTTAAGGGGTCACAAGCCAAAAAGGTTGACAACTACTGGTCTTAAACATGCCACCACACAAAAGAATGTAATTTTAACCAAGATTGCAAGTCCGTCTCTAACAGAAGCTTAAATAATAAACTGGACTAAATATTTCATACAGTTTTTTTTGTGTTTGCAAAATGTAAGTAATCTGCCTCAAGAAATGCTAATTTATGTGTTTCCATTATTACAATAATCTTATCTTTATCTGAAACATATCCACAATGCAGCCCAATGTAAATGCATGGTTCTTCAGCCAAAACAGACATCTACATTCTTGACAATCAACTAGTTCACATTAAAAATCTGGACTTGGACTCCGTAATTCTTCCATCTGTGTAACACATCTCAGCCTAAACAAAGCCTCTAAAACTAAACTGTGGATGAAGTCAGAGGACAATCGGTTCAGTGTTTCCCCTGCTGGAGCTTTATGAGTGAATCACGCAGCATCCAGACGTCCAGACATGCCTCCCCACAGGCCCCGAGGGTAAAGGTCAGCCTGCTGATGAAGGGGTGGGGTAGGCTGGGTGAGGATGGGACATGTGTGTGTGTGTGTGTGTGTGTGTGTGTGTGTGTGTGTGTGTGTGTGTGTGTGTGTGTGTGTGTGTGTGTGTGGGAGTCTGCAGGTGTGTGAGTGGGAGGATTTAGGAGCTGGCTTCTGTGTCAGTCAGTAGCTGGTACGGTGTGAGAAAACCTGTCAGCACTGAGTCAGAGCGCAGTGGTTGTCTGCTGTGTGTGTGTGTGTGTGACTTCTTACAAGACTTTTTCTACTCTTTACAGTAAGGTTATGTTGTGACTTTTATACTGTTACTGCTTTATTGTGATTTGCCTGTGCATTTTTTGAGTAGATGAAGTAAATATAGAAGAAAGGAGTAGATTTTTGATGACATCATTTAAACAGATATCGTAAAATCTTAACATTGGTGATTGGTTGTTTCTTACCGAAATGCACCTTTCGAAAACTTCTCACATTATGTTTTGTGCGCAGGCTTGTACCTTCAACTTTTTATCAAAGAACCAGATATTTTCTAACACAGTTGTTCATCTTTTGTACTGATAATTCAAACGGGAGAGTTTCATGTCCATTCAAGCCGTGTAGATGCTTCCACTGTGCCGCCTTCTCATATGAACTTTGGACAATGACTATATTTACATGCACAAAATATTCAGGTTTTTGCCCTTATTACGAAAAAGACAATATTCCTACTAAGCTATTTACATGGCTAATGAAAATGAATATTCCACTAATATTCCCGTTTACATGCAGCCGTATATACTCTGATTAATATAACCCGTGGCGGACTTGTTCGATGGTGCGATCACAGCCTCCCTCTTTCATTCCTTCAACCACCTTATTGAAAAGCTCGGCGTTGTGATATTTGCGCATATCCAAAAACCTGTTGATATCCAAGTCTTTCATAAAGTTTAAAAGTAGGTGTGTTTCTCCTTCCGACCAGAAATGTGGGCTTTTCTTTTGGGCATGCATCTCTGCAAACTGTCGGCTAGTTGGTTAGTGTACAACACAAAGAGCTGGCCGTAAAAAGGCAAGAGGCTGTGTGTCGCAAACTATAAAAGCCCAAATTGAAACGTATATTCCGACTGAGCTGTATACATGTCCAAAGAATGCTCCTAAAACCTGAATAATATCAGCATATCCCACATGTCTTTATCGGAAAATGCTCTATTGCTCTATAGAATAAGGCCTAATTCAGAATATCCAAACGGAGTATTCTGTTTACATGACCCGTATACAATTCAGAATATTGTCATATTCAGAATAATAGTGGAATATCGGTGTGCATGTAAACGTAGTCACTGTTCGGAGTTTCCCTTTCACACATGAAGCATACGTCAGTAAATTGTCCGTGTCAGACGCGTTTTCACCTTCTGGGAATACTTGGTTTAGGCAAGGGGTGGCGCCTGGGTAGTGTGTGCAAGAGGCAAGACATGACGTGGATTACACCGCGGTCACATAGCCGGTTCATTTTTTCATTTGGTCATAAACAACCAAGTCTCTTAGCGTCTCTTGAACTTGTCCGATAATTTGGCGTCAGCCTTAACCGACATAAGTTCCCGAATCTCATCGTCTCTGCAGTTAGACATTTTTGTTGGCGTCTTCGTGTAAATTATGCTGCTTCTTCACCCTCGGACGTTTGTTTTATTTCAGTTTTGCACCAGCCGCACAATAGAATCATCATCAACATGCCCACTTAATCGCTTGCCGTGAGTTCTTCAGACAAGAGCGGCTCTATTCACACATGGGCTCAATCGGGCATTACGCCGACTTTGTACTAGGGAGCTGGCAGGGTAAAATCTGTTTAATGTCTGGTCCGAATGATTCAGCCATTCTCACATACAGCTTCTCCGGTTAATGTCTAGATGAGTTCAGGGCTGCAGTTCATGTGTGAAAGGGGCTTTAGTCATCCAACATTCTCTATGGAGACAATGACAATAGATCTTTCCAACTTAAGTCGACTTGTAGCAACAACACTGGTGCTACACTATTTTAGCAACTAAAGTTGATAAAAGTTCAAGCGACTACAAACAAACTTTAAAAAGTGCACAGCCTTCTTTGTTCCTTTCGTTAGAGGCATGGTGTGAGCCTGATAAAGCACTCCGAGATGTCCCAATGTACAGTAGAAAACAAGAGACTCAGCAGAGGAAACGCCATGTACTCTTCGCTTCCACCTTTTCAATAACTGTCATCTTTGTGAACACCCCACACCTTACATTATCGCTTACTTAATGAACATGTGGTTTGACACTGTCACTTTTTTAAATGATTGCACTGATGTCACATTATCTGGGCTACACATACGCACACTTTCGCGTGGAACAACCAGTCAGCTTGCTTGGCGCGCATATCTGCACGACCCGTTGTTGAAATTTGGAAGGTGTGGCTCCTCTGTGACCTAGTTACCCTTCACTGCTTAGGTTTGCAGAAACGTATGTGTATCTTCGTAAAAGCATAATTTCATCGTAACTTGTGACCATTATTATCACTATTGAATTTGAGAAACCTGCATGTGAATATAATGTGTTTGCAATATTTTCCTGCTACCACATGCAATTAACTGTCTCCCACTTGTCACGCTCCATGGCCCAAACAAACACATCCTCTCCCGAAGTGTCACTCCAGTAATATTAAACTTTAATACACCTGGCTGACGTCCAATCGCTCCAAGCAAACATTAAGAAGACAGTTCCTCCAATGAGCCTCCATTGCACACACACAAATACATACTGTGTCTATACAATGCTAAACACACACACACAGAGCTGGAGTGTTGTAATCACACTTGCAGCTCTGTACTGGCTTTAGGGCATTGAGCCAACCAAACCTTCTGTTACTTCTGCACCACTTCTGCTGCAAAAGTCCAGATAACATCTATCACTACACTGGATAGGGAGAGGGATGAGGGGGTGTGAGAGAGGATTATTTGTAACTGATACAGAGAGAGTGGGAGCCAAGGACAGATATGCCGGGAGCGGGAAGATACATTTTTATGGCTCCAAAACCGTCTCCATGTTGATGAAATGAGCACGGACTGTAACATGCAGATTACATGTTTGTGTAAACACAAATGATGTGATGATTATGATCCTCTACCACAAATGATGTGACAATAGCACAAATTAGATATTCCACTGTGTTGTTGGTTTACTAAAGTAAAACAACTATGATTAAAGGTATACTATGCAGCAATTCTCGCATACTGTTTGTAAACACAGCATTCAATTTTGGCCCCTCAGCTGTGGTCGAGTGAGCTAGAGAGTGAATGAAGAGTGTGAGCGGCGTTAGTGAGAACAAAGCAGTGAATTAGAGAAATAAAGTTATTTTCTGACACACAGACCTGCAGCTCTGTATACATCCAAGAAACAGTCAGAGAGCAGAGGAGAGAGACAGCGATGTAACCTGGTCGCTACCTTTTTATAAAGTCCCGACCTCACTTATGTGGCATTATTGGCTGGAGGTTACACCCACTGCCCAAAGGCTGACGCCCAGAAACGTCCCGGAGGGGAGGCAGAGGGCAGGGTGTCTCGCACAGTGTCTGAGACATCGCCCCCCACACCTATCCAACATCGTAAACTGTGGCTGACGTTTTCTTTAATTTTGTGAAACCAATCCGACTTTCACGGCTACTGCACGCCGTGATTGGCCAGCTGTGCGAGGTGAGAATGTAGGACTTACACTCCCTTAAGCCCCCTGTTTACATTCCTTCATAGACTGTATATAAGAAGTGGACGTAATCACCATGGTTTGTGGACTACCGTTTTGAAGCCTCGAGCTCGGAATTTTGGCCGTCGCCATCTTGGTTTTTTGCAACAAGAGATGACCCGAGAGGGTGGAGCTAGGTACAACCAAATGCTGAACAGGACATTTTCAGGCAACCAAAATAATCAACTTTCATGAACTGAAAACACACTGTGAAAGGGTTAAAGTTCTAAGACAAAAACACGGACAACTCCCAGACCGGACAACGCCGTGGTAGCGACCTGTCAATCACAAGGTAGCCACGCCCTAAAGCATACACTGCTTTATCATTTATATTTTACTCTAAATGGGACCATAATTTACTAAATGAACATCGTGCTGTATTGAAGAAGACTTGAAACTAGCGATTGAGACCATAAACTCATGTTTACAATATTTACTGAGTGAGAAGTAGGGTCATTTTCTCATAGACTTCTATACAATCAGATTTCTTTTTGCAACCAGAGGAGTCGCCCCCTGCTGGCTATTAGAAAGAATGCAAGTTTAAGGCACTTCAGCATTGGCTTCACTTTTCAGACCCGGAGGTTGCCCACTGCATTACTTACACAACTATTTCAGTTCATTTCAGTCACTTTTCATGTGAACAACCGACTGCAACACTATGAATGTCTTCCATGAGCCACATTCGGTTGGCTTTTCACCTCGCCTTATGTGTGGCCGTTCAGATTAGGTATATGTTGTCAAACAATGCATCGTATGAACTAATTCTTTTCTAGCATAACATGGCCTTTAATTCACTCTGTGAAAGTTCAATGTCACTTTGGCCTTTGGAAGGCCAAGTGAATAACAATATGAATTGAAATTACAAGAGTACATTTTTGTTTTTTTGATACTATATCCATAATTACAATGGCCCTAGTGACATTCAGTCATTTCTGTCAGCTTGCTGAGGACGAGGACATTGTCCAACAGCAGCCTTGACTGAGGACCAAGGTTAAACACTGTTATACCAACAGAAAGGAGGATGGTTCACCCTTAATAGGGAGCAAGGCAGAGAGAAAGGCAGCACTCTGACAAGAGTTAGCCTAACTGCTTTAGAGATGTTCAAAACAAAGGAAGGAACTGCCCTTTCTTGTTGCCTTTAAATTAAATCCTTTAGGGTGCCACCACCCAAGAGCAGAAGTCCACTGAGTTCACATGTAAGGACAGAGCGACCATTCACACACTGAGTGGTGATTTGAGGTCAAAGATCAACAGCTGTGTGTGTAGGTGCCTGCTGGAAATCGTGTAGGTGTGTGACGCATGTAACCACAGTTTGTAATTGAACCTTCCATATATTCAGTACGCCTCCTCCCACCACCCACTCTCTGATGTAAAGCTGATTAGACTGCGGCCACACTTCCGTCTCCCTCCACTCTGACCTGCCAAAAGGTGCTAATTATAGGCTGACCTTGACAGTGCTGCTTCACTGCTGCCCTCCCACTCACTGCGCAGGACCTAGTCATTATATAAGTAACTATCTTTCTGGGTCAAAGTCACCCACACTCTGTCTTCCGACACCCTTCAGCCGGTAGACGCCTGACAACGGAAGGAGAGTGGGTGAGGGGGAAATTTAAAGGACATTTTTAGAAACGTGCTGATCTGCTTCCTTGCTTTGCTGAAACAATTTCTTGTTGAACAACAGACGGGTGCAGTGATTTCCAAGAGTCTTTTCTTTTTTACATCTTTGTTTGTGTAAACAAACAAGTTACAACGTGTTAATTAGTTACTTGGAGGTGTTGGTAGGCAATTTCTTTAGCTGTGGACAGTCAGGCTAGCTGTTCCCCTTGCTTCCAGCCTTTATGCTTTTACAACTTAGTTCTGCTTACATTACTTGCTTCATTTTGGTGGCCACTGGAAATTCTCCCAGCTGATGCCATGGATGTACCATTGTGAATACCAGTGTGGGGCTGAGGAAACACACTACACCGGGGAGAGAGGGGCTCTGTCTTCTGTTGCATCAGTGCGTCACTCCGACCATTCAGTTCAAAACACATTGGTTCATACACAGATATGATCTGGGTTTAGTACAAAAAATGTCACACATGATGAACAGTAAAGCTATAGGCGTATTGCCTCCTGGCTCCAGCTATGTACATAATGCATGTGAAAGTGGTATCAATCCTTGCATTCAAGATAGTTAATGAGCGTATTTCCCAAAATGTCAGACTATTTCTTTAAGGACACATCTACCCTAAAGTGCTGCCAGAAATCTATTTTGGTTGTTTAGTGGTGGGGAAAAATGCAACGTCTACAATGTGTGTGGTATTGACCAGCCTGAGGCCTGTACTACGAAGCAGGATTTGGCGTTATCGAGGTAACTTCAGGGTTAACCCTGGGTTTTCCGTCCTACGAAGGTGGATCACTTCTTACCGGGGTATATCACCATGGTAACTTATGCTGAACAGCTAACCTGCTCCGGAGCAGGTTATGTTCCAGATAAGAGATCGACTCGTATTAAAACACCGCCTACTGACCAATCAGAGCTCAGTGCGCGGATCGTATGGTAATATTACACAAATACAAAGAAGTTTAAGTCATAATCCAGGCTAAAAACAACACAGTTTACACTGACAAATGCAGGAAGGACAGCTGAATTTATGCTGCCGGTGTTTACCGCTTTGAATTATATTTTTATACTTATATTTTTTACTTGGTCTTCAATCCGTTTCACACCGCCGGAGATGGAGACGCACCTGAAAGAAGGTTTTAATAGTCATACATGCCCTTTATATAATAATGGGTATGATGAGGTGTAACCCATCCGTCCATAACATTTCTTATAACTATTTATATCAAGACGACTTTATCAGACTTTTGAGTGTTCCGTTAAATTAATAACTCTGTTAATTTACGCATTCACACATCGGGAGTTTTTTCTTTTGCCAGCTGTCCTTCCTGCATTTGGCAGCTTCAACTGTGTTACTATTAGTCTGGATTATGTGTTTAACTTCTTCGTATTTGTCTAATATAGTTTACTCTTCCTTTGTAATATGTGCCGCTCTGCCTGTTTGTCTGTCTGCAAGTCAGTAGACTTTTCCATGTTAGTGATTGGTCAAATGTTGCAAACACCGCCCCGTTCATGTGAACGCGCTCACAACCAGATAGAGAAACCCTGGGTTGATTTACTGAGTTGATAACCACCGTCGTAGGACCGTTTAGCGGGATCTCGTTTGTTAGGGTTGGTTAAGCCAGATAACGAGAAGATACCCTGGGTATGTTGAACTCGCTTCGTAGTACAGGCCTCTGGTGTCCTAAAAATTACATTCCAATACAACAAAACTGCATTATGTTTCGAGGGAATGTATTTTGTTGCGGATTATGTTTGTTTTTGAACTATCAAAAATCCGTTTGTAATGATGCTTTTGCCTGCTGTTCGTGTCCCATGTGAAACTGAAAGTCAACGTTCACCATCCGTAGCTTAATAAACACAGTCATTTTAAGCCAAACCATGTTTACTAAACATAACCAAGTAGTTTTGTTGTGTTTTATGTTTTGTTTTGTTACAATTCACAACGTCAACCATGTGTTTAAAACTGCGACTATAATCCGTGAGAAAATACGTTCCCCTCGAAACGTAATGGAGAATGCAGTTTAGTTGTATGGGAACATCATTTTGTAGGAGACAGGATTGTATTGACAGTGCAGGTAGATTAAGAGAAAAATGTCTAGTTATCCAAATCTGATCTTCCTCTTTGAATAAGTGGTTACCTCAGAATCAAAGAGCCATCATGAAAGAGAAGCTTTCAGACTCACAAATTTGCACCGGTGTTCAAAGTCATACGGGGAAAATCCACCATTTCAAAGGGTGAAATTAGGGATTCATTGAAGTAGATAAGGCAGTTTGAAAAGAACTGAGTAACCTGTCACAGACTGATGTGCCATGCTCTTAAAATATATTTCAAAGAGGCCTTCAAACTGTATTCCTATCTGCATTTGAAATAAAAGGTCAAACGTAATACAAACATTTAAACATCAGATTATTTTTTAAGGAAAAAGGAAGACAGGAGAGCGGCGACTAAGCTGGGCTCCTCCATCCAAGTTACTGCTGCCAGACTGGCATCAGTCAGCCTTGTTCGTCACCACATGATGACTAAACTAAAATTAAAGTGGCACTGATCACATGCAGCTCGCCACATCTGTCTGAAGACTCCCCGACTAACTGTAGACCACTGGAGCCGGAGTGGAGCCCTCCCCAGACAGAGCTGCCTCGGGGCAAATGTGCTTCATGTTCCACCAGCTTCCACCAAACAGTAATTTTGCTTCTTTGAGGTCACTTCGGCAGACTAACTTAAAAGATCTATGAAGTATCAAAGGACTTTTTCAGTTGCTCTGAATTTTTTTTCTTGTGACATGACAGCAGTAAAGATCTCGAAATATGTCATGATATAAAAATAGAATATTCATGTAGTGCTTCTTCAACAGGCTGAAACAGTTCGGGGAAAGCATGTTGCGAACATTTCTTTCAAAAGATTGCATGTTAGCATGCAACATTTGTTCAAATTAAGGTGTGTATAAAGCAACCCTGTCTCCTACAACTGAACTGCTTTCTCAATTACGTTTAGAGGGAAACGTATTTTCTCCTGGATTACGGTCGCAATTTGAAATAGTTTTAAACACGTGGTTAACGTAAATTGAAACAAAACGAAACAAACTACTTCGTAAAACGCAACAAAACTACTTTGGTAGGTTTAGTAAAAAAATATCACGGTTTGGCTTAAACCTTGACCATATATATTCAGCCCGTTTGCATGAAAAGGCGTAGAATGCCACGATAATGCGCAAGGCATTTAACGTGCAATAAGAATGCCTTTCTTGCGTATGACGTGTCATTTGTACACCACGTAGTCTGTACTGAGTCCAATGTAAACGCTTTGCGTAAATATGCTAAGATCAGAGCTAGTGACGTAGAATAAAAAGTGAGAAAGTCCGCTTCTGGCAGATGGGTGATGAGGTGGATGGGTCCAACAAACACAGGACTTTCAACCAGGAGTTTCAACCAGTGTTTTGTTTTGTAAGTTACGTCAGTGACGTTTGTCACATGTTTTTTAGTGATGTTTGTGACTTGTTTTCTATACTTATGCTACGTTGTTTCTGTACGTATTTTACTTAATTTACGTACTTATTTTAAACCCAACCATGACCTAAGTGAGTGGTTTTGTTGCCTGCAACATAACTGCAGACATTACCGTTGTGTTGTTGCGTGGCATACAAATGACATGCGAAAAGCCTAAAATGCGTCCTCAAGACATGAATGTCCGTGTAATGTTGTGCTAGTTAAACGCCTTTCCGTGAGACCGAGTTGGTATGTTACCTTATTTATGCTTCAGACGTAAATTAAAATAAGTGAATGTTGACTTTTTGTTTAACATGGGACACAAACAGCAGTCTCCTGGGTGAAAGCCCTGTGTTTTTTGAACCATTCACAACCCCGACCCCCTTGCTATGCGGACTTCCAGTGAGTATCATTGCAAACGTATTTGTGATACGTCAAAAACAAACGTAATCCACGACAAAATACATTTCCCTCCAAACATAATTCACAATGCAGTTTATTTGTATGGCAGTGTATTTTGTAGGAGACAGGGCTGGTATAACGTTACCATGTTTCGCTTAGATTTCTGTCTGCTAAGGGATAAGCTGAATGAAAACATTTGTTTTGAATCAAGTGGCCACTAAAACAGTAGTTTTAAACTGCTAGCATCACTCAACCTCTGTGCCCCTCTCATTAAAATCATTTGCTGAATTTGGGCTATAAAAGCAAATGCAGCAATTGCTGGCATGAGGCTTCAATTAGAGTTACGACTAGAGGTGGGGGCTCTATGGGGGATTTTCCAGATCGGTGTGTGTGTGTGTGTGTGTGTGTGTGTGCGTTCAGCATGCACTCAAAGTGGATGTGTTGCAATATGTCTGCCATGATTTTATATGTCCTCGAAACACCTCTGTTGATCTGTGACAGACAGCAGGGGAAATGTGATTAATCTCTTTTGATAAGGACGACTGATCGTGCACCAGCTTGATCGTCTCCTATTTTCACCTGCAGACGACCTGTGAGTCGAAGCTTCAGGTTATTTTCTCTTTCATTAGCACCTAGATGTTTAGTATCGCAAATAATCTGAATGTGAATGTAAATGTTTCTTTGGCATATACACTAGTAATAAAAACGTCTGATTTGGCGTCTCGTTATTCACTAAACCCTGATGACGGTTTAGCGTCTGGATTGAATAGTAAACACATCGTAAAACTGTCTGCTGTTGCTGAGTACAGTAGCTTTTTAACTTTCTCTAAAGGAAATGTTTGTTGCTTGCACAATGCTAATCAATTTCAACCGCCAATCTGTGTTTGCTTTCTGTTTGCGTAAAATGGCTCAAAAAATGTTGTTTCCACTCACAAGCGGCATCTGAATTGAGTTGATCCAATGTCATTTAAGATCTAAATGCCTTTGTCAAAGTGTAAAACACTAGTTCAAATCAGGACTTGTTAAATGGACAATTATTTGACAGACTGGTTATTTTCTCTACAGGAAGATGGTGCTAAAACAGACTTACAGGAACCATAGCCTGAGTCAGCAAAATTCAGTCTTTCTGCTGGAGGCTATCTGCGCATGGTGACTACCATATGGTTAAACTTAGGAAAATAGCATGGTTACGGTTATACAGTAATAAAAAAGGCCAATATTAATTGCAGATCTGTGATGATCCAGCTAGCATTGTTCTGAAAAATATTTCAAATTCTGGTACAGGTCATAGCATTTCAGTGATATACCAGCTAGCTAGACTGTTATCAGGTCATTAAATGTGCGTTATCAGTGGTCATAAGCCTAGATGTGGGTCAGAAGGGGCCTTCTACACCCATTAGTAGGTTTTATCATCCATTCACATGGGCGATCACAGAATCACAGATCACATTTACAACATAGGGGCAGCAGGCCCCTACTGACCCACATCTATGAGGCTTATAAGTAAGGGATAATGTGCAGCGAGCCGGTCATTCAGGGCGATGCAAGACCCCTCCGCGAATGCATCGCCCTGTCGGGGTTAATTTCACAACAATGACCCGCTAGCTGTACATTATCTCGTTTATTACACGACTACTTATTTAAGAAATCAATAATTTGACACAAACACAGTTTGCCAGAGTCCAAGTTCAGAACTGCGTTCATAGCAACGGTCTGTTATATATAGCAACGGTCTGTTATACATAGCAATGGTCTGCTATAAAGAAATAACAGACAGAAGAACGCCCTGACTGACCATCAGAATTGAGTATTCAACAAAGCTGTGTAATATTGACTACTAATATACATTTAATTAGCTAATAGCAGTCAAATTGGGTGCAGCTACAAAGAAACATTTATGAAATCATGTGCACTTCACCTACAATTTTGAATACATAAGTCATTAGAAATATGATATCCTAAAGTATCATTGGAAAAAAACATAAGTAACATTTTCATAAAGGGGGGGGGGGGGAGGGGCAGGGCTCCTGTAACATTAAAGCTACAAGCCCAAGGAATCACACCTGAGTAACATCCATCAGCAATATGAGACTTGTGATGTGATGCACTTTACAGTTCAAAACATCTCAGTTAATATTAAGAGCAGCTGAATCACCTGAGGCCCTACAAGAATAAACACAGTCCGGGTCTCCTGATGACTCCAGGATATTGAATCACATCCAACGTGCAAAGGGAGCCGAAGAGCGACTGAAGAAGAAGAAGGAAGGGGAGGAGGGATTTAGAGTAGAGTTCAGAAGTAAAGTGTGATGAGAGAGAAAAGACAGATCAAGATAAGAATGTTAATTTGAATAGAGATAGATATCTAAACACAGACAACTCAACAAATAGTCTGATGCCACAAAACATGAGGTTAATAGCACAAGCTAAGTTGCAGTGTTTGTCCCTAATGGGCTCTTGTTAAATAAATCAGTACATACAACAGATTTCAGTGTCCTCTGAGTCATGGATGAAAAGTTTTTAGCTAGACATAGAAATAGAGATTGAGAGATAAAAGAAAGAAATAAGGAATAAGAGGCTTTAATGTCTTGGAAGGACAAGCAGGTTGGACGAGATGAGTCAACGAGATGAAGGAGGAAACGCAGCACTATGAAATGAACTTTGAGAGCAGAGAAATTGCAACATATTGAAGAGATGACCGAACCCCTGATGTTCGATAACCAGTTTTGTGAGGGGACTTTCTTATTCTTCACTCTGATAATTCTCAGCAGTGACAGCGAGCGAGTCACTCGTCTCCATCATCAACCAACGGTTGGAGATGTTTGCTCCCCTGTGAACAAATGTAACTATGACGATGAATCGCAAACAATGTGGCTTTGGAATCTGAGTAATAACGAAACAATCTGATCACAAGCTTGTGGTTGAAACACAAGAGAAAAACCCTTCTCTACATTCACTTTCTATATCCTTAATTACATGATGTGTAATCAAGTCAGAAAACAGGAATCTAGTATCACTTTACAACAAGAGAACATACAGGTCAAGATTCTTTGACCTAACAATCTCTCAACAACACTTACTTCATGTCTGCCGGATAAAATGCGATACAATCCAGATCAGTATACATAAGTAGGCCTACACAATCCTTCCATATGCTAGGCCTTTACCTGTGATTTAAAGGAGAATTATACTCAGATATTCAAGCACTGGTACATCATCAATCTGTGTTATACTTTGCATTACGGGGTTTATTTTTGACAACGTGAATTCCCTCTGACAAGCCAAAGAGGAACTTCCAGTAAACATGGACACCAAATTGGTAAAATCCCATGAATCAAACTTGATTCAACATGAGTGAAAGTGAACTATCAACACATTTATTAACCAAGTACTAGTTTTCAGTGCTTCAGGCATCTGAACCCAGGAGAACTTGCCTGGACATGCCTGCAGTCAGTCGGATGGACAGAGAAATGCCAGAAACAGTAGTAGTCACTCTGAAACAGCGAGTTTTTCCAGTGAAGAGACAAAAGAGTCACACCCCTCATAAACATAATGTACATAGTTATCTGTTGAGGCTTCTTTCAGCGAAGATATGTGCATCCATGCCTCTTTTGTGTTGGACGTCTCCGAGTGTGATGTTGCAACTGGCTGTTCATTCACAACGTAGCGCTCAGACAGAAGTATTTAAACATTAATGTATTAATGTATTAATACATATACACTTTGGACAGCTTTTTGGGCGTCAAAAAAATATGATGAAGTATAACTTGCTCTCTGATGATTTGCTATCAGTGTGGCAGCTTTATATGTTTTATGTCTGAAAACATTCAGTGAAATAATTTGATTTGGCTTCTTTTGTTGCTAATTTAACGGTTGATAAAAATGAGATTATGAAATTCTTCATAAGAGGGTTACCCTTACAAAAAAGAAGTATACTTCAAGTTAATTTTATGAAGTAAACTTAAGCATAGTTCAAGTATTATCCCAAGTATACTTTATGTAATAAGTATACTAATATCAATGTACTAGTAGTATACTTAGTACATGTACTACTTGAATACTTCTTGGGACTAAATTTACCCACTTTTTTAGTTTACAAAAGTATACTTTTAATGTAAGAGTAGTAAACTTTGAGCACACAACTAGTTTATATCCAAGCTGTATTTTGTACTGCAACGATAATATGAACTATACTACAAATTAACTTATGGGTATACTGATTATAGTTATACAGTATATACTGTATAGTTATAGTTATATACTTTTAGCCCACTTTTTAGTTTATGAAAGTACACTTTAAAGTATACTTTCCGTAAACTACTAGTTTAATAGTTTTTACTGCAAGTATACTTGAACCTACAGTACTTAGCCAAATATACTTTTCTGTAAACTTTTCAGTATAAGCCAAGTTGGACTTTTCTGTATACTTGCCAAGTACACTTAGACTTTTCTGTGTACTTGTCGGTATAAGCCAAGTATACTTCAGTATAATTTTGTTAAGTGTATCTCTGATAAGTACATAAAAAGTAAACTGAAAGCATACTCTCTTATTTTAAGTTTAAAGAAGTATACTAATAGCACACTTGAATAAACTTCTTTTTTGTAAGGGCATTACAGAAGAAGAAATAATTTTTTTTTGCACTGCAGCTGTAGTCTATATTGTCCGCATTTACACCATGAATTTAAGCCTGGAGGTGCAAATTGTTGTGTTGTGTTCATTTTGCATACATGTTTATCCAATTTACATAAGTTGTCATGTCATAATCTGACTTTACAGTACACTTTTGTAGTGGTTTAGGCTTATTACTGACAGTTTTTGGCTCTTAGTGACACGTTAATGACAATGGCAGCGCCTGATGCCTCCCACTAAGCCACTTACTCAGTTGTGATAAATAGAGCCTAATTAGCTACCCATCTCATCACACAAGTATCTGATTTCTTTATCTATGCAGGATTGTCTAGAGAGACGTGATGACTTTCACCACAAAGACAAAGGTGAAGTTGATTGACTCGTTTGTTTGACACAAGAGTGAGCGGAGACGACTCGGGTGGAGGCAGCTGTCGGATTGAAACTTTGCTGTCGTCATCAAGGCGACGACTTTCACATGCTAATCCATGCAAACCAGTGTTAAAACATAGCTATATAAAAAGGTAAAAACAACAAGCATGTTGTGTGCATACAATGCTTTTAATGACAGAGACAAAAGAGAGTACTGGGATACCCATTGAGCAACAACACACATCGGGCACACACTTATGTTTTTGTTTGTTTTAATGGAAATGAGGGAAAGAATGATGTGCTGGAAGTGATCAGAGGTCCATAAAGATGGGGCGACATTAAGTCAGGTTGAAGTTGGACGTCAAATTGTCAGAATACACATCTGGCAGAACGGCCTCATCCTCGCCCTGCTGTGAGAAGTCCCACTGTGACTTAGCACCAGTCCCATTAGCATCAAACATGCCTGATATGTGAAAGGTGCTTTCACTTTTCTTTGTTTGTTTCAGTTTGCGTTACACCTGTGTGCCTCCATTTGCAACCAAATAGATGTGTCCCACGCCAGGTGTGTGCCTTTCACACTGAAATCAACCCTGGTTTGACCCACCTCTCGACCTGGGTCGCAAAGCGAAGTCAGTAAAAGCAGGTTAACCCTTTCAGACACACAATCGATGATGGATCAAACTTGGCTGAGTCCTCGTTGTGAAAGGGGTGTAAGTGGTGAGTGAGAGTGGTGTGAAAATGATTGGCAAGCGTCGCTGTATTTCATGTACATATCATTACAACAGCTTGTATATCCGCCGTCCTCGGTCTTCTGGTTTCCCTTTTTGAATGACAAATACAGTCTACCACCTGCTGGTGTGGAGAGTTAATTCATCTCACGCAGTCGCAGAACATCCATGCTAACTGGCCGTCGATGTGTTCTAGTGCAACTTGTCGACCAAAACAAAGGCGACGCGAGGCGATGCAACAGTCGGCCTTCATCGTCACTAGTTCTCTGATGTTGGGTTGGTCCTTTACAGAACACTATGAAAGGACTGGTATGCTGGAAGTGATCAGGGGTCCATACATACTGGCAGGGCGGCCTCATCCTCGCTCTGCTGTGACAAGTCCCCAACAATTACTGAGCTACAGTCACATTAGCATCAAACATGCCTGATGTTTGGAAGGCACTCTTTAAACAGAGAAAGCCCAAGCATCCCATCCCTCAGAGAATGAGAAAATTGATTGTGGTCCGTCACATACAGTATCTGCTCAATCAATTCTCAGCGGTGGATGTTTTCCAGACTTTAACTAAGCTCATTACACAAAGTTTGGCTTTGTGAGTCCAGAGTCCATTAAATCTGTAACACTATGAGCTCCAGCACCTATAGAACTGTCCTATAATCCAGACATCCCTTTTATTGGAGTGCCGTATATGAGACAGTCAACAACTCATCATGGTTAAGAGCGTCTACTGTCCAATGATGTCACCTGCATGTGAAAGTGACACTGCTGTTTTTGTGATCTCCTTTTCTTCCCGTGCCACCATTACATAATCCCCTCTGAATAAAGAGCAGTGGATACCTGCCTACTTTATTCACCATACATGGTGGCCCTATATCCCTTACCTGTGGTGAATAGTACTTAGTGCAGCAGGTTCTATTGTACCTGCAGATATAGAGAGGGAGGCCCGGGCCCCCCTCGGTGATCCGGTGTCCTGCGGTCTCAGGTTTCCTTCAGGGAAGCCCTGGTATCTTTCCGTTTGGCCAGCATTATGTGTGACTTCCTGTCTGTGGCAGGGATATGACTGGAGGAGCTCTCCGGGGACAAGGTGACAATTGTCCTCCTCTTTAGTTTCCCTTCTTTTCTTCTTGTTTGGCTGTTTTTGTTTTTTTTTAAACAAGGAGATGTGCAGGTGTGTGTGTGTGTGTGTGTGTGTGTGTGAATACGGCTCAATGTTGAAATTTGTAGCCTTTTTTCATAATGCAGGAGTTGTGCTTTTCCTGATAGATATGTATTTTAGTAAAGCCAGTATGCATTATATTACTCCATAGAAGAAATAAACAACAGCCAGATTGTTCTTCTGCAGTAAATAAAGAACAGTGGACTCTTTGCAACAGCGACACCATCACAAAAACACTTAAACCTGAGTTAATTCATTGGCATCTAGGCGTAGAATCGCTGGAGCTTATGTGGACTGACTCAAAAGTGTAAAGGCCCTGACACACCAAGCCAACGGTCAGCCAATATCAGGACGTAGGTGAGCGTCTGTCGGCCTTGTTTTTGTGGTGTGTCCTGCAACGTCGGCTCTCTGCCCATATCAGAGGCTTTTTGGTGGAGCCCGTAGGTGAGAGAATTCACTCTGACTGGTTGTTCAGCTTCAGTGAATCAGTGCACGAGAAGAGAAACAGAAGTGAGGAAAACAAGCCAACCATTAAAGTCAAGAGGACACACACAGAAGGCTCTTCTGATATTTTCACAACGACATGGCCATCTGGAACGAAGCTAAGTGGGGAGTGAGAGTGGTGTGAAAATGGTCGGCAAACGCCACTTTGTTTCATGTACAACGGCTTGTATATCCGCCAGTTTCCCTTTTTGAATGATGAATACAGACTACCGCTGTCTGCTAGTGTGGAGAGTTATTTCATCTCACGCAGGCGCAGACTGTACGTGGTAGTTGGTCGTTGGCTGAAGTCTTTGCGTTGTGTTCAAGTGAAACTTTTGGGCCACAATACAGGTAACGCAACAGTTGGCTTTTGTGGCTGCTTGTTCTTTAATGTCGGTTTGGTGTGTCTGGGCCTTAACTACAAGTCGATGGTCTGACAGATACGTGAACACACAGGTTTGTGGAGACCACGTTCCACGTTCTTTATCCTACATAAAACATGTTGGTAGAGATTATTTTTTGATCTTTTCCTTACTGCTTCCTGCTTGCTGCAATCATTGCTCTACATCACAATGTAAATGACACATATGCTTTGGAGTATACTTACTGTATCATTAAAGAAGGTTCACATTTTCTCAAGAATATTTTAATACAACTCTCACATGACTGAGTGTATATTCAAAGTTTAATGCTGGCTGTAATCATCCTTCTTGTCTACACAGTCCGTAAAGTGATGATGGGTTGAATTTTCAAAATGTATTTTTGTGATCGCACTGATGTCTACTTAATGCCTGAAATGATAAAACCAATGTTTGAATCCAAAGTTTCCATAGACTGTGTGGCTACGCCAGCTGTGGCAGGCTGATGCGCAGTTGTGTGGAAATGTTGGATTTTAGTGCTGGTTTTGCCCAGAGCAAACATTTTATCATTTAGGGTAGACAGTAGACATCTGAGGGATCACAAATATACCTTTGAATATGTATATTGCTGCTGGATAACTGGTACGAAGCGTACGCAGAATAATCAGCAAGAGTCTCCATCTATCTTTGCAATCAGTAACACCATAAGTTGTGTATTAAATTCACTTTAACTAAACTTAGTTCATCAGTGCAACAACATTAGTTTGCCTGTAAGTAGATATTCATACATCACTGTATAGTTAAATGCACAGTGTTGAATTTCATCCCAACATCAGTAAATGAATACTGTCTTTCAAATACATGTCAAAGTACTTTCAGTACTGCTCATTTTGTTTAGAAAAAGGTTGTCATGTTTTCCTCAACCTGAGAAAGCTGAGAGCATCCTCATGGGACTCTGGTAAAAGGTGAAACTTAAGACCATGTCTAGTTTAATGTAGCGTAGGTTAAAGCATCCTCCTTTCAGAGCCGGGCGGAGAAAGAGGGGAAGGAGACAAATAGGTTCCCACCAGCAGAGAGAGGTCAGCTCTCCTGGGAGGCCTCGCCACTATTCTCTCAGAGTGAGGTGTGCTAGAAAAGAGTTTTTTACTCGGGTCCGGAGTGAAGAAAAGGCTCCCACCCATAACCTCACAATCTGCCTCTGACGTGCACACAACAACATGCACCATCCCTCTCTCTCACACACACTGCATTAACCTGCTAATGGATCGACCCCCCCTGCCGTGTCCCCTTTGTTTCGAGGCACAGATCACTTTCCTCCAGCTCGATTGGAGAACAGCAGGCGAGCTGCGTTCCCTCACACACCCATCAAAATGTTCAAGAATAGGTGAACAAGCCTTCATATACATTGTGCTGTATGGAGGGAGGCCTGTGGTCTCACCCGGTTACAACAGCTGTGGTCTGCATGGTTTCACTTGACATCTTCCCATATTCACCTGTTGCACATTTGATGTGTTTGAAAGAACTTCATGCCAACTAAATGCATAAATAAGATTATTTTCTGGTAGTTTCGTGTTTCGGTTTATTATGATAATTTATTCTCTGGAATTCAAACAGAAAGCAGACAGTAATTTGTAATGTTAATGTAATGCCATTCATACTCCCACATGCACAGACTAACAGCGTTCTATTCAAAAATCCTAAAGCATGAATAAATGAATGATAAGAAAATGTTCCATCTGCATCTGGATCCATGTCTGCATCAAAGCACACACAGTGATAATCATGCCAGATTTCTATTTTGTCCGTGCTTTGCCCTCTTAACAGGTTGGTTCATCCTATGGGGTAAATTTAGTTCCAGGAACTCGTCTGACAATGGTTGCATGTTATGTTACGTTTCCTTAACTTTCTGTTGTAGAAAGCGGCTACAAGTGTGCCCTCACTCACAAACCTCACAGTCCAAAACAGATTGTGTGAGTTAATGTTTCCAGCCTGAACCCAAACTGACGGGTTAGAGCTCATTCAACAACAGATTCTCACTCCCAGCTCGTCAAAAACAGACGCTTGGTCAGTGGCCCTGCACTTCAAACTATGACGCTCTACCCCTCTATCGTCAGGTTTGGACATGTCAGGGACGGCGTGTCAGTTTCCTTCTGTGTTCACAGGAAACGTACAGTTTCCGCTTGTTACATGTATACAGTCTCTTTTCAAAATCCAACGTAGGTTTACTTTTTAGTTTTACTTACACAACAAAACTACTGTTGAAATAAGTACCTTTGTTACGTAAAATTACTACGTTTGTTACGTAACAAAACTATGGCAAAATAAGTCAATGTTGACTTCCTACACGGACACAAACAACGCGTCCTGGGTGAAAGTCCTGTGTTTGTTTGACCCATCCATCGTACGCTGACTTTCTCGCTCTTTATACTACGTCATTTGTTCTGCCCGTCTAATAATGACACAGATGGGTTTACATTGGAGTTAGTTCAAAGCCCGGTGATGCTAAAGGGCGCCTTGGTGCATCCGTATCAGACGCCGAGGGGGACTAACCAAGAGTTGCTATTTGACGAGTTGGGAGTGAAAACGTGTCAGATTTAACTATTCCCTTGGGAATCAGGCTGGGTTTTATTTTGTTAATTTCACGTTTTCAGGCTAATTAGATGCTGAAGTTTAGGATCGAGTCAGGTTACTGTAAAACAGAATGAATGTTCTGAAATGGATGGGACATTAACATTATAAAATTTTTTAAATGATGGTAGATTTGGTTTATGTTTATATTAATAGTGTTATGACAGTGTGCTGATCGAACTTCATTCAATAGCTTAATTAAATGTGAGTTTTTAATTTGACGTGTTTGCACAAAAGGTTTTTTCAGTGTTCAGCTGTCAAAACCAGCATTGTTCCTATATGTCACTCTAATCCTCTCAAAAGTAATCTGTTACTCTTGAACCTTTTTGTGAATCTCTATTCAGGATCCATCGCTCCCTCGCTCTGACCTTTCATTTTGAACAGATAATTCCTCTGTCAGCAGACGTGTGTTATGTTTGAGTGTGTGACGAACGCCCTTGATCCGCCTGCCTGAGGGATTTTGTGACAAACATGCTACCTCACACTGGCGTCTGACTCCACAACACCGCTTCAAAGACATCTGGTAGGCGACTAGAGTTTCACGTTTATCCATCTTGTTTGGACTTCAGGCCAGGAGTTGTATGTCTGTGTTTAAATGTATTTGAGCAAGACTGTTCGTGTGTGTGTGAGTGTTTGTGTGCCAGTCTGTGTGCTGAGTGTGAATAGCGTAAAGCTCCCAGTGAATGCCAATAGCAAGGTCATCCATAACAGAGCTTATCGTGTAACTGAAAGGACACAAGTTTCACCCCTGAATTGGTAAATGAGAACATCTTCAACCTGTCTTTTTAGATGCTCTTGAACAAGACAGTGAACACTTACCTGCTTGTTCGCTTAACATTCGCCAAATACTCAAGGTGGCATGTAAATGCATCAAGGAATGTCTTGTCTAAACACCGGTCTCCAAGGCTGCGTTCACACTGAACAGTCTTTGCGCTCAATTCTGAATTGCTGCTGCAGCAGTTTTTTTGTAAAGTGTAACTGGGTCAGTATGTTTCAAATGAATTGCTTGTTTGATCGTCAAACAGTGTCTCAAACTGCTCCCCCCCCCCCACATGTTTCCAACATGTGGATTTGGATTTGACTTTGTGAAACTAAAAATAAGATGAGCTCAGCCATTAGACAGGTGTTCGAAGGTGAGAAAGTATGCATAAACTTCTTTTTCAAGTCCTTCCCCCCCCACAAACTTACTCCTGTCACTTTTTGTATGCACAAACTACTGCAACACCACTAATGTCTTTGAATAAAAATTGTCTGACAGTGTGCATTATCCCCATGTTAAAGATGACTGTTGATGATGACGGTGTGGCTTTTCGGAACAACTGAAGACTTTTGCTTTCAGATGTGGACGGACGATGCTTTGACGATGCTTCGACGATGCTAATTTGTTTCAAGCATACTCCCGGCCTTAACTGTAGGAAATGACAGTTGCAGTATTCCCTTCAGCAGTTCAGTTAAAGAGCTCAGAGTTTGTGTTGTTTGGGTAACCAACATAAAATTTGTCAAATAGCCTAAAGAGAATAGCACAAATTTAATTTCAAACCTGTTTGATCTTTGCGCGAATCTATACATCCAAATGTTGAGACAGAGACTTTGCAAGTTATGGTAGCTACGGCAAAAACTATTTCAAGACATCTCAAACAGGAAAACAAAATCAAAATGTGGTCATATATGTAAATGAACAACTAATATTTTGTATGTAATGACACAATCACAGTTGGCAGTCCATGTTATAAGCAGGATAATACCTTCTGGTTGTACATTCCATGATTCTAATGGACGGTGCATACAACATACAGATCATCGGGTATTATCTGTACTTTTATTTTATTTATTATTATAATAACCTTTCACTTGACAGAGGTCCCCATCTCCCTCTTGTTCTGATACGACACCCAAATAACACTTAAGTTATTTTTCTGTTGCTGTAACTTCGTCTCCTCAATGCTCAGAGTAGCCAAACCGATGTACACATTCAAGGTTGTTTCTTGGGTGAATGACGTGAGATTTCGTTATCATCATAGAAGCACTGGTATTATTCCAAATTTAAAAAAACTGCAATACATTTTGGTAAGTTTTTGTGCTATATGTACATAGTATGAATTGGAATACATATAAAACTTACATAACATTTTGATTTTCTCTCAGATTAGAAAACAATCAGGTGTCAAATTTGGGGGGAAAGTCATACTTGGTTGGCTGTAGTGTGGACTTTGCTCAAGTTAAGGTTCAATGCTATATATACACTACTATAGAAACAGCTGCACAATCTTACAAAAATCCTGAGCATGTACAGTACGTTGCCTCAGAGAGGAATTGTAACATAAACCACGTGTCTGTAACTGTTGCTCTGATGATATGAGGATGAGGAAACCGACCTCCGACTTTATGGTGTGTTTGTCTTTTTGTACTTCACAATTTATGTTGATCTGTGTTAGCCGGAGCATAAATGTTTGTCACTGTCTTTGTCTGTTTATAACAGACAATACGCAGGAGGGTTGTGTGTGTGTGTGTGTGTGTGTGTGTCAGTGTGTGTTGAGGGGGTGCGAGTGGATGAAATGGGATCCCATTAAGCAGCACCCCCCCCTCCCTCATCCCCCAAAGCCATTATAACTCTCTTCGCTCAAACCCCCCCTCCCTCCTCCAACCATCCCTCTCTCAAAGTTTGGACACCTGCCAGGTCCCACAGTCATTATCCTAATGAGCACTGACAGCCTAAAGTCAGTCTGGCTGCAACACACACACACACACACACACACACACACACACACCAGACGCACACACAAGCACACACAAACAGTGTCTTGAACGCTTATCCTGAGACACACAACTTGATCATAGCGCTGGTATGAATCACTGAATGAATCACATTAACTGACTACAAGACTGTGGAGGCTTCTCATCAGAAAAAAGTCCAATTTATTTGTAATTTTGTTTTATGTGTTCGTTCACTTGATGACTCAATTAATGATTCCTGCTCACCACATTGAGGGAGTTTTCTATCCACGAGAGTTGAAGCAGGGAAACCTACATATTCTTGAGCAGCCCTGTCTCCTAAAAATTACGTTCGTTTACAACCAAACTGCATTGTGACTTACAATTTGAGGGAAACCTTGTCGCGGATTACGTTTTTTTAAATTTTCAAAAAATCACAAAACTAGTTTGTAATGATAGTCTGTGGAAGCCCGAGTAGGGAGGAGGTTGGGGTGGTTTGATGAGTCAAACAAACACAGGACTTCGCTCATCGCTGTTTCCCGTGTGAAACCAAAAGTAAACGTTCACTTATTTTGATTTATGTCCGTAGTTTAATAACGTAACATACATAATCCCTTTAAGCCAAACCATTATGATTTTTTACTTAACCTAACCAAGTAGTTTTGTTGCTAAAACATAAAGTAGTTTTGTTGTTGTCTCTTTGTTTTGTTTCAATTTACAACACTAACCATGTGTTTAAAACTGTTGAAAGCTGCAAGAAAATACATTTCCCTTGAAATCTAATTGAGAATGCAGTTTAGTTGTATGGAAGCCTAATTTTGTACGAGACAGGGTTGTCTTGAGTCTCTTTGCAATTCTGTGGACTAAAGGCCTTTACATACCAAGGGCGTGACAAATAAACAACACGAAAATGCAAATATACTCGCTTGTGAATATTATACGTCTAGGGCTTTTATTGTGAAAGGTAAGAACAGAAGCAGTGAATCTGGTAAGGGGGGGGGGGGGGGGGGGGCGTGACAAAGCGGCCTTATGTGGCGAATTGGGATGAGAATGTGTTGGACAAAAACAACAATTTGGAGAAATATATTGACTTGTGAATTAATCACATGAAAAAAAATGCCGCCGATGTGTAACCTGGCCTTTAGATGTAACTTTCGGGAGAAGCTTATACCCATAAAATTGAGGTAATTACTTCTTCTCAGTTAGAATTCCCAAACAGCATCTGAGCAAAGTCTGATTTGAAAGAAGACAGACAAAAAAACAAGACATGAAACAGCCCTGGTGGAGGTGTGTCGCTTCAGGTAGCAGCGAGACAATGAAATACAATCCAGGAAGTCCAGTTTGAGAAAAAGATAAGTGATGGCTTATCAGATGCCAAAACACTGCAAAGTATATTATAATACTCAGGACTTTACAGGAGAAGGATTTACAACTTTGGAAAGTTATCTTCCGTCACTACGTCAATATAGAAAGAAGTCGCTCTTTACGTTGCAAAGTAATCTACCAGGAATGTGCTCATGAACAGATACAGCAAGACTGGCCACTACAGCGCCTTGCTGATGTAATGTTGTGCTGCAGCAAAAGCTGATCCAGGTTCAATTTTGCAATAAAATGCAAAAAAAAGGTGGCATTTATTAACAAAAACATTTTGAAAGAAAATCAACCAAACTAAATGAAGCTGAAGCAAACAGAACAGAAAACTAATGAAAGCTGCAGCCTCACAACAAGCTGCCACCTCCTTCCTCTCACCCTGCTCAAAGTGAATGGCTTTTTACCTTCTCAGCCTCAACTAACTGGAACATACCACCTGCCCAGGTAAGTATAGGGGGAGCCAAACAGAGAGCAAGCTTCTACATCAGACTACGTAATTAACAAAACATTAATGTAAGATTTCTGAGTTACTGCTGACATACCAATTTAACTATGGGCATCCATACATATGAATGAGCGTACTAAGTGTAATAGAATATAATTCACTGCAGAACTGTCTCACCTATCCTCCTACATCTTAACACAGCCCAGCTCCTCACTGCTCAGAGGACCTAATGATGCACACCTGTTTTCACTATCCCTGATTGGGCTGATCTACCCAACATCCCAACAAAAACATCACACAAACAATAGGATGAACCCCTATCAATGGCTCATCATCCCATCAAACAACAAATTAAACAAGCTTGTGTTGCAGAAAAAAAACACAAAAAAGGGAAAAAAAACACTTTTTCACACAGGTCATAAACAAGAGTACTGACAATTTAAAACTTTGACCTGATAACGCTAGATGAAAGGTCCGGAGATCATCAAAAGTTTTTAATAATTTATAGGAAAGTCAAGATGGAATAGCTAATTTGCTGATTCTTTGGTGATCCAACAAACTTTAATCAAAAATAGACATTTGATTTGATCATTCAGTTTAAATTTTGAGCTGAATTCTTCCTTTACTTGTAATTTTTGGGAGATTTGGTTCACCATCTCGTATTTAAATCGTCACCATAAAACATACAAAAGTTATTTTTCCACAACGAAACTGCCTGGTCAAATACATTTTGGGGGAAACATTTTCTCCTGTATTTTCTGATCAAAGTCCGCGGAAGTCCGTGTATGGAGGAGGTCGGGGTGGGTCAAACAAACACAGGACGTTCACCCAGGAGACCGCTGTTCGTGTCCTGTGTGAAACCAAAAGTCAACATCGACTTATTTTGATTTATGTCCTTAAATTTAATTACGTAACAAAGATACTTATTTTTAGCCAAACCATGATGTTTTACTAAACCAAACTAAGTAGTTTTGTAGCGTTTTTGTTTTGTTTCAATTTACAACATAAATTACGTTTTTAAAACTGCGACCGTAATCTGGGAGAAAATACGTTTCCCTCGAAATGTAATTGAGAATGCAGTTTAGTTGTATGTGTACGTAATTTTGTAGGAGACACGGTTGAAACATGACTATGAGAAGTTGAGGTCTGTCCTCCTCCTGCAAATGACTTTGTTTCATGTCGCATCTCTAAGAGGAATAAGTAAGTCTCACAAAACACATGTTAGTTGGAGTATAATCGGAGGAAACCAGTGACGACAGACTCGTATCCAGCCATATCTGTTTTCACATGGGAAATTTCACGAGCGAGACACCTGCCAGCCTGAAGAGAAGCAACATGACCTGATGAGACGGCGCACTTCCTGGCGCGACACCGCCTGTCTGGCAGGAACACACACACAGGAAACAGGTTAGTAAAGTGACTGGTGTGTGTGTACGTGCGAGTGTGTGTGTGTGGACAGGCTACACCCTCAGGAGTGTGCCACCACGGCAACTGTCTTCGTGGGAACAATACCACCTGTCGCTCAGGGCTACCAGACAATGGAGGCCAGATGGGGAGCAAAGGGTGGAGGACGGAACCAAATGCCGACCTAAGCAGGGGCATCAAATCAGACTCTTTAGGTATTCCTGATGCCAAGAGCCTATGGTTTTATTGTTTATCAGTGTTTGTCTGGGTAATACAGTAAATGGCCATCTGTCTTTCTCTTTTTTTAATCTCTTTTTGTCTCTTTGTTTCTTTGTCTCTCGCTCTTTGATACACACATAAATGGGCAAGATGGAGTGATCTAGTGATATTCTCTTAAAAAGACTAGTTTTATTGCCAATGTCAGATTCAAAAACTTCAGAAATAATGATTCAAATTAAAACCTTTTTTAGTAGTTTTAAATGTCATCTGCGCTGACCGACTACATTTTTTTCCCAGCTGCGTCACTCTTGAGTTTCCATTGTGTGTTGCATTTATGGTCAATAATGTCCATCCAAGCATCCATTTTCGGAGCTTATCTGGGGCCGGGTCGTGTCCATCAATAGTGTCCATCAAAACTCAAAAAGCAAGTGATTTTACTTAATAATAAAAAACAATAAATTAAAATAATAATAAAAAACAACTAACAAATTTACCACATCCTTAGGTTTAGGAAAAACATCATGCTTTGGCTTGAAATAAGTACGTAAACTAAGTAGAATATGTACATAGACAACGTAACATAAAAACGTAAAACGTGCCACAAACGCCACTAGCGTAACTTCAAAATAATATACAACACTTTTGGTTTCACACAGGACACAAACACCGGTCTTGTGTTAGTTTGATCCACCCGCCCACCATAAGTATTCTTTCTTATTTTTTTATATTACGTGTCCTGCTCTTCCTCACTTGCTCTGAGCGTCGCTCATTATGCTACGTCACTAGCTCTGAGCGTAGCATATTCACGCAGATGGGTTTACATTGCAGTCAGTGCAGGCTACATGGCTTGAAATGACATACCAAAGCAGCAAAGAACGGCATTGTGATAGCATGTGAAATGACTTAAGAAATTGGCGTGTCATTCATTTACGCTATTTGGTGAGACCAGGCTGCATTTTTATGAAAACACTTATCTTAAAAGACTATTAGAATAAGTATAGTGGATACAGTTGGGACATTGCAGTGTTTAGATATGCATGTGGAAAAGATTCCTTGAATGAAAATGTTTCACTCCTCATTCCACATAATACATTTAAAATGTATTTAGAGAGTCTACATGAAGAAGCATGTTGGTGTAAAGAGAAGCGTTTTTAAAAATACAGCTGTTTTATTCTTTAACTTTAGGGAAAAGTAGCCAAAACTAATGTGACTTACGATTGTTTTAATTCTCATAGATTATCAACACCAGCTGTGTTATGGAGCCTTTCCAAACTGCTGTAGTAGAAAAGTTGAGAGAGAGAGAGAGAGAGAGAGAGAGAGAGAGAGAGAGAGAGAGAGAGAGAGCGCTTCTAAGCACTTTCACATTAACAAGTCAAAAACAAATTTTCAGCATCTTCTCGCTGCTCAACTTGATGTATTTCCACCTCAGAGAGTGAGACAGTTGTCTTCATCACTCAAGTCTGCAACTCAAAAGTACATACTGTATTGCTGCTAAAACACTGAATCAAACAGGATTACGTTTATAGGTCAGGTAGTCAGTTAAATGTCAGTATGCCTGTCTGAAAGGAGCATAAGCAGAAGTTGCCCTTTGGCCTGGGAATCCACCGGTGCAAAGAGGCAGAAGGTGCGGTCACGATCCACTTCTTCTTCTTCTTCTTCAGCCGTACAAATCTTTGTCTTCGTCCTCTTGGACACATCCCTCATTTCCTCTGTTGTATCTCTCATCGTATGTTTTCAGTGACCCCTCCCCCTCGTCTTTCTCAAGAAACAGGATGTGAAGAAATGTTTGTGGATCAGCGAGATAAACCATCCAACTACTTTTGAAAATGAAACCTGTCATTCCTCACTGCGATATAAGCTGTATATACATTTTGGGGAAATTGCTGCCTGTATATTTCTCAGTATGTGTGAATGAGAGATCATCCAGTTCTCAGAAAAGAAATTCAGAACTCTAGTATATATAAGATCTTGGTATTGCACTCTATCATTTTTGAAATAGTTGTGTTAAGGTATAAATTTGTGAGTTTATGTAAGTTTTGCTGAACAGTGAAATTACAGGATAATGTCAAATAAATTTCCTTAAATTTCTACTAATATATAAAACTTATATTCAAGCCAATAAAAAGATGCATTTAATGAATTGAAACTGCACCATGTGGGCTATAAAATCAGAATTAAACTGAATCTGATCTGTGTTGAAATGCTCAGATCAAAATTTGAAAGTGTTGACAATGACAATAAGATAATGTTTGGCCCAGAATTGCCATAATTCTTAAATCACAGTCTCTCTGCTGAGCTATGGGAGGACAACCAGAGAGAGTGTCATTCATTCATTAGCCCTGTTTTAGACTAGCGCTATCCATCGCACCCATGTAATTAATTCAGTTTTTTATTGTATTGCGAATTTTTGCAACAAATAGAATAATCAAACTCATCGGACTCAGTGTGCAAGGTTTCTGTGTGTAATGTTTTTTTATTCGATGAGGGAAATCAAAAAATGCATACGAAAAAGACCTTTACAGGCTCAACTGTATGGTACAGAACAAGTAGCCAATATTTTTCCATCTTAATAGTTGCTACTTGTGCTCATCAGCCTCTTAACTTCCCTTCAAATCTACAATACGTCGAACTATTCACTCTGTTATCAGGGCAAGGGGTCACTCTAGTCCATTTTTTCCAGTAATCAGACGGGCACGACTGCCCAGTTCCCATAACGTGTATGATTACCTAATGAAAAGAAATAGTATGTACAAGAGAGCAGACGTTTTTGTTCCCTTTTTCTTTCTTATAAACGTCTGCGCATTCAAGTATAAATCTAAGCGATCCCTGTCACACATGCCACGCTGCCATTGGAAGTATAGGAGTGAAGGCTGAATAGAACGGGAGAATGTGGGAACTGGAGGTTTTTCTGCCCTGTCAGGGTCGCCATCTGCTCTTTATCCAGGCTGGCACCAAGCCCTGGTCCAGCCCTTGGCACCTACACCCACAGAAATCCCCGACACACACACACACACACACACACACACACACACACACACACACACACACACGCGCGCACACACACACACACACACATTGCATGCGTACAATTGTAACTTTGCTAAGAAAAGCGTCTGTGTAATGCACTGCAGACAAACAAATTAAGAAGCAAACAATGCAAAAAATATGAGATTATGCTCATCTAAACCTGTCAGATGTGATCCAAGTGAGTGGGTTTGCATATTTAGAGTTTCCTACGACGTCTGTGGCTTTTTATTTGAAATGAGTCAGTGGATGGAAGAACAACAGTAAGAGTTATTTTGTGGATGTTCTGGTGTCTGTGTGTGTGTTTGTGGAAAGGGGGGGTGCTTGAGTTTGTGTGAGTGTGTATTTGTATGCAAAACAAAGAACACGTCTTAGTGTTTGAGTGGAGAGACGAGGGCCATAAGTATTTTGTGTGTGTGTGTGTGTGTGTGTGTGTGTGTGTACTTCAGTGTGCATGCAAACCCAAAGTGATTGGCTTTTGTTTTTTCGAAGGAGTGGGTGGGGAAGGTACGTGACAAGCGTGTTTCTCTCCTTTTGGTGACTTGGCTCAGTCAGAGCGTTAGTGCATGGGTGTGTGAGGGTGTGTGTGTGTGTCGTGATGATGTTGGTTCCCAAAACAAAACCAGCAGCTGTTTTTACAGGCTCACACACACAAACCCATTCATCTGTTGTCATCTTAGACCCCCCCCCCCCCCCCTCTTGCTTTCCTTCTGTAGCCATTTACACTTTCAAATAAACAAAAGTAAAAGATTTCTTTTTAATATAATGGATGAATTCGTCAAAAAGCACAAGATTTATGTCATAAAAATGATACATCAATAATACCTGATGAGGAATTATTTTGCACATGATATCATTAAAGGGCTTTGCAGCTTTTAAATAGCTACCAACCCAAATGTTGTGGCTAAGAAGTCCTCTCCAGTGAGCGGAGAAAAGAGCGATCGCTCACCATCTCCATGGTGACAGGCAGAGTTGGCATTAGCAACCAGTGAAGCACAGCTCGCTGAGGTTTACAGCTGGTACCACATCTGTGACCAATCACATTACTTGGCTAAAACTTCCCGTTGTATAATGGCATTTGAAATCATCACTCATCAGAAACTCACACGTGAAGGCGTGAGGAGTTTTGGAGTATGACTTCAGCTATTTGAAGAGCTATGAGGAGTTTTTACTGAGGAGTCAGTAACACGCAGTGCTGCTGCTTCAACAACAACAACTTCAGCAGCTGGTAATATCATGTGGAAGTTAGCCAGAGGATATTACCATTGTAGATTTTTATTAGGACAAGAGAACGCATAAATACAAATGTATCAGCAATGTTGAGCACAGCTGAAAAACAAAATCTGAGCAAGTTCAGTGGTAAATTTAGATCACAATATGTAGATTGGATCAATTATGTCACATCACAGCTTCAATGCATTGTTCCAGCTCTGTCTCACTGCCTACACTCATGTCTCAACAAAATAAGTTATGGTTGTCTTGTTTCTTAAAGGTACTGTTTGTAACTTCTTAAACTTACGCCGGGGCCGCACTGCCCGCGTGGTGGCCGCGTGGCGGCTGCGTTACCTGTTGTTTTTTATTTCGGCGTCCGTGTTAACAGGTTAGAGCAGCCACACACTGCCCGCGTCTCACGCGGGCAGTGTGTGCCCAACCACTTTTATCATTGTTTTGCAAAAACTCTCTTTTCACCGAACACACCAGCATTTTAAGATTCACCCACTCTAGAGACCATTTCAGAAAAGCTCAGTTTTTGGCTGAGAAACACTTCAGCTTAGTGTGAACAGAGGGCCGAAATATAAGATAAAATGATGCATTTTTAAATTTAGACGTGTTAATGTGGACGCACCCTCAGCTGTGATCACTGGGAGTAATCTGGTGAAGAGAGATAATCTCAAAATGTGGTTAAGTGTTAAACCCCTTAACTCCCAGTTTACGTGTAATCAGATTCCCTGCCTACTGCCTTTCATGCAAAGATTTACCATCTAGAACAAAGATCTTAATTACACTGATTACTCGAACATTACTTAACATTATTTTCCTCATCCTTTTCCATGTTTATGTGCTTATTAAAGCAAAACAAAACAAACTTTAAGGTTATCATTCTTATCCCATCTGAAATCCTGCGGTTTAATCTGGGATATGCTTAGTAGTTTACTCAGCCTGATAAACAATGCAGGCCTTTTATTTACTTGCAATTCTCTGAAATCAAATTTCTGCCAAAAGTGCGCATGGAAGAATCAGATGACTTCAGTGAACCAGTCCTACACACTGAAGACAAATAAACAAAACAAAAACAAGTCTCATCACAGTCGTCTGCAGACGCTGACTGACAAACCACATGACTACACGTCACTGTTGTTGTTGGTCGTGGTTTGTGTGTGACTGTGTGTGTGTTTGTGTGTGTTTGTGTGTGTATAGGCTATGTGTGTCTGTGGCTTAGGAGTCAATCCCTCCAAACATGACTGTCATTAACCCTTGTAGCTCTTGAAAGACCACCCAGATGTTTGTGTGTGTGTGTGTGTGTGGCCTGCAGACTGGCATTGTGTTGTGTGTTATCTATCCACTCCAGCCTGTCCATTTGTACTGCTAAGACAACAATCCCCTTTCGGAGTGGAAGAGAGGACTGTATTATATCACCATGGTAACGCACAGCTGTCAAAATGGAGGGAAAAAGTGGGCTAAACAGAAATGTATAAGATGATATGAAACCGGGATGTTGCAGCGGCAACCACCCTTGCCCTTTTGTTTGACTTCACGTCTGTGCCCTAATGTGACACTTCCTTGCTTCATTCCTCCCCTAATGACCCACCAGCGGGACACTGGAGGGGCCCACATGCCCTCTGGTTGGCCCAAAGACCCCTTTGGTTGGCTAAATTGGCCAATGTGTCCTCCGATTGGCCCACGTGCCCATCTGATCATTATGAATGCCCTTCTGGTCAGCTCAAGTGTTGGTCTGCTTGGGGCAAAAATTAAACCTTTAGCCTGCACATGCATGAGGTGCCCCTTTGTCATTTGTGTCTCTCGGTCTGTGCTCGCTACTAGGAAATTGGGTTGTAGCAGCAGCAAACCTAAAAGGAAAACTGCAAAAATGCAAAATCTTACCTAGTATATTTGTCTAATTACTAGTCAATATATCTCATAACACTTTATATAAGACACAATCACCTAGCAAGTAACATTTCAGTGAGATATAGGGACTTGTCTTTAGACAATGCATTTTGAATATCTTGTTCAGTGAAAAAAAATACTTCTCTCTCTTTTTATCCTGAAAGGCCTAAATATTACATCTTATTTCAAGAAATGTTACCAAGCGAATTTTCACTTGTTCCATTGGCAGATTTTTTCCTTATTACAAGCAAAAACACCTTGTATTCATTTTCTGTTTTATTTTTAACTCTTTTTTTGAAGTGGCCCTTTTTCCAGATAAAATTCAATAAAAACAATAGAAATGGTAGGAATAATAAACAATGATGAGGTTACATTATAAAATGACACGTAAAAAAAATGGTTTTAATGTTCAGCTTGTATACAAGTTTGTCATGAGTCACTCTGAATAACTATTACATAAACAAAATATAAGTATAATGCTGTTATTCATAACTCCTAAGTCTCTAAGAATGACTAGAAAGGCTGTGACAGCCTAAACATGGTGTTTGCCTTTTCATGGGATCTAACCCTAACTGACCTCAGATGTTGTGAAGTCTCTTGAAAACTGTGTGACTCAAGTCCTTCAAGCCTCTTAACAAAAGATTATCCCTGCTCAATGTACTGGCAGGAGAGATAACGCTGGTCACAACTGGTTTGTTTCAAGAAAGACTCAGAAATGTTGATTCTGTACCTGTGTGGAAAATCACATGACCCAGCAGCCTGAGAGGAAGACCTTTTTGAAGAAGTGTCAAAAATCATGACTCTGGTTATACTTGAACAGAAATAGTATGCTAGTTTATGTCGCATGGACAAACGCTGGACAAAAATCATATTTCAATGTTTTTAGAGGCTCAGTTTTTCTTATCTGTCCACACTAGGCAAACCACTGTTTTGAGAATTACTTTAAAATGAGTTTTCAACGAGATCAATATGGAGAAAAAAATGGATTTCGGACCGTTTCCAATGCATATTCACATCTGGTTAAATAGGGACTAAATACAAACTATATCTTTCGCATGTATGAAAGTTCTAATTTATATCTTAATGTTCATTGTTTGGGAAGTACGTTTGGATCCTAAAGTACAAGTGTATACATTTTTAGATTTTCTACAGATAGAAAAACATTTTAAGTAGGGCTGCGCTCTCTTAATCAATTAGTCGAGTAATCGGTCGTTTTGGTATCGTCAACTAAGATTTCTTTCGTCGCTTAGTTGTTTTTTATGCTTTTTTCACGCTGAATGACTTATTTCCAAGAAAGTTATAAGCACATCTCTGGTAAACAAGAATTAACGTGATGCTTTCGTGTGATTCTTTGTGGAGAAACTCAGCTTTACAGATCTGTCGATTAAATCAACTAATCGACTAGTCGACAAAATCGCATGAGTGTTAGTCGACTAAGAATTTCTTTAGTCGAGGACAGCCCTAACTTTAAGAAACATCCAGCCCTTTTGCATCTCAAGTGTACCTACATGGTAGCTGTGAGGAAAAGGAGAGTATACTTCCCGCTCACTTTCCTGACCCTCACCTTGACTTTGTGCTTTAACATGACAGTCTGGCAGTAACCAGAGCACTACGAGTCTCCTGCAGCTGCTGAAACATACAAAGAGTCCCTTCTTTGTAACTTTATATTCAACACACTGGCCCTCTGCACGGGATATATGTTCAAAGATGGAAGGAGAAAGAGCATTACATGGGCGTTTCAAAGGGCAAACGCACACACACACACACACCTCTCACACACCTGTGCAAACTCTCCGTCCGACTTCCTCTCTCCAAGTCACACACACACACATTTCCTGTGGGCCCGTACACTGCCCAGTCTGTTCTCCAGGGCGTTGGCTGCTGGGCACTTGGTCAATGTGTACCCAAGTGTAATGCTTCAGCGCTCTGGGACTGGCATGCATACAACACACACACACACACACACACACATGGATTTTACATGGTAATACACATACAGTGGAGTCAAAAGTCAAGACAGCTTTAACTTGAGGATGTTTACACTCGCATCAGATGAACAGTGGAGGAAATGTGGCTCCTTTTATACATAGTTGGCCAAGTTTAAGGGAAAGAATGTATTTGAACAACTTAACATGGACTTAGTTATAAGGTCAACATGTTGTAGTAGCCTAAACCTAACAACACATGGTACACAAGATGAGAACCTCAGTCTCCAGTGTCAAAGTCCTGCTCTTTGTATGTACAACCATCTTCCTCTCTATGACTTCTGTAAAGTACAATGGCCTGGTCACATCAAAAAGTGGTACAGCAAAAACACAAATCTGGTCCTCTTTCTAGGTTCCATGGTGGAGAGGAGGTTGTGTTGCTCTGGCTCTATCTATCTGGCGTGGAGAGGAGGTTGTGTTGCTCTGGCTCTATCTATTCGGCATGGAGAGGTGGTCGTGTTGCTCTGGCTCTATCTATCTGGCATGGAGAAGAGGTTGTGCTGCTCGGGCTCTATCTGGTTGGCGTGGAGAGGAGGTCGTGTTGCTGTGGCTCTACCTATCTGGTGTGGAGAGGAGGTTGTGTTGCTCGGGCTCTACCTATCTGGCGTGGAGAGGAGGTTATGTTGCTCGGGCTCTATCTGGTTTGCGTGGAGAGGAGGTCGTGTTGCTCTGGCTCTATCTGTTTGGCGTTGCCGGGAAGCTGCTTGACATCCTCCTGGATCCACCTTCTCACATATGTTCACATTATATGTATTATTTTTTTTGTCATATGGACTGTCTATGTTGTATTTTCATTTTGCTGTCTCCGACAGGTCCAGATATTTAGCATGCTAGATATCTAGAATGTGTCTGCGAGGCATCAGCGAGCGTCGCGTCTTTGCGTCTGATCTGGGGCTTTTTTTGGGGAGCTCCAAAAACTGTTGGGGAGCGGAAAATCAGGGCTAAAGTTGTGTAGTGTGAATTAGCTATTACATGCTAGTCAGCCAGGAATATGCTAGCGCTAGCCTGTCAAAATAGTAGCAAGCTAGTCAGCTCAGTTGCTTAGGCCTATCGGACAATAATTTACAGTTTATTCAAGAGACATATTTGTACCATGCGCTGTCGTCTTGTAACACTCAAATAAGTGTGCATCACAGTTAATATGAAACGGTGGCTTCCCCTGTTTTCAACTCTCCACTGTCAAGGCAGTTTGCTACTGTATTGATCAAATGTGTGAATTCTCATGTCAAAATTCACCAAGTTGAAATGATTTATGTCGCCCCAGTGAGCGAATACACTGATCACAGTGATTCCATTGAACTGAACTGATTTTGTGCAAAATTTTGACCTTTAACATATTTGGCAAAGTCAATACTACTATAGAATTGTAGTTGGAATAGGAGACAGGGTTGTCTCTGCTGCAGCCAGCTTCATTTCTTGCTAGTTTAGGGGACTTTTTGCCTTCAATCAGGTCATCAGCAAGTTAAACACATGTTGAGATGAATTGATTTAAGTGAATAACTTCATCAGTCAAGACATAGACACTTTTAGGCCTTAAAAACATAGTCGCTTGTCTGTGTATGTTTGGGATCATTGTCCTAAAACTGGGGGACTATGTGTAAAATGGGCTAAGAGTCCTACACTGTTCAACTAAAATGGACGTGACCATCCAAAACACCCTCAAAGCTGAAATTTGGCACTTTAACTCTGTTTCATTTCAGATCCAAAATGCTGGAGAGTAAGAGCCAGAACAATGAACAACACACAATTATTCAACAAAGTCCTGTTGGATGCAGCGTTGTATCCACACAGCTGGGCAGCTTGGAAGCAAAGGAAAGAGCTGGGTGATCTTTAACACACACTTGATCACACACTTGATCACACACACACACACCACCTCCACTGTTTACACACCCCTAAGCAAATGTCTGAAGAACGACACAGCGGTGAAAATCTAAACAAAAAGCGTGTGTTACGGTCGACATCTCACTCAACATCGACCCAAAATCAGTCCACACCACACAGGTGACATGACACACCATTTGCAAACACACTACGCACAAGCAACGTGCACACACACACACACACACACACACACACACATACACTCGGCGCAATAGATTCAAATAAAATCAACAAAATATGCATAGTATAGGGTATTGCACTGTTTTTGTACAGTTTTTAAACATATTATATCTGCATATAGTTTTCTAAGTGTATTCTATAGTTCTTTATCAGTTGCATTGTGTCACTTGTGCCTACGTTCTTGTTCTACCCTATACAAAAGTATAAAAGTATACTTTTCTTAACCTTTACTGTTTTCTTTTTAACTTTTACTTTGCTATGTGCTGATTTCTGGAGAGAATCTGGTCCCACAATTAGGGCATGTTAGGTTGATGATGTAGAGGTCTCAGAAACTCATCAAATATGATACAAATGGCGTTATTTGGGTTAATTTCTGGGCGAACTCACTTTGTCAGTAAATCTGACTGTAATTTAAATTACCCCTGACAAAGTTAACTCATTGAGTTTAAGCTCTAACAAATGTACGACTGTTCCCTTTGCTAGGGAACCGAGCACAGACATATTACCTGACATGTACAGCGTGTTTGACTATACATTATTAACTAGTGGTGAATTCCAAGGCACATACCATCAGTAACTCCAAGGTCAAGTTACACAAGAACGCCTACCATTTCTCTGTCGTTATTATTTATCTTAAACAAAAAGAAAACAAGATTATCTGATGAAAAATACTCCTCCTTTTATTGACATGTGATGCAAAAGTTAAAACTCACTATATTGTGTTTTCTTGTCAGTATTTGCCCTTCATTCTTTTGCAACATCTACTTAATAATCAATTCATAGATATCAGTCATTTGTGCAACCCTTTTACTTCTTTCAAATGTCCTTTTGTTCTTATTCTTTAACTTATACCATTGACCTTTATCCTCACAACTCCTGCCGTGTTACCACACTATAATTTATCTTTGTCCTTCCCTCCATAACTCTCTCTCTCTCTCACCAGTGTTGAAGACATGTGATGCACATCATGACTAATTGAATGGAATTGCAGCCAACTGTTCATGGCTGCATTCATTACATGTAGCATAACAAACATTTAATTAATGAAGTGACTTAAAAAATCTTTCTCTGTTTGTGGACCACAGGTCATTTACAAAGCTTTTCAATTTAATAAACTATAGTTACACACACACACACAGACTGTGAGTTGAGGTTGAAATCTCCAGAAAAACCTAGAGAGTGGATGTTAAGTCTTTGTCAAACTATTATTTCCATGGCCAAGAATGAACTTTCATGCTCAATTAATTGTAATTGCTTAGAAAAAGTTTTACTAAACAATTAAACCTGATTATTACACTTTGTGTGCCAAAGCCTCTGCAATGATTCATAGCTGTTTCAGACTCACTGAGAGAGACAGAAAGAGAAATAAAAGATGAATAAAAATACAGTTTGCAACCAAATCATTCAAAATTGTAAACAAATACTAAACTTAAGTGTTCATACTGTGACCTAAACTCAACCGAGGAGGTTTATTTGAGCGCGTACAATCCTCCACATCCATCTCACAGTATTTACCCACCTGCCGGCCCTCTACTTCCTACTGACCAAGACAATCTCTGCCTCTGACCTGGCCTCTGATCTTTCCCCTTGGTATCACCTGCCATAAAGGCCCAGCGTTTGAACAAGGCATTCTTAGTCGGGGTGAGGCAACAATCTGTATCAGGAGGCAACAGCGGCCCTCAGGGAGAGCTGGAGCCGACCCCCTCTCTGCTTTATGGCGCTCATTTAGGACGGCAGGCAACCAGAGTAATGTGTGTGATGATTATGTGTGTGTATGTGCGTGTGATGATTGTGCATGTGTGAGTGTGTTTCTAAGAGCTGATTTAGGACTGGAGGCAATGAGGGTAGACCAGTGCTGGAATCCAGCTGGCTCCACAGCTAGCTAACCATCAACTAGTAACAGATTCCTGAGACAGACAGACAGACGGATAAACAGATAGACAGACAGACAGATACACAATGACAGATAGACAGACAGACAAACAGACTAGACAGACAGAAAAGAAACACAAAGAGATCGATAGAGTACAGATGACTGACATGTTATGTTTGAAAAATGAAAAATATGTCTTGGTAAAATAAATCTGCTGTACGCAGTTTTGTACAGTGGTATCGGATACACCATCATTATGACCCTGAAGATCCAAAGTAAATGCTGGTGCTCGGTATGATCCTTCTCCTGTCCTCTTAAAGTGAGAAAAGCAAAACACGAACTCTATTTGAAACAGCAGCTGTTTAAATTCTCTGTTCGGGGAAAGCTGAATGATCTTTTGCTTCTTTATTCTCTCATCCTTTTTAGTTTACACAAATCAGAGTTGATAAATATACAGTTTACAATACCGTTCTACGTGATTTCAGCATATTGAAATGCTAATTTGTCAACAATTTACATCATGTTGCCATTTGAAGCTCCCTGAGTGCGAAGAAAATAAGTAATGTAAGTTATTTTTGTGAAGATTTAGTTTGTATATTAACTTCTCAGGTTTATTGGAATAATTTGCATACTTTAATTGATGGTAACTACATTTACATTGTATTCCCTCCTTAAGTTAGATAGGGAACTACATAATGTGCTGCAATTTGCCTGTAATTTTAGTAATGTTGAGGTTGGTGGAGTGGCATGACGATGAGGTGATGTATCATGTTTGTTGTGAGTGTTCAGTTGTCCGACTGTGGAGATAAACATTAAAGTGGGCCAAGTTATCCTGAGGACGCTGTCCCCGTGCTCTTGCTTTACAAACATCCCGAAAGTAGTTTTAAGTCAGTAACTACAAGTTTATAGTTAACACGAAGAGTAACCGGCGTTACAAAATAAATCTAAACAAGAATAAATCTCATCTTACAATATCATAGCTTAAAGGGCTTTTTGGTTGGCAGAGCAAAAACGTTTAAGTTAATGTTATCACACTGTGATACACAGTAACATTTAACAATAGTTGACTGTAAACATACTCAAATACAACTGTATGGTCATTTTGCTGTGATAACATAAACATTTATGTGAAGGCATTTAGTAAAATAACTTTGTATTTGTCATCTTCAGTTATTTTCTTGTGTAAATTCCATGAGTTGAAGTTTGTTGTAAAGAAAGGGATGGAAATTGTGTGGTTGGATGGACAAGTCATAAAGATGTACAATCATTGTGGTAAGATTAACACTTCCCTTATTTTAGTACATATCCTCTATAAAAACTGGGTTTCCAACGTAATGTTTCATTAAGTGCATGACGTGGAGAACTTTTTATTTGTGGTGCTTTTTCATTGAGAGTTTCGGTAGAGAAGGCAACTGAAACTGTCACCGTTAATAAAACCAGGATTGTCTTTAAACAAAGAGGAGGGGTTTCATAATTACTGCTAAAAGGTCAGATCCCCCACCCCCCTACACACAAACACACACACACACGCACACACACACACACACACACACACACACACACTCACACACAATAGAGCCCTCGCTCCCTGATAGGAAGGAAGAGTTGCTGTAAATTTGTTAAGGGTGTTGGGGGTCAGACTACAGGAAACCAGCAGCCAGAGCTCCAGAGCAGGAAAGATGACATCGAGATTTTGATGTCGGTGGGAAATCTGTGTTTCTCATTCCAACTCATCACATACTGACGCTTGGTCAGGACCCCTTGGCGTCACTTTCTAAAGCACTGGGTAGCCCAGCGCGTAAAACTATGACGCTTCACTACGGTCGCAGTAAACACATGCTTAACGTTGTGAATTCAAACTAAAACACTTGCTTAGGTTTAGCCAACAAAACCACTTAGTTAGGTTTAGGAAAAAAGATTGTTGTTTGTGTTAAAATTACTACCTTTGTAAAGTGAAAGTGAAATTTAACGTTGTGAACACAAAGACAAACAACACTGTTGGTCTCACACGGGACACAAACAGTGGTCTCCTGGATGAAAGTTCTGTGTTTGTTTGTGCCATCCAACCTCCCCATGTGGGTTGTTTTGGTCTTTATACAGTACTACGTCCCCACACTCCTGGAGTACTTGTTCTGAGCGTCTAATATTGACGCAAATGGGTTTTACATTGTAGTTAGTAAAGGGTGCCTTGTGCGTCGGTATCAGACGCCGAGGGGCGTGACAAAGCGTCGGTATTTGACGCCCTGGAAATGAGAGTGGTCTGGAAAGTCACAACATCATTATAAGGTGCATCCATCTGTATGCTGTATATTATTTATGTATATTTTTCACATGATATTACTATATGTATTAATAATGCAAACGTCTTTTTACAACTCCTCTGATACTTCTGACACTTTCAACTCTTCAGTTAGGCAAAGTACAGATGTGCCATTAAAGGGACTATTTGTAACTTATCACGCGCATAAATCCTAATGGGTCGCAATCCCAGGCGCGCTCGCGTGTGGGTACGCGCTGCTCCTGCAGCCTGCTGCCTGCTTGCAGAAGCGCTCGTTCTCACCCGTTCGGCTCGCTCCCACTCCACGTGCACGCGCGCACACTGCAGAGAGTTAGTTTAGCTCTGAGAATATCTAGTGAATTCAGAGATTCCAGTGGACGTTTTTGCAGAAATAAATGCTGCCGCTCCTCCAGACCAACAGAGGTTTCCCGTGTCTTGTGAAGTGACGGAGCTCCGCAGAGAGTTACGTTATCGTCCCGACCGGGTGTCGGTGTCCCCCCCCCCCCCCCCCCCCCCCCGTTCCCTCCGCGGTCTGCAGGAAGCAGGAAAAGCCAGCACTAGGATCAGCATTGATTCATGGAGAGACCCTCCTCTGGTCAGCTAACATTACTGCCAAGCAGGTGAAATATAGAGTGATATTGTGTGTTAGCTGACATGTGTCGCCTCACTGTTTAGACCGGTGCGCGAGCACGAGCTACAGGACGCTGACTTTCGTTGACACTGCAGCCACAGGTGTCGCTGTGAACAAGCAATATCTGATTCTTACATATAGCCTCTTTAAAGTTCCTGCCTCTTATTTTTTTCTTATTTTTATCTTATATCTTTTATAATTTGTTTGTATCGATGCTTTAATATTATATGTTTTATTGAAAGCGCTTTGAATTACCTTGTTGCTGAAATGTACTGTGTCGGCGAGTGGAAAATCTGTTCTAAAGTCGTGTAATGTGAACTATCATTATCTGAATCAAGGGTCTAAGGACAGAGGGTGTTGAATATTAATAGCTCAAGCTAATTTTCAGCAGTTGTCAGCTGATATGGCTATTACATGGTTCTAATCAAACAGAAGCTGCCGTGAGATGTAAGAGAATATAAAATATATTAATATAAAGTGCAACATTATATCTTTTGCTGAGAGACGGTTCAGATTTGTTTTGTTAACCTGTGTTGGCTCGTATTTCCTGTAGGAGTCATTCAATGTGTATCAGGGTTTGGTTTCCATTTGGTAGCAGATGGTATGCACAGAGTTGGGAAGATGACTTTAAACATGTAACCGTATACAGCAAATCCACATAGAGACATGGATACTGTTTCTAAATATCGGTTGAATCTGTTGAACCCTGAAATATCACCACTTATCTGTTTAAAACAGGCAGGCGTTATTTTCCTACAGTGGATTTCTTTACTGAAACTGATTCCTGCCAGGTGTTCGAAACGTCAGACAGGCTGATTGTTCCAGTTTAACTACACTGACATGAAAGCTTGTTCTGTTGTCTGTAACCAACATTATGTTGGGATGTTTTCATGTTGCTTTTATGTAATCCAAGAACACCACTTATTTCCTCAGATGTATTGTACCTTAATGCTGTTCTTCTAAATGTGTCTTTAACTGATTACCTGTTAAGAAGATTTCTCTGTATCCTCAACCCTTACAGTATGTGCTTTTTGTCACTGTTTGAGTGGTTTAAGTACCATTTTTTCAGCACCATTCAGTACACACATTAATCAACGTATCCTCATACAACAGTTCGCACTGTATGATGTCTTACAAAAAGTTATGCCTCATTTGTCATGCGTTTTCCTGCCAATGTCCAGCAACACGTGTCAATTTCCGCTCATTACATGCATACAGTCTTTTCAAAATAAACTTCCGTCTTCACAAGAAACAACTTGTTTAGGTTTAGGCAACAAAACTACTTATTTAGGTTAAGGAAAAGATCGTGGTTGGGGTTAAAATAACCCTGGAAGTGGCATAACTTAAGTACGGAAGTTACATGACAAAGCTGATGTCTGGTTTCACACGGGGTACAAACACCAGTCTCCTGGGCAAAAGTCTGGTGTTTTTTGACCCACCCATCCACCACGACCTCCTCCCTTCGCTGCGTTTGTCCCTCTTTGTACTTCCTGGTTCAAAATTACGTGGATTAAATACAAATTGATTTTGTGGGATATAGCCATGGCATTACTTTTCATTGGTATAGCTACGAACGGTGTATGAGAACAGCCTGCATTAATTCAGTGATGATGTCTGTGTTGCCCAGGAGAAGAAAACTAGACATTTAGAAAACAAAGATGCATATTTTGTTCAACAAGGTAATTTCCACAAATCAGCATGCTTGCTGCCATATTTGAACCACAAACTATTTCATAATGGAAAGTTGTAACATTTCAAATTCCTGCTTGAAATATTCATAGGTATAATATTGTAGGACACTAACATTTTAATGCTTGTGTGAACCACAGAGCTTATTTTCAGCAAGCTGAAATCTTGGAGCAAATACAAGACAAAAAATCTGTTAAGAAAACCTATAGCTCATATACTTTCAATGTTTTGGAACTAAAAACTAAAAGACTCTGTGAACAAATTACAAAACAAAAAACTCTCTCCAGCATCTTTGAAAAAATGGTTAACTCATGCGTTTAAGATGGCAGAAAAATACAGAGCAAATCTGATTTACTGCTTTTTGGCTGGACCGCAGAGGGCCAGCCCTACAGACGCAAAAGTCTGTCACTGAGTGAGTGAGTGAGTGAGTGACTGACTGACTGACTGACTGAGTGATGAAGTTACAGGATTGGTCGGCTGACTGCTGGAGCTTCCTCATTGGCTGTTGCTCTTTCAAAATGAAAAGGCGGAGAACAGTTCTGTGTTTACGTTTTCTGGGGAGCGTGTCAGCGGTTCAATGTAACATTACATAGCGCTGTTGTTGTGCATGTGCTATTGTTTGTGTTCGTTTAAGTTACGTTGTGTTCGCAAATTTTCGCCTCGCTTTCCTCCATTTCCTCCATGAACTGACTATCTAGCAGCCACACGTCACTACTCACTACTGCGGTATGAACGCAATATAAACAGACTGTGCTGTGATTTAATTGCAATAAACAGATCAAAATGATGCCGAAATAACAACATAAATATATCGATTTGTAAAAAGTCTGAATTCATTCTTTGTCTAGTCTGTCCACAACACAACAAGCAAACAACTTTTAAAATGCTTGTTTTCTGAACGGAGTTCGGATCGATCAACGCCAGGCTCTGCTAACACCAACTACTCCATCAACACTCAACATAACGTCATCTAGGCATAAATACGGCAGCGACGTTATTGCAAACGGATCAAAGTGTGCCGAAATAACTACATAATGATGCTGATTAGTAAAAAGTCTGAATTCATGCTTTGTCAGGTCTGTCCGCAACACAATAAGCAAATAACTTTTAAAATGCGTGTTTCCTGAATGGAGTTCGGATCGATTAGTGGCAGGCTACGTTAACATTGCAGCTGCTCCATTAACACTCCATCTAGGAATAAATACAGCAGCAACAACGTCAGTGATGACAGAGGGGATATCTCAACGCTGATAAACTTTCGCAACGTATATTGAACACCACTTATATGATGAATGCTTTTGATACACATGCTTTCATAAAATACTGAAATACTTTTAACCTTGCATGCTGTATGCCCTGCTAATACCTTTTCACCTTGTATAAAATGTATAATATACTGAGTAGTAAATGTTACCATTTACATTACTGAATGCCATTTGCTTCATTATAAGTTGGCTTTCAATCAAACATTAAGATATAAGTGAAAAAAAACTGTTCACAAAACATTATAGATATGACCACTGACTATTTGTGTAAGAATTTAGCTACAAATTCACAGACTTGACCATACGGTCCAGCCATATACTCGGTTTTGACCGAGTCTTGTTTGGGTTAGAGATCACTGGTAGTTCAAGCGTACAGTAAAAGGTTTAGCCATTTCACATCTGCACAGACAATAGTGCCTGCAATGATTTTTTTCCTGCCTCCCAGTCCTCCCAACCCCCACTGACTTCCTTCTTTCTTCATGTGCGTGTGTGTGTGTCAATATAAGTGTGTGCATTCTCCCCCCGCAGCACAAAGCTGCCATTGGTTGGCCAGATTTGTTGGAGGGAAAAAAAAGAGCGAGTAGCAGGGAGAGTGAAGCAGGGAGATAGTGCTGACTCAGGCACTCGGCCCATTGTTCTCTAGTCTCGTAACCCTACACCTCCCTGCCTCCAGCCAGACAGCCCATTGGCCAGCCGCAAGTGCTGGAGCCAGTGGGACTGCGGTGTTAAGCAGCACCAAAAAATCTTATCTCTTCCTCCATTAGTCCCACAATGAGAGAACTCAGCAGCCAAAATCACAATGGACCCAAGGCCATTCAGGTTGTGATATCTGTGCAGCATCTTGACGAGTCAGAGAGAGGTATTTTGGTGATAATCAGGGCATTTTATGTGAGGGGTTCTACCTGTTTGCTGCTTTGACAGGACATGCACACTTGTAACGGGCTTTCTTCAGGTGTAGGTGCGTCAGTCAGGTCTGTTTGTTGTAGTAGAGCTCAGTGAGACCTTGACAATGAAGTGTTTCTCAACCGTTCTGGCTATGACCCCCCCAAAGCAAACCAATGTCTAATTGTGATCCCTTATCATCAGTACTATGTACTGGTTGTTCCCAGAACAAATAGCCTATCCAGTAATTCACAAGGAAATCGCAAACATTAGAGGAAACATTATGTTGTGTGGCAGAAATGTTTTTTTCTACATTCCTGTTTTGTTAATCATCTTGCAACACACTATATTTATCTTGCAACTACTAGTTGGTCATTTCCAAATGCTGGTTTGGACCATAGACTGTAAGAAGTGGATGTGGTCACCGTGACGTCACCCATTGGTTTGTGGACTGCCGTTTTTTGAAGCCTCGAGTTTGGCATTTTGGCTGTCGCCATCTTGTTTTTTTGCAACCAGAAGTACAACCGAATGCTGAATAAGACATTATTAGGTGACCTAAATCTTACAATTAACTTTCATGAACTGAAAACACACTGTGAAAGAGTTAAAGTTCTAAGACGAAAACACGAACAACTCCCAGACCGGACAACACCGTGGTAGCGACCTGTCAATCACAAGGTAGCCACGCCCTAAAGCATACCCTGCTTTATGGTCTATTTGACTCTAAATGGGACCATAATTTACTAAATGAACATCATGCTGTATTGAAGAAGACTTGAAAACTAGCGATTGAGACCATAAACTCATGTTTACAATATTCACTGAGGTAATAAATCAAGTGAGAAGTAGGGTCATTTTCTCATTGACTTCTTTACAATCAGACTTCTTTTTGCAACCAGAGGAGTCGCCCCCTGCTGGCTATTAGAAAGAATGCAAGTTTAAGGCACTTCAGCATTGGCTTCACTTTTCAGACCTGGTGGTTGCTGCCTGGTTTGGACACATTTCACATTGTTTCATGTTCAAATGTAGTTATCTCACTACAGCTGCAGGTACATGGAGTTAAATTATTATTAGGTATTTTGAGAAACACAACTGTAAGAAAGGCAACATACTGAAACATGTTTATCTTTCCAATAAATCTCTGTTACTGAAAATGTCTCTTTCCCAAGGACTAAACTAAGAATAAAAAGAATAAAACAGCAGCATTTGGCATCTCTAGTGCTGTTTAACAAAAGACCAACCGAAGATACAGACGAACTTCCCTGAACCCTGTCATGTGATTTCTAACCATCCCCTTTGTTCTGGCACAGAGCACTGACAGACTTTTAAAACCGTAAACATAGCACATATTGTCACGATACCACAGGAGAAATGATACGGGGGGAATGTTCGCCTTAAGGAGACAGATTACCAGGTAACAAATCAAAGCTCGACAGGGGAGGAAAGTGAGAGTTGCAGCAGCGCCAGTAATGGGATCCCCAGTTAACTAGGCCATTTAGATCCTCAAGGTGATAAATAGGTTGTGCCGGCTGCAGAGGGCTGACTTTAGTGAGCTGAAACGTGCAAGGAAGAAGCTGAAAACTTGGTTGTTTAACATATTTTATGTCACTTTGCATCATCTTTCTGTCTATGTTGCTTTGTGCAGTGTTCACGGCTGCACCAAGGGATATTTGTATAAGATGACAGGGCTGACATGATTTCCCCACATCAGGCACATTAAAAAGAAAAACTTTTGTTTCTGTTCAACCTTTGTTGACTATATGTTAATTACGTTCCCATACACCTAAACTGTATACTCAATTACGTTTTGAGGGAAACATATTTTCTCCCAGATTATGGTCGCAATTTTAAACAGTTTTAACCAGGTAGTTGTTAATTGAAACAAAACAAAACAAAAAATGCAACAACACTACTTAAACACAACAAAAGTATTGGGTTACGTTTAGCAAAACAAACATTATTGTTTGGCTTAAAATGACTACGACATTGAAACAAAACAAAAGAAAAAACGCAACAAAACTACTTGGTTAGGTTTAGGCTTGTTATACGCGTTATTATACCACATAACTTTCAATAATGTTATAATTCCATGTAACTTTCATTAACGGTCGCTTGATATACTACATCACCTGGTCTACACACTGTTCATCTTACTACGTCACTTGTTGCGGACTATCATTGCAAACGTGTTTGTGATACATCAAAGACAAACATAATACGTTTCCCTCCAAGCGTAACGGAGAAAACAGTTATGTTGTATGGGAACGTAGTTTTTAGGAGACAGGGCTGGTACTTGATTACAACTAAATGTCCTGCATTCAACATTTTGCCAAAGTCCTACAAAAATAAAGTTGCACCAACATGTATTTTAAATTAAATTCCTTTGGAAGACACCTTTGTGTAAAGCGGCTTACAATAAGTGCATTCAACCTCCATAACACCTAGATGTCCTCAAAAAGTCATCACACTAGTTATTTAGTATTTCACTTGAAGTTACTTAATGCAGAATGGGCTCTTTCAGAGTGGTAGATTGTGAATGCGTTAACATGTAAACAGTGTCTCAATGTTGGAAGTTGTAACAAATGTAGTCGAGTACAAAGTACATATTTCCCTCTGAAATGTAGGAGTAAAAGTGGAAAGTTGCAGAAAATGTAAAAACTCAGGTAAAGTACAACTACCTCAAAATTGTTCTTAATTACTGCACTTGTAAATGCATTTTTTTTTTTTTTTTTACAATTCACCATTGAATTATTTTCTTTGGAACAACAGCAATCAATTCCATTACAAGTTAACAGGAAGTCAATCTGTACCTTTACGAAAAATAAAATGAAAATGTAAAATTCACAGACACACAGAACAAAATCAGTCAAACTTGTGCTCCAGAGTCACGCTAACATAAGTAACTTAACTCTGCACAGGACGACCTGAGATATAGGAAACGGATGAGTTCTTCTGTCGTTCAGATTAGACGCGATACTTCCTTCTCAGAGGGAAGCAGCAGGACTGTGATCGCCTGTGGGGATACAGTGGCTACGTAAGTGTTGTGTTAATCTCAGGGTTATATTATATTTCTGTTTAATTCTTTTTTATTGTACAGGAGTTGGTTATAGAATTAGGAAACTGTTTCACCGTGTTCATAAGAGCCAAATTATTGATTCTACCTCAATACAATGGGAGGATCATCGTATTCTGGCAGAATGGATAAAATGTTAAATTCCACAGCTTGTGTGAACCGTGAGAGTAGGACTATCTGAAGATGTAGAAATGTTCGCCCTCAGGCGCCGCTCAGCCTACACGCATGTTCACACGGATATATCCACCCTCATCGGCGTTCTTTACGTTCTCAACACATCACATACAGAATCACGACAGTCTGTTTCCACGCTCTCATAGCTGAGACATTGTTTGCCTGTGACGCCGGACAATTAACTGCTTTTCCCATGTGAGACAATTGATTCCCCTGAGCCCACGTTTATTAGATTCCGCCCTGGTTGTATGAATATGGAGGAAGGCCGGCGCTGAGGGCACAATGCCCCGCTCCTGTCCGAGACTGCACATCGAGCTTGGTCATAGATCGAGAAATTCTGCCCACGGACCCGACACGAGACAACGGGGCTCTTTCAGCTAGCGGGGCAGCCCAGACTCTGCCTTGGCAGCGTGGTTTTGTGTATTTGTGTGTACACCTCTGCTGGGAATGCTAGACCGTGGGTTAAGTGTTATTTAATCATGATCAGAATTACTCTCCATGAAACGAATATGGAAAGTTGATGGGGCAGTTTGGCAACTCACTAGATTAGTTTTCATCAGACTGAGAGCTGAAAATCCACGGCGGCAGCGTTGCTGTTTGTTTTTTGGCTCTCCTTTCATGTGAAGTTCAATCACAACGGATGAATTGTCAGTGAAAAGACTAGACTTAGCTCACTTTGAAGATATTTACCCTTTCAAAACTCAGCTGAGCACATCACATATTTGTGAAAAAGACTATACACACAAACCAAAGTGTGATGATGTCTGATCTGGTGCAACCAAATAAAAGCCGTCGTCATCAGTGCATTTACATGCAGTCAACCTTCTTCAGGTTGCTGAAACGTCATGAATTTCTCCTGGAAAAAGCTGATTTCTTTGCCGTGCATACGCATAACTGGGATTGTAATCAGCTTTTAACTTAAATTTGCTTTGCTTGCACACCCCTGCGGAACATCACTGCGGGGAAAAAATATGTTTGACCAATGAAATCCTTTGTTCCAACTGATCTCCATCATTCTGCATAACGGTTAACCATGTGCTACTATTTGTTGCACGGAGAGTGTGTATTTTCAGGGCCTTGGAACAATAAGCGTTTGTTTTCTTGGTAACGGACAATTTTTTTTTTTTTTGGTCCGATGGGACATTTTTGGGACTATTGGTGGTTTGGAATAACAATGGGCCGTCCCCTTCTCAACACCCAATAATGTACAACAAACACTACAACCCCAACAACTAAATAAAGGACAATATATGGCTTGAGATCGCCCAGCAGCTGGGATACAATGGAGATGGTAATGTAGCAGATATGCGCTTGCTAATGTTATATGTTGGTCACAGAACGGGGCTAGCCACAACAGCTAGCATTAGCATCAAATTTGGGGTCCGACGAAAATGGAACACGGCAACGCGGATAATTCGCTCCAGCCCCTATGTGCATAGTTGTGAATTCGGAAAATTTGAATTTTTGGATTTGGATTTTCCGCATTCCCGCACTGCATTTTCGCATCACACTGGTGAGAAACAGCTTATCAATGCATCTTTGTGTTTGTAATAATGATATTCAACGTCTAACTAAAATGTGGATGTATGGTAACCAGGTTACAGCAGTGCATGTAAAAGAATTCCTACGTAACCTGATTTTTCTGAGTAACCTGGTGCATATTAAATGCACTGCATGTCTGATCTCCTGAGGTTTAATTTTCACCTCCACCATCCTCCACCCTGTACACTACAGTCACTGCGCTCATTTGTCTTCCTCTCCCCTCCTCTTTTTCCTTCCCTCGCCTCTTGGTTCGGGGTGTACGATCAGCTGTCTGGCCCCCTTTTTTTATCCCCATGTTCCTTCAAAGAGTCAAAGCGGGGCCTCTCTGAGGTATTAAATATCTTTATTAAACTGCTGCTTTGGGGGCTCCCCCTCAGCCCCCCTGCCTGCTCCTTTTCTCCTCTGTACACCCCAACTATCCCCACAAACTTGGCCCCCGTCGGCTCCTCTTCAAAGGCTCCCGCCATGCGGCTTCTGCCGGCTACCTGCTGCGCTGCAAGATCATGCACAATAGCCTACGTTGGTCCCCGCTGCGTTAAACCAGGCAAGCTCCACCACACTCGGCTGGGCCACATCTGACGGGGGACTTTGACCAGGCGGAGTCCACCGGATCAGGGAGTTGAGTGAGACGGAGGAGGAGGAGGAGGTGGGAGGGAGGACAGTGGGGAGAAGGGGGAGTGGATTTCGTAGGCCAGCTGTGTCATGGTTTAGTGACTGCCATCAAAAGACGAGCTCTGGAGTAACCAAGTTGTCCCAAACACATGCGTCCTTTGGTGGTTTCACTCATGCACGTAGTGTCACTGTGTGAGGCTGTGAGGGTGTTAGGGATGTGATCCGCTCCTACGCCATCTGAACAAAAATCGACACTCTTTAACAGATGGCTGCTACAAATTTCTGCCCTCACAGGCCGGACGCCCCTCTCTCTGAGGGCGACTACACTCTGGGGCGTTCCTGACTTGCATTATGTTAAATCCTCAAACCGTGACTATGAGCAAGTCTTCTGTCATCACAGTGACATCACAGAAAATCACATGGTTTGCTGCTATGAAATATCACAATCACATAGCATTATAGCACCGGAATGTGACAAAGAAGATCAGCAAAAACAACAACTTTAAAAGTAATATATTGTTATTATATCTGTCTGAATTGTGGTGCAACACTCAACACATTCACCACACATTCATGGTTGGACATGCTGTCCCTACTTTGCATATTGAGAATCTGGTTTATCATGTTGCACCCGTCTGATCGAGAATGTCCGTGGCATTTAATTTCCTCATTTTAGCAACCTGTTTTCGTTTTTCAATACAATTCAAATGTTTTTTGCTTATTCTCATAATAATGAGCAGCACATCTCCACAGTTAACGTGCCTGTTAGTAATGCCACTGATTGTCTCATATTCCTTTTTCCCATAGATTTAAAAAAAAAAAGGGAAAGAGACGTCTGTAAATCAGCGGATCATTTTTTTCCCAGTACGAACACTTGAATAGCCCTTATTTAAATTAAAATGAGGTCTTAAAAGTTGTAAAATGCACTAATAGCCGAATCAAGAGTTATTTCCCCTCCTCTGTTCATGTGAATGAACCCCAGACCGAGGCTGGAGGCGCGGGTTTAAAGGAAAATGCTAGTGCGCCTGCTCTATGGGCCCAATGGATGCAGAATATCACCAGGAGATCTGGGTACTTTTATACTCGAATGTCTAACTTTTTTGCTTCATAGGAATGATCGGGGCCCCGCCTGTTGTTCTCTACACAACAAATGTTGCTCCAGTTTTGACCTTTCCAGAATATTTCCTCATCTCCATGCACCTTTGAAGTAGGTGAATTGTGCCAGAAATCCAAACTCTGCTTCTTCACTCCAATTATATTGACAGGTTTCTGTCAAATGCTCATGTTTTGTTCTTGTGTGTTCAGTTATTCTGGTTGATTAGTCCTCTGTTCAGGTTTTCACTGGGCATCATGCGCTAATAAGAATGATAAAGGTGTAAATTGCCCTGCCCCAACAGGTGCGACAGAACTAACATAAGAGTCAGAGATATCTATCAAATCAGTGCACGCCCACTCAGCCCTGAGAGGAGATCCAATCAGCCTGAAAAGTGAAAACACCTGTGTGGGTTCATCATGTGTGAGCAGAGGCTTTATATATTTAGCTGTAAAAAAAAATAATAAAAAAAGAAACAAGTAGACACAAAAACAGACCCTTCCATGTAAAAGTTTGAAATATTGTATTCTTTTTTTGTATTACATTTTGTTTATACTCCAGTCTAGGCCATATTCACCCAAATGTACAAACCATTAAGGTGTAGAGCTCCTAGAATTTCTCATTTTTTTCCAGTGTCAATACTAACATCTCAGTCATCTTCCCCACATCTCAGTGTGTAAAAATCAGTGGAACTTTTGGTCGTTTTTCCCCCTGTTGACTGACTTCTTCCAGCGTGAAGTGGCTTCTTGTAAAACTACACTTTCAAAGCAGCCTCCCCCCACACTGCCAGTTGCAGCGCACTCTTTGTCCACCACAATGTGAGCCGAGGAAACAAAGGCGCCATTGCGGACCCTGAGGTTTTTTGGGAGCCGTCTGTCGCTCAAACCCATTGTTGACGTGTGCAGGGCTCAGAGGACAATGGAACTTTGTTTGAGGAGAGAGCCGGGACACACCCTCCTCCTCCTATATCTCTACCTCTTATCTGTCTCTCTGTCTCACTGTCTCATTTCTCTACAGTTTTGTCTTATTCATTTGATTTTCTATTGTCTTATTCTTACTTTAAATTGATTATTTTTAAATGTTCTGTCTTTTTATTTCACTCTTTGTCTATCTCCGTGTGTCTCTCCGTTTCTTTTCTTTTTTTACACCAGAGCGCTACATTAAATGAAAAAAAGAGCTTGGTCACGTACTGACTACTCGTATAGCTAGATGGTGATCTACTGTAGCTGGTGAGCTAGCGGCTAACGTACCAGCAAGCCAGGAACATGCTAGCATTATTCAGTCATAATAGCTCTCTGAGCATCTTTCTGTTGTCACAGACTGGAATTGTACATTTCATCCAATGAAGACATATTGAAGGGAAAACATGTCTTGGCTAACAAACTTTCTAACTCGTTAACTTGGTCGCTAATGGGACAATAAATACACAGTTTCAAATCAGTGTTTGTGGCAATAATTCTTGTCTCATAATTGTCTGCAAGCCGTTCTTCTTTTTCTGGAGCAATTTATACTCCAACAGAGGAGACCGAAATAAAACTGGCTGGTACGACACAGATAATAGCTTCCTGTAGTTTGGACTTTACAGGGCTACAGTCAAATAGTCAAAAAAATAATAATAATAATTCCGTCCTAATGTCTTTTCCTAACATTAGGTCAAGTAAAGATGAGAAGGAGAATTCATAAGGATTTAGGAAAAGACAACCACGGTGCTAAGAGAAACCCACTGCAGATGTTTTTTTTTTTTTTTTTTAGCAACTTTATTTATAACACATAGAAAATGAGTAGGCTACAGTGACAAACTCAATCCTGTACAATTCTATTAAGGATTCCTGTCCAAAACAGAATCACACCTCCCGAGAAGGATGTTTTCAATTCATCCATAGGGTACAATTAAACAGCGACGGCGCATGTTATTGACGGCCGAATTGTGCGTTGCTTTAAATGTTGCTGCTGCAAGGAATTGTGGGATGGCATTATCTCCTTTCCTTTCATAAAGGATGGTCCAGTGAACCCTATGCTAAAGGAGATAAGAAAGGAAGCAGGGAAGCACCTTTCCTTAGCATTTATAGAATTTGACCAGCTCTTATCATGCTGCCACTTGGATACTTCCAGGTCATTTCACTCAGTTAGGAACCTTCCTAAGCAAAAAAGAGTATTTGACCGCAGCCCAGCTCTACGGTCTTTCAGAGGTCAGTACAGTCGAGTTTGCTTTTGGTCAACAGTGTAAATTTGAATGTCAAAGTTCACCAAAGCTGAATTTGACTTAAAAAAAAAAATCAGTGCAGTTGTACTTTGCCCCTACGAGCAAATCCACTGATCACAGCAACTCCATTAGAATAAATGGATTTTGCTGCCAAATTTCTAAGTTTCAAATGCTGTTGTGACCGAGTCTTGAGAGTAGAGTTTAAGGTTTTTTTTGTTTGATTGTTTTTCTTCTGTCTTTCTCTTTAAGTGACACTGTTTTTCTTAGTGTTCGTCCCTGTTGTTCTTTAGTTTTCTCTGTCCTTTCCAGGATCTTTATTGCTTAATTGCGTTTGGTTTGCTGCGTCTCACAATCCAACAGGCACATGCACAAACAAGTGGTAACATTTACTACAACGAGCTGCACAGTGAGGCTTCTACCCAAATGTTTTAACCTTAAATGCATCATATTTCTTTATATCTCACCACAAAAGCACTTTTACTTTCCATTGAGACAAAATTAGCTATAAAAATAGATGTTACTGATGGAAACACATTTAACAAATAATGAAAATTGGTTCAAACTCAGTAACAAAACTACTTGACAGTTGAGTAGAAAATGACCCAGTCTGTGTTTCTGGCTCCAGCTTCATTGTTTCCCTACAGTCTTCTAACTGGACCAGTAGGTCAGGACGAATAAAGTTGGGGTTTGTTCGAAGGCCACAGGCAGTCTGGCTGTGTAGGCATCACAATCCTACCCTCTGACCCCCGATGACATCATATGACTGGCTCTCGTGCGTCTTTCGTGAACCGAGGGGGTCAAGATTATTCAGTAGACTTTCAAACAAGCAAAGAGTAAGTGTTGAGGAGCGAGAAGCTTTGGACAATTATGTGTGTTTGCTCTGAGAGGCGCTGCTTTCTGTGTGTATGTGTGGTCAAAGCCATTGACATCGTACGAGTCAGCGAGTGAAAGACAGACATGCATGTTGCAGTGTGTGTGTGTGTGTGTGCATGCTTTTATCTGTCTCGTAACACTTTGTAATTTAAAGTTTTCATCTGAAATTCATTCCTAAAAACCCTAAAAGGAGTTATTTGTCTCCTTTGTTTTGTCCATAAAAATCATTTGGTTAGCTATTGAGGTAATTTACATAACATTGTTGATGGCCCTGGTTACTTTGCAACTTATTATAAGAACAAGTATGTTATGCAGGACTCTTGACATAAGTTGAAAAGGTGGTTTTCTCAGTGTAGCAGGACTGCTGCCTCCGATTCACAACCACTGTTGGCCAGTGTGGCGTTCTCCTTTGTGTGTGTCAGTCACTCGACATCCAGCATGCTGCTGCATTAAAAGGGAGAGTGTGATTAGACAGTGTGCACCAGCTGTGCCAATCAACTCACCTGGTGCTGCTTTCCCATAGCAGCTGTCTTCTATACAATCAGACTTCTTTTTGCAACCAGAGGAGTCGCCCCCTGCTGGCTGTTAGAAAGAATGTAAGTTTAAGGCACTTCCATATTGGCTTCACTTCGTAGCCCAGTGAATTTGACTACAATGATTAACAGGAAAATCGGTTGAGTTCCCTTTTAAACATTGCTACAATGTCCATATAATAATAATAATAAAACTTATTTTTTATAGCACAATGTATGAAATGCAAGTGTTCTACATGAAGGCAAAGCATCATAATATTTACAATTAAAAATAATGATAAAGTCAAGACAGACACTGAATATCGATATAAGATGAGAGAGACTTTATTATCATACATCTATATACAGTGCAGTACACAGAGGAACGAAATAGTGTTTCCCTGGTCCCCGGTGTAAAACAAAAGAATGAAGCACAAGGTGCAAACAGCAAGATACTAAAACAGGTACAGAACAAGACACAAGACAAGAACATATATAGGGCAATAATAAGAAATATATAAATACAAGTAGTGTCAAATGCAAAGTTAAGTAGTGAAATAAACAACAGTAACAGCAGTGTTCTGAGGATATTTATGTTGTTTAGCCCGGCTCAAAGGCTGCAACAACAATGGGAGACCAGATGAGTTTAACAACAACTAACAATAAATAACAAAAGAAACGTGGAAAGTCAGTAATCAGTAAGCATGTGTGGGTGTACATGTGTGTGAGACAATAAACCATTGACCAGAATGAGATGAGTTTCTGTTGTCCTTTGACATGACATGACATGTTTTGACACAAAAATCCGAGAGCTGATACGACTTCAAAATGATCAGAAATTATTACGGCACAAAGCCTCTCCGACCAAATCTCCTCTTTTGTCTGACTGTGTTTGTGTTACGTAAATGAGACGTACATGTCGCAGATATGACTCCTGACCTGGAAACATAACGCTCTGCTGCTGTTGGTGTTAAACATGAGATTGTATGAAGTCAAAAAAAATGCAGATGAAAAGTACAACGTGGCTTGTCAATGATGCAATGTATTAGTTTCCCTTCCTTGTCCATTTCCTCCTCTTTTCTTCATGTCATTGCTCACATGATTGTTTTTCTGAGAAATCTTACCACACCTCCAATTCACGTGAGTCAAGTCCATTCAGCGGCCAAGGAGGAAGAATCTTTCAAGGATCATGTCATCAGATTATGTTGCAATGATTAATTATGCAATTTAGGCTACATATATATGAAGCAAGTGTCCTTTTTACCCCAAATGTGAATGGACAAATCTGAGTTCCTCCTCCATATCTCACCTTCTCTTCACTCCATTCACCCTACAAGTCACTATGATTCCCACCACAGCCAGAGAACGAGATGTATCCTCTATCTGCTTCAAGAGCTAAATCTAACGCTCATTGCTTATGGTTATTAAGAATGTTTTACCCCAAAAAATGGTTGAACTTGAGAAACTAGCAAGAGTACACTAGATTTTTTAAAAATGATCCACTAAAAAAAACCAAGCCCAGAGCAGATCCGTTTAAATTGATTTTCATCCAAAAGTTGTTGTCTCCACACTGTAAGAAGATACTGTTCACCACAGTTTACAGTAAACAAGGTTCTGGTGTGGCAGGCAACAGGGTTATTATAGGAAACAAAAACTGAAACTAAATATATGAAAACTAAAACTAACCTTTTCTGAAAAAACTGAAACTAAAACTGAATATATAGAAACTAAAACTAACCATTTCTAAAAAAAAAAAAAAGCTGAAATGAAACTAAAACTAGCAAGTGCACTCTGAAAACTAAGCTAAAATGAAGTTTCAATAGTACAAAATGCGAAAGAACTGCTGTTTATGTCCCACAATGTTAAACAAGGTTAAAAAAAGGTTTAACTACAATGTTTGCAAAGCCTCTGTTGCTTTTGATATTAAAATTTCACCTATTTTTGTACGTTATTTTGCAACTTTTTTACTTGTTTTTGACGTGCTCCTCCCAAAAGCTTTCAAATATTTTTTACTTTTTTTTCCACCTACGCATTCTCTGAGCACAGGACCTACTTTTAGCAAACTGCAGCCTCATCTTAATTACCTCGAATCACTTCTACTCACACACGCACACACACACACACACACACACACACGAGTGCACACACACACAAAATGTTGAGTCATGCTTGTGTAGCAATGCCACAGAGGCAAAGAACGATGACATCACCTCAAAGTGTGTGTGCAGGAGGGGGCAACTGCAAGGGGAGCGGCTATTGTTTGAGTGTGTAGTGCTGCTATAAGGTATGGGGGATTTGTGTGTGTGTGTGTGTCTGTGTATGTGTGTGTGTGTGTGTGTGCATGCCTTTATATCAGAGCTCTGTGCTTGTGTGTGAGAATGTGAGTGTGATTCAGAGGCTGCAGGCCGGTCGACTGAGACAGACTCTGACTCACCGTCTGTCTGCAAGGGGTGACTTTCCAGGTCCGTCTCCGTTTTCCCGCCAAAATCTCCCCCGCTGTTTGTTCCTCCTCCACCCCCACCGGTGTCCTGCACTCCTCCTCCTCCTCATCCCACCCTCCTATTCTGTCCTTGGACATCATTCAAGCAGTTTTGACCTTTGACCTCCTGCCCTTGTTGACTCAAGAGGCCAGGAGAAGCCACTGAGAGCTCCTCGTGCCTCTGGCCAGAAATAGAGCTTCTCGAAACTCTGTGCGTGTGTGTGTGTGTGTGTGTGTGTGTGTGTGTGTGTGTGTGTGTGTGTGTGTGTGTGTGTGTGTGTGTGTGCAAGGCACAAAACACAACCTTTGTCCCCTGCAATCCACACGTTTGCTACACATGAACATCACTCTTAAGGCTTTAGTTAGACACCACCCAGTACTTACCGTGCTAACTTAAGGGTCCCATATTGTAAAAAGTGAGATATCCGTGTCTTTTTTTTAATTATAAATCAGGTTTAAGTGCTATATAAATACTGTGAAAGTATCAAAACGCTCAATCCGTGGAGAAATACACACAGCCTTATTATAGCTTATTCAGTAACTGTGCCGAAAAAAGAGCTGTTTAATTTAACGTTAAAGCATAAAAACACGTTCTGGTAGAAACCCAAAATACGTATGAACCTGAAAATGAGCATTGACCTTTAAAGAAACACAAACACACAAAAACACAGAACTCGTAACAGCTTTCACCACAGGTATTTCAAAGTGGGCAAACTCCTCTAATCACATGCATATTAGCTCCCTGGGCAAATACTCGTGCATTTAGAGTCCACACACTTCCTCTGAGCAGTGTATAAACACGTCGCCATCACCTCCAGTTCAGTGAAATGATTAGAGCCCGGGGCCAAATTAAACATCCCCTGGACCCGGGCCTGGGAAGTGAACTCATAGCTAAACCCATGACATGGCCCACTAGACATGAAAGCCCTCATAGAGCGGGCCATTCAGCAAAAGGGGGCTATGACAGAGTGGCACCGGGCCCGTACGGATGTGGCAGGAGGGCGTGATGTCAGCAGGGTCCCTGCGTGCCCTGCCAGGCAGCATGGCGGCAAACGGATCATGCGTGTAGTCCGATGCCAACGCAGGTGCACCGAAAACACACTAACAGTGACAGCTTGGCAGGAACCCCCCAGGGACGTGGAAACACGGGGTTGCATATTTCACACATACAGTATGTGCATCTGTGTGTGCTTGGCAGTGCACAAAATACTCTGTATTTGAGTTGTTTGCGTCTGTGTTTTTGTACCATTCATGAGTGTCTAGTGAAAGTAAGTGCTGAGGCGGAAGACAGTAAGATTTGGGCTGCTGTTCTCAAGACGAGAAACATCAACAAATTTTGTACGATGTAGCAGTGAATGAACATATATATACTTTTAAATAATCAGGGCGTCACTTCAACATCCTCTTGGTTAACTTTTGGTCCGTTGTAGGAAGGAGTTCGGACTGGAGTAGTGTTTCTTGGTGTTGAAAGGAGCTAGTTCGGATGGTTCGTACACCTGAATAGGATCCCTTCTCTGGAGTAGAAGACCCCAGCGCAGATCCAGAACACCCTTGTGGGATCACCAGCCCGGTCGCACCAGATGGCGTATGAATGACATGGTAATCGCAAGACATTTTGCATGCAATAAGAATACCGTTCTCGCCATGTAGTCTGCAATGTAAACGTATCAAGGTAAATATACTCCGATCAGAGCTAATGATGTAGAAAGTGAGAAAGACTGCTTATGGTGGGCGCGAGATGAGGTGAATGTCATGTCCCAAAGTGTATTTTGAAGTTACATTACTGACGTTTACGTTTGTGATGTGCTTTTCATACTAATGTTAAATTGTTTCCATATGTATTTTACTTAGTTTACATACTTATTTTAGGCCCAACCATGATGTTTTTCCTAAACCTAACTAAGTGGTTTTATTGCCTAAACCTAACTGTAACCGTTACCGTATTGTTGTTGCGTGGCATAAAAATAACACGCAAAAGAGGCATACAAAGGACAAGCGAAAAGGCTAAAATGTGTTCTCATGACACGTCTCATGATGAGATAAGATAAGATAATCTTTTATTAGTCCCACAGCGGGGAAATTTGCAAAAGAAAAATGTCTTTGTAATGTTGTGCTGTTTATACGCCTTCCCATGAGATCAGGTTGGGGATTACATATCCTATTTGACCGGGGAACTCCTCAGGATCCTCCAGGAAGAGCTGGCTCGCTTGGCTAGGGTGGGAAGTTGTCTGGGCTACCTTGCTTAGTCTGCTGCCAACCCAGCCCCGGAGAAGTGGCAGAAAATTGATGGTTAACTGTTTTTGTTGCACTGTCATATTTAACATACTGGATGATTATTTCTTTAGACAAACTCTCTTAGATCAGCGCCAATTATCTCTAAGCAAAACAATGGCTCTACTGTATATGTCAGACAGGCTTCTGATTTGCGTCAAAGGTTTTGTGTCTCAGCTGCTGTAATGTGTTACTAGCTGGTGATTAGTAGAAACTTGATGTTATTCACATGTGGCAGCTACTGAACAGAAAATGTAGTGAACAAAAAAAAATTGTAAAAGTGAGAATGAGGAACTGAGTGAGACTATATAAAGGAACAGATGAAAGTTGACATATTTATAAGATACATATTGCATTATATTAAAATCATTATTAACACAAGCTACTAAATTTGAGTTCACTCAACAGTTTTCTCAAGTGGGCAGAGACAAGAAACAGCAATAAGTCACTGCAGCACTGCTGAATGTAGTAAATATGGGTTTTCTACAATAGTTAATCTGTAATTAAAGATAAATTATGACTGAGATATATGACATCCCATGTAGAAAACAACCAATCACTGTACCGATGTTCCCCAGACGTGCTGCGGTTGAAACAAGATGGTTTGCAAATCCCACACAGACACTACATATGTTAACGGGAGGGACGGAGGTTCTCGTCAAACACTGTGATACGTGTTTTCTTCACACAGAATCTGAGGAAGGGTGTGTACATTTTTTTTTTCAGCATTCACACATGGCTGCTGCTTCTGCCCGCCACAGCTCGACTGGTGCCTTCCTCAATGATATTATAGAGCAGCAAAGTGTACAAAACATTAGACTTTAACGTGGGAGATCGCTGTTCATTTCCTGTTTCAAACTGACTGTCAATGTGTTTATTATTGTCACCATGACGACAAAGCTCACCTAACCTTAACGAAGTAGCCGTTATAATCCAGACCACTATGTTTCCTTACCCTTAACCTTAACTAAGTCGTTATTGTTTCCAACCTAACCAAACAGGTGTCAGATAAGAAAACGGCTTTATTTTTCCAACGGTGATTTGTAGCGGTGGAAAGTACCTATATGTGTCGTTCTTAAGGGCACTTACAAACAACGTATTTTATCATTTAATTTGGAGGACTTGTTATCTGAGACAATGATTGCAAGACAAAGTTTGACACCAACTTTGTTACTAAGGTCATGTATTATTATTAGCAACCAGCGACTACGTTCACAGTTTCCAGAGGAAGTGAAAGTAGTGGGCAGTGGGGAGGATGAATAAACCAGAGCTCAGCACTTTATATTGTTGGACACATACACTCACAAAAAAAATCTTTAGTACTAAACAAATGTCAACAACGATTCGGTCTCAGGTTTTGTCAGAAAAATCATTTGTGTTTAGATCCTCTCTGAGCTGAAGTCCTTAACATTCACACAGTTCCACTAACAGGTGTGGCTTGTGAGCTTAAGGTCAAAGAGGTCACATCATGTGGACATCTGTGTGAGTGTGTGTCGTTTACCTCCTTTTTTCCGATCTCAGTTTTTCTAGTAAAGTGACATGTTTCAAATGCTTGTCCACAGGTAAAGTCTTATCTCCATGGGTTATCGTTGTGGGCCTCGGGTCACGTCCGTCAGCACCTGGCCACGCCCCCCGCTGTCTTGAAACATATTTATCATTTTCTAAAGTAAAGGCTGCCTCGGGGCAACTTTTACTCTCGACTTTTACTCACTCGTTTTCTTTCCAAACTCACTCACTTTCTTCCTCTAACACGCACACACACACAAACACATTGCAGTACTGGTTTGTGTGTGAGCGTGCCATTAGTGCAGCTGTGACACAATACGAGGAAGCATTTGACCTTCGACTCGTTAACGGGAAAGTGCACAAATCTGTGAAGCAGCAGCCACTCCAGGAATCTGCATCTGGTCAACACACACACACACACACACACACATGAACTGTATGATTCGTTTTGACCATGTCCTTGGCAACAGTCCACATTTTGGAGGCATTTATAGATTCAGATTTGTTTGTTTGTATGTTTTACCTCAGGTGAGAACAATAGGTGGAAGTGGAGAGAAATGAGTGACCATCGCCCCCCTGACCACAAGTGTACCCCAACCTACCCTAATTAGTAATGACCCCCTCCTCCTGTGACCTCCTAGGTTGTTGTGACACACTCACACGTTCGGTCACAAACAAAATATTAAAGAGGAGTGATGTGATTTCAGTGATTCAGTGTGTGTGTTTGTGTGTGTGTGTGTGTGTGACAGGGAGGAAATAAACCTCTACTGCCCCCTTCTGGTGTCTGTAACACATAAGAAATTAAAGTTCCCAATTTTTTTTTTCCAGTTGTCATGATTTTCAAAAAAACCTCAGCTCACAATTAAGAAACACAATTATTTTTGGCAAAGCTTTATTTGAGGGAAAAAAGAGATATTGCTCATTTGGTTCAAATTAATTAGTTAATTGTGAGTGTAAACAAGAGTTTACAGCAGTGCAGCTACAAACATGTTAAAAATGTGTCTTCATGCAAGCTTACAATTCGGCCTATATGAAGAATGCATTTTCCAATGATGAATTAATAATAAAGGACTATTTGCTTGGGTTTATATGGAGCAGTCCTTTAAAGGAAATTACTATTTACCCTATAATTATTTCAAAATCTATGAATTTATTGGAACATTGATAGATAGTGATTTGTCACTGTGAATTTCTTCTCACTCATTGATTTGATTTCATGATTTCTGCAGTTGTTTAGTGGAGGATTCGAGATCAGCTCCAGTTGGAATCATCCAGATATTTAATGAAGCAAACATAGCAGAAAATAACATATCTTATCTTACTCCAAAACATAAAAATCACAATTAATTACTACCTGCCTAACCGTAACCCGAACCCAATTCTAACCTTAATGCTAAAAACAAGTCCAAGACCTCAAACAGGTCTTTGAAGAGATGGGCCAAAAATATCAACTCTCGTGGTTAAAACTCATGTTGGTCGTTACAAAAATAGAAATACAAGTGTGCACACATGCGCGCGCACACACACACACACACACACACACACACACACACACCCTGATCGCTTTAAGCAGCCAAACTCCAGTCCAAAAAAAAAAAAATCGGGCTCATTACAGTAACACTGTGTGCTCACTTCTGACTATATAATAGTGCTTGGTGCGCTTTGTAATCACCTCACATACAAGACTACATCTTGTATGTGAAGTGACTACACATTACACACAAACACACACACACACACACACACACCCCGACACGCTCCAGGAAATGAACCCCATTACCTTCACATCGAGTATGAAAAGTGCTACCAAAACAGCACAGTCACCATTTTACACAGAGTGGCCTTTCACCGATACCATCCACACACAATCTATGCATGCACATACACACACAGTCTGTAGGCTACACACACACACACACACACGCACGCACACACACACAGACACCCAAACAAAGAGGCAGTTCTCTCCAACAAGGGTGTGGCTGACCAGAGGTGGGCTGCTAGACTGAGGTAGGCCTGTAGTCTGTGTGTGTGTATATATCTGCGTATCCTGCTCACACATGTTGAGACAGACTATATAGGCTAAAATGACTTAGGGCCACTGGTATCACTCAACACCGGGATGAAGCTTTCCAAAAAAAGGTTGGTAAATTTGAACCTTTTAGCAATATGAACAGTAAAATAAAAGTTTGAAAACACACTGACATATGCCATTCTCATTCATAAATATGGTAGAGTGCTTTCAAACAGCAGCAACATCATTCAGCAGGTTTCTGCGGCCACCTATGTTGTGTTTCAATACAGACAAACACACAATACAGGCGTTAACATTGGCATATTATTTTTAAGTTTCAGTATAACATAATATTCTGACTTTTTCACTATTGAATGTCAACTGGTATTTGGGTGAATTCTCAACAAACAATATATAAACAATAACACTTTGGAAAGAGTCTCATTAAGTGCATGTTGTGTTGGAGGGATACAGAAGTGTTTAATTCTAGCAGAACCGCCAGCAGGCTAACATCGCCTCCTGTTGGTGAGAGTGGTCAATACATGACCATTCAACTCTCTAACTGAATTTACAATGATCAGTACTCTGATGTGAAAGGATGACAGTAATCTAAATACCCTGAAGTGAAGGTGAATATATCTCTAAAAAATAGATCACCTCTTGCACGACAGAGATGTAAATATATAATTTTTAAGTCTTATTAGGAAGAGATAGGAGACATGTCACTTTACCACTGCCATTTTTCTTTACTGTTTTACAAACTGTTACACCTCTGTGTAAATACATACATACTGTATGTATTACTTCTCTATACATACTATATGACTGTCTACACTTCTGTGTACATACTTCTCATCATGTATATACATACTACATCCTGTTTACATTCAGTTTTCCCATCTGAAATACTGTCTTCTACAAAATTACAAATTTACATTTCATTACTATTGTATACTTGCTTATATTTATATCTATTTTATCTGCACTATTTTATGCCTTAGACTATCGGTTTGCTTTTACATTTACTAGTGTGATTTCACCTTTTATATCAAGATATTTTATGAGCATTGTTGAAGGAACCTGAGACCAACGATCTTAATTGCCAATGACTGCTTTGCTGGAATTGATAAAATGACAAATAAAGAACTTTGAACCTTGAACATAGAGAAAACTGGTTAATAAATTAAAAAAATAGATCAAAAATATATATAAAGAGGAAGAGTATCTCTATGAAATGTTTCTTTGTGACTAAAATTAAATCAAATTCATTTACAGTATAGCAACTACAATTTTCTTAATGCCTCTGGTATTTTTTATATTGTTTGTGTGATAGTATAAAGTAGATAAAGACAGTAAATAAAGATAATTATAACTCACTAATTACAACCTGTTGCAGTGAGTACAGTGCATTCTCCATTTACAGTTACTATATATTGTACAGATTCAGAAAGTAACCAGATTACAGACTTTCGATCATGTGATGGATTATGTTAATGTTGCTATAGTTTAAGAAGGTAATCTGTGATCAGTAACAGATTATAGTTGGAGTGAAAACCTACCTTAATCACCTCTTTTCTCAGAATCAAAGAGTCAATCTTCATGTTGTGAAGTGTCAATGATTATTCAGTTACCAAACTAAACAAAGCACTGAACTCCAAAACATTACTGCTGAGGCAATGTTTGATTCTAAAATAAGATATCCGCTAATTCAAAAGAAAAAAAAAACATCCACAAAATGATTGCTAAGATTAGAAAGGAAATTGCCCTAATGGAATATAATAGTGAGATGTTTTCATTACTGTAATGAGGCATAATGAAATGTTTCCAAAATAGGTCCGTCCGGTATAGGCTACTGTTGGCAGATTTTAGACATGAAACAATCCTGACAGGTTATTTAGAGTCTTTAATCAAACACAGGAAACACTGACAAACCATTAGCTCGGCTTCAAGATAGAAAGTGATTAGATTCACCACTTACAGTTTACTGATTTTATCTTGGGTTGGTCAGGAGAAAACACACAACCTCACACACACTCATGCAGATTGTGGGACTTTCTCGCAGGCCAAGAGGGCTGATAGTAGAGGCCTGTATTTGATAACAGACACAAAGTGACACCGACGTCACCAAACACTGAGATTCATCAGCGGTCGGCAGGAAAGAACCGACACCTGACGCACAGAGAGGTGAGGGAGGGGGGGTGAAGCTAAGCTTCTGTTTGTGTGTGTTTGCATCTCGTCATTGTGAAAAAAAATAATCTATGAATCTCATTAACAGGATTTCAGAGAAAAACATTGTAGATAGAGCAGATGCAGAAATCAATATTGTTATATTAACAAAGTTAAATGAGAAAGGAGTCCCCTCAGTTCATTGTTTTGGCTTTATGGCCTTTATCAACTTTGTAAGGTGATAATACTGTATGCCACTGTTGTGCTTAAAGGTTGTTCTGCCACCCAAAGTGGCCAAAAAGATACTTCCAATTTATTAAAACTTGGCTCTTATAGTCATAACTCCTGTCATTAACATTGGATTCAACAAGTGAAATGCTGAGATGTGGGCACACAAGTCAGACGGGCCAGAAACAGGAGCCAACAGACAATCAGACATAAACCCCCAGGTTAAAATTTCTTTTGGAAGAGAAAAGAAAGGTTAAAATTATCCATCACACTTTACAAACTGTCTTCCTGGCTCAACCTTGACCTACTGTCAAGTCAAAGTGTTCATTGTCATGTATAAAACAAGTTACCCTGTACAATGAAATTCTTCCTTTGCCTTCCGCTCTGAGTGCCGTTTACAAGGAAACACAAAGTATAACAAATAAATACAAGAAAACAGACACAGAAAGAAAGGACACTATGTACGATATACAATAAAAATAGAGCAGAATGCTATGTACAATGGTCCTGCTGTAGTTGAGCGCACACAAATAGTGTTGAGTTGCGTCCAAAATTCCATATAAACATCTTATTTAGTACGCTAAAACAGTATGTGAGATTGCTTAGTATGTCCGAAACCTTAGTCTGAAACCAATATTACAAGGATTGCATACTATTTCCAGTGAAATATTACGATATGCTAACGCTGGACACTACTGCGGCATAAATATCCCACAATGCAATGCGGTAGTGACGACAACATTCATAACCGACGTTGACGGACAGCTCTGTAACATCAATAACGCTTCTATTGAAGTGTAAGTGTAAGATTTCACTTCGATAGGCGTAATATAGTTTTTAAATTATTTCAGACTTGACTATGATTCTCACAAATCCTCATATGGTCATGTGAGGTTGGCACGGGTTACCATGGTTACGCTTCTCCAACCGGTAAGAAGGCTCTCAGGAAGTTCCAAAAAGATACATACTACTGTTTATTCACACATAGGTATGTTGAATGATAGTACACATATATGCGATTTTGGACGCAGCCTTGGTATCTGGTGAACGTAAGCATTTTAACATTAGCGAGGTGAGAAAAAATAGGCTAGGATCCATGCTAATGCTAAACATTAGCATTAAGTTGTGCTGTTAAGAATTAGCTTGCTGCATAGGTGATATGTTGTCAAATTAGGTTACCTAATTTTTAAGGAATACGAAAATAAATAATTATTTAAATACGTATATTTCGTGAATTACTTCTGAAGACATTAACAACACAAGATTTATTTGTGAGTACAATGTTATCATAATCGATAGCAGCAAAATTAGACCCGAGTTGAAATAATAGAATTTCTTACACTCAAACTTTTATATGTCCTGATTTGCTTATGGAGTGTCTGAATAAATAGTTTTAGTCTCACATCCCTGTGATGTGAATATTTATTTACATTACAGCCTCTCAGTCTTTGCTCTTTGACAAGGTTGACCTCACAAAAATAACAAGAAATTGTTCAATATGTTTCAGTGGCAGTCTGGAATAAATTATGGCAATATGGTCAGTACATCGAGTCCATTAACACAATAAGCTCATTAAAATGTACAATGCGAACATCAGCACAGCTTTCCAAAGCCACTCAGTGCTCTGTCAGTCATCTGTCATCCATTGTTGTGCTCTTAATCCCACCATTGACAGTGAGGTCCATTTCCACCATCGGGGACCCAGAATTAATCAGCGGACTCAAATTAGCCCAGGGCAATTAAAACACCCGGCAAATGGTTAATTAATTGACCTTGGTGGTCATTAAACAATTCATGGAATCAATAAGGGATCAATGGTTACCAGCGACCTTTCATGCTCGGACCAGATGGGCTGAGGCCACTTAGATGAAACCATAGCTGCATAACAGTGGAGATGAACTGTGCTTTATTTCCCAGACAGATGGATATGTATCCTCCACCTCCTCCTCCCCCTTCCTCCCTTCTCATCCTTAACTCTCCCCCCTTAATTCTCCCCCCCCAAGGCAAAGGTTTTATTTTTTAACCCCGAGGATACAGTACAGTGAAGTTAAACCTGAGTGCCTAAGCTGTGTGTTTTCTCCTAATTCATTGCAAGTAAAGACTATAATCATGTGTTGTTTCTTTAAAAAAGTAAAAATAGCATTCATGAAGGGCATTGGCTGTTATTTTAATTGGGGCTGCAACTCGTGATTCATTTTAACATTGATTAGTCTGCATATTATTTGTGCGATTAATTGGTTTGTATTACGCTGAAACCACTCTAATCAAGCCCTCAAAACACTAGATAAAAAAATCAAAGCACTTCCATCACTGCCCAATCCCAAAAAAGTACCAGATTTTAAGATGGGATGACCTAATAAAATATGTGAACTTGTGCTTGGTATACAAAGTCTTCCATGACTTAGCTCCACCACCACTTGTAGTCTATATCAACAGAAGAACCGATACTAATGGTATCACTAGGGGGTCTATAAGAGGAGATTGCACTATTCTGTTGCGGAAAAGTGCCTTTAGCCAGTCAGCCTGGTGGAATATATTTCCAATTCCCATCAGACAACTAAACACTTATAGATCTTTCAGTACCCAATTAAAACAATGGATGATTAATACACACATGTCAGCACTAAACTCTCTTTTTGCTGCTTCTATCTATGTCCTGCTTGTCTGCAATGTCATTTTATACGTATAAATGTCACTACTGTTTTTACTGCTTTTAGCAACTGTGTGTCCTTTCCAACATTTAAACTGCATGTCCTGTTTTATGTTTTTGTTTTAGGATGCCTTTTGTAACACCTTGGCCAGGGCCAGATGAAAATAGCCTTTTGGCTAATTCTGGCATTTTTTATTCATACCATATGTATTTATTAATTTACACTGTCCCTTCACAAATAAAGTAAACTAATCTGAAACTATATTGAAAGACAGGAAATTAAAAAAAAAATTGAAATTGCTTGTTTTGTCCAACCAATAGTCCGGAATCCAAAGAAATTCAGTGTAAATTGATAGAAAACACAGAAAAGCAGAAAATATTTACTTGTAATAATATGATGCTATAAAATGTTTGGCGTTTTTGTTTTAAAAGTGACTCAAACAATGAATCAATTATGAAAATAGTTAATTTTCTGTCAATCGACTAATCAATTCAGCTCTTAATAATTTGCTATCTATACATCATCATCTGTTGTCTCAAATCATTTACCATCTAAGCATACACAACTTCAAATGTGTACAAAAAAAGCTCACCAGGTGACAACAGTTATTACAGTTTTTGCCTGATCCCTGACACATAAAAATAATATTTATGTTTGATTACGATGGAAACACAATTGAGTTTTCCTGCACCTGGCTGTCATTTTTTAACATGTAATCCAACAGTTTTCAGTAATTTCCAATAGATTGGAGTTGATTTCTTGTCAAATATGAATAAAAATGACATTTTTAAATGTTGCTTCTGCTGCTACAATAATCCCGAGGCAACATGCGCTCAGTGTGACATCAGCCTCTCTTCCTTTCTTTGCTCATCTCCCGAGGTTCGCTCCTGACCCCTGTATGGCCAGACTTTATGAGGACAAAGGAACTCTGCTTTCTACATCTACATCCACCTCCCTCCTCCTCCTCCCTCCTCGACTTCTCCTCATTTAAACTCCCCAGACTCCCACCATCCCCCAAACACGCACACAACAACACAACCTCCACCCCCCACCCCCTCTACAACCTCATCTGCTGATTATAGTGACCTAGTGATGAGTCGTGTCATGTGGTTAAATAGATGTGGATGCCGAAACTTCTCCTGAACTTTGGTCCATATACTGTTACAGAATACCAGAGGAGGAAAAATTAAAAAAAAGTTTTTTCAACATAAGGAAGTTTTATGTTTTTGACTTATCACGTGATCTGTGGCAACAACTTATATTTAATTATCATATATTTCAGATTTACACATCAAATAAATGTAGTCCTCTGTTGATAGTTTGATAGACTACACCTTTTATATTAAAGATGAGACTTAATATGACTAAATATTTTGTTTCCCAAAATACATTTTTACAGGAAATCTTTAAAATTCTATTTCGATATTGTACATTTTTCTTTACTTTTGTCAACAATACTTTAGTACCACTAACAACAACATATGGTGACATATTTTATTATATTTTTGTAAATTTGAAACTCCAATCTGCTCATGAATCTCACAGCTGTAGTGAAGTCAAATGTGAAGGCATGGTGACATATAGGGCTTTTCCATTGGCACTTCTGGCCACGCTGAGTCAAACCCTGCCGTGCTGATTTGCATTTCCAATACCAGTTTTAACGCACCGAGTTGTGCCGAGACGCGTCCCAGACAGACCAACACTTGTAATGACATCTTGCCGACTGCGGCCAACCCGTGACGAAAACCCAACGTTTCCTGATTTTGCTGCTTCATAATAAAAGCTTTTATATAACAAAATAATGGGACTTTTATAGTGAAGAATTTATAGGAAATAAAATCTATTTATCTCCTGTTTTAGGGTTACACACACACCTTCAAGCAGGTAGCCCTCTTGTAATGGAGACGCAAATCCCTGCCGCGTTGGACTGACGTGCCGAGGCAAACCAAGTCAAACATGTATGGAAAAGGGGCTCTAGTGTTGATGTTAAAATGTCTGTACTGAAACACAAATAAAAAATAAGGCTGGTGTCATTTTATATTTTTCTTATTGTTAACAAATTCTATGAAAGAGGCCTAAACCACATGTGTCTGTGGCACCCAAGACCCCTGGTTCTTACTGAAGACAAAAATCTATAAGAACTGGTCTTACATATACGTTGTTTTTTTTTTAGGTTAAATTATTTCTTCAAACAGCTGGGCACCGTAGTTTTTAGCAAACATTACCCAAACAGGTGTAAATGGTAAATTTGTTGGGGACTATTTTTAGTGGTGGATTAACACACATTTATGGTAATGAGTGCAACAGTGTTCCTTGATGTATTTTTAATAGTTTTTGGACAACAATGGAGCTCCATGACATAGATGAATGAGATATATCAGGCTTTTGCTACACATGAAAGAGCAGCAGCAGCGTCAGCATGCTCTTCTAATAAACCCTCCACACGTGCACTAAAAACCTCACGACAGCAAGAAGAAGAGCTTCTTTGTTTGTTGTATTTGGCTGAGCAAGAAAAATTTTAAAAAAAAAAAGAGAAAAAATGGTGTGTGACCGCCTCATGACAATAGGACCGAGGATGTGCAATACAGTTCATACAAGCAACATCGTCCTCGTGGTCATACAATTTGGGTGGATGACAACATTTTTATCACGTGGACCCACCTGGATCCTTGCAACCATGAATTGGCCTTTAGAAGGATCAATTCATTGTCACTTTGGCAGTGATGTCATTGCTGCTTGGTCGACCCCCATCCAAACACACACACACATAAACACACCCTCGCCCTCAGCACCGGCCAGCTGTCTCTCCTGCTGCTCTCAGCTGATGGAGTAGGGGGGAACTAGGAAAGAGGGGTGGGGGGTGGGTGGGTCGACAGCTGAGCAGATGCAGAAGCCCCTCCTGGGTTTGCCGGGGACGGGCTCTTTCCCAGCCACCCCGCAGCCGTGCAGCTGCCGAGGCACCAGCTGTCCTGATGATCGCACCAAACAGACCAGGGACTTCCTCACTGTGGTGGTTGGCTGAGGAAGGAGTGGAGGTGGTGTAGTGTAGTCGCACTGTATGGGCCAGCTGACACTCTCTGAACTCCCCCAACCCCCCAACCCGTCACCACCACTCCAGACCAAAACTATCCCAGACAAAACATGCCTGGAAATACACAATGTCTCCCCTTTGACCTCTTTGACCGCTGGCTCACACACAACAAAACACACAAGAGTTAAACTTAGCCTATATGTCGCAAATAGAGTGGTGCAGGGATGACGTCATTTGTGTAGGCCAACCCAGAAGTTAGAATCGCACAGGTTCAGCCTCTACAAACCAATATGATTTTTCTATCGGGTTTTGGATTATTGCAAAAAATAAGCTCTGTGGCAAACAAACATGTATGATACTTACACATTTTATTTCTTAAGATAATCTCCTCAAATGAACACCCCTTTTATGATTTTTGAAGTGTGAATGCATTCACCAGAAGTAAAAAGCTAACATTAGGCTATAAACGAACTAGAGTATACACAACGTGGCTGTAAAAGCAGACAAGTCGGCGTGATGACATATTGTAGTCTCATTTAGCCACTTGTTAGCAACCGCCTTTTTTAAGACATATAAAAGCTTCAAAATTCACGAGTGGGATATTTACTGACGTATTTTGTATCATAGAACAAAAGATTAAAATCTCTTAAAAACTTGTGTTAACCACAGACCTTATTTCAGGCATTAGGCCTTAAACACACATCTGTTACAGAACTGAAGCACTATTCACATTGCAAGATTGTGTCTGAAACAACTGAGCAAGTTAAAAACATTTGAGAGTAATTAAGAAACCATTTTACCTTTATAGAGTATATGCTGTACTGCACTTGGTATCTTGCTCTATGGCTTTGCTTTTTTAGAAAAGTCAAATATTGATCACTGGATGGAGAAAGTAAATGATGCCTTTAACAGGAGTTACATGTTTGCCTAACCTGACCTTGGCATATTCACTTTTGTTACACTTAATATGTCCATTAGCACAGCTGGATAAACAGACCTGAAGTATGAAGACAAATATGTCAGTGTGCAGAGACGTGATACCTGCCAGACTATTTTAACTTTTATTCATCCCCCAGAGGTTTGTTTACAACGTTTATATTTCTGATCGTACACGTGACACATTCAAACAGTTACAAAGACTTCTCTTTGGCAGCTGGCAAATATTTGTTATACTTTTTTACTTACAATTTGATATATTCTTAATATTATTCTGATTCATTTGAATAGGGTAATGTTGATAACTTTTGTCTGTAATCTAGTAAAATAGTTCTGCAATAAATACTGCCTTTGTGATATTCAGTTTTTGATGTTTTATCTGATCAAAATATACTGCAAGGTGTCACTGAAGTTCATAAGCATTGAAAATAAAGTACATACTTGCAGAGCTGTTGTGCAGGACTGCATTATGTTGTGCACGTGGTGATGTAGTGTATATACTGTAAATATATACACACAGGTTTTTGTGGTAGTGTTGAGTATGCTTTTATCAGTATAAGTGATAAAATACAATAATATAAATGGGAAATGAGATAATTATACACATTTGAACAGATGTATAATACACAGGAGATTAATAGTAAAGAGCAACTATACTGTTTAGTACAAAAACAGATGTCAAAGTGTGTCAGAATTGAATAATTTGAGGATTCTGTGTCTCTTCATGTGCGTGTTTATGTGTGTGAGAAGGGGTGGAGGGATTGATTGGATGGCCAAGCAGACAGGAGTGTGTGTGTGTGAGACAGAGAGAGGAGAGATGGAGGGAGGTGGGGGCCCCAGATGGATAATGGATGGGAAGTGTGTTTCTGGGCTTGGAGCTGGCAGAGACACAGCAACATGCCACCGGTGGGAGACTGAAGGTCAGAGCTGTTGACATGACCGTCCGTCCAGCTGACACCAAATGAAATTACTCTGTAAATGTCATGTAATGAAACTGTAAATGAAATTACAGTCTAATTTAATGTAATGAAATTGTACATCCAAATTACACTGTAACTTAATTTCTTCTCCCAACATCTTTACCTCCAAGTCCATTTGGTGACTGGAAATCATCATCGCTCTGCAAGTTCTCATCTCATCATCTTTAATACAAGTTATCAACTGTGAAACCATAAAACAAAAAAAATAAAAGTACCAAAATGGAAATAAGGTACAAGAACACATAATTATAGTTTGAGTAAATGGACAAAGTTACTCTCATATCTTATCATCTTATGTGTCTCATTATAATTTAATTCATCACCTAATTTAATCCAGTAGTTTTAACAGGACAGATGGACTGGAGAAAAGGTCACTTAAAAAATAAGTTAAAAAAAATTAATGAATACAAGGTGTTTTTGCTTGTAATAAGTAAACACATCTGCCAATGGAAGAAGTGAAAATTCGCTGGGTAAGATTTCTTGAAATAAGATGTTATATTTAGGCATTTCAAGATAAAAAAAAAAGAGATCTTGAAATTAGCTGGGAAAAATCATCTTGAGCTATATTTCACTAGTATAAGGAAGTGTTGTGTTATAATGAGCCTGTAATGCTCAAAAGTAGTATTTTTTTTTTATTAAGATATCCAATATGCATTGTCTAAAAAATCTAGTTCCTATATCTCACTGTTACTCTTACTTGTTCGGTGACTGTGTCTTATATTAAGTGTTATGAGATATTTTGACAAATATTCTTGATAAGATTTTGTGTTTTTTTGCAGTTAAAACCAGAATGTTATGCTTGTTTCCCCCAATTTTCAGGCAAAAATAATGACAAATAGTTGTTTTAGTTTGAAGGAGAACTTACACTTTGTGGGAAATCCCTCTGAAATAGTAGTTAAACCATTAAGGGGTGCAAAAAACCTTCCACTTAAACCAACCAAAACTTGTTAAACTATTTCAGACTGGTTAGCACATTGACCCATTTTTACAGAGAATCTCTAATCAGACTTTTTTTTCCAGCCATTCCATTTTCTCTTCATTATTTATTTATTTATTATTCTATTGTAGTCACTGAAAAAAATGGAAGATGTGTGGAACTAGACTAGAGAAACTCTGGGGTGTTGTCATTAACTATGTATAACAATATACAAATGTATAATTGTAGAACTGTAAATGACTAAAATGTCGATCAAATTTCACTGCTGTTTTTACAGACTGCTTTGGGATCAGGGAGCAGCATCTGTCATATCAGTGGATGTAAACACTGACCGACTGATATCTGATATCTAATAAGAAACGGCTATAAACTGTCCAGCAAACTGATACATTGCTCTAGTGCTACTTTACAGAGAGTATACAATATAGAGAATACAGAGAAGGCTGTCGGGGGTCGGGGGGTCCTCAGGGTCAGGTTGTGCACCCACTCGGCCCTCATTAGATCAGGATCGTCTCAGCTGTACCCATCCATCACAGAGGCCCCGGGCGCTGGCCTGGGAGCCCCTAAACCAACACCGAGTGACTGACCACAGAGAAAGGTGAGCTGCTGTCCCCGTCCGTCCCTCCCTCCATCACCTGCTGTTGTCGTCACACATCAGCAGCCCCTAAAACTGGACGGCAGCTGCCTGATGGATCAGAGCATCCTCTCTGTGTTGGGGGTTGCCTTTGAAAGTGCGTTCAGGGTTGGTTTCTTGCCTGGATCCAGGTCCTAATCCTCTCTACTGTAGGTGAAGGCTTCTTTTGCCCAGAGGGGAGAAATAAAGTCACAATGGCACATGCAGCACCTTTATCTAAAGGGGGAAAGCGGTTTGCAGACCTCAAAGCAAAAAGGGAAAATGGCTGTTATTTAGCAGGAAGGGGCGGCAATATGACTCTTTGTTTGGTCCGGTGTCGATGATCAAAAGCTTTTCATGCTTTGAAGTTATCTCATTGACCCACTGCCATATAGTATTTGATGTGAACAGCAGACCTTGAGACATTTTTTCTCGTTTCTGCTGCTAAAATATTTTATGGACCAAGCAGACTTCTCAAATAATTCACTGATTAAAAATCACATGATGAAGAGAATATTGAGGAGCATAGTTCAAAATAAAAGACCTGATATGATAGACAGCCCTGCCGCACAAGCAGTTTTGTGAAATAGTCATGACGTTTAATGTATTGATTTGTGTACATAGACACGAATTTCACATTTTTTTCGTGATGGTCAGCATGAAATCCATGTAATCGTGAACCGGGAAGTTATAGAGAGCGGCGAACATCACGTAGGGAGGAGGTCGGGGTTGGTAAGTGGGTCAAAAAGCACAGACACACTTTCGCCCAGGAGACCACTGTTCGTGTGTCAAGTCAATGTTGATTTGTCACGTAACTTTTGTACTTAAGTAACAGCACATCTGGAGTTATTTTAACTCAAACCGCGATCTTTTCCTAAACCTAAGTAGTTTGTTGCCTAAGCCTTACCAAGTCGATCTTTTCCTAAACCTAACTAAGTAGTTTTATTTTGAAAAGACTAGAGTGGAAATTGACATGTGACACACGTGTTGCTGGACATTCGTAGGAAAACGCATGGAAAATATGTTGTTGACAGTCGTGCTGAGCGTCACAAAAAAGGGGAAATTCGTGTCTATGTACACGAATCCAATAGATTCTATTTCATGAACTGCCGTGACACTGTGTTGTGATAGAACATAGTTTTTAGTAGGATATTTTATTTGTATAGCACTTCTAAAAAATAAAAGTTAGAAGTTTTGTTACAGGAGAAAAGAAGGAATAAAAAAGAACAACATGTATAAAGAAAGTGAATGGTTTTAAAGGAGCACTCCCATGATTCAGTAGTGCACATTCATAATGCCAGAGGACTCACACGAAAGATTAAAATGAGGTTGAAAATAGGCAGAGCATAGCCAGAGATATCCTAAAACTTCAACAAGCTCCAAACACAGTTGATCCTACATTTCCCATAATGCAACTTTAGTGTTTATCAGTAGATCCTCTCTGCCTCCTAAATGCACACTTTATACAAACTCCACACCTCCAGGCTTTTTGTTAGAAATTTAAGTCTCAAGGGAGACATTATAAAACTGTTTTCACAGGCTGACAGGAGCCTTTTAAGATGCTTTTTTATAGGTTTATACTGATTTAGCCTCTCTGAGACTCTGCGGGAAGCTGTTCTAGAGTTGATGAGCATCTTTCGTTCTTTCATGTTCCTATGGCATTAGTTTATTTATTAGTTTATTTGTAGAAAAAATAAGACAATCCCAATGACAATTGATGCACTTTTTTATTTTGTTTTCACCCCATTTGGTGTTTTGGATACTGCCACCTGGGGGCGCAAAGTTGAGAAATGTGAAATTCTATATGGGTCAAAGCAAAAACAAACTCCCCAATACATTCCTAACGTGTAATCTTCCATTCTTTGCATTTCAATCAATGACTATTGTTCTTTAATTTGGTTTTCAGGGTGCATTGATTTCATCTAAAGATGAGGTATTGATGCAATTTATCTACTATAAGGCTCAGAGCAAGAACAATTGATCCGCAGCTGGTTTAGCAAATGGAGGATTCTTCTCTGTTCTTTGTTGCTGAACACTAATTACAGATTAAAACTCTTTGATGCCTCGTGTCGTAGCCGTCACCTCATAACAGGACACGGCAGGATCCCGTCGACGGCCTTCAAGGAGCTCACGGTGTGCAGCGTTAAGTCATGCTGCTCTGTGACGCTTCTGTTTCAGGTCACTTCCCGTGAGCTGGAGCTGGAGTTGGCTTTAGCGCCGACAAGTGACAAAATCTTCACGACTCAGATGAAGTGTCATTTGGGTCATTTGAAGGATTGAGCTCTTGACAGTAGCTTCTGAGGATATCTGTGAGAGATGTGAAATAATTTACACAAAAACTGAGGAAATGCAGGCCACCTGTTTGTACCACAGCAGCACATGACAGCACTATCATACATGCACTCACTAATAGATGCAGTGTTTGTCCAGTTGCATGCTGGTCCTCTGCTGTTTTGGCATGCACAGAGCATTTTTATGCACATCAGACTTTTCAAACTTTGGAGTCCTTCTTGGTGCAGCAGGATGTGTAATTGTCAGAAGTTCTGACATTGTCCATACGCTACAATGTATATCATGATGTGTGACTGAAATGAATGAATCTGGTCTTGATGTACACTCATGCTTGTAAAGTAAATTCAAATTTGAGCCCTGTCATACTATATTATCTTGATTGTACAGACAGAGTTGGCGTGATGTGAGCACACACACAGGCTGATTGTCAAAGTTGGTAGAAGCTGTCATCAAACACCACAAGAATTGCATAAATCTACCTCAAAGACACATTTTGATCAACATTTGTTATGTTAGTTTCAAAATGGCCATGCCGCATTTTGAATTTGTGATGCTTCCTGTTGCCAAAGGGAAGTTGCTTTTAATATCTTTCCTCTGTAATCTCTTTCTCTGGTGTTTTCTTTTGGCTGTTGCTGCACTTCTTCTGTGTTGTTTCAATCCTTGTAAACCACTTTGTAACCCCAAGTTATCAAACATTAAGCATTAAAGACTGTCAATCCTATACATCAGACCGGCACAGTACTCAGCGCGATCGCACAAAAGGCGCATAAATGCCACGATAATGCGCAAGGCGTTTAGCGTGCAATAAGTACGCCTCTCTTGATTCCCGTGTGTCATTTGTACGCAATATATCCTGTACTGACTGCAATGTAAATGCATCCGTGGATGGGTCCAACAAACACTGGACTTTTAACCAGGAGACCTGTGTTCGAGACCGTTGTTGACCGACGTTCGTGGCGTTTGTCACGTGTTTTTTGTTGACGTTTGTGACGTGTTTTCCGTATCTATGTTATGTTGTTTCCGTACGTGTTTTACTTAGTTTACGCACTTATTTTAAGTCCAACCATGATGTTTTCCCTTACCCGAACTAAGTGTTTTCTTGCCTGAACCTAACTACAGACATTTGCGTGGTAAAAAAAATAACACGCAAAAATGCTAAAATGCGTACTCATGACATGCAGAATGTCCGCGGTAATGTCGTGGTATTTATACGCCTTACCGTGAGACCGGGTTGGGGTACTTCGCAAAAAGACAATTAAGGCCGCGCCCCATTTTGGGGGAAAGAAAACCGAAGATCCCATAGACTTCAATGCAATTTGACGTAGACATCATTTTGCGATTTTCCACACGGACAGTGAATATTCACGTATCGTATATGCCTCAAATCTCAGCGTGTAAGCCTCGGTTAACCCTCTACACAACAGCTTTTCGGCATTTTCCCATTCTCTCTCCTGTGACAGTGAGTTTTTTTCCCCCAAACGGGAGCGCAACCTCAGCGATGCTGGTCTGGCCTTCCTTGGAGCCATAAAGCTCCTATATGTTTTTTAGGAGCCGGCAAGGGAACAAATCAGAGATCAGAGTTTTCGGATTTATTGTTGGTGCAGCCAACTACACAGAAACCCTTCAGCTTAGCGTTATTATTACTACTGGTTTGTTTAAAGTAGAAGTTTGGAGACATGTTTCAACTTCTTCGGTTTACTCCGTTACCGTCTATGAGGGACACAGGATTTTTCTCCCAAAAGGGGGACGCGGTCATGAGAGCCTACTCTAGATGACGTATTGCCGGTCTGATGTATTGGTGATGATCTTGTTTATTTAGTGAAATTAAACTAATGTGCCAATGATGCATTGATGTTAAAATGCTACATGTACACAACAAAAGGACAGATAATACTACCATTATCTGTTTTTGTGACTGAATGAAAAGGACCCAGGATTAAGTGGAAAACACATGCAGACAACTGTTAAAGTGTCGTTAGGACCTCACACAAAGACAAAGGCCATCCAACACTTCAGCTGTGTGTTGACATGTGGGTGTAAGAAAGAGCCAGAGGCTGGTGCTCATGATATCCAGAGGTGTGCAAACCACACAGAGGAAATTAAATCCCATTGCCACCACAAAGTGAAAAGAAGGGAGTGTTGGATGCCATCCTCCTCTCTGATTTTTATTTGCTCTTCCCTCATTTCAGTTTGACAAGAAAAAAAGCAATTCATGAACCACCTGGTTTACAAGAGGACAGAAGACTGTTTCACACATAAGGCCCAGACTAGCTTTTTTTCCAGCAGTGCAAGTAGTTTCCCCTGTTCACACTATTAGCTGTATGGCAGTTTCACATAGGTGAGAAGAAGCCAGATGTTGCAGCCACGCTAGACACCAGAAGATGCCACTTTTTGTTGTTTTGGAAAGATAGAAAATGAGGAGCTTCTCTGAACAAAGTTTCTTCTATAATGCAGCCATCCATCAGAGGTTAGCCAAGGTTAAGTCCTTTGTCTCAAAGTTAGTCTGATCTTTGTCTTGAAGTCTGATTTCAACAAGCATGGTACTCCCTTTCTCCCCCTCATGGTCTTTATACTGTAGCTAACGGTCACTGAACGATTAATCAGTGTCATGTAAATTAACTATAAATAAATATGTCTATTTTCCCTAAACCACCTAAGACTTTTGTAAAGATATTGTTCAGGAATGTTTTTTGTCTAGATGTACAAAAATCATCTTGAAATACTTGAAATTTTCCTTAATGTGACAAAATGTGATTTGTGCCTTCACAACGAAAAAATGCCTTTTTAATAAAATAATCTTTGACAATAAAACAAATGCCTCTTCGATAAGGAAATGTATATAATGGGGCTTTCAGTGAAAATAAACCAATAAACAAAAATAACAAAATAAAGTCTGCAGGCGTTAGGCAAGCACAAACGCTTGCACAAACATCGCTAAGGTCTGCCCTGATGCATGTAGCCTGGTGGAAAGATGCTCTTTAATATTCACTCCAGCTAGGTTTCAGAATACTAAAAATCACCCTCAATCAGAAAAGCAAAAGACAGAAAAGAAGCCTCAAAAAGCCCTATAGAGACTACAGTTTATGGCTGAATCTGCTAAAATGAGGTCTGCATTACATCAAGGAAGGATCAGAATGCCCTGGGTGAGTAGTTCCCCACCTCTCCTCAGGCCAAGAGGGGAAATGCATCAAGCTGCTCTCAATTCTTAATTAGGAGTCAGTCCCCACACACCCTGCACAACAGGTGATCTGAATAACCTCAATCAACTCAGGGGAAGTGTGACGTTCAGCTAAAATGAATTGGGAAAAGGGAAATGACAGCAATATATAATAAACACACAGGTGTTTTACATATATCCTTCGCACAGTTACGTTTTACACAATTTCACCAAAAAAGAAAGAAAAAGAAATTCATCTTCATCACTAGTGTCACTGTCCATAAAATTGTGCATGGCAGCTTCCCTTTCCTGAGCCTCCACCTCATCAGGTTATTTGTTTTCTCCACCCCATTTGCTATGTGTGGTACACACTTTTAAATCTTCAATGTTTGACAGCCACTCACGCTGCCAATCCACTGTATTTCTGAACACCAGTTCCCTGGACTCTACAGCTTTAGCAAAAACGGCTAACGGACTTTTCCTGGGAGGAGCTACAGAAACTTGGGATGAAGTGAATGAAGGCTGGGACACAGTCTTGAGCTATAGGGCTAGGTATTGTTTAAAAGAGGACAATGCCAGTACCAATACCGATAGAGTACTTCATTTGATACCCATCATGTGAATTGAAGCAGTGTGTGTGTGTCCCACACCAACAGAGTCTCACGGCAGATTGTGAAATAGTTACAAAATTTTATCTATTTGATTTGTGTACATAGACACGAATTTCCCTTTCTTCAGCAACCTATTTTTCGTGCGTTTTCCTACAAATGTCCAGCAACACGTGACGCACGTGTCAATTTCCACTCTTTTCAAAATAAAACTACTTAGTTAGGTTTAGGAAAAGGTCACAGTTTGAGGTTAAAATAAATCCAAAGAGACGTAACTTAAGTATGGAAGTAACGTGACAAAAACTACTTAGTTAGCTTTAGGAGCATTTTGTGGTTTGGCCTAAAATAACTCCGGAAGTGCCGTAACTTAAGTACAGAAGTTATGTGACAATATCGACTTCTGGTTTCATACGGGACGCAAACAGCGGTTGGTAATTTTTGACCCACCCTTCCAGTCCGACCTCCTCCCTGCACGGCGTTCGCAGCCCTTTATACTTCCCAGTTCACAAATGATTGACTATTTCAGAAACTGCTCTGCGACTGGGCTGCCCACACAGAGCGGTTTGTTCCCTCCACTCCAGGTCCCTCCACTCAAATCGATCACCGCTCGCTCCAAAAAAGAAACAAGCTGCAATGTATTTTATTTAGGCTTTTTTTTTTTTTACATTCAAAGCTCCTATTGAGGTTTTCGGACGAAGCTTCGAATGTCTGTTGGCGTATTTAATGACATTACCACCAGAAGAAAAAAAAATCCTCAAACAAAATTCTCAATTTGAAAAAAATTGATTCATTGGAGTTAGACCCTTTTTTATTAAATCTTTCTTTGATGAATATTTATAAATAAAAAACATTTTATAAATAAACTTGTAAGTTCTGTTTGATTCCTGCTGGACCGCCCCGTTAATACAGGGATGTCCTTTCTCAGTTGTGGTACTCGTTATTTTACAATGTAACTTTCAATAACAGCCGCTCCATATACTACGTCACTTGCTCTGACCGAAAAAAACCCCAATAAAACATTGACATTCAATGTACGCATGGTTTGCCGAAACATACAATGCCAACATTTTTTTCATGGCAACTGGGCTGCAAAATCTCTTTATTTAAAAGATTGTGCTTTGTGTGACGTGTCCCTTCGTGGTTGCTAATTATGTGGTGTACTGATTCCCCAGATTACAGCTAATTGGGAGGAAGAGCTTGAGAACCAGTTATCAAACAAATATTATAGAAATATACTATATATAATATTAATATACTTGGAGAAAGAAATCTCACAAGTGCCTTCATTATGAGAAACACTTCTTCAATAACAAACAAATGCCTCTTCGGTTAGTAAATGTGCATGAAGGGTGTTTCAATGAAAATAAACAAAAAAAAGCCTGGGGGCGTTAGGTTATTGTTAAGCCAGCACAAACTCTTGCATGAACAGCACTAAGGTCTGCCCTGATGCATGTAACCTAGTGGAAAGGTGTTCTTTAATATTCACTCCAGGTGGTTTCAGAGTGCTCAAAATCACCCTCAATCAGAAAAGTTAAGGCAGCAAAGAAGTCTCAAAAGGACCCAAAGACCAGAGTTCATGGCTGAATCTGTTGAAAAGAGGTCTGCACTAAGTCGAGGAAGAATCAGAATGCCCTGAGTGTGTAGTTCCCCTTCTCTCTTAAGCCCTAAAGAAAGGGCGTCGTCAAACCCTGATTGGCCAAGAGGGGAAATGCACCAAGCTGCTCTCAATTCTTAATTAGGAGTCAGTTTCCCCCCCCCCACCCTGCACAACAGGTGATCTGAATAACCTCCAATCAACTCAGGGAAAGTGTGACATTCAGCTAAAATGAATTGAGGAAAGGGAAATATTCAAAATGATGCATGCTCTGTCTAACCAGTTTCAATTCAAATTGCCCATAAAAAGAACTTCTTTACCATCATATATTTTTCTGAATTACAGATAAATGGTCGAAGACAATATTTGTCTCTGTAAGTGGTTGACGGACTGCAAATACAACAGAAGACATTTCAGGGGATGGTGTAATGGTGACCCCCAACACACTCCAGGGTGTTTTCATCACTTTGTTGTTATGGGTTTGAATGTGAGGATGTAGGTTTCTGTTTTTAGTGTTTATGTTTTTCTAAGTTATAAATAAAATATGAAAAATAAGACAATTTTTTTTTATATAGAATAAACCAGTGTTTCCCAAACTTCTTTTCTGGGGACCCACTTTTTAAAAATGACAAACCATCGCGACCCAATTCACAATAGGCCTTATATCTATAAATCATGAGAAGAGCGATTTTGTGCGTAAATGAATGTTCCTGACCATATTTTATTATAAGTATAGGCTAAAATTATCAGAACAATATGAACATTCAGTCTCCTTCATGTGGCTCAAAGCTGTACTGTACTATAAATGTTGAAAGACTATGGAAGAAATTCTGCATATTTGTTTGGCGGCACACCTGCGGTTCCCGACCCAGTCTTTCGGTATGACTGGAATAAACAAACTTGATGATAAAGGGTAAAGGGTAGGGGGAAGGAGAGGCAAAAATGTTGTATATATAGGCAGGCGTTTATGCCATATTCCAGTATTCCAATATTCACTTCTTGGGTTCAATCCCCAAAATCTTTATGGCATTTACCCAAACCCCGGCGAGGGAGACAACAGATGGAGAGACGTTTGCATTCCGGAGCAGTTGGAGAGAACAAGACACCAGATGCTTTGCTTTTATTTTTCCGTGTTCGCTCGGTCATTTGGAGGTATGGTAGCCCGAGCAGGACAAAGAGCCAAGGCCAAATATCTTGGCTTCGTGGGGACAACAGCTGGGAGGAACAAACCAGGAAGTCGCTCCACTTCATTAAAGACCCAGCAGGGGAGCAGCAGAGCTTTTCCAGCTCTCCTCCCACTCTCTCCATCACTCCACTCCACCCTCCTGTCTGTCATAATACATAATACACGCCTCCCCTCACCAGTGTTGGTTAGAAGAATGAACTGGAAATATGAAGAGTCCATTACCTCTGCAATTCCAGCTTTGTACATGCAATTAGAGTTTTTTCTCTCATTTTCATTATTTATTTTTGTATAAAACCAACCTGTATTTTCAATACTCAATATTATGTCTGACATTCATTCAACCATACAGCTCTGCCTAGTTTGACTGTTCGATTGGAGTTTGCGAGTGATTGACAGCTGCCTCCATTGATTGAATAGCCAATAGGAACGCTCTCTCTCTCTCTGAAATGACCTGTGATTGGCCAAAGAGTTTTTAAAGCCTGAAAACAGAGCCATGAGGAGGTGCAGAAGTCTAGTTTTCTCTCAGAACACTTGAATTACAATATGCTGAAAGGTTATTATTGAATTTTTGTCCAATGATGCCAAAAACATTCTGCCTACCCTCACTTTAAGAGTGTTATATCTATCTATCTACACTTTATATCCTCACCAGCTGTGTCGTTTGTGTGTATTTCTCTCGCTTAGCTAAAGAGGATAGTGACAAGCTCTGTGACTTCTAAGCTCTTCTGATCTGATCCTCCTACAGTGTGAAAGTGCTCTACAGTAGCAGCTACACTAATCTCCTCCACAGCGAACCCCTGCAGCGCTGCCGCTTCACAGCCACAACGACTGATAAGCTGCATCAGGATGTCACCTTCTGAAAATAAGTGTTAGTAATCTCACAGTTTAGTACAAGTTTAGTTCAGTTTTTCTCTCCCTAATCTAATTTCCTGCAGATATGACCCTGCTTTATGGAAGAAAACACCACCGCACACTCATCACTAAGCGGCCAGTAGTGTCCACAAGTCCAAAAACAAACACTGACCCACACACAGACACTCAAACATGTCATGCCCTTTTGGTATCACTCGCTCCATCAGTAGTAGCCGCTCACTTCATGATTTGCTCGTTTAATGCGTGATGGACAGATCCCCCCTCAGCACCACAAAAGAAAACACCTGTTAGAATCTGCCTAATCCTAGCCAGCGGTCCTGCATTTTGGGCTCTCGGGGGCCCCGTTTAATCCACATAAGGGCACCGGGCCAAGGCCAGGACAGATTAGACCCCCAAAATCCATCTATCCATCCATGCACACACACCTCCGAGTCTGCCCCCTATAACGAGTGTTTGAATCGGCCCCTTAATCCTTGGACTCGGCGGAGCCCTCCACCCAGCACACAGCCTCCTCCCCCCTCAACCTAATCTCCATGCATCCCCTTCATACACACTCGCAGACCTGGCCCAGCCCAGCCCAGCCCAGCCCAGCACTCACTCACCGCCACCCTCCTCCACCTCCTTTCCCCTCCCCCGGTGGGGCTGAAAGCCTATTGATTTGTTGATTTCTCTTCCTTTGTCTGCGGCCGGCCGAGTGTTAACGGGACATCCAGGGTCCGGGGCCCAGTGCCAGGACTTTTGGCATGGGAGATTAAGGTCCTGATTTGGGCATCTGTCACTGCCCAGTCCCCCTTCTCCCTAGTGGCTCTGGGAGAGGCCTTCCCTTCAGTCATTTTCAGTACAAACAAGCTGCTTTAGCTCAACTGATTTTATCCAGGAAGAGAAAACACAGACAGTTTATAAATAAAAACATAATCTTGAAAATAGTTTGACAATAATTACAAATAAAAAAGTTGCACTTGACTGACTGGTTCTGAGCGTATTGTCAGCACAAAGATACACATTTGTTGTATTTCCACCACTTTAGAGAACATTACATTGACTTACATTCATTTCCTGGAGACTTAACTAACTGCTACTTGCCTAATCCTGACCCTTTTCCTAACCTTATGGGGACTGGCATTTTGTCCCCAAAAGGAAGGCGAGACCCCACAATGTGACTGTGTAAACAGATTTATGTCCCTACATCATGAGTAATACAAGCCCACATTCATACACACACACACAGAGAAACAGATACATGCAATATATTCATGTGCACACAGCTGTTTATTCCACACACACTTATACAGATAATAAAAACTATGCCTATAATAGGAATTACAATCTGTCCGTCTGAATTTAAGTATGGTAATGCTAATCTGCTAATTTATAAGAAGAGACATTTACATGATAATGTCCCATGTAGTCTATGATTGGGGCAGGATATCAAGGTTATTAATATCATTACATATTAGTTTTTCTTGGCTTTGATGATGAGACAAACATTAATACTATAAAATGATTCCGAGCAGTGTTAATTTTGAAAAATATTCAATACCAAGAATATCCAAAATTCATCCACTCGCTACACTTGTTGAAATAATAATGACTACCTCTAAGTAACTATTACTAGAATACAAATAGTGTGCTTGTTTGCTTATTTGTATATTTATTTATGTACTTGCCAGGTATAACCATGCCAGCAGATGTCATCATGAAATAAAGACAACTCTTATGTCACAATATTATTATGGTGTTTTAACTTCCACTCACATATCAGCTTTATATCCAATGCTTACAATACAATTTCAATGGCAACTGTAACACTTAACACAGTATCTTTTTATAAAATAATGAGGTAAATGTAAAAAAAAATGTATGTAAACTGATAAAGCCACACACCAACCAAACCAACATCACAGAACACATGAAATGTGTATACAAATCCATGAAGGCATCCATGAGTAGACAGTGACGTTCCAAACCCAGTAGTTTACTTGTACTCTGTCTCCATCTAGTGGTGAGAAATCTTACATGCAAGCTGTAGTATATGGATTTTATAGGGAGGTTGAATTTAACATGCAAGTGCACACTGTAGGTTGTTTTAATACACCAACTCCATGTTTATATTAATGGTAATAATTGTTTTTGTATGAGATTGTGAACTACAAAATTGGCTTGAACATAAAGTAACAATATGGTCACAATAAATTGATTGCCTGCAAGCAAACACTTGAAAAAAAGGTTGATTTTAAACATGTTTGACTTACAATCATAAGTGTTTGGCAGTAATGGCATTAAACACATTTTTAACTGTTGAAAGAACAGATCAACGTACAAATGAACATATTGATTATTAGCTCTGATGGGGTTAAATGTTTCACTATTCACTTTCTTTGATGCATAGCTACAGCATATACATGTATCTGCGCTTGTTTTACTGCCTGTGTTTTCCATTTATAAACTACTGACAGTAGTAAAATATTTCTTGAATTGCACATTAGACCATGACCTGTCATAAGTGGAGTTACATTAAATATGTTGATGCTTACAACGCTATCTGGTGGTTGAAATTCCTGAGGGTGCTTGTTTTGTCGATAGACATGTAGACAGCAATACATTAATGCATAATGAATGTCCATATAATATTGATCTAATTCAGAACACATGAGGCATTTGAAAAAAAGTCTTGATTTATATGGCTTTTATTGGATAAGGCACATGGTGTTTTTATGATGACCTTAAGAGTAACAATTTGATTTGAACTTTATAAAAGTAGCAAAACAATCTCACAGTCATTTTGAAATGCTTCCCAGTTTAAAAAAAAGATAAGTTTTTGGCATCAACGGTAGCTAGATTACTATACAGTTATAAAATTACATTATAACTGCAACAAAGTAAAACCGCTCACCAACAGGGAATGACCCAACTGTTAAGTGATGACAATAAACTATGATGACTTTAGTTTCTCCTTTCAACATCACCACTCAAACTTTGTTAACTCATTCACAGCCAGCCATAAAGCTACGACTTACAACAGCTTTAGACAAGGGATGCACGTATTTCACTGCCAGAGATGAAGAATCTTGAAAACATGTTTAAATTCACATTTGGATTTAGTATCTTCAGACACAAATGACATGTTTCAAGGGGTCCCTTAAGAAAGGAAAATGTGTTGATATTTTCCTTTATGTCACAAATTTCATGATTGTTATAAATGTTCTATTGAATAATGAATGAATAAAATGAGATTGTCAACATGTAATGTGCATAAACAAAGTTTCCAAGTGGCTCAATGTTAACTTTAAGATGAGCAGAAGTTGCAGATTTCCAACGCTGAGAATCTTGACTGGACCGACTAGTTGGAGATGAGATTGTTGACTGGCAGCAGCGGGCTGACGCCAACTTTCTTGGCACATTCGTTCTGCAGAAATAAAATTTAAAAATGGAGTCGAGTTAGCTCAATCTCAAAGGCTTTCATTCAAATCAGCCTACTAGTACCTCTACAGCTCTCTAATTGAAAAGGTACATCCCATTTGTAAAAAAAACTAGGGCTGTCAAACTTAACGCCATAATAACACATTAACACAAATTTGTTTTAACGCCCGCCATGTCATACTAGCTTGTCGCAAAAGAGGCTAAATCACGCTAAATAGATAATCTTACACTAAATTTTGGCAAGGGAAAACTTGCATGGCAAATTTTCAAAGGGGTCTCTTGACCTCTGACCTCAAGATATGTGAATAAAAATGGGTTCTATGGGTACCCACGAGTCTCCCCTTTACAGACATGCTCACTTTATGATAATCACATGCAGTTTGGGGCAAGTCATAGTTAAGTCAGCACACTGACACACTGACAGCTGTTGTTGCCTGTTGGACTTGAGTTTCCCATGTTATGATTTGAGCATATTTTGACATTTACATTTAAAAAATGTGCGAGTTATTAATGATTAATCGTGATTAACTATGGACAATCATGCGATTAAATATTTTAATCGATTGACAGCCCTAAAAGAAACCCAATAAAAATGACAAGTTGTGGTTTTACGGAGGGGTTACGTGCCAGACTATTTCTTGGCGAGGTGACACAGTTAATTCTTGATGTCCGATTGTTACCGTGAGGTTACCAGACAAGGAAATGACTGTGTCTGGCCAAGGAACAGTTTTCCATATTAACTCATAAAACTAGTCTTTTGTTTTTCTATGAAAAGTATTCAACAAATGAGATATAACATGTAAGTTAGTGAGCTTCAGTGGTGCTAGTAGGTGGATTTTGGTAACTTTGGACAGAGCCAGGCTTGCCGTTTCCCCCTGTATCCAGTCTTTATGCTAGGCTAAGCTTAAGTAGTATCAATCTAACTCTTTGTAAAAAATTGAATAAACCTAATCCCCAAAAAACTATTGCTTTAAAGCAATAGAAGTGATAGATCACACCCGTTCCTGCATTTTCTTAACAATGACTGCTATGAGTTAGGAGAGTTTAAAAGAGAATATCACTCAATAAAACTATTAATACAACCTTCATTTGGACCGGTGTGAGAAAAGTAGGGCTGTCATCGACCAAAGAAATTCTTAGTCGACTAATTGACAAGTTGATTTAATCGACAGATCTATGAAACTGAGTATCTCCACAAAGAATCACACAAAAGCACCACTTTAAATCTTGCGTTTACCAAAGATGTGCTCATAAGTTTCGTTAAAAGTCATTCAGCATGAAGAAAGCATAAAAAAATGACTAATCGACTAATGAAATCTTAGTTGACTAAGACCAAAACGACCGATTAGTCGACTAATCAACTAAGAGGGGGCAGCCCTAGAGAAAAGCATCACTTTTTAAGTCACTATATAGTCCGTATGATCACAGAGCTGGAATTAATTCATTTTTCTAAATGTTTCAGATGACCACTCAGTTCTTTATTTTGCAACTCTTACCATGTAGTTGACGACGTTGATGTGGTAGGGGATGCCGCCCATCTCCTCGCACTTCTTCATGTTCATCCTCTCTGGATCTCCAGCAGCCAGAACAGGAGTGCCGGGGTCGGCCTGAGACGAACAGCAGCAACAGCATAATTAACATGATTTGTTTCATTTTCTTTTAAAATTATGATGAGACTAGACAGGTTGCAATTATTGGACTTCAGAATTTTCTCCTAATTAGTCTGTATGTCAACATTGCACCAGTGGGATGTACTCACAGGCTCCATCCCTCTCTGGATGGACAGCAGGTCGGACATCCTGTCGGGGAATCCGGGAGCAAAGCTCTCTGGGTTAATCGCCACGAAACACTGACCCTGGAAACACAAAGCAGGTGATGAACAACACAGTGAACTGTAAATACAAACAGCAAAGAGAGCCGTGACGTGATGTTATACGACCGACGTCGGACTCAGTGATTATGCTTATCTTTTAGATAACAGTGGCTGCAAAAGACTGCGTTCCAGCACGTCAAAACTCGTTTCACTCTATGCTGATCAGTTGACCTTCTTTGTTTCTGATCAGATAAACATTGTAAAGCAATCTCTTTTGTCAAGAATTGTACTTTATCATCAGTGTGGGAACGTTTACTAAATTATCCTGCTGCTTAGTTAACTGGGCAATAATTGCTAAAGTAAGCTGTTTGTTTAGGGTAGCTGCTCTCAACTCATTGTGGATTACTCACGTTGACTAGAGGGACACGACATGTCTACAATATCAAACCAGTGGGTTATATTTGAACTGGCAGTTCATTTTCAAGTGAACTTCCTTGATAGTAATGCAGCTGCAAACCAACACAAGTTCTATCTACATTAAAATGGATAAATGTGGCTCAACATTTTAAGAATGTGTGCAAGCAAGTTAAAAAATTAAATACATTTCTAAGACGTATTTTCCACTTCAGATATACAAATGCAGCTATGAGTTACAGGTAAACCATTTCACAGACAATAAGGACAAGAGGACAAGGGTCACGTCTTTTTTTTTTTTATGTGGTTAATATGTTATCTAAAAATGCAACACATGCCAAATATAAATAGCGTACCAGGTTGGCAACACGGTCTGTTACTTTCCATGTGCGGATGTTATTGCTGTACTGGGCACCGGCCAAGATACCACAGAACACTTCTACCATCATTCCCAGACCGTAGCCTTTGTACCCTCCTGAGAACGACAACAACACAGACACACAAACGTCAGTGGTTTCATGTAGAGAGAGGATGAATACAACACATGTACTTTATCATATATGATATACTATAAGCCCTCCCATATGGTGCATCATCATCCCACCCTGTTCAGGAATACTGTACCGTCTTCTGTCATAATCTGAAATATTGTTGCTGCATGAAAAACTTCCTTCCTGAATCACATCTTTCACTCCTACATATTCCTACTGAGACCCACGAGGGTCGTATGGTAGAAACAATATGTGTAAATGTGTGCACAAGAATCTCAAATTAGTAAACTGGAAGAGGAGAATAGCTCAAAAGTACTCTGACAAAAGATAAACCTCTGATGGGTCGGTCCTGGGATTTCAGTTTGTAGTAGTTTTTTTTAAGTAAATGAAAGCACAGATTTCCAATTTTTGTCAGAATAATAGTGAAACACCAAGTGCCATTTTTTTGCTGCACATAACAGAGTCAGGCAGAGTAGCTTGCATTAGGAACTGTACAATTCCTCCTCAATTGTTACACAAATTATGCGTGAGGATAGAGTAGGACAGGAGGCTTATTTCAACAAGCAAAATGTGTAAAATCTAACCGCAGTATAACTTCAATATTATATTTTAATAATATTTTTTAAAAATAGAATTACCGCCTCGTTGTTGTATGCCTCCCCCAACCAGTAAAGTGGCAGTTTACATCCATGTCTGTCCAAAATGTCATCACTACATCATTTTATCCTGTTAGACATTTGTGTGAAATTGTCATAATTAGCATATGAATTCTTGACTTATGGCCAAAAATGTGTTTTGTGAGGTCACAGTGACCTTTGACCACCAAATTGTAATCATTTCAGTCTTGAGTCCAAGTAGACGTTTGTGCCAGATGTAATGGAATTCCCTCCAGGCGTTCATGAGAGATCGCATTCACAAGAATGGGTCGGACATACGGACGGACAACCTGAAAACATAATGTCTCCCAATAAAAACTTGGGCAGGATCTTTCCCTCCCTAGCAGACTTTTATGAGCTGGTTTCTGACCTGTGGCTTCACTGCCACCGATGGGGACCAGTCCTCCTCCGCTCAGAACCTTCTTCGGGTCGGTGGTCAGCTTGCCCTGGGCGTCACAGCCCCAGCCCTCAGGGATGGTGTCTCCACGCCGCTCATGGAGCTCCACCTGTGCACATAAAACATTGAAACATTGAGTCGAGACATTTACAAGTGTTTCAATACATTATTATAACTCTAAGTGGCCTCTCAACTCCTTATTCATTCAGTGGTTTCAAGGATTACACTTCTGCCACTCAAACTAGTTTCAGAAAAACTGGTGATGCATTTATGTACAAATCAACCAAGTGAGTGTATAAATTAAACTCTCTTGTGCCATGACCAACCATTGTAAAAATCTGTTTTCATTTTAGATAACTGTTTAGATGGCTATTGGATAAACAGACATGTGGCGTTAAGATAAACAGCCCGCATCAAACTCCTTTGGCGCAGGTATTATCTCTCGACCTTGAGGAAGTTGTGTTCTGTATGTAAGGCATCGCTGATGGCTTATCTGTATAAACAAAGGCTGTCAAAGTTAAGGTGATAACGCAATGAGAATGTTTTGTTTTGTTTATTGATTTCTAATAATACATATGTACATGCATTTGCATAAAGCAGCATATTTGCCCACTCCCAAGTACAAGTACATTTTGAACAGATTAAAAATTGAAAAAATGTGATTAAATAAATAACTTGCCATTAATCACGATTAACTCTGGACAATCATGCGATTAAATATTTTAATCAATTTACACCCCTAGTATAAGCCTAATCTTACCTTTCCGAGTGCTACTGCTGATGTGGCCATGTCCAGCACAAAGCTGTCTCCGTCTTTAGCAGGAGCTGCCACGCTGATGGGGTTGGTGCCCAAAGTGCACTACAAACAGCAGGATCAGAGGATTAGAAGGAGACAGAGAGGTCGTTTATGACATGAAGTACAGTTTATTCTGTGGAATAAATAAGAAATTTACCTCTTTACCACGTGTGGGAACCACCAGAGGGGACGTGTTGGTAAAGGACATGCCCTGTGGTGGTCAGATTATTATTGGACATACAATTAAAACCATTTAGGAAAACAGCACATTTGCCTCCATTACTAAATAAAGAGCATTTAAATAAAATTCATAAAAAGGCCGATAAACCTTTCACTCACAATCATGTTCTCCTTCAGAGCTTGCATTGCGTAGTACCCGGCAATACCGTAATGGTTGGAGCCTAAGACAGAAAAGTGTCATACATGTATTTTTATTGTTTTATTTGGCGAGATTCGTTGACCACTTTAGTGAAGTAAAATTCTTCTGTGATGAACTGAAAAATGATTTTACTGCCAAAAGAGTAAATTCTATTAATTCAAATCCAAAGCACTTTGCAGCCATCAGACACTACAGTGGTTTTGGTATCTCCTCTCCCTCACTTTAATTGCCTGTTATATGAGACAAACACTACTAAACTACTAATCTTTTAACAGTGAAGATAATCCCTTTACGCATGCTGAACGTTCAGTCAGATCAAATACAAACCTGCATCTGAAACCTGAGCCTGTTAGTGTGTTTATCCCACAGATGAACCTCAAATAAAATGCTTCATACAATGTAATTTTCTAGACCCGTGCAGCAGTTATGGCCTTGGAAGATTTGAATGTATCCGGATGCTCAGACTCACCGCGTGCCACCACCCAGCCAATGCCAGCTTCTTTTGCCTTCTTAAGGGCCAGTTTCATGCAGAAGTTTCCCACCACAGGACCCAGGAGGTTCTTCCCATCCACCAGCGCTGTGGCTGCGGTCTCCTTCATCACCACCGGCTCACCGTCCTTGGCACAGATTCCTGTCTGGATGTCCTTTACATACATGTCTGTCAAAAAGTATAGAGACAGTGAGCACAAATGATATTTAAATACAGACACAAAAACGTCCAAATCAAGGAGTTAAGGCTAGTTTAGATTTGTAGACCTAAATTCTACAGTACCTCATTTTTTAAAAATAAATTCCTGGTAAACATCATAGTGCATAAAATCTAAAAATAAGGTTGGTTCTTTAAAGGCACAGTGTGTAGGATTTGGCAGCATCTAGTGTTGAGGTTGTAGATTGCAACCAACTGAAACTTCTCCAGTGTGCCAAGCGTGAAGGAGAACTATGGTGGCCGACATGAAAACGCAAATGGTCCTATCTAGAGCCAGTGTTTGGTTTGTCCCTTCTGGGCTACTGTAGAAACATGGCAGCCGGCTCCGTATGTAGATATAAACAGCTCAATCTAAGGTAATGAAAACGCAACAAATCTTATTTTCAGGTGATCATACACTAAAGAAAACACACTTATTAATATTATATTCCATTTTTTGCCAATAGATCCCCCTAAATGCTACACACTGTTCATTAAATAAAAGTTTAAAAGACAAAAAACAAAAATGATTGCATTAGTGAAAACTTCTACAATTTGAGTATTAGTGTCACAGTTTACCAACATTTTTCTTCTTTACCACTACAATTGTGCTGCCACCTTTGAATCAAACATGCAGATGGAGTGACTGACCCATCCTGTTGAGTCCATGGCTGTAGTGTCCCCTGTGGTCTCCCTCCACCAGCACCTCGGCCAGGCTGCGGGCGTGATGCGCCTGGGTGCCTACGCCCGTCATACACCTCTCAATGAAGGCTTGCACCTCCGACTTGGGAATCAGACATCTGCAGAGAGGAAAAAGTCATAATCTGATGATTATATCCTCAAATAAGCATTTTTTTTTCAAGCAGTTAGTCATGTTATGGTGCACATAAGATTATTTTTAATGTTGGATTTTGAAGTATTTAGGAACAAAACATGATGAATGCTCCATCTTTAGCAATAATCGTTAACGTAACTGTATCATGTTAATGTTTTGTAAACAACTGTTATCTGCATTCACAATATGGATGCAGTGCGGTAACACATTAAAAAGGTGAAGAAAAATGCTGTTGTAGTTGGTTAATGCAGGTCTCTTTTCATCCTAAATGTCTGTTCTAATATTCGTTCAGTTCCTCTGATCTGGAGTTGCAAATCAAATAGGACTTTGGCTACTCAGAGCCAGAAAAAAAAATCAGTTAACACAATTTTTTTTGGCTGATGTTTGTTCTGTTCTTGAAGCCAATATTGTATGAGACCGAACAGAACAGAGAGTTTGACTTTTGGCCTAAAAAGCAGAGGTAACCTATTGCAATGCTGCCCAATTATGTCCCACACAAAAGTCCTGCAGGGGTTAACCCTTCTTTGCAGTTTATAGGACTTGACAGAATGGACATCCCCTTGCTAATTCAAAGTTTGAAGTCCATCGCTACAACAGTGATTGCACAACATGTACAGTAACCACATAGACGGTCATGACAGTAGAGCTCCGCTGGTACGTTAAATTGTCATTGCACGCCGAGTAAAATTCTGCTGGTAGAAACACTAAACAAAACCGCAAACTTTCTGTCAACTTTACAAAACAGTTCTGTATTCTGTGTGTAAATAAGAACTGGCAGGACATCATGTACCAGATGATGTTTTGGAAATATATTTCGTCTCGCTGTACACAGTGGAGTCACTCTCTCGGTTTCTGTAACAAGTCACATGCTTGAAAACCCTCAGGATACTGCATTAATTACATAACAAAGTGATACTTGTGTTGAATACTTTAGGGTGGGAACTGTCTCGATAAGACATGGCAATAACTAAAGTGGTCAGTCAAGCTAAGAATAGCCAATTTCCTACGCAGATATGAAAGTAGCTGTCACATGCGTGACATGACTAAATGAAAAGCACATGGTCCCACAATCAGCACCAGTTACAGATAGTTATACCACCCCTGTGGCAGAGCAAAGATTGTTGAGTGGAAGAAAAACTACAGAAAATTAAAAGCTGTACAAGCATTTGCAGATATTTAAACACTTGTTTTTATGTTTACTTTACCAAACAACAACTTTTGAGCACAATGACAAAAACAAAAGACATATAATACAATTCTAATGTAGTTAAAAGACGTTCTGTGAGGAGTTAGTGTTATGTCATATGAAACCAGGACATTTTTCCTGATAAGCTTTTTTTTACATGTATTCTCTGTAAATTCAATTCCAGTTAAAGGTACAGTGTGTAGGATTTGGCGGCATCTATTGGTGCGGTTGCAGATTGCAACCAACTGAGTTCCCCTCCGTTCACTCCTCCCTTTCCAAGACTGCGTTAATGTGAGATGCCGAGTGCAAAACTGTGGTAACGCCGTTGGCTTTGCTCAGAGGCCATCGTTACCATAATAACACTACTTTAGGAGCAACGGAAATCGGAGGGCGTCAGGCGGTACCAAAGTTTTGCACTCTGCGGTTCGCGTTACCGCAGTTTCACAAGCGTGTCAGAGAACTACGGTGGCCTTCAGGTAACGTAAAAGTGCAAAAGTCTCTCTCTAGATTCAGAGTTTAGTTTGTCCGTTCTGGGCTACTGTAGAAACATGGCGGAGTAACATGGTGGACTCCGTGTAGAGGACCCGCTCCCTATGTAGATATGAAGGGCTCATTCTAAGCTAACAAAAACATAAGACAGAGTCTTAGTTTCAGGTGATTATACACTAATGAAAACATAGTTCTGAATATTATATTCCATTTCTGCTGATAGATCCCCCTAAATTTTACAGACTTAAGAGACAACTTTAAGAAGTAATATAATAATGTCTAAATTAGCTAGTTAACTGCAAAATGTTCTTCAAAAATACTTTTCCAGAAGTTGATCGATAAATGTTAAGACTCACTGTGATGAAACATGTTTGGATGACTAATAAGAACCAGATTAATTATAAAATCATGCTTTTTATTAACATTGACAGAACACATCTATAATGACGAGGTCTCTGTGTGTTTTCTAGTCTGTTATGCTGAGCACATTGCGTGCTACGTCATGTCTTCCTTCTCCATTGTCCTTCTCACTCTTTACTCCTTCCCTCGTTTCCTTCATTGTACTTTGGGGTATTCTGTGGTTAGAGAACGGAAAGTTTTTGGAATGCACCATGATTGGGTCCAGATGTGGACTGTTGGCGATCTGGATCTGCCTCTCACTTCCTTTCCAAAATAACACTGTGATCTGTACAAAGAGCTCTGCTCAAAAACCAGTAACCAATGCAAGTCATCAAATCTTCTGCACCTATTTAATCCCCCTTTCCACTGGCCCAAACTACAGCATCGGATACACTATCCAACTTTCTGTTATAGGAACTGGTTATAGTTTCTAGCAAGAGCATCCGACTGTGAGACCAACAACTCTAGGACTAAAATCTGCAACATCTCGAGAGCAATATATGTGAATTCTTGAAACTTGTATGAGACATCAACATTTCCAACATTTAGACGACCTTTACAAAAAATGTGTTATGAGGAAAATTTGTGAAATTTGCTCTTCAGCTGTTATTTATGAAGAAGCTTGTGTCAATCAATTTGTGGCACATACAATAGCTCAAAAAGGACACCGTGTACACCTACAGCTCACAGCGCACCACCCAAACCCCTCCCATCACTAACTGCAACCAAACATGTGTGCTTCCGTTTTAATCCAGCTAAACTAGTATGTTTATGCCCTAAAGCATGAAAACATGCTTATTCACGACGGTCTAAGAATAGAGGGTGTCGAGTAAAGCGAAACCCTGTGAAGCAGTTATCTGTGATATTGAGCTATATAAATAAAACTGACTTATTTTGCTGTGAGTTAAATGAGAAGATCAACACCGTTTTTCTAAGTGAGAGTGGTATTAATCTTCTCTGATATCTAACTCTCGCCAAGAAAGCGTATGTGTAAAGAGCAATTCCCAAAATGTCGAACTATTCCTTTGAAGGATTACAAATAGCTATGTCACCGTAGTTAAGGTGTTGCCAATTCAGCAGAAGGTCAAGCTACAATTTGAGACCTCACTAATATATCATGTATGGAAATCAATGAGATTTACATGCTGTTATTATTTCATTTATTTTACCTTTAGTGAATCTGGACTCTTTCATGGTCAAATCTCTCCACTTTATAGCTTTTGGCCTTTACCCTAGTTGATATTCCACTGCAGGCCCCCCTCCTTACATGGACACATAAACCATCACTGGGTTGTCTCTGGCATTCACAGGAGTAATAACACTAACATCTGCAGGGAGGCTGGACTTGGGTTGGAGATAGGGGCTGAGACACATAGCAGCCCTAATGAAATCCAGAATGGAGCCTGTTAAAGTATGGAATAGGGGGATGAGACACATAGCAGCCCTAATGAAATCCAGAATGGAGCCTGTTAAAGTATGGAGGAGGTCCCAGTGGAAACTTACGCAATGTCTTATGTAAGAAGGGAGCAAAAACACCAATTTCAGAGAAATGAGGAAGGAGTCAAGGATAAGAAACAACTTTGACCAGGGCTGCAGGATGGAGGTTTGACCCCTTCCAGATGCCCCGTACCAAAGAAAGTCTTGTTAGTGTTTGTTTAACTGCTATAAAAAGGAAATGCTATTTACCTATGGCATTTCAAACTAATCTTAAAAAGTTGCCATTGTCCATACCATTCATATATATATATATATATATATATATATATATATATATATATATATATATATATATATATAGGAGGTAAGACTGCACATGTTTCTTCTTAAAAGAAAGACAGCTGCACATAAGAATGTGGCTTTGATTGAATTCTCTGTGGACAAGGTAGTTAATAGGGAAGCCCCCACTTCCTTTACTGGTTCAGGTTACAAGTATAATGGGACATGTGCACGTATAAGAAGGGGCCCACTCTCCTATGGGACAAACACAAGGAAAAAGATCCACGTTACAGCTGGCAGTATATGCATTTCATCAACTGCTGCAAAATCTTTATCCCCAAGATAGAGTCAGAGCATCATAGATCATGTCATGTGAAGGAGGAACCATGGTTAGAATAGTACTGCATTTTCAATTACTTTCTCTACTTATTTTACATTTGACTTTTCACTTTCATTTTAGTTAGTTTTCAGTATCTTCCCTCTAGCTTTAAAACTGAGCCTGCTACAACCTACAAAAAGTTGCATTAATGCGTTAAAACAAATTGGCGTTTTTAAATCGCATTAACTTTGACAGCCCTCGTAGCTACATATACATACAAAGTACATGGTTGGAGAACTGTGTGGTAATGGCCATTTAATGTTTAATCTTCATGCTACTTTAGTGTCCGATGAAGCGATTGTTGCATAGTGCCGTCTCCTGGAAGGTCAAGTCTGTTCAATTTCTGCAGTTCAATGTCACGAGAGTTGACGGAAGTTCATGCAGTCTTCTTTCTTCAGTAGTAATCTATTATAGTTAAAAAACTAAAACTGAAATGATATGTTCATTCTTATTTTTATTAGTTTCTTAACCAGACAATATCGTTTCAGTTTAGTTTTAATTTTTCTTGAAGGATACATTTTTTATTTAGTTTCAGTTTACTAACAATATTTTTCACTGCTTATTTTCATTTTAGTTTCAGTTCACTATAATACTTCTAGGAGGAAGTGACTTTGAAAATCGTCTTGAATGTGTGCAGGACGGTCTGTGCTTACTTGTCGAGTGTTTATTGAACTATGACTAAGACAAGTCTACAAGAAGCTTTAAAATGTAAACTGAAGTCTGGACACAGGTAGACTGGATCAACAGATGGTGCAGACGGCTTTTTTTTTTTACCTTTCTTTATTCAGGGTGGTTCACTGAGAGCAATGCTCTCAGTTACAGGAACGCCCTGATCACATTTACACAGTTACACATTCACACCTGGAAGTTGTGTACAACCATAGTCTGATCTGCTGGCCACTGAGCAGCTCCACTGGAGCGGTTGGGGCTAAGTGTCTTGCTCAAGGGCACCTCAGTGGTGGTAAAGAGGGAGGGGCTAGCACTGCTTTTCACTTTCCCCACTAAGATTTATCCTGCCAGTCCGGGGGATTGAACCCGCGACCTTCCGGTCTCGAGCTCGCTTCTCTAACATTTAGGCCACCACTGGCCACTGCCCCAACCACTTAGAAGAAAATATCTGCATCACTCTGCTCTGCTCAAGCCTTCGATTCAAAATATTCACATGAATGCATGTATATAAAACAAAGCACAAAATGTAAAGTAACTTAAATGCATTGCATAAAAATCAGCACATAACAGCCAAAATAAATTGTTCTTTTTAAACAGAAAGCAATCTGTTTTGCAGACAGCATGCTTTGCTGTTGGTACAGACTGGCAGGGTCAATGAACAGATCCAAAGTCCAATAATGCACATCAGTAAACTTTTCAAGGGAACTGTGCCAACTTTTATTAGTTCCCTTTTGAAATAGTCAAACCAAAAGCTAGAAAAACAGCTATGACTTTTGCGTGGCTCATGGCCAAGTGGAAGAAGCATTCAGATCTGGGGAAATACTCGATTACAAGAGTGCATTCAAAAACGCACTCTAGTAAAAGTACAGAAGTAGGCTACATGTACTTAAATGTTTACTTTGTTACTTTCCACTATACTGCAAGTCTATGAGTCTTATTATTCAGACCATCAAGACCAGTTTTTCCTGTTATGTCGTGCAGCTCATGCACGCGCTAATGGCCTCTTCTATATCGCCCTAGATCTCCTGTAATTGGAGGGCAGACCTCCTTACCTGCTCATGTTGACTGTCCGGCTTGGTGCTCCTTCAGCTCGGTGATTATTGGTCGCTCTTGGTGCTGGTGATCTGCTGGTGCCGATGATCCACGGGAAGACAGAAGCCAACTTCCTTTTCTTCAACCCTTTAGCTGCAGAGTTTGGAAACGCCCAGCGTTGTGAAATCTATCAGGTATCCTATGCGTCTGTGTGAAGGCTGTGGGCGTGTTGGAGGAGAGGCTTGGTTGGGGGGGGGGGGAGTTTCTCTGTGCGCCATCACAACCACACAGGCCCTCCTGTTCTGTTCTGGAGAGGCAAGGTCGTCGGGCTCCGGCCGTTACGTAAATTGTGCACGTTGCTGCTTCAGTGTTTGACATGATATGTAGCCTACCTTTGGAGGGAACATGTTGTACTGACGGTTCATGGCCCCTGACAAACATAACACTGCATTATTCACACAAGGACGTCTACTGTAGATGATAATGAAGCTACTGTGCTTATTGATTCCTGTAAAACATACAGGAATGCTCTACTTTTCCCTTATCTTTGGGATGAAAGTGCAACTGCATTGACCGACTGACCTTTCTAAATTATCCTACTTTATACAAATCATTGAAAGTAATGAGGATTTACCAAAATAATAAAAAATAAAAGCTCAATCTCAAACATTACAAAAAAGTATTGCAGGATAATTCATAATCCTACACAAGTTAAATATATTCCTGAGTGATTTTCCATATTCCTAAGAGACTTTTTTGTAAACAAATAAATGCATAAAACCCCTAACAAGATATGCTAGCTGCAGAATATGTAACAATAATGAAACTTTGCATCTGCAGATGAAGCTCTGTATGTAGTTATGAGTCCTTTCAGTCAATGATATAGTCTGTTTGAGAAGCAACCAGAGTCATGGGTTCTTGTAACTTTAAACAAGCTAATAAGGTGTAGTCAGTTACGTAAGAGACAGAAAGTGAAAGAAGATGAGGGGGTGGGGACAACACACACACAGGGTTGAATAAAGCCTGCAACTGAACACCAGCATTGGCACGTATTCACAAAGAATTACATTCAGGTGATCATGCTTTTGTTTCTTCTTGTTTTTTTTACAATTAGCAGTTTCTCCCTACCTTATTTCCTAACTTGTTTTCTTAATTCTGCTGCCTGGCTACTTACACATGATGACAGACCAGTGGTGGATACTACTCAGATCTTTTACTGAAGAAAAAGTAGTAATACTACACTGTAAAAATACTCTGTAACAAGTAAAAGTCATGCATTCAAAATTTGACTTAAGCCTAAGTAAAAGTAAAGTACAAGAGTAAAAGCATCAACATGTACTTAAAGTACCAAAAGTTAAAGTACTCATCATGCAGAATGGCCCATTTCAGAATAATGTATGTTATATTATTGGATTATAATTATGAATGCATAAATGTGTGCAACACTTTAATATTGCAGCTGGTAAAGGTGGGGTTTGTTCTAGTGACTTTATATGTAGGGTATGTGAATTGTTCCTTATCTTAACCATAATACATCATAATGGATTTGTTGATAATATTTTGTATTATTAATTTGAATCTGCAGTTATTAAATAAATGAAGTAAAAAGTACAATATTTCCCTCTGAGATGTAGTGGAGTAGACGTATAAAGTAGGTCAGTAATAGAGTAACGTCAAAATTGTACTCAAGTACTTAATGCACTTTGTTACTTTCCACCACTGGTGCAGACTGCATTTGATCTTTTCACATTTTATGACTCATCTGGAATCAGTTTCTTATACAGTATAAGCTATATACAGTAACAGTATAGGATGGTTATGTAACCTAACATATGCGCAACAGATGTGCTTTCAAAATCAGAACTGAACATTTAAGAACATTTTTTGCCATTTTCATTGTTTTTGAGATGCTGCCAACATCATACATAACTGATTATTAAATGTATGTATTCATTTGTATTATACATGGTCCTAACAAGCAGAATATTCTTTAAAGTGTTTCAAAATAATTTCTGCACATACATCAGTGAATGTGTGTTTTTGGGCTATAAGCGCTCACACAATATATTTGATACATTCTATTTTTTATTCATATATTATGCATCATAGAAAAGTAGCGATAGCCAACTGCAGCCTTTAAATCTCTTTATTTAGAATGGAAATTTGCTGCCAATCTGAAGATCAGTGTTGGTGCCACAAGGGGTCAGGCACTCACTGCACTCGCAAGTGTGGTAATTCAACAGAGTTAGATGCACACAGTGGGCAACTCCAGGTTCTGAAAAGAGAAGCCAATGCTGAAGTGCCTTAAACCTGCATTCTTTCTAATAGTCAGCAGGGGGCGACTCCTCCGGTTGCAAAAAGAAGTCTGATTGTATAGAAGTCTATGAGAAAAGTTGTACTTAACGCCAACCTCTCGTGTCACTTCTGGTTGCAAAAAAATAAGATGGCGACGGCCAAAAACCAAGATGGTGAAGGCCAAAATGCCAAACAGGAGGCTTCAAAACAGCAGTCCACAAACCAATGGGTGACGTCACAGTGACTACGTCTACTTCTTATACAGTATACGATCTATGGACGTACACAGTATCTAACCTGTGCTATGTGGACAATCTCTGGACTTAAATTAATGATATAAGCAACAGAATGAGAAGCAGTCAGCAGGTTCTCTTTATGCAGAGCAGTTTATTTTGGAGGCAAATTTCTTAATATTTCTTTCTTTGCCTCCGTCTGTGTGTGGTTTCAGCTCTGCAACGAGAGAACAAACTTATTAACAATCAAATGATCTCAACAGGTATTGTGCAATAATAAGGCAAACTAAAGCATTAAAGAAGTGAATTAACTCACAGGATGCACACATCATGTCAGAGGTCCAAAGGAAGAACAAAGGGAGAAAGGCAGCATATATAGCCTCTCATTGAAAGGAAGTGATTACACCTGAGAGGGGCGGTTCTTTTCCAGACAGGAGCGTTTGTTTTATCCACCCTGCCTCAGGTGTGGTCATATGATCTATTTCCGGGGAGACTTTTAATACTCCACATGGCATGAGTTTTGTGCAAGCTCACATTTGGCACCAAAGCTGCTATAATTTGATGGTGAATGAACTGATTTCGTTTTGGGCTTTCATGTTTTTGTCATCCTGCAGTTCCTGAGAGAGAAAGGAGATTATGAGATATTAAAGCCCTACTTTCTCTTCAGTTTAAAAAATACTTGTATAAACCTGCATGTTTAACATGTTCTATTATATATTCCTTGGGCCAAGCATCGGCCCTCTCTGAACGGGCACGCGTTCTGGCCACGCTCTCCAAACGGGCACACCCCGAATGGGCACTGCACTAGGATCGTGTCGAGATGGTAACCCTCAATTTTGCGAAACTCTTGTGAGATGGTTGAGGTTAGGCAATGACCCCGAATGGTTAAGGTTAGGATAGGTCGTCGGGCAGCGAGTCTTGCAAGAATTATCGCAAGTTTTCGCAAATGGGTTACCATATAAACACGACTCTGTCAATCAGTATGGATGATTGTAAAGCTGCAGTCACCTCCTGTGTGTTTTTATTTAGGAAATCTTGTTCAACATGCATCTAATGAAAAGACAGACACTCTAGAAGATGTGTTCTTTTGTGTAAAAGCCAAGTAATTCCACTTGTTTCCAATTTAACATGTAGGGCTGGGAAAATGTCATTCAAGGCAGCTTATGTTGGAAATTGATAGTCACTGCATCTTCATGTCTAAACTCGTCCCACAATGACTCCTCATTGTGGGACGAGTTTAGACATGAAGATGCAGCTTAAAGTTCACATTTCCTGCTCCAAAGAATTCTGTTTATCCAGGTTGTTGAGCGAGAAAGATATTAGCCTCCATTTACGTGGCATTAAACTCAGCAGCACTTACCTGATATAAATGATATAAATCTACTGGGTTTCATGAATAATCCACCGTTGTAATTACTGTATCTGCATCAAACAGTAACTGTTTGAACGAAGGCATAGAAGCCAAGTTTGCTACACTTGTGAGAAAGGTTTCTGTGTGTCCCTCTACTGTATGTACATGTTTCCAATTTTAGCATGGCTATTCTAACCTGATTGCCATGAATAATAAAATACTTTGGATGTTCTTGGACCCCTGGAGTATAAATTATTCTATTTTTGGGGACCCATGACCTTTGCTGTCGTGCCACATTTAGGTCAACATTCACTTTTTTCATAGAAAATGTCAAAATCTAACATGTAGGCTAGATGACCATGGAATTTACTGAGCTCATTAGTAAGATGAACCCTTTCCACATTGAGCTTTCCTCTTGCACCATCTTGTGTGCAGAGTCAGCTTTACACACAAGATACAGTATCTTGATAGAATAGGCATAACTGGTAAGGCTCGAAGAAAACCAGCAGCCTGTTCTATCCAACAATGTGCTGTGGGGTGCATTCAAATATGCAGCCTCAAGGGGCTTCTTGGCTTTTGCTTGGGCTGTAGACTTTAAAGGTGGATAACAAGAACACATTATATGTAGTCCAATCAGTTGAAAAAGCTGAGTAATGTATACAAGAGCAACTACCTTTGTAGGCAAGAAGCTGGTTATCATAGTGTAGATTGTTGTTGAACGTTTCAAATTTTGGTCATAAATGACCTTTTCGCTGGTTTCAGTCCTATTAAACTAATAACAACCAAATGTGATATTGTGGGAGTCAGAAGGACGGGTTGTTTAGGGTTTGAGGTTAATTAATTAGGATTTAGACACAAGATTAAGTTAGTGTTAGAATTAAAGGAATGAAGGAAATTCTTTTTAAAGAACATTTTAGTTTATTTTAAATTTCATTAAAGGAACAGTGTGTAACATTTAGGGGGCTCTATTGGCAGAAATGGAAATTAATATAAATAAATTATTGCATTATAAATAAGTATGTTTTCTATAGTGTATAATCACCTGAAACTAAGAATCATTGTGTTTTTGTTACCCTAGAATGAGCCATTTATATCTACATAGGGAGTGGGTCCTCTTTACGGAGCCAGCCGCCATGTTTCTACAGTAGCCCAGAACGGACAAACCAAACGCTGGCTCTAGATAGGGCTATTTGCATTTTCACATCAGCCACCTTAGTTCTCCTAGACTCTTGGCACACGGGAGAAGTTTCAGTTGGTTGCAATCTGCAACCTCACCACTAGATGTCTCCAAATCCTATACACTACACCTTTAAATAATACATTAATACCCAAATCCCTGAAAATGTGGGATTTTTTATTTACCAGTAAACACCAAAAACAATGTGCTTGGTTTGACCAAAAGTGAACTAAAACTCCTTTTTCTGGTTAAGTTTAGGTTAGGCTAAAAGTCAGGCATGACTGTTTTAGTTAAGGTTTGGAGGGTGAGGAGTGTTTGTAGAACCTGACATGCCATCTGACTTGTGCCACGCCAAGTGTATGTGTCCTTTCTGCATATCTTATTGCTAACAGCTCCCAAAAAAAGCAGCGAGAAGCTAGCGCCCTCTCCCTCTGCAGTGCCAGCTCCTAGCCTGTAATTCTCCACGGCTCAGACATCTGTAAGCATTTCTCTCTGACCGCGGGAGGAAAATAGAAAGTTGGAAGACAGAGGCTGTGATTTGGGTGCGTATATATAAAGTGGCGAGCAAAGGAGAGGCTGCTAATATGATGGGAGTCCAGAGGGTGGGAGGTCTGGAGGAGCGGGACACCCAAGTCATCAAAGACGAGGGACGAGGAGCAGGAGGACAAGTGGAGCCTCTGAGGGTTTTCTGCAGGACATTCAGATTTAATCTCTGTATTCCTCAAGGGCATCTCACTGGGTGTGTTTCACAAACCATATGCAAGTACAAACTTGCTGTCACATCTTCCTTAATTTGCATGCCTGCACACCACCCGTCTTTATCCAAATCTACTTGTTCCACTCCTTTATTTAATTATAACAACAGAAGCAATTCTGTTCATTGCAGCATTACTTCAAATGGTTTTTTTTTGTCTTGTATGGGATATAGCATTCTTTATTTGGTGTTTTTGGAAGCCTGAACTTTGGGGTTTTCTAATATATAGTTCTGTGGTTTTGCAGCACAGCATACATCTGCGATTATGACCCCAAAGGTGGGACCAACCAGTGATATCCATACATCCATCCTGTGGCACTAACCATCCAGCAGAGGGCTAACATAAAATGGCAAGTCTTTCCCAAAATGTGCACCATTTCATCTGCAACAATTCCTCAGACTGAGAGCAGATTGAGTGGAAATGAGCCATCCCGTCCCGCTGCAGGCCTCCACTTTGCTGCTTACTCCTCTGTAGTGGTCTGCCTGGGCGGCCCTGCCTTACAACCGAGGGCACCGTTTCCTAAAACGGGATGTTCTGTATATAGTTATATAGAACAGCAGCAGGCTCACAGCTGGGATGAAAAAAAACAAAAAACATGCCTTGCCCGTTCCCTCAGACCCGCCCCAGAGTCAAACCTATGATCACTTTAAAACTGGGTGTAGGTGCAGCGGCGGAACCGCAAGAGACATTTGAAGGAACATCTTTTCATCCCCGTGTTCATTAGCTTAAGAAGGGATCTGAAAAACACCTGGAAATTGTTAGTAAATTTTTTTGATAATGTAAGTAAAAGCATCATGTGAAAGAGAAAATAAAGGTTTTTCAAAGCAATACTGAGTTAACAGTTTATTTAGCTCACTCACAAGAGGTCAGCAATAATAATGATGTAAAATTAGAAAACTTAACACAACAAAATACTAATACAAATACATGAATAATGATTAAAAACAGATGTTGTAAAAACAAAAAACCTGCTGAAAGAAGAAAAATAAGTGACTATCAATGGGAGGTGAATGTTGATTGTCAGGTGGCTTCTCATCATCGTGAAATTCAGAGGTTGGCTCCCCAGTCCTCTCCGCTCTTTCTACCCTGACTAGAGCTGTCATCAAGATTTCCATTCAACATAAATACAATAAATAACAACGAAAATGACCCAGAGTAGCTGGCTCAATCTCTCAGCCTTTCTCAACTCTGTTCGTTACCCCTCGTATCCATTTCAAGGCTTTTCTTTTCAGTCTTTGATCAACTTCACATGACCGTGTCTGGGAGACTAGCAGGTGTGAGCTGAACTCCCTCTAATACTGATATTACAGTTAGGGATGCACCAATACTAATGTCCTACAGCACTCAAAGTACAAATTCTGATAAGTGTTATGTTGCTTTTACTCAGTGCTTGAAGTGGAAAAAGTGCCAGTACTCTCTTATTCACATGTTGCCGTGTGTATCGGCCGGTATCAGCAATCTCTCGTGACTTATTCCTATTTATTCATTATTTCTTTAAGCATGTTATACTGTGTCAGTCATAACCAGTTGTGTTTTTAATGCTATATTATTATAATTGGGCTATGCATCTTCTATAGTTGGCCTATAATACTCTAATAATATTCCAACTGGAACATTATAGGGTTAAGGTGTTTAGTGTTAATAGTTAAAGTGCTTTCCTGTGTTATCTGTAGCCTATAGTAGGTATCATTCAGGTTTTAGGAGCAATATCCCAGTCAGGATGCTCCTACATATCATGCAGCAGGATAAACAGACACGTTCTGAATTTCGACAGTGAATAAGAGATACTAGGAGATATTGGGTTTGGGAGTCCTTCGCCAAAAAGATTTGAAGGTTTTTGACTTAAAACATAATTTTGGACCATCATTATTACTAGTTAAATGATTATTTTATTATTTACACATATCACAGCCTTCATCTGAACATTTAATTCTTCTGGAAATGTTTGCCCTAAAACAGCCGATTCAGAAAACTTTTAAATAATGTTTCATTAGTTATATTTGTTCACAAATAAAACAAGTTATGATGAACAGTTCACTAATTATTTTACAAAAAGGACGTGAACATTGTATCGATAAATTACAGTACCCTCGTCCTCTATTTTTTTTTTTTTATTCTAGTTTTTATGTTCATACGGCTTATGAGGTGCGGTGCAAATACGCTGCGCCCTTATGAATCACCATTATGAATCTCCCAGAAAACCTGATATGGAGAGGGCAAAGAGGAGTACCGACAGCTTGAGAGAAGTGCCGGCGTGCAAGAAAAAGTCACGGTACGCCAAGCAGTAAAATGTAAAGTGCTGGTACTGCATACCGGTGAGTATCGGCCCACTTCGAGCACTGATTTTACTTCAATGTCCTGTTTTAGTCTTTTATTGGCCAGAATTTTTGATTCTAGCATTAGTACTGGTGCATCCCAAAGAGGATACTCTTGTAATACACATACCAAGGCTTACTTTTCTATCTCTAGGATTATTTTTGTGCTGAGCAGATTTTAACCCGGCACATATTTCCATGTAGATTTCCTTTATCGCTTGGCTTAGATTGGCTAGGAGCTATTATGTCAGCCCCGGTTAGAGTGAATGGGTTGACCTTGAGACTGATCTGTGTGTGTTTTTTTTTTTTTTGTTATTTTGTTTTTGTTTCTCCATCTACCAGCTGAATAGTTTCATGAAGCTCTGGAAGCCGTCCTCTCCGAAGAAGTCGAAGGAGCCCTCGGACGTGCCCAGGTGGACGAGCAGCAGGACGAGCAGGACGACGGCCAGAAGTGGAATCAGCATGTTCCAGCCGGCTGCCAGGATGTTGTACCACTTGGCCTTGTCTGAACACTCCTGGGCCAGCTGCAGGTTGCCCTGAGTCTTCTGGTCCCTAGCCTATGCAGAGACACACACACACACACACTCGCATTATTACATGCAACCAAGTCAGTATTAACTAATACAGAAAGGAAAAATCACTGTGTTTCTAAAGACAATTTATGTACATAAAGAACAAAAATGCTTACTTAGTGTCTACACCCATATTGTAAATAATGAGAGGAGGAGGGCAAGCAAAGGCGTATTATAATGTTCAGTCGTGTTTTTGTTTACGGACGGCTCATTGCAGCTTGTCCCATAATTCCTAGTTTTTCCACATAGAGCGCAGATTCAAGGTTGAGCAAGGGTGGAGTGATATGAAGTCCTTGAGCTGCTTCTAAGTGCATCCATATATATTTTGGAACGGACCAGTCTCTCCCTAGCACTCTCTAATTTCCCATGAGTACTTGCCCATTAGGAAGATGCCAATTACGCCATTTTTAACTCCCCAGACGAGCAGCCAGTCACTGTCTTTAATTTGAGTGCTGAGCCAATACTGGGCCTGTGATTCAGAGCTGCGCCCTGTATGCAGACAGATGAAAGATTTTTTTTTTTTTTTTAAAAAGAAAGACTTAAATTAAGGGTATACACGCCCTTTTGTGGTGAGTTTTTCAGAAACCTTTTTCTTCAGGTAGGCACACAGTTTGTCCAATCCTGCTTTGCACATGGCATTCGAGCCGTCTTTTAGTGAGAACAGCTTTTGTTTTGGTTTACGTTCCTGTGTCTCCACAGCTCCATTCCTGCGGTAAAGGGCACACCAACTTTCTACTGTGTGCCATCCGACCAGGGACAATAATAGGTCTCTACTAATGTTTGAAACACATTGCTTTTTTTCTATTTTACAAAAAAGATTTTCGTAACAGAGCGTTTACATGGTGGAACACATGATACCTTGCCAAATTGTCCTTTACCTTGGCAGAGAAGTAATGTAACGTAATGTAAAAAATACTGTGGTGCTGGCATTTGCCTGTGCTTCATTTGCCATAGCATGCCCATTGTTTTAAAGCTTTTTTCTATTTCTACCAATCTTGCATTACAGAAGACTTCTTTGTAGATTCTTTCCCTCCGCAGATTAGGTTGCACCAGGCTGGCACTATATTAAAATCTAACATTATATTGCATATTGTTGACTAATTTCAAAATTGTTCTCTTTTCTTGCCAAGAGAAGTGTTTCTACCCTACCAGTTTTATTTTATTTTACAGTTTTTATTTGAACAGTTTTATTAAGATCAGTTAATAAACATCAATAAAGCTAGCTTTGAGTTGCCCTGAATTGTGAAGGCTTTAAAAGATATTTAAAAAGACTTTTTTTTAAAGTAAATATAGTGTCATAATAAAATTAAAGCAGCAGGCAGCGATGATCGGGCCCTCGCACGTTTCCCGCACGTCGGGGGTACTGGCAGGACACTGGTTGAAGCAAATGTGCATTTCCGTGACCATCGGACACTGCACGCATAACAGTCAAGTTACAACAGTGTGTTGTTTAATGGCGAATCATGTAAAGTCTCTGCCTCGCCACGTCAACGTTGTTTGATAAAAACACAAGCTTTTAACAACTTTTCATCACAAAGGTCTTTAGATTGTACTGACCAAATCTGAAGTAAATCGGGTTAAATCTGTAGGAGGAGCTTGTTAAACTACAGAGCCTGGAAATGGCCAAAAATACACGAAGAATTCACACAAAATTCCAAATGGCCGACTTCCTGTTGGGTTTAGAGCATGGCCGCAAGATACTTTTTTTTAAGTCTCCATGTGAATACATGTGCCGTCAAATAAAACACATTTTTTCACATGACAGTGAACAATGGCTTGGCCCTTCTGCTGTAAAACACACCAGTAGAGAGAATCTTATCAGTGCAGCCTCATCCTATCTCCTTCCTTTTGACGCCTCAGTTAATTTCCTGGATGTTGCATGATTTGTGAAAATGGTCCAAACTGAAACTTGCAAGTAAAGTGTGGCACAATTTATTTTTTATTTTTTTAAAAAGAGCACAAGATCTCACCTTGATGGAGTAGACGAGAGCCATGAATCCCAGGCAGCAGAAGTTAACGTACAAGGTGTTGCACAGCGACCAGACTAGATAGTCCCGGGGAGGATTCTTGCCAGCGTTGCCCATGTTCACCACGGTGGATCCAGCCGGCTTACGGGCAGACTTACAGTTGGTGAGCGGGGTGCAGTCTGAGGGGAAGTTGTATGAATGGTTGTCCATGATTAGACAGAAGATCCACGGCTGTGGGTGACTAAGTGGGTTTGCGAACTGGCGAGCCTTCCGGATGCTTGTGCACGGTCCCTCTTTGGAAAGTAATGCCCCCCCCCCTGTGTGAGAGGTTTATAAAGGCCCATGGAGAGGGAGGTGACCGGGAGAGGACGCAAGGGCAGGGTCCTTTAATATACAGCAGGTCTGTCATTATGTGGTGAGGCCTGAGAGAGACTGAAATAGAGATACAGAGACACAGAAAGCTGTATGAGAGGGAAGACAGAAAAAGAGACAGCAAATAGATGCATGGGATCAGTGCAAAGTCTCTTCCATTAAAGTACCTCAGCTTTCTTAGAGGTCCTGGCGGTGCGGGTCAGGTGGTTGGGCGGAGGTAGCAGAGGACAGTGGAGGCAGGGTTGTGCAGTTAAAAAAAAAAGTTGTTTAGGAGCAGTTCATCTGAAGTGCTGTCTGCCAGAGGCCTTGACGGACGAGCCTGCGATGTGCACGGTCTCTTAGGGAGCTGGGTGGGTACAAAAAGGTCTTATTTTACAACACATTTGCAAAACGTATGACAGTTGAATTGTCCACAGTTACAAGACCTAAAATAAACATTCTGGCCAGACATCATCCAGTCTATTTAAAGGAACAGTGTGTATAACCATCTGAAACTAAGAATGATTGTGTTTTCGTTAGCTTAGAATGAGCCCTTTATATCTACATAGGGAGCGGGTCCTCTTCACAGAATCCGCCATGTTGTTCCACCATGTTTCTACAGTAGCCCAGAATGGACAAACCAAACACTGGCTCTAGAGAGAGCCTTTCATGTTTTTACGTTACCTGAAGGCCACCGTAGTTCTCCGACACGCTTGTGAAACTGTGGTAACGTGAGCTGCAGAGTGCAAAACCGCGGTACCGCCAGCCGTTGCCTGACTTCCGTTGTTTCTAAAGTAGTGTTATTATGGTGAGGATGGCCTCCAAACGGCGATACAACGGATTTGCACTCATGTGGCTCATGTTACTGCAGTCTTGGAAAGGGAGGAGTGAGCGGAGGGGTACTCAGTTGGTTGCAATCTGCAACCACACCACTAGATGCCGACGAATCCTACACACTGTACCTATAAGTTAAAGCTGAAACAATGAGTTGATTAACTTTTCTGATAGTTTTTGTCATTTTTCAAGCAAAAATGCCCGACATTCTCTGGGCCCAGCTTCTGAAATGTGAGGATTTGCTGCTTGTCATTGTAATATATGATAGTTTATAAAATATCTTGAGGTTTAGGACTGCTGGTCAGACAAAATGAGCAAGCGAAAGGCATCACATTGGGCTCTGAGAAATGATAATAATAGGCTTTTTTTTTTTTTTTAAATGTCAATTAATCCAAAACATATTCAGCAGATTAATTGATAATGGAAATAATTGTTAGTGGCAGCCCTAGTTTCAGCACAAGGCAGAATCTCTGTGGTAAAAAAAATTAAAAGAAATGTTGACTACAGAGATAAAACTTTAATTGAGAGGGCTGAGCGTAAGATAACAAGGATGCAATCTTATTTTGCTTAAATCTTTCTTTTTACAGGCCAGGATTGGCTCAGTAAGCTATTATATTTTTACGAACTTCAAATTCATTCAGTTACTCACATTGGAGTTTCCAAGTACAACCACAGTCTACTGTTGATGGCCACTGAGCATCCCCACTGCAGAAAATAGGGACAACAGGCATTACTCATATTCTTACAGATTTCCCCAGTCAATGCAGTGGGGTGACTCAAGACATGGAAACGAACCTGCTTATACTAACTCACTGCATTATTTCATGTTAGAAAGCATTATTGTTGACATAAACATTCTGGAGGTGAAGGATTCGGGATTTCATGTCAGTTAGGAGTTTTCACAGTTCAGTTGTTGTTGTTGGATGTTTTGTGTTCAAAAACACATAAAACGTTTTAAAACATGATGGACAAATATTGAATCATCTAAAGTTGAAAATGAGCATTGGTGCGGTATAGTTGGAGATGTGGACCAACAACGCCCTCTATTGGCCGTTCAAAGAAATAAAAAAAAAATATGCCTGACATTATATTCAGTATGCTCAGTATCCATACACAAACACAAACACATAACACGGGCAGACACAGTGCAGATACTAACTGTTGCAGATAATATAACAATAGGCTGATCTAATCATATACAATGTGCAAAGTGCTGCAGCCCCGATTGTTAAGTGATATAAAACTTTAAAAAAAATTATGCAAAGTATAAACACAAATATACATTTAGTGGCCACAGTCAAATTTGCCTCCACGTTGAGATGTTGATAGGCAGCCTATGCACACTGTTACCTGTATAACGGATAGCCAAATAGATACACACTTTGAAAAATTACTCCGACAAATTCTTCGTAGTTCACTCGTAGTTACATTGAATATATGTATTCGCATTTCTAAATAAAGTAAGAAACGTGTGCTGTAAAACGACAAAAGATAGCAGAGGATGGTTTCGATCCATCGACCTCTGGGTTATGGGCCCAGCACGCTTCCGCTGCGCCACTCTGCTGTATACACCACTAGTGAAAACTAGTGTATTTAACTATGACAGACGCTGTATCGCTATACCTACTCGGCCATTTTTGCTGTGCTCCACAAACGCGGAAAACATCGACAAGAACTGCAGGCGATTTTCACACTATATCAGATAGATACATCTGTATATCTATACATCCTCATTTGGCCCCATATTTGCCTGAATTCGCCCACTTCCTCTAACAACCGGAGTCATCATATTGTTATCTTCATCTAACGTTAACGTTACCTGTGTTGCTGTCTCGATCCAGTTACAAACCATGTTTGCCAACCCGCCACGTCAAGAGTCCAAAAACCGTTTTCCAAAAGCCCAAAATGATCAACGCATCTTACTGGCTCTGACAACGTGCTGAGCTCCGCGTGGTCGATTTTCAGTCTCTCAAGTACTAATGTTAGTCAGCTGGTGGAAGTTTGGGAGAGGTGAGTTCATTCTAATTTACAGATAGGTTACAGCATGTTCACCGATTCATAGGACTGTTTTTAATCCTGTGTGTTTGATCAGTGGTCCAGAGGTTTTAAAAATGTGTGCATGTGATGTTGGCGGTGATCAGGGGCAGAGCCAGACGTTGTAAACATTCATTTACAACAACCGCTGCTGCCATTTTGGACTGAAAACGCTTATTATATTTATAATATTTTATTCTTCAACACCTGGCCATTATTACATTATTACACAGTGTCCCATTTCTATTTATTAAATCAAAAACATTTGAATTGGAAATTGATTCTGAATCGAATGGTGCGATTCCTTTTTGCTCGGCAGCCAAACCAACTAAAGTGTCAGTTCATACTGACAGTAAAATAAATGAATGAAAGTACCTCGCTGCTGTATACTTTATTGTGGCATATGCTATAAGAATACACCTTGTTTCTATGAAACTTGTGTAGTATTTCATTTATTGTTTACTTTCATTTCATATAGGAATGTCAGTGCAACAGTAATGATGCCATGCTGCTGAAGCTGTAATACATTTCTAGCAAGATTGATATACGTATATCACAGGAAACATTTTTGTTTTCCTTAACTGGATCCTTGAAGCAGTTTACATGTAGTCCCATGAGGATAGGTTAAACACCACTATTGATTAATTCACAAATATTAACAGGTGTGAATGCATAAGGATGACTTTTCCCGCAACCCACTTGTATTTAAGACAGTTACAATCCTTCACTCCCAATATATAAGACATGGGACACATGAAGAACGTTCAATTACAGCAAGACATGCAAGGGATACACGACCTTTCTATATCTGACAAATGATGTAAGCATTCAGGAAGCATTCGGTTGTCACTAGCCAGACACCGTTTTCTGACAGCATGGTGCAGCCTGTGTCCTGGATGGATCTGTCTGGCTGCCCATCTCCCCATTTGGTGAAGGTCAGAGGTCGTTTTTTCATATCGGCCTCAAAATTCCCCTCTGCCTTGTTGTTGTTGACGTTGATCCAGGCTGTTTTGTAAACGTCCCCAAAGAACCGAGTCAGTATGTTGTTCTCCTCCTCGTTCTGGGGCAAAGCCAGCTCTAAGTCTCGTTGGGAGCAGAACTCGACGGCCCTGGAGAAAGAGTCTCTCTCCTTGTAGGACACAAAGTATTTCTCACCAACTCTTCGGACAAAGTCATAGTTTATAGCTGAAGAAAGAAAACAACATGCAATTAATCACGAATAAATCTGCAAGTAAACACACTTGTTTTCCATAAACCCCAAAGTTTATCATCATCTTGGCATTGACATGTAATATCAGACACTTTTACCTCCTCACCGAGGTGAAAAACATGCTTGTGTCCACTAGGGGTGGACAATACCCCAAAATTTGGTTTTGATCCAATTACAAGTAAAACTGGGCCAAAACCGCCGATATTGATACAGATACCGATACTTTTTATAATTAAATCGGCTTATGTACTTTCATGTTCCTTTCCACTATTAGACCGACTTTACTGTCTTTCACAAGATGCAGCAGGTCAGTTTTAGAGCTAGAGTGAAAGTACTGTTATCATATGAAACTAGAAAACCTAAGGAATCCAGTGGTACCAACCAACCAAGTCATATTAGCTTGTCAGGAAGAAAGCTAAATAACGCTCCAAATTTGGGCTTAATAAGGAAAAACTTTCATGGCCATTTTCAAAGAGGTCCCTTGACCTCTGACCTCAAGATATGTGAATGAAAATGGGTTCTATGGGTACCCACGAGTCTCTCCTTTACAGACATGCCCACTTTATGATAATCACATGCAGTTTGGGGCAAAAACCATGCAGTATTTTGCATGCAATATAAATGTGTTATTTTCGCCTATTCTGAAAATGATGTTTGAATATTTCTACATACTGGGGTCCCTAAACAGTCTTGGAATTACATAAATTGGGTATCACTGTAAAGCTGAGACTCTTGTGGATCCAGTGAGCCCAACTGTATTCATGTGTGATGATGTTAGTCCCTATAGCAACCATTTCATTGTAGTTAGACCATTTTTTGTCTATTGTGGGTCTCAGAGGGTTAAGGCAAATAACAAAAATATGTTTTTTATTGTTGTAAATTGAATGCGCAAACATGAAAAAAGGCAAAAGTCTCAAAACGAGACGGAGGTATTGGCAGTATTGATATTTTCGGATAGGTCAGCCCACCCCTAGTGTCCTCTTAACCATACTTTTGCTAAATTTTACTCCGTTTAAGTTCCAAATCCAATGTTCAAGAAAAAAACTGTTTAGAGTATTTATTATTCTTTACATGTTTGTGAATTGTCCATTCCAAACATAATAATACAGTATATACTGTGAATGCATAAATAAAGTTTTGTCCTCGTCTAAATGAGATTTATGGAATCCAGTGCATGATCTCGCATTTTTTGCTCATTGCTCCTCTCTCAAACATCCTACATGCAGAAGAAGAAGAAGGGACACATACTTCCAAAGTACTGAGGTAAAGGTACAATGTTAATACACACAAAAAGCAGTTAACTCTAATAAAGCACTGTCTCTTGAAGAGTTGTAATTAATCACCATCCACATGCACTCACTTCCTTTAACACTCCATTGTAGTCCTTGAATAGGATACTTACCCAGCTGTAACTTAGCAGTGCTCCTCTTTAAAGTTTCAACGTCCCGGCTAACAGAACCATCGGGATCTGGATGAAGCAGAATAAGTTCAGTTACCAAAGTTGCAATAAATTGGTCTGGGTTCCAATATATCACTCACCATCATATATCTTTGCAGGATAAATCAAGCGGGTAAACAATATTTATGATACTGTTAGACAGTTCGGTATAAGATGATATTAACAACCTTAAACTGAGGGCAAACAAAAGGCTGTGTGTGTGTGTGTGTGTGTGTGTGTCAACCCCTTATCTAACAACTAGTGCAACATTTCCTTGCACAGGAAGCAACAACTTTTTACAATAAAAACAAAAGTTATACTTTCTGCATGCTGAATTGTAACAATTTATGTCTAGCAATTGCTCAACTGACAAAAAATAATTCTGTAAGTATATATATATATTCTCTTAAAAAAAAATGATCACCTCGTCCACACATTACAACTGATCCAGATGGTCCAACGGGTCCCCTTGGTCCCCCTGGTCCGCCTGGTCCCCCAGATCCCATCTCCCCTGAAGAGCAGGTAAAAAGAAATTAAACAAAACTAAAAGCCAAAGCCACACCAGAAAATTAGAAAAAATTAAATGTTGGATGGATGAAAAACACGGAGACAACTTGCACATTCAACATTGCATCCTCATACAACTTCCTCACAGAGAAAAACAAGAAAAACTTCACAAGAGTCATCAAGCATGCAACCAATATCACCGGCACCGCTCATACATAACTCTCAGACCTTTACAGTCATAGAGTGAAATGAAGATAAGAAAGCAGATTTCGTCACCAAGGACCCTTCAGACCCACTTCACCACCCCTTTCAGACACTCCCATCTGGCAGCCACTTCAGATCGACTCTGGCTAAATAGACTCCCAGGAAGAGCGCCGGGCCGTGAAGCAAATTTTCATAGCGGTCAAACGGTGGTGCTACAACTATCGTGTCCGTCACGTGATGCCATCGAAAAGACTTTTTCCCATAGACTTACATTGGGAAAGAGACGTCTGTAAATCAGCAGATAATTTTTTTTTTTAGGTAAATCAACTTCCCAGAACAAACACTTGAATAGCCCTTATTTAAATCATTAGGTCCTAAAAGTTGTAAAATGCACTAATAGCTGAATCCAGAGTTATTTCCCTTCCTCCGTTCATGTGAATGAGACCCAGACTGCTAGCACAGTGACCGAAATACATTGGGCCCATCCTCTATGAAGCATTAAAGGGATAGTTCAGATTGTTTGAAGTGGGGTTGTATAAGGTACTTATCCATAGTTAGTGCATTCCCTACAGTGGATGGCGGTCGGCACAACCCCAGTTTGGAGAAACAGACAGGAGTTACTGCACAGCAGCAAATGTACTGTGGACGGGGCTTGCAGCAAAATGTATTTTAGCCACCTTAAGGAAAGGCCCACCTAAAAAAGTCTGCTATAATAAAAATACCATACGGTTATTACATTACATTTTTTTTTAAATTGCATCAGCAGCAACAAAAACACTGGTGAATTCTCTGGGCAGACAAAAAAATAAATAAATAATAAATAAGGTCTATGATTCAAAATTAGAAAAGTTCTGATCAGTCAGTAATAGACGTGGTTTTAAATATTAATAACTATTACAGACTGTGGGCTAAAATGCACTAGAAGCCTAATTCTCCTTTAAAATAATTCGCTAGCTACATGTTTACAATCAGGCAGACAAACTCATTACAATACGCAATAATTAAGATCAGTGTATATGATTGAATAGTAGCATTAGAATATGCCACAGGTCACTAAATTTGGGCTTTTATGAAAAAAACATTATCCGGGGGGGCATGCCCCTGGACCCCTCTAGCTGGCTACTGTTTCCCACTGGCTTGCTACTCCATATCCTTGTGAAAAGCCCTGATCGGGGGCTCAAAAAATAAAAGCCAGGTTACAGAGAGAACAAGAAAATGAAAGGATCAGAGAGACAATGACCAAATTTCTGGAGAAGCACCACGTATGACAGGCAAAGCTGGACGTACCAAGATGAGGAGCTAGGCAGACTATAAAACCTGCTGTAGCGGGCTCAGTATAAAAGCTAGAGTGAAGATATTGGTATCATATGAAACTAGGCGACCTGGATTCAAGGTGGATGAGGGGCCCAATTTGGAAAGTCTGTCCCCCTGCCCATAATTCCTAATGGCTGGCCTGCACGGGACATGAACAAACTGACTGTAGCATGACGCACGGGACACGAACAGCAGTCTCCTGGATGAAAGCCTTGTGTCTGTTGGACTCATCCACCTCTCCTCCCAACCGCCCGGTGTGTCTCTTTTCGCTATTTAAACTACATCACTTGCTCTGACCGAATGCAAAAACGTCGACATTCAACGTATCCCTGGTTTGTTGAAACGTAAAATGCAAAACTTTTTCCCGGCAACTTGGCTGATTTTTCTTTACCGATGTTGATGAGTGTATTTCTGTCACAAATGTTGTGAAGTTTATGGGAGCTACTGGTCTCCAAATCAGCATGTGCCACCATCACCATGGTAATGGTGGAAATAACTTTCCCATCTTTCCCCACAGGCTGAAAAGCAGCTTTTCAGACTACACCTTGACCCCTACTGTAGGACTCATTTCCATCTCAGATCTAAAAAAAAAAAAAAGGCACTTGCAACGTAACTCTCTAACAAGCTGTTTATTCGGGAGGGTTGCACTTCTATATTTTATGACATCTAGCGCTTGTTCCTTTTGAATTTAAAAGCACAATTATAACTTGCTATGGCCAAAACTATCTGCCAAAATGTCATGTAACGTAATTCAACATAACTGTAGTCTGGTCAGAAGTATTGTTGGGAGAACGGTTGTGGTGAAATAAATGATACCATCCTTTCTCACCTTTTTGACCCGGAAAACCTGGAAGACCAGAAGAACCTCGCTGTCCATTTGCCCCTGGTGGTCCCGGATATCCTGGGTCACCTCTGGGACCAGGAGGACCTGGAGGCTGACTGTAGCCAATAGGAGCCATCAGGCAGAGGACACAGAATAGGAGACACTGTCTCATCTTCTGAATGCAGAACTGAAATGTATTTCAAATATAGTTAATAATTGTCCTTTTTACAGGCTCCATGTTAAATATTTCATAATTTACAACCAAGTGTTGTAAACAAAGTGATTCATTTCACAATTAAGATGATAATCAGTTGCCACGTATTGCAATTTATGTCTCCAGAATTTTCCATCTTGCTGGAAGTTATGGAATTTTCTATCCAAGTATGTAGTAAAGTTATTCAGAGTATGTCAGTGATGTTAATCTAGTACCAGTTAGTGACAAACAAAAAGGAACTCACAGTACAAACGTAGAGTTATCTGGATTTGCTGCTTCTTCGGTGCATCCAAACAAAAAGTGGCGAAGAAAATAGTTCCAAGTCAAAAATATGAGACATGCAGTCCAGAGGAAATGAAAAGCAGATGAAATATGTTTTTATGGGATATGATCACAGAAGGAGGAACCAGACCTCCCTCTAGTCTGCAAATACAGAGCTTAGTAACAACAGATTCCTTTAATTGTATACCTTCTTTACTGAGCCATGCCAATTTGAAGTTGCATGACGATCCTGCAATGGCCTCTTATAAAGAAGCCGTATTTGATGTATCCATGGATTGAGAGGATTGAATGTTAGCCAGTGTTTTTGTGTGTATATGTTTGTGTGTGTGTAATTTTAGTTGTATATTGTTTTTCTTCGTAATTTTATAATAGGTCTGATGGAAATGTTGATATTCCCAACGGCCTCATCTTTTTCCTCTATAATTATGCCTTTGCATTTCCTGCATTATGTTACCAACTTGCTAGCTTGCTAAATTGTTAGCCTCTGTGGCTTCTAGACTCCGACAGTGTCGTTAATATTGCAGCTGCCCACTTGAACGCTAATCATAACGTGTACACGACTTCCCATGTTGTAAACACAAGGTCACGAGTTTCATTTGAAGGCACCGTTTCACTTCTTGGCAATACGTTCTTTGCTGGGGGCATGCATGTGGGGGATTTGTTTCCCATTTACGGCAGCTATGTGCAATATTTTTCAAGCCATTTGAGAATGTCTAAAAATCTGTACATCATTTGGGAAAAACATGATAGTTGCCAAGGAATAAAATCACCCTGTAAAGTCTACATCCTATTTTGTATCTAATTGTTCTCCAACTGTCTTCATCATTCTGAAACCGTAACACAACAAATGTTGAAATTTTCACTACTGTCACCTAAAGGAGGCAAAATTTGGAATGAATTTGGTGTAAACAGCATTACTGATCTTGAAAACTATTTTTGTTATATATATTCCATGTACAAGTTAGCTACAGTGGGGAAGATGGGTGGTGCCCAGTGGTGTAGTGGAAGGTATACGCGGGTATACAGAGTTTACCCACCTCTTTTTCTGGCGGTTTACAGTATACCTACCTATCAGCCAAAAATCCATTGGAATATATAGGAGAGTATACCCATTTCCTTCTCTGTAACCTACCCATCTCTACCTAGTAGTACCCACCTTATTAACAACCACTACACCACTGTAGGCCCCATTGGTTTGGAATACAGTACGGTAGAGAAAGTACCTGGAAATAGTGTCCCATTTCTATTTATTAAATCAAACAATTTTGAATTGGAAATTGATTCTGAATCAAATGGTGAGATTCCTTTTGGCTCGGCAGCCAAACCAACCAAAGTGTCAGTTCATACTGACAGTAAAATAAATGAATGAAAGTACCTCGATGCTGTATACTTTATTGTGGCATATGCTAAGAATACACCTTGTTTCTATTAAACTTGTATAGTATTTAATTTACTGTTTACTTTCATTTCATATAGGAATGTCTGTGCAACAGTAATAATGCCATGCTGCTGAAGCTGTAATACAGTTTTAGTGAGACTTATATATATCACAGGGATAATTGTTTTGGGGAAACTGTTAGATTTGAAAGCAAAAAACATTTTTTACCTTAACTGGATTGAAGCAGTTTACATCACATGTAGTCCCATGAAGATAGGTTTAACATCATTATTGATTAATTCACAAATATTAACAGGTGTGAATGCATAAGGATGACTTTTCCCGCTACCCACTTATATTTAAGACAGTTACAATCCTTCACTCCCAATATATAAGACATGGGACACATGAAGAACGTTCAATTACAGCAAGACTTGCAAGGGATACAAGACCTTTCTATATCTGACAAATGATGTAAGCATTCAGGAGGCATTCGGTTGTCACTCGCCAGACACCGTTTTCTGACAGCATGGTGCAGCCTGTGTCCTGGATGGATCTGTCTGGCTGCCCATCTCCCCATTTGGTAAAGGTCAGAGGTCGTTTTTTCATATCGGCCTCAAAATTCCCCTCTGCCTTGTTGTTGTTGACGTTGATCCAGGCTGTTTTGTCAACGTCCCCAAAGAACCGAGTCAGTATGTTGTTCTCCTCCTCGTTCTGGGGCAAAGCCAGCTCTAAGTCTCGTTGGGAGCAGAACTCGACGGCTCTTGAGAAAGAGTCTCTCTCCTTGTTGGACACAAAGTATTTCTCACCAACTCTTTGGACAAAGTCATAGTTTATAGCTGAAGAAAGAAAACATGCAAATAAACATCAGGAATGCTAAAACACATTTAGTTTGTTCTTCCTCTGACAGTAAATTATCAGACTTTCTTTTAGCTTCATACACAGGTGAAATACACTTATCTGTCTCTTAAATTTGCTATTTGTACATATTCCAGGATTTCCTCTTCCAAAAATAATAATGCAGTATATACTGTACTGTATGTGAATACATTAAGATTAATGAAGCCGAATTTCCGAATTTCATAAAACCTCTTTCTAATTGCTCCTTCCTCAGACAACATCCTACACATATAAAATATAAGATAAATTTACATCAAATATACTGAGGCAATACTAAAAGCACAACATTATATGGACAAAACGTATCGACAATAAATCTAGCAAAGCAGTGTCTCTTGAACTGCTATAATTATTCTCCATCCACATGTAGCTCAAACACTTTAGTAGACTACTCTATCAAAAAGTAAGCACAACTAGAAGCCAAGTATACCTTTCTGTAGGCCTATAAGGCAAGAATACTTAATTACACTTTTCTTAAGTATATCTTGATCAAAAGATAAAGTACAAGTAGGCCTATAAACCAAGTATACTTAGACTTTTTTGTATACTTATCAGTAAAAGCCAAGTATATTTAGACTTTTCTGTATACTTGTCAGTATAAACCAAGTATACTTAGACTTTTCTCTGTATACTTGTCAGTATGTGCCAATTATACTTGTGTATAATTTTGTTAAGTTTATCTCTGATAAGTACATAAAAAGTAAACTGAAAGTATTTTCTTTTATTTTAAGTTTAAAAGAAGTATACTAATAGCACACTTGAATAAACTTCTTTTTGGTAAGGGTCACTCCTTGTAACACTCCCTTGTAATGTTTGAATGGGATATACTTACCCAGCTCTAACTTTGCATGGCTCTTCTTTAAGGTCCCAAGGTCCTCGCTAATGGAGTCAAAGAGATCTGGATGAAACAGATCAAGTTCAGTTACCAAACTGGCAGTAAAATGGGTTCACATTGTGTCAGATGTACCCTCTACAAATGAAAAGCTCATCTTCACTTCTCTTATTCTTATTCCAGAATTCACTCAATTTTCACTCTTTGTTTTCTTGTATGTACCTTGACTTAAGTGTCTCAGACTGAATGAAGATTGAATGATTAATTGATTGTACACATCGACAAACATTAAAACCCGGAAATGAGCATTTTATCACTTCTGGTTCCCTCGTCTGGAAGTTTGTGGTTGGATGCCTGAATTAAGATCTGTGGTTAACATAAGCTGAAGAGATTTTAACGTTTTGTTCTATGATATAATATGCGTCTGTAAATATCCTACTTGTGACTTTTGAAGCTTTTACATGTCTTAAAAAAGGCGGTTGCTAACAAGTGGCTAAATGAGACTCGACCGCCTTTACGGCCTCGTTGTGTATACTCGCGCTCATGCGACCCTGGTGTAGTTTGTTCTTAGCCTAATGTTAGCTTTTCCCTTTTTGCGATTGCATTCACACTTAAAAAATCACAAAAGCGGTGTTCATTTGTGAAGATTATCTTGCTGAACAAAACATGTAAGTATCATAAACGTGTGTTTGCCACAGAGCTTATTTTCTGCAGTAATCCACAATCCAATGGAAAAATCCCGTTGGCTTTGTCGAGGGAAACCAGTGCGATGCTAACTTCCTGGTTGGCCTACAATCATCTCTCCACCGCTCTATATAAGTGTTGTAGTTTTGAAGGGGTACTTTAATACTGCACATTAGACCAATTAGAAAAAGATGGGTCGAAATAAACACAGCCGAAGCTGTGATATCCTGAATTTTAGTCCATAGTACAGGTCAAACTCCAAAAATACTGGATCCCACACTTTCCATATGTGGAAGGGTAGGTAACAGGAAGTTAAGCACTAGGACCAGGAAGGACTCAGGCAAGGGACAGAGTCTATAAAAGGGGATGGGGAGGCTCACCTGTACAAGTGAGAGTTGAAATAATATCTCTCGGACACAGCCTCAACAAAAATGAACCACTAGAACCTTCAAAAAAGGTAGTGTTGTTACAGAACTGGGATGCAGACAGTGTACAAGTGTCCTCCCTTGAGTTTCTATCTAGACCTCTAAAACAACCAGTAGGTCCATGCTGAGATTTTTTTGTGCGGGACAATGAAGACAGAAATTTGCTCAAATTGTAGTACTTCTGCATCCTGCATTTTAGTAAATAATAAACAGCCGTTACTCAGCTGGTGACGGTAATTTCATAAAATATATGTATATGCTCTTTAAAATCTAGAAAATATGTAACCTCGTCCACAGGATACAGCAGGTCCAGGCGGTCCCGGTACACCTCTTTCTCCCGGAAATCCCCTTGCTCCTGTGTTGAAGATCAGGGAGGGAAAGAAACATAAAAGAAGATTAAAAATCCATAGCCCCTTGAGGCTCGTATGTTTGTTTTCTATTTGAACACAAAATGTCTTATAGATAGAAAATTCAGAGACATTTTTGCTACAGTATTCTCAGAAGTCTGAGGCTTACTTAAGTCAAAAGGATTCATCCCCTGGTGAGCATGGAAGTATTCAGAGATTTGAATTAGAGCTGTCATTCGAATTTCAAATTCAAATAGTTAATTGCGATTAATCGCAAATTAATCTGACTTGCCCAAATCTGCATGTAATTATCATAAAGTGGGCATGTCTGAAAAGGGGAGACTCATGGGTACCCATAGAACCCATTTTCCTTCACATAGCTTGAGGTCAGAGGTCAAGGGACCCCTTTGAAAATGGCCATGCCCATTTTTCCCCACCAAAATTTAGTATAAATTTGGAGCGTTATTTAGCCTTCTTCCCAACAAGCTAGTATGACATGGTTGGTACCAATGGATTCCTTAGGTTTTCTAGTTTCATATGCTAGTTTCATATGATCTAGCTTAACAACTGAGCACGCTACAACCTCCAAAAGATCGGCGGCCCATCGGATTTTTAAGAGGTTCTTTAAAAATCGCAAGTTACGTTAATGAAATTAGTGGCGTTAAAACTAGTTTACGATAACACGTTATTATTGCGTTAACTTTGACAGCCCTAGTTTTAATATGTTCCTTATTTTGTGACAGTATATGACAAGTAACAGACTGACCAAAATGCATTGTACCCATCATCACCTTTGCAGGATTTTTTCTCAGCAAATGTCATGTCAATCCTTCCCTAATATTTTGAGATATCTTGTTTACAAAGTCTGATCTTCGGATGGCCTTGTGAGCCATCACAGTGAGTCAAATGAAGAAACTGTAAAGGAAGGTGACCTCAGAGGCTCTTCAGGCGGTGGAGAGAGATGGATTGCATGACTGTGGCTAAAAACAAACTCATCTGCCTGTCCAACAGGGGGTGCCAGAATTCAGACAAAAGACGACTGGAGTCTGGTAGAAAGAGTGTTCCTCGGAGCGTGATTGTGGAAGTCGATAGTACCCACCTTTAACCCCAGACGGCCCCATCGGCCCAGGCGGCCCACGTTCTCCGCTGTGACCTCTGGAACCTCTGGGACCTGGAAGCTGACTGTAGCCAGTAGGAGTCATCAGGCAAAGGACGCAGAAGAGGAGAAACATCCTCATCTTCAGAACGCAGAACATCATAATAATTAATGGAGCTATCAGTACATTAGATCACATGTAGACAAGATTATCTGGTACAGAGAGGTAAACATTACTTAAACATTACTGATAAGCTCTTTGTCACATGGGATCAAAACATTATGAAACAAAATCTACAGTATTTGAAATATAGTAAGAATTTTCAGGCTGCATCAGGAATATTGTTTTATCATAGTTTGTGACCAAACAAAGTCAGTCAAATGAAAACAAAGGTGGTCATTTCAGGACTCAGTCTTGATAAGAATGACCACTTATTACAAATTATTTGTCTCCAGTTAATTCCCAGTTTGTTGTAATATATATAAATACATTGCAGCTAAATTTTATTTCCAAAATGAAAATTAGAATTCAATTACAGCCTATCTTTTGTGCAGCACCAAGTATGCTGTTGTCAAGTAATCTTAAAGGGTTTCGTAACACTAAATCTAGTACCAAATAGTAATTAACAGAAAGGAACTCACTGTATAAACGAGGAGTGATCCGCAGGATGTGCTACTTCTTCGGTACTTCCAAACAAAAGTGATCGAGAACGCAATTAGAGGGCATGTACAAGAAGTTCAGTCCAGTGTAAATAACGGATGTTGTTGTTTACGCTGATGATGTCATTTGGTGTATGACACTGAAAATCTGAGTCCAAGAGCCTCCCTCCTCCCTGCAGAGCTTATTGTGGATGGCTTTTCTGTATTTTCCTTAAAACATACACACACACATACCATGTTCATATGACATTACAAATATGTTTATCTATGTGCCACTGCCTTGACTACTTTAAAATCTAACTGAAATATGAATTCTCCTCACTTTGTGTAAGGATATATATACATGATGACCCTGGACCCATCGTAATTTATGGGTCAAAGTGTCCCGCGGAGCTTTACTTGTAGACAAACTTAAGTTGTCTTTACATTCACCAAAACCTGTTGTGTGAGGTGTAACACGTGTTGAGTGCATTGTCCGTCCTCATGAAACATTTGTAAGCAGATCTTTTAAAATATTTTAAATGGGGCAATGTTTACATACAAGCAGTCTTCTTCGCTGCATCGTTGGCACGTTACTAAGCTATTTTGTGTTACCAATATCTGCAACTGACTCATTTGTAAACTATCGCTTTGATGAATGGAAAACATATTCGAGATGTTTTCCTGATATTGATTAAAGCTCATCGTACTACCCACATCTTAGTTATCTTAACCTCTTTTACCTGAGCTGAGCTGTGTGTTAAAACACTGCCTTTAAAAACCTCATAAAATTCTGTGGTGGTTTTTTCCGAACTGTTTCTAAAAGACGAGGCCTTAACGCAACTAAAACAACACTCCCAAGTGTATTTTGACCAAACAATGGTTGTTTGGCAATGATTTCAATATTTTTAGCAACAAAATCAACGCACGAGAAATTGTATTTTTACTTTGTAATATTTTTGATCGTTTTTATATTGAATGACTTTGGATACTTTTGTGTTATCTTATTTACATTGTTATTGATCTTATTTGTTATTATCTAAGTTTTACTTGATCATATTTCATTATTATAATAAAACTAATCAAAATTATACAATTTAGTTGTTTTTTTATTGATTTTATACTGTGCACAATGGTAGAATCTGATGATGCACAGGGTAAATGCCATGACCAAAGGCTCCATTGTGTGCACATAGCCTCCTGTAGTGGATATCAGTAGTATTTTATAGCCAGATTCCCTTTCAAGAGGTAGAAAACCCATTTGGCACACTTTGGGTATCCAAGTGGCCAAATGGAGAGTCTGCCTGGTCCTATCCTGACTAAAACCTTTGTAGAATCTATGTGCTTCGTGTTATTTATATCTTCTTCGGCACAGTTGCTGAATGAATTCAGTGGCATCCCTGTGCATGGCATCATTGCTATAATGGTGTTATCCACTGTCTAATCTAGAAAACATTGTAGGTGAGGATAAGATAAGATAAGAAAAACTTACTGTCTGTCACAGGTAACAGAAATTTGTCTTTGACAGGCTCAACAATAAATAGATACAAAATATAAGACATTGCCAAAACAGAGATACACACTTGCCCATAGGGCGCGATATATAACTGACAAGAACAGTGTGAAAATAGACTGAAGTTAAGTATTTAGCCTTAAACTGTTCAAGGTGTAGATGGTAGTGGGAGTGAAAGATTTTGTAGTGTTTAAAATCAATTTGCTGGACTTAAAACCATTTACCACAACTTTTTGTGGCCTGACCTGTAAAAAAAACTCTTAATCCATAAAACCAGTGTTGGATGGACCTGAAGCTCCACTAGGTGGCGCAGGATAAAAATGGAAATTTTCCCTTTGGTTCATCATAGTTTACTCCGACATAGTAACAGTCACAATGTCTATTCTTCTCTTTCTGCTGTATTTAATAAAGCATAACGGCTCATCTACACACATAAGTGTGCCTCAAGAAAAGTGCCCCTAACAGTTGGCACGTTTAGTGAATTGCGCAGTAATGTTACATAACTTCCTTAAAAATTACCAGATTCACATCTTAAATAATCAGGAAGCATTACTTTCATTTTTACAAATGCAGCAGTTCCAGTTTAAACCAACCCCTGAATACCCCCCCCCCCCCCCCACCCCCCACTAAACCACTTACCAGAAAAAGTAAGCTGTAGACTATTTTCCCACGGTCGTCAGTTTTGTCATATTGTCTTACTGCTCTATGTGAATCAGAATCATCAGAAATATTTCCCCCACTCTGGCACTAAGTCCTTATGTTTAGTTAGTGGCTGTGTTATGTTTATATAGAAGTTGCTGAAGCCTGCGACCAGCACTATAAAGATGTATTAATTTTATTAATGTAGTTACTTCAGACTGTAAATTACTCAAATTTCACTCCAGAAATGTTTTAGTGTGATTGATCACTTTAATTCCTATTCATTATATACACACTATGTTTTACGTATAGCATGTGCATTTCTCCTTGGGGTGCTAGGCTCATTGCCCTGCTCTTGTTACACACACACACACACACAGCATTTTGATCAGCTCATCAGTCTTTCCCCCACATTTATTCACATAGATTTAGGAAACACTATTTTGTCTTGGTGTTGTCTCGAAGACTGGCTCAAGCTTTGTTCATAAATATATTTTTCAGAGTCAGAATAAGGAAATAGTGCACCCTGTCACCCTGTTTCCACTTTGGGTGAAGTTCTTTGGCTTGAAATCACCGCAAGTTACACAATAAAACAGTGAAAATATCTAAACACCGTAACTACGGAAATGTGGAAAATCATTCCAGTTTGTAAACAACTACAATCTGCTTAAAAATCTCACAAGCACGATTCAGAGTTATGAAACAAGACACCTTTATTGACAGATGAAACCGTTTTCTTTTTAAAGTTGCTCGACACAGGCCTTGCCAACAGAAAATCTGAATCTAAGTCTGGCATAAATGTCAAACTACTACAGATTGTTAAGGAAACATGGATGAGTTCCAAGACTTTTGTAGCACACATAGACATAAGTATATGTTTTGCTTGAGGATATAAGTAAAAGGGTATAAAAGGTTTACAAATTGTGCCATAACCATAAAGCAGAGAACCACAAGCATCACTAAGCCACAGCAGTAGGCAACTCTAACACTATTTGAAATTTAGCCTCTGTAATTGTTATTGTAGTTATCGTAGTTGTTGTAGTTGGGGTATCTGCTGTAACTTCTGGCCGCCTCCTCCATCTGCACGACCACGACAATGACTACGATAATGGAAATAAGGACTATGGAGGAAATCAGGACTGTGGCCCAGATGTTGAGGCAGCGGGCAGTGGAGCCGTAGTGTCGGGCGCCCTCCAGATCTCCAACCACCTTCCGGTCTCTGGCCTGGAAGGACCAAAGCACAATGATTTTTAAAAGCGGATTCATATTTATTCTCGACCTCAAGTTAATTTCAAAGTTGAGCATCGGCACAATCTCATAATCTCCTGCAAAAGCTTTAGATTCATGTTTGCTGTATTTTCACGTGCAAAAGAGATCGCTTACTCTCTTTTCCACCCATTCTCCCTTTTCCCCTAATATAGTTTTCTTTGCATAATTGCTGAAGATGAAGAATCAGAGATTGAACATTGTCCAGCAAAGTTTGCAACACATTTAAAGTCTCTGTTTTTTTTCTTTTATCTCATTCATTCATATTCTTTTTTTTCCTTTTTCGTAACTTCTTTGTATTTTATTGTTTCAATAGTTAAAACAGAAATCTTTAAGCCTATAATATCTAAAATCTTAGAGAAGAATATTCCTTGTCCCCCAACTGCCCATTCTCTGAATGATTCTTGTCATGCACTTAGTGAGGGCTCCGTCTTACTAGTCTGCAAAAACCTTTGCTTTCCATTAACCCCATCTCTCCTTTGTAAGAACTGCAATTCGAGATTGCAATAAAAGTCTTCCCCCCCCCCCGCCAATATTCTTTAATAGGCAGTAACAGAAAATTCCCTGTGAATGAAACTCACCTTGATAGAGAAGATGAGAGCCGCCAATCCAAGGCAGCAGGGGTTTGCATACATGAAGCAGCAGAGTGACCAGATGATGTGGTCCTTGGGGGGCTCAGTGTTGATGTTCACAGTGGTGCACTGGACCACTGTAGGTCCTCCAGGCTGTCCATCATATGTCCCCTGCAATGGAACACTCTCAGTCGGGTAACCCGCAGGATTCATCGCCATCAGCTCAACTGTAGTCTGGAGTGCGGCCTGCAGGAAAGTTATGCAAGATCTCAACCGACACTGTAGGTGTTGATTTCCTTTTTGAAGTTTTTTGACAGTTAGCACAGGTCTTTGTTCTTCCACCAAGAGCCAATGACGCAAATGTAACACACTCGTGTTGGCTGTTACTATGGCAACTAACATCCCCGAGCGCTTCACAGCAGCCCACTGCTCCTAAAATGCTTAGGATGGGTTAAATGCAGAGGTCAAATTTCATGTATGTACATGACGAATATAATAAAGTTTTCTTTTTTAAAGTTTAGAAAATATAGTACATGACTTTTTGCAGTCTTTTAAAAATCTCCTGAAGAGTTTGCAGATTCAATTAAAAATACAGCATCCTGTCCATAAAACAGTCCTTTATATTTTGTAAAAAAAAATAAAAAATACTTGCAAATGAAGAGTGTCTCCAGGGTCTCTAGGGGTGGTGGTGCAGGGTGAAATATGACTGGATCCTAAAACACAGATGAGCTGCAATCAGTGTGGAAACTAGACCGGAAGCTGAAACCGATTAGTGAACTAGAAAATTACAGGAGGAAGTTATGAAAGATGAAACTTTTTTTTACTGACAAATGAAACTAAAACAACTACTGAGACACAGGCCTCACAGACAGGAAATATCTGTTTAATAATAATATTTTGTATGACATACAATGCTATGACTTTTTAATGACATACTATATTTTGGCTTTTTAATATTTTTTATGACATACTATGACTTTTATGACGTACTATATGACTTTATTATTTAGTAACACAGTGAACATGTAAAACTATAATTGTGGAAAAGAATGTCAGTGTGCATACAACCACAATCCTTTTTTAATCTAAATATCTAAATTTCAAAGAGTTCTGAAACAGAAAAATGAAACTTTCGTTTATGGATAAATGAAACTAAAACAGTTGCTGAGACTCCCACCTCACAGACAGGACTTTTTTAATAATCTTCTATGACCTACTATGACTATTTCATATTTTTTTTTATGACATACTATACTATGACTTTTTAATGTTTATTTATGAAATACTGTACTATGACTTTTTAATGACATATTATAGTATGACTTTTATATGATTTTTCTTATGATACTGATTTGACTCTCACATACACACACATACCTCCGTGGGGCAAAGGTCAACGTAACCATTTTAACAGGAGGGAAACACTATTCCTTGGGGTAACAGAGTTCGATATAACACCGGCTGTGCCTGCGTGTACATTACCAGGCCTTGCGCACAAGCGGCAAGCTCACTCATTACGTCTGATAAACAAAATAAACTCACAAAATGTCAATGAAGTAAACATTCTTGCACCTAAACAGAAAAATACAACCGTACACCTTCTGAATTCAAGCTTCTATCTAGCGAACTAGGACAGGCTTAATTGCCTTGTTAACTCATCGTGAAACACACTTCATTCAAACTTGGACAGAAACAAAATAAAACTCACCAAACACTTCTTGGTCGGTCTTTCCAGTGTTCCAACAATCAGCAACTCTGGTTTGGTCGAAATAAATCCTTAATTCACTGAGTAAGATGTGGAAATACGCCAGCCCTACACGCTGTTTTCGTATGCTTTAGTCCAAAATTCCATACAAACATGCTATTTAGTACACTTAAACAGTATGGGAGATTTTTTTAGTATGTCCGAAACCTTAAAATCTTAAATCACCGCAAGTTACACAATAACACAGTGAAAATATCTAAACACCGTAACTGTGGAAAATCATTCCAGTCTGTAAACAACTACAATCTGCTTAAAAATCTCACAAGCACGATTCAGAGTTATGAAACAGACACCTTTAATGACAGATGAAACTGTTTTCTTTTTAAAGTTGCTCGACACAGGCCTTGCCAACAGAAGATCTGAATCCAAGTCTGGCATAAATGTCAAACTACTACAGATTGTTAAGGAAACATGGATGAGTTCCAAGACTTTTGTAGCACACATAGAAATAAGTATATGTTTTGCTTGAGGATATAAGTAAAAGGGTATAAAAGGTTTACAAATTGTGCCATAACCATAAAGCAGAGAACCACAAGCATCACTAAGCCACAGCAGTAGGCAACTCTAACACTATTTGAAATTTAGCCTCTGTAATTGTTATTGAAGTTGGGGTAGTTGGGGTATCTGCTGTAACTTCTGACAATCTCATACATCCTTACGCCCAAGCAAGTGCCTACGATAATGGAAATAAGGACCCAGATGGAAAACAGGACTGTGGCCCAGATGTTGAGGTAGCGGGCAGTGGAGCCGTAGTGTCGGGCGCCCTCCAGATCTCCAACCACCTTCCGGTCTCTGGCCTGGAAGGACCAAAGCACAATGATTTTTAAAAGCGGAGACATATTTATTCTCGACCTCAAGTTAATTTCAAAGTTGAGCATCGGTACAATCTCATAATCTCCTGCAAAAGCTTTAGATTCATGTTTGCTGTATTTTCACGCTGCAAAAGAGATCGCTTACTCCCTTTTCCGCCCATTCTCCCTTTTCCCATAATATAGTTTTCTTTGCATAATTGCTGAAGAATCAGAGATTAAACATTGTCCAGCAAAGTTTGCAACACATTTAAAGTCCGTTTTTGTTCTTTTATCTAATTTATTCATATTCTTTTTCGTAACTTCTTTGTATTTTATTGTTTCAATAGTTAAAACTGAAATCTTTAAGCCTATAATATCTAAAATCTTAGAGAAGAATATTCCTTGTCCCCCAACTGCCCATCCTCTGAATGATTCTTGTCATGCACTTAGTGAGGGCTCCGTCTTACTAGTCTGCAAAAACTTGGTAAAACCTTTGCTTTCCATTAACCCCATCTCTCTTTTGTAAGAACTGCTATTCGAGATTGAAATAAATTCTCCCCCCCCCCCCCCCCCCAATATTCTTTAATAGGCAGGAACAGAAAATTCCCTGTGAATGAAACTCACCTTGATAGAGAAGATGAGAGCCGCAAATCCAAGGCAGCAGCAGGGGATTCCATAAATGAAGCAGCAGATAGACCAGATGATGTGGTCCTTGGGGGACTCAGTGTTGATGTTCACAGTGATGCACTGGACCGCTGTAGGTCCTCCAGGCTGTCCATCATATGTCAATGGAATATTCTGAGCTGGGTACCCTGCAGGATTCATCGCTGTCAGCTCAACTGTAGGCCTCACAGACAGGAAATATCTATTTAATGATAATAATAATAATAATTGTTATGACATACAATGCTATGACTTTTTAATGACATACTATACTATGGCTTTTTAATATTTTTATGACATACTATGACTTTTTAATGATTTTTATGACATACTATGACTTTTTAATGATTTTTATGACGTACTATATGACTTTATTATTCAGTAACACAGTGGAAATGTAAAACTATAATTGTGGAAAAGAATGTCAGTGTGCATACAACCACAATCCTTTTTTTTAACCTAAATATCTCAATTTCAAAGAGTTCTGAAACAGAAAAATGAAACTTTCGTTTATGGACAAATGAAACTAAAAGTTGCTGAGACTCCCACCTCACAGACAGGACTTCTTTAAATAATCTTCTATGACCTACCATGACTTTTTCATATTTTCTATGACATACTATACTATGACTTTTTATTGTTTATTTATGAAATACTGTACTATGACTTTTTAATGACATGTTATACTATGACTTTTATATGATTTTTTTTTATGATACTGATTTGACTCTCACATACACACACCTCCGTGGGGCAAAAGTCAACGTTACCATTTTAACAGGAGGGAAACACTATTCCTTGGGGTAACAGACTTCGATATAACACCGGCTGTGCCTGCATGTACATTACCAGGCCTTGCGCATCATTACGTCTGATAAACAAAATAAACTCACAAAATGTCAATGAAGCAAATATTCTTGGAGCTAAACAGAAAAATACAACCGTACACCTTCTGAATTCAAGCTTCTATCTAGCGAACTAAGACAGGCTTAATTGCCTTGTTAACGCATCGTGAAACACACTTCATTCAAACTGGACAGAAACAAAATAAAACTCACCAAACACGTCTTGGTCGGTCTTTCCAGTGTTCCAACAATCAGCTACTCTGGTTTGGTCGAAATAAATCCTTAATTCACCGAGTAAGATGTGGAAATACCCCAGCCCTACAGCTGTTTTCCCCTACTTGACTCCCGAAATTCCATACAAGGCAAGGCAGCTTTATTAGTGCAGCACAGTTCAGCAACAGGGAAATTCAAAGTGCTTTCCACAAACATTCAAGAGCATTGCTTTTTTTTTTAAGATTAGAAAATAAAAACAAGCTAAAAAACAAAAGCTAGGATAGAAGCTAAAATAGAGTATAACACACAAGAGTAAAAGTTATAGTGCAGTATAATATAATTATTTGGTTTAATAAAAGGCAGCGGCAGACAGGAAAGTTTTAAGCTTTGATTTCAAAGAACTAAGAGTTGGAGCGGTCCTGCATTCTTCTGGGAGCTTGTTCCAAATATTTGGTGCATAATAACTGAACGCTGCTTCTGCATGTTTAGTTCTGACTCTGGGGACACTAAGCAGACCTGATCCAGTAATGTATTCTGGCCCTGAACCGTTTAGTGCTTTGTAAAACAGCAGGAGTATTTTGTAATCAATTCTCTGAGAGACAGGGAGCCAATGTAGAGACCTCAGAACTGGACTGATATGATCCACTTTCTTGGTTTTAGTGAGGAACTCTAGCAGCAGCGTTCTGAATCAGCTGCAGCTGTCTGATCCATTTTTTAGGAAGACCAGTAAAGACACTGTCCTACAAACATGCTATTTAGTACACTAAAACAGTATGGGAGTTTTTTTTTTAGTATATCCGAAACCTGAGTATGAAACCATTGGTACGTGAATTGCATACTATTTCCAGTGAAATGTTACAGTATGCAATGCTGGACACTACGGAGGCATAAATATCCCACAATACAATGCGGTAGTGATAACAAAGTTCATAATAAACATTGAAAGACAGCTCTGTAACTCAACTTAAGTGGAAGTATAAGATTTCACTTTGCTAGGCATAATATATATTTTAAATTAAAACTTCAGTAGGCAGAATTTTTTTTGGCATCATTGGGCAAAAATTCCATTATAACATTTCAGCATATCGTAATTCAAGTGTTCTGAGAGAAAACTAGACTTATTCACCTACTCATGGCTCTGTTTTCAGGCTTAAAAAAAAAAATAAATAACCAAGCCCATGATGGGAGACTTTGGCCAATTACAGATCATTTCAGAGAGAGAGAGAGAGCGTTCCTATTGGCTGTGCTCCAGCTGGTGGGCGGTGCTTGGTATTTCCTCAACATGGTTGTCGCGTCACAAACGTTTTCATTTTACAGCTAAATCGTACACTACAAGATGTTTCTGAAAACATTTGAGGCGAGAAATAGGCATTACAGTAACAGAATATTGATTCATATTTGATCAGCGCTGCCTAGTTTGACCATTTGATCAGAGTTTGTGAGTGATTGACAGCTGCTCAGAGACGGCAGGCTCCAGCTCGGCTCTGATTGGTTGTTTTCTTCCGGTCTGTGAAATCTTGCAGATGCCCTTAGGAGCACCGGAGGACACAGAGGCACATGGTTTTTTTTCCAATTACCTGTCTCATGCACTACTGTCAGGATATAGTGACCGTTTTATAAAAATAATTTTTTATCATATTTGCTCCAATTCTAACCACTACAGTTTTAACTGTCACATCTCTAAACGTGAACCTGCAAAAAAACGAGCTGCCCGATGGGAAGCCCCTCATGACCTTTTTAAAAAGAGCATATAGACTGTATAATTCCTCCCTCTTCTGCAGGAAGGACAACTGAAAACACCGGACACTGAGAGCAACAACAATATCATGTGCAATATCACTGTTCATTGTGTGCAATATTCATGTCCATCATGTGCAATATTACTTCTTATCATATGCAATACTACTTCCTTTTCTGTTTTTTTTAAACTTACTTTACCTTTTTTATTTTACTTATCTTATTTACTCATTTTACTAAATATATCTTACTTTATTGTTATTCTATAGGCACTGGTGCTAGAAATAGTACTTTTTATTTTATACACTTGTATTTTATACACTTGAACTTGTTGTAATTTTGAGCAATCTCTGGCACAAGAATTTCCTTCAGGATTAATAAAGTTCTATATGATCTTATCTTATAAATCGTATCTCATTTACATTTTTGGCATGGCAATGTTGGTCAGGCGGTCCACCAGTTCAGGTTGGATTGTACCTTTAGTGAACCTCTGATTTTTCATCCAGCACCATCAAGTGAACATTTTAAATTTCAAGGCACATGATTTTATTTTAAGATTACCTGTCTCATGCACTACTGTCAGAATATAGTGACCGTTTTATAAAAACAATTTTTTTTTAAAAATCACATTTGCTCCATTTCTACCCACTTCTGCTTTAAATTAGCAAAGTATAATGACAAAACTCACCCTAAAATCACCCTGCTGGTCTTGGTTGCCCTTTTCCAGTTTATCTTCGGTATCTTGAACACACACCTCTGTCCCAGACAGTGAGGAGGGACAATTTCATGCATAGTAACGCACACATGGCTCGCTCTCTCTCTCGGGGTTTTCGACAGCGACAATGTCCAACAAAAACTGCCCATGCTGACATTCACTACAGCAGAATGATTTCTGTTTCTGTTGTGGCATCAGAGGGCAATTTGAGCAAAGACTGCACCTGGTCTGCCACGCCCTTCTCGTCAGTGCCTGATCACCCACACCTGAATCTCATTAAGCACTCAGTGGAGCTGTATCTACTCCCACAACCAGAACCAGTGTTCCTGCCCTCTTGGCTGTTTTGTGGCTAGTTAGGGAGATTAGTATTGTCTTTTTGTTTGATTCAGTAGAACAATGGAGTTTTATTTTCTAGTTAGTGTGGGTTCTTTTGTTTGTTATTTTGGCCTTGGAGATCCTGACCCCCTGTTTTGCTTCTATTTCTGTAAAATTAGTTGGTTTCTCTGTTAATCATTTTCACATAATGAAAATTAAATTTGAATTACAGTTAAAGTGCTTCAGCAGCCTTTTCTTGCTGTGTTGGTCGCATTTTTGGCAACTTTTTTATGTTACACCTTGTGTTCCTTAGACATAAAGTTAAGGACTCTTAATAACATACTATACTGTGATTATTTTTTATGATTTTTGACATACTATACTATGATACCTTTATGACATACTGTAATATTACTTTTGTATGATTTTTATGACATGCTATACTATGAATTTTTAATTATATTTATGACATACTATACTAAGTTTTTTTTGTATTATTTTCTTACATACTGAATACCCCAGAAACCCCCCATTAAACCACTAACCAGAAAAAGTAATGCTGTAGACTATTTTCCCACTGTCATTGTCAGTCATATTGTCTTACTGCATGTGAATCAGAATCATCAGAAATATTTCCCCCACTCTGGCACTAAGTCATTATGTTTAGTTAGTGGCTGTGTTATGTTTATATAGAAGTTCCTGCAGCCTGCGACCAGCACTATAAAGATGTATTAATTTAATTAATGTAGTTACTTTAAACTGTAAATTACTCAAATTTCACTCCAGAAATGTTTTAGTGCGATTGATCACTTTAATTCCTATTCATTATATACACTGTGTTTTACATATAGCATGTGCATTTCTCCTTGGGGTGCTAGGCTCATTGCCCTGAGGCCCGTACTACGAAGCGAGTTCAACATACCCAGGGTATCTTCTCGTTATCTGGCTTAACCAACCCTAACAAACGAGTTCCAGCTAAACTGTCCTACGAAGGTGGTTATCAACTCGGTAAGTCAACCCAGGGTTTCTCTATCTGGTTATGAGCGCGTTCACGTGAACGGGGCGGTGTTTGCAGCATCTGACCAATCGCATTCTGCGATTGGTCAGATGCTGCAAACACCCGACACCACCCGACACCGCCCGATTCGCAGACATTGACAAGTCTACTGTCAGCAGACAGACAGACAGAGCAGCACATATTACAAAGGAAGAGTAAACTATATTAGACAAATACGAAGACGTTAAACACTTAATCCAGACTAAAAGTAACACAGTTGAAGCTGCTAAATGCAGGAAGGACAGCTGGCAGAAGAAAAAACTCCCGATGTGTGAATGCGTAAATTAACAGACTTATTAATTTAACGGAACACTCAAAAGTCGGATAAAGTCGTCGGGTTATAAATAGCAATAAGAAATTATATTGATGGCTGGATGGACGGTTACACGTTATTATACCCATTATTAAACAAACGGCGTGTATAACTATTTCAACCTTCTGTCAGATGCGTCCCCGTCTCCTGCGGTGTGAAACGGACTCGAGCAAGTAAAGAAATAAATATAAAAATATAATTCAAAGCAGTAAACACCCGCAGCATAAATCAATCTGTCCTTCCTGCATTTGTCAGTTTAAACTGTGTTGTTTTAGCCTGGATTATGACTTAAACTTCTTCGTATTTGTGTAATATTACCATACGATCAGCGCACTGAGCTCTGATTGGTCAGCAGACGGTGTTTTTCTTCGAGTTGATCTCTTATCTGGAACATAACCTGCTCCGGAGCAGGTTAGCCGTTCAGCGTAAGTTACCATGGAGATCTACCCCGGTAAGAATTGATCCACCTTCGTAGGACGGAAAACACAGGGTTAACCCTGAAGTTACCTCGATAACGCCAAATCCTGCTTCGTAGTACAGGCCTCTGCTCTTGTTACACACACAGCATTTTGATTAGCTCATCAGTCTTTCCCCCACATTTATTCACACAGATTTAGGAAACATTATTTTGTCTTGGTGTTGTCTCGAGGACTGGCTCAAGCTTTGTTAGTAAACATATTTTTCAGAGTCAGAATAAGGAAATAGTTCACCCTGTCACCCTGTTTCCACTGTGGGTGAAGTTCTTTGGCTTGAAATCACCGCAAGTTACACAATAACACAGTGAAAATATCTAAACACCGTAACTACGGAAATGTGGAAAATCATTCCAGTGTGTAAACAACTACAATCTGCTTAAAAATCTCACAAGCACGATTCAGAGTTATGAAACAGACACCTTTAATGACAGATGAAACCGTTTTCTTTTTAAAGTTGCTCGACACAGGCCTTGCCAACAGAAGATCTGAATCCAAGTCTGGCATAAATGTCAAACTACTACAGATTGTTAAGGAAACATGGATGAGTTCCAAGACTTTTGTAGCACACATAGACATAAGTATATGTTTTGCGTGAGGATATAAGTAAAAGGGTATAAAAGGTTTACAAATTGTGCCATAACCATAAAGCAGAGAACCACAAGCATCACTAAGCCACAGCAGTAGGCAACTCTAACACTATTTGAAATTTAGCCTTTGTAATTGTAGTTGATGTAGTTGGGGTAGTTGGGGTATCTGCTGTAACTTCTGACCGCCTCATTGAACTTTACGACCCCGACAATGACTACGATAATGGAAATAAGGACCATGGAGGAAATCAGGACTGTGGCCCAGATGTTGAGGCAGCGGGCAGTGGAGCCGTAGCGTCGGGCGCCCTCCAGATCTCCAACCACCTTCCGGTCTCTGGCCTGGAAGGACCAAAGCACAATGATTTTTAAAAGCGGATTCATATTTATTCTCGACCTCAAGTTAATTTCAAAGTTGAGCATCGGTACAATCTCATAATCTCCTGCAAAGCTTTAGATTCATGTTTGCTGTATTTTCACGCTGCAAAAGAGATCGCTTACTCCCTTTTCCGCCCATTCTCCCTTTTCCCATAATATAGTTTTCTTTGCATAATTGCTGAAGAATCAGAGATTAAACATTGTCCAGCAAAGTTTGCAACACATTTAAAGTCCGTTTTTGTTCTTTTATCTAATTTATTCATATTCTTTTTCGTAACTTCTTTGTATTTTATTGTTTCAATAGTTAAAACAGAAATCTTTACGCCTATAATATCTAAAATCTTAGAGAAGAATATTCCTTGTCCCCCAACTACCCATCCTCTGAATGATTCTTGTCATGCACTTAGTGAGGGCTCCGTCTTACTAGTCTGCAAAAACCTTTGCTTTCCATTAACCCCATCTCTCCTTTGTAAGAACTGCTATTTGAGATTGAAATAAAGTCTCCCCCCCCCCCAATATTCTTTAATAGGCAGGAACAGAAAATTCCCTGTGAATGAAACTCACCTTGATAGAGAAGATGAGAGCCGCAAATCCAAGGCAGAAGGGGTTTCCATAAATGAAGCAGCAGATAGACCAGATGATGTGGTCCTTGGGGGGCTCAGTGTTGATGTTCACAGTGATGCACTGGACCGCTGTAGGTCCTCCAGGCTGTCCATCATACATCAATGGAATATTCTGAGCTGGGTACCCTGCAGGATTCATCGCTGTCAGCTCAACTGTAGGCCTCACAGACAGGAAATATCTATTTAATGATAATAATAATTGTTATGACATACAATGCTATGACTTTTTAATGACATACTATACTATGGCTTTTTAATATTTTTATGACATACTATGACTTTTTAATGATTTTTATAACATACTATGACTTTTTAATGATTTTTATGACATACTATATGACTTTATTATTCAATAACAGTGGAAATGTAAAACTATAATTGTGGAAAAGAATGTCAGTGTGCATACAACCACAATCCTTTTTTTTTTAACCTAAATATATCTCAATTCAAAGAGTTAGGAAACAGAAAAATTAAACTTTCGTTTATGGACAAATGAAACTAAAACAGTTGCTGAGACTCCCACCTCACAGACAGGACTTTTTTTAAATAATCTTCTATGACCTACCATGACTTTTTCATATTTTCTATGACATACTATACTATGACTTTTTATTGTTTATTTATGAAATACTGTACTATGACTTTTTAATGACATGTTATACTATGACTTTTATATGATTTTTTTTTATGATACTGATTTGACTCTCACATACACACACCTCCGTGGGGCAAAAGTCAACGTTACCATTTTAACAGGAGGGAAAAACTATTCCTTGGGGTAACAGACTTCGATATAACACCGGCTGTGCCTGCATGTACATTACCAGGCCTTGCTCATCATTACGTCTGATAAACAAAATAAACTCACAAAATGTCAATGAAGGAAATATTCTCGCAACTAAACAGAAAAATACAACCGTACACCTTCTGAATTCAAGCTTCTATCTAGCGAACTAAGACAGGCTTAATTGCCTTGTTAACGCATCGTGAAACACACTTCATTCAAACTGGACAGAAACAAAATAAAACTCACCAAACACGTCTTGGTCGGTCTTTCCAGTGTTCCAACAATCAGCAACTCTGGTTTGGTCGAAATAAATCCTTAATTCACCGAGTAAGATGTGGAAATACCCCAGCCCTACACCTGTTTTCCCCTCCTTCAGTATGCTTGACTCCCGAAATTCCATACAAGGCAAGGCAGCTTTATTAGTGCAGCACAGTTCAGCAACAGGGAAATTCAAAGTGCTTTCCACAAACATTCAAGAGCATTGCTTTTTTTTTTAAGAGTAGAAAAAAAAAACAAGCTAAAAAACAAAAGCTAGGATAGAAGCTAAAATAGAGTATAACACACAAGAGTAAAAGTTATAGTGCGGTATAATATAATTATTTGGTTTAATAAAAGGCAGCGGCAGACAGGAAAGTTTTAAGCTTTGATTTCAAAGAACGAAGAGTGGGAGCGGTCCTGCATTCTTGTTGGAGCTTGTTCCAAATATTTGGTGCATAATAACTGAACGCTGCTTCTGCATGTTTAGTTCTGACTCTGGGGACACTAAGCAGACCTGATCCAGTAATGTATTCTGGCCCTGAACCGTTTAGTGCTTTGTAAAACAGCAGGAGTATTTTGTAATCAATTCTCTGAGAGACAGGGAGCCAATGTAGAGACCTCAGAACTGGACTGATATGATCCACTTTCTTGGTTTTAGTGAGGAACTCTAGCAGCAGCGTTCTGAATCAGCTGCAGCTGTCTGATCCATTTTTTAGGAAGACCAGTAAAGACACTGTCCTACAAACATGCTATTTAGTACACTAAAACAGTATGGGAGAGTTTTTTTAGTATATCCGAAACCTGAGTATGAAACCATTGGTACGTGAATTGCATACTATTTCCAGTGAAATGTTACAGTATGCAATGATGGACACTACGGAGGCATAAATATCCCACAATACAATGCGGTAGTGATAACAAAGTTCATAACAAACATTGAAAGACAGCTCTGTAACTCAACTTAAGTGGAAGTATAAGATTTCACTTTGCTAGGCATAATATATATATATTTTAAATTAAAACTTCAGTAGGCAGAATTTTTTTTGGCATCATTGGGCAAAAATTCCATTATAACGTTTCAGCATATTGTAATTCAAGTGTTCTGAGAGAAAACTAGACTTATTCACCTACTCATGGCTCTGTTTTCAGGCTTTAAAAAAACAAAAAAAAAACAAGCCCATGATGGGAGACTTTGGCCAATTACAGATCATTTCAGAGAGAGAGAGAGAGAGAGAGCGTTCCTATTGGCTGTGCTCCAGCTGGTGGGCGGTGCTTGGTATTTCCTCAACATGGTTGTCGCGTCACAAACGTTCTCATTTAACAGCTAAACCGTACACTACAAGATGTTTCTGAAAACATTTGAGGCGAGAAATAGGCATTACAGTAACAGAATATTGATTCATATTTGATCAGCGCTGCCTAGTTTGACCATTTGATCAGAGTTTGTGAGTGATTGACAGCTGCTCAGAGACGGCAGGCTCCAGCTCGGCTCTGATTGGTTGTTTTCTTCCGGTCTGTGAAATCTTGCAGATGCCCTTAGGAGCACCGGAGGACACAGAGGCACATGGTTTTTTTTCCGATTACCTTTCTCATGCACTTCTGTCAGGATATAGTGACCGTTTTATAAAAATAATTTTTTATCATATTTGCTCCAATTCTAACCACTACAGTTTTAACTGTCACATCTATAAACGTGAACCTACAAAAAACGAGCTGCCAGATAGGAAGCCCCTCATGACCTTTTTAAAAAGAGCATATAGACTATATAATTCCTCCCTCCTCTGCAGGAAGGACAACTGAAAACACCGGACACTGAGAACAACAACAATATCAATATCATGTGCAATATCACTGTTCATTGTGTGCAATATTCATGTCCATCATGTGCAATATTACTTCTTATCATATGCAATACTACTTCCTTTTCTGTTTTTTTTAAACTTACTTTACCTTTTTTATTTTACTTATCTTATTTACTCATTTTACTAAATGTATCTTACTTTATTGTTATTCTATAGGCACTGGTGCTAGAAATAGTACTTTTTATTTTATACACTTGTATTTTATACACTTGAACTTGTTGTAATTTTGAGCAATCTCTGGCACAAGAATTTCCTTCAGGATGAATAAAGTTCTATATGATCTTATAAATCGTATCTCATTTACATTTTTGGCATGGCAATGTTGGTCAGGCGGTCCACCAGTTCAGGTTGGATTGTACCTTTGGTGAACCTCTGATTTTTCATCCAGCACCATCAAGTGAACATTTTAAATTTCAAGGCACATGATTTTTTTTTAAGATTACCTGTCTCATGCACTACTGTCAGAATATAGTGACCGTTTTATAAAAACAACTTTTTTTTTAAAATCACATTTGCTCCATTTCTACCCACTGCTGCTTTAAATTAGCAAAGTATAATGACAAAACTCACCCTAAAATCACCCTGCTGGTCTTGGTTGCCCTTTTCCAGTTCATCTTCGGTATCTTGAACACACACCTCTGTCCCAGACAGTGAGGAGGGACAATTTCATGCATAGTAACGCACGCATGGCTCGCTCGCTCTCTCTCGGGGTTTTCGGCAGCGACAGTGTCCAACAAAAACTGCCCATGCTGACATTCACTACAGCAGAATGATTTCTGTTTCTGTTGTGGCATCAGAGGGCAATTTGAGCAAAGACTGCATCTGGTCTGCCACGCCCTTCTCGTCAGTGCCTGATCACCCACACCTGAATCTCATTAAGCACTCAGTGGAGCTGTATCTACTCCCACAACCAGAACCAGTATTCCTGCCCTCTTGGCTGTTTTGTCGCTAGTTAGGGAGATTAGTATTGTCTTTTTGTTTGATTCAGTAGAACAATGGAGTTTTATTTTCTAGTTAGTGTGGGTTCTTTTGTTTGTCATTTTGGCCTTGGAGATCCTGACCCCCTGTTTTGCTTCTATTTCTGTAAAATTAGTTGGTTTCTCTGTTAATCATTTTCACATAATGAAACTTAAATTTGAATTACAGTTAAAGTGCTTCAGCAGCCTTTTCTTGCTGTATTGATCCCATTTTTGGCAACTTTTTTATGTTACACCTTGTGTTCCTTAGACATAAAGTTAAGGACTCTTAATAACATACTATACTCTGATTATTTTTATGATTTTTGACATACTATACTATGATTTGTTCTATGATATCTTTATGACATACTGTAATATTACTTTTGTATGATTTTTATGACATGCTATACTATGACTTTTTAAATATATTTATGACATACTATACTAAGTTTTTTTTGTATTATTTTCTGACATACTGAATACCCCAGAAACCCCCCACTAAACCACTAACCAGAAAAAGTAAGCTGTAGACTATTTTCCCACTGTCATTGTCAGTCATATTGTCTTACTGCATGTGAATTAGAATCATCAGAAATATTTCCCCCCACTCTGGCACTAAGTCATTATTTTTAGTTAGTGGCTGTGTTATGTTTATATAGAAGTTCCTGCAGCCTGTGACCAGCACTATAAAGATGTATTAATTTTATTGATGTAGTTACTTTAAACTGTAAATTACTCAAATTTCACTCCAGAAATGTTTTAGTGCGATTGATCACTTTAATTCCTATTCATTATATACACTGTGTTTTACGTATAGCATGTGCATTTCTCCTTGGGGTGCTAGGCTCATTGCCCTGCTCTTGTTACACACACACACAGCATTTTGATTAGCTCATCAGTCTTTCCCCCACATTTATTCACACAGATTTAGGAAACATTATTTTGTCTTGGTGTTGTCTCGAGGACTGGCTCAAGCTTTGTTAATAAATATATTTTTCAGAGTCAGAATAAGGAAATAGTGCACCCTGTCACCCTGTTTCCACTTTGGGTGAAGTTCTTTGGCTTGAAATCACCGCAAGTTACACAATAACACAGTGAAAATATCTTAACACCGTAACTACGGAAATGTCGAAAATCATTCCAGTGTGTAAACAACTACAATCTGCTTAAAAATCTCACAAGCACGATTCAGAGTTATGAAACAGACACCTTTATTGACAGATGAAACTGTTTTCTTTTTAAAGTTGCTCGACACAGGCCTTGCCAACAGAAAATCTGAATCTAAGTCTGGCATAAATGTCAAACTACTACAGATTGTTAAGGAAACATGGATGAGTTCCAAGACTTTTGTAGCACACAGACATAAGTATATGTTTTGCTTGAGGATATAAGTAAAAGGGTATAAAAGGTTTACAAATTGTGCCATAACCATAAAGCAGAGAACCACAAGCATCACTAAGCCACAGCAGTAGGCAACTCTAACACTATTTGAAATTTAGCCTCTGTAATTGTTAGTGTAGTTGTTGTAGTTGGGGGAACTACTGTAACTTCTGACCGCCTCAGTCATCTTTGCGACCGAGATGACTACGATAATGGAAATAAGGACTATGGAGGAAATCAGGACTGTGGCCCAGATGTTGAGGCAGCGGGCAGTGGAGCCGTAGTGTCGGGCGCCCTTCAGATCTCCAACCACCTTCCGGTCTCTGGCCTGGAAGGACCAAAGCACAATGATTTTTAAAAGCGGATTCATATTTATTCTCGACCTCAAGTTAATTTCAAAGTTGAGCATCGGCACAATCTCATAATCTCCTGCAAAAGCTTTAGATTCATGTTTGCTGTATTTTCACGCTGCAAAAGAGATCGCTTACTCTCTTTTCCACCCATTCTCCCTTTTCCCATAATATAGTATTCTTTGCATAATTGCTGAAGAATCAGAGATTGAACATTGTCCAGCAAAGTTTGCAACACATTTAAAGTCTCTGTTTTTGTTCTTTTATCTCATTTATTCATATTCTTTTTCGTAACTTTGTATTTTATTGTTTCAATAGTTAAAACTGAAATCTTTAAGCCTATAATATATAAAATCTTAGAGAAGAATATTCCTTGTCCCCCAAATGCCCATCCTCTGAATGATTCTGGTCATGCACTTAGTGAGGGCTCCGTTTTACTAGTCTGCAAAAACTTGGTAAAACCTTTGCTTTCCATTAACCCCATCTCTCCTTTGTAAGAACTGCTATTCGAGATTACCATAAAAGTCTCCCCCCCCCCCCCCAATATTCTTTAATAGGCAGTAACAGAAAATTCCCTGTGAATGAAACTCACCTTGATAGAGAAGATGAGAGCCACAAATCCAAGGCAGCAGCAGGGGCAATTATACACGAAGCAGCAGAGTGACCAGATGATGTGGTCCTTGGGGGGCTCAGTGTTGATGTTCACAGTGGTGCACTGGACCGCTGTAGGTCCTCCAGGCCGTCCATGGAGCTCATCATGCCTCCCCTGCAATGGAACAACCTCAGCCAAGTAACCTGCAGGATTCATCGCTGTCAGCCCAACTGCAGTCTGAAGGTCAGCAAGAACTCAACTGTCACTGGAAATGTTGATCGTTTTCTTTTAAAGCTTTTGTGGGTTAGCACCGGCCTGTTTTTTAACCCGAAAGCCAATGAGGCCAAACCGAGCTGAACACATTTGGCAAAGCACAAAAAGTACATGACTGCTTTTTTTTTTTACGATTATTTTTTGGGGCATTTTCAAGCCTTTATTGATAGGACAGTGGGTAGTCTAGAAAGGGGGCGACAATCGGAAATGGCCGCAGGTCAGATTCAAACCCGGGCCGTCACGGTTAGGACTCAGCCTTGTTATATGGGCGCCCGCTCTACCAACTGAGCTATCGGGGTGCCGACATGACTGTTTTTTAAAAGATGTCCTGAATAGTTTGTAGATTTAATTCAAAATTAGAATTCATTGTTTGTTAAACTGGACATTACACTGTCCTTTAAATTTTCTCTAAACTTGCAGTAGGCAGTATATTTTTGGCATCATTGGGCAAACATTCCATAATAACCTTTAAGCATATTGTATTCAACTGTTCTGAGAGATAAATAGACTTCTCCACCTCCTCATGGCTCTGTTTTCAGTCTCTAAAAAAATCTAGCTCGACGGGAGACTTTGACCAATCACAGGTCATTTCAGAGAGAGAGCGTTCCTATTGGCTGTTCATTCAACAGAGGCAGCTGTCAATCACTCGCGAACTCCGATCAAACGGTCAAACTAGGCAGCGCTGATCAAATATGAATCAATTTTCTGTTACTGTAATGCCTATTTCTCTCCTAAAATGTTTTCAGAAACATCTTGTAGTGTACTGTTTAGCTGTAAAATGAGAAAGTTTGCTCCGGCTGGTGGGCGGTGCTTGGTATTTCCTCAACTGATCTCAACATGGCTGCCGGGTCACAAACTTTCTTATTTTACAGCTAAACTGTACACTACAAGATGTTTCTGAAAACATTTAAGGAGAATAAATAGGCATTACAGTAACATAATATTGATTCATATTTGATCAGCGCTGCCTAGTTTGACCGTTTGATCGGAGTTCGCGGGTGATTGAAAGCTGCTCTGAGACGGCAGGCTCCAGCTGTGCTCTGATTGGTTGTTTTCCTCCAGTCTGTAAAATCTTGCAGATGCCATTAGGAGCACTGGAGGACACTGGAGGACACAGAGGGACATGATTTTTTTCAGATTACCTGTCTCATGCACTACTGTCAGGATATAGTGACCATTTTATAAAAATAACTTTTTTTTAATCATATTTGCTCCATTTCTACTCACTGCAGCTTTAACTGTCACATCTCTAAACGTGAACCTTCAAAAAAAAAGAGCTGCCAGATGGGAAACCACTCATGACCTATTTAAAAAGAGCATATAGAAATTTGATCTCATTTAAATTTTTGGCATAGCAATGTTGGTCAGGCGGTCCAGTTTGATTTACATCAGATGTCAAAAACAATGTATCATTCCCTGTAAGTATAAAATGGTTAAGTGTGATATTTTTGTTTACTAACTTCTAAAACAATAAACTATAAGTGTAGATACTGTATGGAATTAGTATGGATTTTGTTTTTCTAAGGGTGAATATGTAGAGTGAGATGCATCTGGATCAAAGAGCCTAAAACAGAGATAAGCAGATATTAAGTTGTTCAGCAGCTGATACCTGTTTGTGTACCAGGTAGATTAAAAAGCCTATACAGTCGTAGCAGGAAACCCGCTAATGTCAGATTAAATTGGTTTTGCTGCCATTTGATCAAACTGCACATTAAAATAAAAATGTTTCTAGTCAATCAGCTCAATTACATTTCATTTTCACCTCACATAAAGACAGCGGGAACAGAAGAAATGGAGACAAATGGAAGCTGCCGATAAGCTTTGATTACAAATGAATTAATACAGGCACTAAATACACGTCTCATCTGACACAATTTGAACATTAATAAAAAAAAATCATTACATTCAGATCAAGAACATTTGAGAGTTTACAAATACACTACAATAACAGGTTACATGGTCAATTCATGTTGGACGGTGATACACTTGATTGTTTGCATCCTTTGTGGTCTCTTCTCAGGATGAAAGTGACCAACATGAGATCTTTAAACTTGACCTGAAAGGTGAGTCTGAAATAATTAGGCTCTCCTCTCCAAACTTTTTCAGATTTTGTAATATGCTGTTAAACCCCAATAGGGAGGAATTATTTGGGGCAGTTATTCATTTTAATACTATTTCAGATCAGAACTTAGTAGTCAATGTAAATTTACTGTCAGTGTAAACCATTAGGTTACTAATGACACAGTCTCTTTCTATAGAAGAATACATGTTGAAAACAACCACATCAAACTGAGAGCAATTCATAACTGATTCTTGCAGTTTAAGGTTAAAATAATCTGTATTTGGTAGTTTTAGTACACAAAAAGGCACTATTGATTTAGCTGTAGCGGAATTAATCCCTCATCTTGTAACTTGCTTTTCATGAATTGCATATCTGACGAGATAAGCAGACGCCCGCAAGGAAACAACCAATAGTAAGACTGACAACTGGTTTCCCGTGGCCATTTCTACTCAATTCAAATATAGTTTTTCATAATTATTGTCTGAAAACCAGCCACAAACTGATCATTGCCCAAAGTGAAAACAAAAGCACAGCCATTAGCAAAGCCAAAAGCCAAACATGCAACAACAAATCAAGGTAATTTACCAAGCCAGATTGAAGATTCATGTTCATAGTGCATGTCAGGCATAATAAGTGTATTTTTTTTTATAAATGTTATTTGAATGTTGACAGAAGACATTTTGAATAGCTGGATTTGTTTTCTTTAAACTTCAGCTAGATCATCATAACACACCCTGAGGAATTATTGGAAATGATTACTCATCATACTACTCAACAGCAGTTGGGGTTAATTAATTTAATGCAATCACATCAAAATGCAAATAAAATAAAATACTTAGAAATTACTTTCAAGGCTTGTATGTGGTAAAAGTCAAGCACTCAAAATTGGCATGTTTTTGGTATAACTGCAGGTATAAATCATCATCGATCAAAATCTTTTATTATTTTATTTGTAAAAAACAAATCCTGGTGATTTTTTTTTCAAAAATGGCTGTTAAATCAAGACAAATTAACCTTTTCAGAGACCAAGAGCCTCCTGACTATTGCTATAGCTTCGAGAATTTTGAAGAAAATCAACTGTTTGGATTGACTGAATTAAAAATTAACTAACCCCAACCCTGACACTACAAGGTTAGTATTTCAGTTTTGTCACCAACGGTAATTGGAAAGTTAAGTACAATCTTGTCACTGGTAGTAGTAGTTGGTAATCACGTAAGTGCAGTAGCTCGTAGATCAAAGGGGGGGGCGCCCCCTGGTGAAAGGTTAAGGCATCACATCTTGGAGGACGCGGCGATGGCTGAGGCTCCTGGACGGCTGTAAATGTGTGTAGTTGTGTTCTGAGAAAGACAAAGTGGAAGGGAGAGAGAGAGAGATGGTATTAGGCTTTTTTTAATGTACAGAATATGAACACACAGCATAGTCAATAATTAATTGGTGACATTATGAAATATATACAAAACAAAAAAAGCAATGTGCCTTTGTTTACGCTTAGTGTGTAGAGGGTTCAGCCAGTCCATGTGAAAATGAAACATTTTCTTCAACAGTACTGACCACATATTTGGAATGTATTACAAATTGGGAAATAAGGATTAAAACTTTATTTTATTTTTGGATCCAATGGTTGCAACGACATTCAAAGAAACTTCTGTATGTTATGTTTCTAGAGTTTACAGCCGGGCTAGCAGCTCAGTGATGCTGTACTAAATGCTAAAATGTTCACAATGACAATGCTAACATTTAGTAGGTAATGTATACTTAGAATAGCATGTCAGCATGTTAACATTTGAAACTTAGCACTATGCACAAAGTACATCCGAGGCTGATGGTAAAATCATTAGTTTTGAAAGTATTTGGTCATAAACCAAAATACTGGACACACTGGAATTTAGACCTGCTTGTAGTGCAGGATGAAATGTCAGAGAACCATCAAAATGTTTGGGTGGGTTCGGTGGATGGATGGATGGATGGATAGATGGATGAGTGCATGGATGGATGGATGGGTTGGGTGGATGGATAGATGGAGGGGTTCGGTGGGTGGGTGGATGGATGGATGGATGGACCACAATGGCACCCTTGGGAGATGGCCTATTACTTAACACTGGGTGGAAACATTTTGTCAGACTGGACTGGGACGGTGTTTACCTTCTGGGCCTCGGCATTGTACTTGTTGAGAAGGGTCTGAACCCGGTTTTCATAGTCTGGATGGACAGCCTTCAAGGTCTCGACCTGCATGAAGAACCAGACAATGAGACTTAAGGATAAATTCGCTCCTTCATACAGCAAATTATTTTTTTTATTAGCCTCTTATCATAATTAAACTATTATCTGCCAAAGTTAGAGCTGTTTCCGTTACTTCTCATGAGAAGTCTGTATTTCATTTTTTTTCCTCTGTGGTGTTCTCTTCTCGCTGGTTTGAAGTTGGCACGGCTCTTTTAGAAAAAGGTGATGCCACGCTCATGTCAATCAGGATCTGATGACAGAGTGGCTGTTTGGATTATATGGGTGTGATATTATTGACAGTGACCAGACAAAGCAGATTAGTGTTTTTTAAAGTGTTGTTGTAAAGTGAGTGTTAAACTATTGAAAAAATATGTATATTTAGGTATTATTTATTAGGTTGACACAGTTTGGTGGATCCTTTTTTGCCAAGTGAAAAACTGTAACATGACCACAGTGCAAAATAAAGCACAGACTCTTCGCAGAAAGAGTCTTTACCCACTGCCACACAAAGACACAGGGGTTTGTGTTGCTGTGGTTTGTTGACGGTTAGGACAAGTGAGGGAAGCATGCAAGAAAATAAAACTAAATGTGTGAAAGGAAGATAATCAACTCTGTAAATGTTATTTAAACATCTCTGGTAGTTCTCTTTATGCTACTGTGGTGGACCAACACAATAAGTACTAACCCAATAAACATGGAACGGATTTTTGTATAATTTTATTGTATTTTGTTTTTATTTTATCTTATATCACAATTATGCAGATGATACTCGAATTTTACATATCACTTTCCCCTGACAACATCCATCCCATTGATAAACTGATTCAGTGCATAGACCCAATTAATAACTGTATGTATGTCCCAAAACTTTCTCCAACTGAATAGGGACAAAAGTCACTGTTTTGTTACTCCACAACAAAAAATACATAAATCACTGAATGGCCCAAAATATAGTGTTAGCCTGCTTGTAGAACTGCACAATTGTAGCCAAAATGATAGGCACGATTATTTTGATGAATATTGAGATCACGATTATTTATCACGATTATTCATTGATTGTAGTGACAAAATATTTTTACTGCACTTTCACATTTAAATCAACAGAGCACTGCTGTCACTGTCACATTGTGCTACGTTCCTGCTAATTAACAAATCGTTGCGTCAAAATAAGACTTAAAATAAGGTTCTTCACCTGAATTCAGTGCATTTTTGTTTTGCCTATCTGCTCTACAGTATATATCTCTTCTACTCTGGACTGCAGCCGCAACATTCAGGAAAGTTTTTCACAGGCTGCCACTGTAGGGTGTGCACGCAGCAAAATGACGGCTCCCCAAAAGTGAAGCCAAAACATCTCGATCACCCCCTGCTGGCTGTTAGTTTAGGAGGCACTTGATTTAGATGTTTAGCAGAGTTTTCTATGAGCGGAGCACGCATTTTAAAGGTCAACATTGCAGTCGATCATGTTCATTTCATTGTGGGAAGCCAATATCGTGATCGCGATTAATATTCGATTAATTGTGCAGCCCTACCTGCTGGGCATGGGTCATGATTTTAGATTTTTCGAATAGTCATTAAATTACAGAAAAAAATAGATTAGTTTGTGTGACTATCGTCCTGTCGTAAAAAATATATACATATATAATTTGTATTTTTATGGTTTTAACCGTTGCAGGCGCTGTCTGGTAGTAACGTTACTACCAGTTCGATGCGGCGATTTTCAAAAAATAATCAACTAGTTCCCAGTGATTATCAGTGAAGATTCAGTCGGTTACTATGCACCACACTTGTGGAACAAATTACCAGATAATCTAAGGTGTGCCCCAACTCGCCCTGCTTTCCAATGTGTTTATTTTTATTTTTCATGTTTATTTTATCAGGATTATCGCTACATTTGTATTAAATTGAAAGTTTTAATGTTTGTAAAGCACTTTGAAACTGCCTTGTGTGTGAATTTTACAGTACATTTACCCTGCCTTACACCCACCCACCCACAGAAGCACTTGTTTCCTGAGTACAAGTTCACTGGTACACTTTGGTTTGCCAAAAGCTACATCCTGTGGATTCATCATGCAGCATCTCTGAATATACACTACTAGTTCTCCAACCCAACAAGTATATTTAAAATATATACTTGTCTTTTGTGCAATTAACATGTAAAGGTAAATGTCAACTGATTTAAATAGTGGATCACATTTTAAGAAAACTCTTCACATGGACATTCACTCCAAAAATTATTTTTTTCAGTTATAGAAAAAATCATAACAGCATGAAAGATAGTAAGGTGACATAGCCTGTGTGGGTGCTATAAAAGGTGATGTGGACTCACCATGCGTTTTTGGATGAAGAGCTGGGCTGCCTTCAGGGACCCTGCAATGTTCTGGCACAGTCTCTGGCGTTCCTCTTCGTTCAGGACCTGCATGTAGAAGTTACGAACCTGCAATAAAACACACACACACAAAAATGTTGACAACCTGGTCAATGTGGATTAAATCAAAATGAGATTCATTGGTGAATTTCATACAGAAAGTGCAGTTTAAAAAGAGCATTATGTAATCTGTGACCCTATTTCAACAAACCAATGGGTACCCTCACCTGCCAATATACTACGTAGCAGTAGAAATCTGACTCAATGCCCCTTTACCCAGACGTGGATGATAAATAATTACTTTATTTTAATTGCGAGTAATAAGTAATTGATTATCAATTGATATTCATTTATGTCATTATGTTAAAGCAGTATTAATGAATTTTAATGGCCACTTGGGGCAGCGGAATAACCTGTAACGACAACAAATATGATCACCAATACATCAAGCAAAAACGGAGCAACAATAGCATTAATTTGGAGTTGTGTTTCTGATTCACAGAGTGGGTTTAACAGAGCTTTTTTTTTTGTTTTTGCAGGAAGCAGCACTGATGAGAACAGTGAGAGGAAACCAAAACAGTAAAAGTGTGGCCGGAAAACCAAAACAAAGTGTTGAAAGAGGCTGAAACTCTCTGTAGAGCTGAGGGGAGCTGCAGAGTCGGGTGATAACTCTCAGTAGGTTTGGCACTATGAGTGACATACAAGAAGTTGTTGACATAAAACATTGATTAGTTCAGATTTAAAATAATATTTAAACTGAAAAGACTCACCTTGCTTTCACAAAAAAAAAAAAAAAAAAAAAAGATTTCTACCTCAACCTTTTTGGTCATTGCTAGAGCCACAGCTTATTAAGCCAGCCCTTCTCACAATACAAAACCTATAACAAGCTACACAGTCAGCACATTTTCACAGTAAAGCATTTAAAAAAAAAAAAAGATGGCTTCATGTTGTCTTCTGATAATTCACCCAAAAATTAAACAGGCTTTGGGGCAAAAAAAGGAAATCACACTTGATTCTGTTGAAAATTTAAAATAACTATATAATAATAATAATAATAATAATAAAAATGATAATAATAAGCACAATTAACTGCTTCTTCGTGCTAGAGAAAATTTGAAGGGTTTAAATAGCTTTATTGTTTTTTGATGAAATCAGACTGATGGACCTTCATAATTTCCCAAAGGTTTTAAATGGTGCCATAATACCTCAATCAGGAGAACTGTCCCTATGTAAAACACACAGTATGTTATTCACAAATGAGCAAAGCCATAGAAATAGAACTGTTATGTTTCTATGGACATGGTTGTTGTGAACCATTTTGTAAGATGTACAGTATGAATTTTAGTTAATAGGATGACTGTTTAAGTAAGTAAGTCAGCAAGGAGGTAAACAAGAAAGAATAATACCTACTGACCCTTCTGGTGATCTTAATATTCTGGCACAACAAAGTACAGATGGGAATTGTGTGAATGAATATACTGTATGTAATACACAAATCAAAAATACTTATTTAACTCTTGTGGGCAGAAAATCACTTGGCCACAGAAAACATGCCTATAAAAGTGTGACGCTATCTTTACCTGTGTGACATTATCTTCATCGTCAGTGTTGTAACGGGCCACATCTGGGGACACCTTGAACTTGGACTCCACACACCGAGGCTGGGTCTCTGGGGCACTGAAGCTGTTGGGATAGTAGTTTGGAGCTCCACCTAGAGGTCGGACAGACCAGACACTGGTGAGTCAGGTAGGAGGGCTGATTGAATCCTGCAAATACTGAAGTAACTGAGACAACAAAAGAAAAGTGTTACTTTTTTTTAGATCAGTGAGTACAATGCTGACATGATGCCAGTCACTATGGCTTTAAATATGGCATGCTGTAAGTGCTATATAATATGTTACAATTTTTCAAAACATTTTTAGCTGTTTGTTACGGTGTAGATGGTTAGTCTTCATACATTCAGTTAGGATAAGATGGGCAAATAACAAAAAACATTCTCATCATATTCTACAGACTTGAGACAACATCTTTGTTTGGTACAGATCCCTGCAAACATCACACCTTAATCATTTCAATAGGTTTTTCAATGAAAATGAGACTAATATGTAAAAATGATCATTTCCTCTAATATCGCAAATTATATCGCGATTGCAATATCAGTCAAAAATATCGCAATAAGATATTTTTTCCAAAATCGTGCAGCCCTACTGTTGAGGGTTGAATTCTGCAAATACTGAAGTAACTGAGACAACAAAAGAAAAGTGAATAAATCTGATCAGTGAGTACAATGAAGACATGATGCCAGTCACTATATAAACACGCTTTAAATATGGCATGCTGTAAGTGCTATATAATATGTTAAACCATTTTTTAGCTGTTTGTTACGTCGTAGACGACTGCAGTTAGTCTTCAGATATTCAGTTAGGATAAGATGGGCAAATTAAAAAAATATTCTCAGCAAGTAAAAAAAGCTATTACAAGGAACTGGGGGAAGGTAGCAACTCTGACAAAGGACCAATGGCTAATAATAATAGTTGAAAAAACTAAACATATCGAGACTACATGAAGCACAACTGGAAAAAAATGGGAAAATTTGACATTATACAAGACTCAAAATGGCGACATCAGAACAGAGCTGCAAATAAATCCATCAACAGGCCTGTATAAATGATGGAATAAATGTGAATGAATTTCCCAAACAGCATCTGTATTGCTTTTGTTATTTGTCACATATTTTACTGTATTTAATTTGTATGATTTTATTCTACTTTATTGTTATTTTTATATCTGTTTTTTTTACTTCACACTGTTATTATGTTTTTATTATTATTACTATTACTTTTATATCTGGCTTTTAATTTTTATTTTATTACATTTTTATCGTGCTATTATCTCGCAAGCATTGGTCTCAAATGATCACATTGTTAAATTGTTGAATTTTTTTTTGGTCTTTTTTTGTTGTTTTCACGGTTCACACTTGTTCTGTCGTACGTACGGCTTGTCAGTCATCTGTGAAGCACTTTGAACTGCATTAACCTATATGAGAGGTGCTATACAAATAAAGTTTGACGTATAAGACTAACTGTTGAGCCACACACCGCATTTGTGTCCGTCCTTCACTGGTCATATGCACAGAAACAGACACACCGGCTGTACTACGACTCACCTTGGTTGTCAAACATGCACATCGGGCCATCACGCCGGTAGTTGCTCACACGGGCCCTGTAGGGGCAGTTGACGGGGATCTGCAGGTAGTTGGCTCCCAGCCGGTGGTGATGCGTGTCTGGGTAGGAGAAGAGACGACCCTAGACAAAGACATGGGAGATACACAAGACATAGCACGGCATCACGCTACTGTCGAAGGAGTTCACACTTAGCATGTTTTGAGATGGCTCTAGTCCAGCTGAAAGAGAATGAAAACATCAAAACTTGGGTATCACCAAATAACCACACTGAACATGCACACTCAGACTGGTCCACCGTGGTTATTTAAAGTTACAGGGACCGTAAAACCTTTTCACGGAATGTATGTGTTTTTAGTGACCAAAAAAAAGCTTTAACTTGTCAAAATTATTTGCAGTGTTTTCCATGTCCAGGAACCATTAGTATCATAGACTGTATATAAGAAGTGGACGTAGTCACCGTGACATCACCCATTGGTTTGTGGACTGCCGTTTTGAAGCCCTGAGTTTGGCATCTTGTCGCCATTTTCTATTTTTGCAACCAGAAGTGACTCGAGAGGGTGGAGCTAAATACAACCGAACGCTGAACAAGACATTTTTAGGCGACCACAATGTTACAATTAACTTTCATTAACTGAAAACACACTTTGAAAGGGTTAAAGTTCTAAGACGAAAACACAGACAATTCCCAGACCGGACAACGCCGTGGTAGCAACCGGTCAATCACAAGGTAGCCACGCCCTAAAGCATACCCTGCTTTATGGTCTATTTGACTCTAAATGAGACCATAATTTACTAAATAAACATCATGCTGTATTGAGACATACTTGAAACTAGCGATTGAGACCATAAACTCATGTTTACAATGTTTACTGAGCTAATAAATCAAGTGAGAAGTAGGGTCATTTTCTCATCTTTTTGCAAACGGAGGAGTCGCCCCCTGCTGGCTATTAGAAAGAATGCAGGTTTAAGGCATGTAAATGAATCCTGAGGATATGTCGTACAAAAGTTGGAAAATGTTTTTGTTCCAACAATAAATGAACAAGGTGCAAATTTTTAACAGAAACATTCTCTGGTTCACTGCAAACAAAGAGTTTTAGCAGTTGGTGTTTTTATCTCATTTATGGTATGAATCCACATTTGGGTCTAATAATGGCAGTAGATTATACTTTTTATTTACAACTTAATAATTTATTTACTTTTTTCAATTCAGCGTGACTGAAAAACATGTCAGGAGAATATGAGAATGTGTTGTGGCGTTACCTGCAGCATCTTGTCGGGGCTCGGCTCGATGCCCGGTGGCATGTTGCTGGGGTCAAAGGCCAGCTGCTCCACCTCAGCAAAGTAGTTGACTGGGTTCCTGTTGAGTACCAGTTTGCCCACAGGGATCAAAGGGTATTCTTTCTGTGACCAAATCTGAATGAGAAAACTCCATTAGCTGAGAAATACTGTACCTTACTGCTGGATGGGCAAAACAACACACCCAGGGAATTATTGGACATGTACGCAAGGCCTTTCTTAACATCACCTCATTTCAGATTTGTATAAATATTCAAAACTAGACATCTGATGTTGGCATCTAAAAAAATGCCACCAAAACATTTGTGTGAACTTATTGCTTTTATTAATTAAATCATTAAAAATGATAACTTAGCAAAGAGTAATGATCAAAGTGATATTAAAATGAGGCTTCCAGGATCACACACCCCTAATGCACATTTTGCAGCTGCCCCGAGGAGATCCAATTCAACAGAAAACAGCTATACTATAAAATCGTAAAATATGGAGCGAAACCTTATTACACTAAATGACTGTATGTGGTCACAGCTTGATTTTTTTTTTTTTTTTTGCTTTTTCTTTACCAAGTTACTGAAAAAGAGTGATAAAAATGTTTCTCCAGGTTGGTTTTAATTTGTAAGGCTTGTCAAACTTAATCGACTCATCAGTTGTTTGGTCGACCAATACATTTATAATCAATTCAGAATGTGTCTATTCATTGATGGATAAAGGCATTCACTTCTGTGACACACACAACTATGCTTTTTGTGTTAATAATTTCAATAAACCTTATTACAATTAGTTCTCTTAGTGATATTCTTCACTCATTTTAAAACAGAAAGATTTCTTGAGAGGATTGTTCCTATATATATATATATATATATATATATATATATATATGTATATATATATATATATATATATATATATATATATAAATAAAAGTTTCATCAAGTGTCAACACATCTTTGATAATGTCAACAGTTTCTGGCAAAGACACATTTCAGGTATCCTACAAGTGGTTATAATGTAACTGCATCTTAAGTAGGGCTGCACAATTACTCAATTTTATTGAAATCGCAATATGGCCTACTGCAATTTTCAAATTGAAGGCGGCGCAATATTTGTTAAAGGCGAAATGTGTGTCAAAATGCCATTTTAAATTAAATTTTCTCGTGCTGCAGTGATGTCCTGGCCTACACGTCATATTCTATACAGGCTTAAGAAAACATTTTTGTTTGGTACAGAGCTCCGCAAAAATCACACCATAATCATTTCAATAGGTTTTTCAATGAAAATGAGAATAATGATGCAAAAATGATCATACCCTTTAAACATGGCAACTGATATCGCAATTTCAATATCTGTCAAAATAATCGCAATTAGATTTTTTTTCAAAATCGTTCAGCCCTAATCTGAAGCTATTTTAACAACTCAACTTTACGACTCCGTTTGTTCTGCTGTGGAGGGGTGTGATACCTTGGTGAGATCGAAGGGGTTGAACTGGAACTTCTCAGCCTGCTCGAAGGTCATGATCTGGATGTAGAAGGTCCAGGATGGGAAGTTGCCATTGGCGATGGTGTTGAACAGGTCTCCAATGGCATAATCTGGGTTGGTGGAAGCCAGGCGGCCTGCCTCCTCTACGGTCAAATTCTTTATTCCTTGATCAGTCTAAAAAACACGACATATTGTAAATAAGCAATGCCACAATTCCAGGAGGTGGATCTATTAAGTTAGATGAGGGTTAAACCTAGGATCAAAACAGACCTTGTAGTGGAACTTGCAGTAGAAACGCTCGTCATAGGCATTGACCAGTTTGAAGGTGTGAGAGCCGTAGCCGTTCATGTGACGGAATCCATCAGGCAAACCTCGATCGCTGAAAAGGAAAGACACCTGCACAGGGGATACGGGACAGAAGACACAATGACGAGTCCTGCAAAAGTTTTCTGTGCCAACTACTACAGGTATAAATGTAAAGGCAACAGTACACTGCTACACTACATTGCTATTAAAAATAGACATGTGAAGTGCCATCAACTAAGTAATCTTCCTTTTTGAAATAGTCCTCTGTACACTCGACTAGAATCTGTCTTCAACAGCAGCATCAGGCCCGGCAGCAGTTACCTGATGCAGAGACTCAGGCCTCAGGCTCAAGAAGTCCCACAACATGTCGGGGTCTTTCATGTGGGTTTGGGGATTGCGCTTCTGGGTGTGGATGAAGGACGGGAACTGCATGGGGGGAAAAGGGGCAAGTCAGTGTGGTATGTTTTACACTTGATTCATGTTAACAAAAGTATTGTGAAACTAAGAAATAATTTTTGTGCTGCTGTATGATACACAGGTTTGGTTTCCATGTTTGTTTTGGGAATACATTAATCTTGTCCTGACTGATGAAACTAGTTCTACAATCTGTTCCTATATTTATTTGCATGTTTGGGAGCAAACTTCAGGCTGTTATTCAATAACATTGTGGCCCTCCACTCCCAGATTAATGAAAAGCAAATTTTGGCTCATACACCAGCCTACACTCACTAACCAGCATGGCGTCCTTGATGAAGAAAATGGGGGTGTTGTTGCCAGTCAGGTCCCAGTTGCCCTCCTCAGTGTAAAACTTGAGTGCAAAGCCTCGGGGGTCTCGCACTGTGTCTGCTGATCCTGATTCGCCAGCTGAAATTGAATGCAAATAAGAGAGAATATTTGACTCACAAATTAGTAAAATAACATGTCAAAATTCCAGACGTTGATCGAGCCATTGTTCTTATTCCAAAGTAAAGTAGGGCTTCAATAATAAGTCGATTATGCGATTAGTCTATCCACAACTATAACTATTTTGATTAACATTAAGTTATTTCTCAAGCAGAAATGTTAACAATTTTGTGGCAACAGCTTCTCAAATGTGAGAATATGCTTCTTTTCCTTGTCCTACATGAAAATAAACTGAATATTTAGACTGTTGGTATAGTATAGGTATAGTGAAAATCTGATATTGTGACAGTCCTAATGCAAATAATTTGTAGTTGCAGCTCTGAGGTTAATTTTGCGGCTCATTCATCAGATCAGCTAGAGCAAACAGTTACAAGTCAGAGTCCGAAGAAAAGGGGTAGTCTCAGTCTCAGCTGATAACATGCGTGCAAATTTCCAAAACACTCTTGCAAGTGTAGCTTTAAGTGTGAGTGGCAGCATGCCGATAGCAGTTATACTACTCGTATTTAACATCTGAGCCAATGAGTGTGCAAAACTAAAATACTCCTGTTGAAGAGAGATAACCAGTGTGGGGCCAGTTTCAAACAACCAACGATCATAAAAATAGCCTGTACTTGAACTACAAGTCTGCTTATGATATATCAAAAAATCAATTAGTATATTTACTCATTTGATCGTTTTTATTCAAATATATATATATATATATATATATATATATATATCATTTAGAGCACATACAAATCCAAATTGTAAGATCTTTGGGAACTATTTAACTATTTAGTAAAAGCACTCTGAAACTGTCATCACAGCACCTGAGGACCAGTGTATTAACCCTTTAATGTCCTCACTAAGAAAAAAATGTCTCTTTGCATTTTTTGTCTTTGCGGCAATAATAGCAATAATCAATGTTTCTTTTTTAAAACAGACCCCACAGTTTTTTCTTTTTGATATATGCCTCTACCAAACTATTGAGATAGTTAAACTTTTATTATGCTAGTAATTTGAAACTATGAAAACATCTCAGAAATGGTGAAAAATCATACTGATATAATTGTTTTTAGCATAATATACCTAAACCGAGTTGAGTGGCAGTTGAGTTAAGTTATACACATTTTTCAATAAGATATAGTGATTAAAAACTGTAGTCTACCAAACAGTCGAGCAAACCATTAAAGGGTTAAGCTTATATCTTTTCAAGACAGAACAGCACCTGCTTTATTGATAGAAAGCCAAATAAATAAAGAATGCACAACAAAATAGTAAAATTGAGTTCAAGAGTAGCATTGTCCAACCTACTTCTTTCATGAAAAGAAAAAAATAGATGATACAGGTCTAAAACAGATAAAGAAACCAATAATACCAATGTTGAGGTGACAAAATAAGACTATTAAAATACAACAATTTATTTATTTAGTTTACTTATTTAGTTATTTATTTACTTATTTATAATTATTACATTTAAGGACTTGCATGATCCTCAGCTCCATTGTGTTTTCTCCCCATTTTTCACTCCATCTTTCTATAAGCTTATTCCATGTTTGCAGCATATACTAGCAGAAGGAAATATGTGTGAGGATATAAATGCAGGGGGAAATAATGATTTAAACTGATCCTGTCTATCTATATATTTTTGATATTTTAGGGGGAAATCTGTAAACAATGATAAGGTATGAATCATACGTACCCACAGTGGAGAAGCGGACAGCGATAGGTGTAGTCTTTCCGACATGCTCGAACAACTTGGCCTTAGTGTAGCGAGTGATGTCATGAGTCACCTCAAAGTAGCCAAACGCTCCTATATTACAGAGGGAAAACAATAAGACATTGTTTGGTTCTCATATTTTCATCGGCTGAAACATGTCTGGTTCAAATATTTGTAGCTGACTGCTCAGACTACTTGAGTGTTATGTCACCATGCACTGGAAAGAATGCGGCTCCCTGCAGAGAAGGCCTACAAACAGAATTTGCTCAATCTCTGCCCAAAGTCTTTGACCTTGATCTGAAAAGCTTGCAAAGATTAGCATTTGTCGGGAGCTAATCCACAAACAAGAACATTTTCTTTTTGCCGGCTTTTTTGTCATTTAGTTCTGTTGACTTTGGCTAGATTTGCACAAGTGTCCTTTCTTAAAAGGTGCTATTGATAACATTCAGCCACTAGATGTCTTATTCTCCCTCCCCTATTCCATGGTATTCACTTCACAACAAGTCGTTGCCAGGCACTTACCATCAATTTCAGCCATTTATCTGTTTTTTTCTACACTAACTGAAGACCCAGAGATACCACACGATACCAACATTGTTTTACTATTGGCTCACAAGCCTTGTTAGAAGTGGGAACCAAACGTCAGATGTCTTCCACAGAGATAAACAAAACATTCATTTTGGACCCGCCAAAATTTTTAAAATTATTAATTTACAATCATAATATTTTTTTTCAGGAAAAGCCATACTTTTATTCTGCACCTTTCTGAAAGCTCTGTGGATGCATTATTTAAAAAAAAAAAAAATTGTCTACATGAAAATGTTATCAATAAGACCTTTAAATAAGTGTGCACATATGTTTGAGCTCTTTCCAAGATCAATAACTGGTCCGATTATTATACTATGCTGGAGAAAATGGTTAAAAAACAGGTCAGACCATTATGTTCTGTGAGAAAATAATCTCATCTCAATCATGAGTTGCAGTTTGAAACTAGGAACTAGATAAGAAGTGAACCTTGAGTTGACATTATTTTGTCCCAAATATTGATTCCGAGGTTATGAAAGAACTAACGCCAACCTGATATAGCCAACACACAGAAGAGACTGATGCAACACTCACCTCCCCCTTTGGCATGCACCACTCTCTCTGGGATTCGTTCCCGGTCAAAGTGGGACATCTCATCGGTGAACACCACATCTTGGACCAGCAGAGGGCCCCTCGGTCCAGCAGTCTGCAGGTTCAGCTTGTCTCCAATGGGACGGCCACCCCCTGTGGTCAGTGTGTCTGGCCTCTGTTGCAAACAGAATTTGCATTAAAATACAAAACACATTAACTTATGCAAGATATGTATGTTAGGCCAACTACGAAGCACTTCACATGTGCGTGTATCACAATCTCAATTTCAAATGTTGCAATAAAATCATACTATATGTTTATGATAGGTCAGAGATAGGGATGCATCGATCCGACTTTTTCAGTCCCGATACCGATAGTGATACCTGGGCTTTGGGTATACAGAGTACCAATCCAATACCAGTGTTTAATTAAGAAGCTGTACACCTCACTGTGTGGCTGGGATCATTCTTTTATGTGTAAGGCAACATCAGGCCTAACTTAAACATTGCTTCCCTAAATTTGTAAAACAAAATGTAACAACTAAATACATGGATATAAATTTACTGAATTGTTATTTATTATTAAAATAATTGTACCCAAGGAACTTAGTAAAACATTAAGAGGTATTACAATTCATGTGTAAATCTTTTTAAGACAGAAACAAATTGGTCAAAACTTAAACAGGAATTCAAATGCCAGCATATAATGTATATAGTATATAAACATAGAAATGAATTGAATAGATCGGCCCCATTGTCCCCGAGATATCCGATCCAGCTATTTGAGTCAGTATCGGCCTAATATCCGATCCGGTATGGGTGCATCCCTAGTCAGAGAGCCAAAGGTGACAACTTCAAAGGTCTTGTTTTGTCGGAAACAGAATGCAAAGATATTTAATTATATATATATATATATATATATATATAAAAAGAGGCAACTAATCTTTACATTTGAGTAGCCCAAACTTACCAATATTTGCAATTTTAGCTTAATAAACTGAAACAAATAATCACAATTGCTGCAGATTCATTTCTGTCGACTGTCCAAATCCTATTAAAATCAACGAATTGTTTCATCTCTAATTTAAAAATAAGAAAATCCTTCCTACATAGTGCTGAGACAATTAGATAACACTGCATAACAGATGAGTCGACTGACAGAGAAATTGATAATTTGTAAAAAAAATGATGGTATGGAAGCAAGCAACTGCATGCACATTTCTGCAACTGGCATGACACTAATGCTTGCACTGTTGCACCAGAAGTACTAAAAAATATAAAACTGGATCTTTCGAATCAATGTGTTGAGACCACATTAACTATATTAAATTGTTCCCCCTTCATTATGTTCACAGCTGTAAAGAATTTTCAAAGGTGCACACTGAGTATTATCACAACACTCAGACTGCCCTGGAAACTTGCACAGCTGCAGAGACAGCATAAATTAAAAAGACACTGAAATACTGAGACAAGTACAAAATCCAGGGAGGGACGTGGACGTCTCTATAAGGGTTTCTTAAGGTGATAGCAGCTGTTTACTCTGATATGCTCTGCTTATCTAACCCACAGGGGTGAAGTTCAACAACAAACATGCCTGAGGACAATGACCTAGTTAGCTATTTAATACGTGTTTGTGTGACTGAAACGGTTCTTATTCCTTTTAGACGGGATAGTTTAGCATGTAACGTTAGCAAAAGACTGTTGGTAGGTTTCCTAATAGCCCTTTATAATAACAACAATTTATAAAAGCCCCCAAAACAAACAGTTAGCAGCGATAAACTACATGGAAATGTCTGCAAAGTCAGGCTTCAGTGTAGAGCGCTAGCTCGCCCGACAAGCTAACGTTAGCTTTGCTGCTAACGTTAGCTTGTTACCTTAAACGAACTTTCACCCATTTCTTGCGCTACGCAGCTAAAGTACTCAATCAAATGCAGGGGTATATACAGACCTGAGAGCTCCTGTTCTCCTTCCATATCTTCATTTGATCGGTAGCTTTATCTCTGTTGTCAGCCATCTCGACAGGTCGGCGCCGCTGGACGGTTAGAAACACAAACTGTTCAGTAGATGCTGCGGAAAATAATGTTATCTATTTATCCCGAATGTCAAATTCTTCGTGGACTTTGCTCAATGTGGCCCCGCCCCCCTCCGACACCCCTCCTTTCTGATTGGCTGAAAGGAGGAGACTGACCTAGTTTTCAGGCAAGAGGAGAAAGCACCAAACCACAGGTCTATTGTCTGTTGTCTTCACAAAATGTTATTCATCCTTTGGATCAGTTTTTCACAAGTTCGATGTGTCTTAAAAGGGACAGATGTGAACAAATGTCCACTTATTTATACAAGAAATCACTTTTTTCTAGATTAACTACGTAAACAAATGTACACTTATTTATACAATAAATCACATTATAAATGTATTAATACATTATATAAGTGAACGTTGGAGCCCTGCAGTGTGCCAGCTATTTATTTGTTTATCAAATAAAGCTGGATCCAACATAATGCCTTTATCTTATCAGTTGATATTGTGCTTTAGCAATGGTAGAATGTAACTACCAGTAAGTGCATTTACTCAAGTAGCCTAACTGTACTTAAGTACAATTTTGAGGAACTTGTGCTTTACTTGAGTATCATTATTTTATGCTACTTTAAACTTCTACTCCACTACATTTCGGAGGCAAATATTGTACTTTTTACTCCACTACATTTATATGATATCTTCAAGCCTAGTTACTGTGCAGATTTACATTATTCATTCAAAATATAAATAAACTAATAAATTATTATATATTATTATTATTAGGGCTTAGTCAAAGTTAATGTGATAATAACAAGCTGACGCAAATTTGTTTTAACTAGATGAAACTAGAAAACCTAAGGAATCCATTGGTGCCAATGGTACGTCTTGTGTCTCATACTAGCTTGTCGGGAAGGAGGGTAAATATCGCTCCAAACTTACACAAAATTTTGGCGAGGAAAAGCTGGCATGGCCATTTTCAAAGGGGTCCCTTGACCTCTGACCTCAAGATATGTGAATGAAAATGGGTTCTATGGGTACCCACGAGTCTCCCCTTTACAGACATGCCCACTTTATGATAATCACATGCAGTTTGGGGCAAGTCATAGTCAAGTCAGCACACTGATTGGTTTCTGGACAATATTTGTCATTGTTTTGTGTTGTTAATGCCATGGTATCCACAAATAAGAGCAGAGTGAGAAACCTTTCTTGTTTCCTTCTCTCAGATTACAGCAAACGTCATTCCAACAACATAAACATGTGGTCAGCCTGTTACTGTTGAATTGCTTTTATTTCAAACAGCATTCACACAATACACTGTATTCTTGAGGCACATTCACATCAAGTGCTAAATAACTTCATGCATGGTCAAATGTAGGCTACAGCTTTGTTGAATCGAATGCAAATGCTGATTGTAAATGAAAATATTGCTTCATTATTTGGCACAGTAGGAAATATCGTCTATTGTTATGACCACGGGTGTGATATTTTTGGATTGATTTTCAAAGTGAGGTGAGGAATGCAATCATAACATGACCCCAAAAAATGAAGACTAGGTTCTGCTTGATTAAAACGAAGAATCACCACAGTGCACGAGGCTGATGATGCTTTTAGAGTTAGCAGATATTTCACATGATAATTCACATTCAAAAGTTACAACAAAACAGCACTATTGCACAATGTTGTAGAGAATATCTCAGACAGATAAAAAGCCACCTTGACATTCTGACTTTTACAAGACCCCTGTCACATTATCTTCATTTTAACTGTACATTTTTTTTTAGTAATGTTATCATTCAGGCTTCAAGCTGCAAAGTGGCTCCTGTTGGTTTTAACCAGGAACATCATCAGTGCTAACAAGAAGTTTGCCCTGTATCTTCATGAGGAAAGCTAAAATGAGTGTGACAAGTGCCTGGTGAAAAACGACTACAGATTAATTCAGAATATCAAGGTGTTTCCTCTAAGACAAAAGGAACCGTAAACCCATTTAAAGGGGCTAGTATACTTTACATCACAAGTTAAATTCCCAGAGGTGTTATGATAATAATTCATTGATCAGTGACAATATTGGTGTTAAATATAGTGTTGTATAAATGAACTTGGAGTCTATTAAAGTTGTAATACTATGTAGAACATGATTTGCACCCAGAATTTAGAGGAAATAAATGATAATGTGAAGAATGCAGTACACAATTTACACTGTTAAATATGCAACTTGTATTGCATTAATCATGGTAAAAATAGAACAATGTAATATGATATTTATATGCTGATTACATCTGATTTGGCCACCCTGTAACAACTGCTACAAATTACAATTATTTCACCTGGATAAGAGTACCTGGATTTTTTTTTTTTTTCAAAAGCACAATAAATACTGAACATACCAAAAACCTCTATTATTTGTCAATCTCACTGTTAACAAATTACACAAGCAAATCCAATAGCTCGACTCGGCTCTAAAAACCGCTACGAAATCAATCAAGTAGGCGCAATCGATGACTGGTTTGAAAAGACAAATGAGTGTTTTTTTCCTGAAAGAGAGGCGATTTCACCCCTCCGTCCAGTCGGTCATTCTCTAGACAGCTATAAGAGGCTACAACCAGAGTAGGCACCATGCAGAGAGGGGGTTACGCCTGCCTAGGCTGGGCTCCTTTTCTTAATTAAAAGTCCAAACTGAAATTTCTGAACAACTTTTGAGAAGGGAAAAACGTATCCACGTCTCCTCAGCCGTTGTTGTCGTGGAGAATCAGCCCGACTCTCAAGCCGAGGGGACAAGATAAGGATGCACATCATTTGAAAACTCGTCAATTTTCAGTGTGTAATTTGGGTAATTTGGGATTATGCACTGCTCCTTCCTAAAAGCCGCCCTCACCCGTAATGCACCCGAGACAGAATGAAGCTAAAGACAGGATTTAAGCGTATAATTGATCCAGGGATCAATAAAAACACCATGTTCAGAGTCTAACACTGGCTTTTCCAATTCCTCCCCCTTACATGAAGATAAGGTGTGTTACTCACCAGCAGAGCGACACAACACCCCAGATAGTATTATATCCTCCTGTGGGCCTAAAACTCTTATCTTACTAAAACAGTGTCAAGCATGGCACCAAATAAGGGGAGAGGTGAAAAGGAACGCGAAGAAGCGAGTGTTTTACTTGAAACAGGTCGGGTATGTACGGGGTCAACAAAGAGGTTCTAGATCCTGCGCAGAGGGTGCCACATGGACACAGGCTTCCTCAGAGTGGCCAGCATCTGGTTCCAGTGGGTGATCCCCATCCCGCTGGCCTCGGGGCCGATGATCACGTGACCCAGGTTCTCGCCCCGGCCGTCGTCTGTGGCCTCGGCCACCGTCACCCTCAGGGAGAGTTCCTGCAAACAGCATGACACGGTTACACAACCTGCTGTGTGAGCATGACTCAGCATCTTCTTTACAGCGTGGTTCATCCAGATCTTTATGCAATCAGTTAAATGGAACCGTGTAATAACAATATTTTCTTTTTTTAAATTTTTCTTATTGTTTTTGGCATTTTAACATCACCCTTTAAGCACATTTAATTTTATTACTGTTTGGCTCATTTTGTAAAGTGGAAGAGCAGTTACATCTTGGGGCTTTAAAAACTTTATAGACTGATCCATTCATTTAAAAGGCACATTTTATACTGCAGGAAGATTTTAATGATGTTGTCATAGTTATGTTGTATTAGTATTTATGGCTAAACATATAGGATCTAAGGAAAGCAAAATTGGCCTGTCTGTCGGTCCACCACTTTGGTCCTGAAGACTGAAATATTATAGACTAATATATATACTACTGGATGGATTGCCATGACATTTTGTACAGATATTCATGGACCCCAGAGGAAGAACCCTAAAGACTTTGGTGATCCCCTGACTTTCCCTGTAGAGTCACCATGAGGTCTGCATTTGTGGTTTTGACTGAAATGTCTTGACAACTATTGGATGGATTGCCATGATATTTGCACCATCATCAGGTCAAAATTGTACTTTGTCCAATACTTGTGTTTATGACCAAATACCTACTAAATGAATAACATCCCCATTAGTCTCAGATGTACTTTGTGTTTAGTGCTAATTAGCAAATGTTAGCATGCTAACACGCTAAACTAAGATGGTGAACATGGTAAACATCAATGATTCCCAAAGACTGGGTCGGGACCCACAGGTGGGTCGCAGGAGATTTTATTAGGGTCGAATTTTTTTTTTCCATTTACGCACAATGCGCTCCTCACAGTTTATAGATAAGGCCTATTGTGAATTGGGTCGCGATGGTTTTTAAAAAGTCGGCCCGAGAATAAAAGTTTGGGAAACATTATACCTGCTTAACATCAGCATGTTAGCATTATCATTGTGAGCATGTTAGCATTTAGCTCAAAGCACCACTGTACCTCAGTACAGCCTCACAGATCCATTAATGTGGATATAGACTCTTAGTGTAGTTGTTCCTTCTGTATCCATACTCATTTTGTGTTATAGAGTGCTACAGGAATGAGTCCTAAAACCCGGAAATGAGTTAGAATTTAGCAGTTCCTGTTCCCTCGTCTGGAAGACAATGTTTTTTAATGGGTTTTTAGTTAGATGCCTGGAATAAGGTCTGTGGTTAACACAAGCTTAAGAGATTATAACGTTTTGCTCTATGATATAAAATACGTCAGTAAATATACCACTCGTAAACTTTGAAGCCTTTGTGTCTTAAAAAAGTCGGTTACTAACAAGCAGCTAAATGAGACTACTAAACGTCATCACGCCAACTCGTCCGCCTTTACAGCCTCCTTTTGTATAGCCTAACATTAGCTTTTTACTTCTGGTGATTGCATTTAAACTTCAAAAATCATAGAAGTGGTGTTCATTCGTGAAAATTATCTTGCTGAACAAAACGTGTAAGTAGGCTATCATAAGTAGTGTATTTGTTTGCCACAGAGCTTATTTTCTGGAGTAATCCAAAACCCAATGGAAATCTCCCATTTTTTTTTTGTCAAGGGCACCAGGGCATTGACAACTTCCTGGTTGGCCTACAAAAATATGCCATCCCTGGAGCACTCGATTGTATTGTTGAATTGTCTTATTATTTACTTATCTAACCTTTATTCAACCTCTTGAGATTCATTATCTCACTTCCTTTTTTAGGAAAAACAACACACGCACACGCACACACACAAACACACACACACACACAATTAATTAACACTTACAAATAGCACAATAAGACCTGAGAGGCCTGAAGGAGAAAGGCTTGACTATTTAAGACTATGTTCATGGCAAACACATTGTAAGTAATCATTTCGAAAATGATTGTGAATTCCATACAGTCCCCTTAACATGTTATAATTGTCAGCTGCATGATACCTGTTTTTTTTTGGGCTCTCATAATTTAAGTACTGTTGTTACAGGTACTATCAGCAATGCTGGTTTATTATTCTGTTTCCGTTATGACATTTTATCTTTCTTATCTTTTTCCTTGACCTAACTTCCCCCTGTGGATAACGTTTCATCTCATCATTCAGGCCCCGTTTGGTGCCACAGTCTAAAGTTTCACCTGCAGGACGATGGACGGCACAGAAAAGATCATGGCTTCGTTGAAGATGGGGTTTGTGTCGTCCCGTTTGGTGGAAGTCTTCTTCTTGCTGATCTTCTTGCCGTCTTGCAGGAGATACACTTTGACGAACGGATCTGATAACGAGAATGAGCGAATAAGATCACTGCCGCATTTAAAGCTTCGAAAAACCCAGAAACACCCCCGCACACAGTTTGTAGAGCATGTAATAAACTCCTCATTAAAGAGTAATCAGTTAGAAGCACAGTCCTGTACACACAATTAGCTCTGTGGATGATAATGACAGTGTTTCAGTGGGTGACCTTTAACGGTACAATGTTAGTGTGGCACTTATCTGGACATTTAATGTGATGAACAAGTCATTTAAGTCCCATCTGCCTGTCTGGATATGAATAAATGTTTTCATATCCTCTGGGAGTTGACATTAAGAGTCTGTTATTACTGAGTCTGTAATTATTGTGTTCTGTTTGGATGGATTCAAAGACGGACAGATTTAAACATAGTTCATAAAAAGAGTAACAGACACTCAGGTAGCTCCCATTCACACACATTTACAAATAAAACACAACCAGATGTCCCCGACCTGCAGTGTTCTTGCTGTTGGTCCACACCAGGTTCTTGCACTTGGCCACGACCACCGTGAGGCGCTCTGCTGTCGGCAGATAGCTGAGAGACAACAGGATCTCCCCAACTGCATCCACAGCCTGTGGAAGGTCATACCAGAGCACGGCAGACATTAAATATGTCATGTGCCCGTCTGGGTGATGCTTTAAAGCACTTTCCACAATCATGATCTCTTTCATACTAAAGCAAGTATACTATGCTGTTTGCAGAAGTCTGGCAAATTAGAGCTCCTTCTTCTACTGTAGGTTGGATTTAATTAAATTTGTAGGTGGTACACTACTTGCACATCTCTGGTAAGTATGGTAAATAATAATAACAACATTATTTACAGTATATAACATTTTAAAGGTGCAGTGTGTAGGATTTGGCAGCATCTAGCGGTGAGGTTGCTTATTGCAACCAACTGAAACATCTCCCAAGGGCCAAGCGTGAAACTACGGTGGCCGACGCGTAAACGCAAATGGCTCTCACAAACGGCACACAAGAGTTTGGTCTGTCCGTTCTGTAGAAACATGACGACTGTAGATTCTGTGTTTTTCCACATTAAACTTGGTGCAGTTACAGTTGAGTTCGACCAAAGCACGCTTGGTGATTGTTGGAAAGAGTAACGACGACGGTTTAGGTGAGTTTTATTTTTTTTCTGTCCAGTTTGAATGAATTGTTTTACGATGCTCCGCTACGTTCAGCTGATCTCAACACAAACAAAAACACACGTGGATGATGGCGCAATCACAAAATGGGAACTGTAAATGTTAAAGCAGGAAACAACTCAATTGTGAGATTGAATGTGATAGACAGGCATATTAGTAAATAACACATTGAATTAGTTCAATTCAAATGCTTTTTAAAATTTTGTGATTCCATATCAGTATTCATTTGTGAGTTCATCACTTAAAGACAGAATAAGGAAATAGAATTAGCAGATATAAAGCTCTTTATTATTTGTGAGTGTCATTGTGCATAGTCTAAATGCTAATTTAATAAAAATAAAAATAAAAACTTTTAAAAATTGCTAAATCTATTAATTGATTTGAATTAAACATGGTAAAATGGCCTGTTGCTGATATAAATAATGTGAGTAAGACTACGAGAGTCATTTTGTTAATGAGGAGGATGAAGATAGGCTGCACGGTGGTGCAGTGGTTAGCACTGTCGCAGTATTGCAGCAAGAGGGTCCCAGGTTCAAACCCGGCTTGGGGCCCTGCTGTGTGGAGTTTGCATGTTCTCCCCGTGTTAGCGTGGGTTTTCTCTGGGTTCTCCGGTTTCCTCCCACAGTCCAAAGACATGCAGCTCTAAATTGACTCTAAACTGCCCGTAGGTGTGAGTGTGAATGGTTGTCTGTCTCTACGTGTGAGCCCTGTGATAGGCTGGCGACCTTTGCCCAATGTCAGCTCGGATCGGCTCCAGCCCCCCCGCGACCGGATAAGCGGTTACGGATAATGGATGGATGGTTGATGAAGATGGAGTCTTGATAGTTTATCATTTACGCTGTGGGCACTTTATCTCATGGTTGGATTATTTTTAGTTAACTGGTGAAGCAGCATAAAGTATCAGAATTATTGCGACAGTTGAAACTCGGTTTGTTTATGTTTATTTATCAGATAATAATAATCTTTAATCTCCTTACATTTTGAAAGGAACCCACTCAACTCAGCTTTGATTCTTATTTATTGAATATGACATGTAGTTTTGCTGAACGTCCAGCAGGGGTTCTCAGACACCACCATGCTTTCTTACACAGTATTCAGATACTTTGGTTTACTGTAGGAAGCAGTACATGACATACTGGAAATGTGCCTAAACTCATATCAAATTGTACCCTATAACACATTACTGTATTGTGACTCACCTTGTTGACATCTTGAAGGTAGAGCCAGGCGTTGAAAGGTCTGATGGTCAAGTCCAGGTCTGACAGCTTGAGATCTGCGACCCCGGCGCTGATGTTTCTCTCGTCTACATCGATGCCAAAAGCGGCACAACGCAGGCTGTACTCCTCCAACAAGGACGAGTCCATGGGGATGGAGAAGTGCTCATCAAAAATCACGGTGAATGCATTCGTCTGGATCTGTGAGAGGCAGAAGCGGGTTGAAATGTAACGTTCACCTCTCAGATAATTTAACTTTGTGTCAATTTGAGAGGCCGTATGGTCATCTGAGTTTAAGTAAGTCGATTGCTACTTATGACTCTAGCACAAATAAACACAGAGGTAATAAAAACTCCCGCACAAAAGTCGTTGCTTGCAATGGTTATAAGATAAATCACATAAAGTCAAGAATCTAACTTTACAAGAAAAGATGTAGTGTAGGCTGTAAGTAACATGTCTCTACATCCTCTACCTGACTCACTCGACCTCAGAGTCAGGCTGTGAAGCACAAAATGACCAAACACTTATTTATTAGAACTTTTGTTAAAGGGTCAATTCACCCAAAATAATAAAAAACACATTAGTCTCCGAGATTTCTGCTCCCACCTCAATACAAATGAGGTGAACATTTTTTGTGTTGAACTACTCTCTACTAAAGAAATAGTACCCATAAAACAACTGGCAGTGAGTGCTGTGGAATTTCCATAGTAATGGGGACATTGTTTCTGGAAAGACACGCTGCTGTTTTTTAAATGCAATTTTTCAATTTTTCAGCACCACAAACTAAATTCTATTCACGTTCATTGTATTAGAGTGGAGCTGTGGATATAACAAACTGTAGAAATCAAAGCTATGTCCATTCATAACATACATTATTGTTCTGTGTATATCCCTCATTTATATTTATATCAATATGCACTTTGCTACTGTTTGCAATTTCTAGTTTAGATGCTAAACTGCATGTTGTTGTGCCGGTGCTTACTCTGTGCAAATACAGTAATGTTGAATCTAATCTAATCAAATTCAAACTAAATGAATCAAATCTAATATCTCACAATCTGGGCAAATAAAACCCAAATGATCTGGCTGAGAAAAAAAAAAAATTGTAATTTGGCCAAAGCTTTCTTTTTCAAAGTGAGGCACAAGCAGTCAAAATAGACAGACAGTGAAGCCATAAAAACCAGGAGCAAAATCAAACCAAATGCAAAATGTGTAGGTCTATCAGAAGAATGTCTGACATAACGTTGAGGACTCTGCAGAGACGGAGTAACATTTTTACAGTTTTCTGATAAACGTGCCTGCACTGTTGAGAACATGCAGTACATTAAGAGCCCAAGGTCGTAGTGGATACTTTTCTCACCATTTCACATTTCCTAACACATTTCTTTCACTCTGCTGCGACTAGATGTATCACCCTGTAAAAAAAAACAACACTTTCAAACCCATCGGCACGGCATGAAGACAAAACATTTTGGTGTGTTTTTCATCATCCAGCCTCAAAACCAAGAGGAATCAGATTACTAGTCACTATTCAATTTCTTTTTCTTGGCAGCCAAAACAGTGTTCGCAATGAAAAAGACAAAGTCTGAAGGCAGTTTGGCCTGGCCAGCAGAGCACACCATGACTAGTTTAGATTGAAGTGAGAGACTCAGCTGCCACAGTGACCGCCAGCATTGGCTGTGTGGCTAGTGCTGATTTCAGGCCATCAGATGCCGAAGCACGTGCTGAAACGAAGGTTTTACAAAGCGATCGGAAGTTACCAGGCAACTAGCAAACGTGCAGAGGAGAGGATTTAAAAATAGCTCTTTTTCACACCAGTGGTTGTTATTGAAGTGTGAAATACAATTAGTAATATTTCTGCTAAATACAATAATACAAATACAGCCTGTGATCAGCCTGTGAGGCCGACCTTGGGTTGCACCTCAAACAGCTGAAGAGCACCATAATCTAACATCTAACACCTACAGAATACAGAAAAGGCCCGGTGCTGCTGCTGCTGCTGCGCAAATATGTACATAAAGATATAAAGCATCCGAAGCAGGCAGTATCTCTCTGCCAGCCCAGCACACAGACCTGCATCGCATCCACAATATGAGTCTGTCTGCACTGTTAGGCTCATTGCTTAGGGGGGGATAACTATGGCGATGTGTGTGGTGAAAATGAGGCAATAAAAGCTCAGAGAGAGGCGTGTGTGTGTGAGCTATACAGTAGACAGAGGAGGGGAGACTGAGAGAAGAGTGACGTGCGCATTATTACAGGCAAAACAAAAGCAAGAAGCAGATAAATGGGGAGAAAAAGAGATGAGGGAGGATGAAAAAGGGAGTGATAGACGGGTGATGGGCGAAAACAAAAGCAGTGACAGCAAAGAGAAAATGAGAGAGAGAAAGCACACAGGAAAACAGAGAGAGAGAGGGAGAGAGAGAGAGAGAGAGAGAGGGAGAGAGAGAGAGAGAGGGAGAGAGAGAGAGAGAAGCCATTAAGGTGAGAGAAGCTGATGTCAGCATTTCTTTGGTCTTCACCACTCCTCGACATTAAAGAGGGAGCCACTGAAGGCGCAGCTCCCATTATTATTATTACACCCAGTCTGAACGCATTAATACAACAAAACAACATGCTCAAGTGAGGGGAAAACCTGCTGAGTCTGTGTCAGCCTGCATAAACCGTACAAGGCCACAGTCAGACGAGGCAGCCAGGAAGGACTTAGTGGATATTCTGGCAGCGTCTCGCTAAGAGCAGAAGGCGAGTGGCAGGTGTAGCAGATGGAGGGATGTAGCCCTGTTCTCTTCCTGCCGAAAGGTCACTTCACGTTAGATTCAAGCTTTTTTATGAAATTGTTTCAGTGGAGAATTTCAAGAGAAAGTACCAATCAAGAAAAGCACATTTCCCTCATTCCATTAACCTCCTTTAATAACTCACTACAAGTAACAGTTTCTTATCACTGCACCTGCTCCTCTGGATCACATATATCTATTGTTGTATATACCGTATATATTGTGGTGTTTTAATTTTGTCTAATGCTGTTTTATTGCACTAGTTGTATCTATTTTCTAATGTCTTGCATCGACTTGCCTTCCGTCGCTGCCTCTTGGCCAGGTCATTACTGTAAATGAGAATTGGTTCTCGATTGACTAACCTGGTTAAATAAAGATAAAATAAAATAAAATATTTACGCCAGGAAAAGAAAAGAAAAAATATGCATTATAAGAATATAAATACTCGTGGTAAACCAAAATTATGAGACACTAAGACAAAATAATAATAATAATAATAAAACTTAAAATATCCTTTTTTTTTTTTTTAGATTATGATAGTAAGCCACAATTATTATTATTATTATATTTTGACTTCGTAACTTACAATATGTTTAAGTAATGGTGGTAAGTAATCATAATAATAATGTTATTTATATAGCATTTTTAAAGGTGCAGTGTGTAGGATTTGACGGCATCTAGAGGTGAGGTTGCAGATTGCAAGCAACTTAACCCCTCCCCCCCCCTTGTGCAAGTGTGTAGGAGAAATACGGTGGCTGACACGAAAAACGTGAAAACGCGAATGGCTCTATCTAGAGCCAGTGTTTGATTTGTCCGTTCTGGGCTACTGTAGAAACACGCCAGCTCTCCAACATGCTTGGCACACGGGAGAGGCTTCAGCTGGTTGCAATCTCCTCACCTCACCACTAGATATCACCAGATCCTACACACTGGGCCTTTAAGAAAATACAATTCTAAAATAATGTGTTTAAAGGAGGGATTCAAATGAAGATAAAGAAGCAGTAAGAATCAGTTATATCAAAATATATCAAAGTTGATATTGTGATATGAACCATGATAGTACATAAAGTGGTCTTAATACAATAGCACAATTTCTGGGATTTTAATTGAGAAACAGTTTACGGAAAAAATAACCAGACAGAAATATCTGTTTTTGCCCAGTACAGGAAATCTATGTACTTCATCACATTGTCTTGCTCATTGATCTGCTGTTCCTGAAGGCCTTTTAAACCCAGGATAGCTAGATGGTTTATACTGTCTCATGGTTTACACTGTATTTTCATATCATCCAACCCCATTATCTAATCTCCACTCACATTTATTTTACTGTGACTTGCAGCACCGTCATCAACATGTTAAACAGAGTGAACGGAAGAGGAATCTAAGGATCGTTAATGTCATCGTTAAAAACTGCATAATACACATCTTCATCATCATCATTCTGGCCTAAATTGCAGGTTACAGTTTAGATTTCAGACTGAGTGAAATGAGAGTCAATCGCATCTACTCCTGATGAAGGTAAAGGACGTGAAAACAACCTCCCTGAATACATCCAGCTCCCAGGGGGCTCGCCACTCAAGTAAATGAAATGGTCTCTTCCGTCAGACAGGAAGGGGATTGGCTTGGCTTGTCAGGCTGCAGGATCAAGCCTCTCACCCCGTGGGAGGTATCACTGTCTCTGTCTCGAATTCAGCCAGGGCTAAAATCTTCAACACAGTTCAAGCGAGCAAAAGCTGCCCCCCTGAGCGAAAGAGCTTCAGACGCTGCTCTCCCTCAAGTTCAGTCTTCACGGCTTAACAGCTAATTAACCAACTGAGAAGCTTTTTTTTAAAAATGTATTTCCCCCCCCCTCAGTCCTGAACTTCTGCCCCATTAGTAGTCTAGTGGCGGTTATGCTGAAAGTCTCCAACGAGGATCTTCAATGATTCTTTAATTCTTTAATGATTGTATGTTTGTATGTTTGAAACACTTAAAGAACACATTGCCTTTACTTAACATTTACATATATTGACATATAGCCATGTTTGCACATGCATTCACACTTATAAACACACACTGTAGTGCTGAAGTGAGGATTTTCTAGTGTTTTTATCACTGTAAATTTGAAAATCTTTTAGTTTTGGACTGTTGGTGTGAGAAAACAATCAACTTGGCCTTGCAATGGCTATTGTTAGCCATGATAGCAGTGTTGTTTTTATGTAAAGGTGCTAAATGCGAGATTGGGGTCATTTCTATTGCCTCCGCACGGCTCTCAACATGGCAACGGCTGAGCCGGCGTCTCGCAGCTAACGGGTGCTAACAGTGAAAACAAAGGCAACAGTGCTGACGGAGCTAACAGTGTTAACTTGGGGGGAACCTGAGGGTGGGTGCTACGCTTCCGCAACGGCGCCGCTGGTCAGGATGGCGTTATCAGCGTTAACCGCTGTATGAGAGCAGTGCAGAGCAGTGGCTATGAGCTAGCCAGTGGGGCACGCTCACATGCACGAACATGCATTAAAAGGCGCGGCCGGCCCGGCTATATCAACAAAGCACAGAGAAACTCGGATTTCAGCACACACAGAGGGAGAGTGACTTCATTCTCTGCTCAGGTAGACATTACTCCTCTATATCTTTACATAGCAAATAGTTGTTTGCTGCTATATTAATGCTCTGGATCTCGTATAGAGCACCTTTAACTTTTATTTAGATAGGATAATCCCATTGAGATTTTGAATCTCATTTCCAAGGGGGTCCTGGCCAAGACGGCAGCATAGAAGTTTCACACAAGCACCACATAAAAACACACTTCAAATACAAAACAGCAAAAGGTTTTGTTCTGTCCATGCCTTTGGTCTATTAGATGTATTGTCATGATTGCATTTGCTACAGATATCCACCACAATACATTGTGTGTCCTTGAGGTCTAACAAACCTGTTGAATCTATTTCTTTCCTTACATTTACAAAGCTGATTATTTGAAACATTCTTTTTTTACAGCAATGCTAACTTGCTAGCAGTCTTCTTCTTCGCTGCCTTTTTCCTGGCGCACTGCTGTGTTTTACTAGCACCTTGTACATTAGTGGAATAGTACACCATTGGCAGGAATGTGTACTGCATCATCTACATGGGCATTCGCGTGTGACAAAAAAACGAAAAAACTATTTCCAAGGACCTCAGTGGTTTTTCCTTTTTTTCATTTGAAGACAAATATATTCATACAAGCACAAAAAGACAACAGCTTCCTTACCCTTGTGACTCCCACGCTGAGCTCCTCTGGCCCCAGGGAGACTCTGATGAAGCAGCTGGGGAAGTCTCCCTCCTCCCTCTCCAGCAGGTCTTTGCCCTGGTGCAGGGTGATGTGGAGCATTCCCGCCCCCTGGACAGGATGCCTGGACGGCTCAAACTCCAGCGTCACCTCCAGCTGGCCGACCGTGTAGTCGTGGCCGAAGTTGTTGGCGATGGAGGAGATGGAGCTGAGCGAGTCGGTGGAGATGGATCGGTTGATCTGGGCCATGCCGGTCGGGTCCAGCTCCCTGCTCATCAGCTCCAGGTGGCCCAGATCCCGGAAACCGTCCGGGGTGTCGCCGAGGGCCAGGCTGGGTTTGCGGCTGTTGGTGGTGGAGGTCCGCCGGTGGTTGTTGGCAGCCACTCGCTTCAGGGAGAAGTTAAGTAAGGGATGAAGAACATTTTAAAGGTACTGAGATGGACAACTAATGCACAGTGAACTGTTTGCAACTACAGGAAAAAGTTGTTAGTTCTGTGTCAAAACACGACAACCAAAAAGAGTTCACTTGTATTTATTCACACAGTGTCTTTGTCTGTTTGTCAGCAGGATTACGGTAAAAAACTACTGTCCCGATTTTCATGAAACTTTGCGGACGGGTGTAGCACAGGCCAAGGAAGAGCCCATTATATTTTGGAGCGAATTGGCCTTGGCGGAGGTCTGCGCTCTCCGAGTGACATGAACTGACTAAAGTGATTTCTGAGATCTGGGAACATGACGACATTACTGAAAAAAAAGTTTGACAGGGCTAGAAACAAGCGGGACAATTTGGATGATAATTTCAGCAATCACCTTTGTTTTCTCTTCCAAATAACTAACTAATGGCTAACCTCATCAACTGACGAGTTTCTTGCCCATTCATACTTCTTGGTAGAAATGTTGCAGTGTTTACAGATCTCAGCAGTCACTTTGGTGTGTACGATTTTATGAATAACTTGAAGGTTATCATAAACAAGAGATATGATGGACACAATTACAAAAACAAGAGCCAAATTTGTAATAAACCAGAATTATCGTCTAAGGTACCGATAGTCAATCATGTGCCATTGAGGCCCAAGACCCCGAAGGTGCAACTTAAAGCAGTGAATTTCCAAAGACCAAAAATCAAAATCAGCTGCTGCTGTCTTCAATTGGAAAGAAAACCCACAGACTCTCAACTCTCTGTGCCACATGATTGCTCACCACTTGCTCCAAGCAAAGAAGCTGGTTGATTTTGACACTAACTTCACAAAACCTCTCACCTTTCTGCCTTTTAGAGATATATGTTTTGTGCACATCAATGATATTTCACATTTCTGAGTAAAGGTCATGTAAATGTACCTTTTGTCTGACTTCTGAGAAGGAGGTTCCATATTTTTCTTGCAGATATCGATAGTCAAAGTTGGGGAAGGGTGACGGCGCGGGGAAGGTTCCAGATTTCCACAACTTCCAGATGTTGAGCCCGGCCACGGCCAGCAGCACGAAGAAGCCCACCAGGTAGATCCCCACCTCCCAGCCGGGCGGGTTACGCACCACTGAAACACACACACAAAACAAGTGCTTCAAGCTATCCTTACTTCCATTTCATCAATGATAGCATAAAGTTTGGCCTCATAACTGTCTGTTATTTTATATTTGATGAGGGGGGGGGTTGATCACTGTGGAAGTGCACAGTTTGGGAGAAACCCAGGCCAGAAAGTTTAGAGGAGGCTTTTTATTTTAAGACCCGGTAGGAGTCTTAACAAGCTCACAGTCAGCCACTGTTTCAGGCCCTGTCATTCATCACTGAGCATTGAGATGACTTTGGGAGCGCCCGGGAGGCGTAAAGTTTTATGTAAATCAGATAATAGTTTGGGACAAAATCTGACAGACAAATTGAAATGCCGCTCTGAATTAAACGTCAGGGCATCTCATGTCGCATTTCAGAGAGGGATTATGAGCCTGTGCCGAGCTGGCTTTCTCAAGATGAATTGCTTCTGTGGGAGGACTTTGACAGCTTTAGCTTTACTTTTTAACACAAGAGATAAGCCAATTATAGGGCCAGTCAAAATGTGTTGTAACATCGACGGCCTTCAGCAGGAGATGAGGCCGGAGTTGTAAAGCTTGTGCACAAAGGTGGCGGTCGCCGTCAAATAAGACCTCAGCGCAGACACACAAATGCACGCCACTGAATGAAAATACAGCCTCATCTCCCATACGCTGATACACACACACACACACTCACATACATTTACAACAGTGTGGATACAATCTCATGCATTAATCCACACAAGGACACCCATCCAGAAAAAAAAAAAGAGCTGTCCACTCACCACTCAGATGGTAGCCTGATATATCCTCAGTTTGAGCGGAGGACATGGTGCTGCAGCCAGCCTGAAAAAAAAAAACAATAATCTGTTCAAGTGGCTTTTTATGTCAGAGACCGAAACAGAGAAAAGTCTGGCACTCTTAGAATGAACGACACAATGAAATATCACAGAATTAATTAAAAATGGCATTTTGGTTCATCATCCAGAATAAAATTTGGAGTATTAAATTGAATACTCAGCTGAAGGAACAATTCATTATGTTTGCAGGGTATAATTAAATAACGTTTTCATACTTAGTACAAGTAACAACATTTTAAAAAATTAGCCGTCCTTATAATCTCTCAATCTAAATCCTTTGGCTTCAACATGAATCAGAGTAAACATGGCTGAATGAACCTGAGGGCAAAGTGTACCGTGGGAACCTAACGACTCCTGACATCCACCGCTGCTTCAGACACATTAACAGGACGGGGTACATGCACAATAAGAAGGGATGTCAGGGCTCTGGGTGCATTTTTAAATTCTGAGCCAACGGTCTGCAGGTTTTCATACCAACTAAAAACTCCACCCACTGATATGCACTCCTTGAAGTAGAAGGGAAAAACACATCGGTAAAGTCATCCCCTGAAGTGATCGGTTCGAAGGAAAACCTGCAGACTTGTGGCTCGAGTTGGCCATCCCTACTCTAACAGGTTGATACCACATAATTACACAAATGAGTGTTTTCTGGTTAAGGTTTGGTTATGTTTAGGCAATTGAAAGTACTTGGTTAAGGTTAAGAAAAGATTGTGACCAGGATATGTGAGGGATGGTCATACTTATTTAGATGTGAATGGAAGCAATGTAATGGGATGTTTGCCCTAAGTGTCATTACTATTGGATATATTTAGCAATACTTGCCCTGGTTGTTACTACTACCACTTACTACTAGTAACAGCTAACATAGCCACGAGCAGCTAACCTCAGCAGAGATGAGGAGCTAAAGAGGTCTGGTAAACTCACTTCTTTCTAACTCCACATCTCCATTTTTTAAAAAAAAAATCAAACTTGTAGTCTTTAGCCCCAACTGACGCTGACTCAAGTGACATCACTTGAGGCAATTTATCAGACTTTGCGCAGCTCCCTCTAGAGCCACAAAAGGCTTTATACATCTTTTCTGTTATATGCAGTAGTACACAATACCTATAAACAGGCTTTGATGTGTAAACCCAGTGGAGGTCTCCTTTTAAAGAAACCAACTTGACTGTTGGTGTCAAAGTCAGACGATCATGTTACTTACAGTCAACAGTCATTATTAGTAAGACCACAAGAGGATGCATGTCAGAAAAAACCTAGGTCGTTTTAAAGGGGACACATCATGCTCATTTTCAGGTTCATACTTACACCCTCTGTCTGAAACGCTCCGTTTTAGCGCCTGTCTCTTTAAGACCCCCTCCTGAAAAAGCCCAGTCTGCTCTGATTGGCTTGTGAGAAAAATATGGTGCACCTTTGTAAAGGTAGTTCTCAAGCTGTGGGCGATATATTCTATTGAGCCTGCATGTGACATAGGACGGGGAACCAAATCTGAATGGCTTGTTGAATCACATATTTTCTGATCTAGGCAGCCCACAAAAAACTGACTGGGTTGTCTCATTTCACAGTTTGTAGGTTGGTGGGCACTCCAGATACCCAAATGTACTGTATCTGCACAACAAGCACTGAAAAGGTTAGTTTTTCATAATATGTCTCCTTTAAGTCCTTGAACAAATGACTAATGCTGTCGTTTTTTCCGATGAGAACACACTCTCATCTGGCCGTGTAAACTCTTACTCATGTTGAAAGACTTTGAAAGACTGAGGGCATATTCTACACAAACAATCATATAAATCGGCCAAATCTCAAATACTAATAAAGTATGTTGTGTTCCAGACACTGCACTTTGTTTGTTTGTCAGAAATTTGTTTGTTTTTTTCCTGCATGAGCAATTTCACTGAAACTGCAAGGACTGTGGATTTTGGGGCCCTGGGGAAATTCAACAAGTAAACACCTGACGACTGACTTCCTTTTTACAGTAACAGAGATGAAATGTGTTGTACACCTGAAAGACATACTATTAGTTTTTAATCATTGTGCTTTGATAAACAGTGAAGGTAATAAGTTCTCCAACCCTGCTTACAATACAAGGCTTCTGGGAGAACTCAGTGATTGTGCATTCACTGTAGGAGTATGATGCAGCTATTAGGTTTGTTTAGTTAAATCAATTTTTATGGTTCTTTCTTAAAAATAGCAGCAGGGCCTGTTTTTCAAGAGATAAAAGAGAACAATATTTTTCCTGCGCCCCTCTCTTCCTCCGCAAACTGCAAAATAAAAAACGAAGGGCGCTGGCGTGTGACTCATTCCTCCACCCGACCTCCCCTCCCGCTCCCGAGCTTTTTGGAATCTCCCCATATCTCAGTGGCTCGGGGGAAACGGGAGCATTACACTAATGATATAGAAAAAGGCTGGAGGGGGGGGGTTGGGGGGGTTTTGTCGACTCAATTCTGCTGAGCGCTTTGCAGACCACAGCCATGCAGGCCAATTAAAGAGGCTGACGCAGTGCAGGGCCCACTGACAGCTGCTGATATGCCATTAGCAAAGCGTGGGGTATCTCTTGCAGAGAGGAGCGTGTGAGCGACCCCCCCCCCCCCCAACTTGGCCCAGCATCGCTCAGATCAGCTTGGCTCGGCTTAAGGTAACATACGAGTGTAGGTCCGGGGGAAGCTCAAGAGAAGGAAGAAGAGGTGGAAGGATCAAGGGTGGGGAGGGAAAGGACAAGAGAGAGAGAGCGAGACACTGTTTCAGACAGATGTAGTAAATAACAATGAGGCAGCGTGGGCGCCCTGCTGCCTCAGAGGGCTTAAGGTGGCAGAATGCTAACAATGAAGTCCAATTAGCCTGAAATAGAAATATATTTGAAAACAAGGAGGTACACATTGACCGCAGTTTTGTAAAGTCTGTTAATTTGAGTTCAGTGCCAGTGGATTTGAGGAATTGGACGTTATTTTATCAGTCAAAAAGATGCAATTATCCTCTAATATAAAAAAAAAAAATCAATACAGAATTGTATCATGATATTTTGCGTGGCAATATTGTATCGATACATGGACGTCAAGTATAGATCTTTTATTATATGTAAGGGATAATGTGCAGCGAGCTGGTCATTGATGTGAAATAAACCCCGACAGGGTGAAGCCGGACCCCGACGCATCGCCCTGAAGTGGTTTATTTCACAACAATGACCCGCTAGCTGTACATTATCCCGCTTATTACACGGCTACTTACTTAAGAAATCAAAACATTTTCACAAAAATGGTCCTCCGGAGACCGAGATCAGAACTGCGCCCATACAGTAACGGTCTGTTATACATAGGAGCGGTCTGCTTTAAAGTTATGGAAGACCATAGAATGCCATAATTGACCAATCACAATCGAGTATTCAACAAAGCGGTGTATTAAAAACCTATCAACCTCTTAACAATCCAATGTCCCGCCCGCTATTCTGTATTTCCGAGGTTGTAGCGAGCTCAGTCTTAAAGCTAAAGTGAAGATCTTGGTATTATATGAAACTAGAAAACCTAAATGAATTGGTACCAATCATGTTATGTTGGGAAAAACTGTGGCATGGCCTTTTTCAAAGGAGTCCCTTGACCTCTGACCTCAAGAAATGTGAATGAAAACTCGGAGATGAACATAGTGAAAACTATATCTTATTAGATAAAACAGATGTTGACTGTTGCGTAATTTGCAGTTGAAAAAAGGTAATAAATTGCAATATATCACAATATATCTTAACGCAATACAAAGCAAAATATTTAAAATCACAATAATATTGTATTGTGAAATAAATATCGTGATAATATCGTATCGTAACCCCTCACCTCTGGTGAGTCGTACCCTTTCTTAATATAGTTCTAATATTGTCTCACATACCGCTACAGCCCTATCAGATGAACTCAAGTATCACTTCATCGACACCAGCCATTATGTTGCAAATGCGTTTTTTCAAACCAATTTTAAAATCAATGACTTATGGTTACACAAAACGATATATTGTTAGTGTTTCCAGCTTTAAGGTGGATTCCCAGCACGCAGCCTTTGACAGAAAAGAACGTAATCTAGCTTGTGACCTTTGCTACTTGTTCTCCTCCCTCTCTTTCCCATTTCTCCTGTCACCATCTAACACAAAACATCTTAGCCGAAGTGTCTCAGAAAGTGTGATAAGGAAGATGGCGTGAGGAGGCTGAAAATAGCTTGTGTTATAAACTGAGAAGGAGATGCTAACATTAAAGGGGACCTATTATGCTTCTGTGCTTTTTCCCTTTCCTTTAGTGTGTTATATAGATTTCTGTGCACGTAAATGGCCTGCAAAGTTACAAAGCCAAAAGTCAACGCCAAAGGGGGTTACTCTCCCCCACAGAAACACTGCTCCTGAAAAGTCCTGCCTTTTCTTCCGTAACCTGGTGATGTCACCAAGTAACACATTTGCATAACGGCTAGTTTGGCATGCCCTCAAACAGAGCTAGTTAGAGCGGAGCTGGAGCGGAGTCCGAAGAGTTTGGTTCGGTTTACCAATCGCAACAGAGTGGGCCAGCTGACCAATCAACAGACTGGACTTTTCGGTAGGGGAAGGGGAGGAGCTTAAACAGAGCATTTCAGACAGAGGGTGAAAAGAAGTAATACAACACAGCCAGTATGAGAAAAGTAAAGCATTTTTTTAACATTAAAGCATGTAAACATGTTCTAGTAGGAACCCAAAATACAAGTATGCACCTGAAAATGAGCATAGTAGGTCCTCTTTAAGGGGGAGGAAAAGAGTAATGTGGACCAGGCTGAATGTTTGTTACATACAGTGCTACTTTTTTCACCATTGCAATGATTAAGCTGAAACCAGAGCTGGAGCAAGAAGTGCACTGGCATTAACCACGATGTCTTATTTCCAAGATATCAACAGTCATGGGATATGTGATATGTTCTCCTTTAGACTTTCCTTTCGGCTGACAGCTCATTAACACACGGCTGAGAAGAGAAAGGTGAACATTTGCATAAAAGCTTTTCCACTGATGTGTCATCTTCATGCCCACATGATCTCCACTCTCTAGCTTCTTTAGATTTATCTCACCGTTGCTGCAGGGAGTTCTGCGTCTAATAACATTTCTCATAAAGCCTAAAACGACCGTCTTCCTCCAGTGCACACAGAGAGCGGCTGTGCGGAGGACGTTTTAATTACCGAGATATGCATGAAATGAATATCTTGTCACAATGTCAGCTTGCAAAACAATATGCGATGAGCGTTAAGTGGCATGTGAGTAATGCGATGGAAGAGAGCTCGTGAAATTTGTGAAATATAATTTTCCGGAACAGTAATGAGGCCGTCACAGGAAAAAAAGAAATCAACACAAAGGAAAAGTCTGAGTTAACAATGCGTGATTATCACCACTGAAATGCCAAAATAAGACACATATTTTCTTCTGCATTATTGGGTGCAAAGTCAGGCTAATATCCAGGTTAACATTGGTACTGTACAAGAACAGTAGGCCTAACCATATCATAATCATAGTGTGAGTGTGTACTTTATACTTGTGTATCTCAGAGTAAAAACAGTGTCTTCTTTCCTTTGGTTGCTCTGTGGTCTGGTGCAGGGTTGTCAACGAGAATCACTGTGGCCAGGGAGGAAACAGACACTACCAGTCGGCCTCCTCTGTGTCTCCAGCTGAACATAAAGCAGCTCAGACACAGACAGCAAACAGCAAATGCACCTGTTCAGAGAGCAGCAGATTTTGCACACTGGATGTAAATCTAGCATATAGCTGCCGCTGTTTGCTGCTAACAGTCAGGAAGAAAGAAAACAAGAAAATCCCTCTATTGGAGCTGCTAGTTAGAACAGGTCAGATCAATAAGAGCAGACACACAGATTTATGTCCACACACACACACACACACACACACACACACACAGAAATAAAAAGGAGAAAAAAGAAAGAAGAGGTTAGATGAGGAGAGAAGTGAGACAAGGATGAGATAATAGAAAGAAGTGATGGGGGGAAATAAAAAAGAGATGAGTGCCTGTTTTGAAAACAAAATAAGAAACAGAGAGCAGCTGGGAAGAGAAGAAGGAGGAGGAGGAGGAGGAGGAGGAGGAGGAGGGGAAGGGATCGCAGACCTGTCAGCTCGCTCTCCCAACAACTGATCAATCAACTTTGCTTTTAATCTCGCCCAATGACTCATAATCAAATTAACTGCCTCGCCGCCGCGCTCAGTGAAACGGCCAGATATAACCCGACACAGCAATCTCTCTCTCTGTCCTACCTCCTCACATAGCTGCCTGTTTGTTTCCATGCCAGCTACACTTTGACTTTCTGGTTTAGACAGCTCATTTGGTGCATGGTTAAGTAAAAGTAGCGTTGTACCGGCTGGCGCCGGCTTTTAAATGTCAGCGGCGGCGCCAGCTGAGACAGGAAGAACCCGCACGCTGCAGCCAATCAGCTCAATCACTCAGAGTTAAAACAACAAACCCTCAAACTTTCTTTGGCAATACTCCTCTTCTAAAGGCTGCTAAAGGTGTGGCAAAGGTACTTAAACTGCAGCTGTTATGCTAAAGTCGCTGCAAAGGATGTTTAAACAAGACTAACGCTACATGTCCACCAGATCCGGCGAGGACACTAGGGGACGCGCCGCTCCACTCAACTGGCCGCTCAAGACATGCCCTATTGTGGAATGCACCTGATTGGTTCCTGGTTCTCTGCTCAATGTTGTTTCCTGTTTGAAACAGTGAGTAGTGCTCACTGTTTCAAACAGGAAACAACATGGTGGCCTGCTCATAAACTTTCTGTTATTTTGTCTTAATAATCCACCAAACTCTATTTCTGAAAACATTTGAGGCAAGAAATAGCCCTTGCCACTGCTGAATCTCGTTTAATTTTAGATCTATATCGCCTAGTTTAACAGCTTGGTCCAAGTTTCGTGAGCCAGACGCGTCACGCTAGATGGGCTCATTTGCATAAAGCAGAGATTTTTCAACTTTATGTAAATACAGACCACCTCCAACTTGCTGCCACCATGCACTGGGCGACTGCTTCTCCTGCTTTCCAGAGGAAATTAATGGAAAGCGTTGAGACGCCCTCCGTCACCGGATCTGTGGAAATAAGCCGTGACTATGCTACCAGGCTGATGTTTAGTAGGTATAATGCTTACTACGTTCACCATCTTAGTTTTAGCATGTTAGCATGCTAAAACTTGCCAATTAGCACTAAACACAAAGTAGGCTACAGCTGAGCCTGATGGGAATGTCAATAGTTTGGCCATGAACCAAAGTGTTCGATGAACTGGAATATTTAGCAGTTGATGTTGGGAGGGCACTAAAATGTTTGTTTGAGCTAAGGAGGTTTTAAAGCCTCTGAACACCCACACAGGTGTTTTAAGTTAACCTGGTTGAGTAGACCTCTGCTCAGGACTGTGTGGGCGTGTACGGACTAATTGAGTGACATCTTCCTGAGTCTCCTGTTAGCTTTGTTGGGGCGGGACATATGACACCTTTATCATTCTTATTGGTAGATGAAGATTTGTGACCTAATAACTTCCCATCAAAGCTCCAGCCCGCCTTCAGCCTGACTAGAGGTCTGATCAGCCAGAATAACTGAAAACACCTGTGTGGGTGTTCAGAAGCTTTAACCCGTAGTTGATCTGCAGGATGTCTCTGAAACATATCATTCGTTCTCCATCACAATTAGTGCACAGATCGGCCTTGGGTTTACAAACAAAACGATCAGATTTGACCACCAAAACATCTTATATTTATAATCAGTTTCAATCAATCTTTTAGCTGTAGCTGTGAAACTAACAGAGATACTTGACTCTACTTTGTAAAAGTGAATCAGTTTAACTCAAAATGGAATCAATGGAAAAGGCGTCTGTGAGTGTAACAGCAAGCAGAGGATTGTTTGTGCTCCGTCTACTTTGATTATTCAGTCGAGGGCTACCGAAGCAACTCTCGCAAATGGAATTTGATTTGCCTCCAAAAATCTGGCGTTAAAATATTTTCTCTCCTTTGCGAGAGACGGAGAAAAGCTCTCTGTGCAGTTTGTGATGAGCTTACGAGAAAAAGCCTGCTACTGACTTCACTCTGAACCACATTAAATATCAGAATGTTGAAAACGCTAATATACAGAGAGGATAAAACTTTACAAACACTATCAAACCAGACAAACGGAGAAAGAAGGCTTGTCTGGTTGAATTAACTGCAGAATAATTATGTAAAATAATGTTTTTTTGCCTGATAAATGATGACAGAGCACATGTTATTTTCCAGAAGCAGCTTGATCATGGTTTCACACACATGGACGCGTCCCAATACAACCACAGGCAGCAGGGTAATTAAATAAGTTGCTGAGTGTTTCCCATTTATTTCAACACCTGGATGGACTGTTTCCATGCCACTGATTTTTCATTATACCTACTACTTATTAGATTAACAAGCTGACAATTAGGCTGACACAGGACAGGGAAAGCACTTAGCCCTACAAAAACGTCTGTCAGACCCGACTTAATATTATGGAAAAAGGGTCATTCACTCTCAGTAATGTGAAGGTGGGTGGAAGCTTAAATTCTCTAAAGTGGGGAAGAGCAGCGATTTGAAGCCAAGCCACAGCTTTATTGATTAACTATTAAGTGACTGCAGTTAGATCCAAAGGTATTTGGACAGTAACACAGTTTTTGTGCTTCCGCTCTGCATCCTATAGTTTAAATCTTACTTTGAATTGCCCAAATCACAGATGGGACAGAAGGGATTTAATATCAGCCCCAGCTGTTTAACTGCTGTGGTGTGGCCGTTGGAACAGAAGTGATAGTATTCCTTTTTTAAGATTGCCTCCGACATGGTTGTCATAACAGCACAAGATGTATTTGACAGTCAATATCTTTTCCTACCTGACACTTTAGGCTTCCGTTACATGTTAAATGGGAATCTACAGCTTTTGAGGGATTCAAATTAAAGTAAAACGTGTTACGATCAACCCCGTTCTCCCCTATGCCACCATTGGCTGGAACTGGTTCCATCCAAGAAAAAGTCGGGCACATAACCCCCCCTGTAAAATTGCAAATTGTCATCTTTACACTTTGGATTTTGTACGGATTAAACAAATTAGTTACAACGTGTTAATCAGTGGGCTTTTTCATTAGAGCTAGGCTAGCTTTTCCCCCTGCTTCCAGTCTTTATGCTAAGCTAATCTAACCGGATCTAGCTACATATTTACAACACAGATGTGAGAGTGGTATAAACAACATCGTTTAATGCCTAATAACTTCTACTGCACAGCAGGAGTCTCAATCTCATAAATGTGATTCATCTTGGGCTACTTTATTTTACGGTTCTCTCTCCAGCCCGCTGCGTTTCGAGGCATCTCCAGGAGAAGTGAGCTGTAGCTGCATTTGGCAGCAAACTGCTCTGGCCACATGCATCTACCATAAAATGAGGCAATCCATTACATGATCTATTCTGGAAATATTAGGGGTGACACATTAAGGTGTAAGCCACCGCTCGATCTTAGGAAAGAGCCATTTTGATAATGGCAGAGGGCCTTTAGGTGTTACAGTAGACTATCTTTATCTAAGTGCTCTCAGTTTTCGTAATGTAATAACACTTTTCTTTCGAGGAGTTCAACGGGGACACGGGGAGGGGAAGGTGGTGTTAGTGCTGTGAGTGTGTATGTGTGTATGTGTGTGTGTGTGTGTAGAGGCAGGGGAAGCCCATGACAGAGAGCGAGAAAGAGAGATGGTGTTAAACGAATGGCTGAGATGATTGCAAGTGCTGGTGGAGGAATTGAATTCTGAGCAGGTCGTATTTCAGCCCGGCCCGAGGAGGAGGCGAGAGTCCCAGTGACACACACACACACACACACACACACACACACACACACACACACACACACAGAGCTATTTTACCTCTACTGCCAAGCCACTTCACACAGACCTCCAGCATCGTTAGAAAGCTGCGGGGAACACACTCGAAGAGTCGTAGAGGACTCGAGTGTTGAGATCATGTGAAAAAGTTTTTTTTTTTATTTGGGAGTTTGAAATGTCGAAGCTGGATGTTGCTGTTTTTTCAAGTGAATGTTCCTCTTTTTCATTCTGAATGTGCTTCATCATTATAAAATCACAGCTTTGAGAGGCAGAAAGTCGACTCCCACACATCTTTTAACTGTTAATTGATGCAGAAAGCTTTCTCGGTAATCAGTGCACATTTAATTTTCGAGATGGGACACTGAAAGGAAGCCAAGAGGTAAAAAAAAATATCCATACGGGCAGAAAACAGGACGTCTACAAAGCCAAGAAAGTGTTAGAGGGGACAATCAGTCAACTTTAGTTCCAGTAAATAGGACCACAACTAGTTCCAAAAGTCACAGACTTCCACACAACCTAAAGCCTCTAAAAGCCTCAGAGACAAACACCAACTGTTGTACATTCTGTTATTTTCAGGTGCCATTATCGGCATCACTTTATAGGATTATCATTAGGGATGCAACGATTGTGAAATTCTGGGCTGATACCGATACCAATGTTTAAAATAACAATTTGGCCTCTACCGATGCCTCTACCGATGTTTTTTTGTTGTTGTTATTTATTCCTTTTTTTGTGCCAGGGAAACAAAGACATCTTCATTATAAAGAAAATAACTGAGCTGTGTTAAAGTCATTCAGCATTTCATTACACCGTCTTTGAATAAGCACAAATTCAATCATACAAATGTATGAAACAACCTTTAATATCACCTTCCTTCCCATGAAAAAGATTATTTAAAAAAAAAATTTTAATAACCAACAAAACATTTAGCCAGGGCAAAATTGATGAAACACAACAAATAAACATCGACCACTGCAATCTGTGAATGTCATCTTATTTACCGATAGGCCGATGGCAGTCAACAAGGCGGTCGATACCGATGTACGGGCGATAAATCGGTGCATCCCTAATTATCACGGGTCAAAAGCAACATTCAAAACCCACGTAGCATCGTTATTCACTCAGCAAGACACTGATTCCCAACCAATTATGGCTTGTGACTTTTTAAAGCAAAGCGTTGTCTACTCATGACCCCTTGTCACAGGTTGCATGTCTGAGTTGCAACCAATTGCACCAAATGCCACCAAAAAGAAAAAAAAAAAAAAAAAAATAGAATTTTTTTTTTTTGGGTTGGAAACCCCTGAGGTAGATCGAGAGACACACAAGCAAACAAACTGTTCAGGACTCAGTACTTTCAGAGAACCGATCAAACTGCATTTCATCTAAAGTTCTTACACAGCTGTTTGTGTTAGGATCAAGTTAAACACTGACGTTTTTTTTTTAGCAAAATATATCAATATCTAGCAACATTAGGTATTGGAAAGAATGTATTATGCTGGTATTGGTATATAAACTGTATTTATTGAGCCCAAAATCACAAATTGGACTCAGCAGCATGTACTATATCCTTAGACCCTGGATTGGAAGGATACTCGGTCTTAAATGAGTTTCCTAAGTGTCCAAGGCATTAAGATTAATAGCAGCCCTAAAAAGCTGAGTAAAGTCTATTCTGCAAACAAAAGACTGGCTGAACCTGTCTTTTCCACATCCCTAAAGCTGCTCATCAAACCTGCACTAAGTTTCTTTTTAAGGCCACAGTTCTCAGTGTGAGTTCAGCAGCAGAGTGGTGCTGAACGGACAGCTCCCGCTGCTCCCGGTGCTCGCGGTGCCATCTGTTACCGTTCCTTTAACCACTGGAGCCGCTGCAGGCTGCAGTGAGCACCAGTTCACTCCCACAGCCAATAACCTCTATAGCGATGCCAATCAATATTTGGGTTCGACTGAGAGAAATGATTGGAGTCGCGGAAAAACGCCGTGCCAGAAAAGCCTGCCTGACATCCCGATGTCTGCTGGGATGCATTCACACTGCACAGCTAATGCATCACGCTTTAAATGAATCCCTTCACTGTCAACAAAGAAGCAGAGGAGAAAAAAAAACACGCATGCAAGTCCCAAGTGTCGACATGATGCGTGTTGCGCACAGAGGAGCGCAGCGGCTTCTGGCAGCTGGTGGATGGGGCCAAACGGCCTGAGTGAGCACGCATTTCTTACCCGGAGTTTTCTTTTTGGTGCAGTAGGGAGGAAGGAGGAGGAGGAGGAGGAGCAGGGGGGTAGACCAACTCCACCGCTCTCCCTTCTTCAGGCGCCTCTCTCCATCCAATGACACCGGTGCCGGTCCGGTCTGTGTATCCCGCGGTTTCAGCGCATCCGGCCAGCTGGAAGAGGAAGATGAGCAACAAAAAAAAAAGGGTGATGAGGAAGAAGAGGAGGAGGATTTTTTTTATCTCCGTCTGCTTGTGTTGCTGCTCGCCGGAGTCTGAAAAGCTGCTGTCAGATGCATTTCTGTAAGAGCCGCAGCTATAACCCCCCCAGACCGACCGACTGCAGAGAGAAAGTCCCACCCCTGCAGCGCAACTTCCACCGCCGGGCCGCTCAATAACACGACCACCGCCTCCTCCTCCTCCAAGGCTCCACAGCAGCAGCAGCAGCAGCAGCGGAGAGGACCTGCCTGCTGCACACACACACACACACACACACACACACACACACACACACAGTCACACACACAGTCACATATCCTGTTGTTACGCAACGGGTGCACAGGGGGGGAGAGACTGGGATGGGAGTTGTGTGTTTGAGTGTTTTTCAGGGACACCCAAACTTTTCATCCTCATCATCATCCCTCCTCAAATTGACACCCCCCAAAAACTGACAAATTCTGTCCCCAAAACAAACCTCTTTCTTCTCTCTTCTTCTTCATCCTCATATCTGTTGGGGATGATTCAGTGTGAGATTACGTAATTGTCTATGCTGGAGGGTGCTGTGATGACACCTCTGATAGCAAAACACTCATCTTTATTTATCCTCTCATTGTGGTGATTCCCAGTAAATTAAACTGCAGGCGGACTCCTCTTCCTGCTGCCATGCAATGCAAAACCCCTACTCATTACACTTAACTAGGTATTTTTCAACCTGGACCCTATTTTCTCAGGTTTTAGTGTCGACTAATGGGGACAACCCTTTTTGAAATTGGTCCAGTATTGAGCTAGCGGCTAACTTAGCTGTAGGCTAACCGAGCCACAGGTGAGCTAACGTTAGCTACATTCACTAAAAGTGCTTGCTTTTGTCACTGACAGGCTCAAATTGTTATCAAAGTGTCTGACAACATTAGTGAAAGGACCCTACAGAGAAATAATATTTTTTCTTACCTTTCATTTGATTTGTTTTTGTGTCCAAGTCCCGCTCAACGAGAAGTGGTTGTGAAATCTGAATATCCCTAAACTCAAATAAATACGGGCGACTACCGAATTCAAAGACCTCGTCCTCATTGTCGAAATCATCTAAATATTCAGCCATGACATTGAACATATGTTAGATAACACTAAGCTGCTCTTTCTGTACTCCAACACAACAAACTCTGCCCGGCCAGCACTCGCGTTTCCACCATAAATGTATTCCACTATTCGCTATTCAACCGTTGTCTTCCGGCAACACGTCATCTCGCGAGATTTCAGAACGAGACTCTTTCCATAATGTCAGACACTTATAATAACAATCAGAGCCTGTCATGGCAAAAACAAGCACTTTTAGTGGTTAAAGCTGAATGCTTGAATGCGAGATTGGAGCAAATATGATTAATAAAGGTTATTTTTATAAAACGGTCACGTGACAGTATATCGTGACAGTAGTACATGAAACAGGTAACCTGAAAAAAATCATGTTCCGGTGCTCCTAAGGGCATCTGCAAGATTTCACTTACCGTAGGAAAACAAGCAGTAAGAACTGATCTGAGGTCCGCTGTCCAGCTGCCGTCTATGGCTGTCAATCACTCGCGAACTCCGACCAAACGGTCAAACTAGGCAGCGCTGATCAAATATGAATCAATATTCTGTCACTGTAATGCCTATTTCTCGCCTCAAATGTTTTCAGAATCATTTTGTAGTGTACTGTTTAGCGGTAAAATTAGAAAGTTTGTGAAACCGCCACCATTGCAAAATCTGTTGAAGGAATGCCAAGTTCTGGTCACATGACCGGAGCACAGCCAATAGGAACGCTCTCTCAATGAAATGACCTGTGATCGGTCAAAGTCTCCCGTCACGGGCTAGATTTTTTAAAACAGAGCCGTGATGAGGTGCAGAAGTGTAGTTATCTCTCAGAACACTTGAATTACAATATGCTGAAAGGTTATTGTGGAATGTTTGCCCAATGATGCCAAAAATATACTGCCTACTGCCACTTTAAGTAAAACTTTGAGGTGCCACTTTCTAATAAGGCATACTTCATGAAGTCTAGTCTAGTAGTTATAGGAAGATAACACCAGCCAAAGGGATATTCACAACTTGGCAATCCAAAGATTATTAATTATCAATTATCAATTATCAATTAATGAAGCTCCATTAAGAAAACCCTTTATTTTAATTTATGAGACTCTTTTTTTATTTTTATTTGTCTGGCATCTTATTAAGCTACTTGGAAAAATACGATTTTGCATATCAAATATGTGATTAGTTGATGAAATGATACGTGATCAGAGTTTTTGTTATTGTGAATAGTGAGCACTCCTCTCCACTTTACTGTCATCCTCAACCTGCTGTTATTATTCCATCTATCATCTAGTGACAAACATTTGAAATAATGTCTTCAACAAAATTACAAATTTACATTACTATCTTATACTTATTTTATACTTAATACTTATGTTTATATTTAAGCCCTATATTTTAACTGCTATGCCTTAGATTATCATTTTGCTTTTACTTTTATTTGTGTGATTTCCCCTTTTAATATACATATTTTATGAGCATTGTTGAAGGAACCTGAGACCAACGGTTTTCATTGCCAATAACTGCCTTAGTGAACCTTAATTTAGGCTATTGCATCTTTAACACACATTTCTACCTTCATTTGATCACCTGGAAGACCCACTGTTGACTGAAATTTAATGGAACCGTGTGTAGCATAGGCTGAACTATTGGCAGAAATGGAATATAATATTAATAAGTATGTTTTCTTTAGTATATAATCACCTGAAAATAAAAATCGTGTTTTCGTTACCTTAGAGCCAGCCGCCATGCTTCTATGGTAGCTCAGAACGGACAAACCAAACACTGGCCATTCACATTTTTGTCTCGGCCACCATAGTTCTCCTACACGCTTGCCACACGGGAGAAGTTTCAGTTTGTTGCAATCTGCCATCTCACCGCTAGATGTCGCCAAATCCAACACACTGCACTTTTAAATGGAAATTTAAATAATCAAATTTTGATGAAGGCTTTCCTTACAAGGGAAGTTACCTTTACTTTACCTTGCATAACTGATGTTAATGCTACTTTCACTGTTGCCTGCTTAGAATCCCCCTCCAGCCCCCTTACAGCCCCCTGACCCCCAGCTTGGCCTGCTTTGACCTCATTCAACTAGACTATTGATTAAGTATCAATACAGGGAATAAACCTACTGGAGCATCACTCTGGATCCGGACTGATGAACATGATGAGTACTGCCAACATGAAATACTCAACACAGCGTAATGCACAAAGATGTCCAGCGGGTCCTCCTGGAGGAGATGCACAACACTGTAAATAGCTATAGTAAACAACCAAAGGTGTAGTAAACAACAAGTTTTATTCCTCGGACTGGGAAAACAACATTTTGCAACAGTAAATCTTGTTTTTTTCACAATCTACTTCTGCAGATGAGGGCCAGGTAAATAATGTACACACTTACATCAAACGTATAGCACAGGATGCAGCTACAGCAGATACTGTGCTCTGGTTAACACTTCCTCTGGTTTTTGTTTGGTGGCCATGTTCTCAGCTGCAGCTGTGACATTGGATGGCGGATGAAGACGGAAAAACAAACATGATTAACAGGAATGATGAGATTTAAACTCAGCTTTGTTTGCCAACAGCAGTGCCGTCTGATCAAACAAACCTCTCTCACCTGTGAACCGAAACTCCCTGACGTGCAACGTGAAATCTGAAAGGACAGAAATAAAGTAATCGAGCATCCTAACAATCCAAAATATCTGTAAAACACTGATGAGTGGATGGAAAGGATTTCCTCTTCCCTCCTTTTCAATTACAAAGTGAGACAGCTGAGTAAGACATTAATCTCAGTCTAGACAGCATCATCTCATCCTTTTGGTTCAATTTTATCCTTCGCTGTAAATGCTTGGAAACATTTTTTGCTTTTCATATTTCTCCTGCAAAATTCCTACAGCATGTTTTCACAGCTTTCAGCCACACTGAGCTGAATGTGGCATAAATAAAAGTCAAAGTAAACAGTCAGTTCATAAGAGGCTTAACAGCAGGGGAATGGTGCATTCTGGGTTTTCTTTGCCTTTTGAATGTCTCCATCTGGTGGTGGAGCTACTGTAGTGATGTAGGCACAGAAACACCTCATGTTCCAATAAAAGCATTGTACAAAACACTTACTTTACTGAGTCTGTGCATGACTCACATGATACAAAATCCATAGTGTTTCAGGGGGCCCACCTTTATCCACTCGAGTTTGTATTAAAAACGATGAACGAGACAGAACAAGTTATGTAACTAACAGGCTTTAGTTAGACGTACACACCCTAACTTTTGTTAAAGCCTCTGAACACCCACACAGGTGTTTTCAGTTATTCTGGCTAATCAGACCTCTGCTCAGGTTGAAGGTAGGTGGAGCTATGATGAGAATCATCTACCAATAAGAACGATAAAGGTGTAATTTGTCCCGCCCCAACAGGTTCAACAAAGCTAACAGGAGACTCAGGAAGATGTCACTCAATTAGTCCATACTCACCCACACAGTCCTGAGCAGAGGTTTAATCAACCAGGTTAAAGTGGCAGTAGGCAGTATATTTTTTGCATCATTGGGCAAAAATTCCATAATAACCTTTCAGCATATTGTAATTCAAGTGTTCTGAGAGATAACTAGACTTCTGCTCCTCCTCGTGGCTCTGTTTTCAGGCTTTAAAAAAATCTAGCCCGTGACGGTAGACTTTGACCAATCACGTCATTTCAGTCTCTCATAGACAGCAGATGGACAGCAGACCTCAGATCAGCTCTGACTGCTTGTTTTCCTCCGGTCTGTAAAATCTTGCAGATGCCAGATGATTTTTTTCAGGTTACCTGTTTCATGCACTACTGTCACAATATAGCGACCGTTTTATAAAAATAAGTTTTTTTAATCATATTTGCTCCAATCTCGTCTACTTCAGCTTTAACTGAAAACACCTGTGTGGGTGTTCAGAGGCTTTAAGGTACTCTATAAATGAGTCCCCTAATTTCACTGGTCAATAGGCCTTTTTCACAGCAGACATTTAGACCAAGGCTTATTGAAAGAGGCTGGGACACGGTCTTGAGCTACGGTGTATGACACATACGCAGTGTAACTGGAGCTGCGGCCGTGCGTTGCTATTGGCTCAATTTCAGCGAATGCAGACCAGATGTGTTGTACCCCAATGATATGACGCTACAATGATGCATGACGTCTCCTCTTTTCACCCTCCTTGCGTCATACTAGGAAAAGCCCGGGTGTTAGTAATAACATTAACGATGGCTCTGTTCTATTCAGGTCAGAGAGTGACAGTGAGCCAGCATGCACAATACCGTGACCCTGCAATCAAAGCAGCTAAATGGTATTCAGACATCATTAATTACATTATTTACACCTGTGCTTTTCCTGCCGCGACATGTCAAAATGTCTTCGGTGTAAAAGGCCTATAATGAGCTTGGAAGGAATTTTGTGCTTTGGGGTTGCTGTTGGGGCCTTTAACTAAATCAGAGAGCATCTTTAAATCTTAAATCTAATATTCTGAAAAACATCCATCGATCTATGCAGACATAAACATCAGACTTGAGATTTAATTAATAACTCTCAAAGAGATCCCCACACTGCTCTCAATCTTTAAGACGCACGGGCTCCTTTGAGATACGCCAGCACAGAAAACATGAGACGTGCAAGTTTAAAATCCAATTCAAACACTCGAGATCGCAGGTTTCTCTCGAGTTTAAAAAAAAATTCACAGGGCTTTCGGTTGATGTTCCAAAGCCCTGAGAAGATTAATATGTTTCCAGTTTTAGTACGGTGACTGTAAATAATTTAAAGGCTCATTATCAGCCCAGGGCTTGAGGATGGTTCTTATTTTGCTGTAGCATCGGACAAGGTCCAAAATGTCTGGAAACGAAGGGTTTCACCGCACAAACTATAATCCACTCAAGTATGTAATGGATTACTTGCAGTGAAATAGACTTTAAAAATGACTTAAAATGCAATAAAATCAGTCTTAATTTACTCAATTACAAAACCAAAACTCCTTTATTTTACAGTCTGTCCAGTCACTATAAACCCTCTCTACTGGATGGTAAATCAAGCGCACCACAAGAGCAATAACACAACGGCACAAAGTGTATATATAAAAACATATATTTATTGTTCTGTTACTGTTGGTTAACTTGATCAACAATAAATGGCGACAGGCCAGGAGACAAACTGTACACATATTAATAGAACGCCTTAGAGAGCTTCTGTTTTTCTGTTCAGTGGCAATTAACAATGCAAAGAGAGAAGGAGAAAACAAATATTCGCTGTAGGCCGTACGGTTGATGAATGTTGGGTTTTAATGGCGCGTTCAAAAAGTCATCCTTCAGCCTCTTTTCAAAGTGGTTCATCTCCTAAGCAGACAACTTTACAAGAGGGGTAAAAATACTGTACATCGCTCTGTATGTCAATGCTCCTCAACCATGTGGCCTGAAGATCTATTTCATCCTTTGTTTAGGACAGTGATAACTACTCACCGTTTTTCTTCCCCCAAAACAAGCGAGGTTGAAGAAAGTCAAGCTTTAAAAACGAATAAATGATATTTAGACTCTCTAAAGACAGAAATAGAGGTGCTCCGTACTCGACAAAATAGTGTGTGGATTAAAATAGATAAAGGTTATATATATTTATACTATATATACTATATAAAGGCTTAAATCTCTAGATACAAGGACAGCCACCAGTGCTGTCCACACACATTCCTCAGTACACAAACCCTTTGATGCAGCAACAAACTCACACCTGCTTTGTCTCGTTTTTGCGCTCCGTGGACCATTAAGTCTCGTACTGTACATCTGCAGTAAAAGGATCACAGGATCCTGATCCCAAAGGTACATTTCCCCCCCCTCCCCCAGTGACAAGCTGAACTGCTGCAGTTAACCAGAGCAAATATAACGTAAACAGAAGGGAACATTCTGCACAGAAATACACCGAGTTAAAGATGCTTTTCAGGGTGTTTGATCATCGGAACCACAAATAAACCCATGTGTATAAAGCTCAAAAGTGTTTTTATGGTGAAGCGGAGGCTTGCGTATTACTCCCACTGACTCCAAGCTGAAAGGTACTGATCAATAACGCAGAGCTCAATTTAATTAAAGCAGAATGAATCCGTTGAGTGACGAGCAGCGAGCGTCGATGCAGGATCTGCCGTCCCATTGGCCGGATAACAACAGAAGCGGACGGGGAAACAAGGCAGGAGGAATGGAAGCAAGTCTCAGTGGTTGAGTTTCTCTTCGAGGCTGTGGTTGGTTACCACACAAAGAGTTCGTATGTGAAACTAAGTGGTTCGGTTTGAAGATGAGTGTGTCTCTGAAGCGAATGAGTCCAGGTCCAAATGTCCGTTTTCAGTCCAGGCAAACTTTTACATTCCACACGCTGCAAAAACAAATCCTCAAAAATTCACGGGAACTTTTCTCAGCCTCTCCTGCGTCATCATCGTGTCCTCAGTCTCCATCGAGGAGCAACGTTCAGACCGAATGTGCAAATGTCGTTCCGTAAACGCAGAGACCGTTCGAAAACAACTTGACAAAAACAACACAACAAAGAAGAACTTTTTTGCAGTCCCTGAAACATCCCCGTCTCCCATCCACTGTAACTGTTTCTGAATTTGCAGGATTTAACTGAAATGAATCAGTTTATGTGCCACAAAACTAACCGAAGAGAGGATTAGTAAAAAAGACTGCATAAAAACGTTCAGACGCTGTCACCTCCAGAGGAAATAAACAAAGATATTCATTGCACATACTCCGACAAGAAACCAAACCAACAGCCAGGGCAGTCGTGTCCCATTTTAAACTTCAAAGCGTGTAAAAGCTCTGAAAACTGTGAAGCCAAAATTAGCTCAGTGTTCTTCACCGCTACCTCGTTCAAAGCCCTGTGCAGGAGTGTAACGTGTGGTATGAAACGACAACATTTAAGGGTGTAACTTTAGTTAAATTTAACTCCAGACTGGCTTTTGAATTTTAAACCAGTGTGACATTTCACTGATTTGAACTGAGCTGTGCAAACTTTGGGACTCACAACAGATCTACTGTACTCAACAAGTCTGACTGCATTTTGTTATAAACTGAAACGAACATTTCTGGTAAAAACTTCTAAAAGTATCTCAAACTGTCTAAGTGGACAGTTTGTGGCAGATCTTTGGCTTCAGTGGTAAAACATATTTCACTTTTCCATCAGTCTAGATTAAAAAAAAAAGATCTCACTCTGATTAGATTTGATTTTTAAAGAGGACAAATCCATTAATGGTTTTCTTTCCCCCCTCATTCCCTTCATTTCACACGACCTCCCTTCATCTTTACAGATTTCAAGATCTTCAAGATCTCTACTGTATTTCTGATGCATTCTGATTCTGATGCAAGTTTTCTCTCCCGAAACTGAGCGCTTTGAGGGAATCTAACTCTTGCGTGTCTTTAGATGTCTGATGAAACTTTTTCTATAGAATATTGATGTGTGAATTCATTCCATTTGACAGCGCCTCAAATAAATCCTGGAGACGGCTGCCATGCAAACTATATCTAATATTTCTCTATCTATCACAACTCTGCAGTCTTGCAGAATTTGGCTGGAAAAAAAACATAGTCATCTAAAATCCCTCACACATTTGGTAAATCTCTTCAATCTAGAACTGGTGGACTGAACAGATGAAGTGAATAATGAATAGATGTCTGGCAAATGACATCATCTTGCTGTAGAGAGGCGAAGTCTCGCCCATTCTGGTGCACCACCATGGGATCTTATTTCAGAAAAAATATGAACAGTAGTCAGTGGTGAGAGACAAATATTTTATGATCTTGTTTGAATTACACCTTGAATCACATATATGATATTTGTCTATTTTTAAGATAATTTTGCAAGTCAAGAGAGTGGTAGTTTGTTGTAAAACTGTTGAAGTATAAGACTGTGAAAATACGTAATTAGAAAGACTTCACACCCACGCCTGGAACATAGCTAAGTTAGCTAGCTAGCTGGCGTTGGTGACGTATATTTTGCGAGACGAGAGATGTAGTTCAATTAATTTGATTAATATCTTTTGATTAATATTTTCTTATCAAAATATTATTTCCATTAAATGATATGGCCTAAAATAATACCCTCTGTTTATACTTTTAAAGATTCATATTTTAAAACACATGTGACTATGATTGAAAGCTTAAAAAATGTAAATTAAAATTCTAAATTGGCAGAAACAATTAGATTATTTAGACATTTAAAATTTATTCCAATTGTTTAACAGACCTTCATCTTTTCCTTTCCTTACATTATATTTGTTGAATAATTTATTCTAATTTATATTATTTTTATACTCTGAAATATATTAACTGTTTTTTTTGTAATGAAAAATCTGAACATGATTATGTAACTACTGTCTTGAACTTTCTAAATAAAGTATGGACAAGAGAAAAAAAAAGTTCATGGAGTGGTTTCACATAAAACTAAATGATACGACAAACCTACGTCAAACTGCGACTTTCTTGACTTGAAAAATGCTGACAAATATCACACGTGTGATTCATGGCGCAATTCAAACGGGATCGAAAGGAAAAAATGTTATCTCGCCGTTGACTACCAGACATATTTTTTTCCGAAATAAGGTCCAATGATGGTCCACAGGAAGGGGCGGGACTTCACCTCTCTATAACATTTCAGTTTGTCTTGGCCTGAATTTGAGAAAAATGTCAGACAACCACTTCATTTGCTGGACTCTTAACCATCCTGCTGTTACTAACTAGTGCTAAGAATAACCCCGATCATGAAGCCTGTTTGATGGGAACTCAGCCTCTCGCTCTGTGGATTGACTTTGTTCATGAAGAAAACACAGACGTTTGCACGACCAGCTGTTTAGTTTTAGGCGAGCACTGTGGCTGCTGCAACAACAAAGCTGACTATTAGCTTACATCACACATTAGCGTCAGCAGAGGGACCACACGGGGGTGGGGGGGTGGGAAAGTTGGATCTGTTGCCATAGTAACAGCTGGCCGGAGGAACTCAGAGTGGCTGTGACTGCGTCAGGTGGAGGGCGTGCGTTTGATGTGTTTGGCTCGGCGCTGCGTGCGCTGGCTGGTTCTGGGACTGAGCGTGTGGCTGCGGCTGCTGCAGGATGTGCACCACCCGGCTCAGGGTGTCCGTGGTGGCGAACGCCAGATACTGGCAGCACAGCCAGTCCTCCAGGCTCACGCCGCAAGCCGCGTCCAGCGAGCGCTCCGCGAACTTGATCATCATCAGTGTCCGCTTCAGGTCCAGCCAGTTCTGGAGGGTGGCCTCGCGCTGGCTGGAGGTGGCTCCCGACATGGGGCCCGTGCTGCTGCAGCCCAGCGCCTGGAACAAGTCCTCCCGGGGGCCCCAGAGCAGGCACTGCAGGCAGGCCCGGGCCTCGGACATGCGGATCCGTTCAGAGGGGTTGACGGTGAGCAGCAGCCTGGCGAGCTGCTGCAGACCCTGCGAGTAGAGCGATCTGACCGGCAGCGGCGGCAGGTCGGCCCACGTGTACTCCCGCTCCTTCAGCTCCGGCGTCTCCTCGAAGGGGTTGGGCCGGTGCAGCATCTCGTAGATGAGAATCCCGGTCTGGAACTCGTCACACTTGCGGTACTGTGTCGCCGTGACAATTTCGGGCGCCAGGCGCGACTGGTCGCGCAGCGTACCAGGGTCGGCGGCCATGAGAGTGCTCTTCTGTTTCGCTTGAGAGAAGTTACTGATGATGAGGCGGGCGGGGCAGGTGGCGTTGGCGGCAGCAGTAGCAGCACCGGCGGAGGTTGCACCAGAGCCGCCGCCAACGCCGCCGCTGCTGTTGCTGTTGTTGTTGGGCTCAAGAATGTCCAGATTCCAGGAGTTTCCAGGTTGGCAGTGGACCAGCAGCAGGTTTTCCAGTCGCAGGTCACAGTGGGTCACGTGATACGGTTTCATGTGCTCCAGGCCGGAGCACAGCTGCAGCAGCAGGAGACACACCTGACGCTCGTACAGCTCCGGGTTGTGAGTGTGCCGCGCGACGCCTTCTCGGACAAAGTCGGCCACCGTCTGGAAGGGCACCTCGCGCGTGATGACCACCACTCGGCTCCTCAAGCGGCCAACAGTGTTCATGTGACCCGCCGCCGGGGTTTCGTCTAGTTTACCGTTTGGCGCTTTGGAGTCCGTCGCCGTGGTTTCAGTCTTAATCTCTTTCTCTTTCTCCTTCAGCGCACCTACATCTTCCTCCTCATTCTCTTCCTCCTCCTCCTCCTCCTCACCTTCCTCCTCTTCCCAGGGCAGCAGGCGGGCGGGGACGTCAGCCAGGAAGTGCCCACAGTCCTGCTGGATATTGAAGTGCACGGCGAGGCTCTGTCTCACTGCAAGGCTGTGGAAGAACTGCTGCTGGGTCTCCTTCACTTTGCTCCGACAGATCTGGAGAAGTAAAGATAACAAAGAGAATATTTTCATCAATCAGCTGTAAAACATCTCATGATGAAGCTACTTGCAACTAACAGTTTGCCAAATTACCAATATTGCTACTAAGGCTATTCTTTATTTTATTACTATTGTTTTTATTTATTATAATGTGCATATTTTATTGTATTTATCTTATTTTTTCTACTTGACTGACATAACCACTCAAAAATTCCAATGCCCTTGTACACTGTACCTGAGCAAATGGCAAATAAAAGTCTTTTTCTTTGAGAATATATATGTATATTTTCCTTATTTTCAACAATTTCCATGAAAAGACGATGAATAAACTACTAACAAGTATTGTCTGTGTATCCATAGCCTGGTTTATCTTATTCCTCTGTGCCATAGTGCTCCATTGTTGAACTATTAAAAAAAATGCACTAATGAGCCACACTGTTGCACCGGGTGTCATTTTCCTATATTACTATGAACATGAACACTGTGCATTAATTTGAGTCCAAGTACACCGTCCTGCTGCCAGAAATCATCACCAAATGTGTATTAATCCGCAGATAAAATAGTCCCCAACAAATGCAATATTTACTCCTCTCTGAGTAAAGTTTGCTAAAAAGTACAGTGCTCAGCTGCTTTAGGAAATTATTCAAATTCAAACATTTTTTTAAACTCTATATTTGAGACTTGCTTTAAAGATTTTTTGGGATCGAGAGCCACAGACAGGGAAGGGAAGCCTGAGAGTACTGAGGGCCAACCTGAGTGCCGGGATATACTCAGAGCTAGGTTGTACAATGTGTTTTCCGACCATGCCAGAAATCCAAAGTGTTTATGGTTTTTCCACACAGACATGCTCAAAGGCTGGGTGGAAAGCGGAGGGACACTATATCGGCGCACATTTTCAAACAGTCTCTCCTAGAAGACATTCACAGTGTAACTTTTAAATGATGAAAGCTGATGTTTTTACCTTTGTTCAGTTAAACGTTTATCTACAAAGCACTGGTAAAACCTGATATTAAGAGACGGTTATTAATTTTGATGAAATAAAATAAGCAGAAATTGCCTCTCGACTGCCATGAGAGACTTTTCAACAAACAGCAATCTATTGCAAAACATCAGGAACAAAATACACCATTTGAGCAGAGAAATGCACAGGAGAACTCCGAGATCAAAGATGTTTTGTGTTTTCAAAAATGTTCTCTGTTTCTCCTACAACATTTTCCGTTAATGATATATAGAGCGGAGAGCAGCAGCGAGCAGACTTCAGGCTGTCACCGACAGCAGCGAGAGCCGAGAGCGTGTCTCCGTCTCCTAAACCACAGTGACAGCCTCTGCAGCTCTCTGTCTTCCTACACTTTGATCACAGCGCGGAGAAGAGAAGCCGAGTCAACGATAGGATCGGTCTCTGCAGACGTCACAACATTCACTAAAGTACCAGCAAAGGGAAAGAAGTCACAACATATTACTGAGGTATTCCTGGTTGAATGGTTTAACTTTTTTCTCCATACATGTTTATTAGTAATTATCTAACAAATTATTAAACAAAGATTAAAATGTGCACACATTTGCTGACACCACCAACATTAGCAAACATTTAAACAAATAGAATATGATTGAAATCGATGTTAAGATTGAGAGAAAGAAGGAGAATGTGAAGACAACTAAATGAATTCATTGACACAACAGGTATAATATTAAGAAGTCGAATTTCTTATGTAATTTATTGTTATAGGTGCTGTGTGTTGAATTTGACTGCATCTAGCGGTGAGGTTGCAGATACTGTAGCAACCAGCTGAAACTTCTCCCATGTACCAAGCGTGTAGGAGAACTACGGTGGCCGATGCAAAAACGTGAAAACGCTAATGGCCTGCTCCGTGAAGAGGACCCGCTCCCTTTGGAGATTCTTGTGAGAGTTTTTGCCAAGTTTTTGCAATTTGTGGGTTACCTTCTAGACACAACCCTGTTCCTTAAAGGTGCACTGGTGCATTTTTATTTGCTAATATATCAAATTGAGTGTTGTCTAATGCACACCAGGTAGGGAAATGTAATAATGCAAAAGAAAGTAATGAGTCATCTTATTTCTCTCACAGGACTTGGAAGTTGAAAATTAAATGTTTACAGAAGAACATTATTCTAACAGCAATATTACATTACATATTTTTAAACTTTTACAATGCATAATACATTTTGTCCAAACTGATTTAAAGGCCCCCCCCCCCCTACATTCTCCTCCACATTGGGAGCAATATTGGGTTTGGTGTCTTGCTCAAGGGAGCTATGGACAGGAGGAGCCTGGAATCACTTTACCTTACATTTTAAGGAACAAATATTTTATTGCATCACAGATAAAATGCACATCTTTTTTTAGTGAAAAACAAACTAACTTGGATAAGGTAATCATTAATCACAAGGTCACCCTGCATAAATAAAGGATATATAAAAACAAGGCAAAAGTGAGCACATACCCCCGCTCACTGCTTGACCCCTACTAAAGTAGGGCCAAAGGTTTTGCCTTTTAGGAACTAATGGAATTAGTCTATTGAGCACAATGTAGCTTTTATTAGCTCACCTTCCTCAAGTCCAGGGTGCCCAAAAAAAAATACTAATAGATAATAATATATGTAATAATAAAAAAAAAAATTGAAATCCAAAATTTGGGATGCCCCAAATTTTTGAAATTTTGGACATCCTGGACTTCTAACCCCCAAAAGGCACAACTACACCACACTGTCAACCATCATACCACATTTGAAGTTCCTAAGTGAAATAGTTTCAGAGTTCTGCTCCGGAAACAAAACGGACGGACGGACGGACACGTGGAGCGCTATATACCCCCGATTACGTTGTCGCGGGGGTATAATAAAAAATAGCAACATTGTGTGAGTCTGTTCTTTCTTACATGATAATTCCTGTATTTTTTAAATCAGGCTCTATTTTTCACCTCTCTACCATGATATACCATTCTCAAGTGTCATGTGAGGACATTCACGATTATCCCGATGATGGAAATTCACCATGATCAACTTATTGTATGTTTTTTATCGTGATCAGCAATAAAATCCTATATCGTCCCATCGCTAGTAATGAACTACATTATACTGCTTTGTACTATATCAGACTAAACTCTTTACACGTGTTAAACAAAAGTAAAACCTGTCTTTAAAAATAACAGTCTTTTTGACCTTGCTGCAATAAAACTGTGTTCTTTAATGACAGCTACCTCAATCATTTCACTTTATTACTTCTAGTAAGGGCAGCCTGAACCTTGGTGGTCTCTTTGGCATATTTTATGGACAGTTTATTAGATTGTGATGTGGTGTGAAGAACTCTTCCTTCATTGTGTACAACTCTTCAGGAATGTGCCTGTTCACTGGATGTCTGTTTAGACATGTTGGCTCTGAGACTACAGCCGCCTCCTGGTCATGCTTTGAGAGTAGAGTTTTCACTGTTTAGATGCCATATACTGTGAGCTGTATTGCTGGTTGCAACACAAAGCTCCAGGTTAACAGACAAATCCATTTATTGTTCCCTCTTCTGACATTTCAGAGAAACTTTAAAGCCCACTGACTCACTCGCTGAATTCCTCCGAGAGTCCAGAATTCACGCAGACATGCTAAAGGTGGATTATGAATAATTAGCACCGCATTAAAAAATACCACAGCCTGTAAAATCTCCTTTGCGGGAGGATCAACTGCACTTACGGGGTTAAGGAAGGCAGGAGCACAACTGGGCCTCATTAAAATGGCGAGCTGGGGGAAAGTTTAAATTGGGAAGCCGGGGCCTGTTTGTGTTCTGCTGCTCCTGGTTGCCTTATTTATGAATGAGCATCATAAAAAAACAAGTCTCTCTTTTGAAAGTCTGCAGCTTATACGAGGGCAGAGCTTTGAAGTGCTGCGGAGCGCGGAGAGTTTCATATCCTGTGAATAATGCAACCTTCATCCATATCTGCTTTGTATTTAGCTTCAGAACTGTTTTGGCAAGCTCTGCCCTCCAACCCCACCTCTCTCTCTCCTTCCTCACCCACCCACACACACACCCACACACACACACACACACACACACACACACACACACACACTGTACCACAAGCAGACAAAACTGCTCCCCTCACACAATTATATATATGAAAAAAAAGAATGCACGCTCACACAGGTTTTATTGCACAAAGTCGTGCCCTAAAGGCACAAAGTTTAAGTGCTAATATTTCAGCACAAACACCTTCCTCCACCTCAGCTAAAGGGGAGTGGGAGGAGATTCCTTCACACAAAAACAAAAAATCGAAGGATTTAATAAATCTACTGCAAGGACAGCGACCACCAGACTCTATCTTAAAATCCATCTCGATGCAGAGAGAAAGCAAAGCAAGGACCCAAAAACAAATTAACACAAACTAATGAATTCAAACTAATACGATGCTGAAAATAAGCTGTTTGCTGCAAGATCTTGTAAAAGCAAACTACTCGCTTTGGTTTGGCCTAAAGCGAGTAGCTGTATGTGGGTGAAAACTTGAAATACTTTGATTGGAAAGTAGGGCAAGCTAGCTAAAGTTAGTATGCTTCAGGGTCATATAAAGTTCATGTACATGGATTACATGTAACTCAATGCAATGTAAGGCATATAGTATTTAACATAAACTGAACTAAATTAATACATTAGAACCAAATTAGGTTCTCTAAATACCAATTCAATGAATAAAATCATATAACAGTCTATGACTCTTATTGTCACATCTAGTGGTTTTGAATCAGCATTGGGGCTGCTACTAACAATTCATTATTGATTAATCTGCTAATTATTTCCTTGATTAGATCTATGAGTGGAATATAATTTCACATCAGACAACTGAACACTTACAGATCTTTCAGTAACCAATTAAAACAATGGATGATTAATTAATACACATGTCAGCATTAAATTCTCTTTTTGCTGCTTCTATCTATACGTCCTGCTGGTCTGCAATGTTGTTTTATATGTATAAATATCACTACTGATTCTACTGCTTTTAAAAACTGTGTGTCCTTTTCCAACATTTGAACTGCATGTCTTGATTTGTGTGTTTGTTCTGGTGTATTTTAGGAAGACTGTTAAACTTTGTGCCCTGTTTTTTGTTTTGATGTATTTTAGGATGCCTTTTGTAACCCATTGGGGGTTAGGGGACAACAGATGAAAAATAGCCTTTTGGCTAATTCTGGCATTTTTTTTTTTAAACCATGTGTATTTATCACTTTCAATAGTCTCTTATCAAATAAACTAAACTAAAAAACAACGAAAAAACTATGTTTGTGAATATAAAAAAAGCACACAATTTCCCAGAGTCTCATGTGACATCTTTAAATGTCTTGCTTTGTCCAACCAACATTTTGAAACCCAAAGATATTCAGTTTACAATGTTATAAAATAGAAAAAAAGAAAATCCTCACATTAGACAAGCTGCAGTAAGAGACTGTCTGGCTTTTTTTTTACCTAAAAAAATACCCGAAACGATTAATCGATCATCGAAATAGTTCCTTCATCTTCTAGTTAATTGTTAATTTTCTGCCAATCGACTAATTGTTTAATCAAGTTATCGTTGCAGCTACACATCATGTATTTCACCTGAATTAAAAATGTTAAGCCTCTTGTTTTACATTTTCTAGACACAAAAATTCAAAGGTGCATCATGTCGTGTTTTACTTGATTAAACTCGGGAGGAAAAGTAAGCATGATACTCAATATAGTTAATCTCAATATGCCTAAAAAAATTCAATAAACTTTATCAACTTTAATTACATCTCTCTGGGCCCTGAGGCTAGAGGCAGCACTTTTTAAGCTCAATATTATACTAGCGTTATACTCATAGACTGTATATAAGAAGTGGACGTAGTCACTGTGACGTCACCCATTGGTTTGCGGACTGTCGTTTTGAAGCATCAAGTTCAGCATTTTGGCCGTCGCCATCTTGTTTTTTTGCAACCACGAGAGGGTGGAGCTAAGTACAACCAAACGCGGAAGGAATTTTTAGGCGACCAAAATGTTAATATTAACTTTTATAAACTGAAAACACACTGTGAAAGGGTTACAGTTGTAAGACGAAAAAACGGACAACTCCCAGACCGGACAACGCCGTGCTAGCAACCTGTCAATCACAAGGTAGCCACGCCCTAAACCCTATTTGTCTCTAAATGGGACCATCATTTACTAATTGAACATCATGCTGTATTGAAGAAGACTTGAAACTAGCGATTGAGAACATAAACTCATGTTTACAATGTTTACTGAGGTAATAAATCAAGTGAGAAGTAGGGTCATTTTCTCATAGACTTCTATACAATCAGACTTCTTTTTGCAACCAGAGGAGTCGCCCCCTGCTGGCTATTAAAAAGAATGCAAGTTTAAGGCACTTCAGCATTGGCTTCACTTTACAGACCCAGAGGTCGCCCACTGGTTATACTGTGCATGAAAACAGAAAAGGTCAATCTGAATGTTGCCACTTGGCAGAACAAACTGATGTATAAACAGAACCTGACGTCTCACCTTGATGGCGTAGTTGACCAGTGGGTCCTTGGCGTAGGAGGCAGTGTAGTATACGGCGTCCCCCGCCTCACAGCAGGGTTTCCCAGTGGTCAGCCTGAAGTGGGACCAGCTGTCAGTGCCGAACCTCAAGTGATCCTTCTGACCGGCCATGAAACGGTCCTCGCACTTTGTCGCCAGCTTCCGCAGCGTGTCCGTGTGGAGCCCCCGGATCCTCCCCACCACCTCATCCCAGCTGTCTAACCCCCTGTACAGAGCAGGTCTCTGGGGTTTGGAGCCTCCAGCAGCAGCAGCACCACCTCGACCTGTCGTCCGTCCCCTTCCGGCCAGGGACTCCGTACTCGGGTAGGCCCTCCGCTCTCTGCTGGTCGTGGCGCTGGGTGCAGCAGGTGCAGGCTGAGGAACCAGGGAGGGGACGCTGTTAGTCGGGCGGCCCTTGTTGGTCGCCGCGGCAGCCGTCGTCGGCCTCTCCAGGGAGTCGCCGCTCTCGTGGTCGTGGACTCGATGAGGCTCGGAGCTGAGAGACGAACTCTGACTGGCCGTCTCCCAGGTGGAGTCCAAGTCGTAGATCGGGTTGGCAACGCTCAGGTTGGTGCCCCCAGGTCGAGCCTCAGCCCGAGGTCTCGGGCCTCCCTGGGCCGACTCTTTGCCCGCCAGGCTGGGATCGGTACTGGAGCGAGGTACATTCTTCTTAGGCAGCGGTGGCGGCGTGGCCCTAGGGGCCGGCTGGTCAGCGAGGGCGTCCAGGTCGATGGAGGCCAACGTATCGTTGGACGCTTTGATGTTTCGTGGCTGTTTGAGTGGGATCATGTTGGCTCTGGATTGACCTGGAGGAAAAGAAAGATAACAACATGTTTATTAATTCAAACTGAATACTTAAACCACTGAACCATACAAATCTGTGTGGAGATCATAATGCTGTACACATGGTAGTTTTAAACAGCAGGAAAGAATACAGCCAACATACATTTGGACTTCATTACAGAGAAAGTGAGATTACACAATAATATGACTACCAACCAGGCAGTCTGCATTGGTGGAAAGTAACTAAGTACATTTAGTTCAGCATTGTACATAAGTACAATTTGAAGTACTTTTACTCTAGTATTTCCATTTTATTCTACTTTACAGTTGTACTCCACAACATTTCAGAGGGAAATATTGTACTTTACTCCACTGCATTTATTTAAAAATAATTAGCAGCTCAAGCTTTTACATGATCTCCAAACATGCAATAATATACCGCTTAAGTTGGGTTTTCATCGTTCTAAGGATTAGCCATTTGTTGCCGTTTAAATGTTGAGTATTTTGATATGTTTTATGATACTGTATAGATTCTCAAAAACGCTGTATCGATGTTTAATTAACAGTTTACATGCGAAGATTAACTCGGTCAATAATTTATTTTATTTGCAAAGAGATGTGCCCTCTCAGTGTATGTGCCCTCTCAAAGAAATGTTATAATATTGGATGTTACAGGGATCAGATTACTTAAAAAAGTAAACTTTTTGAACTCAGATTTTATGCATATGGCGGTGTGTTCTTTATACTAGGACAGTTTTCCTAAAATTAGATTTAAAAAAATTGCAATATATCACCTTGCTTACAGTATCGCAATATATTGAATCGTAACCCCTGTATGATGATACGTATCATATCGATCGTAACCACTATATCATGATCCTATCGGTCCTTTTTTTGTGATTTTAGCTGTCGAGACTGGATAAACGGGATATGTAAAAGATAACACAACATGAATGTGACTTTCACAAAAGTCAAATCAGAATTCCTAACAGCTGAAAAGGATAAAAGCGACACCTGAAACACAAATCATTCCACACTCTTTCGCCCCCCGAGCTCCTTGTTCCTCCCACATGGCGTTTCCGGCCGCCCACTGGCTCGCTGCCTCTCCTGAAGACGAGAGGCTGACACGAGGTTGTGTGCTGCGGCACGTGAGGGAACTGGTGGCCCTGAGGAGAAAGTCAAGCCAGAGAGCCGGACAGCTGGGCACAAGTCGTCCCTCCAACCATCCAACCATCCAGCTGCCCGACTCAATCTGCAGCCCTGCTCTGCAGTGAGGCTTAAAGAGGCAGCATGGCGAGCACATTTATCACTGGCTTCTCTTGACCTTATTTTTCTGGGATGGTGGTGGGAGGGAATTGGAGGGTTGAGGGGTTGATTGGACTCACTCGATGTTCTCTGGAGTCGAGGACCACAGAGGCAGACGGGTCAGAGACGAGCGTCTCATAAGATGAAAGGAATAAAGGAGCCGTGCCGCTCGCATGATGGGAGTGAAACAGCCTGATAGTTTTAACTGAACGGGTGTACAAGGTCACAGACAGCCCTACGGCGCAGCTTTTAACTCACCAGGGAATACCCCAATTTCTTGGAAGATCACGATGAGAGGCGGCTGAGTGTTTCAAAGTCACATCTATTGCCGAATTACTTTTCTCGTCCCCGCAGCGAAGGCGTCTTCTCGAACGAACCACTCAACTACTAACACTAATGACCGCAAATTCTCGTTAAACGATACGAGCGACTCCTCACGTGTGCGTCACGCTGCCATCGTCTTAAGAGAGCAAAAGAGGCCTTAAGAAAGAGCTGTCGGGATGAAGTAAATGAGTCTGGGTAATCCTCCCTGGAAGGGGTATATTTAATGTGTTCCTCCACCAGTCTGCAGTAATCCATCCAAGAAAACAACCGTCTCCCTCGTCCAGTCGGATCTTCCATTGCAGCAATGTGACTGTGACTAAATTACATAAGACTAACTCAGTCTGTGGTTGTCATTTCAAAACCTAGAATACTTTTTAGAATCATAACACACACAGAAATACATGTGATGATAAAACAACCCGCATGGGGGGATTAATTCGGTCCTCCGGTCTGTGAAATCTTGCAGACGCCGTTAGGAGCACCGGAGGACATGGAGGCACATGGTTTTTTTTCAGATTACCTGTCTCATGCACTACTGTCAGGATATAATGACCGTTTTATAAAAATAACTTTTTTAAATCATATTTGCTCCAATCTTGCTTACTGCTGCTTTAAGTCTATGAAATGTCAAAATACAGTGAAAAAACGGCGATCAAAATGTTTTCAGAGCCTAAGTTGACGTCTTAAAAAATGTCTTCCTTTGTCTGATAAAAATAGATGCGGATTACTTTTATATCAACAAATATTAACAAAACAGCATGTATACATTTATTTCTATTACAAGAAAGTTTCAGTGTCATTGTTACAAGTTGCATTAAATGGCCTTTTAACACAACTACACAAAATGCTGCAATGTGTCTTATAGTGAAGGAATTTTGAACCTGCTATCTTATCTGTGCCTGGCAAGACTGTGCTGACAATTCCATGAAACAAACAGTGTAACAGATGACAGATGTGTGGTAAAAGTAAAACCCCAAAATAAAGCCCCCCTGAAAAGTTTTTTCAAAAGTGTTTCAGAAAAGACATATACAGTAATTGAAACTGATAACCGTAAGTAGAAAGTTATTTCCTTATGATTTAAAACACACTGCTGGTCAGCTAAACTTCTTCTGACCCGTGTCCATCTCCAGGAGATAAAACAGTGGAGAGTCCCAATCCCTTCAAAATCTGTTCCGGATTAAAACGATAATTGCATTTTCTTCTTCTTATCAAACACAGAGCCTCGTGTGTCTGAAACGACTCTTTTGCTACTGCTTTCTATTTCCTCACTACAAATCTGGGTACCAGAAATAGAGGCATCCAGTCCGTTCTCATTTCCAGGGAGTCAAATACCGACGCTTTGTCACGGCTGTCTGCGTTTGATACCGCCGCACAAGGCACTCTTTAGTGCCGGTATGAGTCGCACCGGGCTTTCCATTAATTACAATGTAAACTAAGTGTTTTTGTTGCCTACTCCAAAGCAAATATTTTTGATTAACTCACAACATTAAGCACGTGTTTACCGCGACCGAAAAGAGACGCCGCGGGGTCTGACAAAGCGTCAGTATGTGACGAGTTGGGATGAGACCGTGTGGAGGCATCAGATTCTCCCTGCTACTTGTTACACACATTCTCTGGCAAGATTGGCTTGATTTCCCTTCTCTTTAAGTATATTTATATTAGAATAATATATCATATATAATAAAAACTACAACTCACAAATGATAGAGAACCATTTGCTGTTTAGTCCATCTCCTCACTGACACTGGACATGATACAGCAATAACACTTTCTAATTTAAGGGAAAATGACTTCCTACATTGAGTGATATACAAATCATATTGTCCTTAACCTTGATGTATATAATATATACATAAAACACAATTGAAAATTCAACATTAAGACAAACTAGAGACCAGTATTCTCCAACATTTGTTTGTGAGGAGATGAAGGAACTTGTTGCAGCCATCACGCGCCAACAAAACGACGGAGGAGGTGGGCAGAATGAAGAGGAGCAGAGGGGAGGATTGAAGCGTGAGCAGAGGAGTGGGTGATAAAAGTGAGGGAAGTGAAAGAGAAATACGAAGAGGCAAAAGGGGGGTGAGCGGGAGGCAGGCACACGATGACAGAGAGACGAACGAGGAACGGGTGGTGAAAGAGACGAATACTGAGAGATAAGGAGGAAAAACAAGCTCCTACCTCAATTCCACTAATTCCTCAAAGTTTTTAGGTAAACGCGGTGCGGCAGCGGCGCGGGGAGGGGAGGCAGAGTGAAACGCTTCTCCCTGCTTCCATCATTGAGAGTCTGCACGGAGCCGCCGGTGCCAACAGGCAGCTCAACGCTCTCACCAGTACTGGAGATTTCTCACTGAGCGAGGCAGCGAGCGCTCTGCCTCCTACTGCCTGATGCTCTGATTAAAACACGAGTGTGTGTGTGTGTGTGTGTGTGTGTGTGTGTGTGTATACTGTATATATAGCCAGAGAGAGAGAGAGAGACACTAAGTGAATGCGATGCCTCCACTAAAATGTGTGAACAGACAGTATAACTGGAGCGGAGTCAAATCAGAGTCAAATCAGTTCTATTTCTGCAATTCTGACAAGTAAAATAGACAGAAACTTCAAGTAGAGATCAAACTCAGCGGCTATGATGTTCATCTTGAAGGCCACACACACACTCTCCCGAAACAAAAATGACGTGCTGTTACTGTATGATTGTTTGAAGGCAGACAAACACACAACACACACTCCTGCCTCGTTCCTCATTAGCAGCATGCAGACGAGTAACATTAGGCTGCGGGCAGCTCATCATGCATCATCCAGGGAGCTTTTAACACATTCACAATATATCCATCCACAGGATACACACACCCGTTGTATAAAAAAAACTAATTACTGCACATATAAACACAAACACTTTGTCTCTGATGAATCCTTTTACAAGACCCACACTCCTTTTAAACCTCACACAACCACAGGAGCAAACGTGTAAACACACAGCGAAGCAGCTCAGTAATGCATCGGCTCCACAAACCCACACTCTCCACTCTAACACTTTGCGCTTCTATTTTCTTTTTCCTCTCACACACCACTTGATCACAGCGAGATCCTTTCCCACACACAGAGCGCTTCATGTTTTAAGTGCCCGGCTGTGTTTGACAGCTTCTCTTCCTCCTCTCGCTGCTGCACAAGCCAGCAAACCTGTAATTTACTGAGCTGCTGACAAAACCTGGTGATGAAATGTCCACTGTCAACTAGTCAGGGGCTGTAACAGAGGAACTTTGTCATCATGGTATTCTAGGAATATAAAATTGAAGTCTGCAGCAGTATTATAAACCAGAGAGGGTCTTGGGCCTATTTGTTATTTGATATCTTCTGTTTCCGTTTCTATGGCTATATCTGAAATTCTCATGAGCTGCTGCGAGAAAAAAATCTTAAGGAATTGAGCGTTAATAAAAATGAGCCTCTTGCCATTTGGATTTCTTGCTTTCAAGAAGAGAAAAAAAAATATCTGCACACTGCTGTCTCGCTCCCAAATCTTCATTTCAACCACTTGAAACAATGTTCTTCAAAACCGAAAGGTTGTTTGAAACAGCTCATCATGTCCACGAAGAATACCAGGAGAATTGAGAATGAGACGGCAGTACGTTGGGTGAATTTTTTGACTTTTTGGGACAGCAGGTGAACCTCCAAAGGATTTATAGGCATGCTTGTGCCTCCTGAGCATGGTCTAATATCTTGCTTTTACCTTACAGCAGATCAAACTAATCTTTAGCTTCAAATGATGTCACAGACATTAAGAGCAGAGATTTTGGGCTATTTTGCTTCCATAACGTGTCTTCTTTCAGACTAGCGGAAAGAAAAAATCCAAAATACACATTTAGGTGTTGATTTCACTGCATTTTGTCTATTTGCGACTGTAGATTTATCCTAAATTCACCAAAAGTTACCAATAGATAATGCCTCATTTGCATATTTAAACATAAAATGTCAGAAAACTTGTAATACAAAAAAAATGCAAGCAATAAACTGGGGAAGTTTCATGGTGATATCTATTAGTTAAAATGTGTTAACCTATTCCCATGTAGTGTCTCCCCTTAAGAATACAGAAATCCACAATTACAACACAGATTTGTAAGTAAATAAGTTAGTAAGTAAAGTTGATTTAGTGTAGCACCTTTCATAGAACAAGATCACAAAGTACTTCACAGAAATGAAAATGATCAAAAATAAGACCATATAACAGAAAAAGAAACAATATAAAAACAATAAAACACAAACAAAAACAGACCTTAAAAACACAAAAAAAATAATTCAATTCAAAGACGCTTTTTATATAGAGCAGGTCTAGACCATAATCTATAGTTTAGAGACCCAACAAGAGATCCCCCTAGAGCATTGCATTGTTACAAACAATAGACAACACGAGGCGAGACCAAGGCCAGCTGCGAGCCGCCTGGCTCGCGATCGCCATGTTGAGAGGCAATAGAAATGCTCCCAATCCCGTATTTAGCATCTTTAAATAAGTGGGTCATTAGCTGTTTTTTTAAAAGGCGTCAACAGAGATCGCAGATTGAACGTCTATAGTAAGACTATTCCACAGAGTCGGAGCCACCACTTCAAAGTCAGTTTCTGTTTATATTTCCTAAATTAGCTTCTCTGAGTCTTCTCTCCTGACTCAACTTACTGTGTTAATTTACAGTGGAAAGCTCAGATTATACAACTTGACTTTTTATTCTCACAGGAAGCTGTTTTTATCTGCTAGAAAAGATAGGATTTGTGTACTACAGTACAAGCAGAGGAGTCACTTGAAAATGAGTCAATTGCTTGCAAGTGTAAAACTCAGTGTGGAGGTTTCCAGAGACTTTCATGCCTGACTCAAAGTGGCCTTGAACATTGCCGCGCCAGATCAGACTGTTAAGAACATTTAGAGAACAAAGACATTATAATAATTAGTTTTGGATATAATATGAGGATAAAAGCTTTTATGACACTAACAGCAGTACTGTGGCCAGTTGTGTGATCAATACATATTCTTGTAATGTGGTTATTAGTGCAGCCCTACCTCAAACGCATCAGTCATATCAAATCTGATTTTCAGAAACGCAACAAGAGAAAGAGACAAAGGAGAAGAATACAAAGAATAGGATGTTATAGATGAAAACAGAAGGTTGATCTGTTGAATCATGTGATTACACGTCTGCATGTCCAATAAAAAACAAATTGCCCTGATGAGAATTGGACAGAAGCAGCCACACAAAAAGGAGAACTAACCTCAGGGCAAATATTTCCACCTCTAGCTGAAATAACATATTTCCAGTTATGCCAGATTCCAAGTTACAGGCTGTGTGTGACAAGATGTGTCTGTCAGCTGTTTTAGCAGGGAATAAATTATGACTTGTCACATGTGGAGGTGTGCTGATGCTGAAGAAAAGTAAAATTTAGGGGTGACGTGAACTGCAGATGCTGAGTACTGACAGATTCTGGCAATATTCATCCACTGACTCCAGTTACCCTGATAACCCTCTGAGACCCACAATAGACCCGTTTTTGTCTTTTTTAGGGGGGTACAGGGGGTCTTTAGGGGGAGGTAGCAGATCAGCAGTAGATATCACATAGAAGTGGTGTACAGCATCTGAAAGCTGGGAACCTGAAGATTAATTTGAGATGCAGCTCAGTACTGTGTGTCAAATAGTTCTAGTACTATTATGTCTGTATGTTGTTACAGCAATTTTGGGGTCGATACCATATGTTACACAGCTTTGGTGCTAAAGTTAACCATTTTTTACCACTCAAGAACTGATGAAATGATTAATAATCCTTCCAAAATTACACATTAAGACACCAAGACCTTGAGGAACACCATAGAAAAAGCCATGCTGTGATTTGGTATCAAAAACTCTTGACATTTGGAGATTTCTGCAAGAATTGCATTTTCAGCGATTGGATGGCGAGCACTTCTGTTCTGGAAACTGCTCAGAAACCCCCTTATTGTCAATATAGGAAAACCATCCATCCTCTGAATGTCCTAGGTCTCTAGTTTGTGGCTGTAAAGTTTCATGAGGCTGTGATTATCCTAGAGGTCATCACAGGTCATTTTATACAGTTTCAAAAACTGGTCTCACTACAATGAAATGTTATTTAGCCTCCTTTCCGACCAGCCAGGTTAGGCTATGGTTGTTACCAATGGATTCCTTAGGTTTTCTAGTTTCATATGGTCTCTCTAGCTCTTAAACTGAACCTGCTACAGCCTCTGAAGGACAGTAAAGTCGGTCGGGATCGCGGGTCTCAACAGCACTATATAATTTATGAAGCTTTATTTTTTGTTCAAAAAACATTATCTGTGTTAAGCTTTATAAAATACAAATCAATATATAAAAAGCAAATGAACCATGTATTGCTTTTTTATTGCTCTGAGGGATTGTGGTGCAAAATCAGCAGCTTATTTGCATTTTCTCCCCGTCCTTCTCTTCATCTTTTTTTTATGAGTAGTAGTATATTCTGAGCTCCAGGAGGACCTCGTTCACTGTAAATTACAGTAAACCGTGTCTTTTGCAGAAGGAAACAAACCCATTTTGGAAGCATTGCGACATAAAATCTAGGTGAAAATCAGTTAACGCATAAAGTAGTGGCAGTTTAAGTGTTCGGTCATGTTGTGGTGAGTTGATTAATAGAAGGAACATGATCATTTAAACAATAAAAGCTTGCAGACTTTGTGGTAGCCACACTTACCCACACAGCACAGTTAAAGAGGACCTGTCGTGCTTTTTCCCTTTCCTTTAGTGTTTTATATCGTTTTTTGTGCACGTAAAAGGTCTGCAAAGTAACAAAGCCCAAAGTCCACGCCAAAGGGAGTAACTCTCCCCCACAGAAACACTGCTCCTAAAATGCCTTGCTTGAAGTCCCGCCTTTTCTTCCGTAACGTGGTGATGTCACCAAGCAACACACTTTGCCTAGCGGCTAGTTTGGCACGCCCTCAAACAAAGCTAGGAGCTGGAGCGGATTCCGAAGAGTTTGGTTCGGTTGTACCAATCGCAACAGTAGGTCAGCTGACCAATCAGAGCAGACTGAGCTTTTCGGGGAGAAGGGGAGGAGGTGGGGAAGGAGCTCAAACAGAGCGTTTCAGACAGAGTATGAAAAGAGACGCTGCAGCACAGCCGGTTTGAGAAAAATAAAGCGCTTTTGAACATTAAGCATGTAAACTATGTTCTAGTAGAAACCCAAAATACAAGTATGCACCTGAAAATAAGCATAATAAGGTCCTCTTTAAATACTGCTTTTAGTACATGCTTTATGATACATAAGTTTAAGACCAACAAATCATCTTGCATATATCATTCTTACCCAGGTTGCTGTACGTGGCGCTGCACTGACTGGAGGCGGGAGAGTGGGAGTGATTCCCGTCCTCCTCTGGCTCCCCGAGGCTGGCGCTGCCCTCGCTGGCTGAAGCCGGGGTGGCAACCTGGCTGGCATGGCCCTCCTCTCCCTCCCCAAACACCAGCCCCAGATTCACTTTGGCAGGCAGGGAGACGGCGCCGGGCAGCTCCCGATCCCTGGCATTGCTGGCGCCGACTGGTACCTGGCTGCAGATGACAGAGGGAGGCGCACGGCTCGTTTAGTTATGAAAACGTGGAATACTTGCTCCATTAACAGTCTGATTAAGTTAGTATTGTTTCCTTTCTCCCTTTGTTTGTTATCTATGATACCATTCCCTCCACTGCTTTGAGTTTGTTTCATTATTCTGTTGGTAATAGGGTTTAATTCTGCGTGAAAAGAGCAGGAAAACAAGTCAGAAAAGAACGGGGTGATAATAGCGAGCTCTATCGTTGAGACAGTAGTGTTTGTAGATGATAAACGGGCTGCTATTGATAAGGGCTTCAGTCTGTCATTGTTCATTTTGTCTATGACAGATAACTTTATCTAACATGACGGGATATGAAGAAAACACATACAATAATGGGTTTTTTTTTTCAATCTTTCAGACCACTGTCTGCGCCACTTCATCAGCTCACTTCTTCCTTCCGAGCGAGTGATGAATTAGAGCCGGCACAGCTGCGGGTGGGGGGGCTTTTGAAGCCTGCTGGTGTGTTTTATATGCAACTACACATACGTTGCCTGAGGGAAGGTGTAAGAAAGACACAAAGAAGGTCACAATGGTGCGTGATAATATGTTTTGAAGATCCCCTTTGTGACTGTGGGTGTCTGTGATTTGAGGTGTTTAATGAGGTGAGATGAATTTCATCTGCCGCAGCAGACTGATCAAAAGGTGTGGTGACGAGGTGACAGACTTAAATGTGATCATTAACCGTCTCTAAAGAATAAAATCAGATACTTACTGAGGCATTCTGAAGCTTACAAGATAGACTAAAAAGAATAATTGTGATCTCCTTGTCTGCTGACTGACATATTTAAAGTGCAGTGACATTGATGTAAACTGTCACCTCAAGAAATCCACGTGACCATTATGGAGTGAGTCATTATGAAACGCGGCGCCTGTCGTCTTTATGATTACTGGCGTTTTATGTCTCCGTTGCAACGCTGCTCGTACAGCAGAGATGAATACATAACGCTCCCTATAACGGTTGCCATAAACTTCATAATGTACCGACGGTGGTCCAGCTGAGTTGTGGGTACTGGAGATCTGGGTCATATCTTACAGTTACTCAGGGTGTGTTATCACTGACAGTGTTGAGATTGCACAGTGACTCCAATCACAGTGTGAAAGCCCTGGGGATGATGTGACGAGACCTGTCGTATATTGTAGCTCGCTGCTGCCGGAGATGCAAGTTATACAGGCGATCTGCCACACACGGCATGTGTAGCAAGTGACGGGACCACAATTGTCCGTGGGGCCTGTGTGCATCGCCGTATTATTGCATTATAAATAAAATGTTTCCGACATGTCGAACATGGTCGGACACCAGCTTGGATTTAAAGGTACCATGTGAAGGTTTTGACCACTAGTAGTGCTATAAAGCAGTTTTTTATGAGTGCATCCCAGTCTTTTTTTGCCTCGTGCACGCAAACGAGGACACGCATGCAAACGCACGTACAAACATGTGATGCAACATACCAACACGTTCCCAATTCGTCACATATGGCCGCTTTGTCACGGCCCCTCTTGGCGTCACTTTAGGTTTAGGCAACAAAACCACTTAGTTAGGTTTAGGAAAAATTTCATGGTTGGCCATAAACTAAGTACAACACGTATGGAAACAACGTAACATACTGTAAGTACGGAAAACACATCACAAACATCACTAAAAAACAAGTCACAAACGTCACTAACATAACTTACAAAACACCGGTCTCAAACACCGGTCTCCTGGTTGAAAGTCCCGTGTTTTTACCCATCTACCTCCCGTCCTGCCCGCCATAAGCAGTCTTTGTCACTCTTTATTCTACGTCATTAGCTCTGAGCGTAGCATATTGACGCAGATGCATTTACATTACAGTCATTCATACGCCTTTTTGTGCGACCGGGCTGCTTCATCACAAAACAATTATCAGAGAAGTTCACAGAGACCGAGCCTACTGGGATCTAACAAAGTAAAATCATGCAGTATAGTAACAAAAATAAAACACTAAACGTAATGCAATAGAATGCAAACTTATACATGACAAGGGTTTGGGAGTAATAGTGTGGTTGCACAAAAACACGAAGAGCTAAAAAAGGAACATTTTGTTCAACAAAGCCTTTCCTTTTAATTAAAGTTCACTACAACATCGAGTCACAACCAGATTATATTTCCACATTCACCTGGGTATCTGTGTCTCTCCGCTCTACGCTGAATAAACCTCAACAGCTGGTGTTTCATCGAGAGCCATCTGGGATCAGTTTGCCCCTCTGATCACAGTAAATAAGATACTCAAAGCAACCTGGGTACTGCCCTCTGATCTGATAACAGTTCGGCCGCGGCCTTTCACTGTGACCTGAGTGAGACATTACAGCCTCAGGCCACCTGGGTTGTGACCGCCCAGGTTGGGCGACACTCTAAACTACTGTCGATTTTAACCCCCATTGTAATACACAAGATACCTGCTACCTACCCAGCTCTTCGGCAGGTGGCTGGCCCTGCCATCTGCTCTACATTTCAGATGTTGTTGTAGTGGCATATTGTTTACTGTTCTGGCACTGCTGTTTTGAGTCTTTATCTATTTGTCTTTCCCGTCCTTCTGCTGAATAATAAAAAAGTACTTCAAAAATAGCTCAAAGTAAAAAACAAAAAAGGTCACAAAAAGTTCACAGAGCTGATTTCATAGCCGCAGGTGTTGTCATGGGTGGGGCGGGCTGGCAGTAATGTTTGTATTAGCCTGAATCAGACGTGTCATTTCCTTTGACTGGAACTGTGATTACACATGTTGCTAATATGACTAATGATTTATGTGTGTCAGAGGCAAAAGTCCCGTCACGAAAAAGTACAGCTCAAGAGACGACAGAGCTCATGGAGGGCTTTGTCCAATTGAATATTTGGGACCTGTAGAACACTTTTTTTACAGTGTCTAGTGCATAATTAAAAACAAAAGACAATTCTTCCTTCACCAACAAGTTGGCTAGTTATTCACAGCCAGAGAGTGTAAAATCAAGTCCTAAAATATTAAAGAGACATTTGCCTGAATAATAATTTTAGGCACTTGTGTGTTGTGTTGGAGATGTGTGATGCAGAAAGAACATTGAATTAAAGGGTGTGTAGGATGTGGTGGTTTCCAGCGGTGAGGTTACAGATTACAACTTCTCCCGTGTGCCAAGCCTGTAGGATTGCTACGGTGGCCGACATGAAAAAGCAAATGGTCCTCTCTAGAGCCAGTTGTTGTAAGGCTAGAGTGCTTGGAGTGTGTGTGTACATGGGAAGTGAGTGGTGAAGTAAGAGAGAGAGAGCAGCGGCGAACGGAGCGGCGAACAGTGTTTGGTTTGTCCGTTCTGGGCTATGGTAGAAACATGGCGATGCAACATGGTGGTGAAGAGGACCCGCTCCCTATGTAGATATAAACGGCTCATTCTAATGTAATGAAAACACAACAAGTCTTATTTTCTTATTCTTCTTATTAATATTATACTCCATTTCTGCCATTAGATTCCCCTCATTGTTACACACGAGTCCTTAAAATCCACAGCAATTCGTATCTTAAAGAATGCTAAATAGTAAAACAATCACATCCTTTGTTCCTTGAACGGGTATCACCAACAGAACAAAATGGTTAATGACTACATAGCTATTTATCAGCTTTCACTTGAGTTTCACACTTCTAAGCAAACATTTTTAAAACCAAAACTATCACTGACATAGTTGGACTTGGAATACAGATTTTTGAGGTGTAAAGTTCCATGATTAAGCTCAGCAGTAATCTAATACCATTATCTTGTAGCCCTCCAAATACAATGCTAATCTGAAAACAGTCATTCTGTGTGATTACACTGGCATTTCTGAGTCAAGGACATCATATGAAAGCAGCGCTCTTTAGAAGAAACACAAGTACTATTGCAATATTTTGACGATGACGTGATAGCAAAGTGAGCACTCAAAGAAAAGTCCCAGCAGCCCATGTGTCTGTCTGTACCCTGGGGCTCCGTGTCTGAGGAAAACACCAGATCTGACATGTTTACGATCCGTCTATGTAGACCACGAGCCCTCGGTGTCTCTTTTAAAGAGAGTCGATCGATAGCCTCCGAGTTGCCACAGTGCATTACTTTAGCACTTGCCAGCGTGCCAGCAGTAGACAGTTGATATAAAAGGCCCATTACATAATTGTGAGCCAGCTAGAAAACAAAGAGTAAGTAAACTGGAGGTGTAAAGAAAGAGTCAAATTGCAAAGAAAACAGCATATACTGTTGTACAGTGTGTTATAATCGAATGCAGAAACATTGGCAGAAAAAAATCTTCTGGTGGCCTGACTTGTACATATTTCCTCTATTATTCTTCCCTGTAGTGCCTACATGAATAGACACCATTACATGGTTCTGGTTTTAACTCACTATACTGTATTGTACACAGGGGTACAACTAATATTAATCAAACTAAAAACCAGACTATTATTAATGGGTTACAGTCTGCTACAAAACTGCCCAAAAGAGCATTAAATCACAAAGAAGACCATCTCCAGCACATAATCCTGTATGAACAAAGCATCTAGTGTGGATACACCTTAAGAGGCCCTTGACATAATAAATACCTTTATGGCTGCTACATGTTTCAATGTCAGGACCTGACTTGTTCAGACAGCATGAGGCTGCCCCTGCGCATTTCACTGGTTCTCAGACCTCTCTGTTACGAGAAACGAACCATCTCTGATCCAAAACACAAATCACATAATCTCAAAAAACCACTCCTCCCTACTAAGTCAATATCACTTCAAATGGCCTGGATGGTCGCAGGTATTTACAGAGGTGAACGAAAGAAACAGGTTTTAGTTCTTACCCACTGAAGTTGCTCACACAGCTTCCCATCTGGGAACCTTGAATACAAGGTAAAGTTGAATTCACATTCTAGGTAGAGAAGTAATAACAGGCCGGCCGGTTGCGAAGAATCAAAAAGTATTTTCCTGCATGTGTTCATTCCTCGTCTTCTCCCTCTTTGAATGCTCTACCTGTCTAAGGTAATGTGTGCTTGCCAGCGCTGCAGAGCACGCCCATTGTTAGCCAATAAAACAGCTTCCAGTCAAAAAAAAAAAAAAGGGAAAAAAAGCAAGCATTGTTAACCCCTCATCTGCCAATCAAAACAAAAGCTCTGTAGAATGACCTGTTCATTGACCTGCTGGCCTGTTAACCTGGAGACATGAAAGTCCTTCCACTTACTGCAAAATACATTTGCACCAAAGGTATTTTATTTCATATGGAGACACCATTTGTCAGCTATAGTGATTAGTGCAAGCAAGTGGGACTAAAATGTGTTATGGAGACAGATATTTGAAACAGCAAGGATTAACTAATCATTTTAGAAACAGCTTTGGTTGCACAGAATCTAGTTTTTCAGAAGGACTTTAAAGCTCCAGTGCTTTGCTGAAGCACTGATCTAAAAAAATAACAAATCTATTCAACCTTCTTTAAAACTGGAGGGCCCTTCCAGTTAAAAACAAGACACAAGACTAGATATTAAAGAACCCTTCCCTGTGAGACTTTTTTCACATTTTGCAAACACTTTTTTCTTTGACTTAGACTTTGTCACATCCTCTTCCACACCACCACAGGAAGCTTAGGCCCCAAGGGAGAAGTTGAGCTATTTTCTGTTTATGGGTCAGCTCAAAACCATGTGCCAATACCTGAGATAAACATCAAAAAGACAGTGGAGCCAACACTGTAACCTACTACACACCAACACACTGAGGGAATAAATGAGTTACTCATTGACAGGTTCACAGTGAAGGCTGTAAACAGCCGGGTCACAAAAGAATGTTTGTGAGAGACGGATGCAAAGAAATAGGGCACACTAGACCAAAGGTGAGCTGCTTTAAAGTGTGATGTATTAAATCTGGTATGATTCCACATTGGCTTATATGTTTGTGGATAGACAGTATGGGAATGCGTCTCCTACAATACTGCAAAAACTAGGGCTGTCAAAGTTAACGCGATAATAATGCATAATATTGAAAAAACAGCTAAATTTCGAGGACGCAGATAAAAAAAAAAAATTTAATTTTTCCTCATTTCAGTAATCCTTCATCCTCGGTGTGAAGTGATGACAACACCAACCTTGCTCTGACTAATGACTCAAACTTTTTGGTAAAGTACTGGGTACTCTCCAATACATACAGTACAGCATCATATACCCAGTTTTAGCATGACGTTACCTATAGACATCTCAAACTAATAGCAAAACCAGCGCACTCTCGATTCTTGTACCACTTGTTATAAAGTAAGAGAAGGACAGGAACTTCTGGAAGAAATAAAAGAAGACTAGAGCTGAAACTTTGGGAGGAGAGAAAAAGCAGGGAAGCTATAAAGGAGACAGAATGGGGACGAGCTCTTGACAGGATGGAGGAGAGAAATATTCAAGAGTTCACAGTGCTCCGGGCTCAAAGGAGAAACATGTGGCATGGTGGAAGGCATGGAAGAGGAGCAAAAATTACACGAAACAGAGACAGTGATGGTGGAAAGCCACGCACCTTAGAAACAACCCAGAAGATATGGATAATAAGAGGGTGGCAGCAGGGATACAAGGAGAGGAGAAGAAACAGGCAGCGTAAGGTGGAGTCAGAATGTGACGGATCAGGTGAGAAGATGAACGAGAAGATCTGAACAAGTTCTTAGTGAGCTAAACTGTATGTAGGTACGACAAATGCTAAGTAAACAATTCATAACACAGTATTATTCCTACTAATCATGTGGGTGGCTGTGGGATGCATTTTATTAAATTTTGTGACACGCTCCCAATACATCGAAGTCTGGATGCTGCACAGTGTCTGGTTTCAATTAGTTTTCTGTGCTTGATTACAAAATTGATGGGAATATGCCTCTTTCATTCAGAAAATAACACAACACCCCAGGTAGAGGTAGTAGTGTAGAGTACTCCGCTTAAGTAAAGAGTATTTATTTTGCTTGCTGCCAAGTCATGACTTTTACAAAACCTTTACTAATTAGTTTGCATCATATATTTGTAGTTCATTTGGTGGGGAACACATGCATTTGTAGAATGGGCCTCATTCAGGAGGAGATATAAGAACACTTTTCCTCTTATTTTTGTTCGTATCCACAATTTGTTCTTATTTTGTTAGTACCCACTGATTTCTGGGATTCACCAATATTTTAATATTTTTGCTCTTCTCTTAGGTGAAAGACATTTTTATGAGTGGTCAGGTGCACTCTAACTAAGATAAGAAAAAAAAAAACATCTTGCTTTCACAGTCCACAAATTGTTTGTCCAACACAAGGAAACATATGATGATAAAAAAAAAATGCATGGACATCATATAATCAAATTTAGATTATTATATGTTTTAGATTAATTATAATGATTAGATTATTCAATATGTGGGCAAAAGAAATATTATTGGTCCATTGATCCCATTTAAGACTATAACAACTTATTTCTTATTTTAACAGAAAATTAAGAGAAAATATGAGATACATTTAAGAGAATATTGCTACATAAGGCCCAATGTTACACACACTGAAAAAAAATACAGCATGTTTAATGAAAATTAGCATAACAGGAAATGACTATTTCTTACCAATTGATTGTGCCAGGTGCATCAGGATGAGTCAGACAATTCATTATTGAATCACCTACAGTAGAACTTGAGGTGGAGTTTGGAGTTAGTTTTCCTACATTTGTAAGTGAAAAGGCAGATATTTTTTAACCTGGGTTTAATTAATTCTTGATCCATCCATGTAAATATTTATATGAAGTCCAAATGTATTTTCCTGCTGTCAAACAGTCAGCTTGTATATATTGTGCTAAAACAATGATTAACACAAAATGGAGAGTGCATTATGCTGTCTAAGTGATTAGTGCTTCACATTATTAGCAGCGCTTTCACTATACAGCTTTCCTGATAAATGAGTTGTTGTTTTTTGGGGCACTGCAGCATGCATTTGACTGATTACCATCTTTGAGCATTTCTGGGCACTTAGCTTCATTTCTAAGGCAAAACAAGTCACGTCCAGCAGAAACAAGCTTATAATTTAGGACAGAAAATACAAGCGTATCAGACACATCTGGGTTATCTTTATCCGGCAACATTAGTCACACTGCCGGAAACTTACCCCGAGAAGTTATACACAAAGGGCAACGGCGGGTCACAGAGAAATAATGAACGTATTATGCAAGAATGCAGCAACTTCACTGCCAAGGAGACTGATGAGTGTGTGTGTGTGTCTGTGAGAGAGTGAGGCTTTGATGTAATTTGAGGAGCTAAAGGGAATATGCCATCTAAAGCAGTGATTAATAAGAGTAAAGGTTGGTCCGACTGCTGTTGGATGACTTGTAACACGCTGTGAGGTCCCATCCTGAAGGGAGAACCGCTGAGCACAGAGCCTGCTGTTCAGGTAATAGATGACATTAAGGAAGAGACCACATAGGCTGCACGGCCCAGGCTGCTGGCTGCGAAAGTGGGCGAGCAGACGTGCCAAATTAAGATCAAACACCTCTAGAATCTGTGATGAGGGATCTGCGTGATAGGGGGAGAAGCATCCCTGGCACTTTGGAGGAGCAGCTGGCAAAGGTTGAGCATCTTAATTTAAACTGGTAGCCATGAATGCTCTGAAGGGAGTGCATGTGGGTAATGGTAATACGGGCACTGCATGAGAGATAATTCATTAGATCAGCGAGAGGTGATGTAGGAAGAGCATGTGTGGACTTTGATAGATTACTGAGAATTCCACTACAAACCTTTAAGACAAAGGCATGTAAATGTAAAAGCAATATTCATCTTACAGCAGCTCAAAGTATCATTCACCTCTTAAAACTTCTCCTCAAAGGTTAATATTTCTTCAATACCAGTATAATGGCATTCTGTTTGAGGGCCACAATCCTACAGGTCTTATCAGCCAACCGGCGTTCGGTACCGCCGCACAAGGGACCCTTTAGCGCCGGTCTGCAACGCACTGGGCGTTGCATTAACTACAATGTGAACCCATCCGCGGCAACATTAAACGCACAGGGAAAGTGCTGTGGTGGTGACAGAGTTTAAAGAGCGAAAAAGACACACCGGGCAGGCGGGAGGGGAGGTGGATGGGTCCAACAAACACAAGGCTCTCATCCAGGAGACCGCCGTTTGTGTCCCGTGCGTTACGTTTCTCTTTGCAATCAGCTGATATTTCTTGTCCCATGCTCACAACGTCAAGTCACATTTTCCACTGTGCAAACGTAGTAGTTTTAAGCCAAACTGTGTTGCTTTTTCCTGAACAACTAAGTGGTTTTGTTGCCTAATCCAAAGCAAGGGCTTTTGTCTAATTCACAACATTAAGCACGTGTTTACTGCGAGCGAAAAGTGACGCCTAGGGGTCGTTTAGCACGTGTTTGACCAAGAAGTGACGCCAAGGGGACTGACAAAGCATCAGTATGTGATGAGTTGAGATGAGAACGTGTTGTATCTACTCCATGCACAGGTGCTAGCAAATACTAAGATGACATTTTTAATCCTTACTAATTACAAAGAGAAATATCCACCGTAACCATGGTAATTCTTGGTTTGAGATTAGCTGGGAGTCCTCTGCAATAGGTGTTTAGTTTAGTGGCTTTAACATTTTTTTTTTTATTTCTCAGTATTCTGATGAAAATCTGAAACCACGTTTATGTTTAACATATTAAACCCCAGTTATAAGCAGAATCCTGACTATGAATTGCTACTATTACAGGCTTTACTCTGGTCATTGGGACATCTTTAATACAGTGGTGTCAGAGGAGTGATTAAAACCTTGGAAAATATTGGACAAATACCTGGAATCCTTGCTGATGAGATCACATCCAGTGGTGTGTGCGGGTGGTGTTCGCCCTGGGCTCAGAGGTCTGGACTCCTCGCTCTCATCAGGCGTCAGTAGGGCATTTTCTCTGCACTCCTCTACTCGTAGTTCTCCTTCTCCGTCCCCGGGGGTGCTGCCACTTTCTGGCTTGTAGGTGAAGATGATGGTTGGCTTCTGGGTGGGATCCTCTGGCTTGGCCTCGGTGAACCAGTGATGCTGTTGGATCGGTGGTGGTGGGAGCATGTGAATGACTGTTCCATCAATACCGACCAGCTTGCCTTTGTCCTTCTCTTTATCTACCCTCTCTCTCTGCTCGTCTTCGTCTTTCCGCCGACGAAAAAAGCTCTTAAATGAGATCCAGCGTTTGGGTTTGGAGCTTTCTGATGAAATACGTCTCCCCTCTCCACCTGGACTTGCTTCACCTTCACTAGGCCGTACAGGAGAACTGGAGGCAGAGCTCTTGGTCCAGTTGCTAAAATGTCTCTGGAGGATGTTAGTGGCGTGGTAAGGGGAAGATGTAGATCTAGGAGGGGGGAAGGGGGCATTGGGCTCTGACCGGGGGCTGGAGAGTGGGACAGCAGCAGAGGCACTCTGGGATTTGGACAAAACTTTGGTGGGCGTCTCCTTCTTGGGTTTGGAAAGACAGCCATCAGTTGTGGAAAAGAGAGACTTGGGTCGGGTGAGGGTCTCCTTCATGGCATCAGGCGGGAGGGCATACAGCTCCTCAGAACTGAGGGTATAGGCTTGTGCTGAGGGCGACTCTGGAGGAGACTGGGGAGGCTGGATGGCGGCCACAATCTGTAAAAGCACAGCACTGGCCTCCTCCCTATGGCTTGCAACTGTCCCAGAGAACAAATCTAAGTCTGTATTATCATCTTTACTGCAAGTAGCATCTCCACTTCTCTTGGAAGTGTGTGTAACAGCATTGGCAGTAGGGCTGGCTTTAGGTAGGTTTGCTGTAATGGCAAGAATGGCAGGGGAATTTGGTGATGTAGTGGGAGAGAGGGCCCCAACTGTGGAGCTCATCACAGTGCTTGTCACAGTGCTAGAGTCTGTAGTGGTTCTAGGTTGTACATTTGGTGCTTTCGACACTGCCTCAGGTGGAGTTTTTGTCTCTTCAAAAGAGGCTCTCTCTGATGTGCCTCTACCAGAGATAGTTTTCTCTGTTGAGGAGGACTGGACACTCTCAGAGGATCCAATCTCTTCATAAGTATGGCTGGTAGCCCTACTACCTGCCCCCTTTGGCTGTGGCAGTTCCCCACTAAGTCCCAAGAAGCTCTTGTACACAGCTAGGTTATCATATGCACTTGGATTGATAACAATAGGTACCTTAACAGCATTCTTGGAGCTGCGGGCATAGGCTGGTTCATCTCGAATAATAATGGGAAAAGGAGGCATGCCTGCATTATTGAAACTGTTAAACTTGATCTCTGACAAGTTGGAGGACTTCACAGGTACAGTTCGGGAGGAAGACAGCCCAGCAATGGGAGAAGTGGGAGCCGACTTGTGGCTGCAGTGTTGAGTAGGGATGGGGGGGCCGGGATTACTCCCAACGCCTAGATCCACTTTTGGTATCTTTTGGCGAGGACTTGTGCTTGATGTCCACACTTCTTGGTACCGTATGTTCCCTGATTTCTTTCGGGAGGTAACTGACGGGGCTACAGATGTGGGTGATGTTGGCATCACAGGAGAAGAAGGAGAAAGAGGGGAGGTTGGAGACAGGGGCTGACCTAAAGGAGTGCTACAGAACGATGTAGGGCTGGAAGGCATTGACAGGTTTTTGGGTTTTGGAGCAGGGTCTGGAGTCGGCTCGTCTTTGTTGGCCATTGATGCTGACACGTCCACTACAGTGTAAGGCTTACAGATCAGCGATTTTTCCAGATTCACTATACGGTATGGTTTAGCCTGCTCCTCTGTGGGACTAAAACTGATAGTGACTGGTTGACCTGGGAGGGCCTGGGGCATTGGCGTGCCTTCTCTGCCATCCTGATCTTCTAATCTGATGGCCAGGACAGCCTTGTGTGTTTCAGTCACCTTGACTGGACTCAGTGCTCTGTGGACGGGCTCCTTTTTTTGAGGAGAAGTGCAGGGGACAGGTGCCTTAGAAGATGTGGGAGAATGCACGCCATTTCTGAGAGCACAGAGGGCACTGCTCCCACTGCTGGAAGTTGTTTGAGAATCCTCTGGTAGCGAGGACGATGATTCTGGAGAAGTGGTAGACTCTGAATTTGATAGGAAACCACTGCCTTGCATGTCATGGGCCCCATAGGGAAGAAGAGCTCCATTGGAGTCCATGGAGGGGTATCCATTCAGGATCTCATCATAGCTATCATCATAGTCCACTGCACAAATCCGCTGTAGTGAGCGGTTGCGGAGTGGCACAGTATTCCACTTTTTCCCTGCAGCAAAGGGCACCGGAGACAATGTGGCAGCGCGAAAAACTGAAAATCGTGGTTGGCCTCGCATACGAATCTCCATGGCTAGTAACTCTTCATCACTTTCATCCCAGCTCTCGTGTTCATCATCATCCCTTTCAGTCTCTTCGTCGTCATCCTCCTCTTCCTCATCATCTTCACTGGAAAACTCGGGGTAGCAAAAGCGGCCACCCTCCGTGCTGATGATCTCAGAGCTGTCGCTAAGGGATACCCGTTTTTGAGCGGTGCCACCACAACCACCACCACCACCACAACTGCTGCTTCCCATGGCAAGACAGCTTGAGGCTGGAAGGCCTCTCTCCAAGGACCGTTGGTATGAACTAGTGATTCGTCCCCAAAACAAGTCCTTGGAACCAGAAAGGGGCGTGAGGCTAGGGCCAGGGCCTAACCCAGCAATTTCCTTTAGGACATCTGCCAGTCCACTGTTGTTGTTATTTCCACTAGGGGTCCTTGGGCTAAATTGTCCATAACCTTCAATCTCCTCACTGCCATCCTCTCCTTCGTTGTTGTTGCTGGGCCCACCAGGCCTCTTACGGTTCAGTCCATTGCGATTCCAGACCGTGAAGGCTGATGTTTTTCCCTGTTCTATCACATTTGGTGGTCGTTGCAGGTTGCCATCTGAATCCAGTCCTGCAGAGGAGCAGGGCAGCATCATAGTGGGCTTAACAGCAATGGTTGGCTTCTTAGCCACCGGTGGACGGAAGTGTCCTGAGCGGGCAGTCCCACTGCCAGCCCTCTGGGAGGTGACGGTAAGGTTAGTGTTGGCTCTGGCCCCAGCGGGGGGTGGATTCTGTTGCTGAATTGTTGGAGGCCTCTGCTCAGAAGGAGGCTTCCCTCCACTACTCTGAGCCAGACAGTGCAGACTCTTAGGTTTAAAGCAGTTCTTGCACTCGCCTGGTTTCCACACGTGCTCGGTGAAGGTGCTGCAGGCGGACATGGCTGCTGGTCCAATGAGGCAGCCTGCTGGGTCAGTGGACAGGAAACCCCTCCATGAAGCTACGGGCTACAGGAACTGACTGTAGTACAACGATGATGAAGACTACTCAAGCCTCAAATGTGGGGGAGGCTGGACCTGAAAAAGAGAACAGAAGAGGAAGGTATAAATTAAACAAATCTTTCAAAATTTGTGTTAATTTAATTCCAAACACTTAGTTGATTTATTTGCTACACATAGATCACCTAAACAACTGTATAGCATAGAAACTTTATAGAAACTTAGTTATGTCCATGCAGGACCAAAATACTGACCCAAACAGGGACAATTAGATCCCATTACACAATTAATACACTTATCACACACACAGCTGAGTTGAAGTAGAGAGGATACATTGGGGAAGAAAGAGGGAAATAAGCTGTGTGATAGAGAGAATGAATTAGGAAGGCAGTGCTACATTGTCTCCATTAGGTGGCAAACTTTCTCTACTTAGCAGCCAATCTTTCCAATGGGGCAGTCGTCTGTCTCCTCCTAACCCTCAACTGGACCGGTAAGACTTGAAAAGCAGAGGGGCAGAAGTGAAGAGGATTAAGAGAGCTTATTTCTGAATTGCTGTCCTGTGTTGTTGTTGGCTGTTTCAGCCAGGCTTAGGTGAGATAAAGGTACTGATAGTACTCAATGAATCAAAACATCAATGTCCTAAATCCTATGAACTAGATCAGTTACATGGGAAATGGAAATCAAAAGCGCTTCAGCTGAGTTCACATGCACTGAAGTCTGACAAATGGCATGGAGGAAGGGTTTTTTCAGTTTACAGTGAAGTCTGAAAGTAGAACAACAGTAACACTTTTTCTGTAGTTTTGGCTCTGTTTTCCAACAAAAGTAGACTTGAAATTTAACAAGTGTATAGGTGCTTTCATCCATACTGGAAAGACAGTGTAGGAGAAGCAGCTCTACATAGTCATCACAATTGCAGTACAATTCAGCAAGGCGATTAACCTAAGCATACAGGCAATGCAATGACTTTTTAGGTCAGACAGTGGATTGTCCTTAATCGTCAGTTACCTGACTTTTGACTTGTTGAAGACCAGATTGAAAGAAAAAAAACTGAAATCAGGACTTCAGGTATTGACTGCAAATGATGTGCAACCAAATGATGATGATAAACTAGTTTGTCCAATACAATTTGGTCCTCTAAAAGTGGGGATCCATGTATATGAATGGCTACAATTTCTTTACTCTTTACGATGGATGTGAATGTAAACAAACTTGAATATCAAATTTCAAATCTTAAGTGCATAAATACATTGCTTAACAACAACAACCAAAGAAAAATATCACCCTCCTTCTACTGTACTACATAAGCGATAAGCTGTCAGCCATCAATATTCAGACATGATATATAAGATTGGTTTCAACGTCAACTAAATAATTTACGTGTTGTTTCTTTTTTTCGTACATAATAGGTTTAAAAATTCACACCATTCAGTCTTTGTAAGATAACAAAGAGTGACATTTTAAAACTTGAGCACAAGCACGGTCTCAGGTTATTGGCAGCGGCCCATTCATATCAGACACATCCTGTTTTCTTGGCCCGCCAGGTCACACTTTGTGTCATCAGGAAACCACATCCTTTTGTTTTTTTAATTACACAGTGCAAAAGTACCCTATTTCAAATCAGACCAGAACGCTTAAGATCAAATTTGTGGGTGCAACAGTTATTTGATGTTCAACAAACGTCTCTTTAATAGCATATTAACAATAAATCCATTAATGATAAGTGGCGTGTTGCTCAAATAACCAATTCAAATCAAGCCGTTACAGGAAAGCCTGTTCAATATCACACAGGAATCTATATGTTACATAAGCTGGTACAGTTTTGCCAATATTTCTACAACTGAAGCCAGTGCTGGGCAGCCAGATCCTTCAATGAGAGTAAATTTGTTAGACAAAAGACAGAACTATTAGGGTAAAACATAAAACATTGAAAACACTGAGAGTAGATAGGAAGAAAGTGAGGTCAGAATTTAATGGCACGCAGGAAAACCTGCAAATAAAAAAGCAATTAAACTTCACAGTATGAGAATGAAATACAATTTCATTCTTTTGAAATGACCCCCTTGCCATCAAGCGTATCAAGATTAATAGCAGAGATTAGTCTGTAAAGTCGTAAACTGCAAATGTTAAAGAAAGGACTGGTAGAGCGTTGCAGGTCTAACAATACTGTGGTTGTTACTGTTGTCTTGTAGAAACTTGGTTATTTCTGTGATTCTGTTGTGGGATTTATGCCCACTTAGTCACACATTACCAATGCAGTCAAAACCAGGTAACTGCAGTTTCAGTTCTTAATTTTTATGTTTTCCACGGCAGGCCATGAAACTCACTCAAAACATTAAGTCAGATTAAAATGCACGGCTGACATTTAAAATTAATATATTTAGGCCACTAGATTTTGTAGATACAAGGTTTACAGATTAAAAATTTAGATTTAGCGGTTAATTGTTACCACTGAAGCTAGACCACAAGATTATATCTACTGTACCAACCAGAAGAAGTCAAAAAAGCTCATCCTTAAAGTAACAGGCGAGATATTACAGGCCTGCATCGGCTCTCGACTATGCTCCGGGGTGCTATCAGAAATATGCTCTTCTTCCATGGAGACCTATCAATAGTTTAAAACTCTTTCCCTTAGCCAGCAAAACCTGATGAAGTGATATTTGCTAAAGCAATATTCCATCTATCGACTGGGGTGAGATAGCTCATTCGGCTCTTGTTTGACATGTAAAGGCTGCCAAAGGTTATTATACAGTACTTGAATACACTATTGAATAGGGTGTACTTCTGAGGAGATAACCCATACACATACTGTAGTGTGATTTATCTCAGAGAGAGGACCTTTTAGATATTGTCTGACTTTGCATAATGATGAATGAAAACAAACAAATGATATCGCACAATGACTTCCCGAAGAATGCAACATACAATGATTGAAAGATGGGTTCAATATGCTAAAACTCTGGCCCTCCATCTCTTCACATCTGCTATAATTTAAACAACACAATGTGTGATGATGTCTGTCCTTTTATGGGTGACCCAAACCTTCAATTCATCAAATAAAGCTATAGGACTATAATAATTCACTGTAGGGCTGATATCGACAGGGACGGGCGACTCAGTCTTCTCATCCATCTAACAAGGTCATAGGTGTCAGATCCTGTACGGAAGGATGTTACCATGACAACACCCTGGACCTGCCCAGGGCCAGACACAATAAAGCAGGAACTCTTGGATCAAACTTTGCTGACTGAGCTGTGATGGGCGGGGGGGAGGATTTATCCTGTTACATCCTCACAGGAAACAAAGACTGTAATTCAAACAATATTATTCAAAACCTGCCGGTGATGTGACACGTAAGCACTGGATATTTCTGTGGTAGACTTTCAAAAGTTCAACCAAAATACAGTGGAATCCTTCTTCTATAAGTTGCTCCCTAGATGGAAGAAAATCAGTATTTTGCTCATTTACAACAACAGCATCTAAAATCATTTTCTCAACTCCATGCCCCCCACAGGCGCAGTTTGTGTTGGTTCAGGGGGGGGTCACTGAACCCCCTAGAAATGCATCTATATTTTCTATAACAACACAGAACTAATAGGCTGATTTAATGTAATGATGAATAACATCGACCTTGCTGTGTCTTCTTATTAACAGAATAAGAAACCAACAAGAAGACATATTTGTGGTCTTTTTATTTAGCCTTATAGCCTAATAACGGACGCTCTCTGTCCACACACCGTTAAATATGCACTTTCTGTTACGTCATGTAAACAAACCACGTAGGCCTACTTATCGGCTGTGTGGTCAAGATCAGACTGTAGGCTTAACCACTTAAAAGATGGTTGAGTAGTACTTGCTATCTTCTGACATTTGTACTTTTTAAAACAGAAAACACAGATTTTATACTGTGATATTTACAGGAAATGTCATAGGCTACAATAAAGCTAACAATAGGAAACTTTCAGGTGATCTCCCTCCAGCCAGCTGCCACCCTATTTATTTTTTTTTGTAGTGAAATGAGGATATCATATAGATAACTCCTCATTTCAGCTTCACCAATCAGCCGTTCCTCGTCCGTTGCAGCGCTTTCAACGCGAGCGACAGGAATAAATGGGCGTCTGACAAAAGTTTAGCTCAAGACGTCGCGCTGCACAGCGTTTCTTCGCTCGCGGCTAGTTAGGACATCCCAATAGAAAACAATGTAATCAAACTGATTTCGGCGCTGACGCTCACTCGCATGGCATTCTGTTTGGAGGGTAATATGTAGGCATCCCAATACATTAGATAGGCTATATTATTTATTACATATCTACTGTACATTAGACTTCTGTGTTGTACACATTACATTCCCTCTAGATGTTTTTTTTTTTGTGAACCTCCAACCTTAAAGTTCAAACTGCGTCTATACATGCCCCTGTCCTCCTTGAAACACAACAGGACAACTTTAAAGCTTTGTTTTGCACAGCTGTAATGCAGCTCTTGCACAAGTATTTTTCACGAGAAAGAAAAAGGGACAGCAGTGGAAGGCATAAAACAAGTGGTATTAACATTTCAGTATTATTTTGCACATCGAGACAAAGCTGAATTGCTTTTTATGAGATCCACACCAGACAGACTTTCTTTTGTAACTACATTATTTCTTCCCTGACTGACAGCGGAGGGGGCCGGCGGAGGGAGCGGTTTTCTTTTGAAATCAAGATAAAGCCTCCTTATTGTGTTTACTTTCTTCAAAGCAGCGAGATGGAATTATGAAAAGCAGCTCCCGGGCTGCATTCTAATAAGATAATTCAGTTTTTCATGCCTTTGTGTTTCTGATCACGCTCCATGAGAATCAAGAAATATCCAATACATGTCACATAGCCTACACTTTTCCGCCAACACGAACCCCCGGTGGTGGATGTGACAGCATATTTTACTTTTCCCTCAGCCACCATTAAAATTCCGTTGTTGTCTTGATTTCGTTTTTTTTTCCCTTCCCTCCACGGCTGTTACGACACTCCCTCGACCAGCCAGAAAAACATACTTATATCTCAGTTTCTCATTAAGCCGAAAGGGAAATAGTAGTGCCACGTTGTCACTGGCAAGACCCCAAAACATTTAATCTGGAATGACAGATATGCCTCGGGGACACCAACAATCCCATCAGCCCAACAATCCCTCCCTAAATCATGCAGTCCAGTATTTTTAGTTCACACAGCTCACAGTGCGGCCGAGGCACATCATTAAAATATGAGAACTCCAGACACCGTACAGAAAGAGTGCAGGGAAACCTCTCTGAAACAAGCACTCCCTCTTTCTTATGTAATCGTCTTTGTTTGAACATGAGAATGATTCTATCTACGGTTATACTCATCGCAATATAAGTGTTCCTACTCGTGGCCATCAGCCAAATAATGGATTGCTATTTTTGTGTTATTTTCGTTATGTAACAGATATTACACAACACAATGGAAATGTGATGAATTACAATATCTGTTTCACTACAAAACCCTCCAACACATTGTCAGTACTACAGTGGGGATGTGTTGCATAAACATTAAAAAAGATGTGTGCCATCAAACACACTCGCGTAATATTTTTATTCGCCTTAGGTGGGATTGTTCTATAATACTGACAGTGTGTTATTGAGCCAGTCTTTGCGTATGTGTGCAACACATTTGATTGGAGAGCTATGAAGCAGCACTAAGATGCAGGCGATTATTGGAAAATGGTCATATTTTCTCTCTTCCTTAAGATTTCTGCCTGTTCCTTCCCCCCCCCCAGCTTTCTCTGACTTCACTGTCAAATACCCAGCGAAACCGATTAAAAGAAGAGTTATAGCTAACCACCTCTAATACTGGACACAAACATTGATTTCATATTGCATATTATTTCTTGACAGTTTAGAAATACAAAAAAACATGCAGGCTATAATTTGTCTACATTGGTGATACATCCATATTGATGTCCGCTTAGTTATTCTCCTCTAGTCTTGTTTTTGTTTATCACCGACTTGCTTGTCATGCATATTTGATGAGGCCGCGGCATTAGTGTCGATAATTTAAATGGATCCCCTGATGTATAAAGACTGACGGATGTCTGAGAGGTAGAGGAACGCCTGCTCTCCATCAAATATATAATTGTATTCCGCAAAATGAGATTTAGAAAGAAGTACACAATCGACGTAAAGCGGAGATATCTGTATCCTAAACAAATGTGCAATATAAGATTCCCATACATTGTGATTGAGCTGCGGCAAGATTTGTTTTTAGTTGCACATTCTTGGCGCACTTCGATTGTTGTGTTTACAAGACATTTATCAAAGGATTAATGATGGAAAATCTGGTTAATGTGATTCAGAAATGTCTAGGGAGGATGCGGAACTCCAAGTTCATAATCATTTTTGTTAAACACAACCAAATATTTAATTGGGGGAATTTGGAGAGTGGAGCTGAGAAACCAGTCTGTGGAGCCTGTTGATCAGCACATAGTGTGAGTGTGTGTGTGTGTGTGTGTGTGTGTGTGTGTGGGAACAAGCCAATCAGAAGAGGAGCTGAAGCCTAGTTTATTTGTTCACGACGCTGCATGAAGCTGCATCCCCCTGCGCTACACTTATTTGGTTTTGTAAATGGTCAATCACATGAGTCACTGTTCTCTTCTCTGCAGATTGCACTGTCCGAATTCTAAAACCATCTGGTACCACACATTATAGTTCCTATTCATTGACTGTAATCTGTCTGTTGGGGACCAGACGTTTAGATTTCCTGCCAGTTCCATTAACATTAGAGACACACTGATGAGCAATTTCAGGTTTTGCTGCATGTACATGGAGAATTCATTTTTGGATAATTCTGGGTTATTAAAGGTACAGTGTGTAGGATTTGATGGCATCTAGTGGTGTGGTTGCAGTTTGCAACCAACTGAGTACCCCTCCACTCACTCCTCTCTTTCCAAGACTGCGATAACCACCGAGTGCAAATCCGTGGTAATGGCGTTCGTCTCGCTCAGAGGCCATCCTCACCATAATAACACTACTTTAGGAGTAACAGAAGTCAGACGGCGGCTGGCGGTATCACGGTTTTGCACTCTGTGGCTCACGTTACCGCAGCTTCACAAGAGTATCCGAGACTACGGTGGCCTTCAGGCAACGTACAAATGTGAAAGACTCTCTCTAGAACCAGTGTTTGGTTTGTCTGTTCTGGGCTACTGTAGAAACATGGTGGAGCAACATGGTAGACTCCGTGAAGAGGACCCGCTCCCTATGTAGATATGAAGGGCTCATTCTAAGCTAAGAAAAACACAATGATTCTTAGTTTCAAGTGATAATACACTAATGAAAACATAGTTATGAATATTATATTCCATTTCTGCTAATGGATCCCCTGAAATGTTACACACTGGTCCTTTAAAGAAACTTGGTGTTTTTCTAACAGTGGAATCCAAATGTGTTGTGTTCATTGGCTACATCTTACTTAAAGACTTTTCTTACAAATGCCTCCTGAAAGTTGAATGTAGTCAATACTTCCAACAGATATTTGTCTAGAGACGAATAGTACTTGTGGATGATTAACATTCCAAAATCCTTCAAATGAGTGGGAAGCTTTTTCAATCACTTTAAATGATGAGCCAAATGCCTTATCTCTTTCAGATAAAACACATTTGGTCTACACTGCATGTTGTGTTTTTCTTTTTTTCTTACCCCTCTATTTAAATCTTACTCACATATCTGAATCTTGAGATAATTCAATTACACAAGTGATCGCCTGGTAGACTTCAGTCGTCTATTGCCAGTGGTGACAAGCAAAGTATTCAATTTGTGAATAACGTCATGAAAAGCCTGCAAAAACTCTTAATGTATGTTCCAAATCTGAATTCCTCTGCACAGCAGTATAATGCAGTCAGGTGCTGGTCCTGGTAATAGTCAATGCTGCACATCAAAATGAAAAATAAAAATCATTTTAATCTGGTCCACAGCTGAGTTCTCTTTTGTGTGTCTACGTCTAGTCCTTATACATATACAGTAGGTGTTATGTGCCATGTCTTTGCTCAGAGAGGGATCTCGTTCCCTCTGGTGTGTCAACAGGTCAACTGCAGCATGTGACTGAGTGAGAGGAGCAATAATCAGGTTTTAACATTCAGCACACATGCACAGTGCGGCTCTAAATACAAGGACTACTCAGGGAATTGAGTGCTTGTGTGTATGTGTGTGTGTGTTTGTGTGTGTTTGTGTGTGTGTGTGTGTGTGTGTGTGTGTGTGTGTGGACTTTCTAGTTGCACAGCCTGTGATCTTTCCTTTTCGAAGCATTTCATTTGGAGAATAACATGCGCCTGTGTTTATCAGAATAGTATTGAACAATACTCAGATACACTAGTGTCTGTGTGTAACTGCTGATAGGAAGTACACAATGGCATGCACACGACCACGGGAGCAAGTAGCTGTAAAAGGTGAAAGGTCGGGTTACAGATGCCTCACTGCAGAGGCTGCACTCATTATCCCTGTCGTTAACCTCAGATGATCCCAAATCTGTCCTCATGTCTCCTTCTCTCTTCTCTCATGCTCAACTATTTCTCTCCATTTTCTAAAGCTCTTCCTTCTCATCTCCTTTTCTTCCTACTCTATTCTCCCTCTCTCAAAGTTTTTCTTTGTTTTCTTTTGTCATTTCCCCTCTGGCTCAACATTCCCCACTCTCTTCTCTCTCCATCTCCTTGTCCCTACTACCCACTCACTTTTTATTCAGGCTGTTTCTCTTCAGGCTTTTCCTCGCTGTCTCCTCTGAGATATGTAAATCTGCCTCCCTTCTGTCACTCTTTGCCTCAAACAGAACTTCAACAAATGACTGCCAGACTTGAATTTTTGCGAATCATCACCACCAACAAAACCCAAACTTGAAAGTGACCACACACAAACAATCAATAAAACCCCACCCAGACCTGACCAGCAAACACACACACTCAGACACACTCAGAGACACTTTCACTGCACTATCACCAAACTTAAATGTTGTGAACACCAAAAAAACAAGCCTCGACTTGGGAACTTCAAATCCATTTCCTGATGTGTAACTTTTGAATGCTATTCCATCACCGATGGACACTGGCAGGCAGTGGACAATATAAAGCAAATACAGTAAGTAACAACAATATCAAGCCTTGGGTAATGAATAGGAGTAAGAATACGGCTACCTGCTTGTCCACAAGGACACCTACAGTACTACCAGAGGAGGGCATTATTTGTCTCATATACTGTGAGTCTGTCCAGACTTTGAAACACAGATAAAGTACAAATAAATACTGTAAATTATTTATTTGACCACATATCCACTCAGTAAGCTTTGTTGCTGTTTGCCTGGGATGGTTACATAACAAGGTTTGATCCTCGGCTGCTCCTGTCCTCATGTCAAAATGTCCTTGAGCGAGACGCTGAACCCCAAATGCTCCCGATGGTTAGGCCAGCAGCACCTTGCTGGGTAGGTTGCTGCCACCGGTGTGTGAGTGTCTGTGTGACTGGGTGAATGAGAGGCAAATTGTAAAGTGCTTTAGATAAATGCAGTCCAGTCCATCCATAAATTGTAATGATTTTTGGAACAGTTCCCACTGCCACTTTTGCTCAAATTTGCAGCTTTAATGTGTCTGATGCTCCTGCATTTCATGCACAAGCATAGCAATGTGTTAATTATCAGACTTCTCTCCGTTGAGATATTGAGAAATTTATAATTGTGATTATTAGGGCTATCAATCAATTAAACTATTTAATCATGATTAATCACATGATTGTCCATGATTAATTGTGATTAATTGCAAATGAATCACATTTTTTTTCTGTTCAAAATGTACCTGAAAGGCAGATTTGTATTTAATACTCTTATCAACATGGGAGTGGGCAAATTTACTCGCTTTATGCAAATGTATGTATATATTTATTATTGGAAATCAATTAACAACACAAAACAATGACAAATATTGTCCTGAAACCCTCACAGGTACTGCATTCATGCATCATAACATGGCAAACTCACGCATGTGATTATCATAAAGTGGGCATGTCTGTAAAGGGGAGACTCGTGGGTACCCATAGAACCCATTTTCATTCACATATCTTGAGGTCAGAGGTCAAGGGACCCTTTTGAAAATGGCCATGCCAGTTTTTCCTCACCAAAATGTAGACTAAGTTTGGAGCGTTATTTAGCCTCCTTCGCAACAAGCTAGTATGACATGGTTGGTACCAATGGATTCCTTAGGTTTTCTAATATAATTTATATGATTAATTATTATTAGATAATATCTTCACTCTAGCTTTAAATCTGAGAACGCTACAACCTAAAAATCACAAGTTGCGTTAATGCATTAAAGAAATTAGTGGCGTTAAAACGAATTTGCGTCAACACGTTTTTATTGAGTTAACTTTGACAGCCCTAGTGATTATGGCTGCCACTGATGGTTATTTTCATTATTGATTAATCTGCCGATTTCTTTCTTTATAAATCAATGGTTTTGGAGATAAAATGTCAGAAATTTTGAAAAATAAACAACAATTTACTTGTCATATAATATAATAGAATAATAGAATACTTAAATGCACACCACATCAATGAATATTCATGTTTAATCCGTAAGCAACTTGAAATAGCCCAAAATATTGTTCATTTATTTATTTTTTATTTTTTGTTTGTTTTGATCCTCTGCCAATTATTTATTCATTTTTTTGTCCGTCTCGCTCTTTTGTTTTTTAAAACACAAAATGTCATTTGCATTGAACTTATCTGTAAAACTGAAAACCAATAAACACATTTTAAAAAATTTAATTTCTGTCAACCCAATAATCATTTCACCTCTTAATTACTTCATATGAAAACAACTTCAACTGGTTATTGCATTGTTTTGTCCACTAAACAAAGTTGTTTTTCCATCTGTGTGTTCGGTGGAAGTGAGCGTTCCCATCTGTGCTGTCAGAGATTCTGATTTGTGGGTCGGCCGCAAGAAGATGTTAAGAAATCTCACAGCTGTACGAAGACAACTGAGGCTGCTGGCATGCCGAGCGAGCACAGCACACAACTTCACAACACACATTGCCTACATGCATGAGTCGATCCCATACTCCCGCTAAAAATGCTGAAAATCCAGTGGTGCCACTTTGTGGCTTTCTCTCAATGACAAGAATCTGAAAACAACAGAGCAGTCGCACAGATGACAAACACCGCACAAACCAACAAAGCTTCGCCTCATTAAAAACAAAGACAGTCAAATATAACGGGGAGTTCCAGAGCTGGTCTCTCTGTCGGTTTTTCCTGCCCTTGCTGGCACAGAGTTAGCCGTTCAGATGAGATGCAGCGTTGGCCCCTCGATCTGTGACCATCTGCTCCTGATTTGATAGCAGCAAACACTGTCTGGTTTGGTGCCAGGCGAGATATCACACAACACCTGCTGCTTGGTGCCACTACCACCAAGACACAAGCCCCGTGGGACTGCCAAGTGAGACCAAGACCTGTACTAGAATAAGACTGAGGAGCGAGTGGTGGGATAGAACTTTATTTAATGAAAGCTACGCTTGCGAGACTTGTGCATTTCCCTCTGTGTGTGCGACTAAAAATGACGCAATAGTTCCATCTTAACGATAAGGTGAATGTAATCATGTGCAATGGGAGAACAGACGAGAAAGACAACCTCTCAGTGTGAGTACGTCTTCTCCGTTTAACCCCCGACAGTCACACAGCAGAGGAAAATAAGAGGGCAAATCTTCAAGAATCTTTTTTTTTCCAATATGATCTTTTAACTGCATCCAAAACCCAATTTAACTGGAGTTAAATACTGATACTGACTCATTTTAGAATGGTTTTAACATGACTCAGCAGACAAAACATAGGACTTTAAAGAGCTTTAAGAAACTTTAAGATTTGAATTCAAATAAATATCTGTTAAGTCACCATCTATAGCCAAATGAGGTAACTCAATGCTGAATGAGCCTATGGCCCCCTGATGAAAGTATTGCAATATTTATATGTTTGCAGTATTATGAAATGGGTGTTTGTGGTGACATTCCCGCAAAAAATAACAGTTTCTCTCCATTGTATTCACACAAAAAATGGAACTACATGCACACAATTCTGAAAACTTGAAGCTTGTGTACGTGTATCAACAAAAAAGACTCCAGACTGCTGAACTCAAATAGAAATTATAAATCAACCAGGACTGAAATCTTAAGATTTGCCACTTTAACTTCCTCTTATGAAATCATAGTTTCTCCTAGAATACTTAAAGGGGACCTATTATGCTTTTCATTATTTTCTGTCATATATATAACGTTACAATGTCAGATGTTCATATTAAACTGTGTCAAATAATGAGGTAAATGTGTGTAAAAGTAGTTCCCGTGAGCAAAACCATCAGGCTTCAGACCGTTGTGTTCGGCTAAAAGATTACGTCATTTCGTGCCGGATTTCTTTATATGGTCATCTGCTCCAGGCAAAACGCGCACGCTTATCCCGCATATTAGTGACACTGTCAACTTCATATTTGTCCATTGACTCATCCAAAATAACATTTCAAACAGATAATTGGTAGAATCCTCAAAGACAATGAGAAACAGACGGTGCATGCACATATTTACAATGAAATTTCAAGTAATGAGCAATCGACTATCGGTTACATTTTATAACAGCTTGGCTACATCGAAGGCCGAGCGGATGTACCGCAGAATGTACATATACGGCAAGTATTACATCTTTTTATAAACAAAGAAAAGACAACACCAAGTGCTTTAATTGTGTGTGCCAGTGTTACTCATAACGATTACACAAAGGGAAGTTTTTGAATATCAAAAGCCTATTTTTTTAACTCCCACACGTATACCATCCTTTCATCTTTCCTATTCGTCGTATATTACACCTGAGGCCTCCCTCATCACTTCCCCCATCAGTTATAGCTCAGTGAACTGACATGCCAGAGCACTGCTCACTCGGAGGGAGATAAAGCATTCGGGACCTGTCAGAGACACATTGTGAGAATGTCACTGTGCGTTTAGCAGCCAGTACAATTCAGCCAGAGAGGAGTAGCTCATCTCTACCTCCGATTCCACCTGGTTAGATCGATCCAAACTCAGGCGGACCAGTGTCTGGCTGTTTGACCGGCTAGATGGAGAGAAGGGGAATCGATAATGGCGACTCTAGGTGTGTTCTTGTGGGAACATGTGACGGCAGGAGACAGGGTGAGAGAACGAATGCAAACAGTGTCTAAATGTGAGCTGTTTAAATAGCAATTCAACCCCCTGTGTTTAGCTAGAACATGCCCACTTCACATACTCAGAAGATGCATTCAAACCATAGACTGTATATAAAGATGGACGACATGACAGCTCCCTAAAAATGAAGCCAAAACATCTCGATCGCCCCCTGGTGGCTGGCTGCAGTATAGGTCATAAAGCCCGCCCCCTCCACGTAAGCAGATGGGACATGATCCAAACTAAAAAGTCAAATAAATTTTTCCCCAAAGATGGTTTCTGTCATTTAAGGTAGTTTCTCATCGTGCTGATGTATGTTCAAGTGTTTATTTTTCTGATAACTTTGGTTTTAATTAGTTATTTGATGCTATAAAAAGGGTGTGTGAAGTCATGATTGACAGCTGCTCAGAGTGAAGTAGTTGTGGAGCCGGGTACTCAGGAATTATACGAGAGAGGAGATGTAACTTTAACTTTCCATAACCGTCACGAGTCTGTGTGATAGAACATGTGTAAGTTTGACTTTAGTTGTTGTGTCTTAATAGCCAAACAGCTACCGTGGTGCTAACGTAGCAGCTAGGCGGCTCACGCTAGCAAGCTGCGTCCGTGCTCGGCTCGTGATTGGCTCGGGCAAGTGTGTGGGCGGGACCTCGATACTGCGGCTCCAGCCCCCCCGATGACTACTGCGCAGACTTTGGCTCCAAATGACGTCAAAATCTCAAGATGGCCGCTCCCGTATCCGGGATATTTGGCTTCACTTTTGTACAGTGGGAAGGAAGTGGAGACGTGTCGTCCATCTATATATACAGTCTATGACTCAAACCCATAGTATTACCCAGTAGTAGCAGTAGTAATGATTCTACCAAACTGGTATACAAAGCATGTAAAATCCTGGTGACATTTAAAGGACAACATTCGCACAGGGGACGAGCTACTCAGCATAATATGAAGCGCTGAGACAGACAGTGCCAGTGAATGGGAGGACAGACACTGTGAAACACGGAGAGAATATAGACGACAAAAAGGAAAACAGTGACCCCTGACAAGAATAAGAGATGGAGCGATTGAGATGTAAAGAAGTGAAGCATCAAAGCCACAGACAGAAAAGCTCCCGTCAAAATTTCAAATCAGGTTCTACCGCACTCACCTCTCCACAGAGAGGCAATGTTTTCCCCCTGAGAGGAGTCAGCATGCTGAGGACAGGAGCTCACTTCCCACCCAGAGCACGTTCACAGAGAGGGAGTGGGTGCTCGCTGAGCCTGCTACATAATAGTGGAATAACTGAGGCTGAAAGCTGAAGCCATGAGGAGATGGGATATGGGATTTTCTGCTGCTTTATGGCAGAGGGCTTGAATGATAAGACAGCCGTGGCAGTGGGATAGACAAGAGCAGAGGAGATATGAAATGGGAGGGGGGGGAGGGGGGGGGGGGGTGCAGAGAGAGAGGCCAGGCTGTGGGAGAAAGCTGTGTACTTGGTTGTCTGTTAAGGCAACAGTAAGCCAGTGTCTGTCACCACAAGTTATTTAGAGAAGAATCCACCATCGTTTATTCTTACAGTGTTATATCAAAGGCTTTCAAGATGTTTGTTTTTTTTAGGATAGAAGCAAAATGGGCCAAGAAACACACACACTGTATTGCTGTTAGTGATGCGGCGGTCACTTTTTTTTTTTTTTTACCACGCTTAATGCTATGGAATGCATGCTATCTATGCTAACCTGTTTTGCAATTATCAAAAGCTTAAATTAGTACGTCTGGTAAATAGACTGTATATAAGAAGTCAACGTAGTCACCATGACGTCAACCATTGCTTTGTGGAAGCCTAGAGTTCGTCATTTTGGCCATCGCCATCTTGGTTTTTGGCCGACGCCATCTTGGTTTTTTGCAACCAGAAGTGACACGAGAGGGTGGAGCTAAGAACGCTAAATAAGGCATTTATAGGCAACCAAAATGTTACAATTAACTTCCGTGAACTAAAAACATACTGCGAAAGGGTTAAAGTTGTAACGAAAACAGGGACATCTCCCGCCGTGGTCGCGAACTGTCAATCAAAAGGTAGCCACGCCTTAAATGCACCCCTTACCTATTCTGTCTATCTATAAATCGTTCCACCTGGCCGTTGCAGGGGATATTACAAACATCCCGTACCACTACAGGCTTTTAGCAGCAGTTTGGTGAAGGGCACTCTGACAGCAGTAAATGAAGTGCAGGCTGCACTTAATGCCTCCTATTCGCAGATTTTCTCAGCTCATCCCCGGATTTAAAGTGATGACCTTCAAACATCTCCCCCAGCTATTCAAGCACCGCTACCTCAAAGTACAGTTAGTTTTGTCATTGACTAATCTCTTCACTTAGTCATGGGTGCTGAATGGTGCGTAACAAGTCTCTTTCATCATAAACTGTCTTCAGAAACAAATCAGAATGCAGTATAGGACTAGTAATGCGGAAATGACATTACCTATGTGACAATGACAGCTGCCGCAAAATACTCCTGAGCCATGTTTGAGTGTGTACGTGTAGTGCTGGCACATGTCAACCAGCTTTCAATTTTCGGAGCAAAGCCACTCCGAGTCACAGCTGACTTGTTCCACATGATTCCCAATTTCTGCCAAATTTCACTTGCTGTCCACAGAGAGATTCTGCCAAAGTGATTTCACTGTATGTCACTCCAGTTTTAAGGAGCTTTTCCGCAAGTACGACTCTCATTAGCTGCTCAATTGAACTTCAGTTTTGAGTAAAATCAACTACTCAGCTGGCGTTAAAATGTGTTCTCTCATTTATGAGTAAAGTGGAGGTTCAATGGACTGAAAAAACATCCTCTTTAAAATAAGTGACAAGTCCTCTCTGCTTAGTAACTTTTTCTTCATTAAGACAGACAGAAAGAAAGCTGAAAGGGATATAGAAATGCATGTGAGCTCTGTGACTAAAACCGAGAGGATTATTCTAGTCTGTAAATGGTAAAAGGGTGGATGGACTCGCATTTATATTATGGCTGTTAATCGATTAAATTATTTAATCGGGATTAATCGCATGATTGTCCATAGTTAATCGCGATTAATTGCAAATTAATCACACTCTTCATATGTTCAAAATGTACCTTAAAGGGAGATTTGTCAAGTATTTAATACACGTATTAACATGGGAGTGGGCAAATATGCTGCTTTATGCAAATGCATGATATATTTATTAGTAGAAACCAATTATCAACACAAAGTAATGACAAATATTGTCCAGAAACCCTCACAGGTACTGCATTTAGCATAAAAAACATGCTCAAATCATAACATGGCAAACTCAAGCCCAACAGGCAACAACAGCTGTCAGTGTGTCAGTGTGCTGACTTGACTATGACTTGCCCCAAACTGCATGTGATTATCAAAAAGTTGGCATGTCTGCAAAGGGGAGACTCGTGGGTACCCATAGAACCCATTTACATTCACATATCTGGAGATCATAGGTCAAGGGACCCGTTTGAAAATGTCCATGCCAGTTTTTCCACAAGTTTGGAGCGTTATTTAGCCTCCTTCCCTACAAACTAGTATGACATGGTTGGTACCAATGGATTCCTTAGGTTTTATAGTTTCATATGATGCCAGTATCTTCACTCAGGCTCAAGTTGCGTTGACCCGTTAAATAAATTAGTGGCGTTGAAATAAATTTGCATTAACGCGTTATTATCGCGTTAACTTTGACAGCCCTAATTTACATAGCGCCTCTCTAGTCTTCCGACCACTCAAAGCACTTTACACTACATGCCAACATTTACCCCCTTCACACACCCATTCATACACTGATGGCAGAGGCTGCCATACAAGGTGCCAACCTGCTCATCAGGATATAATCTAATGCTCATTCACACATGCTCACACACCGCACAGCCAGGAGCAATTTCTTTTCAGTATCTTGCCCAAGGATATTTTGACATGCGGACTGGAGGAGCCAGGGATTGAACCGCCGATCTTCCGATTTCTTGGACGACCCGCTCTACCTCCTGAGCCACAGCCGCCACAATTAAAACATGAAGGCAAGTGAAATGGGCTGATCCCATAAAGAGCCAAGATCGAGGCTTAATTGGGCAACAAGCAAGATTTAGAGATCATTCTGTTTCATCTCTCTTTTTAAGTGTTGAGAGTCAGCTATTAAGTCCACTATAAAGTGGACCTCTTTTGACTGTAATAGCTGAAATAAACACTTAGTCTACAAATATCAGGCTCTAGCTCGTAGTTAATGGAGGAGGTCCAGGGTGGCATCCCCAATTAGAGGCATCAGGGCTTGTTTTTTCCCTTTATGAGAGAGATGCCCATGTTCACAAGTATTGATTGAACCAAAGCTAGTGGAATAAAAGATTAATTCTCACGAGGGGTGTAACGGTAGACAGGAGTCCTGTGCGAGTTCGGTACTTAAGATTACGCTTCTTTTCATTGATTTTGAACAGAGAGTAGTGCAAATGACAAAGACAGACATTGTATGAACTTCATTGTATGAACACTGAACAAACATTTTCTCAAAAGGCAGGAGGTCACAATAGGCTATAAAACTGAAATCTCTTATGCTATGACACTGAAAATACAAAAATAGAATAGAATGGTAAAAAATAAAGCTTAAGGCACGAATACACGAACCGTCACAGCCCTAATTTTCACAGTGTATAGTGAATGAATCCCATTAAAAAGATATAAATTCCACAGGACAGATGAATGGCCAACCATTATAAGCAGCCAGTGTGTAATGAAGATTGATCAGCTGAAGTGATTCATGTGTCTTGAGTTCACTAATTTGGCTGCATACAGATGTGTAAATCAGACCATTAAAGTTTACGTGATCTGCATGAAAAGCTGCAGAGAGAAAAACAGTCTGAAGGAAAACATGCACAACTCAGACACAGCTAAAGCTGACTCACTACAGACCTCACTATGGGAGTTATGTACCAACAAATGAGTAGCAGTGAGAGACACGGTATGTAATCTACAGAACTTCCCCTGAGAGTTACGTTCACAATCCAAACAAGTCAGTGAGCTGACAACACACAGACCACCAAGGAAGCCAGACAAGAGAAAGGAGGTGAGAGGAGGCTCAGGGGACTCAGTTTATCCACATCATTTCAGCTCCTTCACAGCGAATATACTAGACGAAAAAGTCAACGTCTTATGAGCCAATTTCTGACTTAATGTACTGAAGGCTGGCCCACACTGAAAGATTTTTCAAATCATAACAGATGCTGAAAATGTAAGAGACCCCACACATAATGACATGTTATGTTAAATTTGACAGTTTTGTTCCTATAGTGTGTGGTGAGCAACGATTTGGCCAAAACAGCAGACCACACACTAACAGATTCCATTCATAAATAAGAGTCCCGACTAAAAAAAAAAAAGGAAATCTCACAAAATATCTCGCGATCAAACGTGACTTTAGTGTAAACAAATATGGCCGACAACAGGCAGGAAGAATTAGCGGATATTTTTTGTACTTTGTACTGAAAATTCACGAAGAAAAAAGAAAAATAATGGACGAAGTCATGGAGACACGTTAAATAAACACTGTTGCCACAAATAAACAAGTTGGTCCTCCATTTTTGAAGTCTATCTTACTACTACTTTATGCTTCACGTTTTCCACTAGCTCATGCATTAGCCGCGGCTGCTATGACGGCGGTTGTTGTCCTTCCGCTTCAGTCAGCTTGGTTCTCAACTGGCTATCGTTCTTTACCACCTGACTGCGTCATCGGCTGTCCTCTGGGTTCCCCACACACAACAGGATATCCGATCGTAAATATTGAACATGTTTAATATTTACGATTTCAGATTGGTACAGTCAGGACGGACTTTCGGGTCTATCGGGGGATGTAAAAAAAACTCTTAACATACCTCACACCACAAGAATATCTTGAAAGATAATCTTTAGAACCATCAAAAAATTTGGGCTTTGCTGCATTGGCTGGAGGGGGGGGGGAAATCGGGCCTTAAATCGGCTTGAGTCTTGTGTAGTGTGTACCCTGCGTTAGTAATGATAGTCATTGTGGTTAACAATCAGTTAACTACAGATGGTTGATGGTGAATATAGCAGTAGCCAGCAGTAGAAAAAAAGATACATTTTGTGTATTAGAAGTATTTATGTGTCGTCACATATTGGAGGACCCCTTTTATAAATTACCAGAAAAAACATTGTGGTATAACTCAACACACATGGAATAAATCTAATAAATCTAAAGACAAATCTATAACCAGGCGACAGTCATGCCACGTGTGTATTTGTAAATTTGAATTCTGGTTTAGCCAACAGTACTGTACACAGTAATCTTTGGGGACTATATTGATGATATAAAAAAAAAATTGATACCACGCAATGATACATCATAAGATGGACTTAAAAATGCTTGAGAAATGGTTTTTCATTGTGGATTGGCCTTTACTGTGTTCATGCTGCACCAGGGGCTCATCCATATTAATGAAACACAAGATGGACTGAGTGTAATGGACTGAATCCACTGTGATGTACTAAGTGGTTAGACGGCTGGCTCCGAGTGTGTGTGTGTGTGTGTGTATATGTGTGTGTGTGTGTGCGTATATGAATGAAGGGTAGAGGGTCGTGTGTGTGCTTTAGTGTGTGTAGCAGTCTTTGTGTACAGTTTGTTCATATGTGTGTTGCTGTTTTGTGTGTTCAGAGTGTAATGAGCACGAATACATTATCAAGATGAACTATAACTTGTTCTTGGGGGCGGCAGTAGCCCAGTCCATAGGGACTTGGCTTGGGAACCGGAGGTTCGCCGGTTCAAGTCCCCGCATGGACCAAGTACTGAGTGTGAACTGGTAGCTGGAGAGATGCTAGTTTGCCTCTTGGGCACTGCCGAGGTGCACTTGAGCAAGGCACCAAACCCCCAACTGCTCGGGGCGCCTGTCAGGGGCAGCCCCCCCTCGCTCTGACATCTCTCCATTAATGCATAGGTCCTGTTTGTGCATGTGTGTGGATTTCGGGCCTGTGTGTCTATGTATATGTAAAAATAACAGTGATGGAATTGAATTTCCCCTCGGGGATTAATAAAGTGCCTTTCTTCTTCTTCTTCTTGTTATTCCTTGGGAGTAGTGAGAGATTATAGATTATCGTCAGTCACATGAATGCTTCTAATCCTTGGACAGTATCAAGAGGCAACGTATCCTCATACAACTGTTCATATGATGTCTTACGAAAAGTTATTCTAGAGCTGTCCCGAATTTTTCAATGCCCCATTTTTGGGGCATTGAAGCTTCGGTGAGAAATATTCGAAGGTATTCAAAGCTTCGCTGCGCGGCGCAACGCAGCAGGCCCACATGTTCTTCTGTCTCCATCTTCCCTGTTTCAGTGGCCGGGACAGCGTCGCTGCCACACTACTGTACACACATGCACCTCTACACACAACAAACAGCGATATCCGTCTCAGAATAACAAATAACTAACTAATAATACCGTAATTATTGTTGAATATGAATAATGTTGTGGGATTAATCCATATTTCATGGGCTATTTCGGGATTCATACTTTATTATTATATACTTGTATGAAAAAAACAAAAACAAATACTGATTTGGAGGTCGATTACCATGGCAATGGATGAAGCTTTGAAGCAAGTTATTACTCAGTTTTCGTGCGTTTTTCTGAGAATGTCCAGCAACGTGTGTCAATTTCCGCTCGTTACATGCATACAGTCTTTCAAAATAAACTTCCGTCTTCACAGGAAACAACTTGGTTCGGTTTTGGCAACAAACCACTTACTTAGGTTTAGGAAAAAATCGTGGTTTGGGTTGTAATAACTACGGAAGTGGCGTAACTCAAGTACAGAAGTTACGTGACAAAGAAGTCAACGTTGACCCACCCATTCACCCCGGCCTCCTCCCTACTCAGCGTTCACCGCTCTTTATACTTCCTGGTTCACGATAACGTGAATTAAATATGCATTCATTTTGTGGGATACATACAAATTACAGTGCATCACTTTTTGTAGGTATAGCTACGAACGCATGTGCGATGGTGACAGTTGATGAGCTTCAATCCCCCCCCACCCCCTGTAGTTTCTTTCCTGAAACATTATTGTCTATTTTATGTTTGAAGAGAAGACAGTTGTTTCACATTTGTTTTAGCTTGTATACGGCTATATTTGAGCTTTAAATGAATGGTGGGAGTGTAGAGGTTTATTCCTTAAAGGAGAAATATATTGCTGCTAAAGATATACTATCTACTATACTGCAGAAAGAATACTTGCAGTGTGTAATCAAAACTCTTCTTTGTTTCATTGTTTGTATTTCCACTGCCAAATGAATCCATAAGGATATGAAGTGGGCAAAATCAGTTGCCAGCAATTAGAGCACACATTTTAGCAGCAGCATTTACTGGGCCTGCTCTTCAGTCCCTTCAAGCCTCAAGTCTTCCCAGAGTAAACAAACTAAAACATGGACTATACAAGCCCTTTCAGTAGTAGTGCTGGCAGACGGCGATGAGTAATGTGACAACCAAACGACCTCATTAGAAGCTCACCTCCCAGAGCTGATTCACTGACAGATTTGACTTGGAACAGCCAATGCAAAACCAGATGATGCTGTCAAAACAATGTCCTCCTTGCTGCAGTATAAAGCTCAGTCATTAGCCCGTGGTAGTTCCAACTGTCCTTCCTCAGTTGTTCAACAATCCCACAAGATGGTAAGATGCGGTTTAGTTTCAATATAGCCGGTGGGGACCTCAACTTTAAGCTCTTGATTGTCTTGGACAAATCGTATTCTTGTTTTAATGTTAGCTGTAAATATCAAATTTCCACTTGTATTTGTGATCAAAACACACCTGTACGAGTAGGAACATGTGTATTTGGAATGTAGGATGTCTCATTTTCCTCATCTATTTTTAACCTTTATGCTAAGCGAATGAGAATAAAAATCTGACATTTCAGTCAGGGTGAAGGCTGCCATTGTGTTCAATCTTTTGAGATTATCCTCTCTGCAGCCTGAAGGCTCAATATGCAGTTTCTGAGCATATTTCATGCAAAGAAGATGCATTAACATTGCAATATATTTTGATAGGTTAGGTTTGCAATTACACTCTATGGGCAGGCATGGCTCAAAGCACCGACCGGGTCTATTGGGAGTAAGAAGGAGAAAGGCAGAGAGAGAAAGAGAGAGAGTCAGTAGCAGAAACTCAGTGACAAAGAGTGAGTGAGGGAGAGCAAAACTGAAAGAAGAAAAAGAGAGAAAAAAAGAAAGCAACAACATTCCAGCGCAGTGTTTGGTATTGTGAAAGCTCTGGGAGAGTTGCTGCAGTCTGGCCTGGGAAAGAGCCAGTGCAGGTCTCTGGGGAGACCAACCCGCTGGCCTCCAGACAAACACCAGCAAAGTGGCAGAGCAGACACCGCCAGATGTGTGGGAGGGCATTATACACACACAACAGCTCACGGATTTATGGACACACACAAAAGACGCAAAGAGACGCACATACAGAGTATCACTCCCAAAATAAATATTGGCCATTTGGAAAATGTCATACTCAAAGTGAAATGAGTTTTGTAATATTAGTAAAGTTGTCGGGTATCATAACACCTCTGCTGAGAACATGTTACAAATTTCAAAACAGTGTATTTTTAAGGTGTTAGATGTAGCATTTTTTTTAAATGAAACTTAAAAGTAATGAAAGGACAAAGAAGTTTTGAGGAAAGCTGGAGTACCAGCAGGGACTGGTTATGTAAATAAATGTATAATGGTGCCCTGAAGATATACTGAGCTGTAACTGTATTTCAATATGCTGTGTGTAATACAATACATACTGTACAGTAGCTCCACAGTTAAAATAACAATTGTTGACTAGGTCTAGTGTTGCTGCTCAGTTTACAGCAGAGCATCATTTTAGATCTGCCTTGTAAAACGTGAATATTACACTATCTGAATAAAGCCAGATAGTAATTTTAAGGGCTAAGTTAAAGGAACAGTGTGTAACATGTCAGGGGGTTTCGCTAGCTTAGAGTGAGTCCTTCATATCATAGAGAACGGGTCCTCTTCATGGAGTCCGCCATGTTGGTCTGCCATGTTTCTACAGTAGCCCAGAATGGACAAATCAAACACTGACTCTAGAGAGAGCCTTTTTCTTGTTTTTACGTTACCTGAAGGCCACCGTAGTTCTCCAGAACTGTGGTAACGCCAGCCACCGCCTGACTTCCGTTGCTCCTAAAGTAGTGTTATTATGGTAAGGATGGCCTCTGAGCGAGGCCAACGGCGTTACCACGGTTTTGCACTCGGCGGCTCACGTTACCGCAGTCTTGGAAGGGGAGGAGTGAGCGGAGAGGTACTCAGCTGGTTGCAATCTGCAACCACACCACTAGATGCCGCCAAATCCTATACACTGTACCTTTAAGAGATATCTCTACTTGTCTGATTGACAACATTCAAAACTTTTCAATTCAATGTAAAATGATTGATGTGAACTAATGGCAATAACTGCTGTCTTTAAGCATGTTCCATTGAAAATAAGTACAAGGCTGCTTTTGTAGAGGTATACTCGCCTGCTTACACACATTTATGTGTGCATAACTTCTACCTGATCACATAAATTCTGAACGGGAACAGAATGTTCCTTGTACTCCGAGGAAATCACAGTTCGTGCCGCCTCAGTGTTCACAAAGTCCTTGTCACTGGAGCAGGTAAAAAATGTGCAACATGATATCACCGCAGATTAGAGACTCGGCTCTGTACTTTCTAGCTTTTGGAAAGCTATTTGTGTCGAGGAAAAACAACTCACAACTGTCCAAAGTCATGTGCATGGTAGTTTTTCCCCCTTAATAACACTTCTCTAGTGGTAACAAAACTATAGAGAGCACACAGAAAAGAATGCTTTAACATAAACCACAAGGAAAACAGTCTGAAAGGAAGGTGGTAGAACAGATCTCAGTGGGAACCAGCGCCCACGGTCAAACATGTGCCGCGCTTCTTTGGGCATGTTTTATAACTTGCATGCAAAGCGCGGCTAGGGAGGACATTTGAAACATGTTCAGTAACTGCTGTGTTAACGTGCTGGTCATGGGAAAAGGAGGAAATGCGCGCGTCTCATCTGCAGTACACAAGCTGAAACATTCAAACCTCAAGTTACAACTGCAGCACGGTAGCGGGTCTATATTAAAGCACAATCCGGCTGTGGGGCTATAAATAACAAGCATGTCATCATGAGATTTGTTTTCCTCTCTCTTACGGTTTGTCTCTCACCCACACTGCCACACCAACACACACATGCTCTCGCTTTCACACGCACACATACGCTCATTCACTCTCTCTCTCTCTCTCAGTTTCACTCGCTCACACACTCTGGTGTAAAACTGACACAGTGATTAGCCGGGGGCAGGTGATGACCGTGGAGAGCTCGTGGAGGTTTTCTCCCACCTGACTAACATCCTCCCTGCTGCCGTTGCCTCTGTTTCCCCACAGAACAGAGGCTTGTTTGGCACCAGGACCAACATCAAGCATCGAGGGTACAGCATCGCGCTGAGAGCCGGATATACTCGGGATGCCAGTGGGGGGTGCAGGGAGCAGCAATCAGCTGGGATCACAGAAAATTATTTTGGCTTCAGGACTGTAATATCACACTTACACACACTTGCCAAGACTGCCTGCAGTAGTTGCCTGAACTTCAAGGCAAGGCGGGCAGCACGTTCCCATCCTGTCAACAAGTCTGCTTTTATTGTGAAACCTTTGAAGCTTGCCCTTCATTTTGTCAGATTCGTTCTCAACCTCTTTACTCCGTTCGAGATCTAAAACAAGCAATGTGTGAGAAAGAAGCTAAGAGGGAAGCTCACAAGTCTGCTTACATAAAAATGGTATAATGATTTGAAAATGTTGTCAGATGTCACAATTAGATTAACTTTGAAAACCAGGACAATAAGTGTACTTGATTTTATTGTTTTTTATCCTGAATCGGTTTTTATTTAAATATGTAATACAGACACAAAAAACTAGTACTCTTGGCACTGCATCTACCCAGGTCTTAATTAGACTTGCTGGAGTACATGCATGAGAAACAGAATATATAGGAAGAATATATAGGAAGCTACAAAAGACAGAAACAGCCCCAAGACAAAACCGAAGCTGCCGGAGAAACTCGTCCTACTTTCTTCTAAGAACAATCGCCTCTTTCTGCTACAGTGCTCGACTCAAGGAGAAATGAGAAGGGGGGAGAACAGATTTGATAACAGTTCCCAATTACCACCAATAAAAAGAAAACAGTCTTTTTGTGAATGTAGAAATTCTCTCGCTTTTCCCATGGTGGTTTTGGACTACGTTAGGCTGACTGTAAGGGGGGACTTGCTTATTTCACTAATGATTTAACCATGGCTTTGTCTGTTTCTCTCTGCCTGCTAACTGTGCTCTCTGGAGAACAGCTATGCTAATCCAGAAATCTGGCTCCAATTTGGAAAACATTCACAGCTGTCTTTTTGTGTTATGTGAAATCAGGGGCTTTATTCCAAAAATCTGGCAGACTTTGATGAAGAAAAAAAAAAACTCAATAAAAAGAGTTAATAAAAATCATTGAACTCCTTAATGAGTTTCAGTTATATATCAAAGATTAACTTCCATAAGTTGGCATCAATTGTGTCTTAAAACTTGACAGAAGAGGGTCCAAGTTGAAAAATGATCAATTCCAGAAAGAGATAATGTACAAAATAGTGGTGGAAGAGCCATAACAGCTGTGCGGTCCTGACCATAGACTGTATATATAAAGATGGACGACGTGTCTCCACTTCCTCCCACTGTACAAATGCGAAGCCAAAATATCCCGGACACGGGACCATCTTGAGATTATGACATTATTTGGAGCTAAAGTCTGCGCGGTAGTGATCGGGGGGCTGGAGCCGCAGTATTAAGGTCCCGCCCACACACCCGCCCGAGCCAATCACAAGCCGAGCAGAAAGACACAACAACTAACCATAATACCGCTACAGTTATGATCAAATTGACAAATGTTCTATTACACAGACTTGTGACGGTTATGGAAAGCTAAAGTTACATCTCCTCTCTTGTACAATTCAGAGCCTCCGACTCTGCGACTACTTCACTCACAGCAGCTGTCAATCACAGCTGTCAATCATGACGTCACACACCCTTTTTATAGCATCAAACAACCAATTAAAATCAAGCTTATCAGAACACTTGAACATACATCAGCGTGATAAAAACTACCTCAAATCACAGAAACAGTCTTTGGCAAAAAAATATATTTGACGTGTACTTTAACTTTTTAGTTTGACACATGTCCCATCAGCTAACATGGAGGGGGCGGGCTTTATGACCTATACTGCAGCCAGCCACCAGGGGGCGATCAAGACGTTTTGGCTTCACTTTAGGGGAACCGTCATGTCGTTCACCTTTATATACAGTCTATGGGCCTGACCTGCATCATGAAAAAGGTGAAGCAGGCTTTACTTCTGCAAATTATAAAAGACATTTTAGGAAGGGTCAAACAAGAGGAGACCCCCATCCAGGTAACTTGCTGGTAGCAAAAATATCACAATAGTAATGACAACAAAAACGACAACAAATCCTTCACCAGTCCATCATTGTTTACAGTATTTTCTCGCAACTAGTTTTGACAGACACATAGCTTTCCTTTTTGCAATGTGAGCAATCATTTCTCTTAGTGGCTTTGAGGAATATGATGAGAGGTGTGGGCCAAGAAACGACTGCTGGCATCAACAGCTTGGAAAGCAATACCACATCATCCAATTACATTGAACACAACACCCCCCCTGCTCTTAACTGCCAAGCGCAAAACAAACCAACGGCAGCGGAAACTAAGGGATACCAGAGAAGGCAGAGAGGCAGCGAGAGAGAGATAATGCCATCCTACGCCACCGACACTTCCAGGTGAAACGCACAGGGGAAGAGGGCGAGCAGCAGCCTGTGGGTCAAAAGCTTTGAGAGAGAGAGCATATGTATGCTTTGTACAGAAGCTCACTCAAGGTACAGTACCTCTGTCTTTGCCTGAACAAGCATTTCATCCTCCTCGCTTCCACCAACCAGCCCCAAACCATTTCAGTTGGTGCATTTGTGTGAAATCGAGCCTGGTGGGTCTCATTAAAAAAAGAAACATCTCGAAAATAAGATTCTACACACTTCCTGGTTGTGAGGGGGAGTTTCGCTGCCAGCCAGTGTTTGCTGCTTACTACACGGATTTTTTTTTTCCTTGGCATGGAGGAGAGATGAAAAATATGTTGTTTCAGAATCTATATCGCAATGGACACATGTGCAATCATCTGATCCTCCAAGGAGTATCAAGGATTATCATAAATTCAACTCATCCCCTCCTCAATATTTATGAGAGCTTGCTTTTCTGCAAAAAAAAATGGCCGAACTGGAAGAACCACAACTTCCTTGAAACTATGTTAAAGTCCCAGTGAAACGGAAGCTAAAGCGTCTTTAGCTTCTGTGCAGTGAGTATTGCCCAGTGAAACTGAATATTTGAGTGGTGTACAGTTACAAGAAGGATTAAAATCAAATCCTTCACATTTGATTGGACTGCTATAAAGTGTGCGGGCTTAGAATGTAGCGTGATACAAAGCTACAGAGGACTGTGGCTCCACACACACCTCCCTTGTCGCTAAAACTTGCAGATTTATTGACAGATGGATGTCATGATATTATTGGTTGAAATCATAGACTGTAAGAAGTGGACGTAGTCACCGTGACGTTACCCATTGGTTTGTGGCCTGTCGTTTTGAAGCCTCGAGTTTGGCATTTTGACCGACGCATCTTGTTTTTTTGGCCGTCCCCATGTTAGTTATTTGCAACCAGAAGTGACACGAGAGGGTGGAGCTAAGTACATCCGAACGCTGAATGAGACATTTTTAGGTGACCAAAAAGGTTTTAATTAACTTTCATGAACTGAAAACACACTGTGAAAGGGTTAAAGTTGTAGGCAAAAATATGGACAACTCCCAGACCGGACAACGCCATGGTAGCGACCTGTCAATCACAAGGTAGCCACGCCCTAAAGCATACCCTGCTTTATGGTCTATTTGACTCTAAATGGGACCATAATTTATAAAATGAACATCATGCTGTATTGAAGAAGACTTGAAACTAGTGATTGAGACCATAAACTCATGTTTACAATGTTTACTGAGGTAATAAATCAAGTGAGAAGTAGGCTCATTTTCTCATAGACTTCTACACAAGAATGCAAGTTTAAGGCTCTTCAGCATGTCACTTTTCAGACCTGGAGTTGCCAATTGGTAGAAATTGGATGGTACTAGCTTATGTAAGCACGTCATAGTTAGCTTTACAGGAAATAAAAGATGATTGGATTCTGACATAAAAAATGTTGTAATATTTGTTTGCATATATTGTTAAAAAGGTGCACAATATGACCGGGGACGTGATCTAAAAGGGTTAAAAATGCATTTTTCATTTCATCTCGACTTTAAGGACTTTCTTTCCCGGCAAACCCACGCTACGCATCGTTCCAAATAAAGTCCTCTGATAATCATTCAGGCATTCAGTCATCAGTGATTTTCTTCCAATACAGTTCAACCCTCGTGTGAGCGTGTGTATCTTCAAGGTGTTAAAGCAAAGCAAATGCTGCAGACGAAACTAAAGAGAAAATAGTCGTCTGCTATTCCTTTGTAAAAGGTCAAGTGCAGTACATAAAGTATCTGTTGTTATTACACAGACACACACACATACACAGCAACATCTGTGGTAGGAGCTGTGGAGACAGAGCACATGCACACAGAGCAGGACCCAAACCTGCTGAGACACAACACAGATGGCTGCTTTTTACCCAGCTGGCTCTGAGACATATGGAAACAGAGATCATTAGCACAATAATAAGTGCATGGCAATGTTAGCAAAGGTAAGTCATCAACAAAATCCTCGCAACAAGTTCAAAAACGTTAGCCCTTCTGGATGGACATTTACCTTTTAACGCTGCACTAATCGATATTATCATATTGACAATGGATCAGATGACTATGTGTAATGTGAAAGGGGTTGGTCATCAGAGGATTATTAACCCCCAACTGGCCAAAAAATCAACTAATACTGCTTTTAAAAAAGAAGCATACACATTATATGCTGCACTAATATGTACAGTTGTTTGGAACTTGATCCAATTTTTCACTGACATTGCAGTAACCTCTGACCTTCAGTGTGCACTGATCCAAAACATTGCTTTAACTAAACAATAGAGACTTCTGGCAATATTAAATGAACATTTTCTTCTGTCAAAGATAAATCCAAATATCCCTGTTGGTCCGGTTCACGCAGAATACACGGTATGTAGATTGATGCACGTGTTGTGGAACCAGAGTTCACAAGCGCGAGTTCCGTCTGGAAACTTTTAGCCGTATACTCTGTTACTGTTAGCAACAGGTGCTGAGGTTAGCACAACAAGCGGATTGGCGTGCGAGTCAGTCGCACTATGGCGAGCGGAAATAAAACGCCGGAGCTGGAAGACCCGCCTGCAGGTTCTCGGTCAGATACGACAGCAACGGAGAGAGAGAGTTGTGTATAAGATGAGGGCGGTGTGGTGGCGTTGCTCCACCGTTGTAGGGTATGTGAATGGAAACACATCGAACATGCTAACGCACATTGACGGCATCAACCAGATGCGCCGATCACCGGGATGATAAATGTTTGGGTGCTTTGAATGTTTTAATATAGTCAAGGTGGAACTAATTGACACATCATTCTCTGTATTTTGGTATTTTCAGTTTCATAGCATAATAGATGCTTTTCAGTTTTAAAGCCTATTGTGAAACTGTAATATAGAAGTGTTTGAAATGTTACTTATTTGTATAATGAAAATAGTTTACCAAAGTTGCCTGTGGGCAAAATCCCTCTTTGACTGTCTGTTCAAAGTAAATGAAGAGGAAACGCATCCTGATGTATTTGGGTTTTTTTTTCCCCACTGTGAGCCAAACCGTGACTTTTGTGTACCATTCCACCCCTACCATTTAGCATTGGCATAACAGTCCCAACAGTACCCACACATAATATCATAATCTAATATTCTCACAATGTTCCACTACAAGCATCATCTGCATTGCATCTCATCTGCTATTCAGGACATTAAGAATCCATTAAAAAAAATGACTAGACCAGCTGTTATACTTCTATTATATATCACATCAAATATGGATGGAGTAAGTTGTTTAATTTGAAATCATACACTAATAAAAGAAAACTGCGGTGTTTGTAATTGCTATCACAGCCTGTCAGTCACTAGGTTGAGAACACTGGCTTCATGCATCCAGATTTCGTTTTGGAGAAAGCCAGTGTTGCCATACTAATGCCAGAGTAGTGTGGAGAGCGGAATCAGCAGAATAATGAGCACAGCGTGAAACATTAATCACAGCACGACTCTGGTCCATAGGGAGTAACCAGACTCTCTTGGCATCAACATTTAGAGTCACAAAAAAAAAATGTATCTCCTCAATTCAAAACAGTTCCACAAATAAAGTCACGGAGAAGCAGCCACTGCAGAGGATGAAGCGAGGGTTTGGTGTTTCATTAATTCAAGTGGGCACGCTGCATAGACTGACTAAACAACCAAGAAAAGCCTCTGAGGACATGAGAAAAACACAGATGGACAAACAGACCAACACACACACACACACACACACACACAGAAAAGAAGAGTGAACTCACAGTGCAATGAGTCAAGCGGCAGCACTGGCAGCCATGGAGTCCCGGTTGGTGGAGCGGAGAGCACCTACTTCTGGAACCTACAGATGACAGAGAGACAGAAACGGGCAAAGACAGACCGAGAGATGAAGATGAACAGAATGAGAGCGTGAGAGAAAGAATGAAGAGGGAGGGCGATGGGAAGTGGAAACAGAGACGGAGGGAGAGAAGAAGAAAGAAGTGTTAGTTTGCCTGAGGCAGATCTCTTAACGTCGTGGCTCATTTTCAGAGCAAGTCATTGTTCTGGCATGGCGTAACAGAACACACATCAGATTTTTTGGTACATTTAACACCCAGGACAATTCATCTAAAAAACAGACACGCTTTATTATGTTAGAGGCCAATACACTAGAGGACAATAATTGATGCATATGAACTAAATTGAGCTTCAAGTGGCCCTGAGGACCAGTGCTGCTCAGGCCTTCAGGAGAACAAATAGGCTACTATTTACAACTCAACATAGGTGGGCAACTCCGGGGTCTGAGAAGTGAAGCCAATGAGGAAGTGCCTTAAACTTGCATTCTTTCTAACAGCCAGCAGGGGGCGACTCCTCTGGTTGCAAAAATAAGTCTGATTGTATAGAAGTCTATGAGAAAATGACCCTAGTTCTTACTTGATTTATTACCTCATTAAACATTGTAAACATGAGTTTATGGTCTCAATTGCTAGTTTCAAGTCTTCTTCAATACTGCATGATGTTCATTTAGTAAATTATGGTCCCATTTACAGTCAAATAGATGATACAGCAGGCGTGGCTACCTTGTTAGTGACAGGTCGCTACCACGGCGTTGTCCAGTCTGGAAGTTGTCCGTGTTTCCGTCTTACAACTTTAACCCTTTCACAGTGTGTTTTCAGTTAATTATAACCTTTTTGGTCACCTAAAAATGTCTTGTTTAGCATTCGATTGTGCTTAGCTCCACCCCCTCGTGTCACTTCTGGTTGCAAATAACCAACATGGCGACGGCCAAATGCCAAACTCGAGGCTTCAAAACGGCAGTCCACAAACCAATAGGTGACTTCAAGGTGACTGCGTCCACTTCTTATATACAGTCTATGTTCGAAATATGTTTTTTTAATCTGCTTGGTGTACAATGTGGAATGGATGCAACAAGATAATAAGTGCCTGAAAGTGTGTGGCGGGGATTAAATATAATTTGTTTATTGGAATTGTTAATTTTCATATAGTCTAAGGCAGCTGTGTGGACAACAGATACTTTAATCACTCGTATTAATTTAGAAATAAATGCATACTGCTTTGCCGATGTTCCTGCTTCAACCACAATAAACACGATTTGATGCCGATTCAAACGCATCTAGTGGTTGGAGAGTGTTTGATTAGAATAGTTTGTTTACACTTTCAGCATTTCAGTCATATTTCTGCGCATTTTCTCCAAGAATTTAGTTTGCTTTGTTGACAAAATCACCAAAGTAGCAACTGAATGACATCACACCAGAAACAGATGTGATACTGAGACGCCTATTCTCAGCTAAGACACATTTTCCACCAAAACACAGGAAAATACAGTCAGGGCGCTGTCTGTGCTGCTCTTTGCACAGCCACAAAAATAGGACTCTTGCTGATTTTCAGAGGGCATAATTCTCTGGTCACTATGTGTCATGTTTTACATTTTTAAATATGTACACAACGCTCTACTGAGCAGCATGCAAACATCTATCTTGTCCTGGTATCCCATGTGCTGAAAATAAACTGGACACTAACAGTTCTTCTAATCCAGTTAGTGGATTTAATGCCGACTGTGAAGGGAGGACATACTCTCTGTCAATGCATTGAAGTTGCTGAGCTCGCACCCATATTCAAGCCTCCTTTTGCTCCTTTAAGATCTGTTTCGAGGCGTTTATTTGGAGACAAAATAGGTGGCTGTATCAGTGTTGCTATGCAACCGAGGAAAACTTTAGAAAATATCGCAAAACCATCCCCCCATGTCAGGGGCTCTATCTTAAAAACCGTTCCGCATTAATTCATCCGAGGACGAAGCATCTTGTTGGGGGATAAAAATAGCCACAGTCATCTCAGGAGCCTTGGTTTTTTTTTTTTTTATGAGCCTATTTATTCGCTGTAGAATGGAAAAAAATGATCTGTCAAAACGGGAATGTGGAGAGAAAATCCTTGGAAGTTCTGCAGTGATAAAAATGTTGCTGTACATCATGTACCACTATTAGGAATAAATGCAATTTGGTTTCAAAAACATTGTCCATATGTGTGTAAGTTTCCTCTTTACTCATTCTGTTATTGGGCTTTAAAGACATTCCCGATTGTGGATATTTCTGACTAACTTGGTAGTAGCACAACTACTTTTTGCTTTTCATTATAATCATCTTCAAATCTCCATGGTTTATGTGTTTATGCATTTTTGTCTATGTGTGCATGTGGAACAACTGGCATGCAGAGTCAAGGGTTCAGCAGTATGCCCATGCAAGTTTCCAGTTAACTGCTAGTATGAATGCACAAACTATTGGTTGGAATAATGGAACACATTTATGTGATGATCCAGTAAGTCTCTTATGCAACCTTAATTTATATGCAGAGCATATTTACACGACCCGCACGGCTTTAATGACATCTAATGAACATTTCTGGCAACTCTCAGGCACAAGCCAATAACTGGATGCTAGATGCTATTTTTGTAGCTCTGGCCATCATTCATATGGGTTATCATTAAATTTTTCTCATCATCTAAATTGCTTAGATTAGGATCAGGATATAGCGCGAGTACAGCAGGGTAAACAATACAAACAAACCTTTAACTTTACAATACTAACTTGGCAGAGAAAACAAAGGCAACAGTTATGACCCAAACTGTTGTATAGGTCCATTGGATTGTGTAGAGTTACCTGGTTCACTTTTTTCTACCAGCAACCTAACATTTGAAGGATAGAGATTCATATAATCACACCAACAAAGCTTAGAAGGTTTAGAAAATATTAGGGCGGCTGTCCTTGACGAAAGAAATTCTTAGTCGACTAACACTCATACGATTTTGTTGACTAATCCATTAGTTGATTTAATCGACAGATCTGTAAAACGGAGTTTCTCCACAAAGAATCACACAAAAGCACCACTTTAAATCTTGTGTTTATCTGAGATGTGTTCATAAGTTTCTTGGAAATGAGTCATTCAGCATGAAAAAAGCATGATGAATCGACTAAAGAAATCTTAGTCGACTAAAACCAAAATCGACTAATCGACTAAGAGGGGGGCAGCCATATATATACACCGATCAGCCATAACATTTAGACCACTGAGAGGTGAAGTGTATAACATTGATTATCTGGTTACAGATAACCTCCTGGCAGTGGTTGGGATATATTAGACAGCAAGTGAACATTTTCAAATTTGAACTTTGTGTTGGAAGCAGAAAAAATGGGCAAGCGTAAGGATGTGAGCGACTTTGACGAGGGCCAAATTGCGATGGCTAGACGACTGGGTCAGAGCATCTCCAAAACTGCAGCTCTTGTGGGATGTTCCCGGTCTGCAGTGGTCAGGACCTACCAAAAGTTGTCCAAGGAAGGAAAACCGGTGCACCGGCGACCGGGTCATAGGCGGCCAAGGCTCATTGATGCACGTGGGGAGCTAAGCAGGTCAGCTGGAGCGGTTCCTAATTAAATATCTCAGTGGACATATATCAACACAACAATTACTAAACATGGGTTGTTTTTTGTACATTTCCTCTGCCTAGATTTAAAACTTTGATACTGGCAGCCTTGTAGTCATTTACCAACACTCTGTGTTGTGGTATTCCCCCCTCAGAGGCTGCTACAGTATCAGTCCAACACTGTTTGTTTTGCACATTTCAGCAGGCTTCAAATTAAAGCGTGGTGTTCGCAGGTGCCATTGCACGCATGCCCCTGCCTCTGTGAACCTTATTGACCACAATCCCTCCCTCCTACCTGGTAAACAACAGCTGGTTCCAGCGGTCCATCTGCTACCTGTACATTCCCTTCCACAGGACTCACCGCTCTAGCATGCTATTGGTTTGTCTCCTCTGAGAGGTGCACTTACCGGGACGCCACGAGCGTGTGTTGCTGCTTCGCCACCTTAATAACAGTTTGAATTTCCGACCGGCACACTCGGCGGTAAACAGGCTTTTAATTGACTGTCTGAGTGTTTTTTTTTTCGAAGCACGACTGGGTGGCTTGACCATAAATGTACTGTTTACTGCTATGACTGTTGTCAGAGTTATGTTGAATATCTACAGTACGTGTGATTCAAGCTTCCTGCTGGTTTTACGACAGAGTACCAGTGTTTGTTAAACCTCTCTTTGGTGTTGCTACTGAATAAAAGCATCAGAGGACTTTTGGACAAATTGTTTATTTGAGTGTCAAAAGATGTTCAATCATTCTGAACCGGATGAAATGGACACTGAACATTTTCGAGGAAAAATAGTTAACTTTATGTTTGGCTACTATAAGTGCTCAAATGTGCATTTAGTATTTGTGCCTGCTTATGCCGCAATTCTGTACATGCTCATACCATAAACTGTATATGTGGACGTCACCCATTGGTTTGTGGACTGCCGTTTTGAAGCCTCAAGTTCGGCATTTTGGCCGTTGCCATCTTGTTTTTTTGCAATCAAGTGACAAAAGAGGGTGGAGCTGAATAAGACATTTTTAGGCAACCAAAGTGTTACAATTAACTTTCATGAACTGAAAACACACTGTGAAAGGGTTAAAGTTGTAACGGCGAAAACACGGACAACACCCAGACTGGACAACGCAGTGGTAGCGACCTGTCAACCGCAAGGTAGCCACACTTCAGCATTGGCTTCACTTTTACGGTCTGGTTCATACCGTTATGATGGTCTTCGTTTGATCCAGTATGAGAATAATTAGCACTGTAGTAGCTGTTATACAAAGTGTTTTCACCTGACTCCCAGATCACCTTCACCTTCGTCCATGGCCAGATTGCGTGAGCATAATTTGCTGACTCACTGTCATTAACGCTGTCTGCAGAGAGGCTGAGCTAATAGCTTACACTGGAACCACTCAGACAAGTAAAGGACAGGTAAAACTAAAGAAAGAAAGCAGACCAGAAACACAAACACAGGAATCTAAATGATAATTTGATTCAACCAACAACAAACTATAGTCTTAAGTAATGTAAACTTAATTGTGCATAACATGTCATTGAAATCAGGATTAAGGTATAATCTCTAGAATCCATCAATCACACTCACGGCTGTCAAGCAAAACAAACCAAGTGACCACATTCACTAAGCTAGACAATGATTGCATGTGTTGTTTGGAGGTTACTGTATAAGGTATCTACACAACGTAATGGCATCTTTTATGTCTTTCTTAACGGCATATCAGCAGTACCGCATGATCCAACGCACATACAATACCCAATTTGTTAAGAAAAGATTACAAAACTGTACTAACCTTTAAATAAAAAAAAAACTGCTATTTGTCTCCAGTTTTAACCGTCATCCTCCAATACTTTTAAGGGATTGCAATGCAAGCCTGTCTTAAGATGTAAGACCTGTCTTTTTCTTAAATATGGCGTGTTGGATATAGTATAAGTCTGTGGTTGAGTACAGAGACACACAGGAAGCTTTTTACACAACAACAGGGCTCAGTGGAGGAACACAGACAAATCATCACATAGAATCCTGAGCTTTGTGGCAGAGTCGACGCCACACAGACAAAGAAATTGTCACCGAACACACAGATCAGTCCTACCGGCAGCTTCATGAATATGCACGTACTGTACAGTCCATCCCAGTAATCAGAATGCTTGTTGTGCTGGCTCCTCATCTTTATTTTTTCGCTTCCCGTCATTCTGCTCTACCTTGTCCTCGTCTCCATAACAACCTCCCAAAATCTCCAAACTACTCTGCATTTTCAGCGACAGGCTCGTCAGTGCTGGTGGTGGAGACGGTGGCTCCACGGTGACAACTACCACTGTTACTCTTCATTTAAGGGACAGATAACACAGACAGGTGCGATCGATTGGTTTTTGTACACTTTCTACAGTGTATTTCGATTCTTGTTATATTTGGTTCAGTTCAAATGGAGACTGCTTTCAAGTGGCAACTGCAGATCATCCATGTTTCTCCAGAGTTGGCAGAGGATGGCCTCCAAATGGTTTGCTTCCCAGTCGATTCATTTTGTCAGAGCCCGGCCTCAGTTCTCCCACGTGGGTGAAATAAGGAAAGGTGTGGAAACATGCCAGTCAACACCTTGGAAGTCTGCCCGGATTGTTTTATCGGTCGCAGTAAAACATTTCAATACTAGAAAAGAAAGACAAAGAAAGACAGAAAAAAACATGCGCCGAGGTAAAAAGGCACAGAGGTAACACGAGGCCAACTCCCACCGCTTCAGGTACTGGTCTCAATCCAAAACCTCTAGTGTTCTTGACGCCACCTATGACTAGAGCTCAAAATTGTGCAGCCCCACCTAGCCGACCCGACAGTTTCAAGGATTTTGCCAGACATTTCTTCTTTCTCCTCCAGGTGAGGTGCTATTGTGAAATGCAATGAAGTCTAGGCATGTGAAAATAAGCACTATGTCATTCTTTAAGAAGCACTTACTCTGGCTCAAGGCTAGGCTAGGTTATTTATTTTAGAAGAATTTTTTTGTTATATTTGTTGAAATTCATCCTGATAGCAATCAATAAATCAAATGCTCTGACAAGAAAAAGAAAACAAATCTGGTATCCGTTGCTGTCGCAGGCCTGTAATAAGCCCGTCCAATCATTTCATTCAGCCTGCATGAAATGATTGGGTGGTCTACCTGCGCAACCTCTACCAGTGCACTCAATGATGTAGCTGGATATGGTTAGCGATGATAACGATGCGCTGCGCTCCTCTCCGCTCTCTCATGGACTCCAGCAGTAGTCGGGCAGTGTGCATTCATGTGTTTTGGGGGGAGTGGCTTTAGAGGGAGGCTTGAAGGCAGGGGCTGGGATTTTTTTCGGTTGGCTACTTTCAAAATCTAGCTTAAGACCCAGACACACCAAACTGACATCAAAGAACTAACAGCGACGAAGGCCGACTACTGCGTCGCCTCACCTTGCCTGTGTCTTCGCCAAAAAGCTGCACTCGAACACACCGCAAAGACTACAGCCAACGGCCAACTACCACGTACGGTCTGCGCCTGCGTGAGAGGAAATAACTCTCCACACCAGCAGGTCGCAGTAGTCTGTATTCCTCATTCAAAAAGGGAAATCGGAAGATCTCGGACTGCGGCTATTCAAGTCGTTGATCACCGACGGGCTCCGCCGCCGATTCCAAATGCTGAATCGACCAACAAACCTCCAACACGGGCAGACTAAAGCCGACGGTGCGGGACACACCGCCAAAACTAGGCCGACAGACGACCATCGACTTGGCGTGTCAGGGCCTTTACTCTTGCTGGTTGCTCCAAAGTTGCAGCTTTAAGCTTTGCTACATCGACATACCACTTTTAGGTTTAACAGCATGCCTTTAATTCACTTGCAAGTCAGCTGAATGACTTCAGGTTGAATCACACTTGATGCAAGAATGGATTAAAATGAAGTGTCTATTGACTCACAACTTCCACCCTGCAGTGAGACAGCAGGGACTGAATTGAAAACAAGAACTAAATACCCTCTCTCCGGTCAGGCCTAAAAGCATTAGCTACCACGCAGATGTGTGTGTGTGTGTGTGTGTGTGTGTGTGTGTATTGTGTCTTCCTGCTTACAGCTGATGAGAAAGAAATGTGTTGGAGGAGGGGTGGGATTATCCAATATACATACAGCAAAAATAGTCACAGATATGCCACAAATCAAGTTGCATTAACTTGACTGTACTCCAAACACAGCTGAATTTGTACTTTTTTTCTTTCCCATTTGAGCAAATGAGAAAAAAGGGTTTCTGAATCAATCATTCCCCATCTCAATCTTAGTGTGCATTTCTCCCTTTTTCACTTTCAGGTTCTATTATTACAGTCAGTTAAAATCCTGTAAAAAAATCCTTTTTTTCATGGCTGGAATTTCTATGCAGACGTTAAAAGGATTGTGTTGAAATGCGGGGTGGAGAGTCAGGGTGCAAACAACAGTTCCTGTAAGCAGATAAACATTCTCTTTTGAACATTTTTTAAGCTGCTTCCGCACAAATTCAATATTCACAAGGAGGAGAAAAAGAAGCGCAGGCTGCTACAATATCGTATAAAAAGACTGAACAGGACGACAAAACATAAATAAACTTAACCTTTTTGTCTCCAAAAGGTTAAGTTGCATGAACAGACAGTGTGTGAATGAGCACAGACACGAGCATTGTTGAGTGGTGACACACTCCCATTGTTGTCCCATAAAACTGAACTGTGACTAAGAAGCTGCAGCTACTCCGGTGTGTAAAGAGGTCTCATTAACATGAGAGCCAGCTTGTCCCAAGCAGCACATCCTGCTTAATTAGAGGGTGTCCCTTCAGCGCTGAAAGTCCCTTCTCCCAACACTTGACACTGGAGACAGGAGATGATAATAATGATGCATAGACTGGCTCGTGGCTCCCTCTCCTCCGCTTCTCCTCCCTTCTTCTAATCTGTCCCTATGCTAAACCTTTTTCTCTGTGGATCTCTTAAGTCCTGTGTGATCATCCTGTCCATCTGTGTCTCTGAGCCTGTCAGCATGCTAGCGATCCTCAGCCATACTGAGGAGACATGCAACAGTTGTTGGGAGCCTTGAAGAGCAGGACGAGGAGGGAGGTGAAGAGTAAACAAGAAGAAACGTGGCTAACTACTCACAAAGCAGCGGCGTGTATCCGATCAGCGGCCGGGCAGACGAATGGGGGGAGAGAGCCACATGACAAGCGTAGTCGATATGGAGCTGGTGCATGAATGAGAGACAGAGAGGGAGGGAGGAAGAGCTCGGGCGCTATGTGAGGAGGGACGGAGGGAGGGAGGGAGGGAAGGAGTATGAGAGTGGTTCATGATGAGATGGAGCCATAACATTACAGAGCAGAGCCAGAGGGAGAAGAAATGAGGAAGAAGTGGAGGACGAAAAGCTAGGTCAAGTAGAGGAGGGTGAGAATCCAATCAACTTGGCTTCTTACATTTAAAGAAGAGAGAAAAACCTGAAGAGGAAAGTAAGGAAAGAGGATGAGTGACAGAAAAGAGACAGACCTGGCCTTTCCCCTCTCTTTAGCGGCACTCATTGTGTTCAGTCCCCAAGTGTGACCAGCTCACTACAACAGTCACATCATGTCATGGTGAACGGAGAGAGAATAAAAAAGATGAGAGAATGAGGTTGAGCTGAGTTCTCCCGGTAGGACTGAATTCCCAGAGAGACCTATCAGTTTCATGATGCCCTTTAATGGTACATTTCACAGGCAGGATCGGAGTCGAGCAGCTGTCAACCTCCCATAGACGTGGGCCTGAGCAAAGGCAACCTCCGGTCTGCTTAGTGCAAATTTAGTAGATGTTTCAGTGGCCTAATGGTTTGTAAAGTGGGTGAGTCTAGACAGAGAAAGTGATCTCCTCTTCCTAAACAACTACTATTGAAGTACAAAGCGTGAACCAGCAGAGCAAACCAATAGCCAGAAGGGCAGGGATTTCGTTTATCTGAGGATTTGCCAAATAACACGTTATCCTTCTTGGACCTGAAATTACACCCTCAGGCTGTAGAACTTGATAAAATTTGAATTTATTGAAAGGATAGCCCCTTGAGATGTAGCATCTCATTTTCGAGGGGGTCCTATAGACACAAATACAAAAACACATACAGACAAAGCAGCATTACATAACAAACATACACTGCAAATACACAGATTCAGACAGCTCGCTCACCATCTCCCACCCAAAAAATGTCTTAACAGAGCTGCTAATTGGGATATAAAAGAAAAAAACACATGAAGAACTATAAAGAACACTTTATATGATTTATCAGTTTATATCTCCTTGGTTAAAGAGGACCTATTGTGTTTATTTTCAGGTGCATACTTGTATTTGTAGCTCATGCAGCTGACCAATCAGAGCAGAAAAGCCCAGTCTGCTCTGATTGGTCAGCTGGCCCACTGTTATGATTGGTCAACCGAACCAAACTCTTTGGACTCCGCTCCTGCTCCGCTCTAACTTTGTTTGAGGACATGCCAAACTAGCCGTTATGTAAATGTGTTACTTGGTGACATCACCACATTACGGAAGAAAAGGCGGGACTTTAAGCAAGGCAGTTCAGGCAGTTCAGGAGAAGTGTTTCTGTGGGGGGAGAGTAACTCCCTTTGACGTGGACTTTGGGCTTTATAACTTTGCAGACCATTAACATGCACAAAAAATTATGTAACACACTAAAGGAAAGGGAAAAAAGCACAAAAGCATAATAGGTCCCCTTTAATGCTCACAGCTCAGAGGCTGGGCTACAGCTGTGTCCAAGGTTTCAGACAAAAATTATACTGTGACTGAAATGTGATCGAGTGAATGAGTCACATTTTTCACATTGTGAATATTTAATTTTTCAGTGAAGTTCTGATAGTGGATCTGAATACATCTTTTTCACAGCAGACATTTTGACATGCCAGAGCAGGAGAAGCACAGGTGAAACAAATTTCGTTAACAATGGCTCAGTTCCATTAAAGCCACACCAGTAAACCAGCATGCACAATACCAGAACCCTGGAGCTAGCTCACCTAAGTGGCATTCAGTCATTTTTTACTGTTATCAATTATTTTCCTACTTTCACATGCTAAAATGTCTGCTGTAAAAAAAAATTGAATTCAGCTAAAGTGCTCTACCGAGGAGAGCCTCCTTTCCCAAACAGAGATAAAAAAAAAACTTTTAATGGTTCAACACACCAGTGTTTTTATTCAAAGTTCAAATTGAACCTATTTCCTTGCAAAGCTGTAACTTTAAGTACATTAGGCCCGTCATCAGCCCTGTCCATTTCTTCAAAGTTTATGACCCACTTACTGCATGCCTGTCATAAACACATGCTTTTATTAGAAACGCCATTTCTAGGTCAAGAAAAGTGTGATCATCAAATCAATTCCTCTGGTCTATGACAGCTATGGTACAACAACTCAGTAGGCTGACAGCTTGAGTCTACAAGCTAGTAATTACACACAACCTCTACCAAGTTGGCAGAAGGCGAAGACCAAATGCTCTCACAGCAAGGAAAAGATGCCCAGTGGTATGGCACCTACTTTATAGTGTAGAAGTGTTTAATATCGATGAATCTTTTGGACTTCAAGACAAGAAACCAAACAGATCAGATTTAGTGGCATTCACTGTAGAATTCCCTGCCAACTCAAACATCTTCGAGAGGATGCGATATCTTCAATATGGTCGTCAACCTTCATGCAGATCATGAGCCTTGAACAGCCAAACCTAAACAAAACCCATCAGAGTTTCCACATCCAATACGCCTATTTTCCAGGGCTGCCTCCATAGTTACTCACTCTTGCTAGACTTACAAGTCATCTGTTAAAATCGGGGGGATCGGGGGGGGGGGGGGGGGGGGGGGGCACCATGAGCGACTGTTTAACAACCAAAGCAAATCGGAGGCATTCTCACTCAAAGCTTTTCTGCAGCGTTTCTAAGGACGAGGACAGAGACAGTTGATGACTACCAGCTTTTTCCAGTGTTTAGTCTCCGTGGCGCGGCGCTACTAAATTAGCTTAAAGAGGCCATTTCCTATTGACAACAAAGGTACTATGCACGCAGATGTCAGTGCAGTTGGCAGCTGATGTGTTTAGGTCTACGTGGCCCCATCATCTGTGCTGACATCTGGACCATATGTCTTCTACACTGAGGGACCGGGGTCCAGATTCAGAATAAAAACAGGGCACTCGGGGTGGAAGTAGTCCAAGGACCCACAAGGGCATTGGTTGTAAAGAGAGAAAGAGGCTGGTAGGGAGTTCTTAAAAGAGCATAACTGCAGGCATTTTTAATGAGGGGCTGCGATGTGCGTGAGAATTAAGTTATCAATGAAATATGCACTTTATGGCATGTACTTCCTTATGTAATGAATGAATGAAAACTGATACAGACCAAAAGGAGGAAACCAAGAAAACCTCCACCATACCATTTCTTTGAGACCCTTGGTTTCTATGATCTCTAGAGGGATGGTGTGGAGAGCGAAGAAGTGGAAGGAGAAGGATAAAGTCAGGGATGGGAAGCCTATAGGATAAAAGTAAATTAAGTAAGGGGGATGGGATGGAGTCGAGCTCGAAGGTTGCCAGTAATTAGCCATCTGAACGTCCTCGCGAAATACAGATAGCTGATACAAGCAGGCGTTTCCTGGGAGATGGATTAAAATAACACAGAAAGCCTTTGTAGCCTTTGTGGTCGCTGATGCTCCTCTATTTCAGGGATCAGATTAAGCATAGCTCCATGAAAATATTACTCATATGATCGCCCCACGTGACTGTGGGATACCGTCGGTATATTATACTTTGCTCAAGGATGAATTCTATACTCTTCTCTTCTATCTCTTCTATACTCTCTAATGTTTACTCTATAAACATTGTAGAAAGACGTTGGATAACGAAACATGCAGGGTGAAATAGACCTAAGAGTATGACTCTTTAAGGATACTAGAAACATTTTTATTAAATGTAGCCTTCATCTACAGGGGACCTAAAATACTCTAACAATGGTTCTGATGTTACTGAATATTTGGGCTGTGTATTGGCAAGAATCTGGCGATTTGATACGCATCATGATACTGGGGTTTCAATGAAGCGATATATTGGGATACTGTAAGCAAAGCGATATATTGCAATTTTTTTAATTTAATTTTAGGAAAACTGTCATAGTATAAAGAACACACCAGAAATTAACTATTTTAGAGTAGGCAAAAATAACACATTTATACTGCATGCAAAAAAACTGCATGATTTTTGCCCCAAACTGCATGTGATTAGTATAAACTGGGCATGTCTGTAAAGGGGAGACTCGTGGGTACCCATAGAACCCATTTTCATTCACATATCTTGAGGTCAGAGGTCAAGGGACTCCTTTGAAAATGGCCATGCCAGTTTTTCATCACCAACATTTAGCGTAAGTTTGGAGCGTTATTCAGCCTCCTTCTCGACAAGCTAGTATGACATGGTTGGTATCAATGGATTCCTTAGATTCTAGTTTCATATAAAGCCACTACCTTAACTCTAGCTTTAAAACTGAACCCGCTACAACCTCAAGATCGAGTAGCGTCCGGGCATGACGGCGGGCTGTCGGATTTTTAAGAAGTTAATTAAAAATCGATAGAGCGTTCTGGAGAATCAATACAGTATCGCACAACATAATATCGCGATACTCATGTGTATCATTATTTTCTTACAGCCCTACTGAATATCACCTATTTACTGTCTGTTTTACAGATTTTATAGAACCCAAAGCAATAATAAAATGGCAAGATGCTAGAAAAATCCAAATGATTTACATCCAGATTTATTCCCATTTCATCGCGGCTGGTTTGCCTGTGAATTTGGATTCTTCAGTGACTTATATCTACCGTGAGTCAACTGTTACAAACAGTCTGTGACCACACTTAATGTCTGAAGGCTTCTGAGATAAATGCCTGTGGTTAGACACCATTATGTGTGGCCAACCTGCCATTAAGGTTTACCGCCTTTCAACTGGGAGCTGCGTGTTTGTGTGTGAGGCGTTACTCCTTGCATAAATATCGCTGTCATGTGTACTCTGACACACACAAACACAAATGAATCCTCAGCTAACAGCTGTTCTTCATCACAGCCCTCACACGTACAGTATATGTTGGTACATTTCCCACTTCGTCATCCTCGTCCATCCCTCCGTTTATCAGAGAGAGTCTGAGACGATCCCTCACTCCCATTTTTATATTCCCACCTCAGAGTGACGGGGACCATAACAGGATCATCCATCCCTCCGTCCTTCACTATCAGCTGCCCTACCTGCAGGTGGGAGGACTTTGTCACTATAATGACTTCCTGTTGCATGTAGTGTCTGCAGCAATAAAGTGAATGAGGGATGCGAGACTTGACCCAATCTTTTTCTCAATGCAGATTTACCAAGAACCTCAATAAATCAATTTTTTTATTGAGCTCTGGGGTCATAAAAGTCTATTTTAACAACATTATTGAAGTAGAAACAAGAGTAGGCTATCGATCAATGATTTCTCCTGAAATAAGAGGGAGAGGGAGTGAATTTAGGTTTATACATGATGCAAGGGGATGACGTCTGCTATATGTCTCTAAAGCTACGCTCTAACTAAGGATGTCATGATACCCGAAATTTAGTAGTTGATACCAATGCCAGTGAAATTCCATGATTCAATACCACGGTAGAAAATAAAAGTAAAACAATAAATCCCATGTACTTCAACACTCTTATCACCGTTTGCATACTGTTTTTTGTTAGGGAGGTAAACAGGTCATATTTCCCTCTCTATTATCTATTTATTAAAAATTCTCGCCAAAAACTACATTTTACAAGATTGCATTTGACACATCATGATAACACTTTTTACTTACTTTAAAAGTGCCTGAATGCATCATAATGTAAATCAATGGCACCTCCCGCTAGTGTTAGCTCATCTGTTAGCTCTTTTGGCAATTTCTGACATTGTAGAGTCATGATTTGATGGGATTTGTGGATCCAGTTATAGACCTTTTCATTGCCATTCTGTTGCTAGGGCAACAGCTTTGGTCCAAGTTTACTTCCTGTCAGCTACTGCATAACAAACATTGCAAAAGGAAATAAAAAGGGCCCCTTTAGATTGTTTATATTGTCAAGTTTGAAAAGTCTATATATCCCAGCTCAGCTGAAAATTCACAACTTCCATGAACCAATGGGGTGTGAGATGCTGTTACAGATTACTTTGTCCTACTGCATTACAGTCCTATCATTCAACACTACAGTGATGGCTAGGAGGCTCTGTGGGATGCTGACTGTCTGAGTGGAGAAAAACACCTTCAAACGTCTGGGTATGAGTGATAGTAAAGCTTTTTGTTATACTTAACACGTTTTTCAGAGCAATCCGTGCACCAAACAATTAGCCTCCTGACTCTCAGCGGAAACACGGAGACCTTTTAACTTTCTGATCACGAACCCAGTAGGCAACAAGAGGCCAGTATGAGCCCCAGTATCTATGGAGAAATGTAAGAATGTCATAGTAATCTATCTGCAACCCCAGTGGAGAGGGGAGGATGAAGAAACAGTTGAGCTCCTTGGCTCGCTCTCGCCCCCCCGGCCAATGCTTTCCTTTTTCGACCTTGCCAGCAGACCAGTAGGGATGTTGATTCCAGCTCTGTTCTGAGCCCATACAGAGCCACTCTAGATAAGGAGCCGGTCCAGGAGGGAAACGGTTTCCAACAGCAAAGGACGGGAGGGACGAGATAAGGCACTCAGAATTCATCAAAAAGACATCAGAAATGGAAGAAAATAAATGGTGTGGAGGGTGACAGACAGTGAATGATGCATTTTAATATCAGTAACATCCCATTTTTTTTTTCACGAGTGAAGGCAAAAATTGGGAAAAAGAGGTTTCAAATTCAACTATTGTTTATCCAGGGCAGGAATGTTGTCCTTTGGCATATACAGACAGTTTCAGATGAAGCCTTGAGGCCATTCTCTGCCTTTTCACATCCAGTGGAAATGTCTGGGAAGGACAACACAGGCTTGTTGAAACTCCCACACCACAATACGTTCCAAGTCTTACTCTCCCCCTCTCTTCCTCAGTGCGACTATCAGTGCATAGCATTCTGTTGCTTTCTCAATCTGCCCTCCTCCTTCAGCGGCATAGCAAATAATTATTAACAGGATCAAAGCATATGAAAGGGCTTCTGCGTCAGTGAGGTTGAGCTCGGGGAGCCGGGTGACTGAAAGTGATAATGGCAAAGCACTGAATTGTTTTTGCCCTCTATAATATGCAGCGGCGGAGTATCTGAGCTCTGCAATTAATGCTGGCGGAATTGAGAAACTGTCTCAAAATTATTCCAAGGTAAATCGATTTCTGCCGGTGCTTTTATGAAATTAAAGTTATTTTCCAGATTTATGCATTAAAACTTTGAGTCAGTTGAAGGAGAATCCCGTAGCCATGTCAAATTTGTGGAACAATCAAAGTGAAACCTGAAATATCATTTTAGAGAGGCAATATAAAAATGACTGATATACAGTCAAACTCAATGGCCAGGAAAAAATGGAAGAGGCAGCAGTGTATCCTGAGGAAATGTTCTTCCTCGAGCAAAACTATTATCAGTAACCAGCTCACTGCATGAACCACTGTATATCTCACTATCAGATTCTCCTCAGTGACTGGACAGTTACATGTGCATATATGCTGTGGAATTACGATATAATGGTTTAAAGCACCCTGGCTTAGTTGGCGGTATGCACCACCAGAGTTGGACCAGGACAATTTGGTGCTTGACAAGTGTAGGTGGATGCTTTAAGACAGTTTAAATAGCCTCTATCCCAGTGGACAAAAAAAAAACACCAACATCTGGCTTTTGTCTTTAGTGGGAAAGGTTACAATCTGCATTCATTCCCAGGACAAATGACTCTGCAGTAGTCACAGATATTTATCGTCTCCAGCTCCGATCGGCAGTGATGGAAACAGGACACCCGGGTGGACACGCTTATTTTCGCCCCGCTTCCGGTGCGATGCTACGTGACGCGCATTGAAGTGGATATATAATAAATAAAATCAACAGGGATTTGTACAACTATTATAATTTATTAACATACAATTAATATGCTCTCCTCAAAGCCACCAGACTCCAGTCAGTCAACAGTAATTTTACCTCGCTGATCCTCGTAAAACACACTTAATTCAAACTAGACAGAAACGAAATAAAACTCATCAAAAGTCTTTCCACTGTTCCAACAATCACCAACTCAGGCTTGAGAGTTTGAAAGACTGAACAAGTGATATATATATATATATAAATAAAAGAAGTAACCACCGTAACATTTTCACTAACTCTGCTTCCGGCTCCTCCGTGACGTTGAATGTGACACAGCAGGAAAAAAACAAACAGAAAGGCCAGTGCAACGGCACGGCATACTCAATGGCAATGGGAAAGGAGTCTATCACCTATTTTTAGTGGGTTTTCCTGTGTTTAAAAAACCTGCATATGCGCACTTATTTTGGTGGGGAAAGGGTATGAATGTGATGTACACTGGTGCTTATTTCCTTTAAGTGGTGAGCATGGACTCTAGAGCCTGGGGTCTTGCAATCAAGCTAAAAGGTTGTTGACATGCAAAACCACTGTCTAGTGCCCGCGTACTGTACATCAGCATGGCGAACGGACGAGATGCAGTTCACTCAGTGGATGACTTGTTTGTAAAAAGCAAGGAGAGAAATGATGAAATGCATTCCAGGAGAAGATTTTCGAGCACTGTGCGTGAGTGACACTTGGACAGGCTTTGATTCAATGATAGACTGCGGCCTTTATTCGCATGTCAAGTAGGACGAGACGGTATCTGTGAAGGATTTCAGAGGTGGAGCTTGAACACTCTCAATGGCAAAACACCTTGGAGACACTCGGCTTTCGCGCTGTTGAATGGTAAACACGCTTGCACTGTAAAAGCAATGACCCGTGCTTCACAGTTTCAACCTACAGCCCGGTTTTCTTTTGTAAGTAAGTTGCAATAATCACAGTTACTGTGCCTAAAGACACACCCTGACTTCATCGTAAATGTCAGGAAGGTCTGGTCAAAATCAGGAAACTCTGAAATAACAATAAACATCATTGTACAAGTATAACTTGACATGTTATTATTAATGTTCTTTATTTTACTTCAACCCACATCATCCCTCAGGTTGCCTAAACATACATTTACTGTATGCTTTGTTCAGACTGAATGCAAAGAAAAACGTAGAAATGTCTCGAATGTGAACAAAGTCGATGGAGGGATGTGAATGGAGCTGCTTTAGGCTGAGCAGACTGAGGTGATGATGTTTTAAGCTGAGCAAAAATCGTGCACTTTTTCAGAGTTGAATGTACAGAAGGAACAAAAAAGAAGACGGCCTGGAGGAAAATAACAAACAACGAGGTGATAATACAAGTCTGAATTGTCCTTGAGTAGGAATAACAAGCTGAGCGGTATTACAATTTACAGCCTCATTTTGGAGCCTCATTTGCGTCTTTTCTTCAATTGTAACAACGCCTCTGCAATAACCACGTAATCTGAAGCCATTCACGTCTCACACTAGGAATTATCTGCTGATGAGACACATATGGGGGAGTGTGATTCATTTTTCTTCTCCTGAACTAGAGGTAGATATTATATCTACACAATCCACTGGGCTTTTTACTTCTTAAGAGCACGACGATGATGTAAAATGAATATTTCACATTTGATCAAATGACAAAAATCACAGAATCCCTCCCAATTTAAGGGCAAAGGTCAGCGTTAGAGAGCAACGACGACAGATCAGCCTCGATTCATTTCACTCAGCCAGAGGAAGGCATCATGTCATAAAATATTCAGGAGAGAGGGATATTTGATAGCCTAACCCGAGTAGAGAACATAAAGTGGGGAGAGTGATGAAACGGTGCAATATCAATCTGGGACCGTAAAATACTGAGTCATAGCTTAAGTATGCACACACGTGTGGAAAGGCTCAAAAAGCTGTTCTCTAAAAGGGTAACCACGTATTGCTGCCCTCTGAGAGAAGGAGCGAACTCCAGAGGGTCCAGTGCAAGTTCAAAGAGATCAACGGGGAGGACGGAGAGTTTGAAGAGTTTAAATTCAATATTATGCATGTTTTACACCCCGTCTTAACCCTCCCTTATGCTGTCTCCTACTTATCTACAGCTACAGTACGCATTTGAATAACCTAAAAATAAACTATTTTTGATGCATACTTTGGGGGGAGGGGGGTTGCTGCAACAAAAGCTTATCAAAAGCATTCAAAACCGTTTGGAAAGCCTTCCCTACAACAGAAGATGGGCAGCAAAATATCCAACAAAATAGAGAGGCTTTTTTAAAGTATATGACTGTTAGGAGTTGAGTTGATTCTACAAGGTAATGTAAGAGGAAGTCAGGACTTTGTATGAATCATATTAATAAGGGCTGTCAATTGATTAAATATTTAATCAGGATTAATCCCATGATTGTCCAAAGTTAAATGTGATTAATCGCAAATTAATCACACACATTTTTCATCTTTTCAAAATAGATAGATAGATAGATAGCAATTTATTTATCCCCGAGGGGAAATTTCAGTATCACAGCAGCACAGATTCCAACAAAAAACAGCTCATAAAATAAAATAAAATAAGAATAGAAATAAGAATTAGAATATGAATCGGACAGGGCATACAACAAATAAGAATACAAAATATCCAAGGGACAACAACACCAGCAAAATTATGCTACAAGGGTAAATAAAAGGCAAATAAATATGTGCGTCACAAACAAATAAATTATAAATAAATATAAATAAACTATGTGCTACAACAGCAGTGTAAATATTACAAAATGCACCTTAAAGGGAGATTTGTCGAGTATGTAATACTCTTATCAACATGGGAGTGGTCAAATATGCTGCTTTATGCAAATGTATGTATATATTTATTATTGGAAATAAATTAACAGCAAAACAAAGACAAATATTGTACAGAAACCCTCACAGGTACTGAATTTAGCATAAAAAATATGATAAGAAATTTAGACTCCTTCACGACAAGCAAGTATAACATGTTGGTAACATTAATGTAATGAAATGAATCTTGTTAGACCATAAGTTATGGCCATAAGTGTTGGTAGACCATAAGTTATGGTCTAACCAAAAGAGTTTTTATTCTTGAATGTGTGTGTATGTTATGTATCTTTTGTTTTGTTCTGTTCTGTTGTTCTAATATGTTTTTTAATGTCGCAATTAATCTTATCTTTGTCTTTATAACAACTGTAATAAATCAGAAGAAAAAGGCAGCGAGCAACGTTGTCTAACGATGGCTTGTTTTCCCTGAGCAAGTCACTAAAACGACAAGATTTATTAATCTAGTTTGTCTGTCATCTTCTTTATCCATATGCATTTAAAGGAGGATTGCAAATATTACAGGAGAAAGGGCAAGCAAGCATTATCCGTAAGGGCTGCTCATGATACAGGGGTTACGATTCAATATATTGCGATATTGTAAGCAAGGCGTTATATTGCGATTTTTTAAATCTAGGACAACTGTCATAATATAAAGAGCACGCCACCATACGCATAAAATCTAGGTCAAAAAAGTTAAGTTTTTATGCAATCAGAACAGTTGGATCTGCATTTATCACAGTCCCTGTAACATCCAACATCATAGCACTACTATGAGAGGGCACACAGAGAGGGTGCATCTCTTTGCAAATGAAATAAAGTTCTGACTGAGGTAATCTTTGGATGTAAATTATTAATTAAAAATCGATACCGTGTTTTTGAGAATACATACAGTATCACAAAACATAAAATCGCGATACTCAATATTTTCTAAAGGTTCTTACACCCCTAATATACGTACTGTAAGTGCATAGCAACAATAGTAGGAGGGTACTAAGCAACAGTTGCCTAAGGAACCAATGTGGCACACAGTGTCACCCCATGCCTCATTTGGCCTCAGGAACTAATTAAATTAAATTAAACTCATCACACCTGTAGCTCGTCAACAGAAGCGACATTTCATAGTGGAAACTGCTGAGATTCATTAAAGGTTAAGACTTCATATTCTAATAACATAGTGTGCTTGCCACCCTGCTGCCTTCTTTGGCACCTCGTCTGTCTTGTCACCCCATCAAGTGTATAAAACTAAGCCTGTGATGTTCCATAAAAAAACAAAAAATGCCTGCTGATCTTCCTGCTAACATACAGTAAATACTATCTGTTGGATGTCAATGAGATCTAGAACTTCTTCTATCAAACTAAATGAGCAGAGCTTCATACGGCGTCTGGGTAATTTTTGCTCTGATTGATGTGTTACAGGGCACCTTGAGTTTTTCATTAGCACATTTCATTGTAATTCACTTTCATACTGCATGATCACAAATGTAAAAAGTGTGAGGTCAAGTCTGTCTGTTTGTTATTCAAGATCTGAAGACATTCTGTGAAGTGTCATTGTGCTGACTTTCAAACAAACAATGCCTTGCTGGAAGCAGAATAGTATAACATTATTTAGGAACTTTAGCCTCTAAAATATTTAAATTTGCAAAGTTATCGTTCTTCTACAGTGTATTTTAGTTGACAAGATTCATCTCTATTAAAGGCACATACAATATGAGTGAACAAACGTGCGAAAATGATCAGCGTAGGCTTTCATCAACTTGGTTATTTATGTCTGCTGTTATTTATGTCTGCTGTTCCCGTTCTTATGCAAAGAGATCAGAGGTTACAATAGCTAATAGACACGACACAAACAACATAAATAAGATGGGAAAGAATCTGGCATCATTAAGTCAGAGCAAGCAACATCAGCTTATAGATGAATACTAAATATATGTAGGCTAAGTGATCATCATGAGCATTGTAATGAATTCCACACACAGAACACCAGTATCAGCCATGTGCTTTCATTACCAGTCGTTGCCACGCTCCACTTCTGATTCCTGCATACAGATCCACACTTGTTCCGTTATCTGTTAACAACTTGTAAGAGCTGATTTAACAGAGCTGCATACTGTCAACATGCCCAATATCCTGTCAGCAGTTCATCCGCTTCAGACCAGTAAATCTTGATTTACTTCATTGATCTTGATCATCGTGCAGCTGCTATGTCTGTATGTCACTGGATAATATAGTTTTCACTATATCCTAATGATTAATATTGTATCATGACTCACTGAGTGCACTTGGGTTTGCAGGAAATGGTTAATGACACTAAGGACAGTGTGGAGAAATATTACAGAAGAAAACATGGGAGAAAAATGACAACAGTGTAGGCTCGTGCACTTGCCACGGGTGATGCCGCCCATCACAAAAAAAACATACTGTAAATCTATAGACTGGATCAATATCATACACATGTACTACATAATATAAAGTATCATACACAGACAATTATACACACAATCCGCACGTTTTTGGATTAAGGGAAGAAACACTGAACTGCATGTTTTTATGTAACTTATATTGCAAAATATTTGAATCTGAATCTGTCATGTGTAACTGTCCCTTTGTCATATAATCCTGATTTATATGGTGAAATACAATACAGGAAAACCATACGTTCTGCTATCAGTGGCATACTGTATGACTTCATCATCAGTCTTTACTCATGATTTCATGATTTATAGGACTGTAGTTTTGGGCAGATGAAAGGGGGGAGTGCATTATGGAGGACAGAACCTGCCAAAATAATAAATTAATAATAATAATAATAATAATTATAATAATAATAATAATAATAATAATAATAATAATAATAATAATACAAATGTGTGACAATGATAAAAAATATAATGCAAAAATAAATAAATAATTAAATAAGTGCAAAAATAAAATAAAATTTAAAAATAACAAAAAATAAATGCATAAATAAATATAAAAGGAAAATGAAACAGAAGAATAAATAAATGAGGGAATTAATACAAAGATAAATAAATAAAGAAGCAAATTAAATACTATAAGTTATTATTGTGAATAATAAAGGTCTTAGAAGCATATCATCATAAATTACTTGAATATGTCACTAGTTAACTTGCTGTCACATAAAAACATAGCCTATATGCTGAAGATGTAGCCAACTCCGAGTACTTGTTAAGCTTAAAAAATTCTTGAAGCAACAGACTATGTGCCATTTGGTAGACATTACATTATCTCCACATACTTGCTTTGATAGATCACCTCATTCCAAACTTCTAATCTATGCATCGCGTCCTCCTTATGTTCCAAATATAACAACTGCCATTATCTGAAGATGTTCCACTTCCCCCAGAATTTCTCATTTTTGCACATTAGTTGAACACTCTGTTCCTCTGCAAGCTTTTAACATTTCAAAGAAATCTCTGGCACTGCGTTCACTGGAACTGAATGCTCTCTCTGGATCAACTTTCATGACAAGGGCACGTTTTAGAGAGAAATTAATACCCAAAGCAAAAACAACGAGTTCCTATCGATATCAGTTGGGAGAGGTGAACAGGGGAAGAGGGAGGGATGACAGGGAAGATAGAAGAGACTGTTACAGAAGTATAAAATAATGCCCTCCTCTTCATAGTCTGCTCAGGTTGGCTTCCTGCTCCGGGCTGATTGCAGCAGCTCTCTGAGGGTCTGTCTTAGACTAAATACGTGATAAGAACCTGTGAAGTACCCTCTGAGAAACAGAGAGAGAAACACAAGGGGGAGACTAAAAGAGGCTGAGACATTGGTGGAATACAAAGAATGACAAAAGTGGGGAAGAAGAGACTCTCTCTATCATCTGTTGTCTCCACAATAGATGGCTGGATGTATGCTACACAAAATACAGTAGTATGATGCACACATCATTTAAAAAACTAGACAATGAAAGTAATTTCAAGGCCTGTAAGCAAGCATGATGAAAAGGGTGATATTTCTGAAACCGAACCCTTGTACAGATCCTCCCTCCCCGATCCTATTTTTTTCGGCCCCTGGACAACGGGATGTCCTTTTTGTGCCTCAGTTGATGCACATACTAGACACACCATACAAGGTATAATAGCAGGGTTGTGCCAACCTAGGGAGCAAATGATGGAAAATTGCTGCTTTTTTTTTGAGAGTGTTGCGGAAAAGGACACCGACCTGCGATCCTGAAGCGTCGATGCAAGTCAACACACCACCATGATTTTAAATAGAAAACAGTAGGTGCAGGTGTTTTGACACGTAACATATGCCACAGGATCTACATGTTTTATGGAGGTGCCATCTTTTTCCTTCAAAAAGGGAATTTCAACATAAAGTGACTAGTTTGCAAGTCTGAATTTGAAGCTCAATAAACAGATTTCTGAATAATCGCAGAAAGCTGAGTCTGCTTTGACTCTCAAACAGTAATGGATAGCTATTCCATAAGTAGGAGAGGGAAAGACAGGTAATGAGAAATAAAGCGGTGAGACTGCACGTCAAAGTCATTATGTCACTTTCTGAATACTATTAAAAAGTCACATGGCTGTCCTCAAGCAGAATACTTGGACCCTCATGATGAGGGCTATAGATGTGATGACTGAGTCATCAAAAAGCGCAGCAAGACATCAAAATCCATCAGTGCTGCTCCCGATGCATAGAAATGAAGTCATTAGAACAGTGAGCGAAGGCAAATCCCCGCTGCGCTTTACAGCCTCGCGTCTCTCAGTTCTATTTATAGGACGTCAGGCCCAAATTAGCCCTTTGAAGTGTAATTCGTAATATTCACCGGCTACCAAATAACGAGGGGAGTCACTGGTAGCTGCGCTGTGGATCGCCATGAAAGCAGGATTTGACTCAAGCAGCGCTGTACATACAATTTAAACGGGCAGTGTGGAAAATGAAACGAGTTTTTGGATAATGGGGCTTGCTAAAGACGAGTTTGCAAAGGAAGATGCTGCCAGATATTTTTACATATTATGTGTGTGTTTGCTTCAGGTCTGTCGAGCAGAGAGACAATCTAGCCAGGGAAGTCAAAAACAAATGCTGCACTTTTCTATGTCCTCTCATTAATTTCAACACGAAAACAGCCAATTATAAGAGGGTGAGGAAACCCACATTTCCACACTAAAACAACACTCCTTTACGGAGAGATGATGTTACCAGAAATACCAGAAATTTAGTGGTCGATACCAATACCTGTAAAATTCCACAATTCTCGTACCAATTCGAAACCCCATTAAAAAAACAAAAGTAAAACCATAAATCCCATGTACTTCAACATAATAATAAAGACTCCTTTATTACCGTGTGTGCATGCTGGTTTTTATATTGCTGTGAAATCATCTCCTTCAAACAACTTGATTTATTCAAGTTTCTCTCCAGAAACTACATTTTACAAGGATACATTTGAACACATCATGATCACGTAAGAATTTACTTTCACCCAATACAAATTTTTACCTGAACCTGAAAGCATCATAATGTAAATCAATGGCACGTCCTGTGTTGAGATCGGCAGGACGAGAGCTAGTTAAGCAGCACAGTCCTGCACGGAGCTAACAGATAACGTTAACTAGCTCTCGTCCTGCCGATTTCAGCACAAATTTGTTGTTCGCAATGTAGCATTATCGGGGAAAAAAAGGGTGCGTCCCCTGAACGCGTCAATAGTGAGTTTACTGCAACCCAAACACATTTTCTATCGTCTCCAGGATGACGGGAAGACATTAGTCTCGAGCCCTGACGGTGGTTACCTGCGGTACTGTAGAAAAACGAGTAGCGTCACGTTTTCAGAATTTTGGCATCGACTGGTACCAAAGTATTGTTTCTTGTGACATCCCTATGTGAAATAATAATAAAAAAAAAAACTATCTCATACAACAACAGGATATTGTTCAGTACGGGTGGGTGAAAAGAAAATGTATTCCCATAAGAATTATAGTATTCTACGATTCTGAATTGAATCAATTTCACAAATGCCAAAAATAAATGTTTGTAATAACTTTAGTGAACGACTGTATAGTAACGGAACCACAAGGGCACAGTGAAGCATCCGGACACTGTACAGCATGCACATGAGTCATAGCTTGTCTTCAAAAGGGCATTTGGGCGAATATTGGATTTAATGAGGTTAAGAATTAGCTTTGCAAGACAAAGGTGAAGTATTTTTACCTACAGATTAACGAGCATCAAACTCTTTCACTAACAAACGAGACCGGCTGACCTACACACTCTGCAGCTCTTTACAAAACTTCAGCGAACTCTGGTTGGGCAAAGAAATAACTCAGTCCAGAGTCCATTTCATTTCAAAAGCTCTGTGCCTGTACGTCATTTTGGATAATTTTCCCGGTAGTAGCGGGTTCTTGACTGCTGGAGACTAAGAGATAACGACAACACAGCCCGTTACTCCAGAACACACACACCGACTTCTGTTTTTACAAAAAAAAACATTGAAGCAGTGATGTTAGTCAGTAAATAACTAATTAATTTCATTATTTCCATGCAGGAAGAAGACTGCAAGATGCTTCCAAGTTAATTCAGTTAATGAAATCATGACACCAGGAATCCCAATAGTTTCTACTCCCCGTATAAACCTGAAGCATTACAAACTGTGACCACAACTTCAGACGCAGTGCTAATCATGTTGTGGGAAACTTGTGAAAGCCTCTGTAGACATGCTTGGTTGCTTTTCTTTGGCCTGAAGTGGTGCACTGATGCTCGCACATCTATGCCAGTCTGCTGAGAAATATTTCAACTCTACCAACCTCGCATTCCATCAACAGCTGAGCTTGTGAGAGACATGCAGTAACAGGACGCCACAACACAGCCAGAACCACAGATCAGGCGATGAATGCTTTAAGAGCCGGATCACGTTGCAACCTGACAGGGTTTGAGGATTCATAACAATGTAGCTCTGGATTGCTGTGAATTTTACCCTTTGAAATGTCCTGATGAGCTTCATGTGACATGAGACCGTTTGGAAATTGGATCTGGCTCTTTTTAAAAACAGGGAATACATTACATTGTGGGTTTGGTTTTAGGGCTCAGCAGGTTTTAAGATATAGGTGAGTTACAGGTATAGACTAAAGGCTTAGTGTTGGTACAACAATCCTGACAGAATTAAAGGAAAATCAGATAAAACACTGTGGCTGCCAAGTCCTCTTTAATGCTATATCATTATCCAGTGATATTGTATAACAGTAGATGAAGAAACAAGGCTGCTGCTGCAAACTGCAACTAATGATCCTTGAACAGATTTAACTTCCATGAGCAGAGAGACAATGTCGGAGTAGTCGAATGCAATTGCCTGCATCATGAGGACAAGATGAACTGAAATTACCGCTTTGCAATTGTACGCCTACGCCAACCAGTCAAGCTGCAGTTTACATCCATGTCTGTCCAAAATGTCATCATCATTTTATCCTATTAGACGTTAGTGTTACATTGTCATGATTAGCATATGAATTCTTGAGTTATGGCTGAAAACATGTTTTGTGAGGTCACAGTGACCTTGACCTTTGGCCACAAAAATCTAATCAGTTCATCCTTGAGTCCAGGTGGACATTTGTCCCAAATTTGAAGAAATTGCCTCCAGGAGTTCCTGAGATATCGCGTTCACGAGAATGGGACGGAAAACCCCAAAACATAACACCTCCGTCCAAGGCTGTCGCCGGCTCGAAGGCATAAAAAGATGATGGTGATATGTGAACTGCCATTTCTAGAATGGTACGGTCAAAGATGGAAGATGGCCCTCACACCCATTCAAACATCCGTGATATCCCCAGAATAAAATACCAGTTCTGTGTTTGATGATTCTAATTTTCCAAGGCTCTTTCTTGCTACAAGAAATGCAAGTATGTGCTTCTTGACAAGTTCAATTTAGACCAGTAGTGGGTGAGGATGAAGTGCTGGGAAGGTCCTTCATCAGTCCACAATTTATAATGGATGTCTAAGAATGCAAGGGGGGGGGAGGCATAGACTCTATATAAGAAGTCGACATAGTCACTGTGAGGTCACCCATTGGTTTGTGGACTGCTGTTTTGAAGCCTCGAGTTTGGCATTTTGGCCGTCACCATCTTGGTTTTTGTGTTTTTGCAACCAGAAATGACATGAGAGGGTGGAGCTAAGTACAACTGAATTTGACAATTTTCAGGCGACCATAAAGGTTATAATTAACTTTCATGAGCAAAAAACACACTGTGAATGGGTTAAAGTTCTAAGACAAAAACACGCACAACTGCCAGACCGGACAACGCTGTGGTAGCGACCTGTCAATCACAAGGTAGCCACGCCCTAAAGCATACCCTGCTTTATGGTCTATTCTCATTAGTCTACCATAAACTCATGTTTACAATGTTTACTGAGGTAATAAATCAAGTGAGAAGTAGAATAATTTTCGCATAGACTTCTATACAATCAGACTTCTTTTTGCAACCAGCTGTGTATTGAGCTGTGTCAAGTGGAAGATATAAACATGTTCTCCAAGGTTTAGTAAACAGGACAGTTACAATTGTGTTATCTCAATCAAAAGCAGTTAACGGCAACGCCTATGTTGGACTTGGATGGTTTGAAAAAACTTTATAATTTCTTATAATAGAATAAATACAAGTGCAAGTAAGAAATGTTAGAATGTAGACCGTAAAGACAAAAGCATTTTGTGAAGCCGCTCTTCTTGTCATCATAAATATCTTTTTATCTGCTCTGTGTAAATTGGTCGTATTCAGACAAGCTTTCCTAGTGTTGAAAAGTATGTGCACTCTTCTGCAAGGCTTTAACAACAAAAACCCTGCAGTGGATACCCAAACCAAAACCTTGTATGGGGATATTTTCTACAATTTTAGCATATAAATGAAGCATTTTGGTGCTCGCTGAGATGTTAAAAGAGGAAAAATATACACATTGTTCATTATATCTGCTGTGGGTGTATTGGAAAGGGTCAAAAAAATGTTAACAATGGCACAACCCCTGCCAACTCATCCATGACATAGAGCAGACAGAAATGTTAGAATGTATAGGACAAAAGCATTTTTGTGAAGCTGCTCTTCTTTTCAGCATTGCTTACAATTGTAATGATTCTTCTTAAAATAACTTTGCTCTGTGTAGATTGGTCATATTCAGACAAACTTTCCTAGTCCTGAAAAGTATGTGCACTCTTCTCCAAGCCGTTAAAAAAACCCTGCAGAGGATACAATAATTCATCTGGGATTCAACTAACTTTGCACCAAGTTTCTTTTTCACCTTGATAGGATATTGAAAGAGATATTGTATTTCTGGTCAATTTTTTTTAACCCTGTCCCACTTTCTCTCCTAAAATAGTTTCCACTTTTTCCCATCCACTGCCAAGCTCTCTAAAGTCTAATTTCATTTTTGGCCATTTGGCATCTGAAGACAGATTTGGCTCTGTGGGCCTCCTGGCAAGAAGTAACACACTATGTTTCCAAAGAAAAGGGACAGACTATCAATCCATGGACAGAAAGTTATTACCTTGTGACACTGGAAGGAAACAATCATCTTACTTTTCTATGAGATTCAACATACTATAGGGAATTTGCACACCATTTTCGCAGATCAGTCCTCATCCCTCCAGAAACAAAAGCATTCTTTGTATTCAACTTTCTTTCAAGGTTCCACGGGGACATGTGATTATGTGCTGCAGCCTCTTTCATTGTTTGTAGTCACGGACTGACGCAAGTTAAAAATACATTTCATATGCACTTAAATACTACTTTATGCCTAAGTTTGCATCTCGACCCAAATGATCTCTGGCTACATAGCACATGTTGGGAAATAAAGATGTTTTATTTTTACCCTGCAGGCTGAGCCATGATGAGTTGCTTTGGCAGCAGAAAAAGCTCTTTTGAGTGACAACTGTAATCACAATATCTTCCACCCAAAGCTTTAAACCCTAATGAGTCTGATTGTATAAGGTTATCCCCGTGGTGCAAGAACAGAAACAAAGAAGGTGCACTTCTCCCAAAAAATCCCTGGGTAATCATTGTGTCTTAATCATCTCTCATTCTTTCTCAGTGACAGAGCTTCAGTGTTCAACATCTTGATGGCATTACCAGTTCAGGTGCCCATCTGGTTTCTGCCTTTGTTGGAGAAACACTCATTTTTCAAAGCTGTCCATCTTTATTATAAAAATAGCCAGTCATGTCATGATTGCTTGAGGTAAATGGCAATACGGAAAATATGATTGATGAATAGAATTTGCCTGATGTGATATTTTTTAGGCAGTTCTTTCAGCCAGGCTAATGTTCAGCTGGCTCCCTCTATACTGCACCACCAATTTAGTGAAATTCTAAACTAATGCAGTACATTAAATTAACATTGAGAATTGCTCCTTGGTGACTTCAGTGCTGGTAATGCATACAAGACTGAGAATTAAAGTCAAATCAAACACCACTAACTGTATGCTGTTGCTGGTGGGTAAAAAGCAACAAAACAAACACTTGAACCCCCTAGGAATACTGTGATGGATGGGATATGGATGCATAGTTTATTTTTACATTACATCCCTTGTAAAAATTCTTGTAAGTTTTAAATCCAAAACCAAAGAGTGACTAACTGATTGCTGCAACTCCATGGTTTCCTTAGTAAACTATTGTACTTGCTTAAAATGCAAATAACAAAATCACCTAAAAAGCACTAGCAGAACAAATCAAGTTGACTTGGGTTATGTTAAATTCAACTGTTTGCATTCAGGTAAACTCCTGCAATGTATCCTCATACAACGGTTTGTATATCTTACCAAACGTTACCATGCGTGTTTCTACGAGTGTAAATTTCCGCTCGTTACATGCGTACAATCTTTTCAAAATAAATGTTCACAGGAAACAACTTGGTTAGGATTAGGTAACAAAACTACTTAGTTAGGTTTAGGAAAAGATCGTGGTTTGGGTTAAAATAACTCCGAAAGTGGCGTAACTTAAGTATGTAACTTACGTGACAAATAACTCAACGGCGACTTCTGGTTTCACACTGGACACGAACACCGGTCTCCTGGGCAAATGTTTTTTGACCCACCCATCCACCACAACCTCCTCCCTACACGGCTTTTGTCGCTCTTTATACTTCCTGGTTCACGATAATGTGGATTACTGTACATACAAATTGAGTTTGTGAGATATATACAAACTATAGTGCATTACTTTTCATAGGTATAGCTCTGAACGGTGTATGAGAACAGCCTGGTAAACTCATGTGTCATCAGTATAATTCAACTCCTTCAAATCCAAAGGGTTGACGTTGCTGTCGGGGACTGTAGATGTCAAGTGAGCACAACATGTAGGGAGATTTCAGACTCCTAAAAAACTGTATTTGTGTAATTTGATATGGGGATGGAATATTGTCTGATTCAGCAAAGTGGAAAGAAAGTAAGTAACCTCGCCTTGGGGGTTGGCTGACCCTTTGAGGTGATCTATCACCACATATTGCCTTCTCCACCAAAATCTCTCATTCCCAGGCCATTGGTGGGCTGCATTTTGTGCATACAGATTGCACATTCTGAATGAAATGAGCCAAATTATAGCGCGAATGATCAATAACAGAGCAGGAGTGCGGGGTGAGGGCCAAGAAGTGGACTCTCATAGATCGAGGGTACCAAATGCGCTGTAACCCCGCAGATGAAAGATTACCTATTAGCTCAGAGGCTCAATTTTCATACTCATCAATAATGCATGTAGTATGGACGCTTTTCTTCCCGGCTAAATGACCGAGTGGCTTGCATTATTTGCCGTGGAGGGAATATGTTTGTGTGGGGAGTAGAAGGTCAGCGTTAAGAGTGTACCCTTTAGTGCAGCTCCAATCTTTCGTTAACTCATCTAAATAGTTGGGTAATACATTGATGTCCAGCTGAATTTACAAAATAATGTGGTATATCTATCTCAGCTAATATTTAGTGTCTAGCTGATGATATCTAAATGTCATCAGCTAGACACCAAATATTAGACTGGCCCTTCGAGATTTAATGGCTGCATGAAGTGAAAATACAAAAAGATTATTGAGTAACAATTCTTTCTCATTTCAAGTCTATAGAAGTTCAAACTTATTGTGAGATTGTTTTTTAAATATCGACTACAAATATTTGGTAACATTTATAAATGGTAAAGTGATAGTTAATTCAACTTAGTTAGTTATTTTACTATTACAAAACAACAAAATGAATTATTAGTAATGCTATAATTTATCTTATTTTAACAGTTTATTGTTGCACACATTATAACATCTTATATATACTATATATAAGTATCTGTTAATGATTAATATATTATTTGTAAACCTTAAAGAAACTGTAAAACATCTATAAACATTACTTGGATGGCTACTTTGTCAATAGTTAATAATTGGTTTCTGGCTCATCTATCTATGTAATGTTTAAAGATGTTTTACAAAAAAGATCTTGAAGGTTTACAAATAATTTAGTAATCACTAACAAATACTAAATTTAGTATATACGATGTTATAATGTGTACAAAAATAAACTGATAATAAATACTTTACTAATGTAATGAGAATGTAATTGTTATCATCTCTTATCACCTATGATACAATATAGACAGTTAACAGTAAAATAACTATAAACTAAGTTTAATTAACCATCAATTTACCATGTATAAATGATGGTTATTATAAAGTGTTACCAAATTTTCAATATGTTAAGACTCTGTCAAACAGCGTTTAGGTTGGATTTCACCATCTATCCTTCTCAAAGATTATAGTTCTTATTTTTGAAGTTCATGTGCAGCATTAGTATGCCGCTAATGTAGATCAAAGACAATTAGGATTATGAAAGCAAGAAATTAGTTTGAAATAAGCATCAAATAAACAGAAGAAATTACATGATTTTTTTTTTTTTTAAACATTTAAGTTTTTTCAATGTATACATGAGTTTAAAACTAGCATTTACACGTCATGTAACAGGTGAAGAAACACATGAATGATGTTAAATCCTGACAGATGTCAGAAGTCTGGTACAGAGGAAGGCATTCACCCCACCCTTCAAGTTTCAGAGAGCTGGCATGTAAACACAGCTGAAAAAACATGCAATAGAGGGTGGGATGAACCGGGTCTGGCCGGGTGTAGAGGAGTCACAACAAGGCGAGATTACACATGGAGCAGAAAAACACAATTCTCTCCTCTCATAACATCCACCCAGATGACAATAGTCAGTAGTTACACTGTTCTGAACCGGTATTTTCATATGCTAAAAGCTTAATACAATTGTGACAGAGGGATTATACAGTAAATCTGCAGACTGTGAAGGCAGGAGGCCGTTCTTACTTGAACCTACCCATCACTGAGTTCTCTTCTGTAGTTTACATGATATCATGCCCCTCAAAACCTCCTTCCGGTAAAACAAGATGACATACTTTCACATCCAATAGGCTCCTGGGATGTCAATAAACCTGGTGCGGCGTAATATGTGTCTAGGTTCTACTTTCAGTTATAATGTGATTCTAATAGCAGCTAAATCCCTTCAAAATTGACAAGATGATAAATCCCTCGCAGGCAATGTTCTCCCGCCTCCTTATCTGGCCGTGCACATCACCTCCGATACTGAGTGACATCAATCATGTATTAGTTTGGGTCCTGTGATAAAAAATAAGACCCTGTCAATCTGTCTGTTCATCACCTTTAAAGAATAGCTGGGAGAAATACTTTGAAAAGCGCGCAATGCAAACTGGGATGGCAAAACTTTTACAGTAGTTTTCCATCAAAGTTTCTATACACTTATATTGGTAGTCTTTTCTAAACTTTGCCAAAGGCCATCAAAAGTATGAATCTCAAAAGGGCCCAAGGGTATAAGACAGAAATAATAGTTTGAATTCAACAGATTAAGCTCTGTAGGAGGCACTTCACATCACTTATGAACAGCTGCAAACAAACTAAAGCAGAAATCAGATTAGCATATTTGCAAGTTTACCATTATAAAGGCCAATTTTAAAAACATGTCAACATGCAGCTCAAAACAGTTTTAAAGCTGTTTATTACATAGCTTAGTTGAATACTTGATTCTGATTGGTCAATCACGGCTTTCTACGGTCTGTTACTTCTTTATAGCAGACCGTTACTATGTATAACAGACCGTTGCTGTGTGCGCAGTTCTGATGTCGGACTCTGGCGGACTATTTTTGTGTCAAGTTATTGATTTCTTAAGTAAGTAGCCGTGTAATAAGCGGGATAATGTACAGCTAGCAGGTCATTGTTGAGAAATAAACCCCTTCAGGGCGATTCAAGACCATCGCCCTGTCAAGAGTTTATTTCACAACAATGAACGGCTCGCTGTACATGATGATGAAGTAGTGTACAGCCTTTAGAAGTAAGTTCTAAATCAAAAAAGATGCCACTTATACTATAATCAAATGCTCCTCTATCAGACCCACTCAAACAATCTGCTCGCACAGCTGTAAAACAAGTTTATGTTGCAGTGGTCAGGTGACTATACAGACAGAGCTGTGACTACGCTGCTGAAATAAAGCAAAAGCTCAGTGCTATTTGATAGGAAAGCCAGAGGCATTACTCAATTGGAAAACAGTGATACTTCTTTTAGAAATGTTCCCATTTTAACTTTAATATCAACTCCAAAGCATGAATCTAATTTCTCATTCCATCTTCAAAGTAGAAAGCACTCAGTGGGGGCAGGGGCCGAACAGCTGAAACTCCAGCTTGTTTGAAGAGCCGGGCAAGACGAGGTTGACTAAACAGTGAAACAATAGGTGGTCAGACTAAAGGGCTTTGGCGCAGATCAAGTTGAAAGTCTTTGTTCAGACCGGTGGCCAATAAATCTGAAACGCAGATTACGTGACACCGCGCGAAGTAACTAGATCGGTTTTCAAAAGTCGGGGACTTCCCCCTCTACAAAAGTGCTGATATGAAGTTGGCAGACAGCGAGGAACAGAATCAAGCAACGTCCATGATAGATTATCATTCACCATGAATTTTCAATCAAGCTTATCTGCATCTTATGTGATGGCTGCAATTCTTCAGATGCTGTAAAATTATCAATAAATCTAATTTGACAGCATGATCTAGCGGTTAGAGAAATTGGCTTTCCACCAGAGAATCCATGTGCAACAATGACAGCAACCATTCACTGTCTGCAGCTGAACCTACATCCTGACTTTACAGATTGATTAACAGTCATTTACTTGCGTTCACTTTCAGATGATTAACGTTAGTCAGCACTGGAAACAGAAACATAGGGTAACCAAGGTAACATGAGTTTTTGAGAGAATACCAAATTGCTTCCTTATGCGCATGGAAAAATGACTAATCCATTCCGTCTCAGGGCAATTATTGGGTGTATTAACTACGACGGATATTCCTGTCTTCGGCGCCAGTGTAAACTGTCACACACTCATAAAAATCAAATTGTCCTTTGCATACTTTACCTATGAATGTTGCTGCTTTTGTTCCCACCAGGGCCAATGATGAAAGATTTGCAATGACTGTCCCGTGCCGGCTAATTACTCAGAGCATCTTGCACAGAAAATCGACTCCAGCCTCTAATCCCACATGATGGGAGGCACAGAAAATTGCCACTGCATTCATGGTTAAGATGCATGTGGGAAAGCAGCTTAAACGGCGTTGTTGCGGTTGCATTGCAATACACTCGGGATGATCTGGTGGCATTTTGGAGGAGTGGTGTGTTTGTCGGGCTCTATGTGAGCCACAGATCAGAATGTAAAACAAGACTCTACAGCCATTCTAGAGGCTCTGTGAGGCTGTACTGGTGCTGAATGCTCACATGCTAACATGCTCATAATGATGATGCTAGTATGGGTATAATGTTTAACATGTTGACCGTGTTGGTTTAGCAGGTATTTGGTCAAAAAACAAAGTATGAAATGGAATTTTGACCAGATGATGGCACAAGAAGAAACGCCAGGAGATCAAAGTTATCACAATTCATCCCCAATAGTTTTTGCGATATTTCAATAAAAAAACACTACAAGCTCATGGTGGCACTAGAGAAAAAGTCTATAGTGGACCGACCGACTTTGCCGTCCCGAGCCATTCCGCTAGCACTGCTAAAAATATGGCAATTGTAAAATAATAATATCAAAGCTAGGGTTGGTAATCTTAAGAAACCAGCAAGAGTACGCTAGATTTTTTAAAATGATCCAACCTAAAAACCCAGTCCAGTGTTGCCAACTCTATCCAATGAAAGTAGCTAGCAGCACTGGTTCCAAAAGTCGATTTGAAATTAAACAAGTTGTTAATTTATGAGGAACAATAAACTGGAGCTGAGGTTTATTTAGAAACCAGACTATGCTTCAGAGCTTCAAAGAAAAAAGATAACATTGATACTTCCTCTAAATAGTCTGGATGAAGCCAAGTCAAGCTCCCTGCATAATAAATATCAACATTCCTCATTGATGAATGGGAGGGTGGCTGCATGCGTGGGAAAGCATGTCCATATCTTGGCAGCCTTGACTAAGGACTGGGGAAGAGCCGTGGCAGGCCATGAGGAGGGATGACCTCTTCTCATGCAATGGCACATTCCTGCCATAACTAAGTTGAAACAGGCCTGGGATAACTATAGCAGGCAGCGTGGAGGGGACGGGGGTCACAGCTTGGTGGAATCTAGGGGAGACTGCCACCCGCCCCTCTCAAACCATTTAGAATAAACCCACCAAGACTCCCACTGGACCTAGAAGGTTACGGATGTCAAACTGACGTCATTTTACTACTTGGCCTTTGTTCCATCGGTAGGTGATGGCAAGAGAAAGCAAGAAATTCATTTAAATATGTGGTTAGTGATCCTGGGATGCAGGCCGGAAAACAGATTTTCTTAAAAAGAAACTCTTAATCGATTAAAATGAATGAAAGGAATCAGGTGCTAATGAATACCCCATTACAAAATTACTTATATTTTAAAAAGAACCAGATCTGACTTGTAATGGATTACTTACATCAGGCAAATACTTGTAACTCGAAAGAATTGCATATAATGCACATATAAAAAAGCAATAACAAAATCTGTAACTCCAATGAATTTGTGTTGGTGACGCTGAGATTTCCCCTGACTAATGGTTAGACAAATGGCGCAGAGAGCTGACCCATAGATCATTTGATATTGACGTCTCAGAAGTATGCGACTCCCTTAGTGAAATTCACTTTCGCTCTCTGAGGTGCTCTGATGGGAACTCCAACAGCTGCTGGTTTCCACAGTCCACTTAGTGGGGCCTGGAGGGAAAGTCAGGGATTCAGAGAGAGAGAGAGAGGCGAAGCAGGAGTGTGATGGGAATACATGTTTCAGACACCCACTCATTTATTGATCTCCACTGACCTTGGCTCCATTGACATGACGGGCTTCAAGGACAAACCACTATCCAAAGTCTATCTTTTTCTCCACTTTCACACTACATTTCCTGGAAGTTAGATACTTTCTATGGCGTAATTGATTTAAACCTTATCAATGAGGTTCTAATGGGAAAAGTCTACATTGTTTACTGTTGGGAGTAAGATAGCAAGGGCACTTTCAGTGAGCATTGTTGAAGTGGTAACTCTAGAGGCAAAAAGCACAGGGCACATCCTAATCCATTTATCAAGGACAATCACAGCGGGGAAATGCAGCAATCAATAAGCAGAGTAACTTAAAGAGCTTCCATGAGTCAACAGTGTGTAATCTTGATGGATCTATACATACATATATACTGCCAGTCAATACACACAGACTTTCAGAGTGCTCAGAAACTCCACAGGGACTTTAACACTACACACTTGGCCTCTGTTGCAAAGCCATATGCATCTAAACAGAACATTTAACAGTCTGGTAAAACTATAAGGGTGAACAATTTTAGTTTTTCCCACTTTTATTTAAAACCAAAGCTGATATTCTACCACTCATATCAGCTGATTTTGTTGATTTACACGTCTTCATGCAGATACAAATGAGGGTAACAAAACCGATAAAGCATCTTACATTGCAATCTTAAATAGCTAAGTGGCTTTCAAACTAATAGCAGGATGTAACTTTATTCTACTGCTAAATTATGAAAGAAAACTTCCACATATGTTTTGGCACATATCCACAGTAAAAAACAATATTTGACCTGTGGAATTAGATGTACTGGCAGACATTGCCAGTGAAGTCGTTATACAAGAAATAAAACTTAATTTATAATCCATATCCATGTTGCTATATCTTCTTCATATTAAGCGCCTCAACATTAGGCTGCAAATCCCAAGGTTGAGAAACCTTTATTTTGTACGAGTTTTATTGTATGTGCTTCCCAATGCTTCAGATATTTATGACAGTATGAGCTGCATTTTGCCAAGCAAGCTACAGAGTAAATTTTGCACAGATATTTGTGTTTAGATTAAATTAGTGTGTGCTGTCACACATAAATATGTAAGGGGCAGTTTGAAGACTTTGAGTTCATCTTACGGCATCCTCTTTGTGAGAGAATATTAACTTTAATTTTACTTTTACTTTAATTTTTTTGGAGCTGGCATCTAGAGGCCACTACAAGAACTGCATTTTAATTCACCTGTGCTCCCATTGTCCTAAATCACACTTAATCATACTTGAACTGAACTGTAAGTATGACCTTAACTAACCTTTAGCAATACTGATCTTTAATATCTGCCAACACCGATGGTCTGCAAATAGCCTATATTAGTGCTGCTCTACAGTTTGAACCATGAAACATGTCCATTAACATCTACATTTTCAAAGAGAAACACCTAAAAACAATGAATAACTCTATTTCAGATGTCGAGGGTTGAGCAATGACCACGACAGCTTTATCCTCCCCAGTGGGAATGAACCTCAGAGAGAAATGTGAAACTGTGGGAGCCCAGAACCAGGGTTTTGTTAGTGTTGTGTTGGGAAAACAAACGAAAATGACTTTTGAATAACAGGTTCATAATAAAAGATGAAAGCTATATTGGACTAATTACTTTAACATAATCTGCTACTCTCGAACTCTATTTTTATCTGTCCAAATACATGTGGTTTTATACTCACTCACTAAATTGGGAAAACTGTTCACAAAAAGAGCTGAGGTTATAGCTAAGTGTTTACACTCCATTTGTTCTAACAATCGTAATCAAAGGATTAGCTGAAAAGGAGGGGAGTTGATGGGCCTCGACTTGAGCGTTCATTTGTTGCGTGTTTAGCTGTAGTTTTTTATTGCATCTGTTCATACAGAGAAGGCTGCTGGAGATGAAGAGAAGAGGAGAGCGTAGCAGCAGGGTGGAATGAAAATCAGTCCGATGGTATTTTAGGTAATTGGGAATTCTGCAATTGTAGTATAGGTACAATGTCTCACGAATCACTCTGTATATACAGTATAAAGATCTAGATCAAAAATTAAGATATTAAATTATTATTATTCACTTTATCGGGTTCTCAATTTAACAGTCTCACAGGTTCAGTCTTATTCAGTCATATTGAGCTGTGCTAATGTTGCCAGCAATTGATTCGCGTTCCCTTCAGTAGCCAAAACAAACGGTTGTGTCTAGAAGGTAACACGCAAATTGCGAAACTCTCGCGAGATGGTTAAGGCTTGGCATTGACCTTGAATGGTTAAGGTTGTCGGGCAGCGAGTCTAGCGAGAGTTTTTAGCAAGTTTTCACAATTTGACCTTCTAGACACGACCAAAACAAGCCAACAACTGTTCCTATTACATTTGAATGACCAGAAGCCTGCAGAGTAAGCAAAATCATTAACTCTTCCTTGCAAATGAATCCTTTGTTGGTGGATTTGTATATGCAATCTCCACTTAAGAGTGTCAATAAATACAGCACACATGTTGGCTTTAATCTCAACTGTAATACAGCTCTGACTTTACCACTGCTGCTATCATATATTCATGGATAATTATTACCCCAGACACCCCCATCCTCAAACTCACTAATTAAAGTTCCCCAGAGGAAATCAAGAAGAGATGTGGAAGCCACATTCTTGCGTCCTCTTGAACACACTAAAGTTAATGACCTCACTATCAGTGAATCAGCATTTAGAGGATAATTATGTTAAAAACAACCCACTCAAATCATCTCCCCCTAAAGATCCCCCTGATCCTCCATGAGACTAGATTGGTGGGAGCCTGAGAACACAGAGCCATGTGTGGTGGCTGGCCTGGACTCAAGCCATTTCAAAGTCCTTCTAAATACAAATGTGGGATTTTGCTATGGAGCCAGGAATCACGAGAGACCTCACAGTGCACATGACATTGCCACAATGGTTGGATCACAGTACCCTGATACCCTAAACTCTTGCATGAAACAGTGGACTATACAACAGCTACTGTATTTCGTTCGAAAAACTATTAAAATAGCACCATCATATAATAATGTTAAAAGTAAAGTTTCACTGAAAGTAACCATTTTTATACATCGGGGATCACAACACATAAATGCAAACACAATGTGTATTCAAAATCTAAAAATTCAACTGACATCCACCACTGAAACTGTCTTCTTGTAGCAACATGATCACGGTATGTTTGCAAGGTACAACAACAGACAAGACAAATCAAATGTGTCAGGGGGGAGGAGGGCAAAAAAGGAACGGGAAATATGTACTGTCAATGTGAAATGGAACAGCAATGACAACCGTGTTGGCATTAAATGCAGAGGGACTTACTGTGACAACATCGCAGTCGTCAAAGTAGAGCTGGTAATAAATACCAAAAACGGAACAAAAACAAAACCTGGCCAGAAATAGCTGCTGAGCTTTGTAAGGTGACGTGAAACTACAATTTTGAAATACCTCGGTCATGAAGTCAGAAGGGATGAAATCATTTCCCAGCACGAGAAAGATGTGTGTTTATAGAATCCTTCCGTAACAACTGAATCATTTGAACGTGGCTTGAATTAAACTCCAACATGTAAAGTAGTCAGCTAAATAAAAATACAAACATAATATAATATAAATATAAATCATGGGTCATGGGTGCTATAACAACACAATGCATGTTAGCTTCTCAGTGTGAGCTGAGATGGGGCGAATTTACTCAAATACAAATGTGTTCTGGATTGACCCACACTAAGTTACAGACAGACACACATCCGCCCCACAAAAGCCAAGTTAACAGGATGAGGTTGTTGAGCAGCTTGACAAATTTGACTCCTTTGTAGTTGTTCCTCTGTGCCAAAGCGTGAGAATACTGGTTGCAGAAAGGAAGATTTATAGAGGGGCAGGCACAAAGTCAAAGACCTAACAAACACCAGCCTAGACAGCATGGGCAGAAACCGAAACACACAATGGCCATCTAGTCTCCCTGTGCAAAGATGACTAACCCTACTTCAAATATTATGTAAAGTCAAAGCTATCGGAATTAATAACGCGTCAAAACCAGCCCGTCTGTGAAGAGCCACGTTTACGTTTTTAGTCAAGAATGCCTTTTCTTTGCCTTGTTGTTGTGGTGGTGTTGTAAGACGGCGGTTGTATAGGCTACTAGTGCTGCAGTTTTTTTGTACAACCCAATATATACTCATGTCTCAACAGTTCCCAACCAAACCCAAGCTCTTAAAGAAGAAGAAAGGGGAAAACTCCCATAGCACATAAAATCGTGTAAAACAGTCTTGTCATGTTTTAATGTGCAGTAGCTTATAGAGAAATTAGATGTGTTCAGTTTAATGCAACAGATCCCCCTGTAAATTCAAAACTAACCGAACTGCCGTCATGTAAAAGAAATCGGCATGACAGTATGAATTTAAGCAGCACTTTTAATAGGATTAATTGTGCAGCCCTACTGCAGATATTAACAGGAAACAGATTTTTTTTGCTTACCTGCCAGACTATGCAGCTCCCTGTTGGCTGGAGGGTTACAGGCCTGGAAGCACCAGAACTCGCTGATTCAGACAAAGCCACAGGGCATCTTGAGGCTGCAGCCAATTTTCCTGCAGACAAGGGAGGCGAGAGGGCAGATGTCAGCTCGATGTCACCATCAAGAGCTCCTGGTGAGCTCCTGAGAAGTCACAGATACAGGCTAATTAAAAATGTTGGATTTTTGTTTAGTAATGACAAACTGAAACTATTTTGTCTATTCACATTTAAATCAAGAGAAGCACATTGCAATTTATAATAAAAATATATATATCACACAAAAATTCCACACTGTGTTTAAAACTAAGACTGCACATAAATGAGCAGCAGAGGGAGTTGTGATATTTGTACGAGAACTGCCACAAGATTCCATGCCTGGAGATCGCTTCCAAAAGAAAAAGGGGACTGGGGTAAGAGATGGTACCGGCAGGATTCACGATAGTGAGGTGAAAGTATGGTGGATCCCTGGAGAGTGAGCTACTCATTCATCTTAATTAAAAAGAAAACTATAGCTGTAAAGCTTTGTTGCCTGCTGGCACCTGTTTGCTTCATGCTGAGGTCGGTCACGCAGATAGAATTCAATATGATACACAGCTAGCCTGCTTTGTTACCAACAGCAACAGCATCAGCACACAATCTGTGACCAGGGCTGAAAGTGAGGAAATAAAGACAGACATCCCCATATTCATCAAAAAACAGTGGGCTACCTCCGGGTCTGAAAAGTGAAGCCAAAATTTGCAGTCTTTCTAATAGCGAGCAGGGGGCGACTCATCTGGTTGCGAAAAGAAGTCTGATTGTATAGAAGTCTATGAGAAAATGACCCTACTTCTCACTTGATTTATTACCTTAGTAAACATTGTAAACATGAGTTTATGGTCTCAATCGCTAGTTTCAAGTCTTCTTCAATACAGCATGATGTTCATTTAGTAAATTATTATTTATTTATTAGTAAAATAGACCATAAAGCAGGGTATGCTTTAGGGCGTAGCAACCTTGTGATTGTAAAGTCACTACCACGGCGCTGTCCAGTCTAGGAGTTGTCCGTGTTTTCAACTTCCAACTTTAACCCTTTCACAGTGTGTTTTCAGTTCATGAAATTTAAAAATGTCTTCTTCAGCGTTTGGTTGTGCTCCGCCCTCTCGTGTCACTTCTATTTGCAAAAAACAAAATGGCGACGGCCAAAAACCAAGATGGCGATGGCCAAAATGACGAACTCAAGGCTTCAAAACGTCAGTCCACAAACCAATGGGTGACGTCACGGTGACTAAGTCCACTTCATATATACTCTAAGCTCAGGAATAACACATACGTAATGTTAAAAGGATTTTTTGTGGGCAGTGCCGCTCTACAAGGGGCCCAAGCTGAGAATGAGCATGAAAACACTGCTCCCACTTGATGTGGGATTATCTCCATAAACGTTCACATCACTCAGTCAAAAAAACCACTGTGCATTATTAACGCCAACAGACTAACAGACCATTTCAAAGTCAGTCTCCACTGTCACGTCCCAATTCTCATTAAAAGCCATGAGTCAACAGAAATTAGATGTGAACCACTCCCCTGCCCTAAATTCATCCCTGCAGGCATGGCATTCTGGTTTCGCCCTCTTTATACTGTAGTCTGCTCAGGCTAGAAACCGAGCTATATAAGGAATTGTTAGTATGGAGGCCAGCTAGTGGCTCTAAACTATTAGAGCCAAGGGTTTAGAGGTGGGGAGTCTGTTTACACTGAAAGCCTTTTTTATTTTTTTGTTTTAAGAGGGTCCACTTGCTAAACATGACTCGGGCTTTAATGTTTAATCCAACACTAATATTGGCTGCCAGTGGGCAGAGGATGGGGGGGTGAGCAGCATGTTTGTGTGAACACATGCAGGTGTGCGTGTTGTGTGCACATGGTACAGTTTGGGTGAGTGAGTACCCATTCATTTTGTGAATGTGTATGCTCTGCAAAAATCAAACTAACTTATATATGTATAATATCTCAATCACATTTTAGTATGATATTGTATTGATACAGAGGTTTTGACACCAGTACCATGCTAAGGAAGTTAGCAAAGGGACAGCATAAATAGTAGGGTTGTCCTCAAAAAAAGAAATTCTTAATCAATTAACACTCATCTATTAGTTGATTTAATCAACGGATCTGTAAAACTGAGTTTCTCCACAAAGAATCACACAAAAGCCCCACTTTAAATCTTGTGTTTACCAGAGATGTGCTAGTAAGTTTCTTGTAAATGAGTCATTCAGCATGAAAAAAGTAGGGCTGCCCCCTCTCAGCCGACTGATTGGTCGTTTTGGTCTAAGTCGATTAAGATTTCTTTCGTCGATTAGTCGTTTTTTCATGCTGAATGACTTATTTCCAAGAAACTTATGAGCACATCTCTGGTAAACACAAGATTTAAAGTGGCACTTTTGTGTGATTCTTTGTGGAGGAACTCAGTTTTACAGATCGATTAAATCAACTTATCAATTAGTCAACAAAATTGTACGAGTGTGAGTCGACTAAGAATGTCTTTGGTCGAGGACAGCCCTAGACAAAAGCATAAAAAACAAGTAATTGACTCCTGAAATCTTCAGGGGACAGCCCTAATACACAGAGAGAGTGACAAAGATAAAGTACAAGAGAAAGCAGAAGTGTATGAAACCATACTTCCCAATGGAAAGTAAAAACACTTTCCAGTTGAACTGCAGTAAAAAGTCCAAAATAACAAAATGCCCCACATAACATAACTAAAAAAAGAGAGAGACATTCTAATAAATATGTGTAGAGTCAGGCCAGTTCTCCCATGGGCTTACTGTACCTTTGCTCCTGGTTTTAGCCGGGACCACTTCCTTCCTCTGGCTCTAATTGACAGAGCACTACAGTATTTCTATGTAGGCAGATAGCTAAACAGCTCCACATGTCCCTTTATGGCAGTTAAGCAACGGCAATCAGGGCTGATACAGAGCTGAGCACACCAGGCTCCTGCTACTGTGATGCAAACTGTTTTATTGCATCCCAACAGCACCACTGCAGTTTGCACCCACTCGTTGAGCCGGGCCTGTATTATGATGCCTCCACAGGCATTCTTGATTTACAGGCTGCATGCAATGATGCCATGATTGACAACTTTCTTGCAGAAAGTTTTGGGAAATGACACTGTGAGACCAAAACAAGAGTTCTGAGTCGACCTGCCAGGATACTGTAGTTGAAGATTTGAAAGGTTAGGACGTGAGCCCTGGGCACCATGCACATGCACCGGGTCTTTGATCTTCGACTCAAGTTAAGACTAAAAGATCCCTATGGGAAGGAAATACGCCAAGCTCAACACAACCTGAATCAAAGACTTTGCGAGATACTAGCCCTCAAACCACATATGACATTACTGTACTTGGCTGGCTTGTAGAGCAAAAGAAAGTTTCGAAGACACTGACATGCTAGGTTATTACAATCCTGTTCATGCAAGACAGACCATGGCAAAGAAATATGGTTTAAAGAAAGATAGAGTGTAAAGCTATAGGAGATAATTGTCAGGAAGCTACTATTGGGCATTGTGAAACTGAGAGGCAATTGCCTCGGATCCTCTTTTTCTAGTGTACCACTTTTGTTTTATTCTGTGGCAAACAACATTTTAGGCAAATAAGTATCTTTCCAGACTTCAAATTACACTGACAGACAGGAAAAGTGCTCCTTAACATTCACACAACTGGTGTCTGCATGAAATGCACAGATGTTTCCTCCTCTTAGCCGTGTGCCTAGATTGGTTGTTTGCAGACTAAGTGGGCTGGGAGGCCACAGGACGGGAGGCCGACTGTTTGCAATGGTCCATGGAGCATATCTTCAGGCCAAGACCCTGTCTGTTTCCAACACGGCAACAACCGAGAGTTCAACATGACCTTTACAAGAGCCTGGAAAGTTGGGCATTACAGATTAAAAGAAAAAAGGTCTTAGAGATTCTGAGGCTGCAAAGGAAGATGAAGAGATGTGATGTTCTTGCTCAAACCCAGCGTCTACATAGTTCTAAAATGCATTTAACAATACTCAGTAGGGTGTGTGAATCAAAAAACTGGACCAACATCTGAAAAAATATCAACAAAAGACTCACTACTCAAATCTAACCAAACATAAGCCTGCCACTCTGTCTCTATGGTAAAAGGATTATGTCATGACTCAGGCATCTTGAGGAAAATGCAGCCTGGCAATGGGCAGGCTGTGACAACAAGTGACCGAGGGGATGTCATATTTGTGAAATAATAAGCATGCGAGCCAAACAACTACACAAATGACTGGAATGGAGAGCTACCCTGTAGTACATTAGCCATGATGTCATGATTGTGCATCTTGGGAGCCAGGGCAGAAAAAGCATCCGTGCTGATCCGAGAGCTTGCATCACATTTAGGTGGCATCAGGCTCTATATTTAAATATGATTCACAGGAAAGGACTGGATACAAGTTAGTTAACAAGACCCTCTTTTATCACAGTCTTTGCAAAGGTATGTTCCTCTTCATATTTCTTCTTTCAGTAGTATTTATTTTCACCATCCACGTTTGTGGATGCCTCTCCCTCCATACGGTCGGCCCACTGCTCAACTCCCAGGGACGGCAGCTGGCTCTACATCAGACACACCGGAGGACAAAGGGGAAACTCCAGATTGTCGTGGTGAGGGCAGCCACCCGTGGCAGCTCTCAGTGGGATTCCGGTTGTTTATGGTTGGCACTAATTACAGATCGGCCGACTCGCCGAGCTCTAGAAACTCCAGTTGGTACAAAGATAACGCATAACTGGTTTAGAAACACAGACTGACCATTAAAACTGTCTCCACTTGCAGCGAGCCAGATAAAACATGGAGCGATGTAGACTCAATGGGGTGGCATAAAGACATCACTCAGGATCAAGCTCACACTCCCCGGGGAAGCCTATTAACTTGCGCAGGGGGCACAATGTTGCAGTTTTTATTGCTGCTTACCCTGAGGGGCGATGTGGTCAGCATTTTGAGTATGTATGTATAGAATTGAATTCACACCGCAGGCGGTTTTAAAAGTAATCATGAAGATAATCGCCCTCTTCAAAGCTCCGTGTCCCGCTTTACAATCACTGTAAATCACTGGTGGCAGCATTTTTTTCAGCAAAGTGTTGCATTGAGCTTTTGCAGGGGGACCCCTGAGAGAGATGACTTAATGAAATGAGAGGCCTGTGAAAGACCCATGTCAGTGATTTTGAATCAGTGATGAAATTTCAAAACCTCCTCAGCCATGTTGGAAGTACCCTTAGGAGGCTTTCACATCAGGGACCCGGGCCCGGATCCGAGTACACTTGACTCCAATGTCCAGTTCGTTTGATTAGAGTGAACGCTCCGTACCGCACTCGGGCACGGTTCGTCGATCCGTACTAGAGTCCACTTGAAAAGGGGGTCTCGAGTACGGTTCATGTGTACTCGGGTACGATTCGCATCAGGTGTGAAAGCCAACTGTACCAAAACAAGGGAAGTGGACTGCTATTTAACGCAAGTAACGTTAGCAGTCAGCGAGTAGTTTTGAAAGTGCAGGCTTTTTACAACGCTGCCAGTCTCCTCTCCTGAAATCTGTATATGCCTCCGTCCTCTGAACTGCACGTACTCGGGCACGGTACGAATCAATCGTACCTAATATGAAAAGGCCCTTAGTAGCTTAACAGAACTCCTATTGGGTGGTGTCTCTATAACATAATGGCACCACCTGACACCGCCAATGACAGAGAGATTGTGCTAATAAAAGAGTGCCCTCCTTCTATGGAGATATCAGGCTTTACAAAGATATGGGTTTAGGATTTTGTATCTTGTCTAAACCCCCCCCCCCCCCCCCTATTTTTCACAAAGGTAAACACTGGTATGGTGGTGTAAAAGAAGCTCACTTAGCAAAGGTACATTTAATATCCAGCCTGATACTTGTGTTACATGTCATTCCCTCTGGGCTACAGGTTTTATGCCCACACATTTTTACAACATCTATACAGCGTCTTGACAACTGTGGGTGTGTAATTTCTATTCCCCACAAAGCTTTGACTGACAAGTTAATAGACAATCACACGCAGGGGGAGGGCATGTGAATTGTTGATAGCAGAGGCGAACATATGAAGAAACACAACCCTTAGAATCACTATGGAAGCTGAAACCTGTGGATGACCTGTGGCTTGTTTGAGTTGAATAAAAGAATAGGATCAGGTGTCGACCTAAGAAATTCAGCAAAACTAACAGTAAAATCCAGCATGCAGTCCCTTTGAAATGTGCACTGCGTAGGAATGCTGAATCCACACAGAGGAGCCCACTGCTTTGCAATTAAACACTAAAGTGTGTTTCACTTTCCTCTCTGCTTTGTGCTGGTTGTATTATAAAATGAGAACTACCTACCACTTTTATTTTGGCTGAATGCCAATCACGATGATATTTATAGGGAAATATTAACATAAAATACTGAGCAAAAAGTCACCAAATGCTAACTATGAAACAACACAGATCAAATATACTGTTTTGTCATTCAACAACTTACACATACATACACTGTAAGACACACAAGCACTGACCTCATTTCATGTTTGATATGTTTGCTCTATCCGTTATTAATCTTTATGTCCTTAGCTGTTGTATAAAGCGACTGTGACAAACCTGTTTAATTAAAGCCCTTTATGAAGAAAGTCAGCCTGATTAATATGCATGTCCTCCTTTCTGTCATGCTTTCACACCAAGCCTAATTCTTGCTTCTACAGCAAAAGTAAATTAACATGTCTTGCTTAACTAGCTGAGATGTAATGGGGGACTCATGAGCGCTTGTGCAAAAGAGATTTTAATTAAAAGGAGAGTGCTGGTGGATGTACTCTACGATGAGTATGGGTTATATATAGGCCTATATCCATACGTATACTTTTACTCAACTAATGAATACAGAAAATGTATTTAATTCAAACGAGCAGTGTCCTTATATATTTACAATTACAAATTTAATACTCATATTTAAAATATGTTTTAATGCAATTTCTAGGTTACAGCTTGCTCAGTTTACTGGCATCATATGAAACTAAAAAAAACTAAGGAATCCATTGATACCAACCATGTCACACTATCTTATCGCGAAGGAGGGTAAATAACGCTCAAAACTTACGCTAAATTTTGATGAGGAAAAACTGGCATGGTCATTTTCAAAGGGGTCTCTGGACCTCTGAACTCAAGATATATGAATGAAAATGGGTTTTATGGGAACCCACAAGTCTCCCCTTTACAGACATGCCCACTTTATGATAATCACATGCAGTTTTGGGGCAAGTCATAGTCAAGTCAGCACACCGACACACTGACAGCTGTTGTTGCCTGTTGGGCTTGAGTTTGCCATGTTATGATTTGAGTATATTTTTTATGCTAAACACAGTACCTGTGAGGGTTTCTGGACAATATTTGTAATTGTTTTGTGTTTTTAATTGATTTCCAATAATAAATGTATACATACATTTGCATAAAGCAAACATATTTGCCCACTCTCGTGTTGATGAGAGTATTAAATACTTGACAAGTCTCCCTTTAAGGGACATTTTGAATCTTCAACTTAAAAATGATTCATCAAATAATTTCTGAGCGGGTTTACAACACAACTGTTGTTCTGAATGAGTATATATCAATAGGTTACTGGCCAATGTGTCCAATGCATTCCTGGCAAGATTACAAAGGCTGACCATTGCATACAGAACAATACTAAAAAATCACCCCTATAAATGAATCTTGTCCAAATGGGTCTGTCATCTTTCCCTTGATAAATAACAGCTAGTCTAAAAAGCAGCTCACAATGACCCTGAGTAAGACCAATAGCCTCTTTAACTGTTTTGGAACATCTTGGATCTGCTTTTTTTGTTTTTTTTTACACTTCACAATAACTGCACCCGTTTCACATTCTCAACGGCACATTAAACAGAAATGAGAACATTTCACGGCGTAAGAATGTTATCATCTCTCCTATTTCAGTCCTCTCTTGAGTGCTCTTTCCACCCCAAAAGACCACCTTGCTTCTTCTGATGCTGAAAGAAACAAACAGAGAGCGGGTTTCCTCTGATCTTCGCCAAGTCCCCATCACGTGTCGGTGCAGGTGTTCAGCTCTAGCGCTCGCCCAGAGGGAAGATGCACTGGCACAGGGGAGAAATATGCAAGCCAGGATAAATACACGTGTGTATGTATCCTCCATTTACATCTTTTCTTCTTCAGCAAAGTAAACAAACACTTTCAACATTTCGACTGAAACTCCTCCTTGATGTTGTGCAACAGCTCTGCCGGAGAAAAATCAAGGGAGAAACCAATCCTTATGAATTGAACATCACATTCTGCTGTCCCAGTACTGAGTCCAGACATGTAATATTAACTGAATACCGGAGCTTGTTGTGCTGTGGTCTTGTTTGCTAGCCCTGAGCTCATTGGCTAGTTTGTGCACAGCCACTGTTCCTGTCAGTCAACAGTCCTCTCTGGATCACAGCGCTTCCAATTCCTCCTCTACTTCCTTCCATGGCCCAGATCTACTGGATGAATGCCAATATCTGGGCAGGACACCCACCTGCTACCACAATGACACGCTCACACACACACCAAAGTTTCGCAGTCAGTTTAAAAACCAAAACCACAAACTCCTAACGTCCGAATAATCACTTCCGCTCCTTCTGTCCTCAAAGTGCAACACGCTTTCTTTCACGCCATTCTCAGACAGACGCGTCACACTCGTCTCATCCCCTCCGAACCGCCAGCCAGGAGCCTGATATAGCTGCGGTATGGGCCCGGGTGCAGGCCACGGTCCTGGAGGAATGGGAGTGTTTGTTTTCTTACCATTTCGCTCTTCATGTGATCCAGATCATGTCACGATCCGAACAACAAGCGCTTACACAACCAGGGGGGGGGAGGGAGTTACGGTTACAGAGATTCGGCATGCACTAATATTGCTAATGAGATCACAGCATGGATGAGCAGGAGTGTGTGTATGTGAGACAGCGACAGCAGTTGAAACAGGTAATTTGAGACGGGCCCTCACTCAGCTGGGCGACATGGAAATGGGGTGAGTCTGCAGATTTAATTTGAGCAGCACCGACAGGATTATTTGCGGAAAAGAGTCTTGCTGTGTCAGGCAAGGTCAGGCAGCGGATGTTTGTTTACAAGTGGTGAGGTGGTGAATGCTGGGGATGCATTTTCACCGTGAATGTTGCGTAATGTCATAACCACCTTGGAATGCTATAAGTGACAAATACTGCGAGGCACAATTGCTCCTCTGTTTGCCAGTAAATTGACTTTGCTATCAGTTCATATTCATTCTAAAAATAATTTGCTCTCACTGTCAATACGGAATCAAGAAGCATCATTTCAAGCATGAGTCAATTGCGGTCGAAATATACCCGCACTATTGAGTTGACGCTAATTTAAAAATCAAAATGCCTCACACCTGTGGCTGAGCACTAATTCAATATTACAGTTATGGCTTTTGGTGACCCATTTACTGCACTGTCTACATCCAAATGCAAGATTACTATATTTGACTTTTTGATTACAATATTTGTGCCAACATTGGCCGACAGTATATTTGACGTAGGAATTGGGTTCATTACATTTTGCTTAATGGTCTATGCAGTGTGAAATGTTAATAAAACTTAATGATTAAATAGTAGCTGCACTACACTGGCAGTATATATTTCTGTCAGCGACCACAGTTCAAGACAGCACTTAACACAATGTTCCCAATAGCTTAAATCAGCCAGAGCCGAGGCTCAGAGGTATTAAAAGTCGTCTCTGTTCATCATTGAATTAGGACGAGATTAGAAACTGCCAGAAAAAAGACAAGGGGTCTTATACTGTAAGAACGAGAGATAGGACGCAAAGCATTTCTAAATATCACATTTGGATGGAAATAAGCGAGTCACAATGACCTAGTTTAGCATTCAGAACGGTGGAGGAAAGGTTTTATACATTTGCAGTGTCAGGAAGAGCCATTAATAAGTGTGAATTTGCAGAGAAGCGCCACTCCCACAACCACCCTCCATCTCATCTGTAATTTATGAGACTTCTATATTCCACTGAGCTTTGTCAAGATGCAGATGAAGGATCATATAGAATATTTAGACCATAAACCATATGGAGTAAATCAAGCTCCAAAAAACACAGTTTATAAAATTTACCTTCCGCAGACAAAGCTGTGCACCTGCAACCCAATATCACGCCAAGGCGTGTGATAGACCCACCTGTCCACTATAGCGTGTCAGTGTCACGTTTTGCCGAGACATGCACATTATTACAAGCATGTATTAACGTGCAGTACCAGCAGGGGGCAGCAAAGACACGGACTTAGGTTTAGGCAAGAAAACCCCTTAGTTAGATTAAGGGAAAACGTCATGGTTGGGCTTAAGATAAGTACGCAAACCTGTACGTAAAAGTAAAACAGATGTGGAAACAACGTAACGTCAGTATGGGAAACACGTGACAAACGTCACTAACGTAACTTGCAAACAAAACACTGGTCTCGAACACCGGTCTCCTGGTTAAAAGTCCTGTGTTTGTTGGACCCATCCGCCTCCCCACCCGCCCAACATAAGCGGTCTTTCTAGCTTTATATACTACGTAACTAGCTCTGAAGTTAGACTTCCGTCTCTACAACACCTCACCTTCATGCAGGCGTGTAATATTCACGTATCGGCGACACAAAACGTGACAATGACACGCTTTCTCCCGATGGACAGGCGGGTCTATTGCGCGCTTTGCTGTGAGACTGGGCTGGTACCTGAGGACCGTTCTGAACACACATGCAAACTCACACAACCACCCTCCAAAAACCTACCATTTTTCATTCTGAAGAGCTTCAGATTAACGTACGAGATAATACCGTGGCATGTAAGTGGCCCCCATCCAGCCCTGTAATCTCCGACAGCAGGCAGAGCTCAGGTTCGCCACGGTAAACAAGTCCAACAGCAGCAGCAAGGTATGTCTGAGAGATTTCAGGACGACACGTAGCATGTTATTTTAGGACGCAGGCTGAGACTAGGAGAGTTAGTGAGGTCAGAACTTAGCCAAAAGCAAGTACCCCTCTGTGCTCTCAACACATTTGCGTAAGCCAGAATTGTGTTGGCCACAACCAATCACGGAGGCTTTGTCCTAACTCAAACAAATACTTGTGTAGATAGATCACCACAGATCCTTCGAGGGAGGATTATCCTTCCATATATGGAGTTCAATACAGTATCAAGGCAGTTAGGTATTTTCTCCAGTGGACAGACTTTCAGGAGAGTTTCTGTTTCCCTGTTTGGTGACATTTGTTCAGTGGAAAAGTCAGTCAGGGACTCTGATAGCCAGACTGCCAGTCAAGGCAAATCCCTGTGAGCAGCAGCCACTGGGCCAGACTGGTGCCAACACTCCTGGATCAAAAGCCTAACTGGAGAAACACTGTTGATGCAGGGGATATTTTTCACCTCTTCCAGTCAGAGACACATGACGACAATGTTGGAAAGTGTGCATGTGCAGGTGAGCACACACGCTGGTTGGGCTCAAATGCATGTGACTGCATGTCACTTTATTCAAAGTGTCGACAGCGCATGTCATTTGTATTTCGTAGTTATTTGCTTTACCCCATATCCATCCACACCCAGATCTAATCGCCGTAAATGCAGAACTGTGGGACCGAGCCTGAAGGCGTTTTTTGCCTCTAAATGAAACTGGAAACTGGATTCATCCGGGGATTTTGATCTCCCACCGCATATTGTTAGGTCTTTATTGGCCATCTCTCATTCCAGCCTCAGGCTTCGAGCTGTGTTAGTTCTCAGACTGAGGGATCTATTAGGAGCTAGGATTGCAAAACATCTGAGAAAGAATGATTTATTCAGACACAGTTTCCACATTTCATGGCAATAAAGAAAGCACAGATTAATCTCCTGATAATTCAGTGTGCATTGCTAAAGAATTTATTGTTAAGTTCCTTCAAAGACAATAATTAAGTGGTAAAAAAATTAGGCTACATGGAGTAATTATTGCTCGACACATTCTTTGTTGCTGGTTTGGGACTTTTAAGGTAAAGTATCCACATATCTATGAAAACAGCAGAGATCTTAATTTGATTTTTAGCCACAATGCTGTGACACAAGAATTCTGTTATAAGTTTTAGTGTGAGTTTGCACTATACAGCAGGTGGGGAATGAGATTAGTCTGATAGTCCAGCTTTATGGCCAGTTTATTAGTCATTTTCTTTGGAGGTATGATTTGATTGTGCCCTAAACAACTATTAATGAATTACATGCTAGCTGCTCCGCTCTGCTCTATACTGAAGCTGCTTTAGCCAACTGGGCAATTAGCATGAGTTGACCTTATACTTTATACTTTTTACAGAAAACTCAATATTGAGAATACATGTTCTTAATGTAAATTATATAAATAATTTGCTGGTTTAATATGTGATACTGCAGAACAAGGTGTACTCAGAGGGCATTATCACTGTTATAACAAATGTGGTTGCAATCTGCAACCAAATGAGTACCCCTCTGCTCACTCCTCCCTTTCCAAGACTGCGGTTAGGTGAGCCACCGAGTGCAAAACAATGATAATTCACTCTGCGGCTTATGTTACAGCAGTTTCACAATCGTGTTGGAGAACTACTGTGGCCTTTTGGTAACGTAAAAACGTGAAAAGCTCTCGCTAGAGTTTGGTTTGTACGTCCTGGGCTACTGTAGAAACACGGCGGTGCAACATGGCGGACTCCTTGAGGAGGACCCGCTCCCCATATGTAGATATGAAGGGCTCATTCTAAGCTAATGACAACACGATTCTTAGTTCCAGGTTATTATACACAAATGAAAACATAGTTATGAATATTATATTCCATTTCTGATAATAGATCCCTTGAAATGTTACACACTGTTCCTTTAAGATGTCTGACTGACACAGCTTGATAATGTCACCAACTTTAGTTCCCCCAACAACAGCTTTGATTGACTTGGGTGGTTCTCCACCCACAAGGAAACCGCAAAGAACTTTTTTTTGTATTTTGTGCTCTTTAGCAAAAATGCATATAAAAAATATGCACATTATCCATTGTGGCCTTCTCTTAAAATAAACAAGTACTCTTTAGTTTTCAAGTCAAATTGGAATCTCTTGAATATCATTGAGGCAGAGTTTCCGTCTGTAAGCTGTTAGGCCCGGTGACAAGTCTTTTTTGACGGGGACCCGGCGCAGACCAGCGACAGACTGATGGCATTAAAAAAAAGTCCTCGATGCTTAGGCCCAGCGGGGGGGTCAACTCGGGTTTGCAGTACACTGGTGGAAACCCTGATTGAGGCTCTACAGCCGCAACATCACTCATTATTCCCGTTCTACTGCTCTGTTAGTAAGTGGGAGCCTGAGGAATAACAGAACATATCAAGCTTGGCATGCAACAGCTGGAACGGACCCTTGAAGGAATCTCCAAATGAAGCATTTGGTTTCAGGGTCAGAGAGTTTATATAGAGTGTGTGAACGACTGCGAGCAAAGAACACATTTGTCAAGGCTCTTATCATAAATACTGTTATGTGAAAAGTTTGAATAAAATGAGTGCGTTGACTTTGCCTGTGGCGAAGACTCACAATTTTCCTTCAGAAATATTTAAAGTGAACCCAAGTGGTGTTAGAACCAGTGAGGGATGGTCTCTGAGCAGGGTTGAAATCCTAGAGGGGTTGTGAGACAGAAGTGCACCATCAGGTCATTAAACATCAAAAATCGGAAGAGCATTCATTCTACATGCTGCCACGTTTTCAACCATTAGGCTTTCCACTGACGGCCAAAAGCAACAGCTAATGTAACGTGTGACATGACCCACATCAATCGGCCGTTAAATACACTCTAACGAGACGCCGTAGTGCTTTTTACAAGCGGGGAGACAGGTGAGAGGTCTGGAAGACGTCAACAATGAAAAGGCCTTACATCACCACGGGCTCTGGTTCAGCCTTTGTTTTATGGACCCCACAGGACGATGATGATGGTAGGACTAGTAGTCTATCCCACACCCACTATCCAGTTCAAAAGGAGAATATCTGACACCATTAAATCACTGACTCCAGCAGCTTCAGCCCATTAAGTCGGTTTAGGGTACGCTGAATAGCTGAACTCTGTCTGCCCTGTGAGATGGAGAGACACTTTTAAATCACACGCTTTGGTGAAAGGACAAAGATTGACAAAGGTTCAGCAGCTTTTAGCCAGGGTTAAGTCATAAAGGTCATCATTTTAAGCTAATCGTCCTCATATGTATGCATAGCGAAACAGCTGTTTATGCATTCCAACTTGAAAACTGCAATGAGTATTTGTTTTCAGACGGCACCTATGATAAACTTGCCTAAAGGCTGCTCGCTACAGGCTGATGTGCCTTTTGATTAATTCAACAGTTTTTATGCGCAGCATTACTGCATTATAACCTCAACCTAATAGCTCATTAGAAAAGCTCATTTTCAAGGTCAGCACCTTAGCTAATAAGCTTATCAGCAAAGCCCTAGCCTTGACTTTCCCAGATAATCGCAAACATTTACAAAGTCAACATTCCTTTAATGGGAAACAGAAATATTGTAAACTGTTTGCAATGTATCAGCTCTCTCGAAGCAGTTGATAAAAGACATGGAAACACAGAAAACGATGCAGTAAAGATTACAGGCATTAATATGTGCAAATCATCTTCTGAATGAAAATTAAGTAGATCAATAATTAATTTCTACTTCTTTAGAACACATACAAGGAGATAAAAGAAATAAACTCCAAGTAGTAAAATGTTCACATTTAATACTGTAGACTACGGCTGTGTATTGGCAAGAATCTGCAGCGGTATGATACGTATCATGATACATGGGTAACGATTCAATATATTGCGATACTGGAAGCAAGGATAACTGTCATAGTATAAAGAAGACACCAGTAATAAACCATTTTTAGAATAGGCAAAAATAACACATTTATACTGCAGGCAAAAAACTCCATGTTTTTTTTCCCCAAATTGCATGTGATTAGTATAAATTGAGCATGTCTGTAAAGGGGAGACTCGTGGGTACCCATAGGACCGCTTTTCATTCACATATCTTGAGGTCAGAGGTCATGGGACCCCTGTGGAAATCCATGCCAATTTTTCTTTGCCAAAATTTAGCGCAAGTTTGGAGCATTATTCAGCCTGCTTCGCAACAAGCTAATATGACATGCTTGGTACCAATAGATTTCTTAGGTTTTCTAGTTTCATATGATGCCAGTAACTTCACTCTAGCTTTAACTGAGCGCGCTGAAACCTCCGAAAGATCGAATAGCGGCCGGGCCCGATGGTGAGCCGTCAGATTTTTAAGAGGTTAATTAAAAATCAATACAGTGTTTTGGAGAATCGAAACATAGTATTGCGATAATCATATGTATCGATATTTTCTTACACCCCTGTAGCCCAAATTTTTCTGGTTGTATGGAAACATGCATACTGTACTACAGGAACAAATCATTGCCAAGCTGCATGTTTAACATGCACATGAGCCCACAAATAGTCACCCAGCACACACAAGGTTGCTGGTGAGACGTTGATGATTGTCCCTGCCTCATAGATCAAATACCCTGACAGGAGGAAATGCCTTCTGGCTTGATATAAGATGACAGTGTCACTGCGATCTGCTCCTTTATCATCCACCATCTTGCAACAAGCCACAGATCGAAGCCTGATACGAAAATGACTCATCATAACTCCGATGACACTTGGTCGACCTGCATGGCATGACGCTGATGTCGTGTTGCATGCAACAAGTGTGAATTCAAGTGTGAACTGAAAATCAGTCTCTTCATCTGCACTTCAATTAAAGAATAAAGCTTATAATTCATAAAAAACAGGCTTTTGGTAATCAAAACAAATCTTCAATCTACCCGCCGTGTGTTTTACTATTCATCTGGGTGACTTCTGGAGTCCAGAGGATTACTTTAATTTGTTCTGACATCTTCCCACCTGGATGACTAGCATGACACTACACTGGCTTTTGGTAGGTGCGATGTTATTGCCTGATAGCTGCAAAATGTACTCGGCATAAGCCACGACCCGGAGCTGCCAACACGAATTATATCAAGACTACAGATCCAAAACAAAACGCAACTGGGCTCCAGCTCTGCCTCGACTGCACACAGAGCTGAAGTTTTTAGACATGGCTTCCAGCCCAAACTGCACTTTATCAGGCTCCACTGACCTTCTAAAACATGGAGTGTTTTTGTGAAGGGGCGACAAGAATGGCCAAATCTGTGATGGTATAAAAAAAAGGGGGAACAATGTTGTTTATCACAAAGAGTGTGACATTTGGAAAAGCTGAAGTGGGGTTGATCTTTGTGGAGTTGAAGACCTCGATTTGGAGACGTAAAAGTATGTGTGTGCTGTGCTGAACTTTAGAACTTGATCCTTATTTCCAATCTCACTACATATATATTTTTAACAAGCGAGGGCAGCATTTTCAGTCAACTGACGAGTGTTAGCTAAATTACTGTTCATTTTCATAATTTATTCATGTGCAGGGACATCTGTGAGCGAGATATTGGAAAAAATATGAGCAGTTTTTGCCCCAGACCTCACCAAGAACATCACAAACTAAAATATGAATGTGATACTCCACTGATCTCCATAAAGAATAAAGAATTGTTATTTAACTTGTCCCTCTCCACAGGTGGGTCAGAGTGCAGACCGAGCTGCAGAACCTTGTTCAAAGACGCTTCAGAAAAAGGAGATGCGTGAACCTGGACTGAGAGGCAGTATTTCACACAGAGAAGTGTTATTACAGTCCACAAATCCCATTTGTATGCTGAGGTCATAGGCTTGAGTCAGAGATTTGTGAAAAAAACAAAAACACACACACATATACACATCACTGTAAAAATAAATCCATTTTCAAAACCGCAGTAATAAGATTTGCATCTGGGGTGAGTAACACTACTGAGTGTGTGAGTGTGTGTGTGTGTGTGTGTGTGTGTGTGTGTGTGTGTGTGTGTGTGTGTGTGTGTGTGTGTGTGTTTGCCTCTTAACCTCTGGGTCACACCTGTTACCTAGCTCAAGCCCTGGCTCAGGGCAAGGGGGAGAGGTCGAGGGTCAAGGTGTCACATGACACTTCCTTCACAGATCTGTTTCAGAGCCCACACATACAAATGCATTCTGTCAACCGAGAAATTACCTAGTATTTATGTCACTGAATTTTCTCCAAAACAAATGTTTGTGAGATTCTCGTCAGCCAACGGACACATTTGGAAATATTTCAGTTGGCCCGGCTGTGTAAATATAAGCATGAACAAAGTGTTGAAATCAGTTATGATGAAAATTATGAAACTCAAATTGGTATAATAAATTTTGGAGTTCTGAATTTTCAAGCACATTGCTACCGCCAGACGAGTGACAACTTCGTTCGGCTCGTTTCTGTCAGCAGAGTGGCATTGGATCACAGTGGAAATAGCAAAATAGCTAGATAGCAAGATAGCTAGCGGACAGCTGACTAGCTAACTGGGCTGGTTCCGCCAGGCTTTGGTGCTGCACTGATTATGGAAAACGAGCCGAACAGCGTGCTGGTGGCCAGCTGCAGCGTCGGGTGTAAACGGTCCCTCCGCCTGGGGACACGCTACATCACTAACTAGCCAGCCAGCTGTCTCCGGGAGCTGCGTACGTTGTCTTCGCGGCAAGCTGCGACCACACACTTTAAGGCCCCATTGTCGTGTGTTCTGTTGTCACCATAACAACTAACAACAATCGCACATTTTCTTTTGTACTACTCAAATTACCACAGCAAACACTTCAATGACCCTTCTACTCCTATTATATTTCTACGGTTTCTACCAATCACAATTAAAAATCTTTGGAATTCAGGAAAACTTTTGTGCAAATCAATGTATAGGGACTGTGCATAATTTCATGTCTTTGAAGACGATTAAAGTGTGCACTAATACATAATTCAATAGTTTCCTCCCAAAAAACTATTATGCCTCAGGAAAAAAACAATGCTACTTGACAATCCATGACTATATATATTAACAAAAACACAGATTCAAAAGCACAAGTGTGGTGTACACTAATGTCTTTAAATGACTTACTCGATTCAAATGAACCAATACAGTAACATGCTTTACTTCAATGCCGAAGTTATAACTGAATGTGTTCAATGCTTTCAAAAGGCAGACTTGCTATGTAATAATAAACATGCAGCACTAGCTGACAGAGGCAAACAAGCAGAGTGGTTCTGCTTTATCATTCCAAATACAAAGATTAGAATTTGTTTTATTGCTAACTGGCATCCGCTCCCTAAACAAGATATCTATTTGATGAACAAACAGTGATAAGCCTCAGTTCAGGTGAAGCTCTGGGTCACTGATCTCTCTGGCAAACAGCAACAACTTTTTCATCCCCGTTCACAATGTGAAGGGATGATTCTGAACGTCTCGCTGCACTGCCATTTCATGATATGCCTCGAGGCCAGTGAGTCATCTATGACATTCCTTTACAACACAAAAGGAGCCCGTTGTAATGGAAAAGGTAATTTATGTCACATTTATGTCATCTCTTCCAATAGCCTACACCGTTGTAATACTTAGCATAGATCAATACAACAGCTGAACGTCTGCGATAGGCAAACACAAAGGTGAAAGGCAAATAAAATACTTGTGACTGTTGAGCAGCTGCCATGAAACAACAAATGTCATGAAATGTTCTGATCATTTAGGCGTGTATCCTACGACTGTCAGACTCTATCTCCATCAGTCGGAGACACAAAAACCTCTTGGAGCCCTGTGAAACAGAAAGATCAAGATCACCACAAAACACCATCTTCCTGTGGCTCCCCACAAAGAATGCCAGGTATGCTCACAATTCAGAAATGAAGGAAGCGATCCAGCAAATATTTGTCCCACGTCCTTTGGGGACAGGCATCCGCAGGGCACTTATCAGAATCTGAAATCTCTGCAAATCCGCCTCCCCATCCGCTTTAAACAGGTGAAGAAGTAACAATGTCAGACGCCTGCCTTTGTTGACACTGTCAACACACGAGTGGTAATGAAAACAAAGAGCGAGGAGCAAGTAAAAACACGAACTGACTACAAGTCCCACGCGAACGCACACAGAAGATCTCATTTATCAAGAGCCCAGTGTCTGTTTTGAATGGGCTGAGGTTTAGAGCAGTAATGCACTTCAACTTTCACTGGCCTGAACTTGTGACACCGAAACTAAAGAATGTTTTCACTTTCACAAACACATTCTTCACATAAACAGAAGGGTTTGTTGTTCTTGTTATTGCAGAAAATGGATTTCAGCAGAAAATGCAACCAGGATTTGACTGATATGGATTTGTGGAGCTGTGATATCGTTGTTTATTTCCCCCCTAAGGCTGACAATATTTTGTACATCTTTCAGCCCACGTGCTCACTGGACATGAGCATGTGGATTACCAATCCACCTTGAGATCAGGGTCTGGCCCACACGTGTGATGTGTGATTTTGTAGAAAAAATGGTCAACGCAAGATGAGCAATTAGCTGACTGATATTTACAATATTTACAGCGCATGTTGTGCTCTCCACTGCTCATTTCCTCTCAACTCTTACATCTAGAACTGAAACGATAAGTCGATTAATTAGGCTGGTCAATCGACAAAAAAAATGAACTCTGCAACTTCTTTTCAATTTTAAAGCAAAAATGTCAAACATTCACTGATGCTAGCATTTCAAATGTGGGACTTTTCTGCTTTTCTTTGAGATATATTATGGTAAACAAATGCCTTTGGGTTGGGAGGTCGAACAACACAAGTTTTTAAACTGTTCCAAAGTTTTCCCCCTGACCTGGAGACAAAATATTGTTCTTCAGTCCTGTTCTGAACGACAAAACAGAAATTTCAATGCCATTCTTGCATGCAGTCTGGTTCCTACTGGAGAATAATGGGAACCAGAATTACATTTAATTATTAATGAATTATTCTTGAATCTTGAGCAGCAGATCAAACTCACATCATAGATGTTGACAGTTGAAAATATCACCTTTAAATAAATGTTCATGTCTCTCCTACAACCTCCAATTTGCTCATTTAGACGCCTGCATTAAAAATGTCATTTCTCTCATCACTTGTCATGCTCAATCTCCATTTTTAGGTAACTGGCAATTTAGAGAAGCAATTTGTTACAGAAAATTAAACACAGTACTGATACTGGCGTATTTAGTGTGTTATTTAATGCCCTAGGCTATAATTTCAGTCTCCCTTTTGATTTCCAGGGCCAGAGGGAATGCTCTAAACATGCCTCTGATAAAAAATGATTACTGGTATCAAAGCCATAATGTAGACAGCTCATTTATGTATAAGACATTCCCACTCTGGAGTCTTGTATAAATGGCTTGTCATGGGGGTAATGTGGGTGATCAGGGTCAGCATAACGTTAGGAACCACAGGTTGAAGACAGGTCGATGATGGAAAAGGAGGACAAGGCAGTATGATACCGTACACCTGTTAACAGGTAGAGTATGGGGAATTTAAAGGTCCCATATTGTGCTCATTTTCAGGTCTTGCACTTTGTGTTTCTAGTAGAACATGTTTACATGCTGTAATGCTCAAAAATCCCTATATTTTCCTCATACTGTCTGCCTGAATATACTTGGATTTACCCTCTGTCTGAAACTCTCCATTTTAGTGCATTTCAACAGAATTGCAACGGAACTGCGTTGCTATGCAACAGTTTAGGTCCATGTTTACTTCCTGTCAGCCGATGTCATTCACGTACACTGCAACAGGAAATAAACTGGGACACATTTAGAATGTTTGCCTTTGTCCGAAATCGCATACTATCGTTCAACATACTTTTGTATGAATAAACAGTAGTATGCATCTTTTCGGACGCACTGAGCAGTAATTTACGTTATCGTTCCTGAGAGCCTCCTTGCCGCTTGGAGACGTTTAACCATGGTAACCCGTACCAACCTCATGTGACCAAAACGACAATTTGTGAGAATGAAAATCTGAATTAATTCAAACTTGTATATTACGCCTAGCAAAGTGAAATATTGTACTTACACTTACATTGAAGCATTATTGACGTTACAGAGCTGTCTGTTAACGTCTGTTATGAACGTTGTTATCACTACCGCATTGCATTGTGGGATATTTATGCCGCCGTGGTGTCCAGCATTGCATAATGTAATATTTCACTGGAAATAGTGTGCATTTTGCGTACGATTGGTTTCATACCAAGGTTTCGGAAATACTAAAAAAATCTCACATACTGTTTTAGCGTACTAAATAGCATGATAGCATGGAATTTCAGATGCTACCTTTACGTTTAAAACTGTGAAATTGTTGATGTATTGTAGATTTGTGACATCACAAATGGACCGAAATCCTGACGGCTTGTTTCATGGGCACAGTTTCTGAATACGGGCTGTGTGTATTTCTGTGGATTGAGCATTCCGATACTTTCACAGTATTTATATAAACCTGCTTTATAATATAAAAAGACATGAAAATCTCACTTTTTACAATATGGAGCCTTTAAGGAATAAACAACACCTTTAAATTAATACTAATTTTAGATTAACTCTAATCAAGAGGAATATTTATTTATTTATTTGGCAAAGCAGTATAACCCTAAGGGGCATAAATGTGCACGTTACATCACAGACCCACTTGGTGACAGTGTGATGAAAGAAATTCCTTTTTAATTAGTGTGTTGTTGCTGCTGCATAGCCTACAGCAATACATACACAACTTAGTACAGCAGTGTCTCTTGTGCAGGTCAGAGAGTGACAATGCTGGCTACAGTAAACCGTATCCCTATCCATTTCCTTATTATATTAACATTTGGGGCGGTGAACTATCTCAAATATAACCCACTGGTTCCCTCTGAAAGCCCCGTGGTGGTGATGGTCCCTCGACCCCCGTTTGATGGCAAAGTTAAACCATTTTGTAAACACTGAGAAGTTGTCTTTAGGTGCGGGCTCCTTTTCCAAACCAGGTGTACGCTAAACTAACTTTGGAGCAAAACCCAAACACGAGCAGCATCAAGTGAACAAACCGAGCTGTTCCCCGGTACAGTGAAGTTCTGACAGCAGCAGCTAGTTCTGTTGCAACGTTACGCAGTCGGTAATTAGCTGTGATTCAATACGGTGAAACGTCACAACGTGCTACAAAACTTCTCTCTTCGCATCCCTGGACGTGGACTACATTATCTACATTATACATTAAGCGCTAAGTTTAACTCACAGAGCCGTTAGCTTACTCGCAAAGACACGACATTCCCAAACTGGAACTTGGCAGCCGAAAGGAAACTGACGAGACTTGTGGCTGAGACACTTTCAATTTAAGGAAAAAAAATGAACCCTACGCTAACTTTTCCTTACCTTCCACAAGCCGAGTATCTCCCCGCCGACACTACCACTTCTCGGCAGCCGTAAATCCCGGTTTTGACAACGTCGTCCTCAGCAGAAATAACGCAAAATATCCCGAGTGGTGTTGTAGCTCAACTCTTGCCAGTGTGCCAGTGATTTCTCGCACACAGCTCGTCTCTGCGTGGCTCCGGTAACAGCCGCTGCAGTTTTTTCCACCAGCCTGGAGCGGGAGCGAGCAGCACTGGGATACTGGGCAGGCCGGGAGAACCGCGTGAACGCGCAATTTACAAGGCACACCAAAAACCGTCTGTACAAATGTTCTGCATTTGTAATAAAGACAAACTAGTAAACTATTTCGTCACGTTTTTGCAATACCGCAAACTTCAGCTTCTGCAGCTGTTCATGTGGGAAAAAGTTCAAAATGCTACTGTACATTTTAGTTGGTTGATTATTATCAATTAATGCATTGAATTGAATGCATTGCTTTTTTTCATTCTAATGCTTTTCTTTGCCTATGTGAAACACTTTGAATTGTCTTTGTGTCTGAAATGTGCTATATAAATAAAGCTGCATTGCCTAATGTATAGTTCTGTTAAAGGCCTTTATCATGGCAAATGTGCTCGCACCACAGTTGCATTTAATTAGATTTAGCACCAGTATTATTTATTATCACCTGTGTGTTTCCCACTTTGAAAAGACAAAATGTCTGCAGAGAAAAATATCTATATTCAATTTCACATTTAATTTGTCTCCTGGAGGCAAGTTTTTAAAAATGTGATCTGCACATGTAATATCTTGTATACAGATGGTTACAGGGATTCTGGGTAAAGCATATTTTATAGTCAGTAGTGTTCAATGTCCAGTGGTAGAAAAGATAATTAAGAGCAATTTTGAAGTGATTGGGTTTTACTTTATACTTCTCCAAAATCAGAGGGAAACATTTCACTTTTTACTTCACTACATTAACAGTATTTGACAGATAGATATTTTGCAGATGAAGATTTCCACATACAAAACATATGAAATATGGAGCAGTTTTAGATTACACAAGCCAGTAGTAGTGGGTAAATTTGCTCTACCTTGACCGGCTGGTATATAAAATGTGTCAGTAATTGAATTAATAATAATAACAATCTGAAACATTATGGAAATAACACTCTGAAAGGGGCCATTCTGCATAACAAGCACTTAATATTTAAAGTACATTTTGTAGAACTTTTACTTGTAATGGATTATTTTTACATTGAGGTATTGATACTTTTACTTGAGTAAAGGTTTCCAATACTTCTTCCATCACTGTCAATGCCCTTCTCAGTTTAATTGCATTGTATCCTACCTCCTATGCATTACTATTCTATTCTTAGGTATTGCATGCAGTACTTTGTGTTGCTGTGACATTTGCTCATCACAGTGTTCTTTCCCTTTGTAAAGAAAAGCCACATTCACTGATGATAAATGATGAGGCCACACTTCAAAGCAAAAGTGATTTCAAGTAGTTCTAATTATTCCAAACTGTGTTTGTATGGAAAAGACAGCTGACATCAGGAGGAAGCAAACAGATGTGCAGCACAAAGCCACAGTGAGTGTGTGCATGTTTAACGTTATTGAAAAGCGTTGAGAGCAGACATGACCTTCTCATAAGGGATAAATGACTTCTGGAGAGGAAATCCCCTCCTCTCCTGCTGCCTTCAGGTGCTGCTGGAAATGTTCTAATCATAATTAAAAGCCGACTTCAAATGAAAAACACAGGCGTAACTGTAAAATAACCTTTTATCCCTTCTACTCTTGAGGATACCAACAGCTTATGTAATCAATCACACATTTAGTTTTGCTTTGCAATCCCAGTTAGTGGAGGCTTTAACATTTGCTTTACTGGAGAGTATTTTCCAAATAAAAGTCCAGTAAAACAAGCAATAGATTGTATGTTTCAGGCAGCAGCAACAATAGTGCACAACTTTAGAACTTTAATAACAGAGCTTCTGCGGAGAACCTGAAGGCATCATGCATTTGGGGAGAGGAGGAGGAGCTGAGCCAGAGGTTGACATGCGGGAATGACTCAAGTTTTTTACACATTCCACACATTGTTTCCTCCACCTCCTCCTCCTCCTCCTCCTCCCTGCCCCAGTCCTGGGCATTGAGGCCAAGGATTTTCCAGGGCTGGGATAGATGGAGCGGATGATGGAGCAAGGAAGAGGAAGGATGACTCGCTTTTTCCGCTTTTACCCTTTTTAAGGGCAATTCTCTCATTCTCCAGCTGAAAAAATAAGAGTTAGAGGGCCATTGTTGTATCTTTTTGAGATTTCTCGCTGGGTTTTGTATAATTTAGCTGCATCCCTCACCTGCAGGAGAGTGCCATGCTTGTCTTTAGAGATGATTAAGAGATGAAGATAGAGGAGACTATAAAACTAACCCCATTTGGTCTATTGCATTATATATTCTAGGCCAGTTAATCCAAAAAACCCTTCCCCCAGTGTTTAGGGGTATTAAGACAGAGGGGATAGAAGTTGTTAGTAAAGTCAAAATGACTGGTAAAACACTGAGAAATATCAAAATTGCAATATCAAACAATTTTGATCAAATAGACTATTTTATCATGAGTACAAATCATCACCTTTGTCTTTTCACACGCATTTTTAGCTCCACATTTTCTGTCATAATCAACACTACCAGTGTTTTGTGAGGATGTCCATACAGTGGGTTTCCAAAAGTGCCTGTGTTCCTCGACTGCTTTAGTGATCATTTTCAATGCCCTCACATACTTTTGTCTGTATGGCTAAATCATTTAAATAATTGAATGGGAAATCAATAAAGTAAGTCAATATGTATAAGGCAATAGTTTCTTGGAGAGCATGCAATATGATTGTGTTTCGCTCAATAGCTACCACGAAGAAAACTGATTTTATAGTCAAATGTGTCGCAGACTTTTTCAAAATAATCAACACTTTGAGGAAAATGAAATTTCAAGAAAATTGAGCAGAGCTGAAACACTGACAGCAGTAAAGCTGTTTGTTGAATCTGTGCCTGAAATGTTGTCAAAAACAGTTTTAGCATCACAGTCCGTCCAACCAATGTTTTAAAAGGGTGTTAATGCAAGTAAATCACATACGGCGTAGATAATCCAAGACACACCACCTTATAAAATCTGAGGAAGTGAGAGAGAGACAGGGCGGTATGAGTATGGGTCGACTGGAACAGATGCAATGAAGAGTGAAGTGAGTCACAGAGTTGAAAATAAGGCCACTGTCCCTGATGGTGGAATAGAAGAAAAATAAGTCTTCATGATAAATGAGGAGAAGCTGACAGACGTTACAGAGTCTCAATCTGAAGAACAATCAGCAGAACATCATGTCCCTCATCACTCTGTATCTCAAACACTGTTTCTACATATCATTTTGCCCATCGTCGTACCAACATGCTTTGCTCCGATTTGTCCTTCAAGGAAACTCATAATCATTTTTCTTCGAACTGGAGGGATATCTGTCTCCTGTCAAACCCCGTTACTCTCATAAAAACTCATTTCCTCCAGACATGTTGAGAAACTGCCATTGAAGCAGCGTTCGGGAGACATTCTACCAGAAGACGCGAGTTAAAGCCTTTGTTGCAGCAAGTGTCTGCACCGCTTTAAGTATCTTTAAGCAAACCACAGATGACAACTAAGACACCAGCTGCAGGGAAGCTGTTCTCCAGCTGTGTTATATCTGACCTTAATGTCCCGTTGGGAAACTCAACTGAGGATCATAAAAAACTAATCCAATGAACCCGGGTCTGTTTGAAGAGGAACTTTCAGATGATACAGTATCTCTAGCCCTTTAGGTGCCCTAGGCAAAATTCGGATTTGGTGGGGCTAGGGTTCAACTCCCCCAGAACCCTAACCCTAGCCCCGTAAACCGCAACACGCAGACATCACAATGGATTTAAGACAAAAATTAAGGTTTTTATTTTCATAAATAACTGTGTTTGCCATTATATAAATAAACAATTAGTCCCTGATATTGTTGACTTAAACGTGTTTAGTCAGTTTCACTATAATTGATACTTTTATTAACAAATAAGTGCGGCCGGGCAAATAAATACGTGTGAGAAAGAGAGTTACAGGGGTGAAACCTGAATTATTTTCCTTCATTATTTGTTCATTTGTTACCTCAATGCAGAAAATGAGGAAGGGCGCCCAACGCCATTTTAAAAAAATGCTTTTTTTTCTCCTTTTTTTTTTAAATGGTGACCAGTGCCCCCCAGAAGGTGGCGCTATAGGCGACCGCCTATATGGCCTATGCCTTAAGCCGGCCCTGTACAGTATGAATTATTTGAAATCATCTAAACAGGAGTTGAACAATAGATTATCCTACCCAAAGTGTATGAAAAAGCTACTGAGTCACAGCGAATAGTCACATCCCACCCTAGAAACTGAGGTCAACAGTGGCCTTAAGCAGTGACTCGCTGAGCTGAATACTTTATTGATTAAATAAGAGGGGAATTTTGTGCCATCAGAAAACATTTAAAAAAAAATCAATCACTGTTGTTTCTCACTGCAGATGATAAAAAGGTTTTCCATAAATGGCCCACATAATTAAGGCAAAGCCACATTGCCAGCTGCTGAGCACACTAACAAAAGGTAGCTCATTCTGACCATAATAGTGCATGTGATTGTGCTAACAGAAACCATTCTAGACATCGAGACCGTTGAGTGCCAATTCAGCACATGACGCCTGACTCAACCTCCCTGCTCTGAGTCACTCCCTCCGCTCCGCTGGTCCGGGATCTGTGGCTCTTTGCTGGAGCTGGCTCCTCTCTCTCCTGAATGCCAACCCGCCACTCCACGGGGCAGGAAGCCGGCCAAGGATGCAGAAATGGCCCCGCTGAGGAGGAAGGGGCTGTTTTTATTTCAGTGGGTCTTTCTCTGTGAGGACAAAGACTGGGTGGGATGATGGTGTGGCGAGAAGAGGGCGAGCTGGGGGACATCATGAGGGGACTGGACCACAGCCACACTGTTTCCAACAATCCTGTCAGCTCTTTAAACAGATTTATGGAGACAGGTTTGGAGTTGGGTGAAACGGGTCAACATCACGACTTAAACTAAAGGTGAAATGTGATAACAAGGTATGAGTCATTACTCTTCACTATTCATCCCTTTCCCCCCCGTTTCCGTGTTGTTTTTTTGCAGCTTTGGGGCAACATCAAAGCAAAAGAAAAGCTGTAGCTAAGCTCATTATACAAATGAGCTTTGGGGCCGACTGCACACAGCGCGCAGTTAACATGCGAGAGATGTTCCCAGAAGTTAAAAGGTAAACAACTCTAATAAGGTACTGAGTGTCTCCGTGGTCACAGAAGCTCGACTGGATGTAGTTTATGTCCCAAAGCACATCTGACACACACAAGAGCTACAGTAGGATTTCTTTCGATTTCGCATTTTTAAACACAGAGGCTGCATGACTGTAGGGATGACGACGTCGGTCGTCCAGACTGAATTATCTCAACAACAATTGGATGAATTGGCATGAAAGTTTGTACCGACATTCATGGTCCCCGGAGGATGAATTATAATTACTTTGGTGATTTTCAGACCTTTCCTCTAACTCCACCATGAGGTTGACATTTCTGTTTTTTGGTGAAATGTCTCAAAAACGATTTCATGAAAATTGGTACAGATATTCATGGCGTCCAGAGGATGAACTTTAATGACTTTGGTGAACATCTGTCCTTTCATCTAGTGCCACCAGTAGGCCAAAGTTTTCCCTTGTCCCTTGGAATACCTCAACACCAACTAGATTGGCACTACATTTTGTACGGATACTCGTGGTTGACAGATGATCAGTCGTGCTGACTTTGGTGATCCCTACCCCCACCACAAGGTCGACATTTCTGGTTTTGAGTGAATGTCTAATCCACTATTGGATGGATTACCACAGCATTTGGTACACACATTCATGTCCCCATCAGGATGAAGTAATTCCCCTTAACTTTTCACCTAGCACCGTCATCGGATTACAATTTTAATTTGCTCAATCCTTTGTTTTGTGACCAAATACCTGCCAAAGAAGTGACGTTCCATCATCTTGTGTCTAGTGCTAATTTGTAAATGTGAGCATGCTAACACACTAAACCAGGGGTGTCAAACTCATTTTAGTTAATGGGCCACATACAGCCCAATTTGATTTCAAATGGGCCTGACCAGTAAAACCATTGCATAATAACCTAGAAATAACAACACCTCCAAATTTTTCCCTTTTAAGAAGTACTGCAATTTTCACATATTGCAAAGTCATCCAGTGGGCCAGATTGGACCCTTTCGCAGCCCGGTTCTGGCCCTCGGGCCGTAAGTTTGACACTCCTGCACTAAACTAAAATGGTGAAAATGGTAAACAGTATACAGTACCTGCTAAACATCAGCAAGTTAACATTATCATTGAGAACATGTTAGCATTTTGCTCAAAAAAAGCTGTGCACAAGTACAGCCTCACAGAGCCGCTGACGTAGCTGTAGACTCTTGTAAAAGAACACATTGTTCACAAACTGTTTTAAAACTGGCAAATCTATTGCTCGTTTTCCTTTGACAATAAAACTTATATGACTACCAAAACAAGCTGGCATTCGATCAGCTTCCAGGTTGTTAAATTTCAAACTTTCATAACAACCTCTAAATTGCCAAAGTCCCCTCCAAACTGCATCACATGGCTCTGAGGAGCTGGACCTTTGCAACATGCATGTACTGTAAAACAGAAACATGGATTCGCCCAATGTCCGCACATATAATCAGTATCGTAGCAGTCAGCGATTGTGTATAATTAACTCACTGTATAACCCGACACACTCTCCTGTGGGAACAGAACATCTGTTAGGGACATTTTCGGACTGAACGCTGCGACACATGCAGCCATTGTGGACAGGAAGTGTCAGCTGGCAAAGAGGAAATGGGCATCCGCGCATGGAAACAGGAAGGGCTCGTAATATCAGGTCAAACAGAAATACAGTACTACGTTAGCAACTTGACACGTGGACAGCTCCTGATCAGACAAATAGGAACATTCATTTTAAATTTCCAAGCGAATCATAACGTAATTCTACTAAAAAGGATTTATGGCAGTCATCTACGGCCATTTAGTTCCTCATTCAAGGTTACGACTGGGAAAATCCTCAAACATGATACAGTAGGTTATTGTTTCCCAAAGCTGCGTGTGAGCCGCAGAGTGCAAAGTCATTTGTGTCTCTTTCTCCAGATTGCGGTAAATTACAGCAGAGCTGCTCAAAGCCAATCCAAATCTGTTTGACTCCAAATCTACTGTAAGTAATAAGCTTTGGCGCTGACCAAGCACAATTCCATACAGTGACGCATTACAGCAGATTAGCCTCATAGTTCTTTTTGATACAGTAGACTTCAAAACTAGGCTGTTAAAAGTCAACAGTTCCTCCAAGTGTGACAAATCACAAATTGGAAATGCAGCATTTAGTTTGCCAAATACTTAAACTAGCTGCTTTGATATTTATATGGCAAATTTTAGACACACCATCAAAGGGAGATTTTTTTTAACACTTGACAGTTTTATATAAACTACGGAAACTTTGAGATTTTCTGAATAAGATGAAACAAGAAATCTAGTCGCAGTGGTACTTAGTGTATCCAACTTTGATTTTCATTTCAGTGCAAACATCTTCCCAGCACGTCATGAACTTGTCCAAACAAACCCACTGCTCAAATGTAAATACGTTTATTGAAAACACAAACACTTTTTTTTCACACAGGAAACAAAATAAATGGCACATGTTTTTCTTCAACAGAGTAAGAAAAAGGAAAAGCTGCTCAACAGTATTTCTTGGATGTGGTAAATACAAACCCACTGACACATTTTTTCTTTGATCAGAACATGTTTGATAATGCTTTAGATATTGTTGTGGAGGCATTTTGCTATAAAAGGACAGTTAAGACAGAACAGGAGCAACGAGTGACATAAAACGGTTTCATGTCCTACCATTTGATTATTTTATAAAACAAACTACAGGTATGTTAAAGTGTGAACAGAGGTTTTTTTTAAAAAAGAATGTAAAACAATAATAAATAAATAGGAGACGCTACATCACCTCAGCAGAGTAATAAAAGACGTTTTCAGAAACAATTGGGATGACGGGCCGACAGGAAGCAGCCTCTACTGAACGTCGCTGTGAATCTCAATCCATCAAATCAGAACGACTTGGTCCAATTATCTGGGGCAAAAGCATGACAGCGAAAGACACGTTCATTATTCATTCACAGCTGACGCAGAACAAAATCTAACACTGCTGAAACAATTACAAAAGCTCTAAAACAGCTGATAAATGGACGTTGAGGTGAAACGGTCCGTCCATTAGACTAACTGATTTATGCTGGTCAGACTGAGAAAGGAATTTTATTGACGAGACAATTAATCAAAAATAAATAAGTCATTAGATTAATCGATAAAGTCATCAGTTGCGACTCTGAATTCGGCTGCGAGTCATCGAAACAAACAGCCAAAGGAAGCAGCTCTTACCTGTCCAAACGGTTGACCACGTCTCTCACAGTGTTGATGAGGCTCTCGTGTTCTTGGGGGCTGCTGACGATGATGCTGTGGAGCTTCTTCATGTAGGAGTCAATGCTGTCGAGAGTGGGCGTCTCTCCGCTAGCTGTAGGAACAACAAGTATGTGACATCAGTACTTCAAAAAAATGTCTTAAAGGGTAACTTTGGTCGTTTTTCAACCTGGACCCTATTTTCCCATGTTTTTGCGTCTAACTGACTAACTGGGGACAACAATTTCTGAAGCTGGTCCAGTATTGAGGGAGAGCGCTGCAGACGGCAGCTGCTCACAGGCTGCAACATGGTGCCAATGGGGCAAGCTGGCGCTGCAATTCACATCCACTAAAAGTGCTTGTTTTTTGCCACGACAGGCTCTGATGATGGAAAGAGTCTCGCTCGAGGAGAAGTCTGCGGACGTGTTGACAGAAGACAACTGGAAACGTGGAATACACCCACGGTGAAAACGCGAGAGCCAGTCGGGCAGAGTTTGTCGTGTTGGGAGTAAAGAAAGCTTAGCTTAGTGTTATCTAAAAGATTTGCAATGTCATGGCTGAATATTTAGATGATTTCCATAATGTGGATGAGGTCTTTGAATTCGATGGCCGCCCGTATTTATTTGAGCGAGAGTATACGGATATTTAGATTTCACAACGAGACTTCTCCTCGAGCGGGACTTGGACACAATAACAAACCAAGATCAAGTGAAAGGTAAGAAAAAGGTTTTACTTCTCCGTAGGGTCCTTTCCATAATGTTGTCAGACACTTATAATAACAATCTGAGCCTATCGGTGGCAAAAACAAGCACTTTTAGTGGACGTATCGTCACATTGACGCTGCTCACTTGCCCTAACAGCTTGTTTTGCGGCTGCCGATTGCAGCGTTATCCCTCAATACTGGACCAGTTTTAAAAACCGTTGTCCCTATTAGTCACTTAGACACAAAAACATGGTTACTCTTTAAGTACTTGTGGTTGTTTTTAAGGTGAAAGCTGTTCAGGACAACACAAACTTTTAAATGGTTCAATTATATTCGCTGGAAAATGCGTCTCAAATGGGGGTAGAAAATTAGGTTGCAACGGATATCGTGTCTTAATTTTGAACAAATACCTTTTTACATGTTGTGAGGTGTAATGTATTTCTAATTACAGCTCACGTATTCTATGAAAACGCATAATCAGCCTTTGTGTTTACAGCTATGGACGTCACTACTGTCACTACTGATTCTTTTGCTGCAAGCAACATCACAGGATGTCCCATGACTGGGTCGAAGAGTCTGGCTTACAGCAGGAAAGAGCAATCAGCTGTCACAGTTCAAATGTGTGTCAAAACGATGTTACCGAATCCATCGAGACTACGAGAGGTGCAAAACAGAATTAAATAGTTTCCGAGTTCTGCTCCGGAAATGAAAGTGTGACACGCGAACGGACAGGACGGACGGACAGAAGGAGCGCTATATACCCCCGACTACGTTGTCGCGGGGGTATAAAAATGTAAATCTAGAAATATGAACATATTTAATATTGAGCAAGGTCTGGCGTCTCAAGTTGACAATTACAGTAAGCTGATTAATGGAAATTGGGCAATTACTGAAAGAACCAATAAAAATCAGAGGTAAACATGCTCATACTCAGAAGAAGCTTTGATGTTAGCGGTTATTAATTTATTGACATTTTTCTCCTAAACTGCATGTGCCACAGAGCTTCCCCGAGGCCACGTCTGAGTGGATTTTGCAATCATCTTTCATCGTCAAGCTCTTATGAAATACTTCCAGTGGTGTCAATTTGTGCTGTTTGCAGAGTCAGTGTCTCTGCTGTGTGAGCAAGAACTTCAAATAGGTGTGGAGAAAATTGCAAGAGAAGACCTGTGGGTGTTGAGCTCAGCACGGGTTCTGTATGTGTGCATAAAACAAGTGTGAACAAAGTAGGACCACATTCCTTAAAATGTAAATAATGAAGAGGTTAAAGTGAGGAAGGGCTCACAGCCTGACTGACACGGCCAGTCAATAAAAGAACAGCAAGAGATCCCACTGTGTACAATCTGTTTAAACACGCATCTCTCCAGGAGAGACGTTGGGAGTTCAAAGCACAGTAAACACAGTGGGTGTACGAACACGCCTACATTATTATTCATATCTCTTCAGCTTAAAAACTCTGACTCTGGAACTAACAGTTTACTACAGTATTTGTGTTTGCGACTGGTATGTGATATCAAGTCAATACTGGTTATAATGTGCATGGATCAATACCAGCGAGCCCAAGGGCCACATTGCATTCAGATATAAAAGCAAAGCAATTTCATTTTATTTTCCCACACACAGCAGAATGTTGATGAAAAAAAAAAGGCGTATATTTCATGTTTGTTCAAGATTCACAAAACTAATGGTCCACACTGTCGTAATAGATGAGACAACAACTCTGTATCAGCAAATATCTGACGAATTTAGGATGCTGCAGAAATGCCCGACTTAATAAGTCATCTAGTGGAGTGTTAAATCATTTATCTTCTTTTTATTGAAACAAATGAAAAAAAAAAATTCTTTCTCAAGAATTTCCCTTAGTTAAAATGGATGTGAGTGGAATCATCATTTCAGTGTTAACAGCTTATAGCGATCAAGTCTGTTCGGGTCAAATTGATCACTATAAGCTAGGGTTGTGACGATTCACTCAGCTCACGATACGATACACGATAAACGATATTGGGTTCACAATCTCGATACGATACGATATTATAACAATAATTTTAACAAAACTTGAATGATGAAAATATCTGTCACTAGATCAAGATAACTGTGATCACTATAAGCGGTTTCCACTGTACTCATATCTCGACACGTGAAAACTGCTGGAAAAATTGTGAGACTTTTTTCTTGTATGTTTGGATCTGGGATTACCGCTGAATACAGTGATATTGGTTCTCACCTGGCAGAGGTACGGAGGAGAAGCTGGAGGTGAGCGCCTGGCGCAGGGTCTCCAGGTGTTGGTGCAGGAGCCCGTTGCGTCCCCTCTCTTGCATCACGTCGCCCTCCAGCCTCTCCACCGCCCCGCGCATGCTCTCCACGTGCTTCTGCAGCGCTGCGTTGCGCTCCTCGTACTCCATGTTGGTCTTGCGCAGCTGCCGCATCTCAGCCTCACGTGCTGTTGGGGGAATACGCAGAGAAAAGTGAAACGATGGTAGGTAAGAGGAGAGATGACACAGCAGTTGGTGCCATCATTCATTTTTTATTTTCTCAGAGCGTGTGTTTGTGTGTTCTTTTTAAAGTTTTGGGCATCCCAGTGATCGGTGGACTGTGGAACTATTCTGGGACGACGGAGCACTATAAGTTCTCTTGAGGTAGCAGAGATTCCTCTGTTTAGAAACACTTAGACAAATGGAGGTTTTAAAAAAAAGTCACAACACACAGAGTATTTCTCAACAAGACAGCTGGCTGTGTTCGAGCTCTTTACCTTTGCTGTGGTTGAGAAACTCCTCTGTGAAGATCGGTATGTCAAACACAGTTCTGTCCTTCCCTTCTCCATCCTTCTGTTGATAGCCAGAGACAGTAAGAGGGGAGGAGATAAGCTGAACAGTGGAGACATTTGGCTGCAAAGACTGACAGCGAGAGCTGGTCATTTATCTAGCTGGGCTGGGTAATTGATTTCATACCTGGCCACAGGGGAAATACGGTGATGCAGTTTAAGAAATGAAGAAGGGGGAAGTAATTTCATCAACAGCGTTGCTAAGATATCAAAGGCCCTGCGATGGTTTGCAATGAAAATGTGTTTTACAACAGCAGCACGGGTTTCACTTGCTTACTCCTTCCTCTAAATGAATGCATCATCCTTCCTCATTTCTTAACACAATGAAATTCATGCTGGAAATCGAGAGGGGAAACACTGGGATTCCCACAGGAACGCCGTTTCCAATAAAAGTCACCTTGACCATAACCCTGCAGGAGTATGCTACAAGACTCACAATGGAAAGCTCTTAATTACATGCAGAAATTAATAAAAAATGAATTACACACTCAGTAGAAGCCAAGTGTTTGGACTGCGAATACAAACACAGCACCAAAGCGGATTAAACCGGCTTTAGCGATGCAACAATAAGCACTTAATGGGTAGAGCAAGAGGAGGGCAAACACAACAGATTTAGGTTCCTGGGTGAGAAAATAGCAAAAAAAACAGACTCTCGCCATGAACACAAACTCACAATGAATTAGGGATGCCCGATCTGACTTTTTCAGTCCCGATAGCGATACCTGGGCTTTGTGTATCGGCCGATACCAAGTACCGATCTGATACCAGTGTTTAGTTAATAAGCTGTATGCCTCACTGTGTGGAAGTGGGATCGTTCTTTTAGGCAACATCGGGCTTGACTTTAACATTGCTTTCCTAACTTTTTATAACAAAATGTAACAAATAAATACATAGTAAATAACAATTCACTAAATTTATATCTATTAAAATAATAAATCGTACACCAGCAACTTGGTAATAAATCTTCAAAATTAACAGGAATCACAGTTCAAGTGTAAACCTTTTTAATGCAGCAACAAATTGGACAAAACTTAAACAGGCATTAAAATTCCAGTTTGTGATGTATAAAGTATATAAACATAGAATTGAATTGAATAGATCGGCCCCATTGTCCCCGATGCCCGAACATACTTATTAATATTATATTCCATTTCTGCCAATAGATTTCCCTAAATGTTACACACTGTTCCTTTAAGGAAAGTGATTGTGAGTGTGAGAGAGGGCAGGAAAGAGTTACTGACCTCATGAAGAGCCTCGTTGCCTGCTACCTGGTGCCCAACATCTGGAAAGGAAGGAAGGAATAAAGAGCACAGCAGATGATTCATGTTTCCTCCGGCGCAGCGTGCCTTAACTACATCGTAAACTGATAGAATGAATGAAAGTAATCCAAAAAAAAATCCAATCTCTGCGCTCCATATTGTGAATCAACTGAAATGAGGCAGAGCATCTACTTCAGTAGAGCATTTTTTGCCAAGGCAGAGCTGTTTATGTCATCAACATTTTTGATATCCAAAGTGAGATTTATCCACAGTTACAAAGTAGGAAGACATAATGTAGACCATGTGTTGTGTGAGCGCAGTAATGGCTCCTTGGCCTCGAGCTGAACTATAACTCATAACCTGAACTGCTGCGAACTCCAAAAGTATCCCTTTTCCTTGCCACATTTCCATTGACTGAGCGAAGCAAATAATGAGTTCTGAGTTCCAACGTCAAATAATGGAATATATTCAAATGATGTAATAAAACACTGCAAAAAGAATTTAGGGTGGGAAATTATTTCCCAGCCTTGTCGGACTTATTTCTTTTTTTATGTACACCGGCATCCTGTTTCAAGTTTAAGCAGCAACACAAATGGATTTAAAGGAGTTTCCGACCAAGACAAATGTCTTCTACATTAAAGCAACTCCACAAGATTATTTAGTAGTTTGGTGCCTTGCTCATGGGCATCTTTATGGTCAAAACTAGAATGTTCAAACCAGTCCAGACATTTAAAATTCCAATTCCTATTAGCTTTGGGTACCAAAGTCAGTACTTTTAAGGGTACCGACCGAATTACATCGGTACTTCTGAGTACCAAATTTCGGTGCCTGAGAGCGCATCTGAGAGAGATGCATTCCTGATTAATCGCATGATTGTCCATGATTAATTGTGATTAATCGCAAATTAATCGCACATTTTTTAATCTGTTCAAAATGTACTTTAAAGGGAGATTTGTCAAGTATTTAATACTTCTATCAACATGGGAGTGGACAAATATGTTTGCTTTAAAGAGGCTATATGTAAGAATCAGAAATTGCTTGTTCACAGCGACACCTGTGGCCGCAATGTCAACGAAAGTCAGCATCCTGTTGCTCGCGCTGGCGCTTGTGCTCGCGCATACATTGACATGAACGAGCACCGGTCTAAACAGTGAGGCGACACACGTCAGCTAACACACAATATCACTCTGTATTTCACCTGCTTGGCAGTAATGTTAGCTGACCAGAAGAAGGCCTCTCCATGGATCAATGCTGATACTAGTGCTGGCTGATCCTGTTCAGCCCGCCGACCGCGGAGGGAACGGGGGGGAGACACCGACACCGACACCCGGTCGGGGGGGGGGGGAGACAGCGACACCTGGTCGGGACGATAACGTAACTCGCTGTGGAGCCCCGTCACTTCACAAGACACGGGAAACCTCTGTTGGTCTGGAGTAGCGGCAGCATTTATTTCTGCAAAAACGTCCACTGCACATTCACTAGCTAAACTAACTCTCTGCAGTGTGTAGTGTGCGCGCGTTCACGTGGAGTTGGAGCGAGCCGAGCGCAGTGTGCAGGCAGCAGGCAGCAGGAGCATAGCTCCATAGTAATTTGCGCATAACCTTACTATTGTGTTAACTTTGACAGCCCTAGAAATATTTTTTTTTTATTACAGAGAGAGTAAAGTACTGAAAAAAGGTACCGTTGGGTACTGGTACTAAATTCCAGGTACCAGTACCAGTATCGGCTCAATGTCACCAGACATATGAAGTATTTGACTTGCCAACTGCTTTTTAAACAGCAGTGCCTCAAAATGATGGTGGGCTTTCTGCCACGACGAGCTAGTTTCAGTGGTTGATGCCAACTTGTCCCCCTGCTGCTTTTCTAACCAGATCTCACCTCCCCTGTGCCGCTTGCCTTTCTGCTTCTCCTGGACCTTCCTGGTGAAATGTTTGTAGGCCTCTGTCTTCTGGTACTTCTCCAGCTCCCGCATGTAGCGTTCCTTATCTCGCTCCGCCTCCTCCAAGTATCGCTGCAGAGAGAAGAAAGAAAGGTGAGAAGAGTCCAAAAAAAAAAAAAAAGAGGAAAATGAGATTTGGCGAAACAGGATGAAGGAGGATTGTGGGTGAGATGGCACGATGAGTGGAAGTAATTATTTCTAATCAGGATTAGTTCCCCTTAAAAGACAAAAATCAGTCATTTCCAATATTAATAACCTACATTCAATCAAGGCTTTTAACGGAAAAAGCATCTTGTAATATCATTAGTTTGGGAATTAGAGGAAATACTAATAAAACCATATTCATGCAAAGACCTTGTCCCAGGATACTGGCATATCTGGCTAAGCTTTGAACTCGTGGTTCCACAACATGATACAAATCAGCAGCAAAGCTCTCCGGGCTCTATCCTACCTTTGGATTTAAAAACAAAACATGTCCAGATTTCTCAAATCTTCTCTGGAAAGAAAGGCAAGAAAAACTGCAAGTTCCAGCTCTGACTAATAGCAGCTATGCATGACGGGTTTTGCATGCTGATAGACAGAGCTGAGGAATTTTGTTAAATGAAATGTGAAGCATTGATGCTGTTGGCATCGTGGTAAATACACAGTTTAAAAAAAAAAAAATGTTTATTACAGGTTTCTAAAAAACAGAATTTTATGTCGTAACATAAATATAAATATTATTGCAGATGAACTTATGAGCTGTTGATGTAACTAAACATTAACTAAATGATTCATCATCATTCTTTTGATCCATGTGCTGCCAATTTTGAAAAGGCCATCCAAGTTTTCCCTGGTTGAAGCATAGTAGTATCACTCAGATATCTTTTGCAGTGGAATAACAAATTGTTATGGAAAACCTGCCCCAACATGTCTGTAATCATGGTCCTATCACTATAAGAAAATAACTCTCTCCTTTGTAATCTCTTTCTGTTATTCTTGCATCACAGTTGAGGGCGTATCTAGGACACAATACAAGATGCCATCAACTATGGCGAGACAATCTACAAAAGCATGTCAATCTACCAAACATACTCATGGGTAAGTCAGTAGTGTTTTGTCAGCTCCAAAGCACCGACACCATCATGAACTCAACTCGAGGCTTTTGTTCCGACTCTCTTTTTGTGCACAGGGAAAAATTAGATGAAAGTCTCTGCTGGTTTGAGAGTGTTAAATGTGGCTGGCTGGGGATAGTCTAAGTGTTGGCATGTTGCAGGTGAATATTTCAGTCCGGTCCTTCGGGGCATCGTTGGTGCAATTACTGAAAGCCAAAAGTAATGACAATTAAAAATCCACCACCTTGTTAATCAAAAAATGAACAGATTTAGCTGCTGGCCGCTCCTGCCTCTGGTCTGTTTATTTTTTATTTCTACTGCTTTCTCAAAACCTGGATTGCCCTAGTTGTTCCCTATCGTTGCACTAATTAGGGGTGTCCCGATGAAGTTTATTTTGCCCCCGGTCTAGATCCAATACTTCTATTTTCCTCGATAATACAGCTGCATAGTGCACACACATGTAATCAGACAGACGGTAGACGTCAAACCGGATATCACGTTAGTGGACGAGAGCAGGACGGTCAAATTTGGACGGCGTTCAAATATGCTAAATTTTTGCTGTCCTCCGTGACGGAATTTACAACCGGATGTTACGTAGCTCCCTCACACAAGGAGAAAGTTGTTTATGTTTGCAACAGAATATAATGAGAAAGCTGCATTAGCCACATGCATTACTAGAATAATCACATAAAACAGTAGAAACGAAGTAATTTCAGTGGATATATTATATTCCATCACCATAGCAACATATCGTCATGCGTGTATCGTTTTGCCGTCCTGCCATTCCATCGGACTGTTTGTTTGTTTTTCCCGTGCCATCCAGAAGTTTTTGCCATCTACCGTCTGCCTGATTCCATGTGAATGCAGCATAAAGTACATTAAAGTTATTAAATCAATCCAAAGTATATGCTTGACAACTGAATAGCTCTTGCCTGCATCCAAGCTGTTCCTTAAGGATTTTTTTATTTTAATTTTTAAAAAAATAAAGTATAACCCTCTCTGTAATCTTTTTGGCCTTGCCACCATCTCGAGGGAATACCCCTCTCCTCCAGTGTTTGTTGCTTCGGCGGACCTGATACTGATCTTTCAGATTGGATCGTAACATCCCTTGCACAAATCTATATGAATACTTATGCTTTTTGTAGGTAATCTTATACAGAGTAATATACAAACGGGAAAGGAAAGAAATACAGAACGTTCACACATGACTCCTCACAGTTGTTCGCTCAATGTGTAATCCTGTCTGGACCTTCTTCACTGACCTGCTTCTCCTCGGGGGGCAGCTTGCTCCACTCGTTGCCCAGCATCCTCGTAATCTCTGGAAAGGGCACGTCTGGCCGCTCTGCCCGGAGCTGCTCCCGTCTGTCGTTCATGAAGCGAACGTAGCCCGTTAGGGGGGCCTTGGGCGCGTTGCTGTCCTTCATTGGCTTCTTCCTCTTCCTCCCCTTGGTCCAGCTGCCACGTCGGGGCTTCTGCAAAGATAACAAAAACAGATATGTTTTGAAGGGTTCAGGTAGCAATCCCCCGTGATATACACTGGCAGGTCACACTTGGAGTTTGAATTGGAAAAAACTGAAAAGATATGTCATTTGATATCTGTGTGTTCAGCTCCTACCTCATCTCCATTTCTCTGGCTGTTGTTTTCGGTATTGGCTCCGGGAGAGCCTGTCTGCTCATCCATGACCTCTAGGACTACGGGGGAGATCTGGAGGAAAACAGAGAGGGAGATGTTAGAATAGGACACATCTCAAACCACTACGGTAAGAGCTAAAAACCTAACTGGTATTAATAAGTGATCTGGACAGGTCAGTGGTTATGTAAGGTAAGGCTTGTGCTATCTGGGGGAGCCAGATGAAGAAAATGGGGTCACACGTTGCTGCCCGATGAAGGTGGGTTAAGCATTTTGAGACAGGGTTGGACTGAGGCGTGGAGTATTGTCACCAGGGATGCTGCCCAGCCAGGAAATAGAGAGCAGACTGTTCCTTCTGCTACAGTATCGCCTTTTCTGTAAACTCCTCCCAGTCTTGGCTCCAAACCTCTGCTTGGCCAGCCACGTTTCCTCTAATAGAAATGTCCTGCTGCTATCAATCATTATTGAGCAAGTGAATGAAAAAACACAGCACCCCCACTCCTAAGACGTTCATTTAGCCTATTTTCAAGTGAGGAAGTAATGTCGGGGCACTGCCTCGTAATTAGAGATAAAAAAACGGCTAAATGTTAAAAAAGCTCTTTGGAAAAGAAAATGAGTTCTCTGGCTGAACTTATGGTCTAACTACACTTTAAAGAGACGTAGACGAGTCCAAATATCAGTGTTGGAAAAACTGTTAACTAGTTTTAAATCCTATCTTGAAATTACAATATATTGGACTATTTTTGAACACTTAAAAACAACATTAGGTTATTTAAACCAAATTAAATGAGAGAACACCTAATTAAAAAGTATGCTGACTCAGAGTACCGGTGGGCAAACAGCCCAGGTTGAGCTCTAAAAATAGGAACGACATCCTTGTGTTTTTTAACCTTTCACCTCTTCTAAATCACTACATGGGAAGCGAGTCTCTGTATCCTGGATGTGGTTTCTGCCCCCTGCCACTGAGTACTGTGGGAAAAGTCACAGAGGAATTAGCTGGCCTACCACAAAAAGCCCTTTTAGGAGGAGAATATATGGGGAAAATCCCCCCCACAGCAAACAGTTAAGGTACGCTGGGGTTTTCTTTCAAACACTAGACACCAAGAAATGCCTTCATCAGAGACACTGCCAAACACGAGGACCCCTTATGTACGTATCACCTATTCTGTGAAGCTTATTTGAGCAAGCTTAAGAAAAAACTTTACTTGCAGGTTTGGTTTTAAGATGCTGAGGCTTAGCTGTGAACAAAAAAGCTAACAGAGATGATGAAAATGACTGTATTCCCAGTGTTTTGCTTCCAAACCGAAACAAATAAAAACTATGCCACAGTGCCCTCTGCTGGGTGAAAGCACACAATGCACGATTCAATGATATATTGCCTGGAACAGAATAATATAACATTACACTATGTGCTTCACCATTGTTTCATAGTTTCACTTCTTACATGGCGTGGTTATCTTTTGGAACTTATCAAACACCGCTCTGTATTTTGTAATTGGTAAACTATATTTCTACTGTTTATTATAGCACCTAAATCTCCTTATTCCAAACTACTAACAGTTAATGCACACAGTGCACTTTAATAGACTGAACCACTTTAATCCTGCACACTACAAAAAAAAAAAAAACCTTCTCTACCTCAGTTCTTATCCTGCATTAGATTCCATATCTGACATTCCTTAATATCTATATCTCCTTTTTTTTTTTTTTTATCACCCAGCACTATATCACTTTCTGCACTACATTCACTTTTTCTTTAAATAGTCCTGTACCTCAGTTGTTTACCCTGCACTATATTCATTTTTAACAGTTCCCTTGCACATTGCATATTTTGTTTTATACTCTGTATTACTTACATGTGTCTTGTACTACTTGTGTCGTTTTTACTAATATGTTTACTACTCACCTGTGACGTTTTCTTACTAATATGTGTACTACTTACCTGTGACGTTTTTACTAATATGTTTGCACTATGGAACTGTGATGCTGGAAACTTGAATTTCCCTCGGGATCAATAAAGTTACTATCTATCTATCTATCTATCTATCTATCTATCTATCTATCTATGAATCCCAGAATAGGCTAACCTCGCTACAGGGGATCCAAGGCCAACACAGACTTCAAAACTGGTCTTTTCCTATATTTTACAACACAAATAAATAGCTAAATAGCATTAAATACCACAAGAGGTTGTCATGTTATCATTTAGCGTTCTCTGTTGGTTGTAATAAGGTTTATATGTGGCACATAATGCTGCTGTATGAGCAGACAGCAGTGTTAGAAGCGTCGGCTAACATCAATGTTTACGTTAAGCTAACGAAATGCTGTGGTCAATGTGGTAAAATGTCGTAACATTGGTCAGTGAGTGATCAGAATCAAGTGTAAAGTAGCACCTTATGTGTACCATTACATTGACGAGCATTAAGATGTTGATGAAATTCATACACACGGTTTGAGCAGCTGGCAAACAGCAACCATTATCTGCTAGCTTCAGCTATGTTAACTTGCAGGAGCTAACATTAATGTCAACATTAACAGCTTCAGGTGAATGAAATGCGGTCTTCGTCACCAGGACCTTATTGCTGTACGACTGTTGAATGTCTGATACTCATGACGAGAAACGTTAACGTGAAAAATCAAAGGCATATTGAGTTTATCCTGATCAGAAACAATGGTCTGGCACTAGCATACTGGACTGAGTGCTAACGTTAGCACTCAGTTAGCTAGCCGCCGGGCAGCTAACGCTCTGCTCTAGTTTACGCTAACTCGTCAATATGCGATTTGAAACATCATTGAATTAAATAGATCATGTATATTTAGTAAAACCATCGAGTGAAAACGAACCTTAGATAACGTAATCCGTAGCTGTACCTGGCCAAAATGATTTTCCTAATCAAAACAATACAGCAGCCACTACATAGAACCAAAACACATAGACAGGCATGTAGCTATATCTATATTTTTTTAGGGTTATATTTCGCCCTGCAAAATACTGTTATTTCTGCCTGTGTGTTTTAATATTGATTTTTAATATTGTGTTTTAATATTAAGATTTTTTTGTTTTGTTAGAGATGAGAATAGCGTGGGAATCACAAAACAATTTGAAATATATGGTAAAGAGATAAGATAATCAATTTAATGTTGACTATAACTGGATAGTTTCTGATTCAGCCTACAACAGACATACACACCAGAACCAGCAATATTATAAAATTTAATACAACATGATGTCCTTTCAAACGTCAACGACAACCAACAAAGAGAAAGGCAAATTAATTTAATTACAGCAAACCGCTCTAGATATTCTACTTCTGTGGCCTCTCGTTTTCTTCGTGTACATAGACTAATGTCTTTTAGGGTGTTGCTTCCCCCTACTGGTGGTTGTAAGTATTACATCCCTCAAACTTATTTCCAGATTTGACTCCCTTGGGAAATTTCAAGCTTTATTTATCAGACATGGAAGTAAGCTACGCATCAGGGCTTGTAAGAAGTATTAAATGGATGAGATGAGGAGATCTTTCATCTGATTTGGACTTACTCATGCAAATTGATCTAATTGGAGCAGAGCTGGCAAGTATTTAACCTTTTCGTAGTTTGAAGGGCATTCCTTAAATACTGCCATCACCTCTTATTTTAGTGTAACCTGCTCTCTCTGTAACTGATGGTGAGTGTTTGAGCCCTGCCAGAGCCACACACACATAAACACAACTCACCAACGGCAATATTTACAGTGCTGGCAACCCTGGGGTACAATCAACTTCTGCAAACAATCATATCCTCATATGGCACTGAGCATCCCCCATACATTGATAAAGGATTTTATTCATTTGAGAAAAATACACTGCTTGTGGAAACCGTCCCTTTCAGCGCAGCCTCATCTCTGTGGCCTTATATAGCCTCTCCAAACAGGAAATTCAGTGACACATTACTGTCCTTTTGTGGAAGGAATACACATGATTAATAATGAAGCTCCCAACCCAGAACCCCAACCCCTTACTTGAGAGATAGAAATGAGAGAGAGAGAGAGAGAGAGAGTGAGAAGACTAATACTCTAATTCCAAATTAACAGATCGCAAATCAACACCCAGGCGGGAGTAGCCTAACTGTAGCAGCAGTCTAATTGAAACTTTGATTGCAATCTCATCGCAATTACCCAGAGTTAATCCAACCCAATTCTCAGGCTCATTACACAGAGAGGTTGGGTACATCCAGAGTTCAGAAAATAAAGTCACAAACAAAACCAAGACGTTCAGCTCGGAATGCTTCTCAAAGTTTCCACATCTTGTAGATAATCAAATCAGATGCTGGGGACGTAAGAAATATTTTCCCAGAGGTTCTCCAAAAGAAATAGTAAACCTCTCAGTATCAACACCACATCTGGAGATGCTCAACCATGATTTATGTTATTAAGCCTGTTAACATTCAGTTTTATGTCTGTTTCAGTTTAGAGAAAGCATCTTATTCTATATTTTCTGACAGTGTCACATACAGTATATACTCTACCAGCTTGTGCAAGAGTTAGATGACTTTATGGCCTCACCATTCCATCAAATTTAAAATTTCTTATGCATCATTTTATAGTAATTTACCTAAAATGCAGTTTGATATATGTGGTATCTTTGGAAACTTTTGAATCGCCATTAGAACATTTTTTGGCTGCATGAACTGCATGGATTTGTAATGACTTGCCCACTGATCACTCAGGGAGGTTTAAAGGTACATTGTGTAGGATTTGGTGGCATCTAGTAGTGTGATTGCAGATTGCAACCAACCGAGTGCCCCTCCGCTCACTCCTCCCTTTCCAAGAGCTGCTGAGTGCAAAATCGTGATAATGTTCACTCAGAGGCCATCCTCACCATAATAACACTACATTAGGAGCAACGGAAGTCTGACGGCGGCTGGCGGTACCACGGTTTTGCGCTCTGCGGCTCATGTTACCACAGTTTCACAATGTAAAAATTCAAAAGGCTCTCTCTAGAGCCAACGCTTGGTTTGTCCGTTCTGGGCTACTGTAGAAACATCATGGCAGAGCAACATGGTGGACTCCGTGAAGAGGACCTGCTCTCTATGTAAATATGAAGGGCTCATTCTAAGCTAACAAAACACAACAGTTCTTAGTTTCAGGTGATAATACACTAATGAAAACATAGTTATAAATATTATATTCCATTTCTGCTAAAAGATCCACCGAAATGTTACACACTGTTCCTTTAAGGAGTTTAAGAAAATCATCCACATTCCCACAACCTGTTTTATCTACTTCTTCTTGAGGTCACAATTTCCAAGAAAGCTTTTCAAATTTATCAGTTGTCGGATATATTGTACCCGTAGGTGCCAAATGTTATAGTGTTATAATACAGCAAGCAAGTGAGTTTTACCTCAGCAGTTAAAAAAGTAGAGTAACAGCCCTTAGCCAAATGTCTTGTGGCTGCATTGTATTCAGAGGCTGCTGTCAGTGGGAAAACTGACATATTTGGCTTTTCTACAGTGGAATTCTCCCTGTAAGACTGTTGAACATCAGTGCAAAAATAGCGAGTCCACGGGGGCCCACACCAAAACCTGACATTGGGTATTGATGTTTCAGATGGCTGAAAACAATTCTGCTACTGTATAAACTCAATTGAAGCTGCACTGTTTAACTGTATACCAGTTTTATTTATTTATAATAAAAATCTCACCACAATGCAACCGGACAGAAATGAAAGTTTTCCGTGGTTGTATATAAGGCTGTGTTTTTTTCCCCCATGGGGATTTACTAATAATTACAACAGGTAGGCCAACACCGAAAAGCTATGATAATATTTAGTTGAGATGAACAGAAAAAAACCCCATCTGCCAATAATATGGTAATCTCTACCAGCAGATATCTCATATTCGAGCTCTCCAACAGTCATGAATTAATAAGAGGTAGCATTGCTGGCGGAATCATGTTTGTCACTAATTGGCTGACTTGGAACACAGAAATGATGCAGGCCAACTGTTCAACTCCCAGCAGCGGCATGTCTGGCTTGGATTTTAACTCTTTTTTTTTTTTGTTGACCATTCAGCATCAGCGGCCGCTGCATTGTGGGCAGTGTCACAGCAAACAAAGCTTGAGAAACGGCGAGCCAGGTTCAATCAGCTCTGAACTGGAGAGTCTTCAGATCCCAGCAGGCCTGCGGGGCACAGCATCCAGCTGTCCCCTGCGCCGTTATCCACCTGTCATGTCACCTCGAATCATCTGGTTCCAGCCTGAGAAGTTTAGTGCAGAGGAAAGGTTTCCAGCCACTGGCCCTCTGTGGGTTGGCCATATGTCCCTGCCAGTCGGCCTGCGTGGACTGGAAAGTGGCAACAATTTTGACACCCACACTGCATGCATCAAGCCCTCCTTCTGCCTCAGGATATCAAGGGTGATGATGTCACATGACGTGCCAGGAGGGTGAGATGGTCAAGTTAGTGAATCGGTGGATCAAAAGTGTGATATACCACCTTATGAACTGAGAGCATAGCACAGTTAATTACCATTGTTTTAAAGGAACAGTGTGTAACATTTAGGGGGATCTATTAGCAGAAATGGAATATAATATTCATAACTATGTTTTCTTTAGTGTTTAATCACCTTAAACTATCAATTGCTGTGTTTTCGTTAGCTTAGAATGAGCCCTTCATATCTACGTAGGGAGCGGGTCCTCTTCACGGAGTCCGCCATGTTGTTCCACCATGTTTCTACAGTAGCCCAGAACGGACAAACCAAACACTGGCTCTAGAGAGAGTCTTTCGCATTTTGCATTATCCGAAGGCCACCGTAGTTCACCGACATGCTTGTGAAACCGCGGTAACGTGAGACACAGGGTGCAAAACCGTGGTACCTAAAGTAGTGTTACTCAGGTAAAGATGGCCTCTGAGGGAGGCGAACGGCGTTAACACGGTTTTGCACTCGGCGGCTCACTTTACCGCAGCCCTGGAAAGGGATTTTATCTTCATTTTGAATTAAAATCATATTGTATTTCAATTGATTATACTTACTGTTGTGTTTGTTGGAGCCATTTTTGCATCATGTTCATTATATGTGTGTGTATATGAAGTAGTGTGTTTCCACTTTTGGTATAATTCCCCATTTGTGCAGTAGGTGGTATGTGGAGCACGGGGAAAGTACAAATAGGTGAATCAGTAATCACGGAGCAGGTCTGTTGTTTACTGGAACAGGCACACAGTTTTTGACTTATATGTAATGGCTTGACTTGACCAAAAACAAGAAACCTATAAGCCACCGAGGGGCTGCTAACCGGTGGCTCCTTGCCTAATTGACGTGTTGCCCTTTAGTAGCATGTCGGTTGAATGAGTCACATTCCCAAATGATTCCGTACAGCCATACTCAAGTGTTTATTTGTGCACCACTAAGTCCATCCACAGTATTAACAGCAATCCACACGCACTTATAGGCTACCAACTAATAACTTGCATACGTACAACAAATGGCTTAACAGGATGGTGCTCATGACGGTGGGCCTCTTCCGGTAAACAACACACCTGCTCTGTGATTTCTGATTTGCCTATTTGTACTTTCCCTGTACTCCACACACCACCTAATGTGCAAAAGGAAATTACAACAAGTGGACTTCATACAGACACGTTTAATGAACACAATACAGAAATGGCTCCAACAGTGTTTTACAATGCGTTTCTATGCCTTATGTAAAGCACTTTAAATTGCCTCTGTGTTGAAATGTGCTATACAAATATAAACACTGCCTTGCCTTGCATCAATGTAGAACATATTCACACCATGACAACGCAGTACCTCACATAATATGAGTCCATATATTTGTATGCTCTACTGCATGCTGGGAGGCTTCACTTCACACCCACTTGGACTGACATTATGAGTCTATAGAGTGTTGCAGAAATGAGTCTTAAAACCCAGAAATGAGTTAGCAATTTAGCACTTCCGGTTCGTCTGGAAGTGAATGGGTTTTTAGTTAGATGGCTGAAATAAGGTCTGTGGTTAACAAAAGCTGAAGAGATTTTAACGTTTTGTTCTAAAATATTAAATACATTAATAAATACCCCACTCGTGAATTTTGAAGCTTTTATGTGTCTTAAAAGGGCGGTTGCTAACAAGTTGCTAAATGAGACTACTAAACGTCGTCACGCCGACTCGTCCAGCTTCGTTGTGTATACTCGCGCTCATGCGACCGTGGTGTAGTTCGTTTATACTGTAGTCTAACATTAGCTTTTTGCCACAGAGCTTATTTTCGGCAATAATCCAAAACCCAATGAAAAAATCCGATTGGCTTTTTGTCGAGGGAACCAGGGCAATTCTAATTTCCTGGTTGGCCAACAAAAAACATCATCCTGGAGCAGAGCAAGCCCCCAGGAAGAGCGCCGGGCTTTGAAGCACATTTTCGTAGTGGCGAAAGGGTGGAATGACAACTTCGTGTCTGTCACAAGATGCCATTGGGCCCAAAAAGACTTTTCCCCATAGACTTACATTGGGAAAGAGGCGTCTGTAAATCAGTGGATATTTTTGTTGTTGAGGTAAATCAACTTCCGAGTAAGAACACTTGAATAGCCCTTATTTAAATCATTACGTCCTAAAAGTTGTAAAATGCACTAATAACTGAATCCAGAGTTATTTGTGAATGAGCCCCAGACCGAGGGCTGGGAGTCGGAGTTAAGAGAAGAGAGTGCATTACTCCTTTTTCTTTCTCTCTGTATTATGGATCAGGCTTTTACATGAAATAAAGGCAACAGACACACCATTTAGATACTTAGTGTTTAATGAAGATGAATACAACATCAACTCTGCAAGTTTCTTCTTCACGCTCGCGAGAGACTCATTGGGTTATACAACATCAGAGGGTAACAAACTGTCTGTTGGATAGAAAATCAGAAGTGAAATTCTCATTTTTTTCCCACCAGCAAGCAGTGTGAGGCTGTGATCAGATATATTTGCGTACATAACATTAGGCACGGTGCCGTCACGGTGATGTGTCTACATGTAGACACACTCATTTGAACACTAACACAAACATCACATGAAATAAAGGTCATATTTGCACCACAGCCGTCCTCTATAGAGCTGATAATTGCTGTATACATTTAGATATTAATGAGAATAAATCTACTGCGGCTCCTTCATGCCCCCATGCTTTAAGATAGGTAGTTAATATTAATACCGCAGTGTGTTGTTTGGAAACAAGGATGTCAACATATGCTAAGTAATGCATTCGTTAGCTTAGTTAATGACCTCATCAGCATAACTGGTTCTGGTTCAGTGTGTGATGGTGAATACGGCAGGATGTTAGGCAGCTCAAGTGCCTCTTGCTTGTTATACACAAACACAAAGCACAGTTGTGAGCTTCGCCAATACCACAGAGGACAAGAGCTCAAAGGGCGTAAGGACTGTTGCATCAGCTTGTTGCTATGCAACTGTCTAATTAGTCTTAGGTAGCTAACCTGAAGAATCAAAGGGGTATGATGTTCAGAATAAGAATGGGAGAGAGACGGGTACATTTTATCCTCACTGGGAGGACACGGCATGGAGAAGTCTCTCATCTTTTCCAAAACCTGTGGCTGGAGCAGCGACGGATGGGAGTATTTCATACCAATCAAACACGATACCGGGTGGTTTCAGTGATTAGTATACCTCCGATCTGGTTGAAGCTCATCAGTGAAATTACCTGGAAAAGTGCTCAAAAGGGGATCATAGTGTATGTAATCACGACCACAATGGGCAAAGTTAGAATATCTCAGAGCTGTCATTATCATCATCTCCTGATCCATTTTCAACAGGACAGTTTTGTCCCTCTTTCAGCTCATGTTGTCTGGTCTCTATGGTAGAAAAAGTTTACTTTCACCCAGTGGAAGAACAACTTCTGTTGACATTTCACATGAATGCTAATTGATTTGCCTGATCATGGAAGGTTTTTAAAGGATGCAAATGATAGAATCTATTACAAAAAACACGCATTTCCCCAGATAGTAATAGTTTTAATCTTTCAAAAAGTTACTCTTATGGGAAAAGTTCAACATTTTGGGAAATATGCTTATTGACTTTCTTCCCAAGAGAGATGCGATCGATAACACTTTCATGTTACAGCTGGCCCGGGCTCTCTCCAAAATTAGAAAATAACACCTAGTAGCAACACCTCGAAAGTTCACCAGCTAACGTGTTGTATCTCATTTGTTTCATCAATACACAAATAGAAATGTAAAACCGCCTATATGTGGTTTTGCGGAGAGTTACATGATGTACACGGTGACGAACCACAACCGAGAGTAGTGACTTCCTGTCTGTCGTGGCTGAAAGAAGCAGCGCAAGCAGGGAGGAGCCGAATGACGGGCGGATTCAATGATACTTTTAATCAAACAAAAGGTCTTAAAGGTTCCCCAGAGACAGCTGGCAGAACGCTGGCAAACCGAAAATCCAAATGGCAACAAAGACAAACTGACAAAAGACAAGGTACAGCACAGGGACTAAATACGCAAGGAGAGGATGGAAATAACGAGGAACAGTTGAAACTCATCAGGGCGGGGCACACTGTTTCCGAAACCGCATACTATACCTGTAGTACGTACTGATTTGGCCAAAATGTAGCATGTAGTATGCAGTATGCGAACAAAAGCAAAATCTACAGTATGCCAAAAATACCCGGATGTCGTACTGATTTGGAAATAATATCCAGTATGCATCGGACCTGTCTACCTCGCTTATACTGTATCCCACAATGCAAAGCGCTGGAACGGTCACTTTCGGTCATTTTTGTAATGTAAAGTAGCGGAGGTTTGCTATTGTCCGTGCTGTTTACTTCCATTTTCCAAAACCGGAAACCCGCGAAACCCGGCCTAGCGTACTACAAAATAAATCGATTTACGTTCCATACTACTGTACATACTACTGACGAACGCAGTATGGAGTATACAGCATACAGTACATACTGCATACCGCGTTCGTCAGTAGTATGTAGTAGGCGGTTTCGGATACAGCCAATCACACAGGCGGGAAACAAAAACCCTAGGACCATGACACTGTCGTTACTGTGAAGTCTTCAGGCAACCAGTGGAGACACTACACAGAAGTACCTTGTGGATGGATGAATTTTTGCTATTTGTTTTTAAAGCCTTAAATGGATTAGCTCCACAATACATTACTGACCTGCTAACTCCATATTCTGCCCCCCAGGTCAATCAGGTCATCCTCACAACAACTCCTCTCAGTCCCTCACTCACGTGTCAAAACTAAAGGTGGTTTGAGCTTTTTCTAACGTCCTCTTACTGCTTTTTAATCTAATAATCTAATAGAGTGGTGCAGGGATGACGTATTTTTCAGTCAAAGGGATTTTTCCGTTGGGTTTTGGACTATTGTAGAAAATAAGCTCTGTGGCAAACAAACGTTTATGATACTTACATGTTTTGTTCAGCAAGATAATCTCCACAAATGAACACCACCTTTATGATTTTTGAAGTGTGAATGCAATCGGCAGAAGTAAAAAGCTAACGTTAGGCTATAAACGAACGACACCCCCATGAGCCCAAGTATACACAACGAGGCTGTAAAGGCCTGTAAAAATTAATGAGTAGGATATTTACTGACGTATCTTAGAACAAAACGTTAAATCTTTTCAGCTTGTGTTAACCACAGACCTTATTTAAGGCATCTAGCTAAAAACCCATTCAAAAAACCCATTGACTTCCAGACAAGGGAACTAAAATGCTAAAATGCTAACTCATTTCTGGGTTGTAGGACTCATTCCTGTAGCACTCTATAATTTGGTTTTATTCTATTTCTCCTAAGTTCTTATTTTATTTTATTTATTTTTTTTACCTTTCTTTCATTGTTTTATTGTATTACATTATGTATTATTGCCTTTTATGCACCTTTTATGTCTTTAATTATGTATACCTGTATTGAGGCAAATCCTAACCCATCTGCCTCGATTGGAAAGCACTGTGGGTCAACTCCTGTTGTATTTAAATGTGCTATATAAATAAACTGACTGACCAACACATACCTAAATCCACAATTTGTCTTTTTTACAGTACTAATCAAACAAATGAGATTCAAGGTAATTAGAGTTGTTGGTAGAGAACGGGTTAGCTGTTTGCTTTTCATCATTATGATTCTACACCTACCTGCTGTTATTTGACCTTTAATGTTATGAAGACGTTACTGATTGAAATGTGAATTTAATGTGATTCACTGCCCTGCATGATGCATTAATAGATTTTTCAGCTCTCTTAGCACCTTGTTTTATGTATATTTTATACACAATGAAGAATCTGCATCTTCGGTAAAGAAAGACGACCTGCTAATCACCACTGGAATAAAATTAGCATTGGAAACAGGTGCATGAGGTCAACAGAGATGCTACACAAGAAGAGGTATATTATATATATATAGTATAGCCTACTTATACAACAGCTCTGGGAAACAAAAGGATTCTCAGGCTTCTCAGAATTCACAGGAAATGCCATGAATAAAGAAAATGTAATTGGCATTTTGTCAATATAAAGGAGATGTGTGTCCTTAAAAATGTAAACAGGAGATATCTGAGAAAAAAAAAGTAGTAAATCTGAAGATGATTTTCTTGCATCCCTGATGATTAACACAGAGATGATTTCTGCACATTACTTTTTTTTGACAACAATTGCAGTATGTTCACTCACATATTTTTGGCAGCACATATTTTCACAGAAATATCCAATAGAGGCAGATTAAACACAACAGATGAGACCTTTAATTTGAGGCAATCCAGATTTCAAATGATGGCTGGAAAGCGACTAGGCTGCCCTTTGTAAAGGGCTAAAGAGGGGAGCGGAGATGACAATGGATAATAACTTGATGTACGACGCTTCTGCAGTGAGCTTTAAATGTCTTATCTAAATTCATACAACAATGACAGCGCTTCTCCCCAACCATGTCACGTTTATCATTTTCGTTGCACCGCCTGGCAGATAATGGACAAAAGAAAATCAATAGCCTAAGTAAGAAAATCTTACTGAATGAAGCACTGGGTGATAGCAACGAGCACTGATGAATGCACTCTATTCTCACGCATACTGTATTGACTTTGTGGAGGATGGTCATGAGCCGTATTCACAGGTACACTCTTTACTTGTGCATATATTGCATCTTTTCAAGCATGATGCAGGAAATTCCACATTTAAAGAGTAATGCATTTACAAAAGAAATAAGGCCATGTGTGAGAAGCCTAAGTGCAAGAATTTCATTTTAAAACAAGACAGACAGAAAATCATATCATAGACGTTCAGTGACCCATGGCCAAATCAACCTGCACCGGGGCCTCAGGGCAAAAATGAGCTTCTGGGCCCCTATGAGTCCCCCCAATTTCCCCCTTGTCTATGCATTATGTACAGTATTCCTGTGCTACAATATTATGTAACCCGAGGTTTGATGTGTGGTAATTAGATTCAAGAGGATCTATTATTTTGCTCATTTTCAGTCACAGCGTTCTACGGTTTGTTATTTCTTTATAACAGACCGTTGCTATGTATAGCAGACCGTTGCTATGGGCGCAGTTCTGATGTCGTTCTAGCAAGTTATCTTAATGCTTAACAGTCTACTAGCTAAACATAATTATCAGGCCCATATTAAGCACGGGACAGTAGATTTGGTTAGACAATAGCAAACAGCATTAATTAAATAGATATCCGTGGTCTCCAGGGAGGCTGCTGGTGAAATGTCACGCTGTCATCTTTCCCACCAGTAGTGACTTTTAGCGGCAAATAAGGTGGAGTTTTACAGCAGCAAACTTTGCTTGCAAAGCAGGCAACTGGACGGTAAACCAGTCTTGACTGTTCTGATTTCAATAATTATGGCCACTGATTCATCACAAAGGATTCATCACAAAACTGACCTTGAAGAAGGTCATTACTTTGCTCAAATACAATCAACAAATAGCTGTTTTGCAAGATAAAAAAAATGCTGTTACTGTTCCTAGTTAGGCTAATTGATGCTAACACCAATAGCTCATCATCAGTGTAAACTTGACAAGTAAATTTGAGGTATTTTTTTGCTTTGTCTTATTATGCAAAAGTAGAAAATGAAAGATTATAATAAGATCAATCCCAACTGTTGCTACTGCTGTGGATTGTGACTTTGGATTGCATTCAAAACATGATGGGTTGCTCGAAGCAACAGACACATTCACTTGTTGTATAATGCCATCTTTTGTGGAAAAAAAAAGATGAGCTGAAGATGGGGAATTTAAATGAGTGGAAAAGGCTGAATGGTGTGTTCTTTTTAGTCTGAAATATAATGTATATAAAAAGAAGACGTAACAAAAGGCATGTCACTGGGCTTTTGTTTTGGTAATTTCATAAAAAGGAATATAAACTGGACAAAAAAACAGACATAATACCACTGATAAAATTCAGTCAATGTGTTACCTTTGATAATTGTATTTCAGTTTAATTATACAAGCAGCATCTCTTGGAAATGGACTAGCGTGAAACAGTTTTAGTTTAATAAATTCATAACGTTCTTGGGGAAACAAATTTTTTATGCAGCAACAAGCTGCTCATTGTGGCTGTGACAAATTCCAGTCATGGGTGTCATGTTGGATCAAAGACACGATTATTTATAATGCATTTCGCATTGGTGTGTATTCATGTGTGCATTCTGAACTGAACAACAACATAACCTGAACTGTTACAGTCGAATGTTTTCCTGCATGACGACATGCGATCACATCAGGGGGATTGTCACAGCTGCAATATGCGGCCGTGTGTTGTAACCTGTAGAAGTCCTCGCCTCTCCCTTGGGGGACAGTGATGGACAGGTTGGATATGAAATGTCGGCAAGGTCACCACATGTGAACCTTTGTCATACATGTATCTGCACTTTGCAGTGTTACATGTGTTTGTACTGCAGCCAAGGCAAACATACTTGTGGCTTCGGGGAATAGTTGTACGTGTCCATCGTGTCCTTTTAATGTACACGATGGACATGGGACAGCAAAACATGTCTTTTTACTGCCTGACCTGGTCACACAACAAACACGCTGGATTGCATGTGACGTGTTTGATGTACAGCCAACGCACAGACACAGATTCAGGTCTGTATACATACTGTAAGTGTAAGAAGATGTGCATTTGCAGTTCATGAGGTTCAGCATCAGCGTGCATTATCAAACACTTGGCTTGTGATATACTTGCTTTTTACCATCGTGTAAGCACAGACAGCTGGCTGCAATACAAAGCAGGATTGTTGTCTGCGTGTTTTATGTGTACCAGGAGGATGAAGATTAGATTCCTGGCCGACACCTAAATTTCTTTCTTGAGACTTTGTTTGATTTTGCACAACGTAAACACAACTAAAAATGCTCTTTTAGCTTCTCTTTCTGCTACGGTTGTTCTGGTTTGTTAATCTGCTGTGACCTTACTTCACATCCCCACCATTCAGGTGCTTAATTGCATTTTGCAGACGTGTAGCATTAACTTCTGACAACGAACAAGCTTAAAACCTTTACATTTTTTAGCCACTTGGGGCAGCGGAACAAACTGTAAACACAACTGAGATTATCATGTTTTAAACTGTTATGGCATGTTGCTTTTTTTACATTTACACATCCAGCAGATGCAGAGCAGCATGAAAGTCAAGTATTCACTCTTATTTTAGCTCTAGTCTGGTCACCACCATAGACTGTATAAAATATTGACATAGTCTCCGTGACGTCACCCATAGGTTTCTGAAGAGCCGTTGTGAAGCTCAAAGTGGGGGGCTCCGGCAGTCGCCATCTTGGCAGTGATGCCTAACTCCCGGCTAATCCAAAAATGGGCAAAGAGGTGGATTGTGGGTGGAGCTGAGGCGGCCCGGGTGACGCAGCAGATCAGACAGCTAGCAGCTAGCGAACTGGTACGGCACCCACATGTCACTCAAGGTGTCAACGCCCTCAATCATGCATAAATTTAAGCCTTAGTATACCTTAAAAGGATGAGTTGTATACAAATTCACCCCTCATACAGTTGTTATGAAATTAGCTATAGAGACCAAAACTGTTTTTTGTTCCCTTTGTTAATTTCTGCTGTAAAGTTTGGCATTTTAACATGACGTTCTATGGGGATTGACTCGCTTTTGGAACCAGCTTCAAGTGGCCATTCAAAGAACTGCAGGTTTTGGCACAACTGCGTTGGCTCCATTACTCAGCACTGTAGGGTTGCCGCTTGGTCAGCACCAACTCCTGAGGGAAATATCTGTCTCTTTAGAGCTAAATGCTCCACTATGTTCACCAGCTGGTTGATTACTTTGTCTATGTGGCGTTTAGTGCTGGTTTTCACTGAAAGCAACTCCCTTTTGCATTTGAAAATGTTGCCGATGAGAGCGCTGATCGTGAACCAAAACATTGACGATGTTAAAAGGGTTAAACGACCGTAAAACATTCAGTAGAGCTGAAGAGGGACGGGTGGTAATTATGACCCCGTTTCACATTCCACATAGTCATTTGATTTATTATTAATATAAAAATGAAAATTATAGCTGCTTTAAACAACGATAAACGGCTGCAATGAAGCCCAGAATAAATATAATTAGGCATTAAAAGCAGAAACAAAAAAAATGCACGATTAGTTTGACTTGTTGGGCAGTAAATGGCACAAAGAGGTTCAAAACCAATTATGATTGAAAAAAAGTTATTTGAACAATCAGTATCCCTTCAACACAAACACATGCACAGAGAAATATCTGACCTGAAGCTTTAGGGGAAAGTGACTTCAAGCTTGTCCCATTAGTGTGCCTTTTCTTCAGCCCTGCTAAACTAATTGGGGCTTACGTGTGCATGTGAACACCCTCGACTTCTGGAACTTGTGCCATTACAACAGAGGGATCAATGGCGTTATGCAGCAGGGCATGTGTTTCGGTAACCCTTACATGTCTTCCCCTTTTGCCTCTCCTCCCTTTGACTCCGCTACCAGGCTTGCCTTTGTCTCTTTCTCAACCCGTCCTCCCTTCATCCCCTCTCCTTTCTTTCCCCCTGTCTCTTCTTGCCTCCGGCAAAGTCTTCCTCTCCTCGCCTTGTTGGCTTCATGCAGCCATGGTGTTAGGCAGGCTGGTCGAAATCGCAATTTAATTAGCAAGTCAGGCGATAAATTACCCCCGCAATTAAAAGGCAGGCACTCTTTTTTAGTTTATGCCTATAGGGAGGGCTCTCTAAACAAACCTCAGCTCTCTCTGTGCCGACACGACACCTCGCTGGCGAGCGTGGCCGAGCTCCCCTCCAGAATAACGAAAATACAGTTGTGAGTGGCCTTCTCCAAAGAGCCAAGCTCCATTTCCTCCTGTCTTGGTAACAGACGAGCTTTATCTTCTGTTACAGAGCTCTGGCTTTGGCTGAGGACCAGGAAGCACCAGAGAGAGAGAGAACACAGAGTCGACTTCAATAGGCCACACACACAAACACACACACAGAACAGACGTGTTTTGCAAAAGCAGTCCAAGGACCAAGCAGATCCGTCCTTGGTGTTTCACTTCCTGCTGATCAGAGAAGACTCTCAGAGGTGAGCAGTGCTTCACAGGCTTTTCATCTATCAAACAGACTCTTTGAGGGTACGACTGAGTGGATCTCAAATGATTGTTTCTGTTTGAATGCCTCTTTTTAAGTGAATTAGTAATGACGATGATTCATGCTGTAGACACTCTTTTTTTTCTACCACGTAGTAAAACATACAGGTATTTCCTGTGAATATGTTGCCCATAAATACTCATGGACAGTATATAAGACGTGGACGTAGTCACCTTGGCGTCACCCATTGCTTTATGGACTGCTGTTTTGAAGCCTTGAGTTCGGCATTTTGGCCGTCGCCATCTTGGATTTTTGCAATCAGAAGTGAGGGTGGAGCTAAATACAACCGAAAGCTGAATAAGACATTTTTAGGTGACCAAACTGTTACTGTGAACTTATTCGGCAAAGGTGTTTCCATATCCCATTTAGCGCATCAACTCTTTTTCAACGAAGGCAAAAGCTATTACGGATGCACCGACAACCAGCAGGAAAAGGACTCAATAGCACGACTCACAGACACAAAAACACAAAACAGAATACAGATACTGTCTAGGAAAGACAGGCAACGGTATCAAAAAACAATAAGCAGAGACTTATTCAAAAAGTACAGAAGCAATGTCATTAACACTAGGAATAAACTGGGAAAATAATTGCAGGCACGCTCACTAAAATAGTACAGACGAACTGGCACAGACAAATGGAGCACACAGACTAAATACACAAGGGAGGAAGGGTGATTAGGGACAGGTGAAACTCATCAGGGTGGGCTAGGTAATCACACAGGCGGGAAACACACAAGGGCAGGGAGTGAAGTATCGGAAACAAGAGACAAAGGTGAGTATACCAAAATAAAACAGGAAATAAAGACTGAAAACTGAAAACATAACTTAGACTCAGGCCCGGGATGTAACAAAAAACACCTCAAGCGAGCGTAAAAACTCTTTTGCACAATTGAGGAAGTTTTATTGAATTTTGCCGTTTCCATACAGCTTTTCTAATGCGATACTTCAAAATGTGCATAAAAATATGTGAATGGAAACACGGCTCGTAATGATGAACCTACAGATAATTATCACCTGAATCTGCAGCTCCCCTCGGCTTTACCGAGTTTTATAGCTAGTTTTTCATTGTTTAGCTGTCCGGCCTGAAACTTTACTGTTCTGGTTCATAGTGTCGCTTTTGGCCGCAGCTGTTTTCAGTGAAAAATCTCTAAGAACCGACTGTACACGACCTGCTCAGCACAACACAGCAGACAGACACATTCAGAGACTAGCTGGTGAATATAGTGGAGCATTTCGAGTTGGTAGAGACCAAAATCAGAGGTAAAAGAGAATTAATACTGGACTTACACTCATCAGGTGGCCATGAATGATAATCTTGCTACGTACCTGCTGGCTGTGTAAATAATGGCATAATCATAATAATTTGCCATATCAGCTTAAAAGGTGATGATATGACAATGTTGTTTCTACAACTTGTTTCCCCCAAGTCCCCAACTAGATCAGGATTGTACAAAAAGATGATAATTTTAGCATGCCTTTAACAAACAAAAAAGCCCAAGACGATCATGGGCTGAACGTCACCAGCTTTGCAGTGAAGTGTGTTTATGGCGATGAGTCATGTGGCTGCAGGTAATTCAGACTCTGTAATAACAGCACAGAGAGACAGCAGAGATTACAGCTAAAAGGTTGAAGAGATGATATTAGAAGAGTGTTGCTGGATATCATGGATTTGGAAGAAATTAATTTATGATGACGTAGCTGCCGTGCTACATTGTCATAGGAGCAGCAGTTTGTTGTAATTAGTCGTTGTTTAACTGTTAAATTCATGAAGGTTTCAGCTTCTACTAGTAGGCAATAGGTGCGCATTTATATCAGAATATGGATACTAGACACCAGGAATATGTTTCACATTTCTTGAAAGACTGATAAAAGTAATGTTCAATGAAAGATTACATTAAGTCACAAGCGAGTGGAGCTATAGGTGACATCAGGACTTCTCTATAGTGACTGACGATCCTCTGTGTTGAATGAAGGCCTCGAGGCTCCAGATCTGTCTCCTCACCTGTGGGCGACGGTTATTTGAAACATCTTCCAATCGAGAGCATTTGCTTTACATGACATTTGCTGGCAATGTATAGCTGAAGTCATTATGATTCTGACTAAAGGGGGCTGTTATGTCCAATATCATCAGCAAGCGCACATTTCCTTCAGTGGCTCCAAGGAAATCATGCCAGACTTTTATCGCTGAACGATTAATGAGTGGGAGATCCAAAGTCCAGACGCACGTGATGGCTGCGTGACGAAAGGCACTAAAGAGACTGGCCTTTGTTCAACCGACTGGGAGAGCCGAGGGTAGCGGAGGGCGACTGGAAAAATGAGGCAGCCTTTGCTAAATAAGTCTGGGTAATCCATCAGATGCCAGGCCTCATTATGGCTGTGGGTACAGCGTGAAAGAGAGCCCTTTATCTGGGCTTCCTGTTCTTATTAGTAGCACTCAAGCAAAGGATAGCAGCAGTCCTTCCTTGATCCCCCCCCACCACCACCACCACCACTACCTCTATGCTGGGGGGGCCGCCGCTGACACAGAGAAGCAAAGTCATTCTCTTGCCTGCATTCCCTGGCCACGTCTGTGGACAGGCCTGCCAAGTTGTGAGGAGAAGTGTGTTGTCTTTGCATACAAGTGTAGCGTGTATGTGTGCACACACACATATCCGGAGAGGCTCAATAGTCGCTGTCGGAAACCTTTTGCCAGCTGCAGCACATCCTCCCCTTCACTGACGGTAGCCATATCCAAAATGGTTGGAGCTATTTTAAGCCTTCTCAACATTGAAATTATTGCAGTGGACTTGGTCTCTCAAACATGGGGCGAACCATCTGCACTATTCAAATGAATGTATTTTTTCTGTTATTGCAAGCTAGTCTGAAGTTTATAGAGCTTGAGATCTCGGGGGGACACGAGTCTTGCCTCTTCAGGCAGTCCCCGTCATAGACTGTATTTAAGAAGTGGACGTGGTCACCGTGACGTCACCCATTGGTTTGTGGACTGCCGTTTTGAAGCCTCGAGTTCGTCATTTTGGCTGTCGCCATCTTGGTTTTTAAGTGCGCCATCTTGGTTATTTGGAACCAGAAGTGGAACGTGCAACCGAACGCTGAATAAGAAATTTTTAGGTGACCAAAAGGTTATAATCAACTTTCATAGCGATTGAGACCATAAACTCATGTTTACAATGTTTACTGAGGTAATAAATCAAGTGAGAAGTAGGCTCATTTTCTCATAGACTTCTATACAATCAGACTTCTTTTTGCAACCAGAGGAGTCGCCCCCTGCTGGCTGTTAGAAAGAACGCAAGTTTAAGGCACTTCCGCGTTGGCTTCACTTTTTTCAGTTGCCCACTGGTCTCCGCAGAGGACTTTTGTGTTGAAAAAGCAAACTTGAACACTAAGCTAGTGAGCCTACTCATCCACCACAGCTGACAAAACGGCTGAACATGACAATATGAAGAGGAAATGTGCCAATCCAGGATGATAACCCACGTCACACTGTGTGAGAATGACACCTGGTGCAGCAGAACCTTCTGCCCAAATGACTGCTTTTCCCAGTCAATAAGGAAGTACACCGACAAGCGTACGAGTGGCTGCGTTAAAGATTACAACCAAGTGAAGGCCAAACTATTACTGCTAAATCAACCATTACATTTAATCTCCTTTTCTTAGCAAGGCTACCAGAATACTGGTGGTGTCTGCAAACAGGCGCAGTACCAGATGGGGCCAGCAGAGGGCAGTAGGTGACAGTGGTGGTGGCGCGCACGTCACTGTCAGGAGCTGTCCATGTGCAGGGCAGAGAGGGCTGTGCAACATCAAGGAATCCTGAAGCATGGCAGGTGGAGCGAATAATGCCCTGAAAGGGGGACGAGAACAAAACGGTACAAAGATAGCAAATTAGCCCAAAGATGAGGGCCTTCAATTATCACAGCCAGAGGCTAGCTGACAGCGGAGGGGGGAGCCGGATTGAACTTTTCAAAGACGAGGAGGCGCAGCGTGAGGGTCATTAAAAAAGAGGGCCTGCCACTTGACAGAATGAAAGGTGACGAATAGGACTGGACTCGTGCATTTTGGATGCCGAGGTTTCTTTTAAGGGCATGCGGGAGGAGAGACAGACAGATGCCTCAGTGTGTATAGACAAGCATAGCAGTCAGTCTTGTTACATCCCTCTGCTGCCCCCCCCCCCCCTACCTTCCTCTCCCTCTCTCTCTCCGCAGGCTCTTGGATGGTGCTCTAATCAAGAGCGGCTTTGAGAGGAGTGTTTGGACGGGTTGCTGTGTTCTGCTCTCCACAGATGCAGCAGCAGCCCCAGCTTTCACCGCAAACCAAGCAAAAATAAAACACAAATGAGCACCTCAGGCTATATAATTACATGGATATACATAGGGTTTTGCGAGTGTGTGTGTGGGTGTGTGGGGGGTGTTATGTTTACATTCAAACTCTGTAAACACCTGTCACACACATGTGCTCTCATCAATATGGTCCTATAATATGCGTGTCAAAGGTTACCAAACAAGCTCACGGCTGAGCAAGCAGTGGGATCAAACAGAGGAGAGCAGGAGGCAAATCAGTTGACTTTTTCCCCCCAGACGGGATGACTACTGACAGCAGCTCACAGCCACACAGTCAAACAAATGCTAACACACACACACACACACACACACACACACACACACACACACACACACACACACACACACACACACACACTTCTGAGTCATGCCAGTCTGTTCTCATTCCCGGGGCATCAAATACCGACGCTTTGTCGCGGCCATCGGTGCACAAGGCACACTTTAGCGCCGGTATGACACAGCACCGGGCTATTCCATTAACTACAATGTACAATGTAAACCCATCCGTGTCAATATTAGACGCTCAGGGAAAGTGCGCCGGGAGTGTGGTGACGTAGATTTAAGAGCGAAGAGACAAACACCAGGCAGGCGGGGGGGAGGGGAGGTGGACGGGCCAACAAACACAAGGCTTTCATCCAAGAGACCGCTGTTCGTGTCCCGTGCGTCACGTTACAATCAGCTGTTCATTCGCGTCCCGTTTTCACAGCGTTCAGTGTCATTTCCACTGTAAACGTAGCAGTTTTAAGCCCGATCATGTTGTTTTTTTTCCTAAACCTAACTATAGCGGTTTTATTGTTTACTTCACAACATTAAGCACGTGTTTACTGTGACCGAAAAGTGACACCGAGGGGTCTGACAAAGCGCAGCATATGAAGAGTCGGGATGAGAATGCGTCATGCACACATTTGCCATTGCTCACACACACTTACTATCCAGTCCTTCAGCATGCTTGCAGATAATTGGGGCCTGATGAGGAAGTCCACTTCATCCAGAGAAACAATGAAGCAGGCAGCAGAGGATATCGCCAGCCAACACAAATGGAGTCACAGAACGGCCCTACAGATAAAAATCTCCGCTAGCGCCTCCGAAACCCCACAGGAGCCTTTTTCCTCCGCGCCTTTTCTTCAGGTGCTGGCACGGATGAACATGGAGGGGCCTAATTAAGGGTCGCTTCCCGGGGGGGGGGGGGGGAGTCAGCTGTATTATTTTCCCAGTCCGATATGCAGCCGGGATTGCTGTTTTCCATTTCCTTCTGGGCCTCGGGCCTATGTGCTTGTCCTACTTCAGTCCACAAGGTGCTCTCGGTGTGATAAAAGTGGACGGGCGAGCCTGGAGGACACGTGAGGACAGAGAGGGAGCCTCTCGCTTTCTTGTATGACATTGGGAACATGTTCGAGTTTAGCCTTTTGGACTTTGGGAATTGATTTAATGGAGGTAAAATTGATTACATTAGCACTACAGTAGCTCATTATCAGCGCAGAGTCTTGATACTTTGGCCACAAATGTCAAATTCATTGATGACTTAGTTGTCAGACTCCTTCAGAGCTGCAATGCCCTTAGCCCCTCACTGCAGCCACAAAATCAGTTCAAATGAACTAATTAAATATTATTAGACACCACTGGAAGAAAGGCTTTGTTATCTTTGGGTGCGTAGCCCTCCACAGCTCAGGCAGTGATATCCAAGCAACCCTGAATCTATCCCCACTATTCTCTCCACACTCGCCATTCTTCCAAACACAAAGCTAATATGCGGTGGGCCTGACAGTCACTACTGCGTGAGGAGGCATTTACATAAGCTTGTGTATACGGCCATTGTGATGATAATAGGCGTGTGATCTCCTGTGTCAGCGAATGAGAAAAAACATCTCATCCATTCAAATAGATATGTCAGCCAAAGCATTAGCCTCCCCTATAATTGGCCACAGAGGTCACCCTGGCAGAGCAGAGAGGCGACATTTAATGTGGCACAAGAATTTGTTGTGCTCATTCACCCCGCCCCCCCACCCCCACCCCCACACACACACACAACACTGCTTGTGCACCCGGCTGAAATGTGACACCCGGCCCGCTCGGTGCCAGTCGCGGCTGCCAGTCCAGGGTCGTGTTTCTGTGTGAGATTTCTTTAATGGTTTCCATTAATATCACTCACGTCCGCCGTCCCTGCAGAGACGCGCAGCCCGTCTCATTCTCTAAATACATTATTTGTGCACTCTGTGGCAAAAGGCTGTGACAGTCAGTTCAGAAGATTACAAACTAACATTGAAACCCAACCTTGCAGGGATGACACTGCCGTTAATCTAGGTGTTCTGGCTTTATAATTCTTTTGTGTCAGGAAAGCAAGTGGCCTATCCTCCTCCTCACACGTATTTCTGGTCTTTGAAAGAGACAACAGGGAGACAGGAGGAGAACAGACAAAGAGCTGTAATTGACAGAAGTACAAAATGTACCAGAACCGTCAGCAGCAAACCGTATAACACTGACATTCTGCTGGTGCATATTGACAGCTCTCGTAGCTTACTGTACATTCGGCATCAGTGTACCCTTCTGTAGATCAATCAGTGAAAATTTATCTTGAGCACTCAACTCTGTACCTAAGCTGGACACTTTAGTCAACAGCTAAAATCAAGAGTTAGAGGACTATTTTTTCTGTCAGATGACATTTTCCCTTTCATCACCTCATTTCAAGGTAATTTATGTGTTAAGGGCTGTCAAAGCTAACACTATAATTACTCGTTAGCGCAAATTAGTTTTAACGGCACTAATTTCTTTAACACATTAACGCAACTTGCGAGTTTTTAGTTGTAGCGGGCTCAGTTTTAAAGAATTAAGATACTGGTATCATATGAAATGCTTACTTACTACTTACGCTAAATTTTGGTGAGGAAAAACTGTCATGGCCATTTCAAAAGGGTCCCTTGACATCTGACCTCATGATATGTGAATGAAAATGGGTTCTGTGGGTACCCACGAGTCTCATCTTTACAGACATGCCCACTTTATGATAATCACATGCAGTTTGGGACAATTCATAGTCAAGTCAGCACACTGACTTGGCTTGAGTTTGCCATGGTATGATTTTTTATGCTAAATACAGTACCTGTGAGGATTTCTGGACAATATTTGTCGTTGTTTTGTGTTGTTAATTGATTTCCAATAATAAATATATACAAACGTTTCCATAAAGAAAGCATATTTGACCAGTCCCATGTTGATAAAGAGTATTGAATATTCGACAAATCTCCCTTAAAGGTACATTTTTAACAACGATTAATCATGATTACATTTTTCATTTTTATTTATTAAATATTTTAATCGATTGACAGCCCTAATATTTAGGCTATATATTTGTCCAAATCAAGGTACAATCCAAGCAACATGCCGTAGATCAAGGAAAAGCCTTGGAGAATAAGAGCCTCAATAGTTCAATGCTCCACCTGACACAAGTGCCACAAGGCGTACAGGTGAAATAACATTTAAGCGCATAGAGAGAATTAACATATTATGTGAGTAGGTATTTCACCTTTATTATTCCACTGGTGAATTTCAAATATCTTATTTCATTCGTAAATTTCCACCCTCGTCACTTTTCTACTGTCATGGTCCTGGGTTTTGGTTGTAGTTTGTTTCCTGTTTTATTTTGAAAGTCACTTTCCTCTTGTGTCATGTCTTGTGTTACTTCCTGCCTTTGTCTTTTTCCTGCCTGTTTTCTATCTCACCTGTGTTTCATTAGTTAATTAGTCCCTTGTGTGTGTGTGTGTTTGTGTGTGTGTGTGTGTGTGTGTGTGTGTGTGCTTTCCCTCTCTGAATTGTCAGGTCGTCTGTGTTTGTGTTTCTCGTCTGTGTTTGTGTTTCTCGTGTCATATCGCTTTGTCCTCAATTTAGTTTTTTGGTGTTTTTCCGTTGTACTTTGTATGCCTCAGGCTGCTCCCTCAGTTTTTGTTTCCTACCCGTTTAGCTTTTTTTTGCTAACACCTTTTTGTTAATAAAGCTCGCCTTTTGTTAATTGTACCTGTCTGCCTGGTGTCTTGCATTTGGGTCCACCTTTTGAACTAAGACTGACATCTTCAGTTCCACAATCTAAAAGCTCCTTTCAGTCACAACCTTCACACACCGCAAATCAGCTGTTCGATGCTGCTCTTTAAAGCACCTAAGGGTAGGATTTGAATTTTGGGCTTTGGCGACCCCTAGTGGTAGCATCCAAAAACACACTGTGACAATCAGCAAAACATGATGTCACACCGCACCAATTTTCCCTGGAAATATGCAATTTTTTACTACAGATAAAAACAAAATAAAATCTGAATAATTCCTAGAAAATCTACACGTTGTGGCTTTAAAGTTGTAATCATTTTCAAACCTGGCTGACACCTGTGGTTACCGTGGTAACAGCAAATGTAGTTTAATACAACAGCAAACACTCCTTGTCAAAAATAGCACTGTAATAATGGTGTTGTTTATAGTGCAACAAAACAAAATTCCCGTCAATATAATTGCCACTGTGATCAGTTTTGACGCAGTGCTCAACGTGAGTTTTCCATACAAAAAGCAGAGCTCAGTATCAGTGACGGGAGCTGTTTACCTGCTGAGAAGTTGGAGGTGTGCAGCCTTTTGTTGCCTTCAGCTCTTCATCTAAACAGCCCACTGTGGCTGCTCCTTCTTGTTGCTTTACTCCCTTCCAAAAAATAAAAATGATCTGCTGACGAAAAATGTAGAAAATTACCGTTTTCTTGACGCAAACTATTGCGGTCAGCGCTAACCTTCGGTGAAAAATACATTGCATTTCCTGTGGCTGCTTCACAATAAAACCATCCTGTATTTTGCCAGTTGAATGCAAAGCAGCAGCAGTGGGAAATTTTGGGTTTGCATTAGCAGAAACTTAATACAGCTCTGATATGGCTAAGGTGGTAAGACAGTGAACAATAGACAGTGAGGCTGATATCAGATAAAATTAGATAAAATTAGCAGTAACATTGGATTACATACCGCATCATATCTGTGAATCCTCCTTGTGTAGGTAGACGACTTCAATCAGGCCTCATACACTGTTCGTAAAGACTGTCGAATGTCATGTAGGGAGGAGGTTGGGGTGGATGGGTATAGGTTGGAGACCGGCGTTTGTGTACCGCGTGAAACCAGAAGTCAACATCTATTTATTTGTCACGTAAGTTACGTACTTAAGTAACGCCACTTCCAGAGTTATTTTAAGCTAAACCACAATCTTTTCCTAAACCTAACTAAGTAGTTTTGTTGCCTAATTCTAACCAAATCGATCTTTTTCTAAGCCTAGCTAAGTAGTTTTCTTGCCTAAACCTAAGGAAGTTGTTTCCTGTGAAGACGGAAGTTTATTTTGAAAAGGCTGCATGTAACAAGCGGACACGAGTTGCTGGACATTCATAGAAAAGCGAACGAAAAAGAAGGAATAACTTTTTCCTAAGATATTATACGAACCGTATGAGAATACGTTGCTTCAATCCAGCGCGGAAATGGTGGACTCCGCCACTAACGATGAAAAATGACAAAAAGAGGTGCTTTAATGGAAAAAAGCAGACCATAAATAGCATCAAAATGGAGTTTAATTTCATGAAAATCTTAAGGATTATAACTTAAAATGTCTTTGTGATTTTTACTATGTTTCTCATTAAAATGATGGCCAGATTGTCCATTGTCAAGAGATTTGACCATGTGTCCATCATCCGACTGTAGGCTCTTCTCCACTACCAACTGGGGATCCTGTTCTCTCTCCTGACTGCATGGGCCTGCTTTTTACTGTATGAAGATGCTACACATGAATGGAGTCTAACCATCAACATTTGACTCTTTTGCCATCTCAGTCCTCTATGATAATTTGTTATTCATTCCAATTGATATCTCCTCATTGAATTATGTGTTTGGATCCTGTCTGTCGTTTGTTGTTGAGATCTGGGATATCTTCCTCCTGTATTTGTCCACCAGATGCTATATCTTAGACTTCACCGGCTGGAATTTGATGAAACTTTGGGGACTTTGGGGCTTTTCTGGCAGTTTCAAAATGACAATGCTTGACCAACAGCAGGCGCTGCAATTACAGGTCAAAATAAAGTGACTTGTTTGCTGCCCATGGCTTCAGAGAGGGAGTGCAACATTTGCAGAGGACAAATGTTACAGTCGGCTGTTGCCTTGTCACTTTCTGTCATTCTTTCTCCAAAGTCATCCCACGGTGTAATGCACCCAACTGTCATCATCTGCTCTCAACACTTGAAACCACACAGCAAGATGAAACACTGTGTGCTGACACCAGGTTCATCTGAAAGTGAATGCTGACACTTCCAAAGAAGACATGACATTCACAGTGAATTAAGTGTTTTAAACATTGTACATCAACAAAAGGAAATGTTAATGTGAATTTTGTATGAATTTGCGTGTGACTTCTCAACATATATTTAGAATTTCTCTCTGCCTAAATGTGTCAGCCGGCTTCAAACAAAGTGCTTGTTGGTTGCTCAAAACTCATTTAAAGGCACTTTGTGTGTAATGTCTGGCAACATGCTCCAAAAGCGGCTCCAGAAGACGGACTAAATTCAGCCAGCACAGACCCCAGCGCCGCGAGTCACAGTGGGCTGATGGAGCGCTGTTTAACGTCTGGCGGGGACTCGGTTACCTTGCACGGCAACTGGATTATCGCGATGTCACAAGATCATGCGAGAATCGCGGGAACACATATCATACGAAAATCCATCTTGTCAGGCTTCAAGTAATGCGTTTGTGTCCGACAAGCCAGGTCACGGACCAATCAGCGTCCTGTGAGGAGCCACTGGCTGCAAACAACAATGGCGGCTCCTGAAGAGGTTAGCGTGGATGCTGCAATAGGATCAGTTATATCAGGACTGGAGAGTATTTCTTCGTTGAGCAAGAACGACCCTGAAGGTGTTTCTCGATGGAAAAGATGTCTTTGCTCTTCTCCCAACTGGCTTCGGCAAGAGCTTGATTGACAGTTGGTTCATCCAATCACCTGCATGCTCATCTCTGTAGATATCTCTGCAACACAATACATTGACATCTTTGACATAACTTTAAAACTGTAACCTCATCTTATTCTGTTGATAATGTTCTAAACTGAAATTCTAGCCATATCTTACACATCGCCCCTTTAAGCAGTATCTATTAAGAGAAGGGAAAGTATGACTCATCCCCTCCTCCTTTCCCAGATATCGTTGGAACGTAACCAGTGACCACCTGGCCTGACTTGGCTTACAGAAGATTCAACAAACATTTGATTTACTCTGTAGGAGTTATAACAAGCGCTTCAAAAGTGCCAGAGAATAATTCATCTTCAGATGTGATAGGAAATGGGCCACAGGAGCCACAGGGTGCCATGGGCATTATATCGGAAGATAAGGGATACTTGTTTCAGAAGTGTACAAAAGAGAAATAATTACTACTTTTGAGTCCGTTCCAATTCATATGCATTCATACAATTCAAAGGCACCTCTGGGCCTTTGTGTTGTTTCATGCTCTTTATGCAGCAATCAAATCGCCTCGGAGTGTTCTCTCCCAGAATGAGTACGGGAGCACATGGGACCGAGATCGGCCTCCTCATGCGTTATAATGTTACACCTCATCTGTGGGCATGGCCGGCGGCAACAGCATGTTTTCCACACAATATGATGAAAAGAGAACCCTGATTCTTATGCAGATGAGAGGAACACCGTACACAGACCCTTCCCTCACCCGACTTACATTGTTGTTATCATTTATGCCCAAGGCACTTTTATTTATGTTTAATAGAGTATTACATCAAGCTCTCCCTCTCCCCAACCATTATATACATACTACCCATCCATGAGGACATTAATAATTGATTGCCCCCAGTACTGGCCAGTGTTGCATTGTTTGTTGACATAGCTGGACTCCTGAAGGGAGCTATGGCCCCGTGGTTTGTGGTGTTGGTTTCACATCTGGCCTCCAGGGCAGATGTTGAGATCAAGCCAGGCCAACACCACCCATCAACAAAGGATACGCTTCTTCAGGCTCTAGTATCCAAAATTGAGAGATGCAATATGGCATAATAATACTGTAAAATAATAATAATGTAGTGCGTCAGAAAACTCTATTTGCATGAAATGGCCAATCAAAGACTAAAATGTAACACAGCAGTGGGCCAAGTGTGATTATAAATGGATCATTTAATAAAACTTTTTTCATCATCAGGATGATGTTAATATGCCTTGTAATTAACCAGGGTTTCTCAAATTAACTACTCAATCAATGTCTTAAAGGGTCGGTTCACCCAAATTAAACACATTTTCTCACGTTCCTCTAGTGGTATCTGTCTCTAGTGAGTCTGGCTTTCCATGAAAAGCAGCAGCATCAGTTGCTTCAGTAAATGCCTCATAAAGACGTTTGTTCATGTTCAAGACAGAGCGTTCGGCCATAGTAATTATGACTCTTGTCCGTTGGGAGAAAAGGAGGTTTCCACCTGAAAGTCAGCATTGGTTTCTATGTACCACGACCCAAACAAAGATGTTATTCTAGAGCCAACCGAGTCCTGTTTGTGCTGAAACCTCAGACATCCGGAAGGAGCTCAAAGTAAAACCTTTGAATGGATGTCTCTGAAGATTCTGCCTCCACCCCAATTCAATGGAGGTAAATCGAATTTGATAACATGTTATGTAAATGAATTTAAAAAAAAAAAAAAAAAAAAAAATCCACAGAGCTTTTAGAAAGGTGCTCAATAAAAGCATCGCTTTTCGTAAAAAAAAATCTTATTATTGTGAATGAATCATTTTTTAAAATTTGACAGGTCCAAAATGAATGTTTTGTATATATCTGTGGAAGATATCTGATGTTTGGTTCCCACTTCTAACAAGGCTTGTGAGCCAATAGTATAATGACGTTGGTATCTCTCTGTACCTGAGGAGCTATGTTAGCATTAGTGACAGTTGTGTCCACTTACCTAACGTTATAGTGACCTCAAACAATGTATGACGAAGATACACATCAGAGGGTATTTAGAAGTGGGTGGCCGACTGAAAAATAAGTAGGTAACATTATACGCCGTATACCTGTGTATACCTTGCACTACTGCTTGGATGGACAAGCTAAACGTTACCTATAGTCATATCCTGAAATGACCATAGATCTAAATCTATAGCTAATTTTGGCCTATAGTGTTGCAAAATGACTTCAGTACTCTACCACTCTTCACTTTACATGACTGTCTGAGTCTCACTCCACTCGACCATAAAATATGCAGGCTGTGCAGCGAACTGGCAACTTGTGTTGTGAAGTGAATGCAATCGAACAGAGGACCTCTTTTCATAATTAGTATCCCTGTTACTCTGAATAATGTACAGGGACTGACTGGACTGGCTCTAGTCTGGGGACTTTTTTGTTGTTCCGATGAAAGCTGTCACTGAGGTCTAGGGATTATGCAGAGTGATGTTGATAAAAGATGCTGCTGTTTGATTATCAAATGTAATTTTTCAATGCTGTGAGCAGCTCAAACAGGGTTCCATTCATCTCCATTCAATTGAAACCTTTCTACATGGCTAGATACTACTAGAGGTAAATGTTATGATGTCTTTTTTTGTAATTTTGGTGAGCTGACTTTTTAAGTGATTTAATGGAATATTCTTTTTTATTCTATTTTTGTGTGTGAATTTGGCCTTCAGTTCTAACATTAGTTTACACTAATAATATGGGATTCATCTGCTTGAGACAATATGAGATAACACTACACACTAACATCCAATAATACGTAGACAGCAACGTAATCCAACTGTGGTAATGAGATTCCTGCTGCTATATGGGAGGGATATATCCGCTGAAGGTTACTGAATGCTCCGGATGGCTTACTCATCAAGCAATTACAGTTGTTCGGCGACTAACGCGATTGATCCCGACTGACCATCCGCCGTGGTTGTCAGGGAGACCAGTGTGTCTCCCTTTACGCGCGGGATTAGCACGCCTCTCATATCTGGATTGTGTCTGAATGTGATTTATCCAGATTACCTTTGAACCTGACATTAAAATCTGACTCCAGAGTTCACACTACAATCAGATCGCTCTTTTCCTTCACAACAATGCAAATGTATCTGCTTTCTTTGCATTATATTTCATATACACTTGTCATATACACTTTTTCTTTCACTCGACAAAAAGTTTTCTGAGGAGAAAGCAGTTTATTATCATTACTGTTGAGAGTGTTAGTATTCCAAGCTGAAACAGATGACTACAACGATCAAATGTTGATCAAATTCACACAATTCCTCTCACCTTTACGTGCCACATCTGAACTATTACTTTTCTTAAATCAAATGAAACCATGTTTGAAACTTAGCATTCATCTGGTCCGCTTTGACATTACTGAACACTTTCTGAAACCAATCGGAACACCCGACACATACTGTATGTTGAACGCAGCTGCAAAGGGGAATCACTGTCAATTTCTATATGAGCCACTTCATATAAAAAGCAATCATAACATTGAAGTTGTTGTTACATCGCCAAGCAAAGACCTCCAACGTGCAAAAGGAAACTCCTACACACTCTGTTTCTCTTTGCAGTGAAAATATTTGACAGAAAATGCAACGATTAAATCCTCAAGTGTTTGTTAGTTTAATGGTTTCAGCGGAGGACGTCATGTTATAGAGACATTTTCACAGCTTTGGCGAATCAAAACAAGAAGAAACAGACTTTCTTTATGGTCAGATCTTGCTTTCCATCTGCTGTGACACAAATGGCAACGACAACGAGACGGAGAACTGAGTTCTCTCCAGCATAATGAGAGGTGATGGGAATACAACATGTGCCTCGATGGGTATTCTGTTAAGTGTCCATATTTCTTACAATGGCCGAGGGACTGGACAGTCTCCGGTTGGGTCTATAAGGAATTTCCATTTAAACAGCATCATTAAAAACGATAGAGATAGAGAGAGAGAGAGGCAGGGCAAATTGAGAAAAACTGACACATACATTTTCTTTAATGCTGTGCTGAAAATCCTTGTGTGTATGCATGACTTGGTATCAAATACAGACTGAAATGCAACTAAGGATCACTGCGTGTGGATACAATGTATGCTTCTTTTGATAAAGCAAACCCGTTCGGAGGTTAATGAGTTGAGCTCCGTTAATGAATCTCTCTAAAGATGCAACACACACACTCAACCATGTAAGCGCACAAATGCCCAACACACACATTTTTATTAGTTAATGTGAGAGGATATGCACATCGTAAACAATGGGATTTCCAAAGAGGGCCCAGCGTTTAATCCAAAGTAAAGCCAACTGCTTGCAAAGAGCAAGAATTGCTATTGATGCTTTAGATGTGCAGACACAAACAGAAGTGCATACAGAGCAGAAGATGAACAGAAGGGTGTCAGTACTCTAACATGCAGATACAGTGTGCAGGGCGGTTGGAGCTCTGTGCTCTTCCTTAGGCGTAATTCTGCCTGCCTGCTGCATTGGATTATTTTCAGAAACAGTTGACTGCGGGAAAGAATTATACCGCAAACGAACATGTTCTTTTGAAATGAGAATAAATTAAGCTTCAAACTATCTCCATGCTTTTTATTAGCACATATAGAATGCCTGTATATATGTTTTCATTGGAAATGTGTCAGTAGGAAATTGCTTGGATCCACATATATTTCCTTTCAGCTGCTATTATTAGAAATGATTGCAACTGGTATAAACTTGGACTCTTATGGTGTAGATATCACAAAAAACTGACTCAATTTATATCTAGTTGTCACACACTGATGGTCCTTGTTTTTGAATAGTAGTGAATACATTTTTGAGAACAGCATCTCTTTATTAAAGTGAATCAAAACACAAACAAAGCCAATGGAAACTGGTGCCACCAATTGATGGTGCCATTCTGCAGCAACGGATTTAGGTTTTGGACCATTTTGGAACCCCACAAAGCAGCCTCCAGTAGCAGCAAACAAAAAGGGAACTCATCAAACCTCCAAACTTTACACTGGTGTTTATGGATTTGGCTGTGGCTGCCCACTACCCCCTGATGTTTTTCCATCACAGATGCATTGTTGCCTTCAAACACAGGCGGCTCTGAAAGAGCTCTGTTTGAAACTGTACAGCAGAGGTCGTACGGTCAGTAACCTCCTGATAGCCTCCATTTTTTTTTGGTCTTCCGCCATTTTGTCCGGTCATCCATTTGGGCTAGCACCTGCTGAGCGCTGTTAGAGGACTGACATTCTGCCTCACCTCAAGGCCAGTGTTGTTATAACAAATTGTTGTTGAATGTCACCCACGACCCTCTACAGATAGATGGATACAGATGGATGGATGCATAATAATATACATTTTTATTGAGGATTAATTTCATAAATCTTGTGAATTGTTTGGCCAGTTTGTGGGGATATTTTTTTACACTGATTGGTCAGTTTGGTATAAAAAACAAACAAAAAAAACAATTTAGGAGATATGAGAGCGGTGCACAAAATCAAAACGCTCAAACAGAAAAAGAAAAGGGAGACCAGGAGTCATTTAAAAAAAATACCAAAACTACCCAGATTTTTCAAAAAGGCAGGTGCAAGCCGTGCAACTCAGCTACCCGACAACTCTGCGGTGGCTAGCGCTAATGTTAGCATGGTTCCTCAAGAGTGGCCAAGAAGACGACAAGCAGATCTCCTTAGGGCAAAATGCTAATTGTGAAGAAGAGCAAATTCTGGCTCTACCAGGGCTGGACATTGACTCGGAAACAACTGAAATAACTATGTTTGAAACATTTTGAAACCTCCATTGTTTAGGCCCATATTTGCTACCTAGAACTAATCTCTGCCCTTTGCCAGTACATTACTACACACTATGTTACTGCTATCAATTGTAAGTTGGTGGAACAGCGTGAAACCATCGGCGGATATGTGTGTCATAACATGGACGTCCTCATATGTGCTTAATATATACAATGAAAACGGGGACCCTCTCATCAAAACACTAAACAAAACGCTCCATAGTGCCACTGGTGGCCAAAACTACACCAAGTACCTTAAATTTCATAGTTGTAACTTAGAAAAAAAAATAAAAAAATAAAGATAAAAATAATAATACTAGAGTTTTTTATAACTTACACACTAAAAGTGAATGCTTAGACAAAAGCATCAACAAAACCTTAACTTTTGTAACCATTCCTCAAACAAAGGCACCAAAAGTACAAACCCATTTTCTGCTTTTTAATTTGTTTGCAGTTCTTCAACACAATTCTTGCAAAACAATCCACAATGTTAAAGAACGAAATCTCTTGCAATCATTGAGAAAACACTTCTATTCATGTCTGCCTTTTCAAAATTGTGCTTAAGCAGTCGTAAAACATTGTAAAGGTGAACACAGTCAACCTTTACTCAGCGAATGATTTGTTTAAGCATTCAAAAACTGAGATCACACCAAGCCAGTATTTTTATGTTCATGACATGCGCCTGGTCAATATTATGACATTATTATGAGTTTTGCATGTGTATTTGAGACATTCAATTACTTGGCTTTTTTTTTTTTTAAATTTTGATTACAAGACCTGAGCGAGATTTACTCTTGCCCCACTCTTTCCTCCAGAGGCTTTTAATGTACGAGTACCTTCGAATGCATTATTTAATTGCGTGATGTGTTGAGGTCACTGCGGCTTTCCGTTCAAGGGCTCCAGAATTAAAAATGTATCACAAGAGAAACTACTATGTTTACTCCAGTGAAAAACCTGCAGACCTTCTACCAGACACAGGTAATCAAACCTCATTAACAGTGCAGCAGCGGCGGCGTGCATATTGTATTGGCAATATGTCACATGTAGAGTTGCCTGTGTGTCTTCAGGGATAATTTCCATGAAAATATTGTCATATTTATTTATGTGGTTCAAACAAGAATAGAAATGGGAACAGTTGCCTGCTCAAGGAGAGAAGATACCAAGAGTGGAAAATGGTCGTTTGGCCTCATTCATTTCTGTTCTTTTTATTTATCCTTCATGATAAAGTACAGTGTAACCAATTAAAACTGCAAAACAATATTTGGGAGAGGTGCAGCAGTCTCTCAAGGCCAAAGTAAAAAAAGTATTCCAAAATGTATTATTGTGTGATATTATTTTTGAATACATGTTTCACTTTGACCTTGTAAAAATGCTGTGCCTCTCCGGAGGACACCGGAGGAGACATAGGCACATGATTTTTTTCAGATTACCTGTCTCATGTACTAGTGTCAGGATATAGTGACCGTTTTATAAGATTAACTTTTTTTAATCATATTTGCTCGATTCCCACTGCAGCTTTAGCATTGATTTAAATGTAGCAGCAACTAACACCAACTCAAGCTATGTTGCTTAAATCTGTGTGATATTTCTCGGGACTTTATTTGTGTCATGTATCATATCAAAGTACCTCCCGTGGCGTACATGGCCTCATTTCTGCAACAGGACTTAAAAATATAAGAAAATCTCCCTTGAAAAGTCACATGCTTCCAATACCCTGCAGCCAGCCACTGTTGACTCTGTGGAGTCCAGTTGGTGTTGGAGGCGCTCCATTTCTGTACATATCGACCTCCCCGGGAGGACCGCTCCTATCGTCTCAGCTGCATGTCACTCCAAGTCAATTAAAACTGGACTGGAAGGCCGGTCCAAAGAGACCCAGAGACGGGAGTGACAGCTGGAGTGAGACAGGGAGAGTGGGAAGGAGCGGTGGATGAGAAAAAGGACGCGGAGAACAGATAAGGAGAATCAGGGGAGATGGGAAGAGTTGGAACATGAGAAAGAGGCCGTGGAGAGAGGAGGAAAGGAGCCAGGGTTGGATGATGTGAGAGGAGGAGAGAGGAGACAGCGGGTGTGAATTCATGGAGAGTTTAGAGACTCTGTTCTTAGTTTGAGCACACACTGATGTCTCAGTCTGCGCCATCAGAGGGGTCTTTCTCTGCTGGGGTAAAAACTGGCCAGCTGCTGGGAAGGAGGGAGGGGGGGGGGGACAGGATGGAGGGAGAGGATGAAGGGAAGGATGGAGGGATCTGAGATGGACACTGGAGGCGAAGCTGGCACTCGTCCTTTCCTGGCCCTGTCTTTGCCCCCGATCTCTCCCTCCTCTCCCCCTCTCTCTCCCTCAGTAATAAGCGATGCCCTGATCCAAAACACAGTACTTTGTGTTTGTGGGACTCAGCCGGACGGATCACTGTGGGAAGGAGGAAGACGTTCCGGAGTCGCCAAATCCCTCTGCTGAGCAGTCTCACCAGCTGTCATTTTTTCTCTCCCTGCACATACATAACTCAAAATGTGATGGTTAATGATAGAATATTCTGGCAGTAATTAGCACTTTCCTGCAACCCATTTCTTCCAGCAGATGAGTTGTTCAGGGTTTAGTATTGAATTTGTTCTACCAGGGAGCTTTGTCTCCGGGGTATTCACTGGGTTGTACCACTTTATAATTAACTATACTTCATAAAAGCTTTTTAAGTTGCAACTCATGGCCTTATTAATGGTTAACAAGTCATTCATTAATGCTTTATAGATCAGTAACAGGCCATTAATAAGAACAATATTGGGGTTGGATAACTAGAAAGTGAGTAAGTCATTAAAGCTTCAGTGTGACTTTGATCAATCACAGGTCATTCCAGAGAGAGAGCGTTCCTATTGGCTGTGTTCTGGTTTGTGGGCGGTGCTTGGTATTTCCTCAACAGATCTCAACATGGCTGCCGGGTCACAAACTTTCTCATTTTACAGTGGACTACAAGATGTTTCTGAAAACATTTGAGGCGAAAAATAGGCATTACAGTAACAGAATCTTGATTCATATTTGATCAGCGCTGCTTAGTTTGACCATTTGATTGGAGTTCGAGAGTGATTGACAGCTGCTCAGACACGGCAGGCTCCAGCTCGGCTCTGATTGGTTGCTTTCCTCCGGTCTGTGGAATCTTGTAGATGTCGTTAGGAGCACCGGAGGACACAGAGGCACATGATTTTTTTCAGATTACCTGTCTCATGCACTACTGTTTTAATCATATTTGCTCCATTTCTACCCACTGCTGCTTTAAAGGGACATACGTTTAAAAATGTATAGAGCATTACAAAGTTGAAAACGTAAACGTTCCAAATGTGTCCAAGTTTATTTCCTGTTACGGTGTACAGTATGTGAATGACATAAGCTGAAGCATGGTCCCAAGCTGTTGCCTAGCAATGCAATTCCATTGAAACGGTCTATAAGCCATCCGGCCTGCAGTTATACATGTTCATTGGTAGTTAATAAAGTGTTACTTATTCAAATAATCATTTATTAATGTTTTATACATCAGTAATAAACAATTTTGCTGTATTAGAAAGTGGTACCCTGTACGAATACATGTCTCACGTGTGTAAATACTCGACTAAACGTGCTTCTCTTGCTCTCTCCATCTGTATGTATCAAAAACCCGCCAACACATGAAAAGCATGGAGTGATGTCCTGCTTTGAAAAGAACATTGTTGTGCTGCAAAGATTTCCAGCCACCTACTGAGCTGAAAATGTCAAGAATGAACAACCTGGGAGTGATGCATAAACCCTGGGCAGCAGCAGCAGCAGCAGCAGCGGCGGGGCGGCAACATTACGGTGTCAGTTTTGACAAAATGCAGATCTCCTCGAGGCATGACCTTGTTGTCATTGTGCCGGGCAATAATGGATGCCACGGTGTAGTAACGGCTGAACCTTACAAGCCATTGTTTGTGTGTGTGTGTGTGTGTGTGTGTGTGTGTGTGTGTGTGATGTGTGGCTTTTTCACACAAAAAAACAAACTAATACGTTAGAAGCACGTTTGCAGCAGTGAAGGATTGTGGGAGTGTGAATATCCCCCCAAAAACAGACTAATACCTGGAGGGCAGTATGCCGTCTCTGAGGATTGTGTGTGTAGATGCATGTGTTTTGGTGGTGTATGTGTGTGAGAGATGACAGAGCAGTGGCCCCTCAGGGAAGACAGACACCAATAGCCATCACTGCAGAGGAATCCTGGGGGACAGCGAGCTTTCACTGGCACCGTCCATGCCAGCATCTCTCTCCCTGACAATCTGGCTGGAGACACATATGCACACACACACACTTCATAAACCTGTCTCACTCTCTGCCACCTTCTCTCTCCGTCTGTCTCTCTCACCCTAGCAAAATCTCACAACAGACTTTCCGCATCACACTCACTCATTTCCAATTACCGGGCAGGTAGCTGCCGTTCCAAGACAATAGCTCACCAAACTTGATTACCTGTTCCCATGGAGCCGGTGGGACAACAGATGAAGTCTGAGGTATTGAACGTAGCGAGCGCGTCGGCTCATGTTGCTTAGAGACTGCCTCATTTATCAAGATGGGCACACACACGTTTGTGTTGGAGAGAATTTTTAATAACATGCAATTTGAATCATTTCAATTCAAAGTTGTTGTCTGAATGTTTCTGGTCTGCTAACATTAACTTAAAGTTACTGTGAGGAACTTTTAACTGGTTATGAAACAGTCTCAATTTAATACCGATGCTTCTATATGCAACCCGATATGAAATAGACCCGCCTGTCCACTAAGAGGATATCGTGTCAGTGTCACGTTTTGCCTCGCTGAGGAGTGAATATTACACGCGTTTATGAAGGTGCAGTCCCAGCAGGGGGCAACAAAAACACCCACGTCATGGTTGGCCTTAAAACAAATAAGTAAAGTAAGTATAATGCATACAGAAACAATGTAACATAAGCACGGAAAACATGTTACAAACGTCACTAACATAGCTTACAAAAAAAAACACCGGTCTCAACAACACGTTCTCATCCCGACTCGTCAGATACTGACGCTTTGTCAGACCCCTCTGCGTCACTTTTCGCTCGCAGTAAACACATCGCAGCCGGGCAGACTGTCAGTCCCTGCTGCAGTAAAATGATAGGTTTTCCAAACGGTCTCTGGTGCTCGGAAACACTACCGCTTTTGTCCACAGGGACCGCCAAAATCAGCACAAAATTTAAGCTCCTCGTATTGTTTTTAATTAAGAAGCATTGCGAGCGTGTGATGTGCCCCTTCTGCGGGCGGCTTGCAGAAATGATTTTCTTTCTGGTTCAAATGAACAAAAAGACACATTTGCAGAGACAATTACGCATCGGTTTGGGCCTCGGCTGCTTGCACAGGCTAGTTAAATTCTTCACACATCAGCACACTGTTTGTGATCATCTGCAATTAGTTTAAATATCACATCATTGCTTGTATTTCCTTGTGGGAAAGCATCTTTATTTACTTTTCCAGATGATTGCTTTTGTTTACGTCTCTGAACAGACAAGCTGTGTGTGAAACCGCAGCGAGTACACACACTGTGCAACGTGTTCGATTTCAGGCAAGTTCACCTTCACTGTAAGAATATCGCCACCTTGATCCTGCAGTGCCACCAGGTAATCCCAATTTAGAACATCTCAGCGGTACATTTGACAGAGTCTTGGAAAGGATTCTTATAAAGTTTAGTGCCCTTTCAAAGTAGCAAACATATTCATGTATAGATTAAATGTAACCCAGTGTCAGTAGCCATGTGGCTGAGGGAAAGTGTTTCTATAGCAACCTTCAGCGCTATGATGGATTGCAAAACCCCTATGTGCCAACACATACAGACATACACACACACATTCTCCTGCACATGCACACCTTTTTCATTTGTTCACACACAAACACTCCAACACACCCGTCCACACACTTCTTCAGACTCAGCAGGAGAGCACCAGCCTGTATTTGATGACCCGGAGCACTCTTGTTCATCTATCTATGAAGCAAAGAAACTGCTTTTAGGTAGAAACAAAAACAACAACGGCAGAGTCTCTCGCTATAGGGAGATGTGGGGTATATTCAGAAAGACATTCAGTGGGTGGAGGAAGAGAGAGACAGACAGAAGGTGTGTTCTCTTTCTCCTCATTTAACAACGGTATATGATATGAGCCAACAGCTGAGATCTGGACAGAAGCAAAAAAACACCATCTGCATGTGAGAAACACGTGTTTCCGTTCTGCTCCCTGATATCAATCCTCCCGCTGATAAGGACACCAAAGAACCAAAGTTATGACCAATAAACATAGATTGCAGATTATGATGATAAAAATGCACTTTTGTGGTCAGATGCAGACCTGCTACTGATCCGCTTCATTAATATTGATGCCAGCGATTCCACACCGGTTCTCTGGGAGCGAGAGCTCAAGGGTATTCAGCTTCTACCTTCCCTATCGAGTCAATTACACTTTGCATGCATGTCAAAGCATACACACATGCACACACACACACATATACACAAAAATATCAACCCCAAAAACAAACACCCTTATCTTTGAAATGTTGCACAAATCCCATAATTACAATGCTCATCACAGTTTCTCTGTGTTCCTCCCTGTTAATCATATGAATTAGAATTGCTTCATTAATATTTTGAGGGGAGAAGGAGCCCGTTCTAACCTCAGATGAAGTCTGCCTCTATTTCAGGGCCAATTGACCTGAACAACAACCCTCCTCTCTGCTGCTTCCTGTTCCCTCTCATCCCACCTGCAGTTTGAGCTGAAAGGAAGAATCTGTAACTAGAAGAGCAATAAACCCAATAACAGCGAGTTCATCTACCGCTCAGCACGACTTTCAAATATGTTTTTTAGGTGCGTATTCTTACGAATGTTCAGCAACACTTGACGCACGTGTCAATTTCCGCTCCAGTCTTTTCAAAATAAAACTACTTAGTTAGGCTTAGGAATAGATCGACTTGGTTAGGCTTAGGCAACAAACTACTTATTTAGGTTTATGAAAAGATCGTGGTTTGGGTTAAAATAACACTGGAAGTGACGTAACTTAAGTGCGGAAGTTACGTGACAAATAAATCAACTGTGACTTGTGGTTTCAGACGGGACACCAACATCGGTCTCCTGGGCAAAAGTCCTATGTTTTTTGAACCACCCATCCACCCCTCATATATCTCCTCCCTATGTGGCGTTTGCCGCTCTCTATACTTCCCTGTTACATGGATTACATACAAACTGATTTCATGCTGACCATCATGAAAAACATGTGAAATTCGTATCTATGTACACAAATCAATCCATTAAATTTTTTGATTCTGTGATTCATATATATCCCACAAAATCAATCCATATGTAATCCATGTCATTGTGAACCAGGAAGTATAAAGAGCAACAAACGCCACGTAGGGAGGAGGTCGGGGTGGATGGGTGGGTCAACGTGTGTTCGTCTGGTGTTCGAGACTGGTGTTCGTCAACGTTGATTTATTTGTCACGTAACTTCTGTACTTAAGTAACGCCACTTAATGCTAGTTATTTTAACTCAAATCACAATCTTTCCCCAAACCTAAGTAGTTTTTTTTGCCTAAACATAACCAAGTAGGTTTTTTTGTCTAAACCGACCCAAGTATTTCAAATGTAGTTATTTTAACCCAAATCACAATCTTTTCCCAAACCTAACTAAGTAGTCTTTTTTGCCTAAACCTAACCAAGTATTTCAAATGTAGTTATTTTAACCCAAACCACGATCTTTTCCCAAACCTAACTAAGTCCGATTTTTTTTCTCAGTTGTAACACATATATTGTATTTAATGTGGCATATTTAATCCTTGAGATGTTTAGTCTTTAATTCCTTCTGTGTCCACCTAACTCATCAGTATGTAAGACTTCCTATGCTGCTAACACTGTTCAATTAGCTTTTGACCAATATATTCACACTTCAGGCTCTGCCTTCAGTCAGTCAACAGTATGAGGAATAATACCCTCCTTCGTTGGCTATTTTGTTTTGTTACTTTGCATGAGGTCGTGCTGAAGCAACAGCTCGCACCTCTCATTATTTCTGCCGACACGTTTTCAAACCTTGGACGGATTCACTTGATACTAAACTGAACAGCAGGAGCCGAAGACACCTCATTCTGTGTGTGAAGGGCATGGGAGGTAACGATGAATCACACTCTCCTGATTATCCTAAGTCACATTTTCTAGATGAAGGGAATGGACGTGCATTAATGGACCAACCACTGCAGATCCCTCCCTCCTATGTATGTTTGGAGGTTGGGGGTGAATTGCATGAGGGCTTTGAGAGCATTCAACACACCTGCTCACAATCAGTCAGCCATGCAGCATTTAAATAATGTTGTACCTGAGTTCTTTCATCACTGCCATCCATCCTCTCCATCCTGCTGCCTCCTTTCTTTCCCATAAAGACCCTTCTCACTGGTCTTTACGGGCCTCAGGAGGACTGCTGGGAACTGTGCTTTTCTAAAGGACGCCTCACTCTTTTGTCTCTTGTTGCCATCATAAACTGCACTAAAGTATCTCTTCTTTGCTTCACAAACTCTCGCTCATCTGTTCGTTTTAAGGGAGACGCCAGCATGTTCTGTTTGTCTTTCGACTTTTGCTTTGATAGCGTGCGCCGCGGTCCTGCCTGTGCCCTGCACTGCAGTGACAGACCACCGCCGAATGCCAGAAGGCACACAACCTGACAGCTCCTCTCACTAGCTTTGCACCTCGGCTTGTGTGAAGCAGCAGTGAGCCCGACGTGGGAGGCTAAAAGCAAGCACTTTGGTACCCGTTTGGCACTCAGAAGCAAACCATCTGAAAAGTCCTATACATGTTGATGCAAACCCATATAATGTGTTGCGAGACTGGTAAAATACATGTTGTTTCACTATATTACTACCCCGTTTTACAAATATTTTACCACATTATACATTTTACCACACACGGTTTTAAAAAAGAGAAATCATGAATCCACCCACCTCACGTGGAAGTTAACTCATTGGTGACAATACCATCACGAGAAAGCAGTATACTTCGACCATATTTCCCAAGTATACTTACTAATATCAATGTACTAGTAGTATACTTATAAGCATACTGCTTTAACACTTCTTAGGACTAAAGTGGCCTGCACTTTATAGTTTATAAAAGTATACTTTTAAGTATACTTTAAACGTAAGAATAGTAAACTTTGAGTACACAACTGGTTTATATTTAAGTCTTATTTTGTACTGCAACTATACTATAAGTATACAGATAGTTTACTAGTTGTATACCTGTAAGTGTACTACTTCAATACTTCTTGGGACTAAATGGGCCCACTTAGTTTATAAAAGTATACTTCAAGTGTAAGTATTGTACTGATAGTTTACTAGTTTTATACTGGTAGCCCACTTTTTAGTTTATAAAAGTGCACTTTAAAGTACTTTATGTAAACTACTAGATTTATACTACAAGTATACTAACTTCTACTTTTCTTAAGTATATCTTGATCAAAAGATTAAGTACAAGTATAAGCCAAGTATACTTAGACTTTTCTTTATACTCTTGTTAAGTATATCTCTGATAAGTACATAAAAAGTAAACTGAAAGTATAAAGATTTCTTTTTTAATGACTTTGTGAGGTTTTAGAAATATGCAGCCAACCCAGACTGTTAAAAAACGATCAGGTTATTTACTTATAGTGTGACAAGCGCCCTGTAATAATCACAAACAACACTGTTCTGCCTGGGACTAAAATCACAAAATTATGCCGGTGAAAATTACATTACTCGACATCGAGTAAAACTAATCTCAGAGAACAAGGCTTTAGAACAGGCAGGGAGGCACGTTGCCCTCCATATGGCTGTGGAGTGTGATGATGCACATGCAGGCAGGAGTCAAACTCCAGGATTTGCAGGTCACGGTGTCAGATGCTCCCGGGGAAAAGATCTTCCAGCCTGGATTTATTCAGGTTTTCGCACATGCACTTTTCAACAATGCTCTCCTTCACATTCATGTAGGTCAAATTGGGAACTGCCCGGCAGAATCAGAAGTTTTTTACTACCAAGTCACTGAGTCAGTGGGGGTTTGACTGTAGTTTTTGCACTGCACTGGACAGCATTAATCTAAACTTTTTGATCCTTAAAGAGACACTGCAGAGGTTAGAGAGTCATTTTTTATTCATTAATTAGTCAGAAAGTCCAGATGTTCCCCAGAGTGCAGGAAGGCCTCTAAAAGGCTTTATTGAATGCCCATTTACCACAAATCATATATTCTGACTATTATGCAAAACACGTGTTATATGTTTACCTTTCAAACCATTGCTTTACATTAATATAGGCAATGTAATCTATTGACAGAGCCCTGCAATTTGTTTGAGTTTTGTAATTGCATGTGCACTTTTTTTTTGTGTCAGAGCTGGCTTGTTGTTGTGAGGTTATGCAGTCTGATTTTTTCAAAGCAATCTCCACTTAAAGTGTGTGCCTTATGATTGATTTTTATACTGTAGAGAAAGGAATGGAAACCAATGGCTGCATGTAAAGCAAAGCAAAACTGAACATATTCTAACAAAATCAAGGATCCAAGACTGAACTAAAAAAAAAAAACAGGATTTAAATACAAAGTCATCTGATGAGAGGATGAAGTGCAGGTGGAGAGAAGGGCGGAGAAGCTCAGGTGAGGGGAATGAGGTGATTAGGCCGGGGAACGGGCAGGGAGCTGATTGGCTGGGGCAAAAACTCTGGGAGCAGGAAAGGAGCTGATTGGTTGGGAAGAATTAACGAGGCTGATTCAGAGCAGGTGTGTAGTTGGGCAAAGGAGGGAAAGGCAGTACAGGAACACAGGAGGAGAAACACAGCACAGAAAACACAAAATACAGAAAAAAACTCCACAAAAAAGTCTAAGGGCGTCTTGCACTTGCACATTTTGAAGAAATTAAGTTCATGAACATGACACGTATATTTCCTAAATGTTTCAGATTTGCTCACCCAAAACACCCCCAATAAAATCGGTCTGTTGCAGAATTATATTACCTTCTGTACACAGACTTAGACTGTTCCTTAAATATCAATTTTCCTCCCAATCATCCCCACAGGGATCAATAAGTGTCATCAGTCCTTTTCAGCTCATCATCGAGCTCATCAGCAGCAGAGACATAAATATAAGTATCTCTATTAAGTCATTTTTTAGATTGTGAATCATACAAGTTGCTTCACATTCTATCTCTTAACAAAATATATATCTGTAGGTGAGCAAGTGAGTTACTCCAGCACCCAGAGCATGTTCATATTCTTGAGATTCAAAGGTGATCACTTTAGTTTTACAAAATAATCCAAAACAGATACAACTAATCTTGAGGGGATGTAAAAAAAAAAGAAATTTCCAATTTTGTGTTGTTGCAAAGTATAAAAGGTATGAATCTACAGAGATCTACTGAGATTTATATGCTCAGATTTTCTATGTTTGGTCTTCTGCAAGAACATTAACTATTTTTATATAATGCAGGATGCAAAATGGGTTATCAAAAATGCTTATAAATGTGTGATTTTTTCCCGATTCTCCATCTCATATGTAGCTAATATGGCAACCAGATTGATTGTGCCACCTTAAATGACCACCACCACAAACTAGGGGTATGAGAAAATATCGAAAATATCGGAAATATCAAGTAGCGTGATATGTTTTGTGATACTGTATAGATTCTCAAAAACACTATCGATTTTTAATTAATAATTTACATGCAAATATTAACTCAATCAATACTTTATTTCATTTGCAAAGATACGTGCCCTCTGTGAAAAATTCAAACGCTGATCCAACTGTTCTGATTGCGTAGAAAAATAAACTTTTTTCACTCCAATTTTATACATATGGTGGTGCGTTCTTTATACTGGGACAGTTTTCCTAAAATTAGATTAAAAAAATCACAATATATTGCCTTGCTATACAATATCGCAATATATCACAATATATTGAATCGTAACCCCTGTATCATGATACATATCGTATCGCCAGATTCTTGCCAATACACAGCCTTACAGAACCACAAACACATATTCAACATTTAAGATAATAAAAAGATATCCTTGATCCACCTGTACTCATCTATACCGACACTGCAGAAACAATCTTCTGCACAAACCTCTTGGTATTGATAAGAATCTAACTCGCTGACCTTTTAATAAAACACATTAGTTTATGGTTGTAATTGGTTGTTCTGTTTAAAAACAGCAGCTCTCCTCTCTGCTGAGTGTTTATCACTTTGTCTCGTCGCTCCCTCCGACTTTTCTCCTCAGTAAATCCATCAGTAGAACCCTTTGTCTAAACTTTTCTCTTTCTCTCTCGTCTCATTTGTTCCTTAGCGGCTCAGACTCGGTCTCATTGCTTCTTTCTATCAGCTCATTGGCCAAGCCTCTGATAGTCTGTCTCTCAGAATATCTCACATTGTTATTTCATCAGCAGTACCACTGGCTCTCTCACTGCCTGCAGTGTGTAAAAAACAGATTTTTTTCTTCATAGACTGAGCAAAACTAAGGCATTATGCTGGTCCGTGGTTAATAATTGCTGCCATCTAAACAGTTTGCTGTTTGCTGATTTGCAGCATTATTTGCTTGTTTCAAGAGATGTGATAGAAAACCAGACTAACTAGTTTGGCAAATTGGTCCTTGAATCTGGCCCTGCTCTGGTCCAGATCGCCATCACTGTTTTAAATCATGACAAATGAGCTTGTACGGGAGACCTGCTTGAAGCTGGATGCATGGACACACAAACACACACACACATAGACGCACACACACCAACAACACTCCTCCAACCCCTCTGCATCTGGCGCAGTTAGTTGTTCACAGTGGAGAAGCTAGAGGGAGCTGTGGGTGTTTAATATCCACACTCAGACTTCCTCTCTCTCTCTCTCTCTTTGACAACACATAAACATAGACACACACACACACACACACACACACACACACACACACACACACACACACACAAACGTACAAACACACACACAGACACACGGACCAAAACATGCACAGGTGAGTTATTAATATCTCATGAGCGGCTCACAGATTGGAATCAACCCAAGTTGCTCTGACATGTAAAATGCGGCGTCTGTAGTCAGCTGCTGGGACAAAGAACAGAACTAAAAGGAAGCTTTTAAGCGCACCCTTCAGCTGCGTCAAACCAGTGGAACGAGACATTATACCCACAGCCCAAAGCAGCGAGTGGATTGCTCGCTCAGGAGCGATGTATTAAGGGTGTACGCATGCGGCGGCCTTACCCGAGTTAGCGGAGGAAAACCCTCCCGCTTCAGAAGGTGACTGACAGTTCGGCTTGGTTCACGAGCAACATACCGGTATTCTGATTTCACGCTCTCGTCTTTACACATCATCAAAGCAGAGTAAATTTGCATTGCATTATCCAATGTTCGTAGAGGCATATCTCTTATATGGGATTTCACAGGAGTCTTCAAGCACCGCGGCAGATGCAGAAAAAGTCAGGTTTTATTGGTTTCTTTGTTATCTCTTGAGGCAGCATGATATGGAAAAAATCTGAAATGCAAATCCATTCAGTAGGATTTCCAGCAGGTATTCAGCGTGCTGATAATGGATGAGTCTACCTCTCTCCATTCCCAGCCATCACCGCTGCAAAGACAAAATGGCGCGAACCTCACTGGGAGATAATCGCTCTCCAGGGAAGTGCCACGGAGGTTCCTCATATCTAGATAAAAATAAACGAAGAACCAAACGGCCACAGGCTTTGGCCATTGTCCTACTGGTATACACGCCTACTCACCAACTGTCATTGCTGATTGAAACCACAGAATGTTCCTGGTAATCTCATTCCCCAGAATGTGAAAAAGGGAAAAGGACAAGAGACTGATTTGAGATCAAATCTGCATTTGTACGATTACACAACAATCTTTTTTTTTTTTTAACCTACCGATCAAGTTGTTCCCTGTAAGTAGCATGTACCTGCAAACAATCACCTTACCTCATCTAGTACCTCGTCCTAAATCATAACATTTCTGTGTCAACTGTCATTCTGCTGTGTGTTTTTCTTTTTTTTGCATCCTTTCACCGCTGTGTCTCTTATACACAAAGCTTACGTAACCACCAAAGTGTGATTTCCCAGAACCTAATTTCACTGTCCTTTCATTAGACGATAATAGAACTTTCTGCCTGCTGGATCACCACATTCAAAACATAAAAAAAAAACTCTTTGAGAGAAAAACATTATGCCTTCCTAATTGCAGGGTAACAAATAGACACAGTCAGCATCATTTTGCCACAAGCAAACACAGAAAATAATATTAAATAACGGAGTGGTGTTATCGATTTCATTTTGGATGGCTAAAAATATAAGAGTGTTCACTCTTTTTGGGTTTTAATAACAGCCTTTATTTCATCACTGTTGGACGGCTGCAACTTCAATTATGGTGATTTTGGTGGTGCTTGACGTTTCACGTAATTATAAGACAATCTGTAACTTTTAATATAATGGGCAATTTCTAAAAAGAAAAAAAAAAAAAAACTGGTCATGAGGATTAAAGCAATGCTGCTTTGCCATGACAAAGATTTTATGTTTTAATGAACGAGTCTCAAACTACTGGTCTGCGAGACAATTTCATATGGTCCCTCACATATTTTGAATCTATTATTAAATCTTGTCAGCAAAGTATTTTTTTTTTTTTTCCCATTTTATGAGTAAACATGAGAGCATAAAAAATCTTTATATTACCTAAAGAAACTTTGACCTGGAGCACAGAAAGGCTCAACTCAGGTGGAAAACTGACCATCCTATCTACATGGGGAAAGCTGCCGTTCTCCAGGAATGAAATCTCAAGTGGTTTCACTCTACTAAACATGTGGATAGTTTTCTGCTAAACGGTCCAACCGGGGCCACAAAAACCTGGCCAATGGCCCCCTGGTCATTTGAGTTTGAGAGCCTTGTTTTACGGTGTGCTCCCACCTGCAGGACTAATGCATATGTTGACTAGTAAACTGGATGTCCAGTAGGCCTACATTCATCTGCAGTTGTGTGAATCAGGTCATTTTAGCTCATGAGGGGTAATGCCAACACTTATTGCATAATTTAATAAAATGTTACAGGCCATGTTGGCTGAATGATAAAAGTTTCTTGGTTTGAACCATTTTTTTTTTTTTTTTCCATTATTTTGGTGTAGTGACTATAATAGCAATAGTAATAGTGTACTACTGCCCCACTATGTGAGAAAAGTTGTTTTTGGATGTGTGGGCAGGTGTGGATTTAGAAATGGGAACGAATCATGCAGGTCAGGCCTTTGGCAGGTTGATAACAGTGAAGTCAGAGGTGACCTGCACCCACATCCCACAGCTTATTGATCAGTCACACACTGAAACATATAAATATTTCAGCACCTGAAATTTCATACCCATGTAAGATTCAGATAGTTGATACTGTTTTGGATGTTACAGAAGTTTCCTTTATTCAAACACCTGCAGCATTAAAAGAGCCTGTTTGGTTTATGCGTTATCTCTTGATGCAGATTGCTGCATGAGGCAGTAAAATATGACATACCTTGCAACTGAAATGACCGTGACTGTAAACCTATTGAATTGGGTTTCCACAGGTACAGCACACATCCAGGGCATTGGAATGTCTACCAGATTTGTGCGCTTACCATTCCCTACCATGACCACTGCAAAGACTGGAGGCAGTTTTAACGTGTTTGTGAGAAACCAGAGGCTTCGACACTCTCACGGAGGTTCAGAGATTATCTGTTCACTCTAGCCTGCAGATTACTGCCCCATTACACACTGAGACATATTTTAGCATGTGAAATTCTATGCAAATATAACATGGATACTACTGCGCAATATCAGGCTGTTCTCATACACCGTTCGTAGCTATACCTTCCAAAAATAATGCACTATAATTTGTATATATCCCACAAAATCAATTTGTGTGTAATCCACGTAATCATGAACCAGTATAAAAGAGTAACAAACGCCGCGTAGGGAGGAGGACGGGGTGGATGGGTGGGTCAAAACACACCAGACTTTTGCCCAGGAGACCGGTGTTTGTACCCAGTGTGAAACCAGAAGTCAATGTGGAATTATTTGTCACTTAACTTCCGTATTTTAGTTACGCCTCTTCCGTTGTTATTTTAACCCAAACCCGATCTTTTCCTAAACCTAACTAAGTAGTTTTGTTGCCTAATCCTAACCAAGCAATACATTCTCAATCCCAACTCGTCAAATACCGCCACTTGGTCAGCGCCCCTCAGCATCAGAGACCGACTCACGGGGTACCCCTCTTGCGTTACTTTTGGACGGACCACGGACGGTGTATCAATATACGCTCGTTACATGCATAGTGTCCTTTCAAATTAAACTTCCGTTTCCACAGGAAGTATGGTTTAGGCATCACAAACACTTAGGTAGGGTTAGGAAACGGTCGTGGTTGACGTTAACTTCACTGACTAACGACTCACGGGACTCACGGAACAAGCGGAAATTGACATGTGTTGCTGGACACTTGTAGGAAAACGTATGAAAAATGAGGAATAACTTTTCGTAAGATATCATACGAACCGTTGTATGAGGATACGTTGTCATTATTTTAAGGATGTTGCAAAAGTCTCATAAGGGTGACACCTAATAGGACATTGTTGCTTAAACTTTTGTGGTCATAAAGTGCAGACAAAGCGATCTCAGTTCAACAAAGGCAAAGTGGCAGGGGGCCAGTTCTGCTAAGGGGCCAGACATCGTTCATCACCCCGAGATCTTATAATCTCCACGCTCTTTGAAAATGAACAAACGGACGACAAGATAAGTTTGTGTGCTGCACCATGTACCAAAAGAGCAGAATACTTATTGTTGTCTGGGCTGAGAGGGGCTAAAGGCAGCTCGCTACTGAAGCACCATCAGACGGCCGGCCATAGTTAGAGCAGGGAGAGCCATTTGTTTCATCTGTCCACACAGCTCATAGCCATTCATCATACGGAGAAGGCCGAGCAACTATCAATGCACTTTCAATAACACAGAGGACTGGACGGCCACAACAACCACACAGGCGGGAGGTAGACTTTCATCTGTGTTAAATAGGAACAAGGCTGCAACAGCAGCAACACACGCAGGCACGGACACACTTTTCCTCTCCAAAGGCCACCGATGACCTTGGCGCTGACCTCTCCACCACCCCCCTCCTTTCTCCAGCTTTATTTCCCTCAGACCACAGGGTTCACGGGGTCAGAACAATTGAACAAGCTGAGAGGAACATGTTGTGCTGCTATTTAACAGATGTCAAGTCACGGACCAAGGTAATAGAAAATCTTGAGAGCTGCTAACAGCCAATAGCATAACGTTATAGTGGCCTGCTGAGGGCTGCAAAGGCAACTCAGAAATTCATTCCTCGCAGCTCAAAGCTGCTCGCTGCAGCACTGAAGTGCCTTGTTTGCCGTGACACACAATCGTGTGTGTTTTCTCTCCGGCGTAACCTGGGTCTGTCCCTTCTTTCCCTGGCTCATTTCAGAGCCTTTGAGGCAACACGAGAGAGGAAATTGTTGTGGAGTAAATAAGTCACGTCGCATCAGCGGTGCAGTAATGTGTTTCTAATGACCGTCTAAAATGAGAAATCCTCTTGTATTAAGCTGAGGTAATTAATAATAGAAAAAACTAACTGACAACGAGCAGCAAAACAATATGTGGTGTGCTCCACTAACAAGCCTGCAATATGGATTTATGCTGATATATTCTATGACAGAGACACTGAAGTACAGTCACAGGGCTCCATATGCTTGTTATATGTTTTTTGACACAAAAACATGTCATTAAAAATATGCTTTTACTGTGAAAAAAAATGTTTTTGTTTGCTTTTCCTGACAACTGAAACTTGACCAAGTTATTGATATGAAACATGAATACTGGCAATCAATGGAGGTGAATGAAAGGAAAAGTGGGTGGATCATAATGTATCTTTGGAGCAATGCGGCATTTAAAAAACAACAACTTTGATATCATCGATGTAACATAATTCAAACCATAGGGACGGGAGGAAAAACAGCAACATTCAAGAGGACTGCTGAAACGTACGAGGCACTAACTGAGCTTTCATCTTGATCCGAGGGTCAAATGTACCCAAATGAGGTTTAGCTGACTTTGATCTGCTCTGAACTCTTTGTATGATACATCCTATAGGGATGCCAATATTTCCCTTTGTTTGTTTGCACTGAATGCTTTCTGTGGCCTTTTTTTCAGATCAACAGTTCATTTTATGTTGGCTTTGATGTCCCCTTTGCATGGTTTGGCTTTAGACCTATACTGTATTTTATGCACTCTGGTTTGCTTTCATGCTCTCCCTCCGCCTGCTCCTTACTCCATGGCCTCTGGTTCTATGCCAACAATAATACTTTCAAAAACATTTTGCCACAACATGTACACACATCTTGTTCTGCACCAATATGTTCCTGAAACACACAGGTACAATATCATTTGATTACAACGTCATGTGAGATGTCATTTTTGACTTTACACCACACTTAAACATACCATAACCCTAATCATTATTAGGTGAGTGAAATAGCACCAGTTTTTTATGCTTTAAGGCATAGGCCATATAGGCGGTCGCCTAGGGCGTCACCTTCTGGGGGGCACTGCTCACCCTTGAAAAATAAACTAAACTAAAATATACTAAAATAAATAAATAAATAAATAAATGCCGGTGGGTGTCCTTCCTCAATTTCTGCATTGAGGTAACAAATAAATTAAGAAAGAAAGAAATACACTTTTCACCCTGGTAACTCTCTTTCTCACACTTTTTCATCTGCCCGGCCGCACTTATTTGTTAATAAAAGTGTAAATTGTAGTGAAACTGACTAAACACTTTTAAGCCAACAATATCAGGGACCAATAGTTTATTCCAGTGTGGCTTGTAGCACAGGCAAAGCCTGTGCAAAGCACACTGGTCTATTATTCGACGGGTTTATTTTCTTATTCTGCTTCCGCCTAAAACTTTGCCGCACTACTCCTCCCGGAGCGTTGCCAACACCTGTAAAAAAAGTACATCAAAACGTGCGGAATGATCGGGAATCGTGTGCTATGACTTTTCTAAGAGATTCGCGCAGCGGATTCCGAAAAAATCGCGCAAAAGCGCGACTTTTTTCTCCATAGGAATGAATGGAAGACATGTTCAGAATTAAAAAACTTTCAAGCGTTTTCAACTCTTCACTGCTCATTCATACTTTCACCTAGAAACTCCATTCAGACTGTAAATGTTACACATCTTCCTTAGATTCTGGCTATTATTCAACTTTTAAAATCACATTTGTACTTTTTGAAATATTTAACCTTGTTTGGAGCTTGGTAAAAGTGCTCTTCTCAGACTTTTACATTAGTGTGTATTGCGCTCCTTAGAGTGAGGCCATCAGCGATAGCGTGAAGAGAGGCTTTGAAATCTTACTGAAAAAATATTTCTAACTCGCTGCCATTTCCACAATTTTCACTCTTCATATAAAAGCAGATAGTAACTTTCCCACTCAAAGCCCTGTCCTGCCCTGTCCTACCCTGTTCTCTCCCACCCTTTCACAGTTGTGTTTGTCTCTGTAAAGTAATGTAGAATCCAAACAAAAATCTTAGTCCTTAAAATTATCAAAATTAAATTGCTCAAATTAGTATTTATTTTAAAGCAGATAGTAACTTTGGTCCCCATGGCCAAGCCTTCCCCTTTAAGGCAGGTAGCCTTGTGGGTGACGTGTGTATGTGACGCAATCTGGCGTGTTTTGTTTTGGGAAGTGATTCTCCTCCCGTGTGTGTAGAAAACTAAAAACGGTGAAGGTAGTTGTCAGCAAAAAGTGTCTAGATAAACTCAGGTTCATGTATAACGACTGTAAACGGGGCCGTGTTTTGTATTCACTAAGACATAAATCATCTCCGACCATTTATCTGTGACAAGCTAGTTACCTAGCAACCAGCTATGAGCCAGGCTAAAGGCTAATTGAGTTAGTTAAGTTAGCCTAAAGAAAACAGAGATCTCCCAACTAGGGTTCGGAGCCGCGAAGCTGGAAAGGTAACTGCTGTTATTTATCACTATTTTACAATATAAGATGAGTGTCTAACATAGTATTGTTTTAAATGCGCTCGAGAGGCCGCTATGTTGCCATGTCGAAGTCTGTGACTCCGGCTACGTGAATCGACACTGCGCATGCGCAGAGCATGGGGCTACGTCACATGATCGACACTGCGCATGCGCAGAGCATGGAAGGCGGATGGTATATATAGCCAAGTTGCTGAGGTCTCCAGGAGCTTCGTTAGCTCACCTGGTAAAGCTGGCGCTCAGAGTGTACCTTTCAGACCGTAGCGATCGACGGTTCGAGCCCACCCAAAAGCCCTGGCCAGTATGTAATCCTGTAAGTTCTCCCACCGCGTCACAGTATCTGTAAAACAGTGAAATCCAAACAAAAATCGCGGTCAGTAAAATTATTTTTAAAAGGAAATTGCTCAAATTAGAATTTATTTTAAAGCAGATAGTAACTTTGGTCACCATGAAAATGGGGATTGTCTTCTACATGACAAATCTTAAAGTCTGTCTTTTGAGGAAAAACTTGAGATTAAACACCTCGGTGCCTACAAAACCACGGGATATTGTTAGAAAGCAAACCGCTGGTAAAAATACTCGGATTTAACGTGAAGCGTAGGTTGCAATCCTAAATTCACAACATTCCTGGTCTTTGATCGTGTCTTGACCGCACCACATCCCATCGGTATTAAGTAAAATATTTGACGCTGGCTACGCAGCGGGACTTTCGCCATGTTCTGTCTGTATGCTTTTATTGACTACCTTAGTACTGTATTTGATACTCTTTTAATGTCATATCTGTGATGGGTATGGAACTGGACTCCCTGGTGTCAGTGGCGGAGAGGAGGACCCTAAGCAGACTGTTATCCATCATGGACAATACCCACCACCCCCTTCACAACACACTCACTCGCCAGAGGAGCACCTTCAGTGGCAGGCTGCTGTCTCAGTCCTGCTCTACGGACAGACTGAGGAACTCCTTTGTCCCCCGAGCCATACGGCTGTTTAACTCCTCACAGCACAGGAGGGTTTAACTGACTTACTCTTCATATTTGCACTACTATTTGCACTGTTTGCACCATTGGCACACACACTGTCACTTCACTGCTGTGCTTACTTATGTTATCTTATTTTTATTTTTATTTTTATTTCACTTTATTCTATTTGATTGTATCTTTTTTAAGGTGTATTGGGGTTGGGACTTGTTGTCTATGCTACTGGATGCCTAAATTTCCTTCGGGATCAATAAAGTATCTATCTATCTATCTATCTATCTATCTATCTATCTTGTGTGTGTTGGGGAGTGTATTTTGTACTATTGTAATGTCTAGTCTTGTGTGGGATGGAGGGGGATGTATTTTGTGCCCTTTTAATGTCTAATCTTCCTTTAATGTCCAATTTTTCCAACTATTTTCTTATTCTTAAAATCATTTTCATTCACATATCCTGAGGTCAGAGTTCAAGGGACCCCTTTGAAAATGGCTATGCCATTTTTTCCCTTGCCAAAATTTAGCTTAAATTACGAGCGTTATTTAGCCTCCTAGATGGTTGGTACTAATGGATTCCTTAGGTTTTCTAGTTTCATATGATGCCATTTTATTATTCTTACTTGCCCAGTGACTACAGGTGGAAAATAGCATTTCTAGCAAATCTCCCTCTAAGGTACATTTTGAACAGATAAACAATGTGCGATTAATTTGGGATTAACTACGGACAACAATGCGATTAATCACGATTAAATATTTTAATCGATTGACAGCCTTAATAAATAGATAATATAATGCTGGATTAATGCATGGCATAAACAAATCATTGGTTGCTTGCTGCTACTGCTGTCACCGGCCAAGCCTTCCCCTTTAAGGCAGGTAGCCTTGTGGGTGACGTGTGTATGTGACGCAATCTGGCGTGTTTTGTTTTGGGAAGTGATTCTCCTCCCGTGTGTGCAGAAAACCCCGAAGCTGGAAAGGTAACTGCTGTTATTTATCACTATTTTACAATATAAGATGAGTGTCTAACATAGTATTGTTTTAAATGCGCTCGAGAGGCCGCTATGTTGCCATGTCGAAGTCTGTGACTCCGGCTACGTGAATCGACACTGCGCATGCGCAGAGCATGGGGCTACGTCACATGATCGACACTGCGCATGCGCAGAGCATGGAAGGCGGATGGTATATATAGCCAAGTTGCTGAGGTCTCCAGGAGCTTCGTTAGCTCACCTGGTAAAGCTGGCGCCCAGAGTGTACCTTTCAGACCGTAGCGATCGACGGTTCGAGCCCACTCAAAAGCCCTGGCCAGTATGTAATCCTGTAAGTCCTCCCACCGCGTCACAGTATCTGTAAAACAGTGAAATCCAAACAAAAATCGCGGTCAGTAAAATTATTTTTAAAAGGAAATTGCTCAAATTAGAATTTATTTTAAAGCAGATAGTAACTTTGGTCACCATGAAAATGGGGATTGTCTTCTACATGACAAATCTTAAAGTCTGTCTTTTGAGGAAAAACTTGAGATTAAACACCTCGGTGCCTACAAAACCACGGGATATTGTTAGAAAGCAAACCGCTGGTAAAAATACTCGGATTTAACGTGAAGCGTAGGTTGCAATCCTAAATTCACAACATTCCTGGTCTTTGATCGTGTCTTGACCGCACCACATCCCATCGGTATTAAGTAAAATATTTGACGCTGGCTACGCAGCGGGACTTTCGCCATGTTCTGTCTGTATGCTTTTATTGACTACCTTAGTACTGTATTTGATACTCTTTTAATGTCATATCTGTGATGGGTATGGAACTGGACTCCCTGGTGTCAGTGGCGGAGAGGAGGACCCTAAGCAGACTGTTATCCATCATGGACAATACCCACCACCCCCTTCACAACACACTCACTCGCAGAGGAGCACCTTCAGTGGCAGGCTGCTGTCTCAGTCCTGCTCTACGGACAGACTGAGGAACTCCTTTGTCCCCCGAGCCATACGGCTGTTTAACTCCTCACAGCACAGGAGGGTTTAACTGACTTACTCTTCATATTTGCACTACTATTTGCACTGTTTGCACCATTGGCACACACACTGTCACTTCACTGCTGTGCTTACTTATGTTATCTTATTTTTATTTTTATTTTTATTTCACTTTATTCTATTTGATTGTATCTTTTTTAAGGTGTATTGGGGTTGGGACTTGTTGTCTATGCTACTGGATGCCTAAATTTCCTTCGGGATCAATAAAGTATCTATCTATCTATCTATCTATCTATCTATCTATCTTGTGTGTGTTGGGGGGTGTATTTTGTACTATTGTAATGTCTAGTCTTGTGTGGGATGGAGGGGGATGTATTTTGTGCCCTTTTAATGTCTAATCTTCCTTTAATGTCCAATTTTTCCAACTATTTTCTTATTCTTAAAATCATTTTCATTCACATATCCTGAGGTCAGAGTTCAAGGGACCCCTTTGAAAATGGCTATGCCATTTCTTCCCTTGCCAAAATTTAGCTTAAATTACGAGCGTTATTTAGCCTCCTAGATGGTTGGTACTAATGGATTCCTTAGGTTTTCTAGTTTCATATGATGCCATTTTATTATTCTTACTTGCCCAGTGACTACAGGTGGAAAATAGCATTTCTAGCAAATCTCCCTCTAAGGTACATTTTGAACAGATAAACAATGTGCGATTAATTTGGGATTAACTACGGACAACAATGCGATTAATCACGATTAAATATTTTAATCGATTGACAGCCTTAATAAATAGATAATATAATGCTGGATTAATGCATGGCATAAACAAATCATTGGTTGCTTGCTGCTACTGCTGTCACCGGCCGAGCCTTCCCCTTTAAGGCAGGTAGCCTTGTGGGTGACGTGTGTATGTGACGCAATCTGGCGTGTTTTGTTTTGGGAAGTGATTCTCCTCCCGTGTGTGCAGAAAACCCCGAAGCTGGAAAGGTAACTGCTGTTATTTATCACTATTTTACAATATAAGATGAGTGTCTAACATAGTATTGTTTTAAATGCGCTCGAAAGGCCGCTATGTTGCCATGTCGAAGTCTGTGACTCCGGCTACGTGAATCGACACTGCGCATGCGCAGAGCATGGGGCTACGTCACATGATCGACACTGCGCATGCGCAGAGCATGGAAGGCGGATGGTATATATAGCCAGGTTGCTGAAGTCTCCAAGAGCTTCGTTAGCTCACCTGGTAAAGCTGGCGCCCAGAGTGTACCTTTCAGACCGTAGCGATCGACGGTTCGAGCCCACCCAAAAGCCCTGGCCAGTATGTAATCCTGTAAGTCCTCCCACCGCGTCACAGTATCTGTAAAACAGTGAAATCCAAACAAAAATCGCGGTCAGTAAATTATTTTTAAAAGGAAATTGCTCAAATTAGAATTTATTTTAAAGCAGATAGTAACTTTGGTCACCATGAAAATGGGGATTGTCTTCTACATGACAAATCTTAAAGTCTGTCTTTTGAGGAAAAACTTGAGATTAAACCCCTCGGTGCCTACAAAACCACGGGATATTGTTAGAAAGCAAACCGCTGGTAAAAATACTCGGATTTAACGTGAAGCGTAGGTTGCAATCCTAAATTTACAACATTCCTGGTCTTTGATCGTGTCTTGACCGCACCACATCCCATCGGTATTAAGTAAAATATTTGACGCTGGCTACGCAGCGGGACTTTCGCCATGTTCTGTCTGTATGCTTTTATTGACTACCTTAGTACTGTATTTGATACTCTTTTAATGTCATATCTGTGATGGGTATGGAACTGGACTCCCTGGTGTCAGTGGCGGAGAGGAGGACCCTAAGCAGACTGTTATCCATCATGGACAATACCCACCACCCCCTTCACAACACACTCACTCGACAGAGGAGCACCTTCAGTGGCAGGCTGCTGTCTCAGTCCTGCTCTATGGACAGACTGAGGAACTCCTTTGTCCCCCGAGCCATACGGCTGTTTAACTCCTCACAGCACAGGAGGGTTTAACTGACTTACTCTTCATATTTGCACTACTATTTGCACTGTTTGCACCATTGGCACACACACTGTCACTTCACTGCTGTGCTTACTTATGTTATCTTATTTTTATTTTTATTTTTATTTCACTTTATTCTATTTGATTGTATCTTTTTTAAGGTGTATTGGGGTTGGGACTTGTTGTCTATGCTACTGGATGCCTAAATTTCCTTCGGGATCAATAAAGTATCTATCTATCTATCTATCTATCTATCTATCTATCTTGTGTGTGTTGGGGGGTGTATTTTGTACTATTTTAATGTCTAGTCTTTTGTGGGATGGAGGGGGATGTATTTTGTGCCCTTTTAATGTCTAATCTTCCTTTAATGTCCAATTTTTCCAACTATTTTATTATTCTTAAAATCATTTTCATTCACATATCCTGAGGTCAGAGTTCACTGCTGTCACCGGCCAAGCCTTCCCCTTTAAGGCAGGTAGCCTTGTGGGTGACGTGTGTATGTGACGCAATCTGGCGTGTTTTGTTTTGGGAAGTGATTCTCCTCCCGTGTGTGTAGAAAACTAAAAACGGTGAAGGTAGTTGTCAGCAAAAAGTGTCTAGATAAACTCAGGTTCATGTATAACGACTGTAAACGGGGCCGTGTTTTGTACTCACTAAGACATAAATCATCTCCGACCATTTATCTGTGACAAGCTAGTTACCTAGCGACCAGCTATGAGCCAGGCTAAAGGCTAATTGAGTTAGTTAAGTTAGCCTAAAGAAAACAGAGATCTCCCAACTACGGTTCGGAGCCGCGAAGCTGGAAAGGTAACTGCTGTTATTTATCACTATTTTACAATATAAGATGAGTATCTAACATGGTATTGTTTTAAATGCGCTCGACAGGCCGCTATGTTGCCATGTCGAAGTCTGTTACTGCGGCTACGTCAAATGATCGACACTGCGCATGTCTGTTACTCCGGCTACGTCAAATGATCGACACTGCGCATGTCTGTTACTCCGGCTACGTCAAATGATCGACACTGCGCATGCGCAGAGCATGGAAGGCGGATGGGTTATATAGCCAAGTCGCTGAGCTACCGAGGAGCTTCGTTAGCTCACCTGGTAAAGCGGGCGCCCACTGTGTACCGTAGCGATCGAGGGTTCGATCCCACTCAAAGCCCCGTCCAGCATGTAAGCCTGTAACTCCTCCCATCATCAAAATGAAACTGTTCTAATTAGAATTTATTTTAAAGCAGATAGTAACTTTGGTCACCATGAAAATGGGGATTATTGTCTTCTACATGACAAATGTTAAAGTCTGTCTTTTGAGGAAAAACTCGACATTAAACACCTCGGTGCCTACAAAACCACGGGATATTGTTATAAATCAAACCGCTGGTAAAAATACTCGGATTTAACGTGAAGTGAAACAAACCAGGAACAAAGTGGCTAACAGCTGGCTTGTCAGAGAAGACGCTGTTTCGCTTCCCGTGAGGGGATGGGACACTGGACAGACTTTACAGTATACCTGCTGTATACTTGGTCCTTTGCATTTTGAACGCTCCCATCTCATCTTTGTAGTATATCTGTATATATAGTATAAGTCACCATGGCAACCAGTGACAGACACGCATGCAGTCTGTGTGTGTGTGTGTGTGTGTGTGTGTGTGTGTTTGTCAAATACAGAGATGAGGAGGGCATGACAAACAATATATATCAGCGTATACCGTAATAAGAGGAGCTCCTCGTCTTCTCTCAAATTCACATTAGCAAATCAGAGCAAATGTAGGCATTTTCAAAACTATGGAAACATTATATATCAGTGAATAGTCCTACAGTGATACCCTAACTGTGAACCTCAGACGGTCAGAATCCCCCCCCACCGTCCCGGCATCAGCACCAGGCACACTGGTCAAAATTTCTTGCGAAATGTTCTAGTTTATAAATACAGTTATTCATGACAATAAAATCAAAATTTTTGTCTTAAAAACATTGTGATGTCTGATGTGTGCCTAGGGCACCAAAAGGTACTAGCCCTTTTGGTGCCCTAGGCAAGTTGAAGAAAGCTAAATTGAAAAGAATATAAAGTTACATATCAGGATATGAAAAATGATATTAAATACAACAGCTGTCTTTTCAATAGGGAACTTTCTTACACTTTGTCCAACCTCAGCTAAGCCTAAAATTACCTGTTTGATAAAAAAATAATCAAGAAGGGAAAAGGGAAAACAATTTTTGGACTAAAACCTCCCGAGATGATTGTTTTGTGTATTGTATAAAAGCTGGGAGCAATTTTCTTACTTTTGAATTATACTGAAAGTGAAAGGCTGATAGTAGAAAATAAGCCACTTTAAGTGCTTCAATCCTTATTTGCTACGGACATCTTGTGTGTCTATCATATCAGTGTAAATCCCCAGACCCGGTGTGAACGTGACAGTGGCACCATGACAGAAAGTGTATGCGTTATGATGCAGCTGATATCTCCATCATGACCATACATGTCATACAGTACATCTGCTTGAGGCCTCCCATGTCAGCGGGTGCTGCTGCATGTGCGTGACAGCTGACATCGGCGGGTTGAGTCACTGACAGCTTGTGCCATTGCTGATGTCATCACACACACACACACACACACACACACACACACACACACACACACACACACACACACACTACTAACTAAAACCTAGTCATTGACAGCAAACTAGAAGCCATTTAACCATTTTTCTGCTGTTCTATTCCTCTCTGAGAGCATCCTTTTCGGCACCAGTCTATGCAGTCTTACAGCTATGAACATTCACACACAATAGATTCCAATTAAAGCCGCGGCCTTCAATTGATTGCCACTGGAGAAACTGGGGGTTAAGTGATGAAGGACGCCTTGGTGAAAGACACCGAGGAGAGAAAAGCTTTACATTCTCTCCCTCTGCTTTGCACAAGGAAACAGTTACCTTGAGGTTTCAGGTTTACTATGTTTTTCTATTTTAACATTTAGAGAGTTCCAATTGAGAAACTGCTTCCTTTATTGGGAAATTCCACTTTTGTACCCCCCGTTACATATACAAAGTGTTGTTTTTTCCTAAACCTAAGTGGGTTTGTTGCCTAATCCTAAGCAAGTGTTTTTGTTTAATTCACAACTTTAAGCACGTGTTTACTGCTATCGAAAAGTGATGCCAAGGGGTCTGACAAAGCGTCAGTATGTGACGAGTTGGGATGAGAACGTGTAGTTTCAATATGGCTATATCTACAGCCTCTTTAGTAAGTGTTTTACTGCACTTCCTATAATTACTTTTGATAATCCCTGCAATTGTGAGATGAGATCATGTTAACATACAGAAGTTTAGCCGGAATAATGGTTACCATGTTTGCCATCATAGTTCAGCAAATTAGCATGTTAACATTTGCTAATTAGCACTAAAGACAAAGCTGAGGGAAAGTTTGCAGATATTCTAAACCGAAGTGTGGGAAAGTTTCCTATTTAGACCTGATGATGACGCTGAATGAAACATGAAAACCTGATGTTCAACATTCATGTTTTATGTTGTTTAAAAAATGTATTCAACTTTATTGTAGCTGTGCTGGAAAGATATTGACTATGGCTGCAACTAACAATTATTTTCATTGTTGATTAATCTGTTGATTATTTTTTCGATTAATGGTTTAGTTGTTTGGTCTATAAAATGGTGAAAAATGTCGATCAGTGTTTCCAAAAGCCCAAGATGACGTCCTCATATGTCTGGTTTTGTCCATAACTCAAAGATATTCAGTTTACTGTCATAGAGGAGTAAAGAAACCAGAAAATATTCACAGTTAAGAAGCTGGAAACAGAGAATTATGACTTTTTTTCTTAATAAATTACTCAAACCGTTTGACGATTATCAAAATAGTTGGCAAATAATTAAATAGTTGACAACTAATTGATTAATTATTGCAGCTCTAATCTCTATGTTATAATATATAGGGAAAATGCACAAACAACAAAATACATATTTTTACGTCTTCCTGTTGATTTTTCCTTTAACACTCTGCAATCAGAGCACCACAGAGATATTCATCATTTTCCTCATTCAGTCTGTGGTAAGAGCTCACTGAATACCAGATTTTAGAACTTTATTCATTACTTATCATTGACAAGTGAGAAAAGCTTCCATTCGGGGTTCAGATTACACTCTATGTGAGCCTTCAAATGGCTAATTTCACATCACAAAAGAAATCCATTTTGATCGAGCCAAAAAATCAGACTCCAACATGGAGTGGACGTCTGCATCAATGTCAAAAAACAAATTTGGAGACTTGCGAACACTGTCAGACTGATTAGAATCAAGCCATTGAAGTCAGAATCAGGCCTCTATAAACTGAGAAAAGTGTTTTATTGTCCTTTTTAGCAGCTCTACTACTTCAAACAAAGTTTAAGCTCTAAAGTGTCACTACAGAGATGGATTTTACATTTACTCAAAGTAGATGATGCACTTGCAGCACAGGTGCTTTTATAGCTTACAGTATATATGGAAATTTTCACTATTTAGGAATAAAGCGACTTGCTTGAAACTATGGCAGTAACAAGCAGAAAAAAAACATCAACCCAAACTGCACGAAGTTAGCTCTTGCAGGTAGTGAGAAATAGAAAAGAAACAGTGAGTGTCCCAAACCATCAATGGGCAACATGGGTTAAAAGCACTGAACACCTCCTCACACAAGCAACATTAGAATTGGAAAAGTTAAGTTAGCATGAAATTTCTGCTGTCTTCCTTAAGAGCACAGAACCGTCCTCATATTATATTAGATAAAGCTGAAGTAGGCGAGATTGGAACAAATATGATTAAAAAAGTTATTTTTATAAAACGGTTGCTATATCATGACAGTAGTACATGAAACAGGTAACCTGAAAAAAATCATGTGCCTCTGTGTCCTCCGGTGCTCCTAACGGCATCTGCAAGATTTCACAGACGGGAGGAAAACAAGCGGTAAGAGCTGATCTGAGGTCTGCTGTCTATGAGAGCCGGCTGTCAATCACTCGCGAAATCCGACCAAACGGTCAAACTAGACAGCGCTGATCAAATATGAATCAATATTCTGTTACTGTAATGACTATTTCTCGCCTCAAATGTTTTCAGAATCATCTTGTAGTGCACGGTTTAGCTGTAAAATTAGAAAGTTTGTGACGCCGCCGCCATTGTAAAATCTGGTGATGGAACGCCAAGTTCCGGTCACATGACCGGAGCACAGCCAATAGGAACGCTCTCTCAATGAAATTACCTGTGATTTGTCAAAGTCTTCTGTAACGGGCTAGATTTTTTAAAGCCTGAAAACAGAGCCATGATGAGGTGCAGAAGTGTAGTTCTCTCTCAGAACACTTGAATTACAATATGCTGTAAGGTAATTATGGAATTTTGGCCCAATGATGCCAAAAATATACTGCCTACTGCCACTTTAAGTAAGCACAAATGAAAAGCCTGCTGTGTACTGTGCCATCAAAACAGACACTGGATGTGTAATGTGCTAAACCTCATATTAGGTGACTGCAGCGTATATAGACAAAACTTAACCCATAAGAAATAGTGTAAATACAAGTATTATTTATCAGCCACACGGGGTCATGAAAGGGACTATATTTGTTCCACCTAAAAAGTGTGAATTGTCCAAAACAACATATTAGTCAATGCTTATATCTAATATAAATAAATAATAATATACAAAATAATAATATTCTCATTCCATTTCAAAACATTATATACTCCAGCATACCATATTATTATTATTATTGTTAACTGAACTATTTGTCCATTGAGTGATTTTTTTTAGCAGTCAGGTGCTGTGCAAATACCAGACCTACCACACTCAGACGTAGGCTGAATGCAGTACATTTTTCCTTCCTAAATGGAGCAGATAATCGTTTAAAAACAAATATGACCAAACTATTTGATAGCCTGCCAGCTAGTTCATGCAGACAACAGAACACACGCTACTCGCTGCAACACATCAAAAAAAGGCTGCCGGGAACTATGCCCATTTTCAAAATTCATACATGATGTTCCTGTGGTCAGATAGTCTAAAAAATATTAGTAAATATGAACATCTCTTTCCCAAATCAAAAAAACAATAGTGCTAAAATGTGTGATGTCATAGGGTATAAACAGGGTTACTACAGGTGCTGCCTCCCTTTTGTGTGGCAAGCGGGAGACCAAATAGTTTTTTGACCGCAGTGAAAATGTTTTTTTTGAAAGGCTAAACGCCAACAAATAGGGATTGAAGCCGAATATTTCACGTGGACAAAAACATGAAATGATTACATCTATCTTTTTTACAATACATTTTGGCTTTTGGACTTGACAATGCTCTGGAGTTATTGGAAATGTTTGGATCACACAAAGCTGGAAACAATCCTACGCAGCCAGCACTCATCTAATTCTATAAATAGTATAATACTAATAATATTAGTAGCCTATAGCCTGATCTTTATCCGCAACTGTGAAGAATGTGGCCCACTAAGTAGCAAAAAATATATATTTTTACATAGTTTTATATACAGACTTTTCCAGTAAGTGTATTATAATGATATAATATATATAATATTATATAATTATACATGTGCAAATCTAATCTGAGTATATAGGTACATTTTCTCTTTCACAACTGACAACACTACAGCAGAATAAAGCTCATTTGGGTATAAAAAAGAAAACAACACAAAATCAGTCTCCGATTAGTTGTCTATGGAGCAGCACCAGACTTTATACCCTATGACATCACAAGACTTCTCTGGTTTCTGGCTTTGAGAGAGAGTAGCTCATGTTCACAGATATTGATTGAACTTTACTAGTCCATGGAAATAACATACTGGAATTCTTCATTTAGGTGGTGTTCCCCTTTAACATTAGTCAGAGCTCCACCCACTCTACCTCTGCTGAGGCACTGCTGCAAACACCTGATGCTGCTCTTCAGGTAATATTCACCTGCCAACAGTACACAAATGTTGCTTCAGGATGGATTTGTGGAGGAATATTCACTGGTTGAGGTTGGTGCTTCTCTGCTTAAAGGTAAGTGTCCATTTCTTGCTGTTTGCTGTAAACTGGCATATTGTGAGTTGGCTTGAGGCCTTGCTTGTGTGCTCATGGCTGCCAATGCTGCTTTGGTGTTTTATGCTTGTTTTGCTTGACTTCTGGCTGCTAACTTCTGCTGCTGTCATCTCTATATGATGCATGTTTAAGGGTATTAATTGTTAATCAGTTTGTTGTAGTGGCTGAGCTTATTTTTCTGTTAGTGGTGATACTTTGATGCTGTTGATTTACTCGTGGGGAAGTAATCGCGACACATTTTCTTCACACATATATTCAGCGAAACATTAGAACTATTTCACACAAAGCTGTGGGCTTATGTGGCAGCTTGCTGTAGTGTAGTCTACTATTCTTTCATTCTCACTTTTAAACTCCTATCCATGAAGGCCTACTGTTGGTCACCTAGACATGTGCTTGCCAATATGGCTTCCAATGCTCTGCTGGCTGTTGTGCTTTGACTGCTTTGTGACTCATATTATGATGCTTCCATGCTGTTTATTTATGTCGTAGTGAAATACAGATGAAAAACATTGAAATACAGTTTTATATGTTATAAAATTTAATTGGTTTTGTATATTTCCCTCATGGTTGTTGCCATTGTTTGTTTTTTTGGAGGGGGCTACTGTTGCCTACAAGTCTCTAGTAGAGGATATTGGCTGTAGGAAATGTAAATATCAGTGTAGTGTTGCGTGCAGCACATTCACATAATTATTTCTCTGTTATATGGCCTTCATGGTGATTCAAAGTAGCTCTTGCGGAAACAATGAAGTTCGTCAGGTTCACATTTTCTCCTCCCACTTCATATTCAGCCAAGCATCACAAACATCTCTTTATTTCACTGCTTATATATTGTTATTGAATTGTCACTCTTAAGCCGGTGTCCATGTACTGATGATCACCTTGGCTTTGTTCAGCCACAACATGGCTGCTGATCCTGCTTTGCTGTTTTGTGCTTGTCTGCTGGATCCTAATTTCTGCTGTTGTCTCTTAAGTGCAGTATGTACAGTGGTTATTAGATTTCGGCATTGTTTTGTCCAACTCAGGGGTTCTCAAACATTTTGGGGCCAGGGACCCCTTATAGGGGACAAAAATTTCCAAGGACCCCCTCTTAAAGGGACTATATGTAACTTATTACGCGTATAAATCATACCGGGTCGGTGTCCCATGCGCGCTCGCGTGTGGGTACGCGAGCGCGCAGACTCCAACACAAGGCTCCACGTGCACGCGCGCACACTACACACTGCAGAAGAGTTAGTTTAGCTCTGAGAATATCTAGTGGATGTGCAGTGGACGTTTGTGCAGAAATAAATGCTGCAGCTCCTCCAGACCAACAGAGGTTTCCCGTGTGTTGTGAAGTGACGGGGCTCCGCAGCGAGTAACGTTATCGTCCCGACCGGGTGTCGGTGTGTGTCCCCCCCCCCCCCCGTTCGCTCCGCGGTCGGCAGGCTGAAGCAGGAAAAGCCGACACTAGGATCAGCATTGATTCATGGAGAGACCCTCCTCTGGTCAGCTAACATTACTGCCAAGCAGGTGAAATATAGAGTGATATTGTGTGTTAGCTGACGTGTGTCGCCTCACTGTTTAGACCGGTGCTCGTTCATGTCTATGTAGAGCGAGCACAAGCAACAGGACGCTGACTTTCGTTGACATTGCGGCCACAGGTGTCGCTGTTAACAAGCAATTTCTGATTCTTACATATAGTCCCTTTAATCGCAACACTGATAATGCTTACTACCATTTGTACTCTTAGATGCCATTGGAACTATTTGCATTCTAAAACTTTTCAACCTAAATGCTTCTTTCATAGTGATAAACAGAAACTCATTTCAGTTTTTAATCATGTAAAGATAAGATGAGATAATCCTTTATTAGTACCACAGTGGGGAAATTTGCAATATTATAGAATGTAAATACAACTTTTATGCCTTTTACACTCAGGGTGACTTTATTCAAATTGCAGTTGGACTCATCTTAACAGCATTTATAGCCTAGATTTCAAGTATTTCAGAAAATGAATATTAGCAAGACTGTGGGCATAGCCCTAATAAATCCAGATATTTAAACTCATCAGTCTAAAGCTGATTTACAGTCATTGCTTAAAAATAATGAACTTATTGCTCTGTGTCACAATCAAATTAGAGTTTCTATCGGCCCACAGCTAATGTAGGTGGGAGTAATGGACACAATATGCTTGTTGTATTGACGCAAATGATCCCCACCTGTAGATATGCACTTTTTAATGATACAGCACAAATTTATAATTTAAAGCAAATTATTTCAGGAACCCCCTAACAGAGTGCCACGGACCCCTGGGGGTCCCCGGACCCCACTTTGAGAATCACTGGTTTAACTAGCATCTGTCACTCATGTTTGAGTATGATGGGCTACAACAATTTGCCTGCTTGTTGCCATTATTATTAATACACAAAGGTAGGCCTCAGTGTTGATGGAATGGAATATCCAACACCTGTTGGCCCTAAATGCTGCTATGAGCTCAAAACTGGAGTTTGGCAGCTCTAAGAAAAGAGTTTACTTGCTTAACTAGCATGTATGGCTTGCCTTTGTGTAGTTTGTGTTAGTGCTTGACATCATGGCTGCTGATGCTGCTTTGCTATTTTATGCTTGTCTGCTGGTTGCTAATTTCTGCAGCCGTCATCTGTGTGCAACAATAGCATGAACTGTGAATTAATTTGTTGCTGTTGAGCTTACTTTTCTGTTAGTTGGTGTTTCTTTTTCTTTTGCAGTCTGTTGCTTTCATGCTGTCGATGTACATTATGTAGTGGTGACGTATGAATACTCATGTTTGAGTGTTACATATTTCCCTTGTGGTTGTGAGTGTTGTCCACTGGCTCACTGGTTGCCTATTGGTTTCTAGTAGAGAGTGATATTGTATATTGGCTTGTAGGATGTAAACATGACTATAATCTTGCTCGCAGCTCATTTATGTAATTATTTCCCTGTAATATTGGCTTCATGTAATCCCAATGTGGTTCTTGTTACACACAAGGTAGCTTGTCATACTATTATTTCCCCCACGTACTCCATATTAAGCAAAGCATTAGAAATATTGAACTCAAAGCAAGTTTGCTTTATACTGCTCTTCCATTGTCACTATTAAGCTTGAATCTATATACTGATGGTCATCTCTGCTCTGTTCATTCAGTGTGTAGATGTGTCATGTCATCTATGTGCTATATGTGCAACAGTATTGTTGGCGTTGTTTGGGTTGTTTTCTGACTTGCTTTAATGCTGCTGATTTATGTTGTTGTGAAATATGAATACTCATGTTTGAGAATTACGGGCTACAACAACATCTTTGCCTGGTTGTTGGCGTGACTGTAATCTTGTATGAATCCAATTCCAATCATTTCCCTGTGATATTTGCTTCATAGGATACTCTACATGGCCTTTGTCACACACAAGGTAGGTGGCCATATTCGTGTTTTTTTTTTTCACCGGAGGAACAATCGTCAGCCATTTGCCTCAAAGGCCGCTTCAAGCCGGAAGCTGAAGTTTTCAGTGTGTGACAACTGCAGCTCTGGACCTCCAGCGTCTCTTCTCAAAGAGATTACTTGTACATCAGCGCTCCGCTTCACAAAGGTAAGTGCCTAATTACTGCTTTTGCCAGCATGCATATCATAAGTTGATGTCATGGCATTGTTCGTTTACTGTTTGTGTACTTGGCAGTATGGCTGCTTTGCTGTTGAATGACATGTTTGTGTTTTTTTGTTCTGGCTGCTAATTTCCGCTGCTGTCATCTATGTGTAGTACGTGCAATGGTTTTGTTTTGTAGTTTTGGCTGAGCATTTTGTTGTCTTGGTGGTTGGATGATAATGATGTACGTAGTGGTGAAGTATGAATACATATTTCCATTGTGGTTGTATATCGGCTGCATGGTTGTAAACATTGCTGTAGTGTAAGGATTGTTTGAGTTGTTGTCCATTATGTATCTATACTACTGACTTCATGAGGAACTCAGTGTGGCTTTTGTCACACACACACATGATCGTTTGTCATGTTCACATTTGCTCCACACACTTCATATTCAGCTAATCATTACACATATTCTGCTTTTTATTTGTTTCATTGTAACTCTGAGTCACCTTGGCTTTGTTCAGTCCGTGTTATTGTGCTTCACAATATGGCTGCTGGACCTGCTGCTGATTTCTTCTGCTGTCGTCTTTGTGCCGTATGTGCAACAGTATTTAATTCTCTGCATTATTTCTCTGACTTGCTTTTTGATGCTGCTGATTCAGGCGAAATATTGGCTCCATGTGAACCTCAACATGACGTTTGCCATTATAATGGTACATTGCCGTATTCATATTTCTCTTCTCACACTTTATATCTGTTGGCCTCTAGTATAGAGTCGTATATTGGCTCCATGGATGTTAACATGACCGCAATCTTGCACGCCGCCGATTCACATAAGTGTCTCCCTTTTGTTGCTTTTGTCAAGGACAATGTAGGTTGTCACAAAAGGAGGTTTCACGCGATTCAACCGTTTCACAAGAAATAGTATGTCAGTCCGGTGCTCACAGAATAGGGCAATCTTTTAACATGCAAGGGTTCAGATACCAGGTCTAAAACACACTGGAGCACGCGGATTTAAGGCAATCAACCTCATTAAAGACTAATGTTTCGACGCCACGTGCGTCTTCATCAGAGTCAAACTGATCTGAGACTCACATTCTCTTGAATAACCTCCCCTAGTTGGGAACTGATTCTGCATAGGCTGGAAAAATGGGGAGGGAAAAATAAGCTGCATGTAGGCAGGGTAAACAATCATACATCATATGATAAAAAGAGAAAAGTAAATATCAGATCCAAACTGCACAAAGTTTCATTTATTCTGATAAGAAATGTTGTTATTCATGTAACATATCATTTTAAAGCTCTTTTTATGCTCTTTATGCTGGAACTATCCATGGGCACATCAGATCAATATGAAGTTAGTTATAAGGGCATTTGCAGTGGCATTCAGAATTTGCTTCATTGCAGCATTACAGGTCAAAGGTCAAATTCTCTTGACCTCAATGTCATGAATACGTGACCGATAGATAGATTATAGTCTAAGCTTTACAATGATATATGACTTGATGATATTCCGTGTTGGTTACCCTCTTTTATGCTGTAACTAAAATGGCGAAAAAACATTGAAGAATTGTAATGATGGAGGGATGAAGAAAGGAGTGAAGCTATCATTGCTGCATTGCTATCATGCATTCTCCAACACTAGGGACATAGACCTTTTAAAAAAATCACTATGAGACATGGTCCCTCCAAATTGGCACGACGGACATATTTTGGGGGTCAGGCTCATTGACTATGATAATATCTCCACCTCCAGGGGATGGTGTTCTGGATCAGTGAACTCAACACTGTTGAACCATCAGGACTTATTGCTTTTTCAGGATAGGTTGTCAAGTTCCCACTTTCTCCTCACACTTCATATTCAGCAAAACATTAGAGACATATTTAACTCAGAGCAATGGCATTATGTGACAACTTGCTTTACTTCGTTCTTTGCATTTTTTGCATCTCACCCTGTACTGTATATACCAGTTCTGCACTGATGCAAGATATACAGTGGCCCTTTGATGATGGCTACCAATGTAACACTATTGTGCTGCATGACACTTCTGGTTGCTAACGTTGTACAGGAATTCATTTCTGCTCTTTTAAGTCATTCGGATGAACCCACGTCTGGAAGTAGCACGATAACGAGCGAGCGGCCGTTGTGTCCTGAGGCGCTGCAGGGGTGACATTGAGCAGATTCTGCGGAGCTCCAAGGCGATATGGACTTACAACCTCAGTGAAGTGCCCGAGCAAGGGGAAAGCAGAAGAAATCCTCTTTCTTCTTTTCCCTAACACGGGACTGAGCTGGCAGTAGTACAAGGCTGGGATAAATGGAAGTACATCAGAGTGGAGGGATGAGATTATCCTGGTTGGGATTTGGATTGGGACTTTGAGGAAATGCTGAAGGTGGGAGTACAGACGAAGTTCTCACCTATAAGCTACTGCCGGCTGGTAGAGAGCGGTCGACTGAAAGATGAGAGGAAAGCCTGAGATATAGAAAGTTCCCATCGTTTTTTCTCTAGACTGTGCAGAGAAAAATGGACATAAGCTGTGAGAGTGAATGTGTGGACGTTATAAAATGTTAGGAAGTGTAAGATATTGGGCCTTATGCAGTTAATTTCAAACTGGTACAGCACAACGCCACATCTACACGGTATGAATACTTATGTGGTCGTAAAAGCAATTATTTGTGCACAATTAGACATTTTGTCGGTTCCATTAATTACAATTCCCATGCTCATACATGCAATTAGAAGCACAAACAAACAGTTTAGTGTGTGTGCATCTCGGAATATTTCAAGGACCAATTAAGCCGTCCTCTTAACTTTCTGAGGTTTGCGTAAGCAGAGAGTTCTCCAGGGCTCATTGGCGCCGCAAGAGCATGTAAAACCTCATGCTCTGACCTCGTGACATTGCTGCTGGTGCAGTGGAGATTAGCAAATGGCAAGCATTACATTATTAAGAAAAAGTCGTAGCGACTGCAGCCCTGTGCCGAGCGCTAACTCGGAAGTCCTCTGCTACATTAGCAGCCTCTCAAAAAGTGTATCATTACATTTTCACAACTCTTGAACAGCTTTTGTCTTTGCCGTGCCATATCCGTTCAAGTTCTTTTCATTTGAAGTAACAAAATACATGATGGAGCAGGATTTAGTTTCTGCGGCTTGTTTTCTGCAAGCAAGTTGTTTTAACCACATACAAAGATCTGCTCAAGCAGCAAATTTGCGAACCAGACCGCATGTCGGGTGGGTATTTTTAAAGTGTTTGTGATGACTTGATTTATGTACTGTATTGTCCTCTTGACCTATGATGTGCTGCAAAATAAGTTGACTGGTTGAGCCAGTCAATGTGAGCCACCTTGTCACAGTGGTCATCGCAAAGATGTGTCGCCCATACTATCTTCTTGTCAAGTCAGGTCAAAGTTTATTATAGCCCAATATCACAAAGCATGCCTCAAAGGGCTGTACATAATAATAAAAACAGCAATGTGCAACATTAGCAAAACACACAACAAACCTATATAAGTGATATAAACTACATACAAAGCATTATAAATGGAAAAGTTAGACACACACAATATATACAATGAAAACAATAGCAACATGAGCATTAGATAACCGTAATTAGTATTTTATGCAGACCAAGTGAGATTGAAGGCTGATGCTAAAAGATGTGTTTTGAGTTTACCTTTGAATGATTCGACTGAAGTAGCCTCTCAAATTTGGGTAGAAAGATGATTCAAAAGGCTTGGTAAGAGAAGACCCTACCACCTACTGATGTTTTATTTATTTTTGGAATAGTCAGCAGACCAGTATTTTGTGATCGTGAAGCCCTAGCAGGTATATGAGGCATGACTAGGGGTGATAAGTAAGTTGGTGCAAGTCTGTGTAATGTTTTATAAGTTAAAAGTAGGATCTTGAAGTCTGATTTAGCATGTACAGGGAGCCAATGTAATGAAATAAGAACAGGGGTAATATGATCAAATTTTCTAGTCTTGGTTAACATCCTAGCAGCAGTATTTTGCACAAGTTGTAGTTTGCTAATAGTTGATTAAGGTAAACCAAAGAAAAGTGTATTGCAATAATCAAGCCTAGATGAGACAAATGCATGAACAAGTGTTTCAGCATTAGCCATGGAAAGAATGGGACGAATCTTGGCAATAATTCTTAAGTGGAAGTATGCAGTCTTTGTAAAATTATTCATCTGTCTGTCTCTTTTTTTTTTACAAGTTTATTTGACAGGAATTACGCATAATACTTGAAATCTGATGCATTTTACAGATATATAGCTAAAAGCAAATTTTCATCCCCAGTCCCCGGGCAGGTGAACAATAATTGAAACAGCACATATAAGAAGCATTATAAAGCACTGTTCACTATGTACATAGTCACAGGATGCATATGGTATTTACAGAACAATTGTGGTTGTTTGAGTTAATAACGGTTCATAGAATTCATATTAATGATTGCATTCTTGAGTCTCCTTTAACCACCTTTTTAGCATCATAGAAAAATAATGAAAATCATGGGAAGTTTTGATACGGACTGGAAAGGAGTTGCATTTTGCTGTGGCTTTAATGGAAAAAGCCAATTTTTGTGGCTCTTGAGGGGATGACACAGTAATTCTGCTATTGTTCTCAGAGCTTATTGAAATACTTTAAAGGGGGTGGGGCCTTGCTGTGAGGTGATTTTATAAACTAACCTTACGTCAGAGAAAAATATGAGATTTTCAGGCCTCAACCAATTGAACTTGGTAAATATATTACAGTGGTGGTAGTGTTGTGATTTCTTATAGATGGAGTAGCTTCAGGGCGATTGCACTGGCCTGGGACCAGCTTGTGGTGCAACAGGCCAGGTGAGAGAAGATCATGGAGTTTAGCTTCTAGGATATAAAATGAATATAAAATGTTTTAGTGGTAATCAATCAGCAGCTTAATGTTTGGATTTTCCCTCTATGATAAGAAGTCCTATTTGCTGCTGTAAGTCGGGTCTCTAATCTATAATAACTAGGACTTCATACCGTGCTGAATTTTTACAGGGAACAATGTATTGTACTCTGCAGTAAAAAAAAAAAAAAAAAAAAAAAAAAAAAAGTGACTAGCGTCTGGCGTACTATTGAAATGGAAATCTGTGCTCGAAAGTTGGATGAAGCTTGTTAACACAGCACAAAAGTTTACTTCTGTAGGATCCACTTTTACACATGTCAGATATCACAAATTATATAAATTACTTCATTAGAAGAAACACTGAAAAAAATCTATTAGATGGTAAATGTGTTTGTCATATTGGTCCATTATTAAAAAAAAAAAAAAATGTATGACTTGCAATATATATTTTACAATATACACATTAGTCATACAAAGATGACATACAATATGATACATTTCAAACTCAAACTTGAGGAGATATTTATCTTTCCTGTCCCACAGCCTATATGAGATTTTTTTTATTTTTATAAGAAAACATATATAACATGGATCAGTACCACATACCACACGTCATGTATAGCTGAAGCTAGTTTTCAGTGCCCAAGACGGGCCTTCAAAATACACAAAACTCAACAAAACAAATGCATACACAGCAACAAAAACAATAGCACAACAATTAGTTATTACATGTAAAACTCAATGCATTAATTCACATGTTCTTATTAAAGTGCCTCCAGTACTAAAATGATAATGTAAGTTGTTATTGAGAAAACACTAGGGCTGTATATTGGCAAGAATCTGGCGATACGATACATATCATGATACAGGGGTTACGATTCAATATATTGCGATACTGTAAGAAAGGCGATATATTGCGATTTTTTTATTTATTTATTTATTTTTTTTTAAATCTCATTTTAGGAAAACTGTCATAGTAGCCTATAAAAACACACCACCATATGCATAAAATCTGAGTAAAAAAAGTTCACTTTTTTTATGCAATCAAAACAGTGGGATCTGCATTTGCATTTATCACAGTCCCTGTAACATCCAACATCATAGCATTACTTTGAGAGGGCACATACACTGAGAGGGTGCATCTCTTTGCAAATTAAATAAAGTATTGACTGAGTTAATCTTTGCATGTGAATTATTAATTAAAAATCAATAGTGTTTTTGAGAATCGATACAGTATCACAAAACATAATATCGCGATATTCAATTTTTTTCCCGATATTTTCTTACAACCTAGAAGACACCCACCTACAAATCAAACAAAAAACTTGAAAAGATCTTCTGGAATTCAGTCCACTTTGGGAAAAATCCTTTAATTTTGCAACCTAGTACACAATTTTAAAATTCAACTGTCAAACGTTTTTAAGTCTTCTACTTGCATAATTCCCAAACCTCAATGGGTTACTTAACAGCTATGGATGAACAGTCCTGAATGTAGGTTTAGTTGAATAAACTGAGGTTGGCAGCCGTCATGTCGCCGTCATGTAATTTGCAGACTTCTACCAACGTTTATTAATTTACTCACACATTCAAATTCTCATTCAGAATCTTAATTGATTGTCTATGTATGGTGAATTTTCTAAGGGGCGCAAATATTACAGATCATTCTATATCCAGCCAATTAGTGGTGCCTTGATCTGTAAAGTGGACCAATCGCAGCGTGTCCCTCTCACCAGTGACCAGATTGCTGGATAGAAATCTGCAGCCAGACACAAAAAGGCAGGGGGAAGTTGTGTAGAGGTGGCCTCCTAATTAGCAGGGGAGAATGGTTATTTCATGGCCAACTTTAAACATTTATGTGCTCGGAGTCCTGCTGTCAGTGTGGGAACAAGGAAGCTACATTATGTAACAGCCTCAAAATGGACCCGGGTTTCTTTTCCCTTTCACTCTCAGGAGTCCGTGAAAGCACTCAAATAAACACGTGTGCTTCTACTGTAACTTCTAGGAAAAACCTAATGAGACTTTGAGGAAGATCTCACAAGTTGCCCCTATAGTGATTTAAAGAGCTTGTTTCCCCCTTGGTCATGAAAAACTCTCTATGAACCTGAAGTGGGGAGTGAAAAAAAAGTAAATGACTGCATTTGAATTGTAGATACTTTGAAAAGAGCAAAAAAAAAAAAAAGTCTTCATGCATTATTTATTTCATCATGACAACATTATAATTAAATGCATTAACACAAAATAGCCCTCTTTAATTATTCAACTCCTGTGTTTTTGTGAAGGAATGTCATGTAGTTTGTTGAAAACGGGGAGGTTGCATGCATAACTGAGCAGCAATATTTCCATAATGGGACCTAAACTGTATTCAAAGGGTTGGAAAGGTTATATAAAAAAAATACAGAAGAGAGACAGTGACTTTTGTGGAGTCTCTGAAAACACAATATCTGCAGCATATCTGAATTATTTTTGCCACCAAAAAGCTCAAAGTGCAATAATAGTAATTCCAGGCCAAAGGCTACTCTGTCTGCTTTTGTAACGTGATAATTGCATTGTTCAGTATCGCCTTCAGTGTTATCAAATTCATGCAGTTAGTGCTTGTCTGTTTCTCTTTTACTCATCCTGGAAATTATTGGTACTTCCAGCGCTGAAACATCTAGAAACTAAGTGATAACTCGATTGATTGATTACTGCACCCACATTAAAGATGTTCCATGTCAGACCCTGCAAGACGAATAGCTCTCCCTCCACGATGGCATGCAGTCGTTGCATTTCATGCCCTCGCAGAATTTTGGTTTAAAAGTAATGGACAATAAAATCAATTACCTGGATCAGAACAGGACATTCAATCAATGGCTTAATTACAGGTAATTTAACGCCTCAGCTGGAATTGATTCTATGTATTATGCAGCTGTGAATTAATCAAATGTAAGTGGTGTGAAGGAAGAAAGCCACATGAGACGTGTTTGGGGTGAAAATAGCAAAGTTCCCGCGGACCATTAAACTTGGGAGAGGTACTGACTAACTTCTCCAACAGCTTCCTTGGGGCTTCCAGCAACTCTTTTCAGAAAGGTTGCTACAAAAAATCTGTTTACTGTAAATTAATTCAACCCAGCTGCTGTTTTGGGTGTAGTCAGAGTCAAGACTTATACCTTTCAACTACAGATGTTCTGATACAATTTTTCCATTTTTTCCCTTCCCAATTCTGATACGTGAACTTGTGGTATTGGCCAATACCGATCCGATACCAGCTTGATTTAAAAAAACAAACAAAAAAAACGAACAAAAAAAAAACCTATATATATAATTATTATTATATAATTATTATTGTATATATAATTATTATTATATATATAATTAATTATTATATAATTATTATTATTAAACAGCTGTTTCCTATGGATGATATATAATAACTATCTTTGTTGTATGGCCTGGCTGGTTAAACCCTTTGTAAAACATGAACTAATACATAGAGAGAATGAATGCAATAGAACTTTCTTTTATTATTCAATTTGTCAGTTACAAAGAACATAAATAAATGAAGCTAGGAATACATAACAATTCTGTATTGTCTTAGCTGTCTCCTCAGTGGACAGCCTGTGTGCTAATTTGTCCTACAGGGTGCAATATTCATACGCCCTACTAGGGTACTGCCACCCCTCAAAACGGAAGCCTTACAACATATCAGTGTTTTACTTGTTGGATTTTCCACTGTGAAATCTTGCAGTGAAGGCTACTGTTTTGGAGCAGTGAAGAAGAATTGATTTCCAGTTACACAAGTTTTTTTTTTTTTTCTGGTTTAAGAAATTATGGTATCAGATTGGTGCATCTTGAATTTCCCTCAGGATCAATAAAGTTACTATCTATCTATCTATATGACTGGTGTACTCTCCGATACCGAATTCTGGGCGATACTGATATCGGAACAACTCTACTTTCAACCCATAGAGGTCTGTGCAGCCATGATTTCCTCCTCCAAAATCTAGTGCCTCTTTAATCCACTATTTGAATTACTTAAACTGCCAACATGGCATGATGTGTCTTTCTTATTATTGAGACCAAAATATTTAATGCATCATAGAGAATTTTCTATCACAGCCAGGACAAACTCTAACTTCTCTAAAACTCTCTGTCAGTGTAAATACTCTGCTAGTGCGACGTTTTGTCCCATCAATATTGCAACAAAGCCATCCAGCTGAGCCATCGCCACCGCCGCTGTACTCTAACGAAGTTTGAAAGTTCTGACTGTCTGTGAGAGAGCTCTATCTCCAGGTAAGATCACAGATTGCATTGATCTCGCATTCACACAGAGGAGCTAATGATAAAAACAGCCATGCCTATTTTGTTTCCATCTATAATGCAGCAGCGTCAGCGAGAGTGTTTGCCTGACTCTTGCAGGCTTTCAACTTAGATTGCAGAAGCTTTCACAAAATCTGTACCCTCCGGCATGTGTCTCATTGTTAGTCTGCCTCTATTTTAAGTGTTTTATGACACCTAGCAGTTGGCAGAGATGGAAGGAGGGAGAAATATCCTGCTGCTGAATTAATGCATGGGATGGAGGAGCACTGTTGGCTATTGTCCACACTGAAGAGGAATTTACACAGGCGTCAATGACATAAAGAAATTCGTACCTGCATACTAGTTGTTTTTCGGCGAAATTCACTGTTTTGAATTCAAAATATGTGATCGACGTGAATTGTGTAGATCCAAAGAGTTTTTTTTTTAAATGAGGGGGGGCTGAGTGACTGAGGAGAGAGTGACTCTTTGGTGAATGTGTTTATCAATACTTGAAGTAAGCTTATATTTTCACAGCGAATATTAATCTGTGCAGTGCAGCTCAGGCAAAAGTGAATTACTTGAGAATGATGGTCCATGGCATACGAGAGTTTGCTGTGAGTCAAGTTTGATTACCTCCAGCCTGAGCAAATAAACAACACAACGTAGGCTAAACTGTTTAAAACCACATTCCTGATATGCAATTCTAGCTAAACTAGCTAGCGTAGTAGTAGTAACTTCATGGCCTTTCTACACTCAGTTGCCAGTGGAGCAAAATAACTGAGTACATTTACCCAAGTGCTGTATTTTTTTATTTTTTTTATATAACTTCAGGAGTTTTTAGGAGTTTTTGCATTATAAAAACATGTGCACACATATACACACATACCAAACTCGTACAGGCATTACCCCGCATTGTACCCACTCCTTATCCCTCCCTACCACCCCTGGGACCAAGAGCGCACTCAGAAAGAAAGAACTATGACATTAGGCAAATTACCAACAATACCATTTAGGGGAAAGAAGAGAAAATATATAATATATAAATAAAAGAAAAAAAATAAATGGAGAAAAAAATAGATATGTAAATAAAAGAAAAATAATAAAGGATCCAATGCATACATTTTAGTTACAGTAGCAATACACTGAATAGGAGGAGAGAAAAAAAAACAAAAAAAACAACAAGAGAGTCAGATCCTTTCCAAGTGCTGTACTTAAGTATAAATTTGAGGTACTTGTACTTTACTTGAATATTTTTTTTATCTCATGCCACTTTATACTTCTACTCCACTACATCTCAGAAGCAAATACTGTACTTTTTACTCCACTACATTTATCTGACAGCTTTAGTTACTAATTACTTTGCAGATTCAGATTAACAATACAAAATATAATCAATGAATAAATTATGATATTTTCATGATATTTATGTTATGATATTCCACCAGCTGCAACATTAAAGTGATGAACACACTAATGCTTCAGTAATTATAATACTTTATTACACGGCTGTGTTGAAAACTCAATTCTGATTGGTCAATCACGGCGTTCTGCGGTCTGTAATTTCTGTATAACAGATCGTTGCTATGGGCGCAGCTCTGATGTCGGAATCTGGTGGACCGTTTTTGTGTCAAAATATTGATTTCTTCAGTAAGTAGCCATGTAACAAGCGGGATAATGTACAGCTAGCGGGTTATTGTTGTGAAAGAATCCCCGTAGGGATGCAGCATCGCCCTGTCGGGGAGTCTTTCACAACAATGACCGGCTCCCTGTACATTATCCCTTACATATATATATACAGTATATATATATTACAATAAAAGATAACATGTAGCTTTCTTGTGGTTTTCTAACAACAAAACACTCCAAAAGGCTACATTTTCATATTAAAATCACAAATCTAGAATTTGCAGGTCTAACTATTACTGTAACCACCACTTCTACTAGTATACTCACATTTAATAAACAAAGCTCGCCATATTTGTTGCTGTCTGGCTTTTAAGGTGACATGAACAGCTTCCCAGTCCCTTTTTTAAAATGACATGGTAGTGTGAGCATTACTTCAGGGAGTCTCTTCAATTTTGGCAAAAAAGACCAAGAATCACCTGTGATTTAACAGCTGACAACTCGATCTACAGACATATTACTGGTGTAGCACTTGTTGGCCTTTACCTAATCACATGTCACACTGGTATTTACTCACATCAACACTCCTCTCACCCCACTGCCCCGAACACACATTCATAGATCATGAGGTGCATTTTTTTTTTCCAGTGCTCATAATACTGTTTGTGTTCTCTGAGTTGTCTGTACATTCAAGAACACCTTGAGCTGCAGTCCGATGGGTGCTGTGACTATCGTTTATTATGAATATTCATATATAAGTGTTGGAAATTTGCAAACTGAGGACAGACATTATTCAAATTATCTGAATGGTAGAATGGTGCACTTTTGTACTTAAACGGACAAAGTGCTTTACAGTTGGCCTCTCATTCGTGCAAGGTGCCGGCCTTGGGGTTCAGAGTCTAGTTCTAAGTACATTTGAGCCACAGCCGCTCAGACATATAAATGCAGCAGTTATTTTAAAGCAAACAATAAGTCCCCATTAATGTCAAAAGACCACTAAATTGAAAAATCATGTTTTTGCTGCAGCTAGATGCAGTGTTTTTCTATGTTCCCTCAGAAATTCAGTAACACTGCTGCGCTCTATAATCTGTAGCATCCAGCAGTCAAAAATACTCAATGAGGTAACAATAACCATAAGGAGGAGCAAAGTTCAGATCCTCTTTCTAGATACTTCTATTTGTCATGCAGTGCAGAAAGCACTTGAGATCATAATATCTCCAGTGGAAGCAATCGGTTCAAACACAGAACTACATGCCACAAAGCATTATTAGTGTAGCAATATTGCCACAGGCACACTAACTTTACACTTATTCGTGATGCATTTATGATACTGAGTGGAATCCCAGGAGTAGTAGTAGCTCAGGTTGAAGCCATGGAGGCTGTCATTGTAGTGCGTCTTTCATGAGATGTTTCCATTAGCCTGAGAGGACAGATACTATAGCAGCAGTTTCTGTGGCCGTTATATGGATAAAAGTGTCTGCAATTTTCAGTAGAGGGTTAAGATGTCACGAGAAAAAAGTCGTAATATCTCGAGAATAAAGTTGTAATATCACAAAAATAAAGTCGTAATATCTCGAGGATAAAGTCGTAATATCACAAAAATAAAGTCGTAATTTAATGAGAATAAAGTAATCATATTTCAGGAAAAAAATCTACCTGCCCCATAGTTTGCTGTGCGTGACGATATTGCTCTGTTTATATGGTAGTATCCAATTTAGACCGTCTGACAGACACTTAGCCCCACTTCCCTCAGCTATTCAGTGGGAAGCATCCTGGAGTAGGGAGACAATCCTAAACGGAGCAAAGGTGTCTATAAGTAAGGGGGACGCAGAGACGTCGATACAGAGCTGCCGGTCTCATGATATTATAATTATCTTATATTTATCTTATTTTCTTGCTAATATGCGGCTGTATTAGAGCAGCTTTTTGATCAAAATTATTACTAGGGACAATCCAGTAGTCGCTGGATATTGGTAAGGTCATGATCCTGCTGTCCCACTCCCTACCAAATTGTACGCCCTTGGCGAGAAAAGGATATTCTGCCAGTGATGTATTAAAATCCAGCTGAAGCAGTTGGTGAGATCACTTGAGCCCTCGCCAACTCAACTACAAAACTCACTTTGAGAACTATTCCGCTGAGGTGTCCCTCCCCCGAACACCTGTGACGCAGAACTCCTCTCAGAGGCGTAATGACGTTGTGCGCGGTGGCAGAACAGGGTGACTGAAGTGACAGCGCTGACAAATGTGGGCCAACTTCACAACAAGTCAACAGAAATAGTCTCCGACTGGGGAATTATGAGAGGGTTGCCTGCCTACATCTGGGTGGACAGACAGCGTTAACAACCCGCAGTGCTTCTGCTTGGAATCCGTGACGACAGGGTTGTGTCCGTCTGCAGAGACGGAGGCAGCTACAGTATCATGGCGGTGCCGTGGGTGCCAGATGGCGCAGTCTCATAGAATGCGTGGATGAGTGAGTAACGTAGGATACTGGAGGTGTGACATGATTTGAATAAAAGAGACTTTGGGAAAGGAAACTATCTTACATTGCTCTGTTATAAGTGGAGCTGAGTCAGTAGCTCCTGCAACTTTTACAATATTATATTATACAGTGAAGTATTATATATCTTCCATAGATTATACCTTAATCTATACCTAAATATATACACTTATATAAAGTACATCCTCCTTAGAGTTTAACATAAGGAGATGTACCTCAACCCTGAATACATTTCAGGCTAAAGGCCTGCTCACACCATCATTTATAGCAGTCAGATTTCACACAAAAGTTGATTAATTTGAAAGAAACCACAGTAATCTGTGGTACTGACAGCAGTGAAATTAATCTGCGTCCACCAATAGCAAACTGTTCGAACAAAGTTGACTGCTTGAAGTGGTGGCAAAGAGCCCCAAATTGAGGAAACTTTTGTTTTATTGAGTGTGAAGGTTCGCTATTGACCTTGGAGGTAGTAGGTTGGCAAAGACAATCTTAACTAAAGGTCCATTTTTTTTAGCTCTTTCCCCCCAAATTAAAAACTTAAACTTAAAACTTAAACTTTATTGCAATCGTCATATACATACAGGTACATATTGCAATCGTCATATAAATACAAGTATATACATGAAATGTGACCTCTGCATTTAACCCATCAAGTATTTTAGAAGCAGTGGGCTGCTGTAAAGCGCTCGTGGAGCAACTTGGGATTCAGTGTCTCGCTCAAAGACACTTCGACATTGCAGACAGTTGGAGCCGGGAATGGAACCGCCAACATTGTAATTAAAGGACGACCCGCTCTACCCACTGAGCTACAGCCACCCCCGACTTTCAACTGCATCTCATGGTCTTCAACCACTGATGGACAAGAATTGACGACTTGGCGACAGACTGACTCCCTGTGACCCACAGCTTTAAAAGCTTTAGCAGCTTTTAAATCAACCAGTTATAATTGGACCATGATTTAAGATGTTTTTTTGTCAAGCTATTGTTTGCTTTGTTTTTAGTGGGGCGCTAGCTAGCTTGCAAGTGTGCAAGCTACTAATGTAACTAGCAAGCTAACTAGCTTCTCTAACTGTCATATAATTGCAAAGCAAATATTTTTATAGTTTATATTATTAGTTCGAATTGTCATGCCTTCACTTAGCATATGGAATAGTGTGAGGATAATTGTTGTTAGTAAAAATAGCAGTAGTGGCAACACCTTGGTTACACATGATTTATTATTAGTATTTGTGAGAGCATCCTAAATGGAAGCAGTTATTATACTAGACTCTAGTATAATAACTGCTTCCATTTAGGAAGTAGTTCTATATTACCACCCTCTAGTAACTAGAGGGTGGTAATATAGATTTATCCACCCACAGAATCTGTTCAGCAAAATACATGTTTCCCTTTTAAATGTTGAAATCACTTCAGCAGCGATGACCACGTTCAGTGGGAAGGATGTTTAGTTTTGCACAAGTGGTCTTAAATTGACTCTACAAGTCCTTTGGTACGCACAATAATCAAATACAATACAATGTGCAGCACTCCGGATGATTTGTGCAGCCCAGAGCTAAACAATCCTCTTCTGCCTCAGAGTTTGACTTTGATAGAAAAACCTTTTGATGTGACGGTACAGTGGAATGCTGAAGTCACTGGAGATTGTAGTTAAGAGCGAGTGAACCACATCATGACTTCGGTGTGCTACTTTTGTAAAACCACCCAGGACACAGCCGGCCCTGTGGCGGAGGGGGGCACGGAGAGGTGGTGGTGGAGGTGGTGGTGGTTGGGGATGGGGATGGGGATGGGGGGGGGGGGGGGGGTTTAGTTTGAAGCATTGATGGAAAGAGCAGCAAAGACAAAAATCAATATTTGCAGGGTGGATGAAAATTCCCCCAGCTTCCAAACCGGTTGTCTGGAGGAGTTTGGCTGCTTCTCCTCCCTGCTGTTTTCTACGCTGGGTGCCCTTTTATCTCCTGCCAGAATCCCTCATTCAATGTGCTTACTCCAGAGCTCTTTATCATACAGATTGAAAACAGAGGGAATCGTCAAGGAGTGAATCACACGCGATTGGGAATTCGGCGTCCGCCACAAACTGTATGGTTGTGCAACCTACTTCACACCATGCGACCTTATATATTGTACCTCATTAGCACCATTGTGCATGTGGGTATCAGTATGTGTGTGCCTTTGGCTTATTGATGCATCGGTGTCCCAGTCACTGCTGCTGTTACCTAGAGCTGATAAATGAAGGCCAACCACACCTCCCCCACCCAGGTTCCTTTGCTGCCCCTGGCTAGTTGCTCTGCTGTGTATTGATGTAGAGACCTAGAGACCAGTGTCGCTTGTGCCCTTTAACCCCACCTTCCAATTTACCTTCAGTGTATTTAGAATTTGCTGGCTTGCGCTTTCACTATTGCACGTATAACCTTCCTGAGTCCTTGTAGATTAGCCTATTAATTGCTACACCTATCTCAAGATTCCATACTATCATAATACTTGGGTGTCGATTCGATGTATTGCAATTTTAAAGTATTATATATAGCGATTTTTTTTTTTTTTTAACTTTTTTTTAACACTAGACCATGGGAAAAAGCTGAATCATACACTTCTAGGTACTTTTACTTTGGAAAATATCCAAATTAATACAGTAAAAATATTTGACTCTCAGTATGTATGTAGTCAGAGATGTTCTAAAATAATATGTCAGTCATTATTTATTACATTTTTTCCAGCAACCCAATATCACATCACATACCTCAGACTACAACAATAAAAGCGGTAACTCTCTTCTACCTCCATATTGACTCAAATGAAGCAAATATATAAATTCTGGCATTAAGAAATCAATTTCAGTCGTTAAAAAAAAAACATGATAGGTGAATCGATTTTTTTTTTTTTTTCCTGACTCTTATTAATTGCAACTGTGAATGGAAAAAGGCGTTACTTAACCCATTAGATAACCTGTCCACCATAAATCTGCAGTGTTTCCAACGTGTCATCTCCGTTTCGTAGAGGCCCGCCTAGACGGCGCATGCAACACATCAGTCATGTAACTGTGCTTCATTGGCGATGAGGCAATCCGTCAAGATGTCACAGTGAGCATGTGTCAACTGGTGGCAGTGATGGAGGGCATGGGTATGGGCCAGTGGGGGGGCATTCTGGGTTTTTGGCTGGATAAATCTTCAATGGCAGCTTCCGGTAGCTTCTGCCAAAACACTGGATCTCAACAACAAGCCGGCGACTGCATCTATGTAGGAGCCTCCTTATTGGATGAGTCGATAGCCCCGGGCGAGGAAAAGTTCCCCACATCTCAATTTCACATTGACAAGAACTCTGCTGTGAGGATAATTGTGGATTTGTTGCCCTGTACATACAGAGAGGGGAACAGGTGAGGAGGGGGAAGGAAAGGTACAGAGAGAGCGCTAGAGAGCGAGTATTAAATATGATAAAACAACCACATAAGTAAAGCAACATTTTCCTTCTCGATTGTAATTGCCATTTTATAATGAATGTTAAGTCACAAAAAATCTGTTGCTCCAACATGCATATTTTGATTGCATTACATTCTGCCAGAGCATGTAAGTGCACTTCCCATCTACATTATGCTATTAGCAGTTCTCATTATACTATACTCTTCCATGAAATCCTGTCTATGTAAGTAATAATAGCATACATTTAGTCACATTCAGCCTAAACTAACTAGAATCCTGATGGGGTGTAATGGAAGTCTGTGAACCGTTAAGTCCTCCTTTCCAATGTCTGTAAAATGTTCCTCAAATAATGCTTGTTTATTTGGAAATGTTCGGTTTTTCAAAAGAAACTGACTGTTGCAAAACAGATGTAACCTACTTTGAAGGAAACAGCTGGAATGGAATGATGACATTCTGTTCAAATCCTTTTTAGAGACAGCAATGACTTGGTAATATTAAAGGTATAATATGTAACATTTCCGCATTAAAATGTCTAAAAATTACTCTTCCTATGTTCTGTCTATTTTTTTAGTAGTGTACTTACATTATCCCAAATGTTTCCAACAATGTTCAAACCCAGAAAAATCCTCAATTTTATTGTAACAGACCGATTCATTTTGTCGCCTGTCAATGACCATTTATCGTCGTTACCCCTTCTAGTTTCTATTTCTGGTGAAACACCAGATGATACGTCAGAGAGCAAGGGAGGAAGCCATCTCCAGCTATTTACTGTAGCTAGCCACCCTGTCGTTTAGAATATTTTTTTTTGGACACTTGCGTTGGAGCATGATTATTCATCACCGTTTGCTGCAGTCACCAAGCTAATGTGTACGGTAACGTTATAACGTTACAACAACGTTCAACACGCTCATTAAGTTATTTTTTGTATGATTGTTTCGACCACGGTTCACAGCGCTGGGCTAACCCAGGATGAAATTTGCCACATAACGTTGGCTAACGTTACAGTAACATTAGCTGTAGGGGCAGTCAGCTCATCTAATGGTAAGTTAGCAAATTACTGTTACGTTACTTGCAGCTATTTTATTAGAATGAAGTGACAATGTGAATAAATGTAACGTGAATAAAACTTTTATAAATTTACCGTTTTTTGTGGGCTATCCACGGCTTGAGAACTACCTTTGCAAAAGGTGCACCATAATTTTCTCGCTAGCCAATCAGAACAGACTGTTTTTTTTTGCGGAGGGGGTCTTAAAGACACAGGCGATAAAACGGATCGTTTCAGACAGATATACAGATATATTCAGACAGACAGTATGAGAAAAAACAATGTTTCTTTTGGACATTAAGGCATATAAACATGTTCTACTAGAAACCCTAAATACAAGTATGAACCTGGAAATGAGCATGATATGTCCCCTTTAACACTGGATTGCTGGTCATACCAGACCAAGTAAGGTGTTAGTAGAAACAAAAGAATACTGAATAGAGCAATTGCTTAGAAATTTGACTTTTCACTTATAAGAGTAAGACTGTGTTCTTGAACGTGACACAGTCTGGCTTTAACATAACGTTCCACCATTACTAGATAAAATGGAGTGCCTGTCCTACAATCAAGATGGATTTTGATTTTAAAATGAACGAACAACATTTTTTTAAGAATGCAGTTGGTTACTGTTTAACATTTGATCACTTTAATTATATTAAAAGAAAAAAAAGTATTGAAATGTTGCCTTCTTTAACAGTTAGCCATAGTGTAGAATTTCCTATTAATAATTTTGTTAGAAATACAAATTCATCATTTAACTAATAGACAAATTAAAAATAGTGTCCATAGTAAAAGTTTCCATACCTCCCCTTATATCTGATGGAATTCATGTTGTACTTAGTAAAAAACAATAAATCTGAGTTTTACAAATTGAGCCTGATTCGTGAGTGCAGTCACCCTGCAAAGGCCGATTGGAGCGTCGGCATTGAGCAGGTGCAGTCCACTACAGCAGTGAATCACCGGACCTCTCGCCCTGCGCGTGAAACATCACCTGATTCAGAGCGCTCACCCTCTCACTCCTGCCATCTCCTCGCAGGCCCATTGAACCCGTCTTCCTGCCTCCCTCCAGCTGGTGTCTCCACCACACACCAGATGGCTCCGCTCGCCTGAAAAACGTTTACCCTTTCAGTGTGAACGTGACTGATTCTTTGCCAAGCGCTCGCATCCTTTACCACCAGTATGGAGGTGGCATGGTGGCTCAGTGGTTAGCACTGTCATTTCACAGCAACAAGGTTCAGTGCTTGTTTCTATGTGGACAGCTTAATGCTCGCCAGGTTTCCTCCCACCATTACAAGACCAGTAATTGATTTTCCTTCATATCTGGGTGTATTTGGCTCCCAGTGTTTGCCCTGTGAAGAGCTACTGCCCTGTCCCTGGTTCCTTGACTTCTACCCAAAGTATTCTGGGATAAATTCCATCCCTGAATAGAAATAAGTAGGTAAACAGAGCATATGCAGGTACAAGGGAAAGTTTGAGTAAGCTGGATATTCGTGATGTCCCACTGACACTGAACATGGCAAGCATCCCCAAACAACCCACAGATCCATTGGCAGTCGACAATGTCTCTTTCATCATATTTAAAAAAAGCTATTGGTTCAACGATGATCGACTGATGCGGGGATCTCTTAGTCAGAAATGACATTATTTTCTAGACTTTTATTATCACAAAAATGCGTTCCACACAAAATGGTCAACAGCAATAGCATGAATTGACGGCATGCGTGCCATTTCATCGCATCAAACATTTACTTTCCTTTACTAAAATTATGGACTTTGGACATGCTGCATAAATATCATCTTGAATCTGAAGGAGAGTTTATTAGATTTTAGACCAACAGACGATCATTTTAGATTGATCGTTTTATTGTGACATCTCTCGTTGAGTAAAATTACTCATGTAGGCCCTTGTTCCAATTAAATATTCAAAATGACTTTGTATTGAGCACCCACAGTCGTGTGGTGATACAATGTGTAATGACTAAATCAATAATACGCTAGAGAAGTTGAACTTGTATTGGCAGAGTATAAAATGAACTAGATAAATCAATGAGAGAAGATTAGTCAGACGTGCTTGAGAAATGAATAAGAAGCTCATGAGGAGATATAACAAAACCCCTGTTAAACAGTTCATAGACTATATTGTTAGATTGTCGGAAACATCAGCATACATAGGGACGTTTTAAGCGACATTACCTTGTCCTTTTTTGCCCTGGTGTCCCTGAAACCATCTTGTTTTAAATAGGCCTCTTTCCTGCCTATCGCTGGAGGCAATAACACAAACGGCAGCAGACCTGGTTTCACACCCCAAAGTACTTTTAAGGCTTAATTTCCCCCAAGTGTAGAAATAACGGTGCCTCTACTAATAAAGTTTTCTTGAACAAAATGCACATATAATAAGACATAATAGAACACGACAGCGAGTCGCAACCTCGCAAGTTACATGGCGCGCGCTGGTGCTCCGAAGCAGACACAAAAAACGATAGAATGTGAGATCCCATAATGGTGTAAGACCTTTTATTTTTACAGGACATGACACCGGCCAGGACACCTAATTATCTGACCTTTTCTCACATTCAGACCAGTGGCTGAAACACAGACACTTTACTAGCAATGTGATGTCGAGGACCTAATCTGTGTCAGGACTGTGACCGGTAAAGTTCAAGTCTCGTGCTTTTAATTACACATGCGAGCAATGTGAACAGAATTATATTTGTTCTCGTTGCCTTCTACTTCATTTTGAAAACTTTAAGGTCGTTGGTTCCAAGTAGAGTTGATGGTTTTGAATTATGTATTTATTTATTTATGTTTTCAGGAAAAATACACATATTTATATATTCAATAATGTGATATAAAATGATATAAACGTCTGATCATTTGTAGCTTGAAACTTGAAGAGTTTGTGAATCTGGAGCAGCTTTATTTCAGTTCAACAATATGAATCATCGTTATCGACCTCTCCTCTAACTTAATATGGTTGAAATCGGAGAAAAACATGACAATAAGCAAGATCAAAAATCTCCATAATTCAGGCCCATTTAAAGTTCTTTTTATATATTTACATATTACTCTGTTACCCCGGACTAATCATCTAAAACAAAGCCAAAACAGGAAGCTAAAGCTAGCTGGAACGTCACTACTGTAGCGTGGAACAACTCTGCTTCAGGTTGGTACATTTATAACGAAGCAAAACACGGAAAAGATTAATATTCTTTGTTTTTAGTGCATATTGTACTTCCAATATTGAAAGTAATACTTATGCATAAGACCAAACCTAAACTGTATGCACATGAAAATGCGCCTGAACTCATAGGTGCAGTTTGAACTTTAAGATTGAGGGTTCACAAAAAAAATCTTGAGCGAATGTAATGTGTTCAACACAGAGAGGTCTATTGGGATGCTGTGTGTCTGTGAGCGTCAGTGACAAAATCAGTTTGATTGCATTGTTTTCTATATAATGTCCTAACTTATTGTCCTAACTGTCCTAAGTTATCCATACGATAGCTCCTCATTTCTCTACAAAAGCCTAAATAAGGAGGCAGCTGGCTGGAGGGAGATCACCTGAAATAAATTGCTGTAGGCTATATTGTATGTAATTCAAAGTATAAGTATAGTACAATATTAAATGTGAGTTTTCAGTTTAAAAAGAACAAACTTAGAAAGATAGATAATATATCACCCATCTCTTGAGAGCTTACGTCTCCAGTTTGATCTCGACCGCACAGCTGAGGTACGTGATTTGTTTACATGACGTAACAGGAAGTGCATAATAATGGATTTGGTGTGGACAGAGAGCGTCCGATGTTATTATGAGTAAATAAAAAGACCACAAATCTATCTTCTTATCTTGTTGGTGTCTTATTCTGTGAAAAAGAAGACATACATCTACATGCATTTTTGGCTATGGCCACTAGGGGGGTTCAGTGAGCCCCTTGAACCAACGCAAACTACGCCTGTGCCTGAACTTGACCCGAAATTTACCGATGATATGACCCACATGGTCGTATCAATCTTTTCCTGTTGTGCTCAGCCGGGTTTCAGTGGTGATCATCTGGCTCCCAGTGATAGGGTTGAGGTTGTTTAAGATGTTGTTTGTCCAAAAGAAATGACCGGGCGCTCAGAGTGAGCCGTTATAGAATGTCAAGAATGTTTTCCTATCAGCTTTCGCAACTCTCAAGCACCCAGGAGTAGATGAGGTAAATTGAAGAGCCAAAGTTTTTCTTCCTTTTTTAAAAAGAAAAATACCTCCTGGACCTGATAAACCACAAGGCTGAAGGATGTCTGAAGGCTATGCAAACACCCAGGGATACGGTGAAAGCAGTGGAAACTTCCAGATTGACAAAAAAAAAGCCATAATACTTTACTTTGCTTCATACTGCCGTCTATCCCGCTTTGCAATCCCCGAGAGGGATTGAGAGGAAGCATGAAAATGATATCCGTGGTCTCGCTGGAGTTCAGCAGATGTCGCGCCTGTGGTCCAGAATTTTTAGTAGAACTTAAGCAGAAGTGCTGGAATGTGTGGGGCCAAAAAAAAGGGAAGGTGTGCATCCTGTAAAAAAGTGCAAATGTTGGTTTAGAGTTTGGATTGATGTTGCTTGTCTTGTGTGTTGTGCATGCTGAAAGTCGATCTTATGTGTGTACCAGAGTGTGCACCTTGACGCTGTCATCATAAAAGATACCCATCAATGATTACACGTTTATGAGTTTCTGCCACTACCCCGTTGGCGTTTTATATGGGATGCTTCCATCAGGACCAAAGAATTCATAAACGTGTGTAGGAGACACTCAGCTAGTGCGGGACAGAACATACAAGGAGAGATATGATGGAAATGTGGTAATTGAGGTGTTCCGCAGAATCTCAAGGCCGCCTCGATGTGAGCTGTGTGATGTGACCCCTGCTCAGGCATCTCGACTGGTAATGGGAAGAAGTGAGGGATTGTTTTTTTTATATATATATATATATATATATATATATATATGATATATAGAGTTTTGTCTCTTTGCTTCTATACTCTTTGATGTTGTCGGGCTAGCTAGCTAGTCAGCTGTTGGACTGTGAGAGAGCCACGGAGTATGTGAGAGTGAAGGGGTAATTCATATCTCATGTGGTGATAGAGAGGGACCACATTTTTCCGTTGATCACATTTGATTGCCCAGTTATGCACGCAGCCCCGCTCCACAGGCGCACCATGCTGTTTTGCCCGACGCGCTTTGCAAAGGCGTTTTTGAAGCGGCCTCGCCCGTCTCAGTGTGATTAGCCCCGAATACAACAGTCCTGCAATAAATCCAACCTCCACGACGGTTATAATGTTCAGTTGATGTTGGGACAATTTTAGAGAGGTGTTATGATCATTTAGGAAACCTTTGTTTGTGGTACTGCTTAACTGTATTTCATTATACAGAGAGGTGTTTCAGTTATTCAGTTTACCCTCATTGCCAGAAATGGGGTGGACAAAATAATGGAAACACCTGTCAGTATAATGCCATACAATTCAGCAGCACCACAAACTACCGCTTCCAATTCAGTGAATAGCGATGAGTGTCTCAGCAGGGGGCGCAATCATCACAACTATGGTATTTGGCCTTCAGCCTTTCGTGGAGAACAACGCTGAATGACAAACTTGTTCCCTAATGACGCGCTGTTCTGCATGCAGTGTGCCATACATTGGCCATACCGGCTAATGTCCCCCCCATAACAATGAGCAGAAGAAGACAGGTGGCCGGCGACCTGTGAGAGCAGGTCCCTCCGGATGCTGGCTGATGACGGTGAAAACATGGATGGGCATTGTATTAATCCAATTCCATGGCAGTAATGTGGAAAATCCAGCAGCTGTCTGAGCTTTATATAGAAGAGCCCAGGGCATGAGAAACCTGCAGTGATTCAAATGGCACAAAAGCACTGGGCCTGAAATACAGCACTCTTCCCCTGGCATATAGATCTCTGCGGCTGCCTTTTGCCTTTCTCTGCCCCTCTCAGCATCACTCTGCTTAATTTCACTTTCCCTCCAATTTCCTCATTTGCTGTCTCTTATACTCTGATGGCCTTTCTGCTTATTTCTCTGCCTGCAGTTCCTGTCTTTCATCTTCCCCTTACAACCCAATTGCCTGGGCAGTTAGAGCCCAAATCCATCCTTTTTTTCCTCCCCTCATTCACGCACGCCTTCACCTTGTCCTTTTCCCATGTCTTTGCTCTCAACAGGGACTCTCAGGAGTCTGCATAACTCTCAGTGGGGGGTGAAGGTGCAGCTAAAAGAATATTGATAAGTACATTTTTCTTTCTATTTAATGAAGATGCTGTAATATACCTGCAGGGTTTGATAAGGTTGTTGATCAATACCAGTGACTTAATCATTTCTTTGCAAGGTGCTGAGATTTTAAGATTGAATTGCCGGCTCAGACTCCCCCAACACACACAGACAGACAGACAGACACACACACACACACACACACACACTTTTTCAGCTGCTCAACAATAGAGTGCAGTGACCAGCACCGCAAGATATTTCATAAAAGGCTAATGAGCCTCATTCTCACGCCAAGAAAGAAAATGACCATAATAGTGACCGTAATTACAGTACTTTGCATCACAATTCTGCATATTACCTCTTCACAAAGCAGCAAAGAGCTGGATACTGAAGCCGACAGGGAAAAGCGGCAGAGGAGGAGACATTTTATGTAATGCCATCTAGTGGCCGCGTCCATAGCCTCCATGCAATTAGTTGGGAATCTTCCCACTTGTTTTCTAAAATGTGTTCTGTTTTTTATTGTGACTACTCACAATGATTTCTTCTAAAATGACTGCATCATGAAGAGAATTATGGAAAAGAGAATGTGAAGGCAGGAATCAGACAAAAGATCCACACGCACTGTATTGATGGCTCACAGTTAACAGGCCCCGTCTACATGTATACAGATATTTGTAAAAACACATATTTTCCTCTACGTTTTGGTCTCTCGTCCACATACAAAAACGGGGTCACAAAAACGAATACTTCAAAAAACGCCTTCTAAAGTGCAGAGTTTTAAAAACTCCAGTTACTTTGCATCAGTGTGGGCGTATAAAACGGAGCGTTTGGGAAACGATGACGTCCTCTTCTCATTTTGCGCATGCCCATCGTTGCTTTGTGTAATGAGCATTCGCCAGAAACAATAACAAAGATTGCAGACAACCGGCTTTTTTTTACATTTTGTTAGCACTGCTCGGACTAATTACTACTTTTCATTTGAAAAATGTTACAGTCACAGGATGCCAAAGCAGTGAACACATTAAATATGTGGAGGACGGATGGTGATTGGATGTGCTTTTGGGCGATTTAAGGCGAGGTTTGGAGCACTCAGAAGGGCTGTGGACAGAAACCTGAATGACCTCCCTTTCCTCATTTATACATGTAAAGAGACCGTTGATGACCGCACTGATGACAGTCATGCAGTTTGATCATTACGGCGAGTGTTTGGAGTCGTTTTTGCATTCCGTTATGGACAGTGATATTTTGTAAAACGAAGGTCATGTGGACAGATGGTTTTTTTTTTCAAACATAGGAGAAAATATCCTTTTTTAAAAATATCTGTATACGTGTAGACAGGGCCTTAATAGAGCAATATTTGGATCTCTCAGAAATCTTCATCAGGCTTTGTCAGAGCAGAGCAGGCAATATAACACACTCATTACTAAAATAGATGTCTGGTACCAGATTTAATCAGCTCTGTCTTAATATAAATATTACAATAGAGAAATAGAAAACATGCTTTTGTCTGCAGATCTTCAGCTTGTTTTCTGTTCTTATTTGTGTTTTTGATCCAGCACCTGTAAAAGCTTATGGGATGGGTCTTTAAGTGAATATATTAGGCTAGCTGTTTGCTTAGGAATGAAAAAAACAACAACAGTTTCCTCCCAAGTTTCAACCATTTCATCTTGGCAATACCTACCATATGGCAATACTGAATATCTTGGCGTCAATGGGTGACATCGCGTTCACGCCATCCACCATTTAGTAAAGTCTGTCCTCTCTACTAGATGTTTCTTTTGGATCCGCGTATGTATTAAACAAATTGGATACCATACCCCAACATGGTTCCCATTCATTCAAATGAGAATTGCTCACATAGTGAAAAAGTAAAAAAAAAAAAAAAAAAACTTTTCTGGCTTCCTGGTTAGCTTTTGTGTTTTGCGGCCCATTGCACATAAATTTGTCGCTCACTGCCACTCAATCCAGTGGGATTATTATTAAGCTATAAAATCAGTTTTTATAGCCTCTGGGGAAAATTTAGCAAACATAAAACCTTTATGGTTTAAAAATTCATAATGGAGTAATGATTGATTTTGTTTGCAGTTCGAAATGTCCTGTCAACAGTTTTATAGAGGTTTCTTTTATAATGGTGGTTAATGGGGAAAATGATAATTTGACTGCAGGGGATTTTTGTTGTAACACCGTAGTTGTAACCTGATCTACTAGATAGTGTGTTACACAGAACCATCTGAGAAGCCGTCATTGGAAAAGGGCAGGCACCTTACAAAAGAAATACTGGGCAGGTGATTGGATGAACCATCTGTCAATCAAACTCTTGCCGAAGCCAGTCAGGAGAAGAGCGGAAAACTCTTTTCCATCGAGAAAAGCCTTCAATGACATTCTTTGCTTTATTTCAATGTATAAATACACTCCAGTTCTGATATAACTGATGCTATTGCAGCATCTACGATAACCTCTTCAGCAGCCGCCATTGCTGTTTAGAATGAACGCCTCTCCGTGTTGGTACACACACCTAAGGCCATGCCCAAAGCTGCCAGTAGCTCCTCACAGAACGCTGATTGGTCCATGATCTGGCTTGCTGGACACAAACGCATTACTTGAAGCCTGACTATGGATTTCCGCATGATATGTGATCCCACGATTCTCATGTGATCTCGTGATATCGCGAGAATCCAGCTGCCGTGCAAGGTAACCGTAGTTGGCCAGGTAGCTGGTTGTGCTGTTTCCAGCCCTCTTAATACAGCCTTGAATAGATCTGTGCTCCTACATAGTTTACTAGTGAACTGTTAATGTCAGTTACAGGCCACCGTCACTGCTTGGGGGCTGATTCAGAGTGTTTGGTAGAAGGACAACATTGCTACCATTTTATACTGCAGTTTCTAGTAGTCTCCAGTAGAGGTAAAACATTTGCTTAAAATACATTTTTTCACTAAATGTTTAGAGTTTTGGGGAGCAATAAGGATAAAAGGTCAGGAACTATCGCTTTGCATTGTCAATAAGCGTGACTTTTGACAGCCATTATTCCATTGTTTTCCTCCTCTATGCCTGACCACTTGAAGCTTGAGAAAGTTGGAATGTCCTCCCTCCTCATTCTGTCACTTCCTTCTCCTCTGCTAACAGTTGTGACCTTTCATCTCTACCCTACCAATAATTGCAGTGCCTGAGGTAACTGAGCTTTAACGGCTGGAGACGGAGAGCAAGAGGACGAGAAGAAAGATGGAATGAGCGAGGGAGACAAAATATAGCTGTTATCCAAACCCTGAACAGACCGCCGCTGCCGGCCCTACCCACCCCCCCTCCTCCTCTCCTCAATCTCTTGTTTTTTTTTTCCCCCTCTCGCTCCTCTCCCCTCATCTTTTCTCATTTCGATTGAAGGCTAATGTTCAGGTGTCACATGCCTCTGCCTCGTGAGCCCCTTGTGAGCTCCGACTTTGCCCCGTAGCAGCAACGACTTCTCATTTCACGGTGGCACAAAAAAGGGTACACACACAAAACAAATGAGGAAAAGGTTAATGCGTTCCCAACACCTTATCTACATTGAAAGACGACATGCCATCGCGTCGACGCAGCTCCTCTATAAGACTGAACTCTGACAAGCAGACAACATCCCGTCTCCTCTCGCTTACTTAAATTATGCGCTCAGAGAGAACTAACGCAATGACTGTTGTCCCTTGCCAGTGGACCATAGTGAGCCTATTAAAATCACATCGCTACTTGCCTTTCTCTACAATGCGCCCCTCATTAAAAGCCCATGGCGCCATTAAATGAACAGGCCTGAAGACAATGCCGAGAACTCACGGATTTGATGCGACTTGATTATAATATCTAAAATGACCTCCTAAACACCATGACCAGCTATATCAACAGACGCTGAAGGGATTCATCAGCGCTATCATACTTGAGCTCATTTCAACGAGTGGCTTGAGGAAAACCATGAGCCAGTCTCGGTCGGGCTGCATTAAAGGCTGCGCACAATTGCTGTCGTGATCGGAGGAAAGACGACCACATCTTGAAGGGAATGATTACTCACCCCGGCATGTGTGTGGGTGCTCGCAGTAAACGCTGCGAGCACAAAATGTGCGGAATGCCAGGGTCCTCGCACAGCAGCTGGTTGCCAGGTGGGCACAGTGCTTTTAATGGCATCGACCTGAAGAGCACGGGTTTTCTTTTAATGTTGCACAATGAGGAAGTGGGAGACTCGAGTTGCATAACTCAGAGGTCACATGAACGCAGAGACAGAAATGTCACCCAAATGAAAGGAGAGCCTGTTTTTGAGGTGGGGTTAATTTCGTCCTATTCGTCTCAGTCTCTCCTTGGGTATAAAATTAAAGCGACATCCCTGCTCGAATCTGTCAAGGTTTGCTTCAACTTTACACAGGTAATTTATTAGTGGCTCAAAGAATAAAGGTAGCACAATTTATTCTAACATTTTTAATCTCTGCCATTTTAAAATCCTCTTGGAAAATGATTGTGAGGCCTCTAAAGAAGATATACGAGCCTGCATACTTACCACCCACACAGCGGCTTCACAGAACAGGACTAACTTTCATTGTGATGAGCAGTTTTTTAACCAATGTGTTGTCAGGATCTGAATATTAAAAAGTACACTCCCGTCAGTCTACCTGACTTTTCCTACGGTGCAATACACTCCTTGTGTTTGTTCAGCAGCTTTTTGGATGCTCAAGTTATGATGTGGTTAACTGAGATCTGTTTGAAAATGTGAAGACATCAAGCATGAAATTGGTGGAAAACTTATCTTGTCATTAGATCATCAATCTTACTTTTATTTTCTATTTTAAGCTTCCATCCCACCTTCATTTTAGACCACTTAAAAACATTGATGAACCGTCAATTAACACGGTGCAGTATTCCTGATCCACAGTAACAGATGCGAAACGAAAAGTCAAAATTCATCCCATCCAATGGTTACAAAGATTAAAGGGCTACAGTTGCAGGGTAATCATGTACGTATGTATGCATGAATAAATGTTGTGCAAAAATATATATTTCAAAATAAAAATTAAAGGTGCAATGTGTAAGATATGGCCAAAAATTTAGTTTAAAACATTCCAAAAAAATGAACTAAAATTATCAACAGAATGTGAAGAAGTTAAAATGTTGACGTTGCATCAAAGACGTTTATGTATGGTATTGTAGAGATATCTACTGAAATGAACACGCTAACTGACTAGTCCTGTCCCGTCTTGTAATACCACTTGTACCTCGAGAGGCGATAGTGAGTCACTGTAGCGTCCAGTCTGCCCTCAGTCCAACATGACAGCACGAAGAAGTAGAGCTGCACCGGGGGCTTATCAATAATACATCCATGGTCCGGGTGCGTTCTATAGTTTGTTTATTGGATTAAATCGTCTTCACCGTGGCCGGGAGGCTGCTTTGTCGGGATTTCAGTGTCCAGTAGCTCCGGAAGACGGTCGGAGCTTCAATTAACAGTTAGCTAGAATTCAGTCGCAACAAACACCAGCACCAGTGGTCTGATCCCAGGGGACCACTGCCCCGGTCTGATCAGCAAACTTTCTGTTGCTGCCGTTACACAGGTTAGACCCAGCGCTCCACCAGATCCCACCCCAACATAGCAGTCCGCTGTCTGCGGGGAGGACGAAACAAAAACATGAGTCATTCCCTTGTCTCTGCCACCCCAGACCCAAGCCAATTACTATCAAAAAGTAACATTACACGGATGGTACAACCCCAAGTTAGTGTCACAGCAAACACACAGATGGCTAACGTAAACTAGGCTAATAAGATAGCAGTGGTATTTTTACCGGTTCTTAAAATGATTACAACAGCTTGGTTGAATTTTACATATTCTTGCACTGCTGTTAGTTAGTAGTTGGCTCGTTTTGTATAACTGATGACTGTAAATTTAGATTGTATGGACCCAGCAGTAGAGGTGAAATGCTGCCCCCTATTCCTTTGGAGCAGGTGGCTCGGTATTAAACGTTGCACCTTTTAAATGTCATTGCAAAATGGATTTTAATCAAAGCGGTGATGCCAAATTTCAAATCTTGTGCGTGCACTGACATCAGGAGAGTTACTGATTTTTTTTGCAGGCAGGTACCTGTGAATGCCACTAAAGGACTCTCGCCTCTGTTATAAGCATTTAACCTACTGTATGATTTTTTCATTTTTGTGATAAATGGTGCGTTTGGGTGAAAACCACAACAAATGAGTAATGAAATGACGAGTAAAGCAATGACTCTCTGCACTCTAACCTGCGAGAGTGTTCACCCATCTCACCACACATAACCTCAATGAGAAAAAAAACACAAAATTGTTTATTGAATTAGCAATAGAAGAGGAAAGCTTAAATGACTACAGTCCAGGACATAACATTTTTAGCAGTGGCTGGGTGGATTCTGCCCACCCAAATCTCCTCAGATACAATTGAATGTCACGTGTTGACCCAGAGGGCGATTGAAAGGTCATGAGGTAGTTTCCGTCTAATAGGGAGCAATTCCTTTGCCAGTTGTGTGTCAAGCAGACCATACTGTCCTTTCTACAGCTGTACAATTCAGATCAGTCATCATTTCACAGAGGATCTTTGCAGAACATGGCGTATTGTGGATCAACAACTGATAAAAAAAAAAAAAACGTTCTTGTTATATTTTACAATAATAGCTATTTTACACATGGTGTGATCCAAGCAGTTCGGTGGGTGGAAGTTGAAATATTGCCCATGCACCAGCATCAATATCATCATATATCTCATATGTAATTTTCTATTTGTGCTATATCATGAATGCCACTGAGGGATTATAGATTGAATCATTAGCATGAAGCATTTAAGCTAACAAATGATTTCTTCCACTATTGATCAGAGTAATTAAACCATATTATCTATCTCCTCCCAATACAGTTATTCTCTGCTGTTATCATTACTGTGTGTGCATTTGCTAATCATTTATCCAGTAACTTTATGTGTAGCTGGATAACGTAAACAATCTAAGAAGTGCATGGTAATGGACTCATTAGTATTTCAAAAGCACGGAACGGATGAGTCTTCAACAGGAAACTTGTTTGTTACGATGAAAACGGGAGAAATAGTTTGACAAGAACGCTCTCTGCATGGAAATGATCCTGAACTAGAGAAACAAAGAATGTTAATAATGCCGGTATCAGAAACTGCCTCTGGAAAAGGCTCATTGACAGACGATACATAAGATCCCAATTGGGCTTTATTTCTGCGGCTCACAAAATATGTAGCATCCTCCGCTTGTTCCCTCTTGGCCATTCTGTGGATTCTCTCTCCAGCGGCCCTCAGGTCAAAGGAATGACTGTGATAAAATGTCATGATGAGAACAGAAAAATGTCACTCTTGTTAGTATTGAAACGTGACTTGAAACGTAATTCTTGTTTGCGGTGCACACGCCTCCCCAGACAAACTAACTCACACACACACAGATCTCTCTGACCTATCTCAATAATAAAAAGAAATCCCTCTTTGACATGATGGTGCGTGTACACGGAGGCACATTCTGGCATTTATCAAAATAGTTACACTCATGCACACACATGCGCGCACATGCACCGAGCAGATTAATCTGAGATAAAATGTCCGGCTTTGTGTCAGCGAAGTCAACGGTGGTGACAGCGAAAGGGCACAGACGCACACAAAGAAGCATAACACACACCACACTCTCTAGAGTTCAGTTGGTGTTGTGACAGAGAGCTTGTAATGAAGGGGAATTCATTAGGTAGTTGTTGTCACTTCACAAGAAGACAGAAGCAGGTTGGAGAGACTGGAGCTAAGTGGCTGAGCTATGACCGTATGAAGCATTGGCTGAGCTTTAATGCATATCTAAAACATACAGGAGATACAGAACTGTATATTTTAAAAGCACTGGGTAGTGTAAAATTCACTTATGACTTGAGCCACGTCGAGCAGCATGGCTCTAGTGATGGCAAGTCAGTCCACCACTTCCGTCCAGACTAAAATATCACAGCAACTATTGCATTGAAATGTTCAGGGATTCATGAATTTTCCTCCAGCGCCACCATGAGGTTGACGTTTTTGGTCTTTAGGGAAATGTGTCGACAACCACTGGACGGATTGCCATGAAATTTGATACAGATATTCAAAAATGACTTTAGTGATCCCTCGACTTTTCATCTAATGCCACCAAAACTTATTTACTTGTTCAGTAAAAAATCTCAAGATCTACCTAATGGATTGGCACAAAATTGTGTACAGACATTCGTGGTTTCCAGACAATATACTCTAATAACTCTGCTGGTCCTCTGATATTTCTTCTAGTACCACCATGAGGTTGGCAATTGTGTTTTTGAGTGAAATGTCATGCCAACTATTAGAACGATTGCCATGAAATTTGATAGACATTCATGTCTTCCTCAGAAAGAATTCTAATAACTTGGGGATCCTTTAACTATTCAATTAGCGCCACCAGCAGGTCAACATTGTGTTGGATTTAGCTAAACTAATGGCATTCCCATCAGCCTCAGCTGTATTTTACATTTAATTGCTAACTGTCAAATTTTAGCATGCTGACAGTGCACAATATAACTAATTTCAATACCCATACTACAATACTATTTAGCATGCCAGTTAAATATTTAGTATATCCCAATACATAGTATATAAATTGCAGTATGCCAAAAATACCAGGAAGTACTCCATCCGGTCGTATTTTGCATTATGCAAGCCAGCATGGTTTTCTGATTATTCTGAACCACAATACTCTGCGCAGCAGATACATGAGCAAGAGGGTCAAAGTTCAACGCGCAGTGATTTGACAAAGTAGTATGTCCCAATTGTATGCATATTGAATGCTGTACGCACTTTGTAAGCTGTAGTATGTACTAAAAGTTAAAAAAAAAAAAAAAAGTATGCGATTTGGAACGCAGCCTAAGACGGTGAACATGGTAAACCTTATACCTGCTAAATATTAGGATGTAAACACTGTAATTATGTGCATGTTAGCATGCACATAATGCAGTCAATTTCGCGTCATTCATTTTGCATGTTTAGACAAACATTCTATGTTGCTATGGCAACGCCTTTTGTCTACTACTATGTGTAATAAAGCTCGTAGGTCATAGGCTAACCTTCACTATGGACAAGAGAAAGAGATTTATGAATGTACCAGGCCTTAGACTTGCTCACTGCATTGAGTGAAGAAGAGTCTGCTGGTGGGAGGTTTCAGGACTGAGCGATGTGTCTCGGATTGATTGTCACTGTTGCTGTGAAAAGGACTACAAATATAGCATTTCGTTATACAACCCTGTGTTGTAGAATGATAAATAAACCTTGTACCTTGAAAATCAATGCATTCTAATAGCGGGTAAATTCTAGTGTTAAAGCACGCTGTGGCAAAGTACATCCCAGCAGAGCCGCTAACAGCTGTAGACTCTTAGTCTTGTTGAATTTTTGGTCCATGACCTCACAATATAGGAAGAGGATATTTTAATTGCCATGGCTGTGGTATCAACATTCTCTCAAGAGTGGTGAACAGTATTACAGTTGACACCTTTCTCATCTCCTTCCAGTGATTCAAATGACTTGTTTGACATGTTCCCATAAATCTAGACATTTCCTCCACACTCGCACATCCCAATCTTATTAAATGTGTGTGGTGCACATGACACACACTCGCACACACACATCTGAACAGAGGACCCTGAGCATTAAGGTAAATAGATGGAATAAATGCTCTCATTTGCCTGCCCTACCAGACAACAGCAGCCTGTACATCATGGCTCATGAATATACTAACTGATGCAAGAAGAGCCTCTTAGACAATTAGTAGTATTTTCTATGGGAAATGCAAAAGTTCTGTGTCTGTCAAGCAGCTGGGGGATGACAAAGTTGTTGACACGGGGGAGACACTTGCCCTTCAAAAAAAGCAAGCCTCTTAGATGACAGCATGGTACAAAATGTGCATTTCTGGCAGTCCAAATTGTAGCTATCAAAGCTGTTTTCAAGGATTTGCTTCTCAAAGATATGTCTGTCACTGCTTTGCTGACACTGATGCACTTTTCATTGAGTGTCATTTGTGTTTTTTTTTTTCCCCCGACTAAATCACTATTTGTTCAGACGCAGGCTGGGGAAAAACAAGACATTTGCATACCCTCACCCGCCAATTCACACACTACGTCCTTGTGGCTTTTCTGAGCTGAAAAATGATAAATAGTAGAAGAAAAAAATAGACGCATATAATGAGGACTTGTTGTGACTGAAAAATATAGCTAAGAAACTCTCAAGCATCTCAACCAAGTCAAATATCAGGGCAAAGGCTACTTCCTTAAAAACATGAACATTTATTATTTAAAAGTGGCACTAGCATCTCGGCACAAGAGTTTCCAAAATGTAGGTGGCATATTTTTTTCTTCTTCAAGAAATACTATCTAGTGTTCCAGTGCAATTACAGTAAAAACAACAAACTGATACACATACAAATAAATGATGACAGGCATATGCTTGAATCGATAGAGACGTCACTTTGCATATATGCCTGCATTATATGCAAATTTTCTAGGAATGTGTGTGTTATACCTCCCCCTCTCATAGCGATCCGTGCCTGTTCTTCTTGCAGCCAAGAAATATACTTTGTTTCAATGATTAATAAAAGTGAAGCAAACACCCCCCTCCCTTCAAAGGATTTACTATATGGTTATGAGGATACCAACGTTGACTGCCACGTGAGCCGCCAGTGTTGATGCCAAATTCACGGGCTTAATACATAGATTAAAAAATCTCCAAGGCAAGGCGTCTTCAGCAACTCACAGCATGCAATTAGCGAAGAATAACAATGCCATGTGGCGTGTAATTAGCAACGGGGATCAACCTCCTCCCCACTTATTACGGCGCCCTGACCTCAACGAGTACCAAGAAAGTCAATTTCAGACCGAAAAGGCGACAGTGAAAGCTGTGTAGTTTCTAAAAGCTGTCTGACCTCAAGAGGCCCTGACCGATGGAACGGCTAATAAAGTCAACTTATGAAAAAAAAAAAAGGAGAAGGAAATGCCTGCCATTTCCCTTGCTGATAATATGTTTACGTCGAGAGGCATTAGTCTAATAAAGCAGTTTTAATTGTGCCTTCCCTTATTGTTTGCTCTCCAGTTAAATCCACTTTGGCTAATCCTAAAGAACCTTGGTCATATTTCCCCAGACACAATGCAGCTCTCGCTATACGCTCTTTTTCACATTAACCTCTCACGCCCCAGTCCTCCCGTTATACTGCTCGTGTTCACAGAGCTTCTGCACATTTTGTGAGTAGATTCACGTAAATTATGTTTGCACCATGTTGAACTTTCCCAGCTTGGCAAATGCGAAAGAGGAGGAGTGATTCAGCGTACGAGCGCACGGATCCAATCCTACACACACCGACCATTACCCCTCAGCTTCTCATATAGTATCAAGCGTACTCTGCTCTCAGTGACACGATGACATGATGATGATGAATGTTGGCAGGGGTGCCACAGTAAGAGTAGCTCTCATCTTCTCTGCTAGACGTGTACCATAAAAGGATGTTGAGAAAGTTAGCTGCCACAACTTAGAAATGTGTTGAAAAGGTCAAATCCAGTATAACTGCAGTATTTGTGTCTATTTTTACATCCTTTCAATGTTAATTCTGACTTGTTTGTACATGTATGTTAAAATTGTTTTTGCAAAATGCTGCGATCACACCAAATGTGAATCGAACTTTTCGTTGGGCGTGAACACATACAAAGTCAATGCAAAGAGGTTAATGGACGCAAGTTCGCGCCGGGCAACGTGAATGGCGCAAACAACGCAAAATAAAATTCACCAAGCGCCTCCGGATGATGTTATGAAAGCAGACATGATGCCGTTTGGTTTTCCGACGTATCTGGGACTTCCACAACATTTACAAAACAGCAAATGTGATTATTTCAGCCCTGGTTGATGAAACGTTGTAGGTATTTACAACGCGTCTAGCGCGAGTGACGCGAATGAACACAAATCCCACAGTCAAACTCACACGAGTAACGCAAGGTGAAAATTCGCTTCGTGTTTGGTTCGAATGCAATTCACAATTCATGCACTTGTTGGAAAAGTTAATCCATAAACTGTGCTTTGTGAATCATGTATCGAAGGAAACATATTTACAGATTACGTTTGTTTTTGATGTATCACTAATACATTTCTAATGATAATCCGCTTAAGTCTACATAGAGAGGAGGTCGGACTGGTGTTTGATTCAAACAAAGACAGGACTTTCATCGCTGTTCATGTCCCGTCGGAAACCAAAAGTCAACGTTGACTTACTTTAATTTACATCTTTAGCTTAATAACGTAACAAACATAGTCATTTTAAGCCATAACATGATGTTTTTTACAATTTAAAGTTTGGTTTCCTTAACCATGTTGTTTCCATTTACAACGTAAACCACATGTTTAAAACTGCGACCGTAATCGGGGAGAAAATACATTTCCCTTGAAATGTAAATGAGAATGCAGTTTAGTTGCATGGGAACATCATTTTGTAGGAGACAGGGTTGCAAGTGCATGAATTGTATTTTTTCTACTTCTTTCTGCTCAAAATCCTCACCTCATTTTATTTGACGGACTGCTCGATGCCCCGGCCTTTCAGAAAAGACAACTTGTCTGTCTGACACGGCTGAACAAAAAGCACTTGATGAAGGAAAGAGTAGAGACAAAGAAGAGGAGGGAAATCAGGAGGGTTTTAGAAAGTAGAGTACTCCACTCTTACGTGTCAAAAGCTTTTCCAACAATGTACTCATACATATCTGCACAAAGGAACGCACACCCTCACACACAATTAAACATCTGCAGAAACAAGGCGACTGGTTGTTGACACTAAATACTGTACTGTGTGTGTTGGCTAATCAGCCATGGAGTGGTCTTACAGACGGATTAAGCCTGGCTTTATAGACAAACATGATTTTTTTTCTTGAATAAACGAGTGTAGTGCAGAGCCGGGCTCAATTCATGTCCATCAGACTGGCTTCTTAATTGAAAAGCTGGGTGCCCCCCCATTGCCCCCCTACACACTGGAAGCAGCACACACTGTCACTTATATTCTATAGACACACAAGCTCCCACAGACAGACACAGCTGTATCAGTCATAATTAAACTGCCTCCCTGACGGGGCCTCTGAGATTAAAAAGTCTGGGAATTTCACCCTCACCTTCTTCAAAGGGCACTTTTCAGACATCGGAGACAGAGACAAAAGTCCTCTGTCGGATCCTTCCGGTTGCAGTCAGCTGGAGGATTAGGCGGCTAATGTTAATGGGGTAGAGGAATCCTGCAGAGCCACCAGGAGCCGAGCAGAGCCTCCCAGCTCTCTTCTTTAACAGCCACACAAACATGCACGAGAGGACTGCAGCTTTTGATGATTGTATGACTGAGGGCCAGGCTGTACCAGCGGGACTCGCACTTGCACACAAGCACTGGCACGGACCAAAGCCGAGATAATCACAGGTTGACTGGATGTTCTTGGGGATACACGGTACAGGATGTGATTACACAGGAGCTGTTTGCTGCCTAAACGTGTCAAACATGACAAACATCTACCAAAAACACGAGCTCTAGTGTGAATATCTCCTGTGACAATCTGGTAAGATAGAAAGACGGCAGCATTAGAGCTCCGTTCGTTGCTTCTGACATTTGCTGTAGGATTTGACAGAGTTAACATCGTCAATAATTCTGAAATCCACAAACCAGCCAGATTATTTACTATTCATTATGTATCATGGGAACTAACCTATCTGGCATAAGTGATCTAATCATATCTCTGCTGAGGTCTTACCACTCACAACCCCTTAAAGGGGACATATCATGCTCATTTCCAGATTCATACTTGTATTTTGGGTTTCTACTAGAGCGTGTTTACATGCTTTAATGTTCAAAAAACACATTATATTTCACTTACTGTACTGTCTGAATATACCTGTGTTCACCCTCTGCCTGAAACGCTCCGTTTTAGCGCCTGTCTCTTTAAGACCCCCTCCTGAAAAAGCCCGGTCTGCTCTTATTGGTTTATGAGAAAAATATGGAGCACCTTTGCAAAAGTAGTTTTTTTGAGTGATGTATGCATAACGTGACTTAACAGATTATTATGTGTCTTCGCAATAAGGGAATATGGCCTGAAAGGATGAAGAAGTATAGTACGAGTAGTGAGCTTAGCACATTTTGATTGTACAGTCATGCCAGACTTTTTTTTGTGGGTATTTTTAGGGTGATAGATGGTGCTATTTTGCTGTGGGCTAAAATAGTTTGCGATACAAAATGACATTTTACAGTGGGTTGAAATTGTTTGGCATGCACCGCAGTGCTGCTGTGTGTTTTACCAGCCGAGACTGATGAAACCGACTCAAATTCTCTTAATTGCTTTGCTGCTGTATGACTTATCTAGACAGGATTCTGTTCTCAGCTGCCCAGTACGTTTCCACACCTGGAAAACTACTTGTTTAGCCTACCTAAACACCAGATGGTGGTGAATATAATGCCCATATAAGTTAAGGCAGTAACCAAATGATTTGACATAAAACTTGAATTGTGCCGATGCAGTAAATCTCCTGATTGGAACAACTCAAAAATAATATTCAATCTGTACCCCTCTAACTGACAGCTTACGTCTACATCTCATTAAATCAATTCATAACGACTAAATCAATCAGCCATGTATTACTCATTAGCACATAAGACACTTTAACCGTTTTGTCAATATCACTAAACAAAAGAAATTTACATTTCATTAATGCTGAAATCTCAAATGTTTTTTATTTCCGCAGAGGAAAAATAGGACAAGCTTGATTTAATCAGGCAGTATAGTGGAATATCACCTGTGTATAGAACGATTTAATTGAAGAGTATTTGTGTTTTTCAACCTTGCAAATGCGTAGCCTAGCTCCGACTAATTGATCTTGATTGCTGATTTGATGAAGACTCTTTCAGGAAGTCAGTGGGAAATGATTTTTACTCGTGTAGTTGTCATCGATGAGCACACCATGAACGAACTGAAAGTCGAGACAGTGTTATACTGTCTCGTCTCATTTGTCCCCCTCAGCCCTGCTGAGAAAGGCTGACACTTTCTCATTTCATAAGACCGTGTAGAACTTTCTGTGATGAAATCTAACTAGAACAACCGCTCCATCGCGGACCCCTCGGCTGTGACTCTGCTGGAGGACCAATAAACCCGAATGACAAGACACCAAACCCGTCTCTCTTTTGCTGAAACTCCTCTGCAATAAAAAAAATAAGAGAACTTTTAGGCAATCAATATAAAGTGCTTGTACTTGATTAGGGCCCCGGAGTTCATGTAGACGAGAGGAGAAGGTCTGTGTGGAAGGTCAGCAGCATAATTCAGAGTCATCGCCAGTTCTCTGGGAGATGGCACCACTTACAGAGCTGAATATCCATTCAAATAAAAGCCCACAGGGGCTAAACAGCTTCAGCGATACACAGCCGAGACGTAGAGAGAGAAGAGGAGACATGGAGAATGAGAAAGCATGGAAGTCCATGTGTATAGTTGGGTTGGCTATCAAGCTGAGTTAGTTCAATCAGGCACGTAATGCATGCAATCAGGCGTCATCAAAGTAGATGACAGCAAATATTACATAGAAACTTTGCTGCTGATGTTTAACAGAGATGAGTGACTGAGTTTCCTACTGTCTGGCTTCGCTTGGGATGCTGCAGGGTTTGCATTGTGAGAACTGTCTGTCAAACTTAGCCAGAAACCCCATTTAAATGACTCCAAAGTTGGACCTGAGTGAGAAATGCTTTATTACTTGGGAGTTGAAAGGAAAGTTGCTGCCCTGGAGCTGAAAAAAGAATTAAAATCTAGAAGAGGAGTCAGGGAAGAGCCATTCACATTCACCCCTGAGTGACTAGTGACACAACTCTCTGATTGAGAAAATGAATTAGTTCATCTCCATCATGCGGAGTAACATCTTTTTTTTTTCCTGCCATGTAGTGTCATGTTTACTCGTTTTTGATGGTTCCCAACATTGATACGATATCAGTGTTGTTACAGATGTTGTCAGATATCCAGATGTAGAACCACACAGAAGCTTATTCGCCAACGGTGAATTAGTTATTCTGTTTTTACATTAGTCTCCGAATTGAAGTAAACGGGCGCCTCGGTCAACAACTGCAAAACTATATCAAAACATCTGTTTACAAACTCTCACACAACTTGTGCATTATAATCCGTCGTATGCTCACTACTTCCCAAACACATGCATCTTTGCTAAAACCTTACTTTTTAAAACACTCGTGTTTTAAATAGTACGGTTTTAGCGAAATAATTTAGAATACCTGTAAATAGCCTGTTGTCTTTCCATTTAGGCTTAAAATCCTACTAAATTCTGCTTTAATTGAATGCTTTGATGAAAAATGTAACCTTATTTTATACATCTGTTTGTGCTGCTTAGAAACAAAGAATTTTTGGTAATGGAAATCTCCCTGAAAGTGATGTTGGAGATATAGAAACATTATGTGGAGTGGGTGCTCTCCAAGTCTCACTTCATTAACTTTAAATATCTCCAGTGCAGAGTAAATCAAACAAATATATACAATTCAAACTGTAAAGCTAGTTGTTCATTTGTTGCTAATTTCCTTCGTCTTGCAACAAATCTGTTTCCCCCCAGTGGGCCCATAGTACCTTAATCCGTATCAGCATTCACTCTGTAAACAGGGGGATGCATCTTGAGTCATCTGTATTACTCAGTATCTGTAGCTGGCTGTTTGCTGAAGCTGAGTGATGCTCAGTGTGACTCTTGTCTTATTTAACCCGAAGACAAAACCCTCAGGTCACTTTGCTCTTACTCACGTCATGCAAATCACGTCATTAATGTTTTTTTGCTTCAGATTACATCAAAGGCTCCGTCGTTTTAGGTGAAGTGTAATTGGCACAGAGAGCACAAGCACGAGTGTAACTGCAGTAGCGTTGCGTGTCCTATCTTCATTTATCAAACACTCTTGTAGTCATACATATTCATGCTGTCAGATGACGTTCTTGCATTGTAAATACTCAATGATGCTCTGAGAAAATGGAAAACGAATGTCAAAGTAAATTAGTGTGAACCATCTATAACTATAAAGCCATTTGCACAGATATATTCTGTACAGTATCATAAGTACTTGCATTACAAACTTGCAGAATAAGTTCAGTAGTTACTGCAGTGCAGACTTTACTGTGGGCTTTCTGCATAGTTTATAGTACATGATTTTTCTCTTCAAGCTATTTTGGTGATGTTACACTTCATAAAAAACAGTTATGTCATTTTGACTGCTTGTCTTTCCTTTGATATCTGCTAACAGAAGATGGAGAGCTAAAAGTAGAACAGCGTGCATTTTGCTTCCGTGTCGAACATGATGATGTGGCTGCTTGAGGACAGTCATTTATTTTACAACACAAGTCTATTTGAGGAGTCTTTGTGCAGCGGGTTTGATATGTGCACGCATTTCCACATTGAAAAACTTGAGTAACTATAAGCACATATAAACTATCCAGTTAAATATTTACATAAAGATCATATCTGTGTTTTGCATGTTATGTAGTCCTTGCGCTTCTGGCTGGATATCATACATTTCCACTATTTCCAGACTGATTATGTTCAGCCTGGTCTGCTAAAAATGATGTTCCCATTCATTGAAACTGCATTGTCAATTACGTTTCAAGGGAAACATATTTTTCTCCCAGATTACGTTTGTTTTTGACGTATCACAGATACGTTTCTTATCATAGTCTGGAAGTCCGTGTGAGGAGCAGTTCGGGGTCGATCGTGGGCAGCGGCGCCGGAATGAGTTTTAAGTGGGGGGACATTCAGTTTTGGATGACGTTATACAGGATTTTGTGAAACTGTGGAGGGTGGACCTCGGACCCAGTAGGGGCGTCCTGGGGAGGATGCTCCCCCCAACGAATTTATTTTACATTTTAAAGTTAAATGCATCACTCTGGTGCACTTTGAGAGCAAAATGAAGAGGCTAGATCTATGAAGAAATTTGGGCTCTAATAAACAATTTAATTATAAAAATATTAGTTGTATGGTGATGATACAGCAAGAAGTCCTACCCACAAAGCATGACGGGGTCCGTGTTTCAAGACGGGTCGGTGCGGAGATGGTCGCAGACCCCTGACGCACTGAGGACAATCCGCCCGGTTGATCCAGGAAGCCGCTGTTCGTGTCCCGTGTGAAATCACAAGTCAATGCTGACTTATTTTGATTTATATCTGTAACTTAAATAGCTTAACAAATGTACTTATTTTAATCCAAACCATGATGTTTTTACTAAACCTAACTTAAAGCTAAGTAGTTTTGTTGCCTTAAAGTTACGTTTTAGTTTTGTTTGAATTTACAATGTTAATCTTCTGTTTAAAACTGTGACCGTGAGAAAATACGTTTCCGTCAAAATGTAATTGAGAATGACCGTTTCATATAGAGTATGGTCTAGACCTGCTCTATATGAAAAGCGTCTTGAGATAACTTACGATTTGACGCTTTATAAAAATAAATTGAATTGAATGCAGTTTAGTTGTCTGGGGCCATACTTTTGTCAGAGATAAGGTTGTTTGAATTGCATAAACTTTTCAACAAGCGATCGTATTCAGAAGAACCTTCTTTACAGATTATCCTCTCACCTCTTTCAATTTTTGGATTAATATAAGAATTTCATTGCCAAGCCTGCGGCCCCTTTCTGATCCATCTTCACTTAAATGTAGCTGAATGTGTTTCCTGACTGCACCGCTTTTTAACTACTAATAATTAGCAATGTCTCTTTGGATGAGGCTTTGTCTTTTTTGGCAGTGAATCTTGGACTTTGATGGCAACACCCCTATTCAGTTCATTCTTACTTCCTGTAGTTGGCAGGTAAACACGTAGGAGATAAACATGGTCTCCATCCTCCTAAACATTTGTTGTTGCCGCTGCACATCCTGTGAGTGCAAGAGCACATACTGATCGATGTAATACGTATTAATATTGTCATCAGTGGAGTAACATTGCGTGAAGTGCCCAACATTGAGTCTGTCCACATGCCGTGTGGATCTAACTGGCCATGTCCACCTCCCGCTGAGGCACCTGCTGTGTGGATGCTGTATCCTCAACCACCTCTCCCCCGGCTAAACCTTTGCCGTGTGACCTGGCCTTAAAACCAGCCGACCATGTACAGGTCATGCTGCACTCGCTACTCTGATTTCATGACTGTACAGTGGACTTAACGGCACACGCTGGTCTCATACACTGTTCATGGCTATACCTATGCAAAGTAATGCACTGTAATATGTGTATATATATATAATTGTGTGTAATTAACATAATTGTGAACCAGGAAATATAAATAGCAGTGAACGCTCCTTAGGGAGGAGGTCGGGGTGTATGGTTAGGTCAAAAAATACCGGACTATTGACCAGGAGACCGGTGTTCATGTCCCGTGTGAAACCAGAAGTCAATGTTGATTTATTTGTAACGTAAGTTATGTACTTAAGTTACGCCATTTCCAGAGTTATATTAAGCCAAACCACAATCTTTTCCTAAACCTAACCAAGTCGATCTTTTCCTAAGCCTAAAAAGCTTTCTTGTCTAAACCTAAGGAAGCTGTTCCCTGTGAAGACAGACGTTTATCTTGAAAAGACTGCATATAACGAATGGAAATTAACACGTGCTGCTGGACATTCGTAGGAACAGGAGGAATAACTTCTTTGTAAGATATTATACAACTGTTGTATGAGAATACGTTGAACGGCTTCTGAGAACTTTCCCCACCAACATGCTAATCGCTGGCCGAAGAATGAAGCATCTATATTTTCACTTACAGTCATTTTTTGCGTCTCTGCTAAAGCTTAGATTTTGCAGAAATTATAAAGCCGTGCACATCAATGTAAGGATACTCATAACAACCAGAATAAGACGAGTGAAGCACTGGGAATGTGTGCTTTGCAGACAACCAAACCTATCATTTACCTTCAGTGCTTCAGCTGTCTTTTTTTTAAATTTCAGTTTCACAATGCACTTGAAGCCCTACTTCAGATGGTGACAGAAGAGCTGATGCAGAGGTTGTGCACTACAGCGCGGGGGGAAGAGGAGGGGAGGGGAGGGGGGTGTAGGGGGTTGTGACTGTCAGTTCATGCTCACAATGCACATGTGCTTCAGTCCTCGGGGAGGCGAGGCAGAGAGGCTGACTCCCTTGATCCCCTGGCCTGCTTTAACCCTCGGGCCAAAGTGTGACACTAGCAGTGTCGGATGGGAGTTCATGTCAAGTGTGCAACGGAATACCCCAGGTGCCAACAAGGATGAAAATGCCCTCAAGCATAACTAGTGAGTCTGTGAGGTGCATGAGGAGGCCTGTTCTATAGATAAAGCCACTTAGCCCCTGTTGTTATTTAAAGCAACTTCCTCAATAACCCATTCAGGCTTACAATCATATTAGAACTCTTTCACTAAAATGTTGATTCCGAGTGACGTGATCTCTGTGAGAGTGGGACTGGGAGCAGAAGCTTTTTTCCCTGGGGAGTACGGACATCTGTGTTTTGCATAAAAACATTTAAGGATAAATAAAATAGGTATTTACTGGAGTCAAACCTTTTAGTGATTCATTGTGTATGCAGGCCGACACAGAAATAGCGGCATTACAACTGGAATATCTCCCAGGGGTGGAAGAGGTTTAAATGCGAACTGCAAACAGCACAGACGGTTGTAGTTTTTATTGGTTGTTGGGGAGCAGACTAATTTAAACAGGAGGTAACACATTGTACAACACATGTAATTATCTTTACTTAAATGAATATTTATTTAACAGTTTTATAAGTTGGTGGATTGTAGGCTTTTCACTTGTCACTTCCTTCTGCTGCACGATTGGAGTTGCAAGTGTAAAGCCAATTTTGACTTCCCACATCCAACCAGAGATGAACACAGCAATAAAAGGTTTTTCTCCACACTTTTGGAAATCATGGCCAAAACAGACAATAGTTGTTTATAGTTTTAAAATAAATGCCCACTGTAAAGCTGAAGAGGGACCAGTTTCTACAGGAAACTGAGCATTGGAGGCAAATTCAGAAAACCTACATTTACCCTGAAGACGACTTTGCTTCGTGAGATCTGAGTGAGGGTGGTGTTAATGAGCGGAGGCTAAATGAACTCCGGATTTACACACTGGCTGCAACTCACTGGTCAACCAGCTTCATTCCTGAAAATGTAAAACTAGATTGCATTAACTCATGAATTACCGGCTGTGTTCTCAATAGCTGTGGTGCCATTTGCATATTTTTGTTTGCATTTGGAAGCCTCACATTAGAATAGCTGTATGGAAACGACAGATTATATAAAACATCCTCAATCGCGAAAATGATACGCTCGCTTGAGGTGGTTTTTGCTTTGGTCGAAAAAGAGTTGATGCGCTAAATGGGATATTGAAAGGCCTTCGCCGAATAAATTCTGACGAACATTTAACTCAGCTGTTTCTGCTGCCGGCGTCTTCTCGGATATTCCCATAATGTGCGAGTGCTCGTCTTCATCTCCAGACAGCATGAAATATGTCCGATACTGGCTGACATGAAAGAACAATTAAAACTTGCACAATTGAAATAAATTCTTGAAAACCTCTCTGTTATTCTCTCGAAGATCGAATGGCGAGGCCGACTTGTTTTTTTTACGCTTTACAACCTTTATTTCCTCTAGTTCGCTTAAATTCGCTTGACAATTGAATAGAAACAGGGCTAATGAGACTTGCTCTCTAAGTTGAGACATCCGTCCAATGCATTGGCACGTTTAGACATTGCAGCTGTGCACTTTTTCCCCTCCATCCAATGCAAACCTGGCAAATGAGATTCCACTCTCTGTGGGGGGTTTGCTTGCCAAATGGATGTTTACGATGTCATATTTCGCAGCTGCTTTGCATGATAATAGTCATGGTGACATTTTTCCAGACTTGGATCAGAGGAGTGAGAGTGTGTTCTTTTCAAATGTATAAAAGGAATAAAGTATTTTTCTCATGCTTTTGTGTTACTTAAAGACAATACCTAGAGAAGATACAGGATTTATTCAAATTGTGGAATAGGCATCCAGATTCAGGACTCTTTTCTACAAAATTAATTGGACACTGATTTAGTAAGTTTTTTTTATCAAGGTTGTAGATTACACTGACTTGCTAAAGTAGAAAAATCTTCAGAAACGAGCATGCTACCTCAATCCATAAACCATTTTCATTATACCATTTAAAAAAATAAAATGTATAAAGACTCAGGCTCTAGGCAGAAGATTTGCCAATTATCACAACTGCAGTACTAATAGGATTAGGAAATGAACATTATTGTTTTTCATTTAAACAATATTATGTGCTGCCTTACAAATTCAAAATGTTCTTTTTAACAAATCAGACAAACACACCAAAACGGCATTTGATCAAAGAAAGCATTGTGTTCTCAAGTGCACTTTTCTGAAGTCTTTTATTTGAATTTGATCTCACACATAGACAAACCAGTGAATGGTCATGTGGCATTTTGTTTTCATATGCTATCTATTACATTTCCTTCCATTTGTCTGGGTTAATACAGAACTGGCAAAAGGAGAGTAGCCAAAATGTCCCTTCCCCCTGTAACTTCTCCAGCTTCTTTTGGGGGGACTCCAGTGCTCCATTGCCAGGGGGGACATACGGTCCAGGTCCAGCTTGTCCTGGGTCCACCACAGGGTCTCCTCCCACTCAGCTGTGACTGGTAGAGTACAACTACAAAGAAGGACACACTGGTGGCATTTTTACAAGGGGCCTGATGCATAAAATTCAGTTTCGGTTCCAGACTAAACTTTGGTGTACTGTGTGCACCAGACATGGATATGCATCACTCTTTGTGTCAGATTTAGAAGACACACATACGTTTATGTATGGAAATACATACATATGCATCAGTCAACCCGGTCTCACTTCCAATGCGTAAAGTACCGCAGCTTGGTCAGTGGCCCTCGGCTTCTCATACTGAGGCAGCGAGGCAACCTTTAGTGCCCGTATGAGACGTACCAGGCTTTCACCTAACTCCAATGTAAACCCATCCGCGTCATTATTAGACGTCAGAGCAACTGACGTAGTATAAAGAGCGAGAAAGTCTGCGCAGGACGGGTCGAAGGGGAGGACTTTAACCCCTGGAGACCGCTGTTTGTGTCCCGTGTGAAACCAAGCTAACGTTGACTTCTTTTACCGTTGTTTTGTTACGTAACTTCCGGACTTTACTAACGGCAGTTACGTAACAAGCGTACTTATTTTATGTAACAAACCTACATTTTAACCCCAACCACCATCTTTTCCTAAGTCTAACCAAGTGGTTTTGTTGCCTAAACCTAACCTCATAGATTTTTTTTCCTTAAGTAAACCTACGTTGGAAGTTTATTTTGAAAAGACACTATGTATATAACGAAAGTAAACTTGACACGCCATCCCTGAGTCCAAAACTGACGCTAGAGGGCTACCTAGAGCGTCATGGTTTGAAGCGTAGGGCCACTGACCAGTTGGGAGTGAGAATGTTTTGGCATCATTACCATTTCAACTTGCTTTGAACTGAAATCTATTAAACTTGCTCACAATAGGCTCACAATAGACTGTGACAATGATGTCATAACACACAATCGGGCCATTTGTGACATTTCCTCTGTTTTATATGATCAGACTGTGAACCCCGATGTGCACTGGAATAGTTTGCAGCTACTGTTAGTGTGATTCTTTTGGGGATGAGGATTAGCACCTCCCTTCTGAGGCCATGGTTGTCTAATGGAGAAAGTTGGCCCGTCCCATGCTACTGCTTTGTGAGTCAATGAGTTTGAATTTCATTTCCCGAGATGTCATAAGGGGGCACTGAATCTGTGAGTGCATTGATTAAAACCCAATTTGAATCCGAGAAAAACTAGGCCAAAGCCTCAGTGAGTGATTTTGATGGAAAAATACATTATTCAAGCCGAGGTGATGTTATTTTTTATTTGGTGTAGCAAATAGGGCTGTAGGAATTCAAGGAAGAGTCAAACATTCTGAGAAATACACTTGTTGGCCATCAAATCCCTTGTCAGGTTTGAAGATTGATATGAGTTGCATCTGTGTGTGTGCAGTACAGAAATCCAAATGTCCAGTAAAGGTCCAGTCACGACCAAACACATGAAGAAACACAAGAACCTTCAGAAGCAGGTACAATGACACATCCATTCTTGGAGCTCAACTTTAGTCCATTTTTTGTAAAGCAGTATTACCTTCATGCTCAGAAACGGTGCTTTGCTGAACCATTGTAGACTTATGAATAGCCCATTCAGGCTCTGTCAAACGCATGCCCACATCCTCCGTCATGGGGAAATGGCTTGTCTCTCATCAGACTGTAGAACACAGTGTTCTGACAGCAGGCAATTCTAAGTTGACTTCAAATCTGATCTTTAAGACTAGTCATCTATGGAAGTCTATTGACAACAAAAGATTTGAGAGAGCAGAAAAAAACTCCTTCTCGTAGTCCTACTCAGTAAGAGCAGAATCAGATTTGAGTGTGCAATGTGACCTGGTGCAATCCGGATATAAGTGCACTAGTTTCTGAGTCTGCTTCTGAGTAAGAGGTCGCTTGCCAATCATTCTCATATGCCGTATCGTTTACCCTACAATTTCAGTTATTGTGGGCATGTGGATCTACACTGTAGATAGAAGTACGTCATAAGGAAACCATTTTTGTAATCACAGTAATAAAAATGTAAATGTTTTAGATGAGGTTCTGTTTCTGTCTATTTTTATCCATAACTCACATTTTTTCTGTGCTGAATGTGGGCTTTTTACATTTCTTTATGTACAACTATTGCATCCAGCCATGTTGGCAAGGTCTCGCTTTTAAAAGAGATCTTGCGTCTCATGGGACTTCCTGATTAAATGAAGAATTAATCAATAAATGGCTATTAATCAATAATGGTCATATTTTATATTTTTTGTTCCAACTAGACGTAACTACAGTATGTGCTGGAACCTGCCTGTTTAGCCCAGTGGATATACAGTACAATAGCCAAGTCAAATAAAATACAATTTTTGAACAGCAAAGGATCTTGGGTACCTCTTATTACAAATTGTCTGAATTTGTTTTTAATTTATTTATAGTAGTCCCTTGATCTGTTTTGAAATGACTTCATAGATGGGGTAAGGCAGAGGGACTGTTCTCTTAGTAAAGTCCCTTTATAGGATGTAATGACCCATAAATGCTATAAGTAATAAGTCTTCCATGTTATCATTGTTTGGCCCAATTAATCATCCATGAAAGACACTCTGGCAGTTTGCCAGTTTGGGGCTTTAGATTTCTGTAAATCCTTTACTTCATCCAAGTAGCAACAAAAGCATAAATATTCCTGTGTAATTGCCTGCAAAAGGTATGTATGGCAATTTTATACAGTCGCCTATAGCAACATTATCAGAGTTTCACATTCCATTGGAGTCACCTGCCAGTGACATAGCAAATCACAGGAGAAATCTAATGCTATTCATTGTATCTTCCCTTTGAGGGTCTTCCTGTGCTGCTTAATGTGTCTGCAGTTCAACCAGAGGATATATTGATTTAACCATAGACTGTATATATGAAGTGGACGTAGTCGCTGTGACTTCACCCATTGGTTTGTGGACTGCCGTTTTGAAGCCTCAAGTTCGGCATTTTGGCCGTCGCCATCTTTTTTTTTTAAATCAGAAGTGACACGAAAGGGTGACGTTAAGTACAAACAAAAGCTAAAAAAGAAATTTTTAGGCGACCAAAATGTTAGTTAACTTTCATGAACTGAAAACACACTGTGAAAAGGTTAAAGTTCTAAGACAAAAACACAGACAACTCCCAGACCGGACTGTGCCGTGGTAGCGACCTGTCAATTACAAGGTAGCCACGTCTTAAAGCATACCCTGCTTTATGGTCTATTTGACTCTAAATGGGACCATCATTTACTAAATGAACATCATGCTGTATTGAAGAAGATTTGAAACTAGTGATTGAGACCATAAACTCATATTTACAATGTTTACTGAGGTAATAAATCAAGTGAGAAGTAGGGTCATTTTCTCATAGACTTCTATACAATCGGACTTCTTTTTGCAAGCAGAGGAGTCGCCCCCTGCTGGCTGTTAGAAAGAATGCAAGTTTAAGGCACTTCCGCATTGGCTTCACTTCTCTGAACTGGAAGCTGCCCACTGGGTTTCCCAACAAAATCTGCCAATTATTTAGGCAGCATATGTGAGCATTTTCTGGTTTTATTACTTTCTGCGCCACTGCTGTTCTCCAGCAGTGCTGTTTCCTGTGCTGAGTTGAATCAAAAACCTGTAATCTTTAAGTAAATGCACAGTTTATGGGGCATATTTACGTGTGATCAAAGCATCGAGGCAACTGAATTACACCACTGTTACCAGGATAATGGAACAAAAAACCCTAATGCTGTTGCTGCTGCTGTGTGTGAAAAGGACTCGGGCCTTGTCATCAGCCCCCTACACAACTGACAATCTCCAGCGAGACTGCGTGTATCATTTAGCAGGCTTTGGCTGCTGTTGCTTTGTACCCTTGCCTTTGACAAATAAATTGTTAAATGCAATCTGGCAAGCCAACGCTACATCTTTTAGAAGTCTCCCTCAATTATTATTTCACACTGTCACTATTAGTGAAGTTTGTTTACTAATGTCTGAGTTAGGGGTGACTATATTTTTCAAAGAGAGCATGTAGCCTCAGTAAAGATCAGCACCAAAGATAACAGGTTTACTTATTCAGGTGATTGAAGCCCAAGCCTTTGATTTAAGTTGTGCTTTATTACAGGGGTTCTCAAACTTTATGTGTCCAGGTACCCCTTATAGGGGAGAACATTTTCCAAGGACCCCCTCATAATCGTAACACCAATTACACATAGAGCTTGCTACCATTTGTACTCTTGGACGCCATTGGAACTGTTTGTATTCCAAAACTTCTAAACCTAAATACATCAGACATGTTTGATAGTGATAAACAGAAACGCATTTCAATTTGAATAATGTTAATACCACTTTGTTTTGCCCTGATATTCCGGGTGCTTTGTAATCAGATGCTGCTAGGCCGGCTTCATGGCTTCGTTCACTAGCACCTGAAGACACATGACGCATTTTAGTCTCGCTTAATATAACTGTCATCATATTTTTGGCTGGACCGCAGAGGGCCAGCCCTACAAACGCAAAAGTCTGTCACTGAATGAGTGAGTGAGTGAGTGAGTGACTGACTGAGTGATGAAGTTACAGGATTGGTCGGCCGACTGCTGGAGTTTCCTCATTGGTCGTTGCTCTTTTAAAATGAAAAGGCGGAGAACAGTTCTGTGTTTACGTTTTCTGGGGAGCGTGTCAGCGGTCCAATGTAACATTACATAGTGCTGTTGTTGTGCATGTGCTATTGTTTATGTTCGTTTAAGTTACGTTATGTTGTGCTTCGTACTGTGTTACCGTACAATTACTCCAAGCGCAAAGGAAATTTTCGCCTCACTTTCCTCCATTTCCGCCATGAACTGACTATCTAGCAGCCACACGTCACTACTGCGGTATGAACCCAAAATAAACAGACTGTGCTGTTATTTAATTGCAATAAACGGATCAAAATGATGCCGAAATAACAACATAATGATATAAATTTTTAAAAAGACCGAATTCATTCTTTATCAAGTCTGTCCGCAACACAACAAGCAAACAACTTTTGAAATGCTTGTTTTCTGAACGGAGGTCGGATCGATCAATGCCAGGCTATGATAACACCAGCTACTCAATCAACACTCAACATAACGCCATCCAGGCAAAAATACGGCAGCGACGTTGTTGTAAACGGATCAAAGTGTGCCGAAATAACTACATAACGATGCTGATTAGTAAAAAGTCTGAATTCATGCTTTGTCAGGTCTGTTCGCAACACAACAAGCAAACAACTTTTAAAGTGCTTGTTTTCTGAATTGAGTTTGGATCGATCAGTGGCAGGCTATGATAACATTACAGCTGCTCCATTAACACTCCATCTAGGAATAAATACAGCAACAACAACATCAGTGATGACAGCGGGAATATCTCAACGCTGATAAACTTTCGCAACGTTTGTATATATTGAAAATCACCTATATGATGAATGCTTTTGATAGACATACTTTCATAAAAAACTGAAATACTTTTAACCTTGCATACTGTATGTCATGCTAATACCTTTTCACCTTGTATAAAATGTATAATATACTGACTAGTAAATGTTACCATTTACATTACTGAATGCCATTTGCTTCATTATAAGTTGTCTTTCAATCAAGCATTAAGATATAAGTGGGAAAAACTGTTCACAAAACATTATAGACATGACCACTGACTATTTGTATAACAATTTAGCTACAAATTCACAGACTTGATCATACGGTCCAGCCATATACTCGGTTTTGACCGAGTCTTGTTTCAATTTAGCTAGTTTGGTCTTAGCGTCACTTGACAATATGGACTGATACAAATATTTCTCCATGCTTGCCAGCTAGCAAGCTGGCTAATAAACTAAGCTAAGCAGCAGCAGGAACGGTTCGTTGCGCTCTGAGTGAAGTGACTCATTCATGATAAATTGACGTGATGTGTCACAATCATATCAGAGTTTCTATTGGCCCAAAGCTAACATGGGTGGTAGAAATGGACACAATATGTTTGTTTTATTGGCGCAAATGGCCCCCATCTGTAGATATGTACTTTTTTAATTATACAGCACAATTTTATAATTCATAGCTAATTATTTCGCGGACCCCCTGACAGAGTGCCACGGACCCCTAGGGGTCCCTGGACCCCACTTTGAGAAGACCCTCACTGCTTTATGGTATGAAGCTACTTGGGAGCTTAAAAATGTTACATACAGTCTTACTCAGACTCATTTTGTTAATATAGACCAAAGTTGAACCTCAACAGCTCTGTTGAGCCAACTCAATTAAACATACACAATAAATTGAACCGGTGTGTGTGTGTGTGTACTGGGATTTTTTGGAAGCAGACTTTCTTTCAACAGATTTTGAGATGTGCTTGGAATCCAGTTAGTATATTCAGATTGCATTTCGGTAGTGCAAGTTGAATAATATTTCAATCAATTCTTGTCCGATAGCATTATTTTACTTTTCAGACTTATAATTAGCTGGAATTGGATATGCTATAAAAGAAGTAAAATCTGATGAATCTCTATCTGAACATTGCATAAGACAGTCCAGTCCTGATAATTTTTCATGTATTGCAAGAGATTGAATCAGGTCAGATCAGGGTCAATGTGATTGGCAGTGTTCTGAGTTTCCGCACAACTCTGTGTGAGCAGCAGTGGCACAAGCAGACAGGAGCTACCTTGGTATTATTCACAAAATCCACGTGACCTGGTCTCAGTTCCTGCATAATCTAGGGCTGTGTTAGCAAGCAGAAATACAGCTTCTTTTACTTTATACATAATCCTAAAAAAGGTTGAGCTTGGCTTATTTCAAATTCTACACTATTCATTTGTAATTCCCTTTAGACTGTTGTTTGCTGACTTCAAATATGTACATGTCCCAGAGGCTTATCGTTGTTGGGTTTCCAGCTTGACTTTTATGAATGGTGCAGACTTTTAAATGTGCCCTCAGCCTCTTCCCTTGAGGATCAGCGGTGTGGGTCACTTTGATCGCTCAGCCACTGTCTTTCAAGTTTCCCACCCTGTGTAAAATGCGCCTTATCGGAAAGAGTGAAACCATGAATATAACTGCTTGGACAGCACATTTCTGTCTAATCCCCTGAACCTGAAGGCTACCAGTGCATCATTACTCTTTCATGTGTCGGGCAAGCGGCTGGGTTGTCATCACTGGCCGAGAAAGTGTCAAAGTGGATGTTTACATCAATAATTAAAACTGAGGGCTCGGGGAGTCATAACAGCCGAGGTTCGGGTTGATGTTACCCTTAAATATTTCCTGCAGTTCGTCCCTGAGCCGTCCATTACTGACACATTTCCCAAAGTGCTGGATTGTTGATGGGCTGCGGCTTGCGATACCAAACCTGAATGGCGGAGAGGTATTCTATCCATTTGTTTTACGATTTTTTTTATTGGGCCTTACAAAAGTTCAAGGACCAGGTGGAAATTATGTGTTATTTATGTTATGTTAGAAATGTCCATTGAGGTGTTAATACCACACCCAGGGGAATGAGTTGACTGGGGCTTCCCATTCATTTTAAAGGTGTGTTCAGTTTCAGAAGTGATTAGATAAAAAGTCAATGCACTGACGCAAGTAGATTTAAGTGGACACAAACAGTTTTAGGCAAATAGCGGAAGTTGAAAATGTTTTAAACTTGAGCGGAACATTTGCTCTTTTCCAAAATATTGGCTGTAATTCATACATTTGCGAAGATAAGAAGAAATTGTCAGTACAGTTGGCATATTGGCTGTTTGATGCGAATAACACAGACTACGAAAATACTGAAGCGGCCAAATTCGCACAAATATTGCGTAATTCGCACAGAATTGGTCAAGTCACTGACTAGACATACTATACATGCCCACTAATATTCCACTATTATTCCGAATATTACACTATTCCAAATTTAATATGGGTCATGTAAACAGCATATTCCATTTGGATATTCCAAATTAGGCCTTATTTTGAATGGAGCATTTCTGATGCTTAAGACGTGGGATATTATTCGGGTCTTAGGAGCATTCGTAGGACTGTATGCAGCGCATTCAGAATATGCCTCTCAATTGGGGTTTTTACGGCAGTTTGCGACACGCGGCCTCTTGCCTGTTTAAGGTCAGCTCTGTGCGTTGTTCACAAACCAACTAGCCGACAGTTTGCAGAGATGCATGCCCAAAAGAAAAGCCCACATTTCTGGTCAGAAGGACAAACACATCTACTTTTAAACGACATGAAATACTTGGATATCAACAGGTTTTTGGATATGCGCAAATATCACAACACCGACATTTTCAAGAAGGCGGTTGAAGGAATGAAAGAGGGAGGATGTGATCGCACGGTCGAACAAGTCCGCCACTGGTTACGTTAATGGTAGTATGCACGGCTGAATGTAAACGGTAATATTAGTGGAATATTAATTTTCATTAGCCATGTAAACCGCTTAGTGGGAATATTGTCTTTTTGCAATAAGGGCAAAAACTGGCATATTTTGTGCATGTAAAGGTAGTTGGTGTCTGATGTTCCGCCTAATTAAATTTTCAATTTCTTTATACCTGACGTTGCTTTGAAAGTGTACATAAGCCATTAAATAGTAGGTCAAATGCACCATGGAGAACACCAAAACAAACAGGACCATATTGTTTCATTGCACCACATGGGCCCATCCCACAAGGACAATAATAATGTTAAAACATGTTTGTGACCAGAGCAACAGTAGTTTGAATCAGCAGACTGGATGGAACTTGATGTGAAAAGTTCATTAGGAAGGCTTTACCCACCCTTAAACAACAGTTACAACTCTCAGTGGCTTTCAAGAGAAAACTGTGGTTACACTGGGAAGTATCCAGATGTGAAAGTGTTAAACTATTTAAATGTGAAGTTTGAACAGCAAGTAAGATCAGTTGACTTTTCTTGGATGAGAAAAGGATGCAGCAGTGAACCCATCAGGACATAAAGGTCCTCATTAGAATCCCAGTGTCATGGCCATGTCTCTAGGCAGCCAGCTGTCGCCAGACATCCTCAATAGGAAACCTCATGAGTGCGATGGTGTTGAAATCTAGATGTCCTCTTTAGAGCAAATCTCTTAAGATCATGCAATAAATGTCAGCAAAATATACCATACTAACGTCAGATGAATGGGAGTCATGAGGGCATTCCTTTGCTATTTCTTTTTGTTGCACTTGCCAGAGAGGACTAAGACACATTTACTAAAGGCCACGGGACAGAAATATGTCTGTGAATTGCAGAGACCAGCTGTTAAGGCCTTAAAAAAAATTGATTATCAAGGACAGAGAAAGCCACATCAGGCAAACAGCAGTCCAGACACAAACCTGAACAATGGCTAATAAAAATGGCCATAATAATCAGGCATTACCCAAATGAACATTGTTTTTCCTCAGTTTAAATTTTGGACTTGAAATCTTTAATAAAAACTCAATGTTTCATCTCATTGCAGTGAAATAAGTTAAAGTAGCAACGGGATACATCATGATTTCAAAGCTTTTGTAAAACAATGTGTTGGCAAATGTTGCCGCTTTAATAATGGATTAATTTAAGAGTTACAAGAGTTTTTGTGTCTCTTTTTTCCATAGCTACCCTTTCCATTTATTTTTAAATGATTAAAGCTATAAAATTACAAAAATGAAACCCTAATATTACGCAAAAATGTAAAACAAAGTACCCAATGGCACTAGTTTGAATTAAAAATAAAAATTGAGTAATGATGAAAATTGTAATAAAACAGATTTTTTTTTAGAATGGTTTAGCTACCAGCTGAGGGATTTCAACCAGTGATTGGGCCTATAAGGGAATTTGATTATGTAAAAGGGATGTGATAATATATTATGTAATGAGATTTCTTGACACAAACATGTGACATCTTCATTTGAAAAATAATCACAAATTAGTCCTTGTTCTGGCCAGAAATACTAATAAAACTGGAAAGCTAAAGCAACTGGTAGATGTGATAGGGAAATTTTGGTCAGATTATGTTTACTTAGGCAAGTGGTCAGTAGCCAATCTAATAGTCATTGTTGGATCTCAGTAGTATTGGGCTGGTTAAATGGATTGGATAAATTCAAGCTCTTCCAAAAAATATTTTCAACCTAAAAACTGACAGAAACCAACCCCCAAAACACAATTGTCAATACACAAGTACCCCCCCCCCCCCCGTTACTGCCGAGTGCGTAGGGTCACGGAGGAGCTGCTCTCCTCACTGCTGGCAGTGGGAGAAAACAGTGCAGTGTGATTTACGACGTTAATCATTAGCAAGAGAGGAGTGGAAGCATAGGGGGAGTGGAGAGAAGCTGTAGTGCTTGATGGAGTGCGTCCCCGAGCCTGCGGTTGGCTTCACGCAGAGAGGCTGAGCCCACTGCTGGCTGATGGAGCGAGATGGACAGCAACTAGTGAAATGCATGCATTCATTGCAGGACTGTAGTCAAGAAGACCATCATGGCCGAGTCCAAATGAGGTGAGATCATGATTCTATCCACACGGCTCCAACACCGAACTCAAAGGGGGCTGAGACAAAATAAAAACCAAGCCCACAGCCAATCGGATAGAAGCAAGAACAAAATAAGTCAACCTTGAGTTTCTGTAATGTAAATCCACAATGGATCATCATTAGCTTTGACAGCTGATTGAAAATATTCACATTGACCCCACTGATTGGGATATGACCAGAACTCAATTAGAATATTTAGACACAACAACAGCTGTGTAGTTCACAGGGAATTTACTCTTTAATGATGTATCACGTTAGATTTTTAACCAGTCCAGGCAGCAAAATACTACAGTACAGCGTAGTATACGGAATAAGGTTGGTGAGAAATCCCAATCTTCTGGCTTTCAAGACTCCGGTTTTAAGCCTGCACCATTTTTTTTTTTTTGCCCTTTGAGGCTTAAACTTCAAATTCACTGGTGTTTCAACACACTTCTGAAGTATAAGCTGCCTTTAAAGCTGCAGTAATTTATGTTTTTGTGAACATATTACCAAGGAGTTTCAGGTAACACTTTCTATAACACCCATGTCTATAATGCATTACAAACATACTTCTAATGCATTATAATCTGCTTATTGCACTGTATAATTATAGTTACAAGCACCCAAATATTTGTGATACTTTATAACAATAATCATAACACATTATACAGCATTTTATAATGACTTTCAAGGTCAAGTATCATAACTTACTTTATAATTGCTCACATAACTCACTGACTTGTTTTTTTAAGGATCATAGTATATTATAATTCCCATAGTTGTAATACATTATAATCTTTGCATAATGCATAATAATCACTGTTACAATGCAATGTAATGTGATTATAAGTTACTCTAAGTGATCATTGTTTGCCTTTAGTAAAGTGAAATTTGATTTGACATGTTGTGTGTTGTTCTTGCATAGATTTAATGATAATTTTTTCACTTAAAGCAAACAATGACTAACTTATAATCACATTATAAAAAATAGTATAATGTATTACAACTATGGGAATTACAACACACTATGAACCCAGCACAAAAAAAGTCAGTGAGTGACCAGCAACTATGAAGTATTATGATACTTGACCATATAAGTTACAAAATGCTTCATGAGTATTGTCACAAGTAATTATGTTTATCATATTTAATTAATACAGTGCTAGAAGCAGATTCTAATGCATTATAAGTATTTTCATAATGCATTATAGACATGGGCTTCATGGAAAGTGTTACAGAGTTTCCGAGTTAAACATCCAGTAGAGCAACATTATCATTCAGTCGGAGTCGTCTTTCTGGCCACCTGATGGATGTAGGTTTAACATTCTCTATGCTTTTATCTCAGTTTTGATCTCCAGCTCCTGAGGGAACTGTCTGCCTCTTTAGCTTCTAAATGCTCCAATACGTAGTTGCTAACAGTGGCTGTCTGCAGTTTGGTGCCAGGCGGGTGGCCTACAGTGGGTAGAACAGAGCTTTTTTGCTAAAAAAAACAACTGTGTCTGTGAGAGCAGCAGGACTGAATCAAAACATTAAAGCGGTCGGCCAGAAAACCAAAACCACGTGCTGAAAGAAAAACAGGGAGCTGTAGAGTTTTTAAAGTCTTTTAAAGTCACTAAAAACACAGTGATTACTGCAGCTTTAAACATCTTAGTTTAATAGGAGCTCTTGCACAAATACACCTGATTTGTACCATCACAGAGTTTTAGGGATTTTGCCTGCCTCTATTATAACCACATGCAGTTGTGGCCATTACTTGTGATTATTACTGGACATACATGGTGGTTGGAATCCCCTCTCAATAGCGGGAACCACATCAGTGCCCAGTGTGATTCCTGGCTGCTTGATAACTCAACTGGCAGAATCCGAAGTGGGAAGCCACCCATACCTGAGACATGCAACCAGCAGATCCCAGCATCTCTCTGTCACATAGTGGAAAGGAACAAGGTCTCCATCAGAAGCCGGCCGCTTTGTGAAGCATGACAAAAGTTCTGGACGGGGGGGTGGGGGGGGGGGTGGGAAGCATTTCGTATCACATAAGCTGTCAGGGAAGTTCAAAGGGGGTTCAGAGAGGAGTCAGGCTTCACCTTGACGTGAGCTGTTGGTGCAAACAGAACCAAGACTCTACCTGAGGCCTCGCACACTGCACACGCTTCCCTGTCTCCTCGAATGGCAGGTCAGATTGCTGGAATCTCCCCTCTGATGACAAGTTTTTGTTTTTCTTTCGGATGCCTTTTGACTGCCTCAATAAAATATAACAGGCCACCGCCGAGGCAGCCAACTCTGGCAGTTCAGGAAGATGTATTTGTTTAGGGGGAAAGACAATTGAAGCTCACAGTGTGTACAGCATGATAAATATTTTCAAAAAAAATATGTGACAAGTACTTCAAGGTGATTCTCAATTCAATTCATTGCTGATTCGTCAGTCAAAGTTTATTAGACACACTTGAGAATCCCATTTCCTACAGTCTAGTCCTTGTCCTTGAATAAATAACACTGAGACTCGAAATGGCTCGACGATGCTCGGACAAATATAAAGCATAAAGAGCATTCAGATTTAATGATATCGCTGACAGCTTTCGCTTTAGTTATGCTCATCCTAAGAAATCTCTGCAGGGTTGTGTGTACCTGAAGCCTGAATTATGTGGATGACAAACTGTTCACAAATGATCCATGGGAGTGTGGGTGCATTTATGTTGCTTTCGCATTTTACTCGACGGATGATGGATGTGGGATTAGGCAGTATCATGAATCATATCAATGTTTTCCCAGTCACTGTCGAGATGGAGTGCAACTAAGTCTGGCTCCTGAAAGATTCTCATGTAAAGGCGATGGATAATGCCGCAGCTTCTTGAGGATTAACGTAGAAAATTCAAAAACCCACAACATCTAAGCATGAAATAACACCACCATAATTTACAGAATGAGTCAACATTATGCCCTTGCTACTTACTTGTGATCCAATCAGCACTAATATGAAATGATTGTATTTGTTTTGCGAAAATGTATCTCCATACTGCATATGTGGTGCAGAGGAAATGCAGTTCAGAAATAAAAACTTTTTAGTGTCGTTGCACATGAAATAATACCTGCTTATTAGAATCACCTTTATTGGCCAAGTACGCAAACACAAGGAAATTTGCCTCTGTTTTTTTTGCGTCTCTCTCAATATACTTACACAGAAATAGAAATAATAGCTAGGAACAAGGCAACGTATCCTCATACAACTTTTTGTATGGTATCTTACGGAAAGTTATTCCTCCTTTTTCGTTAGTGTTCATATGAATATCCAGTAACACGTGTCAATTTTCACTCGTTACATGCATACAGTCTTCTCAAAACTTCTTAAGGTGAAGGCAACAAAACTATTTAGTAAGGTTTAGGAAAAGATTGATTTGGTTTGGCTTAAAATAACACCGGAAGTGGAGTTACTTCAGTACATAAGTTACGTGACAAATAAATCAACACATTCTCACTCCCAACCTTTCAAATACCGCTGATTGGTCAGTGCCCCTGGGCGACGCAGTAGGTACCCCTCTTGCGTTACTTTTGGACCGACCAGGGACGGCAGGTCAATATACGCTCGTTACATGCAAAGAGTTCTTTCAAAATAAACTTCTGTTTTCACAGGAAGTTAGGTTTAGGCAACACAACCACTTAGGTAGGGTTAGGAAAAGGTCGTGGTTGACGTTAACTTCACTGACTAACAACTCACGGGACACACAGGACTGATGATCACGAACAGCGGTCTCCTGGTTGAAAGACTTGTGTTTGTTTGACCCATCCAACACCCCTCCCTCCTGCCCATAGTGGACTCTCACGCTATTAATACTTGCTCCGACCGTCAAATAGCGCCGCGGTTGGGTTTACATTGGAGTTAGTTGAAAGCCCATTTCATCACATACTATTGCTAAAGTGTGCCTCCGTGTGTCGGTTTCTGATGCCCAGGGGCACTTACCAAACGACAGTATTTGACGAGTTGGGAGTGAGACTGGGTTGAATAAATCAATGTTGACTTCTGGTTTCACATGAGATATGAACGCCGGTCTCCTGAGCGAAAGTCTGGTATTTTTAGACCAACACATCCACCACCGACCTCCTCCCTACATACTGTATATCCTCGTTCCCAATTACATGGATTACATACAAATAGATTTTGTGGGCTATATATATGAATTACAGTGCATTACTTTTCATAGCTACGAACAGTGTATTAGACCAGCCTGCACAAGGACAACAAAGCAGGACAAATAAAGGTAAATAATAGACAGGACTGTTATGTATACAAGTAGTGAAAAAAATTAGCAAAACATAATCTCTCTCAGCCAGTTGTCAAGTTCATTAAAACTCCAGCGGGTCACTCGCTGCGTATCTCACAGCATTTTTGATCGACAAAAACAACACACTTAAATGGCCAAGTAAATGTCAGGTTTGTTGTTGGCGCAGACCGCTTTTGTCCTCCTCTGTCAGCAGAAAGTCACACACACACAGACACACACACACACACACACACACACACACACACACACACACACACACACACACACTGCAGTCTCTCTCTATAGTCTACCATGTCAACAACCTTAGACATCATTAGGGGCTCAGAGAAATCATCTTGACATCAACCATCAGCCGACAAGAATCGCTGTTCTCTCTGCACAGCGGTTCACTTTAACACTTAACTCACAGATGCTTGGATCATATAAGCGGGGAGGACATATCTATATGGAAACAGTCAACTCATCACTGCTGACATTAATCTCCTCATGTATGACAGGGACCGGTCGGTGTGTGCGTATGACCCGCCTGATGTTTAGCTATAGTTAGCATATAGGTTGAGCCAAGGGTGCTGGTTACACGCTAACAGCTGTGATGCTAACCAAATGACCCGACTAGGTCAGTGTGTCCTTGCTGCAGTAGAGCAGCGTGGGTAAACATGTGCATCGAGATTGAGCTAGTGGGGCGAACTCTCCAGAGGAATGGACTGGATCAGGAAAGGAAAACACAAAGTCCACTGAGCCTCTTATAATTTAGATATTTTGTGGATCCACTTGGCCTACATGTGAGGAATATCTTCAACAATAATGTGTTATTTGGTAATGTTTGAAGTAATTGTTCGTCAGTCAGTCTATCAGTCAGTCAGAGACAGCAGCTAACACATTAAGTCCCCCTATTTAGCATTTATAAGCAGTATAAAAACATTTAAAGGTGCAGTGTGTAGGATTTGGCAGCACCTAGCAGTGAGGTTGCAGATTGCAACCAACTGAAACTTCTCCTGTGTGCCAAGCAGAAGGCTACCTCCAGGTCTGAGATGTGAAGCCAATGATGAAGTGCCTTAAACTTGCATTCTTTCTAATAGCCAGTAGGGGGCAACTCCTCTGGTTGCAAAAATAAGTCTGATTGTATAGAAGCAATGGGTGACAGCACGGTGACTACGCCCACTTCATATATACTATATGTATATACTACTATATACTGATATGAATACTGCCCATGGGAAGGGTTATAGTTGTTGACAAATATATCAATAAACACGTATGTCTGCTCACAACTACATTGTTAGTGTTAGAAAACATTTAAATGTTAATGAATACTAAAGAGGGGGACTTAAGGTGTTGCTGAGGCAGCAAATATGTGCTTGAGTAAGGTATTGTTACATAACTTGTCCACCACAGCATATATCATCTAGTGTACACGCTGTCTTTTATACTTTATATTTCTTTTATTTTAAAAAACGCACAATATTTCTTATTCCACTGACATGCAAATCAGTTTTGTTTGAAGTTCAAGTCGAGACCTCCAGTTCTATTTATTGCGTCGCCATGGTAACAAACAGGCATGAGATGAGAGCAGCTATCAATCAAAATGGAGACCTCTCAACTCCAAATAATATTTTAGTTAATCACTTTTTTACTTGATATAAAATTCATACTCATTTTGTTGGCTTTTCACCGGTGAACTGTTGGTAAATTTAACATGCTATGACCTCCAGCAATAAGTTGTCCATCTCAGGATATGACTATTGTTATGAGCATGTTCAACAAATTGATTTGTTAAATACATTACAAAGAAGAGTGTACCACCTGAAGACGGGAAGCGTCTTGATTACTGATTACGCCTTGATTAACGGGGAGATTGGAGGAGGTGTGTGTCTGTACTATAATGTCAGCTTACGTGTGTACCCATTAGATACCCGTAGATGCCATTGCTGTAATTAGCAGATGTGGCACTCTTGGGCTCCCCTTGTAGTTAGATTGCTTCGTTTCCTGCGTCACAGGAGCCCCCTGGTTGGCACAGTGGCTGGCAGCTTCCCAGAGGATGCGGAGGCTGGCACTGCTTACAGCTTAATCTTCCCAGTGTAGGGGGGGGATGTCACATACAGACATTTTGTAGCCTGTTACTTCACTGTGATTGCTTGCCTGCTAAAAGTAGTGTCACAGCGCAGCCTTTGTACCAGAGCAATGATGGAATAAAATAGAGGCGCCTGCATGGCGTGAGCATGTGACCCTATCCCTGAGGGGGCTCACATCGCTGCCTGCTCTGACCCAAACAGACATCTCCGTGCTTGGTAGGAGCGGGGGTAAATGTTTAGCCGTGCCCAGCTGTTGTAAAGCATCAACACAAGCAAAAGCCCCCCCAAGAGTAGCGCTTCATTAAAATTAAAGGGCGGTCTGCTTTTCCAACAATTGGCCAATCCATAATTTGCCATTTCGTTTGAGCAGGAAGTAAAGACCCATCATGTCTCCTGTCCCTCGAGTCACATCCTGATCATGTTGCCTCTCCGATGAGATAAGAGAACAAACACTGGCGAGCAGCTCATCTGCAAGTCAAGTGTCACTCAGGTTTCCCGTGTTGCGCGGCAGCTGTTAATCATTGCGAATGAGAATGCAGGCCACCAGGTGCGAGACATCTAATCTATCACATCAGCCTTTTTCCACGGCATGAATATGGAGATTAACATTTAATTATTGTACATTGCGCTGCAATGTAGTAATCCTTTGGAAAGTAGGTCTATTGGATTTTGACAAAAACAGCTGTATTGTGCTCGTCGCCAACGCCAAACTTGTGTCAAACAAGCGACACGACAAGTCCTTGACTTTGTTAAGAAGTTGCATAGTTGGAGGCAAACATCAAAGTCAAGTGAATGCACTCCACCAGCTCAATGACTCGTTTACTCTGTGCATCATCTTGGGGCTAAAAGATAATGGATATCCTAAACAGTGATGACAGAATCCTCCCCATTCTTTGTCATGCTGTGAATAACGCGCCAGTGTTTGGTCCATCAGCGATGGTGCTTCAGATTGATAATGAATGACTGTCGGACGTGTCTTAGAAACTTTGTTGACTGCTCGTTACTTCAATCCCAATTAAAAGGGAGAGCTGCGGTCGTTGATAGTAAACAGAAAACAATGTGGCAGAGATGCATGCCTGCTGCAGTAGGAGACTATCAGGTCATTGTTATCACCACAATGCACATGTGTGGACACTGGCAAACCTGCAAATATTCAGAGCAGATTGCTTTTGGCTGGAATGAAGGAAGACAATAAATGTTCCCCATCTACACAGAAACACTTTCCAAGCATAATGATATCATAAATTTCAGCGCATTCAAACACAAATACTGTCGCAAAAGCAGAAGCCATAGGCTAACGCTCCAATAACATACAGAAGAACCAACATTATGAGTGAATAATTAAAAAAAGCAATTGACCTTTCTGTTCTTTTTTGTTTTGTTTAATCTTTTGGTGGAAGTTATTGGGCCTCATGCAGGAAGTGAATTACAATCAAATTTTCTCCTATTTTTGTTCATATCCACAATTTGTTCTTATTTTGTTAGTACCCACTGATTTCTGGGATTGACCAATGTTTTCCTATTTTTGCTCTTCTCTTAGGTAAGAGCACTCTTACCAAGATATCTTTTGACAGACCACAAATTGTTTGTCCAATGCAAAGAAACAAAAGTTTTAAATTTGACGATCATAAAAAAATGCATGAATATCATATAATCAAATTTAGATTATTATATGTTTTAGAGTAATTATAGTGATTGGATAATTAAATGTTTGGGCTAAAGAAATATTATCTATCTAATCTATCTATCTTATCTTATTTTATCTTATCTAAGTTCTTCTTGTTGCATTTATGTGCCAGTGTATTTGCACACGGCACCACACCTGCCCTTGTGTTTAGGGGGCGTTACCTATGCTAATACCTGCCCTTATATATTGTGTAAGTGGCGTTACCTATGGCAATAATAAACAATAAGCCACACACCTCAAATTTATGATCAAGTGGGATTCATCATTCAGCACACCTGGGTTAGAGCAGATTTGGATGGTTAAGAACATTTGGTGCATCTGTAATTGACTTCTCTTATTTTTTTCTCTTAACAGAAATTTAAGAGAATGTTGCTGCATGAGGCCCATTGTTCGTATTAACATTGTGGTTGATAATTTGTAATATTTCAGACCTGCCATCAATTTTCTGCTGTAATGACCACATGTCACCTTGTACAGGTAGCTACCACATTCTGCTCAGTGAACCGTAATGAGCATCACACCGTTGAATCTCCTTCTCTGACTTTACACGTCTTACAGACCAGCAGCCAGATGTTAAGACAACACACAGAGCACCTACTCCAATTTAAAACAAGGTTATTGCTGTTGTGTGTGCTGTTGTGTGTCCAAATATGTTTAAACAAACATAACATATACATACAGTATTTGTGTGTGCAAATATGTTTAAACAAAGAGGTCCAAGCTCCACTGTGTTTTTTCCGGCTGTGTTTTTTCTTAATAAAAAACAGTAGTTGGCTTGATTCTCAACGCCTGTGCCAAATGTTGAAAACTGTGAGACGAGTAACAGTTTATCAAAGAACACAAACTGTTTTAGTGGCGGCTGTGCTTTTTCTATTAAACCAAGAAAGTTAAACTGCAGGGAGATAATTTAAAGCAACACTAAGCAAATGGACTTGTTTTATTAAGATACCGGCCTCAGTCAACAATAGAGAAGTCAGGAAATCATGATCAAATCCTGAGTGAAAAACACATTTCAGGAGCTCTTAAACAACTTAGAAAGTCTGACTTCTACCCACATTAGATATTTTGCCTCACTTGTCCTCATGGTAACCTTTGATATGAAGCACCAGAGAACTTGATAATCACGGCGTGTGCTGTTAAGGTGAGTTACATGGCTGGATTTCTGGGTGTCAGTTCAAGTTCATTTTTTTTACCCATGCAAGCTGCTTGCCTCTGGGGAAGGCAATTACTCCAGACTATGATATCTCAACAACTGTTGGATGGAATGCTATCAAATTTTGTGCAGACATTCATGGTGTCCAGAGGTTGAATCCCAAAGACTTAGGTTACCCCCTGTCTTTTTCCGTCTAGCGCCACCATGAGGTTGACATTTGTGGCTTTGAGTGAATTGTCTTCTGATATTGGATGGATTGCCATGTATTTTCGTTCATTCATGTCTCCCTCAGGATGAATTGTAATAACTTTGGTGTTCTCCTGATTGTTTTTCTAGTGCCATCATCAAAATTTCAATTTGTCCAATATGTGGTTTAGCCTTATCCCAGTATACATAAAAATAACAACCAGTTTTCTGGTAGTGTAGCTCCACTGAGAATTAATTGATTAAATTAATCATTTGGCCAAATTCATTATCAGAAAACCCTGCAGACTGCACAGATGTTGGGGGATCCTGCATTTGGATCCCTCCCACCCCACCTCTCCTCTTCAGCAGCCCACTGCTCCTGCTTTGCACAGAAGGAGTGGATAGTTGAAGTATTGAATATACAACCTAAGAGGCATCACAACACTGCATTGTTATTTATATCATCAATTTGAATTTCAAAGGAAGCTATACCCTCTTGTTAGGGTGATGATTCATAGACAGCGTATAAAGGCGGTGCAGATCGGCACCTCTGCCTTCCAACAGGAGTGCAAATTGACAAATGGGAAGAAATGACTTAGGGATGACATGGGGACAAATGGGTCAGGGAAAGAACCAACAACACTGAAGGCTTTTGTTAGCATGTTATGTTAAATCTGCTTCATGTTAACAGCATTTGATCAGCCAGACTGCTGACACAGTAATGCTAGAACATGTATGTATGATGAAAATCAAAATTATCTGATGGTATTACACCATACCGACGCCTTGAAAATAACTGGTATTCCAACATCCCCCTGTTCAAGTAAGAGATACTTTTTCCCAATGGAGATCACCTTGAGTACAGTAATCAGCGAAGTGTTCAGTTTTTTTTACAATTTATATCTATGTCAATAAATACTGACTCCCTTGTTGGTGCCAAAGCCTATAAAATCAAATGTCTACTTAATCACAATCCTGCCATATTAGTCTTTCCCTAGCCTTAGCCCTGTCTGAGGTGAAGAATGGCCGGTCCTGCTAAGGGTCATCCTGCAAGGCCTCTCATAAATTCCACCAGCGTTACCTGTCCTCCGGCACTTTCTTGATAACACTCATTATTGCTCAATGACCTGCAGGCAAAGCTTCACTTTGGGCTTCATCACCTTCAGGCCGCAGCTGGGGACGCTCCCCTCCTCGCAGCTCACCTCTGCTTTTAAAAGCCATAAACTCATGCCCGACAAGTTAGCCAGGAGACAAGAATCACAAGCGGTGATTATTTGATATTGTAAAGTGAATTACACCCTTCAACGTCCTCCGGTGGAAGGGGAGGCTCGCGAAGGACCAAAGGGATGTATCCAAGATGTGTGCGGTTTATGATGCTCCTCAATCACACGGAGGGAGAGTGTTTGAATCTCAGCTCAACCTGGGGCGACAATGAAAGTTTGAAGTCTTTGTCAGTGGTGAGATTAAATAATAAAAGGAAAGAGAAAAAAAAAAACATCCTAACATCATCTGTGATGTAATTTTTCCACTCTGCGGTGATCATTCCAATCCTGAATGATAAGTCGATATAGACAGCGGATATAACAGTATTCACGATAAAGGGATGAACTGGAAACTGTAGACTTTAAATGGTGCTTCAGTGTGTAGTGCCGGATGAAGCACCTTCCCTCAACGTAAACACTCCTCTTAAAACACTCGCACTGGAATATATAGATGCTCGACTGAGAAGAGAAGCCATTGCAATGGCCGAATAGAGCGAGAGGGCCCTAGGAGGCTATTCACACTAGTGCTGATAGTTGTTAAAACCCTGTGTGCTTCACTTCAAATGGGTTTAGAACAGCTTGCGGATGCGAACAGGGCAATGGAGCAACACCATAATACACTCTGGGATGTTCACCTCAGGCAAACACTCTGTGATGCTAAGCACCTCTCTCAAAGCTGCCAAAGAAAGTCCATTGATTTCTCTTTTTGTTTGTGGACTTGTTCCCATTGTGGGATTTGAGAAAGAAACAGAAACTACCAAACCACTCTCACAGTGGAGGCTTCCCAACAGCCAATAGTTTAAAAAAAAAATCAATCAATTAACATGGTTCTCTTACTCTGGCAACTAAAACAGGCCTCTCAAGACAATTTGAAAACTAGGTCAAACTAGGAAGTAACATCCCAGAAAACAGCACTGACTGACATCCATGACATCCGTCTTCGTAAATTATGAGACATTTAGGACGTATAAATAATGTAAGAGTCCATGACGACCAGTTTAAACTATATTCAGTTTTTTTCTGCTTATTTAAAGGTATAGTGTATGGGATTTGGCAGCATCTAGTGGTAAGGTTGCAGATTGCAACCAACTGAAACTTCTCCCATGTGCAAAGCCTGGAGAACTATGGTGGGCAACGCGAAAACGTGCAAATACAAATGGCCCTATCTAGAGCCAGTGTTTGGTTTGTCCATTCTGGGCTACTGTAGAAACATGGCGGCCGGCTTCGTGAAGAGTACCCACTCCATATGTAGATATAAACGGATCATTCTAAGGTAACAATAACACAATTATTTCAGGTGATTATATACTAAAGAAAATATACTTATTGTAGTCCAATTTCTGCCACTAGTTCTCCATATTTGCTACACACTGTTCCTTACCAAAGTGCATCTTCAAGCACTTTTGTGTCCTTGTTGTGACAATGCTTTTAGTGCTCTATAATCTCGCTGTCACAGTTTCCACTTTAACAAATTGAGAGCACTTTTCTGCAGTCTCACTGGTAGCCCGTCATCATAGAAAGAGCTTCAACAATACCATGTCTGCATGACATTCATGACAGCCATTTAGCTTGCTGAAATAGACAATCCCAGAAAAAAAACACCATTATATGCTAAGGATTGGTGCTCGCGTTGGTTTATGTCCGGCTTCTTCTCCAGAGACCGTGTTGGAAGAGCACTCCTAAAGTGAGTAAATAGAAAAAGTCGAGATCAATTCAAATTTGGGCTGTATCCTTCCCTTAGACAAGAGCCATCTGCCCGATGGCAGTAAAAACAGATTACGTTTTGTCAGCTGGCGTCTGCATAGTAAGAATCCCACCTGGAAAAAGGAGTGATTTTCTCAATATACAAGCTAAATGAATAATGCTGCCATGAAAGGCAATTCACTTTTTATTGCTAGTTTAGCTGAAAATGCCTGCATATTTGAGGCGTTTATCTCACTCGCTTTCAAAGTTAGCATGGTGGAGAGGCTGTTCCAGTACAGACAGAAGTCATGATATTATAGGCTGCTTTTTTACTATTTTAATGCCACATTGAACCTAATCTCCATTATCTATTCACTGGGAATGGATGAGGAAGAAAGGCTTGTTGCTTACATCTGTATTATAATCAGAAGGTTATTTGTTAATATTTAACACGGGGTAGAGCTATATAGTAGCTATATAGTTTAGACAATATTATAGATCCAAGACAAAACTGACAGAACGGCGGGACTCAGAGAAAAAGTCCCAATTACAAATCCGTCTGCTGCTTCATCACCACGGACAGCGCCATGGATTTATCATTACAAAGCACAGTTAAGCTGCTGATATTTCACAGCCGTGGTCGGGGCCATATAATTCTAATTTGCACAAACCTCAGTCAGATAAGGATAAGGATCAACAAGAAGGGGCATGCATTATGGTCATTTTACTAACAAGGGGGATGGCAAACCCCCTCATCCCCACTGAAATCGCCCACTGATCATAATATACTTTACACATTTTCCACTTTTTTTTATTTCAAACTTAGCCTCACTTGCTAAGGACATTTTTCCATCCATCAAAATGCCCTGGACAGGCAGCTGTCTATCACAGGTTGAAACAACCTGTCAGAGTCAGCCGTGGTATAGTTGTCACTTGCTCGTCCCAGCTGAACTCAACCAAGGCTGACAGATGATGCTGGACACTGGTGAGCGGTAAACTCAAAGCCAGGCATAAAAATGTCCCTTGAGAAACCTCTTATGATATCACAGATGTCCATGCTTTACTACAATTTGTGGGGGAGACTTACAGAAACAAATGCACACATACAGAACCAGCACCAACCCAGAACCTGGTTGCTTTGAGGGTGTGAGATGATAATGGCCTCGAGATCCTTTCAGACCATGTTGTATGGAAGTGTGTAGACTTCTCCTGCTCCTCCTGGGCTGTAAGACCTCCCGGGCCCAGTGTCCTGGGTCCGCTCCAGGGTTTTCTCCCAATTGGCTGTGCCATGAAGGTGAGGCAGCCAGAGGGCAGCCGGTAACAGATGTCTAAACCGCCTCAGCTGGCTCCTGTCAGTGCAAAGGAGCGGTGGCTCAACACTGAATGACACAATGTCACACATGTCGACTTGTGTGACAGAGCAAAGAATATCAGTTATTCACGCAATGTGACAATATCACATTCTATTAACATCTACTGTATATATGATGTGAAAAAAATGTATAAAAATTGGCTATTTAAACTCCCATTGAGCCAAGCCTGCAGTCAAAATGTTTGACCTTGCTACCCACATAAGCTCCGCCTCTGCCTAATATGCATCATCATTTACAATTTGTGGAAGTTGACCAAGGTCACTTCAGCGCTCCATCTAATGATCTGAAAGCTAAAGCGGAGATCAGCCATCCTACACTGAAACAGTTGATGCACATCAGACTAAGCCCATGAAAATAAAAAAGCGTTTTTACTTCACTCATTAAATAAATGGCAGTGCTCATGCAAGCTCAAGTCCTTTTTCTGTCTTTGTGACTTTTCTCCAAATATACGGCTGATCTTTCAACACCTCTCAAGCTGTTTTGACACTGATTTATGAGGACCCCTGTGTGAGTCATCAAGGATTTTGATGGAAAGTAATATTCTTCTCAGGCAACACTCATGAAAGTACAGCATAAAAATTCTTGTCTTGTTTTTTTGCTGGTTCTGCTTAGGATCAGTAGAAATCAAAATGCCATAACTGCTTATGTCAGAAAAAGCAGATTTTTTAAGTCGAAGCTTCGCCGTGGATTTGCTATTCTTGAACTGACGCACAAAAAAAATATATATATTTTTTCTCCGAAGATGAGGCCATGTTCAATTCACAGGGAGTCGGCTTAATGCACTTGAGAGAAAGAGATTAAACTAGAAACAACACTGAATTTGGGGTTTGCATGAATACTGGAAGCAAAGATATCCTCATGAACATCACGTAAAAATCGCTAACAGCGACAAACACACATAGACAATGCCCACTCAGAGAAACACAACTCTGCCAAAGCAGTGTGACAAGTGGAGTCTCTAACATTAATCACATTTGAAGGTCAGAGGTCAAATACATCTGCTTAAAAAGCACATACATCCTCATGACTTCCAGTAGAGGTCAGCCATATATCACACGCTCCCCGTCACTGATGCGCATCTCAGTGTTTTTTTTAAAGTACATTAGAACAGCCGTCCCTGAACACAAGTCAATCAAAGTCATGCATTCATCTTACATTGTCCATATAGGGTCACATTTGGCCATCATTCAGGACGAGAACTCAAGCATGAGGCTTTGAGGATGTTATCTGCACCAGTCATTGTTCCATATGCCGAACGCTGCTGGCACAATGCAGCGCAGCAGAGTTTATGCTTAGCCAGGCCCTGGGGAACAGTGCATACTGTGCATGGCCTGTGTAACCAGCCATATGTGACCCTGCTCATAATTCAGTCACATGTAAGGAGGGAAATACGGTGACCTGTCCGCACTCGGGGGTTTGCAAATCTGCAAGCCAGGCTCCTATTCATGTTCATCCTCGCACATTTATAGGGAGCTGACTGTGACAACCAGAAGATATTGATGTGTGTGTGTGTGTGTGTGTGTGTGTGTGTGTGTGTGTGTGTGTGTGTGTTGGGGATTTGAGGTTTATGGTGCAGGTGTCTGATTGTGTGTGAGTGGAATCTGTACTTAATTTTGCTATTTATGTGGCAACCGCATTTTATCTAATGAATACATTGTGACTCATCCTCATATTAGTGAGCTAGTCGTTTTTTTATATTATCATTTAATTAAATAACTGGCAAATAGTGCAAAACCCTATGATAATCAACACTAAACTCAGTTTTATAGATCTTTTAGTTCATTGTTTTAGTTTCGTGGCCCTCACAGAGTATGTATGACTGGCCTCAACACTTTCATAAAGTGTAACACATCAGCCATAAAACCTGATAAGCTAATCATATACCAGGAGAGTGTTTTGGTGAGTTTGTTTTTTATTCTTCCTGTGCTTATTCTAGCGGTGAGGTTGCATATTGCAGCCAACTGAAACTTTTCCTGTGTGTAGTTTGTCCGTTCTGGGCTACTGTAGAAACATGGCGGCCGGCTCTGTGAAGAGGACCCGCTCCGTATGTAGATATAAACGTCTCTTTCTACGGTGACAAAAACACAATGATTCTTATTTTCAGGTGATTATACACTAAAGAAAATATACTTAATAATATTTTATTCCATTTCTGCCAATAGATCTACCTGAATGCGATTCCTTTAATTCAGTTTTAATGTTACATTTACTCGTGGATTAGGTCTGAGGTAAGTTTGAAGGCTCAGTTGTTGGGAATGTATTGGTGAAGTTTTAGTAAGAGAAAAGTAGTCGATGAATAAACATAATCCAAGATCCTTGAAAGAACCGGAAGTACAACATGTGTCTGGGATATCCATAAAGATAACCATCTACACCTTGATATCACATTCCACCAGATGGCTTAATACAAGAGTCCTGTTGTAAAAGATGGCTTCAAGAGGGATGTTAATGATGCATCCCATTTGAAGTTAGATGCAGAGCCTTTGGAGCTCAGTTGTTCTGAGCACTCGGTGCTCTGTGTGTCATGGCGAATAAAATGTAAAGAGCCATCCACCACGGCGGAAAGAGCTGCAGCTTGTGTTCAAGCAGGCAGAACCATTGGAATTGGGTTTGTGCCAAATGGACACAAGTTGAAATCTGAGTGACCTCAGTCGGGTTGCCTGAGGGAGGGTGGATGATGTTTACAGAGCTGAAACCCTATATGAACCAAGGTCAGATTTACATGCCAGATATAATGAGTATCACATTCATATCATGTATAGTATCTCGCTTTTACTATTTGTGCTGTATTGGAATACATTTTTCTTTTCTCTAACGAAAGCTTCCATTTCTTAGCTGAAGAGGGAGGGGATCTTTACTGTAGTAGAAGAAGAAGAAGAAGAAGAAGAAGAAGAAGAAGAAGTGTAAAAAGTCTGGTCATGCACACACAATTCTTTTCTGTATTTCCAAAAAATGAAATGAAAGTAATCTCAAAAAGACATTTCCTTTTTTCTCAATGCCACCCATTATGCAATAATGTTGTATACAGTATTTTTCTTTAGCTGTGAATGCTCTTTAAACCATATGGTTAGCTCCTTGTACATCCTTAACAACATGAACTTGGTTTCACCCTGAACACATGACAAGGTAAAGATAGATCTTTAATTCAGCGTCGCACCCCAACTACTGTAGAAATGGAGAAACGCACATTATCGCCCTTATCTGTGAGCTAACGAGTCAAATAGAATTATGTTACACATTCTCTGTAACAAAATGCATCGACAATAAACGCAGAGCCTGCAGCTTTATTGTCCCATTTCTGTGTTATTGAGCCAATTGCATGCTATCTAAGGCCATTCCACGTGCCGGTGGCATCATGATGCTGAAACTGGAAAAGACTTATTGAGTGCAAGGAAAATGGGCTCTCGGCTCGGAGAAATATCTAAGCGAAGTAAGAGTGATGAAATGACTTCATAGCAATAGGGAAGTCAGCAGAACTGTAACCATGAGTGGGATATCCAAGTTTATTAAAGTTCCGCTGCTCGCCTCCTGTCACTCCGACTCTTTGTAAAATACAAAGAATGCTGGCGCTGATACCGTGGAAAACAACGCAGTGCATTATTCATCAAATAATTCAAATAATACAAATAATTCATCAAACAAATGTTAGTCCCTCTTTCGCTCTCGCCAGATCTTTTTTACTTCCCTCGCTGTGCCTTGAGAAGCAGTCGCAATCAAAAGCCGTTTTGTTCATAATAAACGAGGGTGGAGGATTAAGTGCAGATGTCAACAAAGAGGCGCTTGTTGATGTAGCGACTGGCACTGAATGTGCACATCCAGCCAAGCCTGGCCAATTCACCGCATGTCCTCTGATAGCAATGGATTGGTCCGAGGATTACAGACTGGGCTGCCTGTTCCTCTCGGCCCAGCTGGCACACACAGGCTACCACTGTGCTGTTTGGGCAAAGCATCACACTTAAAGCTACCTTAATTTGGATTCAATTGCAATCTAGAGAAGCCTAAACCTGAATTTAAAAATGTCTAACAACATATGTGTTTGTTGTTTTGTCGGGCTACCCACAACACGTAGAGATGTCACCAGTAACTCCTCGTTGCTACCCCGGGCGTTGCCTTTGATGTGTGATTGACAGGTTCATTAATTGGTTGACTTGAGAGAATGGCAACTTGCCAACGGGTCTAAAGTGTTGAGCATGCGATGCAAGGACTATCTTGTTTCACTGGATGCCAGATGAAGCACGCCCAGCAGCACTTGGGGCTAATGACAAGGTCACTTTAATGTCGGATGCAAAGTCAAAGTAATGTTTCTGTCAAACGTACATGATGTATGCTGACACATTGTAAAAATGCAGGCCTTTATGCCGCATAGTTTGTTGAGTTGAATTCATTTGGTGCAGCTATGGTAACATTCGTACGTTTGTTTTTGGGCGACAGGTTTTTGTGTCAGGTCTCTGTCATTATTTACATGGACATTATATAATTTGCATATCGACTATTTCACAGTTGTAAACATTCCAAATGTGTCCCAGTTTATGCACTACATACCCAATATGTGTACTACAGTTCAACATACTTTTGTGTGAATTAACAGTAGTATGTATCTTTTCGGACGCACTGAACTGTAATTTACATTGCGACTTTTCCGAGGGCCTCCTTGCCGGTTGGAGACATGAAACCATGGTAACCCATGTCAACCTCGTGACCAAAACGATGATTTGTGAGAATCAAAGTTTGACCTAACTTTAAAACTACATTACAAAGTGAAAATCTCATACTTACACTTAAACTGAAGCGTTATTGACGTTCCAGAGCTGTCCGTTATGAATGTTGTCGTCACTACCGCATTGCATTGTGGGATATTTATGCCGCCGTAGTGTCCAGTGTTTGCATACTATAATGTTTCACCAGAAATAGTATGCAACTCGCGTACTATTGGTTTCATACAAACTAAAAAAATCTCACATACTGTTTTCGAGTACTAAATAGTATGTGAGTGTGGAATTTTGGATGCATCCTATGACCTAAGCTGACAGGAAGTAAACATGGACCCAGGCTGTTTCCTAGCAATGTAATTCTGTTGAAACAGTCTTTACAATAATACATAATAATAATATAATAAATAATAAACCCCTATCATTAGTGTTTGAATGCCAGACCACTCTACAGTGATTTCCTTTTCAATAATTGAGTTACACTAATTAGGTTTACATTTTGAAAGTCGGTTGAAATTTCCTTGATTGTTCTTTTGATTGCACCAAACTATAATGTGGTCTAATTAATTAGGATTTGACCCAAGGACCTTTATAGAAGATGTGCCAGAAAAAGTTATATAGTAATTTATTGTATGAATTGATAAACACCTCCAAACTGAAACATGGACTGGTATACATGACTGGTATATATAATTATATCCTGTACTTACCAGCTATATTTCATTGTTCTTTTAGATGCTTTGCATACTTCAGACACTAATGAATACTTAGGTTCAAGGTACCCTTGAAACAAAGCACTTACTTTAGCTCTGAACCAATGCTCAGTGAAGAGTAAAAGCCTGTGATTGTACAGGTCATCTCCCAGGAGTGAATATGTTTAAATGTATGAGCGTGGAACAAGGCGATGTTCTATAAGTACACGCTTGTTCAGCAGAACTTTCCTATAGGCAAATAAGCCAATTAATTGTATTCTCTGTATTTGAACTCTGTGAAATATTAACTGAATGTACTGCATGCTGACACATGCCATCTAAAGTCATTTGTCTGATTTTTACATGGTCTGGCTGCACAGACATGTCATGCAGATAAGATGCAAAAACTGCCCATTGCCAGTCAAAAATATCCCTTCAGCAGTGGCTCTCTGTGCCACCTCTCTACCATCACACTGCCAGCAGATGTCCTGAGTTTTCTATTTGACAGAATACAGCTACATGTGTGTCAGCCCACGGTATAGCGAGTCAAATTATAAGCATACAAATGGCCGTGGCTCTTCTGTCATTCATAGATTGGAAGACAATAGACAGATGATGAACGATGAAGATGAATGGCATTCCGCCCTGCCAAACGTCGTTCTGAACAAATGAATTCCAAGGGCGCGCCTCATCATTTCAATGAGCTTTCTCCCCGCTATGTTTCAGCATAAATCATGTTAACCTTCTCATTTTCAAGTTCATTCATTTTTAAGGTGCTCTTCCTCCTGTCTCGGTGGCTACGGGCCTTGTGGACGCATCAAAGGGATCTGATTGCGGCGATTCCATTAAACCTCCGACTGCAGAATATTGTGTCACTTTCCCAGGAATGCCAACTCTGCTATCTGTCATAACTCAAAGCTGTCATCGCGGCGCTCTGCGCAGCATGCAAATGATCGTGGCAGGTCCAACGATATCTGCGGGAAAAGGGTGTGAAAAATCAGTGTTACAATACCTCCATAAAACAGAAGATTGAACCATACCATGACAGGAACACCCACATGTGGAAATGTGGAAGCAACAGACATTGTGACACTCAAAGAGAGCTCGGAGTACTTGGTTGGAAGGCAATCCGTATCTGATTTGCACTGTCATTCATTTTAACACATTGTATTTGTATTCTTAACAGCTTTTTCTGGATGGCAGCTCCTTTTTAGGAACATTTTGAGTGTATATTTCCGTTTCCTATCACCAGACAGAAGGTTGATATTGGATAATACTGCAAAATTCCGCAGAATTATGTTCAATAGCAACATTTTATATCGTCCAAACCCAAGGTTTTTATCAGTATTTCTTATTACATTATCTGTGCATGGCAACTACAGTATGGTTTAGAGAACAATTGTTGTTATGGCAAAAAAAAAGCTATGCTCAGGCATCTAAAACACTTGGTCAAGATTAGGAATAGATTGTGGTAATGTTGGATTGTGCGTATGAATGAAACGGTAATTTGTAAGTCATTTTGCGTGCAATAACAAGGCCTTGATTGCTTTTGGCGTGTCATGTGTACAACATTCTGTACTGACTGCAATGCAAGAGCATCCCCCTGAATATGCTTTATGCTCAAAGCTAGTGACATAGAATAACAAGGGAGGTCAAATTTGTGTGATTTTAGGGGTCCTTTACGTGAAAAACTTTGAGAACCACTGAAAAAAACGCAGGACTTTCAACCAGGAGACCGGTGTTCGTGTCCCAAAATGTTCTTGAGTTATTGTGAAGTGACGTTTGTGACGTGTTTTCCGTACTCGTGTTAACTGCTTCCGTTCCTGTAGTTTCGTTGCCTAAACCGTGACTGTTTTATGATACCAACGTGGTTAAATGACATGCCAAAAGTTGTTTCACAATGCTAAGCCTGTGACACGCGAAAAGCTTAAATAGTGACACGCGGAAATGTGTGCAATTTATACCCTTTACCACGAGATTGGGTTAGATTGTGACAGGTAGCAAACTGGGGTCTAATGGTAAAGACCCACTGGAGGCAAACAACAGTGCAACATCACCTTCGATACCTCTCGGTTGTCGCTGTGGACACGTCAGAGCTCGGGTAGCCTGCTCATTAGCAAGCATTGTGTAAATAAGCAACCTACCACTTTGTCCAACTATTTACTTGACTTTGTGCCACGCAGCACTTTGTTTTTTGATTTTATCTGCAATTTTGAAGGCAAGGCTCACATAACAAATCAGGGACCCTTGAAATTTTCAGTGTTTACCCAGAAAGGAGTTGTCCCTTTGTACTTTGTACTTTTTGTTAGTGAGTTTCCTGTATTTCTTTTTGTCATTCTTAGAAATCAAGAATGAAATTAGTTCTTGACACATTTGCAAATAATGTAAAAATGTATAGAGGTTGTTTTAGCCAATATACCCCAAGGATACCAACGATGATTTGGTTTCTGTAAAGAATAACCATTCACTGAGAGTCCACTGCCGTCCCAATTCAATATATGTTTTTTTTTTTTTTTTTTATGGATTCTTTTTCAATATGTCCTTCACCCAAAGAACCCTCGGAGCCTCCATTTTAAAGTGTTCGGCATGTTTGTTTGTTTTCTCCTTGGTAGCTCTTATTCTCAATGGCTGTCTGTTTTTGAGATCAAGTAGGTCAAGGTTGAACCAGAACTAAACCAGATGACCTCCTGTTCTCCCAACAGATTTCATTATGGGGTCTTTGTTGTTTGGTTTTCTATGATGTGTGGTCGAGAAAATGAAAGAAGAGGAAGAACTGCACTCGCAGTCTTCAGATGTTCTCGGGGGAACATCATGGAGGCTCCTCATGGGAATGTGTTATCTCCAAACAGAGTAATTGTTTTATGGCAATTGGTGCCACCAATAAACCTCACTTATTTTTGAAGGGCTGCTGTTGCACCATTATCATCCCCATAGTTATAACAAGTTGGAGCAGATTTTATCGGTGATGTATTGTAAGCAATATGGCTTTTTTTTTGCTTGTTACTTGACGTATGCAGATAAGTGGAGTATTGGCATATGTTTTTCATTAATGAGATGCTTCTCGTATATCTTCCTTATAGATAATATTTTAGAAACCAGACTTCTGATTGATTTGAAAAGCTGACTGACACATTGGTAGACACGTTGGATGATAATACGGCAACTATTTTTTATTCTATATTAGAATGTTTTCCTTTGTTCCTTTTAATGACTTTAATTAACATTTAAATGCTAAATCAGTTTGGATTGCAATTTTTTTTTATGAGAGAATTGCTTTTTTTGTAGCAATTCCCCCAGATGTGTGTGTGAAGTGCTTTTACAAATAATGGACGTTCTGTTTTGGATTGACTTTCTACTTTCATTGACATCTACAATTTCCTCAATTTATCCTCACCGCCGTATAACCGCCTCTTAACTGCCACAACACGGCTGCTGTCATTGGACATTTTTCACAGGGACTCCTTGTTGCTGTATCGATGCAAAATGTTGGCCTGCTACGTGAGCTTTAAAGACTACCTGGACCTGGTCTAATTTAAAAAAGAAACGGGAAATTAATGTCATCAGTCTACCCCAAAGATTATAACATCAGAATGGTGGCTGTATTTGACAGTTCATTGTCTTCATTTACAGAGACGCCTCGTGAGGAATGCATGTGTGCATGCGTGTGAAGAGATTGATGACTGACACTGTGACGGCAGCATGGAAAAACTGAACACCCCCACGGTTTCCCACTTAATCTACTGAAATGCTAATGCGTGACCGATCAATACCACAGTATATTTACTTCAGCTCTTTTTGCTGATATTGCAATTGCTTAAAACGACAGGGGGTTCTGAAGACTTATTTTTTTTCTTTTTCCCAGAGAGTAATCGAAAGCTGCAATAGAGAGATAAAGGAAGGGCCTAGGTTTACTCAGATACCGCCTGATACATCTGCACTCGGCAACCTCAAAACGACCCATGAACCACGATGTGGTAAAGATGTCAACTGGTAGACGGAAGCACGGAAGGCGCTTCCAGGCTTTTCTTGATGGAGCAAAAAGCAAACAGTTTTGACACCATTCATTTCAGAAATCCTCTTTTTTCCTCCTCATCCGTAATGGTATGTTAGAACAAGTCAAGGGTTGAAATGCATTCAAGCAAATGACAGCGAGGGTAAATGAGGGGTAAATGCATGTCTCTGTTGATGTGACAGGGGGACACAATGTGAGGAACTTACCAAAATAGATTTAAGATGAAATTAGAGGAAAATAAATCAGAGACTGAATGAGTTCAAATAGGCTTGCTATTTTAATTAAACCATTTTTGATGTTTCAAATCCAACAATTAGTGCACATTTTATCTACTTTCTATTAGTTGTATTGAAAATAATTTGTTTTGACAGGATTGTAAAGTGAAGCAATTAACATACTGACAAAGATTCCCACTAGAATAACAGAAAAGAAACAAGGGGAAGTGAGTATATCTTAAACTGGAATAATATATTAATACATTAAAGCAGTCTGTATTATTAGTACATGCCACTGGATGTTCCTATGGTGATTATGAACATTTTTAATATTATATACTTCCTGATGAAAGAGATGCAATCGCTTGTACATGTACAGAAATATCTTTTTTTTGGTGTTTTTTCTTCTTCAAATGTGATTCATCAAGCAAAGCATTTACGCTTAATTTCACCGAGGAGGCTTTTTCACTTGAACTGCGCTGATGGATTTAATTCATCAGCCCCTTTTTTAAAGATAACTTTAATGAAAATTACTTTGAAATCAAACAAATTACGTGGAACAGACAGTTACAGACGCAGCGTGAGCTTTGCAGCGTTCAAATCTGATGCTCATTTCATTTAACACAAATATCTCGTAAGAGTATCTCAAGCAAATATCTGGACCGAAATTAAACAAACAGAAAATTGCTTTAGAAGATTTGAGAAGAGATAAAAGGCACAGTTAGGCACAGTGCTAAGCCTAATTAATGGAAGATCTTTTGAGTGGTGATTTCCTGCACAAAAAATTACTTAAATGAGACGAGATGTGAATTCATACATTTCCAACGGCTTCAAACATGACTCAGCTACTGAAAATATCCCAATTATGAGGCAATGTTTGGTTGTTGTGCAGAAATATTCAATCTTTCTTTAATTTCCTGGCAATAGAAACGACTTCATAGACAAAGTCACATCTTTTTTCAGCATGATATTGTGAAAACATAAATGGCTCTACAGACACATTAAACATGTGACCTGCATTTTGACCACCTTTCTTTAAAATTTTGTTTTAGTACCTCAAAGTTTTCCGGGAAGCCACTTTTACAACTGATGTAGCGTGATGTAGTCTGTGGCCAATGACCCACGCAGAAATGTATTGACTGGAGCAGGGCTATTGGAAAGATGTCAGACTCAACAGAACAGTTTTGGAAAAGTGTTCCCGGGGGGCTGCCTCAGTGGCTTCATTAAAACTTATCATTTATATGTTGGATATCAGTGCACTGACTGTGGGAGCCATAACTAAGGTTAGTCCAAGAACACTCTGGTTTTGTCCCAAAGGGTTCCTTAACTCAGCCCTCAGCTACATGTCAGGTAGACATAACATATGGTGTAAAGCATTAAATGGTGTGTTTTTTTTTTTCTGTCCTTGCTCTTTTTGAGTCAGCTGAGAAGGTCAGTTTTGAACACCAGTTTTTTACCAGCGAGCAGCTGAAAAATCTCCTTCACATTACAGACTGTATAAAACACATTCCGAGTAGAATTAGATACGGTATGAACACCGACAGCTGATGCTGTCATTTTACACCAATCATTTTCAATCACCTTTACGAAACACTTAAAAATCTTTTGCAGGTCTTCATTTCTTGCTAGGCGTCAGCATTGTGCCACCTGGCTCTTTTTTGAGATTTTAGTGAACGTTTGTTGCTATTTACTAGATCATTTAAAATGTCTTTTTTTCAACATTATGATGTTTGTTGGCATAAACAATTACTGCTTGGGGAAATACATATTTTACAATCAAATATCTTGGATTTAAGTCAAGCTGTTGTTGAACAAGACTCGGTCAAAACCGAGTATATGGCTGGACCATATGGTCAAGTCTGTGAATTTGAAGCTAAATTGTTATACAAATAGTCAGTGGTTATGTCTATAAGGTTTTGTGAACAGTTTTTTCCACTTATATCTTAATGTTTGATTGAAAGACAACTTATAATGAAGCAAATGGCATTCAGTAATAATAAATGGTAACATTTACTAGTCAGTATATTATACATTTTATATAAGGTGAAAAGGTACTAGCATGACATACATTATGCAAGGTTAAAAGTATTTCAGTTTTTTATGAAAGCATGTGTATCAAAAGCATTCATCATATAAGTGGTGTTCAATATACATACGAAAGTTTATCAGCGTTGAGATATTCCCGCTGTCATCACTGACGTTGTTGCTGCTGTATTTCTTCCTAGATGGAGTGTTAATGGAGCAGCTGCAATGTTAACGTAGCCTGCCACTGATTGATCCGATCTCCATTCAGAAAACAAGCATTTTAAAAGTTGTTTGCTTGTCGTCTTGCGGACAGACCCGACAAAGCATGAATTCAGGCTTTTTACTAATCAGCATCATTATGTAGTTATTTCGGCAGACTTTGATCCGTTTACAACAACGTCGCTTCCATATTTTTGCCTAGATGACGTTATGTTGAGTGTTGATTGAGTAGCTGGTGTTATCATAGCCTGGCATTGATCGATCCGACCTCCGTTCAGAAAACAGGCATTTTAAAAGTTGTTTGCTTGTTGTGTTGCGGACAGACTTGACCAAGAATGAATTTCGACTTTTTACAAATCGATATCATTATGTTGTTATTTCGGCATTATTTTGATCTATCTATTGCAATTAAATCACAGCACAGTCTGTTTATTTTGGGTTCATACCGCAGTAGCGACGTGTGGCTACTAGATAGTCAGTTCATGGCGGAAATGGAGGAAAGCGAGGCGAAAATTTGCGAACATAATGTAACTTAAACGAACATAAACAATAGCACATGCACAACAACAGCACTATGTAATGTTACATTAAACTATGTAATGTTACATTGAACCGCTGACACGCGCCCCAGAAAACGTAAACACAGAACTGTTCTCCGCCTTTTCATTTTGAAAGAGTAACGACCAATGAGGAAGCTCCAACAGTCAGCCGACCAATCCTGTAACTTCATAACTCAGTCAGTCAGTCAGTCAGTAAGTCAGTCAGTCAGGGACAGACTTTTGCGTTTGTAGGGCTGGCCCTCTGCGGTCCAGCCAAAAACTGCCATAACTAGGCAATAAATACATTAAGATATTGTCTTTATTACCTCAGTAAAACATAAAATTAATTAATTTAGCGAAAATTTTTTTTAAACCAGTACTAAATCATCATATTTATGGTTTTCGCCAATTAAAAAAAAAAAATAGTGGAACATTTTTTAATGATAATAATTATATTTTTTATTTAATTAATTTAATTAATTATATTTTATCCAATTTAAGTAAATCAAATCAATTATTCAAGTATAACTAAGCGCAATTTGTTTTCCAATGACTATTTTTACATATGTAGTGGTGGTCCGGCATATTCATATCTGAGCTAGATGACTCATATCTAACAAATATCCAATGTGGGCCCAAATACATTGATTTAACCAAACTTACAATATTACCATTATTATTTAACTACATACTGGTGCACTTTTGTATAAACACTTCTGTCACCAAGTAGGTTAAACGATGTTAAACTTGAATTTAAGCACCTCATTAAATGGCTTTATATTGGTATTGGACCTCTAGTGGCTTGTGAGATTTGTGGTTGATTGTGTAACGTATAGAGTGTCCATCAATTCATACACACCAAAACCTTATGATTGACAAGCCCAGTCGCTTGATGAGTAATTTTTCAACAAACTATGTGTCCAGTACTCATCCATACATCCATTTTCTAAAGTGCTCTTCTTCCGAACCTCCATCTCCAGCCATATTCATAGTGGGTTACTAACTGACTGAAAGTTGAAGTATATTGACTCAGACTATTGACAAGAAAATACCACTTGATTTTTACATTGTGTGCTGTGAAATTTTGTGTATTTGTGTAATGATTTATTTTTTCTTCATTTAGTCTTAAAATCAATTTTCATATTTTCATATCTGCCATCAATCTCACTGCCAAATCCCTATTGAGCAGACTACAGTTCGTAAGATGAAAATAAAGTGGTTTAAGAACCAGACCGTACGTATCTTAATTCAGTTACATTACCATCCGTTTGAATATGGGGGTATGTCTCTGAATAAAAAATTGGCACATTTGCAATGTGACCTTTGTAGGTCAACTTGTTGCTGGCGACCTGTCCTGGGTGTACTGCACCTCTCAAAGCGCAAAGCACAAAGCGTGCATGCTGGGATAGGCTCCAGCCGCCTGTGACCCTGAAAAGGACAAGTGGTTTAGAGGACGGAGGGACATATGGATGGATGAATGGCTCACTTACACAAAAGGAATCGAAAAGAATATCATAGAAAAAATAGCAGGAATATTGTTTGAAACCCTTTTTTTTAATTTTTTATATTTATGTAAAGAAAAATAACAAATCTAAATCCAAACTTTCCAAGGTGTACTTCTTCAATGGCCACACAGTAATAAGGGTTTGACTTAAATGCTGTAAATGGCAAGTTAAAGAGATTGAGATAAATGTGTTCTTCAGTTTCTTATCCATGAACTTTGTCTGCATATTCTCATACAACGGTTCGTATGATATCTTAAGAAAAAAGTTATTTCTTCTTTTTCGTTCATTGTCCTACGAATGTCCAGCAACACGTGTTAATTTCCACTCGTTATATGCATACAGTCTTTTCAAAATAAACTACCGTCTTCACCGGAAACAACTTCTTAAGGTTTAGGCAACAAAACTACTTAGTTAGGTTTAGGAAAAGGTCGGGGTTTGTGTTAAAATAAATCCAGAAGTGCCGTTACTTAAGTATGTAAGTTAGGTGACAAATACATCAACATTGACTTCTGGTTTTACACGAGACACAAACACCGGTCTCCTGGGCGAAAGTCTGGTATTTTTCGATCCACCCATCCATCGACCTCCTCCCTACGCGGTGTGCGCCGCTCTTTATACTTCCTTGTTCACAATTACGTGAATTACACATAAATTGATTTTGTTGGATATACACAAATTACAGTGCATTACTTTTCATAGGTATAGCTACAAACAGTATATGAGACCAGCTTGACCTTGTCTATTTAAGTTCCAAGTTATGGCACCATGTTATTAGTGGACTCCAAGCCTTACAGTTCAATTGCCTGCACCCTTCTATACCTATGTTATCTGTTTGAAAAGAAAAGTCTTTTGTATGAAAAATATCAAGAGTATTGTGCGTTTAACATGATCTGCTTTAATTTAAAGGCATTCATCCTCTCAATGTCTCGGGCCAGTTTACAAAATGTTACATTACTGTGGAGCTTACTATCACTGCGAGCCTCGTGAGCCATGGCCGTGTCTACAGGTTCTCCTGTAACGATTTTAATCAGGAGCTCATTATGTCTCACACACAGAGGCCACTCAATCACATCAATTGATTAATTAAGTGCCAAGGGCGTTTGGGGACTCAGGTGGCAATATGATCCCTGAGGACACGACGAAGGTCCGAAAGCAATAGTCATTAAATAAATGGTTCTGCGGGGTCAGCATAACTGTCGCATGTACCTACTTCTACATCTAATTAAAAAGCAAATAGTCTGCTCAATAAAATCTGATAACTCACTGCAAGGGCAGATGTTCTTTCTGGGCTTTCGGCTGTTGGTTTATGGTACACACTCCAGTGTTAAGTCAGCAGGAGAAGAGGACGAGGGGAAGGAAAGGGATTTGTGCAAGCCAGCATCATAGTAAAGCATGTAATACAGGCTAATCCTCCTCCACTCATGCTGCTGTGAGGCCAGGAATGCTGAAGGAGCGCCGGCTTGATTTGACTCAACCTACAGTAACAGCTGGGTAAATAAGGGCCACCCCTGTGTTGGCCGTTTATTCACTCTCATTGAAAAGCATCAACATACTGTAGGTGGGACTAGTTCCACCTGCTTTGTCTTGCAAATCATGAACCGGAGTCATGGATCTCAAGCTGCTAGCATAATAAACGATTTAGACATTTTTGTTTGTATACTGTACATACACAGGGGTTGTTTAAATGCAGGGAAATAAATATTTCCGGGCCTTAAATGGCAGAGAGCATCATGTTAAACTGCACATCGAATTTCAGCAGCAAACTTCCATACTGGACCCTGAAGAATATGACTCTTTCATTGGGATCATTGGTGCCAGAAAGAAGAGGGTGCAGTAATGGACAGCCTGAATACATTTAAAATGTTAATGTTTCAGGTGAGGCCTCAAGTCATATTCAACTATGTATGAAAGTATTTAAATTAATTTCCAAATGCCAACACGCAGTTTTGAGGTGATCTTAGAGATTTGTAACAATTTGTCCAAATCAAGCTTTGGTTATTTTAAGTGGAATAGTTTTGATTGCTATAAGAAAATGTTAAGCCCATTATATAAGCAAGTGCTTACACTTGCCAGGTCACTCGACAATCAAGTGTACCAGCACAGGATGTTCACAAATGAGCCTTTTTCGGTCATTAAAGATGTACAGGTATGTCTCGTTAAAGCACTCATTATTTTCAGGCTTTCATTTTAATGAAGTGTTCCATTCAGCAGCAGTAGCACGCAGAACAGTAACCTTTCATGGTGTAATATTAGTGGAATACTTTTAAAACCTTTTGCTATTGCATGCGCAGTTAGATGTGACCCTCTCATTCTACTATGGAAGTCAAAGCAGAAGGAAAGTCAGCGGGGGTATTGGGAATAACGATCTGTGTGTAGGAGTGTGTGTGTGTGTAGGGGTGTGTGTGTGTGTGTGTCGCCCAGCAGTTTGCATCCTCCCCTGGGGTTGACTTGTGCCAAATCAGGAACATGGTCGCCATGAAAGGGAACCTCACAGCATGTGTTCTCCTCCAAATCTAAACGATTCCTCCTTGGATGGCTGTGGCCAATTACTGCTGCCTTCGACTCTGTGGGGCAGACCGTAGAGGTTGACTGAAACGAGGGGGTTGTCGGTCCAAATCCCAAAATCAAACAAGTCTCTCTCCCTCACCTGCCGCTGTCAAAAGACCCCTTGAGGAGCCTGATTCTTCTCCGTAAAGTCGATCAGTGGTGAGGAGTTCAGGATTATGATACAGCTTATTTTATTGTACAGTATGTGGGAGAGTATATCCCTCCATGCATGGAGGGATATACTACTGCTACTCTCCAGACGTCCCTCTCCCCAGCACATTTTCCTAGCTCCTCCTGAGGCATCCAGAGGCCTTCCCAAGCCAGATGAGGTATATAATCTCCCCAGTGTGTTCTGGGTCTACCCTATGGTCTTCTACCAGTTGAACGTGCCTGGAAAACTTCCATAGGAAGCCACACAGGAGGCATCCTGATCAGATGCCTGAACTCAACTGGCTACTTTTGAATCAAAGGAGCTGCTCTACTCCAAGCTCCTTTAGGATGTCTGAGCTCTTTACTCAATCTCTAAGGGTGAGCCCAGCCACCTGTTGGAGGAGACTAATTTTGGCCGCTTGTATCCACAATATCATTCGTTCCATCACCACGCTCAGCTCATGACCGTACGCGAGGGTTGGAACGCAGAACGACAAGCAAATCTTAAGCTTTGCCTTCTGGTTCAGCTTCCTTTGTGCTGTGTAAATAGGCAGCTGTTGGCTAACACCATCGCCATTGTAACTTTATAAGGTGACGATATGTTAATATTGTCTTTTCATCTTATTTTGCTGCCCTCAAGTGGCCAAAAAAACAATTAGTTTAAGTTCAAAGTGTTATATGAGTGTTTGTGGGGAGGCATATTATTACAATGTTATGCTAAATATGGTGAAAATAGAGTATGCTTAGACAATAGACCAATCAGACAAAATATTCCAATAGAAATTATTGTTGTGATGTGCCCAATAGGTTGATATGATTATTGCTAATTACATTTTAAATTGTTTTACTGTTGTTAATCTGAGTCACACATTCTTGAGAGCTGCCTTGTTGTTCTCACATTAACCTTTTGAAAGAAATAATTATTGCACTCGCAACTAAGCTCTCTGGTCAATTAACTCAAATGATTCCACTGTTTACATTTCCATTATTGGATCTGCTAACATTGCATGCCATTTAAATTAGGACTCCATAGTAGGTCTAGACAATTCATATGTATGTGAGGGGGGCAAACAGTACATGGCCTCTGAGAAAACTCCTGAAAGACTTTTTAGATGTTTTGACACTTTCCTCAGTCTGTAGGGGTTGAGCCCAGTGAGTTTCAGCATGGATGGATTCCATTTAAGAAGATTGCCGTGCCTTTTCCTACCACTGAAGGGCTGTGTGTGCCCACTCAGAGCCAATTCTCAGCTGACAGGTCAAACGCATCTCCATTCCCCTGTAGTGAAAACCTTGATGTGACCTTCTCCATCCAACTGGCCTTTTAAAGGAACATTTAATCAATAACTCCCATCGTGTAGAGTTTGGTTTCAACACGAGGCAGAGATCTGCCCGTCTCTGACTCGCCTGCCCTGCTCTCAGCTTGAACTCCCTGGTTGTCCCCCATAACTCTACTTTTTATCACCTAACAGGCTCCCAATTGACACCCTGCTGTCATTAATGCTGTCTATCATATTTCCCTCCCAGAGTGTAGATAAAATTAAAACTTAATAGGTATGTTAACACAGTGTAATAATGTCTTACTTTTGATCTTCATACATTTATGATAAACATCATACTAGCTAATTTGGAATAATTAGCTTGAAATGTTCCGGGAAAGTCATCAGAGTCTGTTGTTCAGACAAGAATACTCAAAGGTTAAAAAGACAATTAAAGGTGCAGTGTGTATTGGCGGCATCTAGAGGTGAGGTTGCAGATTGCAACCAGCTGAAACTTGTCCCGTGTGCCAAGCGTGTAAGAGAACTACAGTGGCCGACGTGAAAACCCGAATGAACCTATTTAGAGCTCGTGTTTGGTTTGTCAATTCAGGTCTAATGTAGAAACATGTCTTGAAGAGGACCCGCTCTGATTGTAGATATAAATGGCTTATTCTGAGGTAAAAAAAACACAATGATTCTTATTTTCAGTTGATTATACACTAAAGAATATATTAATGTTATACTTTGTTTCCGGCAATAGATCCCCTTAAACACTACACACTGTCCCACCAATATGTCTAAAAACACCTCTGGCCAGAAATTAAGTTAACTTAAAATCAAGTTAACTTAGCTTTCGAACCATTTAGGCTGGTTGTCCTCACTCCCTGTATTTACTGTACAGGCTAAGGCACAGTCACTTTATGTCTTTCCACTTTCACCACTTTCAGAATAAGTTAGGCTACTCATAAATGCCATCATTTCATATGAGAGTGGTATTTTTGAAGATCAAAATTCTTACTCAGTTTGAAATTGATTGATTTGTTTCTTTTTTTTGAATGTCCCAAATATTTTAAATGAATGGAATGAATGAATGGATGGATAGATGATATGCCATCATGTGTTGGGCGATTCAAACTGGAAGTTTAGTGTTGCCATGAAGTTTGCAGGAATAGCCATAAGCACTTCCTGTTCTCGTTGCAACCATGGATGTACAGACAATTGAATGGCTACTGAAGTAAATTGTGAGGCACTTTTCCACTGATCTGCAGATGGAAGTAATGCGCCAAGAGCATGCCTCCTCAGCAAGGACATACATGTTGTGTAAATGAGAAACACAGTATGGTGCACTGTTTTCTTCATGTGCATAAACAGTCCGTTTGTCTTAACCCCACAGTCCACCACTTGCCCGATGGTTGAGCACTGTACATTTCCATGTACAAAGTTAAATGATACCCGATACATATTTTAAACATCCGTCCTACACAGTGGACATTGATTGTATTCAATCGATATGTGAAACTAGGACACTGTTACTATTTCTGCATCGATGTTAACACAGATATGGGACCACTTAAACTGTGAATCAATGTGATCATTGAAAGGAAACATGTCACTATGACCTCCACGGAGTCGTACACACCCAAGAACCTTTTTATCCGAACTGTTGAGTTAATGATTTGCATATTAGGTCTGCTCACTTGGTATCCATTTACTACTCGGGCGCAATGGCAGCAGTTGAAGGAATAGATTAATATGCTGAGCTGTGTGCAACCTTTGTGGTTTTACTAAGTCTTACCTCGGGACTGATTGATCGTCCTTCGTATTAAACTTAATTCTGGAATGTAAACACCTCAAACGACTTAAAATTTGAAGTCCATCTCAATTAAGGTAACACCTCCCACTGATCCACTGCACCACCCATTTTCTTATACTGATCGAGTACCACTTTTATGTTTATTAAAGTACACCATGTTCTTTGTCATTATAACAAGTATTGCTTCAGCCTGCTATTGTACTTTTTTTAAGTATAATACAACAGAAGTACACAGTCATTTCCTTACTTTTAAAGAAGTACACTAACAGTAGACTGAGACTCTTTTACAAGGGAAATCTTGAGTGAAAAATATCAAAACTATGACACAAATCCTGCCAGCTGAGGTGACACTCTGCCTGAGGTAAGATACTGTGCACCTTTCTCTCTTTCCCCCTTTCTCTTGAAATGAACAGGCTCTGCTCTCACTGCACATCCAGATGTATTGTCTCCTGACGCATTTGATCATATCTCTGACACTGTAAATCGCTCTGTGTCTCCACCCCCAGATATCAGTTGACACATCAAAGCCCCTGAGAGAGGCTTAATATTGGAGTGCACCACTAAAATATGGTCTCCGCATGCACACTCACGCAGGGTCACAGTGCACTCGCGTATTTAGGCAACAAGAGTTTGTTTATTTTGAAATGAAAACTGGGCTTTGACAGATACGTCGAGGTACAGTGCCGGTGACAAAAGGTGTGAAGGTGTGCCCATTCTTATGATGTTTTGTATGGGAGTTGATACAGAGGGAATTCTATTCATCCAAACAGGTTACAAGTTGAAATCGTCCACACACTACGGAGGGTAACAAAGGTGACTCACAATTATGACAGTCTTAACTTAAAGGTGCATTGTGTATAATTTGGAGGCATCTAGCGTTGAGGTTGCGGATTGCAACCAACTGAAACTTCTCCTGTGTGCCAAGCGTGTAGAAGAACTACGGAGGCCAACAGGAAAACATGAAACCGTGAATGGCCAACACCTTCTCATCCCAACTCGTCACATACTGCCGCTTTGTCACGCCCCTTGGCTTCACTTTATTTTCGGCACCACTATAGTTACCCTTGGCGTCACTTTAGGATAAGGCAACAAAACCACTATAGTTAGGTTTAGGAAAGAAATACATGGTTGCGCTTAAAACTACTAAGTTTGTACCATGAAAATGACACTGAACGTTGTGAACACGTGACATGAACAAACAGCTGATTGTAACGTGACTCACGGGACGCGAACAGCAGTCTCCTGGATGAAAGCCTTGTGTTTGTTGGACCCAACCATCTCTCCTCTCGCCCATCTGGTGAGTCTCTTTCACTCTTTAAACTACATCAACACACTCCCGGAACGTTTACTGTTGCCGCAGATGGGCTTACATTATAGTTAATGGATCGCCTGGTGCGTTTCATACCTGCGCTAAAGGGTGCCATGTGTGGCGGTACCGATAGCCGACGGCTGTGACAAAGCCTCAGTATTTAACTCCCTGGGAATGAGAACTGGCTGAGCCTCCAGACTCTATTGACGAAAACGGTTATTTTACCTTGCAGTCAATCAGTTAGTTTGTTTGTGTTACGAAGCACGAATGGGTTTACATTATAGTTAATGGAACTCTTGGTGCGTTCATACTGGCCCTAAAGGGTGCCGTGTTCGACTGTACTGAACACCGACGGCCTTGGCAAAGCCTCGGTATTTAACGCTCTGGGAATGAGAACGGGCTGGATTGGCCTTATCTAGAGCCAGTGTTTGGTTTGTCCGTTCTGGGCTACCATAGAAACTTGGCAGCCGGCTCCGTGGAGAGGACCTGCTCCATATGTAGACATAAACGGCTCATTTTATGTTAACGAAAACACAGCAATTCTTATTTTTAGGTGCTACTAAACTAAAGAAACCATTAATATTATATTCCATTTATGCCAATAGATTCCCTAAATGCCACACACCGTTCCTTTAACACTTGTGTTTTATATCAAAATAGCAATAATTCCTCCAAATAATGCATGATACAGTATTTTTAAAGGAAAAGGAAAAAAAATAATTTGTTGAAACTCCAGCCAAAGTTTGAAGAAAACAATTGTTGACTGAGCTTCTAAAATCCACCTTGAAGTCAGCCCCCCGCTGTAGTGTGACTAACCTCAGTAATCCATCCCAGATTCACACCTCTAGTGTCAGGCATGCCTGTTCAGAAAAAAAATCCTTTGGCTTAAACCCAGATTTGCGTGACCCCGCAGCCTGCTTGGGTACAGGTTTGTGCAGATACTTAATCTGTCTAAGATGTGAGTGAGTGTGTGTGCGAGTGTGTGCGTTTGTTTAAATGTAGCCTTATTCTTTTTATAAACACCCAAGCCAACAAGCCAGCCTTACAACCTGTTGGCCACTTATAATATAAGTTAGTCCAACTGGACTTCGGTGACCTCAGGCCGGCATGTTTAGAGATATCTGAAGGCGGGAGCTCATATTTTAATGAGAAAATCAAATTGCCATTCATTCATCCATAATCACTTCTACCAGTGTTTTGACATTTGAAATGGAGGCCTTATACAGCTACAGTAACATTTGCATTCAACACAACAAAGGGCTTGAAAACATTCATTGTTTGTGCAGTGAATGCTTTGAAACTTGAATTTCCTTTTATCCCTTTAATTATACCAGAGGAATATGACGAAATACAAAATAATGTAAACACTTCATGTAAAAGGAGCTTTCGCTCTGAAGTAACTCCTCTGCAAAGATAAACACTGCAACAGACACTGCAACAGAGTTGGGTCGTGTGAGGTTGAATGCCAATAAGCAGCTTTTGTCAGCTACAAAGAAAGTCTTGCAATCAGCACTTTGATGTTTAATACCAGCGTGTGATGACTAACAGAGCTCCAAAAAGGCTAAAATCGTCTGTGCTCGGTTATGCATGTTACTTTAAATACTGACAAACTGCAGCAGACAAAGGGAAACAGAGATCACAAGTTGATCTAACCAATAGGGATGTGACAGACGATAGATGTACATACGTAGATGCCGCATTAGCCTTTGGATCATAGGTCAACGTCGCCGCCGTAGTGGGGAGGTCAGGACTGGCCTGGGGACAGGACATAAAAGTGAACGGGGAGCTGCCGTTTTTCTGGATGAAAAGCACTATAACATTTACGTTAAGCTTAGCTAACGTTGATACACACTCTTTTGAGCGTCTAGCAGCGATTATAGCCTAGTATCAAGATTCTATGTAACAGAGACAAAACTTTCTTTTTCTACTCCTCGTAGATCATAAATCCTTGAATATAAAAAAAACACTCATTGAAATCGGTTGAGAACTGTAAGCGTTATCGTGCTTTTATCTCGAAAAACGGCAGCTCCCCTGTTCACTTGTATGTGTTTACAGGCCAGTCCTGACCTCCCCAATATGGCGGCAACACTTACATATTTCAGCAACGGGCTGAAGCAGCCAATGTGGTATCTACGTGTATATATATCTATGTGACAGAGATGCACAGTATATAAGGAGGGTGATGAAATGGCATGCAGCCTACAGTGAACCACCTTTTGTGACTGTTTTTAATGTTGATTTCAAAGTTGAAGTGTTTACATTATTATCCTCCTTGCTGTGTGCAAAGTAAAACGTATCATCAAATCAATAGGGAGTAATAATGTTCCTCTGAGCTTGACAGAGCTGTTATAGTTCTGCGAAGTCTTCTTTAATAGCTTATGTGTCATATATATAATATGGATTTAAAGTACAGGCTCCATTACTGCACAACAACAGATTCCAATGCATCCGCAGGCCCAGATTAATTTACGCACTCATTCACTCCAGGATGCACCTTTGAATAGCGTTGACCTGCAGGACCCGTGGCCATCTGTGGCCCTTCTCCGCCCCCCCACCACCCCTTTGCAGAGTGAGAAAAACCCCAGCTGCTCTCTTGGCTGCGGCAGAACTCACCAGGAGGAGTATTTAAAAATCCCTAATCTATCACTCTGCCCAGCCAGCCCTGTCTCCGCTGGCTGGCTTAGAACCTACAACGATTTGCACTGTCCGTTCCACGAGGGAGACATCGTTACTGCTTAGTTAATCTATCACACAGGGAGGGAGGCGTATAGAGAGAGAGGAGGGAGAAAGTCATCGGGATCATACATAATGATTTGGAGATTTACCGGGATCATATGTAAACGACCCCATGGTATCAAATGCCAAAGAAAGATTTCCCCTCCCGGGTTGCCACGGCCTTTTTCATCATTTTTATTATTATTTCATTTCATCAGATTACCCTAGTGTCATTGGATCCCTTGCATCCTGTGCTATTGTATACCCGCTCGACACGGCACAATAGGCCCGGGAGGTAATCGGACATCCAATAGTGATAATAGAATTAGTAATAACTATTAGAAATGTCCATGCTGGATGTGGTATTACTGAACACGGCAGAGCAGCTTATAGAAATAGGGGTTACTTTAATCGGCCTATTGAGATGAATGGCTGAATACATGTTTACATGGCAGGGGTATTATAGAAATTAACAGCATGTATTTTCATTAATATACACAGGCCGTGTTTGACAGTAATGTCCAGGAGAAAATATATCTCACTAGCAGGTTCATCACTGCAGTATTCTCAATGGTGCTTTAAAGCACCGCGGTACTGACCCGAAGGTAATTTTGTTATCAACCCTGAACAGCCGCCATTGGTTGTCCAAGGTAACGAAGCATTTTCATGTTTGTGTACTGAGACACTCGACGTTTCCTCTCTTGGTTTGATTTTAATAGAGGCAGCCTTTGGCATGCTGGTTTAGGTTCCCCGGTGAGCTTAGCTCAGCAGTGGCAAGCGGACTTTGTTTCACCCATCCGACATGTTCCGGGCTGTTTCTTTCTCAAGAATCATTGTGATTCCCAGCCACATTTCAGAAAATCAATGAGATCAGCTTGGGGGAGAAGGGGGTAAAAGAACAGGGTCTCAGTGCATCAATCATCCTCCTTCAACCATTTTGATGCAAGAGACCATGGAGAGTCAAGAACATATGAATGGATTGACAAGATGGCTAAAAACACATCACTTCCTACAAAACAAAGAGCATAGTGTCACATAGCCAGAACTATCTCCACAGCGCTGTCGGCGCTAAAGAAAAGTCTGTCTCCACACATTATCATTCTGGTATAGGGGAAAAAAACACCCTGGCTTGTTTGTATATCTTTAAACCAATCACAATCATCTTGGGCAGCGCTAAGCACAAGATGCAGCGACGATAGCGACGATAGCGCAGATAGCGGAAGGGGAGGAAATTGCCACTTGAGTTACACGGCCAGTGGCAGACTTATACGCACAGTGTACATCCTGTTGAGTCAGACTAATGCTGATGCAGCCCGGTCGCACAAAAAGGCGTACGAATGACACGATAATGCGCAAGGTATTTAGCGTGCAATAAGAACGGCGTTCTTATTGCACGCTAAATGCAGTCTGTACCGACTGCAATGTAAATGCATCCATGTGAATATGCTACGCTCAGAGCTAGTGTGGCAGAATAAAAAGTAAGAAAGACTGCTTATGACGGGCGGGAGGGGAGGTGGATGGGTCCAACAAACACAGGACCTTGACCCAGGAGACCGGTGTTTTGTTTCGTAAGTTACGCTAGTGACATTTGTGACATGCTTTCCGTACTTATGTTACGTTGTTTCTGTATGTTTTATACTTAGTTTACGTACTTATTTTATGGCCAACCATGAAGGTTTTCCTAAACCTAAGTGAGTGGTTTTGTTGCCCCCTGCTCATGTGAGGCAAAACATGACAGTGACACGCTATCCTGTGTTGGACAGGCGGGTTGGCTGTTCCCAGGTTAAAGAAAGACAATGTTTGATCTTTGCAGCTGAGAAACATACACAGTTCTTTTTGAAACGATGGTTCCAACATTGGAAAAATTGATTCCAGTCCACAAAATGAACACCTATTATCCTCTTTTATGTTCCATTACGTTCTATTCAAAGAATCGCCTCATTCTTTGATGAGCCTTTTCATGTCTCAAACAGCTTTAATTCAGTGTCTTGGACATGTATGAAGTAGATCATTACATGCCTGCTGACGTGATGGCTGAAATTATGTTCAAAAATAAACGTGCAAATAACTTTAAAAACTGTCTCCTTCTGCCTCGGTCTTGCAGTCCGCCCTGGTCTTATATTGCAATCTCGTCGACACAATAACACCTTCCCTGCTTCTCTGCTCCGCTTTGCCTTTTGTCCGTGGTCAAAAGGCACATTCTGTGTGATTGGTGGTCATGTAAGGAAAATATTTCTGCCAGGTAGTTCTGAACTTCAAAGCATTTGAAGAGTTAGACAAAAATGGAGTGTATTTGAGGTTTCTAGCTCTGTGTTCTGTACAGGAAAAAAATAAAACATGGGGAAAATGTCCATTAATCCCATCAGGCTCTGGGAGTTGGGACTTCTCATTAAACACCTGTTTGAACAATATTAGGCAGATTCTGTATCAGGCTGGCAGTGGCTCTTGCACAGCACAATGAATCACCCCATCATGAATGCATTATGAAGACGAAGAGGGCTCGGCCGGGGTTTTAGAGCCGCTGTCTTTGTAATTAGGCCAACTCCAAGCTTAGTTGGTGTATTCAATAGGGCATATTTATCTTCATAATCCTCCCCTTTCAATATATAATAAGTTTGATAATAATGTCACAACTTTGATAATAATGACAGACACAATGTAATAATGTTATATTTATAAATGTATGTTTTTGTGATTTTGTTTTCAGGTAGGAAAAAAAAAATAACCTGGTTGAGGGATTAATGACCTGGGTGGGGGAGGGTTGATTATGACAAGGACAGCAAGCCCATGTTAATGAGCTCTGAGTGAAAAATAAATAAATGTACAGAGTAGCGTCTAAGAATAGATGCAACACATTTAATTTGAAGAGGCAATAAAGCGAGTGTAGTAAAGTGTGAAATGAGTGTTTAGATGCACTCAGTAGTAGAGTCTTTTTCCCTGTTAGGTGAAAAGATATTGAGGGGCAAATTTACAAAAGGATTTTTTTGCCGTTAAACCTGCACAAATAAGACAAAAAGAAACTGTGTAATTCTCAAACCGCTAACTGTGCTGCCAAGCAAATAGCGTCTCAGTGCGCCTGTGTTGTTTGCACGTATTTAAATTAGGTAATATGCATACATTTGGCACAAAATTGGTCCCTTTCTATGCAAATGAGCCTCATTGCAAAAACAGTCCAATTCACAAAGATCAGCACTAATAGCCGCACGCAGTTACAGTGAAATTATTAGCATGTTCAGAAAGTTGGTGGTACTGAAGCACATTTATACTGACTCTCTGTCACACTTATATTCCTTCCCTGAAGTTTTAAGGAATGCCTCTGCACATCGTCGGTCAGGATTTGTGGCTCGCGGTCTGAAAATTAAATTTTTCTTTTTCTCTCTGCTATTTTTCTGTGTTCTTGGCATATTCTTGTTCTTGGCAATAATCCATGTGGCAATACATTGCCACATGGATAATTGCAATCAGATGCAATATCGTTAGCACAATATGTTTTGTGAATCTAACCTTGAGACGGGGCAGAATGGCGCAGAAATCAGATTTTCAGATCATACTGCACAGGAATTGTAAAATGTCACTGCTGCTTTGTATCCAGAGTTTATGAGTATAATAAGTCTGAATTTGAATAAGTAATTAATTATGCAAACCAGCTAATCAACCAACATTCCTACAATCATCTTAAGTTCAAAGGCAGTAACGTAATAGGCTACTAGCATTAACAAACCCACACTTAAAATCACCATTCCCATGTGGCGCTTGCCGGGCTGTGTACAGTACAATCATTACGAAAGCAATGAATGTGTCTCGCAAACAGGCGAGCGCTGGTAATTGCAAGCGATTCCCAAAAGTTCCTGTGTGCTTTTATTTTCAGCATCAGTGCATTATTTCCTAATTATCTCGCTGTGCACTTAGTGGAGTATTGTCTCCAGGCAGCAGCGTTGCAGTCAGTGTTTTCTCTTTGTGTGTGTACTGTACCTGCAGGCGAGGCCTCGCTAGAGATCCGGCGGTGAGCGAGCGCATATGTGGTGAGTCATCCTCGCACTGTAGCTCAGATGACACGCCGCTGCACGTGCTCGAGCACATGGTGGGTTACACTTGACTGCAGGCGATTAGGGGGGGGGGGGGCTCAGTGATCTTTAATCATGTAGTCAGTGTCGTGCCCCCCATGTATGCAGGCTTCACTTGAACCTACGGTTTGAAGTAGTTATGTGTGTGAGGCACTTCTCTTTCACTCAAGATATTTCCATTTAGTGAGATTGTATTGTGTTTCAGAAGAACATATACTTTGTTCTCCACTATATTCGTCTGGCAGACATAGTGTGACGCGTCGCAGCATAAGGTTTTAAGGGCAGCGCGGTGGCTCGGTGGTTAGTGCTGTCGCTTCGCATCAAGGAAGACCTGGGGCCTTCCTCTGTGGAGTTTATATGTTCTCCTTGTGTCTGTGTTTCCTCCGGCTGCTCCTTTTTTCTCCCACAGTCCAAAGACATGCAGGTTAGGTGTCCTGGAAACTCTAAATAGCCCGTAGGCGTGGATGTGAATGTGTTTTGCTGTTTATATGCGTTAGCCCTGTGACAGACTGGCAGCCTGTCCAATGTGTACCCTGCCTCTCCGCCCACTGCATGCTGGGATAGGCTCCAACCCTTTGGCGGCTGTGAACAAGATAAACGGTAATAGAGAATGGATGGATGCATGGGTTACACATTGCATTTACTTAGCCGACGCTTTTATCCAAAGCAACTTACAAGAATTAGCCTAAGCCAAAAATTGCAAGGATCATACAAAAGTACATCAACTTCATCAAACAGCCGGTTAGACTGTTGTCAGGCTATTTAATAGGCGTTATCAGTAGCTATAAGCCCCACAGATGTGGGTCAATAGGGGCCTACCACACCCACTAGTAGGTTTTATCATCTATTCACATGGTAGATCACCGAAAAGTGTAAAAGAACAAAACAGCGACCTCTAGCTACCGTATTAATTATGACAGGAGCAGAAGCGGATGTCAGACGCTGTAGTATTGACAGTGTAAAACTCCATAAAGCATGGAGGTTGGGGATGATGGATGGGACACAAAACACAGGGTTTTCATCCAGGAGACTGGAGTTTGCAACCTGTGTGAATCCAACAATGTGTAGTTTTTTTTTTTTGCCTAAACCTAAAGAAGTTGTAGTTTTGTTGCCTAAACCTAAAGAAGCTGTAGTTTTATTGCCCAAACTTAACTGTTTTTTTTGCCTAAACATAAATAAGTTGTAGTTTTATTGCCTAAATCGAAGTTTTTTTTTTTTTTTTTTTTTGCCTAAACCTAAAGAAGTTGTAGTTTTGTTGCCCAAACCTAAAGAAGCCTTTTTGTTTGTGTTGAAAACGTGATGTTTCATTCAGTTTTACAACTTGTTAGAACGTTTTGCTTTTAAGTTTCACTTTCACTTTTACAACGTAGTAGGTGTAGTAGGCTCCTAACGACACACATCTATGGTCCTTATAGCGATTGATAACACCTATTTAATGGCCTGATAACAGTCAGATCGGGTGTATCAAATATGCTGGACAGCTTTAAATGCTACATTTGCAAATAATAAGAGATGGATAAAGAGTTATTATTATGGATGGTGAACTCATGAAACATGAAGCATTGTTAAAGTAGCCGGCAACATATGAAGTTGTTTTGGCAGCTGCATCATACAGTAGCTGCGGCAGGTTAAAGCTATGATTACAAAGGATGTGATTATCTCCTGCTAATATACGGTGCAGAAAAAAGGGAGCAACAACCACTGTGCAATTATAATATAACAAAGAAAGCATTCTTTACATTTAGTTTTCAAAAGTTTGAGACTTGACTACATTTTTCACTGCTCATATATTTTCATTTTCACATTCAGTTCTTACATTTACGAGTGTTATTCACACCGTCAATGCAAAGACTTTCATAGTGGCAGGAAACTTTTAAATGTAAATCAAATGTTATTGTCACACACTGTACACAGCTTCACATTTAACCCTTCCACGTATATTAGGAGCAGTGGGCAGCTACTATATAGCCGGGAGCAGTTTTGGAGTCAGTGACTTGCTCAAGGGCACCTTGGCAGTGCCCAGGAGGCGAACTGGCACCTCTCCAGCTACCAGTCCACACTCCGTACTTGGTCCATACGGGGACTTGAACTGGTGACCCTCCGGTTCCCAAGCCAAGTCCCCGCGGACTGAGCTACTGCCGCCCCGTAAATCTGTCGCATTACAGACAGGGGTACCATACATACATCACAAGGCTGTGCTGCTTACTGCTCTGTGTTTATTACTACTTTTACAGTGAATAGATTGGAACATGCTTTACTAAAGGCAAAGCAACATGCCACAATGGAGTAATACTCAATTAATTTGTAATTGATTTCAAAGGGACAGAGCCTCGCGGCCAACCCTAAGCAAGCTTTGCGCAAAAAAAAACCATCAATGCAGAGGTCTCCTAAGTTGAAACCACTCTAAAAACGATTCAGTTTTCTTGCTTTCCTCTGAGTTGGACTGCTCTAATCAATAGGCCACCACTGTTTGATGTCTAGGTCTTTGGCAGGCACTGCTGTAGAGTCAACAGGAATAAAGTTATTTCAAAAATAGCCTTGGCAGAATATTCAGCACTCGGAAAAAGCACAGGGCCAAAATCAAAGCCCTCATTTAAAGAAGCTGAATTGTATTGTTCTGTGAGCGTGTTGTTGATGGTGGCCTCTCGCGAGGTCATGCACAGCTGAAAAGAAAGGATGAGTCTTGTCAGGAAGCGAGTCATGAATTCCACACACGGGATGAAAGTACAGCATCATGTTCTATATTAAGACAGCAACACGAAGACAACATATCTCAAAGTGGTTTTTTTTAGGGAGCTGAGGGAACATCAGCGGAAATGACCCCAGCCTACATGATTCAGGAAGCTTTTTATTACACTTTAAAAATAACCAAACAAACATGTAACACTGTGAAGGGGCTTGATTTTATTCCTCACACTGTGTTGACTGTTACCTTATATGTTCATTTATATATATCCTCTACCATCACGAGAGCTACAGAGCATGGACAATTTATTAGATTAGATTAAACACCACAGCTTTTGCATCATAAATATAATTTAAAAAAATGGATAAATTAACTATAAACTGTAAATGCTGTTTCCCAACACTCCTACCCCACTTGCGTCACACTGTAAGCACCTATACCACTCTACTCATGTCATGTTTCGCAATGCCACAGCAGCCTGCGTCAGTACAAATGTGACTTTCTCACACATACACGTAGACACGGCACATGCGGACGAGCTAGACGGGGAGCGGTGGGGGTTAGGGTGGGGGCAAATCACGGTACATCTCATTATCTCTCTACGTCTCATTATCTTTTTAAATTCGGGGCATTAGCATTTCATTACCATTAAAGCTGTGCTGGCAACGTTGACGGCGATGAAGGAAAGGAGGGGTTTGCTTGTCAGACTCTGGGAATGTTATGTTGGTTTGCATAGTCACTGGCAAAGCGAGCCAGGATGGGGCGATCATGAGATGTTTTATGCAAATGGTCCCCGATTCAAGCAGTTCTGATTTTATGTTTATGTATCTTGGGTTCAACAGTGCTCATGATGTCGATGTGCAGGGCATCACAAAAACCAAGAGCTGTTTTTTTCATTGTCAGTGTTGAGTTTATTATCAGGGATGGCATTTACGTGCTATGTAAGCCATGAACATCATCACAGGGGTGCAATTCAAAATCCATGTTATATATATCATGTGTAGACCTCGATCTGTTGAATTGGTTTATAGTCAAGCTTTGAATAGATAGTTCAGTTCTCATTGCAAATATAATACATTGGCGTGCACACGTGTGTTGACATAAAGACTAGAATCCTAAAATTGCCAAATATTCCTAAAATGGCCTATAAGAAAAATACATGCACTTTTTCTAAATGTCTTTTTGAAACTTTGTCTTACACTGATTTGTCAGTTACCCTATTTATTTACATGGCTTCTTGGCCGTTGGTCTGACCAGAACTTTCAGAAATTCTGTGGTTAGGTATAGGCACCATAAACACTTTGATTAGGTAAGGTTAGGTAAGGATCGTGGTTATGTTAAATGTTGATATTCACATTGTCAGTCACTGCAGACTTGTTTTTTATTCAATTTGTAATTAATCAACATTTGTGTGGCTTGCCAAGTACATCACAACAACATTTCCTCATTATAGCAAGCCAAAATCAGGCGGCATTATATGTCCTCCAAAACATGTTTGCTGTTGCATATTAGTTGTATTACATAAACATAATTTCTACGAGACGGGGTTGCTTCTGGAACTATCCTCGAGGAAAAAATGTCAACTTGGCACAAAATGATGTAATAAGCAGATTAAAGCAGATAAACCATTTTAATTCCTCCAGGGCCTCCTTTGGGGGCAAACTTTACATTTATCTCTTTTAGCAAACTCATCAGTATGTAGTTTGTTCTGTCCAACACTTTCATATCTATGGAGTGTAAAGAGTATGGATAGCATTTAGACTGTTTTTTTTCTAGAAGTTTTCTGACATGTTTGGTAAATATGGTCCCATCCCAGAAATCTCTTCCAACTTGGAATTTCAAAACTCCATTGTGGTATTTTCCAGCAGTCAGTCAGAATTTCCAACTTTTCACCATCTCTGGAAAGCAACATAACCCCCTTTTACCTCTCTGCCCCTGTTGCTCTTTACATCCCCTGTACCCTCTCCATTCCCAGGACACAGGGGCTACTGGGATCAGGATTTGGGATCAGGATTAAAAAAAAAACAGCAGGTGGGTGAGTTTCTCTGCTAGAAAGAGTCTGGCTTTTCACGTCAAGGAAGCTGAATCAGTTTCCTCTTCGAAGACACAATTTAAGATCGTTTTCATTCTCTTTTTACTCCAATTGTTCACTAAACCTTTATTTAACCAGAGTCAACTGAGTAGGCAATATCAAGAAACAGCCTCCTTCACATTCATACTGCTCTTCATGCAGACGCTTGAGAGTTTTTTGCTCAAGGGCATCTAGACTGTTGTGGTTGAAGGGAGGGAGAATGTTAGTTATTTACTTTCCACAGCTATTAGATGAATTGTAATGAAATGTTGTACAGACGTTCATGTCCCCCTCAGGATTAATTATAATAACTTTGGTGATCCCTTCTTTTTTTTAATCTCGCACCATCATCAGGTCACAATTTCAATTCATCCAAAATTTGTGGCGATTAACGCAAATGTGTGACAGTGTTGGAGTGTCACTTACTGATGGCCCGTTTAATGGCAAGCGATAGAGGGATAATTCGACTATTTTGAAGTGGGTTTTGTATGAGGTTCTTATCCATAGTAGGTGTATTACTTACAATAGATAACGGTTGGCGTGCCCCCAGCTTGGATAAACAGAGAGAAGCACCGACACCAGAGCAAAGCAATACTTTGCTGTGGACGGGGACGGCAGAAAAATGTAATTTAACAACCTAAAAGAAAGGCTCACCTAAAGAAATTCTAAATCCTAAAGAAAAATCAGTTGAAGTGCGCGCAAAATTTAGAATATTTTCACAGCTTTATCTTGCCGCCAGACAGCCCTTTCCTCCTCCTTTCCACAACTTCTGATTCCGTCTTAATTTTTTATTTGTTACCAGCATGAAACGATATAGCCTCCTCTGCCAGTCATGCATATTGAAACCGCATATGTGTGGACTTATGCACATATTGATGTTTCCCCTTCATCAATAAGGACTCGGGAGACAAAGGTGTGAGAACGTGGTCTTCAATAAAAGTGCATCCCGGTCATTTCAAGCTGAGCACATTAGACCTAGCCTGTTGCTATGACTACGGTCAGGATGAATTCCTGTTGTGGATCAGAGCTCGGTGGACTCATCCACAGACAGGCAGACAGGCAGGTTGAACTCTAATTTCCCCTAGCATGTTTGACAGGACTGGATGCAAAAATAACACCAACCCTAGTGGTCCATATGGCTGGTTCTGGGAGGACCAGCTGCTCAGGGCTTTCAAGGCCATAATCTTTATTTCACACTCTCAGTGAGCCATTTTAATTTCTGATGAGGGACCGGTGGTGTGGAGGCAAAAGGAGGACAATGAGTGGGAAGAGTTAACCACCTGTGCGCATCTACACTTTGATTTGAAAAACAAAATGCAGCATTTTAGTCATTCTGATTGCAAGAATACAAAAGCCCAACGAAATGCATCCCTGCACATATTTCTCATACTTTACTCCTGTTCACAAGCCTCTAGTTCAAACATGTTTACATGTATAAATCTTTATTGAACCCACACAACAACAAAGCCTTTCACCCATGCTGTTATGCATGCAATGCTTCATATGAATAGGAAACAGATTTTGTGTATACTGAAGCCCTCTCTGGGCTGCATTAGTAATACCATGGGAGGCTGGTAATTTGATTTTGCCTATGCAAATTGGATATTTCAGTCAGTCATCCAGGCAGTAAAATAATTTAGAAGGAACCTTGGCAATTCAAAAACAGGGCCCTGCGTTGTGTATCACACGGCCTTCACCACAGCAGAGCAAAACCAGAAAGAAAACATTCTTTGACTGGCTCTATATGAGAGTTAGTGTAACCCATCACTGGAGATATGGCCCTTGCAATTCTGACACTATACCAGGGCGCATGTCAGTAATTGCGTGAAACACTTGATGTCATTCCAGAATGGGATTAAAATGGCCCCAGATGGTCCAAATTAACTCAAAAAATCCAGCTGAGTTGGTAATTCAGTTGGAATTTTGACCCGGGTAGCCTGATAATTTTATTCTGTATTAGATAAAACTCAAAGAAAAATGAATTTTGCTCACAGTTTCAGTCCCACTTTAGGATTAGCGGACTCCAGCAGACAAACCAACGCACTCTGGGCCGGTCCAACTTCAAACCAGTCCTTTAAAGGCCGTCCGAAGGTAAAGCTTATACTCCACATAACACTCGTCCTCCCAGCACAGCCAGGGAGGATGAGATATGCTGAGACAGTGAAAGGAGCGTCTCATCTTCTGCTTCTGCTAAGGCCTCGGTAGAATTCAGCATTATGCTGAGTGTGCATTGCTGATTACCTAAAAGGATGTAGCCACCTGTATTCCCCAAATGATCTCAGTGACTTATTAGCCGTGCCAGCATGACTGCAGGGATTGCATTGTCAGTTGGTTGGTTGGTCCACCACTTTGGTCCCAACTGAAATATCTCAACTATGCAATGGATTGCTATGGAAATTTGTACTGACATTTATTTTCCCCAGAGGAAGAATCCTAATGACTTTAGTGATCATATGACTTTTCCTCTAGCATCACCAAGAGGTTAGCATTTTTGGCTTTCAGTGTAATAAGCTCATGCGAGTTGTTGCAGATATTCATGGTGCCTAGAGAAGTTTGGTGATCCCTGACCTTTCCTCTTATGACACCAGCAGGTCAAATTTCTATACTGTGATAGAGGCTACCTCAACAAATAACAGCAAAGATAATGAAATTCTCATCAGCATCAGCTGTGCTTCTTTACTGCCACTTAGCTAATATTAGCATGCTAACATTCTAAACTAAGATGGAGAACATGGTACATATTATAGCTGCTTAGCATTGCCTTTGTGAGCATGTTAGTGTGCTGATGTAAACACAGTTCGCTAACTCCGGGTCTGAGAAGTGAAGTGAAGCCAATGCGGAGGTGCCTTAAACTTGCATTCTTTCTAATAGCCAGCAGGGGGCGACTCCTCTGGTTGCAAAAAGAAGTCTGATTGTAAAGAAGCCTATGAGAAAAATGACCCTACTTCTCACTTGATTTATTACCTCAGTAAACATTGTAAACATGAGTTTATGGTCTCAATCGCTACTTTCAAGTCTTCTTTAATACAGCATGATGTTCATTTAGTAAATCATGGTCCCATTTAGAGTCAAATAGACCATAAAGCAGGGTATGCTTTAGGACGTGGCTACCTTGTGATTGACAGGTTTCTACCACGGCGTTGTCCATGTTTTCCTCTTTATCTGTTTCACTAAATATGAGTATGTGAATTAATAGTTCTGAAATTATTGGTCAATTGATTAGTCAAGCAATTTGAAATTAATTGACAACTATTTTCAGAATTGACTGATCATTTAAGTCATGCAACAAGACACACTTGCTGGTTCTAGCTTCTTCAATGCGTGTATATCACTGTAATCAATTAGGTTTTGCACTGTTGAAGGGCTTTCTTTTTGCTATGTTACATTTTATTACTAAAACATTAATCGAATAATTGAAAGAACAATTCACAGGTTGATCGCCAGTGGTCACTAATGACCAAATTATTTATTTCCAACCAAAGGCATCCTACAACTTCAAGACCAGAAAAGTTGGTAGCGGAAATCAGCACTCATGATTTAGAACAATGGGTCCTATTATGAGGTGGTTTGTATTTAAAGTGCTCCCATTATGTCTTAATCAAACTGGTTGACTTTATTGTAATGCCAACCAGATACAATAATGGAATAAAGTGCTCTGAGTTCAACAGCTGTGATTTTTGTAAATCTATTCGAGAAAACAAACACAAAAGACATCACAACTCACAATTAGCAGGATCAAAGGGCAACTCGTGTGGTAATCTGGATGAGTTTCATCATTATTTAAACTGCTGAACGATCTCATGCTAATGTTGAATTCAAATGTATGAAAAGGAAATTGCTGCGTTTAATAGCGCCATTAATCAAACTGGTGCTGGTGGTCTCCGGGGACCTTTCTAATGCACAGTGGGAGGCACCTATAGGACACCGCTCTGTGGATTAAGTGAGTCGTTGATTCATCGCCATCGACCTTCACATCCATTTGGATTTATAAGCGTCTGATGTTGAAATATGAATGACCCCGCGGAACTGTGAACGGCACCTCTCAGCCTGCAGATGTGATGTGTGAAGGCATGCACGATTGGTTTGAGTATTTGATTGAAAATATTGTATTGCGTTAGTCAGTGAGTAAACACATACAATATTCATGTATTGTGTTTTCATTATTGCATTGCTTGTAGTCCGACTACACTCGCAAGGAAATAAACACACTCACTTGCTTCTTGTCCCGTCCATGCAGTAGATGCTAATAACACCATTACGGAGTGTGCAGATCTGCCTATCCATCCTGAACCCATATCCCCCTCCTACTAATGGACTGTCATATGAAAACACACAAAGAGCCGATCACATCTTTTATTACTGGCAGGTTTTTGCTCTCCGGTGGGAAATGTTGTTTTGCTGTCAACCCATCCCTCTTCCCCGGGCTTATATTTGTGGAGACAGCTCCCAATTAAACACAGCAGCCAATGACACATATCAAAATAATGCATGCCAAGAACTGGCTGAAATTGAGAAAGTTGCAGCTAAATCTTTCATTTCGGCTTGTGATGCGGACAGAATGAGGCATGGGTATCTCGGCGCTCTGAAAAGACAAAGCTGTATATTCACACACGAACGGATGAATCACTCCGATAGATGTACATCCTAGTCTATAGATATGTAGCAGCTTTTCGTTTTCCATGGAGAGATTTAATGAATTTATTATAAAACCGACTGTATGTGGATGCATTGATTAACCACACGGAGGCCTGTCATAAAAATTGAATTCATTCGCACTGGGTTTTCCAGGGGATATCTCACTAGGGGCCGGTCAATGAAGCTTAAACATTTTTCATATTTCTTTTTTTTCATCAGCATCAAAACATAAACCCTCTAGCACCTCTACTTCAGGAGTAAATAAATCTTAATGTATAAATCAGAGCACCACAGTGGAGCTTTTGCAAAAGCACTTACTGTAACTCGGTTAGAACGATTTGTACCCAAGGGCATGAGAAACTATGAACTGCAAAAGAATGGGCGAGGAGCAAATTTGGAAAACGTCCTAATATGATATTTAATCAATTTTGTTTAATCAAGAACTGATTCTTAATTCAGGAGGTCTAATTGGAACAGAGATTGCACACTGTGGTAGCTGAGGCAGAAAAAGAATGATTATGTAGGACAAACTTCCAGGCCCAGGGCCTTTCCAAATACCAATGTGAAATATTGCATTAGTTGTTTGCAAAACAAGCAAAAATGTATGAAGACACGCACGCTGGTAATTGTGAAAGTGAACCTTTCACTAACAAGCATTATTTGCGCTATATATGTCATGAACTCCAAACACTTACATGATCAGTGGTTACCAGAGGTGGAATCAGGCTGTCTGACGGGCAGTGGTGAAAAAAATAAATAAAAAGGGCTCCAGCAGCATGCGGTGGGGCACCAGTGCGCATAAAGCATTCTAGCATGTAGGGCAGCCATATGGCACTGCATCATGTTTTCTCAATTTTAAGGCCACCCCAGAGGGGAATGCATCACATTTTCTCCACTGGAAGGGTACCCTAGAGGGCACTGCATCACATTTTCTCCACTGGAAGGGCACCCTAGAGGGCACTTTATCACTTTTTCTCCACTGGAAGGGCACCCTAGAGGACACTGCAACACGTTTTCTCCACTGGAATGGCACTTTATCACATTTTCTCCACTGGAAGGGCACCCTAGAGGGCACTTTATCACATTTTCTCCAGTGGAATGGCACCCTAGAGGGCACTTTATCACATTTTCTCCACTGGAAGGGCACCCTAGAGGGCACTTTATTACATTTTCTCCACTGGAAGGGCACCCTAGAGGGCACTTTATCACTTTTGTTCCACTGGAAGGGCACCCTAGAGAACACTGCATCACAGTTTATCCACTGGAAGGACACTCTAGAGGGCACTTTATCACATTTTCTCCACTGGAAGGGCACCCTAGAGGGCACTTTATCACATTTTCTCCACTGGAAGGGCACCCTAGAGGGCACTGCATCACATTTTCTCCACTGGAAGGGCACCCTAGAGGGCACTGCATCACATTTTCTCCACTGCAAGGCTACCCGAGAAGGCACTGCATCACATATTCTCCACTAGAAGGGCACCCTAAAGGGCACTAACATCCAGTGCTGGGATGCCAACTCCAAAGGTTTTACGTGGCATTCAAATTCTGTTCGGTCTGCACCTCAGCTGCACCGCGTGCCCCTCCTTCTACTTTAGCAGCATTATTCACGGTTTATGCAACTCATAATGCTGCTAAATTGCCTGAGCAAAGTTGAGGTGCTTAAGTGTAGGTCCAGTAATCTGCCAGTCAGGAAAACATGACAACACTTAGCCAAAATTCTGAATTAATCCTAATTTTAACCTTGCTTCGCTGCCCCGATTTCAAGTTACGGTTTCCTTACAGAATAAAAAAAATTGCACTCTTGCTCAGAGAGAACAGTGGGAGGCATATGCAAATAGCTCAGCCGATATTTGAGTGTGAATAATGCATTTCATAATCAAAAGTGGAACATGAACACTCGTGTGTATATATTATTATGACTGATGGAATTTGCCCACAGCAGTCCCAAAGTTCATCAACTGCGGTGCATTCACTGACATGATGACCTGCAGTGCCACAGAGCTCCCATGCTTTTTTCAGTGTTTCCACTTTGATTTATGCTGTTTTCTGTGGCAACATTAATGTCAGATGTCCTGTAAAGGTTTTGTTTTGATTACAGACACACATGCATATACCTTAAAGCTACAGAAATGACTTATTCATGCTTATTAACTTGGTTTTCCTATTCCAAAGTATTTTTCATCTCACCTCAAAACATATATTTTATATGCAGCAGAATTATACAGATTTTTCAATTATTAAACAGATCCTAAATAATTCTGTTTGGGTCAGTAGAGGACACATGAAATTGTAAAAGGGTAGATACAATTTGTCTCCTGAGACGTGTTTGTTCCATACATACTTTGACAATATATGAGTGTAGAAGTCACCATGTAGAACTTTTAATCTAGAGTCCATTTACGGAGTGATAAACTGGGTTTTATTGCACTGATGTGTTCAAGTTATTTTGAGCTAATGAGACACATTGATTTTGGCATTAATTGTGAATCACTTGTCTGTATTTCTCTAAAATTAATTCAATATTTTTGTTCCATATTTTTTATAATGTATTGTTTTGCTCTATATGCAGATGAAATTAACTCTGCAATTACGCACCATTTGGTTTTGTTAATTATTCCGTGTGACTAGTATAAAAAAAAGAGAAGACAAAAAGAGAGTCGACAGGAATTCTGAGTAGAAGCCTTGAGAGTTCGTAGTCCTGTAAATGACCACATGTACTATAATAGGGAACGCTAAATGAATATGTAGACCGTCTGTGGTCTGCTTGATGTGTGGTCGTAATCTGCGTGTGTTGGGCATGACGGCTGATTTGACAGAAAAACTAATCACAGCTCAGAGCAACACCCAGGAATGTTCTCAGTCAAAGAATATTAATGTTAACTGCCTGACTAAGGAGGCTCATTAGAATATTATACAGAACCAGCAGATTTAGCTTGTATTCCCACCAAGTCAGAAATCTTGAATGTTAACCATCTTGGGGGCGTTTTCCCTCAAAAAAAAAAAAAATAGCATGAAGATAATCTACCTATTCAGCTGCTGCAGAGTCATCCATCACCCTTTATGAATCCAATCTAGTAATATTGGAATTGAATGGACATGTTGACGATTCAGTACCTTGTACTCTATGTTAGTGATTTTTTGGGGAAAAAAAGCCTAAAACTACCCATGTTGGCCTTGTTCCTATATAAACTTCTGCCATGAGTGATATTGAAAAGGTATAACTCATAAAATTAAAGGATTTATAAATTTTGATTATTACCACAAAGGAGTCTATACTCCTGTATATAAAATGACAGTGCCAGCTTTAAACTGCCTTTTGCTAATGTGAATAAAACATGCTTTTTGAAATATTGAACACTCTTCAGCAAACAATTGATTCTTAGCAAATAAACCGTCATTAGTCTTCTCTGATTCCTGTCCAGAAATTTTTCATTTGAATCTTTTAAAACATTCTACAGTAGGTGACTAACACTACAGGGCAATGGTCAAAGCCAGGGCTAGATCATTCAGCGTTACAAATATTCTTGTATTTTTGCCACACAAAATATAATGCAACAAATATAAACCATTTTAAAAAAGTATTTGACAAAGTCAATTTGAAAGTCTAGCCCCAGTTCGTGTCTCTCGTATTACCATTACATTCGAGTCACAGAGCCTGGCCACCTGTGAAAAACCCAGAAGGTTGTTTAACAACACTTATCGCTGTTGTGAAGTTATTTCCTTTAATCCTTTAAAGACTCTTCTAACCATCTAGATGAAAAAAAAAAATTATAATTCTATGGCACAATAACCTGCTTTCCAAAGTTGTGCCTCTTTTTCGTAATCCAAATATAGATGGGTGCTGGAAATGAAATGAAATATCTTGCTTACTTTTTACTATGTGAACCAAAATAAATATATATATATAGATATATTTGGATTAATTCTACAAAATTGGTACATTTAAATTTTTTCAATATTTTCTATTTTCGTACAAAATAACGTTGATATTTTACTTGTGCTTTACGAAAGGAGGATTTTCGGATCAAACAATGTTGCCAGTCCTGTGAGTAATGTGACTGAGCGAGTGATTTTGATGAAAAACTGTGGTGCTTGTTTTGTCTGTTCAACCATTTCGACTGAGTAACGGCTCGTCTATTCAGTCCAAACAACCACTCTTTCTTGGTTGAATATATGCTTTGTTATGTCAATCCATTTAAAGTCACAAAAAAGCATTTACATGAAAATGTCAGTGATCATCACTTTAAGTTTGTCGGCAACATTTCAAGGAATCACTCGTAAGGAGGCTCAGTCTGTTGCCGTCTGTTGAGCTGACAGTGGCTGGTTGTGTTGTCTTGTGTAATGGTAAAGACGTTTATCTGACAGGAAGCTATTGTCCATCCATGAATGGCACCACTGATGCTGGTGTCTCTTTACCTGAATCATACGATGATGAGCGCAGCCTGTGTTTGTCGTGTGATACGAGGGATGTGTTTAGGGGGTAAAAGGATCATTAGATTGATAAATATGACTGAGCCGAATCAGTCTGTACACTATCAGAATCAGACAAACTTTAAAAGCAGTAAGATAACAGTGAGATAATTTGTTCTGGTGACATTAGAGCACTGATATGGACAATTTACAACATTAAAAAGCGTCTACACATTGTTCATAGATAGAACCACAAATAGTGTGTATCCCTCACATATACCTCTAAGAATTACATCTTTTGCATCGTTTTCTGGATACTCTGCATACAGCAACGGCTTTTTATCCCACTGAAACACATGAAATTTGACAAAATATAAAATAATAATAATAAGCAATAAAATAAAATGACAACAATAGAAATTTGAACATCTACAATTTCATGGCAACTGGGCTAACTCCATCTGCTGATGATCATTAGATATAATGGAAAGCTCCAGAACAGCCACTTAATGGACCTCGTGGTAACATTGTTTTCTCAATTAATGATGTTGATCTCAAAATATATTTCAATATCGGTCACAGTTAAATGTTAAAAAATGTTAAAATGTAAAATATGTTATTTAAATACATTAAAGGGGACATATCATGAAAAACTCACTCGTTCAGTGCTTGTGCTCATACATTTGGGTATCTGGAGTTCCTACCAGCCCACAAACTGTGAAATAAGACAACCCAGTCTCAGTTTTTGTGGGCTGCCTAGATCAGAAAACATGTGATTCAACAAGCCATTCAGATTTGGCTCCCCTTCCTATGTCACATGCAGGCTCATTAGAATATATCGCCCACAGCTTGAGAACTACCTTTGCAAAGGTGCACCATATATTTCTCGTCAGCCAATAAGAGCAGACTGGGCTTTTTCGGGAGGGTTCTTAAAGAGACAGGCGCTAAGACGGAGCGTTTCAGACAGAGGTTGAATAGAGGTCTATTCAGACATACAGTGTGAGAAAAATAATGTGTTTTTTAAACATTAAAGCATGTAAACATGTTCTAGTAGAAACCCAAAATACAAGTATGAACCTGAAAATGAGCATGATATGTCCCCTTTAAAGTATCATATTTAAAGGATAGGTCTAGTGACGTCCTCTGTGCCTTAGAGGTATATTGACCAAAAACTTTTAAAAACACATCAGTGAGCCACACCATTGTACTGGGTGACATGTTCATTAATTACAATGAACATGGGCCTATATTAAGCTAATCCCACATTCACTATACATTCACATACACATTGAATGTGAATCAATCGACAGCTGAAAATGGTGCCAATAAAATGCAGTATTTACTCTGGTTTGAGTAATTTTTGCTAACACCTACAGTGCCCAGCTGTTTTAGGAAATTACTGAAACTTTTAAAGCAATGAAAATATTGCTGACCTTATTCTTTAGACCTGTTTTAATCAGGGTTTTTTTTTAACTGCACTTCAAATAGAGGAATAATTTTAGCTCCCTTCTAAAGTCAGTAAAGTCGCTTGTGATTTTCAGGTTCTAAGCCCTTAAGTCATTCAATCCTTTTGACATCTGTTTTGCAAAAAAACTGTATATGTGTAACGTTAAATCTTTTCTCAAAGTTTTGATATGTGCTCTTGGTGCACTTTTAATCATATAAATATCCATGAGCTTTTCAGGATTTGGCCTATGTCAATCTTAGCTGTTGTGACTCAACATACCCAGAAGGATGTATCAACAATACCGCCCTCTTAATACACGGTTAGCGTCAGTCACTCTTCAACTTGGTTGGAAACATTTCAAGTCACTACCTTTGAAAACTGCCAGGTTGACTGAACAGTAAACATAATACTTATCCATCAAGATGACAGGCCTCCTGCTTGTTTGGAGCCGTTTCATTAAGACCTCAGCCTCACAAGTCTATTGATGTGTCCAATGTGATGCAGCTGTAATCTGTTCATTACTCTGTCCGACAGTAGAGACGCATGCAAAGCAATCTAACGTGGGTCGATGCATTGAAGAACACAGGAGACGCACCAAACCTCACGGTGGCTCAACGGAACGTTGACATTTTGTCTTTTTTGACTTTGATATTTAGGAAAAAGTAAAACAAAATATTTTTTTTAATTTTTTTGAAAAGTAAGCTATTGTGATAGGACACAGATACGGCACTGATGATCAAATTTAAACACAAAAACTTACAGTTACATCATTTTATTGCTTAAACAGGGATTAAAGCACTTCTTGAAGGTATGGCACATCACACGCACTTTGAGCCTCAGTTCTTCAGATCAGTTTAGGATGATATGTGAACAGAGAAAGCTTTAAAATATAAAAGGTAAAAACGGTCGAGTGGAGAGGAGATACTGAGAAAGGAAGGTATTTGAACCGCTATGTGCATCAAAGAAAAAAAAACCTGTGAAATGAAAGAACATATAAAAATACCTCTCACTTTTTGGACAAACCTTCATGTAAAGTCTCTAAGACATAGAACAATAAAGGACAATCGTATTCTGTTTCTTAGTAAGAACGTCCATCAGAGAGCTGTTCATAATTCATGACTTCTTAATTAGTTTGATGGATCAAATTTATGGTGAATAGATTTGTCCAGCAGTGACCTTCTGAGAGAGTTTGCAAGGAAAAGGGAAGCAATTACAATCAGACACAACACTCAATACCCATGTAGTAGATATGCTTCACATCCAGACGTTGTTGAAAGTGTTGCAGATGTTGGAGCAGATAAAGGCTCAGTTTACAGGTTACCATGAGACACACACTTAGATCCTCAGCATTACTCGTACAAGTTATGTGGTAATTCTTCTGTTTTTGTTGTACAAAAGAATCTTGGAGCTATGCAGACACTACTATACTTTGGGGTTTTATTGTTAAGGCTGGCCCACACTTAAAGATTTTTCAAATCTTAACAGACGTTTAAAATGAAAGATCCCACACATAATGACGTGTTACGATAAATTTAGCAGTTTTGTTCCTTTAGTGTGTGCTGAGCAACAATTTGGCCAAAACAGCAAACCACACACTAACATATTCCATTCATGAACAACAAGAGTCCCGACTAAAAAAAATCTCGCAAAATATCTCGCGATCAAACGTGACTTTAGTGTAAACAAACATGGCGGATGACACCAGGAAGAATTAGCGATCTTAGTTTTTGCACTACTTCGTACTGAAAATTCACGAAGGATGGATGAAGTCATGGAGACACATTAAATAAGCACTTGTGCTGTTGCCACAAATCAACAAGCTGGTCCTCCATATCTGTGGTCTATCTTACTACTACTTTATGCTTCACGTTTTGCATTAGCTCATGCATTAGCTGTGGCTTCAGTCAGCTTGGTTCTCAACTGGCTATCGTTCTTTCCCGCGTGACTGCGTCATCGGCTGTCCTCAGTGTTCCCCACACACAACAGGATATCCGATCGTAAATATTGAGCATGTTTAATATTTACAATTTGAAATCGGTGTGGCCAAGATGGACTTCCGAGCCTATCGGGGGATGTAAAAAACACTCTTAACATACCTCACACGAAAAAATATCTGGAAAAATAATCTTTTGAACCATTAAAAAAAATCAGGGATTTGCTGACCATTGTCTGGAGGGGGAATCAGTCCCAAAATCGGCTTGATTCTCGTGCAGTGTGTGCCCGGCATTACACAGTACACACCAACATCATCTGGCAGTAAAAAATCATTGACTGTTGTGACTTCGGGACGAGAGCCTTTTGCTCGGATAAGCACATTGGTTCAACAATAGTTCACACAAAAATATGATTCTTAAAAATAAAGTTCAGATTAAAAATTCAAATCAAGGACAATATTGGTACATTGGCAGTGATGGTTTCTTACCGTGAGACTGAACATTTAAGGGTCCAATGAAGGGCTTTTTTTATACCTCTGCTGACATTATTCAGTTTCATCTTTATCGTCATCCTGAGAGTAACAAAATGATGAACGCTCTTGAAGGGGCAGTATTAAAAGCTGTCAAATGAGCATTTTAATATTATTGTAGCAGCAGCTCATAATGTTAATATTTGTAATAGTTCTAGGTAGGGCTATTAACACTCATATTATTACTGTCTCTTAATAACGTTTCTCATCGCCCCGTATTCTTGCATCTAGCATTTCACTGATGCACATCTTCAGACCTACTTACAAATTTAAAAGCAGATTAAGCTTTGGTTCCTAGATCTCCTGTATTACAATAAGCTGTGCAAGATTTAGAGACCTGACAGTGTTGTTGTGAGCCTAACGTGATCATGTAAGAGGAAAATGAATGAGGGGAATGGTTCAGTTTTGAGTAAAACATATAATAAAACCACGACAAGGTTATTCGAACAAACTAGGTGACACTATTTTCATAAATCCTCACAGGCACAGCAGCTAGTAATACGTACTTTATTGGAAAAAAAGTGAGATTAATCATAAGTAAAGCATTTTTGAGTCATTAGTAAAATACATTAGCTGAAATCTTCCTTTCTGCTGCGCCAGAATGATAGATTTTTTTTTAAACAATGAACATTTGCTCATCAATGTGTGTGTTTTTTTTCCCAGGGGCAAGAATGCCCAAGAGAGAAATTTCTGCTGTTGAGAGATAACTGCTTTTTCACATCAGAAACCCTATTACTAAATGGCATGCACCAAACATAAAAGCAAGTACAATAGCCCACCGTCGCCCTCCGAGATGGAAGAGCAAAGCAGTTCTTCTCATTGTGGAGATTTTTTGATATTTGGTAAAAGGTTCTGGCATTAAAAACGCAACGTGATAAAACGACAGAGGCTCCCTGAAAAGCTAAACTTTTTCATTTTTTTTATATATTACTTGTTAACTCAAAAAGATTGCCTGTGTTTGCAGAGTTGATTTACTTTACATTGTTGCCTTCTTTTTGCTGTGGAAACAGTGGAAATAATCACCTCTTTGACTCAGAGATGACACAAGTACAGCTGTCAGCATAGTGGTCATTTTACCTGAAGCTTGACAGAAAATGACTTAAAAAATGCTCACTGAAGGAAAATAATACATTTTAGCATGGACTAAATACAGCTTAATCAAACACTTGATTTTCTTTTTTAGAACATTTACCAACTCAGTTACATTTCATTTATTTGGCTTCATATGTGTGATTTAAAACAACCTATCAGACAGGACATTCTCCCTACTGACTACAATACTCCTGCTGCTAGTGTGCCTGACACGTAATGGATTATAATAAATACGAGGCGGGATATAATCCCCGCCCACTCACCAGCGGCGTGTGTGATTTTTAAATCTCGGGAAAATCAAATATTAAGATTGCTATTCCATTAGCTGAGTGAGAGCAGGTTCTAACTAAATGCAATCTGAGCAAACGAAGCTACTGTAAAGTGGAAGTTAAACCAGGGAGCCCACCTCGCCCTCATAGCACTCATAACAACAGGTCTGATATATCCCTGAAGCACTTCACTGCATTAATTTATTCCCCTTCTTCCTGTGTTTGTTCCCAAACCAATCGGCACATTTCCTTTTCTTTCTGTTTACTCCCAAACCGTTTATCCCTCTTGTCTACGGGATACTTACAAACCTTTTAACCAATCTGCTCATCTCCCGTTTTATCCTCATGTTGAACTGCTGCCATGTCACGATGACGGTGTCAGGAACGTCACCTGAAAAGAAATAAAAACACTGCATGGGAGTTGTTTTTTTTTTGTTTTTTTTTCCTTTTCCATGCTTGTGAAACAAAAATAAGTTGCCTGGAGTCCAGGACTATACAGCTCAGTCGCACAGCAGTTTTATGTATTAATTCATGTAAATAGACGCAAATTTCTAATTTTTTTCGTGATGGTCAGCACGAAATTGATTTGTATGTAATCAACGTAATTGTGAACCAGAAAATATAAAGTGTGGCGAACGCCACGAAGGAAGAAGGTTGGGGTGGATGGGTGGGTCAAAAAGCACTGGACATTCACCCAGGAGACCGGTGTTTGTGTCCCGTGTGGAACAACATGTCAAAGTTGATTTATTTGTCACGAAACTTCCGTACTTAAGTTACGTCACTTCCGGAATTATTTCAACTCAAAGCGCGACCTTTTCCCTAAGCCTAACTAAGTAGTTGTGTTGCCTAAGCCTAACCAAGTCGATCTATGTCTAACCAAACTAAGTAGTTTTATTTTGAAAAGACTGGAGCGGAAATAAAAAGGCACGATAAATAAGTTGTTGAAAGTCGTGCTGAGCGTCACAAATTAAAGGGGAATTCGTGTCTATGTACACGAATCAAATAGATTAAATTCCGTGACTATTTCTCAAACTGGCGCGAGACTGTGTTGGACTATAATGCCATCGCTCAGACCTGAGGCTTTAGAAAGGCAGACGGCTCTTTAGCTCACCGACACAAGCAAGCATACAACAGGAGCAGCAGCAGCAATCCTGAGAGGGTGGTGTGTCACTAAGGATACATGGGTTGGACAAAATAACAGGGACATATTGCAATTCAATAGAACAAACTTCAGTGTCAAAAGTTGCCATTGTCTCAAAAATAGAACTTTGTAAGCTTTAAAAATGTATTTGATTTTTATATTGTAAGGTGTTTCTTTTATTTTGTCTACCCCCTGTAATTTAACCACGGCAGTATTTTAAAAGCAAAATGCCCCAAAAGACCAGCTTGCTCTACTAATTAAATATTTTTTACTGAATATTACCAGCTATACTTTGAAACATTTATGCATTTCTTCCTTTCTGATTAATGAGCCTTAACCTCTGCTACTGTAGATCCGTTCATAATTTATGTGAAATGACTCATTCAGAAACTTCCAATCTTATGTTACACTCAATATATATGAATAGTTCTCTCAACACGGTTTAAATAAATCTATTCCTCACATGTGCGAGCAAGTGAATCATCATGTCTTCTTTTTTAGCGCAGCGCAAATCCAGGAAATCAAATTGAAATATCACTTGGCACACTGAGCAATTCTGCTCCCTCTGTCCCTCCTCCTGCAGCACAAAGTGCAGTCCCACCGTGTGCTTGATGTTCAGCCACAGGCTAGTCAGCTGTTGGCCTCCTTTTTTTTTTTTAATGGCCTACTTTCCAACCAGGATGGAGGTCTTTGGAACCTGGGGATAAACACTCCTACATCTGTGCTCAGTGCCTTACAACTTATGTCTTGCATTGTGGAGCTGCAGCTGTACGTCGCATTGTGCTTTCTGAACGTATCTCACATCTGATGATCTGCTGGAAAGGAGCCAGGTAGTTTTAACCCTGAGCCAGTGACAGCTGCACTGCTGATCTCATGCCAGCGTTATGTGAAGCTCCCATTAGGTACCCCTGTCTGGAAACTTAATTTTTAATGTGAATTGATCTGTTTTATTTAAACATCAATATGAATGACTGAATACTTCCTAGTTCCCATAGAACTATGATTATATTCATTATCTCTTTAATTCTGCCTATTGTCAAACATTTAACTCCGCCAGGAGATTATGTATTCGGTCGTGTGGGTGCATCTCTGTGTCTGTCTGTCTGTCCAGGGCTAATCTCGCATCCAACTGGACCCATCAACCTAATATTTTTTGTGCTCATTTATGACTGTGTGCTCAAGGACCGCACGCACATACACACAGACATCTGCACAAATATATCGGCAATTGACAGTTGTTGGGCTGACATGGCCAGCTGAACAGTTTTAACATATCGCCCAACTCTACTGGGCAGCAGAGTCCTGCGGTGTGTTTGGCTAACAAAGCTAACGGCTAATGGGGCTAATACAGCTAACAGAGCTAACAGCTAATGGTACTAAACACACAGTACTGACAGTTTCTGTTCAGAGAAGGCATTAAACAGTCAACATGAAGCGTTACACAGTGAACTGCAATTTAGCTGCACGGAGCCGGTGCAGACAGCTGCATAGATTAAAATGAGAGTGCATCTGTTGCGTGAGATGTGCGAGTGAAAAACACGTCTATTACGCTTGCAAGGCAATTGTGGTTTGTCTTCATTCAATCAAACATTTCGTTACAGGCACACCTGGCGGAGATCTGAACTCTACTGAGTGCACTTTTCTATATATGATTGTGAATGTTATTCTTAACTGCATAGATATACGGCTTCACCAAACAACAAATGTCTTTGACTGTCATAACAATAATCGCATGCAAATCCCTTTAAAGTTTCTGATAAACTATGTGCTTAATCACACGATTCTCATGCTTACTGCTTAAATAATCAGAATAAGGAAAAACCTTGGTGAGCTTTACAACCGTATAGGATTAGTGATGGAGGATAAAACACTGCCCCTAGATTCACTTTAACTAACAAGAGTCACGCAGCCCAGTGCCATGCCACCCTGCAATACCAAGATAATAATCAGTAGATAATGTTAAATGTGATAACCTACAACTAGTGGCACTGTTTCTCTGTCACAGAGGCAGTATACCCCACCCCCTTCAGCACTATGGCAACAAAACGCAAATAAAAACAAACCCCATAGAGTGCACACTTCCTTTATAGTCCAAACTGAAAATATAATTGGCTGGACCGCAGAGGGCCAGCCCTACAAACGCAAAAGTCTGTCACTGAGTGAGTGAGTGAGTGAGTGAGTGAGTGAGTGAGTGAGTGACTGACTGAGTGATGAAGTTACAGGATTAGTCGGCCAACTGCTGGAGTCTCCTCATTGGTCGTTGCTCTTTCAAAATGAAAAGGCGGAGAACAGTTCTGTGTTTCCGTTTTCTGGGGAGCGCGTCAGCGGTTCAATGTAACATTACATAGAGCTGTTGTTGTGCATGTGTTATTGTTTATGTTCGAACGTTATGTTGTGCTTCGTATTGTGTTACCGTACAAATTTTCGCCTCGCTTTCCTCCATTTCCGCCATGAACTGACTATCTAGCAGCCACACGTCACTACTGCGGTATGAACCCAAAATAAACAGACTGTGCTGTGATTTAATTGCAATAAACAGATCAAAATGATGCAGAAATAACAACATAATGATGTCGATTTGTAAAAAGACCTAATCTATGCTTTGTCAAGTCTGTCCACAACACAACAAGCAAACAACTTTTAAAATGCTTGTTTTCTGAATGGAGGTCGGATCGATCAATGCAAGGCTATGCTAACATTGTAGCTGCTTCGTCAACACTCAACATAACGTCATCTAGGCATAAATATGGCAGCGGCGTTGTTCTAAACGGATCAAAGTGTGCCGAAATAACTACATAATGATGCTGATTAGTAAAAAGTCTGAATTCATGCTTTGTCGGGTCTGTCCGCAAGACGACAAGCAAACAACTTTTGAAATCCTTGTTTTCTGAATTGAGTTCGGATCGATCAGTGGCAGGCTACGTTAACATTGTAGCTGCTACATTAACACTCCATCTAGGAATAAATACAGCAGCAACAACGTCAGTGATGACAGCGGGGATATCTCAACGCTGATAAACTTTCGCAACGTATGTATATATTGAACACCACTTATATGATGAATGCTTTTGATACATATGCGTTCATAAAATACTGAAATACTTTTAACCTTGTATAAAATGTATAATATACTGAGTAGTAAATGTTACCATTTACGATTACTGAATGTAATTTGCATCATTATAAGTTGGCTTTCAATCAAACATTAATATATAAGTGGAAAAAACTGTTCATAAAACATTATAGACATGACCACTGACTATTTGTATAGCAATTTAGCCACAAATTCACAGACTTAACCATGTACGGTCCAGCCATATACTCGGTTTTGACCGAGTCTTGTTATTAGTGTGTTTCTCCTTGTGTTTGTCCTTGTATTTATTTTTCTGCATTCATGAATATTGGTGTTCTCCAGTGTGTGTGTGTGTTTGTGGATGGACACAAACATTGCATTTAAACAGCCATTATACTGAATTTTTGAACAGCATACCATGCCATACACATCCCATATAACTGCAATGTCCCTAGTCAGTTGTGACTGAGGACCTTTGTTGGATGTCATACCCTCATCTTCCTCTCCCCATGTGTCTTGTCCGTGTCTAAACTATCAGGTATCCAATAAAGGTGGAAATGCCAATAAGTCATCTTGTAAATATCCTACTCTGTAGCACATCTGCAATCACCACAACTGGACCCATGAATAAAATACTGATAGACACCCTCATGCATATGGTAACACAATAACACAATTTTAAATTTACAGGAACTTTCCAATAGCAATCATCAGGGGTTGAAATAAAGCTTTTGGGGAGTTGGTGTTGATGCTAGCTATCTTCCACTTTCCTCGTAGAAAATAACTTAACAATACAATTGTTGAATGTTATCAAGGGACAGACAGCATCACTAATGAGAGGTGCTATGGGAATTTGTTGAATAAAGAAAAAAAAAATCTATGTGCGTCAACATGCGTGGGCAAAAAGACAAGTTACAGATAATAGCGCACCGTGGAATATGACAGCTCGTCTATTAGCATCGCCCACTCTCAGCTGTCACTCAACGGATGTCCACACTGAGGCTGGAGGCTCAGACGCTTTTATTTCCACAAACAGTTGTCTCCTCTTTTGAACAATGGACAAATATGACCATTAGTTATTTATAATTCCTGACACAAAGAGTGAGGAGAATTTCAATTCCAGTCTGGTTTTACCAGAATCATGTGACTGAAGGTGTCCTGTCTTATGTAGGTCTTGTTTTGCCACAGTGGCAGCAGAAAAACCAGACAACAAACATAGCAGACAATTTATGAAAATTTAAAGAGCAGATCTAAAAATAGCAAGGGCTCGCTGTAAGATTGCCAGCTTATGTGTTGATGTGCATCATCCGCAGTAGAATCTCATCAAACTGAATTTATATTCCTGCCTGAAATGATTACAGATACACATGCGACATATTAATCGAAGTGAGTGTTTCTTTGTGTGAAATGACCCTGAAATATTCGTAAACGGTCTTGGTGGCCCCATATTCAGCTGGATGCTCGTGGCCATTAAACATGAGATTCCTATTAAGGCATAACGCACAGTGTGATACGAGTGACTTGGGGCATGCATATCACCGCAAGAGATTCACTGGTGACACTGAGGCCAATATGTGGCTCATCTGTGAGGCGAGGAGGAGGATGAGTTGTGAATTCTGCTTGAGAAGTTTTCAATTTCTTCCCTTCCCTAGACTCACCGGTGAGGAAAATACACAATCGGAAACATTCAACACAAAAGAGCCAAAGTTTAATGAGTGCCACAAAGTTGTCTGAGGCCAAAATGCAGGAGGAAGACGAATATGTACATTAAGCACAAGTTTATGTGTATTACTTAAGCACATTATTATACTTTTTTTTGTTTCACTTTGGTAATTAAGTGCTTATTATGCAAGGCGGAAATCTAGAAAGTGTGAATGCTTCTTAAGGTGCAACCAGGCGGAAATCTCCGGGTCTGAAAAGTGAAGCCAATGCTGAAGTGCCTTAAACATGCATTCTTTCTAATAGCCAGCAGGGGGCGACTCCTCTGGTTACAAAAAGAACTCTGATTGTAAAGAAGTCTATGAGAAAATGACCCTACTTCTTACTTGATTTATTACCTCAGTAAACATTGTCAACATGAGTTTATGGTCTCAATCGCTAGTTTCAAGTCTTCTTCAATACAGCATGATGTTCATTTAGTAAATTATGGTCCCATTTAGAGTCAAATAGACCATAAAGCAGGGGATGTTTTGGGGTGTGGCTACCATGTTATTGACAGGTCGCTACCACGGCGTTGTCCGGTCTGGGAGTTTTCTGTGTTTTCGTCTTTAACCCTTTCACAGTGTGTTTTCACTTCATGAAAGTTAATTGTTACATTTTGGTTGCCTAAAAATGTCTTATTCAGTGTTCGGTTGCTCCACCCTCTCGTGTCACTTCTGGTTGCAAAAAAACAAGATGGTGACGGCTAAAAACAAAGATGCCGACGGCCAAAATGCCAAACTCCACGCTTCAAAACTGTAGTCCACAAACCAATGGGTGACATCACGGTGACTACGTCCACTTCTTATATACAGTCTATAGGTGCCATCAACTCCAACAGTCTGAGCACTAAATATTCGGTAAAGATCAAGTGAATGATCATCCTGTTGAGGGCACAATCTTCTCTGCAACATTTAATTCTGGTGAATTGTTGATCCAAGCTGGAAAAAAAAACAGAGCTATACATCCCCCCTCTTCCCCCTTATTTTTTCATTTACATTGTAGTTTCAGTCCACTGCTCAGCATTTACGACTGCCATAAATGGATTGTTTTGTCCCGGCATCAAATCAATCTGCCATTCCCACTGACACACGGCATTTGTTTTGTGCTCGGGGTGTTTGAAAAGAAACAAATGGGAAATTGGCCATCACCTTAGTGTGAAGTCCTCGGGAATCCGCTCGTTCTCAGTCACTCGCATCCACTCTTGCTGCTCCTAATACGCCCATATCAAATGAAGCAGTGCAGTATTATAGCACTGAGTTGGATGACTGCCATCACAAAAGCAGTGAAATGAATATATTCCTGGCGCTTTTGGAGGATGGAAATTTAATCAATTGGAAACAGGTCGAGGGTATATTATTGAATGCTTGCCAGTGCTGCCTCATTAGTAATGACCTGATTCAAAATTCCGACGCGGTGTAATTTGTAGACAGAAACTTAAAACAATGTCTCACAAATAGGATGCAGACTCCTTTTATAAATATGAATAAAACCGTATTCTAAGACAGACAGAATTCAATTTAGCTGAGAGACTCCTGACATGAAAAGAACATGCACTTAATGCAGCGATAGATGTAATAAGCCAAGGTCAAAATGTTAATCTGCTCAATAATTATATCCACATTGCATAATTATTGTGATATGGACACTAAAGCTGGCCTTTGAAATAGAGATATTTAATTCTTTAGCCAGAATGGCTTTATGTAATATCCCTGGTCTCCATCTCTTATGATCTTGACAAACACTTATATTTGTCTGTATGCATGAGTGTGGGTGAGAGAGGGGGATGAGGAGTAGTAATATATGAATTTTTAATATGTTTGACACATCAAAGTATATGCCAGACTGAAATGTAAACCTCGCATCAGAATTTCTGTCAAATAAATGGGTATTTTAGGCGTATAGAAAATAAATGAAATTCCATTCACTTATTTTCATTTGCCTTCTCCTAATCTATCAAGGTGGGATGCAGACAACAGATGTTCTTCATTATGCTGTTGTTTATACAGCACATCTAGCTTTAGGCTGCGGCACATTGAGCAAAGGGCTGATTCCACTTATTGGATACACAAGAACAACAAACCTATTAAAGATTGTGGTATGAACACCAGCATTACAGGCCCAGAGGAGGCGATTTCATTAATATTATTACGCGTTTTGGAAGACAACCAATGAAACAGCAAAAAAAAAAAAAACGTCCCCTTGTTTCTTCGGTGCGAGGGACTGATCATTACTCCGCTGTTTGGTTGGTATTCTGAACTTGGAAGTGCACTGCAGGCAATATCTTGTGTTCTCACGTAGTGTTGTGATCTACTCACAGGGGAGGAGAGAGGCTATAAAATCCAACAGCCTGCAGCTGAAGCTTTACAGGGTAGACGAATATGAGTTCCCTCCATTCAAAACAAATGGATCCTCTACTCTGACAAAATGAACAAGAGCAAAAACCAAAATAAATGATAGTACTTTTTTAAAGGATAGTGGGTAACTGTTAAGTTCCTGGGTGGCGAAATGAAACAACTTCTTAACTGGATCTTTTCACAGCATGATCACTAACTGTTTACATTTCTTCAAAGCATGGCAGCAGATTTCCACGGTGCCCGATTAATCACTTTTTAATATTTGGTTTAGAAGTATTAGTGTATATATAAGTGTTTTAATCATACAGACTAAGGCTGCAAACCCCTCTACTCTGAAAGATAATACATCCCCTTTTGGTACCCCTCTATAACCCATCATCATCTGTTTCATATATTGTTTATGTTTATTGATTGATATTTTTAAACGTAAACTAAAAACCCATCTATTTAGTTTGGCTTTTATGTAGTGTTTTATGATTTAATAATTCTGTGTTTTTTATTTTTAATACTTATTTTATTTCTCATCATCATTATAGTGTTTATTTTACACTATTTTATTCAATCAACATTTTATTGCTGATCATTATTATCTATTTTATTCTATTTTATTTTATTAAAATGTTAATATTTAAATACAATCTGCTTATTTTGTGTAGTTTCATAATTTTTATTTATTTTTATTGTTATTTTTATTTCCTTGTATTTTATCTTTTATTACCTTAAATACCCATCTTTTGTTGCTTTCTTATTCAATGAAATTTTATATTGTTTTGGTGTGCATTAGTCTCTAAATCCATTTTTAACACTATATTTTTGTCAATCGTCTGTACAGCACTTTGAATTGCATTTGACTTGTTTGAAAGGTGCTATATAAATTAAGTTTGATTGATTGATTGATTGATTTTATGACCAGGTCAACCAGAGAGTGATTTTTTTCCCCAATTTCCCACTTTCTCACAGGAAATTGGGCGGCAGAGGTGGTTGATTTAGCCTGATTGTGGCTGTTTTTCTGACTGAGTAAAGACTCAGAAAGTTTTCCTTTTTCCCGATATTACGACGTGCTGCTCTGATTAATTACGATGAGATGAGTCAATCAATCGCCTGCTGAGCCGAATCAGACAGTTCCTGATGCATCTCATCTGGTTATCAATAGTTACTCACTGAGGTGTACACTGTATGTTTGGCCTTTGCTGTGCAATTTACCACCACTGCTCATTTTCCCTGATGACATATTTCATAAATGTGTAATTATTTCTTTTGATGTTAGCAGAAGCACTATTTATCTCTGTTTTATTTGAATAGTTTTTAGAGGCCTGGGGAGGTAAAACCGTGCAGTTGTATACAGGAAAAAACAACAACATAAAACTCAGGCTTTCAAAGTCAACACGATAATAACGCGTTAACGCAAATTTGTTTTAACGGCACTAATTTCTTAAACGCAGTAGCGCAATCAATCTTTCGGAGGCTGTAGATTGTCGTGAAGGAGGTTAAATATCGCTCCGATCTTGCGCTAAATTTTGTCGAGGAAAAACTGTCATAGCCATGGGCCAGGGACAAGTCATAGTCAAGTCAGCACACTGACACTGACAGCTGTTGTTGCCTGTTGGGCTTGAGTTTGCCATGTTATGATTTGAGCATATTCTTTATGCTAAATGCAGTACCTGTGAGGGTTTCTGGACAATATTTGATATTGTTTTGTGTTGTTAACTGGTTTCCAATAATAAATATGTACATACATTTGCGTAAAGCAAGCATATTTGCCAACTCCCATGGGTAAGATAAGAGTATTACATACTTGACATACCTCCCTTTAAGGTACATTTTGCACAGATGTGTGATTAATTTGCGATTAATTGCTATTGAATATTTTAATCGATTGACAGCCCTGATCTAAAACATATGATATAGTATAATATATTATTTTATGTAGCATGAGTGTTCAATTTCTGGTTTTCTGTCCTTTTGTTCATCTTATGACCCCCCATATTTATCTTGTGACCCTTTGAGAGGTTCTGACCCAGGTTGATGCAGCAAACTCTAGACTGATTGTGCATTCCAATACTACCATAGTATTTAGTAAGCCAGAAGAAGATTTAGTATGTCCCAATACATAGTATGTCAAATGCAGTATGCCAAAAATACCAGGATGTCCTACTACATCTGGTCGCATTTTGCAGTGTGCAAGCCAGCATGGTTTTCTGGCTATTCTGACCCACAATCCTCTGCGCAGCGTTGTGAGCAAGAGGGTCATAGTTCGAGGCGCAATGTTATGAAGAAGTAGCATGTCCCAATTGTTTGCATACTGCATGTAACAGTATACGTACGTTGTAAGGGCAGCTGCAGTATGTACTAAAAGTAAAAAGAAAAAGTATGTTGTTTGAATCGTAGCCACAGTCTATTAAAAAGATTCAGTTTTCTTAATTTGATACATCATGAAAGGAAGATTTTCTCAAAAAAATAGAGTGACATGCACAGGAAAAAACGGTCTGTCTTTGTTAAACGCAAAAATAACTTTAAATCAAAGCTTTGAAGAAGCAGCCGCAAGTGTTTCTCTTTTTCTAAGCGTTCCCTCTGACACCCCCGAACACTAACGGTACTCCATTTCTTTGTATCCATCAAGAGCTGGGGTATTACTATTTCCAAAACAAGCTTAATGAGCAGTTTTCTCAGGTCAAGATATTCGACTCGGCTTTCTTCACACACAAATTTCATTTTGAGCAATGCCTTTGCATTTTCCGGTACACTTCCCCTCAACTTGAATTCATGACCATTCAAATTGTGACATTCACTGCCCTGGAATGAGCGTTCAAGACTGGCGTTTCAATGGGCAAAATAGCTTCTTCACATAAGCAATTAAGGATACACAGAAAAAATTGTATTACCTTCGCCCTCCTGTTTTTTTCCATTATGCGTCGGAAATAGGTTGACACTAACTAAAGCAAAACAAAAATGACTGGCAGGAAGACTTTTGGGTGGGACAGCCATATCTGGAAGATAAATGTCATATCTCAATGTGTGTGTGTGTCAGGTAAACACTTTTTTAAAAAGTAAATTCAAATAGTTTTTCCACCCCTTGCCACAAGCTGACCACGTATGATATATAATTTAAAATATACTATAAACTGAAGCTTCAGAGGTGCCCAAATAAATAGATTTTCTACGAATAGTGTGTGTTGCTCACATTGTGTTGCCCTAATTTTGCAGTGTTGTTTCCTATGTTCAGCGTTCCCTCTTGGATTTCAGACAAACACAGTGTTGATTCTCTCCATGAATATCAAATGCGAATGAATATTAATCCATTCCCCTGGCAAGCCTCAACCAGAGTGAGAATGGAATCAAACGGCAAGATGTCACAATGAAGAGCAAACATCCTGCTGCTCCTTCGTCTATAACGTGGCCTTCCACATCTTGCAGAAAAAGCAACGTGAGATCTATGTAGCCGGCAAACGCCCCTGACCTCACTCTCGACAATGCAAAGATTACATTAAGTCTACCTTCACTTCACAAGAAAGTCAAAAAGTTTCAAACTTATGCGGGCCTTATTTCCCACATTCCCTGGTTTTGTTGAATATGCTGATGCAATCTTCTGCCCGGAATTTCAGATAACACCAGGGAGCCGACTGGCGGGGAGAAATTTATTCAAACTTCCATCAAACGGCAGACAGAAAGTGGAGTCACGCAGATTTTAAGAGGTGCTAAATTGTATTCATTACTGTTCGAACAGCAGTAATGGCTAATAAAACAAACAGTAGAAATCCTGTTAACATGCTGTTGCTAAAAAAAAAGTTTGAACCAAAGCAAGAGAACCATCACGTTTGTTTCCATAGGAGGCGATTTAGTATATGCAGGATTTAATACACGAGTTCTTTGAGGGAGTTTGCACGGTGTGTGGAGAGGTGCTTACCGAGGGATGGAGGCTGTGGAGTTGTCTGGCTGCTCGGGAGACCATGCGTGCTGCTGCACCCAGTGGGAAGCTAATGACCGATGCACACTAGCTACGCAACGAGGATCTCCAACACAGCGCTCCAGCTCTCTCTAGCAGAGGGGATTTTCTCCAGTAATTGGAGCTGAGAGCGGGTGCACACACCATTTTGGAGGGAAAATGGCAGATGTGAGATGCCAGAGGTGATGCAGAAATAAAAACATTTATTGTGTACTTACAATGCTGTAGCTTATCAGACATCAGTCTCAAGAAACATATACATCACAAATACATCTTCTAAAAATACCACCTATATTTTTTAAAGGTCTTATTGATAACATCCACAGGGCATTTAGAAAGGTGCCGAATAAAAGTATGTTTTTTCCTGAAAAAAATATGATTGTGAATTAATTATTTTAAAATTTTGGCAGGTCCCAAATATATGTTTTGTTCATCTCTGTCGAATATATCTCACATTTGGTTCTCATTCTAGCAAGGCTTGTGAGCCAATAGTAAAATGATGTTGGTATCACGTGGTATATCTGGGTCTTCAGTTAGTGTGGAAAAAACGACTAAATGATGGTAAGTGCCTGACAATGACTTGTTGTGAAGTAAATACAATGGAACAGGGAGTGAGAATGTGACATCTAGTGGCTGAATGTTATAAATAGCACCTTTAAACTAACATTATATGTCTGTTTCATGTTATGTTAAATGAACATTTACCTCCCGGTTCTCAATCTCTTTTGTTGTTTTGGGACATGTTGTCCTGTGAATAGCCCCGGAAGATTCATGTCTCACCGGTGTTGCATGAAAACGGAATTGAATCACTTTGGAGTTGTGAATTAATGGAGTAGTATAATTCGCTTTCGGCATAGTTGACTGCCCTATTGTTAGCTGTCCCAAGAGAAAGATCGCTCAGGTGTGTTGTGTGTGGGGAGCCAGGTACAAAAATAAGTTTGCCGCTTACAGCCGCGTGTATCACCATGTAGATAAGAATGCAATGTGCAAGTCTGTGCACGCATGGTCGCCCAACACAGAGCCACACACAGGGGACATGCTACGAAAGTTTGCTTTTGTATTGTGCAGACAGCCTTGATATTAAAAATATATATATATATATTATTTTTTTAATAATCTGAATGAAGGTGGTAGGAGGTTGGTAGGAGGAGGACGAATGAAAACCAACTCAGGCACTTTGGTGGCATCCCTCGGTACATGAGGATGACACAGAAGGGTTTCAATTATGTGGGATGGAAGGTGGGGTTGGGAAATATTCACATGCTCACATAACTGGTGGCTACCATTGTCCTTATGCTTCTGCTTCACTCATTACTGGGAAGTCTAGCTGTTTGACACCCTCACTGCCTTATTTTCAGCTAGTTGTGTTGTTTTTCTCCCACTTAGATGATGGCATCCATAAACATGAACGAAATAGAGCAATACTATCTATCTATCTATCTATCTATCTATCTATCTATCTATCTATCTATCTATCTATCTATCTATCTATCTATTGGCTACAAATAACAATATGTGATTTGAACATGGTTAAAAAATGACATTAGGGCATTCATGGGCATTGTAGTACCATATCCATTAAATTGATGGACCTTAGCTGATGTGAAACTTCCACGTCTGGTTGCTTTTTTTCAGGCACTTCCGTCTTCTGCTACAAGTCTGATGTATCTGAAGTTTTCCAGTGATTGTTATTTTGACCAGATGCTTATGTGAATGGTATATTCTCAAGTTGAAAGCTGGTATTAACTCCCACATCATGAAAATGCATCATATGAGGCACAGCGATGTTGGAAAGGTAGAAATGTACGTTTGCTGGTGGAAACGTATCTTTTCTCGTGGTAGACATCATGACTTGTCACAGCAAGAAAAGCACAGTTGTAATTAATAACATCAACAGTGATTTGTATTTTTATTTAGGTGTGCCAGTAAGCCATGCAGTGAGGCAGCATGCACAATAGGACCTTTTTCACAGCATACTATGCACTACATACTCAATAGGTGTACTATCGTTCGACATACTTTTGTCTGACTAAACAGTAGAGTGCATCTTTTCAGACGCACTGAGCAGTAATTTACGTGGTCACTTCCTGAGAGCCTCCTTGCCGGTTCAAGTATGTAACCATGGTAACCCGTGTCAGCCTGATGACTAAGCGATGATTTGTGAGAATCATAATGTCTAAACTAATTTAAAATATATATTACGCCTAGCAAAATTAAATTATATATTTTCACTTAAATTGAAGAGTTATTGACGTTACAGAGCTGTCCATCAACATCTGTTATGAATGTTGCTGTCATACCGCATTGCATTGTGTGATATTTATGCTGCTGTGTGTGTCCAGCACTGCATACTATATAATATTTCAAAATTATAGTAGGAAATAGTATGCAATTCACGTACTATTGGTTTCATACTAAGGTTTCGGACATGCTAAAAAATCTCAAATACTGTTTTTGTGTACTAAATAGCATGTTAGTGTGTAATTTTGGACGCAACCAAAATTAATTATGGTCCCGTTCTATTTAGTGTGTCACATCCATTCCTGTGAGCCAGCATGCAAAATACCAGGGCTTTGGCCCACCTAAATGTGCCATAATTAAGGTTATTAATTACACCTGTGTTTACCCTGCAATGACATGTCACAATGGCTGCTGTGAAAAGGGCCTACACCAGAAATCTGGCACAGAAACACCCAAATGGAATGCAGCCATAATAATTAATATGATTAGTAACACCTGTGTTTGATGAGTCAAAATGTCCACTGTGAGAAATGTCTACAGCAAGCTCATTTAACTACCCTCTTTCTCCCCAATCTGCAGTGAACTGTGGACAGCTGATGAGTGATTAAACACCTCCAGTATTGCACATTACTGCGTCGCTGTTCGTGGTGCTGAACAACCTATCTGAAGTGACAGCACTACAACAGTCCGCTGCATTCGTAGAGGGGTCTTATAGAGGAAGTGCAGTATGCATTTTGTCAAACATTGTATCTTGACTGTCAAAGAAGCTTCATAAATCATAAGAGAAGTTCCATAATAAATACTTCCTACTCTAAACATAATCGTGTCCTGATCATGCAGTGTAATCATGAACTGTGCTCACAGTTTTTATCGGTGTTCGAGAACTCGCCGGCTTCTGAATGTGTTCAGATTATGCGCATGAATCAGTGGTGGCCACAGATCTTTAAGTGCCCCGAGCATAATTTCAATGAATTGAAGAATATGAACAAGTACTTCACATATCTATAAGTGAATCATGTTGATGCATGTGGAATTGAGTTGAATAACAAGTGCAATTTACCATACATAGCTTATACATTACAACTGCATTACAGTTAAGATGTTGATCCCTCACATTATCCTTCTATGCCTGAAAATACATGTTTCTCTTTTTCTTAGTAAACTAGAAATAAAAGTAATTACCTAGCATTTGTCAGGATAAATGTGCCTTTTGCTAATGTATGAAGGTATGAACACAAGTTGTCTTTTATTTTGTGTTGCGTGTCATTGAAATAACCTTTAATGGTGTTGAATACGAAATTCAGATTGTTAATATTGCAGCGAACAACTATTTGCTATGTAAAGATATAGATGAGTAATGTCTACCTGAGCAGAGAATGAAGTCGCTCTCCATCTGTGTGTGTTGCAATCCAAGCTTCTCTGTGCTTTTTTTACGTAGCCGAGCTAGCCTTGTGTGCATGTGCACCCCACTGGATAGCTAACCGCCGCCGCTCTGCACTGCGCTCATACGGCGGTTACCACTGATAACGCCATCCCGACCCACGCCGTTGTTGCAGTAGCGTAACGCCCACCCTCCGGTTCCCCCTCAGGTTAACACTGTTAGCTCTGTTGCCGTTGTTTGCACTGGTTGTTCTGTTTGTTAGCACCGTTAGCTGCTAGCCGGCATGGATGTATAAAGGGAACGCCGGCTCAGCCGTCTCCATGTTGAGAGCCGTGTGGAGGCAATCCCTCAATCGTAGATAAGCTCTGAATTTAAAATGTAGCACCTTTAAACAAACTTGGCTCTCCTACTGTATAACATATAAGAACCAACGTGACTATGTGGCAGAGCTTCCTGCAAAAACTACATGCTACGAGCAAATTATTCCTGTTGGCTCCCTGTTTCCATGCCCTCAGAACAGTGCTGGACTGGCCATCTGGCATACCGGGCGTTTTCCCGGTGGGCCGACGTCCTTTTGGGGCCGACGTATGTCCTTTTTTTTTTTTTTTTGGCCTATAAAACAAGTAAATAGGCCCATTTCTTTTCCTTAATTGACACTGGGCTGGCCCATTCGCTCTGTGCCGGGCGGCCACAGTGAGGAGAAGAGGGAGAGAGATGAGGGAGGGAGTGTAGAGTTTGCAGTCAGCAGTTATGGGCTAGCAGCCTGGCTCAACATGTCATGAGAGATGAGCAGTGCTCGGAGTGGGCCGGTACGTAGCGGTACGCAGTATTTTACTCATTTTACTCCTTGGCGTACCGTGACTTTTTCATGCCTACCGGAGCTTCTCACAAGCTGCCGGTACTCTCCTCTGCCCTCTCCATATCAGGTTCTCTGGGAGATTCATAATGGTGATACATAACGGCGCAGCGCCAGCGGATTTGCGCCGCGTGGGTTCCTATAGGGGACAGAAGCGCTGCGCTATTAATCTCCGCTCGAGCTGAAGCCTGGCTGTTCACATCAGAAGCGCATTTCTCTGCGCTGGTCAACATGTGATTCTGATCCTCTGCTGTTTCCTATCCATCTCTCTCTGTCTGTCTGCTTCTGTGTGTCTGCCAGGGGCGGGGCTAAAGAGGGGGCCGGGGCTGGCACGGGCCACCCCTGGAATCTAAATGCCCCCCCCCATCAGAGTCTGAATATGATAGGTCCAATTAGACTCAACAAACATTAATGATGATCTGATGTATTACTGATATACTGTATGAGACCCAGCTGAAATTCTCAAATTTTTTTAATAAGGAATTCAGCATCACTGTTTCTGGCACTGTAAAGCAATATAATCCTAAAAAGGGACAGCAGTGGCAAAAAAATGAATTATAATTTATGAATATTAGTTTGTGCTAGATATTCACACGCAAAGTTTATGCCAGAGGGGCAAATTATTCAGTTTTCTTTCCAGAGATTTAAAGGTAAAATTAGAAGTTCAACATAAAATGCTGTTGCGGTGTACTTATTATTTTGTTATTTTCATTGTTTTAAAGTCACCAGAATTCAGGAAACAAAGTCTCTGAAACTCAATTTTTTCTGGGGGAGGACCCCCAGACCCCGCTTTTTGGTTTTGAAACCCTCCCTATTTTTTGAGGTTTGAGGTCTCAAGGTTGGCAAGTATACAAAACAACCACATTTGAAGGTATTTCCTCAAATAGAGCCTTCAACAAAACATGGTGCCCACAGCACAAACGGGCGGTGATGGGGCCGGTCTGGACCAAAATGCCAGGGCCGATTTTTTGTCCCAGTCCAGCCCTGCCTCAGAATGAGCGCCAGGCTTTGAAGCAAATTTTCTTACTGGCCAAACGGCAGTACTACAACTTCCATGTCTGTCACATGATGCCCAAAAATACTTTTTCCCATAGACTTAATTTGGGAAAGAGACGTCTGTAACTTGGCGGATATTTTTTTTTTTTTTTGAGGTGAATCAACTTCCCAGTACGAACACTTGAATAGCCCCTATTTAAATGATTAGGTCCTAAAAGTTGTAAAAAGCCTACGTTCCTACGTTCATGTCAATGAGACCCAGCACTGGACCGAGAACTGGGAGGCGGAGTTAAAGGAAACGCTAGCTATGCTTGCTCTATGGGCCCAATGGACGCAGAAGATCACCGGAAGAGCCGGGTACTTTATCACTCCGCAGTCGAGCCATTTTGGCTTCATGCGCCACTGAGCAACTCTCATAGGAATGAACGGGCACCTGCCTCCAAAGCTGTATCCAGTTCTCTTTATACATCCATGGTTCTATCCTGTTTTTTTTCACTGTTTAGTAACAAGCAGAATACAACTATTGTAATACATAAACATCAGCGTAGCCTGTGTGAATTCACCTAAGGCAGTATGTTTACAGGAGCCCTGTGGGGATGCATCCATTTTTATCTGCTGAAAAGAGGAGAGTGGTGGGTGGTCGCAGTATGGTAGCAAGGCACGGATGGGAAATATAGTACTTTTGAGCAACAGCCCCCATTGGCATGTTAAGCAGATGTGTCACATACTGTGGGGTGCTGTGAGCACAGAGCAAATGTAACAGATGTAGAGCCCTCCATTCTGCAAAACATAGTGCCTACAGAACAAAATGCATTGTGTTGTGATGGTCACGGTGGATGGAGTCGCAATGATGATTAATTCAAGCTTCACACGTGCATTCTTTTCAGCTGTATACATGTGCCGTTATTGAAATCTACACCTCTTTGAGATGCATTAACGTGACAAAAATAAGAGAATGAAACATAAATTGGCGTAACCATGTAATTGACAGTCTACCTGTGCTTGTGACAGAGAGATATCAATATTCATTTCCATGTCCCTGGTTCTAGCTGCTGGCAGCTCCACGCTCCGAGCTCGTTTGTGACTCTGAGGAGTAATGACACACAAGACGCTGCGATACTGAGCGAATGCCTGCTGGCCACAAACACAAACGAGTGATGTAGCGTCCGCCAAAGAAGCTTGCTTCCCCACATCTATTTTGACATTTTTCTGTTCACATTATTTGTTTTGCAAATGTGTCTTACATGTTCATTTCTTTTCATCTGACGTGTTCACTGGCTAGCTAGCAAAGCATTTTCTCATATGAGATGTATTAGTCAAGCAGCACAAAGCACCTACTGAGAATGAGGCACTGCTCGGATTTTGATCCACTGCTTCAATCTAACAATAAAGAGATGGGAAGGCTGTGATGAGGATGCAGGATTATCTGGTGTTAAATACTGTAATAAGGGGGTTCAATAACTGGCTTTTAAAGGTGGAGAGTGTAGGATCTGGTGGCATCTAGCGGTGAGGTTGCAGATTGCCACCAACTGAAGCTTCTCCTGTGTGCCAAGCATGTAGGAAAATGATGGCTGACGCAAAAACGTAAATGGGCCTCTCTAGAGCCTGTGTTTGGTTTGTCCATTCTGTGCTACTGTAGAAACATGGTGGCCGGCTCCTTGAAGAGGACTCGCTTTCTATGTAGCTACAAACGGCTCAATTTAAGGTTCCGGAAAGAGAATTTTTCATATCTTAAGGTGATTATAAACCAAAGAAAATACACTTATTAATATTATATTCCATGTCTGCCAATAGACCCCCTAAATGTTACACACTGTTCCTTTAAAGGGTTGCTTTTGTTAAGAACGTCCAAGAAAAGTAGATGAAAGAAATGAAAATAAATGGAGGTTAGACTCCAGTATGTTCAAAATGCAATAATGCTTTCCACCAAACCTAACAGACGGCACCTTATTTCCGCTTGATTTAGTGTCTCTTCAGTGCCTGTTCATTGTAGAATTCAATTTTCTGATTATTTTGAAAGCTTCGCTTCCCCCCTCTTTCTGAACTTTTGATTCCTTTTGAGCTTGCATGCGGTAAAGATCCTCAGGCATAGAACTATAGACTCCTCCTGTGTTTAGGTGACTAAAGGTTGTTGTTGTGGAAGCACGTTTTTTTTCATTCTCTTTTATCTGTGTAATTTGAACTGTTTCACACCTAACCATTCACTTTGTCTCAGAATTCACAATTATGTTTCCTAGTTGTAAAAGATACTGCCTTTTTTAGACCGGTACCAAAAAAATCTTGTAGCAATGATATTTGGCATTACAATCTCATCTTTTCATACTGTATGCCCTGACTGAATTTGGGAAATTGGATTGGCTTTTGGCAATCAGCCCATGAACACATCCCAGTCATATCCTCTTGTCTCCTGACCTTGAAAGGGACATGTTAGGTGAGCTCTTGGAAATAGCTTTTGGAGAGTGACATTAAACTCACCTCCCTCGGCGGCCCTGGAAAAGCGGTGGTCTGATCCCCTCTTGTTATCCAGCGGAAGGCAGATAGTGACTCCCTGACAACATTGGGACTCAATTGCCTGCGCTTATTATCCTTTGGCATAGAAACATCTCACGTCTTGCTTGCTGCACAGGCTGACCTCTATTCCACCACTTAACCGCTGATGATAAGATGGGGGAGACTCGAGTTGACTTATTCATGTTGAACCAAGCGAAGGTGAAAACACAGCATGTCAGAGTTCCCAGGTCAATCATATTGACACATGTCAGTTGTTCAATAAATCCAAACAGTAATGGTGAAGGTTAGTTCTACATATTCAAGCGGCGATATCATTCTCCCTTGTGTTTTGGTGGAAAAATTGCATTTTGGCAGTAAAATAGTGTTTAGCTTGAGGCATTTTTTTAACGTATACAGATTGCGTTATTGACCAACTTGCATTGAGTTATGGGCGGTATAACTCTGTATATACCTATGTGAATAATGACTACACGTACCATTAAACATTCAATATCACTTTCTACTGCAGCTGAAGGGTTCATTCTGGAGTAAAGGTCAATGGTGTAGGGTTTGGTGAGGCTATTGGATATCTGCAAGCTAAACCAATCAATGCTCGACCTTATGAGAGCGCCTTCTAGCTATAGAGTGCAGGCCAATCTTGCATATTCATGTCAAGATTGTTGGATATGAAAGGATGAATGGCCAAAATAGATTTCAAGCATTCCAGAAATATAACACTTGCAGTAGGTATCCAAAATATTAAGAGCAATCTCCTAATAATGCTGTATACCTTCTTTTTACAGTCTGTATGACGTCTCAAGGCCTGAACAGATGTATTTAAGGATTGAGGCATTAATTCAACTGGTCAGCCAAACAAAATTAACTAATATTAGGAAACTGTTTGTTCTGTTTTGTTATTAACTTTTTTTTGTTTCGTGGAAAAAGAGTGGTAATATTTTGTTTACCCAGCTAATTATCCTTTTAATAGAGTGTTTACACGGGTTTAGAAAAGAGCAAAATGATGTTAGTCTCTGATTTGTTTAATTTTCTTGGGCTGTTTTTCCCATCATGTGTTCAGCTGTTAATTTATTTTGAGTTTTAGTCGCCTCCTCATCGATAATTTATTCTGTTATCTTTTTCATTTTACCATTTGGCGCATGAGAAGCCAATTAAAATATAGTTGAGTTTGTGCTTAATGTGCTGTATGAAATAAAAATGACAAAAATCCCATCTTTATTTAAATGAGAAGTAGCACTGCATTAATCATGCTTTGACGTAATATGGCGTGTGCATGGACTTCAGCGCAGACATGTCGAAATCACTCATCAGAGTGTAAAATTGGTCTTAAAATCTTATTTAATTTATAACCAGTTTTGAAAAATGTGGTGATTGAATAAAATGTAAACTTTTTCCAGTGTAATCATATTGTTTTAAGATTTTATTTTAATTAACAACCTAGATACAGGTGTATCATGTTAGTGTTATAGACAAAATTACTTGTCATAGGGGACATTTCATTGCACTGCACTTATGTGGACACTTTGAATCTGTTATATGTTATCGGCGAGCGTGTCAAAACATCTTCACATGCCATCTGTCCACATTTTCACAGGTGCAGTGAAAGAGATCCTGTAAACCCTGTAACACTAACACAGAACTCTACAATCAGGCCTTTCAAGGGGATTTGCAGACCATTAACTTATAACATGCACATGCACGAAATTGTGTCCAGCCAAACTGTTAATGAGAGGAGGAAGCACGTTTAAGTACATGCGGTGACCTGCAACATTATGATCCAGGTAGTAGAGGTTAACATGGGTGAGCTGTCTGGTTTGATGAGGCCGAGATGAATGGATGCTTCTTGCTAATTAAAGTGGTTGCCGTGAAACTTACTGACTTACAGTCAAGACTGCAGAATTGGATATGGGTGCATACAGTGGGCTTGAAAAAAGATGGTTCTCCTGTAATGGTACATTTAACAAGGGTTCAGTTTCTGTTTATGTAAGGAATCTGGGTCTTTTTTCATAGTTTCTAGTTTTGGCCATCATTCCCATTGATTATGATGACATCATGAGCTTATAATATGAGCAGGATGGGGCGCCCTGGTATCTCACCGGGTAGAGCGTGAACCATTAAGGCTCCTAAGGTCCTTACTACAGGTGCCTTCGTCTCTCACTATCAAATAAAACAGAAATGCCAAAAAATAATCAAAAAAAAAAAAGAATATGAGCAGGATGACACAGGTATTATATGTTAAAATCTCAGGAACAGAATAAGTGATCGGTTGTGGCAACAACTAACAGTTACACAGCTTTTATTTAGACTCAATTTAGACTTTTCTTTTTCTTGAAGGTGGTATCCAAATACAAATCATGCGTTATTATTTGATTATTTCAGGGACATGATTAAAGTGTCATGTTTTGTATATCAAAACAAACAAACACAGGACTTTCACCCACTATTTGTGTCCCGTGTGAAGTCAACATTGAGCTTTTATCGTAGATTTGTTAGGTAACTTCCGTACTTTACTAATGCCGGTAACGTAACAAGCATAGTTATTTTACCTAACAAACATACTTATTGTAACCCCAACAACAATCTTTTCCCTAGCTTAACCAAGCAGTTTTTTTACGTGACTTCCGTACTTTACTAATGCCAGTTACGTAACAAGCACAGTTATTTAAACATACTTATTTTAACCCAAAATATGATCTTTTCCAAAGCATAACTAAGTAGTTTTGTTGCGTAACTACTGTGCTTTACTAACGCTGGTTACGTGACAAGCGTAGTTATTTTACATAACAAACATTCTTATTTTAACCCCAACCACAATCCTTTCCTAAGCCTAACCAAGTAGCTTTGTTGCGAGTAAACCTAAAACTAAGTAAACCTACGTTGTAAGTTTGTTTTGAAAAGAGATTGTGTCCATGTAATGAGCGGAAACTGTATGTTCCCTGTGAACAAAGAATTTTAACTATTTAAAATATGCATGCAAGGAGCGTAATGAATGGACATGCCGTCTCTGACACGTCCAAAACTGACGCTAGAGGGGTAGAGCGTCATAGTTTGAAACGTAAAGCCACTGAACAAGTGCCGGTATTTGACAAGTTGAGAGCGTGTTGATTAATCACAATACAGAATTATTTGTGCCATAAACAGATACAGATAGTCGCTCTGTGTTACTTCTCACTGTGCTCAGGCTAAAAATGTTTCAACTTGAGTAAATAACTCACAGCTATCCAGTTGGAGTTTTATGACTCCACTTCCTTAATGTAAAAGCAGAGTGAGAGTGAAACGGAGATGCCCCGGAGTGGAAGAAAATAACAACTGGACTTGAGCTTGAAATACGTCTGTCTGAGCTGTCACACGCGCATATACACGGACAAACACCACTCACAGACTGGATGTGTGTTATTGCATCAAACGTCTGTGCTGTCAGGGAACAAGGCTATCGGCCATTTGTGGCCAAAAGATGGACTGCAAAAACAGTCCAGCTGTCAAATATGGCCAAATAAAACGAGACGAGTTGCATCTGAACACAGCTTGCTTGTGGGATGTGGTGAGGAGGAACACTCTTACTTTTAAAACTACTGCTCTGCACTCCGGGCATAATAGTAGGCTACCGCTGCTCCATCCCCACACGGCACCGCAGCTGCTCGGAAACAGAGGCAGCCCTGTTCCTCTAGATTTCCCTTTTTAAAGTGAGTGGAAGCCCATCTAACCAGTCGTAGTGAGTCTGATTCAGAGAACGTGCCTTTGTCCTGACAAACACTTACTGTAGCCCAAGAGGCTGGAGCTTCATAGAGTACCTTCCATGAGTACCTTCATCTCATTCCTTGGGTTTGTTTGAGAGAGATTCTCTTTATTTCTAAAGTTATATGAAGCTTGAATATCAGATGTCAGATCCACAGTCAAACACTGCACTTCTGCATAAAAAATATTCTGTCAAACTAATTCCATATGCTATTTTTTGAAGCATTACTCATATAATTGTTTCCCCCCTTATTTCCTTTTGTTGGACATGAATCATCTTAAATGCCAAATGTATCCCAATTCTGTCATAATGAGCTGCAAATACACAGAACTGCAAAATTGTTAAATACAATGAGACTGATTTCATCATGAAATGTTGACTGATTTCATCATGAAATGTTTACTTTCAGGATACAACAAGATCAGCTCTTTTAAAGGTGCAAAGTGTAAAATCTGGCGCCATCTAGCGGTGAGGTTGCAGATTGCAACCAACTGAAACTTTTCCCGTGTGCCAAGCGTGTAGGAGAACTATGGTGGCTAACGTGAAAACGTGAATGGCCCTATCGAGAGCCAGTGTTTGGTTTGTCCGTTCTGGGCTGCTGTAGAAACATGGTGACCCACTCCGTATGTAGATAAACGTCTCATTCTAAGGTAACGAAAACACAACGATTCTTATTCACGTTTGTCACGTGTTGTGTAGTGACAGAGGTCTAAGTTCAGAGCTAGTTGCATAGTACATATATAAAGTGAGAAAGACCACTTACAGTGGGCAGGTGTGGAGGTGCATGGGTCCAACAAACACAGGACTTTCACCCGGGAGACTCGTGTTCGAGAGGTGTTTTTTTTTTGTGTGTTATGTTAATCATATGACGTTTGTCCGTAACGATGTTACATTGTTTCCGTACGTGTTTAACTTAATTTTTGTACTTATTTTAAGCCCAACCATGACGTTTTCCCTTAACCTAACCAAGTGGTTTTCTTGCCTGAACCTAAATCAGTAGCTTTGTTCCCCCCTGCTGGTTCATGTTAATACAGGCGTGTAATAGTCACGTCTCTGGGAGGCAAAACGTGACACGCTATCCTCTTGTGGATAGGCGGGTCTATCACACGTTTTGGCGTGAAAGCGGATTGTAATGCGACATAATTTATTTTAATAAAAAAAAAAAAAATTCAGACAAAATTCATCACTTTTCTATAGCAAATGTATTAAACAGATGCTTTTAGAGAATGCTTCAGTGAGGGAAATTCCTTTAGTTTATTCTTAACTATAGCTGAGTGGGAAGATAAATTCAGGAGGTGGACGTAGTGAAGCTGAACATAAAGTAACTGATCTTAATGTTAATACTTGTCAGAAAGGTTATTATTCAACCCAGAACTCCCATCATCAGGGTGGAATAATAATAATAGCTAATGTGAACATTACTGTAAATACAAATACTACTTTATTTCTCTTCTGACAGTGATGTCATGGTGCAATGCATTATCTTCAGCATGATGGGAATTTGTCCCTGTTGCTAAAACCACTTGATATTAATGTGCAGCACTGGGGGTGAAATTACACACTACTGTACTCCAGCAGAACAAACAGAGACACGTTCACTGGGGACCTGACACGACAGCACCTGGCATCACAAACATCATATTAGAGCATGATTATGCATAATATGGATAATGAATACTAATGAAGTATTCCTTTTACAATATTAAAATCCAAATGGCTCAAGATCATTCCACAAATTACACAAGTGTGTGTCCGTGTATGTGTGTGGTGTGTGGATTATTGTAGCAAAATAACCCATTTCCCAGATGGTGAAATTCATCACCCTCCATAATGTCACAGTCATGAAATAATAATTAAAAGCAGTGATACTAAAGCCTCTGAAATGCTGCAGCTCTGCTGCAATAAAGTTGTAACCTGCTCCTGCCTATTGCCAGCTAACTATCCTGCAAACAGAGAAACCCTTCAAGGCATTATATTGCCAGCTCTATAGTGTAACCAGACTTGCAAGGGCTGTTACTCAGGCTACAGCAGAAAAGTTCAGCGTTTGCACCATAAAGCTTCGTTCACTGAGTGAGCCGGCAAAGATTTCAGTACAATCCAAATCCTGGGGGGAGCTGCCAATGACTGAGCTCAAAATCCAATCAGACGAGGAAAAGAACAAAGAGGATTGATCGCACTCTATGCACACTACCTGTTCATTCCATGTAAAGTATTGACAGTGCGCTGCGCTGCAGGGTAATCCAGTCAAGGAGAAAGGAAAATGTAATTTTGGTCCACCGAGTCTTGGTAAACAGTCCAGCAGTTCGAGCAAAATAATCCATTGCCCAGATGGTGAAATTGAACCGAGATGATCACTTATTTGTCTGCCGTTCCACTAACTTTAAAAGTAGATTTTGGGCTCAGAGCAAATGCTCATGTACATTTAATATCGTGCTGTTGTTTTCTTTGTTTTGGTTAAGTTCACTGTTGCAACCATTATGGTTGACTGTGATGCATACTTCTTCCTCAGTAGAACTTTCCTCTAGACTTAAACGGGACATATCATGCTCATTTTCAGGTTCATACTTGTGTTTTGGCTTTCTACTAGATCATGTTTACATGCTTTAATGTTCAAAAACACATTATTTTTCTCATGCTGTCTGTCTGAATATACATGCATTCACCCAAAATGGTGCACCTTTGCAAAGGTAGTTCTCAAGCTGTGGGTGGAGATACCATGGATGTATAAAGACAACTAGATACAGCGTAGGAAGCAGGCGCCCGTTCATTCCTATGAGAGTTGCTCAGTGGCGCATGAAGCCAAAATGGCTCGAATACTGAGTGATAAAGTACCCGGATCATCGGGCGATCTTCCGCATTCATTGGGCCCGTAGAGTAGCATTTTCATTTTCTGTGGTCATTATTAGTGGGTTTTCAACTTTTAGGACCTAATGATTTAAATAAGGGCTTTTGAAGTGTTCGTACTGGGACATTGATTTACCTCTAAATAAAGTCTTTCTGGGCCCAATGGCATCACATGACGGACACAGAAGTTGTAGTACCGCCTTCCACCTTCCTGGGGGCTTGGGAGATGGAGACCCAGATGGAGGTATATTCTAATGAGCCATGTTTTCTGACTGCATTGGGCCCACCGACCAACAAACTGTGAAATATGCACACATTCTTTAAGCTTGAATAAAATGATGGCATCAGGGAAATGATACATAAGCATAGCCTTTATAGTACTGTTATCTGCACTTACATAATATAGTACTTTTTCTTTATCTTTGTAATACCGTATGCAACATTTTAATGCTATAATACTATTTATAGATGTAAACAAGTGAAGAATAAACAACCAAGGATTAAATTGAGAGATAATCTCATCTAACAACACACATTGCAGGGAAGCTTTACTAATAATCCCGGACTCCAAAGTCCTATCTAGGCCCTTAACTTCAGTCTCTGCTTTGTGGGCTGCACATCTTTCATATAACAGATAGTTATATTAAAAATACAGGCAACACAAAGATATGAGATTTATTTCAGCTCCTCAGCAACAACGTTTTCCCGTAAACGACTTTCGGCTCGACTATCTGGTTTCGCTTCACAAGAACCTAATGTTGACAAATGACGCTGTCTTGTCAAGGTGGTTTATTTATGGTCGGTGTACAGTACCTATTGTGGGCACAGCTCAGTGACTTGACGGCCTGACCCACCTCGACCATCTTGCATCGTGGCTCTCCCGTTCATTCTGTCAGTGCTCGCCATAGGCAACAACATACGTGTTCAATAACACAGTAATATCTTGTTTGGACATTTTGCTGAACTTGCCGGAAAAAGAAAAATGAACTTTCAGTTACTGTATGTCATTCTACTTCTTTTCTATCAAAGTAAGATGAAGAGAAATTAGCAATGGAGGAATATATAAAAGAATATAATCATTTATGCAAAAAAAACAAAAGCAGGCACAGTGAATTCCAAATCTTATTCACAGCCGTAACCTCAACAAAAGTGGCAGGAAGGGTGACTCACCCCTTCCCTACCTTGAGCCCCTCCCTGCCCTCCCTACGCAGTGTTTATTAAATCACAGAGCACATGAACGCTTTATTAAATGAGAAAATATTGAAATTCAGACATTCCTCTCCAGTTGAGTTTGTTCTCACACTCCTCTGCTCTTAAATTGATTTCACGCTCCGTGGCTATCTGCATGGGAAAATAATGTGCAGCATTATTAACTGTGAGAAGGGGAGGAGAAAATCACAGGGGAGGACAGGAGGCTCTGAGTAAGAATCGGGGCCCCAGATAAACGCCGCCAGTCTGTCATCTAAAGCCGCATCCAAATCTGAAGTGGGTATTCAGCATTGTTCTGTTGATGCCGTACTTCTCCGAAGGGCCGAGTAGTTTGAGCTTTGGGAAGCTTGTGTTGATTGCGTCTCCACTTTTTTCTTAGTCCGCTGTGCCAAAGATGCCAACCTCTTCTGCCCTCATCAGGGGTAAATTGATTTCAATCTCCTCTCTGAAGACCCAGCTGAAAGGGAAAGTCACTACTATGATGGGAAATCTTAACTTTAAACTCATGGCAATACAAAGTCTTTTGTTGTGCCTTTAATCATTGTTTCTGTTAAATGAAACTCTTATTTTAAACATCACATTGTTTCCTTGTAAACCATGTCGTAATTGTAAAGTCAATATCTAAACAAAAGAGTAGAGAATTGCATGTTATTAGCAACATTTCAAACACTCGTCTTGCAGTGCACTCAAAGACCTAGTGAAATAAAATCAACCCCGTCTCCTACAAAATTACGTTCCCATACAACTAAACTGCATTCCCAATTACGTTTAGAGGGACACCTATTTTCTCCTCGATTATGGTCATAGTTTTATCGTTGTAAAACAAAAAAACCCAAACAAAACAAAAATACCACAAAATTACTTGGTCATGTTTAGGCAACATGTTCTCACTCCCAACTCATCAAATACTGCCGCTTGGTCAGTGCACCTCGGCATTGGAGACCGATGCACGGCGTGTCAATTTACACTCGTTACATGCATAGTGTCCTTTCAAAATAAACATCTGTTTTCTCAGGAAGTTAAGTTTCGTCACTTTTAGTTTCACACGGGACTAGAGCAGCGGTCTCTTGGTTGAAAGTCTTGTATTTGTTTGACCCATCCACCACCCCTCCCTCCAGCCCTGAGCGGACTCTCATGCTATTAATACGTCACTTGCTCTGACTGTCGAATAACGCTGCGGGGGGGGTGGGGGGTTACATTGGAGTTAGTTGAAAGCCCGGTTCATTCTTATACTGTCGCTAAAGGGTGCTTCAATAGGTCTGGTTTTCGATGCCTTGGGGCACTTCCCATTCGGCGGTATTGGACGAGTTGGGAGTGAGAACGGGTTGTAGGCAACAAAACTACTTGGTTAGGTTTACTAAAACATCTGTTTTACTTAAAATACGTGCGTTTGTTATATTATTTAAGCTACATACGTAAATGACATATTAAAATAAGTCAACGTTGATTTTTGGTTTCACATGGGACACGGAGAGCGGTCTCCTGGGTGAAAGTCCTGTATTTGTTTGACCCATCCACCACCCCAGGCACTTCCCTGTGTGCACTTCTGTGACTTTGATTAGAAACGTATTGTGATATGTCAAAAACAAGCATAATCCGGGAGAAAATATGTTTCCCTCGAAAAGTAATAATGCAGTTCTGTTGTAAGGGAACATCATTTTTAGGAGACCAGTCTGAATAAAATATGCATCTTCCAAATTTTAATCTTGTACACAATTACTGTTCAGCTATCTCTTGGTATCTGGCAATACGTCAATATGATTATCTAAATATAAAAATTATTCTGTAACATATTCCTGTAAAACAAGAAACAAATTCTAATTTATTTATTCCCCTCTCAGCTCCCACATCTGATCAAACATGATGTAGGTGTGGGTGGAGGCAAACTGTTCTCTGCAACCGTATAGCAGTTATCCCACTCCAAAACAGTGTGCTTCTGAGGGTAGAAGTACACAGAATACTAGGAGCCGCTGACATCGCCTGCACCCGGCCACCTGTGGGCAGATCAATTGTGCTGCAAGTTCAGATCCATTTTACAGCTGCTCTAAATGTTGTTGCTGTTCATAAGTAAAGTAGATTCTGGCTTGTATATGTATGTAGTCCATGCTCGCGACAGTAAGTCATGCAGACTTATGAGCGATCAAATCAAATCTCCCATAGTAGTTATAATCACATATATACATTATACCCCCACTACATCACATGTCTGGGATGATATCAGTTGGCAACTCTGGGGTCTAAAATGCCTTTAAGTTTAAGGCACTTCCACATTCTTCCTAATAGCCAACAGGGGGCGACTCCTCTAGTTGCAAAAAGAAGTCTGATTGTATAGAAGTATACAATACAATATACTCGTCAATTGAAATATTTTAGATGCTGCTAAACTGGGAAGAAACACTGGTGGGTATTCTCCTGTAGAAGAAGAGCCTCATATTGGATGTATCACAATTTCTGTATATACAGTTGTTAATGTCGGGGCATGCAAGGACTAAATTAAACACCAAAACCAGAACAAATACATTCACCAATTCACTGTTGTTTGTGTGACCTAGTGCTTCCGACATCAGGGAAAACAAACACAACTAAAAGGCCCCAAACATGACAGCTTGAAAACACATTGAGTCACATAGCTGGCAGCAACATTTCTGGGAGATAAAAACCAAACTCCTCATCAGCTGCCCAGTATCACAAGTGGAATCCCTTGAGGGTGGCAGGAAAGCAAATTACACAGTTTGAGTTCGGCTGTACCGGTTTAGAGCTCAAATCGCGTCAAAGACCCGAACTGTGTCGATCAACCAGTTTGAGCATTTCCTGTCGTGCTGTTTCATAACCCTGCTAACAGATCTGCTCAGCAAACAAACATCGGTGAGAGTACCAACAACAAGGTGATTAACGCCTCAAATTGTGTTTCCCTTGCATAATAACTTGTTGTTTACTACAGTGCGTGTTTATCTTTCTCTGAGTTTTTATGTAATCCAAACGCAATAATGTTGTTTACAGATGTGATGACAATCTAAAGACATGCTCTCTATTTAATTTAAAGCTAAGCAGGTTAAACGAGATGGCGCTGTAATGAAAGCAAGTATTTAATTCACAACAACTGCAGTGCCGCTTCTCTAAAATAGAAAAACAAGTACAAACTTCGACAGCAGTCTAGTCTCTTATATAACCAGATAAGAAAGTGCAAATGCTATGCCCCAACGTCCTAACGGCAAACACTGAGCTACAGCAGCTCTGAATCTCAGTAACTTGGTACTCGGGGCCAGATTTAGACAGTGTGCATGGAAGACTGGAGAAAAAAAAGTGTCTACAAACATGTGAGTTCAAGTGTTCATGGGCCTTTTTTCAGGAATCTGATACAAGCTGGCTATGGATGAGGCCTTTGTCATCATATGACTAATACACTCATTTTGTAAAAGAAAATTACAAATTGTGTCCAAGTACATTTGATTATCAGAATTAATCAGAAACATGTCTTTAAATGAATTACTAAAAGAACATATTGCTTTGACTCAACGTGATGCCATGACTGCTTGTCATAGTTTGCCGCTTGGGCAGAATCCTTTTGCGTAATGTCTTGACGCAGAAGGTTTGCCTATGGTTAACGTTATGAAACGGTCGCCGTTCATTTTGTAACACATGGTTAATATTGTGAATTGTGGCAGTTAGTTTTAGGCAACAAAAGTACTTGGTTAGATTTAAAATGGTTAGGCTCTAACGTCCAGTTTGTCAGATCTGGCGGTATCTAGCGGTGAGGGGAGGAGATTGCAACCAACTGAAGTTTCTCCCGTGCGCCAACCGTGTTGGAGAGCAACGGTGGCCGACGCGAAAACGCGAATGGCCCTCTCTAGAGAAAGTTATAGGTCATTTTGGAGCAGAGCCAGTGCTTAGAGTGTGTGCGTGTACGTGGGAAGTGAGTGGTGAAGCAAGAGAGAGAGAGAGCGATGGCAAGCAGGAAAAGTTAACAGTGTTTGGTTTGTCCGTTCTGGGCTACTGTTGAAACATGGCGGTGTAACATGGCGGACTCCATGGAGAGGGGACCCGCTCCCTATGTAGATGTAAACGGCTCATTCTAAGGTAATGAAAACACAATTCTTATTTTCAGGTGATTATACATGAAAGAAAGCATACTTATTAATATTGTATTCCATTTCTGCTAATAGATCCCCCTGAATGTTACACATTGGTCCTTTAAAAAAAGTACGCTTGTAACATCACTTAAGCCTCAGATGTAACGTTATGTGACTCATAACGTCAACTCAACTTTTGGATTCACATGGGTGACAAATGCTGGTCCCTTGAGTGAAAGTCCTGTGTTTGTTTGACCCATACACTACCCCTCCCACCCACACGTAGTGGACTTTCTTGCTCTTTACACAACGTCGGTTGCTCTGGACTTCTAATACTGACGCGGATGGGTTTACATTGGAGTTAGTTGAAAGCTCGGTGCGTCTCATACAGACGCTAAAGGGTGCCTTGTGCATTGGTATCAAGATGCCGAGGGCCACTGCTCAAGCGTCTGTATTTGACGCCCTGGGAGAGAGACCAGGCTGTTTGACTCTATGCCGTAGGATTGTTGTGTTTTGCATGTAGAAATATGAAAATAGACACGCAATATGGTATATGTGATGTCATACAACTTGCAAGGAATAGATCAACATTTTGCCAAATACTGTAATTTGCCTTCTTTGGGAGTGAGATACGAATGATATCAATCGTTTTTTGATATGGTTGTGTTTTGGTTGTGATTTTCAAAAATAATTCATACAAACTGACAATAGAGTTGCCGTCCAGGTGATAATACAGGCTGTTTTGGCTATAGGCTATGAGTTAAGTATGGGGCTGGTCTGAGGATGTGGTTAGCCAAGACTGGAGACAGGGGGAAACAGCTAAACTGGCTCTCTCCAAAGTTCAAAAATACACATACCAACACCTCTGAAGGTAACTTATTAAAACATAATGAGTCTTGCTATTTTAACCCATATGTGAACAGAAATAGGAAAGCAAGAATTTGGGATTGTTTGTGTTTCAGCTATGTCTTGATGAACAAGAACATTGGATAAAGCCTCCAGGGTAGCTGTTTTCCCCTGCCTAACCCCTAAGCGAGGCTAAACATTTCCTGACTCCATGCTCTGTATTTATTGCACAAACATGAAATTGATATCAATAGTTTGATATCACTTCATAGGAAAAAAAAAAAATGAGATGGTTTCTCAAAATGTTTAACTACTTCCTTTAACAAATAAAATTTAATCAGCATATAATCCACATATTTCCACATATTTCCATTTCAGAAATCCAGGATCAGGATCGACTCTTCGGTACACGTACAAGTAATCCATCTGTCTGGGCCAACCTGCTTTTGATTCAGTTCACATGTCTCAGTCTCTCCTGTCAATCTTTGATGCACTGTTGGCTCAGAATCATTTCTCATAACACTGAACACAACAGTCATACAGCGGCAAACAGGGACAGCATGAGCCATGAATTGGTATCTGGTCAGCAAAAGAAAAAGAAAAAAAGAACACACAACAAACCTTGCAATCTGGCTCGTGGTGACACAGAAAGTGCTTTTTAATCTAATAGAGAGCTTTTGAGCTGTGAATTAGTGTATGTATGCGAGTGGAGGTAGTAATCCTCAGCCTGGCATGAGCTGGTGCTCGGAGTCCTCCTACGCTGCTGCAGGCTGACACAGACAGTTCTCTCAGTAAAATTCTCTTCCAGTCTTTGGCTTGTTAGCGATGTATGAGAGTATGTGTAAACAGTCCTGAGAGGACCCCGTGTCTGGTCAAATACTGAATAATGTTTGCTGCACTACTTATTGGCCTCGCCAGCTTTTGTCCATGTGTCCTCTTCACTGTCTGATGCTAACAGTGCTACATTAGACTAGAATAGTACTTCATGCTCCATTTGCACGTAAATACACTCCGCTTAGTGCACTGACCTTGGAACAGCTTGACATCTGGTGCCTTGCTCAAAGGCATTTTGACGATGATGGAGAGTCTTTTGTAACGCTAGCTGCACTCCAGTCACTGGCTCGCATTCCACTTGCATCACCACCGACACTGGCGTCATCATATTAATATTTCAGCTGACATGCTCTCGGTTGCACATTTCAGTTTACCTACTTTCCACATTGAGGAAGTGGAATTCCATGTTTCGATTCTTTAATTTCCGTCACTGAGTGACTCACTCCATCCAGGGAGGTTGGGAGAGATGCGCGCTGAAGGCTGGGGACAGATTCGCAGACTATCAGTCTGGGGGATTGCTTTGGAGGACAGTGAGTGAGTCTCCAGGGCCAGCCACTGCTCTGATATACCCGACCAGACATTTCTGCTGTTTCCCCTGCTAGCCTCCTGTGTCCTACTGTCCTTTCGCTTTGTCAAACTGCAGCATCCCTGGAGACAAAGGTAAAAGGAAAAATGGGAAACTCTACCTTTGCCAGCTCTACCTCACTGTCTTAAAAATAGCCCACCATTCTGTAGGATTTAACCAGAACCACAGCATTCACACGTCATTCCTCTTCAGAGCTTTCTTTGTTGGCAAATGCATTATTAATTAATTCTGTGTGACTGTGCTATGTTTAGTATTTGTGATGAGATGAGGAGCTACTGTTCATGATGCATTCAACACCTTATTATGCACATCACAACAGCTAAAATACATAGCAGTCACGTTTATTTATGTAGCACATTTAAAAACTACCAAAGCGCTGTACAAGTTAAAGTGAACAGTGAGTAAAACATCAACAAAAGAAAAAAACAACAACAATAGATTGCAATGAAAAAATACAAGGCACTATTATATGTGCACAAATCTAAAACAGAAACAGAATAAAACTTGTAAGAGCAATTTATAAATAAATAAACAATTATGAAACACAAAAACATTAAAACCACTAATAGCGACCGAAGGTTATTGAAAATAAGTACAGTATGTCTTGAGGTTTGTCTTAACAGCCCAGTCTCCTGGAAAAAATGTTGGCATTGGACGTTTCTGCAAACAAGGGATACGTTGAATGTCAACGTTTTTGCATTCAGTCTGAGCAAGTGATGTAGTTGAAAGGGCGAAAAGAGACACACTTGGCGGGTGGGAGAGGAGATGGATGGGTTCAACAAACACAAGGCTTTCATCCAGGAGACCGCTGTTTGTGTCCCGTGCGTCACGTTACAATCAGCTATTCGTTTGTGTCCCGTGTTCACAACGTTCAGTGTCATTTTCACTGTACAAACGTAGTAGTTTTAAGCCCAACCATGTAGTTCTATCCTTAACCTAACTATAGTGGTTTTGTTGCCTTGTTACATTATGCTGTTATGTTGTTACATTATTATTTGAACGTAAACTATGATCTTTTTTCTAACCTCAACCAAGTAGTTTTGTTGCCTAAGTCTAACCAATCGTTTCACAACGTTAACCACGTGGAACTGCGTTTCTGCAAGCGTGAAACGTTCAGAAACGTCGCCATTCAACGTATCCGTGGTTTGCAGAAACGTCCAACGGCAAAAAAATTTCTGGCAACTGGGTTGGTCTTAAAAGTGTCAGTGGAGGGAGAACATTTGATAGAAAGTGGAAGGCTATTCCAAAGCTTTGAAGCTGAAGGCTGGGGGAAACTAATTAATGCTGTAGAACAGATTGATGTCGGTTACTGGGTCAAAAAGCATTTGTTTTCTTCAAAGGCTTGTCTTTAAGAAAATGCCAGTTGCCAGGATTTTTTTTTTTTTTTTTTTTTCCAAACAGATGTGACCAGATCTATTATAGATGTGCCTCAACTCTAGCCAGTTTCCAGACCTTTATCACCCACATCACCACAGCGATTGAAATACCTTTGGTGTTGTGCTCATTGTCTGTTGGTTGGAGAAACAAACAACCACTCTGAACTTTGTAAGGATTAAGAATGGGAACCTTCATTAGACGACACAATAATTGTGAAAAACGTTAACTGCTATATGAGCAAATGCTACCGCTAACTTCTGTGTTGACTGAAAATGATGTCAGCGATGGATACGTCACTTGCTACTCATTAGTAAGGGCAAATAATTAAAATGCAAAGCTAAAGTGAACATGATGTTAGACTGAATAATAAATTGAAATGAAATTCAGTCTGAATATCAGGCTTTTTCATGTTTAGGGGTCCACAAAAACTATGTATCCATCCATTCATCTTCAATCCAGGGTACTCTGGGCGTTATGTAGGAAGACACTATGAATGAGACACTCATCTGTCGCAAGGTCAGTTACACTTGGCATTAACATGCGTCTCGAGTGATACGATCACAAGTGGACAGCTCTAAGTACGTCAGTTCACACCTGGCATTAGAATGCGTTCCCACATGTGTCTCGAGTAGTGGACAAAGCCAGCTTACGGGATTTGAGAACCAACTTGAAATGAGAAAAAGGAGGAACGAAAGGAGACCCGTGGCTTTGATGACGTCTTCTCCTGTCACGTCCTTGTCGGGGACGCATCAGGGCACATTAGCATTTACACTTCGAAAGATATGTGATCAAATGCGTCCCAGACCACCTCGGCAAGTGGTTTGAGTGATCGGATTCGGATCACGGTGCATCTTGATTGTCCTTTACACCACCGAAACACATTGTGATCGCTGTCCGCTTGTGATCTGATCGCCTAAGACGCATTTTAAATCCAAGTGTAAACAGGGTCTTAGTTAATACAATCTTCATACAGTACAGCACTGGCAGAGGTTAAACAATTTTGTTTGACATCATCTAGTTTTCTCTGAATCCCCGAAACCCATTTCACAGAGTATAGCTCATGTATAGACAACTTGATTTCTGCCCATATATCATTTCTAAAACAAGGTAGTGCTGGTGATTATTGATGGGACACAATCAAACAAGACTAAACTGAACTTTTGGGGGTGCCAAAGCAGAGGACATTGACCAAAATAAACAAAAAACTGCAGGATATTTTAGGAAATGCAGCATCATTGTCCTGAAATCACATATGTGCAAGCAACCATTGCTGCTAGATTACTTTGTAACTTGAGTGTTGTATTTCTACTGTTTACCTCATGATCGTTGCAACGAAAGATGATAATATTATTGCCACCGTGATAACTTTCCATAGCAGTAAAATCCTGCCTCATAGTATTATAAACCGATGTGCAGTGTTTTGGCAGATGAAAAGCCTTTAAATCCATCAATCTATTACTCACTCTGTTACTCCTGGATCATTGTCTAACCACCTGAAGCAACACGTCCCCTCCAACACAGCTCCTTGCATTTGTTTTCAGTCTTAATGTCCACCAGGACTGCTTTTCTAAAAATATGTTCAAATGCAAAGTACAAGATAGAGAGCTAACTTTTGCTTGTGTTCAACTCATCATTATTTTCAGCATGTTTTCTCCTGAATTTATTCCTCTACAGCTCTTGCTGGGTTTGATTCGGAGGCCGAGCGGAAGGAAGAGGCTTTTGTGAGACAACTGATATGACCATAACTGTACCAGGGCTAGTCAGCATGATCTCAAACTTGATATACAGGTGCTACAACAGCAATTCTATGAAATGAAGAGATTATACAGCAAAATAAACAACAGGTGGCATTGCAACTGTTTTTAGGTTTTAACAGACACACACTGCCATTAGCAAGACACACCACTCTACCATCCTGTCTTATAAAGGGCAGTTTGAAGTAACAGAGCTTTTGGGCCGTAGGGCACCATCGGAAGAAAAGAAAGATATAAGGCGATAGGAGTGTCAGACGGATGTGTTCGAAACTTTGGAACAAAGGTTCAACTGTTATCTCATGGTTTGAGAAGGGTTTGCCGAGCACTAAAATTAGCCATGGAAGTGTTTCCTGGAGAAAACGAGAAGCTATAGCTTTTAGTGGAGACTTTGTGTTGTCTTCTTGTCTAGCATACCAACCCGTTCTCATTCCCAACGCATCAAATACTCATCAAATAACAGTTTGGTAAGTGCCCCTCGGCATCGGAAACCGACGCACAGAGGTACCCTTTAGCAACAGTATGTGACGAACCGGGCTTTCAACTAACAGTGGTGGATGTGTCAAGCAAACACAAGACTTTCAACCAGGAGGCCGGTGTTTGTGTCCTGTGTTAAACTAAAAGTGACGTTGATTTATTTTGTCAAGTCAGTCTTTAGTCAGGTGATTTGTCAGCATCGTCAGTCCTGTGAGTCACAAGTCAGTGAAGTTAACGTCAACCACGACTGTTTCCTAACCCTGCCTTAGTGGTTGTGTTGCCTGAACCTAACTTCCTAACCTAAAAGTTTATTTTGAATTGACACTATGCATGTAACAAACGTATATTGACACGCCGTCCCCAGTCCGTCCAAAAGTAACTCAAGAAGGGTGTCCCGTGCATCGGTCTCCGATACCGAGGGCCAGTGATCAAGCGGCGGTAATTGACGAGTTGGGAGTGAGAATGTGTTGAGCATACCAACACATTCACATCATCTTTGCAGCCCAAACCAGCAAACCAGCACTCTCTTTTGACTTCTTTCTCTCGGACACATTTAAGCCCCAGCCGATATGGGACACTTTCTTTTGAAGCAACAACTTTTAAGGGCAGGCCATGCTCCACTCTGTCATCTTATTTACCCAATTCCCATTCTAGAGATTAATAATATAACTTCAATATCGTTCTCTGTAAATGTTAAACAAATCCATGTTCTGTTTCCAGAGGGCATACTTTTTGCCACATTAGACTTCACATCTCATCCACCATTTCACAGAAATTAGTAACAGATAAGGTGTCTCAGTTCACCCGGTAGGGCGAGAAACACGCACCTTTTCAGTCACATTTAAAAGCATTGCCTCGGGCAAATCCATGAGAACGTTTCAGTGTTTTCATACTCTGACTCTATACTGAGAAAAAAGCAGCAGCTCCTACGACGCTCGAGAACAGCAAAATACCTTTGGCAATTATGGCAACACGCTGAAATCACGCACAGCTTGTCTTTTGACAAACATGCTAAATCTTTGAACTATAGTGCCGGCGAGAAGGAATGGCAAAGATTTACCAAATGTTTAATTTTTAAAGAAAGATAAACTGCACAACGGTTAAACACAGTTATTCAGCCATCAGACTGGTGGGAGGAGCAGGTTTGAGCGAAGGTTTACTGCAGTGGCACAAGGAAAGAGAAGTGCACTGATAGCATCCTATCAAAGAAGCTGTCATGAAATGTTTTGTCAGACCCTATATGCAAGTGGTGTTTACCTCTCTGAACAACTTCTCCCCTTGCACTCAAGCAAGGCGCTCATGCATATGCCTGTCAAGACAGAGAAACACATTTGTTTAAAGCGGAACACATTCACATGGAATAGACACCTTTGCACAAGTGAGAAGCCCAGGTGTCAACTCAGATTAACACATTGGGGTATAGGTAATGGGAAGAAACACAACATTATGCACAATGAGTTTTTATACTTTTATTGAACAGCACAAAGTACAAGACAGGAAATATTAAGCCCCTTAAGACATGCATACATTCTCTGTTCAAAGCAATGGTTTTACAATAGATTAATCGCATGCCCACAGTTATTGTATAATGCATAATACTATAGTGTTGGACATGTTCACATGTTGACTTGTTATGGTTCTCAAAGGAGGCTAAGACAACTGAGATTCACTGGTGAAGCCTAGCATCATCAGAGGGATGCACAATTAAAATTCGAGTTGTCAGCACGCACTACAAAATTTAACACTGTGTCCTTCATGGAGAGCATTGCATTCCTTCAAAACATTCCTTCGGCAAGAGTTTGATTGACAGGTGGTTCATCCAATCACCTGCCAAATACTTTTGAAAGTGCCTGGCTGCCCTTTTCCAAACCGTTTCCAATGATGGATTCTCAGATGGTTCTGTGTAACAAACCATCTGGCGGGTCAAGTTAATTTTATAGACCAGACAACTGATGAAACCAAAAAATAAATAGATTACTGATAATCAATATAATGTGTGGCTGAAGCTCTAAAACTATTCATTCTTTTTTTATTTAATTGCACAACATTCAACTTTAGCAGTATGCCATCATCAGAGTGTTTGAATCTGCATCTCACCATGATGGATTGATATACGAATAAGTTTGCTGTTTGCTGGCTGGCACACCACTGGAGCATGACAGTCTGAACCAGGGGAGACTTTCTATTACGACTGATATTTGTTGTCTGAAGAGGAGCGTTCACGGAGGAAAAATACCAGATGTTGCAGACGGAATGAATCTTTACACCAGAGGCTTTTGAACAGATGAATGCGTGTCAGTAGCTCTTAACGAGGCTGTGGGGCAACACTTCCAATGAAAGGGGATGTAAATGGTCTTCCATAGGAGCCGTTTCACCAACCATAGGAAGGGCCTTGAGCAAGAGGCAGAAGAGCCAAGTTCCCCTGAGGCTTTTCACTTTCCCTGTTAGGTGGTGTTAAGGAGGTGAGCACAGCTGGCTGGGCGCGTTCTTTCCACTTTATGCTTTCTAGACATTACAATATATCTATAGTGTGAACTCATCTTCAAATGCAAATTGCAGGATGTCTAGATATGTGTAGCCCTAAACTTTCTTCCTTTTCGTTAAGTGGTGTTCACTGAACCGAGGAGCCAGTCTTGTAAGAAAATGGTCGTTTGAAGAAGTCCAAACACAGCAACTACTTGTTTGCAGGACTCAAAGTGAGTGGAAGTAATGCAGAACAGACAGTCAGAGCTTCAAAGAATATGTGCTGACACCTTCAACAAAACAAAATATGTTACATTGACAATGTAACACATTCTGAAAATTAAAAAAAGGGAGCCAAGTGTAGTTGATGATAGAGCTTGGAATCAACATTAAATAAGAAAATAAAATGAGATTCAGGGTCGGCGCCAGAGCATTAGGAACATACGGGCAATCAGATTTGACAGGGGGGACATTTCTTCACCTCACTTAGCCTTTAATAAGTGTATAATTAACATTATCATGTTTCATGAAAGAAATAAACTACAGTATGACAAAGAGGCATATACATACTGTCAAGCATACACATGCTATTACGTCCACAAAAACAAAGGTTATAAACTAAGATGCACAGTGGGAAATGTAAATGTTTTGAATTTAATAAACCTATACATTGGGCCACCTTCACATTATCATGTAGCCACAATTACAAACGTGCAAATAATACCACTCACAGTGTAGTCTACTACAAAGCAGGAGAGACATTTTATCAAGATGCTTGAGTGGATTTATGAACTCACCACTAGAACAGCTGGAGTCTCTTCAACACAACTTTGTCCATTTGTTTCGCAATTTTCAAGTGAGATTATGCCCATCGGCTGGTCATACAATGCGGATATGGTAGCTGTTTTTAATTGGCTAGGGAGGGGTGCGTTTTATAGGCTAGTGCAATAAGAAATTACTTCCATTACCAAACTGTATGACTTAATTTTACTTATAGCTGTAAAAGTATTCCAGTTTAGTTTTTTTGTCAGGAGAGAATTCAGCTGAGAAGGCACAGTGACCTTTTTGGACGGGCCCGGAACCCCAAGGCCCCCCCCTAACGACAACGCTGATGAGATTGTTATTATAACAATCATCATACTCAACATTAAAATCTATAACATAACATCCTTTTCAAGGGCAACAATCCCTTTGCTTAATACAACAAAGTTTAAAGCCACAATTTGTAAAGGAATCATAAAAGCAGGTAAAAAGTAAAATGCTGGAAAAAAAAACTGACTCCTTGATGTTCTCTCATTCTGGGTTTATTCCAAGCCTCTTGTGCTTGTGTGTTTTTAATAGTGCCTTGCTCTTTAAGTTTTATTGATTTAATTTGGTCCATTTGAAATCTGGGGGATTTATACGTGGATAATGCCTCAAACAGAAATGTCTGAATGTGATGGAAATCTCTATCTCTGGCTGAAAGAGTCAACACAATTCATCCTTTTTGTCCGTTCCCTATTTCCTGCACTGAGCCCAGCCATTACATCCTCCAACCCACAATACATTAAGGGAGGCTCATCTATCCTCTCGTATGTAAACAACCACCTACACAGACTCCTCTACCACTTCTTTTTATTATTTCTCCTGACACGCAGTCTGTGAATTTTCTTCATATCGGCGTTAAATTTGAGCCGTGATAAAACACAAATCACACAGATGCTTTCGCTATTAGAGATTTGTGCAATACAGTGATGCATTGTTCTAGGACAGATCAAGGTTAGTCTTGTGTGGTCTCTCTACATGAATTATAAATAGGTGCTCTGTGTGTGTGTGTGTATATGTGTGTGTGTTTGCAGCTTCATACACAACTGCGAGAGAAGGTATACAGGCCTAATTGCCCAGCAGGGATGAATTTTTTTTTTGTTTTGTGTAATGTTGTCTTTGCTCTGTAAGACTGAAGATCTGTGTTTGATCTGATAAAGATTGGACTGGTCGTAGCAACAACACTGGACCATGATGAATGCATTTTTTGTTTTTTGTTTAGTTTTCATTCTAAAAGTTTACCAGATGACTTGTACAACTTACAAAAAAGGTCCAAACCAACATGTGAATTCTTCATGTGGAAATTTGTGTTTCGCATTTTCATAGCATAATTTAATTTATTTAATTTACACAAAACACAATAATTGTCATGTAATTATGCAATAGAAAAAAACTAAAAAACAAGCACCATATAGCAATGGGTCCGCATTTTAGGAAATGCCCTTATTAGCTTACTTTTTCGAGAGTCAGATGAGAAGAATCATCCCATGCTCTTCTCTGTGAATTAAGTTGAAGCAGGGAGGGGATTCGATAATCTCAGCATAAAGACTGGAAACGGGGAAATAGCACACCTCGCTCCAAAGCTCAAAAATACACATACCAAAACCTCTGAAGCTGACTAATCAAATTGTCCTCATTCAACGGTTCGTATGATATCTTACGAAAAGTTAATCCACATTTTTTGTGCGTTTTTCTACTTATGTCCAGCAACACCTGACGCATGTGTCAACTTCCACTCCAGTCTCAAAATAAATTTCCTTCTTCACAGGAAACAACTTGGTTAGGTTTAGGCAACAAAACTACTTAGTTAGGTTTAGAAAAAGATCGCGGTTTGGGTTAAAATATTCTTCGGAAGTGGTGTAGTTTAAGAATGGAAGTTACATGACAAAAACTACTTAGTTAGGTTTAGGGAAGGATCGTGGTTTGGGTTAAAATAACTACGGAAGTGGCATTAAAGAAGTATGTAATTTATGTGACAAATAAATCAATGTTGACTTGTGGTTTCACACGGGGTAAGAACACTGGTCTCCTGGGCGAAACTCTGGTGTTTTTTGACCCACCCATCGACCCCGACCTCCTACAGTACCTACACTGTGTTTGTCGCTCTTTATACTTCCTGGTTCACAATTACATGGATTACATACTAATTTATTTCGTGGGATGTATACAAATTACAGTGCATTACTTTTCGCAGGTATAGCTAGGAACAGTGTACGGATGTTGTTGGTTTCATCTGACAGGATTGCCGCAGCGTTACCAGGGTGATGTCGCGACAGTAAAAGCAGGGGGTGTACCTGGGGTGTACTTTATAACTGTAGATGCAAGATGGCAGCAGAGTGCTTGAATCCTGATGACAGCCTGGACGAATTAATGGACTGTATCTTATTTGTTTAATACTCACACAAATAGGAATATAAAAACAATGTGGTTTTATAACAAATTACAGAAAAAAACTTCTGGGTAGATGGATAAAATATTGTTTATCAAAGAATTATCAAAGCATAGCAGTATATAAGCTAAACTAATCGACTTATATCTCCAGTTTTGTACTTAACACACCGAGGACATTAATCTGACTCTTAAAAAGAAAACATGAGCATATTTCTTAAAATCATTGCACTATTCCTTTAAATTCACACTTGGGGATTCGCTATTTTCTTTCAATACTCCATCCCTCCTGAATTGATGCCCCCAGTATAAATAGTATTTTGTTGCAAGAGTGCTTCCATTATTAACTATGTCTAGCTCTATGGCACAGGATTATGTTAAAGGCCACAGATACCAATTCAATCCCAGGAATGTGTTGTTTTCGTCCCATTGTTTTCCGCATCGTTAGTAATTTAAAACACTATGCTGCATTCCCCCTTTTTCCATTAATTTTACATTTACCACAGTCTTATGTAGAGGCACTGTTGGTGGACAAGCATAATTGATGGCAGAATGCAACATTTTTTTATTTGGCCTCAAGTTCAGAGCAAATGCATTTACCTTGCACAGATTAGTTTCGAATTAAACTTATATAACATGGGGTCTAAGCAATCAGACCTTTCCCGGTAGCTCCCCGCGACTCATTTCTTTGAGCAAGTTTAATTATCTTTAATGGCAAAGTCAGGCTCTGCATATCTGGTGAGAAACAAGGTCCATTCCTCATAAATTCATTATAGTGTTGGGCCTGGGTAGGGGGTGGTGCTCAAGGCAAGTAAATGTCTTGTGTCATTTATGGAAATGCGGAGAATGAAGTTTGCTGTGGTATTTTGTTTTGATTAGACTGCAAAGGGAATTACCCATCGAGACAGAAATAATTAATTGTAATCAACTTGTATAATAACCATGCACACACCCTGAAGGATGGATATCTTTTCAGATATGTTAAGATAAATCTATATCAGATGTGCAGGTGTGTACAGGCAGGGCTTATATTTATTTTTAGTATGAGGATCCAGTCGAAAATATACTTTTGAAGGCTTATATTGAATTATTTTATTAGATAGGGGAACATTATCTCAGTAGCACTCTTGACCAGGCCAACAAATAAAGTAGGAATTCATTTTCTTTTTTTGTCTGTTCTTTTCAGGCAGGCAGACCATTTTCAGTATATTTTTGCTTCTTTGGAGATAACTGTTGCTGTTACCTTGTTACCATGGTTACTTTTGCCTTTTGTTGAGGCATCACCTGAAATATTTTGGTGGTTACAGAAAAGAAAGATAACCAGTTAAAAGATTTGCTTAGATATCAGCGGTTGCCTTCTGTCATTGGCTGTCATTGGCCTGTGTCACATGATAAAATGGTAATGTGCTATGTGTCCTGTGTGTGTGTGAGGAAACATTAACTTATTAAATTTCATGTAGATTGGGGTTTTAAATTATGCAAACATTACTCCGAGTCAGAGGTGCTTTCCAGACAGACGGGTGGAGTCAGAAATCAAACCGCTCACATGTTTTCTGGCCAAGTAACGTTACACTGAAGCTCAGGGAAAGGACAAGTAGGAGAGGAGGTAACTAATACTGTCAAACTGTCTCATGCTGAAAGAATGTAATCAGCTAATTATTTACTGGAGGTTGGCCAGTTTACCTTACCGGCCAGGTTCACAGTTTTATTCCCCTACCATCTTGTCAAGAGTATCAGCAAGCTAATACAGTCTGAGAGAAAATCACCAACACTTTTCATTGGAGTGTGCCATTTATTCCAACTGAATTTTGGGGTTTACCTCAATTACTAGATTTATTTCTGAACTTCACAATAAGGTGCAACAAATGCGAGACACAACCTACTGTTGCCATTCTAAATCTCTCTTCTCAAGATTTGCACTATCCCAGTACTGGAGAAAAGTTTGGCACGAGCCACTATCATTATTAAATAGATGAAAAAAATGTCTGGTTTGTTCACATTTCTGAATACAATATGAATATTTAAGGGTTACACAAAGATTTTGCAAATCAGCCCTGCAAATGGTTAACCTTCTACCGTTTTCCATCATTTGCTTGTCAGCCTGCTATGATATACTAAGAAAATGTACCAAAACAAAAGAAAAACAGACATCAATAGTCACCAAAGTTATACAGTACAAGCCCACTGGTTCATACTGTGGTGCAGAGCAGCATAGTTAACGGTGCAGTGTGTAGGAATTGGCAGCATCTAGCGGTGAAGTAGCAGATCGCTACCAACTGAAACATCTCCCGTGTGCCAAGCGTGTAGGAGAACTACTGTATGGTTGCCATAGCAAAAATGTGAATAGCCCTATCTAGAGCCAGTGTTTGGTTTGTCCATTCTGGGCTACTTTAGAAACATGGCGAGTAGCATTTTCCTGCAGGAAGCTGCAGTTTCAGGACCGAAGTATCGCATAGAACCCTAGTTTTTCGCAAAGCCTACTGTTTTCAGTGTAAATGCTTGTTTAATACTCACTGTCTTACCATTTTAATTAAGTTTAAATAATCGGAACAATTAAACTTGCTTGTTTACCCCCACAATAAGTGTTATCAGCCAGTCAAATGTCAATTATGTAACATGTTATTTCTGTTCGGTTTTCGTTGCATCTCTCTCTCTCTCAGGAGTCGTCAAGACCTTTAGCGGTTCTGATCTGTTTGTAAACGTAACGTTACTTATTTCAACCCAAACCATGATCTTTTCTTTCCTTAACCTAAGGAAGTAGTTATATTGCCTAAACCTAACTGCTTCCGTCGTGGTGGCGTGTAATTTAACACAATATGTGCCAGCGCCACGTAATGCGTTTTTTGTGGTCATTTCACATAGGCTATTTATAACTAGGGTCCTAGAAATGCCATCCTGAAACTGCAGTCACCTCTATTGTAGGAACATAATATTGAACATTGCGGCCTGCTCCGTGAAGAGGACCCACTCTGTATTTAGATATAAACGGCTAATTCTAAAGTAACGAAAACACAACGATTCTTATTTTCAGGTGATCATTCCCTAAAGAAAAAAATCTTAATATTATATTCCAATTCTGCCAATAGAGCCCCCTAAAAACTACACACTGTTCCTTTAAGTAACAGGTATTTAAAACTGTCAACCAGTGAGATGCTTGTCAGCTTGCAACATGTCACAGTCTCTCAGACAATTCATGTGGGTGTGTGACTCCTCTCTCTCTCTCTCTTTGTGAGGGTGTGCATGACGTCCTTAGAAGTTTCTTTTTCAATTAAATCTCACTTAAAAAGTAATTCTCTAATATGCTATTGTATGTGCAAGTACTTATTTCTGCTCTTGCAGTCACAGCAGTGTAATTATACTAGTTAGTGTAGTTAATTGTAGATCCCTGTTGAACATGAGACACCTAATGATGTATTGTTTTTCTTCTATTAATGCATTGTCTGAATTTACTACCTAGGCTATTTTTGATCACTTATAATTTAACATATTCAGTACACAACCAAACATGTATCATAACAATTTTACATCCATCCATCAGGAGATGCTGGTCCTGATTACCTGGCTGATCTGTGTATTCATATACTATATATCTGAATCTAGAGGTTCTCCCCTACAGAGCTCATCAACAAAAAACAAGAACAAGGAAAACCTGGCTGTATACAGTATCCATGGAAACAAGAAAATAACCTGGCAGAGCTGAAGAGGACCCTGGCACAAAAGAGGGGTTGTCAAGTTTATTGCCCGAGAACAAAGCAAACAGAGAGGACACTTACTACTCAAAAAAAAGCAGCGTACTGTAACATAATTCAAGTTAATTAAGAGGAGCCTTGGACCTCACAAGTGACACGTATAATGACTCATTCTCCAGGAGGCAAATATGGGTGCTATTAGCTGGCCCATATAGCACCGATTTGAGTGGTTTTGCAAATGTGAGCCAGAGCACTATCTTGCCTCGGGCCCCAAAAAGACTGGACTCAACTGCTAAAGAACAAAACCCTGTATTTGACAAAGCTCCAAACCAAGACATTAGCACTCAAAGTGTTGATTAAATTAAATAAAATCTAGTCCCTGTAAAAAAAATATCTTCAATTCCCACTCAAGTCACACTCTCTCTATCCTCGAGGAAATCTTGCCAAATAGCTGTGCCATTTAAAACGTGAGGAGTTGTTGCACTAAGTCACCTGTCCTTGTTTATCGGCTTCCAAGGATGCTTGTGATGCCTTATTTTATACAGTGTGAAGCTTAAGCGGCCACCCAGTGATGAAATGAAAATTGGGGACAGCCTTTATTTGAAATGTGGCACAACCGTGGCAGTTAACTCAGCAATTTGGGAGCTTTAACGCTGCCCACCTGCACAAAATATATCCTTTTTTTATAGAGCACTTGGCTGCATGCTGCTCTAATGTTTTTTGTTTTTTTATTCCTTGTAATTTCTATCCTCTCTGCAGCACCTTATAATCTCTCTTTTTTTCCTTTATCAGGCATGCAACTCTGCAACTGCCATGAACTATCTGTGCATGTGCAACTGCGCCATTTAAATACCTGGCACATATTTGACCAACTGCGCCAGCACGTGTTTTTTCTTTACTATACCTCAATCTGCTCCTGTTTCAGAAGTACCAAGCCATAGTGTAAAAACACATCTGTTTTCCACTGTACTTTGAAGAGTGGCAAGCTCTCAGCTTATACTGCTTTCTTGGATCATAGAGCTTTGAGTCTCCCTTTAATGTTTCAAAATAGTCCTCAGGTAAATTCACCCCAGGAACTCTTGGTCTCTGCTGTTGGATGTGTCACAGATCTTGTCAGAACAAGGGATATCTTCCTCACTGGTTTGTACTGGTACCCTTCTTCCAGATTGCTGAGCCTGGGATAACCAGCCAGAAGGTTTACATTCAGATCTATTGTCTGCAGGTTAAAGTTGTGCAGCTCAGACTTCCAGTTAGAGCTGCTCACATCTTTAATGGGGTCAAAAGTTACACCTCTCCTGTAGTGCTCATCATCAATAAGCTACTGTACTGTTCCCAAAACTTTTTTTATGTTCTCACACAATGTTTTGCTGTAGATGCACTCATGCTTCACACACAAACACTTACTCATCCACACTTTAGCACTGAGCAGATTCACACCAACAATGGAGCCTGAAGAAAGCCCAAAGTCTCCTCAACAGCCCTAGACGCCTGATTTCGACGCACCAAGGCATTCTTTAGCATCTGTAAGAGATGAACCGAGCTTTCAACTAACTGAAATGTAAACACATCTGCGTCCACAACCTTTTCCTAAACCTAACCAAGTTGTTTTGTTGCCTAAACCAAACCGTAAAGCTACATTGGAAGTTTATTTTGAACTTTATGCATGTGTCGAGCAGAAACTGCACATTTCCTGTGAATACGGAAGTTTATTTTGAATAGAGACTAGCGAAAACTGACATGCTGTCCTTGACGCTAAATTACGAATCCTGCTATATGGGAAAGCATGACCCGCCCTACTATGCCTCTGATTGGCTAGCAGTTACTGCCTTCGTTGGTTGGATTGGTTAGGTTTAGGTATGAGGAGTGAGATTGGTTAGGGTAGGTATATCATGGTAAGCCAATCAGAGGAAGATTAGGGCTAGTCAGAGGCAGAGTAGGGCGGGTCATGCTTTCGCTATAGTAGGATTCTTAATATTGCGTCCCTGACACGTCCAAAACTGACTAGAGGTTTACCTAGAGCGTCATAGTTTGAAGCTTAGAACCACTGACCAAGCGCCGGTATTTGATGAGTTGGGAGTGAGAATGTGTTGAATTTGACAACATAGCCTACAATGGAAATGAGGAAAAACACTGTGATGTGATATTTTTCCTATATCGCACAGCCCTAAATATAATTTAAGTGTTATTAGTCTGGAGTTTCAAAACTTCAATAGCGAAAGCTGTCTTCTCTGATAAATGGCAGTCCAACCCAAAGTCCCAAGTGGAAAGAGATGTGCTGTCAGCAGCTGTTACAATCAAATGACTGGGCTTTTTGTTGCAAACAATCTATAAATTTTGGTGACAACACCAGGTGGTTCCTCCAACCTTCACGTCAGATAGAAAGTAGCTGGTGCAGCAGAAGTGACCTCCACATTAGAGAAAGTTTCTTGAGACGGAGTTTTTCAGAGTGAGATAGAGGCCAACAGCAGATCACTGGGTGTAGGCAGCTCACAGTCGTGAATGTACTCTAACTACATTCATCTACATTTTTTTGTTGCTGAATAAGAACAAAAAGTTCTCAAGCTACTCCTTTTTGGACAAATGGAGAGTAAATAATCAATGATGTGCATCTTTGTTCAGTCAAGTGGCGACAACTGTATATGTATTCCACAAGTATATGCACACACACTGCATGAACATGTGCAGATAAAACGATGTAACAAGCAGTCGATACAAATGCACAAAGAAAAGCACCAAATGTGTGTTTAGCTTGTTCTACACCTAATGTTGTCCTTTTTAAGATGCAAGCGCTGCAAAAAATCAATTATGTGAAACAGAAAAGGGGGACATTCGTTCTTTGAATTGCATTGAGTGAAAGAGCAGAAGTCAACCCACTGGTCAGAGGCTTGTAATGCGTTTGTGCAACATGCAGAACCAACCTGCCAAAGCTGCTTTTTTGTTTCCTTAGAAACATCAGCTTTAGAAACATCAGCTCAGGTTGTACTCGCTGCTGTGTAAATGCACTTCTTGGGTATTTGGCTATTGGTTGTCCATGAACTTTGACCATAAAGTTAAGAGAAAAAGAACGTTCTCTTGCTTTTTTACCACCCAGCTGTTGCTTGACGTAGGCGATGTAGTTTAGAATATTTGTAAACTACATTTACATTTTCGTTTGGAAAAGCACCAACAGGCTACCTTATCAACACCTGTTTGTTTGCTTACCAATCATCAGAATGTTTAGATTTATGCATTTTGTCATTTTTCTCCTCCTTCATCTTTGCTGGCATGTTAATGTTTGTCAGGGTGTTTGATAAACTATTGAAACAGAGAAGAAATTAGATTAGTAGCACATGTTCTGTATAGAGCTGTCAAAGTTGACGCGATTAGAGCAAATTTGTTTTAACGCCACTGATTTCTTTAATGCATTAATTAAATTATTTTTTAGGTTGTAGCGAGTTCAGTTTTAAAGCTAAAATGAAGATACTGATATCATCATTTTGTTTTTGTTTCATACCCCATTTCTGCTAGAAATGACAAAGCACTCTAACCCATATAAGCAAGTTATTTAACCGCCTAGAGATTTTAAGTTTACTTATATTGCCCTAATTAGTTGAGCCAACTTTTCTCCTGGCTGCTATTGCTATATATTGTAGTAAATGATATTGTTTTGAATACCGCAGTCGTTTTTATCTGTGGGTGAAATATTGATTTGTTGGCTGCATGCTGGCCATCTCATAGTAATGACTGCTGGATAGTAATTCTTCCCTTTTAAAGCTCACGCTGAAGTAATAACTGAAAATCATCTGATGTCCTTTGGTTCATTTGTTAAATGTTAAGGCTCAGTAGACCGTCTGGCTTTTGATAATGGATGCACCTTGAGCGAGACGCATGAGCGTTGGTATTGATGTGAATTTGATACAATGACAAAGTCAAGCAATGATTGAAAAAAAAAAGGAAAATAAAAGTATTTCAGAGCACTCTGTGTTATTTTCTAAGACAACTGATCTCAAGGGCTCTCCTCTGCGGTGTAATGTGAGAGAAACAGGATTTTCTCACCCTCATCTTTCTCCTTGTGACTCCTTTTAAATAATTGAAAGCTGAGCAAAGCCGGGCAGTTCCGTCCCACTGAATGAGAGAAAATTCTTCTGTGGGCTCCTGCAGTGAGACTGTTGAAAAAGCCCAAACAGCTTAGATTTGTAATATCTCTCCAGCTACAGTATGTGGTGTCTTGCCATTGTTGTATTGCTCATCCCCGGGGCTTTGCAAAGAGAAAGTCATTGCGGAGGCATTCAACTGGTTTCTGACATCTGGACTATTTTTACTCGAAGGGATTTTGGTCTCAGAGAACAACTGGATTGATCATAGTTTGTTTTGTTCAGTCTGTCTCCACTGGAACTTTAGGATATCAATTGATCTGCTGAAGTTACCCCGCCGTGCAGTTATCACCTCTATAGAAAATTAGTAACTGCCTCTGGAAATTGCCGTATGCCATAAAGCACACTCCAATGGTGTGTAATAATTGTAGTGTTGTCAAATGTACGTGATGTTTAAATATGTCTGTATACTTTTTGAGAACAGCCTCTAATTAACATCAGTCAATATGGAGTACTTTCACTTCTAAGTGAACAACAGTTATATGCACTGCATCTAATATAGGGAGCACGGTTGATCATAATGATGACATAATTTGGAATGAATGAATGTGAATGTGCTCAATTTGGAAATCATGCCTTTGATTAGACACAGCTGTGTTTTGGGAATAATTTACTTCCGGAATACGAGCCCTCAAGAGATTCAAGCGCCTCCATCGACTGCTCGGGGGATGTTTAAGCTAATTTACAGTTTTATTGCATGACTTTTCATATATGTTGACATTCACAGAAAAAAGACTTCAAAATGCAATGTCCTCGTCCACACCTCCTGACGTAAAAATCATTCAATTAATTATTTCTATTTCAAGTAATCAGACAACAATAAAGAATTGTGAGTTTTGATCCTATTCCCCTCAGGACCAATGGATCTTCATCAATGAGCAGTAAGCAAAGACTAAGATATTCCAACATGACCAAGACAGCCTTGATTATTGCTCTTCCTGCCTACTCTGGGACTTTAATACACGTGGGAACGCTACTTACAGACCATCCAATTCAGTCAATAACTTCAGTTGATCAATTAGCTGCTAAAGAGACTAAACTATTAGCGTTGAGGCCTGGGAATTAAATAGCTTTGGGCTATTGCCTTGAAATAAGAAGGCTAGCTAAGAAATCTACACATTTCTACCATGAAATATCAATTTTTTTTATATAGCCCAATATCACAAATCACAAATTTGAATCTGAACAGCATACGGCACCCTGTATCCTGAAATCCTTACCTACCTTTAGAGCATTTGTTGTCTTTCCCATTGTGATTCTGAAATGAAATTAAAATTTAAAGGGGCAGTCAACTGAATTTGTCAAGTCGGTAACACTTTATAATAACCAGCATTTAATGGTAAATTGATAGTTAATTAAAATGTAGTTAATAGTTATTTTACTCTTAACAATCCATGAAATTATAATTAATAATGTTTAGCTATTATGAGTAATGCTCTTAAACTCTTAAATTATTTGGGAAAATTTAAGAAAAGAAAGAAAACATTTATAAACATTACATAGATAGATAGACTAGATATTTGTAACACTTTGTCAATGGTTAATTATTGGTTTGTAAACCATTTATAAACAATATTTTGATAGTTGATAGTTTGTCAATGGTTAATAATTGGTTTCTGGTCATGTATCTATGTGATGTTTATAGATGTCTTTCTTTTCTTTTCTTTCTTCTCTCTAAAGTTTACAAATCATTTCATAACCATTAACGAATACTTAATATAGTATATAAAATGTTATAATGTGTACAAGAATAAACTGATAATAAATACTTTACTAATGTAATCAGAATGCAATTGCTATTATCTCCTATCAGCTATGATTCAATATATAATTTATAAACTAATTATTTCATATTACACAAAGTAATGATAAAATAAAATTAATTAGAGCATTGCCATTAACTTTAATTACTAAACATTATCAATTATCATTTCATTGTTTGTTAACAGTTAAATAACTATAAACAAAGTTTAATTAACTATCAATTTACCATTTATAAGTGATGGGTATTATAAAGTGTTACCGTCAAGTCTGATAAAATTTGACCGTGACAAGTGACCACCCAGGTATCTCTGCTTTGGTTTGGAGACTTCATTTGCAAGCTGCGTTGCGAACTGGGGCATGGAGTTTGAAAAATGTGAGGTTTTACCAGGCAGGGAGGGTGTAACAAAAATGCTATTAAGCTGCATAATGGGTGTAGGATCAACCCTGTCTCCTCCAAAATGATGTTCCCATACAACTAAACTGCATTCTCAATTATGTTTTGAGGGAAACATATTAACTCCTGGATTATGGTCACAGTTTTAAACACATGATTAATTTTGTACATTGAAAGAAAACGAAACAAAAACACAACAAAACTACCTGGTTATGTTTAGTAAAAACCTCATGGTTTGGCTTAAAATAAGTATGTTATATTTTTTCATTTAGAGAGAAGGTATTTGTGATACGTCAAAAACAAAAGTAGCCTGGGAGAAAATATGTTTCCCTTGAACTGTAGTGACAATGCAGTTTTCTTGTATGGGAACGTAATTTTTAGGAGACATAGGATACAGTTTTTTCAGAGCTAAAAGGCAGGATATGTTTGCCTCTGCTGCATCGATTTTGTCCATTCTTGTTTTAATCTCTATCTTTCAGGTCCCCCAACTTTATGGAATTGCAATACTAAATTGCTGGACTGGCCCTTTAATATAAAGGAAAACAAGCTTATTTGAGTAAAAGTATCACACATTAATTGCATTTCCATAATTCAAGAATGTTGAATCTAAACATTTTTTTTATATTTTATATTTTAATATCTCATAAAGCACATCAACACAAACTAATCATATCAAATTATCATATTTGTCACAATTTAATATATGGTAAAACTATGATAAATAATACCAGATGTCTGAACATTTCTGATTTTGCTTCTACGGATCCTATCTTTTGTTGTGTTATTCTTGTAGAATATGATACAACTTTAACATCACTGAGATAACATGATGGTGGGGCCTCTGGAAAACTACCCAGACAGACAAAAACACAATATCAGAAGGCAGATGGAGAAAATAATGAAAAATGAAACCCATACTCACCTGCAGATATCTTGGAACAATGCTGACAAATGGGAGCAGCAGCCTGGCTGTGCTGTTTTTCATCAGATCACATCGTCTATCTCGCAATGGCAGCTGCCTCCAATGCCCCATCGAATTTCAGCCGCCCGCTGTCCTTGAGGCGAGTAGGCAGAAGCCAAATTATTTGCACACTGGTTAGCCACTTCAAGGTGAAACAACAACTGAGCTCTCAATTATTTCACCGTGGCATATTCAGGCCTTACACAGGGGGATTGGAAATAGAACAGAATTATGGGATGGATTGGCCCCTTACCTCCTCACCTATTTACCTTGATAATAATTGCCCAGATCACCTTGGTAATACATCTGCCTACAAACAATCTGCTGTCCCCTAAAGTGAGAACGAATTCTAGGTTCAGTATTGACACTCGCCAGCCGTGAGTCCATTTTAGCAGGCTGCCAAAAAGATGGTTTTAATGGCAGACAGATGCAGTCTTTTGGCTGTCACATTTTTTTCGAATTGGGGACTCATGACTCTTTCATGGGGTTGTTAAATAAATAAGGAGGGTAGATTGAGTTGCCTACAGAGACGTGGGCTGTGGCATATGGCCCAGGCAAAAATGGGCCTCAACAGATCGCCTTTTTGGACGCCATCCTGGCACACGCTCGATCGCCAAGAGCCAGCCAAGGCAGTAAAACAATAGCAAAGCAGTCAAAAGCGAGTAACTGAGGGGAGTCAGGTGGCTTTCTTTTTTAGCAGCAGGGCTCGGGGAAGTGGTGTTTATTGACTATGCAGAAGTGTCTGCTCTACATCAAAGCAACCGCTAAGTCCCCTCATGGGAACCACACCAGACATAAACCCCTGAACCCAGAAGGATCAAAGTCTTACCCACTATTCAACTTAAAGCATATTAAATAAATATGAATATTCTGAATATTATGTCACAAATATAAATAGACAACCAACAACAGGAAACCATCTTTTACGCAGATTATATGGTAATTAGTATGTATATTTTGAGAAAATGTACTGGGAGTTGAAAACGTTTTTTTTTTCTCTGGGAAGTGGAATCATGCATATTTACTGAACCACTACAGCAGTGTGCTATTTCCACATTCTGTTATTTGCACATGCATGTTAAAAATCAGCACATGCTACACCATACGGTGGTTGGCACATTCTATAGTTAATTATTCAAAAACAAGTATGTGTATGTGTTTCAAAATACACATGAGATTAAACTTTTTGCACTTAATTAAGTTCATGTCTATATCTATTTTGTGTGATTCCTGTGGAACACTAGTATCTGCTGTGCTAGTGAGGGTCCTGTAGTAAACAGAAGGTCATTTTCACCGGGGAATCATCCAATAAATGTACTTCAGGATGTGCAGGACAATTTAATATGGGATTTGGTCCTTTATCAGTTGAGCAGTGTCCCAGCTAACAATGATATGAAGCGGACTTGCAGCTGTCTGGCTCGTATGGTAGCCTCTTAACTTTATCATTCAGTCGGTGGATGCCGGTAACAAAATAAACTGTCATGTCCAGTTTCCAAACGATCCTGAAGAGAGAAATTCAGTCAACAGCCTCCAGAAACGGAGACATTGCTGCTCACTTCTGAAGGGATGTTGTTGCTTTGATTTTGACTCTCACTGAAACAAGACGAGACACTCCTACCATGTTTCATGTGTCCAGTCTCATTTAGAAGAGCTGCAAACTGCTCAGCCTTGAGGATTTGTCAAACTTTAGATCACATATGACAAATACTGTTGAATTTCAGCTTTACCATCAGGTGAAATGAACACTATATTTTTTTCTATCTTTTTTTTTACAATGTATTTTTGACAAATGCAAAGGAAAATTCAACATAAAATGTTATCAGTGCTAAAACTGGGGTGTTTGATTTAAAGATGCAGTGTGCAGGATTTATTGGCATCTAGTGGTGAGGTTGTAGATCGCAACCAGTGGGCAACCTCTGGGTCTGAAAAGTGAAGCCGATGTGGAGGTGCCTTAAAGTTGCATTCTTTCTAATAGCCAGCAGGGGGCGACTCCTCTGGTTGCAAAAAGAAGTCTGATTGTATAGAAGTCTATGAGAAAATGACCCTACTTCTCACTTGATTTATTATCTCAGTAAACATTGTAAACATGAGTTTATGGTCTCAAACGCTAGTTTCAAGTCTTCTTCAATACAGCATGATGTTCATTTAGTAAATGATGGTCCCATTTAGAGTAAAATAGGGTTTAGGGCGTGGCTACCTTGTGATTGACAGGTTGCTACCACGGCATTGTCTGGTCTGGGTGTTGTCGTTGTTTTCGGCTTACAACTTTAACCCTTTCACAGTGTGTTTTCAGTTCATTAATATCAACATATTTGGTTGCCTATGAATGTCTTGGCGTTGAGTTGTACTTACTTCCACCCTCTAGTGTCACTTCTGGTTGCAAAAAAACAGCATGGTGACGGCCAAAATGCCATCCAAAAACCAATGGGTGACGTCACGGTGCCTTCGTCAACTTCTTATATACAGTCTATGATTGTAACCAACTGAATACCCGAACAACTGTTGGAGAACTACGGTGGCCTTTTCAGGTAACGTAAAAACTGAACGTCTCTCTCTAGAGCCAGTGTTTGGTTTGTCTGTTCTGGGCTACTGTAGAAACATGGCGGTGTAACAAGGTGGACTCTGTGAACAGTACCCGCCCCCTATAAGAGATATATATAAAGGGCTCATTCTAAGTGAAACGAAAACACAATTTTTTAGTTCCAGCTGATTATGCACGAATGAAAACATAATTATGAATATTTCATGCTATTTCTGCTAAAAAGATGACACCTTTATTTTGTGTATTAAAACATTAACTTACTGTTTCTTAGAATTATTTTTTGGGGTACATTTATAGGACGTTTTTGCACATAAGCCTGTGTGTTAAGTAATAACAACCCCTCTGCAGTCAGTCTGAGATCATCTGGCATTTTAAAATATATTTACTTAATCCTCCTTTCCTTCCACTTATTTTTTCCAAATGTACAGTACATGAAGTACTTAGCTTGAGATGACTGGAAAAACAAATGATGTAATGTTCAACTTGAAAAATAGGTTCATTATTTTCGGGCAAAAAATACTAAATGTAAGAACATCATTCCAACAGGGTCATTTTTAATATGCTACAGTCCAGTGACACATACTGTGCCATGCAGGAAGTAATAGTATAGGACCTCCACGTAGAAAACTACAAAAATACATTTTAAAAGAAAAATAAATAAATAATTAAGCTGTGACATGTGATTTTCTGTGAAAGCGTTGCTTTTCAAGGGATGTCAGACTTAACATCTTGTGTTTTATGAAAATTGTTGTTAGCTGCTACAGTATATCCCATTTTTCCTTAATAATGCATGAAAATTGACTATTTGCAGTAGATGGAGTTTTACAACAGTGGAGCAATAAGCTGTAAACTACCGCATCACTCGTGCATGATAAGTTCTATCCCTCTAAGCTGAATTCATCCCATCACATCTTCATACTGGTTTTTGACATTAGCATAAAAGACTGTCTCACAATTAATGCTAGTCCTATCATATTCACATGTTTTTTGTGATGGTAAATGTGCTAGTTGCTCTTTCAGTGCACCTGCCATTGGGAGAAAAAAAAAAAAAAACAGTTAATGGACCACACTAGTCATAACCCATTAGCTATACTGATTGTTTTTTACTACATTACAGCCACCTACTTTACAAGCAGTTTTCAGATTGATTTTGAATTGTATGGACACTGGTCATTTTCAAAAGCCCCTTTAGGATCTGAGAGCATTTCAATGAATTAGTTCTGTGAATATTTATCTCAACTGAGCAGTTATCAAAAAAGATCAGAATAGAGAAAAGTTAATAACTTTTATAAGTAAACAAACCATTGATAAATGGTTGATGAAACATGTAGTATATATATGATTTCAATTGTTATACTTACAACTATTTCAACATTATAATGTATTATAAAGTTTATATGCTGCTTGCCAAAGACATACAAACTTGTAGATAGTGCTAGCATTAATTGCACTACAACTATCCAATATGCTGTTTGATGCAGTTGCCTGATTAAAGTAATTAAGATGTAAGCACTTTCAATTACATGTATGGCATTTAAAGTAAATACTCTTGATTTGCTGTCCACTTAATCCTGTTTTATTAGCAAACTATTGGGATTAGTTTGTGATTTAACAAATTAATTAATTCTAATTTATGTAAGGTTTGACAGACAGTGGCGGAAACAGGTTTGATTAAGATACAGTATGTATAATGTGGAGTAGACCTAAACAAGGGCTTAAATTGGACCCTTTGATATGGACATAATATGGATATGAGAAACAGCTTCCCTGCCATGTGTTTATATTCCACATCTAAACATAAATCTCCACTGATTTGCCTTTTATTTTAGGCATCTGATGCTTCTACTGTACAACAGAGGCGCCACCAACAGCAAATTTACACTGTTATTTGCTCACAAGCCTTGTTTCCCAGATGCCATTAGGCACATGGATTTGGATGAGTGCGAGGAACACCCAGAGGTGTGTCTGTATTTTCATGCTCAGTTTAGGGGAGGTGACTCGTCGCGCGGTGTCAGAATCCATCAGCCTGTTCCTGACCTAGAAATTTAAGCACAGATGTAATATCTGAGGAATGAAAACAATGGATGTCTCCATTACTCCCCAGGGCTCCGAGGCCTCAAGAATAGCTTCTCTCCTCTTCTATTCTGCCTGTCTGTTTTCAAGTCAGAAGATAAATGAGCATGCTTTGATACAGCTTGAGGAAAAAAAGAACGTCAAAAGTCCCCATGGAGCCCTAAGCAAGGAGGCAAGGATGTGGAATAAAAAGCAATGGGACAGAGATTCAAACTTAATGCAGAGCAGCACCGTGTTCTATGAAACTAGGCTGTCCTCGTCGTATCCCTGGTCATTTCCCATAACCTTCAAAGGGTAACCTAATTTGCTCTCGCTAAGAGACATCCCCGGAATAAAAGTATTATTTAATGTTAAACACCTACTATTTTTCTGTTTAATTTTTAAGTTCACTGACTAATTACTTTATTGTCTCTTTTAAGAGTACAAATGTGCAGCGCAAACGAATAATATTCCCTATACATATCTTAATGTCTGTGATCCTTTACTAATGGTGGTTAATTAATGTTTAGAGGCCCGGCAAGTGAACAAGTGAACTACCAATGCCTTGTAAACAAGTAATTAGCGCTGAAACATATGATGCGAAATTACCTTGCGGTCTGCATCATCATTTAATGATGTATTCACTCAAAGAAATTAAACATTAAATTGCTTTTTTTGGTCAATGATAGACAAAAAAATACACCCAAAAGCTCCGCTAGATTTAAGCTTGTACTTGGGTAGCAATGCATTAAAAGGGGTATTAGTTATTTCACTTTCATAAATCTGTATTGATGAAGGACAAAGTCATAATTTTACAATAGTGACGAGGAAAAGAGTCTCCACAGCCAGAAATCTCAGCACCTAGAAAAGTAACCGTTCGTCAATGGTACGAACCAACACACACACACAGCTGTCATTGTTGGCTATAAGACAGAGAAGTTCTTACTAACAACACGTTTAAAATCAAGATAGGACCATTGTGTGTTTAAAAAAGTCCATAGATTGTTTAATACAACATACCATATTCTCAACAATTCAACATCAACGAAATTTTGTTAATTAAAAAAAAAAATCTGCATATTACCTTTATTGCACAGAACAATTTGAATGTATTTTCCATAGATTTCTTTTTTAGTATCTTTTTTTTTTTTTTTTTGTAAAAAGTTGGCTTGGACTACATGGTCAATATAGTCCAGGGTCAAAATAAAAAAAAAAGGAATAACAGGAACAAAAAACAGAGTCCCAAGATCACTCGGGACCAAAAAAAGGCTAGGTACAGTAGCCACACTTTGAACGAAGAGAGCATTCATAATCAGCAAGAGGGAGAACCATGAGCCATATCCAGTGAATTTTTTTTTTCCTTTATGCAAAACGGATTACACCAAAGCTGCTTCAGATTGCTCCATGGGTGAAACCATCTGTGTCACTCCAACCATCTGTATATTCTGTCCATACTTCCAGCCTATTACTGTGTCGTTGTCTGTAATGTCATCCATCATAAATAACTTAGCCTTTATCCTCACACACGTTTGCAAAGCCCAGCTGTCCACAGTGTGTACTTGAAAAGGAAAGGCTGTAACCTCAGATTTCATATGCAGGACCAACTGGTAGCGTAATATGCACAGTTCTTTTTCTTCCCCTGACAAACATTGCAAGTTTCTGGGGGAATCACAAACCTGGAAATGATCCTGGAAGGTAATATTTCCATGGCTTTGACGGGGGGGAGCATCTGCATAAATAAATCATTGATTTCATAAAACAATCAAGAAAAATAACCAACAATGAAAGAAATATTCTACAGCTTGAGGAGCACATTGTATCCAAAAACGTGAGCACCACATCCTCTGTTTGTCACAATCATGTTGGGAACAAAGTAATACCACTACATAATAGTTTTTGAAATGCAATTTAAAGTCAGGGATAAGCGCTTTTACTATCAAGGTACCAATACCTGCCATTGTGTTTGATGGCAAAACCGTATGATAGATGCTGCATCTATTGTTGGTACAGAGCCTCATCGTATACGCAACATCTCACATTTCCTTCTGTATCATGCCCTCAATCCATGTGTGTACAGTCTGGGTTACATCTAAAAATTAGGGATGAGTGACACTGATACTGGTATCAGATACTGGGCTCAAAAGGCTTTATTAGAGCATTTTTCCAAAGCTAAAATCCTATAATAAGAGCCACATTTAACAACAGGATTTGCTGCTACTTTTCAACACTAAATGTTGTTATATTTGTCTTTCTAAAAATATTTCTAGTGCAGTACTGAGAATTGGTATCAATAGTAAAAGTTGCACTGTTCTTTCCCTATATCTACGTATTTTGAGGGCACATTCTGTTTTCCAGGTCACATAATGACCAATTTAAACTGTTTTATGGTACCCTTCATTGTACTTTCTTGGTCAAGAAGGTAGCTATGAATTAGCTGCTGTGACATCCAAATTAAGTTTTATATAGTACATCACTAACAGTTTTGTATTCCTCATAATATAATTCTGCAATACTATGTTATGTTTTTTCTGCTAATTGCTGGGGCATACTCTTTCCCGGTAGGTATCGTGACATACATACACATTTGATGGATTACAGAACAATCATCACTGTAGGAAATGAAACAGACCATACTGTATGTAGCACATAGTGTAATGATGATGTACTTGAAATGCATTAACGCTGTATAAATGTGCTCATCAACCCATACAAATCTCATTCATAACTCGACATCTAACCTTGGAAATAAAAAAACAATCAAACGCTAAATAAAAAAGTACAGACACAAAACAGCAATGGTCAAAATATGATCTACCCCTCGCATTCTGGCTGTTTGAAGTGTTTTTTTTCTTTTCTGATATATTTTTTCCCAGTATAAATCCACAGGAGTATGAACTGCTTATGACAAATTTGACTTTCAATGAATGCCCCCACAGGCCTTGTAGAAACCACCGATGCCCTGTAGCACTGGATGTGCTTTCATTCCCTCTCACTTGTGAAAGTCAGGAACTCTCTAGTGCTTCAGTCAGGAAAAAAAAAAATGTTACTCTAAGTTAACAGACCAGGATCCACAGGTTTGTAAGGGAGGAAAGAAAACGTCTTCTTTTCCATTTGTCTTATTTTTGAGTTCAAAATTAATTAAACCCCACGTATCCGTTAAATCATTTTCATGTTAAACTTGCGAGGAGCATCCGCTGTGCTGCTGCTCATGCCAGCGTCCGATTTCCGTGGCACATACTCGATCTCTATGTTGTGCTTGGTGTTTCCTTTGCCTCTGCTCCAAAGGAAGAGCAGTACCAGGCAAAACAAGACGACACCGAGAAAAGAGATGAAGCCCATTGTGGTCGCGATGATCAACGTCTTTATATCAAAGGGGAAAGGGGCGTTGGCTCTCGTACCGTTAGCACCAGTTTCTGAGGGCTGGTTGGAGATGAAGGCAAAAGTCTTGTTGGGCTGGTGTGGCCAGTCAGGCGAATAGCTGTGAATGTGGAGGTGAGCGAGGGAGGTGTCATTTCCGCCTGCGTTGCTAGCTATACACACATATGTGCCATTGTCTTGAATCTGGGCATAGCGAACCTCGAGGGTACCGTCTGGCAACACGGAGAGCCTTCCAATTGTCTTGGTGGTGATGAACTTTTTCTGCGGGGATAGCCACATTATCACCGGGGCAGGATCTCCATCCGCTTGGCAAGCAAAATGAACAATGGCTCCCTCGTCAACAAATTTCTGCTGGGGTTTGCGATCCCTAATCCTAGACTTGCGACACGTGAAGTAGTTGGGCTGCAGGACATCCGGGAAGTCTTTGAATTCTTTGCCTTGGACAAACTCGGGGGAGGCACAGGTGGGCTGCTGCCTGTTGAAGTTCAGTCTCCAGCGTCGTCGAAAAACCCATAACAGTCGGCAGTCGCAGGCCAGGGGATTATCATACAAGGCAAGGGTTTCCAGGTTGCCAACTGAATGGAAAGCAGACTCCTCTAAAGTGCTAAGGGAGTTTCCAGACACATTTAGAATCTTCAGGTAGTTTAGACCACGGAAAGAGTAGGGCTCGATCATCGCCAGTCTGCCTCCTACCAGGTGAAATTCCTGCAGACGCAAAAGATCATGGAGCTTATTCCCCTCAATGGTGTGGATAGGGTTATATGAAAGATTAAGAAAGCGCAAATAAACCAAGTGCCGCAGGGCTACATAAGGAATTGTGGTCAGGTTGGCATTTGCAATGGTCAGGGAGGTGAGATTTAATCCATACAAGCAATTTGGGGTCATCGTATCCAGATATGGCCAATTGGCTATTTCCAACACTTTCAGCCGATAGAGCCGTTTGAAGGAATAATCCCGTATGACATTGATATTCAGGAGGCGCAGCCTGAGCGTGATCAAACTGTGGAGGTGGGTAAAAGCCTCTGTTGGCACAGAGGACAAGTTGCACTTCTCCAGACTCAGGTGCTCAAGGCTACTTAGGCCATGAAAAGCCCGGTGGGAGATGAAAACCAGGTCGTTATCGCCCACCTCTAAAGACCGGAGGTTGTACAAATCCTGGAACATGTAGTCCAACAGGATGACAATCTTGTTTTCACTTATGTCCAGCTGCGTGAGATTGCTCAGGCCCGTGAAGACACCGAGCTGGATCAGCTTGAGCTTGTTGCTACGCAGACCCAGTGTCCGCAAGCCGTAAAGGTTGTTGAACGCTCCAGGTTCAATGGTGGAAATCGTGTTTTCACTGAGCTCCAGGTGCTCGAGGTTGGCGAAGGCGGCAAACTCGTCTGGGTTGATGGTTCTGATGCGGTTCTTGCTGAGGTCCAGCAGTCTCGTTTCTGCAGGAATGCCCTCGGGAACTGTCATGAGCTTCTTGCGGTGGCACATCACAGAGCGCTCTTGAACGTTGCACTCGCAGCGGGATGGACAGCCTGTAGTGGAGCCGGACAGCACGGTGCCCAGCATCAGGATCAGAATGGGCTGCCAGCAAGCCACCAGGTAGCTGTGCCCAGTCGCTTCCCCGGCCGCCATCTTATCGGTTACCTGGGAAGACACAGAGAAGAGGGAAAACATTTAGTTGGGAAATGACATTCACACAACTGACACACCAATGATTTTGACTTCCTAACATTCTGCAAAATTCTGATAGCTTTTTTTTTTTTTTTTTTTTAGATAAAAGGGAAATTCATTGCAGATTGTGGAACATTAAAATACATCAGCTCAAACACGGAAAATAAGAGAAAATTCAAATGAGGTTGTATGGCATTATTTGAAATCACTGAGCTATGGGCAGATATTCAAATATGCAGTTCTTTGCTAAATTCTGCAATTTTGTATCATATATATTGGAACCGGAGTACAGCAGTGTGAACTTGTATTAAAACACTTTCCTTTGGCCATTGTGTCCATTTTCTGCCAGATGGTTAGCTCAACAATCGTAAGTGCTAAAAGTATGCCATTCTGGTGTGACACTATTCCTAACAGAACAGAGTATGAATCCTGCTGCAATATTCATGGCACAGACTCTAGATGAATAGAGGTGGGCGGTTACGAGGCATAAGGTATGTGCTTGCATAATTGAGTGCTGACAGTTTTGAATTCTGCACCGTTCACGTTTCTGCACAAGGCTTCACAAGGTATTTCAAATGCAAGTAGCTGCTGTGAACACACAGCATTCTCTCAGACCTATTTGTGTTATAGAAGAGGAAGTACCAACCCTAGCAAGAAAATTAAAGGCCAAACAATTCTAGCAATCTACACACATCCTTGCACCGCACACTCATCGTGACTTTTGTCGAATGCTCAACACCATTTCCCCTGCACACCTTGCAGATGATCAATCAGTCAATGCTATCGCCCTGATATGAAGTGAAGGGGTGCAGCTTCAAGTGGAATTAACAGCATTTTTCAGACAGTAATCCAATTCATGCTGTGTAACAGACGCATATGCTGAGCACATCTGTGGTTTGTTCTGGTACCGTAAACTCTTTTTTCACCCCTACTCTTGTCTTCCAACAACTAGCCTGAATGTGCTGCGCGAGTTAAAAAAAACAGTGGGGGGGTGGAGCAGCAGTAACAGGAGGATGCAATCAAAGACGGATGGTGGCAGGCGTGATGTATCTGCTGTGGCTGACACTCGGCTCATGCAATCCTTTACGATAAAATATAGACCATGCACCACCAGGGAATTGGATACGGAGAGATAAATACAGGGTTTAAGAGCAAAAAACAAACCATATTTAATTCCAATGCCATCTGCTAGCATGCCTCCACCCCTTCCACTAACAATGTAATTAACAATTGATTGTATCGTTTTAGAATTCCCAGTTATATGCAAAATACCATTATGGCCCATTTTACATTATAGAGTGAATTGAAGATGGGAGCATCATTTATGCTATGGTTTGCAGACGATGATTCTGAAATATTAGCTGTATGAGCGGTCCGGTAGTAGAAGGCAGATGGACTTGAAGAGTAATGATTCAGGTTTTAGATTTAGTCATTTAACCCAGTTGTGACCAGAGACTATATTTAGTAAAAATGCAACAACATTTGTTGTGATTGGTCAAGGGTTTTGAAATTTGTTACGAACATGCTTTGGACAAGTATCTAACAGTACAACTTTGGAAATTTTAGATCACATGAAAAATCACACTTTTATTGATAGTCAAATCAGGATTTTTGAAAAAGTAGGAAAAACGCTAACATTGTGTTTGTTAAATGTTTTCCATATGAAATATATTTTTTTACACTGCATATGTGTGCATATCTCTGATATTCAACTTGTTATAGGTTCATAGATATCAAATACTTGATTGCAGATCTTGTGCAATATTGCTAATGTGCAATATATGTTTATGGTTTACATTGGTATGTGTTTCTCTGTTTACATGTGGATTGTTGTTTGTTTTTATTTATTTATGCTGCTGTAGAGGCTGCTGATGGTGTGCAGCACTTGAGTCCAAGACAAATATCCCCAAGGGAACAATAAAGTGTATTGCATCGTATCGTATCGTATCGTATCGTATCGTATCCTTGTAGTTTCTGAGATACAACCATTTGCTTATCATACTTTATTTAGTATTTGGGCACATGAGACTACTGATTTTTCTTAAAACATAATGGAATCTATTGCTAAAACAGTAGTACCATGTGCCCAAAGACTAGATATAGTATCATAAGAAAACTCACTTTTCAGCCAAACGGTTTGACCAATTTAAAAAAATTATTGTGCTGAGGCAAGCCCAGAGAACACTCCCCCCAAAGGAAATTAAAAATGTTATTTGCAAAAAGGTAATCATAAAGAACATTATTCCCAACATGCAAGCACATGCAGTTGGATTGTAATTCACTGACATGATGAAATGTGCGAGAAAAAACCCCCCACAGAAGCAAAATCCTTCACATCTAGTTCACCCTTATCAACACATGTCTCTGGGGGACTCCTGTCTATGTGTGATGGCTGTTGTCACAATACGTAGAATTTTGCCAGTGGTATGCAGTTTCATCTCTCGCTCTAGATATGCCTTTAAAAGTTGATTGCCACATGGTCACATGGTGCTTTTTGCTGATCCACACAAGGTTTGTGAAGAAGGATAGTGCTCACGTTTGTGCTTCTGCGGATTTCATGGACCATATTACATGTGACAGATTGAGACTGTAGAGAAAAGGAAAAAAGAAAAAAAATCGGTTGTATTTGGACAGTTAATTATGGGGTGACATGTTACTACCATTGTGGTCACCACTAATAACTTCTTCCCACTAAACCAATGGACAACTGGACATCAGACTCATCAAAAAAAAAGGGGCTTTATGGGTTAGATTTACTTCACTCAATTTCATTTTATTCCCTCTGAGGTCAAAGTTCAAATTGGGGATTTGATGATACCATCTGTAATCAAGTGAAACCAAGAGATTTCAGGCAGAGATGATGGCGCGCCCAAGACCAGAGACCTTCACCAGAGCCTGCTGCCTCCAGCCATCCTTAATCATTCTTATTCCTCATTGATCAAGTCGGTGCTGAGGGCTGTGAGATGGAGTGGTGTGGGGCTTTGTATGGCATGCTAAGATACCTAAGAAGAAGGAGTGGCCTTATCACAAGCTCAATTCCATCTGTCACCCTCTATCACGTGGCTATCGCATATTGGATATCAGTAAATGAGATGCTATTATGTCCAACTGTATTACCAGTGACACTGAAACCCAATCAAGAAAATGATCAAATCATAATCCCCTGTGGGTAAAGCTCCATGACTGCAACTTCAGCAGGTGGTGGACCCCGGTCAGGGTTTTTAATAAGTCCTCACACTTCAGGGTCAAAGTCCCCTCAAAATAACACATGCACTTCATTACTCAATCATAATTCATCTGATTATTTTTCAAGATCCATTAGAAAGAGATATTACTAAAGCTTTTACAGCCATTCCTTCAAAATGTGAGTCCATGTGTTTCTTTTTTCATAACAGGGTTATTGCACATGGCTTCAGCAGCAAATATGCAGGGAAACAAGCGAAGACGGGGACACATTAAGATGAAGAATGCCATCCACGGGTAAACATTTGCAGCTCTGTTTTGTTAATGATCTGGTGTTATCATTCCCTCGCAGGCGTGTAGTCTGAATGCAGTTCTTCATTCCAATCAGCACTCGAGTGAGCTCCCAGAGAATTACATTAATTGAGGTGAAGTGAGAGGGGGGCGTACTTCTCAGAGAAAAGGATGTGGTCGAGGAGGAGTAAGACAGCGGCGCTGAATAAATGAGGACCCACTAGTCCAAGACCAGTAATAACTAGATCAATGAATAGTGAGATTAATGCCTTTATGACAGAATCCACTGGGATCCTGAAGACTCCAATCAGGAAGTGGATGGTGCCCTGTAGTATGCGCCTATTATAACAGAGTGCCGTGAGAGTAGCCATCAACAGACAATAAATATGATTTTACTATCTTTTCCAAGCTGCCGTCATTAAATCAAGTTTATTGGAAACTTTTAATAAATTATGAGCAATTAAAAATCAAATTGCAATCTTATAATGAAATAGTTAGTCATCAGGAAAGAGAATTTATTTCCTGCAGTTTATCTCTGGTGCTGAAGATATCCTTGTTTCTTTGTAGGCAGCAGTGTTGCAATTATTGCGACACTTGTCGCAATATTTGATTGGTCCCAATCAAAAGACCAAGCCACCATTTCTGGTCTCAGGTACTTTTTCTTTTAGAAGGATGAAGATCTTTTTTCACTCATTGTGGCTCCATGTTCAACAGGTATTACGCACCCACTTGTAGTACGTTGATTTAACAGCTTTCTGTCCTCAAGTAGCTTTTACATACTGCGTGCTATCACTCCACTGAATCTTGTTCCACGTGTCTGAATGAGGCTGTCTGTCATCATTAAGTTCTCCACAATAAGGACAATCAAACAGAAGTGGGGAGGGGGTATTGTTACCATTTAAGCATTGCCCAAAGCTTTAGTTTACCTGTCACAAGACATCACTCCAGAGCCTTGTTAAATACCATAGTTAAATACCTGTAAGCTTCTGGGAAATCCCTGAGATGATGCTGAAGTTATCTGTAGCACAAAGTGTTAAAAGCCTTTAAAGCTTCTTCTTCTGCAAATTGCTTAGTCAGCTGGCAGGCTAATCCTGGATGGATGGACCCTGCCACGGAATTTTATTTACCGTATTATTTGCATGACTTTGATAGTCTATCCTAAGACAATTTATAGCAAGCAGATGCCACTATACCCAATATCATCCTTAAGTAGATGTAATAAACTCATGTGGGGCAGTGTGCCTATTTTTGTGTATTAATTTTCATCTATAATTTGATAATTATGATGAGAAAGAAAACCCAGCTGCTGAGATTATAAATTAAACTGCTTCGTAAAATGCTTATTGGTTCAATTCTTTGCAGTAAGTAGCGGCTTGCAGTTATAACACAGGACATGAATATTATTGACACCCACTCTTTGGCTAAATCCATTTTAACCAGGAGAGTCTGACCTTTAGCTCCCCACGCAAGATCACTTTCACACTGCTGTAATGTCGCCTATCTGAATTTCGAGAGAAAGGTTACCCTTGTGTCATTGAGAAGCTAAGCTGCCTGGTGGGATTGCTGGCTGGAGCTGGGCCTGTGAAATGGCAGGGCTTAAATGTAAGCCGACGCCCGACAGATGGACAGCAAAGCCCTAATCCAGGCGAAGAAGCTGGTTGGTGCAACAAGGTGCAGAATTCCAACAGAGCGGCCAGCTGTTGTCCTGATGAAACTCTGCCATGAAACCTGTTGACATGTCCCTCCTGAACTTCACCTCCAACAGGGGTCATATACTGTTTCTGTGCAGGCGCTCTGCTTACTGATGTCTAACTCCATCACATGGCTATGAGTACATTTTAGAAGAAAAAAATCACATTTAACGTAACTAGGAAGGCATCGACTTTCATCGTTCATGTGCAGCATGCAGACATGAATAGATACATGAAAGGTGTTTCTAACCTCCGAGGGGTGGACAAAATATTAGCAAAACTTCTTCTTTTCTTTGTCTCTGCTGTACTCGGGTCTCTCTTACAAAAGTGATATTGACTGAGTAAAGGTTAGAAGAATTAAAGGTGATGATAATAATTAGGGCTGTCAATGCTAACGCGATAATAACACGTTAGAGCAAATTTGTTTTAAGGCTACAGTGAATACAGGCATCACATGAAACTAGAAAACCTAAGGAATCCATTGGTACCAACCATGTCATACTAGCTTGTCGAAAAGGAGGCTAAATAACGCTCTAAACATACACTAAATTTTGGCGGAGAAAAACTGGCATGGCCATTTTCAAAGGGCTCCCTTGACCTCTGACCTCAAGATATGTGAATGAAAATGGGTTCTGTGGGTACCCATGAATCTCCCCTTTACAGACATGCCCACTTTATGACAATCACATGCAGTTTTGGGGCAAGTCATATTCAAGTCAGCACACTGACACACTGACAGCTGTTATTGCCTGTTGGGCTGCAGTTTGCCAAGTTATGATTTGAGCATTTTTTTTTTATGCTAAATGCAGTACCTGTGAGGGTTTCTGGACAATATTTGTCATTATTTTATTGTGTTAATTGATTTCCAATAATAAATATATACCTACATTTGTATAAAGCAGCATATTTGCCCACTCCCATGTTGATAAGAGTATGAAATACTTGACAAATCTCCATTTAAGGTACATTTTAATCAGATAAAAAATGTGATTAATTTGTGATTAATCACGATTAAATATTTGAATCCATTGACAGCCCTTATAATAAGGCAATGCAATTCAGCAGAACTACAAACAATGACCTCCAAAATGACCAAAGTTGAATTAACGCTCTAAAATATCAAAAACGGAAAATAATAACCTTCATGAGGGTAGGGTGTATTGCAGGGCTGCTGTACTAGACTGCATTAGTTTTACCTAGGTGTACCTAATAAATTGGCAACTGAGCGCATATATCTATGCACAAATATTTATAAATTTTTCTCAAAATACTTGGCATGTAAGAATTGGTTAAAAAAGGGTAACTTTTCTTGTGTTAATGGTAAGTTTTCTGATCCAGAGGTGAAACATTCAAATAATGCTGTTATCCATCCATTTTTAAGGGTCCTCAAGCCTTTATACATTAAAACCCTAAAGCCATATGGACTGTTGACCCTTTGCCCTGACCTTATTTAGTTGTGTGGGTGGAAGGGGAAGTGATCAATTCAATGTATTATTATTATTGTTGTTGTTATTGGTCACAGGTTAAAGGGTTTTGTTGTATTTTCAATATTTTCACGCTTGCAAATAATAATTAAAAAAAAAGTTGGACAGCAATCTTATATTAAGTGGGATTTCCCCTCAAGAGGAGTTTGAAAAACAAACAAACACATTGCTAATGATAATGGCAAAACTCCATAAATTCTAAATGGGTGATACTGATGTGTGCAGGGATCAGTAGTCTAATGATTGCGGTTGTTAAAACTCTGAAAGTCATGTTTCATTGCACCCAAGTTCACCCAGGCTGCTAATTTGGGCTTGCATTTTACAGATGTGGTTGATGTGTGAGAGTGTGTGTCCTTATGTGGTGTTCCATCATTATTAAGCTCATTAGCCTCTTCGTCTCCCCAGCTCTGTTCAGAGAAATCACCGTTAATTTTTGGGGTTCTTAAGGAGATGTGTTTTCAAAGAGGAGCAGCCTCCAGAATGTCAGACTTCTATAAAGTGGATGCAGGATTTTGGAAGGACTCAGATCGGCACTCACTAATGAGAACCCACACTGCCTTTCACAACATCCCAAAAAATATTAAAAAAGAAGCCTGCTGGTTATATTTATCACCATCTGACTTTGTTACCTTTTTAAAAAGGCTACACAAAGCTACGTGGTGCTGACAAAATCAAACATGACAATGTTTTTCACTCACAGTTTCACAGTTTTTATGAATAATATCTAATAGTGATCTTGTTTATAGAACAATTATAATATTTCACCTAAAATAAGTGTTCACACCTTCACGGTTCATTTCATTCAGCTACAACAGTAAAGTAAGCATGTAATTATATCTCTTAAACCTCTTAACTGTAATGCAGCCTGTATATGACCAGGGAAAGACAACATGTAAACTGTATCAAACTATTAATAAACAATTTTGCGATATCACTTTCATATAGATTTATCTCCTATAGCTCTAAAAGCAACCAATTCAATCTCTGCCGATATGACCGTGATCAAATTTCTTCAAAATGCCTCTGTGCATTTATGTTTTTGAAGCATTTTAGCATCACAAGTGAAGTTGTAGTCCACTAAACTAAGAAGTATTCATCAAATACCAATGCTGTATATGATAAAATATAACTTGATTATGGTAAACAAGTTGCCGATTCTAAAACAGCACAACATTTAAATCCTTTTATTTCTTCACTATCCATTTCTTCTGTGTGCTGCTGAAAGTTTTAACAAGCAGCACACAGAAGAAAGCAGCTCTCTGAGGCTCTACTTAGGCACAGCGGTGCTTTGAGCTAAACGCTAAAGTACAGCTGAGGCTGATGGGAAAATTGTCACTCTGTCACATATATTTGGCATAGACTGTATGTAAGAAGTGGACGTAGTCACTGTGATGTCACCCATTGGTTTATGGACTGCAGTTTTGAAGCCTCGAATTCAGCATTTCGGCCATCTCCATCTTGGTTTTTGCTGTCGCCATCTTGGGTTTTTTGCAACCAGAAGTCTCACGAGGGGGTGGAGCTATGTACAACCGAACGCTGAACAAGACATTTTTATAGGCGACCAAAATGTCACAATTAACTTTCATGAACTGAAAACGCACTGTGAAAAGGGTAAAGTTGTGAGACGAAAACACGGACATTTCCCAGACCGGACAACGCCGTGGTAGCGACCTGTCAATCATAAGGTAGCCTCACCCTAAATCTTACCCTGCTTTATCATTTATTTGATTCTAAATGGGACCATAATTTACTAAATGAAACATCATGCTGTTTTGAAGAAGACTTGAAACTAGCGATTGAGACCATAAACTCATGTTTACAGTGTTTACTAAGGTAATAAATCAAGTGAGAAGTAGGATCATTTTCTCATAGACTTCTATACAATCAGACTTATTTTTGCAACAAGAGGAGTCGCCCCCTGCTGGCTATTAGAAATAATTCAAGTTTAAGCCACTTAGCATTGGCTTCATTTTCAGAAGCGAAGGTTGCCGCCTGATATTTGGTTATAAACCAAAGTAGCGGATAAATTGAAGTTTTGACCTGATGATGGCGCTAGATGAAAAGTCAGAGTATCACCGAAGATATTATAATTCACTCTGAGGGGAGTATGAATGTCTGTACCAGATTTCAAGAACAAACTACATATAGTAACTTTAATATAATCTAATAGAAGACTTCATGTTTCCCCTTTTTACTCATTAGTATTAACTGAATGGGTAAAAATCCGATGTATGTATTATTGTCGATGCAATACCTTTTGAGTGTTTGGGAGCAGAAAGTAACTAAGCAGAACAGCTAGATTGTGAACGATTGAGCTCCCCCAGAGAGAGCTGCTGGAATAGCCATTTCCTTTTCTCCCCCTAAGGCTGAGAGAAAATGCTTCACAGGCAGGAGGGCTGCTACTAACACACACACACACACACATACACAGATGCTGTTATAAAATTTCTGTTTGCCTGTGTATTGCTTTGTCCCATATTGCTGTGCCCCCCCACTCTGAGGCCTAATCTTTGGGTTTGGGACAACTTGCTGACAGAGCCTTCAAGGCTTGAGGTGATTATGTCACGGGGGCACACGGTTACACATGGACTCTTCTCCAAACACCGCGGGAGATGCCAACCTTCAGTGCTCCGGAGCACCACTTGCTGCTGCACTGGCAAAACTGAAAACACTGCAGCCGTGGCAATAAATGTAGGAGAAACAAGAACCTGTGAAGGTCACAGAGGGCTTTATATTTCAGACTGGATGCGGATCTTGGATGAGTGTTTTAGCGTGTGGGCTGAACCTGGCTTGTTCTAGTTTGTTTAGTTTGGAAGATTGAGAGGCCAGCACTAACAAGGTCCCATGAGGTGCTTTAAGAAAGTCTGTTTCAAGCAAAGGGCCAAAGAGAATTTGTGCTTTTTTTCACTAAGCAGTTCTATTTTCTAAAACTTTCAGATCCCAAACTTTGTTTTTGTCTGTTTCACTGACTACTATAGAAATGGATACAAAATGGTAAAAGGCTCTCACATCTACTGCTGCAATCACTATTTGATCAGTGAATTCACAGAACACAGACACCAAATTTGATAAATGATTAACCATTGGCGTTATTTATCAAGCAAAAATGTCAAATATTAAGAATATTGTTCTTGATTTCTTAAAGGGGATACATCATGAAAAACTCACTTTTTCAGTGCTTGTTCTCATACATTTGGGTATCTGGAGTGACTACCGACCAACAAACTGTGAAATAAGACAACCCAGTCAACTTTTTGTAGGCTTCCTAGATCAGAAAACATGTGATTCAACAAGCCATTCAGATTTGCCCCCCCCCTTCCTATGTCACACGAGGGTTCATTAGAATATACCACCCACAGCTTGAGAACTACCTTTGCTAACATGCACCATATTTTTTTCTCACAAGCCAATCAGAGCAGATTGGGCTTTTTTGGGAGGGGTCTTAAAGAGACAGGCGCTAAAACAGAGTATTTCAGACAGAGGGTGAATACAGGTATATTCAGACAGACGGTATGAGAAAAATAATGTGTTTTTTGAACATTAAAGCATGTAAACATGTTCTAGTAGAAACCCAAAATACAAGTATGAAGCTGAAAATGAGCACCTTATGTTCCCTTTAAATGTCAGGATACTCTGCTTTTCTATCATTGAATTAAAAATATTTAGGTTTTGGACTGTCAGACAAAACAATCAATTGCCTATTACAATCAACAACATTCAGTTACTTACCTCAACTTTGTATCAGATCTGAGCTTATTAAATGTTATTACAAATTGTTGTTTGGTACTTCTCATTCTGCAAAGTTGCTTTAAAACAAAACATGTGACTGTTTGCACTACATAGCATGAAGGGCCCACATAAGAGTTTATGTAACTATACACGGTTTGTCTTTCGTGAATGACAATAGTGTTATTCACTTTCTTTGGATTCAAAATTAAGAACCGTTTTCCCTCTCTTGCATAATGTACCCACAAGCTTCTGATTAGGAAGAAACACTGATGTCTCACCATTATTATTGTAATGAATTCACAGGCTATTGTGCAAAAAGCAAAGGAGCTTAGGCAAATAAACAGGTTCCCCCTTTGCTGCTGTGATGAGCAGCCATGAAAACATTTACTTATGTAATCATCCATCTTTTCTTCACCTATATGAGACATCTACTTGTTTTTCTGGACCATTTAACATCAAATTTGTATTAAAGGGCAACTGCAAGAGAATCAAAACTAGTTGTTTTTCATATAATTCTCACATTAAAATTTTATTTTGATTACCTTATACAGTATATGTTTCTATGTATGGCAGTCAAGTTCCCATCCCCAGACTGAAGGACATAAAATTCAGACAAAGTCAGTTCACTCACATATCCTGCCAGAGCATCCAAACTTAAACTAAACTTTAAATAATACACATTTTTCGCTCAGAATTAATCATTCATGAGTGATGAGTTAATGTTATGCAACTAAATCAAGCCCTTACCTCTTCTATTGCACATAAGCATTCGCCGAGACATTGTGTCACATTTAATTTCAGAACGACAGTACTCATGGAAATCAAAGCAGTTCTCAAGCAGTGCTATTGGGGAAGAGTAATTTTTGAAAGGTGAAGATGTTACAATTGTAAAATTTAACATAAGAACCCTCCTGAATATCTCCAAGAAAAATAAATCAAAGGTGAAGGGAGGATAAATTAACGTTTTGAGAGGGGGGCACTGAACATATAACTCTTCTCACTCAATTTGTTTGAATAAATTCTTCCCTTAGATGAAGTGAGTGGATTTGACAGTTGCCCTGAGAGTGTGTGTGTTGGGCGGGGGGGTGTTTGTATTTGGGCAGGCTCTTATGCTGGCTTATGGAACAACCGGTGCATCAACTCATCCATATATGTCTGTAGGATGTAGCTTTAATAGCTGCAACACCGCAAGCTACACTCGTTCCTCAATTAAGGGAATCAACATGGAAACAGGCCTCGTTTCATGATGAATAATTTAAGCTCTATCTTATCGGCTGCTAGGAAGTGTGATGGGCACAGTGTGGAGCGTCTTAGGGCCATATTGACTTTAATTGTGACTGGCATCCACCCAGTGTGGCGAAGAAAATGTCCCCTTTGCTTAGCTGTCCCTGCAGCTCGCAGTGAGGCCTTTAAAGGGAGATGAGCTGTAATTAGTTGATAGAGAGGTGACCCCGATGCACAAAATGCCACACTAATGCACTGGGATCTGGAGGATTCTGCTGTTGCTGGAGAGCAGCATAGCTTGCAGACAAAACACTGGCAAAGGGGAGCTCCAACAATGCAGGGATTGTTTTCAACATTCATAATTGTATTTCAGTATCGAAGAATCACCAAGTAATGCTCGTCATGCTGAATAGGTTTACATTGCTGGAGAAAAAAAAAAAAAAATCTGGCCACCTGCCATTTAGTTCCCCTATCGAAGCTCACTGTACATCGGGTAGAGAACAGGAAACACCTTGGGCAGAATACAAAACTAGTGGGCTACCTCCATGTCTGAGAAGTGAATCCAATGCAGAAGTGTCTTAAACTTGCATTCTTTCTAATAGCCAGCAGGGGACGACGCCTCTGGTTGCAAAAAGAAGTCTGATTATATAGAAGTCTGAGAAAATGACCCTACTTCTTACTTGATTTATTACCTCAGTGAACATTGTAAACATGAGTTTATGGTCTCAATCGCTAGTTTCAAGTCTTCTTCAATACAGCACGATGTTCTTTAATGATAAACTAGGGTATGCTTTAGGGTGTGGCTACCTTGTGATTGAAAGGTTGCTACCATGGCGTTGTTCGGTCTGGGAGTTGACCGTGTTTTCGTTTTAGAACTTTCACAGTTTCACCTTCACAGTGTGTTTTCAGTTAATGAAAGTTAATTGTAACCTTTTTGGTCACCTAAAAATGTCTTATTCAACATTCTGTTGTACTTGGCTCCACCCTCTTGTGTCACTTCTGGTTCCAAAAAATCAAGATCTCAAGGCTTCAAAATGGCAGTCCACAAACCAATGGGTGATATCACGGTGACTACGTGCATTTCTTATACAGTCTACATACAAACAAACAAAATATCAAAAATAGTCAGGGTCAGTACATATCTTTGTCACAATCTTAGGGGATCCTTATATATGTTATGCATATATGTTAAAGAATGAATATCGGCTGATATATCATTGTCATATTTCAACTCTCAATATCAGCTTTAAAACTCCAGTATCCGTCAAGCTTTATTTTGGACAGTACATTAACCATTTATTGATTTATTTTTTGACTGTTGACAGCTAGTAGTCTTTATAATTCTATTTTTTTTATGATTAAGAGAGTAACTGTTCAATATCACTTTCAAGGACAACTAATAATGCAGTCCTGAACTGCTACAGTCATTCCTATTCAAGCCAGGGGTTAGTGGCATTGAACAGATAAAAGCAACACTTATGACATGTTTCTTCAAAGGCCTTCCTCCCACCACCCCATGTACCATTTCATATCTCGCCACTGTCACGTTTTCACCGCGAAACAAAGGAGAAAAAAAAGCAATAGTGCAACTTCCTAGTCTCAACCTTGGGTCATTTTTCTCATTTTCTTAACATGGCATAGTTCTTTCGAATAGATGTTTTTGTAGAACGTTCGTGAAGGTGAATCTAATTCAGATACAGAGAGGACTGTATTTCGTAGATTTAAAATAGATGCCAGTGTAGCCACACCTTCAGGAAGGTGACAGAGTACAAGATTCAAGACACAATTGCATCTTTAAACAATACTATACAATATTTTTTTCCCCACACAGTTTTTGATTTATGGCTTTCAAATGTACAGCCTCTTGTATAAAACTGCCTGAGCAAAGTCACTTCAGCTTACTCATTTAGGATTTATCTCCTTCAATGGTGTGGGCTCAGACAAAAACACTGTCCCATAAGTGCTTTATCAAAAAATCAGTTGCATTATAAGAACTGCACAAGAGCCAGCCAAAGCTCTGAGGCACAATCTGTGTCTGCAGCACAACAAAACCAAATGTGTTTGTTTTTTTTCTCCTCTCCTCTCTACTTCAATGTGAGAAAAGTCAAAAGGTAGATTTAACCTCCCAAACAATTAGTGACAGGTCTGCAGTGTATCGCTGAGGTCTTCCCGTTCACCCTCCATTTAAATGGCGAGGGCATACCGGCTGTTGTTTTAATGTGTTGACCCAGACTTTCATCTGTTGACTTTCAGTGCTAAATATAATGAGAGTGGACCCAGAACAACAAGGCATTTGAAATGCATACAGTGCTGTTCTTGCTCTGCCAAACAGTGACTCAGGATCCCTACTTCAACCAAAATGAATCACCTGATTGTATATGCAAACAAAATGGCTCCAGTTGAGGCAAGCAAACGGATTGTAAATGAATAGTCCAAAGGCAACGGTCTGCTCGGTTATCGATTCAAATGGCTGATAAAATACGCCCGGACAATTGACACATACCGGCAGTGAAAATAATTTACAGTATTTGTGTCATAGTGGGGATTTGTTACACACTGTAGCTGATATTTTTGCACAGAAGGCATGAATCAATCAAAAACAAAAACAACCCTGGGCCCTTTGAGGATGCAGGACCGAGATGTTTGCCCAAACTGAGTGCACTGTACTATCGATTTCTCCAAAACCTATACCACAGCTCATCAATAAATCCTGTGATTCCCACTTTCAGCATCCAATATTTATATTTTTCTCCTTTTCTGAGTATCATTTCACTAAAACAATCTTATGTCAATGCTTTGTTTCCCCCTCCTCCGCAATCTACGGAGAGCGGAGCAGCCTGGGCCGACCCCACCGTGGCACCGGTGCAGAGATAGGGGAGCTTAATCCATGTCCTCTGAGAGATTGCCCAGAAAGATGAAGCCTTAATTAGCCAGATAAAACCCCACATAATGGCGCTATTGATATAGACTGGGAAATGAGGACTAAGCAGTACAAAAAAACAAAGACAACTGTATATGAGATGGCTGAGAGGAGAATTTGGGAGACAGAAATCAACTGCAGTGGATGAAAAAAAAAAAGGGGCAGTTCACTCTCACTCTCAACTCCAGCAGGGGAGCATTGTCTCATCTCTCGGAGCAATCCACCTGCTCCAAATTCTCTCATAAGAAGCTTAGAGAAAAAAAAATGCTGACCTTCATATAATCAAAGATTATGTGGAGGGAAACAACAACAGTTTTTTGGAGTACTTAAGCAATAGCACTCATGGGAGGTTCGAGCAATTAAAGGCAAAATTACTTGTCTAAGCTGTCCTTGTATCCTCCCGTTCCCTATCTTTGGTTCCCTGCAGTATGAGAGGAGGTCATAAAGATAGTGAAAAGAAGAGAATCACATCTCACTAGCTCTGCTAATCCTAGGGGTACTAGAGGGAGCTGAATCTCACTTTTAGAAAGACAATCTAGGTATCTCGCATGCTACACATGGATCAATGACAAGGTGACCCTGTATAGTAATACCAGATGGCTCTAGGGTTGGCAAAGACACTGCAAATCCCTTGTCAACACTTGTGCCCTCCTTTTAAAAGAAGTGACAGAAAAATGCATTAGAACTTTGTTCCTTTCAGCTTTGGATCCTTGAAGTAATTCTGCTGAAATAGATTTAAAATGGTGCGTTTTTGGTGAGGTTATATGTGTGGATTACTATCTCTTAGGACAACTTCATTAGATTCCGAGTGCAACTCATATCAAAGCCCATCCAACCTCAATCTGCAGAGCTATGGAAGTGAGATCTGTTCTGCCACTCACGCCTTAATTAATGAGAATGACTGTCTGTTTCCTTTGTCTCCCCGCAAAGAGCAGTGCCTTTGTTGAAGCATGCTGACAGGCAGATGATATGCTTGTGGACACACATTTTTTAGAATTTCATCTTTGTAGTCTCGTCATGTTAGCCGTGTTGTGATGCAACTTGTATGACATTTGCAGAGGAGACGTAAGCCAACATCACTGAAAACACTGCTAACTGTGCTGGAATTGTTTTTCCCAGATAACTCTCGGTTTAAAACACAAACTTTATTTGTGCAGTCTGGATGATTAAACACATTCATATTCGTAGAGTTGGCATGATTGTGAAATAACAGGAATCAAAAAAACAAACACCATCCTCCCTGAGAGCTACAAAACAGAAAGTTTGTGCTTCAGAGCAATAAACAGTTGTACTGCAGAGGTTCACATATCACTGACTACGTTTATATGCACACTAATATTCCACTATTATTACAAATATGACAATATTCCAAATTTGATATGGGTCATGTAAACAGCATATTCCGTTTGGATATTTTGAATTGGGCCTTATTCCAAATGGAGCATTTTTTGATTAAGACATGTGGGATATGCCGACATTATTCAGGTTATAGGAGCATTCTTTGGACATGTATACAGCACATTTAGAATATGCATCTCAATTGGGGTTTTTACGGCAGTTTGCAACACACGACCCCTTGCCTGCTTACGGCCAGCTCTGTGCGTTGTACACTAACCAACTAGCCAACAGTTTGCAGAGATGCATGCCCAAAAGAAAAGCCCACATTTCTGGTCGGAAGGAGAAACACACTTACTTTTAGACTTCGTGAAAGACTTGGATATCTATGTGCAAATATCACAACGCCGACGTTTCCAAGAAAAATAGCTGAAGGAATGAAAGAGGGAGGCTGTGATGGCACGGGCGAACAAATCCGCCACTGGTTACATTAATCGGAGTATTTACGGCTGCATGTAAACTGGAATATTAGTGGGATATTAATTTTCATTAGCCATGTAAACAGCTTCTTGAGAATATTGTCTTTTTGCAATTAGGACAGTCAGTGTCATTTAAATGTTGCATTTAGAATGAAAATGATTAGTCAATCACTTCGTTGTTGAACAAATTAAAATAATCAGCAACAATTTTGATCATCAATTAATCGTTTCAGTCAATTTTCAAGTAAAAATGCTGAAATTGACAACAACCCCATTGCGACAAGTATTTTTCCACTTTTTTTTCTGATGTTTTGAACATTAATAAATAATTATTAATCAACTAATCAAAAAATTACTAGATTAATTGTTACTTTACTTTTTCACAAAAATAGAAATACTATTTATGGCATTCAACAAAGATGGCACAGTGCACATGATGAAAATGCTTGACTTTTGTCCGTCCTAAAGCCTGGCCATATTTGCCTTATTGCTGTTTTACTCATTATTGCCAACATGGTAGGAGCAAGCACAAGAAAATGCAAAAGAGCTGAATTATTTATTTGACATTTGCATATCTATACCTCAGGATCAGGGCGAGGGTAGATTGGATTATTGAGGGTAGATTACTCCTGAGATTTCTTTTTAGGTCATACTGTAAGACCAATTTACAGAGCCCATTACTCCTCATCATAAGCATGATTGTAATGCATAGTGAGACTTATAACATAGTTCACTACTGTACAATGCATGTAAGAAACTTCTTTTCTCACCTTAAATTGACTCATTCTGTCATCGTAATAACTTTTGCCACCTTTACACCTTTGAACAGAGTCCCTTGCTAAATCAGTTATGAGTTGGAAGGGTTAAATTGCCCGGACCATCCTCTCGCCCCACACCAGCACTCTGCAGACCTGATCTCTCTCCCCTCCCGATTCCCACAGGTTCCCAAACTACTTTGCACTTCTGTGGCAGCGCGTCACTCGCCAGCGTCCAACAAGGTCAAATGCCATTTCATTTTCTCGCCTTTGATGACTGCCTGGCCCTTTCATCAGTCCCCATCCACCCACGCTCTACCACCACCACCATTTCACCGCTTATAGACTGCCATCACTCAACCCCCCGCCCCCCCCAGGTTTAGAGAATGTGACTGGCAGCAGCCAAAGTTAGAATATGTCTGTCCAGAGGTAATACATAAGCAATCGATCTACTTGAACTTGTCAAACTCGTAAAGTCATAGCTCTGCTATTAGAGAAGATCAAACGAATAATCCAAACAGACCACAATGTGCATTTAGTTGTGGCATACATACATCTCAAAGCTTTCCACCAGTAATTCTGCTTTTCTTGTCCTTGAATGAAGCTTTCTGCAGTCATGCATGCATGCAATGACTGAATGAAAATCTCCATCTTGCCTCTCTGCTTAACCAACCCCACCCATACTGTGCAGCTCAGCTTAGAGAGGAGGCTATGTGTTGTTGTATGTTGTCCTGTGGGGCTGGGCGATGTGGAGAAAATCAAATATTACAATATTTCTGATGAAATACCTTGATATCGATATTGCGACGATATTGTAGAGATGACCATTGGTGCTTTTTCAAAATATTTACACGATGAGATTTTTGACAAATAATCATCACTAATGTGGATTTAATGATTACGTGGGTAAAGGGAAATAATAGAACAGCTAGAGCAGACCGGTAAGTTCCGAAAATGACGTAGACTTTAAAACCAAGAAAAGACGACACTTATGCCATATTACAATATTACGATATCCAAAACCTAAGACAATATCTTCTCTCATATCACGATATCGATATAATATCGATATAATGCCCAGCCCTATTGTCCTGCACCAAACTAACCATATTTAAAATCAAATCTACGTCACAACCGCAACGCTTCAGTAGGCTATTAGCTATACAATTTACATTATTCTGGCTCCCCAGTGGCCTAGGGGTTTAAGCTGCTGGCCATGGAATCTGAACGTCCCTGGTTTGAATCTTTGTTGCATGTCACCCCTCCTCTCTCCCCTAATATCCTGCCACCTCTCTGCTTTCTATCTAATAACGGCAAAAATGCCCCGAAAATACATAAAAAATTGATATTTTCCTCACTTTCTTACTCATCATTGTGTATCTGTTAGATCCAGTATATTATGCCTCCCAGCTGAATATCTCCCTGGTAAAGGATGTTAAAAAAACATGGGCATGCATAAAAGATGGCCGATTATGGATATGCCAATAATGATAATAATAATAATACATGACACATTTCGACTTGGCCCATACTTCCGACTCCTTCAATAAAAAAAAAAAAAAATGTACATGTTCATGTTCAGTCATGTTAAATGATTCAAGATGTTGCTGAAATGGTTACTTGTTTAGTTGAAAATCGACTCCAGTTTTGTTCAATGTTTAATATTTTAGCCAACTGTTGGTAGAACAAATATATATTTACTGGATGTGTCTGGAGTCTGAAGAGTTGCTTGCTTTCCTTGCTTGTTTTCATGGCATTATAAATTGAACACTTTTTTGGTTTTTGGCCGGCGGTCAGAATAAATAAGCAATTTTGACACATTAGCTTGGCTGTGGAAACTTGAGATGGGGATTTGTCATTATTTTTGAAAATGTTGTAGAGCAAATGAGGATGTTTGGGAGAAAAAAAAAGTAATTAAAATAATTATTAGTCGCAGCCCTGATTCATTCTGGATTTCCCAATGTTTATTTATACGTTGTGAACATGTTTTAGACCTATAACAGGAATGCGGGTGGCCAAATGGCGAGGACTCCTGCATTGTTTGTCAGATTCAAAAATAGACAAGATACGGTGCTTACAGAATATATCATGCTGACATAATTGGGTATTTATTTTTCCAAGATATAGACTTATCCCAGAATACAGAATATGGCACTTAAATTCAAAAGTAGATCATCCTCAGTGACACAGCCTGGTATTTCTACAAGAACTGAGATGGTCGTGTCTATCTGTAGGTGAGATTATTGCTGCTCCTTCGTGTCTAGCAAACTAACATCTCCTCATGCCACCCAGTCTAATCGATAGGCTGAAATCTGACCCCTTGTTTCCTCCATGCACTTTAGCTCTCCTCCATCGACAGTATTAACAGTTCTTTGTTACAATGTTCTGTCATTCCTTTCTCTCTCTCTCTCTCTGTGTGTTGACAGTGAGTGGGTGAAAAAGAGCAGGAGTGAGGGAGGGAGAAGAGAGACAGAGAGACAGACAGACAGTGAGAGCTTTTCGGAAAGTTAAACAGAAAGATCGAGGGAGAGCACCAAAGAGACTGAGAAAGTGAGCTTTTAGGGAACTAAAAGCTTCTGCCCCTTTATACCTCAAAGCAGGGCCCCTGTTGTCTTGCATCACATGATGAATGGGAGCAGACTGTCAATGGATGAAAAGCACCTACACTTATCCGACGAAAGGAGGGAATAATGGGCTTGAAGCACATTAAAATATTTGAATGATCGGAGAGCGCTTTAATCCAAGTATCACAGAGGGTAGCCTTTCTATACCAAGGCAAGCATTTGAAAAGGGGTGTCCATTTTCTTGTTGAATTCTAATGGGATTAGTGGCTGTTAATGGCACTTTCCAAGTGCCATGAAATAGCACCCGCAACAAAGCAAGTTCCTCTGAAACCAGAGGAGACCTGTAGCACATCCGGCGTAAAGGACAACTTCACTCCTAAGTATATCCTCTGTCAGCCTACTAGACAAAGGAATTGCGAGTTGAGAGTGCTAGTACAGCACCTAAACACCGAACTCAGTGAACTCCGGATCTCAACAGGGTATTCTAACAGCTATTACATCAGGGAGGTGGGGCAGAAACAAGAATCTTGTCCCCACTTATGGAAAATATCCCACTGTACGCTCCATTCAAGAGTGGCGGTATAAGTGGAGCTTCTGTTGTCCCACTATTGGGTTTCCAGTCGCCACTGAATAGCACCATCTGAATAGATGCAACATTTTGTCATTTTGCCACACAATAGCAATCATTACCACTGCAAAACAATTTATTCAGACTCTAGTTATAAATGCATGTGCGGATATCAAATGGAACAATAATATTCAGTGTTTACAGATGGGAAGGAAGGCATTGTAAATAACAATGGTTATGGAATTCACACCCAAAAAAAACATCACATTTGCTGCTTCAGTTTTTATGGAATAAGTGAAATTAAAGAGCGCTTTTTTGTGTCTTACTTCAGCAACTTCTATTCATGTGTTTTTAGCTCCAGCCTCCTATCTCAAGCTGTCAGTCTGAGGCCGTCGGCTGCCTCCGCCGATGCAATTTACGGCCCACTAGCAGCTTACCAGGGTGACATACGTGTCATTCACACAATCATCTAAAAGATGGTTGTCTAAGTTTGAGTCTGCCTGGCAACAGGGGCGCCAGCATAGGCACTGATTAGTCCCTATGCAGTGAATACAAATGTCCTCTCCAGAGGGTTGGTGAAGAGCTTTAGTAAGCACAATAACACCTCCCCAACCCTTGACCCAAACCTTGTCCACCATCAATGCCTTTTTTAATGATGCATCCTCCCAGGGACTCCAGGTGGTTTATGGCAGGATGTTATTCCAGCCCTGGCAATGACTAGGAGTTTGCATTTATTAAATGTAAACAATTGTATTGAAAGCTGGAGGTAGGCGAATTCAAGGGATCATCAAAATGCTGGCAATGGCCAAGCATTATGACAATAAAATCTATATGGATGCTGTATTTACATGCAGACTGAGTAGGGTCAAGGCTTGTGGAGGTACAGTACTCTAACTTAAGCCAAAAATCCATTTCTGCTGGCTGGTACCATTTGAAAACATGCCGTAATCCTGCTTTTCTTTGTGGACACCTTGATTTCTCACAGGAGCATAAAAGGTGAAATCGCTCTGTGAAGCCACCTTTGCAGAAACTCTCTAAAGACATTTTTCACAACACTGTGAAGCAGATCAGAATTAGGTGCACTTGTATGAGCTTTTCTTACATGGATCCTTTAAAGATGAATAGGCCCTACAAGCAAATGGGAATGCAGCATTTAGACATGCATTTAACATGCCTTTAACAAGGCTCTCTTATAACTATAATTGGTCATTTCAGATGTTCTAGCTTTTTTCTGCTGCTTTTGATTAGAAAGAGCCCTGAAATACCCGTTATACAACTACTCAAAATAAAAGCCGAGTCACAGTAGTTTGTAGATTTTCTGTAGCAATTAATTCCATCACGTGGCCTTGACCATCAGGGATCCTTCTATTATTTTTAATAAATGTGGTATTTGCAGCTTTATGACCGGTATCATTGATGTGATAATGCAAAGTCACCCATTTTGGTGTAAATTCTGGATTATTGTATACAATAATTACGTTAATGCGTCCAACATCACAAGATTAAGGGCAATGCAATCACAGTTGGATAAAATCTGATTCCAGATATGACACAGTGAAAGCCACTATCACTCTGATGAAGGTAAAATGGAGGGCAAAGCATTGGCTCTGTGCCCAAATGTGTGTTTATACAATGCAGTATTTACTGTACTGTAGGAACCCAGGACACATTAGAAGTTATTCGACAGAGCTTTGTTAAAGCAAGCAGCATGATTTGTTTGCCGAGAGAGCCTGAGCTTTTTGATTTTTGGTCACCCAGAGGCTTGAAAATCATTAAACCACTGTTGCAAGGTACAAAACCACATTTTGTTGGACCAAGTTCAACACGATAGAGTACATCTGGCAGAGGCATGACCAATGCATGAAAACCGGCTGCTGCATCATAAGAAACAATCAAATTCCATTAGTTGCACTCATGTATGGAAATCTACTAGCAGTTGATAATGTGTGCACTTCATTTGAAGTTTTTCAAAACATTTAAGGGGTTGTCATAGCAATTTGCGCTCCTACACCTGTTTGTATGTGAAGCCAAGCCACAGTTCAAATAAAGCGTCTTGGAATTAGGGTTAGTAACGTTGGAATTAGCGTTAATGATGCGTTAACGCAAAATCGTTTAAACGCCAAGGCAATCAGTGTTTCTGAGATTGTAGCGAGCTCAGTTTTTAAGCTGCTAGAGTGAAGATACTACAAATGAAACTAGCAAACTGGAGGAATCCATTGGTACCAACCATGCACTACATTTTGGTAAAGAAAAACTATCATGGCCATTTTCAGAGGGGTCCCTGACCTCTGACCTCAAGATATGTGAATGAAAATGGGTTCTATAGGTACCCACGAGTCTCCCCTTTACAGACATGCCCACTTTATGATAATCACATGCAGTTTGGGGCAAGTCATAGTCAAGTCAGCACACTGACACACTGACAGCTGTTGTTGCCTGTTGGGCTTGAGTTTGCCATGTTATGATTTGAGCATCTTTTTTATGCTAAATGCAGTACCTGTGAGGGTTTCTTTGTCATTGTTTTGTGTAATAAATATATACATTTGAAGCAAGCATGTTTGCCCACTCCCATGTTGTTTAGAGTATTACATACTTGACAAATCTCCCTTTATCGTACATTTTGAAGAGATAAAAAATGTGTGATCAATCTGCGATTAATCGCGATTAGTCATGGACAATCATACGATTAATAGCGATTAAATATGTTGATCGTTTGACAGAGCTACTTGGAATGCATTTAAATGTAATTCAAAATTGCAATGCAATGCACATTTTATGCAAAAAGAGCTCTGCTATCGGAATTATATCTGTATCAGCAGATATATACAGTCAGGTATCGGATCGGAGCAGAAAAAAAAGTGGATCATGCATCTCTAGTTACACTCGGTTTAGGGGAAGAAGTGAAATAAATATTTGTTGATACTGTTTAGGATCTGTGTCGTGTGCTGTCTGGGACACTTTCACAATACTGTAGGTGAAAAATCTTCCGCTCAAAGGGATTGCACTGCTGAACCTTTCAAGAAAGACCAAAAAAAAGCTGATGACATCTAGACAGCACTCGCAGCTGCTTTTTCTGCTTATCTAGTTCAAAAGCCATCCACCAAGGACAACAGTGACTTGTGAACAACAACCTCCTCCTCCCCCTCCCATCAAACAGCCACTATGATCCCACCGCAGGCCTTTTGTAAACATGCCATCCAGCCCTGGGCATCCGTGTATCAAGGCAGTGGCATCAAGTGAAATGGCAGCCGGGTCTTATGAAGACAACATAATTGCCGTCCCGGGCGAAAACTCCCAGCACTGTGTCATCTTAGAATTATGCAGGCATCATGGCCTCACAACTGGGAGCTAATAAACACCTTGTCAATGCAGAAGGTGTCGGCTTTACACCCAGGGTGAGTGTCTCCAAGAGACGCAGCCTACTAACACGTCATAAGCCAGCATTAGCCCCGCTCACTAACACTATTGGTCATTTAGTGTGTTGTGAGAAGGCAAGCCATGTGATCAGTCATCATGCGCTAACATCACGGTCCACACCATCACCATCGCCACCCACTCTGTCTCGACTGCCCCGGTCTGCTGAATGGCGAAGCTGATTTCTTGCACGAGTTATTAAAATGCCGCTCTTATCCATGGTCTTATTGGTTTGCTATTCCATTCTGCCTGCATGCGATCGAATTACAAACATGCCAAGATGTAACCATACTTCATAGAAACATAATGCTGTTATGAGGAGCATGATTTCCCTGTGACATCTGATACTCTGTATTATATCGGCCACTGGGTAGAGGTTGAGCTTATTGCAAACATTGATCAACGTGTTGTAATTCAATATAGTATGTCAACAGCAGCATAATGTTGTAGGGAGAGAAGGGATGGAGGGAGGGGGGGTACAGTCTTTGTTACTGTGTCCTATAGCCTATCGCAGGGCGGAGAGGTGAATCCCATTGACAACTCGTAGATGGCCAAGGTCAGCGGACGCACATTTGTTTAATGAAGGCACGCGGGGCGTCTGGACCAGAGCGGATCACACACACCTCAGCAGCCTCTCGGCTGTCGCAGCACCCACGATTGAGTCGGCAGCATCACAATCATCACATAGATCAACAGCAAAAACCTGACAGAAATAGGATTTGAAGCCTGTAAGTGAACCAATGTAGCAGTAAAGGAAAACATCTGGTGTGATAAGGTTACTCTGAAGTCACTATTGAGTGCAACACAGACACTCAGAGAGAAGGTATTTTTTTTTTAATAAGGAGAGCAAAGAACACTCTGGAGGGAAACAAAGAACTCAGTATGGGCTATAATGCACCTACGAAGCCCCACGTGCCACACCCTTAGCCCCTGCATCTGTGTGATATCTCAAAGTGCATCGGCTATCTATCATCTCGGATGGTGAGCCCAGATAATGCCGGGAGAGGCTGCTGCTGCTGCTGATGCTGCTGATGCTGCTTCTGCTGCTCGAGCTACGGGAGGCTGCTCCTGTTCTATCTGGCTGTCCGCTCCCTCCGGCTATTTATAACCAATAGAGCTACAGCACTTTATGAATGTCCGCAGGCACAGCATCACACAGCCTTCTGATACTCTGCCGCAACTGTTTTTTTGGTGTGTCATTATAAGAGGCAGAGCTGGACAATAAAGAGAATGGGGGGTAGGGGGGTAGGGGGGACATTTCAGGGGCTCCACTGTCATATTACTCCTTGCAAATGCTGCCTTGAATAACAAACAACAGACGGCGTGTGGCACACACACAAGTTTTCACCCTGTGTCCCGTGCAGTTGCAGTGTAAGCTATATATAGACTACAACCCATCACTGTTGTCTTGGTGGAAAACTAAAAAAAAAAGTGAGGATCAATGAAATGCACGACTCCTTTGCAGCAGCATCCTGCTTTGCTTTAACACGCTGCCCATTTAACAGATAGCCATCTTTGCAGATGAATAATAAAATGGCATATGGGGAGGATCACGACTGCCTCACACTTCCACACAATGAGAAGTGTTATCTCAGCAGAGCTGGCCAAATAAAGGCTAGATTAAGATAACATTTTGCCATTCACCCCCACTCCCTCCTCCCCACCCGCAAACACACACACACACACACACACTCCCTATTCTCTCTCTCACACACACACACACACACACACATTCGCGGGACAATTACATTTGATTAATGTCTTAAGCCTTCGTCCTCCCAGACAAGCACACACACACATAAAAATGGGCAGAAAATGAGATTACACTGTCAAAAATGTGCAAGGATAACATAACTATAAATTCATTTCGGATGTGCGAGTATAAGATGCATTTTTACCTGCAGAGGACGCGCCTAACCACACTCAAGTCCCCCGTTTGCTTTTCTGTCCTGTCAACCGATTCTGCCCTCATCATCGCGGACTTGCAGGGATATTTAAGCCGATTTGACATCAGAATGAGATCCGAGCAGTTTAAGGGAAGCCTCTACTTTGAACTGATACAAAATTCACATATTTTGATGGATGTTTTCTTTAAAGTAGCCCAGAGAGACCGCTGCGTCCTGGATAGCCACCTCTCTAAAATCTTGGCCTCAACCCACATTATTAAACTGCATCGACACGAGAGTGAACGCTGAGGACAGTAAACCCCCTTTTTTTTTTTAATCGGATACTCACCTGCTGTAGCCTTCACTGCTTCCGAGCATCCTTTCGCATTTCTCCCCAACGGCAACTCCCAGCCACCAACACTCAAATTGAGACGCACTATCTCAAGTCCATCGCCTTGAAAGACAGCTTTAAAAAAAAAAGGAGATGAGAAAAAGACAGCCCGTATTTTTTTTTCGCAGAATCCCAAATGAGATTCTCCACAACGGCAGTGCCGCGGTTCTCTAAAGATGACAGCTGTAGTTAAAACAGGCAGCCCACACACACATACATACACACGCACGCACAGCGCGATCCTCCCTCGGTAATGGGACTCCCTGTGCGCTCGAACTCGTCCGAGGATGAGTGTGGAGAATAAAGAAGGAATGCAAATGGCAGGTAGAGAGAGAACAACTCCCACGCACAGCTCCCGATGCGAGCGCTCCTTGATGCAGTCTCTCCCACAGCCGCGCACTCACAGCACTGAGTGACTGGCTGTCGTCAGCGGCGCAGGCAATCTGCTGGCTGAGAGAGGGGAGGGACGGAGATGATCGGCGGAACGCACTCTGCCCGGTGTCCTACTCAAGTGTGTGTGTGTGTGTGTGTGTGGTAAAACTATGTGAGAGTGTGTGTGCCGTGTTTTCCTACACGTGTGTGATCACGGCGCGCACATGCAGTCCGTCTGTCAATTTGCTGGTTTATTTATATAGACTGCGCGTTTTGTTAACCGGTCTTATCTGTCCAGATTCGTCTGTCCAGATCGCAGCTTCCCCTGTTAGCGCGCACACATGGCGTTTACGCGCACGCAGATGCACGGGTAGACGCGCGGAAGACACATTTCAAAAAACAGGGAATGTCTTCTGAGGGTGAATTGGAAACAAAAATGGTTCACATTACCCCTTGCAACATGCAAATGTTTCACCGACAAGCTGCTGGCAAATAAAGAAATAAAATCAGATTTAAGTCTGTGAGACTGGAGTGGAGACATGGAGAGGGGAGGAGGGAAGGAGGGAGGGGATCTATAAGAAAGCAGCAGTTCCTCTTTTGAGAGCCTGATGGCACTGTGGACTTCAGATACTGCAGGCAAACACACGCACACACACACACACACACACACACACATACACACATACACACACACACACACACACACACACACACACACACACACACACACACACACACACACACACACACACCAGACACACACACATTCACAACACACAGCCTTTTGCAGGAGGCAGGCCATGCACATTACATATCTGATCCTTTGTCTATCTCCTGTGATTTTAAAGGGGGGGGGGGGGGGAGGGGGTCTCAGGCCCAGTCAGGCAGAGATTGTAGGGGGCTTTAAAAGCAGGAAGAGTAAATATTTCATAGGAGCAAACTCTTATCTTGTCCAATCCACTGTTCCCATGTCATTGTCTTTAAAGCTAGGGTTGATAATCTTCTTCAAACATTCAAAACATTTTGTTATATTTGTTGAAATTCTCTTTACTTCCCAGCAACAATCAATAAATCAAATGCTCTGACAAGAAAAAAGAAATCTGGTATCTGTGGCTATCGCAGGACTGTAATAACTACCTGCCTGTCTGTCTTACCTACCTACCTACCTACCTACCTGCGCACCCTGCTCGTGCCCACATCGTGCGTCACCGGAGTCTTCCATAAGATGCTAGCTTGACAGTTGTGAGTACTAACAATAGCCAAGTTCATTGTTTACGTTCATAATGATAATTTTGGGGGACCGGCTTTGGAGGGACGGGCTGTCAGTGATGCCGCCTTGGCGACTTTCTCGCTGGATCAGTCCACTCTCATTTCCTGGGCATCAAATACCGAGGCTTTGTCACGGCCATCGGCATGTGATACCGCCGCACAAGGCACCCTTTAGCGCCTGTATGAGGCGCACCGGGCGTTCCATTAACTACAATGTAAACCCATCCTTGGCGACAGTAAACTCCAAGAAAGAGTGCCGGGAGTATGGTGAAGTTGTTTAAAGAGCGAGAAGACACACTAAAAGCAAGCGTGAGGGGAGGTTGATGGGTCCAACAAATCCTTTCATCCAGGAGATCACTGTTCGTGTCCCGTAAATGAAGTTTCACTTTCACGTTACAATCATCTGTTTGTTCCTGTCCCGTGTTCACAATGTTCGGTTTCATTTTCACTTTACAAACGTAGTAGTTTTAAGCTCAACCATGTAGTTCTTTCCTAAACCTAACTAAGTGGTTTTGTTGCCTAATCCTAAAGTGACGCCAAGGGAAACTATAGTGGTTTTGATGCCACAAATAAAGTGACGCCAAGGGGCGTGACCAAGCTGCGGTATGTGACAAGTTGGGATGAGAATTTGTTGGCTAGAATTAAGGACTTTTGGAATTAGTGCTGCTCGCTACTTTCATTGGAAAAGAGATGGCAACACTGAGCTGGGTTTTTCGGTTGGGTATATATATTTTTTTTCAATCTAGCATACTCTTGCTAGTTTCTTAATATTACCAACCCTAGCTTTAATGTGATGCCAAAGTAAGAGAAGATCAGATTTTTGTTCTTAAATATATGGTAATGAGTTGAATTCAGCATCACTTGATCTCCTTAACTATTCTGGGATCAATTAATGATGCTTTAAGTCAGTTTTAAAATGCATTTTAGTAGCTGAGTGATAGGACTCATTTGAAATCGCAGCCCACGGTGCACATTGATTAGCTAAGGTTTGTGGGAGGACAGCAAATGGGATGGATTCCTTAACACTAGCCTCTGCTCACCCACGAGAGGCCCAAGTTAGTCATTAGCGTGCTGCACGTTTGTAGGGGGGCTGAGGGTTATCTCATTTGTGGAACAAAAATTCACTCGCTTGTTGTTCTAATTTGAAGTGGTTGGCCTTGTTTGCATTTTCTTCATTCATTTAGGCATTTGGAAAGATGCGAGGAAGACAACAAGAGAAAGTTCCAATCAGAATGCATCTGTAGCTCTTAGGCCAGTGACAACACATGTTGTACAAATACTACCATTTTAACGTTAAAACAAATCACCACAGGTATTTTATATAATTTCCAGAAAAACAAACAAAAGGTTTATATTGTATAACTTACTCAATAGTTAGCAGTAAATTGAGATGTCCAACCCTTAATAATCATCATCATTTTCCTGTCATCACTGACAAGTGTAATTTTGCATAACTGTAATCTCCACATCTATAATGTGTCCACGTACTACTTCTTTCATTCTGTTGTGGGAGTTTTTTGGAGGACGCTTTATGAGCTGAAATTCATATCAAATGTCAGTAAATATGGTGCTCTGTAGAGAATGGCTTTGGACAAAGCAAATAGCACCAATTGGTGCCCTGCATTATGAATCCAGCCAGACAAACTGCTTTTAGCATCAGTTCCACCACTTAAGCACACTTATTTCATGGATTGTATGTCAGTAATTACATTATTATTATTATTATTATACTATTTTTTGCTAATATTTGCTTTCATTAAAGCTACAGCACATATTGCAACTTATGACATCTTGTTTATCTCTGGGATGTTATTTTGGATATCTTAAACATGATGTATTTTTATCACCAGTTTTGTGAATGTCCACATCAGCTATCAGAACCATTTGATCGTTTTATTTTACAGATGTTTTACAATGTTTATTCAAAGTTGTGGTCCTTAAAGCTTCAGTAGGTAGAATGTTTTGGTGTCATTGGGCCATCGAAAAATTCCATATTAACCTTTCAGCATATTGTAATTCAAGTGTTCTGAGAGAAAACTAGACTTCTGCACCTCCTCATGGCTCTGTTTTCAGGCTTTAAAAAATCTAGCCCCTGACGGGAGACTTTGGCCAATCACAGGTCATTTCAGAGAGAAAGCGTTCCTATTGGCTGTGCTCCGGCTGGTAGGCGGTGCTTGTTGTTATTTCCTCAACTGATCCCAACATGGCTGCCGGGTCCCAAACTTTCACATTTTACAGCTAAACAGGACACTGCAAGATGATTCTGAAAACTTGTGAGCCGGCTCTGATAGACGGCAGCTGGACGGCAGACTCAAGATCAGCTCTGATTGGTTGATACAGTGACCATTTTATTAAAATAACTTTTTTTAATCATATATCATACATTTCTACCCACTGCAGCTTAGAGTACTTGTCATATTATTTTAATCAAGATAATTGGAGTGTGCAGAGGATTCTAAAAACAAGGAGTGCAATTATTTCATGTGTGACAACTCAAGTATGTGTGAATAATTGGTGACACCTGAAAGGGTCTTGCGTTCTTTGTGTCTCTTGGGATTAGTTACCTCTAATTACTGTATAATGTAATATATCAGTAACTGAGATATAGTTATCACTTCTTACATTCAATTTAAAAAAAAAAGTGTTTTGCCCTTCGGAAGGTTTTTAAAAACTCACATCCGCATTTAACATGAGCTGAAATTGATGTGTTTCCAGTTTTGTCAAGTGGTTAGAAGAGAAACAGAACTCAGGCATTAAAACCCAAATTACATTTCATGTGTCTAACCTACCTTGCATCATCTAACACACCCATCACGTGTATATTCCAGTTAAGTTTTCACTCACATCCCACGACAAGGAAAATACCGCTAAAGTATTTGTCTGCTTAAAACGTGTCTCTGTCCTTCTTGCTTCCTCAAGCTTCTCTGCTCAGACCCTCAGAGCAACTTAAGCCACTCAGGCATCACAGCTACATGTGAATGTCATCAGCATCAGTTCATGCATGGCCAAGGCACCCGTTGCTATGAATACAGGGTATTTTCTCTGTATTTTAGAGCTGTTTCCCATTGCCTGGCTGTGAAACCATTCCTTAAGGGGGGACACAGGCTTCTTCTTTTCCAGATCAGTACTCTAGACCTGAGCGAATAGAAACTCAGCTAGTCTAAAAGTCAGTTGACATTATATTCCCCTATGGATATGACATTAAAGAGTAGGCGATTTAAAGGTGCTCAATACAAAATTCAGAGCATATCTAGTGTCCCCCCACTCCCAAGCCCCCAGGAAGTGCGCCGGGCTGTGAAGCATATTTCCGTAGTGGCCAAACAGCGGTACTACAACTTCCGTGTCCGTCATATGATGCCATGGGCCAAGACTTTTTCCCATAGACTTAAATTGGGAAAGAGACGTCTGTAAATCAGCTGATAATTTTTTTTAAGGTAAATCAACTTCCCATTATGAACACCTGAATATCCCTTATTTAAATCATTGGGTGCTAAAAGTTATGAAATGCACTAATAGCCATATCCAGAGTTATTTCCCTTCCTCCGTTCATGTGACTGAGCCCCAGACCGCGGATGGAGCGAGAGCTGGGAGGCGGGGTTAAAGGAAACGCCACTGCGCCTGCTCTACGGGCCCAATGGATGCGGAATATCGCCGGATGATCCGATTACTTTATCATTCGGCAGTCGAGCCATTTTGGCTTCATGCGCCACTGATCAACTCTCATAGGAATGAATGGGAGCCTGCCTCCAACGCTGTATCCAGTTCTCTTCATGCATTCATGGTGCCTCCACACGGCTCTCAACATGGGGATTGCTGAGCTGGCGGCTCGCAGCTAACGGTGCTAACAGCGCTAACATTGCAAACAACATCAACAGTGCTGACAGAGATAACAGTGCTAACCTGGGGAAGAACCGGAGGGTGGGTGCTACGCTTCCACAATGGCGGCATCGGTCAGGACGGCGTTATCTGCTTTAACCGCCGTATGAGAGCAGTGCAGAGCAGTGGCCGTGAGCTAGCCAGTGGGGCATGCTCACAGGCACTAACATGCACTAAAAGGCACGCTGGGCTATGTAAACAAAGCACAAAGAAGCTTGGATTACAACACACACAGAGTGACTTCATTCTCTGCTCAGGTAGACATTACTCCTTTATATTTTTACATAGCAAATAGTTGTTTGAAGCTATATTAATGCTCTAGATATCAAAAAAAAAATCTAAAAATATCAAAAATTAATGACATTTTTCATCTGAGCATATATGAGACATTCATACTGGGCCTTGGTTTAACAAATAAATAAAAAATAAACCACCAATTTTCTGCATATTAGCAGCACATGTCAAACGTGTCTGGAGTGCTGCTAGATGAATAAAACCGAGAAAGGATGAAGTTAAGAATGAAGTTAGAAAAGAGAAATTAGATTTGGCAGGATGCATTCATGGGAAGGAGGAGGGAGGCTAAGTTTGTGGTCTTTATCCCTGCCTGCCTCGTCTCCATCCTCTCTAAGAGCTCCAAACAACAACAGAGGTAACAATGGATACCTAGTGACGCCACGGGCTTTGAAAGCATCCCATCAATAATTAATTCGCTCTGCTGTGCTCCTCAACACTGGCACGCATGCTTGTCCTTAATCTTTTGCTATACTGGACGAGAGATGTCCGTCACTCTTGACTCTGAAAAATTAATGGTTCTGTGATGAGATTATTAAATAACCATTTGCTTGTTATGATGGAATCACGTCCCCTGTTATTCAGCAGGTATGTGGTTTTGAATACTAACCAGTGAGACTGTCACTCTTGAAATTTTACTTTATTTAATTAATACTATTGATAAACTCGACCTTTTAATTAGCATCAATCACATTCTGATATTAATACACTTCACAACATTAATATAATAGAGTTACAATATTGCAAGATTCTTGTATAGAAATACTAACTTTGTATGTTTAAACTCAATCGATTAAAATATTGCAAATATGCTTGCGTTATACGAAAGTATGTATATATGTATTATTGGAAACCAATTAACAACATAAAAAAAATGACAAATATTGTCCAGAAACCCTTACAGGTACTGCATTTAGCTTAAAAAATATGCTCAAATCATAACATGGCAAACTGCAGCCCAACAGGCAACAACAGCTGTCAGTGTGTCAGTGTGCTGACTTGTCTATGACTTGCCCCAAACTGCATGTGATTATCATAAAGTGGGCATGTCTGTAAAGGGGAGACTAGTGGGTACCCATAGAACCCATTTTCATTCACATATCTGGAGGTCAGAGGTCAAGGGACCTCTTTGAAAATGACCATGCCAGTTTTTCCTCACCAGAATTTAGCTCAAGTTTGGAGCGTTATTTAACGCGTTAAAGAAATTAGTGGCATTACATTAATTTGCATTACCGCGTTATTATCGCGTTAACTTTAACAGGCCTAGTTTAAACTAAATCTTGAAATGTGTCTGCAAGGGAGAGGAGCTGCCATTCATTTTCCCTCTTTATCAAATTGAATTCTGATGTTTGGAATGAATGTTTTGTTTTTTTTCCCAACAATAGATGACAAATGGAAACTTGAGAGTGATAAACAATCCACATAGTCTTTTGTCCCTTTTGCGTCCTTCTGAATAAAACATGACAGCTACCAAAATGATATCTGATTGCATTCGACTATACAGATGTCCATGATATCTTTGTTGAAGAACTACTCCAGAAATAGTGTTGCAAGTAGTACTGTATTCAAAGTACAGCAGGCTCTGGCTCTAACACATAGATGCACTGGACCACTTTATAGCACAATAGTTTATGATGTATCTATATCATAAAGGGCCGCGGATGGAAATGACACTCTGGAGGTGGGCTGACATATTTCAACAGCAAAGGAAGATGTTAAAGTGTCGATGGAGGGTTTCTAGTTAAGCATTCCAACAGTTTTTTGTTTTTTCTTTGTGAGTGAGTGAGTTGCTCAAAGCCTCTTATCAGAAAAGTTTTTGACTTTTGTTTGTTTTTGTTTGACTTTTTTTTAGGTTTAAACAACACTTTGCACCATGCTGTGACAGCAGCCCAAACGCAACATTGTATAGTTTTTCTCTCAACACAAGATTTTGGACAGCTCTTGGTAAGAGAAGAAGTTAGCCAAACCATCCTTTTGAAAAACAAATAAACACAAAATGTGCTCTACATACAGTGGACCCCCTTTGATGAAAAACATATTACAACTTGTGAAACAGAAAATAGGATGCTTTCTAGCAGTAATGCATGTAAGTAAGTTTCTTCCTCTCTACTCTTAATTTACTGTTATGGTCAAGTACAGTCAGTTCTTTTATATATAGTCCAATATCACAAATTTGCCCCAAGGGGTGTGCAATCTGAGCATGTACAGATTGTATACATTGCAGCTGAGTTACAGGCTGCTTATGTGTATGCTTTGATTCCAGCACCATGGAGAGCGTCAGTCACTGGCCTGATTTTTATTCTGTTCAGCACCACGGACAGAGCCAGTCCGAGGCAGCTCGGTCCACAGCCGCAGGAATGTCATGTTCTCTTTTACAGCAGCATAGAAAGGAAGCTCAGATACAGTATAGCCAAATGATTTGCCACCCTCTTCTTTATTTATTCCTGTCAACAACAAGGACAGTCTCACTTCCTGCAGCAGGAACTCAGACAGGAGGAGAACCTAGACGTTCTGCTCCTGGGTGTGAGAGGGTTATGCTTATTCATGTCAATATGATGCTTTTCCAAGATCCGCAAGGTAAGAAAATATTCATGCCTAGCAGGTGGATGTCAAAGTCGCAACCAGGCAACTGGCTCTGGCACAAACACTTAATCCAGAATTAATATTGTAAAGATACATTTTTGATGATTTATTATTATATATTTATGTAAACATGACCACAGCTGACAGCTGTTATGGTCATGCTACATGTTTACTAAAAAACCAATAGTGTAAAAGTTGCAAGTATCCAGTGGTGGAAGAAGTATTAAGATATTTTACCTAAGTAAAAGTCATAGTGGTGGAAAGTAACTAAGTACATTTACTCAAGTACTGTACTTATGTACAATTTTTAGGTATTTGTACTTCCCTTGAGTCTTACCATTTTCTGCTAATTTATATGAGCTCCACATTTACCAGCTGCAACATTAAAGTGACATACACATTAATGCATCAATAATTATAATCCAATTATATATATATATATATATATATATATATATATATATATATATAATTTTGAAATGGACAATTCTTTATAATGGTACTTTAACGTTTGATACTATATATTAAGTACATTTTGATGCTTCTGTATTCTTTAACATTTAAAATTAATTTGAATTAATTTTATAAAATAGTGCTAATTTGATTTAATTATGGACTGTTAGTTGGTTTAATTTACTGTATAACAATGCATTGTATTTTATAAGCTAATCATAGGTTTTTAAAATATTCATATGCAAAGTAATTCATAACTACAGGTACCTAATAAATGCAGTGGAGTTAAAAGTACAATATTGATATCCCTCTAAACTGTCGTGGAGCATAAAAATTAATTACTCAGGTAAAGTACCAGTAACACAGAATTGTACTTGATTAAATATACTTAGTTACTTTCCACCACTCTAAGTATCATATTATAAAATCTGTAAGCTCCGGTCTGTTTTTCATCTGTTGGTGAGCTAGATTAACACCTAAATCAATAACGTTCACCAGCAGTTTGCACAAGCTTCCCAAGCACTGCCACAGCACCACCAATCAATCTTTCTCTGCTCTACCCCTCATTGCCTTTTTAGCAGTGGCTCCCTAAAAGCTTCTGATTTACCACCATCTTGCAACATGCCTATCCTTCTGACCTTTAAATTGAATATATAGTGGCACAGGCGCTTATTACAATTCTGAACTACTCTTGCACTTCCTTGTGGGTTTCCTGGCAAAAACACCACACACACAATCTCTGCACTCCCACTGTGTGAACACGGGCACACAAATACATGAAGTTTTCCTGTATGACACATTCTTCGCCATTTTTGTATGTCAAATCCACTTCACATTATCAGTGTGCATGCAGACAGTAATGCTAATTAATTGGATCATGGTTTGCAGAGAGCTGGTTCAGAGGAACATCACCAATGTTGCTTTGTGAAAACACTATTTCATTCACAGTTTAAAGTGGCTACACATATGTCTTCTTGTGATATGATGACGAAGGTGTGCAACTTCAGTTATCACATTTTATTTTTTATTTTTTTACCTCTTTCATTTTCGAAATTTCAACTTGCAACATTAATATTCTCATTTTTTGTATTTTAATTAGATTTTTCTGTAATAACTTTGCAACAAATTTGGTATCAGCACTGTAGAGCAACTTGGCTTTGTACATTTGCATTTTATTTTCTGTAAAAGAGCAACGTCACCACATGAATATGGCGACAAAAGACATTTCAATTTTATATTTTCTTTTATATAATTAAAAGTTTAAACATGCATGTGTGCATTGAAAGTCAATTTTATTTACACAATTTGTTTTTGCTTTGTCATTATAGGGTGCTGTGTTTAGACTGGTGGCAAAAATTTCTCATATATCTCTATGTATGTGTCTATACATTGTGATATGAGTGGATGGATGGATAAAATTTCTAGCATTGTACAAATGTATACACTTATTGAAGTCTTACACCAACAGGTCCAGTAGCTGTAGTGAAGAGGATTTCCATAATTCCTTACAAATAGCCCCACACCTTCTTGCTCTCACATATACCTAAATACACACACACATGCATTAGCTCACTCATTGTCACTCACCCTCACAGTCACTCATTTGCCCTGACTTGTATTATTGTGCTGTTATGTGAAACGCCTGGTAGAGTGAAAAATGGAACGAGGTCTATTTGGCGAGGTTGGAGGGGAAAACTACCCTCAATGGGCTTTGAATTGCCAAGAATAAGCATTGTAATATGGGCTTGCAGGCGGCAACCAAATGTGCAAGGAATTGGATTTGGCGTTACTGACATTTGTTTTTTATCTTTGCAAATGCATAACCTACAATACAGATTCAAAATCCAGCACTAATAACATCCTGTCAATGCTGTAAAGGATATTATTGAGGGACTGTGTGGGGTTTTAGGGGTGGTCATTTTGGTTTTTGCAGTATGACATCCTTGGATGAAAGCTATTTTGATGACAGGCAGTTCAAAGCCATGTTGTGGCAGAGGTGTCAAACCAAGGTGATAAAGACAATGTCATCAAGATCATGATAATATGTTTGACACAGTGCACCAGAGGACAGTCTTTGTGATGGTTACAAAGGTGGAGAAATATGCACAATGCGCAGCTATACAAAGCACCCGTAATAATGGCAAAATAAATTCCTCAATGTGCAGTACACAATAGTTCCCACACATGATTGGAAACAACTCCTTTGTTATTAACTCTTAAGCGTGTGTTGCACTGAAATAATCAACTAATATCAGGTGTGCACTGCCTATTCTATAATGAACAATAAATACTTCAGTAGACTATCTATCCAAGTGACATTAACAAAAATCTATCCTCTATTCCAAGGGGATAAGAAGGGGCTTATTTAAACCAATTGCAGCATATTGGACCTAGCTCTGTTAGGCCAGTGGTCATATGAGCAACACTTTTTCTTCAGTGTTTTAGATTTCCCACAAAACAATTGGCAGGCTGCTGCTCTCTCTCTCTCTGCTACTCAGCCTCAGTGCTGTGCAAGAAGTACTGCAAAGAAAAATGATGCTCCCATGCTACTTGCACACACTGCTTTGGGCAGGCTATCATTCCCATTAAACTAATAACAGTTAGCTTCTTATCTCACAATGTCTTGGCAAAGTCACTTCCACCCTTGAACAAAACACAATGTCTTTGAATGCTGGGGCTTAATCTACCACTGAGGCTCAAATGAGACTGCATAATCCTCTGCAATTTGCCGTCTTATATTCTACAATATCACTGATTTCTACTGTGTTTTTTAGTACACAGATTTCTCTGTTTGGGGACAATGATACCGTCCTTCAACTTCCCGAGCAGGCAGAATGTAATTATTTTTTTCATCTTTCTGCTCAAACAACAAAAATATATTGCATTTAGAACATCATACAGGGTGAATGTGTCTCACAACAACACTCTCATATACAATATACTTAAAAATGTGTGTTTGTTCTTTTAGTAGACTCATATTAACATTTGAAAGTAAATGTTGCTGTTTAAGATTCTAGTGTAAATATTTAAAGTTGGATTAAACAAGTTGAAACCACTAGAGGTCAGAAGGTAGGCTTCAGGTAGGCTTTTACATCTTTAAAGCATAGTCAGTCAGCAAAGGGTGAAAGACCAAAGGGTGAAAAGGCAAATTAAATTGCCCAACAGAAAATGAACATTTTGCTATTATTACAGTAGTTGTTTCTCTGATGGTATTTTAATCTCTATAAACATATTCTACATTCACATGTAGAATCTGCAGGCAACGCGACAAGATTTTGGCATCAGAAGTGTTCTGGTTTCTGTTTGTAGCCCAAGTAGTATTGACCAATCACATTTGAACAGGCTTTGGTTGAATGCAGGTAAACAGTCTGTGTGGAGAGCAAAAGATGTGGAAAGCATTGGCTGAAATGCAATCTTGGAACCCACCAGCTGTCGTCTGATGATGATTTATCTTTTTATTGGTTTAAAATTAGCGTGCAAACTGGCTACTTGTGAAACAATCCGTACGTACATGTCTTCTCTCAACACCATCTCAAGTTACTAATCGGACTGTAAACAATGAGCAGCGAGCAGAAAAAAGTCTTGGCCCGGATATCTTCTGGCTACACCGGAGCCCCAGAAATATAGCCCCTTGTCCCCAGAGGCTTATCTGTTGTAAGACCGGAAGCCGATGGGTTCCAAGATTGATGCCATGTTGTCATGGAGTAACACATGGAAAAATATTAAATGTGCTGCTAGTCCCTGAAAACAAACTGTCTTTAAATCAAATAGGACAGTGCATTTCCATTTTTTTTACTCCTGTATTGTGTAAGTAAACCGAGTTTTAAGCGTCCTGATCTGAAATACCCAGTAAAAGGGCTTGTTATGCAGGATTCGTCTATATACCTAAAGTAGTCCAGTTACATCCACTTTTCTGGAAGTACTATAGGCTGTCTAGCCATTAGTGGAATATTGAGAATTTTCTGAACACCAGACTGAGAAATCTGGTACAGCAGGATGACCTGCTTAACCATGACATGCAAGAGCATAATCATGGACATTGTCTATTTATTTCTTTACTCTGAGAAGGATCAAACTCATCAATTTTGAAGAGAACATGTGGCAATGTTTTAAATATCTGATATATAAAGAAAAATATCATCTGCATAGAAATATATGTGGTGTTTTGTTCCGTACTTGAGAAGTTGAGGTGGGTACTACCAACGATCTAAGGGAATTGCTAGTCATTATAATGAATGTATTGATCAGGATGGTGTGTTGCTCATACTGATACATTAGATGTAACACCAAGCATAATTAAAAGTGTTCATCAATATTCCAAATCCGTCATAGTCAAATGCCTTTTCAGTGTTCAGAGACAGAACTGCTTGCAAGTGGGTTAATTTGAGCCTGTAATACCAGGTTGAACCCTGATACGACTGGTTTTACCTGGGAATTATGTATGCTACCCTTGATGATGGGACTTTTGTTGAGTTGAGTTTAATAATTAAATTGGATGAAAACTATATTTCAAATGGATCCTTTCCACTCTTTAGAAACAAATTTCAAGACAAGTTTTCAACTCCGATGAGAGGTGTTAGCCTTGACAGAGTAATTTGGCAAAATAGGTCCAATTACATCAATGGTGGCAGACAGGTCCTTTGATGCCGCCTAAATCAGGGTCTTTTGCTGTTGGCATTGAGTGCTCAGGGTGTTTAAGATCTTGTTGAGTAACGGCAGCATCCAAACCATTAGTCTGGATTGCAGAAAATGATGGAGGGTAAAGTTCAGGAATGGCATTATTTTGTACTATCACCTTGAGAGTCAGAGGAGTATAATTTGGAACAAAGACTTGGAAAGAGCATTATTTACCTGTCAACATACTGCGAATACCTCAGCATGTTCATTTTTGACAGGGTCTTAAGATGAAAAATGTTGTCATTGTTTAGACTCATTGTCAAGTTTTTTTTTTTTTTTTCTGTACTATTATAAAATGTATGTTGTGCTTTTGATAATGGATTAATTGGGATTTGTGATTATGTTTAAACATGTATTCCTTTGTAACTTTGTCTACAGGGACTAGGACTAATACCATTTATACCGTTTATAGAAGATATAGTTTAAGGAAATGCATTCTTAATGCGTGAACCTTTCTTGGGGAGGACCCGTACACTCACTGTCAAATTCCCACCCAATATATAAGCAGTGGTCATATGAGACTATGACCATACATTTAGTGGCCAATAACTGTTGATGCTGTTTTATCTTTTCTTTGTTTTATGTAGCCATTTGGGTTTTCATTTTGCCAGTGAGACAAATGTGACAAATGTGTTTCACTATAGACAAGCTATTACGAGCAGCGCTTTGGCCTCAGACCCCTGCAGATATTCTCCTCATGGCCTCTGAAACAATGGCTCCATTTTTATTTTTTTTTTTCATCTGCGGGGCACCATCCATTGCCCAGGCTACTCGCCTGTCAACTCCGCCGCGCAGACAATAGCTTCCTGACATGAGAGCTCCTTGTAAAAGATGTTGCCACCCCTCGATCTCTGTGCAATACAGGCCCACACATAAAAGTATGTGCACAGACAAACACACGGTCGCCACAAACATGTGGGTACATGAACGCAAATACACACAAATCTAATCCGGCCCTGAATCAAATCCCATCCTTTTGTTTTTCAGACAGTAAAAGAGGGTGAGGGAGTGGTATTGGGAGTAGTGTACACTGGTAAAGTAATCACTATTTCAAGCGGTTTTGGGGTCACCCCCCCCACTCCTCACCAACACCATTCCGAAGGGTAGAGCGATTTCAATCACTTTATAGCTGCCACCATGGCTTTAGTGAATTGTTGACAGCCAAATCCATGTCGATCCGTTGAGTGATTGCATGCTGCGAAAGGTCTAATCTCATTTTCTCTTCAGCTTCTGCCTCCCTGTAAATGAACACACATTAAGTTTAGGTCTTCGGTGTATTCTACTCTATGCGGTGCAATGTTGCATCATACAGCTAGGGAATTTTATGAATTGAAATTAAGTTAAGAGCAATATGGGAAATCACTAATTACCATTAAAGCCAAAGGGTGACCTTTAATACAAAGTTAAGTATATGACATGTTAAAACTGTCCATTGTGAAAAGTGTCACTTCCTTGAACTGATGCGTGTAAGTCCGGACTTAAAATATGAACACAATATCATTAAATCATTTTACACTTCAGAAAGGCTTCACAAATATGTAGATGGTCAGCTTTCATGGATTTTGCTGATGTGACACACATAAAAAATGCTTATAGAAGCCCAGTGCCTCTGGCTTATTTTCAAACGCCTGCACTCTTAATGCTTTTCATGCATTTAATATTGTCACTGAGAGACATGACTCATGGAAAAATGATGTGCAATATTAAAATAGAATCAAAAAGGGCTATTTCACACAAAAAGACAAACTGGTAGATTCCGAGGAGCATGTTCAATAATGATTGTATAATATTGCTGATTATAGTGACACCTGCCTCAAACACTCTCCTGTTTATTGTGTCCTTTGAATTGAATTAGAGCACTAGCAGCTTTGGCAAAAAAAAAATGGGAGACGTGAAACCAGAATCTATTTTAGCATAGCTTTTGATGAATATTGTGAGGAAATGAATACACCTGAAATCCTTCAGTAACTGTGTGCAAATAACTGCCTATTCAGCCACATTTACACCCATCCCAGGGGGACCTTGTCAGTGACTACTTTGTAATTCTTTGCCGTTTGTTCTGTTTTGTGTTACGCAAATTCATTCAACCTGTTCATCTAGTATTTATCAGTTGATCACACTGTATATACTCAAAAGACACGTAGATGTACTGATGTATAAATATGATCATTTTATCCACATTACAACTGGAATGGAAAGTCCTGTCATGTTGTTATCGTCTCAAATCAAAGTTTCAGCATCCCCTCTTGAGCGTTGCTTTGCAACATGACAAACTGTCTTCAACACACTGGGATTGTTTGTCATCTGCTGTACATTAGAGCTCCACTGGGGCATCAAAAATCCATTACTTTTTAAACATCATTTGTTTTCTCAGCAGAACATTTTCATACTACGCAAATGACAGACGGCTCACTTTTTAACCCCTCACACATTTCAGTTTCACAGTGAAAATGTCTGAGCTTGCACAAAGCTAATGGCTTGCATTTGATGCCTCATTTGAACAAGGTGGCGACTCGGACCACGAATATTCCCACTCTGTCATTTGGTTGCTGAAGGCTAGCACCATTAACCCTAATGCATTGATGTAATGTCTATGTTACAGGCCTTCAATGTAGCAACATCATTATTTTTTCCTAAAACCCTAGACCCTTCGGCATGTTCTAACATCCGGGGAAATAAGGTGGGCTGGTGACCACAAAGATGGCCACATTTTGCTTTGATTGCTGCAGTATGTGCTGATAGATAGATAGATAGAAAGCTTTATGGTCATTGTACATGGTACAACGAAATTGGAGGGCTTCTCCTGAACAGTACAGTTAAAAAATAATAAATAAAAAGAAACAGACAGCTACAATACGCATTCATTCCATCATTATACACATAACATTCACAGTACTGATGCCAAGGAAGAAGAAACAAGAGTCTATAAAAACCGAGTATATGGCTGGACTTTCTTTTTCCCCTGAGTTGCTCCGATTACAACAAGAACGTGACATCGTATTTACACAAGACGGATCCTTTCTAGCCATAATCCACTCATACCGGTGAGTGAAAGCGCTGACCTGCCCCCCTAAAAACGTAAACAAAGGACTGTTCCCGCCTTTTCATTTTGATAGAGCTACAGCCAATGAAGAATCTGCAACACTCGGCCGACCAATCGTGTAACTTCATCACTCATTCATTCAGTGACAGACTTTTGTGTTTGTAGGGCTGGCCCTCTGTGGTCCAACCAAACAATGTTTACAGATTCTTTGTTACTTTCTGGGTCTGCAGTGTTACATAATGCTCCCAGTAAATACACCCTCACACTCTCCTAACAACAACATTCATCTTCTGCCGCTTACTCGTAGCATCTGTATAAGCTAACTTAAGTTACTTTGACAAAGCATATTTTCATTTAAAGGGGACATCTTATGAAAGATTTTCACTTTTTCAGTGCTTGTGCACACACATTTGGTAGCTGGAGTGCCTACCAACCCACACACTGTGAAATAAGACAACCCAGCCAGTTTTTTTGTGGGCTGCCTAGTAGATCAGAAAATAAGCCATTCAGATTTGGCTCCCCTTCCTATGTCACATGCAGGCTCATTCGAATATACCGCCCCCCCCATCTGAGTATCTCACATGACACATTTCCTCTGAGTTTACAGAATCTGTACAAACTCGCTGCGCTGTGCTGTGCTCTAAATCATCCTCCCCTCCTGTATTATTAGCTGAAAGCCATTCCTCATGTAACCCTTGTTTCCCTACAGTAGTCATTTGTCTGAATTTATTTCCAGCATCGTGTCCTTTACCATGATTCACAAACTCCACCTTCTGTCGTCCAGTCACTGTGACTATACTGTGCCATATTCGGCAAGCAGCCCTTCAGAACCAGCCAAAGTCAATATTGTTTGAGAATACTGGACCACTTGGGGTGCTGTTATGGGCATTTGACTATATTGGTGATTAGTGCAATGTGCCTATCTAAGATTGTGCAATTAAATTAGGGTTCACTCATCTGGGTCACATCTTCATCTTTATCCTGTGAAATTATATTTGAGTCCCTGAGTATTTTTTCTCTGACCTTGCTAGAAGTCTACCAGCTGCTATCTGAGTTTAGCACAAAGCCACATGGTGTATGGCTTATTAATCACAATGAATCAAACGAAAACAAAATCCACAGTTCTGTCTTGTTTGATTTACAACATTCCAGCACGGACAACCCACTGTGATCCAAAGTCTGTCAGGAACGCAGTCAAACAGAGCTGCATCTGTCAACATTTGCTTGAACACAAACCAGTAGAATTCGTTCAACTGAGAACATGAGAGTTTCTGTAATCGCCCCGTGGGGTTCTTTTTTTTTTACTTTTACAATTTGGGCTTACCAGAAGTGTCAAGATTGTTAAAGTTAACAATTTTATTGGCTGTAATGTTGAATTGTCTCCTCAGCAAATAAATCTGGTACTTTATTGATCTCCATAGAATAAATGATCTTCTTATAGGAACAGTGTGTAACCTTTAGGGGGAACTATACTGGCAGAAATGGAATATAATATTAATGAGTATATAAATAAGTTACCTGAAAATAGGAATCGTTAAGTTTTCGTTACCTTAGAATGAGCGTTTATATCTACATAAGGAGCTAGTCCTCTTCACAGAGCTTGCTGCCATGTTTCTACAGTAGGCCGGAACGGACAAACAAAATACTGGCTCTACATAGGGCCATTCACATTTTCATGTTTTTGTGTCTCACCACTAGATGTCACCAGATCCCACACACTGCACCTTTAATCAGGTCCAGGGTCATGAATAGCTACAGTACAGAACATCATGTTAGTAACTAGTTGACACTTAGTGGTCTAGATGCTTTCTGCTTGAACCCTGCTATTATGACTGAAGGTCGGAAGCTCTATTCATGTCACCTTCCTGCTGCCTTCACCAATTTATAAAATGTTGTCCAATAACTAGTAAAAAACGCTGGATTGTATTAGCAATTATTACAAGGCTTTGTTGAATACGCGATTCTGATTGGTCAATTATGGCGTCCTACGGTCTGTTATTTCTTTATAGCAGACCGTTGCTATGTATAACAGACCGTTGCTATGGGCGCAGTTCTGATGTTTGACTCTGGCGGACCGTTTTTGTGTCAAATGATTGATTTCTTAAGTAAGTAGCCGTGTAATAAACGGGATAATGTACAGCTAGCGGGTCATTGTTGTGAAATAAACCCAGACAGGGTGATGCAAGACCCCTCCGCTCTCCGGGTTTATTTCACAACAATGACCGGCTCGCTGCACATTATCCGTTACATAAATGATATGCAAGAACATCATATCAGCTTGTAGACTTACATAGTCCACGGCAGAAGCTAATGTTTAGCCTTTTCATCAGCTTTTAACATAGTTGTTGAGCTGTCAGTCAATATATTTAAAACATACTTCTGAATGTAATAGCCAAAGCTAATGATTTGAATAGTAAAGAAAGGAAACAACTTTTAGAGGAATCTTACAGAGTTCCCTCTCCTGTCACAAACCCTACTCAATCATAGTGGCTTGCTGGTATCATAATGCTCAGTAAAAATTCGTAGTATGAAATCTGTTATCATAACAGTGTCATTTTTTCCTAGCTTAGGTTAGAGGGTAGATAGAGCTATGATACAACAGCAATTTCACAGGAGCATGGTGATAGGATTTTCCGCAGCGCAAACAGGCAATAGCAAATAAAACCATTTAACCTCTTCAACCTGTCTACCCTGTGGAGGCAAATACATAGATGTTTGGCATATACACGCCACTGCTCACGCAAACACACAGCCAAGCAAGCAAACTGTGGAGAGGTTGGATACAACGTATATTGCATTCACTCTGGCCACTGCATTGTGTCAGCAGAATCTCATTACCATGCAGTTTCTGAAGCAATTATTGGGTGGGGAAATGCTCGCTCTCTATTGGTTGGTTCTATTTGTTCCAGGGTTATGACCATTCCTCAATGTGTGGCTCTGAGCAACATGCCGGTCCCCTTGTGGTGTGTGTTTGGTGTTTGTGTGTGTGAGTGTTTGGAGGATAGGGAGTGTGTTGGGATCATTATTAGCAGTTTCAGTGACGGAAAGCCAATGCTGAAAGGGCTGCTGGGAGTTAAAGGGTAACTTCGGTATTTTTCAACCTGGACCCTATTTTCCCATGTTTTGTGTCTAAGTGGCTAATGGGGACAACAGTTTTTGATTGGTCCTGTATTGAGAGAGAATGCCGTAGGTGACAACCGCTTAACAGGCTGCAATGTAATTGCTTGGGGCAATTCCTCACCGTCAATGTTCGTCCACTAAAAGTGCTTGTTTTTGTCATTGACATGCTCAAATTGTTATTCTAAGTGTCTGACAACATTATGGAAAGGATCCTCCAGAGAAATAAGACATTTTTCTTACCTTTCGCTTGATACGGTCTGTTTGTTATTGTGTCTAACCAAGTCTTGCTTGGAGAAGTCTCGTTTTGAAATCTTGCGTTGCATCCACATTGTCGAAATCATCTAAATATTGACATTGAGAATCTAATTGGTTGACACTAAGCTACACTTTCTGTACTCCAACACAACGAACTCTGACAACACCGACACTCACGTTTCCACAGTTGTCTTCCGGCAACAAGTCACATGACACAATAACAAACAGACCGGATCAAGCGAAAGGTAATGAACAACATTTTCCATAAGTCCTTTCCATAATGTTGTCAGACACTTATACTAATCTGAGCCTGTCAGTGGCAAAAACAAGCACTTTTAGTGGACGTACATGGCAGGGCCAGCTTGCCCTGAGCAATTACATTGCAGCCCGTTCAGCTGCTGCCGCCTGCAGTGTTCTCACTCAATACTGGACCAATTTCGAAAATTGTTGTCCCTATTAGTCACTTAGACACAAAAACATGGGAAAATAGGGTCCGGGTTGAAAAATACAGAAGTTACCCTTTGTGACTTAGGGGTCAAATGTCAAAGAGGTATTTAGAGAGAGCTGAACTAAACCATAATGAGCAGAGCTTAACCATAAACAATACAGGAAGCTTCATTCTGACCCCTGCCTCTTCCCCGAGTTTCTGATGCAATAATTTCCATGCCATTCAGAGGACACAAAAAAGTCAGAAGAGAAGACCATTTTGCCTTGCAGTGCTCACAAGTGGATGAGAGTATCACTAACTAACTAACTAAATTCTGGACTTTAAAGGGTGGCTTTTAACTGAGCCCCATCTCAAATTACTCATCAGAGTAACATGCAGCTAAATGCACCAACAGTCACGGTAAAGTAAGTGTAAGTCGATTTAATTGTGAGTCCTACTGTTTTCTACTGAGATGTTTGCTTGATTGCAGTTGTGTCATCATGTACCTTATCAACATCTCCTCGTCACACATAAAGAGAAATATGCACTTCTCAGTGTCTCCGACTGATTGAATTTTGGCCGTGACTTCAGAAATAAGCCCTGGAAGTCTTAAAAATGAAATAAGTGAACAAGTTTAAGTTTAGCTGCTAGCAGGAACATGCTGGCTGCAGATAAGCAGTTATCGTATGAGGAATAAAAAACATAAAAACAGAACCGTCACTGGGGTTGTCCACTTGATCGTTATGTCCAAGCCTCCTGTTGTACTGTTAGCTGTCCTTGTAAATGATCCCTGTATGAACTGACTGATTGATGCTTTTGTTTAATCATGTCATGTACTGTAATTGGGGTCAAGCTTTCAACAGTAAAAACACAAAGTGGGAAGGCGGAGGGTGGCAGAGCAGGGAGCAGACGGGGCAGTTGCTTCCATCTTGTATTTAGTTTTCGTGTTTAGATCTTGTGTTCTCTCACTTTACTTTACTTTTTTGTACATTTGTGGTTTATTGATGCGAGTAAAATTAGGTGAGTTTGCTCTTCTTGCAGCAACATAACAAATTCATACATATATCATTGTGTTTGGGTGGAACCATGGGCCATAAAGATTTCTCAACCTCCAGAGAAACATATTGCAAAATGCATTTGGTTTATGTTTAAGAACATGAAATACATTTTGTACAATTGGCTCGACTGTACCAGTCCCAACATTTACTCTGCTTTTCATATGGTTGTTGATGCATGGCTTAGTGACTCTGACATTAAGTGCATGATTTTCCTATGAGTATATAGGGTATACAGCGAGAGGTTCACCGTTCTGTTCTGTGAGTTAAGTATTCTAGAGTAATAGCCCAAGTAGTACACGCTGTCAAATATTAAAGCCTTTCATCGTGGGAGGACCTAGCACATATTAACTGTTGCCTGCCTCAGAAGAGCTATTAATAAAATAGCAAGTGACCTCCTCCGCACAAGGAGACCCCTGCGGTGCTACATTTCATTTATAGAATTATAATTGACACTGATGGTTGAAACTATGATTGATGGTAATAACATACCAAAACTGATGGGGGTAAAGCCATGTAACTACCTAGTCAACCATTTCTGCTCCAACAATGGTGCCTGTGATATTTGAGGCTCAGTCTCACTGCTGAACCGAGTTAAGTCAATCAAAGAAAACAAAACATGTCATACACCACAAATGATGAACTATGCCTTTGGGGACTTTTAGTGGCATGCCAGTCTAGGTTTGACAAAAAGGTGCAATGGCATGCATTATTCCCCCAAATTTAAAGGGGACATATCATGAAAAACTCACTTCTCAGTGCTTGTGCACATACATTTGGGTATGCGGAGTGCCTACCAACCCACAAATTGTGGAATAAGACAACCCAGTCAGTTTTTTGTGGGCTGTCTAGATCAGAAAACATGTGATTCAACAAGCCCTTCAGATTTTGCTCCTGTTCCTATGTCACATGCAGGCTCATTAGAATATACCGCCCCCCCCATCTGAGTATCTCCACCCACAGCTTGAGAGCTACCTTGCAAAAGTGCGCCAAATATTTTTCCAGCCAATCAGAGCAGACTGGGCTTTTCCAGGAGGGGGGCTTAAAGAGACAGGCTGTGTTTCAGACAGAGGGTAAACAGACTTTGGTCGGCCGTTCGATCCCCGGCTCCTCCAGTCCGCATGTTGAAGTGTTCTTGGGCAAGATACTTAACCCCAAACTGCTCCCGAAGGCTGTGCCATCGGGTTGTGAATGAGTATTTAGATTAGATCCTGATGGGCAGGTTGGAAACCTTGCATGGCATTCTCTGCCATCAGTGTAGGAATGTTTGTGTGAATGGGTGAGCATGATATGTCCCCTTTAAATAAAAAGACTCACATGTGGTATCCATATTGTACGTACATGACATCAAGGAAATTACAAAGGGATACAAATGTTATTAATGTTATCCCTGGATTTAATAACCCCGGTTTAACTGTCATGAATGACAGTCATAAATAATTTTACTCTTTGGTTAACGGACAGTTAAAAGCATAAGCAGCACTTAAGATCATAATCATTTTGCCTGTCAGTTTATCGGATATAACTTAATTAAAATTATAGTCATGATTCTTAAATTTCAAATGATGCCAAAATATGTTAGGATGACTGTCAGAAGACATGTACAGTTTTTACATTTGATGTAATGATGTTGCAACAAAAAACAAGATATTTTGGGCTTTAATATTACACCGAACATTAGCATAATATCTTCAATGCAATGCTGAAACTCACATATTGGACGAATAGAACACATGTCAGAGTTCATTACTGAAATCCACTGAGAAGGATAATGTGATCAACCAGAAAGAAATGAAAGAGTCATGTTACTGAATCTGTGTGTAGTTCCTAAGATCACCAACCTTGCTGCATAACTTGCTAGGCAGAAAATTATATCAAGCTCTCCTATCGGTGGATTTATATTCAAATATTCCAAATCCTGTACATACAGTACACTGTAAAACCAGGTCTCCTAACAAACAGTATACCATAATCACTTTCCCTTAATGGGTTTTCTCACACTGCTCCCTCCCTTCAGACTTTCACTCTTGACTTAGCACTAATCTGCTGGCAACAATATATCTTTCTTTCTCTCACAGGGAAGAAACAAATATGTACAAATGTCATCCACCAAAATGATGCAGACACGCCATAACTCAACCTCATTTGGCCAATCTGCGAAATATGATCGACTTAGAGGGTTCAGGCCTTTCAATTTCAGAAGTGTTGACCTTTAATTACACTGCATCATCAGACCAATTAGTGTACTGTAAATACCTAAATAGCGTGCCAATATCTATCATCCTCGCATGATTCATCAAATCAGGGCAGTTTCTGTGACATCATGTATTGGTTAAAAACATAAGTTGATCATTTTAACACTTCAGTTTGGTCAGTCATGGAACCCTAGTCGGACTCACCGGATATAAACTGTGGGTATAAGTCTGCGTATCTGATGCGGCATTCTCCTCCCCTTCCGCCATCTGCGCCAAAGAACGTATATTGCTAAGGAGTGAAAGTCGATTGTTCGTTCCATTGGAACATCAGCACGCAGCACCAAAGCTACGCCTCCGCCATTTTGGACTGAAAGCGACTACCGGACGCCAGTAAAACGTCCGCCTGCAACGTGCCATACGAAAGTAAAACAAAATCATTTCTATTGTATTGTCATAATTTTAATGTCTCTACCTAAATGGCCTGTGTTTAACAATACACATATTATAAATATGCATACTATTACAACTATTTACTTACTTACTTATTTATTTATAAAACTTTTTTGCCCGGCTGCTTCCCAGGGGAGCAGAAAGTGAGCGATGGACATGAATGGAAGTTAAAAAAATCCAGCACACAGATTTTGAGAGCAATCTCAAACTTTTTCATTTCAAGAATCTCAAAAATCAATGTCCAATAGACCACAGACCATGGATGTAAAAGATGTTATGCCCTGTGCTTTTGCCCTGTGTATTAATAGCCTACAACTACACTAAATCTTGTTTATGTCATGCTACTAGCACTACTAGCTACTGGCCGATAGCCGGTTGTTTGGGAACAGAGACGTCAAACAACCACCACGGTACAGGCTTACAGCATACAGCCCATGGGTGTATTATAAGATAATAAAAGTGATGAATTACAGTCAATATATCCATTATTACAGCCACATATAGCTACCAGAAAGCTGGCAGAACCGGATATGAGTGTGCAGGGCGGTGCGGTCCCGTGGGTCTGATGCACGTTCATTATGCCGAGGAAAATAACTCTGGATTTGGCCATTAGTGAACTTTACAACTTTTGGGACCTAATGATTTATATGAGGGCTATTCAAGTGTTCGTACTGGGAAGTTGATGTTCCTCGCTCTCTGTGACAGTTCTGTATATACATATGAATGTGCTTCACGCTACTCAGGAGCCTCACACTGGACCAGAGTTTCTAGTTGATGGCTGAAGTCAACGAGGGACTTTATGCAGCCTTGGCAGGAATCTCAGAGTTAAAGGTGAGGGGGGCCACCACAAGTATCCTACTGATACCAAAGCCAATAAACACTCAGTGCTCCCAGCTGGAGACCAGCCAATGCCACAGGGAAGCAGCAGGATTAAAAGGTCTCCTGAACGATTGATAGGGCAAGGTGGGCTCAGCAAAGTGTGTACAATGACACATGCTGTGTCGCCCTGTATTAACAGTGGTCTGCGATGTTTTTTCAGCTGAAAACACTTATTATTGCTGCGTGTTTCTATTCCTTCAATAAAATACAGAGGAAAAACAAGTCTTTCATCATGTTTCACACAATTATGTTGCTAGTTGTCAAATAGGCCACCTGACTCTACAGGACAAAGGGGTTAGTTTCCAAGCCAAACCACTCGTTTGTGACTATAAACATCACATGCATCATTTAAGAGTTTAACTAATATATGAAATAAAAGCATGTTATTGTTTATTGTTTTACTGCTACCATTACTATTGTAAACTTTGAAAGGATCAGTAAATATTAATAACCACCTCCAGGTCTGAGAAGTGAAGCCAATGTAGAAGTGCCTTAAACCTGCATTCTTTCTAATAGCAAGCAGGGGGCGACTCTTCTACTCGCCTACTTCTCACTTGATTTATTAACTCAGTAAACATTGTGAACATGAGTTTATGGTCTCAGTCGCTAGTTTCAAGTATTCTTCAATACAGCATGATGTTCATTTAGTAAATGATGTTCCCATCTAGAGTCAAATAGACCATAAAGCAGGGGATGCTTTAGGGCGTGGCTACCCTGTGATTGACACGTCACTACTACAGCGTTGTCCAATCTGGGAGTTGTCAATGTTTTTGTCTCAGAACTTTAACCCTTTACAGTGTGGTTTCTGTTCATGAGAGTTAATTGTAACATTTTGGTCACCTAAAGAGTCTTATTCAGTGTTCGGTTGTACTTAGCTCCACCCTCTCGTGTCACTTCTGGTTGCAAAAAAACAAGATGGCGACGGCCAAAAAACCAAGATGGCAACGGCCAAAATGCTGAACTCAAGGCTTCAAAACGGCAGTCCACAAACCAATGGGTGACGTAACAGTGACTATGTCCACTTCTTATATACAGTCTATGTTAATGACATACATTTAGTGTTACTCCATTTATTTAGATTGGAAGTGGGGCATCCTAGTGGCCAGGGGATTAAGGCGGTGAACACTTCAATGCCCCTGGTTTGTGTCAGGGACCTTTGTGCCATGTCTCTCCCGAACTCTTTTGTCCCTCATTCTTTTTGTCTCTCTACTGTTAGCTATCTAATAAAGGCATAAACTGTAATTCCCCTAAATAGTGGAAGTGATAGCAGGTTCAAAGTGTTGGTAGTAGCACTACTTTTTTGTTCCTAATTGGATAACGGATTGTGCCTTTAGCACGTGTAAGCATGCAGGCATTGTGGCAGAGTGGGAAAATATAAAATACATTTTAGTTTTTAGTTGATAAAGCTGTGTTTGTCTTGGATGGAATCCAAATTTCAGAGTGTATTTATGGGTGCATGATTCTGCATTAAGTGGGAGTCCAAAACAAGCTTAATGCCAGCTGCTTGATGAAAACTCTTTACTACACTATTATTTCACTTTCAATGTTCATGTCATTATTTTACCAACATTAAGCTCACACAAAAAGTTTTGTAAATCTCTTCTGTTTCGTCCCATTTCACTGACAAGTGGTGTGCTTGATTTATGTAATAGGCTTACAGTATTATATTTATGTGGCAAAATGGCATCAGACACAGCCAGTAAGGGGGAACCTTAGCTTTATGTGTGCATCGTCAATATGCAAATTCTGCAGAATTGATATTGTTTATGAATGAAATTGCTTTCGAAAAGGATTCCAGACTGCGAGTTTTCAAAAAGCAGCCCCATATGTGAATTTTTCTCTTTCCGGTGCTGTCAGTGTATCATAAACTTTTAAAGATTTCTTAGTTTCTTAAAAATGTTGTGTGACTCATTGGGGCTCGTACCATCTATTTGTTTCACCACTGAATACATTCAAATTTGTTTTACGCAAATTTGTTTGAAAGGACTGCTGCACCAGAATCAAAAGAGGACCTTGTGTCTTTATTTTTATCACTGATCATCAATGCCTTGCTTCAGTTGTCGTGACATGCCTAAATGGCATTGTAATAGGGCATGTGAGTGAGAGGCAGTATGCTTCTCAATTTTTAGTACTTTTTGTAATAGCAGTGTAAACATTTCACACAGAAGGACTTGGACAGAGTGTGTTCATAAATATAATAGAGGAGAAGTGGAATTATTAATATTAACGGTGTGATCTTGATCGGTGTGGCATCAAATATAGTCGTGCTGGAGCGCCTTGGTAGCCGGCTGGTTACAACGCATGCCATGTAATCGCGACATCCCGGGTTCGATTCCGGCCTTGGGACCTTTGTTGCATGTCGTACCCCTCTCTCTCTCTCCCCAATTTCTACATTGTCCTGTCAAATAAAGGTAAAAATGACCAAAAAAGAAATTTCACTTTGAAATTGGTGGCTTTTAAAAGGCCGGACATGTCATTTATCCGGAAGCTCTACCACTGCGCAATGCAGATGTTTATCCCAGTGCACCGTGGCTCAACACTGTGCGTCTACCGAAGCTTTTAACGGTTGTGCCAATCTTAAATGTGACCCTGTAATTAATCTCCGCTTCCCAGATATAGCGGAACCCATTCAATTCTTCAACCACCTTTGTGAACTAGCCTTTGCGCTACAGGGAGGTCTAAATGTGACCTTGCCGTGGCATTTTGCACGGCCCCTTGAGTCCTACTTAGCACTTTACTTTTAAGGCTATTGACACAAAGTTGTGGCATGAAAGGGCTTTCGAGACAAACATGCTGCATAATTGCTTTTGTAAGGAACCCTTTTTGAAGTCTCAAGGGTTCTAATGCTATTCCCATGATAGTGCCATTATCTAACATTGCTTTCACCTTCCTACCGTGATACGCTCAGAGCTGCAAGTAATCATGGGTCGAGGAAAATATTAGAAGCCGCGCTCTGAGGGTTCTGGTCGGTGTGCGATCACCTCGATGCATCTCTTTTGCAAATGATTCATTGCCCTTCACTCTTTTTCAATGATCCCCCTTCCAGATCATTAAAGCACCTTTGGCTTGAACTGTGGCGTGGCACACATCATCCGCAGCCCACCCCCGCCCACTGACCCGCACCTCCAGTATCGAGAAGCCATCCTTCACGTTCTGTAAAAACAGCGCCCAACAAATCGCTCCTCCATAAGGAGTAAATGGCTCTTTCACAATCAATGCTATTTTCCTCAGATGCGACACATTAGTTTCTGCCACTTGGTACCGCGGCAGGTTATTTGTCAAACAGCTGGTTCATGTATGCTTTCAGCGAGGCTGCATTTCTAGATTGGTTTCTCAGTGAAAAGCAGCAAAGAGACTGAAGGATCATTTCAACACTAAAGTGGGCATGATGAAGAACCCAACATCACATGTGCTATTGAACACTCCTGAACCTCACGGAGAACATATAAATCATCTGCATGCAGGTGCCTCAGATAATGTCAGCTTAATAAGAGTGCTGGAGGACCACACGAGCGTTCACACTCTGCAAGTTACTGACTGTAATGGATTCTTGCTGTGATCTGTGTCTTATATATCGGAGGCAACCGCAGTATTCTCCCTGTTGGTTGTCCTCATCAGACTCACTGAAACCGGTACTGGGACACCTAGTCTCATTAAACCAATGTGCTGCTCGCTGTAACGCGCCACGCTTAGTTGCCAGCAGACAGAATAATTGGCAGTATCAATTAAGGTCTGCTTACTGTCTTACCATCACACTGGCACACTTCACCGCTCTCCAGGGCGGAAAAGAACAAAGGACGTCCAGCTCCACCTGAGTAAAGTTACAACCAGTAATTCGAAAACAAATTATGTGTTCATTAAGTGTTTTTTCATACTCCGAATAAGGGAATAAGAAGCACATTTACCACTACATTTCAGATCTGGTACATTTTCATTATCACAGCATTGTTTTCCCTTGGAATCCGCGGCCTCCAAAAACAATTTATGTGTGCCATTTTGAAAGCCACTGTCAATCTTTTCTGACTGAGCTTGTGTGTACAGAAAGTAAAAGAAATATGTGAGGAATGAAAACATCAATTTTATTTGTATTTTTTAACTTTCCATAGGAGATTTATGTTTGCCACTGGGGATATAAAAAAAAGCAATTTCTTGACTTCTCTGTTTCTCTCTTACGCTTCCACTCTTGACCTTGAAGAGGAGTGCCTCGATGATCATTGTCTCTTTTATTCCCACCCGTCTACCACTGGCTTGAAATATTTGCCGTTATTTGTTCGTCTTTCTCTGCATATGTAAGTGAGTGAGACAGAGCTAGAGAGAGAACGTTTAGATTTTTGCTCATTGTATCACGTGATTTTCAGCTTTGAGCATCACGCAGGAAAAACATTATGAATCCAGGAATCCTAGAAACACACACCCCTCCACAGTGAGATCAACACTTTTCATTTATTTTCCGTGGCTGAGCAGACTGTATTTATTCATGTTATATCTTATTGTGACATATGGAACACATGCACTGCTAAACCAATTAGATTTTATCAAAACTCTCTAACTGTTCTGCCAAATGTGTGCCAATGAGGTGTGAGTGTGTTTGGTTGTAAATGATGATTCTATACTTGCTGTGAAAAAAAAAAAAACACACACACTTTAAGGAACAGTGTGTAGCATTTAGGGGGATCTATTGGCAGAAATTGAATATAATATTAATAAGTATGTTTTATTTGGGGTATTATCACCTGAAAAAAAGAATTGTTGTGTTTTTGTGACTTTAGAATGAACCGTTTATATCTACATATGGAGCGGGTCCTCTTCACTTAGCCAGCCGCCATGTTTCTACAGTAGCCCAGAACAGGCAAACCAAACACTGGCTCTAGGACCATTTGTGTTTTCTCGTCGGCCACCGTAGCTACACGCTTGGCACTTGAGAACTTTCAGTTGGCTGCAATCTGCAACCTCACCGCTAGATGCCGCCAGATCCTACGCACTGCACCTTTAAAGTATTCAAATAATGTGTTCAAGCACAATGAGATTAGATGGAATTAATTTCTCTTCCCTTCTTAAATAATCATTTTAAACCGAGGTATAGGTCTGAGAAATGATGAAATTATTTCATTTTGTGAATCTGTAATTACAAACTGTTGTATGTACATGTTGAGCATTTCAGTCCCAAGTTTATTCACTTCAAAGCTTTTATATTCACTTCCTCGTGTTAGACAGCAAAACAGGCCAATATTCAGCACATCGTTCTCACAAATGTGACAGTATTTATGTCTTGGCTGGCAGAATAAATAACACTTTGGATGGAAAAAACTATTGTAAGAAGAAATGTGCATCACAGTTCACCCTTTTAGGTTATTTCCAGGCAGTAGTCAAAACAGAAATCACCAGCCAAGTAATGCTATCTTCAGCGGTAACACAGTTTTAAAGGAAGAAGTCATATTGTGTCATTTCCATGGAGCTGCATCTATTGATTTAACATCATATCTGGATTGTGATCAAACACATTTCATGCTGAAACATTCTCCACATAGCCCGCTGTTATGGCAAATATGGATGACCTTGGCATGATGGCTCCAAAGCAACTTTCCTGTCCAATCAAGAAGCCATAAGGGCAGAGCAAAAACAACTACAGCTCCCCCATGACCAAGTAATGACGTAACTTCCTACATTGACACATGCATGGTGTAACACACATATACTGTACAGTATACAACATGTGGTATGAGGATAATTGATGAGTAGCAATGAGGGCAGGCTGAAGTGGTGCTTAAAGCATTCATGGCAAATAACAGTTTTATAGATTTATGGAACTGAGCATTTCTATAGACCTCTATTGTATGTGAATGTTTGTGTAAAGAGGGCAGACGGCGGTCGTGTATGAGTTTCCCTTTTCACTTCAAGAGGTCACAAGGGGCAAAATTAGTCCCAACATATGAATTTGAAAGGCAAGATACGATATCTGCATGGCTGAAATACAGAAAAAAATAATGTTCAGAAGGAGGTCAGTGAGGTGAAACTCTTCATATGGCATATTCCGTACAATGGATGCAATGAAATGTGCCTAGGAAGTAGGTATATTATTAATAAAAATAAAGGCCACACAGGAAGACAATATATAACCACCATCCTCATTTGTAACATGACAGGAAGTATTGGCCAGTAGTTGTGGAGTCAGGGGAATTGTGCGATTTAGCTGAATGAGCCCAACAAAAAAGGAAAGTACATAACACCAATACAAATGCCACATGTGCGTCATATGTTATGAGGTGCCTTTTCTACGCAGGCAGGAGAGACAAACCACGCATTTTGAAGAATGCAGCGAGGTCATACTAGAGACAAGACCAAAAGGATTCCGTTTTTGTGTGTGCGCAGAGGTGGTTGTGAGGTGCGGGGGCGCATTAATCAGGTTACGGAAATAGAATTGTTTGCTCCTGTGTAATAGAAAATCATGCAGTTAGTGGAGGCAAGGTGGGTACTGGTGGAAATAAGTTTCTTCTTCTCTTGATTCATCTTCTCGTCAAAGCAGACCGAAAAACAAATCATGAGTGCATGGCAGCTTCCTGTGTCCACTGGGCTACATCCCTCACTGAGGAAATGACCAACAAAACCAGTAAAACAACAGGTAAAAAGAGGGAACACTGAAGACAAGTTGCATGTATTTTTTTCTGCCATGGCTTGCCCTTAAATAAAACTAATTAACGTGTTGTGAGCCTAAAAGTACAGCATTTCAAAATGAGTAGTAAGATAAAAACAATCTCAAGCATGGACAGCATGGTGACCTAGAAAACAGAGATACGGACCCGTAACCAAAAGATAATAGCCTAGATCAAATTGACAACAGCCCATGTGTCCATTGTGACGGCCCCTGCTAAGTCTGCTGGTATGTGTGTGTGTGTGTATGTGCGTGCGTGCGTGCGTGCGTGCGTGCGTGCGTGCGTGCGTGCGTGCGTGCGTGCGTGTGCTGCATCAGTTACTGGGTATACCAATGTTGTTTTCAAGAAGCCAGAGGAGCCTGATTTAGTGTCTATCCAGATCTGGAGCACCTGGGCCCAGTGCTCCACAGGAAATAAAAGCCCCAGCTTCCAGCGTAGCTCTCTCTCTCTCTCTCTCTCTCTCTCTCTCTCTCTCTCTCTCTCTCTCTCTCTCTCTCTCTCTCTCTCTCTCTCTCTCTCTCTCTCTCTCTCTCTCTCTCTCTCTCTCTCTCTCTCTCTCTCTCTCTCTCTCTCTCTCTCTCTCTCTCTCTCTCTCTCTCTCTCTCTCTCTCTCTCTCACCAGCAACCCTGTATGCCTCGCTTAGTCTTTTGTTTTACTTTTTACTTCACAACACCTCACACTACATCATCCACACACATGAACACCACTGATGTCACTGCCGAACACACCTCAGCTCAATTTGCTCCTCAGTTTATCTCCCTTGCTATAATAAATAACTTATATTATTTGGCACTTTGTGTCCGTTCCCGTCGACAGCTATACCCGGAGAGAGCATCCTTGACCTTGAACAAGATACTAAAGTACAACAGACTCAATTATTGTAAATCAAGTCTGATAAGAACATCAGCCAAATGTCAAAAACAAAATGAACACAATCAAAACCATGTGGCAACAAGGGCTTATCAACAAATCTCAATGTACTGTAAAGCTAGAATTACCGCTTCAGGGTTGTATGTTGTAAGCCAGCCACTCAAATTGCAGTTTACATCCATGTCTTTCCAAAAGGTCACTTCATCATTTTGTCCTGTTAGAGATTTATATGAAATTGTCATAATTAGCATATGAGTTTTTGAGTTATGGCCAAAAACGTGTTTGTGAGGTCACAGTGACCTTTGACAACCAAAATCTAATCAGTTCATCTTTGAATCTAAGTGGACGTTTGTGCCAAATTTGAGGGAATTCCCTCAAGGCGTTCGTGACATATGTCGTTCGCGAGAATGAGACAGACGTGAGTTCGCAGTGACCTTTGACCACCAAATTCTAATCAGTTCATCCTTGAGTCCAAGTGGACATTTATGCCAAATTTGAAGAAATTCCCTCCAGGCATTCCTGAGATATATTGCGTTCAAGAGAATGGGGCGTACGGACGGACAACCGGAATACATAATGAATACATAAAATATATAAAAACTCTTATTGAGTTTACTGAACAAAACCAAGAAATGTTCACAACATACTGGGTATAAAATCAGTTTTGGAGTTATTGCTATATATGGGTTTACTAAACAATAGACTTCTGAATTCTATTCTTTTTCATTTTCTTTGTATTTTTGCTATTCAACACACTTTATTGTAACTGTAATTTATAACTGTGCATCAGATTCTCTACCCTGTAACTCTGTGTTTCTTGGTAAACTGCATCTGCTCTCTCCGCTGTGCTCCATCCACTGTGAGCCATTTCTCGTCAGTTAAACGCATCAATATTTGATGTACAATCAGCTCTAAACCATTACGGCCAACCTTGGATGAAGCTCGGTAGTATAATCTTTGGCAGCGTAGTGCACCCACCAATATGAGAGGCGATGACCTTCATGCGCCGATGCTTCGCAATCATTTTAAAAGCAGAATCACACCACAACAGCGTTCGTGAGATAAGACTAAACCTTTACAAGAGGAAGTTGCTGCTCATCCTTGAGCCCAAAATCTGTTTGCAAACTCTAAACATAAATCCAACAAACTGCTGGAACTCAAAATATTCAACAGCTCTACTCCATTCAACCCAGCTGCACTTTCTTAATACGTAAACTCTGAACTTTTGACTAAAAAAAAAAAGAAATCTCATTGTCTACTGTGATTATTCATTAATTTAACAAAAACATTGACGCCCTACTGTCAGTTCTTCTGAGCAAGATCCTTGTAGAAATAATTACAAAAGCCATTTCATATTTAAGATTAATGACTATTGAACATCCATTTAGAGGACCATTAAAACTTACATCATAAGCAATGCAGATTAATTCCCAGGGACATTTTAATATCACTCCACACATACAAATTGTAGGAAAACATAATGTTTTTTGCATTTCTTGTCCCGCTGAGTGTCAATGAGTGTGTTGACATTCACATAAATAACACTTCAAATCCCAGTCATGCTGTTATTAGAGACAAGCTTTTGTGTATCATTATGATCCATTCGCAAACACCCCTCTATAGGTGAATACACTGTCTGTTGCCATGGCGATAGCTTATGGCAAAGACAACGGCAAACATAATGTTCATACACATACATTACAGGACATGCATTGTAGGAATCTTAGTGAGCTTCTCTATATTATATTATTATATTGGGTGCTCAGGGGATAGAGCGGATCGTCCTGTAATCACAAGGTCGGTGGTTCGATCTCCGGCTCCTTTTGTCCACATGAGCGAGACACTGAACTCCAAGTTGCTCCCTGGGAGCTTTACAGTAGCCCACTGCTCCTAAATGCTTAGGAAGGGTTAAAGCTAGAGTTGGTAATCTTCAAAAACATTTTAGTTTTATTTGTTGAAATTACATAAAAAACATTAATAATTACCCCACTCGTGAATTTTAAAGCCTTTATGTTTCCTAAAAAAGGCGGTTGCTAACAAGTGGCTAAATGAGACTACTAAATGCCATCACGCCGACTCGTCCGCCTTTATAGCCTCGTTGTGTATACTCGTGCTCATGCGACCGTGGTGTAGTTCGTTTATAGCCAAACGTTAGCTTTTTACTTCTGGCAATTGCATTCACACTTCAAAAATCATAAAGTTTTATAAAAATAAGTTTTATTCAACATTAGAGCCTACTTAGTTGCTTATTCTTTTATGCTACATGTCAGGCACAGAAGCCTTGATTTTCTGCATTACACTGATATAACTCTTAAAAATAAACAAAAAGTATATTTTTTTCCTTTAATCTGAAGCATGTGTGTCTGAGCTTTCAGTGCACTATACTGCCACCACTGTGCAGCCATACAAAAACATACATTTCAAAGCATTCCCTAGCTTTTCAGCCTGTGACTTTGCTTTGTGTTATGTTAGACTTTGTGTGTGTGCTCACGAAAACATGTTCACTTGGTGCGCATTCTAGACAAAGGTAGTAGAGCACTCTTGTACTACAAAGCTGCGCCCTGTAAATCCTTTGACATGATAGAAATATGGCCCCTGCATCCTTTGGAAAGCTGACCTTGGATTCTTGTTTTGCGCTTAGCAGCAAGGATTAGAGGAAATCTTCCACAAACACACATTTTGCTCCGAGAGATCTGGGCCTATTTTGCCTCAGCTTTATTTCAGAAACGCAAAACAAGGCTACTTTTGAACTGCAATCTGTGGCTATTGACAGAAGGGGAGAAATACTGTGCAAGGGGTTGATTTTTCTCTTATCATTTTCTTTTGGTGCCAAAAGTAGGTCGCGCTGAAAGGCAAAGGAACTTACTGATATTCAGTTCTGTGAGAAGAAAAGACCTTCCAAAAGTCAAGCTAAACTCTTGGGTAATGTGACCTCCCCATAAAATAATGAACCTTTTTTATTCTACTCTTTTTAGCTCTCTGATGCTGCCATAGCTGCCTATTTATGCCAATAATTACTGAACTCCAGATATGCTGGATGACATTTGGATTGGACAAAGTAAACATCTCTTATTAATTTGTCATTAACAGCGTAAAACCAAATCGTGTAGATTTTTCTAAAGCTGTCTTGGCTTTAATAATTAATTTATAATCCTGATGTCAGTTTTAGGTAACACAGATACTGAAATGTCTCTTGCCTTTCTGGATTTAAGGCATTTAAACTCTCAATCTGCACCAGAAGCTAGCAAGGTTGGGAGACAATAATTGCAACAATCAACTAAGAAGGTATAATTAATAGGAAATATCATATATATCTAGAGGGCAGTCCAGTTTTTCCCACATACTTTCAGAAAAATGCATGATCATAAACTTTGAAATGCAGATTCCATGTGATGGACAACAACTGTCTGAACTTTATGTTCTTTAATCTCAATTTTTAAACTCTACTGTTTTTCAAAGGCGGTAGCAGGTTCAGTTTAAGAGCTAGATTGAAGGAAGATTATCATATGTCACTGTAGGAGGCTAAATAATGCTATAAAGTTTGAATACATTTTGGCGAGGAATAGTGCAGAAGTGCTCCCCATCTTATCGCCGAAAAATGCAATTTTTGCAGAAATCTACACATGTCAAACGTTTTTGATACCAAATCACAGCATGGCTACGGTGTTCCTCAAGGCCTTGGTGACTTAATGTGGTATTTTAGAGGGATTATTGATAATTTCTAGCAATTCTCGATCGGTAACAAATGGTTAAATTTTGCACCAAATCTGTGCAACAAATGGTATCAACCCCAAAATTGCTGCAACAACTTGTGTGACATAACAGAGTGCTGAGCTGCATCTCAAATTAATGTTCAGGTTCCCAGCTTTCAGATGATGTACACCACTTCTATGTGACATTGTCACGACCTGGCTCTCACAGCCATGACAAATATAGAGATACACCGTGGTAACGCTTAAATCAATGAATTTATTTAACAAAGGTAGCTTGAATTATACTGAACACAATGATCAAAAGACATGGAGTGTGAACATCAGTAGTATCAGTAGTGTAAGGTGTGCATGGAGAGTGTAAATGGTGTGTGCATGTTGTAAAATGTATAAAACAACAATAGATTAACCAGGAATCACAGAAGACGGCCACATGCCCTGCGATGGTGTCTGTGGGGAAAAGAGAGAGAGAGAATGAGACATGACGCAAAAGCTTTATAGGCTGGGAGCACCGGGCCCAGGTGTTCCCAGGAGGCCCTAATGGTAGGTTCACTGGAACCCTAACCTATAGTTGACAGCAGGGGTCGCCACAGACATCTACTGTTGACCTGCTATCTCCCCCTAAAGACCCCCTGTACCCCCCTAAAAAAGACAAAAATGGGTCTATTGTGGGTCTCAGAGTGTTAAGGAGAGGTTACATTTAACAAAATAAATGTTTAACTTCGAGAAACAACTGGTAAAATGGGGATTTTTTTTAGTTATATAAAAAGTTACGTAAAAATGTGACTTTGGTAATTGGAGTTGGAGACAGATGTTCACACCAATCCCTTACCTCGGCTAAGACATAGCATGTCAGTCTAGTGGTAGAAGTGTTATGGCACTTCCTTGTTAGACCATTAGTGCACTGCATGAATAGGCTTTGGAACATCTCATAATCACTGAAGCACACTTTACCCTGAGCACGAAGGGGAAACTGCTTTGATTACCTTTTCACACATTGGTGAGCTGGTGGGACAGCTTATCTAAATGTAATGGAAGTTATTTTAATATATCACACTTGAAAAGCTAATGGATTCCTTGAGGGGCAGTTGTTGAGTTCACAGGGACACACCTTGAATTGAATGTACAAGAGAAGTGTTGGTGACTGGCTGTTTATCATTCTACATGTTGCATTCCATGTTTCTGAATTTTAAGTCCGCAATTTCTTTTAAGTCTGTTGCCTCCTGTTGCTTACAAGATGTTACTATTCCCCCAATAACCCAAGCAGGAAGATAAGGACAGTGAAAGCCTTTGATAACAGACAGTATGCATTCAATGAAAGTTTGCATGACGCTGAAGCTCTGCAGCTAGAATACTGGAACAGGAGTAAACACTGGTCGTGGCCCTGGCATATTTAATGCCTTAGGCAAGGTCATGAATGAAATATTTCCATTTGTTACTAAGGATAGAGTCTAAGTTTTCTTTTGTGTGTTGAAGGGCAGAGACGCGGTGCCTTTGGTAGCATGCTTGCATATGGTGTGTTGACAACCTTTGATATAACCCAAACACTGGAGAGCGGTACTTTATGACAAAAAAACTTGCCTCCTCCGTCTGCCAAGTGAACTGAATACACCACAGAGCACAAGTGGTGAGGGGGAGGAGGGAGCGACAAATGTGAAAAAGCATATGACATAAGAGGGATCTTTCTTTGAAACGGATAATGTAACAACGGACAAAAACTCTGCTGCATCTAGGTAGCTGCTGTCTTAGATAACTGCCCAAACTGACCACCACAGGGAAGTTATTACTTGAAAAAGTCAAAACAGTTACGGTTTCCTGCAATAAAATGCCGTCTTGAAAAGCTTTGCAAATTCATGACATCCAGTTTATGTCAACAGCTGAAGCTAGTACACCAATAATACAGTAGTAGTAATGGTAGCATAGAGTAAACTGCAGCCAGGGGCTAATTACATATGGCCTCAAAATAAAAATGTATACTATTTCCAACCTGAGCTCATGGGAAGGCGTATAAATAGCACGACATTTTTAAGGACATTCTGTATGTCATGATAATACATTTTAGGCTGGCACCAATCTCCAAGGAGACAGTGGTGAACCCTCAACTGATTCTGGACCGGCCACGGCCCCTCTCCATAGGTGGAGCAGCAGCTCAACACCACTGTGTGCTTGTGGAGAGGAGCAAACGGAACACATCATTGGAGCTTGCCCTCTCCAAAAGACTAAAAGGAGGATTAGCCACCCTCCATACAGCAGACCAGGAGGCATCCGCTTAATGGCTCAAGGACTTTGCATTTGCCAAATAAATAAAAATGTTAGGCTTTTCGCGTGTCATTTCACGGCATGGGGTTAATGTTGTGAAACCGCTTTTCGCGTGTCTTTGTATGCCACGTCATTACACTAAAACGTGAGTAAGTTTAGGCAACAAAAATAAAGCAATGGCAACAGAACCACTTAGTTAGGTTTCGAAAAAATATCGTGGTTGGGCTTAAATTAAGTACGTAAACTAAGTAAAATATATACGTAAACAACGTAACACAAGTATATGGAAAAAACTTAACAAACGTCACTAACTTCTAAATAACACAAAACTTTGGGACATGAACACCGCCCACCGTAAGCAAACTTTTTATTCTACTCTACATCACTAGCTCTGAGCGTATTATATTTACGTGGATGTGTTTACGTTGCAGTCATTACAGACTACATGGCGTGAAAAGACACACCAAAAGCAATAACAATACAATGTTGTTGCACAGGAAGTTACTTACAAGTTGCCGTTCATTCATTTGGTGAGACCTTGGTGACTATTTCATTCCCTTTAAGTGCAGTTGGAGAAAAAACATTGTGTGTGTGTGAAATATCCTACAAGCCGACATCAACCCATTGCTTTTAAAGTACTGATTTTTAGTGAGTAACAGGAAATGCTCTATACTAAATACTAAGCCGTCAAGTGGCGTTGCATAAATTGTAAGTTTCTTAGTTTCACAGCAGTTTTTGTTGGGGATATGTGGAAAAAACAAACAGTGTCAGTGTCTGCAAAGCCTGCAGCAACAAGACTGAAAGTGTGTGGCTAATTAAACACAATGAACTGCGAGGGTTGTCCCCTCAAAATCTCTGCAACTGATATCATGAATCTCATCAAGGTTTAACAAAATTTTAGCCGTACAATTTAATTGTACCACTGAGCTCCATCAGCCCTCAGACAAACAAATATGTATCTACACCTACTCCTTTTTCCTTATTTATCTGTTCATTCTGTTGTAGCTACTTAACAGTGAACTTGGTTTGGTATCATATGATATCTCATATTGTATAATATTATAGAGACTGTTCAGACGTTGTCCAGTAGGGGGGAGATTAGGCAGGACATTCATAATGCACCCACATCAGAATCAACACACCCAGCTTGGCAGAAACGCAAATGGTAGAACACACACCATCGCAGTGTTATCGGCCATTATCAACCACTACTGCAAATTTACCGCCTTGAAACTAGAGATGGAGGTCTATTTGTTTTGATTTGTTAATTATATTTTTTGTTGGCTTTTTTAAATCCAGGTGATAATTGGTTTCATTTAGCTTCAACTTACAAATGCAGGTTCAGAGAGTAACAAAAAAACAACAGCTTCGTAAGACTGATGCACCTGATTCAACTGTTATCAGGCCATTAAATAGGCGTTATCAGTCGCTATAAGCACCATAGATGTGGATCATTAGGGGCCTACTACGCCTACTACGTTGTAAAACTGAAAGTGAAACTTAAAAGTAACACGTTCTAATATGTTGAATTGAATGAAACATCATGTTTTGAAAAAAAACAAAAAGGCTTCTTTAGGTTTAGGCAGCAAAACGACAACTTCTTCAGGTTTAAGGAAAAAAACAAAAACAGTTAAGGTTAGGGAAAAACATGGTGTTTTGGGTTAAAATAACTGTGAACTCAAAGACAACACATTGTTGGTTTCACACGGGATGTGAACTCCAGTCTTCTCAGTGAAAACCCTGTGTTTTGTGTCCCATCCAGTCCCCGACCTCCACCCCGACTGTCTATACTACAGCGCCTGGCTTCCACTTCTGCTCCTGTCATAATTACTACGGTAGCTAGAGGTCGCTGCCGTGTTCTTTTATACCTTCTTTCGGTGATCTACCATGTGAGTAGATGGTAAAACCCACTAGTGGGTGTAGTAGGCCCCTATTGACCCACATCTATGAGGCTTATAGCGACTGATGACGCCTATTTAATAGCCTGACAACAAGACTAAGAGTTGTCTTATGTCTGCATTGCATTATGGACTGTCAAGGCTCAACAAAGTCAATTAAGTTAATGAACCCATTCTATTTTGGGTTTTTCTTACTCGAAAAGTACTTGATATCAGGGCAAAATGCTGAGACTGGAAAGAAGAGGATGATGTTGACTCAGTGTTGGAAAAAGTTAGTGTTATCAAACTCTACAGAATATACAGAACCCTTGACACGATGTCAATAAGACTAGTCTAAGAATACACCCCCAAAGAACAAACCAGGCCAATAGGATGCAAGTTAGATCACCCAAAGTTGTTACTAATAGTGATGAATGTTTTGTGTTGGCATTTTCCTTTAATCTTTAATTTACACCAATGCACATTTCTGATCAGATGAAATGAAGAAAACAATGCTGATAAAAAGGTGCAACACTTATACTTCTGTCTTTGTTCCTCGTCAAACTGTTTCAAAACCCACTGTGCAAGATTTTGAGAGTATTGCTGTCAAAATGATGCGTCAAATCAGCTTTCAATGTCAGTCCAGGCAGGAGTATTTTGTAACATATTGTTCTGAGAGCTCAGGCAAAGCTTACATGGATTCTCCAAAAAAGTGACAATGAAGATTCCAGTGTAGCTTACTTGATTTTAAACGGTTGGTGTGAAGATATCCTTTGGTGAAATCATAATATAATTATCTACTTTTGACAACTTGTATTGAAGACTAAAGGGTCCAACTGCTGGGAAATTGTCTCTAATTGGACAAAGAACGATGCGCTGCCCTAAAGCGCGAGAAACCAATTATGTTGCAGGTGCTGAAAATAAACAGGCGGCTTCAGTCAACCGTTCTTCGAGGAGAAATTGAATTCCAGATCAATCAAATACAGTCAGGGTGTCTAATGATGTTTACAGATAAATCTTGCATTTGAAAATCGACAGGGCAGCATGTTTGAAATGCAAACGCTGTGATGTAAACAAGAAGAAGCTGAAGCTAACTTTACCAGCAAAGCCTGAATGTGGACATTAGCTTTCCTTTAAGAATGTGATACACAGATTTCATGATACTTTCTCAGCCCTGAACAGAAAATTTAAGAGCACCATGACTCACAGCCATTAACTAAATGGCATCTCATGATGTTTTACTCTACACTCGTCCCCTGTCTTGTCGACATGGATGCAGTTTCACGCAGTGGAGAATGTTCATAAATCAAAGGTCAAGTCGTGGGGGTTTTGTATGCAAGGTGGAGTGCAAGCCATCGAACAAGAACGTTTCTCATTAGAGCTCGCTGAGAGGTGGCGCTTCATTGTTCTTATGCAAATGACGAATCATTTTCTGATGCTGTACATGGCAGTTATCCTGTGCAGCAGAATATATAATCTCCATCCTTGAAGCACATTTCAAGAGCTTCTAATATGTTTTATCCTTTTTTTAGCGTTTATCCTGTATAAATTGATATTGAATATTAGGGAATTAATCCAATATTTGGCATTTTTGATAATAAATTAATTATGCGTCCATTGTTATACAAACTAGTGGGCTTGTTTGACCGAGTGTTTCCTTGTAGAAATTAAGAGGATTACGGTGATTCGAGTGAGGGTTTGAGAAGAGTGAGTTTCTGGTGCTCCAAGATGTTTGTAGTGATTTCAAAAAACATTGGATTCTAATTGGCCTTGATAAATCAGAGCCAATTACAACTTCCAAATTATTGTGACAGATACAGTTTGGTGAGATAATGTCAAGAGGAACTCTCAGCAGGAAATAACAATGAGCGAGCCGGTGAAGTGGTTTTCACTATTTTCCCAATTTTTTTTATTTATTCAAATTTATTTTGATTATGTTCTAGATGCCTAATGGCATGAACATGAGTGACGATAACATTTTGCTGTCCCTATTGAGGAATATCTTAGGTCCATTGGGGAATTATGGTACTAACAACTTAGAAACTAATTGTAAAAGGTGCCTGCCGAATGAATAAATGTAAACGTCTGTAATCATTTTAGACTGTTGTTAAAGGGGGGATCACCATCCGAATTAAGAATTCCAATATGTGATTTCAAGGGCCTAGTAAAGGTCAATCAATATGTGTGAACATGAGCTACACTCTCTCAAAGCCAGAAACCAGATAAGTAAGTCTCAAACTTGTGATGTCACTGGGAATAAAGTCTGGAGCTACTCCACAGACAATTATTGGTAGACTGATTTTGTGTTGTTTACTTTTTTATACCCAAATGAGCATTATTCTATTGTAGTGTTGTCAGCTGTGAAACATAAGATTTACCCATATACTCAGAACGTTCCTTGGGTGCTCTCAGTGTCTATAACATCTTTCCCAATTCATTGTCTATGGAGCAGTTCCACACTTATGACATCACAAGTTTGAGTTTTAGCACTCTAGTTTTTGGATTTCGGAGAGAGTTGTTCATGTTTACTAATATTTTTTTAGACTGCCTTAGACTATAGGAACAACATGTATGAATTTTGAAAAAGGGTGTAGTTTCCCTTTAAAATACCTGCAATTTATTTGGTTGTATAATGACAGTGACAGTCTGACAGTGTGTGCCAATATTAGTGAGCCTCATAAAAACAAACAAACAAAGATGTCAGGAAGCTTTTAACTCACTATCCTCCAAAGATTGAGACGCCACATCCCAAAATGCTCTGCTCAGTCAGAGGCACGGTAAGCATCGCTATTTTCCCTGTTGGCACCTTATGGCGGCGCTGAAAATACAATAAAGAAAAGCCCCACTAGCTCGCCTGCACGTCTCATACATCTTCAGTCATGCGGAAGGCCGTCCGTCAGTTTTACTGCACATCGGCTTCCTCTCCTCGCAGCATCGATGACTGATGGCCCTAAGTGCAACTAGATAACTACGGCAGGGGATGATAAAAATGTGAAAACACACATCCTAGACAGGAAATTGGCCATTTTGGAGCAATCGACACAGAGGAGCTGAAGTGATGGCACTTCCTGTAATGCTCATCCCCTGAAAAGCGGAGATATCTGGTTGTCCGCTGGGATATGGCTACAGTCAACTGGACATATTACTGAGGTGAACTAACCTAATAGATCTCAATTATTATTTTTTTTTTCTCTATAGCCTTTTATTCTATTTAATCTGTCATGGCGTCAAACCTAAGATAAGATGTCATGGAAAGAAGTTTCAGTCAATATCCTGGTCATGTGCAGCAAAAAGAATCTATTGTTATGAGGTAGAGAAGAGGTGGAATTAAACAATGGCCTTGTAAAAGTAAGGCAATGAAGAAAAGTGAGTACCTACAGCATGAAAATGGATCGCTGGGGCTTAATGGCGAATGGAATATCGAAAGAGACAGGCAGGCAGGTATGGAATTATTAGGTGACTCAACTGCACTTCAGAGTGTTAAGCTGGGCATTCATTTTGAGCCGGAGACTCATTTTAGAGTTGGACCGAATTTCAGCTTCGTCGGGCGTCGTTTGCCATGCAGTGTACAGGGGGAACCGAAGACCGATTGACTCCTCCCGACCGGTCGTTAGACAGTCGGATTTATTTCTGACATGTCAGAAATTTTGGTCAGTCGTCCACAGGCTCTCGCAAAGTTGAAGCAGAGCCACGAGCCGATTCCCTCAGTGCTTTTTTTTCTGCTTTTCTTACAGTAACCAGAGCTTAGCTATGAAGATAATAATGTACAATAGATAGTAGATAGATAGTAAAACGTAGCTAGCTTACCCTCCAATTCTCTCTGCAAAATGGACGAGCCATTCTGTCCACGTCTTCCTAGCCACCTGCGAGTCCATATACGTCGGCGCCTCTTTTTTTAGACATTTCAGCAGACAGGATGGCACATGTGATCAAGGGCAGCACGTTTCCGCCTTGTTAGCATTGTGACCCTTACAGACCTCTGCTAGCAAACAAACTTTACCTGCCTCGGAGCTTTCAAATTCATCTTTAATGACAACTGTCAACAGCCAGAGCGGCCCGCAGGGGCCGATGGGCCGATGGGCCGTGTTTTTTTTTTCTATTTTACACGTAGAGTGTGCATTACCGGACCGTATACGTAAATCGTGAGCTTTGGCTTTACATCGCAAACGATCTAATCGTACAGTAGGAGTAGGAGTTACACTCGTACACTGTATGCCTAGCTTTAGTTATCAGAGGTGAGGACGATGATATCTGAATCTGTAAATACCAGTTTTTATACTCAACCTTTTTTCTTCTCATCCTTTACCTACGTATCTCCTTCTATGCACCACATGTGAAATAGTGAATTGAACTGAATTGAATTGATTGATGATAATGCGACAGCTGCTCTTTCAGGGTTATAAGCACGAATAGAGGTCAGCAGTTTAACCTTTCTTATGGAGTGCAATCGAGGAAGTACATACCATCTCTATATCATCTGACGTGAATAATGGCAATCACATCAATTGAACTCAGAAAGACTATTCATCAGTGCACAAATGTGCTTTAATGGATCGTGTCTCCAGCAGATATTTTTATCACTGACATAAACCTCGTTCACATGGTAAATCTCCGCTAGTTAAAGCCAGCCGCCTGTATACAAGTGGGTGTGAAAATCACTTCAGTGCTGATTAATAATTCATCTGTGTGTTGTCAGAAAGTGTTACTGGTCTAATGCTTATCAAATTGCATTACCTCTGAGACCAGAGGATTGCATTGCAGGGGATGATTTTCTTATGAACCGGCCGTGAATGAAATGTTCTGCTGTTGATTAGGCAAAGCAACTTAAAAGGCGAATGGAGGATGATTTGTGGCACTACAGCAATAACGGGGAAAACAAGTTCATTTATGTCATGTTTAGCACATAATTGAATACATCAAATAAAGCCAAATAAAAGGTGCACTTTAAATGCAGGGTCTCACACCGGTAAATTAAAACACTCACACAAAGCTTTTGCCACAACACACATTCAGGACAGTGGTGGAGTACTATGGTAAAATGAACCCAGTGTCCCAGAAATTACATTTGTATATAACGAACAGCAAATATGTTTTGAAGGAAAAGTAATGATGAAACTTTAATTCATGTATCTGGCAAGTTTCAAAAGTGTTGATAGTGAACATCTCAGTAAAATATTCATTAACAACAGATTTCATTTTCCTACTATTTCCACTCTTGCAATACAGTATCTGTTTATGGCAACTAAAGCATTATTCAACTTTTTATGGTTATATTTAGGCACTCAGCCAGGGGCGCCACCAGGGATTTTGAGCCCTATGAAAAGATATCACATCGTGCCCCACCACTACAGACCACGCCAACCTTTAAATAACTCTGCAGGCTTGCAACTCTCTTGTAGTCCAATACTTGCTGTACGATATTTACTGACAGTGAGCTATTAAAATATAACACTTTGCAGAAATACATGCAACATTCTGCACACAGTCAAATTCAGTATTTGATGCAAGACTGATACCCTCTGTAGGCCATTTTTTCAGTCTAAATTTAATGCTAATGGTAATATTCTTGAACCGCAAATACTCTTAACATTAGTGGATAACTTAAAATAAATCTATACATTAACATCTTCAGTTAAAATGCATATGATAATATATCGTATAATATAATACCATTTGAAATATTATCATAACCAAAATTTTAGTTACTACCAGAAACAAGAAAAGAAAAAGAAAGCATTGGTTTTACTAGTACATTGTAAATAAAATTATATTATTGATGATAGCATTAAGGACCAGTTTGTAACAATTAGGGGGATCTATTGGCAGAAATGGAATATAATATTAATAAGTATGTTTTCTTTAGTGTTTAATCACCTGATAATAAAAATCATTGTGTTTCTGTTACTTTAGAATGAGACATTCATATCTACATAGGGAGGGGGTCCTCTTCACGGAGTCCGCCATGTTGCACCGCCATGTTTCTACAGTAGCCCCGAATGGACAAACCAAACTCTGTTAACTTTTCCTGCATGGTTCGAAGTCAATGGCGTTATTCGCTCTCGTCGCCGCCACTCCCTCTCTCTTGCTTCACCACTCACTTCCCACATACACACACACTCTATGCACTGGCTCTGCTCCAGATGGCTCTAGATAGGGCCATTTGTGTTTTTGCGTCGGCCACCATGGCTCTCCAACACGCTTGAGACTTCAGTTGGTTGCAATCTCCCCACCTCACCGCTAGATACCACCAGACCCTACACACTGGACCTTTAATAAATCATTTGCTATTAAATAAAAATATATATCTAATGTTCTAATATTTTTTTCGGGCCTCTTTCAGTCACAGACCCCTAACCTTACCCAAAGTGCTTGTGTTGCCTAAACCTAACTACACGCAGGACTCAGGTTGCAAACCCTGTTAAATAGTCACAAATTACTGTTTTGAAATGCCCCAGCCAGCTGCTTTAGAAGCACATAAAGTCCACTTAGAAGTCCATGTATTCTGAGAGATGCTTTGATTGACATATATGGTGCAGGGATGTTGATGTAGACTAATGACCTCAGATGAGATGAGATGTTTCTACATACTGTATGTGACCTCTGTGAGATGCGTTGTTAGGTCTCTGTTGATAACACCCTCACGCTATAGCATGTGAGGTGGTGTCATGTTGTTTTCTCCATTCTTTCCTGAACTGTTCTAATTGATGGCTGGTTTTAAAATGCGTCAGACACGGCCTGCAAAACCACTGTATTTCAGTGCACTGAAGTTAGAAATGATGAAACATTTTCCAACTGGACTCAAATTGTGTGCACTGCGTGCTGATGAGCAGGGACGACTCATAATTTGGGTAGTGCAATGATACTCACAGGCAGTAACTGCTGTCCTGCTGATTCCAAAGAGCTGCTGGAGCTGCTTACTGTGCAGAAGTCGGGAGGCTGGAGGTGTAAGGTGGGCAACGACTCCCCTTAATCCACATACCCTCGCAGCATTCCTTCTTCACTCGATCAGCCACCTGCAAGAACCAAGCAAAAGTGGAAACCTTACTCCAAATGCATCAGATAGTCAGGCCATTTACTTAATACCAGAGAAACGTTTTATTCAAACAGCCACAATCTATTTTGCTCTATAAAAAAGACACATTTTAATCAGGTACCATCATATTGTACAGTATGTTAATGTAGTTCCTGTTTCTTCTGTCGATTTGAAATACAATTTATTTGCTTGAGTAGATTGCTTTTTAATTATGCTCCTTTAATTATGTTCCACAAAGTCAGAAGCAATTTTAAAGGAAGACATGTTTCAGTGGGTGTTCATAATGATTTGGAGACACCCAAGGTGAACAGGGTAAAATTAATAGTGTACAAATTCTAAAAACAGATATCACCGTGAAACTTCCCCAGTTGATTGCTAACATTAAGACAACTATTTTTTTGTATTGCAAGTTTTCTGAAAATGTATGTTTAAATATGCAAATGAGGTATTATATTATTAAATAAGTGCTAATTTGCATACATTTCCGGAACAGAAATCTGAACATTGTATAAAACCAGGTTCAAAACAATTAGAGTCAAACAGGGGGAATTTTGGATATCTCACTCCATAAACCAAAAAATACTGTCAACAACCATAAAAAATCTATTTTCGCCATGTTTTTAGAGAATAAAATGTCAAATAAATCCGGCTATGAATGATATATGAACAGATCCCTCTGCAAAAACCTTCAGAATATAGATAGGAATGAAACTAGAATGTTTGGTGTATGTAAGTGCTACTTAAGTGGAGATTTCTGGCTCAAAGTATGAGAAAAAAACTCACTTTGAGAAAATGGCCTTTCAACATATATGTACTGTAGAATTCCACACATTTTGCAAGACACTACAGAGGAATAGGGTAAAAAGATTTAACTAATAGATATCATCATGAAACTTCCCTGGTTGATTACTTAAGACAATTATTTTTTGTATTACACATTTTCTGAAATTGGATTATCTGGTCTCCACCAACTCCTAAGGGAAATATGTGGCTCGTTCACTGCTCAGTGCTCCACTATGTTCACCAGTTAGTCGCTAAATGTGTGTCTGCTGTTTGGTGCTGGGCAGCTGGTGTAAAGTGGGTTTAAGAGAGCAAAACATCTGACATTTATTATTATAGATGCGGCTACCATTCACAATAAGATTATATTCACACGTGCAGCAACTATCCTACTGAAGACGCAAAAGAGAACAACAGTGTTTTTGTTTTTGGATACTTGCTGCTAGTAATAACCACACGCTCCATTTGCCTCTCAGCGGGTAGACGCGATCAGACTTTGGTAATGCCAAAGAGATCTCCAGTGTTCAGATGTTGTGAATGTCATGGTTAACTTGTTCCTTCATTACAGAAAATAAATGACAAAAGAGCTTTTAGTGAAATTATTAGGCTAATATTCACATTTCAAACCAAAACTCAGAAGCTGCCACCATTAATGACTTTCACAAATTCCTGTAATATCATTACACCAGCGGAGTTACATTTATCAGCAAACAGTGCAAAAGGCAACGACCATCAAATGGCTTAGCAAACACTTGATCTGTCATATTTTGATACGTATGCACAGAACTGGCTGATGCATTTGAATCAGAAGGGACGGACTTCCCTTTGAATTCCTGGTTGGGGAAAGTAAGACCTTGGATCCGAAGCAAAGTGCCGGAGCATCTGTGCTGCTGTAACTTGTCTGCAGAGTTGTTGGCAGTAACGGAGACACCCTGTTCTTCCTCGGCAAGATGTTCTACATCTCATCTGCCTCATTACTGGCAAAACAATTAATTTCAATGCATGGCATTCGGTTCCAGATTATTTACTAGCATCTGTTGTACAGTTTACATGTCACATTATTGGTGACACAGTTTGGGAGCAGCTGTAAAGACGCGGCTGCAAATTCTGAACTTATATGTTACTCTAAACATTTGGCATTTGTGGCAGGTACCATTTTGAAAATGGGCAGCAGTCACTACTTTATAATTGACTTACTGGATCGCAGTGGCATATTTATATAGTATGAGGCCGTCATTTTTTAATGTAAGCAATGCATTTAATAATAATTTTACTCAGACTTTCTTGATGATCTACTGTTGGCAAAATTAAAGTTGTCATCTGGTCTATAACAAATGGCAATATGGAGTATGAAGTGGAAAACCATGCAGTGAAACTTATACTGTACCAGTGAAACTTAATCACAGAGGGAAACAAATACAGATAGTTTCCATTAAATAAGTAATTAATTCAATCACTTCTAATGTATTTGACATAAATGCGTAAAGCTATAAATGATGAGAAGCATTAACAACAATAGTGTAACTTGCTCTTAGCACCCTGCTAACAATGTGGCGGGCGCTATAATAACAAAATAGCTTTTGAGTGTCTTGTTTGGACAGTTAAAGGTGCAGTTTGTAGGATCTGGCGGCATCTAGTGGCGAGGTTGCAGATTGCAACCAACTGAAACTTCTCCGGTGTGCCAAGCATGTAGCAGGACTTTGGTGGCAAATGCAAAAACGTGAAAATGCGATTGGCCCTATGTAGAGCCAGTGTTTAGTTGGTTGGCTACTGTAGAAACATGGCGGCCGGCTCCGTGAAGAGGACCCGCTCCGTATGTAGATATAAACGGAAACACAATTCTTATTCTAAGGTGATTATACACTAAATAAAACATACTTATTAATATTATATTCCATGTCAGATCCCCTGAAATGCTACACACTGTTCCTTTAATACATCTGGTGCATAAACCAACTGAAGAAACTCTCGGTTGACATTTATTTGATTTGTGTCAGTTCGCTTTCAAAAAGCAGTGAATAAATGAATAAAAAAGACCCACAGCTTCTAAAGAGGTTCTGTGTTATTTATAACCCGTACCCATGGTTTTGTGCAGAAGTGGGCTGAATCAACAACGGCGGACAATTCATGAGGTCAAATCCCGGGGTCAGGGAAATTCAAGTCATATACTGTGTACAGATGATATTTTCTTTTACCCATAATTCACTTTTATAACAGGCCATGTGTGATTGCAAACTATGCGATCTGACGTGAGGTATTGTGTTATTCTCCCTATAGAGTCCTCGCTGCTTTATTTAAGCATTAATGCCATTACTTGCTGAAATAGGAATCATATTATGCTTGGCTTCCCTCTGATAATGCACAAAGAGCTGCTTGAGGGAAACCTGGAAGTCAGCTCCCCATCAAAACTGCTGCTGGGTATTTTAAGAGTGAAGCAAGCCCGATAAGGGAATTGGCCCATTGTTTCCCCACTTGAAAGCCGTCAGCTTGGACATGCAAAAATTATTCCTGCCACTCCGTCACATTGACGGGACCTCCGAGAATATCACTCTTACCACCGCCGCCGCCGCCTCCCTACCGCCACCATGGCATGCAGAGTAGCGAGTAGCTACTACTGTACATGTTACTCTGTGAAGTATGGCTGAGATTCAAAGGCAGCGGGGATGTTTTAATGACATATTATGAAGAAAGAGTCAGAGGGGATAAAAAGATTCAGATAATAACCTGAAGACAAGCAACTTCTCCTTAGACAACCTTGGGAGCAGCTAAAAGACAAAAGCATGCACATCTGCACAGCATTTAACATTTAATCATTTCAAATGGAGAACAGGGAAACATGGAAAACAAGAGCATTAATAGACGATGGGGGTCTTGTGTGAATGGGCTCGACAGAAAGGTAATTTCAAAGGTAAGAGTATGAAATAATAAATAACAAAAATGTATGCATAAGTGAATTACGGCTCTACAGCAGCAAAGCCTTTGGGAAGGAAAGGAAAAAAAAACAAAAAAACTTTTTTCAGTTTCTATCATGTGCTAGCATGATTTTACAAATCATCTCCGTAAGCAGAAGTCTTTGCTACTGATAGCTCGGGACTTTCCTTTTTTTCCCCTCCGTGTCTGTGACAAGATTAGACTATCTCTCCTTGTGCACATGGATGACTGACTCCTTGGGGCCGGTCGCATCCCTTTTGCACCCCCTCCCTCCATCCCAAGGCAGGAAACATTTCTATTTTCAAAAGGATTAGCTCTCACCACAAGCCACCTGACAGGCAAAAGCATCGCCCGCATGGCACTGGCACCCCAGGCACCCAGCAGGACATATCATGGCCTCGGTGACTAACAGGGATCCTGGGGAGTTTACCTTACAGTGGCAGGCACAGTGGGTAGCACAGCTCCAACCTCTATAATCTTTGAACCGCCCCTGTCTCAAACATTAACCACGAAGGATGTTTGAGACCTATCTTTCAACCAGTAAATAAGAAGAGACACGGTCCCTCGGCAGAGTTAACAAACAACGCATTTGCATTAAAGTGACAGTAGGCAGAATGTTTTTGGCGTCATTGGGCAAAAATTCCATAATAACCTTTCAGCATATTGTAATTCAAGTTTTCTAAAAAATCTAGCCCGTGACGGGAGACTTTGGCCAATCACAGGTCATTTCGGAGATCTGTCAATCACTCGCAAACTCCGATCAAGCAGTCAAACTAGACAGCGCTGATGAAATATTAATTAATTCTGTTACTGTAATGCCTATTTCTCACCTCAAATGTTTTCAGAAACATCTTGTAGTGTACTGTTTAGCTGTAAAATGAGTAAGTTTGCTCCTTCTGGTGGGCGGTGTTTGGTATTTCCTCAACTTATCTCAACATGGTGGCTAGGTCACAAACTTTCTCATTTTACAGCTAAACATAGTGACATTTTTTTTAAAATAACTATTTTTAATCATATTTGCTCCAATTCTACCTATTGCTGCTTTAACTTAAGAGGATGGATTTGTTCAATATCCCATATTATGAAATTGCAGACTCATCCTGGAGCAGAAAAATAAATAAATAAATAAACAAACAAATAAAAAGTAGTTAAGTTGACAGCTATTAGTGTGTGCCAAAATAGTTGGAACATCACTTTGCAAGAAAAACACCGTCCTTGTGTTGTTCATGGTTTCAGTAGTAATCCCTGTTCCCCTTATCTTTATTGTGGGATAAACTTTCTGTCAGTGTGTTCTGTAATACTTCTCCCCTAATCTGGCCTCTGTAATCCTTAACCAAAAATTCCTCAAACAAGGGACGATACAAAAAAATAAGTCTTTGAGAGACATTTTTATGTTTTTGAAATGTAGCCTGATTAACAATGCGGCAAGTATCACATTTTTACAAGCATAGATTATCTGTGGCAGTTGGAAAAGTCTGAGCGGGTGAAAAAAACTCACCTCCCCCTCAACAATTAACAGTTTTAACAATGGCTTCGAGGTGCCTCCGAGTGAGACACTTAACCCCAACTGCACTGTGGGGACTGTTCAATGACCTGGAGTAGAAAAACTGCCTTTACACTCGCTAGCTCCGGGGCAGGAAGTGTTGTCACTGATTGAGTGGGTTGGTGTATTTTGGAGGTAAATGTGTGAATGATAAACCTTCCCTTAGCCAATAAAGGGAAAACACAAGAGGAAAATCAGCAGTAGCTGGATAATCTGCTAAACCTTGAATATTATAAGTACTGTTATATATGTAATACGTACATAAACAAAGGGCACTTTTTCCACATTTAGTAATTCTGTTGGGTACAGAAATACACCTATTTCTCTGAATTTTCTACAATTCAAATTCTCCAGAAATAAAATCTTACGTTATTTAGTGAGTACATCTATAATCACTGTGCCATTGCTAGAAATGTGGTTGAAACTGGCATAAATTAAAGTAAAACAATAAAGTGAATTATGATTTTATAATTATTTCTACTTAGATAAACAACTACATTGAAAAATGTGCTTGTTAACTTTGTTGCTGAGAGTTAGATAATAAAATTGATACCATTCTCATATTAAATATAAAGCTGGAGCCAGGAGAGATGGCTTAGCTTAGCTTAGCATAAAGACTGGAAACAGGGGAAAACAGCTAAACTCTGTCCAAAGGTAAAATCATCATAGTAGCTCCTCTAAAGCTCACCAATTAATACTTTATATATTTTTGTTTCATCCAGGGGGGGTTATGTGCCTGACTATTTCTTGGCCTTGCGGTGTTGACTAGATTGGTATTTCCAGTCTTTATGCTAAGCTAAGCTAAATTCCCCTGGCTGTAGCTTCATATCTTACAGACAGATAGCCTATGAGAATCGATCTTCTCATCTTCTTCAATTGTGGTCAGTTATATGCCTGTACTAAACAACACAGCATTAAATATAGCACATTTATGGTCATAACATCAGAGCAAATGAGAAGGACAAATCTTTTTCAGTGTGCTATAAGTTTAAAGCCAACTGCCTTTCCTCTGTTCCACAACGACTAGGAGGAAACAGAGCGTCCCCTAAACCAATGAATATTACATGCTCTGCTTACTTCCTCCTCTTCAAAAAAAAAACATCAAATCCCAAGCAGTCATTGTGTCCTGGAGGTCACGGCAGTGTTCAAATACAAGCAAATGAAGCAAATCCCCACAGCACTTCTCTGGAAGCTGAACACTTCTTCGTTTGACATTACTCCCTGTCACATTATTCAAAGGAATACTTGTAATTTGATGTGATTAAAAATAATTTCACTTCCAATTTATTCCATTTCCTTGCCCTTCTTCTGATCTTTTAAAAAGCACAAAAGTAAGGAGAAAAAAGGCTGAAGGCTACAGGGTCATGTGAACCTCCTCTCAGAAAGGTCCAACAGCTCAGTTCATTAAAGGAATACCTTCAACCTTGACATTCTGGCCTGTTATTTTTCCTCAGCCAGCTCTGTCACAGTGCAGTGAAAGTTTGTGTGCCATTATTGTTAACTGAAAATTGCACGTTAGCATTATTACAACAATTTCTGAGCAGCACTGCACGTTATGATGCACATAACAGTGACACGATTTAATTTCACTGCAATCTGATTAACTGTCAAGATGGAAACAAGCATGATTTCAGACTTGTTAGTGATGACAAATTCAGCAGGAACATATTGTATTGTTGAGCCCTGCTGTTTTCACAGTGCAGTCAGAGTATTAGGACAGCATGAAGTTTATTGTTTTGGCTCTTTACTCCAGTAGTACATTGGATTTGAAGTGAAACAATGACTATCAGACTGACTTCTGGCTTTAAAGCTGTAGGATTCCTATTATACATGATCCTCCACTGCAAGACAAGTGGTAGCAACAACGATCCTAAACATTCAGATAAAGCAACCAAGATGTTTTTAATCACCAACGAGTGGGTTGTTCTTGGCCGTCACCTGCCGAAGATCAGATGTGCAGACACGGCAGATCATTTTCTACACACATCCACACTTTTAATGTGGATGTAAACCCTCTCATATTAAACTCTACGATAAAGCTGTGAATGTAAAATATCTTACCGCACAAGCTTCAACAACAACACACATTAAAGAGCATATATAACTTTTGCAAACTGAGCTAGCATTAACTACCATAAACTACTGGTCATACCAGACCAAGTCAGGCTGTAAAAGACTGTTAACAGTTTTCCTTTAAAGGAACAGTATGTAAGATGGATGGATGGATATATTAGCAGATATGGAATATGATATTCATAGCTATGTTTTCATTTGTGTATAATCATTGTGTTTTTATGATCTTAGAATGAGGTCTTCATATCTACATAGGGAGTGGGTCCTCCTCACAGAGTATGCCATGTTGCTCCGCCATGTTTCTACAGTAGCCCAGAACGGACAAACCAAACACTGGCTGTAGCCAGAGCCTTTCGCATTTTTACGTCACCTGAAAGCCACCGTAGTTCTTTGACACGCTTATGAAACTGCAGTAACGTGAGTCGCAGAGTGATAAACCGTGGTACCGCCAGCCCAAGTCTGACTTCCGTTGCTCCTAAAGTAGTGTGATTATAGTAAGGATGGCCTCTGAGCTAGGCGAGCGGTTTTGCACTCGGCGTCTCATGTTACTGCAGTCTTGGAAAAGAAGGAGTGAGCAGAGGGGTAATCAGTTGCTTGCAATCTGCAACCACACCACTAGATGCCACCAAAGAAAAATGGCATGATAGTAAATTGTATTTCATATGAAATATTAGCATCCAAACACACTGAGGTAAACAAAATGTTTATGATTTCAACATTTCTACGTATGTATACTATATTATTAAAAAAGGCAATGTGGTAGACTACACACTGTTACCTTGACTGTATTAAAACCTGAATAAACGGATGTCAGCCTTTTCCCAATAAGCTATAAAATCTACATTTCTTAGGATCCTTCGTTATACAGGAAAACTGTCAGTGTCAACAACAGCATCTCTCGACTAACAATAACACATTGTACAGAACCACAAATGTTAATTTAATTTGTCATTGTGACTTAATATTCATGTTTCTTCCCTTTCACAGTGGTCTCAGACTTTAGTTGACTCTTTCAAAGTGGAACAGTCTGTTACCAGCCCACCATAAGCTAAACACCTAGTGCTTTGCTGAGGGATCTCCCTTTGACATTAGAGATATCTGTTTGTCAGTCCACTAATTCATTTCAGTTGATGCTGTCTTTTCTAATCTCAAACTTACTGATTATGTCTGCTTCCCATCACATCAGCACTACTGTCTAGTTTAGAAAATTCCACCACCTGTGTTATTGGATCTTTTCTTCTCAATTCCCCTCAATAACTAGGCCCTAAATTATTCCTGTTATCTATTTTAAATCCCATTGCACCCTTTTAAAAGTGAAAGTACACAATATTAAATCATATCCAGGGTTAAATCATTCCACATGGGCTATTAGACGGATCTGTTGGAAAGCAGAACACAATTGTAAGAGAGATGAACACCAGGTCTCTTTTGATATTTTTAAAGATCTTTTATTCATTTATCACATTTCTCTTGGTCAGATGGGGGACAGAAGTAACTTATTTTAAATTCTAATTGGGGTAAAATAGACTTAACAAATGCATTTGTGTGTCAAAATTTAGAATTAGATTATCACACAGTGTGCCTAGTTCATTTGCATTCAGTCAGAGCAAGTAACATAGTACAACGAGCTATGCGCACAGCAAGTGACATATATCAAGCGAGCGTTACTGAAAGCTGCATTATATAATAATGAGTATAACAAGTGAGAAAGTCCACTACGAACGGGTGCTGGATGGGTCAAACAAACACAAGACTTGTACCCAGGAGACCACTATTTGTGAAACCAAAACTAAACCTTGACTCTATGCTTGTTATGTGACATTGCTACGCTTGTTACACATTACGTAAGAAAGTCCGCCAATGGTGGTTGTTTTTCATTCATGCTAGTTAAGTTGTTACACTACGTTGTTACGCTACGTTGTTACGCTACATTGTGACGCTACGTTGTTTCGCTACGTACGTTGTTGCGCTACGTTGTTGCGCTACGTTGTTGCGCTACGTTGTTGCGCTACTTTGTTACGTTACTTTGATACGTTACTTTGTTACGTTACTTTGTTACGTTACTTTGTTACGTTACTTTGTTACGTTACTTTGTTACGTTACTCTGTTACGTTACTCTGTTACGTTACTTTGTTACGTTACTTTGTTACGTGACTTTGTTAAGTTACTTTGTTAAGTTACTTTGTTACGTTACTTTGTAATTGTTTCACAACGTTAATCACGTGGCAATGTGTATTTCTGCAAGCGTGACACGAGGCTGATATGAAACATATTCATGAAACGTGTTTTTGACCGAGGCCCATATGATTAATTATAAACAGTTGTGTGTTGTGTACATACGAGGTACAGTTATATTATTTACTACAAACTTGTTTTGTTTTCAAAAGGTCCATGTCAGTAAACTTGATTCTAGTTTTGTTCATGTGTGATATGAAAACAATGTAAACCAGGCACATGATTTATGACAGTAGTTATGTCATTTTAGCACGATTCCAAAAGTTTAAATGCTATTAACTCCACCTGCTGATGGTGAACTGTGAGTGAAGCCATTTTACAAGTGATCTGTATATGCAATGTATTCATTAATACAAGAGTAACCATGGTAACATACATACACAGGAGTACAGGATTTTTTTCCTGATCAATCAGGAAGTGAAAATCATTTGTTTCTATTTGTGAGCTCTTTGTGACACCCAAGAAAATACATTAACACATAAAAAGGAGTTCATTGCTTCATGACCTGCTGTCATATAATTTGATTTCCCCACAAGGGTCCATATAGTGCTGATGATGCAGAGGGTTTTCAGTTACTTGAACTGTCCAATCAATGAGTTGCTTATCAGTCCATATGCCTTCATGTTTACAGCTCAAAGCCAGTGTGAACAGAAAACTGACTAAAAATGGTTAATTAAATGAACCATGTTGGCTGGTAGTTGTGTCTGTAAAGGTAATATTCCGTTGGTCTTAAAACTGTGACCAGAAGTTGCTTTTTCTTTTACATTCACACTTTACTACCTTTCCATCCTCCAATTTATTCTCAGCATAACAACTTTAGGAAATTGCCTATTTATGTAGCACTAGTCAAGCTTAAAAACACAATCCAAATAACCAGAGTCAACGTCCCACGAGGCAACACAAACCTTTTGACATGCAAAAGTAATCATGTGCTCCCCGAGCCCTTGTTTTCACGGTTCATGACTCCTGCCCCCCCCCACCCCCTCGCCTCCAAAAGGAATCTGAATTCATTTTTAATGACTTCATTTAAAAGTACAACACAATCAAGGTAATTAGGGGAACCTAGCAAAGTTTGGGTGACTGTCAGGTTTTAAGTCTGTGTCATTAAGGAAAAAGATGCTGCGAGTGCCGGCCGTCACATTAGTTCTAGCTCTAATTGGAGGGCAGCAGTTTAACTGGGGCAGATGAAAGAGTTGTCCAGGGAGCTCCGCAGGTCCACTTTAATTAACGGATAAGTAATTAATCAATTACTCATTTGTGAGGGGCAATTAACAAAAATTGCATGAATCTGATCTTAATTATCGTGTTTTTTGCTTTAAGTATACACTGTGCCTTTCCAGCTTTCACCCTGCAGCCACTGTGGAAGGTCCAGCAGCGTTAAATAGATTACCATATGTTTTGGTCATTTCAGTGCACGTTGAGAAATCTGAGCACTGTCATGATTCACCATTTGCAACGCTCCATCCCAATTTCTAAGCAATCCATCAAATAATTTGCTTCACACAAGCAAATTAATCTTCGATGTATAATTATAATATCATTAAGAGGCTGTGTATCCCTGAAAATGATGCCTAAATGATTTCATGAATCATTCCGTCCAAGGTGTTAAAAAAAAAAGCTGGAGTACAGAATACAGTGTGTGTCTCGCCAAAGAAAAGTTCAGCTTTGTTAATTTTGCCGCACAATACATTAGCGCACACATTATTTGGGTCATGAGCCATCATACCGAATTAACTCAATATATTATTTTCCATATGATTTAACAACAAATAAATGCAATAATATTGGAGACAATATCTCATAGTAACTCGTACCCCACAGGGATAAAAAAGTTCCATTTATACCCAATTAGTTTTAATAATAAACAACAAAATCACCTTTAAATTGTTAATTGTATGTTTCTCGTACGTTTATTCTAATTACCACACATAGTTTATTATTATTTTATTCAACTTTTTTTTATCATTTATTACGCTTTATTTTTATTGAGGAAAAGTGAAATCCTTTACCATGGTTTGCCTTCATCGAAAATGTAATAATAAATTACTCTAATTGTCAAGGCCAATAAAACAGCCAACGGTACTTTGTGTCTTGGTACATAAATACTTGAGTTAGCTGGAAATCAATGAGTCACCCTAACTCTCCGAATAAAAAATATTTTTCTAAATGCATATTGAATGTACAGTAGAATGACTGAGTAGTGCAGACAGTCTCATAACTGCAAACGTCAGCCAGGCATATCACTAGAGAAGTCCTGTAAGCAGATGCCACTTTTTTTCTTTTCTAATTTTTAATTTTCCTAATGGGTGTCTGTCTCATAATAAAATATTGCCCTCACTTACTGTAATTGCAGTCTTGGGTGGCTTATGTCTGCAGAGACGCAATTACAGTATTAAGAAAAGTTTACTGACGGGCTCAAGTTGCGGAACTTTTTTACCTCATAAGCATATTTCTAAGGGCATATCATCCTTTCAGCGGCCATAAAGGCACCAGCATCTCTTTGAAGACCAAGTCCTTTTACTACATGAGGGGAGGGAATGGAGTAGCAGAGAACTATTATGACAGTCGCTTAACTTTTAATAAGGTAAACAGTTTATAGACGCAGTGCCGCTTTAGGGTCAAATCAACAACTGAATGATAACACTGGGCAAAGTTTGGTATTCATCTCACATTTTAGGAAAGCACTGACACGGGGTCAGTCTCTGGCTTTCACATCAAAATGAATGAGATGAAACAAAAACCAGAGGATTCTAACTTTAAAGGGGACATATCATGAAAAACTTCAGCACTGCTCGTGCACATAAATTTGGGTATCTGAAGTGCCTACCAACCCACAAACTGTGAAATAAGACAACCCAGTCAGTTTTTTTTAGGGCTGTCTACATCAGAAAACATTTGATTCAACAAGCCATTCAGATTTGGCTCCCCTTCCTATGTCATATGCAGGCTCATTAGAATATACAAAGGGTCGTGTCTAGAAGGTAACCCAGGAGTTGGGAAACTCTTGCGAGATGGTTAAGTTTAGGCATTGATCTTGACCAGTTAAGGTTATACATGGACCTAGAATAGTTAAGGTTAGGGAAAGGTCTTCGGGCAGCGAGTCTCGCGAGAGTTTTTGCACGGTTTTGCAGATTTCCGATTTCCAAAATTTCGGGTTACCTTCAAGACACGACTTATACAAAGGTGCACCATATTTTTCCCACCAGCAGCCAATCATCAATCGGAGCGGACTGGGCTTTTTCAGGAGGGGGTCTTAAAGAGACAGGCGCTAAAACAGAGCGTTTCAGACAGAGGGTGAATACAGGTATATTCAGACAGACATTGTGAGAAAAAAAATGTGTTTTTTGAACATTAAAGCATGTAAACATGTTCTAGTAAAAACCCAAAATACAAGTATGAACCTGGAAATCAGCATGATATGTCCCCTTTAAAACTCCTCCTGAGGAGATACAGCAGATAAACATACCCCAACCAGTATAGGCTACATTTCAATGTGATTGACTTTGGCAGCTATCCATTAGATCAATCAACAGGGATGCTAAGGAAATGAGCTAAGAGGAATAAAAATACAACTTAGATGAACATAACTGTGCATTTAAAGTGCATACTATATCTACTCATTAATGCATAGCCACTAGATGCATACTTATGCTCAGCATGTTTTGGACTGACGACTGTCTTGACAGGAGAACCACGAGCAGTTCACGTCGACCTGTGGGCCTGCAGCCCAGACATGAATATTAATGACAATAACATGAGACCACGAGACTCATTATAACGCTGGGCCATTACTGCAGACGCTGGTGGATTTGCAACCTTGGGATCAAATGAATCATCCTCATGATACTGAATTTGGCCACTTTTTAGATTACAGGAAGACCAACATACAGCTGCCAAATTAGGAGTAAGTAGACTTCTAACCTTAATTTGATTTTATGACGTTAATTTTATGATAACATATACATTTCTTCATCTACAGACTTTGATTCACACATGCAGCATTCAGTTTCTCCAGTTTTATGTAGCGGCAGAAATACAATTTAAATTGCAAACAAAACAGCAATCACTATCAGCATATGCACTCCACCGTGGGCATGTGTCTTTGCATGCATGGACTGTTGGATGATTCATTTGCGGCGTTGTAACAGCTGCTTCTATCTACATTACATGCCCTGACTGCAGCAGAAAAGTCCCACCATGAATGATGCTGCATTGTATCTGATGGCCAGATGTTGCTGTGGCGTTACACAGCCTCAGAATACACACAGGTCCTTCCTCACCTTGAACCATCCTCATCAAAAAGGTCAGCAACATACATTGCTTTGTGCTGACTCAGTATCACAACGGCTATCACTCCATCACCAATGCCATTGGTGCCTTGGTTTATATCCCCCCTCCTGCAGACTGATTACCAGTCCATTATGTTGAAAAATAAATGAACATCCGGCTCTTCCTCGTCTGTGTAAACAATCACTAATAATGCAGTGGCACATTAAGCCCTCCCTTCCCCTTTAATAATGATTTTATGGTGACACCAAGTCCCGAGACACTTGCTGTTGGTATTCCCTCACTGATGCTTAGGAAATGATTTATATTAGCGCTGCAAACTCATACCATATTCACCACATGACACTAGAGGCAAGATAGTCAGATTAATACCCGGAGAGACTTAATTCACAAATGGATTGAGGAGTGGTCCAAGGAAAAGAAAGGAGAAAAAAAAGAGGCAAATTCTAGAGCAGCAGATGGTGCAAAATGATTTGAGATTTTGGTGTGAAACAACTTGAGATTTAGTGCATGACAAACAAAGCAATGCTGCCAAAAAGCTTGAGCTGATTTCATAAGCAGAAATGAGATAAAGTGCAATGTAGTTGCATTTTAGGGTCTTGAGATTGATGGCGAACGTAAATTTGTGATTCTGTAAGACATCCAAACGCCCGACAGGCTCGGGCTCAGAAGTACAAACAGTCTGAATAATTTTAGTATTGAGTTAATAGGTTGCTGACACAAAAAGTTAGCCTCTCACAGCGGTTGAAATCTTGATTACGGATTTTAGTTTTGTGTTTTCAGATTGAGTTGAGTGAGGGAAACCTTATGTTTGGCCAAAAATAATGGCATTTTCCAGGATTAAATAGGCATGTAAATGAAACCATCTGAGAAGTTCTTTAGAGTTTTGTCTTTGATATAACTACTGAAGTAACAATTCAGGAGTCCAAACTAGTCACTGCTTTTTTGGCTGGACCGAAGAGGGCCAGCCCTACAAAAGCAAAAGTCTGTCACTGAGTGAGTGACTGAGTGAGTGACTGACTGAGTGATGAAGTTACAGGATTGGCCGGCAGACTGCAGGAGTTTCCTCATTGGTCGTTGCTCTTTCAAAATGAAAAGGCGGAGAACAGTTCTGTGTTTACGTTTTCTGGGGAGCGTGTCAGCGGTTCAATGTAACATTACATAGTGCTGTTGTTTGGCATGTGCTATTGTTTATGTTCGTTTAAGTGACGTTATGTTGTGCTTCGTATTGTGTTACCGTAAGGAAATTTACGCCTCGCTTTCTTCCATTTCCATTACAGGGACCATTTCACTGACTGTATCTAGCAGCCACACGTCGATACTGCGGTATGAACCCAAAATAAACAGACTGTGCTGTGATTTAATTGCAATAAACGGATCAAAATGATGCCGAAATAACAACATAATGATATCGATTTGTAAAAAGACCGAATTCATTCTTTGTCAAGTCTGTCCGCAACACAACAAGCAAACAACTTTTAAAATGCTTGTTTTCTGAACGGAGGTCGGATCGATCAACGCCAGGCTACGCTAACACCAACTTCTCAGTCAACACTCAACATAACGTCATCTAGGCATAAATACGGCAGCGACGTTGTTGTAAACGGATCAAAGTGTGCCGAAATAACTACATAACGATGCTGATTAGTAAAAAGCCTAACAAGCAAAACAACTTTTAAAATGCTTGTTTTCTGAATGGAGTTCGGATCGATCAGTGGCAGGCTACGTTAACATTGCAGCTGCTCCATTAACAATCCATCTAGGAATAAATACAGCAACAACAACGTCAGTGATGACAGCGGGAATATCTCAACGCTGATAAACTTTCGCAACGTTTGTATATATTGAACACCACTTATATGATGAATGCTTTTGATACACATGCTTTCATAAAAAACTGAAATACTTTTAACCTTGCATACTGTATGTCATGCTAATACCTTTTCAACTTGTATAAAAGGTATAATATACTGACTAGTAAATGTTACCATTTACATTACTGAATGCCATTTGTTTCATTATAAGTTGTCTTTCAATCAAACATTAAGATATAAGTGGGAAAAACTGTTCACAAAACATTACAGATATGACCACTGACTATTTGTATAACAATTTAGCTACAAATTCACAGACTTGATCATACGGTCCAGCCATATACTCGGTTTTGACCGAGTCTTGTTTGGTAAAGGGTTACAAAAAAGGTTGTGAACCACTGGTTTATTCTTTAACAATGCATTGCATTTTAGCATTGAAAATACAAGCATATCATTGTATGTTTTCTTATGTTTATACTTAATTTGAAAACTTTTAGCTGTCAAATAAATATGGTGGAGTAAAAAGTAGGATATTTCCCTCTGAAGTGTAGTGGTGTAGAAGTATAAAATGGAAATACTCTCATAAAATACAAGTATTTCAGTAAATGTACTTAGTTAGTTTACATGACTGCTACTGTCCAGTGTAGACTGTCTCCAGATGCTTGTGAACTGTGATTTTAATTTGTTCTTTTTATTATTTTGTGCTCAGACTGCAAATCAGCTTCCCCTTGGGAAGAATACAGTTCATCAGTTAATCACAGTCTCAAAGCTCTATCCATCCATCCTATAGAGTATAGTTAAACAATATCAAAGATTATCTGAAATCAATAGTAAATAAATCATGGTCCCACCTCAGACGAGGTGTACACGGGGGTCCTAAATTCTGAGCACTGTGGACTGCATGGGAAGGCCCCCTGAGATTTCTCCCCTCCCATCTCAATAGCCTTATCTGTGATGTGCAACTGATGAACTACTGAAAGACTGTCCTGGTTTTGCCCGTATGGATCAACTGACAGAGGGACGGGGGGGCTCGGTCCATTTCTCTCTCGCTGGGAGATAAGCGCCGTCCGTCAGCTTGATTGACGTATCAAAGAAGGGCAGCCTCTGCCATTGTGGGGGGACTTGACTTCTAGATATAGCTTTCTCAGCCATCCGCTGGGCTGGTTTCTCATACAAACAAGCCAGACAGACAGACATGGCTGCTTTGTTTGCAGCCATAAAGAGGTATTATGATGCGGCTGGATTTTTAGCACAATAAGACCTGAGAATTGAATAGCAGACTTCAGCAAAAGCAGAGGGGGACGGTACGGCTTGAGAATGGACTACAACGGTGAATTCAGGATCCGGGATACATGTCTGGATTTACTGATTGGAGTGCAGTGTGACTTCTCAGAAGAAAACATGATTCAACTTATTAGTTTGAATCAAAATTTCGGTAATCTTTGACAGGCCTTTTTATGCTAAAAAAACGCCGGCGTCATTTGTTTTGTTTCGCGCTCAAAGTGGCGTTGAGAGATACAGCAGCTACCGACTGCTGCTTAACCAGCTGAACAAATAATATAAAGCTTTGAGTAGCTCTCCAGTTATCAGTCTTAGGCATCATTTGGGAGAAATGTTTTCTGCAGACGCTTGTTGACTTCAAAGTAAATAAAATACTGTAAACACTGACCGAGAGGCCAACTGTCACACAGCGAGGCAGAGCGAGAGAGTTTCACAGTGAAACACCAAGAGCAGCCTTCTCCTTTGATACAGGAGCAGGCAGTTTGCCAAAACACCCTTATCCCCAATTCACCACTGCTCAAATGAGGCTTCAATTATTTAGCGAGACCGGCGAGGAATCATAAGAAGACCTTGTGCACATTTTAGTGCTAACAGGGCTCTGTGATGCAGTTTTCCAAGGACTTCTAAACACCTGACGAATTTCCAAAAAAACTGAGTAGTGAATCCTGCAGCAGGTAGTCGCATTTAGCACATTCGCACACACCGCTGCCAAGGAGGTTCGCCTGACTGAAGTTGACAACAAGTGTTTCAAACCTGCATTGACTCCCTGGTCTGTTCCTGTTTGACAATATATAGCATTACAACAAGCACGAAAAAAAAGGTGTGAGGGAAAACAACCCATACATATTTTAGCTGTGGGCTCACACGGGGGCTACATACATCAAAGGCTGGAGGGAGCCGGCTGCCGAAAATCACAGAGGCTGTTTTGCATTCACCTCTCCGTCCTTCAAAAGCGGTTCGGCTACCGGCCCGACTGGAGAAGCCACAGAAAAGTAATTGGAAATTCAGCCCCACACGAGGAGCCACCATTCATCAGACAGTGATGGGTACAGTAGCATTTTACCCAACTACTTTTTTTTTTCCCTTCCCAAGTGGTTTGTTACAGATGAGTCTTGTGATGTAGCCGGGCAAGCAAAGCGTTTTCATGTTTGGCCAGTCGTTGCTTTTATGCAGCAGATGGCTACAGCTAGTATGATCAGATAAGGCTGTTGTCATACACCGTTCGGAGCTATACCTATTCCGTTTTAGGATTAACAGAAGTGTGTGAGAATGGTACAGAGGATATACTGTAAATCTACAGAATTTTCCATTTTAGGATCAACAGAAGTGTCCGTGAATGGTACAGAGGACATCCTGTGAATCAGGAGTCGCCCCCTGCTGGCTATTAGAAAGAATGCAAGTTTAAGACACTTCTGCATTGGCTTCACTTTTTAGGCCCAGAGGTCGCCTACTGCCTAAGCCTAAGTAGTTTAGTTGCCTATAACTACTGAAGTTTATTTTGAAAAGACTAGGGCGGTAGTTGACATAATATGCGTCACGTTTTTTTAAATTTGTAGGAAAGCACATGAAAAATGAGAAATAACTTTCCGTAAGATATCACACAAACCGTTGTATGAGGGTGCGTTGATCTGATTGCTGGAAGCTGAATACAAACAAATAAAAGCAAAAGCACTACATTGCCACATACACATTACCATATTACATTTACATATTTAGTCAATGTGTTTACATATATATAATTGAGTCATTACCTTCGATGAATAAACTGACACTCACCAAATAGATATTAATAAAAACAGAAAGTAGTTAGAACTGTCACCGCAAAGCAAGGATGTTTTAACCAAAGCCTCTCATCTCTTTTCTGTGTACACATCCTCACTCTCTTCATCCACATCAGAGTTTGCCACCAGACAGGCAGGTCAGGCAGTTTGGAGACTTAAAATTGCCTAAAGATATGGATGTGAGTGTCTGTAGAGCTGTATAACACCAGTGATGGAGTGACAACCTGTCCAGGGTCTCACCCTGCTTTCCTCCCAACTCACCCTTCTAGACAGTTTATGACCGTTCGGACAATTTCTGGGCCAGATGTATGTTATTCATCTTTTGTTTGTTTTTGACACTTGTTGAAGTTGCCCCTCTCCCTCTAATTAATCCAGATGTTGCACACAGGCAGTGTAGCTGGGAGATATCAGGGCTAATTTGCTGATGGATTAATTGACTAATTGTTCCAGCTCTAATTACAGTACAGTCCAAAGAAAAATCATGACAGGAAACATGGAACCCTAATTTTTTTTTGTCAGTTTTTTTTTCACGCTCCTGACCTTTTTATCGGTGCATTTGTTATGTTACCCTTTGCTTCCTTTCAATAGATACTCCTTCAAAATACTGTTTGTCACCTCTCAAGCGTCATTGTTACATCCATGTCTTCTTATTCGTTGAATCTTTGTTAGCTGGCGCAGCAACTTAGTAGTTAAGTAGTTTTTTCTGACATTATGTATAAAAATCTAATTACGTATGATCTGCACTGCAATAATTGCTTGCTAAATTAATAGCTACACCATTGATCTAATTTACACCATGGTTACCCTTTAAAGGTTGCCTAATGCCTAATGCCTGTCATTGATGTAATCAAAACCTTGTATTTTATTTGACTGTAAAGTAGCCTCTAGGTCTCGTTAAATGTGAACAGCTCTCAAAAATGTGCATGTGCCTCTGAGCCTAATTAGTTTAGCTTAAAGTATTTTGCTGAATCGAGTTATTTGAGCTCACCTCAACAAACGTTAAAGCAAGTTTGTTTTGCGAGACCTGAAACAGAAACTGTTTTTTAATTATTTTTTTCTGGTTTGTTTACCAGTTAGAAGCGCTGACCTAAATTTTCCATCTCCCCTACTTCCTGTCTAAAGTCTACCCTTATTTCCTGTTTACTGATACAGCATACGCCATCTGTTTGCCATAACCATTAAAATCCAATGACTGACACCCCGCTGGCAGGCAGGGAGCGACGTGATTGAGTGAAAAGGAGCAGACACTTTTTTTTATTGTCGAGACAGATTTCAAGGTGACAGCAGAGGTGTCGGAAATCTGATTGATCGCGCTCAAATCCAATAGAGTCCAATAACAAACACAGCTGAGTCAAACCACCTGGATCAATACAGTTCCAAGTGACTGAGATGGATATGTATTTGTCTCTTCTGTGAGAGCATTATGTCATAAATCAAGTGCAGTTGGTAATTACCTCATATGCTAACTGCCTGACATTATGATTAGCTTGGGAGTCATGCTTATTGCTTGTTATTGCCAAAGTAAATGAACATAAACAAGGGGCTAGTTTTCACATGATGTGCAACTTGTGAACACTCAACATTCAGGTTTGGTAGCGGGACAGATGGGAAGCAGAAACACTTAAAATCCCAAACAGTACCACACTGCAGTCATTGCAGTCACATAGTACGTGAGTATGACGTACGTAACTATGCACAGTAAAATAAAACGCCATTTCGACATTGTGTACAGTATTTCCTGATTACTGACCACAGAGCTCTACATATAAACGATGATATTTCAAGATATCCTTTCCATAATGGCGCCACATTGAAAGGTCACTTCACCCAAGAACTATTGAGACCTATTTTCTACCAAAGTACCACAACCATTTTTCTCAGTGAAACCGTAGACAGTAAGGTCTGTGGATTATCCCCAGTGACAGAGGGATATTGTATCTTGGAACATGTTTTTTGAAGATATCATTTTTTGAAATGCTCAAACAACAAATGTCCTTCCTCTCCATTGTGCTAGGGTGGTGGCAAAAGTCTAAAATGTACCATTATATGAAGGACTTAACAATTGAGCAAGAACATTCTTCTTTGTTTTCCCTGCAATATGAGGGAAAACAGAGGAACAATAATTGAAAATGCATGGCCATTGTGTTTTTATTAGGAATGTACCAATCCAATAAGACAGATCAGCACTGATACTGACCCTTTTAAGCTGATCAGATATTGGCCATGACATAACCAATCTACATTATATTCATTTTTCTCAGTGTCATAAAATGCAGTGTTTCCTGTATTAGTTACAGCATATTCATTCAATCACAGCCACAGCAATCCCATGGTACCTCACAAAAAAAAATGACTCCAATGGCTTCCACAGTGAGGCATATATGTTTTAAATTTTGGAAATAACTGGTATCGGATCGTTACTCAGTATCCACTTTGAGTTTTTCTGGTATTTTTTTTTAAACCCAAAAACTTAAGACAGTATATGCAAGTTCAAATAAACACATCCATGTGATTGACCCCGAATTGTATCATGCTATCTGCTGCTACAGTATGACACTATGATTTACTTGCACACTAATATTCCATTATTATTTTAAATATGAAGATATTCATAATTTGATACGGCTCATGTAAAGATTTAGTTTGAATATTCTGAATTAGGCCTTATTCCAAATTAAGCATTTTCCAATTAAGCCATGTGGGATATGCTGATATTATTCAGGTTTTAGGAGCATTCTTTGGACATGTATACAGCCCATTCGGAATATGCGTCTCAATTGGGGTTTTTACGGCAGTTTGTGACACACAGCCTCTTGCCTGTTTACGGCCAGCTCTGTGCGTTGTACACAAACCAACTCGACAGTTTGCAGAGATGCATGCCCAAAAGGAAAGGCCACATTTCTGGTCGGAAGGAGAAACACAACTACTTTTAAACATTATGAAAGACTTGGATATCAACAGGTGTTTGGATATGCACACAAATATCGCAACGCCGACCTTTATCAAGAAGGTGGTTGAAGGAATGAAAGAGGGAGGATGTGTCCGCACGGTTGAACGTGTCTCCCACCGGCTATGTAAATCGGAGGTATGGCTGCATGTAAACGGGAATATTAGTGAAATATTTATTTTTTTCAGCCATGTAAACAGCTTAGTAGGAATATTGTCTTTTTTGGCACAAGGGCAAAAAACTGAATAATTGGGGCATGTAAACATAGTCTATGATAGTAAGATATATGGAGTGGTGTAGTTAAATGTTTTTAACCATTAACAACACATGTACATTTTACAATAAGCTTCTGGCAGTATTTCATGGAGTCCATGTAATATGCTATAATGGTGGTAGTATAGTTGCAAAGCCAAGTAGAGTAATCTAACTGTACCTTCCACATAACAGATGAAGGCATCAACTATGAAGCTGAATAAGTGAAATCATTGATAAATTGGTAATTGTAGTATGTTGCTCAGTCGTCACTACAGTATATTTTAGAAACCTGTTACATAGAAATGGGACTTCAACAGGCCCTAAAACTGAGTGTATGGGCCCAAACTAAATCAAGTGCATAGACTACTCAACATTTAAGAAAATACCTAATTATCTCACTCTCCCCCCAAACCCTTCTCAATCAACCTAATCTTCACTTTACATTCAGCTCCACTTTCAAGAACATAAACACAGTTGTGCAACGGAACAGAATCTCTCACTCAACTTCAGCCAAAAGACTGCACCAGATGCTTATGTGAGATTATCATGCATACTAATAGCAGCAGACTTTTCACAGCACTGCATCAAAATGTTAATTTTTCCCCAAGATGAAATGATCTAACATTCTGCAGTTTTAATTAGCAGTTAGTTTTCCACAATTTTGAAAAGATGTTATATCTGTAAAAGCTATTATTGGGGGCCTGTCAGAGGGGAGTCACACTAGTCAAAACTTGCATTTGCGAATAGCAGATATACTTAAACAATTTTCTAATGTCTTTTTGGACATTATATATCTCATGGGTCAATAGTTTTTGAGGCCACTGAAAAACTCCACACCAGTAGCATAAAATGAAGCCGGTACAAGTAGCAAGGAAGAAATGAGAACATTTCTTTTCCCAATCCCCTAAATCAAGATGATTCTGGATTATTTAAATCTGCAGAGTGTAAAAAGACTGAATGGAGGGAGCTGTGCAAATCAGAATGTACCTAAAATAAATGAATGTAATAGAGTCAAGGGCCACTTCATTTGTTCAAATGTTGTGAGTTATCTACTATCTTACTAAATGTATGAGACCCATAGTTTAGATGTCATATTTGTGTATGTTTTATGAACTGAATGATGATGAGTAACAGATGTAACAGCAACTAGTCTTTGCGTACCTCAACAAGCTGCGTGGAAAACAAGATGTCTACCAGACATGAACCAAAATAGTTTTTATATGAACCTGTACACATAAATGTTCAGACTACAAACCAGACAGTGCAAGTAGAGTTCAAGTACGTCCCCAGTTCTTCACTCTGTTCTGAATAGTCTTCTGCCGCTAACATTTTAATTTAATGTCCCTGAAGCACACCTACAATACCAAGAGTCTGGTGGTTTTATAAAGGTTATGACGGTACACTCATCAACCTCTTCACACGGTGCCATTTCACATCCAAAGTAATGAGTATGCAGGTTAAAACTCAAAATCAGTATGGCAAATAATGGTGTTTTATCGGAGTAGAGGAAGCAGGTAATCATAGTCATACACCCATAAAGCATTTATCTGCAGGATTATCATTTTAAAAAGCAAAAAGACAGTGTAGATTCTTCTCACGTTATAGTTGAATGTCTGGAGTACATCACATTACATTATTAGAGTTTCATATCCCTCCAAGCCATAGAACTGTCAGTCACACAATATTACCTTTGGAGAAAATGAATGGGACTGTAAGTTCTGAAACCAAGATTTCCCAATATTATGGTATTAGGCTGTATGGCAGCAGAGTGGCCTTGTGAATAGGAGACCAGCCTCTAATGGGAGGAAAAGGCTTTCTGTAGATATATAAACCTCGCTCAATTGTCTTTACAGGTGTAGTGTGTAGGATCTGGCGGTATCTAGCGGTGAGGTTGCAGATTGCAACCAACTGAAGCCTCTCCCACGTGCCAAGCTTGTAGAAGAACTACAGTGGCCGATGCGAAAACGCGAATGGCCCTCTCTAGAGCCAGTTGATGTACAAGTAGCGTAGGTCATTTAGAGCAGAGATGGAAGTGAGTGGTGAAGCAAGAGAGAGAGAGCAGCGGCAATGGCAGCGAGTAACGTTATCGACTCCGGCCCAAGCAGGAAAAGGTAACGTTATCGACTCCGGCCGAAGCAGGAAAAGATAACAGTGTTTGGTTTGTCTGTTGTGGGCTACTGTTAAATCATGCCGGTGACTCCATGGAAGGGGACCCACTCCGTATGTAGATATAAACGGCTCATTCTAAGGTAATGAAAACACGATTCTTATTTTAAGGTGATTATACATGAAAGAAAACATACTTATTAATATGATATTCCATTTCTGCCAATAGATTCCCCTAATTGTTACACACTGCTCCTTTAAAGAGAGACACCCCAAGCAAAAACAGAATTTTTCATGCACTGATCAGTTTTGAAATTTTTGGGCTTTTCTGCTTCCATAACATATTCAGATCACTCATCAGATTACTGAAAAAAAAAAAAATACAGATTTAGGTTTATTTGCGTCTGTAGATTTCTCCTAAATTCACCCAAAGTTAGCATTAGATAATGCCTCATTTGTATATTTAAACATCAAATTTTAGAAAACTTGTAATGCAAAAAATATCTGTCTTAATGTAAGTAATCAACTGGGGAAGATTCATGGTTATATCTATTAGCATTTTTTTTTTATCCTATTCACCTGTAGTGTCTTACAAAATAAATGGAATTTTACAATCCATATCTTTAAAAGCTGTTTTCTCAAAATGAGGTTTTTCTCACACTCTGAGCCAGGAATCTCCACTTCAGTAGCACTTACATACATCAAACTTTCCACTGTCATTCCTGTCTATACTCTGGAGTTTTTTTACAGAGAGGTTTGTTCATCATTCATAGCCTAGTTGATAGAACATTTATTCCTAAAATCGTGGCGAAAATGGATTTGTTTTTTATGGCTGTTGACAGTATTTTCTGATTCATGGTGTGATAAAAAGAGAAATCAAAATTCCCTCTGTAAAAAAACATTTGACTCTAACATGTCAACAAAATGAAACAAGAATTTTGAACCTGGCTTTATCCAATGTTCAGATTTCTGTTCTGGAAATGTATGCAAATTGGAACAAATGTGATAAGATAATACCTCATTTGCATATTTAATCATACAATTTCAGAAAACTTGTAATAAAAAAAAAAATGTCTTAATGTAAGTTATCAACTTGGGAAGTTTCATGGTGATATCTATTAGTATTTTATTTTTATTTTTTACCCCATTCACCTGTAGCGTCTCCCCCTAAACAAAGCACCAAGTCGGTATCAGCAGCAGGATGCTGTTGTAGGCTCTGACCTTTCTGTGAGGGAGGGCAAACAAAGAGAACGCTTATCTACAATGAGCAAGAGAGTATCTTTAGCTTCTTTTAAATAATGCAGCTTAGCTATCATTTAAGAATTCCGGTTGATAAGCATTATCTTGTTTCTGAATAAGCCTTACAAATTTTAACACAGCCTCATGGCGGTTAATCTTTGTTAATTCTGGACGTCAAAAGGAGAAGAACAGGATGTAAAAGAATTGAATGAGTTAAACCTCTTCACAGCCGTACTTCCCTACTCTTTTTCTCCTGTCTTGTTCTCAAAGCTCGAGGGAGCTCTTGTAGGGAGCGAAAAGGGATATTTTTAGCAGGATCCACAATCCCTCCTGTAAATAATTACCCTCGTTGCTGTTGAAGCTGCCAGCTCATCGGATTGGATGAGTGCACAGCGTCAAGCGTCAAAATAAAGCAAACGGGGATGGGGACATCGCATCTACGCAGGCCTCTTGGTGATGAGAGACCAAGGATACTTGTCCACACCACAGTGTAATGGGAACACTGGAGGGATGAAATGGGGGGAAATGTGAGCCAGCATATTTTAAATACACTGCGTGAGAAAAAAACAGGGTTTAAAAAAATGGGAATGGGGAGCGCAGCTATAGCGCAAATCTGCTTAGGGGAGCTGTTGACGAGAGGTAAATGTGTAAAAATGAACATAAAGAGCGAGATAGCCCATTGCTTTAAATGAACATTTTAACACCCCCAACTGCTGTAATGGAACTGCTCGGTGGCCAACAGTAGACTGCAGTAGTACCGGGCAGTTCCCAAATGTGAGTGTTTATCTGTGTAGCCCTCCCTATTCTTGCAACTACTCCCATAGGCCATTGCTGTAAACAAGAATATGCTCTTAGCCAAGTTTGCCTGGTTAAATAAGGATGAAAGAGAAGAAACTCCAACAAGAAGGTCAACTAAAGTTTGCTGTTCCCCCGTCTTGTCTACTGCACTGGGACGCATATACGATGCTGCACATTAATAATGATAACGCTGGACTCGATTCAAGTAGGGACAGTGGTGTCCCTTTGTGTTTGTATGTTTTGCTGTGAAGCTACTGAATGGATGGTATCCTCAGAGTTGCAGGTTCGTGCACAGCCACTATGCAAGCTGCTCAACTTTAAATTATAAATTTAAGGGATAGTTTTACCTTGCACAGCTGCTGGATTCTCACGATATCACAAAAATCCATCGTGTCAGGCTTCAAGTAATGTGTTTGTGTCCGAACCACAGTAGTTTGGACCAATCAACGTCCTGTGAGGCGCTACTTATAGCTACACGTATGGTTTAGGTGTGTGTTACGCGACAAGGAGAAACAACAATGGCGGCTCCTGAAGAGGTTAGCGTAGATGTTGAAATAGCATCAGTTATATCAGAACTGGAGAGTATTTCTTCATTGAAAAAGAGCAAAGAACGGCACTGAAAGCTTTTCACGATGGAAAAGATGTTGTTTGCTCTTCTCCTGACTAGTTTCGGCAAGAGTTTGATTGACAGAAGGTTCATCCAAGTATTTTTTGGAAGTGCCTGGCTGCCCTTTTCCAAACAGTTTCCAATGACGGCTTCTCAGATGGTTCTGTGTAACAAAGCATCTGGCACGTCAGGTTAGGACTGGTTCAACCTTTTGGGAAATACACTTATTCGCTTTCTGGTGGACAAGTTCGACAAAGATCAATACCACTCTCATATCTGTCTGTTAAATATAAGGCTACAGTCAGCAGCAGGTTGGCTTAGCTTAGCAAAAAGACTGGAAACGGGGGGAAACAGCTACCATGGCTCTGTCCAAATGCTGGGACCAGAATCCAGGAAGTTACTGCGCCCGGCCAAAAATTTGTCTGGCACATAACCCCCCTGAATTGCCGAACTGTTGTTTTTACACTTCAGCTTTTGTATACAAATTAAACCAACCAGATGTGATATGTTAATTAGTGAGCTGAAGCATATAGGCGCAGTTTGAACGTTAAGGTTGGGGATTCACAAAACAAAATCTAAAGGGATTGGCTGATTGGTGAAGTTAAAATGAGGAATTATCTGTATGATACCTCCTCGTTTCACTACAAAACCTAAATAAGGTGACAGCTGGCTGGAGGGAGGTAACCTGAAAGTTTCCTGCTTACTGTTGGCTATATTGTATGTCATTTCCAGTAAATATCACAATATGAAACGTGTGTTTTCTGTTTAAAAAGTAAAAATGTTGGAAGATAGCAAGTACTACTAATTCATCCTCTAATTGGTTACGTCTCCAGTCTGATCTCGACTGCACAGCTGATAGGTAGGCCTACGTGGTTTGTTTACATGACGTTAAAAGTGCATAGAGCATCCGATATTATTAGGCTATAAGTAAATAAGGAAAATAAAAAGACCACAAATCTATCTTCTTATCTTGTTGGTTGGTTCTGTAAACAAGAAGACACAACAAGGTCGATATTATGCCTCATTACAATAAATTATGAATTCCATGTTATTATAAAAAATATAGATTTATTTATAGGGGTTCAGTGAGCCCCCTGAACCAACATAAACTGCGCCTGTGAGCTTTAAGAGGAGCTGGTAGGTGGATGTTGTTACCTACTAACAGAGACAGACGAGCTGTTTCCCCCTGTTTGCAGTCTTTGTGCTAAATTAAATTAGCTAACTGAAGCAAGGCTGCTGGCTGTAGCTTGATATTTAACGGACAGACTTGAAACGAGTAACAAACTCTTTATCTAATTGTCTCAGAATGTATTTATCTATTGAGAAACATCAAATGCAAATTGTGGTCAAATGGGATGGACGGTAAAGTTTCTGATTCTGAATCTGAAAAAACACATTCTTTGAGAAAGCAGTGCATCTCCCTGATGAGCTTTATAGTTGCTCAGATTGAACTGAGAGGCTTCTCGGGGCCAAAAAAGCGGAGGACTGTGATTACAAACGCACTGTCATCAGATTCTCAGGGGCCCACTATTTTCTGAGGAGAATAGGCAGTCAGCCCTACTCTGGTGAATTTATTAGGACTGTTTGAAGACGCTGACGCAATTCCCCCTCTGCTGTGATGTCACTGATGTTAACTATCTGGCTTTCATCTTTTTTCGGCTTTACTGCCTTAGCAGCATGCTGCGTAACTGCCTCATTTCTTTCTATCTAAAGCCTGCCTTATTTCTTTGTGTGTGAGGCAGTGCGTTGATTTTTACATATCCTCTGGGCCTGCATAAAAGAAACCTAATTTGGCCAAACAATGTCAAATCCTCCAGTGACATGTACCAACCGTGAACCTGCTAGATCAGATCAATTATCATCAACGTCATTGACTTTCAATAGCCGCTGCCAAATACATGTCCAAGAGAATTTTCTCAGCTGTCTGTCTCAACCTCCCCAAATCAAAGCCTTACTCTATAAGCTTTGACACAAACCATCTTTGCTGCGCACAAAGACACATTCCTGTGGTATTTCTGTGAGGTAACTGCAACACATTCCTCGGAGGCAAACATTGATTCTAAGAATGTGTTTGTACAGTACATTTATAAGTTATCCATGACATAGCAAAAATCTGAACCTTTTTTTTTTTCGAGTGAATCCCCAAGATTTATGCTAAAATGATTAATATTAAACAACTACAGTGTGGAATCAATGCAAGGTTTGATTATAATTTACTCATTAAACAAAACATCAAAATGCATATCTCATGTCTTTAAAATGGGGCAAGGGCGGAAGCTTTTTGCTTTGGTCACTTAAAGCAGCAGTGGGTAGAATTGGAGCAAGTATAATTAAAAACAGTTATTTTTATAAAACGGTCACTATATCCTGAAAGTAGGGCATTACACAGGTAATCTGAAAAAAATCATGTGCCTCTGTGTCCTCTGGTGCTCTTAATGGCATCTGCAAGATTTCACAGACCGGAGGAAAACAACCAATCAGAGCCGAGCAGGAGCCTTGCCGTCTCTGAGCAGCTGTCAATCACTCACAGACTCTAACCAAGCGGTCAAACTAGGCAGCGCTGATCAAATATGAATCAATATTCTGTTACTATAATGCCTATTTCTCACCTCAAATGTTTTAAGAAACATCTTGTGGTGTACTGTTTAGCTGTAAAATGAGAAAGCTTAAGACCTGGCAGCCATGTTGAGATCAGTAGAGGAAAAACCAAGCACCGCCCACCAGTCGGAGCACAGCCAATAGGAACGCTCAATAGAAACGCTCTCTCTGAAATGACCTGTGATTGGTCAAAGTCTTCCGTCACAGGCTAGAATTTGTAAAGCCTGAAAACGGAGCCATGAGGAGGTGCAGAAGTCTAGTTATCTCTCAGAGCACTTGAATTACAATATGCTGAAAGGTTATTATGAAATGTTTGCCCAATGATGCCAAAAACGTTCTGCCTACTGAAGCTTTAATGTCCATTAGTGTTGGAGTGCAGATGTTGAGTTTAAAGACACGATGGACATCGTGAAACAAAAAGTTATGATGTCTATAAATAACATATCCATACTTGTATAAATACATTATTTATGGATAGGATTGGGTCATACAGTATGTCTGGGGTTAGGCTGTCCTGTAGTTCGTTGGATTTCAAACTATATGGGAAACTACGTGGGATTAGTTCACTTCACACCTTCCAAATACATCTAAAAAGGGGTGATGCAAGAACAAACTCAATATGTATATTAGCAACATCTCACCCCTTTTTCACCACTTTCAATTTTCATACATCCAAGCAGAGAATAGCTTAACATGTAATGTCATCACATCTGGGATGAACTTAAAAGCTACAAATGGTTTCAGGAACATTTATATGTTAATTACATTCACAGAACTGCATTGTGTTTGAAACCTACTGAGTTATTTAAATGTAAAACAAAACTCAGACTGAACACTGTGATCGAACCAAGAGTTAAATCTTTAAAGAACAAAATCATGGCAACTTCCTGCCAACCTCAGTTACAGTACAAAGGTTGAGATGGTATATTTGCCATTCATAATTCTTTTTTTGTTTGCTACTGTTTTTGTCAATTTTTAGAATAGAGAGTGGTAGACTTTCCGCTGTGGTATAAAATAGAAAGTAGCACCACTCGGTGCCAGGCGCACACCCCCACAGCTAGTCTCCCAAAGTGTATGAGTATAGAGAAAGAAATACAGCTATGCACTTTGCCCTCTTTTACTCTCAACTTCCTGAGTGAATTTCACTCTGATGAAGTTGGGTTTGCAGGTTGAAGGTTAAATGTAAACATTTAATTTAATGAAAGCACTTTAAATCACACAGTTTAGGAGGACAGTGAAGCATAACATAAAGCAAGTTGGGGATTAGAGGACCAACACTGATAAGATTATTTACTCTCAGAGCTCACGCTAAACCATTTCACACCTCATCCAGTGGAATTTCACAGTGGACAATTTTAATTTTTTCCACGTTCCTTTTGGAGCTGTACAATACGTGAAACTAGGGCTGTCAATCCATAGTTAATCGCGATTAATCAATCGCAAATTAATTGCACATTTTTTTATTTTTTCGAAACGTACCTTAAAGGGATATTTGTCAAGTATTTGATACTCTTATCAACATGGGAGAGGGCAAATATGCTTGCTTTATGTAAATGTATGTATGTATGTATGTATGTGTTATGTATATGTTTATTATTGAAAATCAATTAACAACACAAAACAATGGCAAATATTGTCCAGAAACCCTCACAGGTACTGCATTTAGCATAAAAAAATATAAAATCATAACATGGCAAACTCGAGCCCAACAGGCAACAACAGCTGTCAGTGTGTCAGTGTGCTGACTTGACTATGACTTGCCCAAAACTGCATGTGATTATCATAAAGTGGGCATGTCTATAAAGGGGAGACTCGCGGGTACCCAGAGAACCCATTTGCCGGTGAAGGGAACCTTTTGAAAATGGCCATGACAGTTTTACATCGGCAAAATTTAGCATAAGATCAGACCGTTATTTAACCTCCTTCCCGACAAGCTAGCATGACATGGTTGGTACCATTGGATTCCTTAGGTTTTGTAGTTTCACATGATGCCACTCTAGCTTTAAAACTGAGCCCGCTACAACCTCCGAACGATCAATTGCGTTAACTTTGACAGCCCTAGTTGAAACAGCTGTTGTTGTATCATGGTATAAGACTCCTTCTAAACGAGACATTTCTGTAGCTTTAATTAGCTACTTTCTCTACTGTGACTTTATTGTTGGAATCAATTACATTTTTAGTGCAATGAGAAGTATCTTAAAGGAGCCCGGGGGATTTCTTGGGGATGAGGGTTGTGTTGCCTGGTTTTGTTGCTGTAAAACAAAAGGGATTGTAAGTATGAAATCCCACTCCATGGACCATCAAAGTCAATCTCCACGAGACTATATGCTTATAAAATATACAGTATAAAACATTTTTCTATATATTCATCAGTATTTCACTTGGAATACCTTGGGAATACTGTATATTCTTCCAGTGAAGGTTCATCTTAATAATAAATGAACATATGGAATGCTCATAGCCATCGGTGCACTAGCATTGCCCATTTTAAAGCACATGCGTGCCTTTGTAACTTTTTACAGGGGGTAGTTTTGACCTTCCAGGTCTATGAGACCTTGTATGTCATAACTATGTGATGTTCAGGTGAGCCCCATAGCCAGTACATTTTAAGTAAGTGAAAAGGCAAAAAGAACTCAACATGCAACATGCTGATTGGCTGCCCTCTTGCCTCCTGGCTGATAGGGCCCTCTGAGGCACTGGTGAGAGCCTTTGTGTTTCTGCCAAACAATGAATTCACCTTAACAAATAGCACTCAGTGCTCCCATCAGAGGGTCCTTTAGAAGATGTCAATACTTTCCCTTTTTGGGGGGGGTTGTTGCACAGGAGTAGAATAGAAAGTGAGATAGGGTGCTTTTTTGACTTGCAAATGGAAAACCTGCTGGGACAACCTGAAGATGCAGCGGTGCAGTGCAGATACCTTTAGTTTATGCCCAACACATTCTCACTCTCAACTCGTCAAAATACCGCCGCTTGGTCAGTGCCTCTCAGCATCGGATACCAACGCACTAGGTACCCTTCTAGCGTTAGTTTTGGACGTGTCAGGGACGGCGTGTCAATATACGCTTGTGGTTTTCAGAGTTAGGTTTAGGCAACACAACCACTTAGGATTAGGAAATGATCGTGGTTGACGTTAACTTCACTGACTAACGACTCACATGACTACCGAGTGCCTACACTACCGAGTGTACTAACAAGTCGCATGATTCATGACTGATGTGACAAAACAAGTAGTTTAGTTTCACACAGGACACGAATAGCGGTCTCCTGGTTGAAAGTCCTGTTTGTTTGACCCATTCACCTCCCCTCCCTTCCATCCTAAGTGGACTCTCACGCTCTTTATACTATGTCACTTGCTCTGACGGTCCAATAATGCCACGGGTGGGTTTACATTGGAATTAAATGAAAGCCCAGTGTGTCGCATACAGTCGCTAAAGAGTGCCTCTGTGGGTTGATCTCCAATGCCGAGGGGCACTGACCAATCGGCGGTATTTGACAAGTAGGGGAGTGAGACTGGGTATGAGTGTTGTTCTGCAGTGAATGAACAGTGTGTTGAAGATCTGCCTTGACCATCTTCACAAAACAGTATCTTATCTTCAAGTATATTATGAAGATGTCGAAGTAATTTGTAATAGAAAAACAAGTGTAAACAACATATAGTTCATGCAACAGGTGATTGATGTGCTCAGCAAACAACACAAAAGCTTACTGCACTTTTAGTCTGGATTAAATGGTAAATGGACCACTCAAAGTGCTTTACACAAAATTATTTACCCATTCACACATTCACACACCGATGGCACAGCCTACGGGAGCAATTTGGGGTTCAGTGTCTTCCCCAAGAACACTTTGACATGCGGACTAGAGGAGTTGGAGATCGAACCACCGATCTTCCGATCAGTGGACGACCAGCTCTACCTCTTGAGCCACAGCTGCCTCGATTAGATTAGATGAGGAACAAACAATGCAGTTTGGCAAAATGATCTTATCTCAAGGTGTATTTGCTAGCTTTTTATCAGATTTCTTCATCAGTCTCTCTGTGAGATGCTATTGAAAGCTCCAGAGAATGCTAGTAAGTGGACCTTGAGTCAAAAATATTTTTCAATTCTACTTCGTTATTTGTTTATTTAACCATTTTGTTCTCTCAATGGCAGGGGCGTAACATGAAAGATTGGACCCTGTGCATAGCCCCTCCCCTCTTAATATAACTAAATCCACAAATAAACGCATGCGTCTTTTTTTTTGCAAGTAAAAACAAACTTGGAATTCAAATGTTTGGTCCCTGGTGAGTTAGTTCCGCTAGTCCCCTGACTGCTACGCCCCTGCTCAATGGTAAATTTTCTGATGATCTTTACAAAAACGAATGTGTTTCTGCAGTTTTAGTTATCCTCATCATCACAAAGTGATCTATGCAGTGTGCATAATATGGGAGGTCTATGTCTAAACAACCAGTAATACTTACTTGTCTACTTGTTTGTGATTTCTGTGTCGGACCCAAGGCCTATGGAAAGGAGGCTGGGTCACGCGCCATCAACGCGTCATATCTTTGGGGGTATAACACATGCGCAGTAAAATCTGGCCTGATCGCCGAAATTGAGCCAATCGCAACGCAAGACCGCACTTCAGTTACACTGCACATGTGTTTTACCCCATACCCCAAGACCCATGTTCGCCCGTGACCAAGCCTCCACTCCATAGGCCTTGGTCGGACCCCAGGAAGGCTAGCTGACGTCATGGCGTCAGCTAATGGAGATCCTAATAAACTAAACTAAACTACCGTGCTACTTCTCTCTACTTACTGAAAGTTAAAGTCTTCTAAATTGACACAACTCCCACACACCGAATATGTGCACCGCCTCATTTACTCCACACACAGGTACTTGTATACATACTGATATAGTGTTCATTATATTCATATTACAAAGCTGTAATTTAATGACTCTGCTGAGCTATTGATGTCTCTGGCTCACACTGTGATGAACACATATGCCTCTTAGGGACTTTAAAGTCAGAGATGAATCAGAACAAGCAGCGCATTATTACTCACGGAACATAAACAACTTTGTTATAATGATGCTCCCAAACTCCCAAGTCATACTTAGTCATCGCAGAATATGTTCCCCATCTTTTTATGTCATTGCCTATAGCCACAGCAGCATTTCTGTCACCTGGAACTCAGTCAGTTAACTCGAAATTAAAGGATCATACTAAAATAGTTTAGGAGTAAGACTGATGAGGACTGTCTGTGCCAAACAAAATGACTGTTGGGGAAAAAGCTCATACATGAATTCATTATAAGTGTTGTAATATCACACCTTTTGTTTAAAACACTACAGTGAAAATTGAATTTCAATCTCACGTTAAATATGGTGTATTTATGCTGAGAATGAAGAAAATTTAAAAAGTCGTCTATTTTTTATTTTTTTAATTGGCAGTAATGGCAAATGAGTTCCCTACATTTTCTCAGTGACTGCTTTTATATCCACACAACCTACTAAAACATTCAAATGAGCCCCAGATGTGTACAGGGAGACTTAACCCGAAACAGAAATGCCTGCTTTAGTGCAATTTGCCACTGGGCAACGTATTCTCATACAACCGTTCATATGATATCCTTCTTCGTGCATCTTCCTACAAATATCCAGCGTCGATTTCCATTCCAGTCTTTTCAAAATAAACTTCCGTCTTCACAGGAAACAACTTGGTTAGGTCAAGGCAACAAAACCACTTAGTTAGGTTTAGGAAAAGATCGACTTAGTTAGGTTAAGGCAACAAAGGTACTTAGTTATGTTTATGAAAAGATTGTGGTTCGGGTTAAAATAACACCGGAGGTGACGTTACTTAAGTACGGAAGTTATGGGACAAATAAAACAACGTTGACCCCTGGTTTCACACGGAACATGAACGTCGGTCTCCTGGGCGAAAGTCCGGTGCTTTTTGACCCACCCACCCCGACCTCCTCCCTATGCGGTGTTCCCCGCTCTTTACACTTCCTTGACTTTGTGGGATAATAAAGTGCATTCACTTTTCATAGGTATACAGTAGCTACGAACGGTGTATGAGAACAGCCTGTACTGGGTCACACTATTCTGTTTTTAAATCCATAGTCTATATTATATATCTTCCACAATTATTTATAGTCTGTATTCATTCAGCTTTAGCTATGTTGTGTACAGTAAACCTTGGGAAACTCCAATCAATTAACATTATCAAGGGAGAAAAAGCAATGCTAACTTTGTGCCAATATCAGAAAATTGCACTTGTGAATAAGAAATGTAAATAGTAAATGTACTATATTTTTTTAAATTGGCAGGGAAACCAGTTTTAAATGTAACTTATTATGTGTTGCATGTCTATACTTACTATATGACAATGAGAAAATGTAAGAGGCACTTTTTAAAGCGCCACTGGAACCATCAGCCACATCTTGAAAGCTTAAAAATAGATATTAAGAATGATATCATACCAACTTCTTCAACACTTTAAAGATTTAACACGTCCATGTTATTTTTGCCTGTCAGCACAGAGTTGGGTATTGTTAACTGCTGTGCTCTGAAGGAGCAGCTACAAACTTTGTTGATACTCAAAACGATAGATTTTTGGGTGAAGTACCACTTCAAGGGTTTAGTTTTAGACATGCTGTGCCTTTTTACACATCCAAGCTTCTTTTAGATGTTTTTCACCAACAGCTCCTGAGCTATTAGTGAAACCTTTCAGAAAAACCACAGCACGTATAATTCTGCTGACACTAAACCATCAAAGAGAGATCCGTGGCAACAACAAAGGTCCTTCCACGAACACAGGTCTCTTACTTTTCAGGCTGGGTGATTCAGGGATACATTCTCAAACAAAAAGACAATGATCCAGAGTTCGACAGACTTTTACTGTGCCTGCATGTGACAGCATCTAAAAAAGAAGAAATTAATAATTATATAAGCTGAAGAAATAAAGGAAATGGAAGAAAAGGAGGGAGACAGAATGCTGAGTATCGGCCCAGTGAAGAGATGCAAGGTGGGAACAGGATGAAAGACCTGGTGGGAGACATGGAAGTGTAAGTGAAATGAGAAAGAAGGCATACTCTTTAAAATACACAGAGGGGGAGAGAGAGGAGAAACTGGTTGTGAAGTGCATGAGGGAGGGAGAAAAAAAAAATGGAAGGATGATAAAGAGATGGCACAACATCTAAGACTAGAAGCAATTCTCACTGTCCCTCCTTCCCTCCCACTCCCTCTCATTATCACTGTGTTCTAGCCAGCTTCTCTCAAAGTGTCAAGCTCGAGACAGGATGTCGCTGTTGTTGTTGTCGTCAAGATTATTTGTGCATGTAAGACACAGTTAGTGGAATGTGGGTATCTTCGCTCCTGCCGCATGCAGGCAGAAAACAAACATCTGTCAATCAGCTCGCTGGGAAAGGTGGAAGAGGTAGTGCTTCTCTGAAAAATGAGCACAAAGCTAGCGAGAACTTGGTGGATATCCAATGTTTACTGAATGATTTCAGGTGGTTTGAACAGTAAACAAGAGAAATGAGAGCCAAGGAACCCCCCACCAATTCTAATGAGCATATTGTGATCTACCTCCCCTTTAGTTAAAGGTTCTATATTTGGGATTCAGAGCATTGATATAGCATCAAACAACTAGCAGCATGTAAATATGTAGAGGAGTAATGTCTACCTGAGCAGAGAATTAAGTAGCTCTCCCTCTGTGTGTGTTGTAATCCGAGTTTTGTTTACATCAGGCATTTCTAAAGACTAGGTCGCAGGAGATTTTGTTAGGGTCGACACAAAAATGTGCAGACTTTCTTCAATCGTCTTTTATTCAACATTTATATCTGCAGCACATCTTTGAGCCACATGAGGGAGCCTGACTGTTCTTATTGTTTGATAATTGTAGCCTACTTACAACATTTAATCTAATATGAAAGGCTAGTGTACATTGTTTGTTTTATTGATGAGAAGAAAAACACTAGAGCCTGTTAACTTCGCCTACATGCATTTACTTGGTCTCATTTATAAAGTATTTAACGGGTATATGTTTTCAATAACACGTGCATAAAACAAAGCCTTGATTTATTAAATGTCTATATATTAAAAATGGCTGGTTTACCTATTCAAGTTAATATAAGGTGATGCAGAAATGGCAGGAAAAATGGTCAGGAACAATCCGTTGAGCAAAAATTAACTATTCTATCGATTTATAGAAAAGGTCTATATTGTGAATTGGGTCAAAAGTGGATCCTCAGAAAAAAAGTTGGGGAAACACGGTTCTACATAACTGGGCCGGGCACGGGCACGGGCCGTGCATGCATTTTAGTGCATGTGAGTCCCTGTGTGTGCCCCACTGGCTCGCTTATCACCGTCGCTCTGGACTGCGCTCATATGGTGGTTTCCACTGATAACGTTGTCGCAGAAGTCTTTCGCCCACCCTCCGGTTGCGGTTAACACTGTTAGCTCTGTCAGCACTGCTGCCGTTGTTTGTACCGTTAGCGCTGTTAGCACCATTAGCTGCTAGCACCTTTAGCTGCTAGCTGCCGGCTCAGCAGTCCCCATGTGGAGAGACGTGTGGAGGCAATAGAAATGATCCGAATTCCATATAGAGAACCTTTAAATCTGCAATAATCAATATTTTTTAGAATAATAATGGATCAAATTAATATGTGCAATGTGACAAACACATAGTGAATTATCACTGTTGGTGCTCAAATGATGACAAACTGGAATGGCTATTTAATTTTAATGCTTATAAGTTGGCTACTTTTGTGTCTCAAGCTTGGAAAAAACGTCCAGATGGTTTATTTGTCTAGTATTATTTGTCATTTATACTGCTACTCTGGTTTCTGCCTTTGCCTTTTTCTTTTCTTTATTTTCTAAATAATGGTGTCTTGTAAGCTCATTTTGGGCTGGGCATATTATTTATGCATCACACAATAATAATCAAATAAAATCACCCAATTTTGCAGTGTTCCTCGACTGTGTTGATCATTTTAGCCAGTGTTACCTCATTGTTTTGGTTTTCTGGCCCAAAACTCTCTCAAATGTATTTCTAGTTGTAGAAGGACGCTTTTTTTTCTGAAAAAAAAAAGAGCCAGATATTTTGTTCTGTGGAGTTGGTGGAGACCCTTTTGGTCTCCACCAACTCCACAGAATTTGGGATTTACATTCATCAAGTGAACAGAAACATAACTCCAAATAAATGCTGACGTTGCTCCATGTCTGCAGAATATGTACATACAAAAGCAATTGGTGTCAAAAATGATAGCCATCTCAACTTCATGAGATGTTCCACTGGCCCCAATTGGACAAAAAAATATGAAATATTAAATAATGCAGCTTTAAGGCATGGTTAAATGCAGACAAGTGACATGCAGATTCTTGACCTGAAATCATGAGTTCAGGTTACCTTTAACACTGAACATCATCTTGCTTTGGCACTGAATGGAAATAATGGAAATAGCATAATGGAAAAAAAAAATATTGAATATATGTATGAACAAACGGACAATTCTGTATTTTTTGCTGACAAAGACCATCACTACCTCCAACATGTCTAACAGCAACATCATGGTTAAATCTCATTTGTCTCTACAAAACAATGACAACCATCTTTGTTGTTCCCTATTTCTTCAAGCTGCGTTTCCTGACTAGAATAAGAAATAGTAAATACATAAATCATTACACGACCTACTCACTGAAAAATATGTGAATTAACTTTTTCATAAACCACTGTAAGCCCCTCATCAAGTCAATCCAGCGTCTCTTAATACTGCTTTTCAATTAAGTTGATGAAGAACAAAACGAAAGAAGCCATTAAAACTCAACTGAAAGTCAGTCCTCGAATCACAGATCATATATTTCACCTTTTTCACAGAAGGAAGAAAACAATTTGAAAAACAATAAATGTGTATTGAAAGCATGAAGTGTTGTGTGCACCCAAACAGATGGCTGATGGGATGTCTTTTAAGACGCTGGTGTGAACACAACAAAGGAGTGAATGACTCATTTTCACAAACAAAAAAAAACAAGCTATTGTGTGTGTGGTGCTCCCACTTGACTCCCCAACCGTTAGTTAAACCCCATTATAGCACCAACAATGATCGTCTTTTAAATCTCTGAAGACACATGTTTACTTTAAAGGGGACATATCATGACATATCAGTGCTTGTGCATATATATTTGGGTATCTGGAGTGCCTACCAACCCACAAACTGTGACATGAGACAACCAAGTCAGTTTTTTTGTGGGCTGTCTAGATCAGAAAACATGTGATTCAACAAGCCATTCAGATTTGGCTCCCCTTCCTATGTCACATGCAGGCTCATTAGAATATACCGCCCCCTTGAGATCTACCTTTGCAAAGGTGCACCATATTTCTCTCATCAGCCAATCAGAGCAGGCTGGGCTTTTCCAGGAGGGGGTCTTAAAGAGACAGGCGCTAAAACGGAGCATTTCAGACAGAGGTTTAAATGATGGTTTATTCAGACAGTATGAGAAAAATAATGTGTTTTTTGACCATTAAAGAATGTAAACATGTTTTAGTAGAAACCCCAACCTGAAAATGAGCATATTATGTCCCCTTTAAAGCATTTAATATCCTTTCATTTATTTACTTCCTCTATCCCAGTAGCTGGATTTATTTATTGACTTCAGTATATGATGAGGGATTTCTCTTCCCCTTTGTATCCAATGTCTCATAAATAGGAAACAATATTGTCTCTGTTTCTGTATTCACAAACTTGTATGGATTTATGCATATCAGCAGGTTTTTGTGCACAAAGCCATTAGAATAGATACTGCTCCACACTGCTTCTTGCTGAGAACTTTACACTGCGCCGAAATCATCCCTTGTTCCATATTGTCTTCATCACAGCATAAAATTGCTGTGCTAAATCCAGCATGGCCTTTAGCTATGGGTGTTGCTGTGCGTCAACAGAGTGATGTATAAGGATGGCACCCAACCTTTCTCTTCATAAGGCTGCTGATTGCTGCCTCTTATTACTCGGCTTCATATTGATTTCATGGCATGTCTGCGTGTGATTGTGATTCACGGGAGTAACAAGTGCTGTATCAACATTTTCTTTCCTCTCTGACCCAATACAACTCGGCAGTGTCCTTGGGTCAGGTTTGTCACATTAACTGAAGTTTACAGCTGTCGTTATCTCAGATTAATGACAGAGAATGTCAAGTAGAGACATATGGAAGTGATGCCATACCCCGCACTAGTGTTATTTAAATGAATACTATTGATTTTAAATAGCCCGAACTGATCGTTAACATGCAACAAGGGCAACACTATCTGTATGTATGCTACTTACAAAATAATTTGTTAATAACTTTGCTACATCTGTTTGTCACATTCATTGCAGACTCCGTATGACAGCTTCATAAGACATTAATTCAACTATGTCTGTTGTAACACTGGACATAAACCAAACAGTAAATACATTTATTGAGCAAAACGTAAAGCTGCACCAGTGGCGTAAATATCGACATTGCAACCGGTGCGGCCCATCAGGGCCTTCTGGACTTTCTGTAACGTTGTGTAAACAAACCACGTAGGCTGCCTTTCAGCTGTGCGCTCCAGATCAGACTGGAGATGTTACCGCTTATCTTCCTTCTTTTGTTCTTTTTAAACAGAAAACATAAATTTAATATCGTGTTATTTAATGGAAATTACCTACAATATGGCCAACAGCAGTAGGAAACTTTCAGCTCTCTGACAATCTCCCTCCAGCCAGCTGCCACCTTATTAAGGTTTTTGTAGTGAAATGACGAGGTATCGTATAGATAACTCCTCATTTCAACTTCACCAATCAGCCGCTCCTAGCTGGTCCATTGAGGCGATTTCAAGGCGAGCGACAAGAATAAATAGAAACAGCTGGGCGTCTGACTAAAGTTCTGCTCAAAACGGCATGCCACGTCGCGCTGTGTTGCTCGAGGCCAGGACATTCCAATTAAAAAAGGACGTGGTTCTTAAGCAGTGTGCGGAGCACAAGACCTGTAGGATAAACTTCTAACGGACGAGTACTGGTTTCTTTTTGTTATTATGGAGTGGGACCAGGGATTTAAATCTATAGCACTGTAATTGTTACGTCTCATATGTTGGAACATGTGCACCTCCTGAAATCTGTGTCTGTGATGACATTTGGCTACTGAGTCCAGGATAAGCTGTTAAATTAGTGTTGATAAATTTGGCGCTCTGGCTGCTGTCCGTGGTGATGGTATAAGGCTGGTTGGTTGGCACTATGGGAGTTGCATGGTGAGCCTTTCCATGATGGCATAGCAATTTTCAATTGTCTGGACTGCGCTTCTGTTTTGGGCGAGGGCCCAAGAAAAGAAATTTGCACTGGGGCCAATCACAATGATGTTACGCTGCTGAGCTACACTAATCAATATGTGTTATATTAATAACGAATCAAATTTTACCCAATATTACAGTTCCCCTTAGCTTAACGGAACGTTATAGCATCTTTCAGCTCAATTTTGGTTTTACAGCCTACATCGTTTCATTTGTTGGTATTTCTTCTGCTCAGCACTCTCGACAACCTTGTTTTCAACCCAGCAGCTGTTTTTTTAGCTGAAAAGAAGCTTGATAAACCCACCGTACGCTATCTGCCTAGCACAAAACAGCAGACAGACACAGTTAGTGACTAGCTTGTGAACACAGTGGAGTATTTAGCAGCTAAAGAGCTGGATTTTTGCCTCAGAAGTTGGTGTACACCAAAACAGAGCTAATAGGATAGTTAATATTGACCTCAGGTTCATCCGTTGGCCAGAAACACGAATCAAAACGAATGCTAGTGTTGCTCTGTGTCTGTTGGATTTCTAATTGGTCAAGACAGCTTGTGTTTACGGCTTGTTTTGCTGCCCCCAAGTGGCCAAAAAGAAAAAGAATATATACAGAGTCTCCTCTTATCAGACACTTCTTGTTGGCACTGTAATATAACTCACGGTATAGATATTTGCACAGGTGATGCAGCAATGAAAATGTAAGGCACAGCGAAGCATAGCAGATTGAGTAAAATGCCTGCCATGGCTTTTTCAATTGCAGGACAGTAACATTTGTATCAGAAATTGCATCAGCACAGCTTTAAGAATCTCATTCCACTGAGGATACTGTGCATTTCATTTCTAAAGCTGAAATCTAAATCAGGACTTCTATTTCCTCTGACACCATAAACCCGTTCACGAGAGTAGGTGTTTGCTTTTATAAGTAAGACAGTCCAGCTTGTATTTGTCTTTTACACTAGTTGCATCTGGCAGACTGTGACTTTGAAAAGAAGATAGTCCAACAAATCAACTTGAGAAAGAAATTTCTGTCAGCCTTGGTAATTACTGAGTTAGGAAATATAACTGCAGGGCATCTCTTGTATGTTTTTTGCGAGGGACTTCAATTTTAAAGCATAAAGCCTAATTACCAATTTGGTTGATTATTCATTAAAATGTGTCCACATCCTCCTCCGTGGTTTCCTGCCGCTGCCTGTGCTGACTGAGTGCAAAGCAGGGCAATAAAACAGATCGGTTTTCACATAGATACAGGTGGCCTTAACATATACACCCGGGCCAGTGGTGGCAACAAAGGCACACATATTGGTTTTATCTTACTGAGGAGTGACAATGACAATTAACATTATCAGCAGTCATTTGAAAAGGCAGGGGACCCGTAATGTGTTGCACTAGGAGACATTTTAACCCACAGTATCTGTGTACCTAGAGGTAAGAATTTCATAATATATACAATTATTTTCCCACCTAAAAGATAACAATAATAGCATGTTCAGAAAGATTTTTAAACATGACACATGACTAAATTTTGCGCAAACTATTTACAGCAAGGTATTATGATCTGTGTTGAGTCTCTGAGGATAGAGTAGGTATTCTAAATATCAAAATAGCATCAGAAAGGACAGGGCAATTGGCCTTGAAATGGCCAATTAAACCTCTGTAACCGCTTTAGATTGTGTTGGCTGATGCATTGATGCGAGGCCACCACATTGTTGCGATCTAGGGCAAAGGAGGACATAACATGCAGATGTACTCCTAAACTGTAAAACCACTCCACATTAATAGCCTACTGGACAAAACAGCATCCAGCACCACATAAGACAACATATGGCAGATCATCTTTGGATGACTGCTGTTGTTGGCAAAGGACTCCTGTAACTATACTTATAATTTGCAACACGGAGGGCTGTGTACTTCCTGGAGCATTTTCATTAGCGCAGTTAGAAACTTCAGGGCCAATAGCCTGTCCTTCATTCCCTGTCATGTTGCCATGGAAACAAGAGGAGAAGTAGGGAACACACAGGAAATACATTTATATTTTCTCAGAGTACAAGGACTAGTCAAGTCCTCATTTTAACTAATTGTGTGCTGTAATATTTTTTATTTTTTTTAGAAGCAAGTAGACCCCACAAGTAATGAAAGGAAATAATCTGGAAAATGAATAGATAATTCAAATAGGAACTGCTGATAAAGACAATTGTAAAAATTATAAAACAGTCTCTGACATCGTGCAGAATCTAGTAAGAACTGGAACATCAAAAACACTCATACATGTATGAGTTTCACACAAAGTATACTGTATGTGAAATACGTACATACAGTATAATATACCTCATATCATTATAAGTGCAAAAATAAATTTATCACGACACAATGATACAAATACTACCATGCTGTCATTAATATAAGTTATCCCATGATTTATGGTGCAGGTAGCCTATAATAATGATGGCACATTCATGGTGTGATCATCTGCTATCTTTGAGTGGGCGCTGATGCTGCACATGGCTTATCGCACATTATTTTTTGTGTCTGATTACAATCTGCATAGAGATCAAGATGAGGACAAACTCTCAGTGACTGTAAGTTTTATAATACGACTCCATCTTCTGTTTTCTAGTAGAACGTACTGTTACAAACTGGACCAATGCAGATTCCTTAACAGATGTCTCTTGTTACTGCTGAGAAGCCATTTGTGTACATCCTGTGCTCACACTTCTAATGGCCTCGCCACACTTACAAGTAATACAATAATAAACAAATCTCTATGCTTACTTTAGCAGTTTTGAACATAGAGCATCACATCACCCTCCCTTAATACTGAGTTACAGAGCTTTTTTAAAGCATTTCATGAATTAAATGCCAAACCACCACTGTCATATGTAGTGATTTGTTGAACATCACCGCTAAGGATGTCATCCAAAAGGTCCATATAATTTTACTACTACAAAAGACTACTACAAAACTATGAAATCCAGATAACATGACTAAACGTAAAGACATTTTGTCTCATGCAGGAAGCGACATACGAACAAATGTCTTCTTTGTTTTGTTGGTTTCCAAGATTTGTTCTTACGTTTTTAGTACCCACTGATTCATGAGATTCCTTTTTGCTCTTCTCTTAGGTGAGAGAACATTTTACAAGCGGTCGAGAGCAGTCTTAACAAGATAAGAAAAAAAAACATCTTGTTTTCACAGTCCACAAATTGTTTGTGTTTCCTCAACACAAACATATGTTTTAAATTTTAGGAACATTAAAAACACATGAATATTGTATAATCAAATGTGTATTATTATATGGTTTACAGTAATTATAATGATTGGATTATTAAATTTGTGGGCTAAAGAAGGTCCATTTATCCAAACTAAGACTATAAAACATCTTGGATAATATTGCGTGCGTTCAACTTCTGAACAGCTTACATACTGCTCTTAGATGCTTTTCGGTATTCCTATAACACCAGTACTGACTCTCTGGAAAATCCTGTTTACTTTAAGTTTATTTAACAGGACCTCAATTTCAATACTGCTGACGTTCATGGTTTTACAACATTTTTGGAGGCGTCTTTCCAATTCTAGGGCATTTGCCAGAGTATTTGCAAACGGCACATCACCTTCTTTGGTGTTCAGGGGGCTTTACAGTATGCTAATAATAAACAATCGGCCACACGCCTCCAAATTATGATCAAATGGGATTCATCATTCAGCACACCTGGGTTAGAGCAGATTTGGATGGCATTTGATGCTTGGTTAAGGCTAAAGTTAAGATGCCAATTCATGACCTTGACTGACTACTATATGTGCATATGTATAACTGCACCATTTTGTATTTGATTTGTGTGCACTGCTGTACAGTACAGTGACAAACTACCTTAGAAAGTTGAGTGAAAAAGAAGACAAATATTGTTTAAAATAATAGGACCGTGCCTGAAGGCATCCTAGTGGAATCATTCCCCCTTCGGAGGGAGGACCAGGTCTTGTGTGATTACATTATATAAGGCTCTCCCTGTGAGAGCTGGCCTACAGTTCCACAGGCCAACTCTGTGCTGTTATTCAACACACAGGTTGAATTGTATAAAAGAAAATCCTCACGTAAACCAGAAAGTTTGTCCTGCAGACGCAGGGTTACTAATAGCTGGTGATACCGGCTCACTGTTGGACAGCATGTGAACGAGGTTTTTACAAATCAGCCTGATTGAGAGTAGTTCTTACAATCTGAATTGTTTGTGACGATAAATAATACACTCATCTCAACAACAGCACTAAGCTACAGCATGCCCAGGGGAAATCTATTGTGTGTGTGTGTTGGGAGGGTGAGGTGGACTTTCAGAGTCACAAGTCAATAAATAATTGAAAAGCTGCTCTTGTTCCACAGTTTTCTCTCTGTCTGCTTTTGTCTTTAATTAAGAGGTTATGGACCCGCTAATCCACAAGCTCTGTGTCAGGGACACCAAAGTCACAAAGGACAGCGCGAGTCTTTCAAGACACAAACAAACTTTAGCAATCGGAGAGCACAACAGCTGCAACTTCAACAGAAGTGGGAACCCGTTCTCTTTTTCAACTCATCTCCCCATTTGCATGGGAAATTTTCACACTTTCTTTTCCTTTTCGTTATCTCAACCTGTTTCTGGCACTGTACAGCGTATATAAGCCCTACTGTTTCCAACCGGACGACAATAATGCTACACCAAAGGTTGTTCACCGGCGGAAAAGAGCTGCTCGGGACACATCACAGCGCCCAATGTTGGGCTTTGCTCAACGCAGCGAAAAGATGCTGTGGCGCGGCGCAACCCATTGGAAATAACGGGTTTCAGAGTGCAGTGGTGCAGTTGTAGCATTGTGTCTGAAAGGACCTACAGTGAGTGAGAGTCTGAGATAGAAATGAAGAGTACTAAGAGAAAGAAATACTCAAGCTGGGGCAAAAAATGAATGAATGAATGAATACAAACTGATGAATATTAGTTTATGCCAGAGATTCACACAAGTTTACGCCAGAGGGGAAAATTATTCAGTTTTCTTTCTTGAGAATTAAAAGTAAAATTAAAAGTAGGCCATTCATAAAAATGCTGTTGCAGTATAACCTACTTATTATTTAGCTATATTCATTCTTTAAAAGTCTCCAGAATGCAGGGAAGCAAGTCTCTGAAACTATGGGGGAGGACCCCCAAACCCCCTGCTTTTGGTTTTTAAATCCTCCCTATTTTTGAGGTCTAAATATGTGGTTAACATTGTGAATTAAATCACAAATACTTGCTTGGGTTTGGCCAAAAAAAAAAAAGTACTATGTTTGTAAAGAGAAAGTTGAACGTTGTTAACAAAAAGACAAACAACACGGTTTCACACGAGACACAAACAGCGGTCTCCTGGGTGGAAGTCCTGTGTCTGTTTGTCCCTTTCCACCCGCTCTAGGTGGGTATTTTCGGTCTTTATACTACGTCACCACACTAATGACATGGATGTGTTTACGTCGTAATTACTTGAAAGCCCGCTCCGTCTCATACAGACGCTAAAGGGTGCCTTGTGCATCGCTATCAGACGCCAAGGTGCATGACAAAGCGTCAGTATTTGCTGCCCTGGGAATGAGACCGGACTGGAAGTGGAGTGAGTAGAAAAGAGATGCATTGATGGAACACAGTTAAAAGGCAATGCAAGTTTATCTATATATAGCACTCAAAAACAAGGCAATTCAAAGAGCTTTATATAAAACATACAAAGCATTGAGACAAAGTGCAAAAGAAACGCATTATAAAAGACCATTCCAGTTCCCACAAAGAAAACATTTCCTGTCCTGACTTTTGACACTTTATGTGCTACAACATACATCAGGGTCAAAATCTGATTACATCTTTTTTTCACCTTCAAATGAAATTGTGTTAAGGTTGAAATCAAGCTTCTCTTCTCAAGGCCTAGCCTTAATGAGTTACGAGGTAGAAAAACTGCAAGGAGCTTTCTGATAGGAAGTGTCGATACAATTGACCAGTTAGCCTTGTGAACTAATCAATCCACTAAGTGGGTGGATTCTTTTATTAACAAGACTCGGTCAAAACCGAGTATATGGCTGGACCGTATATGGTCAGTATGTATAAATGGTAACATTTACTAGTCAGTATATTATACATTTTATAAAAGGTGAAAAGGTATTAGCATGACATACATTATGCAAGGTTAAAAGTATTTCAGTTTTTTATTAAAGCATGTGTATCAAAAGCATTCATCATATAAGTGGTGTGTAAGAATATATACATACTTCACGAAAGTTTATCAGCGTTGAGATATTCCCGCTGTCATCACTGACGTTGTTGCTGCTGTATTTATTCCTAGATGTAGTGTTAATGGAGCAGCTGGAGTGTTAATGGAGCAGCTACTGATCGATCCGAACTCCATTCAGAAAACAAGCATTTTAAAAGTTGTTTGCTTTTCGTCTTGCGGACAGACCCGACAAAGCATGAATTCAGACTTTTTACTAATCAGCATCATTATGTAGTTATTTCGGCACACTTTGATCCGTTTACAACAACGTCGCTGCCGTATTTATGCCTAGATGACGTTATGTTGAGTGTTGATGGAGTAGCTGGTGTTAGCACAGCCTGGCGTTGATCGATCCGAACTCCGTTCAGAAAACAAGCATTTTAAAAGTTGTTTGCTTGTTGTGTTGCGGACAGACTTGACAAAGCATGGATTCTCTCTTTTTACAAATCGACATCATTATGTTGTTATTTCGGCATTATTTTGATCTGTTTATTGCAATTAAATCACCGCACAGTCTGTTTATTTTAGGTTCATACCGCAGTAGCGACGTGTGGCTGCTAGATACAGTCAGTTCATGGCGGAAATGGAGGAAAGCGAGGCGAAAATTTGCGAACATAACGTAACTTAAACGAACATAAACAATAGCACATGCACAATAACAGCACTATGTAATGTTACATTGAACCACTGACTCGCTCCCCAGAAAACGTAAACACAGAACTGTTCTCCGCCTTTTCATTTTGAAAGAGCAGCGACCAATGAGGAGACTCCTGCAGTCTGCCGACCAATCCTGTAACTTCATCACTCAGTCAGTCAGTCAGGGACAGACTTTTGCCACTGTAGGGCTGGCCCTCTGTGGTCCAGCCAAAAAAAGCTCCTCTTTCTTGCAGGGGTTAGACAGTGGATAGAGGCCTATAGGTTATACAATGTCCATTAATTAATTTATATTATTCCATATGGGGAGATTGCAAAATAATTTAAAAAAAATGCATCGTAATAGAAAAATTATTGGCTGTAAATATACTATTCACATTTTTACTGACTTAAGTCATACAGTCTCGCTGGTAAGTGAGGAAGAAAGACTGAATCTTACTTTATACATGGAGAAACAATTTATGTGTTTCCAAAACACCAAGTGCTTTCAAACATTATTTTCTTTGGCATTTTTCTTCTGTAGTAAAAGTGAAGTAGGCTGCCTTCCTTGCTAAAGCAAACTGCAAGACAGATAAGAAGTGTTATTTCACCTCTCTCCCACAATGTTTCACTTGTCTATTTCATTTTGGGTTACTCTGCCCTTAAATGCCGTGAGCATCCACCATGTCATGTCTGCAAAGTAAAGTATAGATTAAGCCATGAATTGAAATTGCTATTGATGTGTGTTGTGGTTGTTTTAGGGCCACTCATCTATGCCTTTCTTGACTATATGTCAAGCTTAAAATCACAAAGTAAGCTGGAGGTAAACCACTGAGAAGTGATACCATTAAAACACTGACTCTTTATGCTTATGCAATAGTTATGCTATAACAACTCATTATTTATAGAGGAGGAATGCCAACTCATTGTTACCTCATATTCTCTGTAAAGGAGGAACTCAACTGAAATGCTCAAATATTCACTAAAAACACACTCAATTTATATTATCGTTACATGGAAGATAGATAGATAGATAGATAGATAGATAGATAGATAGATAGATAGATATAGTAGATAGATAGATAGATGGATAGATGGATGGACGGATGGATGGATGTACTTTATTGATCCCAAATTGGGAAATCATTGTGTTACAGCAGCACGTTATCCAGGCAATGCACAGCAACAGTACATAAAATGTACATGTCAACAATAGAGAAATATATCCAAAGAATACAAAATATAAAGAATATTAGAATACACTATAAATATACCCAACTACTAAAACTAGCATAAAAAAATCTAAATTATAAACATAGAACAAACCACTATACACATTAGCAAGTGTGCAATAACATACTATATACATTAGCAAAGTGGGCAAGTTACAATGTTTTGTTCTTTAATAAAAAATAATTGAGGTAGTAAATGCGCAAATGTAGATCTGCAAAATTCAACATGTGCAAGAATTTTACATGCTAAAACAGAATGGAGTGTGGTTGAGATTTCAAATATATGTGTTACTGAAAAATTTCACTATGAAGTAACACATCTTTTCACCTCACCCAACACACCTCTCGATACTTGCAGTTTGCAAACAGACAACATATCCAATACTGTACAGATCTTGGAAAATGAGGAGACTTAAAAGTGCTTTCGTCGTTGTATTTATCGTACAAAGTAAATCACAAGAAATTGACACCTCAAATTTATGAATGGGATCCTGTTAAAAGATACCACTCATAAATCAGTAGCGTGATTTGTCCTTTGGCTTTCATCTTCCCATACAGACTGACACTGACCTTTGCATTTGGAACAAGATGTGAGAACTGTCAAATACGTGACTTTGTGCCACCGCGCCACCATAATTCAACCGCCTTCGCCTTGGACCGCCTTCTGCTGGTGAGTCGTAAGGCAAGGACAAGGAACAGCGACCTTTCTGTAGCTCTGAGAGACACCACCATTCACACAGTTGTATTTGCATAACTATCCCTACCTGCACATAATTAGTCAAATAACCTTGAGTTGGCCAATTGAATGAGGTGTGACTCATTAACTGAGCAGTTTGTGCTCAAACCTTTCGACTGGGCCTGTCTAATGCTAGGGGCACAGAAATACAGAGCCATAAAACTCCTCATTGGGTATTTGAAGCAGTAAGTTTATGAGGAAGTTACGATTACATGTGCAGACTGCAGAGCGATATAGCCTATGGTGACGCTTACCATCTTTGTCCGTGTAGGGAGATGTAATTAAAGAATGAAAAAAGGCATGAGGTCAGACTTACTTTTCATCCATTTTGACAAAAAAGCACAAGTTAAACAGGAAGAAACACATCAGATAAATGCAGATTTAATTCTAATAGTGTCACAAACGGGCAGAGAAGAAGAAGAAAATCATTTGGACTCACATCAGACAAGCACCCAGGCTTTTAAGGAAGACATTGCCAACTAAATGTGTCATTTTTTTCTTTTATCATGTTTCATATTAACTTTTTCTTGAAGCCGTTTTTCTAAAATGATGTCAAATGGTGAATAATGTGTTTCATATTGCTTTTCAACCGTATTTTCGAATCAGATATTATGAGGGATGCAATCAAAATGGTGGACCCTGATTTGCAGGCATTACCGTGCCAGAAGCTCCTGATTGAAATGAAGGAAACCTGCTGAGTGTAAACATTCTGGAGAGAAATGACAAAGCAATTACTGCGTATCTGGCTGATTGGAGGGGTTAGACTGGTTGTTTAGGATACCAATCAATATCAAGCCCAAATAGAAAATGGCTAGAAAATGGGAAACTCTTTGAAACTGACTACAAATGTTGTTGTTCAAACTCTTTCAACATTTCACACTCTGACTCGATGGAATACTCAATCAAAAGTGAATGTGGAACTTTTAACAATTATGTGTTTTGGATTGGGGCCTTCGTCTCTCTATCAATATGATGTCCACAACTGGCTGCTATTAACATATGATTTATCAGACAATACTCATAAAAAAATACTGGCGGTCAACAATACATTGTGATATAAAGGAAAGATCACATTATTGAACATCAGAAACTGAAGTTACAGCCCGTTCTCACTCCAAACTCGTCAAATATGGCAGCTTAGTCAAAACTTTGACGCGTAAAAGTATGACGCTCTACGTGGCCGTCGTTATGGGCGGGAGCAAAGGAGGAAGTCAGGTTATGGAGCATAAAGTGTGACAAATTGCACTTGGGGTAGCAGTCGGGGGCGATGGATGGGTCAAACAAACACAGGACTTTCACCCAGGACAGAGGTGTTTGTGTCTCATGTGAAACCAAAAGTCAATGTTGACCTATTTTAAGTTATGTAATGCTACATAACGCAGCATAATTATGTAGGTAACATAGCGTACGTAGTTACATGACAAACATACTTATATTAACCCAAACCACAATATTTTCCTAAGTAGTTTTGTGGCCTAAACCTAACCAAGTTGTTTCCTGTGAAAACAGAAGAAAATTGACACATGCCAAACTGACGCTAGAGGGGCACCTAGAGCGTCATAGTTTGACACGGAGGGCCACTGACCAAGTTGCCGTATTTGTCAAGTTGGGAGTGAGAACGTGTTTGAAGTTGCAATTTGTTCCATCAGTGTTTTTGATGAAATTACCCAGCCAATACTAACAATACAGATGTGCAGCAATCTTTTAGAAGGTAAATGAAACAAAACTACAGATGTAACTGTGACACTTACCAAATTGCGTTGCCAAATAATATAAACGTGTACTGTAACCAGACAGCCAAGTAATTATCAGAGTGCCTCATACTGCCACAGCTAACGTGATGAAATTCCAGGGGTTGTTGCTACAGTGCAGCTTTGTGTAATTATAATTAGTCAGTCCACATGTCAAAGGACCCTCTAAGGGTGTTTCCCCTCAGGAGAGTATTTATGTAATGTATTTATTTTTTAAATATTCTAATTAATTTCCCCCCACTAACACCAATTACATAAGGATAGCCATTTAAGTTTCAACTTCCACCTCAGGCAACAGTAAAGCTTGTACCATGCCAGAAAAAACACAATTAACTTCCTTAATTATTTATGTGGTAGAGTTACAGTACTGGGAATGAACGTGATCTAAACAGTGTTACCAGTTGTTGTTGCATTGATATACAACTTATAACAAAACATTTATCACACTTCCAAAGTTATCATCCAGCAGTCAGCATTTTTAATAAAGTTTGCAGGCAATTCTGGCTTCATCGAGCCTTTTTTCCTCATGTTTATCAAATATCAAACAATAACACAAATTAGAAAGATCTCTTGAACTCTGGGCTTTGATTGATTAATAACCATCCATTCAGCGTATTTTCTTTTCTTCTCAAGGTCAAGGGCCTTTGGTCAAGGTATAGATCAAAAAGTATCTGGTATCTGCACTCTGTGTAATCACTTGTGCTTCGCCGTCAGCAAAGTAGCTACAGCCCGAGGCGTGGACTTCACTATAAACAAACCAACAGAACAGCCATGAATACCAATGAGATCTTCTGACCGACATCATCACCGAATAAGAATTGAGCATGCACCCACTAACTCTCACCTGTGAGCATATCAAGGGGAAATACTGGGGATGGGTGGTCACACGGGCGATAAATTAATAATCGGATAGAGGTCACTGATGAGCATTTACTGCATAAAAAAGTAATCAATTTAGCCTAGGTAGTTCTTCTCCTAAATGGTCGCCTGTACTGTAGGAGATGAGCACAGTAGGAATACAGTACATAAATAAATAAGCAGCAAGCACTATGAAACCTGCCACGGCTGCAGAGTGAGTGAAACCAAAGCAAGCAGAGGCTGATTGTTGGTCATAGTGGTGGTGAAAAGCAGCATCACTCATCACACACTCAGGAGTGAGTAGCTGCAGTGCTAAGTGGTGGTCATTTCCAGTCAATATAGTCTGCGTCCCATTAGTCCAACGCTCCTTTCCTCTCATTACTAACTGTATAAACAAGTCACGAGACGGACAACACCGGCATTTTACGTTTAAACAAATATAAGCCATGTAGATATGTATTATTATAGATGTATTAAAATAAGGGCCACTTTCACCTTCAATTATGTATCTATTTAAAGTTAAGTTTTTTTTAACTTATCATTATGAAGTAAATGTTGATTGCACAATATAATAGCTATAGACACCATTTAGATCGGTATCCTATAAGCCTCTCTTTCACTATGCAATTCTGTCTGCCACTGGGTGCGTTCTCCCGGGAAAGTAAAAGCTTGATTTACGGCACAGGAGGTGCGTCAACCATTGCACAATCAAAACAGGAAAAGGATTGCTTTCTTTTTGTTTTATCTTGCTTTACCTGGTAGCTACCGGTAGCTATCCCAGTTCAACGTATCCTCATACAACGGTTTGTACGATAGCTTACGAAAGGTTATTACTCAGTTTGTGTGCGTTTTCCTACTAATATCAAGCAAAACTACTTAGTTAGGTTAAGGAAAAGTTTAACTTGGTTAGGTTTAGGCACCAAAACTACTTAGTTAGGTTCAGGAAAAGATTGTGGTTTGGGTTAAAATAGCAAAGGAAGCGGTGTAACTTTGGTGGTGTAAGTACGGAAGTTGCGTGACAAATAATCAACGCTGACTTCTGGTTAAGAACACCCCGGGTGAAAGTCTGGTGTTTTTCGACCCACCTATCCACCCCAACCTCCTCCCTACGCGGCATTTGTCACTCTTCATACTTGCTGTTTCAAAATTATGTGGATTGCATACAAATTGTACAGTGCATTACTTTTCGTAGGTATTGAACGGTGTATGAGAACAGCCTGCCCAGTAATCAAAGAGTATGAATATAAGTTTTTTGCAGGTGTAATGTTTTATTCACCATCTAAGTTAAGCGTTTGATCGTGCCAGCATTTTCTAATTGGTACTAAACACAAAGTACAGCTGAGGCTGATAGGAAAGTTAGTTTTGCAGATATTTTGTCATAAACTGGACGATTTTAAAAATTTGACCTAATAATGTAGCTAGAAGAAAAGTCAGGGGATCGTCAAAATAATTAGGATTCATCCTCTTGGGACCATGGGTATCTGTGCCTAATGTCATGGCAATCCATCCCATGTTTTTTGAGATATTTCCGTCAGGACAAAAGTGATAGATCAACTTTGACATCCCATTGCAAGTGTGGCTAAAAATATCAGAATCAGCCTTTAAAATCATGTGAGGTGTTTAATTGTATGATGATAACTCCACTTTATATATCCTTAAATCCGCCAGATCCCCACATATGACCTGAAGTGTCTTCAGCTTTGGCTCTGATTTTTACATTTTTAATCCTTTTTCTTAACTATTTTGAATTTTTAAACTGACATTTTGAACCACAGCTTCACCGTTCCGACATTAAACGCATCGGGTCGACCGGGATGCAGCTGTTTTGATGAGACAAATATTGCTTTTGTCAGACTGTCAGAGGTACCCATTCTTTCAACTCTTTCATTGCGCGTAAAACGACTCCCTTCTACCCAATGACTGCAATGCACCTGCAGTGCCATCATCAATAAAAGCAGCTTTGCTGAGTGTTTTAAGCAGCTGTTAACAACTCCTGCAAAAAAAACGGGACAGCAGGTAAATTGATATTGTAAACCATTTCCAGATCAAAGACAAAAGGAGATACTGAGGAACTGACAGTAGCACCAAAGACAGATGCATTTAGGGATACAGCAGAAGCAGTAAGATCATGGGTGCATTCATGCAGTCTCTGCTGTGTAAAATGACTCAAACTTGAATTGGGCCTGATGTCTGCCTTTGACATACTGTGAAGATATTTTTGTCTTTTTTTTGTTCTTCCTAGTTGGTTATGTGGAGCAGACAAACAGTGATTTTTTTTTTTTTGGAAACAAATGTGTGATCTAATTGGAGAGGCGCAGCTGCAAAGACTAACTGTGAATCTGAGTGTCCTGCCAGAATAGACTTCACTCACTTCAAATTTTTTAAATCATGCAACAATAACGGGGAGAGCGTTCTCATGCGTCACACCAGCAGAGCTTCATAACTATACCTAATTACACATGCGAAGAGCACCATCAACGCCTAAACATCCCAAACTCATCTCAAGTTTAGTCGGGGCTCACAGCTATTTTAGTCCCATCATGTGTTTACAGGTCACAGATTGTTTGGTGCTACTTCAAGCTGCGAGTAATGCAGGCAGGAGCAGCACCTGTCATTTCAGTCTTATGTTATCAACAAGTGAAAATAAATACAACAGCAAAATTGCTTTCAGAGAAGATGTTGAGTGGAAAATAGATTTGTCATTTGTTCCATCTGGGCACTTCCTTAATAACCTCAGTTGACGTAAATTTAATTTTTATATCAACCTTAAATCTAAAAAACATGACAAAACATACAAATGTGTCAGACAACACAACTACATACTGTATAAATGTAATCTAATATCTGAGCCACAAATGTAAATTTTTCAAAAAGATGAATTGCCAAGGAAGAAAAATTCCTGGATATTTACAATGACTTGTGTATTATTTTCTCCAGTAACACTTTATAATAACCATCATTTATAAATGGTAAATTGATAGTTATTTAAGCTCAATTAATAGCTATTTTAATGTTAATAAACAACATATATATATATATATAGAGAGAGAGAGAGAGAGCGAGAGAGAGAGTAAACGTTAGAATAAAATAAGAGTAAGTGTGTGTGTGTGTGTGTGTGTGTGTGTGTGTGTGTGTGTGGGTGGGTGTTTGTGCATATATGTAGTATTTGTTAAAGGTTATGGAATCATTATGTAAATTATTATGTAAATCTTAAAGAAATTCTTTGTAAAACATCTATAAACTTTACATAGATAGATGGACCAGATATTCGTAACACTTTGTTAATGGTTAATAATTGGTTTGTAAACTGTCTAAAACATTACTTAGATGGCTATTATAAAGTTACTACTGATGATTATAATACCTTGTTAAATGATTAATAAATACTTTGTAAAGCATCTGTAAGCATTATTTTGATAGATAGTTAATACTTCGTCAGTGGTTAATTATTGGTTCCTGGTCCAACTATCTATGTAATTTTTGTAAATGTTTTACAAAGTTTTTCTTAAAGGTTTACAAATAATTTAGTAATCATTAACGAATTCTTAATATAGTATATCAGATGTTATAATGTGTGCAACAATACACTGATAAATATTTTTACTGAAGTAATCGGAAAGTAACTGTTATTGTCAATAAATAATTTCATATTACACAAACTAATGATAAAATAACACATTATAGCATTACTCATAATTTGTAAATATTATTAATTATCATTTCATTGTTTGTTAGCAGTAAAATAACTATTAACTAAGTCTAATTAACTATCAATTTACCATTTATAAATGATGGTTATTATAAAGTGTTACCTTTTTCTCCTAATGTCTGAACCTGGTTCCTAATGTCTGAACCAGCACCTGGCATACTGTGCTAATTCCCCACAAACAACAAAGATACATTTAATAACTACTGAAAATAAATAGCCCCCCTCAGTACTGTGTCTACAGTGACAGACTTCACAACTCCCTGTGGCACAACGGCATACGCAAAAAATGATGAGAAATGTCAGAAGGGACCGGGGCAGAAATCCCAGCGGGAGACAGGAGTGTGGTGGAACACTGTCTTTCACAAATAACAAAATGTTAAATGCAAATTCAAGTTTGTATCAGAGGTGTTAGTAAGACTTTCAATCAATGAGTACTTTGCCAGACACCTACACTTAATTATGCTTTCAAAACTATCTGGCTTGTGCATTTATTTTTAGAGGAGAGATCACTGCCCAAAGGAATTTCAAAACCAGACTCACCATAACAGACTAACATTGTATCTGCTCAACAGTGGGGGGGTGATACTCTGTGATGAGGATGGTGCTACAACACGACAATGCCAATGACAAAGAACTGCCGTTATTGCAGTAGTTTACATCATGATATTAACTTTATTTCAGATGGCACAATGTTTGAATGTGATTTGTTGTCACTTTACCAGCCACCACAAGCTGTGTTCAAGCTGTTTTCCAATTAAATGTTGCACTCATTCTATTTTAGCGTCCGGCATAAAAAAATATCCACTATGCTCCTTTTATGCATTAGTTCTGGTTGGCTTCGAAAATGTCAGTTCAACTGTTACTTTTCCATTATCGCAGACACATAACAACTGCATGACCAGGGTATTAAAGATTGGCTTGATTAAGTATAGTTATCGCTCCTATATCAAAATGATAGTAACAACACTGAACATACAGTATAGCTGCTATTTACATATGCTAATGATGACATATTGGGCAAACATCACATTGCATTGCTACCCTTCACATCTAAATAAATATGACCATCCCTCACATACTAATAACACCTTATTGGGAAAATATCATCCTCATGTTGTTCATCATTCATATGGCAAGAATCGCTGTTATACCCATCACATTTCTATCACTCACACATAGTAGCAACATCTGTCCCATCTTCCGCCACCATCACAGCATCATTTATCACACTGCTATCAGACACTTATCATGACGATAATAGGCAACAATATCTTACATGTGATAACATTGTCAGCTTCAACCTAGTTAGCCATTCAATATTTTATTCATGTATTTCAGAAATACCTCCTGTCTGTTGTTCAATTTAAAATAAATTGTTCATAATTGGCTATTTTGGTAATTTCTCCCAACCTTTCATTGAAAGGGATAATATTTTTGTTTTTTAGTGCCTGAGCACAATCCTACAACCTGTGGGCCAATCTGCACCATAGAGTCCGCTGAGCCGATAATCCCACCCCCTCTGTTATTATACCTATTAAAGTCTGTAGCAACTCTGTTCCAAGTACTTGGCATTCATAAAACATGTATGACTGTGCTTCTGCTCCTGTTACATCTCCAGCATGTATATGATTCCTGTAGCTTTAGTCTTCCCTCTTACAGGGAGTCCAATATATATAATGTGCAGTATATGTAATATGCAGTTGGTAACCTTCATAAAAACAACTTTTGTTATCATATTTGCTCAAACTGTCACTATATCCTGACAGCAGTGCAAGAGACAGATAATCTATAAAAAAATCATTTTAGTGATTCTAATGGTGTTAGCAAGATTTCACCACGCCCGAAAGAAAACAACCAATCAGAGCGGAGGAGTCTCTAACGCAGCTGTCAATCATCGCTCATCATTTCTGATTAAACTGTGAAAATAGTCCGCGCTGATCAAATATAAATCAATTTTCTGTTACTATAATGCCTATTTTTCACCTAAAATGTTTTCATAAACATCTTGTAGTGTACCGTTTAGCTGTTAAATGAGTAAGGTTGCTCAGTGGGCGGTGCTTGGTTTTGGCTCGACTGTTTTCAACATGGCCTCCCAAGCTCTCTTGAGACCACTGAGTTTAGGTGGGCTATAAACTCTAGATGCCCTGCCCGGTTGCCCTGAACTATTTCCTGTCGAAACAAATTGTTGATGGGATGGGATGCATGTTCCAAGTGCCACTGTTAAGAGCAATAAACAGTAGCAAAACATAAAACATTTGATTTATTAATAACCTTAAGTTGGAAAAGTTTTTCAAATGTAGTAAAGCTTTGTATGTCCAAATAATTCACATCTAAAACCTATTTTCTGTCAGAAATGCGTCATGATCGGGGTGCCCTGGTAGCTTACCTGTAGTACCAAGGCTGAGTCCTTACCGCAGCGGCCCGGGGGTTCGAATCCTTGGCTCTGTGCTGCATGTCATCCCCTCTCTCTCCCCTTTCCATTGCTATCACTGTTACTATCTAATAAAGGCAAAAGCCAAAAAATAATCTTTAAAAAAAAAATGAATGCGTCATGATCAGTAAAAATCACCAAAAACATGACCAGGATGAATGAGATGTCAGTTTGAGACAGATACTGAAAAGTACATCCTCTTCAGCAACGAAATGTGCACTGAGAAGGGGAAACACTAGTGGTGTGATAAACTGGTTACCCCATGGTAGAGGATGATCCATCTGTTTGCAGCACCAATGAGATGAGATGAAACTATTATGATTTGTGCCGGGAAGTTGGGCCACTGCAGCTGCAAACAGTAGCTGGATACAGCAAGTGTAAATAAGCATGGAGAGGCCGGGTTATACTGACACAACGAGACAGGATAGCAATCGCCATGGGGACATCTGGTCATAAATAACTTCAACACAGCATTTTAGCTTAAAAGAAATGAGTATCTATAAAAAATTCTGTCAGCGAAAAGTCAGTTGTAGTAGTACTGTATTAGCCTTATCAGACTACTTAAGTAAGTAGCCGTATAATAAGCGGGATAATGTACAGCTAGCTGGTCATTGTTGTAAAATAAACCCCTTCAGGGTAAGACAGGGGTCTTGCATCACCCTGTCTGGGATTATTCACAACAATGACCTGCTCGCTGTACATTATCCATTACATATATAAGGACACATGCTCTCACAACAACAGTAGAGAACCGGAGCGTACCGGAGAGAAGACTGTTCATGTGCCCAGAACTTGATGTAACATGGATCAATTTTCTTTGGTATTGAAACTCAAAACAAGACTAGATATCGGTAGTATCAATACAATCCTCTGACATCCTCCTTCAATTAAAGCTAAAGCATGTAAATCATCAACATTGAAATAACAAAATGTGCTCAACCCACATATAGAAAACTGTACCCTAATTCATATCCAAGGACAGAAAATTTGGTATAAATTAAGAAAATTAATTTAGAATATAAATAGAACCTTATGAAATATTACATGTGGAATAAAGACATTTTTATCAAAGGACCTACATTGGGTCTATAAAACGTGCACGCACAATGAGACGAGGCTTTAAACATGTTCAAGTAAAGCTGTAAATACAAAGAGGCAGATCTGAGTGTGTATGTGTGCGTTGCTAGCTCTCTATCTTATCAGAAACTCCAGATGGAAGAACAATATGTACAGGAAGATGACAGCGTATAAAGAACATGTGTGTTATTGTCTTTTCGCCTGACTGCAGCGATAATCAGACTCTATTTATAGACAGGAGGAGCTACTGTACGTACGGAGAGATCAAAGGTTTCAGAAGTATGCATCAATTTCACAAATAAATCAAAAAGACATATATATGTTTCTTTGGAAAAGAAAGATGCAGCCATCCAGGAGATATTGCATATCTTGGCTTAAACATAACAGCTGTCGGCAAGAATACTAGTCTGTAGAAGACATGATCTGACCTAAAGGTCATGAGAGACCGCCTTGTACTGTAGTTCAGATGCAAAACATGTGCTTCTGTGTAAGAGAAATATGCTGTGATTAATGAGAAAGATAACCAGATCTTGTGTGTGTGTTTGGCTTTACTAGCCTGCAATATGTGCATCATGTTTAGGTTTATAGGAATCACAATCGCTATCATACTAAAACTGTTCCTCATTATACCAATTAAAAGACCCAAAGTCATTATCTGGCATTATTTAGGAATGTTCGCCATGCCTTGTGTAGCGTGAATGGTGCCTGCTACTTTGAGAAGCATCTTATCTCATCCTGCATCTACTGGGATGAGAAAAACACATTCTTGTGTCCAACAAGATTTGGTCATTTACAGATGGAGGTCTCCAAAGAAAGAACAATTTGTTTGGATAAAGGGCCATAAACTCTTTTATCGACCATCGAGTGTCAGTTTTGACACTGTCCAGGAGGATAATAACTTTTAAAACTGTGGGAAGGGTTTTCTTCCCACTTAAACCAACAAGAACTGATAACTTTTCCTGACTTCAAAGTGATCCGTTTGGTCAAAAACACACACACACACCCACACTCCCCTGTCCATCTTACATTCCACAGCCTAGGTTTCTTAACCTTTCGGTGACCCAGAGATTCACTCCAGCGGTGAAGCGTCAACCCCACCTAGTTTTCATCTGTGGTAATGTGACCAATAATTAAATTGTTTAGAAGTCATCATGTGTTAGGTTATTGACTTCTTTGTGTATAATCATTAATGGTATTGTAATACGTTTTAATGTTTTATCAGTGATGTTCAATAGATGTAATACCTTAAGTTTAAAGTTGTTAAAAAGGAGTTATAACTTGAACTTAGAATTACATTTTTACAATCTTGATACTAATGTTTGATTAAAACATTAGTGGTTTTATAGTTTTTGATATGTATCTGTCTCGTGCAAAAGAAAGGAAAAATTAGTAAAGAGGGAATTCTGATTTTGCGCGTGTAAAGGTTTTTCAATAATGAATCGATCAGAGAAAGAGAGGGTTTCGACCCCTCCCTCCCAGAGGGGGTTAAAGAAGAGATGACACAGAGTCAGTCGTGCTGTTGTTGGAAGAAGTTGAGAAAGTTGTCCGCAGGGAGATGACTCCAGCGGGAGATCTCCAGAACTTACATACATACATTTCATTTGTGTGTTTATTTTCTACCTCATGTTCATTTTTGTGAGTCAAGTGACTTCTAAAGGACAGCATTTTTAAAGATCTTTTGTTTATCTCGCGTGATTTAAATGCTAAGTGCTTGGCCAGCATTTCCAGTTTTTCCGTGAAATAGATAAATTCTAAAGCTTCAGAAGATAATCCGACTTCAGCTTTTTGATCTCTTTCAACGAGTAATCAGCCAACGGACTTCAACTCCCACATTCAATGTTCTGACGAGAAAGTTGAATGCTCTCCACGCTTTGCTGTTTGGTATCCCGGGCCAGCTGAACCGATCTCATCCAACCCATCCAAGGGGCTTGTCTATCCAGACAACGTGTGAGGAAACGGCCTCTGGACCCACAGAACCAACTGCAGCGATAAGTGAATGTTCCGTGGCTTTATGATCAATAGTTGTTTGTCAGACATATCTTCTAAATTTCCTAATCTTCCAAATTATTAACTGCAACTTTTATAGCTTAGAGAGAATAATCAGACTTTCCCTCACTACTAAAGTTCCAATCAGAATTGCTTCATTGAATTTTCATTTCATTCATTCATTCATTCATTAATTAATTAATTACCAGTGTTAATTAGTCATTTGTATATTCATCACTTCATTTATTCAATTATCACGATTTATGGTAAATAAATGTTTCACTTTATCACTACGTCATGTCTGTGTGTGTATTTCAAAGCAGAACTGTAGATCAATGAATTCAGAACTTATACTTCAGACTTGAGATTGATTAATGATCAATACTTCTATCACAATAGTTTCTGCTTTTCCTATAAAAAGTGGTGGTGCCCCGAATTGAGTATTTCTTTATTTAACGAGTGCAAATCAATAATTACATGTATTAGTAGTTAACGCTACAGTATAATTGGTGCCGTCCGTGTGAGGCGAAATCAAATCAACAAGTCTGCTGAAATGAATACACAGATATTTTCCGCTGATACTGTGAAATAGTGAATTTATCCCCGTTGAAAGAAATAGGTTTTATCAAACTTCACCCAACTTTAGAAAGTTCATTCTTATCTTGCTGTCTGCTTGACGATCTTTAATGCTGTTTTGACTCTCTGCTGATTACTGGATGTGTGTGAGCATTCACATTTCTTATTGATTGTTACATTTGCCTGCGAAGTTATGATTTGAGCTCAGCGTTTAAATTGTAAAGTTGAATTTACAGCGGCGGAGGCCCGGTTGTAAATGCGCCGTGTTTCAAGGCGTATAGTTGCATTGACAGAAGAAAGCGTTACTAATTAGCCTGGAGCTATGGGTGTAATTGCATACAAAAGTGTATTGATACGCTTATTGATAAGGCCTTGACAGAAACCAATTCTGTCTTCTGTTCCTGGGATGTGGAATAGCCCGTGCATGGTTCCTATCTGACCCAGATGCATGTTTAGCCGGACAAGCTTAGCTAACTTGCCGCTAAACGCCGCCCGTGTGGTTTAAAACTCTGCTTGTTTAACTGTCGCGAACAGTAAGAGTACCCTTGTGGTTTGATGCAGAGAGATTAAGTGCTTTGAGGTACTTTGCAAGTCCTGAAGAGGACTTTTGTTGCGAAAGAAATCTTGCTCCAGCCGTGGAGTGAGTTTTCGGGCCGCCGTGCCTGTTTCAAAGTTTGTTATTGTTTGCGGAGACAACTTCCCTGTTCTGTGGTCAAATTACAGACTGAGTTTGCGCGAGCGCAGAAGCTCTTAGTGGGCGTTGCTTAGAGACGTCATCCAGAGCTCCTCCCTTGTCTGCGAGGGCGAGCCTGTTGGCTCCATCTGGTGGATGATTTGGTTAACGAAACTAGGGGATGGAATATTCAACTTTTCTCTGTGTACCTAACATACTTTGTAAATGCAAACTTACCACGAACAATTGTAATTAAACAACGACAATAACATCTCTTCCTACTAACTACTCTAAAGTAGTGAGTTAAATCCATACTAATTCACCCTCCTGCATGCTACCACTTTGGAATGTCAACACTATTTACATTTGAGATTTAATTAGTGGTCTATGTGTTTCCATAAGTGTGATTGATAATGCAGCTTCTGTTTGATTCCTGTTCAGTGTGATTGCTCCCTAATAATCACCTGTGTTCTTATACAAAACAACCAATCATTTACTAAATGAATGATCAACATAATTTAATAACCATTTGAGTTTGCTTGCTCACAGATTTTATTAATTGATCATTTATAACGATTGAACAACAATAAAACACATAGGATTTGATGATTCATTCACAGAACAACTTACGAGTTGTAAACAACCCGTAAATAACTGCATGCAAGATTAACATACTTGTTGTGGTATGACAAAGAATCCGATTAATTAACTAATTTCAATTAACTTTTCATTTTATTACTTTATTAACCAAGTTCTTTAACCAAACCACCTGTCAAAATGTCCAATCCTGATCAACCCGGTCGAACCAGTCCAGCCTCATCTGATGGCTCATATGGTGGCAATATTCTGGACAATTTAGAAATTGCGCTTGTGGACTTGACTGAAGATTTATTGCCTGGGTATGTAGCACACATCCAAGGTAAAGATTCCTCAGAGCAAATAAACATAATGTCAGACCTCATCCATGAAGCCCAGTCTAATCCACTAAAAGGTAAAGCACTAGCTAAGATGCTAGGCAGCATGACTGCCGTGTTAACAGCGCAGTTTAAACACACTCGGAGACTGCTTTACCTTGCAGCAGGTAAGTTGAAATTGCACGCGCAACAGGTCGCACAGCTACAGGAAGGAAACAAATCCCTTCATCAAAAACTTGAAACTTCCAAACAATCTTTGGCTCAAGCGGACACACGCATTAATGAGCTGACAACTCAACTTAACACCCCAGATGAGGAAAAGGCAGACTTGGAAAAACGGAATCGAGATTTGAAGCAGTCGCTTCAAATGCGAGAGCAACAACAGGTTGCCATACAAGATCGATTTGATGAGGTAAGTCATGTTAATGTTAAATCCCGAGAACTACTTGATAAAACATTGGCACAAGTAGATGAGCTAAAATCCCGCAGCAGAATCGATGCACAACACAGGGATGCAGATCAAAGGCAGTTACGACAGATGCAACACCAACTAACAGAAGCCAAGGAGGAACTGGCTGATGCCCGCCAGCGACGGGAAGCGAAAGACGAAGAAGTAGCATCTGCTAAAAGAAATCTCCAATATTCATTGGATATAAATAGAACTCGACAATCACTTTTCGATGATGCTTTCCTTGAAGAAAGGAAAAAGAGCCACGCCCGAGAAGCTCAACGAGACGCGGATGCGCAGTTTTGTTCACCGTACACTCCAGATCTCTTTGGAACCAACAAAACTCCAGCCACCCCAGCTAAGCTGGCTTCTCCTTCACGTCCTTCCCCACCTCAGGGTCCCCAGATTTTTCTGGGCCCCTCAGACCGAGATTTGGATAAGATTGCTCGCAACTTATCCCGCTTCGAACCCAAACCTGGTGTCTCTCAGGACACCAGAGCGTACTTGAAAGACATCGACTTCTACCTGCGTAAATTTCAAAATGTCACCGTCGATGAAAAGATATACCTGATCAAAGGTACCTCCAATCGCGACGTTAGCAGTTTTATCGAACGCCAGCCAGATTCAGTCAGAGCTGACTATGACCTGCTCTGCCAGGCATTGGAAAAAGAATTCTCCGACAGCTTATCGCTGACCGGCTTAACAGCGGCTATGACGGTAAGACAAGGGAGAAACGAATCACCTAAAGAATTTTACCATCGCCTTCTCAAAGCTTACTTTGGTTATCGAAATGAACCTGGGATGGAGGAAGACTTGAACTTCAAAACCCTCTTTGTCCAGAACCTCCATCCCACCACGAGTGGTCAACTTGGTGTACTGGCAAACCCACTCACCTCAACCATCCAACACTTGCGTGACCTAGCCTCTCTGGGATTTGAAAAGCAAAAGCAATCCCTAATCAAGCCGGCAGAGCCCAACACCATCCTGAGTCTTAACACTAGACACTTGTCCATGGAGCTAGAAGGAGCCCCCGGCGGTGAACTACATGGTTCACCCAAGTGTCCTCCACACACCTACCGGCGTGTTGAGGAGCAGAGACCGTCTGCACCACAGCGAAACGATCAGAACCACGGGTACTCAAAACGACCTTGGCCTAACAGACTCCAGGGCCACTCCAAGTTCGATCAGAATCGCCAGTATAGGTACCAACCAAACCAGTGGGAAAATCGCAGGACTTATGACGACCAAGGAAAGGGCCGTTATAAATCACCAGATAATTACCCACAGTACAAACGACATCAGAAACCATCCCACCATGACATCCCTGAGGAGGATAAAATGAGAGATGGTAACAAACCAGCTTTCCAGCGGATGAAAAACAACTCCAAAGGTAAGTTTAACAAACCTAAGCTTGCCAGAGAAGACCTGGAATCCCTAAAGAGTCTTCTCCATGACATTTGCGAGGAGAACAGCAAGAAAGCTGATCTTTTCTCCGTGAATCCAACAGCCACTAGGGCTACTCCACAAAACAACCCCTCCAACCTACCTGAGGAGGTAGTTGGGGAGATTCAGCTGATTTCCCGTGACCCAGAGCCTGTTCCCCTGCAGAACCAGAACCATGCTCCCCAAGGGAATGGATGTCATGAGTCAAAACAGGGGGGTGAAAAGTCTGTTCCCCCCAGCTCAATCTTGTTGATGCATCTAAACTCCGAGAACAAGTCCCCTAGCGACGACGAATCAGTCATTCAGGGTGAAACACCCCCTCAATTCTTGTGCAACCTCGAGGAAAAAGGAGTTGCTCGTAAATTCTACCTGCCTACGACTCTTGAAAACATGCTTGTTCACGAAGCACTCCTTGACACGGCTGCAGACATCACCCTGATGTCATCAGAGCTTTTCAGCAGGTTGCAAACGATAGCGCGCCGATCAAACAAACACTTGAAACTCCAGAAATGTTCCCTGGATGTTCAGCCGTACGCCCCGTTAGGCACCACATTGACAACAGTGTTGATGGTGCACATAACCATCGGGCCAATGCGTTGTGTTCACCCTGTGTACATATCTCCTCTTAATGCCATTCCTTTTCTCATCGGCAAAGACCTGCTTAACCGTTTCGAGCCGTTAATCGACTTCAAACGCTCAAAGATCTGGTCACAGGTTCGCCAACCTCTGCCTATCTCTTTTCCCCCAAGCGCTGGAGCTCAATGCTACGCCCTGGGGACCGTAGAGACCGAAACCCGGGTTCAGAATGTTCCACCCGACCAACCAGAAGCAACTGAAGTTGGTGAAATCCCTGAACCATACGTCGTAAAGTCACAGGGCGCCCTCAAGGCCCCACTTTGGACATTCAACCCGGAATCTCTGCCAGACTCCACCTCTTTTCTCAGCCCTCCCACCCCTACGGTCTGTGCAGTCACTCAGTCTCAGTCGACGGCCGAACCACCGGCAGACCCTGTCACTCCGGATGCTGTCTCTGTGACGCCTGAGTTCTCTGGCTCTAACCGGGTCTCACTTCAGACTTTGAACCCGGCGGTCCAAGCCATGGACCTCTATCTCTTTGATCCCTTGGCACATGACATTTTCAATGCTGAATTTGAGTCTATGCTAAACTTGCGACACCTGTTCAAATTGCGCTCTTCCCTGCAGGTGAATACGGGCCTTTTGGTCCATGTTTCCGAAGCACTCACTTCTCCTGCGCTCGTGGTGCCTCGGAACCACAGGGGGGTGATGCTAAGGCACGCCCATGATTCACCTGGTGCAGGCCGCACAACTGTTAAAGCAACACTCGCACGGAAACAAGTCGCTTGTTGGCTACAAAAGCAGGAAGACGTGGCGGATTACATCAAAGGCTTTTTAGTCCGTTGCCAATGCCAACCATCAAACCACATAAAATTCACAGGGAAAGCTTACCGGACGTATGCGTCCCAGACAGATCATAGACTGCAGAAAATTTAGAGCACCCTGAGGTGCCAGGTACTAGGGTTATAACACAAGAGGAAAATCATAAACTCTAGTACAAGTTGTGCAGCGAAAGCTGTATTGGATGAAAGTCATTTCAAAGTCAGGTGCCTTGTCTCCAGTCAAGTCCACTGTGTATAAAACTCACCACCATTTTAAACTTGCTCTGCAATAATCACTCACTCAAACCACTTGGGTACAAGTGGGGGTTATCCAATAAATTACAAACACCCATTTGGTTACAAGTGGGGGTTGTCCAATCAATTACAAACACCCATTTGGTTACAAGTGGGGGTTATCCAGTAAATGACAAATACCAAAAGTTCACCATCACTCGATCGGAAGTGAGTGGTACCCAGACGAGAGAAAAACAGTGCATTGGAGGCTTGCTAGCTGCAGCCTCCGTCGTCGGTTCTCTTTTCAGTTTAGGTCTATCTTCTGTCAATGCAAGCGTCTCCTAGGTGAACTACATGCTGAAATTCCCTAAATACATGATCAGATTGGAAAACAGCCAAACCAGTTAGAAACCTTACAGGGGTTTATCACTCAAAACCATAAGTGCGATAGACACCCTACTCTTGGTCTTGTCGGTTGATTCTGCACACACAACTAGTAATCAGGCTAATGTACGACATGATTCGTGACATCGGATCCTCAGTCGACAGCCTAGCCACGGGTAGGATTTTCCCATATGTTGTCCCAGGAACGTTAGTTCAGGACCTCTTCCACCACTGACAAAGTATTCTACGCCCCGCCATTTTAGAACTAGTGTCCAATTAAAAGGTAGACCTCATAAGTTAGTTTAATTCTAAGTAGGTTATTTAATCAACTGAATAGTATTCAGAACCTTTTGTTTTAAACCATATATGTATTTAGAAATTAGATACATCATATATTTTTTCTAACCATTTAGCAGTATCTATCATATTTTTTTTGTTTAAGACAACAACTCTGATCATAAAGCTATTCTGCCACCTGCCATCCCTGTCTATCACCATCATCGTCTCGACAATGAGGTTCCCTTCACAGCACCATCATCGTTTCGACAACGAGGTTCCCTTTACGCACCATCCTCGTTTCAACAACGTAACGATACTCCCTGGACAGCGAGTATCGTTCCGAGTGGGGGATATGTAGCGTGAATGGTGCCTGCTACTTTGAGAAGCATCTTATCTCATCCTGCATCTACTGGGATGAGAAAAACACATTCTTGTGTCCAACAAGATTTGGTCATTTACAGATGGAGGTCTCCAAAGAAAGAACAATTTGTTTGGATAAAGGGCCATAAACTCTTTTATCGACCATCGAGTGTCAGTTTTGACACTGTCCAGGAGGATAATAACTTTTAAAACTGTGGGAAGGGTTTTCTTCCCACTTAAACCAACAAGAACTGATAACTTTTCCTGACTTCAAAGTGATCCGTTTGGTCAAAAACACACACACACACCCACACTCCCCTGTCCATCTTACATTCCACAGCCTAGGTTTCTTAACCTTTCGGTGACCCAGAGATTCACTCCAGCGGTGAAGCGTCAACCCCACCTAGTTTTCATCTGTGGTAATGTGACCAATAATTAAATTGTTTAGAAGTCATCATGTGTTAGGTTATTGACTTCTTTGTGTATAATCATTAATGGTATTGTAATACGTTTTAATGTTTTATCAGTGATGTTCAATAGATGTAATACCTTAAGTTTAAAGTTGTTAAAAAGGAGTTATAACTTGAACTTAGAATTACATTTTTACAATCTTGATACTAATGTTTGATTAAAACATTAGTGGTTTTATAGTTTTTGATATGTATCTGTCTCGTGCAAAAGAAAGGAAAAATTAGTAAAGAGGGAATTCTGATTTTGCGCGTGTAAAGGTTTTTCAATAATGAATCGATCAGAGAAAGAGAGGGTTTCGACCCCTCCCTCCCAGAGGGGGTTAAAGAAGAGATGACACAGAGTCAGTCGTGCTGTTGTTGGAAGAAGTTGAGAAAGTTGTCCGCAGGGAGATGACTCCAGCGGGAGATCTCCAGAACTTACATACATACATTTCATTTGTGTGTTTATTTTCTACCTCATGTTCATTTTTGTGAGTCAAGTGACTTCTAAAGGACAGCATTTTTAAAGATCTTTTGTTTATCTCGCGTGATTTAAATGCTAAGTGCTTGGCCAGCATTTCCAGTTTTTCCGTGAAATAGATAAATTCTAAAGCTTCAGAAGATAATCCGACTTCAGCTTTTTGATCTCTTTCAACGAGTAATCAGCCAACGGACTTCAACTCCCACATTCAATGTTCTGACGAGAAAGTTGAATGCTCTCCACGCTTTGCTGTTTGGTATCCCGGGCCAGCTGAACCGATCTCATCCAACCCATCCAAGGGGCTTGTCTATCCAGACAACGTGTGAGGAAACGGCCTCTGGACCCACAGAACCAACTGCAGCGATAAGTGAATGTTCCGTGGCTTTATGATCAATAGTTGTTTGTCAGACATATCTTCTAAATTTCCTAATCTTCCAAATTATTAACTGCAACTTTTATAGCTTAGAGAGAATAATCAGACTTTCCCTCACTACTAAAGTTCCAATCAGAATTGCTTCATTGAATTTTCATTTCATTCATTCATTCATTCATTAATTAATTAATTACCAGTGTTAATTAGTCATTTGTATATTCATCACTTCATTTATTCAATTATCACGATTTATGGTAAATAAATGTTTCACTTTATCACTACGTCATGTCTGTGTGTGTATTTCAAAGCAGAACTGTAGATCAATGAATTCAGAACTTATACTTCAGACTTGAGATTGATTAATGATCAATACTTCTATCACAATAGTTTCTGCTTTTCCTATAAAAAGTGGTGGTGCCCCGAATTGAGTATTTCTTTATTTAACGAGTGCAAATCAATAATTACATGTATTAGTAGTTAACGCTACACTTGTGTATTTTTTTTTTATATGTTTATTATTTATATCCTTTATAATAAAGCCATGAAACAAAAGCCAGTGAGCTCAGTGGAAATGTGTGACAAAGATTAATTTATTAGCCCGACCTAGAAGAAGTCAGAAGTTGGCAGGAAATGGCAACAAAGAAAAAAATAATAATACCAAGGAGGAATCATGTGGAAATCAATTTCCAACCGGTTTCTGGCTGCAAACTGAAATTGGAGCACACACCTGGTTTTGAAGTCAATTTATTTTATTTATTTATTTTTGTATAGCCCAAAATCACAAATAACAAATTTGCCCCAGAGGGCTTTACAATCTGTACAGGATACGACACTCTCTGTCCTTTACAGTGCGACCCTCTCATCGGAAAAGGAAAGACTTAACAAAAAAAAAAACTTTTAACGGGGAAAAAAATGTAAGGAACCTCAGGAAGAGCAACAGAGGAGGGATCCCCCTTCCAGGGTGGACAGACGTGCAATAGATGTCGTGTGTATAGAGTAATAATATAATGAAAATACACCATAGACAATCCATATGACAAAAAATAATACATATGATTTGAACATATGTGAGAAGGTGGATCCAGGAGGATGTCAAGCAGCTTCCCGGCGTCGCCAAACAGATAGAGCCAGAGCAACACGACCTCCTCTCCACAACAAACAGGTAGAGCCAGAGCAACACGACCTCCTCTCCACGCGAAACAGATAGAGCCAGAGCAACACAACCTCCTCTCCACGCCAAACAGGTAGAGCCAGAGCAACACGGCCTCCTCTCCACGCCAAACAGGTAGAGCCAGAGCAACACGACCTCCTCTCGATGCCAAACAGGTAGAGCCAGAGTAACACAACCTCCTCTCGATGCCAAAGAGGTAGAGCCAGAGCAACAGGACCACCTCTCGACGCCAAACAGATAGAGCCAGAGCAACACGCCCTCCTCTTGACGCCAAACAGGTAGAGCCAGAGCAACACGACCTCCTCTCCACACCAAGAAGATGATATCATAACCAGTTGAAGAATCTGAGATAATCACTTCCATAGACTCTCGTAGATAACTGCACAAGTCATTTTAAACAAAGTCGAGAAGCAGCCGAGTCGATGTGCATAAGGCATGAAAGATCCATTATACACACTGAAGCATTTTTCCACAATTTCACGCCAACCACTTAAAGGTAACATCCACAATCATATGAACGCTGCAGCTTCACCACTTTCAAAGTGACACAAGATTTCTTCCTCCTCTTCTGTCTACACCTTGAGGGGTTCGTCCACTGTCTGCTCACGTTGTAACAATTTTTCCACGCATTACGTCCCGCCACAACATTCACTTTGAACTTGGAAGAGTAGTGTGAATTACTGAAGCAAGGCACTCTCCAAATGTGGCTTCAAGTTGTCTTTAAAGGCTTGGATTCCCATTGATACATTTGAAGTATTCACCTCCATTACTGCGAGACACTTTGGATGAAAGTGACCCAAAAAAAAAGAAATGGGATATGTTATGCATATTTTATGATACTGTTGAAATTATAAAAGGTTACACTTACTCTTTCTCTCCCCCCCCCACACACACGCACACACCAACCCATGGCTGCGTCCTCCCATACAGTGAGAGTCAGATTAAGAGCAAAGAGGGGGCACTTCGATTACAGCAGTAAAGTGACCCGCTTCACACAAAGTTCACCTCATTTTGGTTGCAAATTAAATGTCGGCTCTGGTTTAGAGAGCTGAGCGGATGGCCTCACAGAATACCAATATGCTGTGGCCATTCCTCTACATCAACTTTGTAACCCTATAGGGTTGTTTAATGAAATCAATTCAACAGAGGTTCCATCTTCAATATATATTCATTTCAATGAAATACACAGTGTGCCCATAAAGAGAATAAAACTAGAGGCATTGAACAATTTCAATTCTCACAGTGGGAATACACAAACCCGTTTCATCAGCTTCAAATTAGACTGTAGCCTCAATCATATTAACAATACATCATCATCATTAGTGACTTAACCCTTAAGTGTAATCATAGCATACTGTATGCCAGTTAAGCAACATGGTGGATGCTTCTTTCCAAAGCATGTTACAGTGTGGGTGAATACATGTTTAATCTACTGTAGGTAGTCCCTGGGGGAATTAAAGGGGACATATCATGCTCATTTTCAGGTTCATACTTGTATTTTGGGTTTCTACTAGAACATGTTTACATGCTTTAATGTTCAAAAAATGCATTATTTTTCTCATAATCATAGTCCGTCTGAAAATACTTGTATTCTAACCTTGCACGGCAGCTGGATTTTCACGATGGAATCGTGGGATTAAATATCACACGAAAATCCATCTTGTCAGGCTCCAGGTAATGTGTTTGTGTCCGGCTCTCCAGACAATGGACCAATCAGCGTCCTCTGTGGAGCTACTGCAGCTACGGGCGTGGCTTAGGTGCTTGTGAGACCCGCTGAGACCATAGTGTGAGAAAACATGAAGAGGCGACTATTTGTTCAGTGGCGGCTCCTGAAGAGGTTAGCGTAGATGTTGCAATTACATCCTAGTATTTCTTCATTGAAAGAAGAGAAAAGTAAGCACTGAATGTACGGCAATGTTTTCACCTTCCTTTAGTTTTGCTTTTGTTAGCTTGATTGACAGATGGTTCATCCAATCATCTGCCAAGTATTTTTTGAAAGTGCCTGCCCTTTTCCAAACAGTTTCCAATGACGGCTTCTCAGATGGTTCAGTGAAACAAACCACCATGTTACCTGTATTCATCCTCTGTCCGAAACACTCAGTTTTAGTGCCTGTCTCTTTCAGACCCACTCCCAAAAAAGGCCAGACTGCTCTGATTGGCTTGTGAGAAAAAAACGGTGCACCTTTGCAAAGGTAGTTCTCAAGCTGTGGGCGATATAGTCTAATGAGCCTGTGTGTGACGTAGGAAGGGGAGCCAAATCTGAATGGCTCGTTGAATCACGTTTTCTGATCTTGGCAGCCCACAAACAACTGACTGGGTTGTCTTATTTCACAGTTTGTGGGTTGGTAGGCACTCCAGATACCCAAATGTACGTGGACAAGCACTGAAAAAGAGATTTTCAATTTAAATAAATGTCTGTTGAGTCACTATCTATCGCAAAATTTGGTAACACAAATGGTGATTAAACATATGGCCCACTGATGAAAGTATGGCAATATTTATAGATTTGCAGTAATATGAAGTGCTAATGCAAATTTCTTACTGCTGCAGCTTCACATTAAAAGCATTTAAGTGGCGAAAGTCGACTTTTATTAAGAAGTAGTCACAGGAAATGCAATGTGTTTGTCAGTGAGCTTGATACGGACTGTAATCGTTCATCAAAAATGCATCTACAAAACAAGACAACGGTCATTTTAGTCATTTTTTGACAGCGGATCAGTTTGAAATATCGCCGGAAGTAATGGAACAATAAGTGACACAGTGAGCTGTCAGATGAAGAGCTGCAGGCGACAGGCTGCACATCTACAACTTCTCAGCGAGGTAACCAACCACTTTCACTTTAGCTGTTCGCGGACACCTGCTGTGTGCGGCATAAAATCAGATCACGGTTGTTCACAGAATGATGGAAAAAGGCCAATTATTTCCTGACTTCTTTATTAAAACAACAATAGTTTGGTTTGCTGCCCCCACTATTCTGGGATCTGTAGTAAAATTAAAATGCATTTGCTCCTACCACCAGTGAACAGGGTGTCGCCAGATCAACCAGGACTGAAATCTTACGGATTACAACTTTGAGTCCCTAAACCTGGCAGTGTAACTATGAAAGCATAAAGCTCTTCTCAGTGAACAACACAATATCACAATCATCAAAAGACTCCACTGAATTATTACTCTTCCTTTTTAAAGCCTTCAACTGTGTATGTTTAAATTCTTATAAGATCCATAATGCTTTCCTTAGCTACAAGAAGCTCAGCTTGGTATAATACTTCCCCGAACCTCTTCACAGACAGCTCACTAGCTCACCAGTGCCACTTAGCCCTCTGCTCCGAGGATCTTTTCCAATTTGACTTAAGTGGAAAGCTCACCTGAGCCTGGCCCACTTAAGGTCGTTATGGCTGAAGACTGCAGCAACAGGGAGCCGTCTCCTGTCTGAACCTCTTCCATCATAATCTGCTCTCTCAACCCCTGACGGCGTTTACTCCCTTCTGGAGCAGGCGATGAGCAGCAACGCCACGTTAATGTAATGCTATGTAGATCGCTGGTCCCAGGTGGTGATGGTACTCATTCACAAACACATGCTACCAACATGTGCCATTATGCACATGAAATTCAGTGTATGCATAAGCAGGCAGAGCATACTGTGCATTACAAACAGAGCTGTGCATTACCTGAATGTAAAAAGGCTTTTTAAAAAGAACTGTTTGTATGTATACATATATTAAAGTTAGGAGCAGTTAAGTGCATGCACAAATACATACATGTACATGTATTGCATGTAAACAAGGTTGTTGATGAAATAACCTACTTTTAGTCGTTGCTCACCAACTACAAACTGCATACGTATAGCCTAATTTTAGGACAGTGAGTACCAACTACAGACTGCATAAACTATCAGGCAAATCTCTCCAGAGCCTCCTCCAAAGGAAAAAGAAAAAGTTGTGCAATCCCAGCCAGAGAGGGGGATATGACAGACTTGTCTAAACTGTCTCTCATAAAAATGTCTCTTGCAGTCTCCCGTAGGATGTCTGGTATGAAAAACTATTATCAAGTGAATAAGGCAAATCTGATGTATAATACTGAAACATCTCCAAAGTATGAGTATCACACAGTTAAAGCCCAAATGTCTGAAAAAGACTGAGACAGACGAGCACGACCGCGACGAGGTGAAGACTGATCGGCTGAAAAAAAAGGTTAAGGTTCAAAGCCCTGAACGCTGGACGCAGGTGCTTTTATTTCACCACGGGTAATTAGCCTTCTGCAGCTGAGCCGTGATATAAATTGAATAACAAACAACAAAGTCCATTTACTTTATAACTTTGATAAAGGTGTAAGCTGCCCCTGACCCAACAGCTGCAACAAAATTAATAAGAGAGTGAGGGAGATGTTAAACATGCACGTCTTTGCACAACCACACCGTCCTGAAAAGAGATCTGATCAGACACAGTGAGTGAAAACACCTGTGTGGGAGGACCACTGGCGTGTAGAGACAACTGAAACCTCTCCAAAACCAATTTGATACCTGGTCATGGATGAACAAGAAAAACAAAAAAATCTGGGTGTTGTCCATGTTTTTGTCGTACAACTTTAACCCTTTCACAGTGTGTTTTCAGTTCATGAAAGTTAATTGTAATATTTTGATCGCCTAAAAATGTCTTGTTTAGCATTCGGTTGTAATTAGCTCCACCCTCTCGTGTCACTTCTGGTTCCAAAAAACCAAGATGGCGACGGGCAAAAACCAAGATTGCGGCGGTGGTGTATTTCTTTTGTCAGCAATACTACAATACACCTTAATGGCCTTAATGCGTCACCATACAACATACTACATGAACTGAACACATAGGAAGCCAAATTAGCAAACAACAGATATCATAATAGGTTTCCCAACCTTTTGTGGCCAGTCTAATGTCCCAACGTTTAGGTGACAACATTCTCACAAGCTCAGAAACTGGAGACTTTTCATGTCATCATATCAATGAGTATACCATATTCTTGTATTCTACGTACAGGATTATATTGAGGATCACAAACAGCATTGTACAAAAGATGATATATTACCTGTCCGTTAATCAGTAGAACAATAATACATCAGTCTAACACAGACACTGTCTGCATATCAAATGACCCCATATGGCATCTCAAATCCAGTGTTGAGGGACCAGATGCAATAGAAAACACACAAAATGCACAGTATATGTGACCTGCTCTATCATAATGAGTCACTTGGACCCAGAAACACATTTTGAGTTATCTATCTGACTGTAAAGAGGAAAGTCTCAGCTTTATGGCAATACCAAGATCATCTTTCTATGCCAAATATTCTATGAGATATGCTCTTTCAAAGTTCGACTGTCATCAAACGTTATTTTTGAGAAAAAGGGCATTAAAGATAATAATTCATATTCAGCCATTTTCCAGGATTAAAACACATTTATTAAGACTCAAGTCTAAATGAACACAATATTTTTTGGTCAGAAGTGACACCCAACATTTCATAATGTAGCCTACACATACCTTAACGCATACATGTGCACGTGAACACGTGCACATCACGTGCACGTGGCCACGTGCACGTGGATGACCACAAGCAGTACAGTAGATAGGGCTAGAAGTCCATATAGAAAAGAATCCAAAATGTATGGAATAAAATTGATAAAATATTAAAAAATATACTGTACATATGATATAATATATAGTATATATGTGTATTTCAATAGAATAATAATTAAATTATAATTATATGAATAATATTTAATAATAAAATATTAAATATGTTGCCACGTGCACACAGGAACATGCACAAACTTACAAGTCCATATCCAAACAATAAAAAAACATACTAGAAAATGGACAGAATATGAACAAATATTATGTACATATTATGTATGTACAATATTATATAATATAATATATAATAGAAATATAGATATAATAGAAAGACTATGAAATGTGGTGCCTGCGCTCTTTCTGCTGGCTTCTCCTGGAGCTCACTGTATCCGTAGAAAGGGTCATAGGGGAGGGAGCTGATCTTCTCATGGAGAACCAGGTGTTTTCATCTACAAAAGGACAAAGTGAAAAGCATAAAGTGAAAAATCAAGTCATCTCAAAGATTTTAGGCTGACTAAATCATGTTGAATCATTGTTGAATGAAGCCTGATCATCATTTTGAATCCTTGTTGAATGAGGCCTGATCATTTCAATATTAATACAGCCTTATATTCAGAAACATAGCCTATCACAATGTGATATCAGATGAATTAACAGCCTATAATTTTACTATATGTTAAGATATTTCTTTTGCTATTTAAAATTATTTCCTCACCTTTTGTGTCTCTCACAGCAACCCTGTCTGTCCCTGTCTCCTAGAAATGACGTTTGCACCTGGATATTGTTTTCATAATACCTGGTGTGGTGATGAGGTAACAGCTGCCTGGATTATATTCAGATACAATGCTTCTTTGAGTGAATTAAACACTACTAAACATTTCCTCTTAAAATTAATCATTTCTAGGAGACAGACACCTGAGAGACAGACACACAGACACCTGAGAGACACACCTGAGACAGACACACACCTATAGCTAGCCTACACACACTGACACGCACATTATTAGCTGATATTAATGCTTGTTATCCTGCTCTAGTGATTTTAAAAGTCTTTAAAATAAACAGATAAAACAAGGGTGGTGTATCTTAACTATCAGAACTTACCATTAGTCATTTCTTTCATTTGGTCGCGTCTTCTCTCCATCTCCTCCGGTGTAGAGAGCTGGTATCAAGCGGTGCTGTTGTGCAGTTTACAGCTAACGTTACACTGGTACTCCCGGACGGGCGATCACAATCTCTTTAACACTGTCCTGATTTAAATAACTATAATCAGAGACATTTTGTGCCATCATCGGCTCAGTCATTAGTGGAATATCTTCCTCCTCGCCTTCCTCAAACTCACTTTCTCCGTGATGATCAGCGGATTGAGAGCTAGCCTAGCGTTAGCCGGGCCGTCCGACCCGACCCGGAGCGTCCGCTGTCCGTCTCCTCATCACCCGGTGCGGTGAAACAACTCGGTCCAGTTGTCGTCAGATGTATCACCTCTAACGGGAATTTAATTTAAAAGTCAAGCGATGTTTTCTCACGTGAATTAATCTTGTCAAGCCAGCTATCTTCCTCTGTCAACCACAATCTGTCATCTGTCAATCAACTCTATCGAGCCGAGTCAATAAACAGCGGTCTTCCGGGAAAAACGTTACGACAACGTTACGTTTAAGAGCTTCAAAACTATATTTATCATTTGAATTTTACATCGATTCTTAGATTGTATTAAAGCTGAGGCTTTATTAATTCAGAAACGTATAAAAAACCCAAACAGCCCAAAATCCACTTTTTCATGAATAAACGTGTTTTTACAAGAACGCGGTGCCGCGACATCCGACTCATTTCGATAGAGCGGGTCACATATACAAAGTATTCTGAATCTGCTTTGTCTTTAATCTGTTGAAGAACATTTTAACATATTTTACACAGTCACAGTGTCCACTGGCCTGCTCCAGTATAATCATATGCAAAAAGGATGATAAATTTAGCTGAATAATCAGCAGGATTCAGCAAATGAACCAACTGAGAGGCACAAGCCCAAAGCCCCTCTTCTTTTTTTCTTCACTCTTAAAAAGTGCACTCCTAGAATGTGCGCATTAGCATTCATTAGCATTAAGGGCTTTTGTTTATTTATTTAAACCTGGTCAGTATTTTACTGAAAGAGACTGCCATGTACAAAAAAGGAAAAAACTAATTTCAGATGGGAAATGGCCAACCAAGATGAGAGTGCAAGGCACTGACCAGAATACTAATGATAGAGACCTGGTGAGGAGGTAAGAAAGCTCTTTCCATCACATAAAAACGCTGGACTGCTTGAACCCTGTTAAAATTAACATACACAGTGACAGTTATTCGTGCCAGCTATCGACCCGATGGCGTTTTTTTTTTTTTTTTACATCTGCCGCATTTGCATTTTTTGCTGAATATCAACTTAATTTCTGTTGCGGATAGAATGATTTTCTGTAGGGGTGGTCAGGTCGTTTTATTTCTTTACAGCACTGCTGAGTAATGTTCATACCATCAGGATAAACCATGTCTGCGTTTGCAACTTCTGTTTCAGTGAACTCAGGGATGCTTTGATCATTTTTATGGTATCAGGAAAGATATTAAGATTTTCAAAATAAAAGTTTCGCAGAGCTTTATGCTTGTTTGAGTATATGATGATCAGGCCTCCCTCGTTTTCTTTCTCTTTTTACAGTAACTGCCACACAAGCTCAGCTGCTTACTAAGAAGCTGTTACACTTGCTCATTCAACGTATGCTCATGCAACGATTCGTATAATATCTTACGAATAAGTTATTCTTCCTTTTTTGTTCGTTTTCCTACGAATGTCCAGTAAAATGTGTCAATTTCTGCTTGTTACCAGCATACAGTCCTTTCAAAATAAACTTCAGTCTTCACAGGAAATAACTTCCTTAGGTCAAGGCAACAAAACTACTTAGTTAGGTTTAGGAAAAGGTTGTGATTTGCCTTAAAATAACACCGAAAGTGGCGTTACTTAAGTACGTCAGTTACGTGACAAATAAATCAACGTTGACTTCTGGTTTCACACGGTACACAAACGCTGGTCTCCTGGCTGAAAGGCTGGTATTTTTTGACCTACCCCGACCTCCTCCCTACTCGTCATTCGCTGTTATTTATATTTCCTGGTTCACGATTACGTGAATTCCAGACAAATTGATTTTGTGGGATATACACGAATTACCGTGCATTTCTTTTCGTATATCTACGAACAGTGTATGAGACCAGCCTGACTCATTTGACCGTGAAAGTGAAAACACACATCTATCCTGTTACATACAACAATCCCACTCGTATGTGCAATTTTAAAAGCTGTCCAAGTAACCATGTAATTTACTTGGGCCCTCATTTGACTGACTGTGCTGAATAAGTCATTGTATACTTACTGCCAATTTTGAGCATGACCTGGTCTTGACATGTGATAACAGTTGAAAAAATAAAGTTAAACATGTACTGACTTTATATTTCATACCTCCCGTGCATCCTCCTGCTGCGTTGATCCAAAAATAGAGCTCTGGGTGCATCATCCATGATAATTAGAACTATTGGCAGCTTGCTTTAGCCTGTGTTTTCACTCTCAACTGACGCTGATCATAGTGGAGACTTCAGTACAGTCAGGACTGGGAAATGATCCAGGAGCGACGTTGGTGGAAGAGGCACCTCTCACCCAGCTGTGCTTATGTAATAGACTAGCTCTTTTGAGCTCTAAATTAATCTAAAACAAATAAATACTATTTTCATGGTTTAATTATATCTTGTTTTAGCATGTTTCCAAGCAAGCTGTGAGAGTTACAGCTTTTTAAATATTAGTCACAAAGCAGGATTTGTTGGGAGCGTGTGTTCCAGGGCATCGGAGTAACAAACACGCTGGGGGCCGAGGGAAAGGTCTCAACTAAATGTGTTATTATTTTTAATTTACCCCCAACTGTGAGTGAGTGAGTGAGTGAGTGTGTGTGTGTGTGTGTGTGCATTGGTGGAGTGGGCAGGACCAATTTCGAAATTGAAAAGTGATGTCAACCAGCCAAAAATGCAGTATTTTAATAACGCCTGTTTGTAAGTCATCGCCATGCTGAGTCACTGACATTTACCATTTTCAAAAGCTGTGCGCACACGGGTCCTACATACAGATGGCCTCAGTTTTCTTCACACATTAAGGCCCACAATTGTGGGCCCATCCGTCCAATCCATCGCCCCCATTCTCCACCCCATATGGAGTTTCCCGTTGTCTACAGCACAGCCACTGACTTCCGCTTCTGCTCTGGTCATAATTACTACGGTCACTAGAGGTCGCTGTCGTCTTCTTTTATACCTTCTTCCGGTGATCGACCATGTGAATAGATGATAAAACCTACTAGTGGGTGTAGCAGGGCCCTACTTACCCACATCTATGGGGCTTATAACCACAGATAACGTCTATTTAATGGCCTGATAACAGTCTAATCGGCTGAAAATAGATAGCCTGTGGGGCAGTGTTAAAGTGGGCCGGTACTCACCGGCCCACTTTAACCGGTGAGTACTGCAGTATGCAGTACCTGCCGGTACTGCAGTATGCAGTACCGGTACTTCTTCATTTTACTCCTTGGCGTACCGTGACTTTTTCTTGCGCACCGGCACTTCTCACAAGCTGCCGGTACTCTTTTCTGCCCTCTCCATATCAGGCTCAGTGGGAGATTCATAATGGCGATACATGACGGCCTCATAAGCCGTATGAACATAAAAACTATGTCGGGAGCATCCGGAATAGCCGATGGACAGCACGGGGGGTGGGGGGGGGGTGGGGGTGGGGGGGGGGGGGGGGGGGTGAGAATGAGGGTACTGTAAATTATCGATACAATGTTCACATCCTTTTTGTAAAATAATTATTGAACTGTTCATCGTAACTTTTTATTTGTGAGCAAATATAATAAATGAAACAGTATTTAAAAGTTTCTTTATCGGCTCTTTTAGGGCAAACATTTCCAGAAGAATTAAATATTCAGATGAAGGCTGTGCTCTGTTTAAATGATAAAATAATAATTTTACTAGCAATAAAGTGGTCCAAAATGATGTGAAATTGCATAGTTTTAAGTAAAAAAACCTTCAAATGTTCTTGAGGAAGACCCCCAAACCCAATAAATCCTAGTATATTTTATTCATTGTCGAAATTCAGAATGTGTCTGTTTATCCTGCTGCATAATATGTAGGAACATCCTGACTGGGATGCCTGAATGATACCTACTATAGGCTATAACACAGGAAAGCACTTTAAATATGAACACTATGGGTAAATATTCAAACACACCACTACCCTATATATAATGTTCCAGTTGGAATATTATTGGAGTATTGTAGACCAACTATAGAAGATGCAATGCCCAAGTATAATAATATAGCAATTTAACCACAGCTGATTATCACTGACAGTATAACATGCTTAAAGAAATAATGAATAAATAGTAATAAGTCACAAGAGATTGCTGATACCGGCCGATACACACGCCAACATGGGAATAAGAGAGTTTCCACTTCAAGCTCTGCTGCGGGGACTGTGAAAAACGTCCTGAACCACATATTGATAGGGGATCAAGTGGCACATTTCATTGCCTAACAGTTGAGAAAATCACCGGCACTCACATGTACCTAATAGATTGTGCATAAACAGGTCTGAGAAATTGCCTCTGACGCTTTGTCCCCCGCTTTTTGACTAATTCATATTCGTTGCGGGCTAAGCCGAGCACCATAGTGAAGGAATTAAATTAAGATAAAATGTGTGTTAGCTGTCAACTATTGGACAAAGCCCTTTCAGTATAATATTCGCAACTGAGCAGGAGGTTAACCCCAGTAAAGTAAAATGTTTGCAGCTTGCTGTTTTTAGACACCCAGAGGAAAATACAGATTTACCAAAAATATCAAGCACTTCTATTAATATTGAGCTATAGCTTTGCATGTTGAAGCTAGCAGCTAAAAAAACCCACACAATCTCCTCACTCACATCCGTTGAAAAAAAAAAAACAACAACCCAGGAGCATCTGGACGAACATTTGGGATTTCTCCAATATGACCTCCCCCTCAATTTCAGTGGGCGGCTCGCTACGTGCGCCAGCAATCACAGAGAATCTATTGAGCTTCATCCTAGAAGTATTGTTTGTCCTTTCCTTCGGCTGTCAGTAATGGACTGGCACAAACAATTTTGACAGAACTAACAGGTGGGACGAAATAGCAAAGACTTTGTAAATTGAGATTGAACGGCGATTTAACACAGTGGGGGCCACATCCTCGGGATTCGGCAGAAAATAAATGTATGTAATTCGGAGTAGAGCTGTATAAAATCCAGGGGTCTCGCTCCTCAATGCATACGTACATCACTCCCTCCTCAGTAAAACTTTCCGTTGGAAGCAGTTTCACTTTCACGCGGTGGTTTGGTGCCAAATCCTGACGCGGAAGGAAGAAAGCTGATGCTTCCTATTCGCAGCGTGACTCTGATGAACACAAGCAGTGTTGGCTCATGTGCCTCCATTTTGGCGATGTATATACACTACAGGAAGTATAGATGTATAAGTGCATCAAAGTGCATTTTCAAGAAATGTTCTCCACATTATGATCAATAAAAACAGCACTGGGTTGTGTCACAGTAATTACAGTAAGCAGGACATTTAAACATTTAAACAGAGGCCAGGTTTCATTGAGGAGAGATTGAATTAGATAATTCAGAATTAGACTAGACCTGATCATCATGCCACATTTGGAAACAGGCTTGCCCTATTTGTAGTTCTTGGATTGTTGAATACAAAAAAAGAACTTTACAAGTTGTGATGAGCATTTTCTTTAGCCTGTGTACACTTTCACAGCAAACTGTCCAGTACATTGTACATCTTTAAATACCAACACCGTCCCACAGGAAGGTGTAGAAACAGCACTATATTACACGGACATTCTGCGTGTCACGGTTACACATTTTAGCCTAGCTTCGTTTGTCATTTGTATGCCATGCAATCGTCTGCAGTTAGTTTTAGGCAAGAAAACCACTAAATAGGTTCAGGCAAGAAAAATACGTAGTTAGGAAAAAATCGTAAACAAAGTAAAATAATTACAGAAACAATGTAACCCAACTACGGAAAAGACGTTACAAACGTCAATAAAAAACACGCGACAAAACACGAAGGTAACATAAAAAACAAAACTTCGGTCAACAACGGTCTCGAACATGGTCTCCTGGTTAAAAGTCTGTTGTATGTTGGACCCATCCACCCCCCCTTCTGCCCGGCATAAGTGGTCTTTCTCATTTTTTATACTACATCATAAACTCTTACCGTAGCATATTTACGCGAATGCATTTACATTGCAGTCAGTACAGGATACATGGTGTACAAATGACACACGGAAATCAAGGAAGGCGTACTTATTGCACCTTAAACGCCTTGCGCATTATTGTGGCATTTATACGCCCTTTCGTGCCAACGGGCTGTAACTACAAATGAGCAGATGGATGGGTCAGCAAAGTATCTGACTTTTTGTCCATTTCTAGCCTGTAATCATATCAAGCATCATAAAAGCATCATCTTCCTTCATAAATAATGTAGGGCCCATATTGGCCAATCAGTAACTAATCTGTCCTCTTGTAACTGTAGCACTCCTCTCGGGCCACTCATTGCCATCCTGAAAATGCTGCAGTGCAGTGGCAAAAGCCTTCATTTCCCTAAATTCCCTCTTAATCTAATCAGTGGCGTCAGAGATTTTGCACATGTCACATGGATAACCAAGCAAACCATAGTAGTCTAGCCACTGTTTATTTTAAGTGTGTGAATGAACAGATGAGCAAATTAATGCAGATTCATATCCATTTGCCCTATTTCATCATGAAAAACAAGAACAAAAGTCTGAATAACATTTGATTTGCTCTTTGAAAGAATTTCCATAGAGGCAATGTGTCTCAAATGAAAACTAGGGCAACAGAGGAGGCATTTGAAGTGATTTTGTAGAACAACAGAATACACAAAAGGTCAGGAAGGGTTGAATCCTTTCCTGAGACAACAACATATAAGTATCACTATTGTGTTGGCCTGGCAATGCATCCAAATGCAGACGATAAAAGCCGTTCCTGAATTATTTATACAATTCTCAATTTATACCATTTAGATTCGCTCAGTCGGCCGGAACAAACTAGGCAGGGGAAGTGAGCAAATCTTGCTCTCTCATCCTACATGAACAACTGCTGAGTAATGTCCTTAACCCCCAACTGCTGCAGACTACAGCTGTGTTTGACAAATCCCAAATGTGAGTGCATGTGAATGTATGAGTGTGGATTCTAGAAAAGACAACACATGTTAAAATCTGTAGCAGATTTAATAACTGAACTAGTGACTCATATTTTTTAGTGTTAGATAAAATGAAATTTCTGTGATGTGGAAGACTGATTATATTTTATGTCCAATAAAAGAGGAGATACTATGGTTCAGAATGATTGGAGATGGATCTTATCAGTCTCAGCCAACTGAAATACCAGGTTGGGGAAGGGATATAGTATAATTACATTGAGTAATTGTAATTAGACATCAATCAAATTAAGGATCAATTTGTCTCTTCTTTTACTTTAGTAAATTCTTAGTTTTACAGTCTGTGATACTGTGATCCTGGTACTTTGTTTAAATATCTTTAAAATGTAGGGTTTTTAATTTATTGTCCTGCTTCATTTGTGAACAACCACACAGATATGACTCCAGCTATTCAGGTTGATTGTATTTTGTCTGTGAAGGAGTTCCTCAGGGTTCTGTTCTTGGTCCTCCACCATATTGGTCAAAACATGCCTTATTCTGTTTCCTCTTCCTGCCTGCAGTTGATGATAAAGATCCATTACAGTATATGAGTGACTCAGATCATTATCTAGCCGGCACACTGCAACCTTACTGCTGAGTCTCTGTTGTAATGGCAACGCATATATCAAATAATGTGACATTTTGTCACGTCAGTAGAGATGCTCAGCCACCTACGCATCAGATTTGTGGAACTGTGATGCTTTGTTCACATAACACACGTGACCAGAAGTGTACAACTGTTAACAATGTATTTTCATTAAAAACAATTAGTTTTAATAAGGTTTGTTCAATGTCCAACTAATACAATTAATTAGATTCATCCATATTTTAGATAATTACAGTGTATAACACTGCACTGGTTTAGTTTGGATGAGACATATGTGGTACTCGCTCTCGTGTCTATCTCACTTTCAACCCCACCCTATATCCAATCTGCTCATAATTTTCAAAGACCCTCTCTTTGACAAGCTTTTTATGTGAAGTTTTTGTTAAAGGCGCTAAATGCGAAATTGAGAGCATTTCTATTGCTTCTCAACGGCTCTCAACATGACAATGGCTGAGTCGTCTAATGGTGCTAACCATGGCAACAGTGCTGACAGAGCTAACAGTGTTTACCTGAGGGGGAACCAGAGGGTAGGCGCTATATGCTATATGTGGCTCAGCACGGCGTTATCAACTGTAACCGCGGTATGACAGCAGTGCAGAGTGGTGCCCGTGAGCTAGCCAATGGGGCACGCTCACTTGCACTAAAATGCAAATGGGCCGGCCCGGCTATGTAAACTAAGCACACGGTAGCTTGGATAGCAAATAGTTGTTTGCCGCTAATTAATGAATGTTGACTAGAGAACCTTTAACATTGTGTTAGAAAGAGAGGAGCTGATTCAAATGTATGCAGTAGTGTGAGCTGGTGTTGCACTAGATTACATGATATTGAAAGGTGTTTATTAATGATTTGTTCACCCAGTTTACATCCATGAGGGGGCAGAATAAGACCTCAATATAATTCAATCAAAAAATTAAAGCTGCAAGCAGCGATGAACGGGCCCTCGCACCTTCCCGCACGTCGGGGGTACTGGCGGGACACCGGTCGACCCAGCCCTACATTTCAGTGACCATCGGACACTGCACGCACAAGTTAGACGTTATTTCCTGCGTAGATTGAGCGGCACAGGAAATGACGCATTTCAATTTTTTCACCACTTCCTGTGTCCGCTATGTGGCGCTAGAGAACACACGCTAAACATGCATTATGTTGCTCATTATCAAGTGTAGACCACACATTGTATATGTCATGTGAATCGGATTATGTTTGTCACATAACGCTGACTTCCTGTTTCCAATAGGTGGCGCTATGAATAGGAGTCAATATTAACATGTAGATGTTTTCAGGCCTGAACTCTTATGAAGTAGATCAAGTTTGGGGCAGATTTGACCAAGTACAGTCAAGTTACAACAGTTTGTCTTTCAATGGCAAATCATGTAAGTTCTCCGCCACGCCACGTCAACGCCGTTTCAAAAAACCTCACGATTTGAACAACTTTTCATCACAAAGATCTTTAGATTGTACTAACCAAATCTGAACTTGATCGGGTTAAGTGTGTAGGACTAGTTCGTTAAAGTACAGAGCCTGGAAATGGCCAAAAATACTTAAAAAAATCAAAATGGCCGACTTCCTGTTGGGTTTAGAGCATGGCCCCAAGAGACTTTTTTTTAAGTCTACATGTGATACATGTGCCTAACAAATTTCGTACATCTAAGTGAAACGTACTGCGAGGGCTGCTTCGTTGAAATTTTGTAGGGGGCGCTATCAAGCTCCCTTGCCACACCAAAGCACAAAACCCATATCCGTTAACACATTTTAGCACCGTTAATGAGTGTGCCGAGTTTCGTTCATTTACAAGCATATCTAGCCCTTGAAAAACAACTTCCTGTTTCATGGCGAATGATGCGTTGCCACGGCAAGTACGCTCAACGAAAGCTAAAAAGCTTTGCAGGCTGGCATCAGGAACTTCTTAACACCACGCTGACCAAATTTGAAGTGGATCTGGTTAACCTGCTAAGAGTAGCACGCCAAAATAGAGCGACTGTAACTTCCTGTTGCCAATAGGTGGCGCTATGAGTATGATTCAAAATGTGCCTGTAGATGTCTTCAGGTCGGGACGCTCATCAAACGTCAGAAATTTGGAAAAGATCTGGCCATCTGGAGTCGAGTTACAGAGGTTTGTTTTGTAATGGCGAATCATCGAAATTCGCCATGCCGCCACGGCGCCGCCATTCGACGAAACCTCACAATCTTCACAAGGAAGCATCATCAAGGTCTTAAGGCTTTCCTGACCTAATTTGAGGTGGATCTGATTAGTTTGTGAGGCAGAGTACATCAGCATGCAAAACATGACATTTCCTGTTGCCAGTAGGTGGCGCTATGACTGCGAGCCAAAATTTGCATGTGGATGTCATCAGGGACGGACCTTTATCAGGCGTGAGAGATTTGGAGCAGATTGGTTAATGTACCACAAAGTTACAGCAACTTCCTATTTTTTGGCGAAAGGCGCTTTTTTGCCGCCACGCCACGGCAACATAGTTCGATGAAAATGAAAGATTCGAACAACTTTTCATCACAAAGGTCATAAGACTGTACTGACCAACTTTGAAGTCGATCGGGTTACAACTCTAGGACTAGTTCGTTAAAGTATAGTGCCTGGAAATGGCAAAAAATACCCTAAAATAACACATTCCATTCAATATGGCTGACTTCCTGTTGGGTTTATGGTATACCTCCAAGAGGCTTTTTTGTACGTCTCAACATGTTGCATATACATGTCAAATTTCATACTTCTAGGTGAAACCACAACGAGGGGCTCAATGTTAGCAATTTTGTAGGGGGCGCTATCGAGCCATTTTGTCACATCCCAGCAAGAGACCCAGAAAATATCAAATTTTTCACCAGTCCTGATACATGTGCAAAATTTTTTCATTTTCCGAGCACCTTTAGCCCCTCAAAACTGCGATTACTTTGTCCTAAAAATAAAAATAATAATAATTAAAGCTGCAAGCAGCGATGAACGGGCCCGAGCACCTCTCCGCGCGTCTGGGGTACGCGCGGGACGCCAACCGACGCGGCCAGGCACAATGAAACCGGAACTCTGACGAGCACAATGACGTAGATCACACAATGTAAATTTCATGTGAATCGGATGATGTTTGTCACGTAACGCTGACTTCCTGTTGCCAGTAGGTGGCGCTATGACTATGAGTCAATATTGCCATGTAGATGTCCTCAGATCTGGAATACTATGTGGTATTTCAAGTTTGGGGCAGATTGGAAAAAGTACAGTCGAGTTACAATATTTTGTCTTTCAATGGCGAGTCATGCAAATTCTCCGCCACGCCACGTCAACGTCGTTTCAAAAAACCTCACGATTTGAATAACTTTTCATCACAAAGGTCTTCAGATTGTACTGACCAAATCTGAAATTGATCGGGTTAGGTCTCTAGGAGCAGTTCGTTAAAGTACAAAGCCTGGAAATGGCCAAAAATATACGAAAAATTCACACAAAAATCAAGATGGCCGACTTCCTGTTGGGTTTAGAGCATGGCACCAAGAGACTTTTTGTTAAGTCTACGGGTGATACATGTGCCTACCAAATCTCGAACATCTAGGTCAAACGTACCGCGAGGGCTGCTTTGTTGAAATTTTGTAGGGGGCGCTATTGAGCCCCCTTGCCACACACAAGCACCAAAACCATATCTGTTAACATATTTTAGCGCTGTTAATGAGTGTGCCAAGTTTCGTTTGTTTTTAAGCAATCCTAGCACCTCAAAAGCAACTTCCTGTTTCATGGCGAACAATACGTCGCCATGGCAACGGCATTTCACGAAAATACAAAACCTTCGCTGTCTGGCGTCATGAAAGTCTTACCATTGTTGTGACCAAATTTGAGGTGGATCTGGTTAACCTGCTAACAGTAGTACACCAAAATATGGCGACAGTAACTTCCTGTTGCCACTAGGTTGCGCTATGAGTATCATTAAAAATTAGACTGTAGATGTCTTCAAGCCAGGACGCTCATCAAATGTTATTAATATGGATAAGATCTGACCATCTGGAGTTGAGTTACAGCGGTTTGTTTTTTCATGGCGACTCATCGAAATTCGCCATATCACCACGGCGCCGCCATTTGATGAAATCTCACAATTTTCGAAAGGAAGCATCATCAAGGTCTTAAGGCTTTTCTCACCTAATTTGGTAAAGATGTGATTAATTTCTGAGGAGAGGTACATCAACGTGTACAACATGACATTTCCTGTTACCACTAGGTGGCGCTATGACTGAGAGTCACAATTTGCATGTGGATGTCATCAAGCCAGGACCCTTATCATACATGTGAAATTTAGAGCAGATTGGAAAATGTATGCCAAAGTTACAGCAACTTCCTGTTTTTTGGCGAAAGGCGCTTTTTCGCCGCCACGCCACGGTCAGATTGTTCAGTGAAAACTCACCAATTGAATAACTTTTCATCCTTAAGGTCTTAAAATGGTCTTGACCAAATTTCAAGTCGATCTGATGAAATATGCAGGAGGAGTTCGTTAAAGTACACGGCCTATAAAACGCAAAAAATGGGCAAAATAGCATATAAAATCCAATATGGCTGACTTCCTGTTGAGTTTTGGCCATACCTCCGAGAGGCTTTTTTGTGCGTCTCAACATGTTACATCTGTCTGCAAAATTTCATACATGTAGGTGAAACCGGAGGGAGGGGCTCAATTTTTCCAATTTTCTAGGGGGCGCTAGTGAGCCATTTTGCAACACCCGAATCCGAGACCCTTAAAATATCAAATTTTTCACCGCCTCTGACAAGTGTGCCAAGTTTAACAACTTTTCCAGCATGGCAAGGGCCTCAAAAACGCGATTCATTTGAGAGAAAAATAATAATAATAATAATAAACATTACAGTTTCAATAGGGTCCTCGGACCCGACTTCGTCGGTGCTCGGGCCCTAATTAAAGCTGCAAGCAGCGATGAACGGGCCCGAGCACCTCTCCGCGCGTCGGGGGTACTGGCGGGACGCCAACTGACGCGGCCGGGCACAATGAAACCGGAAATCTGACGAGCGCAACGACTTCAGCCACAAGACTCTACGACAAACGGTGTTATGAAAAGGGGCGGGGCTAATGTGTAGGGGGCGGGGTTAACCTTCACCAACTTATCAGGCACTCTCTGCTGAGTGATATGACACCTCTCACAAGAGCCTACGACAAATGCTTCATTAGTTAGTCAAGGGGGCGGGGCTTATGTGTAGGGGGCGGGGTTAACCTTCACCAACTAATCAGGCACTCTCTGCTGAGTGATATGACACCTCTCACAAGAGCCTAGGACAAACGCTTCATTAGTTAGTCAAGGGGGCGGGGCTTGTGTGTAGGGGGCGGGGTTAACCTTCACCAACTAATCAGGCACTCTCTGCTGAGTGATATGACACCTCTCACAAGAGCATACGACAAACGCTTCATTAGTTAGTCAAGGGGGCGGGGCTTATGTGTAGGGGGCGGGGTTAACCTTCACCAACTAATCAGGCACTCTCTGCTGAGTGATATGACACCTCCCACAAGACTCTACGACAATCGGTTCATGACTTATGAAAGTGGGCGGGGCTAACGTATTGGGGCGGGGCCATGAGTCAATATGGACATGTATATGTCTTCAGGACTGGACCCTCATCATGTCTGAGAAATTTGGGGCAGATCGGATTATGTACAGTGTAGTTACAACAACTTCCTGTTTCATGGCGAATGGCCCAAAATGGCCGCCACGCCACGGTCAGGTCGTTCAGTGAAAACTCACCATTTTGATAACTTTTCATCCTTAAGGTCTTAAGATGGTCCTGACCAAATATCAAGTCGATCGGATTAAATTTGTAGGAGGAGTTCGTTAAAGTACGCGACCTATAAAACGCAAAAAATGGGCGAAAATCGCATATTATATTCAAAATGGCTGACTTCCTGTTGAATTTTGGGCATACCTCCAAGAGGCTTTTTTGTGCGTCTTCACATGATACATCTGTCTGCCAAATTTCATACTTGTAGGTAAAACCGGAGAACGGATATCAAGTTTTCCAATTTTCTAGGGGGCGCTAGAGAGCCATTTTGCAAAATCCGAATCTGAGACCCTTAAAATATCAAATTTTTCACCGTGACTGATAAGTGTGCCAAGTTTAATAACTTTTCCAGCATGGCAAGGGCCTCAAAAAGGCGATTCATTTGGGAGGAGAAAAAGAAGAAAAATAATAATCCTTTCAGTTTCAATAGGGCCTTCGCTGGCCCGACGTTGTCGGTGCTCGGGCCCTAATTAAAGCTGCAAGCAGCGATGAACGGGCCCGAGCACCTCTACGCGCGTCTGGGGTACGCGCGGGACGCCAACCGACGCGGCCAGGCACAATGAAACCGGAACTCTGACGAGCACAATGACGTAGATCACACATGGTAAATTTCATGTGAATCGGATGATGTTTGTCACGTAACGCTGACTTCCTGTTGCCAGTAGGTGGCGCTATGACTATGAGTCAATATTGCCATGTAGATGTCCTCAGATCTGGACTACTATGTGGTATTTCAAGTTTGGGGCAGATTGGAAAAAGTACAGTCGAGTTACAACATTTTGTCTTTCAATGGCGAGTCATGCAAATTCTCCGCCACGCCACGTCAACGTCGTTTCAAAAAACCTCACGATTTGAATAACTTTTCATCACAAAGGTCTTCAGATTGTACTGACCAAATCTGAAGTTGATCGGGTTAAGTCTCTAGGAGCAGTTCGTTAAAGTACAAAGCCTGGAAATAGCCAAAAATATACGAAAAATTCACACAAAAATCAAGATGACCGACTTCCTGTTGGGTTTAGAGCATGGCACCAAGAGACTTTTTTTTAAGTCTACGGGTGATACATGTGCCTACCAAATCTCGAACATCTAGGTCAAACGTACCGCGAGGGCTGCTTTGTTGAAATATTGTAGGGGGCGCTATTGAGCCCCCTTGCCACACACAGGCACAAAAACCATATCTGTTAACATATTTTAGCGCCGTTAATGAGTGTGCCAAGTTTCGTTTGTTTTTAAGCAATCCTAGCACCTCAAAAGCAACTTCCTGTTTCATGGCGAGCAATACGTCGCCACGGCAACGGCATTTCACGAAAATACAAAACCTTCGCTGTCTGGCATCATGAAGGTCTTACCATTGTTGTGACCAAATTTGAGGTGGATCTGGTTAACCTGCTAACAGTAGTACACCAAAATATGGCGACAGTAACTTCCTGTTGCCACTAGGTGGCGCTATGAGTATGATTGAAAATTAGACTGTAGATGTCTTCAGGCCGGGACGATCATCAAATGTTATTAATTTGGATAAGATCTGACCATCTGGAGTTGAGTTACAGCGGTTTGTTTTTTCATGGCGACTCATCGAAATTCGCCATATCACCACGGTGCCGCCATTTGATGAAAACTCACAATTTTCGAAAGGAAGCATCATCAAGGTCTTAAGGCTTTTGTCACCTAATTTGGTAAAGATGTGATTAATTTCTGAGGAGATGTACATCAACGTGTACAACATGACATTTCCTGTTACCACTAGGTGGCGCTATGACTGAGAGTCAAAATTTGCATGTGGATGTCATCAGACCAGGACCCTTATCATACATGTGACATTTAGAGCAGATTGGAAAAGGTATGCCAAAGTTACAGCAACTTCCTGTTTTTTGGCGAAAGGCGCTTTTTCGCCGCCACGCCACGGTCAGATTGTTCAATGAAAACTCACCAATTGAATAACTTTTCATCCTTAAGGTCTTAAGATGGTCCTGACCAAATTTCAAGTCGATCTGATGAAATCTGGAGGAGAAGTTCGTTAAAGTACACAGCCTATAAAACGCAAAAAATGGGCAAAATCGCATATAAAATCCAATATGGCTGACTTCCTGTTGAGTTTTGGCCATATCTCCAAGAGGCTTTTTTGTGCGTCTCAACATGTTACATCTGTGTGCCAAATTTCATTCTTGTAGGTGAAACCGAAGGGAGGGGCTCAAGTTTTCCAATTTTCTAGGGGGCGCTAGCGAGCCATTTTGCAACACCCGAATCCGAGACCCTTAAAATATCAAATTTTTCACCGCGTCTGACAAGTGTGCCAAGTTTAACAACTTTTCAAGCATGGCAAAGGCCTCAAAAACGCGATTCATTTGAGAGAAAAATAATAATAATAATAATAATAATTAAAGCTGCAAGCAGCGATGAACGGGCCCGAGCACCTCTCCGCGCGTCGGGGGTACTGGCGGGACGCCGACTGACGCGGCCGGGCACAAGGAAACCGGAACTCCAACGAGCTCAACGACGTCTGCCACAAGACTCTATAACAAACGGAGTTATGAAAGAGGGTGGGGCTAATGTGTAGGGGGCGGGGATCACCTTCAACAACTTAACAGGCACTGTCTGCTGAGTGATATGACACCTCTCACAAGAGTCTACGACAAACGCTTCATTAGTTAGTCAAGGGGGCGGGGCTTATGTGTAGGGGGCTGGGAGAACCTTCACCAATGAAACATGAACTCTCTGCTGAGTGATATGATACCACCCACGAGATTCTACGACAAACGGTTCATGAGTTATGAAAGGGGGCGTGGCTAACGTATTGGGGTGTGGCCATGAGTCAATATGGACATGTATATGTCTTCAGGACTGGACCCTCATCATGCCTGAGAAATTTGGGGCAGATCGGATTATGTACAGATTTGTTACAACAACTTCCTGTTTCATGGCGAATGGCCCAAAATGGCCGCCACGCCACGGTCAGGTCGTTCAGTGAAAACTAACCATTTGAATAACTTTTCATCACAAAGGTCTTCAGATTGTACTGACCAAATCTGAAGTTGATCGGGTTAAGTCTGTAGGAGGAGTTCGTTAAAGTACAAAGCCTGGAAATGGCCAAAAATATACGAAGAATTCAAACAAAAATCAAGATGGCCGACTTCCTGTTGGGTTTAGAGCATGGCACCAAGAGACTTTTTTTTAAGTCTACGGATGATACATGTGCCTACCAAATCTCAAACATCTAGGTCAAACGTACCGCGAGGGCTGCTTTGTTGAAGTTTTGTAGGGGGCGCTATTGAGCCCCCTTGCCACACACAAGCACAAAAACCATATCTATTAACATATTTTAGCACCGTTAATGAGTGTGCCAAGTTTCGTTTGTTTTAAAGCAATCCTAGCACCTCAAAAACAACTTCCTTATTGATGGCGAACAATACGTTGCCACGGCAACGGCATTTCACGAAAATTCAAAACCTTCGCTGTCTGGCATCATGAAGGTCTTACCATTGTTGTGAACAAATTTGAGGTGGATCTGGTTAACCTGATAAGAGTAGTACACCAAAATATTACGACAGTTATGTCCTGTTGCCAACAGGTGGCGCTATGAGTATGATTGAAAATTAGACTGTAGATGTCTTCAGGCCAGGACGCTCATCAAATATTATTAATTTTGATAAGATCTGACCATCTGGAGTCGAGTTACAGCGGTTTGTTTGTTCATGGCGTCTCATCGAAATTCGCCATACCACCACGGCGCCGCCATTCGATGAAAACTCACAGTTTTCGAAAGGAAGCATCATCAAGGTCTTAAGGCTTTTCTCACCTAGTTTGAGATAGATGTGATTAATTTCTGAGGCAGAGGACATCAACGTGTACAACATGAGATTTCCTGTTACCAATAGGTGGCGCTATGACTGCAAGCCAAAATTTGCATGTGGATGTCATCAGACCAGGACCCTTATCACACATGAGAAATTTAGAGCAGATTGGAAAATGTATGCCAAAGTTACAACAACTTCCTGTTTTTTGGCGAAAGGCGCTTTTTCGCCGCCACGCCACGGTCAGATCGTTCAGTGAAAACTCACAATTTGAATAACTTTTCATCTTTAAGGTCTTAAGATGGTCCTGACCAAATTTCAAGTCGATCTGATGTAATCTGCAGGAGGAGTTCGTTAAAGTACACGCCCTATAAAACGCAAAAATGGGCGAAAATCGCATATTAAATCCAATATGGCTGACTTCCTGTTGAATTTTGGGCATACCTCCAAGAGGCTTTTTTGTGCGTCTCCACATGATACATCTGTCTGCCAAATTTCATACTTGTAGGTGAAATCGGAGAACGGATATCAGTTTTTTCATTTTTCTAGGGGGCGCTAGCGAGCCATTTTGCAACAGCCGAGCCCGAGTCTCTTAAAATATTAAATTTTTCACCGCCTCTGATATGTGTGCCAAGTTTAACAACTTTTTGAGCATGGCAAAGGCCTCAAAAAGGCGATTCATTTGAGAGAAAAAGAAAAAGAATAATCCTTACAGTTTCAATAGGGTCCTCGGACCCGACTTCGTCGGTGCTCGGGCCCTAATAATAAACATTACAGTTTCAATAGGGTCCTCGGACCCGACTTCGTCGGTGCTCGGGCCCTAATAATAATAAACGGACCAATAACAATAGGGCCTTCGCAGACCTGCGGTCAGTGCTCGGGCCCTAATAATTGTCCTCCTTCCTGTATCTTATGCTTATTAGCTGCGAGTTGTGAAAAAAAGGCAGATTCATCTGGATTTTGGAGTCATTAGTGGCGATTAGCTAATCTTTCATCCCTTTGAGGTTGTCGATAGCCATTATCCAAGGGTTGTATCAAAGCTTGTTAAATAAAATTTACTTTTAACCATCATAGTGAGAGTTATTGAGTTTCACATTTAGGGATGGAAACTTGGTTATACTGTATAGTGTTTTGAGTGGGTATTAATCAAAGGATCAAAACAGCTCTGAAAAGATTTACATTGACTATGTGTTAGATTGTGTCTCGCAAGAGTCTGCGCCGGGATGAGAAGCTCATATCCACAAAACTTAACAATGCTAGCCCACCACTACGGACACCATTAGCTGAGAATCGCTGTGACAAATGTGCCAACTTCATTTCATGCATCATGGTAAATCATGAAACCACATCGGTAATAACCATCATTCTATGCTATAACGGCCTTAAGAATAATTGCCTTGGAGGTTGAGGAAAAAAAATGAGTTGTTAACTTCTTATTTGGCGATGGGCAGTATGAAGGGTTCCTTGCTGTGGGTGGAGGAGCATTCATGGGCACTGTGAGTCACTCTCGGATTCAAGTCACCCACTGCATGGCGAGCTTTTACTGCAGCCGAGTCGGGTAAAAATGACTCCTGCCAGCCACATCCTGTGAGTGTGTGTGTGTGTGTGTGTGTGTGTGTGTGTGTGTGACTGAGAGGGAAAGAGGGAGACATCACTTAATAATTACCAAATAAACCAATCAATTAGCAGAATACCTTCGGTTCCAAATACAGGGGATCAGCTCTGAATTTATTAGCGAGGCATCCTGGGACATCTTCTTGATTCCATCTTTCATCCACACTAAAACCCTCATGAAAGCTTCACTAAGCAAAATCAAATCTGTGTTGTTCATTCAGAACCCTTAAATCCAAACTGATATTGCATTTCAGTTCAGCTGTAGAAACTAATAAAGGATTCAAACAAAAATATGCAGCGACTAGATATGTGATACACTAATGAGACGAAGCCGTTCAATACACCGCATTAAATCCAATCTGCTTGAATATATGTTTCACAGTTAGCGTTGCCCTCGTGCCAAAATCTCTGCAATACAAACGTGAACCGCTGTGGCTGCACCTGTATAGCCTCGCCTAAGTGCTGGAAAGGAATTATAAATGAAACAGAAGGTCTACCCAAGGTGGGGAAATTTGATTTATCTTTTATTATTGTTCCATCCTCCGGTGTTATCATGGTTTCTTCTCTGAAATGGGAAATGTGATAAATATTGATGTCCTTTGCAGGAAATGCAGCCGGGCATATGTGAGATGCAGGCCGTGGCCATATCTATCAGGTTTTTCCTTCGGAGAGCGTGGATGTGTGTGTAAACTGACCCCATACCAGGAGCTTGAGCCTCAGAAGAGATTTGCCTGCCTAAAAGCTCCTTCTGAGGCTTGTTAGTTAGCACACACTCACTCCTCCCTTTTCGTCCTCTTGTCTCTGACTTCCTGTCGGTCTTTCATTGCTATATCCTCTCTCCTTTGCTCTCTCCCTACTTCACCTTCCACGAGCACCTCTCCTATTCTCTTCATTGCTTTCAGTGCCAGTACCAGCTTTCTCTCTCTCTCTCTTGTATTCCAACATCTCTCCCCATTAGCTATCTCTCTTTACACTCGTCCCTGAAGAGTTCATAGAGACAAGAGAGAGAAAGATGAACAGAGAATTAATAACAAGACAGCAGTAAAGATAAAAGGGAAGAAGCTCATCCAGCATGCAGAGGGGACCAAAAATAGAAACATCAACTTCACCTCGCTCTTCCAACTGACAAAAAGTGAAATAAGCACGGCATCTTCGTCTTTATGTGATTAGCATTATACATTCCTAAGGATGCGAACGAGAACAAACACAGTAAAACTAAATATAAAACAAATTGAAAAATATAATCCTTGACACGCATCTCCATGATGTGCAAGTCAGCCATCTCAGATCAGCGTCTGATGATCTCTTTATAAGTCAGAGCTGTTGTCAGAAGGCCCAATCAGGTAATCAGACAAATCAACATGGCGGGAAGCTGCAATTTCTCACTCCCCCACTTCAGCCGAGGAGGTCTCTACGAGAACATGTATAGGTATGCAGACATGCATCCAAAGTAGGAATATAAGTCCCACCTTGTCGCATCACAATAAGCCCATCAAGCACACACACATTCTGTACAAACACAAATTCACACGTCCTCATGCTCTCCCCCCCATGCTGTTAACCGAAGGAAGCACACACATTTAAACATGCATGTTAAATTCAGACATTACTAATGCGATTCCAGTTACAGAATCAGAATTTACCTCTTTATTATGACAAAGTCCCTTCCTGTCAGCGTTCACAAATGGCCAAATCCAATACTATCACTGTCAGGTAGACCATGCAAAGTTGTCTCTAAGGGATGGGAGCTGAAAATAACAGCAGATCAATAGCAAGTACCAAGTGAAGCATTTTCCCCTCCAGCATCTGAGAGCATGAGCAACACTGCTGGTGTCGGCACACATTTCCGTTCCCTGCTTCTGTCCCTGCACTCTCTCGCACTCCCCAGCCAGCCCATCCTCATTTTCTCCCTCTCTCCATGTCCTAAATAGCTTGCCCTGCTTCATTTAACTGCTCCCCTATCCCATAATGTGTACTGCTTGCACCTGTCAATATGTTATGAGAAGCAAATCAGGTAGGAAGTGCAAGAAAAAGGAGACGGATATACAGAAAGAGAGTGAGAGAGGGAGAGAGGGAGACATGTCCTTACCAGAGCTGTAACGAAGGGAATCCAGATATTGCTTGCTTCATTCCACGGTGGCTGCTCATTAAATCCAAGATACAGGGAGAAGGATTGAAGATTCCATCGAGATGCTGCCCCGAGAGGAGGAAAATGAGTTCTTTAATGGGTGGATTTTAGAGTGTCTTTAAAAAAAAATGTGGTAAATATGCATAAGGAGAAGGATCTGATATCCAAGTCCAGAGCACTTCATGAGTCCTTCCCGTCAGCTGCGAAGCCACATGTGTATACACACTGACACATGCGGTTCACACGGCAAGCCACACACATACACACACACACACAGGGAGGGTGTATCCTCGGTTAGTCTCAGCTAGGCTGAAAGATTGAGGGAGAATGAAGGAGGGATGGAGAGAGAGACACGGCAGAAGGGAGGGGATCTGGAGAAGGGCAAGGTGGAGGGAGGAGCTGCAGTATGTGATGAGAGATTGAGAGAGAGGGGAGGGAGGAGGAAGAGGGGAGGGGAGGGGAGGGGAGGAGAGAGTCTCTCCATCCCTCCTTATTTCTCCCTCAATGTGAACTGCAGTGGGATCTGCACAAACCTTACAGTGGGAGTTGATGGAATCATTTTTATCATATCTCATGTTGAACAGCTAAATACAGTGATGAAAGCGAACAACACGGAAGCCGTTGTGATCAGATCTGTTTGTGTATCCGAACGCTGAGTAATGCCTCGTCCTCGTGCACAAAGTCGATCAGATAAATAAGATGGGAAGATGGCTGAGAAAGGGAGGAGGTTGATGCGCTGGGCAGGAAGCCAAGATCTAAACACGCCCTGGGTAGGATAGTATATCAACTTGGTGCATATCAACTAACTTTGCAAACAACTATCAGAGCACCTCATCTGTAACTGTGGCAACCGCTAGCTCTCATCAGCATCTCCCTGTTATCACATTTACACAGACATAAACTTACTTTCTAGTAATGACCACAATCTGATCAACATATCCTCATGCAATATAATTATATCTTAGGAAAAGTTTTTTTTTTATTTTGTGTGCATTTCCTATGATTGTCCAGGCATCAACAGAAGTTCCGTAACAAATAAGTCAACATTTGGGATAAAATAACTACGGAAGTGGTGTTACTTAAGTGCGAAAGTTACATAACAAGTCAACGTGGGTTAAAATAACTACGGAAGTTGCGTTACTTAAGTACGAAAGTAACGTAACAAATAAGTCAACGTTTGGGTTAAAATAACTACTCAAGTTGTGTTACTTAAGTACGAAAGTAGCGTAACAAATAAGTCAACGTTTGGATTAAAATAACTATGGAAGTTACCTAAATACGGAAGTTACGTAACAAATAGGTCAACATTTGGGTTAAAATAACTATGGAAGTTGCGTTACTTAAGTACGAAAGTAACGTAACAAATAAGTCAACGTTTGGGTTAAAATAACTACTCAAGTTGTGTTACTTAAGTACGAAAGTAGCGTAACAAATAAGTCAACGTTTGGATTAAAATAACTATGGAAGTTACCTAAATACGGAAGTTACATAAATATGGAAGTTACGTAACAAATAAGTCAACATTTTGGTTAAAATAGCTACGGAAGTGACGTTACTTAAGTACAAAAGTTACGTAACAAGTCAATATTTGGATTAAAATAACTACGCAAGTTACCTAAGTATGAAAGTTACCTAAGTACAGAAGTTATGTAACAAATAAGTCAACATTTGGGTTAAAATGACTATGGAAGTGGCGTTACTTACTGCAAGTACAAAAGTTACCTAACAAGTCAACATTTGGGTTAAAATAACTACGAAAGTTACCTAAGTATGAAAGTTACCTCAGTACGGAAGTCATGTGACAAATAAATCAAGGTTGACATCTTTTTTCACACGGGACACGAACAGCAGTCTCCTGGGTGAAAGTTTATTTACCCATCCATCCACCCTACCGGTGCAGAGAAGGTCAGGGACTTTATCGCTCTTTATACTACGTCACCTGTCCTGGCTTACGATTACATGGATTACATACAAATTGATTATGTGGATTATATATGAATTACAGTGCATTACTTGTGTACCGTATGATAACTGCCTGATCTGTTATATGCTAATATACTGCATACAGTACATGACATGGAAATCTTTGAAAATCACAGCAAAAGCAGCAAGATATTTTACTGCGTGCCCTATTTATGTACGACTCAGATGGCTCAGAAATGTGATTTACCATGGAAATAATAATAAATAAAGTCAGTCAAAGGGAACTGTAACTTTGTCTAACAAAAAGACAAAGTTTCTTAGTATTTCCTGAAGCAACTTTTTTGAAAGTGAAATTGGACCTGATATATTTATCTTTGAATCTTTGCCCTAACAACAATGTATCCTCCAGTATTGTCCAACCAACCTGGCGAATTACAAAATATTTCCGCCAACACATCCTTTGAAAAACACAGTGGGCATCCCTTGACTGACATGACTCACTCTATATAATCCTACACCGATGATTCATGCTCTAAATCAGCGTACACTTCAAGGCAGGGGTTAAGAGTATGGGTGGCATAAGCGGTCAGGACACCCCACTGCGCTCAGCTTACAGACAGGATTAAGAATCAGTGGTGGATGGATGTGAGGCTGCTGAGTAGGGCTCCGAGGATATCTCTCTCCTCAGTGGAGCCATGGTTGTCAGCGGATGCCCTTCAGTGGTTGAAACTCTTGGTTGGCCTGAAAGGATGAAGATGACTGTCCTTTACACAGCTGGCTTGAATGTTATCACTTCAAGTGTGCAAGCTGACAGAAATTGGTTAACACACCATACAAAGATTTCTTTAGAATATTTTTCTTTTTGTATTTAACATAAGATGCAACACTTTGAAATAGAATGTTATGATCTCACTGAAGTTAGTCTCACTGTCTGTTATCCGTACTGGCTCTGTGAGGTTGCAATTAGGCACAGTAGTGCTTTAAGCTAGCTTCAGCATGCTATCATTCTCACAATGATAAAGCTAACATGTTAATAATGTTTAGCAGGTATAATGTTTACTATGTTCACCATCTTAGCATGATAGCATGCTAACATTTGCTAATAAGCACTTAATACAAATGCAGCTGAGGCTGATGAGAATGTCTATGGCCAATGGGAATTTTAACTGCAGGCATTTGGTCATAAAACAAGGTATCTCATAGGGCTGTCAATCGATTAAAATATTTAATTTGTCACAAATTTGATTTGTCAAGTATTTAATCCCATCAACATGAGAGTAGGAAAATATGCTTGCTTTATGCAAATGTATGTATATATGTATTATTTGAAATCAAACCCTCACAGGTACTGCATATATGTATTATTGGAAATCAAACCCTCACAGGTACTGCATTTAGCATAAAAAATATGCTCAAATCATAACGTGGCAAACTCAAGCCCAACAGGCAACAACAGCTGTCAGTGTGTCAGTGTGCTGACTTGACTATGACTTGCCCCAAACTGCATCTGATTATTATAAAGTGGGCAGGTCTGTAAAGGGGAGACTTGTGGGTACCCATAGAACCCATTTTTATTCACATATCTTGAGGTCAGAGGTCAAGGGACCCCTTTGAAAATGGCCATGCCAGAAGTTTGAAGCATCATTTAACCCTCTTCCCGATAAGCTATATGACATGTTTGACTGCGTTAATGCATTAAAGAATTCAGTGGCGTTGAAACGAATTTGCGTTCACACGTTATTATCGCGTTAACTTTGACAGCCCTCGTATAGCAAAAATTAAAATTTTGACCTGGTAATGATGATGGGTATTAAAAGTTAAGGGATAACCAAAGTTGTTTAGCTGAGACACCCACTTTCAGGCTCTGGCTCATGCTCTCACGCCACCAAAACAAATCTAATGCCAATTAGAGGAAGCAACAAAGCCACTCCTTCATGAAAAAAAAATATAGATTTAATTGGCTTTCTATGCACACAGGACAAAGTTTCTACATTTCGTAACCAATACTGGTTCAAAAACATTACAGAGCGCGCAAAAAGTTGACAGAGACGTGCACACAGATCTCTCCAAAATCACAAAACACATTTCATGTCGAGTTTTTTCCCTTTCACTTTGCCCTACGATTTCTCATCTATGACAAATTGAATTGCCAATAAAAATACAACTTTAAATGTGAGTAAGACAGGTTTAGTTAATGAGACTCACCAATAATGTCTCCTCGTGCCACTGAATGTAATATGGGTTTTGCCAAAACGTTAATTGCTTGTTGCTTCAAAGTGTTTTTTTTAGGATTCTTCCCTCATATTTTATTAAATAATTGTAACCACCACGCAGCAGCAGGAACAGCATGTGCTACTCCAAAGTGAGAGAGGTGCTGTGCGCAATTACACACCTGGCACAACAGCGAAACTTCATTGATTATTCATCATTATTAATAGTCCTTGATGCACACTGTAATTTTCACTTTAGACAGGTATGTTTACACACACATAATCCAAGTTTATAGGCTACAGTTGAATCATTTGTAACATATAAAGCCGCCTGAGCTCCATCAGAGCTGTCGGGACATTTTCATTTTATCGTATCTGCAATCAGAGCAGACTGGGCTTTTTCGGGAGGGATATTAACACAGACAATATGATAAAACATAATGTGTTTTTTGAACATTAAAGCATGTAAACATGTAGTAGAAACCTCAAATACAAGTATGAACCAGAAAATGAGCATGATACATCCCCTTTAATGCTTCACAGAGTTGAACTTTTTTTCCCCCTTCAAATACACGGCGGCCTCTCTCCTCCCGGGCTATTAAAAGGGCCAGTTCAGCCAAGGTACTACTAAAATTATTATTTTTTCTAAATAGTGGTATCTATCCATTTTGAATTTTTTTTTCCAGGTGTTGTAGGTTTGTAGGTGAATGGAATTTCATTTGTGATGCTCACAGCATAAAAAAGTATAAAAGGAATAAATAAGATCCAACATCTCTTTCCAGATTCAAATACAATGGATGTGAATAGATGATCCTCAGAATTAACGGTCTACAATTTCCATGAGAATTATTTCCTGCTAAAGAAATGGTCCCTATGAAACTGTGAGGGCTATTGAAAAATGAATCGTTGCTTAATCGTTGATCGTTGTTATAGAATTGACTAAATGCGAGTGAAGTATTACTAAATGCTCTGTTATTGTATGAGTTGAAGAAGCCTCTAGCCCCTAACCTTGTTATGAAAGTAGTCTTTGTCACTAGGTAGAATAGCAGATGTGTGTGTCCTATAGATAGCTGTACAGAACAGGCTCCAATGGATGTTTATGTCAAGTTAACGTTCATAGGTCACGGCAAGCAGCGCTTTCTGAGAAACCCACTCCCTCTCCATTGTGACTTTTTACTGCTTTGTTATGTAAGAATCTGTTTTGTTCAGGATTATAAAAGTATGCAGGGTCTGATGATTTGCATAAGGATACAGAATGTTTTCATATATTAAACCTGCCCGTCTGTATCGAACGCAAAATGCGATCACAAAAAAGAAAACTATTGCATACATAGCATATACTCTATGTCTGCAATGTATCCCAAAATGCAATAGTTCCTTTTGGCTCCTGACATGACAAAATTACAGTCATGCCTCACAATGTCTGTCAGTGGCGTTGCTGTGTGTGTTGATGAAGTGTTGATGATTCATAAGTGTCTGAACTGTAAATGTACTACTCACCAAAGCACCCTATAGAGTGTTATTATTTAAGGAATGGTGAGGAAAAAGTGCACGAGGGAGAGATTTCAGACGCAGCGCATGGTTTCCTCTGTTTAGTTGACAGATTTTGTCTGCATACCTTTTTTTTGTCACAGCTTTCAGCCATATCTGAATCTTGTTTCCTCCCTGACTGACTGTCACCTGCAGAACCTTGCTTCACCTTGCACGCCTGCCAGTTGTTTCTGTTAGCTTGACTTTGAAGCTCAATTATGTTAGCTGCTTTTCAGCCTAATCTTCCCAACTAATGAGTTCTGCTTCCTGTTTGCCAGTTGCCAAAACTGACAAAAAAAGGATGAGTTTATTTCCAAAACACCACACATCCAAAATGGGGAAATATATCTGAAAGTTATCATTAAGTACAGTCTTAGAGAGTTTAATTATTTTGTCAAACTAAGGATACATTACTCAACTGTCCTTTCATAAGTACTCAACTCATAAATTAAAGCTGAAGTAGGCGAGATTGGAGCAAATATGATTAAAAGAAGTTACTTTTATATGTCGCTATATCGTGACAGTAGTACATGAAACAGGTAACCTGAAAAAAATCATGTGCCTCTGTGTCCTCCGGTGCTCCTAACGGCATCTGCAAGATTTCACAGACCGGAGGAAAACAAGCAGTGAGAGCTGATCTGAGGGCCAGCTGTCAATCACTCGCGAACTCCGACCAAACAGTCAAACTAGGCAGCACTGATCATTCCATCCATCCATCATCTGCAACCGCTTATCCCATTAGGGGTCACGGAGGGGGGCTGGAGCCGATCCCAGCTGACATTGGGCGAAGGCGGGGTACACCCTGGGCAGGTCGCCAGCCTATCACAGGGCTGACACATAGAGACAGACAACCATCCACTCTCACATTCACTGCTGATCAAATATGAATCAATATTATGTTACGTTAATGCCTATTTCTCGCCTAAAAATGTTTTCAGAATCATCTTGTAGTGCACGGTTTAGCTGTAAAATGAGAAAGTTTGTGCCGCTGCCGCTGCCACTGGCTCCAGCTACATATTAGCCAATCTCGGAACCCATCGGCTATCAGTCTGACAACAGATTAGCCGCTGGGGGCAAGGGGCTATAGTTCTGGGGTTCTAGTGTAGCCAGCGGATATCCGGGCCAAGACTTCCTTTTCCGTGTGCTGCTCATTGTTTAAAGTCCGATTAGCAACTTGAGATACGAGACTAGAGTTGGAGTTGAGACTTGACGTGTATGATCAGGTTGTTTCACAATTAGCCAGTTTACAAGCTAAATTTAAACCAATAAAAAGCTAAATCATCATCAGGCGATAGCCAGTGGTTTCCGAGATTACATTTCGGTCAACGCCTTCTGCCTCTTTGGCTCTCCACCCAAACTGCTCAAACGTGATTGGTCAATACTACTCGGATTGGACTATTAACGGAAACCAGAACGCTTCAAATACCAAAATCTTGTCCCGTTGCCTACAGAATATGCATTCATATGCATATTATAGAGATTACATATAAGCATACAGACATAAGAGTGGCATCTTCTCATCTAAATCTTGGCAAGAGAGCAAATGAGCGTATTTCCCCAAATACCGATCTGTTCCTTAAAATAAGGCTGGTGGAGGAATATGAAAATATTCTTATTAAAATAATCTGTAGAGCCCCCGGAGTCCTCAAAGATATATATTTTTAATTTTGTATGCACACTATAATAATGTGTGCGCACAATACAATATCTTGCAAGAGAACAAGGTGATCATGTGTGACATGAGAGCAAGGTGTAGGATGAGAAAAAGGTTCACGGTGTGATTGCTCCTGTTAATCACTTTTCTATGACATAGGTGTAAAATAACATCTTCCGTCGAGAGACAACTGTTCACAGTGGTACGTGACTGAATATTAATTAACTCTGAATCATTTGAACTCCGTAGAGGAATAGACACTATTATGGGGAAAGTACTTTCTTTGCTCACATCTGTGGTACTATCTTGAAAGCAGACGTGTCGTGATCATCATTATGGTACACAGAACAAACAGCGATTGCCTATCTGAGTGTGAAGTCAATATTTACTGATAGTCCTATGAGCTTGGATATTGGATTGATGTTAGGTGTTGTTTCAGGGCGATGTCTGCATGCATATTGCCACCCAGAGACCTACACATGTGGCAGTGAATGATGGCATTTATTCCCCTCTTATTCCCTTTCTTCCCAGAAGTTACAGTAAATATCCACAACTAAGAAATATTGCACCTGCAGTTTCTCTATGCGAGGAAAACAGATGCTTCTGCAGGGTTGTGGAAAGGGGTTGGTGCTTGCAGCCAATCATACACAACCATGAATTATTAAATAGTACCTCTAGCAAAGCCTGGACTTTTTGTCCATTCGCACAGAAGACAGTCCCAGCTTTCACTGCTATCCAGGCGTTTGCTCTTGTCATTGTTTAGCACGTGCGGTGTGGTCCCCGGGGTAATGCAGGCACAAAATCGTAGCTTTGTGCATGGCATCATTTCTCCCTTCTCAACACCATCGTGACCCCGAGAGGTGTTCAGCCCCCGAATTTCCCAATGGATCGCCCAGTCAGTGTAGCATATGCATGCCTCCGTCATGGAAAATAGTGGGATTGATGTGTGTGTGTGTGCACATGATTGCTTCAATACTGTTATAAATTGCTTGAGCTCAAGCAATCTGTTGTGTATCCTCTGCAGACAGGGAGGCTTAGTCTTTGAATTTCCAGCAACATTACACCTACAGTATGTGACAGTTGATGCTGTAGGTCATATAGCATGCACACAACATGGGATACTTAGACTGTATATTGTTTCTCATATTGAACTCTCATCTCTTTGCAGATAGTGTTGCAGGAGACTTTGAAATAATATGTTATTAACTAATAATATACAATTAATTTACAATCAAATACGGTAAAATTAATGGAAAGGTGTGTTGTTTGCATGTTCAAGCAACAAATTACTCAAATACATGATTATGTGAGAAGAAAATACAAATATAGGAAGATATTGTATAAAATGGTTATCGTGCATTTCAAAACAACGCACAAAAAATAAAAATCCAATTCATATTTTAAACATTTTAGATTTTGAGGCATTTAAGGTATAGGCACATAAAAAAAAGCCTTGATCAGAAGACTATTATTAGGCTCCTACTGTATGTATAATAAAAATAAAAGTACACTATTTTAAATTGCCTGATACACATGCATTGGTCATATTCATTTGTTTGCTTACACAGCAGTTCGGCCAGGAAATAATTATCCACCACATATCTTTGGCCTTATTACCTTTTGTAAACTTCATTCGTTCTACGTTTGTTAGCAATGGCATTGTTTCTAAGGTAAAATAGAAAAAAAGAGACGTAAATAAGGGCCAGGCGCAGCCTTTTTCTTATCCTTTAATGAGCATGAGATCCAAAGACAATGGGAACGCTGTGTCTCTAATCCCACCATGCAATGGAGTAGTTCATTATATGCTCAAATTGGCAGTTGTATTAGCAGTTTGCTACACAATGAAACTGGCCGACTAGCTGTTGCATTGTCTAGAAATGCAAGGCAGAGTTATCAGGGACAACTTTTATTTATTTACTTTGCATAACCACTAAAGGGGAAGAGCAGAGGACACAGAGGGTCTGTCAAATAGACACACAGACTCACACTGTGCCACCATCCATGAAATCATCATTTTCAATATTATCTTTACTTCTGTGGAAGCCTACCATTATAATTAAAAACAATTGCTCATCAATGCTGTTGTAACTTCTGCAACAATAACGTGGTAGTTCATATTTTACACAAACAATCAAAATGGTTGCCGTTTATATAAGTAGAGACCTTGACATGGGATCATGGGCAAATGTTCGACCCTCTGTTGACTTTATAGTACCGCACAAAGGGGCATTGTGACCATACAGCCCAGTCTCACGGTAAAGCGTGTAATAAAATCCCGTCTGTTCACCGGAAGAAAACGTGTCAGTGTCACGTTTTGCCTCGCCGAGATGTGGATATTACAGGCCTGCATGACGGTGCAGTGTTTTGTAGTGACGGTTTTCACGTGACATTTGTCAGTTTAAAAGACCACTTCTGGTGGGCGGGTCGGGAGGTGGACGGGTCCAACAAACACAGGACTTTCAACCAGGAGGCTGGTGTTTTGTGTCGTGAGTTACGTTAATGACGTTTGTCACATGTTTTGTAGTGACGGTTGTCACGTGACAACCGTTTTCCGCGCTTAGGTCATGTTGTTTCCGTACATGTTTTACTTAGTTTACGTAGCCTACTTGTTTTAAGCCTAACCATGACGTTTTCCCTTACCCTAACAAAGTGCTTTTCTTGCCTAAACCTAAGTGAGTGACTTTGTTGCCCCCGCTGGTACTGCACCTTTATACACACGTGTTATATTCACATCACAGACGGGTCTATTACATGCTTTGGCATAATATCGGGTTGGACAATATGCACCTTGTTGCAATCCTTTAGAGAGAATAGAGCCCTTATTACAGTGGGAATCAGTAACTTTCCAGGATTGGTTTTACATTAAGCCAAACAACAACAAAATACAACACTTCATTATACTCATTTGAGTCTCATATGACATTATTACAGTAATTATTGTCTTTGACTCTAAGTATAACTCTGCTTTATATCTTTGCTTACATACATTACCGTTAACATACCAGTTCTATACATACAAACAAATGTCTGGTTGTAAAATCAGTCCACTAAGGGAAAAAAAAAAGATCTAACTGCTCAATGAATAATACAAAAAAGCAATTAAAAGGTGACAATGTTTGCATAAGAGCTGTAATAATACAATTATACCGTGGGTCATTCAGGTGTCAACTAAATTTAGTAGTACGGAATTATGCAGACAGCAATTAGCCACTAAGACTGATGTTAATGAACTTGCAGTGAACACTAATGGAGAAGCAGTTTTTTGAGCCAATGAGCCATTGTGTAAAACATGTTAAGGTCATTCTGCATGTGAATGTATTATCTGCAGAAAATGGATCACCTAAAACAGTGTTCAATGTTTATAAAGAAACTCAAAATGTTGACATTTCTTTTACTATAATATATTCTGCAGCTTTGTAATGTTTTGGTGATATTTTCATTATTTGTTTCATTCATTTGGATGGTGTGCTGACTCTAATCAATTTATTTATATGTTGTTGTACAAAGAGTAGCGTAGGTCTTTTGGAGAATAGCAGAGCCAGTGTGTAGAGTGTGTGTGTACGTGGGAAGTGAGTGGCGAAGCAAGAGGGACTGAGCAGCCGCAAATGTGTGTGATGTGAGCGAACAAGTAAGCTAGTGGAGCAGAAGACAGAGTTAGTTTAGCTTTGAGAACATCAAGTGAATGTACAGTGGAAGTTGCAGTTTCTGCAGAAATAAATGCTGCAGCTCCTCAAGACCAACAGAGGTTTCCATCACTTACTTTGTTTCCCGGCAGCTGAGTTATGTGTCAAGGGTTAACTCCAGAGCGAGTAACGTTGTCGACTTCGGCCCAAGTGGGAAAAGTTAACACAATGTTTGGCTTGTCAGTTCTGGGCTACTGTAGAAATGAAAACACGTTTCTTATTTCCAGGCGATTATACACTAAGAAAACATACTAATTAATATTATATTTAGGGCTATCAAAGTTTATGCGATGATAACACGTTAACGCTAATTTGTTTTAACGCCACTATTTTTTTTTAACGCAACTTGTGATTTTGGGTTATAGCGGGCTAAGCTAGTGAAGATACTGGTATCATATAAAACTTACATAAGAAAACCTAAAGATCCATTGGTGCCAACCATGTCATACTAGCTTGTCGTGAAGGAGGCTAAGACATCTGACCTCCAGATATGTGAATGAAAATGGGTTCTATGGGTACCCACGAGTCTCCCGTTTACAGACATGCCCACTATATGATAACCACATGCAGTTTTGGGGCAAGTCATAGTCAAGTCAGTACACTGACAGCTGTTGTTGCCTGTTGGGCTTCAGTTTGCCATGTTATGATTTGAGCATATTTTTTTATGCTAAATGCAGTACCTGTGAGGGTTTCTGGACAATGTTTGTCATTGTTTTGTGTTGTTAATTGATTTCCAATAATACATATATATACATTTTTATAAAGAAAGCATATTTGCCCACTCATATGTTGATTAGAGTATTAAATACTTGACAAATCTCCCTTTAAGGTACATTTCTAACAGATGAAAAATGTGCGCTTAATTTGCAATTAATCGTAATTAACTATGGTCAAGCATGCGATAAATCGAGATTAAATATTTTTTTTCTGATTGACAGCCCTATAGTTATATTTCATTTCTGCCAATAGATTCAATTTAATGAAAGGTGCTTTTAGACAAGAGTACCACTGCTGCCTCTATTGTTTCCAACGTTAACATTATGGCAACTCCACTGAGGTAAGCAGCACCAGCCGTCTGAATTGACAATAATTGTTGAATTTTACATCTTGCTTCCACGCCCGCCTTGTGACCATAGCAACCAAAGAATCCATGCCACAAGATACAATAATTTCTCGGTTTACTATTTGAGTACCAGTAACTTATACACCTCTTCACCAGCAGTGAACAAACAAATCAATTAATCAACATCTGTTTCAAAGTTTGTTCCTCTCCTCTAGGCCAATAAACAATGTTTAAGTTTTAGTTACTAAACTTCCAGTACCACCCATTTTCTCTATTTTAAGATAGCAGCAGCCTACCAAGAGGTCGTTGGTAGAATCTGCATGTAGCAGGTAGCCAATGACGGCAGAGTCAACATAGAGAACACAAGTTTTGCTGGGTAGAAAACACAGTAGTAGCAGCTTATGGTCTGAAAGCACTTCAGGCGTTAGAACAAGCATTTCCACCAGCGGCGAATGTGCAGCGCTTAGTGGAAGAAACTGTTCTGTCCTCTTGCTTATACAAAGTCGAAATACGTTTTCATTCTGGTGACCAATAGCTCTTTGAAACGTTCGTTGAAACAGTAAACACAGACGTGACAGGCATTTTCAGTAGCATTTCAAGTGGACAGCTAGCAAATGCTTCTGTTGGATCCCCACCTCAATTTCAAAACCCTTCTGGACTGATTTCCTAAGGAAATTTGCCTTTCGAATGATTTTTTAAAAACGATAATAATATCCTCAGCTCGGTTGATTTCATGCATTAGTTTACCGTTCCATGGTGTGAAAACAATCAATGTTCCAGACATCTGGCCTGGCTAATTCCTGTGTCAGTGGCCCCCTCAGCTCCCTCTCATTAGCTTGACCTCTTACCCTGCAGTTTTAATAATCCACAATATTACTACCCCTAGTGACCCATGCATATTTATAAAGCCCTCATTATGCCATCACTCAAAGTGATCATTATCCTGGGGCCCATTATAGCAGATTTTTGGCACTATCCACCGCGGGACTGTTTTCCAATAGACACGGCACAAACGTGTGTGCTTGGCAGACTTTTACACCTTGGGGGATCACAGGGATCACAGGTGGCACTGAAGAGTGACAGAGAATAAACCTTGCATATATTGCTCTATATACACAAGCAACATATTATATTGAAATCATCTGGCCAAAAAGAGCAAAGGGGATAAAATCATATAGCCTGCTGGAATGACTCAAAACAGAAAGGAGAGGATTGGTTATAAACCGGGGCAATTTCTTCTCTCCCTGCCTTCAAGGACTCTAACCGGGAGTCTTTCGCATACTTTCCAGCTCAATAACTACACTAACAACCCTCTCTCTCCCTGCGCTGCTTGTATGTTAGTTTTATTTGCTTTCAGCTGTGTATTGATTGCTCCTGTTCCTGCTGTTGTCTGTAAGCCAAAGATACAGTGTTTATTGTTGTTCCCCAGATCTATCCTGGTGCTCATATTGTTTGGATTGCGCCTCTCGTTTCAGTGTGTTCTGCTGTTGGCCTGCTGTTACTGTTGCTGCCTTCTCTTGTCCTTTGCTTCGTTGTTGTACTGCATCGTTCTCTGGCTCTGCCCCCCGTCCCTCCCCAACACAACATGAGGGAGTCACTGATTGTTACTGACTTGAACCAACCTGTGTTTGATAAACATATCCTCATACAACGGTTCGTATAATATCTTACGAAAACCGTATTCCTCCTTTTTCGTTCGTTTTCCTACGAATGTCCAGCAACACGCGTCAATTTCCGCTCATTACATGCATAGAGTCATTTCAAAATAAACTTCAATCTTCACAAGGAGCAACTTCCTTAGGTTCAGGCAACAAAATTACTTAGGCTTAGGAAAAGATCGAATTGGTTAGGATTAGGCAACAAAACTACTTAGTTAGGTTTAAGAAAAGATCGCGGTTTGGCTTAAAATAACTCTGTGGCAAAACTTAAGTAGGTAAGTTACGTGACTTCTTGTTGCACGGGACACGAACGCCATTTTTTTACCCATCCGTCCACCCCGACCTCCTCCCTACGCGGCGTTCACCGCTCTTTATATTTCCTGGTTCACGAATTACAGTGCATTACTTTTTGTAGATATACTGTAGCTACGAACAGTGTATGAGACCAGCCTGGTTTGATTAATATACAACAATTCTTGGATTCAGATTTCCACCTTTGCTTGCAAACCCTGACCACTCCAGCTACTTCTAGAATGTGTAACCTTTCCATTGGGTGATAGATGAGTTGAAAAGAGAATAGAGCAGGATTATCTGTTAAAATCTAAGGTGTAGTTGACTTAACTTTGCAAATCCCCCTCTCGTAACAGCTCGACTTACAGACACGTGCCCTAAAAATTAAAAATAAAGAAAAGAACTGCCAGCTGAAATACTCTGCAGAGGTGGCTGATATCCCAAAACAAGTGCCTTCCGCGTAGGGATTCATTTTTTCATTAATTTACTCAGAAATATGAAGGTTTTGTCAGGAAAGCTCTTGAGGGTATTATCTGCTCCACAATAGAGTGGCTGATTAAATGAAAAGTGGCAGTGTGGCGCACACAATGGTACATTGTGCATTCAGTGACACAGCGGAGGTATTATGGATATTTTGGAGATGTAACCTTCAGTCTGTAGCACCAAGGTTGTACTGCTCATCTAGTACAGTAGTGTCTTCCATTAATTACCGACCTCCCCCCGGCGCTGGCTGGCCCTTGCCGGGCGCATTTCTTTCGTCGCAATGCGCGGCGACTGGCTCTAGGTCGGCTAGGAAAGGCCCGGGGTGAAGGTGGCTCGCGGCTCCGGCCATGAGCTTTAGAGCACCCCTCGCCCACACCTCGCTGCTTCCTGGGGGGCTGGGGTTTGTGGGTGTGACTTTTTTGCCATGTCTTCACCATTCATATCTTTACAACCAATGTGTTTATGGTTAAATTGTTAGAGCACAATATTGTTTACAAGAGCACACAGTTCTTCATATTTATAACCTCCTCATTTTGCTTTCAAAGTGCACCAGATTGATGAATTTAACTTTCAAATTACATCATTTTCTTCCGGGGGAGCATGCCTCTAGGGCCTAGAGGGTCCGAGGTCCACCAACCACAGTCTCACAAAATCTTGTGGGAAACATCAGTGAAGTGGGACAAAGCCTGGCCAGTAGAGCTGAATTTTATATCACTCAGTGGTCAAACATCTCAACTATTTGGGCATGTTTATGGTTGGGGTTTTTGTTTTTGCTTTTATTTCTGTGCTCATTATCTAGCTAGAAAAACAGACAGATTATTAGATGTGTCTTTCCTGCCAGATTTTGGACACTGAAATATACTGCAACATCAAACAGGCCCCTTGTGAATTATGTTTCAGAGATTCTTTTTTTGACATTTGTGAAAATATCCTTTTGCTTTGTTGCCAAGGTTTTTGTAGGTTCTGTGAATCTATGCATTTATGATTTAATCTACTGTATGCATTGTAGATAAAGCTTTAGTTTTTGGTGCATAACCCCAATGTCACAAATCCTATTATACTTTAGATTTCTATGAACATTAATCCAGCAAAAAGACAAAAAGGAACTGTTTATATCTGTTACAAAACAGACCGTTCTTCAGAGAAAAAAAGACAATAGTAAGGTGTCATACAGCTAGTGACGTCATTTTCACCCCGTCAGACAGCTATTATTGTCCAGTAATTTGTTTGGTGGTGTGATGCTTTTAACTCGGGGCTTCCTGCAGTGGGAACTTCCTCCAACTCTTCAATTTTGCTGCCAAGAATGTTGCAATATGTGACCTGCCATGCCCTCCCATACATATTTTAAATGAAAAGGTATAAATGTTGAAAAGATTATGAAAAAGTTAAGACCCCATCCCAGTTTTAGTGGCTCCAAAGTTTAACTGAGTATCTGCATGAAGAACAACCTTTGCATTATTTAAGATGTGTGGTCGGTTGCTACTTTGTCTCATTTTTTTTTGTGCATTGTGGTCTAAACTGGATGTAAATGGTAAAAATACCATCTTCCGACTACTCAAAGCGCTTTACACGTCAACATTCACCCATTCAGACATACATTCTTACGCTGATGGCAGAGGCTGCTCATCAGGATCTAATCTAAATGCACATTTGGGGTTCAGTCTTGCCCAAGGACACAGTAACTAGTTAGTATGCCGGGTCTGTACTCAAATTAAATTTGACTTTAGCCCTAAGCATTCTTAAAATGCTTAATGTGTTTGATAAAATAGATGCATGCAATCTTGACCTATGATATCTAATATGCGCATACATACGATGTATGCTTCATTTGATGAATCACAGTAGAGTAGAAACAGGGACGATGGGTGAGAGATTTGGCTACAAGTGACAAAGGCTGGACAAGGCGGGATATCGCAGGTACTTGATTCCATCTTTGTGAATCACCATGGAAGCTTTTTGTTTTTCTCTGCAGATAAATTATATAATGAGACTAAAAAGATTATTAACAGGTTTTGTTACGTACAGATACATAATGCACCCTGGTCTTCCCTTACCTTAACTCTAATTTAATTCACCTTATTTTGACTATGGAATTTTGGCTGGGCCAAGTTGATGATGATGGGACCGTTACTATGGCAACTCCCTGATCCTCTTTCATTTTCGGTTGTCTGTGTGTTATCAGCTAGGGATAGGTGGTAGTGGTAGTATTTCCATAATGATGATTGTAGGGAGATGGCAACACTCTAATATTTTTTTTCATTATTTTAATACTATCAGCTCTCAAGGGGGAAGTAGTCGTATTTCAATAATAATGAGACTTCCAGATGCTCTCACACGACTGATTTTACTTCCTTTGCATCAGGGAAGCTTGCTATATTTATATCTATTGTAAATTTGATATGATAAGATGTATCTAGGACATGTCAACCTCCAGGTTGGTTGCCATGGTTATTTTATATTATTTGCCAACTTTGCTCTTGAACAGTTTATAATTTAGCAACCTTACCACTTCCTGTTACCTTATTCTTAATACATTTTTTTGTCTTTCATCTTTAAATTGTCTTATTTTCTGTTTTGCCTTGCCTTTATGTCATAGTTTGATTCAGCTGCTTTGGCTTAATGGTTTGACCATAGACTGTATATGAGAGGTGGATGTAGTCACTGTGACGTCATCCATTGGTTTGTGGACTACGGTTTTGAAGCCTCAAATTCGGCATTTTGGCTGTCGCCATCTTGGTTTGTGGTCTAAGTATAACTGAACGCTAAATAAGACATTTTTAGGCTACTAAAATGTTACAGTTAACTTTGATGAATTTAAAACACACTGTGAAAGGGTTAAAGTTGTAAGACGAAAACACGGACAACTCCCAGACCGGACAACGCCGTGGTAGCGACCTGTCAATCACAAGGTAGCCACGCCTTAAAGCAAACCCTGCTTTATGGTCTATTGGACTCTAATAGAGTCCAATAATAAATAATTTACTAATTATGGTCCCATAATTAGTAAATTATGGGACCATAATTTACTAAATGAACATCATGCTGTATTGAAAAAGACTTGAAACTGCGATTGAGACCATAAAGTCATGTTTACAATGTTTACTGAGGTAATAAATCAAGTGAGAAGTAGGCTCATTTCTTATAGACTTCTATACAATCTGACTTGTTTTTGCAACCAGAGGAGTCGCCCCCTGCTGGCTATTAGAAAGAATGCAGGTTTAAGGCACTTCCTCATTGGCTTCACTTTTCAGACCTGGAGGTTGACCACTGGTTTTGACCATAGATACTGTCTTTATAGATATTTGTTTTACTAATCATACATATTCACACTGTGCCCCCCAAGTTGGTCAGTAGTAATTGTGAACTTGCATGTTGACACATTCTTATTCCTACTGTAACATCCACATTAATTCTCTAAGAACTTTTGAATGTTTTACATTTTTGACTACATAATAATGTATTATTAAAAAAAGCTACCTTACTCCTGTATATCTTTGGTTGGTTTGCTATGAAGACTAGTGTAACCCACAGATGAGGTACAAGTGTCCTCTGTCCTCCTAGTGACTCATAGCCGTCACAGAACTCACTGTCAGTCGGGCCACAATGACTAATTTTAAGTCGAAAGTGCCTGTGGATTATCCAAAGTAATGGGGTAATTCATTCTGGAAATTGGTGTTGCTGTTGAACTTTTAAATGTCACTTCCCAATGAGGTGAGCAACCCAAAAAAATCTAGTTCCATTCACCTCCAATTTAATGGGGTGGAGGAAGAAACCTAATAGATAGATAGCTCAAAGGCATGACGCCCCTAGAGGAGGATGAACAAATATGCTTTGTGGTGAAGCAGCCCTTTTACGTTATTAAATTCAACACCGTGGTTTGAAGTCCGTATTGTCCCACAGTTGTGGAGAGTTTACGTCTGTAACAAGGTGCTGAAATCAGACTTGACTCGATCCTTGGCTGCAGTAGAGTAAAAATATCAGACTGAACACAGCAGAAAGTCTCAGAGACCTGGATTAGATATATTTTTTACTGGAGTAGCAGGGTCATTCAAAGAGCTTTTTGAAGAGGGCTGGTTAATGTGGCGCCAGTGTTCATTCTGCTGCACCGGAGCCAGAGGATGTCTGCCACTGGGGACTCTGCGTGCGTGCGTGCGTGCGTGCGTGCGTGCGTGCGTGCGTGCGTGCGTGCGTGCGCGTGTGTCAAAAGGGATGCACTGAGCCGCAACCTGGAGACATTCCAGATTATCCCTCTCTGAGCTTCAATACCCCCGGTGTGTGTGGCACACATACAGACGCACGCCCACAGACACCCGACATGAATGGATCCAAATGAATGGATGAACGGCTTTGACTGATCCTCTTCCGGGTTCATAAGTTCTCTTGTTGTCTGTTATGAAATGTGTTGGGTAAAATGAAACGTGTGCATCACCTTACTTAATATATTCCTTCATGCAGTATGATACACACTAACACCTTTGGTAACCCTTACCTGTCAAAACAACAGGTTGAGGAAAAGTGATTTGGGGATGAATGTTATAACTAGGGCTGGGTATCTGTACTCGATACCTAGGGTTAAGGTATCAACCGAAACAACCCAGTACCAAGTCATATCAAACTTCTCCAGTCAAACGATACCTGCATTTGATCCTTTTTGATCCCAGATCTAGAAAATGTTGACTGTTTTGCTTGCAGCCTATCACTGCGAATGTTCTTCAATTCATAGCGACCCATACAGCCGGAAATGCCTGCCTGCACACGGCTCTGAACACGGAGATGTCTGAATCGACTAGCAGCTAACGGTGCTAACGATACTTACAGTGCTAACAACGGCAAGTGCTGACAGAGCAGACACCAGAGGGCGGCCGTTACGGTACCACGACAACGCGATCCCGCAACCGAGGGTCGGGGGACGGCAATGTCAGCAGTGACCACTGTATGAGCGCTGTGCAGTGCGGTGGTGATGAGCTAGCCAGTGGGACACACACACAGCTTCCATTCGCATGAATGAAATATCAAATGAAGTACTCTATTGGTATTGGTATCAAATTAAGGGTATGCTACTAGAATTGGTACTGGCATTGTAATTTTTTTAAACGATACACAGCCCTAGTTCTAACGGACCCTGTTTTTCAACTCAGAACATATTTGTTGCCATAACTATGTAATTAAAACCCTAAGGTGATGCTGAAATGTACTTCAGAAGAATACTGCTTACATATAGTAGCAAAATATATTAAAGCTGAGAACCAGCATGTAGAACTTTTGTCAATGTATTTTAGTAGTTTGCATATTTGAGTTACATTTCTTTCGGAAGCATGAATAGACCATTTCACAGATGACCCTCGAAGCAGGTGAATCCCCCTGGATATCTGAATGTTACATTATTCCATATCACTTAGTACAGTCAAAGAGACCTGTCAGTATGGGGATAAAGTCAGCTTATTCTTAAAGGCACCCTTCCCTTTAATGCTTACAGTGATAACTGAAGGTTACCCGCTCAATGGAGCTGCCATGATAATTGACATTTAGTGATGAAATGCCTCACACAATGAATGCTAAAAGGGGAACTAATTACTGCCTATCAAAGTGTCAATAGCGTCTTCTGCTCTCTTCTAAATGTCAGTTTTACATTGAAATGCTGGAGGCACGGCTGCCAAGCACTAATGGCTGGTCATTGACAGCACTAGCTTTGGAACACACTCTCAGGTAGGATGTGACGGACATTATGACAGCTCTCATCTCCAGGCTGCTGCTTGTCCTAAAAGCTGCAATAATTGAAATTCTCACATTTTCGAAATCTCCGAATGACCACCTACTGTCAGATGGCATCATTAAGTCCAGATGTCCTTCTCTCAGTATGTTGGCGGCTTTGCCACAGGATGCATGTAATGTGTCTAATGCAGTAGTGTAGTCCATTTAGCGCCCACACTTTCTGCCCTCAGCTGCTGCCACTAGCTAGTCCCCAACAATATCCAATGGTGTGCATCACCTGACCTCTAGACTAAACCGTAAGGGATATCAGAGTTACTTAAAGGAACAGTATGTGACATGTAGGGGGATCTATTGGCAGAAATGGAATATAATATTAATAAGTATGTTTTCTTTAGTGTATAATTACCTGAAAATAAGAATCGTTGTGTTTTCATTATCTCAGAATGAGCTGTTTATATTTAAATACGGAGCGGTTCCTCTTCACGGAGCCGGCCGCCATGTTTCTAAAGTAGCCCAGAATGGACAAACCAAACCGGTTCTAGATAGTGCCATTCGTGTTTTCACGTTTCTCATTGGCCGACGTAGTTTTCCTACACGCTTGGCAAATGGGAGAAGTTTCAGTTGGTTGCAATTTGCAACCTCAGCACTAGATGCCGCCCGATCATACACACTGCACCTTTAAGACCCATGCCCTGTTCTTTAGTCCTAAGTGACTCTGTAGCTGCTAGGGGTTTCACTCAACTAGTCAAGTAGTCAACTACTAAAACCACTAGTCAGTACTGTGGGCAAGATTTTAGCCCCCTGCATCGCAGCCAATTCCACCACCAATCATTGTGTTGATACACTCACACAGAAACTCCTTACCATTATGTTTTTGAGATTTTTTTTACAGTATTTTAGAAACAGGTTGTGCGTCAGGGTGATGCTGCGGGTGGTCTGACTCATCGGATGTAGACTGTGGGTATAAGTCTGCCATTGGCTGCATATCTCATGCAGCATTCTCCTCCTCTTCCGCATTCTGTGTTATCTATTTTGCAAGGGCACCGCCGCTGCATCCTGTGCGTCGCCCAAGGCGGTAGTGATTGACAAATACAAACAAGCTAGAGCGCTTTTTTTCCCCCCTATAACAGAATGATAATGTGTGGAGCCAGAGCTTTCTTTATCACTGAGGAGATCTGGCTATGCGAGACTACGCTGTGGGCAACCAAGTAAATAGGGCCTATTGAATAGGCTATGTAGTTGTGGGCTTTTTTTGTAATATTTAGAAAAAACATTTTATTAAAGGTGCAGTGTAAAGGGTCTGGCACTATCTAGCGTTGAGGTTGCAGATTGCAACGAACTGAAACTTTTTCCATGCACCAAGCATTTAGGCAAACTACGGTGGCCAACGTGAAAAAGCGAATTGCCCTACAGCAGGGGTGCCCACACTTTTTCAGCATGCGAGCTACTTATAAAATGACCAAGTCAAAATGATCTACCTACTATAAAAATGCAAAACATATATTTATTTATAAATATATTGAGTATTCTTTATATGTACAATATATGTTGGTGTACCTTGCATAACTGCATGAACCCATATTGTACAATATAACTCTGTACATTTTTTGTCATTACCTTACTCTGATGACTTGCACTGAATGGAATTAGCTAGGGATGCATAGTCCGGACAGTAGCTGCTGATAGCCAGCCTCAAGCACACTTCCAAATGATCATCAGTCAAGGTGGAACGGTATTTGGACTTAATAATCTTCATGTGGGAAAAGGCTGACTCGCATAAATAAGTGGAGCCGAATAAATGCAGTCATGGAGGTAGCACATTTCCTCATGTTGGGGTACTTTTCCTCTGTGAGTAAGTTCCAGAACTGTCCATGAGCCCTGGACTTAAGCTGAATGTCAGTTTGTAGTGTCAAAATCTCATCCTCCACTCCAGATGAGTTCAGGTGAAACAGTGTTGCAATTTTTGATGCCAGTGAATCAACCTCAGCATCTTCCCGAAAAGGGTAGCACATGAATGTAGCGACTGGCTCCAGTAAAACAAAGTCTTGAAAGCGTCTGTCAAACTCTGACAGACAGTTCTCAATCTGCTCTGTGTATGTCAATCAAGTGACAAATTTCATAGTGAGGATGGATGATAGGCTGACGTCTATTTATTTTTTTAATTTTTTTTTTTTTTTAATTTTTTTTTTTTTTAATTTTTTTTTTTTTTTTTTTTTTTTAATGCCATGCGATCTACCCACACTACCTTCGCGATCGACCGGTAGATCGCGATCGACGTATTGGGCACCCCTGCCCTACAGTATCTACAGCCAGTGTTTGGTGTGTTCGTTCTGGGCTACTGTAGAAACATGGCGAAGAGGACCCGCTCCCTATGTAGATATAAACGTCTCATTCTAAGGTAACGAAAGCACAACAATTCTTATTTTAAGGTGATTATACACTAAAGAAAACATACTTATTAATATTATATTCCATTTCTGCCAATAGATCCCCCTAAATAGGGCACCCCTATGGATGGAAGGCACTCCTAGCATTCACCTATACGCCTTTGCCACGGGCCCGCTTTGGCAGTAATCCACTACTTGTGGATAATATAATTTCAGGCAGCATCACCAGATTTACAATAGATAATGTGTAAAACATCAATGCCTGTACATATTTTCTGCTTCATTCATCCTGGTGTGGCACCACTGTGATCCATTGTGCAAAATATTACCCCCTACTTATGATTATTTACCAGTGCATTGTCACAGCAGGGACCCGATTGCTTTTTTTCTGCACCATTCATTCACTGTGGTAAGGTAATGATAACACTACTAACACAACACTTCCTTTACATATTTCAAAATAAATGTCTTTTAATGTTAAGATAGCGGTAGGCCTTTACTGGTAAAAACAAATCACAGTGACGATGCTTCTGGCATTAGTGAACACTTGACTTGTCACTTGGTAAAGATGGACTTCAAGAATGAACTCTTTACAGGAGGAAATGAATCACTCTGCAGGCTCTACTGTATGTTGTTGCACAGTTTGGAAGAAGAAGAAGAAAAAGAAGAAGCAAAAGATGGCTCCACGCATATGAATTGGTTAGATTCACGGCAGAATCGTTTTACAGTCTGCGCAGAGGTCAACCCTGTGAGGTAATATAATGAAGATGAGCAATACTTCCTGCTCATGTACTTGTCCTGTGGACATACAGAGGGCAGCATGCCTGCAGCAGGGCTCTGATCCCAGCTGCACGCAGCAGCTCAGGGCTGTTTGTAAGGTACGTTCAGTATCTGTTCACAAAACTAGTAGTCCACAAGTCAAACATGATGGCTGCGATCACTGTCATTAGATTAATAAAATTGTGAAGGACTGAGACTAGTGGACAACTGTTTTGCAAAATACCCTTTGCCTGTGACTAGTAAATATTGGCAGTCGTAAAATCACCTTGTCCAGTCGCAGGGTTAAATCTACTGGATTAGCCAAAGTTTGATAAATACCGGTTCATATCCAACTGGGTGAATGGAAATTACATCAGTTTCACTCCAGTTGTGTCTGTGTTTACACTTATGGTGCCTTCAAATGAAACTTGTGAGCTTGTGTTTGCAACGTGGGAAGTTGTGTACACAATATGCTTGGCATTCAAATGTTTAAGTCGTGAGAACCCCGCTGCTAAGCAACGGCAATATTAACGTTACTGTCGGAGTCTAGAAACCACAGAGGTTAACAATTTAGCAAGCTAGCAAACGGCTAACATAATGCAGCAATGACAGAGGAAAAAGATGAGGTCGTTGGGAATATCAACATTTTCCTCTGACATATTATACAATTACAAAGAAAAACAATATATGACTTATTATGCACTGAAAAATGAACTTCCATGGCCTATGCCATTTCTGATGGCGTTGTGAATACCATAAGAGGGGGGCGTTCATATGGCCTCTTCTCGTGAACACGATAAACACGACCCCATTTGAAGGCACCAATAGAATTTACCATTTCTTTAATTAATTTTCTTTGAACAAAAGCCTTGGAGTCCCTTATCATTTGTCTATTTCTATATTTTTAACCGTCTGGAAAAGCTAAACCTGATTACCTGTACATTCAGGTGAAAACTTGCCATCATTTATCTTGAAGTTGTGGGTATGACTGTCATCATTGTTGCTCTGCCGGATTTGTCTCCAACCTGACCCTTACACAAGGCTGTCACAGTGGGAGTCCTGGTACTCATTACCAGTTGCAACAAGGGGTCACAACCACTCTGGTCCTGGTGGTGGAGGGTCAGGGCTAATCACAGTGACATGGCAATCATGTCAGCTCAGAGAGAAGTGTTGAATGTCAGGGCTCATTATGCTAGCAGTGACATTGGAGGCAAGTTAGCAATATCGCATCCCTCCTTGGTCTCTCAGAGGGAGCTTGGCTTCACTTTAGCTGCTCCAAGTTCACTGTGCGAAGAATTTGCTCCGCCTCAGTCCAAATGGAAAGGGATGGAAACTCAAGATGGATAACATGCTGCGGAGACAGTAAGCATTTTCAGCATTTTCCTTGTGCTTGTTAATCCTCTGGCTCTGGCACAGAAAAGCCCATTCGTTATCACTGCATTAAAACTCTAACTGGCAATCAACCTGTTTGCCAGTGCAAACTTATACTAAGTTAAATGTAACTTTCCACTGTCAAACACTATGAGCAATGTTTGGAACATTGGGGCCCAAACATTTTAGTTGGGAAAGATGTTTGCTGCTTTATTAATGCTCTGGATATCGTATAGAGCGCCTTTAAAAATATGATCCGTAGACTTGGACTGGTGCTTAGACATAGTGGTTCTCACATTCTATGAATACAATATCCAAAGGAATGTTATCATGCCAACGTCGTGGTAAATGTATAACAGGCTTTTTTGTCTCTATTTAGAATAATTCACTTTCCACTCTGGAGGGTAGCAGTGTAACACTCGAACAGATTGTTGTGCATTGCAGTGTGAGATACTTTCATGCTCCCAAAAGCTAAAACATCTCTGAACATGTGGAGATCTAAGAGGTGTTGACAGGTTTAAGCATTAAGTAGTTATAATCACCAACGTCGTTTCGATTGGTTTTCTAACGGCCATCAAATTGCTTTTCCATGTTGTATTGACCCTCGCATGCAGGCGACATAGCTCACGGGTAAATAAAGCTGAGAAACATGGCATGCATCGAACAGACTGCTTATTTCTACAGTCATGATGGGAGAAGCCTCCCACAGGGTATTTGCCTTCTGCTACAAGGAGAAAGAAAATGACGGGGCCACCTGATGTAGTCCAATCCTTCATGTCCCAATCAATTAGTAATGGCTCTGCCATTATGAGCCGTATAGTGAGTGACTGATGGAGGTTAAGTGTTCAGCGGTGGTTCACCACATTGCATGTCAATAGTAATGGAGTGGTTATTTTAATGTGTTTTGTTACAATATAATGATGAACTAGAGCCTTTGTGCAAAGATAGTATTAAAAGATAATTTCACCCAAATCACAGCAGCAGAATTTCACTCAAAAGGGCTTAAACTGGGCATGCAGGTAGCCAAATGGTTAAGGGCGCCTATATGTAATCATAATGCCCTCCTAGTTCAGGGACCTTTATTGCGTGTCTCTTGTCTCTCTCCCTCCTTTCCCGTCTGCTTTTAAACTATACAGAAAAAAAAGATAAAAAATCTTGAACTGTCACTACACCCTGCTCTCTGCCTTAGACTGCGTGTTTCCATGGAGGACTTTACATATAAGCGCCATCCCATGCACCATTCTCTATATAGTGGAGAGTGGAAATCGAATATAAGACCCTGCGGCAGTGTGTCTGCACGGATACTGACTACACGGAAAATCAAAGAACATCATAAAAATAGAAGTTCTATTTTTCCGCTGCTTCATCAAATGTTGTTTTGGTCACACATGCACACATACTGCACATCTTTTCATATCTCATCTATTGTTTTTTATTGCTTTGGGGATGTTTTTCATTTACAAGGAAAAGGCGCATACTATAACTCTGTGCATGCATTGCGTTTATAAGTATCCATAGCGACAGATGTCTCCTGTTTATGGTGGGGAGTAGCAAAGGCATCCTGTGGTTTACTTGCTTATTAACACCGCCCCCTTAATGTGGAGTACCCTCAACAGATACAGTATACAGAGAGCGACTTGTGAAGGGTAAGTGTGTGTGTGTGGGTAATCCTTTGAGAAGTGGCTGGGAAGTCAAAACAAAGACGGAATGTGACAAGATTTTTGAAGGACGAGGGACAGCAGAGTCAAGAGGTAGACTCACCCTTCTCCCAGGTCACCCTCTGCTCCTCTCGCGGCTGGACTGGGTGATGATTAATCATCATTGTCATTATGGCATGGCACACACACTACCTCCCTGAAAGTTAAAGGGGATGATTTTGTGTTTTTTAATTTTCCTTTAGTGTGTTAAATAGTTTTTTGTGCATGCAAAAAGTCTGCAGAGTTACAAAGCCCAAAGTCCAGGCCAAAGGGAGTTACTCTCTCCCACAGAAACACTGCTCCTGAACTGCCTGAAATGCCTTGCTTGAAGTCCCGCCTTTTCTTCCGTAAAGTGGTGATGTCACCAAGTAACACATCTTGCCTAGTGGCTAGTTTGGCACGCCCTCAAACAAAGGTAGTTAGAGCGCAGCTGGAGCGGAGTCCAAAGAGTTTGGTTCGGTTGACCAATCATAACAGAGGGCCAGCTGACCAATCACAGCAAACTGGGCTTTTCGGTAAAGGAAGGGGAGGAGCTCAACCAGAGCATTTCACACAGAGGGTGAAAAGAGGTGCTGCAGCACAGCCGGTATGAGACAAATAAAGCGTTTTTTTTTTACATTAAAGCATGTAAACATTTTCTAGTAGAAACCCCAAACACAAGTATGCACCTGAAAATAAGCCCAATAGGTCTCCTTTAATCCTGAATCTACTCCATGCTTACTGCCTCAACTACACTCTCCTCCTGCCCGTGTTCACGCTGTCCCTCGGTCCTGTCATGCTCACTCTGGCCCTCCTCGGCTTCCCTGTCACACGCCTGCTCCTCTGCCTATCAGTGGCCATGGCCAGCCACTTCTCCTCCTTCAAGTTCCACCTGTTGCTGTTACTGTCGGGTACTGTAGATGTTGATGCTACTGCAGCCCCTGTAGCAAACAAATCTGTTATTTTTGTACATTTGGTGGAATCCGTACGTTAGATTTTTAAATTATTTTCGGCCCACAACTTCTGCCCACCCCCCGGTTCATCCATTTTCAAGCCCTTATCCATCCGCAGATTTTTGGCTCTGAGCCACGGCATCTGACATGAGAAACAGAGCAGACAGAGAGGGAGGGATGGGGCCTTGTACGAGATGTGATTGGGCCAGTGCAGTGTTGGTATAGAAAATGAGCCAATGGGCCGCTGTCCCTGCTTTATGGGCCAAATTTTATTTAATTTTTTTAAATTATAAATTTAATTATATCGGCCCCAAGATGCGTCAGCCCACTGGGAAAATGCTCGGCATGCCTGATTGCCAGTCCAGCTCTGCCTCTCCCCACCTGTTCACACACCACATTGGCGGTGGGCCCCTGACCAGCTGCGATACTTTTCCCTACTGCACAGTTATGACATCTGCCTCTCTTTCCCCAGCCTGTAAAAAGCACAGCATGTCCAGTTAGCTCAACTGATTACCACCACTGTGAACAAAATACTGCGAGTACTTGCTAAAATCTGTTGGGTCCAGGTTATGATGACAACGAGACTGCTCCCAGTATAAGCCAGGACCCAGTGTGCCTGTTACTTCTCTCTTCATGTTTTGATAGGTAATAGAATGAGATTCAAGCACCAAAATTGGGTAATCCGTTATTTATTTAATGTCATGTCAGACTGTTCTGGGGTCTACCATTAATACCGAACAACCCCATTCATTCAGGATATATAAAGGTGGACAACAACATACTCATACATCCTTATTTCCAGCATAATAAAAAAATGTATACCCTAGTTGAAGTGAACTATTGTCATATTTAACCACTTTCTGATATATATTTTGTTCTCATTCTTCACAAATACATGGCCGCAGGTGTTCTGGGTCCAGCAGTACCTGTATATGTGATTGTTAATACAGAATCCAAATCCAATCAGTCACATAATGTCGTCATCAGTGACCTTGGGGAAACTCATTACTGCTCGCACTGATGGTATAGCTGCAAGACAGACATTTATACAGACCCATATTGCCGTGATATTTAAGCATGACATTCTCCAAACATGGAAAAACAAATAGCTTGGAAGTGACATGTTGTCCCACTGAGTCCTCATGGAAAAGCAGCACACATACTGTATAGGTTTGGGCCGATGAACGATGATTTCAAGCCAACAGGTTGTGAGTGTTTGATGATTAAAACCTTTTCAAAAGGTTTCTCAAATGTTGATAGCACCCTTTTTTGTTGCCAGGATTCAGCAGACTATTGATATTCTGAAAATGTCCTTAACTTTCATGTTGTGTATGCTAAACATACACAGCATTCATAAGCAATGGCATGCACCGACACAAGACTAAATACTGGACAAAACCATATAAAACTCTTACCAATATTGATGCCACACGCCATACAACCCGTTATCACGCCAAAGGGGGTCCACTAGAGGATAGCGTTTTAGTGTCACGTTTTGCCTTGTTGAAGCGTGGATATTACACGCAAGTATTAAGATGCAGTACCAGCAGGGGGCAACAAAACCATTCATTTAGGTTTAGGCAACAAAACCACTTAGTTAGGTTTAGGAAAAACGTCATTGTCACGGCCTCTTGGATGGTTATTTTGTTATATTTTGCTATGCTGCGGTCTCCTTTCTCCCGCTTTTCTCTCTGCTGTCCGTCAACTGTCTGTCAGTTACCGATGTCACCCGTTCCTCGTTAGGGATCCCCTTCAGTTCGACGCCTCTGGAACACCCACCTGTGAAATGGTGTACCCCGCCTTCGTGATCCTACCTCTACGTTACCGGCTCGGTCTCCAACCGCCAGCCTGCCCAATCCGCGCTACCAGGCCATAAAAGCTGTTCTGTGATGATGCCATTGCGGGCAGTGATTTAAACTTAGCTGCCCCCCTCTGTGCCTCTGGCTGTATTGTATTGTTAACTCGTTTGCCTGTTAAACTGGTGTCAGTTAGCATTAGTTTTGGGTGTATGTTAACTTGTTGTAAGAGGCACTAGTTTTATGGGTTTCTCTTTGGGGATCTGGTCCATTGATTTTAGTTTGTCTTTAGCTTGTTTATTTGTTAAGGGAGATGTGCTTTTGTTTCCTTTGTCCTATGGTTTCGTGACACCCAAAGCCCTCGCATTTTTGTTGTTTGAGTTGCTTTAAGTTAGCAACAATGTAATCTTTATTTCCTTTATTTTAACCACCTCAATAAAACACAGTGATTGCCTGACAACACCAGCTGTATGTTGCTTCCCTAACACATAGACCACCTCTTGATTGTAACAGTCATGATTGGGCTTGAAATAAGTACGAAACAAAGAACAATATGTACAGAAACAATGTAACATCTCTACGGAAAACACGTGACAAAGGCCACTACCTTAACTTACAAAACAAAACCTCGGTCTCGAACACCGTTTGGTTGAAAGTCCTGTGTTTGTTGGACCCATCCACCTCACCTCCCACCCCCCATTGGCTGTCTTTATCCCCTTTTACTCTACATCATTACATTGTAGTCAGTACAGACTATATGGTGTGAAAATTACACACCTAAAGCAAGAACGGCGTTCTTATTTTCTATTACCACTTTTGCCTTGCGCGTTATCGTGTCATTCAAACACCTTTGCTGATTAAGTTTAAGGTAAGGACCTCGTTAGGCACAATATGTATGTACATCTGAAATAAATACATTCTGTGAGGAAACAAGACATATCTACTACAACAAGGCCATTTTACCAGTCTTCACCTGAGGCTAGATTCCTGTACTTAGAAGCTGTTTCTCAGACTCATTTACTGATGAAATAAATGTCATTAGTGCACGGCAGGTCCCCCTTGAAAGACCACCTCATTGCATATTAGATCCATTAAGCTTTTTGAATAGGTTTATGTAATATTTTGTCACCGTGTGATGATTAAGCTCCTCTCCGGTCTAAATGAACACATCAGTAAGGAGGAGCTGACATCTGGTTGAGAACGAGTTCGATAATGCTTTTAAATTTGGGCATTGCATACACATTTCAGCATCTGTGCTGTTTGCTAATTGCCGTCATCATCACAAATCAAACAGTAATTTAAAGCTAAGACAGCTGTAAAATCAGTGTTATGTTGCATCCTTGTTATAAAGAATGAAGATTATAAGTAGATAATGTTTGGTGTGTTAGATAAATTATCTCACAAGTATGTCTATTCAGCTTTCAATTAAACAGATTTTCTTTAACTTTTGTGTCAGTTGCAAATATTGGACCACACAAACATTAAACAATATCACTTTTTAGAATATTTTGTCTAAGTTTAAAGTGATCGCAGTAAAGAAAAAAATAAGCACACTGTTGAGCTTCAAATCATTGTATCCAGGCTGATCTCATACACTGTTCGTAGTTATACCTGCGAAAAGTAATGCACTGTAATGCATGTATATCTTACTAAATCAATTGTAATCCACGTAATTGTCCAACCAGGAAATATAATGAGTGGCGAACGCCGTGTAGGGAGGAGCTTGGAGAGGATGGGTCTAAAAATACTGGACTTTCACCCAGGAGACTGGGGTTTGCGTCCCTTGTGAAACCAGAAGTTAACGTTGCTTTATTTGTCACGTAATTTACATATTTAAGTAATGCCACTTTTGGAGTTATTTCAGCCAAACCACGATATTTTCCTTACTAAGTAGTTTTTAGCCTAAACCTAAGGAAGTTGTTTCCTTTGAAGACAGAAGTTTATTTTGTTTCAGACTCTATGCATGTAACGAGCGGAGAATGATACGTTTGACACACACAAAAGGAGGAATAACTTTTTCATAAGATTTCAAATGAACCGTTATGAGAATACGTTGTTGTATCTGATAATTCAAAGGAAAGAGAAGTAGTTCAACTCTGACCCAAAATATGCATGGCGGTTCATAAAATGCCTTACATTACTGTTTAAATCAGTTTACTAAATAAGCTGATACCTGTTATTACACCAGTCCTGAGCAGACTTGTGTGCGGGTCAGTTTTAATGTGCCAGATGCTATTGCAGGCTCCCCATTTGTTTAACAGGTCTTTACAGCCCTGGTCAAAGCTAAATCACGCTTTGATGGAATCGTAAAATTTGTCCATGAGCTTTATTTTGCCGTTTGTCCCCACCTCAGCCATTATATGAGGCAGATGGTTGTATAACAGCAAGAATAAGACCTTTACAGTGGCTATACTGAATGGAAACCCACCAAAGCCCTCATTGTGCATCTGGGCTCTATTAAGCTTGCATAATGATGCAGAGAAAGTATCAAGGAAACAAACCAAAAGAGCATTATCATTCCTCACCGCCTCCCCTAGGAAGCCAAACAATGCTTGTAAACCTCTGTGACTTCTCTCTGCCTCCTTAAGGGTAATGAGCCTGCCATTGGAATTAAAGGCCAATGAATTAGCCCTCGGCCTTGCTTTTAATCAAGCGTCAGATCAGCGGCAGATTGCTTATCACTACCTCTCCAGTTTCTGCAGGCTTAATTATTTGGAACTTTGTTCATCCAATGAACTCTGCACCGCCACAAATTAACAAGTAGAGAAATACCAAATTTACAAAGAGAGAACAATTGTGATTGTATCACGTAATACCTGTTTCAATGGGATTCCCCTTTTTTTAACCAATTTATCTAAGTGTCTGATATCGGGGACATACACTAAACATGACCTGTACTGCACCACAGTAGACATCCACTGAAATAAAACACAAGGCTTATCATGTTGAGTTAAAACTGATTTAGAATGGATTGTAACTGACGTTTCGCTAAGTCTCGCCCCCCTAGTTACTGTTGCTACACCAGTCAAGCTTTACTTTCTTGCATAGCACATAATGCAATTTAAAATGATGACAGTGCAGTGTTTCCCACAGGATTTTGTGAGACTGGGGTGGTTGGACCTTGGACACTTTAGGAGTGTTGGGGGGCATGCTAAACCCCGGAAGAAAAATTTGCACATTTTAAAGTTAATGTATCCATCTGGTGCACTTTGAGAGCTAAATGAAGAGGCTAGATCTATGAAGAACTCTGTGCTCTTGTAAACAATTTTGTTCTCTAGCAGTTGTGGAATGTAACTAAGTACATTTAGACTACTCAAGTGCTGTACTTAAGTACAACTCTGAGGTACTTGTAGGCCTACTTAACTTGAGTTTTTTCCATTGTGTGTAACATTATACTTCTACTTCACTACATCTCAGAGAGAAATATTGTACTTTTTACTTCACTACATTTATATGACAAAATTAGCTACTTTGCAGATTTTTGCCAGATAACAAACTAGCTAGTCTCATGCATCTCTTGTCAGAGATAGAAACTTGGACTTGGGACTCGGACTCAAGTCAAGTCGCACACACAGTGACCTGAGACTTGACTTGGACTCTAGCTCAAAGACTTGAGACTTGACTTGGACTTGCAAAAGATGACCTGTGAGCATCTCTGTCTCATGCTAAGACTGACGCTAAAGCTGCAGGTCCCAGGCAAAACAAATCTGGATCTTCACCTGTTGATTTTCAAGATAGGATGAGGACTAAACAATGTGTTTGGTGCAAGTATCGCTTTCTCGTTTGACTGGGGTCGCTGGAGTGCTAACTTTCAAACAAATCAAATAAAGAGGAGGACAGAGCCACTAACGTCAGCCTACACTCCTGCATTCAGGACATGTCTCATCATCAGTGGGGCTTTTTTTCTTTTTACAGAACTTGTAACCTCATAAAATGTTGGGAATATTTTGGGTAGTGAGTAAATTAGTCTGTGTCTATGTTTCCTGTTCCCCTCAGATCAGTACCTCCGCCGGTGTCATGCCATTGTTCCAATGGCCCATCATTCCGAAACCCCATGACCCGCCCTACTCTGCCTCTGATTGGCTTAATCTGATATTCTTACCGTAACCCTAACCAATCTCACTCCTCATGCCTAATCCTAACCAACCCAACCAACATGAGGCTGATGGAATATTATGTTAATATTCATATCAATGTTACTGTGTATTTTTATTTTGATGCTTTGGCAACATTGTTTTCTGAAACTTTCATGCCAATAAAGCCACTTTGAATTTGAATATAGGGCTGAGGGAACATAGGGCTGACCCCGTCTCTAACATGATAATTTACGTTAGAGCAGATGGACACAACTTGTTGTCCATCCCTTAAACTTTTGATCTTGTGTTTTGGAAAGGCGAAAGAAACACACCACCCTCCAACTCTTTAAATGCAGAGTATCGCTTCAACATGTGGAAAAATCCAAAGCTTGATAATCCTGCCATGCCTAGTTATTGGTGCTAAGCTATGATTGGACACGCTGGTTGGGAGAGGGGTTTCGCAAAAAGTCAGTTGTAGCTATAACTCTGATGATTATGTTTCAGCACCAAGTATTGCAACTACACTCATTCAGGTGACAAATATATCTCCCTCTTTATCAGGGAGTGTAAAAAGATTGTCAGTGTTATTATGGTTTACTGATCAACTGTCAACACAATATGAAACTGAGAATGGTCAAACAATTAAGATGCTTTCAGACCACAAAGGGTTGGCCAGCCGCAGCAGGGCGGAGATGGATGTAGCTCCTTCCATCCACCAGCTACCAGACTAGGTAATCAAACTTTGCAGCTGATGTTGCCCCAACCGTTCCTCATCGATCTGTCTGCTGGTGAAGAGGTGTATCATTCAGGGAACTGAAACACCATTAAAATCATCTCCTGTATCTTTTCCCTTGCTGTGGTTTCTGTGGTTGCCATGGTCACACAGCGAGCCACGGCGGAAAGTTGAAAACGTTGAACCATCATAAACTGTGAATGCAATGGCAAAGAGCCACCCTCCCTTTCCTTACTGCCTCCATCGAAGGCTTCTTCTCTTCCTGCTTTCATCTACTGTACATTGAAGCTGTGAGAAAAAGGTGTTTTAAATTTGTATTTTAGGGGCAATACTTGGCTCATAGGAAAGAAAAATAAATCTTGCATTGTGTATAGTTTAAAGCCAATTGCTACAGAACGATCAACGTATTTAATGTATGCAGTAAGGGTTGGCAACGGGAGGCTGATTGTACAGTCGCGAACACATTTTTATGACTTGATTTATGGTATCTATTCCGTTCTTACAGCTGATTATTTAAAAGATAATTATGCTGAACAATGACAAAGTGTCATGTTGAGGTGGGTCTTTGTGTTTTCAACACACTATTAAATAGTTACTGGCATTTGCTTTCTTTTTTTTCGACCAACTGGAGGGGAAAAAAGAAAGTAAATCTGAATGAAAGAACACATTCTATGCTTAACATTTGCATAACAATCCCTGGCCTTTCTCTGACATTTAATATAGCCTATGAATTATAATCAGCCCCAATAATGAGATGAGAAATACCAAGTGTGTCAGAAAAAGGTTTGCCTCAAATGAATCGCGACACGCACACACACACACACACACACAAACACACACACACACACACACACACACACACACACACACACACACAAAGATAACTGTGTCTTATGTATTCTGCTGAAGGAGACTATGTGAATTGAACTGCTCCATCTTGAAATGCAAACTTTAATTTAAAGGCACAGTTCAATTTGCTAACTGAAATCTTTTTCGCACTACATGAGTCTCCCCTGGGGACTGCTGGGTGCCTCGAGAAATGTTTCTGCAAGAAAATGAATGGGTGTCTAATCAATGCCTTCAGTGTGAAAACATTTATTTAAAGGTACTGAGCAGATGTCAGCCCTGTGTCACAGAACCAAGGTTTTGTGACACCTCCAATGCATAATACTGGAAGGAACTATGGGGCCGTGTATGATGGATGTTTGGCCAGGTAATAATAGTTTATCAACAGTCCAGTCGCCAGGAAAAATTGTTGGCCTTGGACATTTCTGCAAACCAGGAATACATTGAATGGCGACGTTCTTGCCTGTAAAAAAAACATTGGCATTGTATGTTTCAGCAAACCAGGGATACGTTGAATGTCGACGTTTTTGCATTCAGTCTGAGCAAGTGACGTAGTTTAAATAGCGAAAAGAGACACACCGGGCAGGCAGTAGGGGAGGTGGAAAGGTCTAACAAACACAATGCTTTCATCCAGGAGACCGCTGTTCTTGTCCCATATGTCATGTTACAATCAGCTGTTCTTTTGTGTCCCGTGTTCACAACGTTCAGTGTCATTTTCACTGAAAAAACGTAGTAGTTTTAATCCCAACCACGTAGTTCTTTCCTAAACCTAACTACAGTGGTTTTGTTGCATTGTTACGGTTGTTACGTTACGTTACGTTATTATGATCTTTTCTCTAACCTTAACCAAGTAGTTTTGTTGCCTAAGCCTAACCAATCGATTCACAACGCTAACCATGTGGCATTGCATGTCTGCAAGCATAATATGAGGCTGATATGAAAAGTATTTATGAAATGTATTTTTGCTTCAGAAACGTCGCCATTCAACATATCCATAGTTTGAAAAAACGTCCAATGGCAGCATTTTTTCTGGCGACTGGGTTGTTATCAAACGCTGTCAGGGTTTTGTTGGTGGTTTGAAATATATTTCCATTGGTTCCCAAATCACTTGCTTCAAATTGGTGATTGTCTTTTAAATAATTCAGAAAGTCCTGTCTACACACCCTTTAAGAAATCTACCACCTACTTCTTTCTACTTAGTGAACTACACATTGTTGTTATTTCCAGTTGATTGATCAGTTTTTCTAGTTTGGGGTGGAAAGAAAAGGCTTCATGAGCACAAACAGCGCCTTTGTTGAAAAAACTGAAACTACCCTCACTATAATTTCTTATTTCAAATAGTTAAAACATCAGGGTGACTGGCTGGGTATACAAAGTGTCTGACCAGAGAGCACAATTAGTAATAATTGGTTTTTATTCAGTAACATTCCAGAAACGCACATCTCCACAGCCTTAATGGGCAAAAGACAGATGCATGTTGCCATCATCAAGTAGCCTACGTTATGAAATACTGCAGAGAAAAAGCCCTGTGATTGTGATGTGCAAGCTTATATGCTTTTGTGTCACCAAAATACAGTGCTGCTACAAAGGGGAGGAGACGGCTGCCTCTCCTTCCCGCAGTGGCTCAGAGTTTGATGGTCGCCAAACAATCACTAGTCTACCAGGAAATAAAAAGCACAATCAGTTAAAAATGTATGGGCTACATGCACAAAGTAAAGCTTGTCTATTTTTACTGACACCCTGTCGCTGTGATTGTATGCATTATTTGATTGTGCTGTCTGTAATCTGACAGCCACTGTGCTGTTGAATTTCTTGGATTGGTGGGCGCTCGCTCCAGAGACTGTGATTGACTGCTTACTTCAACGGTTGGACAACATCGGGAGGGCCTGTTTTAATGTCTGAAATATGAGCTATATTCAGTGTTCTGAAATCTGATGCAAAAATCCGGGAAATACTTGACATTGTTTATTCATGTAGAAACTGCATGTTCATCGGAACCATCAGAGACACCCGTAGCCTGTCTTTTTAACTGCTGCTGGCAGGATTGGAGGATACAGCATGCATACAGGAGTACCAACACGGGAGCAAAGCTGTGGATGGGGCCGGCAGCAAAACATATTTTATCCACCAAAGAAAAGGGTTACCTAAATAAAATCAATATCAGTTGAAGTGTACGCTATATTTAGAATATTTTCACCATTTTATCTTGCCGTCAAACAGCCCTTTCAGACGAGGAACTGAACTGAAAGTGAAAGTTATCTATGGTCTATACAAAGCCACCAGACTTCGTTGACAAAAACAGTATAAGTTTCACTTATAGTTCAGTTCCCTGTCGGACAATATTCTAAATACACTGCAGGATTCTGCTGGCTGCTAACAGCTAACTAGCTCTCCTCCTACTGACATAAGAAGATGTGCTTTGTTGTAGTCAGTGCTCGGTTTAGTTTGTCATTTGCTAAGTGACAGTTATACACACATACATGCAATTGTCTTACCTATGCATGCTAATTGAAAGAGGAACAATCCCAAACAAGAGTCCAAACTGAAGCAGTTGTTAATCACTTGCGGCCCCTACCAGCAGGTTAAGAGAGGTGAGGAGTCAGCAGTCAATGACGGTATAAAACAGCCAACAAAATATGTTTTCAAGAAGTGTGAATCACCGCAACCATGAGAGGACATGTGGACAGACAGACAGTGACAGAGATGCACACACTCATGCACGCATGCTCTCACACGACAGTATACATAATCTCATGGCGGAGACAGTAAATTATATCATAGGAAAAGTCTTTCATTTGAATAAAATCCTTGAAATTCTATGTTACACAAAGAAAACTTAATTTTTATACACACAGTCCATTGAACCTTCATGTTAGACTGCACACCAAAGATCAGCATTCAAGGGAACTGTAGACCCTGAGAACACAGAAAAACCTACAGCATTATCATTTCTGGTCTCCCTCATATTTTCTGTTTGTGTTCTTGCCGCAGGCTCAGCAATCTATCTCTGCCGGCTTGTTCCACATGCAAACTTAATCGAATCACAAAACAAAAGAGGCAAAGCTCTCCAAGAGCTTGTGTCTAATTGCATTAAATTTCATTGCGCAGGATGATACTTTCATTCACCATTGTGTTGAAATTGTGTAGGGTTTGCATTTGGTTTTCTACAGAAATAGTTCAGTATCATAGTTTTATAGAAGTATGGATGTCCAATTAGATGAATAATATCTGGAATTGTTTATTTAACAGAAAACACAAGGCTGTGTTTCTGGAGAGACGGTGGCTTTTTAAAGTGTTCAGTAGTTGGATTGGTTTCATTGGATTGCTTGCGGTTAGGCTGGAAGCTTTTTCTTTCACCCATTTCATTTAAAAAATCAAGACAACGCTACCTGCTTGCATGAATTAAGGAACAAGGGTTATTTGCCACATGTCTTACTTAGAAGAAAAAGAGGCTTCATAAATTGTGATAATTTGGACAACACTTTAAAATACACCTCGTTAAAAACACATTTGGATCACCTGGATATGCCTAAACAGCAAAATAGAATTAAAATGAAAGTACTTGGGTAATACTTACCTTCTTTATTCATTTTTTGTTGCACATGCTAATTACCTGAGTTGGTCACACTTAGTTTTATCTGCTTAGTGTTTTTTTAGAGATCAGTCTCTGACTGATTTTGAAACTTTTTACTGATATTGATGAAATGACTAAACTTTTCATGGGGAGCATTTGAGGAAATCCAACATATCAATCATCTTGTAGCAAATCATCCAATGGACACAATGAAACACTAATCTTTTAGTGTCCTTCGTTCATCCACAAGATTATAAAAAGATATATTTTTTAAACACGGAATTAAAACAGAATGTCAAACTGAATGTAGAGTTTTTGAATAAAAATCCTTATAATCAAGTAACATTTCTCAAAGTACACTCTATATGGCAGAGTATATCTGCAGAGAGCCATAAAAAACATGCACTGTATGCATATCACTGACTCAAGGTTGGCTGTGGAGGGAAACTAACCTGCGACCTTCCAGCCAGAGAACAGACCCTGTCATCTTCAGAAATACGAGGCCATATTATGTCAGGGCCTGACAACAATTTGGCTCATTGTCAGACTGTCAGCAGAGCACTGCAGACACTCCTGCTGTACACTTTTAATAACAATATTTAACATATAATTGTATTAACATTAGGGCTGTCAAAGTTAACGTGATTTTGTTTTAGCGACACTAATTTCTTTAACGCATTAACGCAACTTGCAATTTTTAGGTTGTAGCAATTTTTAGGTTGTAGCAATTTTTAGGTTTTAGCAATTTTTTGGTTGTAGCAATTTTTAGGTTGTAGCGGGCTCAGTTTTGAAGCTAGAGTGTAGATATTGGTATTATATGAAACTATAAAACCTAAGGAATCCATTGGTACCAACCATGTCATACTAGCTTGTGAAGGAGGCTAAATAACGCTCCAAACCTACTAAATTTTGGCGAGGAAAAACTGTCATGGCCATTTTCAAAGTGGTCTCTTGATCTCTGACCTCAAGATATGTGGATGAAAATGGGTTCTATGGGTACCCACGAGTCTCCCCTTTACAGACCACTTTATGATAATCACATGCAGTTTGGGGTAAGTCATAGTCAAGTCAGCACACTGACACACTGACAGCTGTTGTTGCCAGATGGGCTTGAGTTTGCCATGTTATGATTTGAGCATAATTTTTATGCTCAATGCAGTACCTGTTGGGGTTTATGGACAATATTTGTCATTGTTTTGTGTTGTTTATTCATTTCCAATAATAACTGTATACATACATGTGCATAAAGCAAACATATTTGCCCACTCCCATGTTGATAAGAGTATTAAATACTTGACAAATATCCCTTTAAGATACATTTTGAACAGATAAATAATGTGCGATTCATTTTCGATTAATCGCGATCAACTATGAACAATTATGTGATTAATCGCAATTAAATATTTTAATCGATTGAAAGCCCTAATCAACATATCTTTAAAATGTCATTATTATGGGCACTTAAGTCATTTACTTGTGCCATGACACGATGAGATTAGATTGGGTCCCAACAACGGGTGTTTTAGTCCTTTGTGAATATTGTTTTGTCCATACTGATTTATAACTGGCACTGAAATTATTTAAAAACACTCAAACATAGGTTGAATGCCTCGCTCACAAGTATAGAGAGAAAAAAATAAAAAAACTGCTGATGGTGTTTCACCTTTAAATTGGAACTATGTCAAGACTCCCCATGTATCTCCTCCATGTCACCTTTACTTCCACTTCCTTATCTTTGGACAACTGTAAATGAACGCATGTGACACGCAAAAAAGCAGAGAAAGGATTATTGTTGTCCTATTATTGTATCAGCATTACTTTATTTGTGATATATAAACGCAGAGTGGATTTCACCAAGCATATTTCAGGACATGAGGTGGACTGTGGCACCTAGTTGCTCTCAGTGGGTAGAACAGATTGCTCACTTACATTTTTGTCTTGTCATCATATCCGGCGGCTGAAAGAATTGGCTGATCTTAGCACTGCTGGCAGCCAAAGTCCAGCCAATTTGTCAAACTTTCGAACAGAAGATGAGGTAAACACTGTGTACAGACAAATTAAAAACAACTCCCTAATATGGCGGTATAGACCTCCTGTGTATGACCTATGTCTCAACAGTTTCAAGTTAAAAAAATCCTCCTTTAACCAGCCATCTTCCCTTGATGTATATTTCACCTGGGAAATAGTGAAGCTAATTTTTGTACACTTGAAGTTGATCTGAACTGATTATGATACCCGACTTTTAGAAAAATCACAGCAGTAGCTTTCACTACTTTGAGTAGCTGTTCATTTTCTCTAATGTTTTCTCTGTTGGTGTGAATAACTCTGCTGCAGTGTTAAGAGATAGGGGAATAATTAAATTTACCCATTTGCCAAACAGCACTATGACACTTCATTTCTGAAAGTTACAATACAATACCATTGGTAATAAGCCTCTGTGCAACTTAAATTACACAATCATTACTCATAATAAATCCATTAGTGCATTCCTGGTAGATAAATTGGAGTTTAATATGTTTTCATGGTGGTAGCTCTTACAGCTATCACTGTTCCGCAGGCTTGTGAAATCGAGCGCTTGCCTAAACAGCGGCCCCCCATTTATCTGCAGCACAAATGATGGCGTGGTGGTTAATCAGAAATTGGAATCAGCAACATCGTTGTTGTGTGGTGTTTAAGGACATGACTGTGTAAACCTGTCACGGAGTAAATTCCACAAGATTTGTGAAACAGAGCACAGCAGGCATGTAATGTCAGCTCATGACCATGATAGATGAGTCCTTGTTAAAAAGGTGCACTCTCCTGCATTTTCCCCTAACCCACTGAAATGTATGTGGCTACTTACAGGGCGCTCTAATCATTCTAGATCACACATCGGCCATTTGCATATGAAGGCTGCTATCATCCCTTGGAGTTCCCGGGGTTTCAAGGCTTTACAAATAGGCATGTGACACAAGATAGCTGTAGCTTTAAAGCAGCAGGAGGCAAGATTGGAACAAACATGATTGAAAAAAATATATTTTTATAAAACACGAGGCTACTATGTCCTCTGGTGCTCCTAATGGCATCTGCAAGATTCCAGAGACCAAGCAGAGCTGAGCTGGAATCTGCCATCTCTGAGCAGCTGTCAAACTCCGATCAAACGGTCAAACTAGGCAGCAAATATGAATTAATATTCTGTTACTGTAATGCCTATTTCTCACGTAAAATGTTTCTAAAATAAGTCTACTGTTTAGCTGTAAAATGAGAAAGTTTGTGACCTGGCAGCCATGTTGAGATCAGTTGAGGAAATACCAAGCACCGCCCACCAGCCGGAGCAAACTTTCTCATTTTACAGCTAAACAGTACACTACAAGATGTTTCTGAAAACATTTGAGGCGAGAAATAAGCATTACAGTAACAGAATATTGATTCATATTTGATCAGCGCTGCCTAGTGTGACCGTTTGATCAGAGTTCACGAGCGATTGACAACTGCCTCCGTTGAATGAACAGCCAATAGAAACGCTCTCTCTCTGAAATGACCTGTGATTGGCCGAAGTCTCCCGTCACGGGCTAGATTTTTTAAAGCCTGAAAACAGAGCCATGAGGAGGAGCAGAAGTCTAGTTTTCTCTCAGAACACTTGAATTACAATATGCTGAAAGGTTATTATCGATTTTTTGCCCAATGATGCCAAAAACATTCAGCCTACCCTCATTTTAAAGTACCTGAATAGATAGCTATTTATTTTGTAAACCTTTGGCTGTGAAATGGTTAAATATTCAGTTTTTGTCCGTGCTCATGTTTTATTTATGTAAAATTAAGTATTTTTATGTAAAATTGCTTAATGCTTAACAGTTGTATAGATGGCACTCTTTGAAATCAAACAGTAATTTCTGTAAAACTGTAGATACAAGTCAATTTCACTCTATTACATCAACATTCAACTATAAAGGGCAGTCAGAGCAGCACTGTCTCCTAAAAATTACGTTACCATACAACTAATTACGTTTGGAGGTAAATGTATTTTGTCGCGGATTGTTGAAGTATATAACAACAAGCGTTTAACAAGTGAGAAAGTCCACTACGGGCGGAAGGGAGGGGTGGATTGGTCAAACAAACACAGGACTTTCCCTCAGTAGACCGCTGATCGTGTCCCGTGTGAAACTTAAAGTCAAAGTTCACCAGCCAAACCATGATATTTTTTTACTAAACCTAACCAAGTACTTTTGTTGCATAAACCTAACCAAGTAGTGTTGTTGCGTTTTTTTGTTTTGTTTCAATTTACAACGTTAACCATGTGTTTAAAACTGTCTCAAACTGTTTAAAACTGCGACCTTAATCCGGGAGAAATTAAGTTTCCCTCGAAAAGTAATTAAAAACGCAGTTTAGTTGTATGGGATCGTAATTGTGTTGGAGAAAGGATTGGTCGGAGAGTGCCCTATCTCGCAATGTTAACTAAAGTGAAAATAATTAGTGTATCCGCCCTGTGATTCGGATCCGCCCCCAAATTGAATGGGTTCTTTCTTGGCCCATGCTTCTACCAAGTTTCATGAAAATCGGGCTGGTAGTTTTTTGCGTAATCCTCCTGACAAATCGACGAAAAAAAAAAAATATATATATATAAGCTCCTTGTCGGAGGCAAAAAACATAACTTCCTTAGAGGAGGTAATAATACACCACTCACAAATATCACTTATTTTATTCATCATTTAACTGAGTTAATTACCCATAATGTCATCGGGGCTTTTGACTTGGTCTGCAGTGGTTCATATTCAGAAACATAATACATAGCAGAAGTTGTAATAAAGGATATTAAAACAGCCCCATTTCGGCTTCAAGGTCTCATTAATTATCTGACTTGAAAAAAATGACAGCTCTGTGAATAGGAACCCTGCGGTTTCTAAGGAAAATAATGAATTTATTCTTTTGTGATGAGCATCTTTTGCCTGCAGATTTGATCACTGCTCCGCCATACTGTAGGCTACACACTGCTTCTAAGTGGACACAAAGAGATGAGGCTATGATTACATTCCGTTCACTCTTTTGTACTGCTATACAATTTATACCTTGAATTATATGATCAAAAAGTGCCTTTACATGTCACATTAAATGCTGAAAACACATTGGACATGGCAAATGACCACAGTCCTTGTTCCTGGTCACTTTGGCCGGGAGACAGTGTATACAGAAGGAGACAGTGACACAACAGGGACACAGAGGGAGTCACTAGTGCTAAAAAAAAAAGGTCATAATCCCTCACTGGCTTCCCACCCATTCACGTTGTCAGTTGCGCTCTGTGAGGCCAAGCCAGAAGCAGCGCTGCCAGTACTGCTGTGGTGGGCGAGTGCTGTTTCTCCTTTGCCACCCGGCCAATCAGTATGCTTCCTATGATGCACAGCAACAATTCCCTAGCTCGGGCTGAATTGACACAAATGTGTATCTAAACCATTTGAAACTATTCTGTCTATATTGACGGATGAAATAGTATGTATTTAGTCTGCAGAGGACCCATTATGTGCCTGTTATGATACTGTGTTATGGCAGTGTGCATTAAGTGTGCACAATATCCAGCGGAAAAGGAAATACTGTGACAGCCAAGACAGCAGCTTATCAAATCCTCAAATTGATCCACGCCTTCAAGCACTGATAGTCATATTTGATGTGATGTTGGAAAAATCTAGAAAATACAATTTTATTAGACTAAGCCTCGGGCACCATTTCATAAAAGCAAGCAGCAAATGTCTTGTTGCCATAGTTACTGAAACACTGACTGTGAAGAATACCTATTGCTTGAGCCCATAAATATGCATTTACTTCACAGTATATAGGAGTGGGATATCCTCCACAGACCTCCTGCGCTACAATGAGGCAGAGAGATAGTGATGCAGGTTTAACTGCAGGGCTCTTCGCCCTTGGGAGTCCGACCATGTGTGCACTGCTTAAAAGAAGCCAATTAAGGGATGGACAGTGAAACAGGGAATACAAGAAAAGCTCAGTATTACAGCTCCAGAGAGTAGCACAATAGTTACACGTCATCCCTTTAATACAATTAATTACTAAAGGAGAAAAATTATAGCAATGCCCCACATACCTCATTAGGATCGCGTGTCCGTTTACATCTCACTGCTTGTGCTCTGATAGTATGTGGTTGTGTAGTTGGTGTTATGAATAATGAAGTTAAATGTATGTAGTCTATGCAGTATTTGCCATAAAAAAAGAGGTTGTGTAGCACTTTATAGATCCCCTATGCTGGGTCACTTATATGCTGTCCATCAGGTTGACTCTAACATGACTTTATGTTCCCTTTGTTTTATGCAGGCAAGGACATAAGGACTTGATTTTGAATGTTAACTGACTGGACTGTCACATTTGCAGGCAGCTCTACTGTCAACCCCAAGATGAACAGAGATACCTGTCGTATCGCCATGTTCTCGTTTCCCTGCTAACCGCAATAGGAGGTGAAGCCTTGTCCGACTGTGGTTTTGTTGCACTTCGCTGTTGATGCGTGCAATTTAGAACAGTTGTGTGCAAGATACCTGCTGCCTGCCCTGATGGTTAAACTGCCATTATGCTTGGTAGGCTTTCATATTTTTTGTGTATTTTACTCAAGGTCTAAAAGACCAGGGGGGGTCATGAAAACAATAAAGCTTTTAAATTGGGTTCTTAAAAATAGCAGAGAGGAGGACACACTGGGTGCTCAAGCAACACTCAAACAAATATGTATTTAAGGACTGCTGTAGAAGGAAGTGAAAAAAACACTTAAAATACATACTGTGCAAAAACAGCAGTCTTTTTTTTCTACATTTTCTGATTGACTTGTTCATGTGAAAATGTGCAAAATGGGATTGTAATTTATTTCAGCATGTGCCTATGCTTGACATGCTTGCATTTCAAATCTTTGTTTGAACCAACATGGTTCAGGTGTTGAGAAAAATGCACATCTTTGAAAAATCTCCAGGATTTAATAACAATATTCCCCCTTCGGTGGATGCTTTAGCCCAAAACACCTACACAATGCTACGAGTGAATACATATCAAGGCTTGTTGTTGGCCCCAGCGGGAATCTACCAACCATAGCAGCCAAATCAAGACGAACAACAATCCGCAGTGCAAAAGCATGTTGAAATCAAACCGCTCAGTAGCACTTCAGCTGCAGTGGTGCTCTCTACAAGCAAGCATGATTGCACCCTTTCTTACTTTGTGTGAGACCTTCAAGTGTATTTCCATTTGCACACATGTACACACACACACACACAGCCAAACACAAGAGAACGAACAAGCTCCCGCAGGAAATAGCATGTGACCCTCCACCTTATCGCTTGCAATCGATGACTAACAGTGTTGCCTTAGCACTTAGCCTCTCTGACAATTGAGCCAGTTTTTCTCCCACACAGCCAAAGCCCATTTCTACAGGGAGGTGGAGGCAGGCCTACATCAGACATGCTTGGGGGTCTGGATTAATACTCTGTTGTCATAGTGTATTAGTTTTAGGATTTCTAGTTTGTTGTTGTCTAATTTATTTACTCAGAGTGAAATCAAATGAAATTAAAGGTGTACTCCACCGAAACACGCGAAGATCAATGTACTCGAGTACTAAACAGTATGTAAAACAGTCGTATACTGTCCTCTGTGGCTCTGAAAGGAGCTTACTAAACTCTGAGAAAACAACAAAAGACTTTGAAAGACATGAGCATTTACCAGGCAGGGAGAGTCAAAGGAAGAAACACTTGCAGCTATTGTTTTCAATCGTAAGCTCACAAACTAGAAATGTAAGGCTGCACCACTGTTGTCTTTGCCAGCGTTGCCACATGTCAAAGCAACTAAAAGAAAGCAATGTTATCACATTCCCTCGCCAGATCGGCCCATACTGTACCTCCGCTACTTCTTCTGTCTGTGTGGTGTGGCCAATGTGTTATGGGTGTTAAATGAAGTTGTGTGTTGTACGTAAGACTTGTGCTATAGAATAGAACAGAAAATAAAGTTGGTTTGATATGGCTGTAAATCTCTGGAACTGGACGCATGGGACATTCTCCCAAAACATATTTACTCATTGTTCGATGTCTTAATGATGGTAGTATAGAGAGCTGTCTAACATGGGTTGTGAACTGACAACTTATCCTCATACAATGGTTCGTATGATATCTTACGGAAAAGTTATTCCTCCTTTTTCGTTCGTTTTCCTCAGAATGTCCAGCAAAACGTGTCAATTTCTGCTCATTTCATGCATACAGTCTTTTCAAAATAAACTTCTGTCTTCACAGGAAACAACTTCCCTAGGTTTCGGTGAACTACTTAGTTAGGCTTAGGAAAAGATCAACTTGGATAGGATAAGGCAACAAAACTACTTAGTTAGGTTTAGGCAACAAAACGACTTAGTTAGGCTGAGGAAAAGATCAACTTGGTTAGGCAACAAAACTACTTAGTTAGGTTTCAAAAAAGATGAACTTGGTTAAGATTGGGCAACAAAACTACTTAGTTAGGTTTAGGAAAAGATCAACTTGGTTAAGAATGGGCACTTCTGGTTTCAAACGGAACACAAACACCGGTCTCCTGGGCGAAAATCTTGTATTTTTTACCCACCCATCCACCCCGACCTCCTCCTTAAGCGGTGTTCAACACTATTTATATTTCCTGGTTAACAATTGTGTTAATTACACACAAATTGATTTTGTGGGATATACACAAATTACAGTGCATTACTTTGCGTAGGTATAGCTACTAAGAGTGTATGAGACCAGCCTGGATGATCTGATGAGTGTGAAGGCCATGGCATATGATTCATTCCACTTTCATGCTCATCAAACCCCAAGGAGACTAGACATCTACCTTTGCTATTGGCTCATTTATTCAGGTTTTTCACACTTGTTACACTCGACACAAGTACAGCATATATGTTGTTGTTATCGTATCCATCATTATTTTGAAATTGAACATGTGTGCATTTGATTTTTCAACAGATTACTGATTTCTCTATAATTTACATCAAATGTACCAGTATCACCAGCATTAAGTAGCAGCATCACCTTAGCTGTGTGAAAGTGCTTCCCTGTGTGTCTGACTTATTATATTCCAGTGATACATTACTTCTAAATAATCCGTCCCACTGTGCATTCTCCCGGCCACATCCCACCACTCAGACCTGCACGAGTGTGGGAAGAAGTGAAGTGCTCTCTGCCTGTCTGCCTATAGGGCCATCCACAGGATGCTGGTGCCAGAGAGCCTCGGATGAGGAGCTTCGAGTGTGCATATCGAAAGGCCAATGGAGACAGATGGAGGACAGGGACGTTTAGACAAGCCCCTCTCGTATCGCCTTTGAAAACATGCGAGGTATTTTTCTGCCTGTCATCGCCTGCGGTATAAATCACTGCTTACCCCAAAGAGATGCCATGCACAGCGTAAGAGAGATAAATGGTTTGCATCCTGCTGGCATGGAACGCCGGCTCCCCGTGCACGTCACTGATATTAGCTGAACATTACTAGCAACGTCTCCTCAGACCTCAGTCGAAAAGACAAATGTCTGCCCAGCGTTTGGGTAACTGTGTCACGTTCCTCGTGTATTTTCAAATCATCGAAAACCCAGAAGAACTGAGGATTCCTAAATCAAGCCATAATTTATGGGGAATTGAGCCTAAATGGCTTTCTGGCGCAAATGAGGCTTTTCAAGTGATGTGGCTTGGCGCTGCCTCTTGCCTCTTGCCATGGGGACAAGCCTGATTAGCATTATGGTGATGGATCAGAGCAGAGGTACAGTCATCATTTAGAGGACCTTTGATACTGGTACACTAGATCCAAAGTGCTCTCGCTATATCACTGCCTAACATAATGTGTTGACAGCCGTTGACCTTGCAGTTGTTTCTCAGAGAAAATAACTCCACAAATCAACAAGCGATGCTCTTTTCGCCTATACTGTCAATTCGGGAGTGTAACCACAAAGACGGCGCAGTGCCAGTTTCCTAATCTCTGTCATGGCAGGGATTAGTTATGATTGGGATGTTGGTGGAGGTTGTGCCACGTGAATTTTTTTTGCATTCAGCCAAGGAATCACGCTCATCCAAACCTCACAGAACCTGTTTAGTCGTGAAGCAATGATTCATCAGCGACATCAGGACACGATTATCGGTCCTCACGCCTCTCTAATGTATGGGCAATTTATCAGTAGCATGATCTTTATGATGCCAAGAGGAAATAACTGTAATTAATCTAGTTAAAAAGCATCTCCTCGTGATACAGGTTAATGTGGTTTGCATTTAATTGATGTGAGCCTGATGAAAAACTAGGTGGGGTTGTAACAATACCCAGCCGGTAAGTCTGTTATCAGGTCATTAAATGGGCGTTATCAGTGGTTATAAGCCTCATAGATGTGGGTCAATATGGGCCTGCCACACCCACTAGTAGGTTGTATTGTCCATTCACATGGGTGATCACTGAAAGAAGGATAGACAGAAGGATAGATAGATAGAAGGAGAACATCTGATCTCTCTGAACTCTCATAGTTTCATCTTGTAAAGAGAATCGCGATGTCAATGGGAGCCAAAATGGAAATTCACATTTCTTGATACCATTATCTTCAATCGCCATGGGACTGTAGATGATGATTAGGACCGTGATGAAGTTGCTAAAATAGACATTGTGGTGTTTCCAAGGCCAAGAATGATCTTTGACCCTCAACTTTTCAGACAACATGGATAAGAAGTCTTAGAGTTACTCAGAATGATGAAAGGTTTGATCATCTATAGTTCTATGGGAGTCTGATAATGAGGACTGTGTGATAATGTCAAAAGCTCCAGTGTGCAGTGTGTGAATGTGGTCTTCTGTCTGTAGTTGTTAGCCCAGACTCGTGACCTATTCAGGGTCTGTCTCTCACCCAATGTGCACTGCGACAGGCTGGAGCCTCTTGTGACCCTGAACACGATAAGCGGTTTAGCAAATGGATGGATGGCTGGATGCCACTGACATGAGCATGTCCCTGTTCTTACAAAATGTAAAATCAATAAAGTTGCCCTGTGTGTTCAGTCACAACTGGATAAATCATTCATACGTAAACAGTAACAGATTAAATCTCCATTCATGTGTAGTTTACACAGTTACTAATCTTTAAAGTCTTTCTTTACTTAATATTGGACCATAAATGTCCATGTCTGACGTCTCTGTTTTTACACTACACATAACAAATTATTCTATTCTACACCATTATCTACAAAGATCCCCATGGGGACATTGCTCATTCACCCACTAGGAAAAGGAGGGAATGAATCATTTATTCCTCGGGAGCCGTTGAGTCCTCTTCTTTGGCATCAGCAGTACTACAACCACCACAAGGAGCAAGGTCATTAGTGGAAAGGGAGAGAGAGCCTTTGGTCCACAGGGGCGTCTAGGTGGGTATTGGACATGATCCAGCAATGAAACATACAGGTGATGACAGAGAGAGGAAGTGAAAGAGACAGAGAGACACAAAGAGAGTCCGAGACAGAGGTGGGAGGAGGAGGTGAAGCGTAAGAGAGGGAGATAGGAGCGGGTGGAGGGGAGGGGAGGGGAGAGAGTGATAGAGACAGAAAGGATGAGAGTGAGGGAAGAAGAGATGGCCTGTTATCTAGTTAGAGTGGCAGTTTGGGGGCTTCTTTTTCTGCAATGCTGCCATCTAGTTCTAAAGCAGGCTGTTCTCATTCACTGTTCGTACTCATACCTACGAAAAGCAGTGCACTATAATTGCCAGAAGGGGTGGAACGTCGGCAAAAGCCACGGGAGACAAGGCATCCAACTGGAGAATTACTGACATGTGAAGTAAACAGAGCAGAGTGACCACAGGGACTGACACAAAAAAAGTGGGCTAAATGATGCAGGCTTTGGTCAAAGAAAAAAGCTGTGCGTAATCACAGCTGTTCTGGCACCATTGGAGAAATTCACCAATGTGACACAGTCGGAAAAATTGCACACTTTACCGTATCTCTCATTGAAATGCATTCATGTCCAATGAATGTAGAGCGAGACAAGTATACATATGCGAACGGATGTTTAAGGCCATATCTTTATCCATTGATAGCTACCTGTGGGTGTGGGGAAACGAGGCTCGTGTTCGTGCGCTCAGTTCCATAATGACTGTGATTTAGAAAGCAGATTCAGACGTACATGTGGCTTTATAAATTTTACGAAAAGAATGCATACACAGATGTTGTCCTTTGAGAAGGCATGGCACTGACCATACATTTTTAAAAGCTAAAAAACTGAAGATTCAGAAAACATCATCATCCATCACGACATTACAGAAATCATTCTTTGGCAGTTGCCAGTACACCGAACAAATAACAGAGAGCCATAGGGTAAAAACACATCAGACAAACAGTAATGTTGACATGCAAATATATTTGACTGTTCATGATACTGACAGCAGTCTGAATTCAGGATTAAAATCCCTAATGAGTCTATGTTTTTCTTGGCCATGGGGACTTTACAACTGAGTGCCGGAAATAACTGCTGGAGGCGAGAGAGAAGTCCTGAGTCTCGTCTGACAGACACCAACCAATACTGTCTAGTGCTAGTTATAGTGTTTTACTTGCATGGTTGATGACCTGGAAGAGTTTTGCTTTGCCTTTGGTGGAGAAAAGTTGTAGCAGGATTGCAATATCAATCGATAAAAGACTCGTAGACAGCTGTTAAAATGTCTTTCCCAACACTGAGTCTGCAACTCAGCTTGGACCATGTGGACTTCATGTGCTGCAATTGAAATCTGCGCCATATGGACCCTGACAGTTGGGGCGAAAAGGGGCTCTGCACACCAATCATGAACCGGAGCTTTAAATCTGTCTACTAACAGGCCGTGCTGGGGCTTCTCGTGCACTGTGTCAGCATTTTGGGGGAAAGACAGAGGGCAGTCCATCTCTATTCCCAGGTAATTAAAGGCTTTGACCTGTTCTATCACCTGGCATATGAGGCTCAGGGGTTTGAAGAGTGGGTAGGGCATTACATGTCCACCTCTCCCCACAACAGAGATCACTGGTCTTTGAGGAGTTGAGCTCCAAAGAACTCTTTGATGTCAAGGTGTCCATATACTAGCGGTATGTCCAGTTGAAACTCAACTGAAAGGCTGCTTTCAAACCAAAAATATGAACCCAGTTGCATCACCGAGTGCAAGGGGAAACGTGAGGCAGTGAGAATATGAAATATAAGAGAGAAGTCCAGTTTGGATAATACATTCACCACAAGTTTGAAGGAAAATCAGATGAAGAAAATACATAAAGTACACACACAGACTAGAAATTTGGCACCCACATGGCTCTACAAAATGACAGGCAAGCATTGCTGCTATGTCCTTTGACGATATTGGAATATTGATTTCTGTCATTGTTGTGCTCTGCTGAATGTCAGTTCTTGGGCTTTTTATAAGATGTCTAACAACAACTCTGAATGATTGACTGACATTTTAATGAATAATTTAATTGGCATCCCAAACTTGGGCTTCAGGGACAGGGCAAAAGCTGAGGACGAGTACACAACATATCGCCTAAAAATACTGTTGATGGACAAAAGACCAAACCCCCAAAACTTTAGATAAACAGCAGATCATTCAAAGTGAGGAAGCAAATTAAAAGAATTGGTTGGCTGTTAATTTTTGAGGACTTTTACTTTCAATAGTAAAATATTGACTTTTAATTTGACATTATGCTTTAACCCTCTGAGACCCACTATTGACCTGTTTTTGTCTTTTTAGGGGGATACAGGGGGTCTTTAGGGGGTGATAGCAGGTCAACAGTAGATGTCTCATAGAAGTGTTGTACATCATCTGAAAGCTGGGAACCTGGAGATTAATTTGAGATACAGCTCAGCACTGTGTCAAATTGTTTAACTCATAAATCAGAAATAAAGATTAATTAATTAATTAATTGAAATAAATTGTAAAAGTGTATAAGGGTTTAGACCATTACGATGGAAGTATATGATGGCCAATCCCATGCTCTATTATGTCTCATAAGTTGTTGCAGCAATTTTGGGGTTGATACCATTTGTTACACAGATTTAGTGCTAAATGTAACCAATTTTTACCACTCGAGAATTTATAAAATGATCAATAATCCCTCCAAAATACCACATTAACACACCAAGACCTTGAGGAACACCATAGAAAGATCCATGCTGTGATTTGGTTTGAAAATCTTTTACATTTGGAGATTTCTGCAGGAATCACATTTTTCGGCGATTGGATGGCGAACACTTCTGTTCTGTAAACTGCTCAAAAACACCCTTATCGTCAATCTACCTAGCCATCCATCCTCTGAATGCTCTAGGTCTCTAGTTTGTTGCTGTAAAATTCCATGAGGCTGTGATTATTCTAGAGGTCATCACAGGTCATTTTATACAGTGAAGTCAAGTTTCAAAAAGTGGCCTCACTACAATGAAATAGCTACTATGGGGACTAACATCATTACACATGAATACAGTTGGGCTCATTGGATCCACAAGAGTCTCAGCTTTCCAGTGATACCCAATGTTTGTAATTCCAAGACTGTTTAGGGACCCCAGTATGCAGAAATATTCAAACACATCATATTTTAGAATAGGCGAAAATTACATGACATGGTCATAGATTCCTGAGGTTTTATATGATATATGTAACTTCACGCTAGCTCTAAAACTGAACCTGCTAGAGCCTCTGAAAGTCAGTAAAGTCGGTCAGGATCGCGGGTCTCAGGGGGTTAATCTATACCATGCGACTGATCTTTTATCACATTTTACTAACACATGCTGTTTTATACATACTGTTTGATTCCATTTGATTTGAACTGAAACCAAAGCCGTGTAAAGACACCCGGGGCAATGGGCGGCAAGGTACTGCTCACCTGGTAAAGCGAAAGGGAGCTATTGCAGAATATAGAGTGGATTTTAATTATGCTGCTGTTCTAGTTTTCACTCGAACAGAGGGCCATTAATTCAGAGAGACAATCATACCCCGGCCCTGTAAGCCTCCCAAGAGATAAAGGCACCATTGCTTTGACGATGTCAGCTTTGCAATAAAAGACCTCATGCAACATATTCGATGAGGAGCGACACATTGGTGCAATTCTGTCTGACAATGAGCACATAACATTATCCCCATAATCAATCCAATAACTATTTTCTGTGTAAATGAGCGAGGTTGCTATTATCAATATAATACCCAAGAAGGATGCCAAAATCACAGTACTCCCATCTCTCATTGGGAAATGATTGGACTGTCACATTTGACACTTTAAAGTGATTTATATCATTTATGGTTTCTATTTTTACATACATTTACGCTTTATATTTACATTTTTTTTTGTGTATATATATAAATTAATCAATATTAATTCTTTATCTACATGCCTGCACTAAATTGTTTGTCAAATACAGCGGTGAGAAACAGAGGCTACAGATGTAATTCTACTGAATTCATAGTAAAAGCTAACCTTACTGTAAGCCCCTATAATAGCTGCTGCAAAAATAGACTAAAACAATGAATATAGAGAGACTCGTGACAGAATTCGGCTGTTCTCGCTGTGACCTTTTACTAGCACTCAGTAAGTATTGGGACATCATCTGACAAAACGATTTTGGAGTTTTCTTCTACCAGGGTTAAGAAGTTAAGACCATGACAGATAAGGCTGCTAAGAAGAATCTAAGGTGGCATTTGAGAAAGATAGGTGCTGGCAAAACCTGTCTGGAGATGCAATCTGTGGTCTTTAGAAGTTAAAATATTAGATTTGATGCCCATCACTGATTTTTTTTAGCAGCCAAGAAAAATTAAAAAGATGATTATTATCCCACTCGAGTACTCTGTTAAGAGCTACTCCAGTTCTTCACCAGGATAAAGTCTTAGACGTACTGATATCGTGGCTATTCTAGCTGGTAACTGAAAGAACTCTCTGATTTGCTTTGTTAAAACGATCACATCAAAATAGAAAAGCCAAAATTAGCAAACTGTTGAATATCCAACATACAGTCTACTATGTAAGACTAGGGCTACAGGTACAGAGGCTATAATCTAAACACTAGAATTATAGATTGACACAAGTGACAAACTTTTTAACTGCAAGGAACTGAACAGATCATGGCTAGATGTTTGTGGCAATGCGCCTCCATGAGGCGAGGTGCTGCGTTGGCCAAAGGAGTGCAAGCACACATTTCTGACAAATTACTTTATCCTTTAAATGGTGTATTTCTACTGTTTACCTTGTGATGTTTGCGGCACAGAATACAATTTGCTGCCGTGATAACTTCCCCGAATTGTAATATACTGTTTCAGAGTATTATAAACCGCTGTGCAGTGTGTTGGTGTCTGATAAGCCTTTTTAAACTCATGGATTGTTACTCAAACTGGACTTCCTGGATTATATTGCATTGTCTCATGGTACCTGAACAACACAGACACTTTTTTATTTTTTTTTAACACAGAGCTGTTTTCTGTCTGAACGCCCGGCATGTCAAAGATAACAACATTTTGTTTATTAGCCGAAACCAGTTGGTGATTTGTTTACTTTTGATAGGGGGGATGCCCGCCCCCAAACCCCACCCTCCCCTTAAACCTTTTGTTAAAGGTGGCTTGGTCTGGGGCTGTGTGTTCAACAGCACAGACGCTACTGAATGATCATAGAATTATTATAGGAAGACTACATGCAGCAGTGTGTCTCTATGATCCTCTCACCCTTTCACGACTACACGTAGCTACTTGGCACTTTGCTCATGAAGGTTACACTACTCTGCAGAGTATATGTGTTAAGATATAGTATAGAATTGAGTATTTATAGTATATAGTTCAGAGATTATTATAGATCCAAGCCTAAACTGACAGAAGGGCGGGACAGAGAGAGAAAAGCGCAATTACAAGTCTGTCTGCTACTTCATCACCACGGACAGCACCATGGATTCATCAATACACAGCACAGTTAGGCTACTGATATTTCAGAGCCATGGTCGGGGCCATATAATTCTAACCTGCACAGTCAGATAAAGGATCAGTGAGTCAGGCAGACTTAATACTAAACATATTCAACTCAACAACCTCTCTGCCCCTCCACTCTCTCTGCCACTAGGGGATGGAGAGGAGGGATGGCAGGTTAACAAGGATTATTTTAGTCATTTTGCTAACAAGGGGGATGAAAGGGGGGTGGCATCCCCCCTCAAATCGTCTACTGGCCGAAACCTAAAGGACATCCACATAAGTCCAAAAAAAAACTGTATTAAACATTGACAATCAATTTAGCAATTTCTTATGATCCTTGAGTTAAGCTTAGCCCAACGTTACCTTTAGCCCCTTTTTTTTCTTCTTGCATTTAACTTTAACACATAGCTGAGACTTGGCACAAATGCCAAAGAAAAATAACCAAACAGACAAATTTGATATTGTATTACTTAGTTGTCTCCAGCTGAAACATACATAAACACAGAATGTAGACTTTACTATCTGCAAGACATTTGGCTCCGTTGAAAATATCACACCAAACCAGCTCGGCCCAAATAAATGAGGTCAACAATATACAAATAAATAAACTTTTGATAAATCATGCAAACACTATAGAATGTCTATTATAGGTCTAATTCAGATATTAAAGATTCCCAGACTCTCTTAGAGTCCTTTGTCACCACCATGCTGCAGGGAGAGAGTGCTCTGAATCAATTACACTCCTCCCTGCAGCCGTCCCTACCATGTCCTGCTGTGGGCTCTGGAATGCAGTAACCCCACAGCCATATGCTAATCAGACTCACATATGTCGCCTGTGAGACTATCAAAGGGCCCGGAGGACCCAAGGGGCAGAGGACGGTGCTGTGACTGAGCTGGAGGGGGGGGGTGCTGGGTAAGAGGCAAGTTGTTGTCTTGTGCATGTCTCTTGGTTGCAGCGTGGAGAGAGAGGGACGGGGCAGCGACTGGGACAGTCTGGCTTGCAGTGTACTGCCAGATGGAGCGATTGCCCGCGGACATTCGCACTTAGTAGGGGACTACTGCATATACTGGTGCCAGAGAGCATCCGAAATAATCTCCTCTTTGCTGAGCATTCTTTTTGCAAGTAAAAATAGCTTTCAAGATGGTCGGAGCCTTTTTAGGGATGTCCGCGTTTGAACTTACAGTCCGTAAATGTCAGTGGTTCTACAAAATCAATCAGTATTCCTAATTCCAGTGTAACTCTTGATCAAAACCAAATTCGTAAGTCAGTAAATTTACTGAGATTTCAATCTTTTAAATGTCACTTTCCACTTGTTTCACTCAGAACATTTCTTTCTGATTTGATGGGAAAACCTTCCATCAATTTGTGACTAAGTTCCCTCTGCCTGCTCACATTTTCATTTGCCCAGTGACGGCCCAGCAAATGCTGTCACAATAAATTTCAATTATAAGGGCTACGGGGCTTTGTTCTCTTGCCAAGGTATTCACATTATTCCAGTGTTTTGCATTGTGATGTACAGTATTACCTCTTCACAATTCTGAGTGGTCTCCAGTCTAATTAACTAGCTTTTCTGTTGTAAGGTGTATAGAGAGATTATGCAGGTTGACTAGCAGATTATTTTTCTTGCTGGCAGAAGTAGCCAATTACTTTATGCTCCTTATAATTTTAAGTCTGTTTTGAGGACTTCTGATCTTCATCATTTATGAAAAGCACTACAGATAAAAGAGTTTCCATTACTAAATGAAGACAGATATGGATGCAAGATAATATACATCTGGCCCCGGGTGAAGAGCCGTGAATGGATAGGAGAGCTTGGTCAAGACAAAAGTGTCAAAGAGCATGAATTAGTAACCCATGTTTCAGCAGGGGAGCACAGTTGAGCTTCAGAGTACATTCAGACTCTCCAGACAGCCCGGAGGCAGAGCTGCAGACAAGACAGCAGAGGAACATTCAGGGTCGCTGGATACTGCTCGGCCTCAGTCATAAGCCGTGCCCCGCATGCTGCCGACATCTCAAGCCTGAAAGGTCCTCGGTTCGAGACACAGGAGCACGCCTCCTCCAACGTGTGACTAAAAATATCCAGACAGGTTCTCGACGTGGGAGATTTGCACTTACAGTAATAAAGGTTTTGTGACATGCTGCGAACTAATCCAGCTGCTCAAATCACTGGACCTGACAATCATAATAATTCTTCCACTACATTTAATCAACTGCTGCGAAACATGAATGTCGTGTCGGATGGTCTCTTTTGTCTGCACGTCTTTCTGAGGAGAGACCTTCGTAGGGCGGCCCCCTGAAAGTCGATGAGTGAAATCAACCTACTGTGCCCCCTCAGTGTTGTTTTAATGCCTCCGCGCCAGCGACAGCTGTGGCCGGGGGCATCATGTTTTCGGGTTGTCCGTCCGTACGTACGTCTGTTTGTAAGTCCATCCGGTCCATTCTAATGAACACGTTATCTCAGGAACGCCTGGAGGGAATTTCTTCAAATTTGTCACAAATGTCCACTTGGACTCAAGGATGACCTGATAAGATGTTGGTGGTCAAAGGTCACTGTGACCTCATAAAACACGTTCTTGCCATTACTCAAGAATTCATGTGCAAATTATGACAATTTCCCTCAAATATGTAATAGGATAAAATGGTGAAGTGATGACATTTTGGATAGAGATACAACTTTACTTTACTTACTTTACTTTACAGGCATACAACCATGAGGCAGTAATTCTAGTTTGTTTTTTTTATTTAAGAGGCTAGATCTATGAAGAACTTTGTACTTGTAAACAATTTTGTGCTCTAGCGAACATTTTAATCATAAATACTATTGGTTGGAGGCTATGATATGAATGGTGATGACACAGCAAAAAATTCCCACAAAGGAAATGTGCCCAGTGAAGAAAAGCCAGTCAGTGTCGGGGAGAGGTCCCACGAGCGGATCCTCCCACACCGAGCGACCGTACCTGACCCGCCGAGTTGAATCGCCGGGCAGACTGTGCGGACCAAACCCGCTGAGAAGTGTAAAAGTATTTTCGACTCATTATGAAACTGTGGCGGGCCTAACTAGACTGTGGTGGGCCGCAATCGACCGCATTTATTGTGATCAAAATCATCATGCCAATGTATTTTCCGTTTGCCAGATAATCCACATGAAAAAAAGGAACAAATAGTCGAATCTTCGTATTGAACAGCCAAATCCGATTAAAATAAAAAAAAATCTGATTTGGGTACAGCTCTAGACCTTCATGTGTATAAAGTATGCCCCCCTGGCAATCATTTAGCTTTGGACACCCTACGATACGCACATATTCTAACAGCAATCTTCCTGGCGATGTGTAACAGCAGGAAATGAGAAATGTAATACTTGAAATCATCCTGAGGATGTTCCAGCAGTTTCCATTACAGGTCTGATACGGTGATAGTGCAGTATCACACTACTATATTACACAGTATATGATTTTTTCCTGTCCTGAGTGAGACTAAACACATGATTATGAATATCATCCATGAATTTCGATAGCTGAGGGGTTAGAATCATATCTCCGTGTTTACTACAGGTCAAACCTGGGTGGGTGGGGTTACAGCGAGTGGGTGCTGCAGAGAAATAAGACAAATATGAAAATAAACACAGGTTCTGTAAGCCTCTCAATAATATTCTATCATCATTCCATTGATCAAACTATCAAGAAACAGAGGCAATGTCTTTCTATTTGAATGAGCAGGCGATGATGCGTATTTTCGCTGAGACAGGTCTGAGAATTTGTAGCAAAGTAATTCAGGTCAAACTGTCTCTATGACCCTCGGCTATTTTTAAAACGGGTCACAATACACCTAGACAGGCATTTATTTGGAGTACAGCCTAGTTTGGCAAACCCAACTCAGTGTGTTCACTTTGAAATCTATGAAATGTATTTTGAACTGGGACACACAGAATTGAGATTCATTATGTTATTTAGACATTCCTACCTTGTGCTTCTGTGATCGGTGCCTCTGGTGGTCTGTGAATCAGCCTTGGCAACAACTGGAGACAAAACAGGACAGAAGAATTCAGATTGTAACCCATTAAACTACCTCCAGAGCAACAGAGGTGCCCAGGGGGGATTTTATAACTAGAGTCATCGAGTCCTGCTTCACAGGATCGCAAAGGCTGTCATGTTAACGCATATATTCCATGTCCAAGTTCATAACCCATGTACAGAGTCCTTGTGAGCCACAATACAGTATGTTGTTGTCCACAATAAATCAAGCATGAGTACCCGAGAGTCTGTCATCTAAAGCCAAGGAAATGCCAAACAATATTTTTGGAGTTTAATTGGATGAAAAAGTGTCTTCAGCTCAGTGTGTTGTGCTTTGAGTCTCAGAAGTATTGAGTGTCTGGATGTGATTAATCAGAACCAAATGATCCTTACTGAATTATGCAGCAGGCCAAACGAAGAATAATGCCGTAATCTGCACTGTATACGAGTACAGCATAGAATAGCACAATTTGATTGAGTGATAGTTAAGAAATAGGCTCTCCTTTGAATGGTGTCTAAAGGTCAGAATGTTTGGGGCGGTTTCTGTACCTGTCAGGGTGTCAGATTTACAAAAAAAATACTTGTCCGACACCTTCTGTGTCAGCTTTTCATAATAAATGGTGACTTGTTAAACCCCATATTTATATGTCGTCCTGGGTACGACGTTAAACTGCGTCCGGTTGTGGAGTTTCGACGTGGGTGAATGAGGTTACCCTTAGCTGGCCTCACCAGCATGTACACTCAGCTCAGACAGCGCAGGCTGCACTGACTGGGCCACGTGTGTCGCGTGGTGGATGGTCGCATCCCTAAAGACCTCCTCTATAGACAACTGGCAATTGGGAGCAGAACAACAGGACACCCCCACCTGCGCTTCAAAGATGTCTGCAAGCGAGACATGAAGGCCCTAGACATCGACACCAAGTCCTGGGAGGCTCTTGCGGCTGACCGCACAAGGTGGAGAAGCACCTTGCACCAACACCTCATGACAGGGGAGCAAAAACTGAAGGACGCAGCGGCAGACAAGAGGGCAGAAAAGAAAGCAGCAACGCAGGCAGACCAGAAACCACATACAGATGCGACCTCTGTGATCGAGACTGCCACTCTCGCATAGGGCTTTTTAGTCCCACAGACGCTGCCGGACCTGTAGGATGCACCAACCATGGTCAAACCCTGACCGACGGAGGCCTATGATTTCTGACATCATTGCAGATACAATTATATGTGAATGTAAGCACTTAAAGAACAGGTGGAGAGATAAATAAAGAAACAATGAATTACAAAAAAATGTGCTGAAAACTTAAATTAATATAATGTATATTTCAATGGTTAAAAATTGAGATCTTAGTTAATATCAAAGGGGTGTCACCACTGATTGGTATTTCATCAATACTCCAAATTCTATTACAATATATGTCATAGTTGACATCTTTAAGATGTTTTGGATATTTAATAAAAAAACAAACTGAGATGGCTGCTGTCTTCTGCCTGAGCCTCGCCCATACTTCCCATCAGCCCCAACTTTACTGTAGAAGCGTAAGTACTAAAATCTGCCGTATTGGGCGAAAATAACAAACAGTATGCCTTGGTGAAATATTTTGGCAAGAACATAGATTTGTGTCAGTGTGACTGTAAAATGTGAAGTTTGACGTTTTTGTTTCCCCGTTAACAGCGGGCGATGTGTGTTTTGAGTCGAGGTGTGTTTAAGAAAGCTTGTGATTTCTAGATTCCAGCAATACCAAGCATGGTATTGTAGACCGACGAAAAAATGGTCCTTGATCTTTTGAACACAACTTGCTCGTATCTTTACAAACCTTGTGTTTCTATGACTTTATTGTTAAAATGCTTCGTAATAAAACATAGGTTGGACAACATACAGTTGGACCTCGTTGTTTTTAAAACAGTACAACTTACATGTCTTCGATAAATAGACCATTTTCCATCGTGACCCTTTGTAACCGTATACGGGACAAGATTTTTCCCTTTACCGGGTCCAGCAGGCTTAAGAGGCTAGCCAAACTGTCAGTAACTGATACACCCTGTGGAATCTGTCATATGGTGCCTTCAAATGAAACTTGTGAGCTCATGAGCCCTTCAAATGAAGCTTATGAGCTAAGTAACGGCAATATTAACGTTATTGTCGGCGTCTAGAAGCCACAGGAGCTATCAATTTAGCAAGCTAGCAAGTGAGTAACATAATGTAGGAAATGCAAAGGCATAATGACAGAGGTAAAACAGTTGGGAATATTAACATTTTCCTCAGACATATTATAAAATTACAAAGAAAAACAATATACGACTATAATCACAATACATTCACTTAATAGGCATCAAAATATTAACTATCATGGCCTCCTCCATTTCTGTCAACGTCAACAAACACGTCGGAGCTTTCAGAAACTTTCCATTTATGAGGTCTTGAATACCACAAGAGGGGGGGGGGGCATTCACATGGACTCTTCTTGTAAACACGGTAAACACAACTTCATTTGAAGGCACCAATAGTTGTTTTTTTTTATTCTCAATACAGCAATTCATTCCGTGGGCCACCGGCCCCCGTCAAAAGATACTTGCCACCGGGTCTAACATATTATCTGGCGGAAACTCTGCAACATTTCCCATTTGAAGTCTTTTGTGAGACACATAAAAAAAAGAGTTCAAAGCCCAGGCCAAGGAGAGATTCTGTCAGTAAATAAGCCATGAGATTAACACAGTTTACTTCCCAGTGTATACTATAGACCCTGTGCTCCGAATGTAGACATACGATGCATAATGCATTTCCCAGAGATCCACTACAATGGAGGTGAAGGTGCATTATCAATATCAGATATTGCATGTACAATTGCAGTCATACATTAATATGTGCAGCCTAGTGTGGATTGTGGCCCTGTAGTGGGTAGCGAGTCAGTACATCTTGTCAACTATAGACTATCTGTCACAAAAACATTTTCCCTGCAATCCTTGCTTGCTTTCTACAAATCAATCTCGAGTTATACGCACAATTCTCAGTGGTTATAAAATACTTATTTAAACATTAAGTAGTTTTCATATAGTGATTACATTTCTTTTTCAAAGTAAATAGTATCTCATGAAAACAAGATCATTACATGAAAAATCAACCTGCCACCTGAACGGTTTATTATCCAATAAGCAACCTGCCTCCAATTAATCAACCTCAGAACTGACAACGCTGATCACTCCTAAATGTCTAACCCTTCAAACTGCTGTGGTAATGGTAACACCCAACATGTTTACATTTTATCATCTGTTGTTGACATTTTTCTGTCTGCTCTTATTCATCAACCCCTTCAGAATGATTCGTACAGATTAATTATATGTTATTATTGTATGCTACTGTGCAGAAATAGCTCTCAATCTTCGGAATTGCATAGTGCAGCATGGTTGTATCATTTGCTGAGGGGGTAATTGTACATTTGGTTATGATTTGTGCTTATTGCATCAATGGCATACCAATAATTACAGTGAACCCTTCCAGTGATTACCGCAATAGTAACTAATGATTTGTCTCCTGCTGTATGCCATCCTGCTTGTTGGCACACTCGCGCGGCTCTCCCGATGGAGAATTGACAAGCTATGCATCTAAATTCTTTTGATGTGTAGAATGTAAGACGGGGGAGCTGCATTGGAGTTGTATTTCTACAGACATTTGTGCAGCTGTTAAAGAAAAAGATATAGTCAGATTTCACAACACATTCTCATTCCAAACTCGTCAAATACCACCGCTTGGTCAGTGCCCCTCGGCATTGGATACCGACCCCGTTAGTGTCAGTTTTGGACGTGTTAGGGACGGCGTGTCAATATAGGCTTGGTACATGAAGAGTGTCCTTTCAAAATAAACTTCCTTTTTCACAGGAAGTTAAGTTTAGGCAACACAACCACTTAGGTATGGTTAGTAAACGATCATGGTTGACTAGGGCTGTACCGAATACCACTCTTTGGGCTTTGAAGCTTCGGTGAGAAATACTCAAAGGTATTTGAAGCTTCGCGGATGAGCAGGCTGACATGTTCTTCTGTCTGTCTGTCGCCATCTCCCCCATTTCAGTGCCGCTGCCGCACTACAGTACACACACCTCTACACACAACAGATATATCCATCTGATAATAATAATGTTGAATACGAATAATAAATAATGTTGTGGGATTATTCCTTATTTCATTGGCCATTTTGGGATTCATACTTTATTACATACTTATATATAAAAATAAAAATTAAAAATTAAAAACAAAGCATTTGAATAGTGATTTGGAGGACTAATTTCATACAGCGCAGTGTTCACATTTGTAGTGGCTGTTGGTGCACAGCGCACACAAAGTTGAGGTTAGGAAGACCATGATCATACACAGGTATGTGACTTAATATTTGACCTCGGGACGAGTACAGTATGTGTTACAAAAAGATCTCAACTCATGTCCACTTACTTGCTTTTGACCTTTGAGCTTAAATCCCAATTAGGGAATGCAAGGGCTGATCACTGCCAATTTAAGTATCTGACACACTAAAATACTATAATTTCCTGTGTATGATGGTGCATATTTTATCTGGAATCAGAGTGATCCCCATATCTGAAGAAACGTTAAAAACTATTTGTCTCTCTCTCTCTCTCTCTCACAAACAGACAAACACACGCAATTCTTGTCAACATCGTGTTTTCCACTCCCAGAGCCTAAACAATAAAACGATGCCTAGGCATATTTATTAAGCCTCCAACTCAGAGAAAACTCACAGCTCACAGCCATCTGACTCAGCACCTACTAAATTGCGCTGCCTCTGGATACTGAAAAACTGTCAGTCTCACACTGGGCAACATCTGTCCTCTGCTGCCACACAAAATGCCTTCCCTCACATTTATTTTAGTAAAACAGCAATATGAAGGATAGATTATGGACGGATAAACAGGCAGAGGGAGGAACGAGACAAGGAGAATGTCAGATCATCAAAACACGCTGCATGGCCATATGCTACAATATGCTAACACCAAAAAAAAAAATCCCAAAGATAATACTTTAATATGCATGACTAAGAGCTTTAAAGTCCGCTACATTATTTTTCGTAAGCTAAGTCATGTTCATTGAAGGAAAGAACACTATATTTTTGTATAAACATAATGCTTTGATCTGAAGCAGCCATGTGATTTGGTCTGTATTGACATTCAAGAGCAAAAATTGATGTTTAATAATGTTAGGAGTCATGACTAGAACATTTAGTTTACCTCCAAAACAACAGTAAATGACGTAACAAGAGGCAGGCTACACTAAGTTAACCAACATGGTCAAGCCTGACTGTCTAGAAGACATTTCCCCGTTACAAAAAAATGTTTGTAGGAGCATTTTTTGATCCGACCCCTTCATTGTTAAAGGGGCAATGTGTACAGTAATGTCTGGCCACCTGCTCCAAACAAATAGGGGGCAGCATTTCACCTCTACTGCTGGGTCCATACAATTACATTCATTAGTTATAAAAATGAAAAATAGCCAACTACTAACTAACAGCAGAATATTTTGAATTAGCAAGAATACGCAAAATTCGACCACACAGCTCAAACTCTGAGAGCCGGTCAAAATAACACTTCTGTCTTATAACCTTCACGTGTGGCGTCGGCCTATAGTTTACGTTAGCCATATGTGTGTTTGTGACACTAACCGGGGCTGCAAGGTCCGTGTCCGTTTTGATAGTTTGTTTATTGGATTAAATAAAATAAATTAAAGTGGCAGAAATGTGAAAACAACCCGCACTTTCATCTCGTCCTCCGCACAGGAGACCACCCAGCCGGGAGTAGAGCGTGCGGCGGCTCCGGGAGACGGACCGAATTCAGCCAGCACAAACCCCAGCGCAGGGAGTCACAGCGGGCTGGTAAAGTGCTGGGTCTCTAGCCTGTGTAACGTCAGCAACAGAAAGTTTGCTGATCCGGCAGGGAGTTGGGTTAGTCCCTCGGGATCAGACTCTCAGTGCTGGGTCTAACCTGTGTAACATCAGCAACAGAAAGTTTGCTGATCCGGCAGGGAGTTGAGTTAGTCCCCTGGGATCAGACTCTCTGTGCTGGGGGTTTCCACCGCTGGCTGAATTTGAGCTCACTGCTAACTGAAGGTCAGTCTCCAGGAGGACGAAACGAAAACACGAGTCGTTTTCTTGTTTCTTCCACTTTGGATTCAATCCAATAAACAAACTATCAAAACATACACAGACAGTACCTTCAACGTGATTGACAAGCCCTCGGGACAGCTCTACTTCTTCATCCTCTCATGTTGGACTGAGGGCAGACTGGACGCTACAGTGAGTCACTATCACCGTGGTATCACAGGACCATGGCTAGCTGGTTAGCATGCTAATTCCAGTTGATATCTCTGCAATACAATACATAGACGTCTTTGTACGTCTTCATATTCTGTTGATAATTTTAGTTCAGTTTTTTAATGTTTTAAGCTAAAATTCTGGCCAGATCTTACACATTGCCCCAACATTGACTCTTTGTAGGCAACCCCACATGCTTTAGTTGCGACAAGCAAATATTGTATTGCAAGAGCAGATGCTGTAGGAAATTGTTGCTGCAACTTGGTAATACATTTTACTTTCTTAAGAGACAGAGTTGTGGTGGAGGGGAAACAGACCACGGTTGGTCAAAGCCCTGACTTTTTAACGCTTAACCATCCACCCCAACTTCCTCTGCAATAGTATAACAACATCACACCACTTCACGTCATTATTTGCACTACCACAAGAGGTCACATGTTGGGTAAACAGAAAAATACAGTAGGCTGTTTTAATTTGAACAAATAAATAATGCTGTTTGTTTTGTTGTGAGGGAATGCTCCACAATCCATCACAATCATTTTGTTACTCTCTGATTTGACAAGCAAAATCTGTCAAAAATTACAACTACTGCCTCCCTGTTTTTAAGACGCCATCATCTGTCAGGTGCCCATCTGAGTTTTTACAAGCCAAACAGAGACAGCTTTGTTACCTTTTTGTTCTGAAAAAGAAAAAGTATTTTTGATCGTTAAGCTCATTTATCTCACTGAAAATGTTAGGGATTTTTAATAGGAAGGAAATGCTCTATCAATTTTTCCCCCTGAAACAACAAACTGCTAAATTATAAAAATGGTCTTATTAATATCGTGGCTTAATGTGAAGTGTTCTATTTGAAACCATCTCCTATTCCACTCAATTTATTGGGAACATATTTGGTCATATAATATAGAATGCTTGTACGGGCCTCTACAGTAGATGAATTCATTATATATGCACTGTATGACACGTTCACAGCGCTATACAGCTCCAGCCAATGATCCATGACTCGAGTGTTCCAAATCAATCTAATTAGCACTTCTGGCCCATACCCAGGCTTTTAGTGTGGAAAATTAAACCGAAGGTAAGTCTTTCTTCTTTATATTTTGCATCCATAGGGACCCTCGCAGTTAAGAAGGAGTGAATTTATAGTAGTTTTGACGCAGGTTCAGCAGCGGTTGTGAAAATCATTTGCATGTGTGGTATGTGCTGCTCATGGTGAGGCTGTATTGATTTTTTCCTCCTGCTTTTCCCCTCCTGTTTCTGAAGCCCTTCTAGCCCAGAGAGCTCTGATGCTGCTGATTATCTTGGGGGAGCCTCTGAATCAGCGGGTTGTCGTTCCACCCAAAAACCCCGAGCTTAACGAGCCTTCACCTTGACTGACCCCGGCTTCACCCCATCACCGCTAGCTTTTATTAGGGCGCTAAGTGCAGCCGGTCTGCAGTACACGCTATTCCGGTGGGCCCGCTGTGTATCGTTGTTTTCGTTCCAGCCTCCATAATTAATTGACCTTGATGAGCATAGCGATGGATACTAATTGGTCGGTTAGGGATCTCTTTGACTTCATGTTTTAACATGGGGATGACACATAACATTTTAAATGATTCAGCCTAAATACTGTGAGTGAAGTGCCTCTCCGGCGACTCTTTGCCCTTGGTAATCCTCAATATTTATTAGTCCTGAAATATTTCATGTATTATACGTTAGGAATACTTCATTTCTCACCGTCGTGGCTTGAAACGGAGGAATGGAAGTTATGCCAATCAGTTTAAAAGAATCTCAAACATCTTGTACTTTTTTCAAAGTAGCCTACATAAAATATCTGGATACGTGACAAGACTTCACTTTTGCTCTTTCTATCAGGGTATTACAGTATTTAGAGGCACGAGCTGACTTATACATTGTTGTCAGTGTTTGTTTTCTATTCGATTTGATGATGCCTCACTAATATTTAGTGAGGCATCAAACAGTTACTAACAGTTACTAACAGTTTATGATTATCTATGAGCAGTATTTATATATATATTGTCTGGCAAATTTGTTTTCACGCATTAATGCAGTCGACGAGTCACCCCTTTACAGACATGCCCATCACATGCAGTTTTGGGGCAAGTCATAGTCAAGTCAGCACATTGACACACTGACAGCTGTTGTTGCCTGTTGGGCTTGAGTTAGCCATGTTACGATTTGAGCATTTTTTTTATGCTAAATGCAGTACCTGTGAGGGTTTTTGGACAATAGCTGTCATTGTTTTGTATAGTTAGTTGATTTCCAATAATAAATATATACATACATTTGCATAAATCAAGCTTATATGCCCACTCCCATGTTGATAAGAGTATTAAATACTTGACAAATCTGCCTTTAAGGTTCATTTTGAACAGATAAAAATGTTTGATTAATTTGTGATTAATTTGTGATTAATCGAGATTAAATATTTTATTTATTTATTTATTTATTTATTTATTTATTAATTAATTAATTAATTTATTTATTTTTGTGTCCAACATTTTGTTTTAACATGAAAGTTACCAGACAATTCTTAGGGCATTCTCATATTATAAACATTCCCCCATCCACCAATCACACCCACCCTATATCTCCATGACTAAATAAATGATACAAACAATAAAGACTCTAAGCAGTAGTATAGTACAAAGAGGTAGGTTCATCAGGAAAACATAAATAAATAAAATAGAATAAATAAATATGGAATATTATGTATGTATCTTAATAAATAATGTCTTATAGAAGCTAAAACATGCTTGTCCATATAGATGTGCTGAGCCTGGCACATACACAGCCTTCCTCTCAGTAACTGCTGACCGACCCACTGACTGTCTCTTTAATAAATCCTCAGATTCACCCCTGGTGCAACGCTGGGCAATCTCCCCTTCTTTTTTGTCTTCCTCTAATTAGTCACATATTAGAAATGCAGTGAGAAACAATCTAATTAAGAGGGCCTGACTCAATTTGCTTGTGGAAAGTTCAGTAATGGAGGTTCGGGAGAGCGCGGGTGAAACACAAGGGAGAGGTGAAGTGGTGAGAGGGAGCCTAATATAAGCCATCTATCTATCCATCTCCAAACCAATTAATGAATCTCGATGCACAGACATGCAAAGGACAAGCAGACGTGGGAAGCCGCGGCCTGTCATGTTTGTTTTATTGTGCACGTCTTTGTGTATGTTCCTACCTGCTGCGAATTGAAACCTATCGAGATTTACCATGCTGCGATGAGAGTAGCGATTAATCAGCACAAGTTGGACTATACGCGTAAGCAATTCCCTTCCCTGTGAGCGGTGCATAAACAAAACATACTGACAAAGCAAATGTATGGAGATTAAGCCATTTATCTTCAGGCTAATTTGATTTAATACCTGTAATCGCCTTAAGACACAGTTTGGGGTGCATTTATCTTTTTTATTGTTCATCCATTTTTTATAACACCATCATTGACCTAGTACCTTAAAGACATAATTACATTACCGAGCCTTGCTTTTAAAGATTGCACATGTTTAGGAAAATGTCAATTGTATAAGCCATTTGTTTTGACCTGTTCTTCAGTATTTTGCTTGCAACACACAGCTAGTTACGAAGGTTAACGTTTCTTGCTTTATGGTGTGTCGTCACGTCATCCCCCTCTCTCTGAGGGAAGGTGGCTGTCTTCTCTGAGACTGTATGCTGTATCAGTCCTTATTAATTCATATTGCCGTAAATAAAATGGTTATGACCATAGTTTGGACCATGCATCCCACTGAAAAGAAATATGCAAATGTCATACACAGGTTGAGAGTGTGATTTGTCTGAAGCATATAAATAGAATAAAGGAATAAATCCCACTCAAATCAACGTAGCAGGATGGTCAGAGCGGCGGCAATTTTTATGTGTACTGTTGCCATAGCGACCATTGTTCCGCATAAACTAAATTGACTTGCGGCAAGTCGCAGACTCACTGAGGTGAAGGGTTTGCAGTAACGATGACTAAACGAGCAGTGGAGTAGTTAGGTTACGATGCACATAGAAAATATGAATGAGTCAAATTAAACAACTTATTGCTTCATCCACACACTCCGGTCACAGCGGAGGAAAGCACATTGCCTATCGTCAGATAAGTGACAACTTTGTTCGGCTTGTTTTCTGTAAGCAGAGTGGCAGTGAAGCATGGTGGAATTAGCAAGATAGCTAGCTGGTTAGCTCTTGGGCTGGTTCTGCCAGGCTTTGGTGCTGCACTGATTACAGAAAACGAGCCGAACAGCGGGCTGGTGGTCGGCGGCAGCGCCGGGTCTAAACGTCCCTAGGACACGCTACTTAGCTAACTAGCCAGCCAGCTGTGTCCAGGAGCTGGTCCGTTTACTTCCCGGCGAGCTGTGACCACAGACTTTACGGCCCCACTTACATGTGTGCTGTTGTCACCATAGCAACTAACAACAATCTCCATTTTCTTTTTATACAAGTCAAATTACCACAGCAAACACCTTCAATGACCCTTCTACTCCTATTTTATTTCTATGGTCTGAAGTTTTATCTTTTAAAGAGAGTTGATATAATGACCCATCACAACTCGCCTATTTTATTTTATTTTATTTTTTTCCATGTGAAATCGCCAGGTAAAGGAAAAAATTTAAAATGAGTTGCTGTTATTATCTAAACTTTACAAGTTACTTGCATTATGCATAACGGTAGAGAAACAGATTTAAGGGGTTATCTAATGCAAAAGGGCAGAGGGGCCGTATTTTGGTAGACTCTTTCCCACTATTGTTTTGTTATTCAAGGCAAGATATTCAAATTGGTTCAGTGCAGAGAGCGGAGTGAGCAACACACAGTGCACAAAACATTATGAGACTGACTTAACAAAAACAGACACATACTCTCATGACTAAGAACCTCAATTTAGGAGCCCGTTAAGAGGCTAATGTACTTTACTGTTACATTACTGGTTCATAATAAAGGTGTATGTTACTGTAGGATTAAAAGCAATTTTTTCTTATTCACCAAAAAAAGTAGAAAATCTGTATATTAATAACTGATGGAAAATTATATTAAATGGTAGTGCTGTAAATATTTTCATCTTGCATTATCTAAAAATTAAAGACATAATTGTAGATGTAGTGTGTCGCTAGCTTAGCTGCTAAACATATAAAACATGTAAAAGCAATACTTAGCCCTACTGAATTTCTAACAGTAGGTAAACATCTTTTTTTTTCCAGTTCAAGCTCATTGGTACCTTGTGAGAATGACCTGTTAATAAAAATCAATCACAAATTAATTTATTGCACCATCCTACCATATCTTTTCATCTGCATCTCCACTGCAGGGGTGAAGTAGACTCAAGAGGTGAAATCAATACAGAATTATAGCTTTCACTGGATTGAGCAGGTTAGTCTGTTTCCTGGAAAGAAAACTACTTTTTTTTTTTACTCCAGCTCACTTACATTATGGCCGCAAATATATCGATTTTTTTATGTCAAGTCTGTCAAAGTAAAACCATCTTTGCAACCTTCAGTAAAGAAAAAGTCGATTTTAGAGAACAGACCTGCATACAGTAGAGGTCTTTATATAGAGGTCCCATTTAACAGTAGCAAAAGGGCAGCCTTTATTATTATTATTTATATATTTTTACTTTCACTGGAGTGTCAATTCCATATGTCTGCAAGGTTATTACCACAATGCAGGATTCAAATTGAGTGCAATCAGTGGCATTTAAACAGTTGCATTGGAATTTTTATGAAGGCCATTAATTGAAGTTTCACATGCTGGCTACAATAATCAAAAACTGTTTTCATTATTACACCTGCAACATTGATTAACAAGTCATACAGAGACACAGAAATTGTATTTGCCCTCTCAAAATGCAGCTTATAGTAACAGTAAGCTAGCTAACGTTAGCTAAACCACCTAACAAACGTTGGCTAGCGTAACCTCTTGTAAAATAAACCTATAGTTGATCAAGGTAATGAGTTATCTAAAAGCTGCCTTTATTGAAATCAAGCACAAAGAAGATATTCCAATAATAAAAATAAACTAGTTTAGCGCTTTTATTTTTTTTTTTTTTGCACAGAAATCTGAGTTACTCACCTTGAAGATCTATGCTGCCTTCAGTGAAACCCGCAAAATTAATCACTTATAGAGATCCCCAGGCACACTTTATTTTTCTTATCAGGTGTATGCTAAGAGGGGTTTCAGTCTCCTAATGCATGAAGGAAATAATTGTATTTAGAAAACAATATACAAAATTAAATAAGCAGTTATTAATAATAATATATTAATAAAACACAAACATATTGTGAAACTAATGCCTAAATGATGTGTGTCTGTCCATGCTTACACTGTATATGTTAATTATTGTACCATGCCTGCTTAACTGGTTTGAAGCCAGTTTTTTTAATAGGAAATTATAGTGCTATAACTAAATAAAAACACAACACTAATGCTACATATTTCTTTTTAATACTCTGGGATCTTTATAAGGTTGGCAGGTATCTTGTTTGGCTTCTTGTTACTATAATTTGTGAGAAATAAGTATAAAAAAAAAAAGAAAGAAAGAAACTTTATAATTACGTTCATATGTTGGTGCCCTTAAAACTGGGGGATCATGTACAAAACAATGTAATTCTTGAGAAAACAGTCTCTTACTTTTCTACACATTACCCTTATTGACCTTGTGTGTCGTTCCCCAAGCAATTAAATCATAGCACAGAGCTGAAATGCCACAAATGTGCTCCTGTCATGATCAAATTCAGCTGGCGGTGACTTTACTTCATTAAAAATGTGCATGAAACTCAGTTTCCCGAACACTGAGAAAAGAACATGTACAGATTACCGAACGCAAAAAACAAGCCGTTGAAAGTAAACTGCATATAAAAGACTATATATAACATATTATGCAATGCATATACAGTATGATCACTGTAAAGCTGTTAATTGCCAGTTTGTGTGTAGACAAACTGCAAGGTGTTTGTATTCATTGTTTATACTTTGTTTAAAAAAAATGAAGGTATGTTCCCCATAAAATACATTACAAATTGGTTCATCTTTACTTAACATTCACACACATGGCTCTGATGTCCTTCTGTGGTTTATTGGCTGACTGTATCATTCAATGTATTATTACATTTTCGTCCATCCTGAGCATGACCTTGATCTGGCAAGCTTCATTCATTTTGGCACCTCGTCCCGTTTCTAAGGAAAGAGCCCAAGAAACAAAATGATAATGGATGGAGTGTTTGAAGGTCACTGTGCTGCCCACTAATGGGTAAAGCACTCCCCACGGTGCCGCTGAATAAGTCCCTGTTCTAGGACAGTGATTTCCTACAATGAAGCAAAATTAGGAGGAATCCAGAGGCAGCCCAGGGGGAAAAGAAGCTATAGGGTGATTTCTTGGTCTACGATGTATTGTGAAGATTACCACTGAATTTGCCTTAGTACAAGGTCGATGTGGTATACCAAGGTACAGAACATCATGGCATGAAGAACTACAGCCCGAACAGTGCATGCTCTGTATTACTTAAGCCTCCTATTGAAACCTTTAAATCTCCTGCTCCCGTATTTGTTCAACAACAACAAAACGGAGCAGTGGCAGGTGAAAAGTGTTCCCAGTGATGACAATGACCCTCGAGGTCAAAGGGGGTCAACACATAAATGGAAAACAGGGGTTTTAATCCACCACACATTGTGGGTGGTGAATCCAAAATAATTTGCCAGCTAAGTAAACAGCCAAAGGCAATGTTGCACACACTGCCAAAACATTGTGTCCAAAATCTAGCCAAAATAATTACAAAAAGGCATAGACAGGGAGACAAAGAGAGAGGGGAGTCTCTACTGTTCAAAATGTAGGGAGTAAGCTTGTACATTAGCTGTATATGCTTGGTGGATACTGTTTATTTTAAAGCACAGTCATAGTAAAGCTAATGAATCATTGACCCTGCAATACATGAAGTCTACAGTATAAAGGTCTGTTTGTTGTTGAAACTAAAGAAGTGTTAATTCAATTGTATGGTCATTTGGCAATAGAGTTATCAGGGCACCATCCACCTCATTAGACTCAATTACTTCACTGCCAGGTACCCTTTGAAACCCCACCGATGTCGGGCAAGTTACTTGAAAATGTAATCATTTACACTAATGATTACATTTGATTAATTACTCAACAGCAAAAGTAATTGTTCACTCCTCACTTAACATTCGTCACTCAGCCAAGCTCTGTTGGTTCGTTTAAAACAACTTGACAGCCTGCAATACACACCAGAAGGTAACCTCCGGGTCTGAAAAGTGAAGCCAATACTGAAGTGCCTTAAACTTGCATTCTTTCTAATAGCCAGCAGGGGGCGACTCCTCTGGTTGCAAAAAGAAGTCTGATTGTATAGAAGTCTATGAGAAAATGAGCCTACTTCTCACTTGATTTATTACCTCAGTAAACATTGTAAACATGAGTTTATGGCAATCGCTAGTTTCAAGTCTTCTTCAATACAGCATGATGTTCATTTAGTAAATTATGGTCCCATTTAGAGTCAAATAGACCATAAAGCAGGGTATGCTTTAGGGCGTGGACACCTTGTGATTGAAAGGTCGCTACCACGGCGTTGTCCGATCTGGGTGTTTTCCGTATTTTCGTCTTACAACTTTAACCCTTTCACAGAGAGTTTTAAGTTCATGAAAGTTAATTGTAACATTTTGGTTGCCTATAATATCTTATTCAGCGTTTGGTTGTACTTAGCGCCAACCTCTCATGTCACTTCTGGCTGCAAAAAGCCAAGATGGTGACAGCCAAAATGCCAAACTCGAGGCTTCAAAACCATAGTCCACAAACAGGTGACGTAACGATGACTCCACTTATTAAATACATTCCATGATACACATACACACACACGCTTTTTTTAGTGCAACAAGCTAGCACGAACCAGACCAAACTCATATCGACCCTCCATCAAACTACATGTATGGTTAACAAGTCAACTCCCAAATTGACGAAGTAACGGACTATTGCTGGGATTAGTAACTGTAATGTAATAACTCAATATCAAATTGTAATCCTATCCCACTACTCATTACTGAAAAAAGTAATCACATGACTGTAACTCCACACATTTGAAATGAGCAATGGAACTGAAGGCTGAATAAAATGTTATTCCTCAACTGCTTTTGCATCATGTAGTATTTGTATTCCGCAAAAGCAGCTCAAGAAAACACCAGACAAGATCTGCCCTTTATATTTATTTAATGATTTTCATCTGGAAGTTTAAACAGCCCTCAAGTGAGTGATGGCTCCATGCTGGTCCGCCACTTTCCTGCCCTCCAGGGTGTCCCCACGTGACGAGGCGAGGCTATTTTTGCGAAATGTTCCTATAGCTTGCTCTCCATACATCCAACTCGAAAAGGCACTTATTTAGGTTGAGGCTTGAGGTGCAGTGTAATTTCCCATAAATGTCAGTACTACATTCAAGCGTAAACACTCCATTTGCACATCTTCAACCGGCGGTGCTGGGCGATAATCATTCTTGCCACACTCACCCGCCTGCATTCATCATTTGTGAGTGGTGACTTTGTGAATATCTTTGAGCATATTTTACAAGTTGGCATTACCTTTCACAGGCACAGTGGGGTGAGCGGAGGGGCATACATAACAAAAAGGACTACTGAATAGTTGTATGACCCACAGGCTCTAAGGACAGGTGGGGAATACTTGATAGGCATCTTTTGACAGCTACTGCGACTAAAATCTCAATCTGTTTGCCAGTTTTTCATTTAGAGAAGTCAAATGCAAGTGTCATGAGACAAAAGCGATTGAAGTGCAGAATTCACTGAATGTTGGAAACATAAAATGTCAGAGCTGTCTGCTCATGTTCAAACAACATAAATTTTCTCTATAATGCATTTAATCTCCTTCCGCTTACTTTTGAATGCATCTTATCATCATCATCATCAGTCTTTGATGAAATCTCACATTGCAGATATTCCTCCAGTACAGACTCCAGATTCCAAACTACAGAATCAAACACTGGTTTGTAGATTTGGATCAGTTTTTGAGGCAGCAGTTTTACACCTAAGCAAACCGTGCCACTCAAGAAACGGTTGAAGGCAGTTCTGGCAGTAGAAAACTGGGTGGGAACAGCTTGTGTTTTGGAGACAGCAAGCAGGAGGGTTAGCATAGGAGGAGAGCTCCGGGGTTTGATAAATGAGGCTGCATGGCGGCTGCAGCACTAAACTGCTTCCCTGCTCAGCTGTGGTGACAATGTGATTAATATTTGCACGGCATTAAGCTAATTTATCATGGCCACGTGCGGGCCTATGGGAGAATAGACTGTCACATGGATGCCTGGTCTAAGAGAGGGGAGTAGGTTTGGCATCGGGAACCAATTATTTCAAGCCAACATAAACAAATAAATACAGGAAAATTTATATCAGGGTGAGGTGAGTCTGCCAAGCAAGGAATTTAGGAATATGAGAAAAGCTGAGGGTGAGAAATTGAATATTGCTGAATGTCACCGTCAAGTTTGTGTGATAAACATGCGCCAGCTCAAATTATATTCTAGTTATGGAAAAGAGAGGGAAATGTGCATTGCTGTTCAAATCATGCTCTTTGTGATGGAATTACAGTAGACTTCTTTCTGCATTTATCAAGTGAGTAATATCAGATTTCTATCAATTTTGACTTGAATTTGATATGATTAAATTTTTGTTTGTAGTACAGTGTTGTAAGAGTAACATCTCATAGTACAATAAGTCAGTAAAGTGAACTTTTAGCCTCTTTTAGCTCATTGTTTTGGCTCTATATTTGAGCCTTGCCACTCTCATCAACCCTGTATGTTACTTCCCCAGTAGAAAACAGCACACAAACAAAGTTAGCAACTAGCTATTGAAGAAATATGAACATCTAGCAGCTAAAGACCCAGATGTTTTTTTTCTCAGGAGTTGGGGGAGACCAAAACAGAGCTATAAGGAGAGTGACTTTAGGAGTTACACTTATCAGATGGCCACAAACACAGCTCCACTGAGTTGATAGCATTAAAGATCACTATGCACTATGCAGTAGTCTATGCATTACTAATTTGCAACAGCAAATACGTTTTTGAAAAAAAACAAAATGGCGGCATTAAAATGTAGTTCTCCGTAGACTACAAAAAACAAAGTTGCTGAACATTATCCATGCAGCAATTCTGTTTCCTCCAAAATGTATTTGGCAAAACCATTATATTATAGACATCATTTTTAGGTTACAGGGTTGATGATGGATCAACCCGTTCTCACTCCCAACTCGTCAAATACCACCGCTTTGGTCAGTGCCCCTCAGGGTCTGATACAGATGTACCGTGGCACCCTTTAACATCTGCATGAGACACACCAGGCTTTCAACTAACTCCAATGTAAACCATCAGTATTAGAGTGGGAGTGGAGGTTGGACGGGTCAAACAAACAGACTTACACCCAGGAGAACGCTGTTCGTGTCCCGTGTGAAACCAAGTCAACGTTGACTTTACCTTAGTTTTGTTATGTAACAAACAGACTTATTTTATAAAAGAAATATAGCGTTATTTGAACCCAAACCATGAACCTAACGACGAAAACCTAACGACGAAAACCTAATGACGTAGTTGTGTAAGTGAACATAAAAACTAAGTCAACTTACCTTGGAATTTTATTTTGGAAAGAGAGCGTATGCATGTAACAAGTGGAAACTGTACTTTTCCTGTGAACATTGAATATTATTTTGAAAAGACACTATGCATGTAACGCCATCCCTGATGCGTCCAAACCGGCGCTAGAGGGGTACCTAGAGTGTCATAGTTTGAGGCGTGTAGGGTCACTGAGCAAGCTGCGGTATTTGATGAGTTGGGAGTGAGAAGGTGTTGGATTAATGTGTAAGTAGGCATTTGTTTGCTAGCCCTGAATACCTAATAAGAAGATGATACTGTATGTCAGGGTTGTGTGTTTGTCAGCTTGTTTTGGGGGGCCAATGCTCCCTATGTGGCTCCTGGCAATGTCTACACTGATGCAAAACCAAAACAAAAAGTGTCTACATGTCATGCTCCTCTTGGATATGTTTGGGTATAATTCCGGCTTTACATGAATTCAGGTGGGGGAAACTGAAAGTAAGAAACTATTATTTTATCCTAGTGAAAAGTGTTTCTTGGAGAGTATTTCTTTCCAAGAAAGTAAGGATTGTTGAATTCCCATCAGGGGGGGGGGGGATTCTTTCACCACAGAATGGATTATCTGTCAATATGGGTTTGTGGGTGTTTTAGTAGAGATAGCTTTGTTGCTGTCTCATAGGAACACCTTGCTAGTGAGCAGTTTTAGTTTCCAGGACCTGTGTTGGTTTCCAACAGGGATGACATTTCAAAATGTTTGTTCAGACTGTCACCAGCCAGTAGGTTGGTCGAGTATCCCCACTACAGAAAAAGGTGTTCTGTTCATGATATCCTGAGGCTTGAAAAATAGAACAGCTCTAGTGCAAGTCTGTTGTGGAATTCACACAAGACTGAGATTCCTCTCCCGCAGTGCTGTGTCTGTCAGTATTCTCTGTCTAGCTTCTCTGCTGTAGTAGGGCAGACTAGCCAGGCGGCTGCCACTTGGCAGGGAATCTGCTGCCTTGGTCAGTAGCCAGTATTAAGATGCTTCTGCTGTCAAGGGGCCCTGGAAGAGAAACCAATAGCCAGGGCAGTAACTCACCCTTTAAGACCGTTGCCTTGTTTAGGAAAGTAATCTACCCCCAAGCCGCTGCCTCATTCTACACACGATACATCATTGACAAACACTGGCACAGCAGTATTCGCAGCAGTCACACTCAGCCTCCCCGCTGCCCAGCATTTCTCAGCTTAGCCTTGCAGTGTTGAATATTGTAGTCCACCTTCAGCCAGGCCAAAAAAAAAAAGATGTCAGAAAACAAGGTGTTTCCACATCCACTTGTGTATTGTGAAAATACTTGCAAGTCTCATCTCATTTTCACTTTGTCATTGGAGTACTCCCGAGTGATACTGAGCTCTTCTGGAACTATTTTCTCCCATCACCAAATTCACTCAACACCTCAGATTCTTACTATGGCTGTTTCACACCGTGACAATTCACACTATTCTGAAATTCTAAAGTGAAGACAAGATGATAATAATCATTTCAACGATCCTACAAAGATGCAGCAGTCTTCAGCAACAACAACAGTAATTTTGGAGACTTTCACATCAGGGACTCGGGCCTGGATCCCAGTACAAAAGTCCAGTTCATTTGATTAGTGTGAACGCTCCATACCGGACTCGGGCACATTTTGCCGATCTGTGCTTGAGTCCACTTGAAAAGGTGGTCTCGAGTATGGTTCATGTGTACTCTGGTACAGTTCTCATCAGGTGTGAAAGCCAACTGGACCAAAATATGGAAGTGGACTGCTATTTAACGCAAAAACGTTAGCAGTCAGTGAGTAGTTTTGAAAGGACAGGGTTTTTCCAACGCAGCCGGTCCCCTGTCGACTTTGAATGAAGTGTCTTACAATGTTCCGCCACTAGAACAGCTTATCCCAACATAAACAAATACACATAGATGATGACGCAAGTGTACTCAGGTACGGAACATCTTTACTAATGTAAAAGCTGAGCGGCGGGGGGAGTGGAGGGGGAGTAATCGTACTTGGGCATGAAAATGTACTATAAGGCACGCATGGCCAGCCGGCGATGTCAACAAAGCACAGAGAAGCTCTGATTACAACACACACAGAGGGAGAGCAACTTCATTCTCTGCTCAGGTAGACATTATTCCTCTATATCTTTACATAGCTAATAGTTGTTTGCTGCTATATGTATGCTCTGGTTATCGTATAGAGCACCTTAACTGCCATCTTGTCATCGATGTGCAGTATACCAATCCGACAGAGATGGACCCATCACCAGCGTGACAGTTGCCAATGATGAAGTTGCTCATGACCTTCTAAGAAAGCAGGATGGTTGATGGAGCATTGAGGCCATTTCTCTTGTGTTGTCTGGTGGATGTAATTTATAGGGCAGTGCTCAGCATGCCCCTGGTAGAAATGATAAACTGTACAGTAAACCTTTAACATACATTTTTTGTTGAAGTTTTTTGAGTCTGCAGTTTATTTGTCCATCTGAATTTAGAATATATATTCACATAGTTCTGGGTAATGTGAAGTTTGTTTGGAAAGTTACAATGCAGCGGCTTCACAGCCACAAAATTATGAATTTATGTTGCTCAAACTATTTGCTTGTAAGAAGACAGTTCCTGCCTGGAAGAGGCAGCGGTGTCTGCAAGGCATCCCTGCAGTATGCTGGGGCTTACCTCAGTGAAGCCTGGTGTCTGGACAGTGAGGAAGGTGCAGGTTAACTGCAAAAGAACAGACAGAGGCAGCAAAGATAAGATTTAAATAGCTTGATATGAGCCACTGTCGGCACAAGGAATGTTTAATTTTCTCATCATTTAACTTGGCCTTTATAAAACTTTATATTTCTTTACTTCAAGAACAAATGACATGCACAGAGAGCTAACATTGAAGAAAATAAAATAGAATAGGGAAGGAGGTGAGAGAGAAATAATGAGGAAAGACTATTAGCTTTTTTTCCCCCAGAGCTCTACTCTACTATTATTGAGTATTACCTCATAAAAGCTGCAGTCCTTGTTTTTTTTAACACACGTAAGATTTATCTGAGCCAAAGCTAAAGCTTGTACTTTCCCAGCTGCTGAGACACAAGTGAATAACTGACCACAAGGAAAAGAAACTCCTCCAGCACTAATATTGGAGTGAACTTGTGGCTTTGCACAAAGCTTTCTATTCATGCATCTTCAAATAGTTTGACTTTTATCTTGTGGACTGTTTAAGAATGTACAGTGAATTGAGGTGTTGCTCTGTGGGAAATCATCACTATTCTAATGGTGACAGCAGTTCAACTATTTAACAAATTAATATCCAAACCAGCAGATATGCTTGTTGCTCCACCATGTGCTAGTGTAGAGAAAGGGTTGTATTTCCAGTTTCCACATCTGTCTGATCAGGGCTTCGCCTTTCATCAAGCATGTGCATGAGGAAATACCAAGGCTGTTAGCCAAAAAACACTTTTGGGAAACCAAAATGTTCAATGGCAGACACTCTGCTTATTAGCATCATGCTCTAGACCCAGAAAGACAAAATATATCAAAGTTAACACAGCAGAATAAAGAGGACGGCCTCATGAGATCTGATGAATTCACGATCCTGCCACAGGCACGACTGTATTGCACTTGCTGGCCATTGTAGAACATGATTATTGAACAGTTTGTTGTTTTTTTTTTAAGATTGGCTCTATGAGCTACCAGGGCGCCCATAGAACAGCATTTTTTAAAAACTTTTTCCATCTATATCCAGCGTGGCTGGACTCAACATATACCAAGTCAATTATATTTATATAGCCCAAAAAAACAGGCAGCTTTACAATATGTACAACATACAGCACCCTCTAGACCCTGGGACAGTCAGTCCACCCTGCTGACACAGCAAAACTTGATATTCTTCAACTGATCGATAAATTCAAAGTGATGCAGCCATCTGTCTCGTACAGTCTTTGCAGCTGTAAAGTTACTTTTATTTTGAAATCAACTGATAGATGACTAATACTAACTCCTGGTTGCAGTTAAAATTGTCATAATAAAATATTGTATACTCTGTATGTATAAAGCCCCCATATATAATACAGTGGCTTATACAGACCCAATGTATTATTTACATTTGTCTTATGAAGCCATTTATTGAAAAAAACACAAACTCTTTCTGATGCTCCTCTTTTGTCCGTTTCTAACTGTCTAACCTTTCTTTGCTGTCTCTTAATATTTTTATATTTTTTACCATATGGCCAGCCGATTAGACTGTTGTCAGGCTATTAAATAGGTGTTATCAGTCGCTATAAGCCCCATAGATGTGGGTCAATAGGGGTCTACTACACCCACTAGGAGGTTTTATCATCTATTCACATGGTAGCTCACCGAAAGAAGGTATACAAGAACACGACAGTGACCTCTAGCGACCGTAGTAATTATGACAGGAGCAGAAGCGGAAGTCAGGCGCAGTAGTAAAAAACACAGGGTTCACCCAGGAGACCGTAGTTCCAGCATCCCATGTGAAACAAACAATGTGTAGTTTCCTTTATGTTTGTCTTTATGTCGTGGTCGGCTTTAAATACAGTAATAAACTGTTATTACCCTCAAATGCTTTTAAAACAGGGTCATGCATAATTAATTACCGTTTACCTCAAGTAAAACGGTCGTGTCTTGGAGCTTCATCAAGACGTAATAAGGTGCAATGACAGTGATAAACAATCATAAAGTTTAATTCATGTCAGTGACTTAGTTATGACACTATTACACAAGTCTTATTTGCACCCATTTTAATAGTAGCATCTAGAAATGTTTAAATTCCACAAATCTATTTGCAGAAGGATTGCTTCTTCACTTTATACTATAATTAGACACCTATGCAGTGAGATTCACATAAACAACAACAAGTAGTCCCCTGGGATAAGGGGGAGGGGGGGAGGTTTGCTCGGTTGGTGCTGCTTTGTCTCTGGTGCAGAGACATCAATGAGGATATGTCGAGACAGACACAGACACTGGCAGGCGTTTTGGCACGTACATCACTGGTGACCTTTGGCACACACAAAAAAAAAACAGGATGCGTTGTTAAAATCAGCGAACGTGACGTGATGTGTCACATCCAATGGGGTTAAGAGAGGTAGCTGACAAACTGAAGCAGATGGACGACTGTCTGGCATCTGACTCGTTGCAATTCGAGATCTAAAAGCAGCAGCAAAGAAAAAGTGAGAGAACAGGATGTTGACAACTGTACCCACAGACCCCATCTGTCTGGCTGCAGTCTGGAACGTCATCACTGCAGCAGCACTGGAGTCGGTTCAATATGCGATGAAACATTGACATTCACTCAATGCTACATTCAGTCGGGGTAATGAGGCTGTAGTGGTGGGAGAGGGAATCGGTCTGGTATATTTCCTGTGCACCATATTTCTTTTTATTGGTACCATCATGTAAACAGAACTCCCCATGTGGAAATAAGTTCAGTAATTCAGCCTGTCAAAGAGAAAGCACTGAGGACATCTACCTTCACATATCTTGGCCTCTAATCAAGTGCGCTACACGCTGGCAGACACATTTTCAGGCGATGCCAGCGAATGCTAATAAGACTAGCAGAATCTGATGGGTGATTCTTGTAGCCTCCACATCAGGCATCCACTGTATTCTGCATCTAATCTGCATTAGTACTGCAGCAGCCACTGCAGCCTGTGCATTGTTCCCAAGTCAGTACGTTCTATCACCAAACTCAATCAGTCAACAATAATAGATGCAAAAGGCAAAAAATATTCCTCTTCGGGTGCAGGAGCAATGCCTCGAGATGGTCGAACAAATGGTTTCTTTTGTAGATCAACACTTGTTTAGGATGCAGTGACACAAACCTGCACTGAGCATAATCTGTCACAGGGTCATAGGGGTGTAACGGTTCATCTACTACATCGATGTATCGATTTATATTCCTACGATCCAACTACATCGATAGGTACTCGGCAAGTTGTCCTTCACGGTAGACGTATATCGATTTAAAAACGATTTGAAACGCGAAAATCGATTGTATCGATACTAAGGATTTGCACCTTGTATTTAAGGACGACAAACTTTTATTAGTAAAGAAATGTTAAACGTTACTCCGGTTCACTCTCCAGACATGCGCCAGCTTGCTATCCCGGGAGTAAAGTAAAAAACAAAGCAGAAATTCAACTAACGTTAGTCTAACGTAGTTTTAAAATGTTTTTCCGTATGTTTTCATGTATGAAAAGACCCCAAATGAACACTGTAGGTGGACTACTTGACTACTATAAGCAACTTATTTAAACAGCGTTTATATAGGAATGATTAGTGTCCCAAGCTGTTTGATCACTATAAGCAGTTGATCACTGTATTATTGCTCTACCGTTTATATTGAAAATGAGGAGAGAAGCAGCAGGTTAAACCACTGTTCATTTAACTTGAATAGAAGTTGGTTTATTTTATTTTTGTTAAATATTGCACTGCCTTGTATCTTCAGAACTGACTCAGGAGGTCCTGCAGTTGCACTTTTTATTATTTTCTAATAAAAGGCGTTTGTATTTGCCACTAATCGTTGTTTACTTGTTTATATCCATTATTAATTTATCTCTGATTCCCTCACAGAAAAAACTTTGAGGAATCCTGACCTGCTCTGACCAGTATTAGCTATTTATTTAACAGTCACACTGATTGAATTTTTGACAAAAAAAAAGTAACTGTAACCATTTAAAATCATTAAATCGTAACTTATCGCTCTAGATGAGCCAAATATCGTCCTTGAATCGTATCGAAACCATGGAAATCGTATCGTATCGTTGTAAAAACGTATCGTTACACCCCTAGTAAGTCACCATGTCTAACAGTGTGTATTCAACACATGCTTCCTCCTCTTTCCACACCAGAGCCATCAATTTGTTTTCATATCATTGCTGTCAGGATATCAAGGTGCGTTTATAGCAATTTGATAGAAAATTCTGTTTGCAAAGAATTATGTTTTGTATTATGTAGTTCAAAAACATAATCGCTCCCACTTTATGCTCTGAGTTTGTACTTGTAACGGAGCATATTCCATTTGGTAGGTGTGCTTTTATCTTAAGTGCCTTAAAATATCACGAGTGCTTTCATTGTCTATGTACGTGGCCCCAGCGGGTTTGAACCTCAAATGTGCCGGTGGCATGCTCAACAAATCAAACTATGTAGCATGTTGTGGCTGCAAAACAGTCTGCCTTCCAGCTGATGCTCTAGTTTTTGTATTGGACATTGTATTCAGTCTAACCTCATTTTTGTTGCATGGCAGAGAGTGAGTGAACTAGTATAAAGGGACACTGTGTCTGCTGCAGCTTCTGAAGTTAATAAGCCAGCAGTCAGAGCCAAACTGCATGTCTGAAAAATCTGGTTTTATCAGGAATGTGGAAAAGACTCACTTTGTATACATATTACAATTCTTGGTCAAGTGTGTGCAACCATGTCTACCTGTGTGAAGAATGTAACTCTCAACGTCATTGTTTGTGTCATGAATCACATTTTTATAATAGTAAATAAATAAGAATAAGTATTAGTGGAAAATGAAAATTGGTAAAAAATAAAAATAAAAAGATTCAGGAAGTACTTGGCTTTAGACCATGGATGTATTAAGAGAACTGGATACAGCATTGGAAGCGGGGTCCTGTTCATTCCTATGAAAGTTACTCAGCGGCGCATGAAGCCAAAATGGCTCCACTTCCGTCTGGAAAAGTACCCGGATATTCCGTCGATCTTCCGTCGATCTTCCGTCGATCTTTAACATCCATTGAGCACATCGGACATGCGCAGTAGCGTCCGCTTGTTCACATGACTCGGTCACGGGGTCCCAACGTCACGCCGTCGTCACAGTCTGGGTCTCATTCACATGAACGGAGGAAGGGAAATAACTCTGGATTCAGCTATTAGTGCGTTTTACAACTTTTAGGACCTAATGATTTAAATAAGGGCTAATCAAGTGTTCCTACTGGGAAGTTGATTCACCTAAAAAAAAATTATCCGCTCAGTTACAGACGTCTCTTTCCCAATGTAAGTCTATGGGAAAAAGATTTTTTGGGCCCAATTGCATCACGTGACGGACACGGAAGTTGTAGTACCGCCGTTTGGCCACTACGGAAATTGGGATCAACGACCGCCGTACTTCCTGGGGGCTTGCTTTAGACACAATTTGCACTGTTACCCCGGATGATTTTTTTATTTTTATTTATTTAATCTTTAATTAATCAGGCAGTCTCATTGAGATTAATATTTATTTTCCAAGATAGACCTGAGAACAAGAAACATTCACAAGAACACAATCAGCAAAACAGACACAACTACACAATAAACAAAGAATTTAATACAGTTACAAGAATCATAAAAAACATCAGCTTTAAAATTGCCCAGGGGAGTTAGTGCGTACATGAAGGATATCTATACGTAGTTACTGGATAGCATACTGCAGTTACTAAATTTAAAAAGAGAAGAGATGTGAGGTAGTTTGGAGGCTTCAACAGTAGAGCTCTTTAAATGAATAACATGAGATGGATATTTCTTTGTGACTGTAAGGAGCTCCGTCCAACCGTGTGATACAGAGAACAATGATGAGTCCCAAATTCGTCATTTGTGAAAATCGTAATGCATTATGATGCACAGGGTTTAACTGCTGTAGTGTTGATGGCATAGCACGACAGAATATCTCCAACATGTGCAATCAACAGTATACAGTAATAGATTACTTTTGATACACAAAGAAACACTGAAAATGCAGCCATTCAGCCTGGTTGCATGAAAACATATATGAATGACACGATACTGCGCAAGGCAAAAGCGTGCAATGAGAACGTCGTTCTTGCTTTTGGGGTGTCATTTGCACGCCATGTAGTTTGTACTGACTGCAATGTAAATGCATCCACGTAAATATGCTACGCTCGGAGCTAGTGATGTAGAATATAAAGTGATAAAGACTGCTTATGCCGGGTGTGAGGGGAGGTGGATGGGTCCAACAAACACAGGACTTTCAACCAGGAGACTGGTGGTTTTTTTTGTAAGTTACTTTTGTGACGTACTTATTTTAAGGCCAACCATGATGTTTTTCCAAAACCTAACTAAGTACTTTTGTTGCCTAAACCTAAGTGAGTAGTTTTGTTGCCCCCTGCTGCTTCACCTTCATACACGCGTGTAATATTCACGCCTCAGCAAGGCAAAACGCGACACTGATATGCTATCCTCTGGTGGACAGGCGGGTCCATTACACGCTTTGGCATGTTATCGGGTTGAATGATTTCGAGGCAACATCTGAAGTTCTAAAACATCCTTGATGGACTTTGAAGATACCGTTATCACTGAAGAGAGCAAGTTGTTGAGTCCAGCAGTTTGTGTCTGTGTGTTCTGTTGAGTTGTGACTCTGAGAAGAGAGGGCGAAACTTCTGATGCATCAATCAAGTCCAAAGGGATAAATACAGAAAACCATACATGGCACTGCAACTAAAGATTATTTTTTTCATAATTTGTTTGATTCTTTCTTCCCCTCAGAGCCCAAGTTTTGAACAACAGTCCCAAACCCAATGATATTCAATTTACTGCAATCTAAAAACTGAGAAAACAAGCCAGTATTCAGCGGCTGTTGTGCTCTCCACTAGCCCTTGACATTTTATTTTGGCTCATGTCTTCCCATCATGTGTGTCAGAGGTGGAATTCCAATAACTGCTGCAGTTTAAACAGCTGAGGTACCCTCACGAGATTTTGCAACAACTGCTATAAGAAAATACAGATATTTAGAATCTGCTTGGTTTCCTTTTTCCCTCCCGAGTTGTAAACTGGCCCCTTAACAAACACCTGAGGCTGAGGGTCATGAAACTCAACATGTAAATAACCATGTCAACTCTCGAATCCAATTGAGCGGAGAAAAAAAACAGCCACATTGCATTTGTGTGCATTTTCCTATGACAGAAGTGATGTTCCCTTCCTGTGCTGTTTATTGGAAGTAATCCGAGGGATGGCGGAGGAGTTGGGCTCACGCTGCGGACTGTGTGAGGCTGATCTGGACTGAGAGGGAACATCACAACTCCCTGAGCTGGGGTTTCTCTGTCAGCCAGCGATCCCTGCAGCTCGCCCCAGGGCCTGTTGGCAAAGAAAGCTCCCATAGCGTTCCACCTGCAATGTCACGTTGATTTCACAGGGGGGAGAGCCAAAAGGAGGTTACTGATCACGTTTGCTCCCTCTCTTGCTGGCTGTCTTTCACTTTCTGACTCCATCTTTCTTTTTCGGAGCCTGTACCGAAATCACAACTTCCCCAAAAGAAAACAAGCGAGGGAGGGTCAATCCTCTCGATTCCAATTGCCCACAAGGCTTAACACATCTGTCGGGATCCGCCGGGGATGGTTGAAATGGAGGAGGTTGCCATGACAACAGCTCTGCCACTTTGCCACCTGTGCTGGGTCCCGCGGGAGATGAGGAGGCGACGCCTTTCTCACCGCCAACAGGGTCTTTTCTCACCTTGCTGTCCGGGAGAAATTGTCCCACTAGAGCGCACTAATGGCTCGGTGGAGGTCACCTCGCTGCATTTGCTAGCAGCAACAACCAGGAGATGTTCAGTCATGAGGTGCGATGTTTTTGCACCGTTTATGGAACCTTTCTGTCACTCTTAACGCTGTTAATGGCCCGTTCAGAAAGTTGTCCACTGACCTCCTGAAAAGAACTGCAGTGTTGAATTGAACATGAAAAAGCAGCCTCCGTCATTATGGCTCCTTGTTATCCAGGTTCAATAGAACAAGAAACAACAATCTTCTCAACAAGCTGTAAGTAGACTGTTTTTTTTCTCTTCAGGCTGACACACTCTGTGCGGGAGCTGAAAATCAACGCCTGGCACTACCCTGCTTGGCTGATCTAACAGCTAGTCTCTTGTGCTGTGTATTTCTTCCTCTAATTGGTCCTGCCCCCATACTCAAGCTCTCAGTGACTTTACTTCTCCTATTGCGGGAACCAGAGGATGGGCAGCACATTGAAGGGTGGGGGGGGGCTGGTGGTTGGGGGATTGGGGAGAGAGAGGGGGGTGTTCTTATTAGGGAACATCCAGAGGGCATAATTACCAGCAAATCTGTGCGCACCCGCTATCACGGTATTGATGAGTTTTTGTGGACTGGTATTTGTTATCGGGTGGCGAGGGCCGGTGCACCCTCATTAACACTTCTCACCTCTGGAGCAGAAAGCAGTGGAAGTAAACAAGCTCGGAGAAGAAAAAGAGTCTGGTGTTTTTAGGCACACACAAACAATCACAGCATGACTGCATGCACACGCCAGCAATCGCACATGGACGCAAACAGACACACACAAGGTTTTACATTTTGAAATTCACATAGATTTTATAATATAAAAATTAACGAAAGTCTCCATAAATACCATTATTTCTTTCTATCCTTGCAACTTTGCCCTTCTTGTGCTAAATATGTGTTTATTTCAGCATTTATTATGCATTTAAAGTAGGGCTGTCAAACACGATAATAACACGTGAACGCAAATTTGTTTTAACGCCACTAATTTCTTTAACGCATTAACGCAACTTGCGATTTTTAGGTTGTAGCGGGCTCAGTATTAATGTAAAGTATCATATGTAACTAGAAAACCTAAGGCATCCATCGGTACCAACCATGTCATACTAGCTTGCCGCTAAATAACGCTCCAAACTTATGCTAACTTTTCGCGAGGAAAAACAGGCATGGCCATTATCAATGAGGTCCCTTGACCTCTGACCTGAAGATATGTGAATGAAAATGGGTTCTATGGGTACCCACAAGTCTCCCCTTTACAGACATGCCCACTTTATGATAATCACATGCAGTTTGGGGCAAGTCATAGTCAAGTCAGCAAACTGTGAGGGTTTCTGGACAATATTTACAACACTTGTCATTGTTTTGTGATCAAAAATGAATTGATTTCCAATAATAAATATATACATACATTTGCATAAAGCAAGCATATTTGCCCACTCTCATGTTGATAAGAGTATTAAATACTTGAAAAATCTCCCTTTAGGGCACATTTTGAACAGATAAAAAATTTGTGCTTAATGGTGATTAAATATTTTAATCGATTGATAGCCCTAATTTAAAGATTAGTTCATTGATGAATGTCAATATGTTTTACTCTTGGTTTAAAGCTTTTGTCTTAATCCAGAGGAAATGTCCTGTTCTTTTATGTCTATCTCTATTTCAGTTGATGTGTTTCTGCCCAGCTCAGCTGAAGGCATTTTGGACATTTTGATGATGTCATTGAATGGTGGGGGGTTCTGCAATGTCGCTGTCTTTGTTGCAGGAGGCAATTAATCACCATCACCTGAAAGACTCTGTGGTCCTGCCTACTTTCACTGTCTTTCTTTAGTTTTCAATATCCTTTAACATAAAATAAATCTCTCGAACTGCCTCTAGATAAAATAGCTGATGTCTCAAAACTGTCACTCGCCTTAATGACAGTAAATCTCTCATGGTGCTATTCAGTGTCAAAACATTTTGACTCTTTGTCAACACGATGAGAACACATTTTGTTGAACAATTCAAAAGGGTTGTTACATAATACTTTTTTAAGCTGACATACATTAAAACTTGAATGTAAAAGAAATGTCTAAGCTCTGAAAGCATGTGGAGAGTCTTGTTCATTATTATTTTCTCTGGTTTAGATGACCGTAGCTATTTTTTTTTGTGCCTAAGTCAAACATCTCTCTCCCTGTGCACAGTGATAGTGTGCTTAAGCTTCCTCTTATGTGACATTCTCGAGCTATCGCAGCTTTTTCCCTGTTTGTCTAAATACAGGAGAACAACAACAGAGGGAGTAGACAGCCCATTTGTGTGCCTAATTATGGGTAATTAAAGTTAAAATGTTCTACTCTTCTTCAGTTTAAAATCAATTTCAATTTTGTTTGTTTTTTACTAGTATTTTCTTACTACACCTAACCTCGCCAAGTTTAAGAATTTTATTTTTTTAATGTACCTGGCACCTTGTTTTAGAGAGGAAACACAACATTCAAATATTTCCTGAGATATTACTTTTTTTGCTTTACATTTCTCTTTACAGTTTGATGTACTGTGACTGTGATTTCACCCTTGCACTGATATGAAAGGGGACACGTCATGCTCATTTCCAGGTTCATACTTGTATGTGGGGTTAGAAGAACAGAACTAGAACATGTTTACATGCATTAATGTTAAAAAAAACACATACTGTCTGAAACGTCATCTTTTGAACACAAACAAAAAGGCTTCTTTAGGTTTAGGCAACAAAACTGCAACTTCTTTAGGTTTAGGCATAAACAAGTACTTAGTTAAGTTTAGAGAAAAACATTGTGTTTCCAGTCTCCAGTCTCCTGGGTGAAAACCCTGTGTTTTGTGTCCTATCCATCATCCCCAACCTCCACCCTATATGGAGATTTACACTGTCTACTGTATACTACAGCACCTGACTTCTGCTTCTGCTCCTGTCATAATTACTACGGTCACTAGAGGTTGCTATTGTCTTCTTTTATACCTTTCGATGATCTACCATGTGAATAGATGATAAAACTTACTAGTGGGTGTAGTAGGCCCCTACTGACCCACATCTATTGGGCTTATAGTGACTGATAATGCCAATTGAATAGCCTGACAACAGTCTAATCGGCTGAATCTGACTAGCTTGTTGATGTTTTCTGATCTAGGCAGACAATGAAAGGTGGACACGCACATCCAAAACCATAGTAGGCCGGTGCTGGACCAGTAGAAGACAGCAATGAAAAACGTAGAAGAAGGTCCGCACACTGTAGCTCCCTTTCAGTGCAATTTATTTGCACATCTTGTGACGTTTCGAGCCAATGCTCTTCTCCAGACTTGATGGACCCGATCTAGGCAGCCGATAAAAATCGGACTAAGTTGACTTATATCACAGTTTGTGGGTTGGTAGGCGCTCGAGATACCCAAATGTATGTGCACAAGCACTGAAAAAGTGAGTTTTTCATGATATGACATGACAGTCCCTTTTAAATCTCACAAGTTATACGAACCGTCGTAAGATATGTTGCGTTTTAACGTAAAATTCCTTGTTTATTCTCCACAAACAAAAGATACATGTGCTATAGTCTTATTATGTTTTCCCTGTACCTTTTGTTTTACATAGTATCCAATTTGTCTTAGCTTCGGCGGTAACAGACTTCTGTCATTTTTTTGCTGTTTCCTCGTGATTTGACAAGCTTGAATTATCTGACAGACTCTGAAATATCAGGGCTGAAGATGTGGGAGTGATTTAAAGAAGCGTGTCGCTCTAGCAATTAGGTTTACACTGTACTCCAGGGGGACTGCATACATGGCAGCATCGGGCTCGGCACTTGCAATTAACATCTTGTGACTTGATGTTCCCCCATACATTTTTAATAAACCCATTACAAACATGGGTATTGTTGTTCCACAAATAAAGCTTAGTGCAATGGCGTACAGTTGTTTGCAGACCAAATTAGTTTATATAAGTTTTGCGTTTTAAAAATCCCATTTTGTAAATTTAATCTGATTGAACTTTTATTTTTAAGGATTAATGTATTAGTCTTATAAGCCCATTACACATTTTGCAGCCTTGCAATGAAGAAGAAAGATCTAGCATTATTTGCCAGGCATTAGTATTCACCTAAGCCACATTTAACATGTCAAAGCTTGGTTTGCATGAGATTAGATGACGATATTTTTTCATTTCCATGGCAAAATGTAGACACTTCTTCAGTAGACATCCATAATAATGACTGAAGTCAGCGTGAATCCTTCATTTAAAAGTAAACACAGCTAGTGAACACATTACTGATACATAACAGAGTAGAATAAATATGTGAATAATGAGTCACAGTCACATTATGACATGAGAGGGTCAATGTGCATATTGAGCAGCGAGCTCAAGCACGCTAATGAAATTTCCGTCTGCAGGTTTCATTATGGCGCCACACGACTGATACAAATGGCAGCGTGGGGACATCCCCGACCCCCTCTGATTCTATCTCGCCGTTATCGGCCCCCTTGGTGTATCTCTGGGTGAAGGACACGGTAAAAGGCTGCAGACGGTCATTGATCTGACGCCTTTGATTCGAAAATGCAATTAAAGGCTGGCCACAACTTGGTGGGTGGTTATCACAAGGCACCTTGCTGCACACTCAGATGTCTAAATCTGGGAACACACGGTAATGATTAATTCCTAATTACTCGGGCCTGATTCCACGGACTTCATGACTGCACGGGATCGATTAGGTTTTGCTTTTCGATATATGTCAGTCTTTTTTTTTTTTTTTTTAAATCACAGTATTTCTTCAGCCTTAAATTGGTGTGAAAGCACAGCTCCCTGATGCGGACAGTGGGCACACTTGCTGAAAGTGAATGATGAGACTTTGAGTGGTGTGGTATGTTGATCATTTAGCCGTACTCACTGCGAGAGTTCAACTTCTGGCCAAAATATTCATGTGTGCCCTTTTTAATCCACCCCCTCTGTCCCTGATTCCATTTCACTGCTGATGAGGATTTTCAAATGTCACGTCATTTCGTTTCTTATTCTGGTTGGTAACACTTCTTCTGACTGCAGGATCTCAGTGGCGTGTCCAGACTTCTTTTGAGCACTGGGGTGGCCCAAGTGGGAAACTGACTTATGCGGCTAGAAGTGGCATGAAGTAGAGTTGGGCCGGTGTAAACATTTTCAAACCGGTTTGATATTAAGCCAGAACACTGGAGCGGTATACCGAACTTTACCACTAGGTGTCGCACTTGACTCAGCAGCCGCTTGACCAGAACTCAGAGGAGCGGCTTGTCACTAAAATGAGAATACATGCAGATGGTGCACCTTAACAGCCCACCTTAAGTGAGCTGAAGTTGTTGCTAACTTCGGGCTAACCCTCTTCACTTTAATCAGCAGATGGCAAGCAAGACACGGGAACTTGGCTTGGGTCTTGAGGAGTTGTAGCATTTATTCACTGAGAGCCTGAACTGTACACACACTGTACTGCTACGTTCACAGCTATAACGTTACTGCTAACATCCTACTCACCGTCAGTCTATGACACGCTCGCTCCCTCTCCTCTTCCTTAACTGCACACTCGCTAACGTTACGGGCCGCAGAGCTTGCAATACACTGGCTGGTGGAAGCCTGTCTTGCCTCAGCACCACAAAAAACACATGAACTGTAAGCAAACAACGTGGGGTGTGCTCGTGGCTCCGTTAGTCCGTTTATAATCAAACATAATATTATGTTAATCGTGTTGTCATATTGCTTATTACTAATGCAATACAAGCTGGATTTAGCGTTGTGACGTCGTTGGCAACTGTTGCTGAAAGGAAGCCTACTTTTTAACTTGACAGAACTGGTGGTACACATGTAACACGTGTGTAAGCTCGTACACCGGGCTGGCAAAACCGGAAATCGAACCAGATCTAGCATGAAGTATGTTCGGCCGCAAACACCCCCTGGTCGCAGTACACCTGCCTCGTCTCCTTTGAACTAGCTCCAAACTGACAGACCACTGTTACTCCGGGGGTAGGGTTGGACCTTCATGACAGCTCTCTATTTTAAGCAAAAACTGGATTGCGAACATTTAATTCATTATGTCCTCATCCTTCTCTCTTGTGCCTGAATATGTTATGAAGACTGAAGCATCGCAGGAGTAGTTACTATTCTGTTGACATTCTGTCTGTCTCCGCTACTCGTATCTACTTTAATGAGTAACATTGCAGTTATCTTACAGTTTATTACATTCCTGTGCTTAAAAGTTTAATTTAACTCGTCAAAAAGTTGGTTCAAACTAAGGTCCCACCTCTGACCGGAAAGAGAGCCAATCATAGTTCTGGATAATGGGGTGGCAACTGGGGTGGCCAAACAGATTTCATGGGTGGTGCGTGCCACTCCCTGGACATGTGCCTGCTGTATCTGTTATTACAACACTCAGAGGTTGAAGAAGATGACCTTTCATATCTTATGGCTGCTCTATTATGCCTCGTTTTCAATATGTCACAAAACATAATGACTCCTGAGTGTCTTTTAAATATTTCTAACTAGTAGTTATTTATTCAAGGTTTTGCCTTTCAAACTCTTAGGAAAAAGACATTTAAGATAAACACAATACGCATGCAGTCTGAGAGGGCATTTATGACAAATGGCAAGAGTGCTGAGAGTGTACAAATGGCATGGATTATATCTTATAAGTAGTTTGATCAAACTGTCTCTAAACTTACAGTATGTGTAGGTAAGATGACTTTTAAAAATATTACAGCAGCTGTGCTTGAAAAAGTGCTGATAAAGATAATACATGAGAGAGACAATGAAACAAGCTGGCCAGCAGGCTTTTCTTTTGCTAAACAAGAGCAGTTATAAAACTTGTGTGGATGTGCATGGTGCAGATGAGAAAGTACATACTGAATAGTGTATCTCAGTTTCAGTCTCCATTTCTTGATTAAAGCAATAGTTTGACAATTTCGGAAATACACTTATTCATTTTCTGGAAGAGAGTTAGATGAGAAGATAGATATCACTCATATATTTAGGGGGTTGACTTGTTTGCTGTCTTATCTGAAGTCGGGCGTTAGGGTTGATAACAACTTGCCTCTCTGCTGTCACAGGAAAGGTTTTGGAAGTCCGCTAGCAGTAACTTCCTGGAGTCTCCTCTGGTTGCCTGGCAACTACTCCCGAACGAGATATGGTCCAGCACATAACCACCATAAAATGGAAAATTGACGCTTTTCCACTTCGGTTTTTGTCTAAATTTAACAAAAGAACAACATGTTTATTTCTGACCTTTTAAGTGCTGAAAGTCTGAATTTTGATAAATGTACATTCGGACAGAGTCCGGCTACCTGTTTCCCCCAGTTTCCAGTCATTATTCTAAGCTAGTCGGCCTGCTGGTTGAAGCCTTATATTGAAAAAAATAGAGTGTTGATGTGATTAGTAATTGTATTGTAATCACTAGACATCAAACTTGTAACTGAAAAAAGTAATCACATTTACTACTCCACACTGGTGCTGTCAAATTGGTATTTTCATACAACGGTTCGTATGATGTGTTGCGAAAAGTATTTCCTCATTTTTCATGCGTTTTCCTACAAATGTCCAGCGTCAAGTTCCACTCCAGTCCTTTCAGAATAAACTTCACAGGAAACAACTCAGTTAGGTTTAGGCAAGATCGTACTTAACGTATGCCACACAGGAAGTGGTTACATGACACCGGAAGTGCCGTAACTTATGTATGGAAGTTACGTGACAAAAACTACTTAATTAGGTTAAGGAAAAGATTGTGGTTTGGGTTAAAATAACTTCAGAAGTGGTGTAACTTAAGTACGGAAGTTATGTGACAAATAAATCAACTGGACTTCTGGTTTCACACAGGGTACGAACACTGGTCTACTGGGCGAAAGTCTCTATGTTTTTTTGACCCAACCATCCACCCCGATCTCCTCCTTACGCAGCGTTCACCACTCTTTATACTTCCTCATTCACAATTACGTGTATTACATACAAATTGATTTTGTGGGATATATACGAATTACACTGCATTTACTTTTCGTAGGTATAGCTTCGAACGGTGTATCTGAACAGCCTGATTGTGTCCCCTTAATATGTGAATAGGCTGATAACATGAGGGTTATTTTAAAAACAACAAACAGAAAAAGCCAAGTGTAACTTCAAGATGCACATACATTATCATTCATTCTGTATATTATCATTCACAGAATAGCAATTCACTTCTGCTACTGTGCTGTGTAAACTGCAGTTGAGAAACAGTGAGAGATTTTTGCACTGAGCTACCTCGACATTTCGGGTCACTTCATGGAGGCACCTGGCCCTAGGTTGCATGTGAGACTTGCAGGCCTAGCAGGCATCACCCCCTGGTAGCAGTACACCTGGCACCTCTCCTTTGAACTACCTCCAAACTGACAGACCACCGTTACTCCGGGGGTCGGCTTGGACTTTCATGACAGCTCTCTATTTTAGGCAAAAACTGGATTGCAAAAATTGAATTCATTATGTCCTCATCCTTCTCTCGTGTGGCCAAATATGTACGTTGATAATTGCTGTGAACTGCTGTTATGAAGGCTGAAGCACAGCAGGAGTGGTTTCTATTCAGTTGATGTCGACATCATCTATTCTTCTGTGACACTGTGTTTAGCCATATAAAGGGGAGGATGTTTTCAGCGTTCAAGGTTGTCACACAGAGCGGAGGAAATCAGAGGGAGAAACAAATAAAGCAGAGCTAAAGCTATGAGATGACATGTTTTTCTGAACTTCCCTTCATCTGCTCTCAAATGGTTTAGCCTTGAAAGTTCAGACCAGGTAAGTGGTTATTCCGGTCCATGAACACAATGTAAGAGGTAAAAAGAGGTCGACTAAAAAAAAAATCTGCAAAACACGCTCTCCTGTGCTTGTTGGGAAGCCAGTCCTCATTTCACATCGCTGGATGTACCGAGAGAGTAAACTGCTTCAGATGCTGAATGTTTTGAAGTTGAAAACCAGGTCCCAATTCAAAATGTTCTGACGTCTTTGTGGTTGTCTTTACTGTATGCAGTATTGTGTTAATTTCCCTCCTGAATAAGCTATTAAGAAGCCTGCTACTTATTAGTGGGGAGCTCTGCTTCCTGGGCACTCTACTTATTAGTTGCCACCAACAATATTTCCAGCTCATTCTGCGCTGCGTTCCTCACCAGCACTTTTTTTTAAAACTCATTCCATTGTTCTTTTTTAACCAACGTTTTATGTGGCTCCAGCAGCAAGCTAAAAGCCCAGTATGTAAAAGCTGTTTTCACTTGTTGGTGAAGTTGGACGCTATATAGTACGACGGAGTATTAGGGCCACATTGAGGGAAAAAAAAACTGAGATTTCAAGAATAAAGTCATAATATTACGAGAATAAAGTCATAACTTAGCGAGAAAAAAAGTCATAATATTACGAGAATAAAGTCATGACTTTACGAGAAAAAAGTCGTTATATCACGAGAATAAAGTCATAACTTTAACTTTAAAAAAGTAATTTCTTCCTCCACAAAAGAGACAATTTCCCCCAGGTCCGTGTGGTCTTTCTTCGGAATAAACACAGTTTCTTGCACAATCTTTTAAAGGTCCTGATACTTATGATAATGTGGTGCTGATGTGTCAAAAGATGAAGTATTTTGTTATTTGTGAAACCTATACTAAAGTGTAACTTCACAAGATGCTCCACGTTCCTCATTTTCACACAGGCGGCACGCTGCTCTATTTCCCCTCTAAAATAACACGTAAAATTACTTTATAATATTATGACTTTGTTCTCATGTTACGACTTTTTTTCTCGTAAACTTCTGACTTTATTCTCATAATATTACGACTTTTTTTTCTCGTAAAGCTATGACTTTATTCTCGTAATATTATGACTTTATTCTCGAAATCTCAGATTTATTTTATTTTTCCTCAATGTGGCCCTAATACTCCGTCGTAATATTGGAATTGTGTCAGGGATGTTGTTTGTCACATTTTTCACATATTGGGTAGTCATGTAATGTACTTGATTCCAGATGGAGTAATTGCACAGAGAAGAAAGCTACCGTATGGTAAAATAAAAATAAAACATACTTCCATTGAAGCATAATGTAGTGAATCCCATGCTTTCGTAGCATGTCTATCAGTCACATACACACTGTCTCCTGTCAGGCTTGTGGACGTGGTCAGAATAATTTTCTCTGACTGCATTTTTCAGAGAGGCAGACAGTTTTTTTGTTTTTTTTGTCTTTTTGAGCTCCTCATTATCTGTGACACTGGCAATTCTTGTCTGCCTGACAGATGATTCGAACCCCAGTCTGTTTCTGCAGATGTCAGGAGATGCTTTGACTCGTTTTCACTCGTCAGAATTTACTTTCTCTGTGGCAGTAAAACATGTTCCACGACCTGTCAGAAACTGCTGTAGGTTGAACTGGGCTAACTAAACATGTTTAGGGTCTAGCCTAGAAACATTAAGGCTGAAAACTACCCATAGTGCAACATTCTCTGTAGGAGCATAGCCTGTATGTAAGAAGTGGACGTAGTCACCGTCATGCCACCCATTGGTTTGTGGACTGCCGTTTTGAAGCCTCAAGTTCAGCATTAGTTTTTGCCTCTAAATGGGACCATAATTTACTAAATGAACATCATGCTGTATTGAAGAAGACTTGAAACTAGCGATTGGGACCATAAACTTATGTTTACAATGTTTACTGAGGTAATAAATCAAGTGAGAAGTAGGCTCAGTTTCTCATAGACTTCTATACAATCAGACTTCTTTTGCAACCAGAGCAGTCGCCCCCTGCTTTCTATTAGAAAGAATGCAGGTTTAAGGCACTTCAGCATTGGCTTCACTTTTCAGACCCCAGAGTTGCCTACTGTTTAGGAGACACTCTTTACGTTCAGGAAAAATGTATCTGATGTTATGAATACAATGTAATTGTCTGGTGCTTGAATATACAAACCCCACTTTTTATGCCTCCGCGCCAGCTGTTCTCGTGAATGCGATATCTCAGGAACACCTGGAGGGAATGTCCTCAAATTTAGCACAAACGTCCACTTGGACCCACCTGGAAATTATTTGATTTTTGTGGTCAGAGGTCAAAGGTCATTCAGACCTCACAGAACACCTTTATGGCCATAACTCAAGAATTCATGATGACAATTTCACACAAATGTCTAATAGGATAAATGTGTGATGAAGTGATGACATTTAGGACAGACATGGATGTAAACCGCAACCTGACCGGTTAGCGGAGGCATGCAATCTGCAAGGCCGTTGTTCTAGTTTTAATGTAATTTTCAGAAAAAAAAGTCCTTTATTCGGGCCGATATGGTATTTTCAGAATTCAGTCTTCGCCGCCGTACCTAAATTATGCAAGATCACCAAACTTTATGAACCAATAAGAATGAAGGTGTCACCTCTCCCACCGTAGTAGGTGCAAACAAAACTAAGAAGAGAGTCAGGCAGATGCCGATCAAGCACAGTCTGTCTACTCAGTCCTCAGACCAGGTCTAATCAGGGATACTAAGTGTAAACATGTGGTGGACCATGTGTGTGTTGGAACTTTAAGCTATTAACTTCAAATTGCCTAAATTTAAATTACTGCTAATGGCTTATGGTTCTCAACCTTGAGATTTTCATTCTATCAAACCCCATTTATGGGCAACATTTTTGCAACGACAGTTAATCAATATATTAGCATTCTGTAATTGCCTCCCTATAGGATATTTCATTGGTACTGCTGGAGCATACGCTGGATTCAAAATCTGAACCAGTATGAAAGATTCACAGGAAATAATGTACGTGTGCACTAGACGTGATGCAGAATATGAACGCTGATGCATGCATGCACTACACACGCTGCTGAAAACACATCAGCCTCTTTTCATGCAGGAAACGACCATAATGTACAGTATCCTATTAATGATCTGCTAATTGGGACTTTTTATTCTCCGACAACATCGCTTGTTAAGACAAAGCTTCATCTTCTTCAGCTGCCATCAAACAATTCTCAGATTTCAGTGCGTCCTTGAACACACCAGGCAGAATGATTTTAAAATGGTGCCTGTTGAAAACTGTTTAACAGTATACGGGCCAAATTTGTATACTGCAATGATGTATTAGAAATCAATGGCTGCCTGGAAGTTGGTTAATTCGTCTAAATAACTAAAGTATGTGTTGGAGAATGGTCAGGAATAATGTTTACTGTATGCAAAGTATGTGTGTGTGTCCCACTGGCTAGCTAATCACCACCGCAATACACATCGCGCATACAGCTGTTACCGCTGATCATGCCGTCCCCCGACCCACGACCGGCGGCGTTGTCGCGAAACCGTAACAGTCACCTTCCGGTTCCCCCCACATTAAGTGTTAGCTCTGTAAGCACTTGTTGCCATTGTTTGCATTATAAGCACCGTTAGCTGTTAGCCGTCAACTCAGACATCTCCGTGTTCAGAAGACATCTCCGTGTTCAGAGCCGTGTGCAAGTAGACAATTCCGGCTGTATGGGTTGCAGCTGCTGCGGTAGTGAGCCAATCACACGTCGCAATAAATCGAAGTACGCTCGCTGTGATTGGCTGCGAGCAAAATAGTCATCTTCTTCTAGACCTGGGCACAAAAAGGATGAAATGCAAGTATTGTTTGACTAGAGTTTCAATAATACTTGGGATTGGTTGCTCTGGTCGATACCTTAAAGGTATCAAGTACAGATAGCCAGCCCTAACCATTAGCAGCAGAGCTCACTCTCTCAGAATACTTAAAAACTTTCCAATAACTGAAAGAAAGATAAACCTTGCTTTACGTTATGGGATAAAAGGCAAAGTTTGAGAAGGAGAATTGCTCTGCAGCATCAGATGCAGTGTTGGGGGGTGGAGGGTGAGAGGAGCATTGTTTACTCATGGTTCATTAGGTTTTTGTGAGGTGGTTTTCTCCCTTTAGGCACCCTCCATGCTAAGTAATGCTTTTCTTCTTTTTACTACCTGCAATTAGCCTTGTACATTAAAGTGCTTGCTGATGTCTGACTAATAGCGAGTATCTATCACACCCCGCAAAGCAGGAGGGTCTGTTCTCCACAAAGAGCATGCTGTGTCATGCGTTTCTAGGAAACACCCCATTTATTTATGCAAATCAATCAAAATGCGTAACTTGTTTCCTGTCTTCTGGCTATTGTGCAGTGTGCTGGGATGTCGCTGTAACTTACTTACATCTGGATTACGTTTACAGCAAAGTGAAGATAACGTGTCTCACTTCTGAGCTATAGGGGAATAAGTGTCATTATTGCAAATTCCAAAGATTAAATACAGCATGTCAACACATTTCTCTCAGGTTCCTGTTCCATAATGGTTAAAAAAAGATTGATTTTGCTTTGTTGTTGACTACATTAAGACACCAAAGTTGAGGCTTTATTTTTGGTATGAAAACACCGGCCATTTCATTGAGTTCGCTATTATGTAAGACAAAATTGCGGAGGAAGAAATGATCCAGCTGTTCACACAGGAATCAACTCGTTTTCTACATTGATGGTAAAATGATTCAATATTTGTCACATAAGAGGATAACAACTCAGTGACTCTAGACCTGCTGCTGGAGCTGAATTAGACATGATTTATGTTTTCTTTGTGGACCCAATGGATATCTATGGAGATGGAGCAGATATATCTCTAAGGTTACAAAAGAAGAACTTTGACCACTTATTAATGCAGTGATAACCTCGATTCACCTTCTAGACTGACCGATAAATTGATAACTATCCAGACGGGTTTGTAAATGTAATGATAATCCCAACTCCCATATCCCTCTAACCCCTAGAAGATAGATACAGTATGTGGATGTATAGTTGTTTTATTTGCTATGATTGCAGTTGGTTAGCATCTTTGCATATATATATATATATATATATATATATATAAGGCTGTCAAAGTTAACGCGATGATAACGCATTAATGCAAAATTGTTTTTCTAATTGTTTTCACTTATTTCTTTAATGCATTAAAGCATCATATGAAACTAGAAAACCCAAGGAATCCATTGGTACCAACCATGTCATACAAGCTTGTCGTGAAGGAGGCTAAATAACGCTCCAAACTTACACTACATTTTGGCGAGGAACAACTGGCATGGTCATTTTCAAAGGGGTCCCTTGACCTCTGACCTCAAGATATGTGAATGAAAATGGGTTCTATTGGTACCCACGAGTCTCCCCTTTACAGACATGCCCACTTTATGATAATCACATGCAGTTTTGGGGCAAGTCATAGTCAAGTCAGCACACTGACACACTGACAGCTGTTGTTGCCTGTTGGGCTTCAGTTTGCCACATTATGATTTGAGCACATTTTTTATGCTAAATGCAGTACCTAACATATTCCTATGTTATTATGTGATTATACAAAACTGTAATGGATAATGTGATTTCACTGAGAAAAAGTAAGCAAAAAAATAAATAGATATAAAAGATGTGCTTTTCACACCGACCTACCAAAAGACAGATAAAGATGAACTGAACCAGAACGATATTGTCATGAACACACACAGGGTAATACAGAATAAACTGAAGCTTCAGATGCAGCTGGGCTTCAATGATGCAGTTTGAGTCATGGAATTGTGACTTCCACTGAAACTGCTTCTTCCGTGGAGCTAAAAAAAAACAAAAACATTATTACTTATTATATATTTAATAAGGAAAACCTATCAAACCACCTACAATAGAAGTGTGGAGTTATTTCCAATTCAAATATACACCTTGGTCTTGTTCTGCTGACTAGCCTTCTGTCATATAACCTTATAAACAGGGTGATCTAATTTGTTTTTTTCAGTACTGATTCTGTAACAGAAGTCTTTCACAGATGAATGGAAGGATGAGGATGAGCGCTTCTTCATATGATTTCCCTGAACTGTTTCTAAATGTGATATTTTAAATAACTTTGAAGGTTTTAGTATCTGAAAAAGCATGTAATAAGATTACCTCATTAATTATTTACAAAGCCTCCTCCTGTTTCCAGCACATGTGTCATTTAATTTATAAACCGCTACTTTAAATGACTAACTGACTTGAGTCAGTGGATCTTTAGCTGGGAGCATTTTACCGGCTCAGTGGCCATGTGTGTCACATCTAAGCTCATTTTACCTGTCAACCACCTGTTTTCACTTATTTCCCTCGTGCATCTAAGTGGCACAAAGTGGAGAAGGGAGATGCAACTTTAATACACATTATCACTTTGAGGGATCTTCATTCTCAAACATATAAAACGTGTGTTCTAGAATTGTAAAATGAAGCTGTTATGAATGGTGATTGATTATTCATGAATGCTCGGGATTATGTCAAAAGCCTAAGACTGTGTTCCGTCCTCTTTTCCACAAGAAAAACTATCTGGGGCGCACAAGTTACAGCTGAGAATCACAAACCCGCTTATGTTCAGTTTGATATAGACATCTTTCATGTAAAAAATGAATTGTTATGGCAAAAACCCTTGTGCATCACACACTGAGTATCTTGCTCGAGCTGTGAGCAACTAATGAGATTTCACTGGAAGCTCTCGTGTCCTGCCCTGAGACAAGGGACATCAGCACATGGCGCCGAACATCGCACTGGAGACATAACACTGTAAGTAAAGAGGCGAGAGGTGTTATTTACAAAGATCTCTCAAATTCTATGTCGCACATAATCGGGCGAGGTTTTATTTCCGCATTAAGACGTTAATTATTGCCTGATTCTGGCTGAGCGGGCCGCTGCAATCAGCAGCGCTGAGACTGAGACTGACTTGGCCTATATAAGAGCTAAGCCTCATTAGCCACAGCCTCAAACCTGCGAGTGGCTGGGGAGGCAGAACAACACCGATTTCTCCTGGTGACAACGAGACAACAGATTCCCACCAGAGCCACAGTGGGTATGGCATATAATTGGACACATCCCCAATTCCCCAATAGAATTTTCCTGATGGCCTTCTCGAACACTTAGAGAAGCAGTGTCCTTGTTCAAAGGAGACCTGTGTGATTCTTGACCTCCACGCTCCGCAGGGGCAGCTCAAACTGCTGCCTTCAGGCTACACCGTCTCCGGGTGACTGCAGGAAAAATGTGGGGAGAATAATGTCATTTCTATTGCTAAAAATAGGTGGAAAACGTGTACAATCTTGCACAAATTACGTATGTTCACACTTAACCGCCTTGCTTAGTGTAGTGGAAAGAATTATATATAATCGACAGCGAGAAATGACAGTGTGACGTGTTCATGAGCTGCTGCTCTATCACTAACGTAACATGTTATTATACTTGGCCAAAAGTATGTGGACACCCGAACATTACACCTATATGTGATTGTTGAACATCTCTTCCCAAAACGGTGGCCACTAATGTGCTGCTATAAAAGCCTCCAATCTTCTGGGAAGATGTTGGAGCCTGGCTGCAGGGATTTGCTCTCATTCAGTCGCAAGAGCATTAGTGCGGTCGGTCACTGATGTTGGCCGATATGGCTCGAATCACAGTATTCCACTTCAGCCCAAAGCTGCTGGATGTGGATGAGGTCAGGGCTCAGTGCAGACCAGTCAATTCTTTATTTTTTTTTTCACAACAAACTTGGAAAGCCATTTCTTTATGGACCTGGCTTTGTGTAAGTGGGCATTGTTATGTTGAAGCCACAAAGAATCTTCACCAAAATGCATCCCCCTTGTTTGTTTGTTTGTTTTTTTAATAATTTTAAGTTTTATTAAAGGCAGGGTTGAGGATGTTATCCAGTATACACTATTTGTTATATTGGTTGAAATGGTCTTTACACCCTGACAGCGATCCATTACTGATGAGCTCTAAAAAAAAACAGAAAAGAGCCGTCATCTGTAGCTGCTGTAATCCTGTAAATACGTCTACCAATCACTGCCTCGCGGTCCACTTGGAATGAACCAATCAGATGCCTCCCTGCCTCCCTGCCTCCCTGCTCGTTCTCTACACTTGGCGTGCACCAGCCTTAACTCAAAGCGCGTCGCCGCCGCAAATTTACTGGAGAGTGGAAGAGAAAACTCAGCCAAAAGTAGCACTGCCCTGTCATGAGGTAGCGTTGTTGAGTTGAGGTCCTCTCTCCGCTCTGTGTCTGTGAAGTAGTTACGATGCGGCGGTGCTCGTGCATGTGTGGGGGGGGCGTTGCCTTGTAAGGAGGCCCGAGGAGAGGGGGTGGGTATAGACGGAGCTCCTTAGGCGATGCTACTTTCAAATAATGCTAGCTCTCCAAGATCGTCGACCCTATCTTTAAGTTTTATAACAGGTATATCCAGCAACAAAAAATTGAAAAAACAAACAAGACAAAACAAACAAACAAAGGAGCAGGCAGGAAACCTACCAGATATTAATTTAAGAAAGGCAATTATTGGTTACAATAATGCAGTGGGCATTGGCACATGCCCACAATTACATATGTACTGTATCATACCATCAGCATCTTGATAAGGTTGGGTTGCTCACTTCGGACATATACCCACTCAAGTTGTTCCATCATTCTTTAATCATTTCATTCTTCCAGTTCAATCTTCCCAGCATCTTTTCACATGCAACTATTTCCATCCTTTGTTCCCATTTTCAGTGTATGCATCCCCCCTTTGTTAACCTGTCATCCCCCTCTCTCCATCCCCTAGTAGCATACAGAGTGCAGGGGCAGAAGGGTTGTTTAGTTGAATATGTTAGTTTAGTCTGCCTGACTCACTGATCGTTTATCTGACTGAGGTTTGTGCCGGCTGCAACGCAGCCACCGTGTATTTAAAAATGTGTATTTTAAAGTTGTATTTATTTAAATGTCGTGTGTATTGATGAATCCATGGCGCTGTCCGTGGTGCTGAAGTAGCAGACGGTTTTGTAATTGCAACGTTTTCTCAGTCACGGTGTGTGTGGGGGGATGGGGCATGAACCGGGTCCATCCCACCTGTTAAAATGAACAAATCGCCTACTGATCCCTATATATGGAGCTAAGGGGGGTAGCTAAAACCATGAAGAACACATCTTGTTCCTCAAGCTGGTCTATGTAATGTTTTTGTTTTTCATCATTATTATATCAATCTGTGTATTAGGGTATTGTAAAGTACACAAACTGGCACATTTACAGTGTCGGGCATCATTGCTGTAATCTGTAGGTTGGCGGGTCATAGCTTGTCCAGTCACACTTGGCTTTGTTGATAATGCCAAATAAGTGTTAAAAATAGTTCACATATTTCACACAGTGTTGTTTTCTTTTACGCATCAAACACAGGTGTAAGTCCAGTAGTGTCACGCCTAGCTTTTTGGAGTATTTTTTAAATTAACAAATAAACAGAAGCAAGCAACAAGCAGAAGCTAACTATATGTGCAAAGATAACTTTGGCCTTTGACCTTTGAATTATTCTCTTTGTGAGAAAATTCAAAAAAAAAATGTAATTTCATTTGAAAGTAACACATTGAGAGATCAAATTTGCAGTCAAATCAAAAACCCCTCTCCACTCATCGAGTACATGTGACTAGAATGCATAAGAGCTCCCTTCTGTTCTCCCCCGGCCCTGCAAGTAGCACATCCAGTTTGCATACATTAGTCAAAGCTATGATGTGGATTTATGCATCACTTTGATGTGTTTTGTTTGTAATCCACTGTCCCTTTATGTGACGTTGGGGCTCCGGTTGCTTGAAATTCAAAGTGGGGGAGAGAGGTTAATGACACCAAAAGAAGGAGCTGGAGTTAGATGAGACGAAGAACGCCTTATCATATAGAAATGGAGGTCGGAAATGTTAGGGAAATATAACCTGAATATGCAATTACAGAAGGATTGAGTGGCTTAATGAAAAATATCATTAGAAAAACACATGATGAAAGCATAAATTGGGCATGCCAAAGGTTAGCCTGTGGTTAACATTGGGCAAGTAAAACACTCCATTGTTGAGGTAAGGTGCAGCTATTAAAAAGAACAAAACACAATGCCCTCCTGTTCACCAATGCACCATTTGTATGTTAGGTGAGGCAGATTAGCTATTTCATAAGGGAATACATTTATTCTGTTCACTTTTATGGTATTGAGCTCTCTATATTTGCATTTTAAGATATGCTTATTGCACCAAATTTTTAATCAGGCTGTTGAAAATGAGATATCAGTACAACATTTACAACCAACTAACAATTGCATTATGCCTTACAATATGACAGCTCGTAAGCAAGAATCCTGTTTAACTGTCCCTAAGTGTTTATCACTATGTTAATCAATTTAAGAGTGAAAAACGTCTCCGATGTGTCTCCATTTTGTTTATATCACATAGCTCATTTTGAATGTCCCAAAACTGTTTAATAACCCAACAATTATGCAACCTCATGAATCTTAAACTGTCAGTCTCCCAGTGCACTATGAAGAAAATTATTACGCACTTTCTAAGATTAGCAGTTAATGAGCTTGACTATTTCTAAAGTTCGGAGTATCGCAAGAAATATGACCTAAATTTCATCCCGGACCATGAATAGTAAAACTGCATCAACTGTAACTGTATGCATATCAACTTTTTAATATACTATAAATATTCATTAGAGTGTCCTTATGCTGCACCAGCCAGTTCAGGCTGCAGATTCTGTTACTGAGCAATAGAGAGCATCTTACAAAGCGGGGAAATGGATTTGAAACAAGGGACACGCCTGCCACTGAACTTTGATGAAACTTCCCGGCTGAGGAGGATGATTTTATTTTTCCTGAGGGGCCATACTGTAAGTGCATACTGAAATACTGTTCAGTCAGCAGTTAAGTGAGGACCCATGTGACCATTCAGCTGCAAAGTGCAAATTACTTAAAGGCCCAGTCTTTAATTGGAGTAATTTGCCCCAGCTGGAACACTGTCACTCCTCTATCGGCTACTTTAACATAGTAATTAATTATAATTATATTGAAGAACATTCCAAGGCTAAAATATCTCATATAGCCTAGTGTATATCAGGGGATTTAATCATAATATCTCCCTAATCGCCTAATCGTAACCAAGTGGTTTTAGTTGCCTAAACCTTATCATATATTTTGATCATGTGGTCATTTTTACCATTAAATGTAACGGCACAATAATTTCAAGCAGAAATTATAGATATACTACAGTTAGGTAAAATAAAATATCCTTTAAATAATTGTAAAAAAGGTCAAATTCAAGTTTCTAGCAATAGGGAGACCCAAATTCAGACAGAGATTCAGCTGGCAGAGTAGAAGGCAGCTTACAAAGTTCAAGAGGTCACATTAACAGGCTTATAATTGGTGACAGTCACGCAGTCAGAGTAGGTAAACAAATTCAGAAAACAGCTGGCAGTCAGAATGAGTTACAGGGTGCAGGTAGGAAACTGGCAGGATTGGCTACAACACTATACGGCAGCAATCTGACAAAAAACTGGCCTCTATACAGTATAAACACTGGGGCTGATTGTGAATGAGGATTGGTCAGGTGATCGCAAGAGATGGGAAACAACAACTAGAGTATAATATATATTGTTTTAAGTAACAAAACTAGAGAGTTGGGGAGAAAATGTCAGTACTGTAAGTATTATAGGTATTTATGATGTACATTTAACAAAGTTCTCTCACTTATTAGTCAGTGAAACAGTTCAAAATGTTCAGCCAGACAGCAGATATGAGAATAATTTGTACTGCATATTTAACGCTGTATATTACATCTGACCAATTTGGTGCCCGAGGCAAGATTTAAGCTGGTGCCCCCTACCTTTTGTGCACTCGCAAAGCGCACCCTGCTGGGTTCTTAAACGGTGTTATTTCTGTGCATTAAGGATTGACATAGCCTCTTAACCTGCTTATAATATGGCTACCAAATTGACCTTGATTGTGAGACTTAAATCCATAAGGAAATAAGATATTAAATATTCACTGTAAATACATAGGAGTAGAATGAATCATACTTTATGGATCCCAACATAGAGTTGCACCAAACATAACGAGAACAAAATTATCATAATCTGGTGAAAATTTAATAATACAATACTATTCAGCTTTTTAAGCAACACGGAAATATATCAGGCCGGTGGGCAGATCCAAATTTGAATTCATGATTCTGCATAAAATATTGATCTTGAGGGATCAGGCCTGGTGACATGCATATGATTCCTTTTAATATGGATGAGCATAAACAAACATTGCTGGAAAACATGTAGACAGACAGGAGTCAATAAGGCCTCTTAATTAGACAAGAGCAGCCCAAACAGAACTAGATTACCATCTAATTATCGAGCTGAAAGTAAGACATCAATGCACATAATCATTCCTCCTGCTACAATGATTTTATGCAAGACATGGGAGTGTTAATCTAGTTTGGAAGTAATGTTAATTTGCAACAAATGTAGGGCTTTTTACAGTTTGATATGCATATGAAAGCCAACGTGACTCCATAAAAAGAGGCACCCTCCAATATCGACCCTAAATAAGTTGTGTCTTCACATATTCATGTGTTTTGGTGCTTCTGTCGTTCATGCTAAGCACTGTTTATCCCAAATCAAAATATGTTGATGCTCTATGATGCAGGAAGGAGCATCGTTCAGGGAGATATTTTCTAGAGAAGCATGATACTGGATGATGGTGAAGGCAGGCTGATGCTGAGCTGTCGCAGATGTCAGATACTAATAGCTCTGATACAATACTCAATACTCAATTCATCTGATCATAGCTGATAGCTGCATGGCACATTTATCTGCTTTTCAAGCCACAAGGGGGATCATCTCTCTCTGAGTACCATCAGGACCAGGATGCATCAGTGAAGTTCACTTCCGGAAATTATGAGAGCTATCAACATTATTCCATGTTTTGACTTCAAAAAAAGTCTACTGTTTGTACCAATTTCCTCCCACTCATGTTTGTACAGTATGAAATCAACTTCCGCTGACTTGAAAATGGACCAAACAGTCTATCAAAGTAAACATGGTGCCTTTAATTGCTTCTTGTTGAAGGTTCCCTGATTATTTAATTGTGTTGTGTTATATGCACTGCTTGCTGTAAATCACCTGGTGCAGAGAGAAACAGAAATCTAAGCCTAAAAAAGAATCCTTAAATACGTGTTGTCTTAAAAACTCAACTTTTATGAAGGCCATTTTTGTTGACCAAGGCAGCAATTAACGTAATTGTGGCTTGTATATTTACAAGTAAAGGAAGATAATTTCCGTCATTATAAACGACTGCCATTGGTTTGAAATCAAGTCCCCAGATGGGTCCCACAAGGATCAACATTAGGGCCGGCGAATTACTCTATACATGTAAAGTTAATGTTATTTATGTAGCCCAAAATCACAATCACAAATTTACCTCAAAGGAGTTTACAATCTGTACAGACTGACACGTCCTCTCGTTATTGTTTTACTGGTTTTTTTTGCAATCACCGTGTTTATTCTGATGAAACCATCTTGTCTCGTTTGTAGGGCTGTCGCAGTGAAGGAATTTCCCCTGCGGTGATAATTATTGGCTCAACAACGCGATATGCGGTATCTTTGCAGATTTTTTTTCTTTTTTGCAAATGACTTAATTTATCCTGATTTTAGTGCCATATAAATAAGCTATTTTTAGGCTATTATTAGGTGTAATGTTGCTTTTTAAATAAAAACTCTATGTGTATTCATTTCTCCTCCATTGTTGTTGTTCAGTACTTGTAGCCTATATGTAAGATGTGACGGTTGGTCATTGTGGTATTTGTCCAACCCCTCCTCCATTGTGATTGGACGGCTGGGTAAAAAGTGACACTGAAGAGCGCAGCATCATCAAACGTGCAGCGCTCAGCACAGAATACCTCGTCACGCTGCTGCCGTGGCGCTCCCATTGCAAAGAATTAAAAAAAATAAAAAAATGTGAACATAGCGGTAATGGCAGTTGTTTGCCATCCCCTGCGGTTGACTTGTCAATTGTGCGATTATTGCAACAGCCCTACTCGTTTGTCTGTGTGTGTATGAATCGTGTTGTTATGATGTTGCAATTTGTTCTCAGGTCTCTCTTGTACAAGAGATTGATCTCAATGAGACTTCCTGAATAAATAAACTTTAAATAATTAACTCTGTAATGTATTTTTAAAAAGACAGAATTAACAGGTGTGTAAGACTAGGTCACACGTGGCTTTGCTATTGTCTCAAAAGTACAAGAAATTACTATCCAGGCATCATCATTTTCCCAGTGATGAGAGCCAAATAACAAAGCTTGCACTGAAGCTCAGATGATCTGATGCAGGTTCTCAGAGAGAGATGCCAGCTCTCAGATATACTATATATTTGTGTATCTCATTGTGCAGTTTGACCTACTTCAAGAGCATTGCAAGCCATTTACTCTAGCACTACAAATTTGGATATGGTGACACGATATGACAAAGACCTTTTCGTATTCTTGTATACCCTTCAGGGAGACGTTTTTAGCTCTAATTAAATGTCTTTAATGTCTTTCACAAAATGCCGAAGTAGTAAGCGGAAGCTTAGCACTGTAATTTTTTGGAAAAGATATTCAGGAATGTTTGAAACAAGAAGAAAGATCCAGGACCACACGCTGTAGAGTGCAGAGTTAGAGAGTGTAAACATACCCTCATATTCTACATTCTACAACCAGGGATTTGGCCCGAGTTTGTTTTCATCTTTCTGTATTCACAACAAGCTTCGTGCCTCGAGGCTTGCCAACTGCCTGTCAGTTACACGTACACAACTCAGTTGAATCTGTTACTCACTACCTGTAAACCGTAGAGACAAAACAAATACAGTGTTTAAGGGCTGTGCGTTAACTTTTTTTTGCACATAGCAGGTACTACAAAGGTTGAAAGTTTTGGAGCACAGGCTGCCAAATTATAGCACGAGTATAAAAGTATCAACTAAGTTCACTGTGGTTTGAGAATATTTAAATTCTTTGTTAGGGGGGCGTGGAGCATCGGAAAACATAGTTTAAAAAGTCATTTTCCATTTCCATTCCTTTAAAAGGAATATATGTAGTACTTACATATGTGTATTTATTTATTATAATTATACCCCCGCGACAACTGAGTCGGGGGTATATAGCGCTCCGCGTGTCTGTCCTTCCGTCCATTCACGTGTCATACTTTCGTTTCCTGAGCAGAACTCGGAAACTATTTAACTTAGGAACTTCAAATTTGGTATGATGGTTGACAGTGTGGTGTAGTTGTGCCTTTTCGGGGTTAGAAGTCCAGGGTGCCCAAACGTTTTGAAATTTTGGCCAAAAACTGTGATTTGTTCGACTACAATTTCGTTTCCAGAGTAGAACTCGAAAACTATTTACCTTAGGAACTTCAAATTTGGTATGATGGTTGACAGTGCGGTCTAGTTGTGCCTTTTGGGGGTTAGAAGTCCAGGGTGCCCATTAGTTAATTAGTTAATGCTCATTAATTCCATTAGTTCCAAAATGGCAAAACCTTTGGCCCTACTTTAGTAGAGGTCAAGCGGTGAGAGGGGGTATGTGAGCCATCTATGCACATACTGTAGCATGGACGTGGGAAGTAGGGGTGCTGAGGGGGCTGCAGCACCTCCTAAAACCACGTATTATAAAAACAATCAATTAAGTTTAAACAGAGTTAAAACTATAGTGTTTCCCTTTTCTTACTGAGATACAGACTGTATGTGTTGTACACAAGTATCTGTGGTGGGAAAGAGGATTTGCTTTGTTTTTATCTGTTTATTATCATATATATTAGTCCATTATTTGATTTCTCGTGATACAGACTCTATCGGGCACAACAACATTGAGCTGGTTTAGAGGAAGTCTTTCAAGTGTTTCAAGGGCGTGCGAGTTTGGACTGAAATGTCGACGTGATGCAAAAAGTTTCTTTGATCATGAAGCTCGGCATTACGTTGCAATTCTTCTCAGGTTTATCAGTGAAGTGTATGAACTATACTGCAGATTGTATTCTCTACTAACAGGGACAAACTGTGACAGCCGACACAAATAAACAGGACCAACGCAGGTTGAATGTGCATCGGCAGGTCTGCGTTATATTCGTCACGTGTATGACATGGCTGTATTGTCACTGCGCTCTCCTCGCAGTTCTCGTACTCATAGAACAGAATTCGCATTCTGTTGTGATTTCATACTGTATGTATCGCACTGTACAGCCCTGTTATTGTTTCATTTGACTGTTTTGGCCTCACAGAGCTTCGTCTTGTGTGATTATTAGGCTACCGCACATCTGGCAATGAATATATTAGGGTTAGATATATCAGTTGGGCGATATATTGGGCCGATATTTCTGTTTTTCATTTAAGCCCCCAGGAAGAGCGCCGGGCTTTGAAGCAAATATCCGTAGTGGTAACGGTAGTAACGGTAGTAACGGTAGTAACGGTAGTAACGGTAGTAACGGTAGTAACGGTAGTAACGGTGGTACTACAACTTCCATTTCCGTCACGTGATGCCATTGGGCACAATAGACTTACATTGGGAAAGAGATGTCTTTAAATCAGCGGATATTTTTTTTTTGAGGTGAATCAACTTCCCAGTATAGGAACACTTGAATATCCCTTATTGAAATCATTAGGTCCTAAAAGTTGTAAAATATACAAATAGCAAATCCAGAGCTATTTCCCTTCCTTTGTACATGTGAATGAGCCCCAGACCACGGCTGGACCGAGGACTGGGAGGCGGGGTTAAAGGAAACGCTACTGCGCCTGCTCTATGGGCCCAATGGATGCGAAAGATCGCCGGAAGATCCGGATGCTTTATCACTCAGCAGTTGTCCCATTTTGGCTTCATGCACCACTGAGCAACTGGAATGAACAGGAGCCTACCTCCAACACTGTATCCAGTTCTCTTTCTACATCCATGGTATGGGCCTGTGAAGGTCATCCACCACGGATATGAAAAATAATTAAAGAGGTCCATCTGATTTTCATACACATAACATGACATGATCGACTGAACTGATCTACTGTCAGTATTTCTTTTTGAAAACACAGAGTTCTCATGCAAACGGAGATATTTTATAGAACAACTTTGGTGCGGCAGAATTAAGCAATACGCCACGAGAGGCCATAATTCACAGAGATTTTCCAACAGCTAAGGGGCATTGTTAGGCTTGATGTGGAGCGGAGTAATGTTATATTATGGGTAACTGTAGAGGAGCCTCTGCAAATAGAGTTCTGCAAACACAGCTGCGTATGCCATTATCTAGCAGCTAATGTCTATACAACTAAAATGGCTGTTGCCACTTGATGGAGGCATGTTTTTTCCAACTCAAGTGCAAAAAAAGCAAAAACTAGACTAAAACTAAATGCGAGCAGCATGGCTCTAAAGGGATGGCATGTCACTCTGTTGGTTGATCTGTCCATCAGTTGTCCACCACTTTGGTCCAAATTGAAATATGTCAACAAGTATTGGGTGGATTTCCTTGAAATCTTGTACAGACATACATGTTCGCCTGACTTTTTATTGAGCTCCACCATTTATCCAATATTTTTTTTTTTTTTTTTTTTTTTTTCTGGTGAATATTATTTAAGAAAGTTTTCTTTTGGTGCGCCTAACTCTAATGGAGCGACGCCGACTCTCCAATGCAGAGTGAAGCTTGATTTCCCTCCGTACACATCACAATATGTTTGTTGCTGCTTGGGTAATTTGTGCTGAAAAAACAAAACAAAATTAATTTTGCTGATGAATGTTTTAGTTACAGTTAGATTGAGCGAGCAGAGCTGCGTTGTGCATAAAAGATTCAAAATTAATTACATTTATTTAAGTTTACCCCACGCATACACTCGAAGCTGGCATGGAGACAGAGTTTAAGAAGGGAGGGGATTGATTTAGTTTTTCTTTTTTTTTTAACTTTCAGATTCTTGCTCTAAAGTTATCTACGGCAGCTTTAGGGAAACAGAGGGAAACAATGTGATGAGGTCTGTTGGCTTATACCACTTTGTACACCAGAAAGCAAACAGTCAAGTAATTGGTTCCATTTGAAGTTGAACACGAGGGAATGTAGCCAGTCTCTCTCTGGCTGTTAGCACAACAGATGTCAGGTTGCATGTGTCTAAATATACTCTTTGGGGGTTTGTTACTTCCTCAGATATCAATTCCTCCCCATGCGTCCTGTGACTGAAGAGCGTTTTTTTATTTTCACTTTGAGGACCCCATTACAATTCTTGCATATTCGTGTGGATTGTTAACATCGGAATTGATTTAATTTGTTTTTTAATCACCAGAAGACGTGCTCATGGTCACTCAAAAACCAAACAGTTATCTTGACATTTTACTTGAATCCCATAGGCTCATGTAATACTCACACATTGCAACAATTTGAGTCATCCTAATCCCACCGCAATCACTGTTTATGGATGTACAGGCTGCAACAGGCAAACGCTGGCACCAGCTGCTTCTTTAGACACCTGTCAGATCTGTTTCAACCTCTGATCTGTATTCATTTGAAGGCCTTAATAACGGCTGAGACAGATCTCAAGAAGCGTGTTTGTGCCGCACCCACTGCATCTCATTGCAAGTGAGGATGCACATTTATCATCGTTATAAAACCATCTTCTCCTCTGTTTTTGTTTTTTTACGATTGTACAGGTCTGGAAACAAAGGAGGCTGCAGGGATAAGAGTTTTGTTTACGTCGTGCTAATAGGAGAAAACAAGTGATTTCACTCTGAATACTGAGGCAACACTGAATCAGGTTTGCTATGAAATTAATTTGAGATGTGTTCATGTTTTTTTATCTTTAACTCATAACATTATCAGTGGGGAGCTTTTTTCCGTTCATGGCCATTTTCAGATGTCTACATTCAGATGGAGTAATACCTGTTTTCCACTCCTTGTGTGGCAGACGATAACACCCTCTGAGGTGTCTGCTTGACACCGAGGCCCTGGAGGGAGTTCTTTGCCTCCAAGGAGAGCATTATTTATTCGACAACAGAAGACCTCAGAGGTTATTACCTTGTTTATACCACAGCCACTTTCCAAAGATAAAAAAAGTAGCCCTGTATCCAGAGAAATGTATTATTTGTGCACAGTTCAGTAAAAATTGTGTCTTTATTCTTCGGGAAATTATTTCGCTGCTACATAGAACAAATCGAGTCTCTCTGTAGGATGATAAGCTTACAAAAATACCTCATGGGGATTTGCAAAGAAAATAAATGTACCACTCGAAAACCTATTGTTTGGTCTGAAGTACAAAACTGCAATTAATTAGTTTGTTCATATAATTGAATGGGTAATAATAATAATGAGAAAGGAACATGAAAAACTATAAAGACCAAAATAAGTATAACCAGTCACAACAAGGAACATGTAGCACTAATTGTTACATCTCTGTGCACCAAAGTTTACAACCTTTGTGGGACTTTAGTAAAATGTGTTGCTAAATAGTAACAATAATGCAAACAAGCTTGAAGCCCGTAACCACACTAGATTCTTCCTGGTTGCCACAGATTAGCGAATAAGCAAATTTGCGGGTGCATTATTAGGTTGACACTTCAGATATCTGTTGAGTTCTTCCTAGTTGACTATGACTGACATTGACCCCATTTACAGCTGGTAATATCATGCAGTCTTTGTCTGGAAACATAATCTGGACAATGACATCTGATCACGAGATCCTGCATTACACTTGGCATTAATACCTATTCTGCTTTTATGTTGTCTAGATTCTGCCCGTTTTGTGATCAGACTCAGGCCATTTCACAAAGAATGTATTGGGGCCACTGATAGCACCATGAATTGCCCATCATTTGCAACAGCTATCTGCCTCGTATCAAAGTCCGCTTCACGAAAGATGTTGCACTAATGATATTACAGCGCAAATAAGCCCATAAAGTTACTTATCTGAGTTCAATCTACCTTTTTTTTTTTTTTTGCATCTGATTGCAATTATCTGTGGCAAAGTAAAAATGTGCTTGATGCCTATGTGTCGGTTGTGAGGGGTGAGAATCAACCTGAGCTCGGAACCAATTAGGACCCGAGTGTGAATTGGACTATTTTTGCAATGAGGCTCTTTTGCATAGAAAGGGGCCAATTTTGCACCAAATGTAAGCGTATTACATAAATTATATATGTGCAAATAGCACAGGAGCACTGAGACACTATTTGCTTGACAGTGCAGTTAGGGGTTCATTTCAAACTTTGCGGCTGCTTTGAGAATTGCACAGTTTATTTTTGTCTTATTTGCACAGATTTAGCGGCCGCAAAAGTCATGCAATCGTTTTGTAAATTTGCCCCCATAGTATGCAAATTAGGTAAGTGGGGCTGGCAGAGTTGTCAACAAACATGAGAAGCAATGTGGGTAACTCTCAAAGGTCTACGACTTGCAAGTCACAAGACAGCCTATGCTATTTTTGGTATCCTGGATAATATTACTTATACTGTAAGGCCCCTGTTGGTCACATGACCCTTTTTTTTTTGCATATAACAACAGTCCCTTGAGACTCTCAAAGCGATACTGGTGTATGGGCTCTTATTTTTCCTTGCTGGGGAAGGGATTATCTGTGCTTTTTGACAGGCAACTCGAGATGAAAAGCTTTTGATAGGTAAACTTTAGTTTTTTGTCTTTTGTCTTTTTGACTTGGGTTTCTGCTCACATTTTGATGTTTTATGATAAAACAAAGAGCATTGTGAACAAAGATGTTTTTCTTTTTAAAGATGTTCACTGATTTGCATACTCTGAGACGTTGTGGGATGATGCTCTGGAGTTGAGGAGCAACAACAGCAACTGGCTCTCTAACCTGATTTTGAAAACTAAAATTAGATTCACACAGTGGAAATGTATTAAAGAACCATCCTCTGCAGTCTGGAGTAAAGGCTAGCCTTGCATATATCACAGAAACGTCATGTCTTCCCCCGGAGACGTTCACAGCCCATTGGCACACATTTCACAGTGCTGAACTCTGACCCGCACGGAAGTCGACTGCCAAGGCGAGGAAAGGCTGTGAGGAAAAAGACAGAGGGAAAATCAGACCTCTTCAGCTAATTGTGCTACCTTCACCAGTGCCCGCTCGCACAGTGGGTTCCCTCCTGTGCCCCTCTTGACTGATGTGCTGAGAATTAGATTCTGTCACTTAAAGGCTCACCAGGGCGACACCCTGCAGACTTTTTACCGGGCTAAGACAGGGGGCCGCCCCGGTGGTATTTGGAAAACGAGAATGAGGTCACTTTCAGTTTCTACCTGCTATGCATGACTGCTGCTTCAGTGGACACAGTGACAAATGCTGAAGGATGGGGAGCACAGAAATATTATTGTCTTTTTCATAGGGCTGGCAAAGTTAACACGATAATAACGTATTAATGCAAATTTGTTTTAACGCCACTAATTTCTTTAACGCATTAACGCAACTTGCGGATTTTACGGTTTATAGCGGGCTCAGTTTTAAATCTAGTATCTGCTGGTATCATATGAAACTTGAAAACCTAAGGAATCCATTGGTTCCATCCATGTCATACTAGCTTGTTGCGAAAGAGGCTAAATAACGCTCCAAACTTGCGCTACATTTTGGCATTGAAAAACTGGCAAGGCAATTTTCAAAGGTGACCCTTGACCTCTGACCTCAAGATATGTGAATGAAAATGGGTTCTATGGGTACCTACGAGAACCTACCTACCTGAACTCACGAGAAAAACAAAAACATCTATGGTTTGTTCAAATGCTTAACAACAGTTCAGGATAAGTTCTACTAAGTAGGAAATTTCTCCCAACACGACAACGTGCAGGACTGTATATCTTCAAAGTTCTTGCTGGAAATTGGGCTTAGATGGATTTGTGAATGAAAGTTATCTACATGTTTTCACTGCACATCAGTATAAGTTTATGGAAATGCTAATACGGGCTTTACATGTATTAACACGTGTCAGTATTTCCAACCACTGAGGACAAGACAAGGATACTTGATGTAGAATTACACAATAAAATCCTCTTGTGTGCAGAGGAAAAGAGCAGGGTTATATCTGCTCTATATGCTGCACAGGCCTTTGGAGATCACAGTGCTCGGTGAGCATTAATATTCCTATTTCTGCACTGGTGCTTAAACCTACAGTACAGCTTAACTGCTATAATGTCATCAAAGCGCTGTATGATGAGAAACCTATCCCTTAAAAAAGATGATGGTGCACAAACATTTTTTTTTCATCTTGTACTATTTCCAATTAGCAGAAATTTGTGAAATCATATGTCTTTCTTTTTATTGAAAAAGAGAATTATATATCACAATCTGGAGAGAATTATTTACTAAAGCAATAGTTCAACATTTTTGGCAATCATCTCTAAAGCTTTCTTACAGTATAGAGTATAAGATGAAAAGGTCAATATCAATCTCATATCTGCTGGTCAGGCTTCTGTTAGCCTAGCTTATGCTTGATTTATGCTTGCCCATCCACACACATCCAAATTTTTTGATGCGGATGGGCGGTGTACATGGAGAACTTTGAGGAGCTTTGAGAATGTCTGTTTGAGTATAAAAAATTCAAACGTCTCCTTGTCACGATTCCATGTCATCTCATGTCCGTGCGGAAAGTATAATGGAAGCTTTAGACAGACAGGAGTTTATCCCATAGATGTATAAAGAGAACTGGATACAGCGTTGGAGGTGGGGCTTGTTCATTCCTATGAAAGATGCTCAGTGGTGCATAAAACCAAAAAAGTTTGACTACCTTGTTATAAAATTAGCCGGATATTCTGCATCCATGGGCCCATAGAGCAAGTGCACTAGCGTTTCTTCCAACCCCAGCTCCCAATTGCTCGGTCTTGGGCTCGTTGACATGAACAACAGCATGACAATGACTCTGAATTTGGCTATTAGGGAATTTTCCAGCTTTTAGGACATAATGATTTAAATAAGGGCTATTCAAGTGTTCGTACTGGGAAGTTGATGTACTTCAAAAAAATGATTCGCTGATTTGCAGATGTCTCTACCCCAATGTAAGTCCATGGGAAAAAATCTTTTTGGGCCAAATGGCATCACGTGACGGACCCTGAAGTTAAGTAATAGTAGTAATTATACGGTTTGGCCACTATGTGAAATAGGCTTCAAAGCCCAGCGCTCTTCCTGGAGGCTTGGTTTATCCATCAGCCCAATACTATTATAGCACAGACTAACAGATATACTTAGTGAGACCAGGTTTGGGTCCATGTACAGGCACGATGGAACCTCATTGTAACGGCAAGGCTTGAAAATGCTGTGCATGGTCAGTTGGTCACTATGTCCAACTGTTGACAAGGAGATAGTTACAACACACAACTCCTCCTAAAGCCTTAAATTGTTGTTTTATACATTACTGGTTTAGTATGGGGAAATAAACGAGATATAAGTTGTTATAGTGAGTTGGAGAGGTATCTGTAGTCGCATTTTTGAATTTTGGACAGAGCTGGGCTAGCTCTGTTTCTCCTGTTTTTATGTTAAGCTAAGCTAACCATTTCCTGGCTCCAGCTCCAGACTTAACACACAAACATGAGAGATATTGATTTTTGGGGATTTGTGTTTTTCTTGATTTGATTTCTTAAACACATAGACATGTTGACGCCAGTCACCTTGACACAAACACACCTGAAACTATATCACTACATTTTACCACAATCATTTTATATTGTATGCTGCTAGGGATGGTTGAATACCAATAAGAAACATACATGTACTGGCTACAGGGAGAGAGAAGGAATTGAGACAAGTTTTAAGGCACAGGTCCTAGGTCTTGCAGTGGTGGTGGAGCAGGGAGGGCCAGTGATGTGATGGGATAGGGCCTCTGTATCAGAGGAAAGGGATGAATAGCTATTGTGCCCGAGCCTCCCAAAGGGTCAGAGAGCTTAGAGATGGCAGAAATGAGGTTGGTGCCCCGTGTCTTTCCAGTTGAAGTGAAGATTGTACTGCCTTAAGTCCTTTCTTGCCCAAAGTAATAAAAATGTGGCCAATAGCAATGGAGATGTTAAAAAATGGGCTAAAGGCTACGATTTTCACATAGCTTCTCTTGCATCAGATGAAATAGTTCTTAGCTTCCAGTACTTACTGAATGGTTGCTGACACAATTAAATCTTGCTGCACCCTAGCTGAGATAAAATGCTTAATGCAGCTTTGAAGAAAACAAGTATAATATTTCAGTTGTTTTAACAAACACAGCATAGTGATTTTTTAATGTATTTTTTTAATTTCAGGAGAAACTGTACAAACCTGCCTCCTCCCTACACGTTTCATGATTAATGGACTATAAAAGTATTGATTCATCTGACAACAACACATGATAAGCCAATAATAAAAATATTTTCACCATTAAAAACATGAAAGGTGAAGTAAATACAGAGCTTAAAGTGACCTAATTAATACTGTGCTGCTATCAAGAAGCACTGACAGCTCTCTAACCACAAAATGGGCTTTGGGAGCAGAAACAAATCCCTCTGCATTTTTTTCTCACTGGTTTGGGCTGTGACTAGACCAGGGGACCTGAGATAAGTATGGTTTTCTTCAGTTAGTCATGGCCACCTACACACACAGGCTAATCAGAATAAAAGATAGTGTCTTAAAGATGCAATTCAGCGTAGTTCTGCTTAAATGCTGTAGATTGTGTTTGTTCAAGAAAATGTTTATCTTACACATGTTTAAGCTTTATGGCACAGTTTATTTAAGAAATTGCAAGTCTGCAAAATAAACTTGTATATACTTCAATGTTTAACTTAGATTTTTTTATATATATATTGCCAGTAGTCTGGGCAGTGTGTCCATGTTGCAATAATGTATTGGCCCTTTAACAAAATACAAGACAGACAGGTTCATCTCATTTCTTCAGAATACAGAACTAAAGGCCGATCACACCAGAAAGTTGAAAAGCAAAATCAAGCCACACCTCTAAATAAAGTTTTGGTTCTAGAAGCTTGGAGACATTGTGACTACTTGTTGGCGAACTACTTTAGCTGATGAGCTAATAACTCAAACCAAAACATTTACACAAATTTACTTTAACACAAATTGGTGGTGAGAGAAAATGAATATAAGTATTACATCTTTGGGAAAATGTTTTGCTTTCTCTTTGTGAAGTTTAATTGGCAATCGTATCCCACAGTTGAAATGTGTTTGATGTCCGTTGGCAAACAAACTGCATCAATTCCTCTCAGTACAAAACAGTTAAGAACACTGACTATTTGTGCTGCATTAAATGACAAAATATCGTAAAAGGCATACTGAATACAGGTACTATGTGAATTGGATTCCAGCATTATTCATCTAAAGCATGTTTGCATGGCTAATTCCGGGTACACACTAAATGAGAATCAAGTAGATTTTGGACCAGATCCCCCCCTCCCCACAATGGTCATCAAAGCCAAGATTTTTTGATGGTTCTAAAGATTATCTTTCCAGATATTCCTGTGGTGTGAGGTATGTTAAGAGTGTTTTTTACATCCCCCGATCGGCTCGGAATACCATCCTGGCCACCGTAAATATTAAACATGCTCAGTATTTACGATCAGATATCCTGTTGTGTGTGGGGAACCCCGAGGGCAGCCGATGACGCAGTCATGTGGGAAAGGACGATAGTCAATTGAGAACCAAGCTGACTGAAGCTGAAGGACAACCACCATCATGGCGGCTGCGGCTAATGCATGAGCAAATGTAAAACGCAAAGCATAAAGTAGTAGTAAGATAGAATTCAGAAATGGAGGACCAACTTGTTGATTTGTGGAAACAACACAAGTGTTTATTTAACGTGTCTCCATGACTTAATTCGTTATCATTCTTTTTTCTTTGCAAATATTCAGTACAAGTGGTGCAAAAACTAAAAATCGCTAATTCTTCCTGCCGTCGTCCGCCATGTTTGTTTACACTAAAGTCACGTCTGATCGCGAGAGATTTACGTCTTTTGAAGTCGGGCCTCTTGTTGTTCATGAATGAATCTGTTAGTGTGTGGTCTGCTGTTTTGGCCAAATCGTTGCTCAGCACACACTATAGGTACAAAACTATTAAATTTAACATAACATGTCGTTATGTGTGGGGTCTCTCACATTTTCAAAAATCTGTTAAGTCTTTTAACGTGGGCCAGCCTTTAGTGGCTGAAAAACACATCCAAATGTGAGGGAGCCTGCAGTACAACTTCTTTCTCTCACTGAACAAACCCCACATGTATCATCTACCTAATATCTCAGGGAATGATTACAACTGAGAATTAAGCCTGCGACAAGATCAAGATTAGTGTTGGGCCTCTCATTCTAAACCATTTCCAACCTGATGGCTTGTTTTCCCCACCGTGCACCGACCATAAATCTGAAGCAAAATGGAAATACCAGCTCGGCTTCTCGGGGAAAGTATAAGCTCCTGGCCATCGAGGAGCCACAAAGCTGTGAGATGTATTCACTGTTCAGACCATTCTCATATTCTTCTGGCCGCCTCCAAGCTAATGAAAACTCAGAGGATACGGGGAGAAGCCCCCCTGAGCGTAAACACATTGCATAATAGGCACTTTCTTCAAAATGCTAACAGCCCCAGAAAAGGTCTTACCATTTCAGAGATTTGACGCATATAAGCCAGGGTGAAATTCTGAAAAAGGAAAACAACATTTAATCTACATACTGACAGAGCAGACTTCGCTGACAAGACATATAGACGGTTATATCTATATTCTTTTTTGACTCTGAGGGGGGTTTGTGAAAGGATGCTGTCCTTTAAAATGACTCTGCCAGTAGGGTGTACCAGCTTCTCAAAAATTATATTCTACAGGAATGCAAAGTATAGGAAACGAGGTATTGACTTCTTATAAATGTAGCTTTCAATTCAGCCTTTAGAGCAATATTTTTAAAGAAGACAGGTCAATATATCTCAAAGTCTCTCTCTTGAACAGTTAATTCCTTCCACCTAATTAAAAGCAATTAAAGAAACAGCCATGTGCACCAGTTTCCTCCCAGGTTTATCTTCCCACGGGCCGACAATAGACAATCAGTCCTACACCTCAGCAAAATAAAGACTTGAAATGCTGCCATGCAGTGCCAAGGTGGGAGTTGCTCACTTATTGAATCTATTATAGATGGAGGTCACTAGTACAGCCGGCTGCTCTGTATGTGTTCTTGTTTGTTTGCTTTATATTCCTCACAATGACAGGTATTTAGTATGTGGCGAGACAGGTAATGCTGTGTTAGCTGACATAGAAAACTGAAAGAAAATAACACACATCTTGCATAGAAAGGTACCCTGTAGAGAACTAACACATTTCATTTTCAAAACAATATTTTTCACCAATATACATTGTGCGTATCCTTGCGACCTAACAAACCTGTTAAACGCATTTCCTTTCTCATTTAGCATTTAAAAACTTATATTTTGAAACCTGCATAATTTACGTCCGTGTTTACTTTTGATGGCGACAGCCAAAGACCAAGATGGCGACGGCCAAAAATCAAGATGGCGACGGCCAAAAACCAAGATGGCGACGGCCGAAAAACCAAGAGGGCAACAGCCAAAATGCCAAACTCCAGGCTTCAAAATGTCCGTCCACAAACCAATGGGTGACGTCACGCTGACTACGTCCACTTCTTATATACAGTCTGTTGTACACATGCAAACAAACCAGGGACCCACTCATATTTCTCCAAAGTGCCACTAGTGGTCAAAAATTCCACAGGTTACCCTGATGTTGTGGACTGCCAGACTGTTTCAGGTGACATTATGTACTGCTATAAAATGTCTCTCCTGTCTCCCTTTTTCTTCTTTTAGCACACCATGTAAATGGTCTATACAGATGGGTGAAAGAACTTTCAAGATTTTTTAACGAATTATGACACTTTCTTCAACTTTGACGTCCTTCACTATCAGAAATTCAGACTTCTGTCAAAACTGAAAGACCAAAAATAATTAACGGTGGACTACACATTTAGATTTCCCCACTTATATTGACGGGCAAGGGTGATGAAACAATTGCAGAATGTAGCTGCAACATCTTTGACATCACTTTCTGTAACATTAACAAGGAGGACCTTGTTTAATACTAAATTCACGGTTCATTAGCGAGAACTGCCTGTCCCTCTGGTGTATTGCCTCCTGTCCTCGGTGTCTTGGTTGAATGGTAGAGGCTCGCTTCTATCTTCAACTAGCAGGCATGCACTGTGTGCCCTGGCTCTTTGTCAAATCCATACAGAGGGCCTCTTGGTTTAAGTAATGAGAGGGGTTATTGAATATTTAAGCACCTAATTATATTCTCTTTCTACATTGGGGGGTACGCAGCAACTTGGTGGCACTTGTGCTCAAGTAGTGCTACAGTATGTGTTTGAGTGCTTGTGGTCGGTAAAATGGACGTCTCGGCTTTCCACAATGAACATGACATTCAGGATTATGAGGGGATACAAAACAAGGGATTGGGAGGATTTAGAGAGATTGTTACAGCTGCAATTATCTGAAAATATGAATTAATTTGATCATTAATAACAACAGACATTCAGAATATCAAGGTATATATCAAGGGACACAATCAGTGTTGCTATAGTTATAACAAGTATAGAAATATAACTAATTAGACTCTGGTTAAATGACAACTGCAAAAACCATTGACAGAGCTGCAACGATTAATCAACGAATCGATTAGTTGTCAACGAATAAATTAATCGCCAACGACTTTGATAATCGATTAGTGGGTTTAAATAATTTTTATTTTCTGGTTTCTTTACTCCTCTATAACAGTAAACTGAATATCTTTGAGTTGTGGATAAAATAAGATATTTGAGGACGTCAACTTGAGCTTTGGGAAACACTGATCGACATTTTTCACCATTTTCTGACATTTTATAGACCAAACAACTAATTGATTAATCAAGAAATTAATTGACAGATTAATTGACCATGAAAATAATCGGTAGTTGCAGCCCCACTGACAGTAGTGGTTTATTGAATATGTCAATGCATTGCTCACATGAACACATCTCTGAGACACTCAGGAAGCACAGAAATGTCTATAAACTTAAAGGTGCTCTATATGATATCCAGAGCATTAATATAGCATCAAACGACTATTTGCTATGTAAAGATATAGAGGAGTAATATCTACCCGAGCAGAGAATGAAGTCATACTCCCTCTGTGTTGTAATCCGAGTTTCTCTGTGCTTTGTTGACATATCCGTGCTGGCCGCACGTGCTTTTAGTTCATTTTTGTGCAAGTGAGCTGTTCACAGTGCTCATACGGCGGTTACAGCTGATAACGCCATCCCGACTGACGGCGTTATTGCGGAAGCGTAGCATCCCCCTCAGGTTAACACTGTTAGCTGAGGTGCAATAGGGCTCGCTTTGGGAAAAGCCTGATACCGGCAGTCATAGCCGCCTTAAACAACAGGCGTCGCTGAATAGGCCTGAGTGTGGACTGCTGTCCGTCATTTTCTGTTGTTGTCACTGTTGTATTGCTGTTACTGTTACTGTTACTGTTACTGTGTGCTGTTGTATGTATTGGTGTCTGACAAATACAGTGCTGTGGAAAAGAATTTCCCCCTGTGGGACAATAAAGTCTAAAGTCTAAAGTCTAGCTCTGTCAGTACTGTTGCTCTTGTCTTCACTGTTAGCGCTGTTAGCACTGTTAGCTACGGGCCGCCGGCTCAGCCGACACCATTTTGAGAGCTGTGTGGAGGCAATAGAAATGCTCCCAATCCCGCGTTTAACGCCTTTAATGATCCGAGTAAATAACCTATAAAACATCCCATTTAATGTCTAACTAAGTGCATAGACCAGTTCTCTAGTGTTCCAAAAGGAAAGCTTAATTCCCATTCTGTCAAAAGACAATCTACTAACATTAGAGACCACAGTCCACACGTTTGTCAGAGGCAATGGAGCAACAAAACTGTTGACTCGGTTAAAGTACAAACATCCCATGTGTTTCACAAACCCAACACCCATGTGGCTGCAGCACAGACCCAAAGCACTTTCCTGTACACAACCCTGTCGATTGAAAGGTTAGGAGGAGCTGGATACACTCAGGGGCAGAGAGTTTCTACGAGGCACTCACAAGAAATTTGCTGTATATGTATATAAACATAGTGGACTAAAAATGGCTGCAATTTTACTGATCCATCAGAGATGCACCAGTAAGCTCCCCAGACACTGTACTCATGTGCTGTTTGCTCACAGTGAAGTCTCGAAGAGAACATTAGATCTGATGTACAGCACTATGTTGTTTTTCTATATGTTTACATGTCTGCCTAAAGTACAACTCTAACCCTCATTTAGACCTCATGTTAACTCTTCTCGTCTGCATTTTTTCTCTCTCCTTGCACACTAATATGAGTGCTGGGGTAAGCACTCTCCTGCTGGGTGCGCTCCTGGGATGGAGATTTCTGCTTATTAAGACATGTCCAACAAAATACGGAGATAGGCAAATTCTAACCTCGACTTTGGGGGAATAACGCTCAATTTTCTGGCATTACAGATATTTTTCAAATGCCCTAGGTGCACTGCATCTGTAATATTTAACAATCCCTGCTGACTCCTGCCGTCCGAAAAGGAAGGAAAAACTGTGTCTGAGTCTGTGAGGTCACACCCCCGCAGATGTATTGAGTGTGAATAGAAAAGATGGAAAAACTAACAACACTTCAAATATTTTTGCCATGTGTCTCAACGTGCATAAATCAATAAGCTGTTACGGTAACACTTTATAATAACCATCATTTCGACATGGTAAATTGATAGTTAATTAAACTTAGTAATTTTACTGTTAACATACAATGGAATAATAATTAATAATGTTTACTAATTATTAGTACTGCTATAATTTCGTTTTTTTATCATTAGTTTGTGTAATATGAAACAATTAATTTATAAATTATATATTGTATCATAGCTGATAAGAGACGATAACAATTTTATCCTATTTGCATTAGTAAACTATTTATTAACAATTTATTGTTCATTGCACACATTATAAGATTTGATATACTATATGAATTATTTGTTAATGATTACCAAATGATTTTTAAACCTTTAAGAAAAAGTTTATGAAGTATCTAAAAACATTACATACATAGATGGACAAGAAACCAATTATTAACAATTGACAAAGTATTAATTATCAATCTAAATAATGTTTATAGATGATTTACAAATTATTTATTAACCATTTAAAAAGGTATTATAATCATCAGTTGCAACTTTATAATAGCCATCGAAATAATGTTTATAGATGATTTACAAACCAATTATTAAGCATTAAAGTTTTACAAATATCTATCTATGAAATGTTTATAGATGTTTTACAATTTCTTTTACAATCTTTAAGGTTTACAAATAATATATTAATCATTGACAGATACTTATATATAGTACATAAAATGTTATGTGTGCAACAATAAACTGTTAAAATAAAAAAATATAGCATTACTAATAATAGCATTACTTATAATTAGTAAACATTAATTATCATTGCAATGTTTGTTCACAGTAAAATAACTATTAACTAAGTTTAATTCACTAGCAACTTACCATTTATAAATGATTGTTATTATAAAGTGTTACCGCTGTTACTAGTCTTTAGTCCGTACTTAGCAGTTGCTCCTCACACGGGATAGCAGTGAGAGAAATTCCCTAAAGGCTTGAATTCAACTATCCAGCTTTTCTTTTCAATAATAAGAGAGAACCTGTTTGTGCTAAATTAAATGTGTTGCCTTTGGATACGTTTTCTCTGTTCAAGATTGTAACACCATATGTTTTGCTATACATTAAGTGGAATGTATACAGTACGTGAGGAGTGGTGTAATGTACAAATGCCTTCCAGCACAGCTCACCGCTATCAAAGTTATATTATACAGACTACGTATTTGATTCAAGAGCAGCGAGAAGAGCGGACTACCTGGATAATCATGCAAGATCCACAAATGTATTCATATTTGTAAATTTCAGATTGTCCACATTACGGTGCAGTTAAATGAAAAATATATCCTAAATTGACACAATAGGTTTTCCTTTGAGAGGTTTCCTATTCTTTAATTTATTACCTTCGCCAAGGCCGAACGCCTAGGAAGGAGGTTATGTTTTCACCGGCGTTGGTTTGTTGGTTTGTTTGTTTGTTTGTTTGTTTGTTTGTCCATTAGTAGGATTACTCCAAAAGTCTGCGATGGATTTTAATCAAATTTGTTGGAGTGTTGGGGTGTGGCACAGTGAACAATCCATTCGAATTTGGTGGCGATCCGGATCATGATCCGGATTCAAGAATATTTTTAAGGATTCCAATCAGCCTGAGCATTAAAACCACAGGGTATAACACATGCACATCTTGAAATTAGAGTTGAGTTCGACCAAAGCACACTTGGTGATTGTTGGAAAGAGTAACGACGACGGTTTAGGTGAGTTTTATTTTGTTTCTGTCCAGTTTGAATGAAGTGTTTTACGATGCTCCGCTGCGTACAGCTGATCTCACCATGCACAAAAATACACGTGGATGATGGCGCAAGCTGAACGGAGAGGGGGGGGGCGGCAATCGTACTCGGGCAGCTTGGCGGAGGTCTGCGCTCTCCGAGTGCCATTGTAGTTGTTCCTCCTGAGCTCCACTCAGCGATAACTTTGGACAAAGTTTTAAATTTTATGTCGAAAATTTGCTGCCAAATTTTTTTAAAGGTCAAAAATTTGCTGCAAAATACTCATTATATTGTTCCTTGCTTTTTGAAACGTTGAATTATTACGCTTATAGTACACAAACACAATCACATTACGTCTCTCAACCCGCACGTGGCGTGAGATTGTCTTGAAATGTAGAGAAAAATCACTGTCAAAAATATGACAAGTACATGAAAACTTGATTTACATTTTCTCGTGTTTTTTTCCTCAAGGTATAGTTCCCCTTTTAACCATGCCCAGCAGTTCATTCATTATGAATGATTATTCATCTGACATTTCCAGCAGCGTTCCCTCCAACCTTCCCAAAAGAAGGTAAAAGGTGTATTCCCCAAATGCTCATCAGAGAAAATCAAACACAGTGTGACTTTCAATCCTCGAAGGCAGATTATAATGAGGGGAACCCTGAATGAAGGAGTCTTTGCTATTTTTTGCTCAGATCCCAGTGGGTTATCTCTCTCTCTTCAAAACAATAAAAACACCTGATGTTTAAGAGAGCAGTCACGTACACAGTGCAAAGAGCAGGGACAGGGAGGTTGAACTGTATATTAAAATGGCCCCAGCGTCCACTTACCTGAAAACGGCTACTGTACACTTAGCTATAAAGAAATAACAACATTGAAAATCAGTTAAGAATGAAAATTTGTGAAATGACAAACCTAAAATGTGGATTATGTAAGCACAACAATGTTGATTTAGCTTTTTAATGTATTTTCTTTTTTGTTATTTCTACCATTTTAGGACCATAAAATACATATTTTATTACTAGAGAGGCAGCAACAGAGAATACTTCTGCAAAAGTGAATGTGTTAATATGATATTTTCATTTATTTTAGACCCAACCGTGATCCACTGCACTATATTAAGTATTTGGATCGATCAACGTTTTCCTTCAATGAAGCAAACAGTTGTTTTTCCAATGTAGAAAAGTGCTCAATGACCAATAATTTCAGATTGCAACACAAAAAAAAAAAAACAGCATTGATTCACTGTCTGTCAGATTCACTCCGTTAATTGTTACACGCCGGTATTTCACAGTGTTTTGTGAGGGCGGTGCAGCATGAAGCACAAGTGAATCATAACGTTCCTCGTAAAGTCAGTGTGACCTTCAGGGGCTTCACCTACGCTGTTCCTTATATTTATTGGTCTCCCTTCGTTTCCACATTATCTACATCACTTATGGATCACTTCAGTTGTTACGAAGTCCCAGTCCATTTACTGGCAGATTTCCCTTTTTATGTTTAATAAAGATGGCAGTGTTTGTGCTCGCCGATGTGAGACGGAGCCACAAAGTTATCAAGTTATAAGGTAAAGTCCCGACTGGCTCGTTATCATTTTGACAGAGTTATCATCAATCAAAAAATCTTTGGAATGAGCCTTTGAGATGTTTTATACGGATTTGTTGATTGACTTTTTTTTTTTTAGAACTAAAATCCGAATATGTCATCCCCTTGTCCTGTCAAAAATAATGTCAAAGTAATTTTAAAATGTATTGTTAATTTTTTTTTTTTTTACCATTATTATTAGAAGGAAGGGGTTTATTTTTCTCTCAGCCTCTGAGGGCATGCTGTTCTCATACAATGTTCGTAGCTCTACCTACGAAAAGTAATGCACTGTAATTCGTATATATCGCATGGAAGCAGTTTGTATGTAATCCACGTAATCACGAACCAGGAAGTACAAAGAGCGACAAATGCCACATAGGGAGGAGGTCGGGGTGGATGGATGGGTCAAAAAACACCGGACTTTCGCCCAGGAATCTGGTGTTTGTACCCCGTGTGAAACCAGAAGTCAATGTTGATGTATTTTCGTTTTCCGTACATAAGTTACGCCACTTCCAGTGTTATTTTAACCCAAACCATGATCTTTTCCTAATCTTAACTAAGTGGTTTTGTTGCCTAAACCTAACCAAGTTGATCTTTTCCAAAACCTAATGAAGTAGTTTTATTGCCTTAACCTAACAAAGTCAATCTTTTCCTAATCCTAACTAAGTAGTGTTGTTACCTAAACCTAATCAAGGCGATCTTTTCCTAAGCCTAAGTAGTTTTGTTGCCTTACCCTAACCAAGTCGATAATTTCCTAAACCCAATGAAGTAGTTTTGTTGCCTAAACCTATCCAAGTTATTTCCTGTGAAGACAGAAGTTTATTTTGAAAAGACCGAATGCATGTAACGAGCAGAAATTGAAACGTGTGTCACATGTTGCTGGACATTCGTAGGAAAACGCATGAAAAATGAGGACCGTTTCGTAAGGAGCCGTTGTATGAGGATACGTTGCTGAGGGGCGTGTTGGTGTTTTACAGCAGACGGCATGCTAAGACCAAGCAGGGGCATGAAGAGGTTGGAGACATTGCTCAGTGGAATGTAAGCTACAGTTTCCACTGTTTTGTTTTTTTTTTAACCAAAACCACAATCTTTTTCTAACCATAACCAAAGACAGGCTGATGGTGGCTGGTTAATTTGCCATTCATCTGTATTTTCCATGTATTATCCATATATTTGCCCTCAGGATATATGTACTGTATATACTGTTGAGTGCTAGGTAGGAGGCTGAAGTGTAAAACTCATACTAAATGATTGAGAGCATCTAAATTGAACGAGGATTATATTGTATTCATTCATCCTGACAGTGAACAGTATAGATAACATCCGATAACGCCTGAAGCATCATCCACAGATGAGAGGCAAGATAACATATCAGCTTGATTTCATATATGTGGTAATATCTATGAAATTGGAAACGCGTGTCCCCTGACAAGCAAGGATTTGGTCCGTGATCACATACTCATGGTCCAGCTCCTTGGTGACATCGGAGAGGCTGCTGGTGGTCGGGATGGTGTTGGTGGTTGTAGGGAGAGTGGTGGGTTTTATGACGGTCAGGGGAAATTAATCCATTATTATTACTATACAGCTCTGCCTGGCAGGTTATTAATTAGTTCAACATGCACCACTTGCTCATCAGATAAGCATGAGGCTGGAGTCTGTTTCAATCAGCGCTCTTACAGCGTTAGCATGATGGTTAGACCCTGATGGTGCTGATAGAAATATGCTGTCGTGGTGAGTGTTAGATTTGATGCGGGAAAGTCAATGGATGCAGCGGGTTAACCGAGGCGTTCACACTGAGATTTGAGGCACATACGTCAGTGTGGGAAATCGCTAAATGATGCTGGTGACAGTGACTAGCATGACTAGCTAACGTTAGCTTGAGTGTTAGACAGCTGCAGTAATACAGTCATACATTAACGTTATAGCAGCATCAGACTGTCGTCTCCAACTAAATCTCAGTTTACAGATCAAACAGTTGGCTATTAAGACGTTGGTTATTCACAGACAACACTCAGCCTAACGTGATTCAATCAAATATGTATAGAAGTCTGGAAAAGCAATATCCAGCCATTGTGTTGGACGGGGGAAGACTGAAGGGATCAACCTGATCAACCTTAATTTATTGAGGTATCGCAAACGCTCAGGTTCAGGCAAGATGCAAAATAATTATCTGATGTGTATAAAATAAACGTTTGTATAACAAGAGATGAATGAATACGAACTTGTCAAAATTATAATCCAAACATTCATCAAACTGCATTGACATCTATGGGATCTTCGGTTTTCTATCCCCCAAAAGGGGGCATAGCCTTGACTTTTTGCAAAGTAACCATTGGTGCTGGTCTGATGTATATTCAGGCTACTTCATTTCCATTCAGTTAGAGAGATAGTTGTGCTATGGTTGTGATACTGTTATGGTGCCACAAAGTCATGACCTGCTGATTTCTTTTTTATGTGATTTAGGAATTGGTTGGACAGGGTTCTCCACATACATTCACTTTTATGTACTTTTGCTTCAGGGTTGTTTTTCGTGGTTTGGATCGGTGCACAAATCACAGAGGAATTGTTTCCTGATCTAACCCCATCAAACACCTTTGGGGTGAACTGGAACGCCGACTGCGAGCCAGGCCTTATCGCTCAACATCCCAACCCTCACTAATGCTTTTGTGACTGAATATGAACAAGATCCCTGCAGCCAGGTTCTAAAATCTTGTGAAAAGCCTTCCCAGAAGAGTGGAGGCTAGTAAATTAATGCACATGGTTTTGGAATAACAGTGTAAGACTTTCTGGGAATGTGGCTTTTTTGCACATGTGCTTTGAAAATGTGTTTGTTTCCATAGTGTACGGCTGAAGGATCAATCGCTTTCAAACCAGCAGTGTGATGTAATAAAACGCAATTTTCAAATTGCAAAAGCTGCGATTAAAAGGTTGTTTTTTAAATACTACGCAATCTAACCAACCAGAGGGTCGGAACGCTACCCTACGCTCCACGTGACAAATGCAAATGACAGTAGAAGAAAACTTGCCATGCCACGCGGAAGATTGATGCAATCCACATGTTTACATATTACATTGTTGTAAAAGTAGCGTTGCTCTTTTGTGGAATAGCTCAGTGCGTAGAGGTCAAGGACCCCTTTGAAAATGGCCATGCCAGTTTTTCCTTGCCAAAATTTAGCGTAAGTTTGGAGCGTTATGTATCCTCCTTCCTTAGGTTTTCTAATTTCATATGATGCCAGTATCTTCACTTAAAAACCTTAAAACAAATTGTGCAAAATCAAAAACACTATTTCTTGTCTTGTGATTATGTACAGTTTTATATACTCAACAATTAGAATTCAGTTCATTCTAATAAAAACAGGAACTGAATGAGCACAAACTTTTCTAATTCATAAAAGGAAAAATGTTAAAGGTATTTTTGAGGCAAATTATCAAAAACCCTGGATTTATAAAAAGTATCAGATGGAGCTGGAGGCTCTTCTAATTCTATTCAGACACCGTACCTTAATTTCCTATTTAATAACTCTATCCTAATTTAAGACATGAATGGTTCAATCTTTTCAAAGAGATCTCTTGCAAATTTAATAAAAGACACTAGCCTAATGATAACTAATACACTCTTCATACCATAATTCTTTTTCTTTCTTGGTCTTTAGAACCAACCGTCGATAGAATATTATAAAATTGACGATGTTAAGGGTTTTTATATGGGTTTAAGGCACATCATGTGGGATATTATGGTAATTTAAAAACACAATTTTTATAATTTGTGATGTTGAGCTGGAATTTTTTAAATTATATTCATGTACACTAATTGCTTATTTGAAAAACAAATAGACATTTAAACATTAGCATCAAATTTACCCTGTTCATCCAGTCATTTTAAAACCATTTCTTTACCCCACTACGGTAAGAGCCTTGTGTAAAAAGATGTATAAATAACTGTGGTACTTTATAATTCAATTAAGTATTGAGTGGAAGAAGAAGAGGGATTTTTCTGAGAATGCGCATCTTCTGACTGCACTTTAGGGAGCTGAAGGGATTTCTTGGAAATCTCAAGCGGGGAAGTCTTACTTAAACGATAAATATCTGTCAAGATGTTTTCTGTCATGTGACAAAGCGAGTGTTTGCCCTGGAGCACTGGAACAGTGAGTGGGAAGCTGCTTTTACCACAGCTCTTCACTCACACCCTATAGGACTCAAGTTGTGAGGAAAGGGATTAAGCGGTTCGGGCTACAATTTCAAGCCAAAACAAATACTAAATTCCACTCAAGTACACACTTATACACATCAAACTCATCTGATTTTCTTTGTGCTATAGCGGAGACCTGAGCTGTGATCAATTCGCGTAATATGAGCTTTTAGATTTGATGAATCTCTCAGCTATGAATGTATTCACATGCTGTCAGAAAACATACGGAAGCAATTGCATCCACTGATTCCGCTGCTCCGGAGGGTCAGCCTGAACTGACACCACGCTGCACATATGAAAGATGGAAGATGTAACAGAACAATAATGGCGTGGCTGAGATGGAGCAGACTGGCGATCTTTGAGGAAAAGGGCACCGAGGTGTTTATTAGATGTGTGCCCTGCAGGTCGTCCGCACACAGGATTTTCCCTAGCATTTAGCAATAGATTGATTGATACAGCGTCGTCCCTATATACAGTCTGTCAGACACATCTAATCAAATTCACTCCCTGGGGAGAAGAAGAAAAAATCTCTCAACAACTTTCACAGTGTGTTTGCACCGCAGCCGGATATCAAAATTCATTCATAAGCCCCTAAGATGTTCAGATAATTATTCTGTTACTTTTATTTTAGGATAATTTGTCATTATTGTCATCTTCTGTGCAATCAGGTTTTCATTTGAACCAGGGCTCTCAAAGTAAATTAGTTTTAACGCAACTAATTTCTTTAACGCATTAAAGTAACTTTTAACGCATTTTTTTACCTCGTAGCGGGTTCAGTTTTAAAGCTAGCACATTAAAACAACTTGCGATTTTTTTGATTGTAGCAGGTTCACTTTTGAAGCTTGAGTGAAGATACTGGCATCATATGAAACTAGAAAACCTAAGGAATCCATTGGTGCCAACCACCATGTCATACTAACTTGTCATGAAGGAGGATAAATAACGCTCCAACCTTACACAAAATTTTGGCGAGGAAAAACTGGCATGGCCATTTTCAAAGGGGCCCCTTGACCTCTGCCCTCAAGATATGTGAATGTAAATGGGTTCTATGGGTACCCACGAGTCTCCCCTTTACAGAATCGCAATTAAATATTTTAATTGACTGACAGCCCTAATTTGAACATGTTAAACTGGCCAAGAAGAACCGTAGAGCAGTATAGAATGTTTTTACTAATACGCATGAAGTGTCACACATTCACACATACAGTATATGCAAAGCCTGCAAGTGAGACGACAGATTGTACTGGAACCAAGTCCCCGATAGCCATCCTCACGTTGACGGTGGCATCTGCAAGCGGGAAGATAAAAGACAGAACTGGATCCAAAATTCTCCACAGAAGGATGAGCTCTTACGCCGGCTCTCGGCTGCGTACGGCTTGACACCGATGAGACTTTCTTCCGACAGAAATTTGAGCCCAGCTCTATAATCCCCTCCATCCAAAAGTTCAGGCCTCCGTCTGTTGCTTACTAAACTGCAGAGTCGTGCAGAGTTTGAACATGTCGCCCCAGCGCTCGCTATGCTGATGCCTTTTTGATAATCTACGGAAAGGAGATAGCGGAGCCGGAGCATAATATCACAGCGATGCTCTTTTTGTGTGTATGTGTTGCTCTTTGTCCACGAGACACATTTTAACAGCCATTTGTCAAGTACAGCTTTGAATATGTTATTTTAAAACAGCTTACAAGTGGGATGAGTGAAGGGTGAATTCAGGTAGTGGATCTCCATCTTCTTTATTCTTGCAAAACGTATCTTGGTTTTAATGACCACAGAGTCCTATTTTCTATAAATAAAAGTGTTGTCTTCCTACCTGTCAGATGAAGCTACACGGAAATTAAATCCAGGTGATTACTTTTCAAATGCTTTCTCTTTCTTATCTGATTTTTTTTTTTTCCCACCACTTTCAAATTTGACTGTGGACATTTTAACAAATCGGATTTCACTTTCACCCAAGTTAACGTAATTATCTTGTTGCTTTCGGGATTTAAAACTGTTCTTTCACTGGCTGCCGTCAGCTGGTATTTCAGAGTCTGACTGACCCAAACCCACCTCCAACCCTCCACCTGCAGTGTTCATTAGAGCCAGCCCAGAGTGTGACACATCCTGGGGGTCCAGTCCCATGAGCCTTTTGGGATCTTCACTTCTTTACAAAGACTCAATGAGGGGGAAATTGTATGCTGCTTCATGAGGTCCCTACCCAATTAAAATGATTTGGCAATGGGTTCAAATTTACTTTTCACTTTATAACAAATAAAGTTTTTTGTATTTATTTATAAACTTTAAAAAAAAGTCCCTCCTGATTAATACAACCGCCTACAAAAATGCCCCCATAAAAACAATGCAAACAAACAAATGCCCCCAAAAACAAGCCCCCATAGACATAAAAGTTATATGTTATATGCGCCCTCTCAAACAGCTGCCTAGCTGTGGGTGGGCCTAGGTGGGCCTAGGTGGGCCTGGGTCCACCCACCCAATCAGAAGGCTTCCTTTTTTTGCTGGATCATCCAGTGAATAGCAATCAGCGCTGTTTCAATTATCTGACTGCGACCATAAAGTGGTAGTACATTTCACAAATGCCAGATCGCGGGCAGCCCCTCCTCTCTCACTCAGTGTCCAGCCGGTGTCTCTCGGCCTCTTGATTGCTCGTAGTGACGGCAGCTGTTGAAAACACAAACAGAAGCCCAGAACTTTACTTTATCCATTTTAAATAAATACTCCTCTGTTGTGTTTATTATCTATGTCAACCAGTTACATAAAAGTTACTATGAGTACGCGGATACATTTGGCTGAATGTCACCAGATAACACTTTTTCACTTTTTGAACGAAAACACCTGTACACTGAGGAACCGAAGCCTGAGGAGCAGGAGGAAGAGGTTCAGCCATCATTCTCAACCGTATATTGAAATGTGTTTGTGTTTTGTGTGAGAGTGAGTGTCTGTCCGTCTTGTGAGGATCTTTGTTTGGCTGTGTTTTGTGTGAGAGTGAGTGTCTTTGTCTGGTGAGGATCTTTGTTTCCCATCTAGGTGCTCTCTCTCTAACTGGCTGGAGGTGTGGGTTCGGTCTGGGGTGTGCCGGCTGCTGATTGGTCCAACCTTCATCTCTGCAGTTTAAAAATGCTCAGGTGCCCAGCAGTCTGATAGCAGCCTTGTTCTGTGCTCTTCCTCTAAACCTTTGTGTTAAAGCTGTGATCTAGAGTTGAATTTGTAGACTTAGTGCCCTAGTTGGCTTCGAAATTTTGTAACTTGTTGTAGGTTTTCTTTGTTACAGAAGATAGCACTTCAGTGGTAGGGGCAAACTGCCGTCTTTTTCTTTTATAATCTTTTCTCCTGTTTCTGCTGTTAGGATACAGCAGTTAGGGAGCCAGATTTAGTAGCTGTCATTTTGTTTGCTTGTTTATTTTGTTAAGGGTTAGTCAGATAAATTATTTTATTGAGTTAAATTGTTTAATTTTATTGTTTGTTAACTTGATTTTTAGTTATAAATCTTTTTTACTAAATTTAAAGTTTAGTCCTGCGACTGTAGTTTGGGGACCGGGGAGGGAACGTCCTTTATGCTTTTATTTTGCGCTCCTACCCCCCCCCCCTAAGCGGGGGCGTTACAGGCCCCTCGTCACCCTACCCATAACAAGGCCAACTGGTGAAAGACTCTTTTCAACTGTCAGTTGGATAAAAACTGGCATCAGGTCATCACATCGGACTGAACTCTTCGTCCCTGCTCACCTTTGAAAGGGACTATGAAGTCATTTCAGTGTTCAACACCAAGAAGCCCCGTCGTCTCCTGCTGGAATCATCAAAAGTAAGCTAATTTACAATTATGGACTAATGGCCTATTTCATTATTATTGTTTATTGGGTATAGTTTTTGTTCGGTGTACAGTTGGATTTTATGCTGAAGTTTCTGCCAGCTGTGTGTGTGAATATGTGGACGCCGTGCCAGGCTATGCTATGCTGTTTATGTTTGTCTTGTTGGATCAGAACCAGCTTGATTGTGTATATATATATATATTGAATATACATGTCAGTTGCCTGTAACATTACCTGTGATGATGATGATGTATAAGGCTTGTAGGATTAAACTGTGGTGCTTTGCCTATTGTGGTTAATATATGCCTTTCAGAACCTTATAAGTAGATGTTTGGTCTTGGATGGGAAAGGCCAACCTGATTTTTTACTCAGGTTTTATGCATATGGTGGTGTGTTCTTTATACTATAAAAGTTTTCCTAAAACTAGATTTAAAAAAAATCATAACATATCGCCGTACTTACACTATCGCAATATATTGAATCGTAACCCTTGTATCATAATACGTATCGTATCGCCAGATTCCTGCCAATACACAGCCCTACACGCTGCCCGACGACCTATCCCAACCTTAACTATTCAAGGTCAACGCCTAACCTTAGCCATCTCGCGAGAGTTTGCCAACTCGTGGTTTACCTTTTTTAGGCACGACCCGCTCTGCTCTGTACAGAAACACTGTTCAAATGCACTGATTGAAAAGATTTATTAACTTTCTCTTTTCCTTTTTCTTTCTCTTTAAGGAAGGTAAGAAAAGATGTTGTCAGTTAGAAATTAAAGAGATCTTTCTATAACCAGGAGCCAAGATCTCTTATCCTTCTGCGACCTCATCTTTTAAATTCACTTCACTGAAGGTGAAGTTGAAGAGAAAACCTGTTAAAGAATGATTTTCAAGCTTTGATATAATTGAGACACCACTTACATTAGAAATATTGATCTGCACTATTGAGTAACTGGGCCGTTGACAAGGACACATTCACCAGCTTTGGATTAAGCTAAGCCAGAAGCTCTTTTTCAATTCTAATATAATAACTTTGGTTCCTAAATTAGTTTAAAAATGTTAATATGTCCTCCCACAAAGTGACTAAATACAAAGGATCTAATTATTCACTGTGATATTTTGAGAGATGTTATGGAAATTCCTCAGCTGTCAGATTACAGGTAATTTTTTTTTTTTCCCCTGAAATGGATATGTTGCACTTTGGACAATAACTCTACATTACAAACTAGCAGCCAGTAAGTGCCTTTCTGAAGATATAATGCAGAATGCGGGAGAGTTATGTGAAATTCTATTATGAGCCTTGCTGCCATCTTCTGCATAGCCGTTCACTTTTCTGCAGGCCAGGGTGACAGCCATTATAGATGGGGGAACCAATTACTTCTTCCACACCAATGCAATATTTATGAAACACTTAGCCAACGGTCTGGAGGTTAATATTTCATTCACAGATAAGACAGAAACTTACACCCAGAATAGAACTTCAAAGAGAATTGCTTTAAGTACCTCATACTGTGAGCAACATATCCCGGGTTGTTTCAATGTCACCAACCCCCCCACATGTTAATGGGATTGATTAATGGAGACCCTTTTCAACACATGTTAAGCGTGTGCTGGGTGGAGTCCATTGCATACTGTATGTGCGGTTAAAAGACTCAGACTGGTGATGGGACATTGATCAAGTTCCCCAACCTGCTATGGCCTTAGGCGAGAGGAGGGAGGAGCACAGATTAGTTACTCAATAAACAATCTGCAAGCGCCGGGGTCATTTTCAACACCAATTAGTTAGCGGTGGATTGACATATGTGGATGAATTGCTTTTGTACAGTAGATTTCAGACTTCTTCACTGTACAGTAATTACAATCCTTATCTTTTCCTTTCACTTGGTATGTTTCACAATGACTCCACTCTCCAATTATGAGCTATTAAAATAGCTGTTGTCCAGTCTGAAGTTCTAATGAGCTGCTTCTTGACATTGTTACTCATGTTTGAGTATGCGGCCATTGTGGCACAGTACCAACGAGCCTGTACCATAATCTACAAGAGTATTTTGCTATTAGACCTATAAGTATTGAACCCTTAGGTGTTGATTAAAAATTCCCTTTTCCTCCCACCCTAACCCATCCCTCCACCATCATCTTATATAAAGCTGCTTACTGATAGAAAAAATATATTTTCTTTGATCCCCACGTGACTCTCTACTTCGTCTTTTTGCCATGCTATCAGCGTAGCTTTAGGGATGGCAATGTCGGTTAGTCGGTCGGTCCACCACTTTGGTGACTGACAGACTGAAATATCTCAACGAATATTGAATAGATTGCCATACAATTGTGTACAGTTGGGATGTCACAAGAACCAATAATTTGGTAAGAAAATGTACTTGTTTTTCTAATGCAGGTACCGTAGGTATCATCAGGGTTCGAGACTAACAGTGTCCCGTCATTCCAGGGACGATAGGAAATGTGTTTAGGACGCAGTGAACTCACTACCTACACACCCAAGGGACGCACCCTATTTTTTCCCTGATAATGCTACATTGTGAACAACAAATCAGTGTTGAAATTGGCAGCATGAGAAGTAGTTAACGTTAGCTGTTAGCTGTTAGCTCCGTGCAGGACTGCGCTGCTTACCGGCTGCTAACAGTTACCGTTAACTGGACGTACTGTAACTGGAGGTACCATTTGATTTACTATTGTAAATCTCTAATCAGTGAAAATGAGTATTGGGCGAGGGTAAATGCTAACGTTATCATGATGTGTTTAATGTTTCCACAGCAATATAAAATAGATAATAGAGAGGGAATTATGGCCTGTTTAACTTCCTAACAAAAAACAGTGGTATCAAATTTGTATTGAGAATTGTGGAATTTCAAATTTCGGGTATCATAACATCCCTACTGTACAGACATTCATGGCCCCCAGAGGATAAATCCTTGAGACATTGGTGATCCCATAACATTTCCTCTAGCGCCACTATGAGGTTGACATTTTAATTTGTTTAGTGAAATGTCTCAAAAACTGTTGGATAGATTACCATGAAATTCCCTTGGATATGAATTTTAATAACTTTGGTGATGTCCTGACATTTTGTCTTGTGTCATCAAAATTTTGATTCTTCCAATACTTTGGTTTATGACTAAATACCTGCAAAACTAATGACCTTCCCATCAGCCTCAGCTTTCTGTTTACTAATAATTAGTTAATGTCAGCAGGCTAAAGGCCTGTACATTTTGGCAGCATTTTTTTTTTGTGCGATCAATATCTTTTTTCAAACTGTTGTATTTGACATGAGTACTTTTACATAGAACGTGAATATTACGTGGCGAAAAAGCGATATGCTTTTTTCTCGCACCGCAAATAAAGGCATCAACCAATCATGTTGTGCGGAACAGGTTGAGTTGGACCGATATTTATGAAACAACAACACAGAGGCTCCCGAGTCCGAACCAAGATGGAAAACTTTATTACTCCTTTCAATCTTGACAAAGATGGCGCATGCCAGATCCATTCCTTCCATTCTCACCTTTCAAAATAAAAGCCCTAGACATATAATATTGGCAGGGGAGTATTTCACGTTTGTCGTTTTTCCGTCACGCCCCCGGTTTGTAAAGGCCGTGACACACTGAACTACGACGGTTAAGATGGTAAACATGTTAGCATTGTCATTGTGAGCATATTAGCATCTTGACGTTAGCGTTTAGTTCAAAGCAAAGCTGTGCTTACATGTAGCCTCAGCTGCCACCATAGCTGTGGACTCTTTGAGTATGAACCCGGGCACCAACCAGCCTGTAACAGGTATACTCTACAAAAGTATTTTGTTCTATTAGACCCACGAGTCTTGAACACCTGGGTGTTGATTAACAATTCCCTTTTCCATCATTTCATCTACCCCAACCTTTCCTTCCACCGCCATCTTATAAATTGCTCCTTGCCTATCCTTGCGGATAGAAAAATCCGTCCCATCTCTCCCCGTTTCATCACTGCAGTAAAATCGTTGATGCAGAGTGCTCAAATTTTATGTAGCCCACACTTAACTCCAGTCTTCAGATTTCCAATGACTTTTAGCCCAGCATGAGGAGGTGATGGCAAACAGGGATGACACTTATCATAGCTGTTCCAGCACACTGAAGTTAGGAACATACTGAAGGACCGGCACTTTTTGCTAATTTCAACTTCACCTGGCACCGCTTGAGCTTTTCCTTTGGGTTTTTTTTTTTTAGCCAGACATATGGGTATTACTATCAAATCACTTAACAAGAAATTCATGTATGCATGCTTTATTAAATATTAATCGGTTTATTACAAGGTAGGGATGCAATGCAGAGTTCCCTCCCAGGATCTTGAAGAGCTGCCCTATTTGCGTAAACAAACAGCCCCTTGTGACAACATCTGCAATTAATCAGTCAACCAATCAATCAATTATTGTAACCGCACCTCACTATTTAGCAGCTGCTGGTGTGTTGATATTCACTCTGCGCTGTCATTAGTATGTGTTGTACACCCAGAGTCAAATATGAAGAACAAATATGCTTATCACTCTCCTGAAATCCTTATTACTCCCATTTTCAGAGCTCAGCTAAGGATAACTAGTTCAGTGGGAACTCACATGTGGAGGTAATACCACTGTGATGGTTTAACCATCACTGCTGCTGTGTCAAAGAGTGCTGCCTGCTGCACTCTGCCAATTCACAGAGGGCTTTGCTTTAATGTATGAATATTTGCTATAATTAACACTCAGGCTGGTTGGTGGATAAAAATATCTTACAGCAGAAAACATTTTGATCCGCCTTTTGCATCAGGGAATTACATGTAGCGCTATAATTTGGGTGGAGAGAGAATGTCTCAGTCAAGCAGGATAAGTCACCGCGGAGTGGGGGGTAGGGGATTGCAATGATTAAACCGCACTCAGACACAAAGTCATGTCAGGAGCGCTGATGGATGCCACAGATGTTTCGCTGTCTCAAGTCACGGCCAGCAGCGCTCTGACACAGAAATTGAGAATGCGCTCGCTGCAGATCAAATTCATAGAAATTCTGCCACAGAGCTTTATGTTATTCTGCTTATTGATCGTCCAAAATCGTAAGTCATCATTATTGAAACACCCACAACCTGCAGTGTTTACTTCGCAGCTGGCTTCCCTGAGACTTGTGATAAATCAATTAGGCCATAAATCAATACGACATTTGTTATTTACAACCCGCACAAATGTGCAGATGGGGTAAGTTCACAAATAAGTGGCAGACAATAAAGTCTCCCGTTACCACTGTCTGTCTGCCTGTCTGGTATTTCCTTACTTGGATATGTTAAATATATTAAATTACATGTGAATTTTTGATAGGAAATATATAGTTTGGAAAAAGGATGCAATAGACCCGCCTGCCAACCAGAGGATAGCGTGTCAGTGTCACGTTTTGCCTCACCGAGGCGTGAATATTTCCAACACGTTCTCATCCCAACTCATCACATACCGCCGCTTTGTCACACCCCTTGATGTCACTTTATTTTCTGCATCTAAACCCCTATAGTTACCCTTGGCGTCACTTTAGGATTAGGCATCAAAACCACTATAGTTAGGTTTAGGAAAGAAATACATGGTTGGGCCTAAAACTACTACGTTTGTACAGTGAAAATGGCACTGAATGTTGTGAACACGGGACACGAACGATCAGCTGATTGTGAAGTGACGCACGGGAAACGAGCATCGGTCTCCTGGATGAAAGCCTTGTGTTTGTTGGACCCATCCATCGCCCTTCCCGCCCACCCGGTGTGTCTCTATCACTCCTTACACTTATCACTTTACTGTTGCCGTGGATGGGTTTACATTATAGTTAATGGAACGCCCGGTGCTTTTCATACCGCCACTAGAGGGTAATATGTGCGGCGGTACCAAACGCCGACTGCTGTGACAAAGCCTCAAAATTTAACGCCCTGGGAATGAGAACGGGCTGATATTTCAGGCATGTATGAAGGTACAGTACCGGCAGGGGCCAACAAAACCACTCAGTTAGGTTTAGGAAAAATGTCACGGTTGGTCTTAAAATAAGTACGTAAACTAAGTTTAATACGTACGGAAAATGTCGGAAAACACAAATGTGACTAACGTAACTTACAAAATAAAACACCGGTCTCCTGATTGAAAGTCCTGTGTTTGTTGGACCCATGTAGCTTCACTCCCGCCCACCAGTCTTTCTCACTTTTATTCTACGTCACTAGCTCTGAGCGTAGCATACTTATGATGATGCATTTACATTGCAGTCACTACAGACTCTAACAAATGACACGCCAAAAGCAAGAACGGTGTTCTTATCGCACGCTTTTGCCTTGTGCATTATCGTGTCATTCATATGCCTTTTTGTGCTACCGGGCTGATTTTATGTTTACACAAAACAATTTTTTCGGGGAGTAAATTACTTTTTTAAAGTGTGAAACACTTCTGCAGATGCATCAGACATCTCTTTTGTCTGCATGTAAACAAAGAAATCTTTAGCAGAGACACATTACACAAAATGTAAAACTGCATACTGACTTTGTTAATGACATATAAAATGTACATGACCGTGGGCCCAAACATCTTTTACTTCCTGGTAGGTAAGGAAAATCTCTTCTGTATAGATATACTATAGATGTGACAAAAAGTCAACGTCTGAAAGCTCTTCTCCGAGGTTTAAAATATATTCCCAGGCTGAGCTCACTGTGCTGACACTGCAACGCTTCTCACATTTGAAAAGCTGTGACCCCATATCTCACTCCAGCCAAACATGTCTTTCTTCTCTCAATCCCACAGTGGCAATAAGGGGTTATATTCTGTGTGAGGGAAAGTAAACATATCAGAGTTAAAGTGAGTTCAATTTTGTCCAAATATTTGGAATAATTGTTAGTTAAAAATCTGGTGTTCCCCATATTTGCTGGCACGGCAGTGGCTTTGTTTACTACGCCTACTGTCATCTCCATCTGTGCACAATGAGAAATCAATGGTCTATCTTTTAATGCTCAGCAAGCAACTATATGACAAACGTGTTCTCTTATTAGAGTTAACAAAGCCATCGGTAACTTTTACGACAGCATTGCACACAGTGCGGGGCAGAATACAGAGTAAAGTACTGTAAGAGTAATAAGTCAGTGTTGTTAAAAGAGTATCTTCTTGGTTTCTATGATATATAATACGCCCTCTCCTCTGCCTTCTCCTGGTCTATTTCATTGCTCTATAATGGGCCCTAATAGAGACAGAGGACAACAACCACAAGAGATCACTCTCTTTTTTTGGGGCCAAATTAACAGTGATTATACACCATTATGAATACCACGGTGATAAGTGGCATCCCAGTTAGCATATACAACGGGAATGTTACTGTGGGAAAACAAACTGCCCAGTGGTTTTATAAGCCCATTAAAATGTGAAATCCATTTTGACCACCAGACCTACTTAACAAGCCTATAAGGGCCGGCATAATCCAGCTTGTATATATGATTCACAGGATAATTTGCATCATCCTGAGAAATATCACAATTAAATGGACAGTTACAAAAGGCGTTTTTCCATTCAGCTCAACATGTAGAGACAGTATTGTGAGATATCTACTAAAATTACTGGTGTGCTGAAAGGGATTTGATGCTACTTGGTACATTTCTGGCCTAATCAACAGGTAATAGCAGCACTTACACTGTAGTATTATCCACTACCAAACAAGGCATGGCTAATACTTAATATTCAGAACTACGCAGTTTGCAGATATGCAGTCAGTAAGACTTTATGGTCTTAAAGTTTTCCCTCAAGAGATTCATGCTTCCTACCCGTCTTCACAGATGGGGAACTTTTCTGCCAATTTATTATTCATTGCATCTCAGGCCAAGGGAAAATTAATTCCTAACATGAAGATATTTGCAAAGGCATGAAAGCGATCTCATTTTCCTTAATCTCAATGGCAGGGGCAAAAAGAAAGCCAGCCTTACATCAAAGGGTCGTGTTTGTTTGCTCGGCCACTTGCAGTCACTTTGATTAGGTCCACATCAACCCCCTCATGTGATCTGTGTTTTCATTTGTGCGATCATGACATTTCTTTGCTTCACTGAAAAAAACCTTTTCCCAAATGCTGTGGACGCAATTCTGTTAAATACTGATCCATTTTGCTGCAACAAAAATCAGTTTAAACTTGTTGTACATTTTTTCTATAATTTGACCTGATGTGGTCATTATTTAATATCGACTGTTTCTTCTAGAGATGGTAGGCTCACTGTGGCTGTGCTTTATACAGTTTCTTGATATTAGAAACCACTAACGTGCCATGTCTTAGAATTATAGCCCATACTTAAGTGGCCACAAAATCTCCACACAACCAGAAAATCAGGTTCCTTGGAAGCACTGGGGGAGCAACAGGGTATCCTGAAGTGGAACAAAAGTAATTCTAAGCTCCGGTAATGAGCTCTAATGCTCATTAGAAAACAAAATTGACCTGAGAGTAGCGGCAGAGGAGAGGCAAAATAAAAGAGTTTGTCCTCTGTACAGACTCAGCTCTGCATTATCAGAGACCTGCGTCAACTTATTAGTCTGAGCTGTACATTTTCAGCCATAGGTATAATTCATCAGCCATAACTGTACTTTGAGCCGCATGAAAACACTATCATGATAATGGTCTGCTGTTATCAGTAGTTTTTGAGGTGTATTGTTATAAAATGTTGAACAAGTGGAAATATGACCCGCTAGTATGATGTGGTGCAACCTACAGGTCATGGATTAGAGTCAGGGGATCACCAAAGTCTCCAAAGGATTCATCATATGGGAACAATTAAAGTCTGAAACTAATTTCTTTGCAAATTTATCTGACATTTTACTCTGGATCAAAGTATTTGTCCAAATGACAGAAATCCCATCTTTATAGCCAGTAGGGGATTCCATCCATCCATTCATTTATTTTCTTCCGCTTATCCGGGGCCCTGTCGCGGGGTCAGCAGGCTAAGCAGGCTAAGCAGGGAAGGGGTTTTGTTAACTTTTAACAGGACCCGGTTTGTTTCGTTCACCCGCGACTAGCAAATCGCCCCATGACGACACTTTGTTTCTGTATTTTTTAATACCACCCCATAGCTATATACTTTAGAGAACAATATAGATCCAAGATGAAACTGAGAGAAGGGCGGGACTCAGAGAAATGTCGTAATTACAAATCTGTCTGCTACTTCAGCACCACGGACAGCGCCATGGATTTATCAATACACACATCACAGAGACACTCGCTGGATCCTTTCTTCAGCAACCAAACAGAGGAACATCTGCACTTAGTCAATTGTATGGCGTAGTGTACGTAGTGCACGGCATAGTTTTTTTAGACTGACAATTTTTAAAAAATCTGGGCCACTATCGACGGTAGCTTGGCTACTTAAATATGGTGGGTTTGTGCAGGATGTCCCGTGTTGCGATTTGACAATTCTAGTGGCGGTTCTATCTGACCAATCAGTGGTCTTCAGTTTTTTAACTCCACCTTCTAGTATCGGTTCAGCACAGAACCTCGACCGGGGTGGTACCAAAAAAAAGTACAAAGTACCAGGTTCTATCCACAACTTTTGTTCATGGAAAACCAAAAAAATAGAAAGTTGAGTAGAGCTGTGCTGTACCATGCAGTGGTAATGCGGCACAATAGCATGGATATAAAAGCTAAACGACTGTCTCTTTGCTTATATTTTTCTGATTAACCTACTAGTATCAGCATATTTTATAATGTTATTAATCTCGGTTTATGGAATTGCAAAATTCCCAGTTCAAGTCTTGCCAGTAAATTTTATCGCATTCATTCCCCATCTCTCGTTCCCCTCATTTCCTGTCATCTCTCTACGGTTTACTGTTTAATTAAGGCTTAAATGCCCCAAAATACTTCATAAAATAATCATGATCTCAAAACATATAACTGTATTTCCAACAACAACTCACAACAACAGACAAATGTATATTGTCTTTGGACACTATAAAGATCTGTGATGAAATTGAAAAGAGACTCTATGAACACATCTTCCGACTTTTACCAAAAATGACCACAGTGTGCTTGCCATCAGTTCACTTCTTATAGAGCCCCTGAAAAAAACATATATAGTCTGCACAAGCAGATGAACTCCAGCAGAAACCTCCACTTTCATAAAAAGGTATAAAATAAAATATCATAATCGATAGAGAAACGGAGCCAGTGCAGTAAAAGTTTTAGGTCAAAGCATTGGACGCATACATTGAATAAATATTTATATTCACAAAATGAAAATAGCAGAGTTTTGGTCCACAGTAGGATGAAATATATCCAAAGTCATACATCATATAAAAACTCATTCTTAATATAACTATTGATTTATATATTGTGCACTAAATTCGCTACAAAATAGCTTCTGAAATTGCATTTCGCAATTTAACATGAATTTCAATCATCGCTTTCCCATCGAGTCACTAAAGCATATTTATCACCGATAGCGAAATAATGTTCCATCCGCAATTTAAATGGTGACAGAATAACTCCCCTCAAATATTTATTATACTACATTATTAAATTATGCTCAGCAGTTACGGCTTTGTTTTCTTTTCCTTTTTTTTCCCACTCTCATTGCAATCTGAGATACCCAGTGGCATAAAATACCATTAACTTTGGTCCCTAGCTGCCGGCTGTCTGTCTGTCTGCCTGATACCATATATTTAACTCCTCTGTTTAAACCAAGTCACCCCGCTCTCTCTCTCTCTCTCTCTCTCTCTCTCTCTCTCTCTCTCTCTCTCTCTCTCTCTCTCTCTCTCTCTCATTCACTCTCACACACAGACTCTCCCCGTCTTTCACACATAGGCTTTCTTTTAGAGAGAATGGGTAATTATATAAACAGCTTTCAGCGAGGCAGGGATTAGGTCCCAGAGAAAGTGATGCTGTCTAATGTTGGCACATTTCTATCACATGCTGAAAAATGGGCTCATGAGTGCGCCACAAAAAGAGCAGCGAGCCAGGAAGAACATAAAAAAAGAAGGGAAAGGGGAGTCGGGGTGATCTCACACACTCGACATTACATTCAACAAATGCAGAGATGGCGGTCCAGGTGTCTTTTTTAAGCTTAAATGCCCACAAGTTACAGGTGTCTGCTCAAGGTGATTTGTAAAGATGCCTGATAAACTGCACCTGTTGTGTCCTACCAACCAATGCTTCAATGCATCCAACTGTGCAATTTGACATTCGTGTTGAGAATGATGCATATGATCTTATGACTGTGAAGCTGAACGTAGGCATAATTATTGTATAGCTGAGGAAAAAAAATAGAGTAAGCTCAGACTTCCCATGCTTTCAGAGTAACCACCTGCTGATTTTATTACTCCTTTGAGTCAGAGCAGACAGAACTATTTCTCAGACATTAAGAAATCTCTGCACGGATTTCAGAAGTCAGACAGAACTCTACAGGTAATCGAAGCTCTGGGCCAGCAATCATTGAAAAGTACCCATACCCTGCTCAACAAAAACATAAAGGCAGAAAGAATAGAGAGGAAAAGAGGGTCAGAAATGGAAAGAGATATCTCGACGAAGGACCTAGACACCTGCAGAGACAGTTTTCCAGTCGGTGGGCCTTCTGGCCGGGATTATTTCCTGAGATTGTACGAGGAAGATAAAATGTCAAGCTCCGTCCCATTGCAACCTGGGTACGATGTGTCGGTGTCAAATGAAGTGTTCCCTGGACAACAATGAACATGCCATCTGTAAACTGCACCTTAGAGGTGCAGTGGATCTTGGCCAAAACCAGCTACGCAAATATGCATAAGGTCCTCTAGGCAAGACTAATAGAATATACAGGAGTCATTAAAAGTTTAGTTGGAGAAAATTTGCTGTGGTCTTGTGTGATTCACTGAAAATAGAACTTCGATAGCCGAGCGAATTTAGCATTATAAGACACTACAAGCCTCTACTTTACTGCCGCTATCATTCATATCAATTACAGTGCTTTATGATGCACTGTTTGTTGTGGGATAATGGTTCTTAACATGCAGTAAAAGTGTTATGACCCTACTGAGTCTGTTTCTAGAAGCCTCCACAATGCCACGCATTTAATTTTAGAAGTTTTACTCACATAATATTCAACTTAAATAGATTAGCTCGCGAGTCATGCACTATGAACACTGAACCTTTTTTACATTTCTATTACCTTTTCATACTCCTCCAATCACGACTGAGCGAGACCTTGGACAACCTTGGACAACTTTCCTGCCTCATTTCAACAAAAATAGTTTTCATTAAATGTGAAGTGAATGTCAGCTCAACATCAGAACCAAAGCAGACTTATATATGAATTATAATCTAAACACATTTTATATATAATTGTATATCTATCTATAAAACTGTCCATACTACAATTTACTATGTTGATCTATTCTGCACACAAGAAATCTATTGGATGTCTGTCCGTTCTGGAAGAGGACTGTTGCTCTTTCTGAGTTTCCTTCCAGTTTTCCCCCCTGTTAAAGGTTAAAGGTTGTTTTGGGATTGTTTGTCCTTATCCGAATCGAGGGTCTAAGGATAGCGGGTGACCCTTACCCCTTGAGGCAAATTTCTAAATTGTGATATTGGGCTATATAAATAAAAAATGACTTGTGCAGAAACGTTTGCTAACTTGATGCTACCAACAAAAGTTTGTCGTCCCTTGACTTTTCTATGAAAAACCAACTCGGGAACAACAGTCAGATTGTTAGTAAAGCAAATGTTAGCTAGTTAATAATCAAGACAATACTTTTGGTAATTTTATTTCAGCTTACTCCAATGTATACCTAACCTGCAACTGGATATTAGAAGGAATACTGTATGTGCACTGAAGCTTCAAGCCCCATTGCGGCACTCATACTGTTAATTTTCGTAGCAAAGTCTTAAAGTAATTGTTGGACATTTTGGTAAATACCACCACTCTAATTTATGTCTGTTGTATATGGAGTCAGCAGCCAGATAGCTTAGCTTAGCATAAATACTGGAAACAGAAGAAACAGCTAGTCTGTCTCTTTCAAAACATTAAAAGAATCCTACCAGAATCGCTAAAGCTCACTAATTAACATCTTATATCTTGTTTGTTAAATCTGTACAAACAACAAAGTGTTAAATCAACATGTTGCGTCATTATGGGGGGTTATGTGCCAGACTATTTCTTGGCTGTCAGCAGTGACTTCCTGGAGACTTGTCACCAGCAGAGAATCCAGGCAAGAAAGCAATAAGTGTTTGTCCAGTGTGTGTCGTTTTTATAAAACGGTCACTATGTCCTGACAGTAGTGTATGATACAGGTAATCTGAAAAAAATCATGTGCCTCTGTGTCCTCCGGTGCTCCTAATGGCATCTGCAACATTTCACAGACCGGAGGAAAACAACCAATCAGAGCCGAGCTGGAGCCTGCCGTCTCTGAGCAGCTGTCAATCACTCGCAAACTCAGATCAAACGGTCAAACTAGTCAGCGCTGATCAAATATGAAACAATATTCCGTTACTGTAATGTATATTTCTCGCCTCGAATGTTTTCAGAAACATCTTGTAGTGTAATGTTTAGCTGTAAAATGAGAAAGTTTGTGACCCGGCAGCCACGTTGAGATCAGTTGAGGAAATACACCGCCAACCAGCCGGAGCAAACTTGTATTATGTAAGTTTTGCCCAATGATGCCAAAAACATTCTGCCTACTGCCACGTTAAGTATGGAATTAAAACGTAATGCTACCCAGCAGTTGAGGAGCAATGTTAGCTTATAATATCATCATCCTCCGTCTATACTTCACAAGCTTTTCCCTTGTTTTTGGTGAGAGTAGAATGACTTTGCCTTTAGTCATATTTGTCTCATTTTCGCAGATGGGATTCTTCCATCTTGAATAAATCCTTTAATGGAGCAACAAAGCCCTTGCTGTCGGCTACTGTCTCTCACAAATTACAGGCTATTACACCGCAGTAGATGCTCTGCAGAATGGACGCCGGATGTTGTTGACAGAAAATTGTCCAACATAGCAACGGTAACTAAGGTCTTTTGACATCACATGATCCATCTATATGCGCTCCTTATGGAAGCCTTCTAATCACCATTTAAATGTTTCACAGTAGGCGATCATTCCGACTACTGAAGATGCCGTAAAGATCTGTAGCTTTAAGATCAATGTCAAATGTGGCTGTTTAGATGAAGACTGTGAAACATGCAGACAGCGATTAAAAACTGCAGCTCCCCCATCAAGGCTAAATCACAGGCCGTAATAAGATATTTCTGACAGTTTGATGGCCGCTTCTTAAAGTCCGAGTTGCGTCACAGCGAGCCACAGCAGTAGCCGCAGATACAATCTTTCATTAAATACAATGCCAGTCGTCTCTCTGCCGTTCATGAAAGGCCGTGTCAATGGCTAATCCGCCATTATAGACATCATTTGAGGCCTGATAACTTGTCACAAGCAATTCCCACTCGTGTGTACGAGGGACCCTAAAGGACAATCTGATAGTCACCCAATCAGAGGTCCAAGACATACAAAGGTTGTCTGGGGTGTGCACAAGACATTTGGTGGAGAAACAAGGCACAGAAGCAGGCGCGTCTAATTCCTATTCTCTTCCCTTAGCAATTCTTCAATTAAATTGTCAACTATCATCTCAGCTGCACGGGCAGACAACTGTAGAGAGGGAGGAAAGGAATTAAGGATAGATTTACAGCCGTGGATCCATCCAATGTTATTTTGCCCCAGGGTCAACCTTGGTGATATCAAAGAAAAGCGTGATGAAATGCCTCCAAATGACACACAATGAATCAAACCGGAGATAAGTGCTAACGGAATTACTCAGAGAAGCATTCCCACTAACTGATGCTCTGCAACAAGCAGGTTACAGTAACCTTTGTGTTTCTCTTGTTCTCGCTGGATATAAACACATCACTGTAAAGCATATTTACATATATAATCACAGGTGTGCAATCATTATGATGATTGATTGTCATTGTTTACCGTCTAATTTAATCAGTTTGTATAAATGTTGAAACCACAGAAATAGAATAGGAGTAGAACGGACATTGAACCGTTTACTGTGGTCATTTGAAAAGAAAATTAGTTGTTATGGTGACAACACACATCAGCGGGGCTGTACAGTGTGTTGCTCTGCAGCTAAGCCGGCAGCAGAGGTATAGTCACACTGCAGAATCAACATCTGTTAAGGCCAATTCCTACTTTCTTTCTTACTTACTTATAAAAGGGACAGCCAGCACGGGACTACACGCACACACACACTAGACGCCGTGGCATGAGTCCGCGATTTGTCACAGGTCAGTTTACATGAAAGCTAGCCCGCTACAACAGTTGCAATGGAAACGCACAAATAAAAATGGCCGCCACTCTGAACATCCTGCTACGTTCTACTACTATTCTATTTCTATGTTTGAATCACACACAACATTGAGTTTACTGCCAAGCATAGCTGGGGCTTTAAACTTCAAACGGGCTTCTCAAATCAGTTCTGAATTGAGTCATTTGGATACTTTAGTTATTTGTCTGACATATATGGTTATTGTTTGTGGTGGTGCAGTGGTTAGCACTAATGCCCTCACAGCAAGAAGGTGTTTCTGTGTGGAGTTCTCCCAGGTTAGGTTAATTGGCGACTCTGAATGACTATCCGTCTCTGACCCTGTCCAGGGTGCACCCAGCCTATCGCCCAATTTCAGCTGGGCTCGGCGACCCACTTAAGGATGAGTGGATATAGTTAATGGATGGATGGATATTCAGCTGATGTATACGGTTGTTGTTTGTGTGAAGCAGACTTTCCTTCTTTTTTCAGTATAGGTGTCTACTTTAATACATAAATATGAATGCAGTGTTTCTCTTTGACAGGTGCCAACTGAGAACCCAACACTAAGAGCAGCAAAACAGATTACCTTACACACTAAAGATATTACAGATGGATGGAGGGGCTCTTTCTTTTCAAGGCAGCAAAAATGGTAATTAACAGCAATAACCGCATCACTACAAGGCTCGACTCACTATACTGTCAAGCTGCCGTCGCTGTCAAAAGATATCTTGCTATATATTTTGATTTTAAACACATTATGGATGCTATTCTCCATTCAGACCAGCACTCAGTTTGCTTTTGGCAAAAACAAGTCACTACTTACTCGGCAACCATGTCTCCTACAAAATTATGGTCCCTTACAACTAAACTGCATTCTCAATTAAGTTTTGAGGGAAATTTATTTTCTCCCGGATTACGGTCGCAGCTTTAAATATGTGGTTAACGTTGTAATTTGAAACAAAACAAAACAACAACAAAAAACTTAGTTAGGTTTAGGCAATAAAACTACTGAGTTAGGTTTAGTAAAAAAATATCATGGTTTGACTTAAAATTACTACGTAAGTGAACGGTGACCTTTAGTTTCACACGCGACATGAACATGGGGAAAGTCCTGTGTTTGTTGGACCCATCCACCACCCTTCCTACCCACCAGTATTGGACTTTCTCTCTTATTAACTTATTATAATACCACATTCCATTAACGGACCCTCAATATACTACATCACCTGCTCTGCACATCGCTCGTTTTACTACATCACATGCTGGGGCCGTCCGCGAACTATCATTGCAAACGTGTTTGTGATACGTCAAAGATAAAGTTGACCCGCCCAAAATACTTTCCAAACGCAAAAGAGAATGCAGTTTAGTCGTATGGTAACATAATTTTTAGGAGACAGGGCTGTACTTGGACATCGTCAGTCATTTCTTACTGCAGGGGCTGTGAAAAAATGAAACACACTCACGTGTTCGAGCCTCTGTGTCAACAGGCATCTGCCCTGCTGAAGTGTCCTTGAGCAGATTCAGAATCCCTACCAGCTCCGGGGAGGCGGCTCTGACCTCTGACTTCCCTGTGGAAGGAAGAAACAGAAAGGAGAAATTTCTTGGGTTCAGCTGAGTACCAAAGACAGCCTGGGGGGATGCTCTGAACCATCAGCATACCAAATATCTCTCGCAGAGTGAGGAAGTAGCCTGAATTGCCTTTTGCAATCTGCTGGAGTTCTATCTATCAGTCTGAGAGTTATGGATGAGATGAGACAGGTGAAACTCAATTGACTTCACTTACACAAGGCCAGCTGCTTGTACAGGTGTTCTCTGTGCTTATGGCAAATCAGATCATTCGTCTCTTCTCTCATCACAACTAAGTCCCCCCACACAGTACGCGCACAAGACAGACATTAATCAGAATGTGTAATGTGAATTTGCATGCGGTAAACACTGTAGAAAACAAGTATGCTATTAGATTAGACCGCAAGATTTCATCTTATTCCACCAAGCAGAGTAACACAAAATGTTGGCCAGCAGGCACGGCTCAATCTGTGCGTCGCTCTAACTTACACATGACCTAAATGGAGAATTAATTAAAACCTTAATTAAGTCTACACACCGGGCATTATGAACAGGCTGCTTAGAATACTACAGTGTTGGGTGGCTGGGCCCAGAAGTAGAGCATCAGCATTTGTGCAACTCCACAAAAACAAAACAAATGATGTGTCACAAGGAATGAAGCCGGCTTTCCTTTAAAAAGGGCTGCGCAAATAATCCAGCTGAGTTAGCGTTTGTAACTAAAAAGGGGAGGATGAGAGATGAGGGGAGAGAGAAGAAGAAGAGGGGAAGAAGGAGAAAGAGCGTGGCACAGAGGCAAACACAAAAACAAGAAAGGCACAGGCAGGAGGCTAGAATATTAATGCGGGCAGTCATTGTCCCCTTGGAAAGCCTGTGAGTCACACGAGAGTCATGACTGCGGGTTTAGGACGAGACCCAAGAGATGATGAAAAGGACTGTTTCCTTTCAGGGAATTATGAGAGTGGAATTTCATCTTATTGGTATTAATCTGTTCTGACAGAAATAAAACCGTATGGTTGCTCATGACTTATGGCTTCAGTATCCAAACAAAAACCTACATTATACAGTACTTGCTTTATAAGTAACTCCAGGGGAAGCAACAGTGAAGTGCCCTAAAGAGGTCGTTGTAGTTGTGGTAGTTAAGACTGTAAGTGCGCTGTAAAGGGGGGATTTACAGTTGTGCATTAAGCGTTACTGTGTAGCTAAAAAATGTAACTACACATCGAGGCTACTGCCATAACGGTGACCTCAAGAACTGTTTGTCAGCTTGAGTTACTTCTGTTTTCTCCTACAACTTCCTGATGTCAGTAGAGATTGTTGATAATGAAGAAAACATTACGAAAGTCACAGAAAGGCTCAGCAATCTGCTCCTTTTAAAGCTGCAGTGGGTAGAAATGGAGCAAATATGATTAAAAAAAAATATTTTTATAAAACGGTCACTATACCTGACAGTATTGCATGAGACAGTTAATCTGAAAAAAAAATCATGTGCCTCTGTGCTCCTAATTGTATTTGCAGGATTTCACAGACCGGAGGAAAACAACCAGTCAGAGATGATCTGGAGTCTGCCGTCCAGATCGAATGGTCAAACTAGGCAACGCTGATCAATCATGAAACAATATTCTGTTACTGTAATGTCTATTTCTCGCCTCAAATGTTTTCAGAATCATCTTGTAGTGTACTGTTTAGCTGTAAAATGAGAAAGTTTTCTGACCCGGCAGCCATGTTGAGATCTGTTGAAGAAATACCAAGCACCGCCCACCAGCCGGAGCACAGCCAATAGGAGCGCTAAATAGGAACGCTCTCTCTGAAATGACCTGTGATTGGCCAAAGTCTCTCGTTGCGGGCTAGATTATCTAAAGCCTGAAAACGGAGCCATGAGGAGGTGCAGAAGTCTAGTGATCTCTCAGAACACTTGAATTAAAATATGCTGAAAGGTTATTATGGAATTTTTGCCCAATGATGCCAAAAACATACGGCCTACTGCCACTTTAAGCAGCACACATCTGGACAGTGTTTCCCACACATAAACTTCACTTGGGCGTATATCTGGCGACCCATTTTTAGCCATCCATTCATCCATTTTCTTCCGCTTATCCGGGGCCGGGTCGCGGGGGCAGCAGGCTAAGCAGGGACTTCCAGACGTCCCTCTCCCCAACATCGTTTTCCAGCTCCTCCTGGGTGACCCCGAGGCGTTCCCAGGCCAGACAGATATATAATCTCTCCAGTGTTTTCTGGGTCTACCCCAGGGGCCTCTTACCAGTTGGACGTGCCCGGAAAACCTTGAAAGGCAGGCGTCCAAGAGGCATCCTGATCAGATGCCCGAACCACCTCAGCTGGCCCCTTTCGACGCGAGCGAGCAGGGGCTTTACTCCGAGCTCCCTCCGCATTTTTAAAAATGTTTTATCCTTCTGAGGGAACGACGCCATCCATGATCAATTAACTATTAATTGAGCTGATCCCAGCTGACGTTGGGCGAAGGCGGGGTACATCCTGGACAGGTCGCCAGACTATCACAGGGCTGACACATAGAGACAGACAACCATTCACGCTCACATTCACACCTACGGGCAGTTAAGAGTCAACAATTAACCTGCATGTCTTTGGACTGTGGGAGGAAACCGGAGAACCCGGAGAAAACCCACGCTAACACGGGGAGAACATGCAAACTGTACACAGAAGGACCCCAAGCCGGATTGAACCTGTGACCCTCCTGCACCACCATAGCAAAACCATCCTATGTAAAGCATCTTCTCACCATGATCACTGCCCTACATCTCAGTGAGTGAAAGAACGTAAACATGGTGACTGCACGTTAGTAGTCTCCCATTCAGTGATAGACAGGGAGAAACTTCCAACCATTGCTCTACATGGAGGAATGTAAACACAGTAATTCCCCTGTTTCACACATACTGCACAGATTCAAAGCAGCGGGCAGGCTCTCTCTTGTCTATCACAAACCGGACCCAGCGGGTGGGTTTAGCATTAAGAACATTATTTACATACACAGCTCTAATTGGACAGTTAGTTTCTCCTGTTGCCACCACACTAGCCACAACCAAATAGTTAATTTCCCGAGTGATGTGTTTCCTTTTCGTTTCTCAGTAGCTAGTTAAAGGTGTATTGCATGGGGAAGCTAATGTTTCACCCATTGGTTTGATGTGGTTTTACATAAGAGTAAAACAGCTGTGCTTACGTTTCCCGAGAGATTCAAAACATGCACGATTGGTTATTTCCAGGCTTGTGTAAGACAACATGTTGGACCTTTCTCAACCCCTCCAGGTCGCCCCACTGGCGACTTCTGAGTCTGGAATTGCGGGGGTGGCTGCGGCAGGTTGTTATTTGGAGGTTCTATTCACAATGGATGGCATCCTGTTGTGCCTCTAGTGTTTGAGTCTGTATGTGTTACTGGTTACTGTATGGAATAGAAGAATAGAAATCCATCACTATAGGTACCATCTCTTCTCTGCGGGGCTGTGCAGACTCCACTATGTTGTCTGTTCAGCTTGTTTTGTTGCCTAAGCATCCGGATGGTTCTGCATAAAAAGCAGCGGAACCCCGAGCCTCTCCAGCAGGCCAGTGCGAGCCACTAAAAACCAGCCGACTCTTGCCCTTGTGGAGCCCTACAAGCCTTGATCCAAATCCAAACTGACACCTCATAAACACGTTGTCAAAAGGCTTTACCTTGATGTTGTCTGTCATTTTGTCCATCTGTCTCAGTCTCTTCTCGACCTCAGTCAATAAATTAATTACATCCACTCAGTGGAGTTGGTTGATCGTTTGTCCTGCACGCCGACTCTCTCAATACTACTTTCTGTTCTCCAGACATCTGCTTTTACTAATCTGGAAGTATTGTGCCCGATTCTCAATTATCAAGAAAAAAATAGAAGCGGCGTATTGTATTTCTTGCAATCTCACACACTATTAATAGACTTCCAAGTAGGGGTGAAGTCCATCAGGCCAGATGGTTATACACCTGTCAGCTGCATCCACAGCTTCTGTTATAATTTCTTGATTCAGAGGCAGGGGTTGAATGGGTAATAGCTATTTTCCTTGAGCTCTTTGCTTAACTAAGTACATTTCAATTGGCTATTAAAATGCAAATTGTTTCATTAATTGAGCACAGGGGCGTGCTAACTGCTCAACACAGCTATTGTGTTTGCTTAGGTAAATAAAGAAAAACACCGGTTAGTGATCATAGCACACAGATTAGCATGCCTAAATTGTTGTATGTTGTTAAACGATTGTTTATTTCTCCTTTGACTTTGAATAAATTACCACATAAAATATGAAAATGACTGAAAGCATCAGGTATTTTTTTGCACCACTTTGCACTTTCTACGATTGTACATACAAGTATAAGACAATATTTAGACCTTTGTTGAGCCCATAACAAGATAATTTAATTTAAGCATGAAAAGCTGAAGGATAAGTTGACTTATTGCAAAAATAATTGCTGACAAATTTCTCCATGACAAAAACCAAACAGATTTGTTTTTTTGAACAAAAATGTACATAGGCTACTATAATTTCTATAACAATTTCAAATTCAACAAATGTGGAATAAGATTATTTTTTTCTAATTTATAGACCTTGCTTATCCATTAACATAAATACAGTTCAGTTCAGTTTGCATATACAGAATCATATTTTGCATGTTTATGATTGAACATTATGCTGCTGAGGTGCCTTAAACTTGCATTCTTTCTAACAGCCAGCAGGGGGCGACTCCTCTGGTTGCAAAAAGAAGTCTGATTGTATAGAAGTCTATGAGAAAATGACCCTACTTCTCACTTGATTTATTACCTCAGTAAACATTGTAAACACGAGTTTATGGTCTCAGTCGCAAGTTTCAAGTCTTCTTCAATACAACATGATGTTTATTTAGTAAATTATGGTCCCATTTAGAGTCAAATGGACCATAAAGCAGGGTATGATTTAGAGCGTGGATACCTTGTAATTGACAGGCCGCTACCACTGACACTTGGGAACGTGTGGAAAATAATTTCCAGCTTGCTTTATACTAACATGTAATAGAGCAAGTTAAAGAATCATTTAATAATTGTCCTTGAATTGTCCTGAAACATACTGGTGTCCACGGCAGCCAGTAAAATTAAAGAAGTAATGGTAGGAGGGAACCTGTTATAAGCCCATAAGAGGTAGACCTTCTGTTTAAGCATAAAAGTTGGAGCCCCACTGAAGGTGCTTCCGTTCACTGCTCTTGAGACCAGCGCTCGTGTTATCTGGACTCTTTTTGAAGTAGAGTAAAACTATTCACATTGAATTGTGAAGTCTGTCATCCTTGAGAAGTGTGTCTTTATTGAAAACTATTTGAAGTCCAGTGGAGAATCTGAACCCAACTGGCACAGTGAAGATTTTCTCCGACAAACGCATTCGTTGATTTATAAATCTGAAACACTGGAATTATCTTTGCCATCATGATGCCGGAAATAGTTTACCACTATTTAAGTTCTAAAATCCTTGAAGTAGATGAGGGAAGTCTATGGTCAATCACTTTTAATTTTCAGTGAGTAAAAATAATGTCCATCTATATAACTGGCCTCAAGTGTTTCTAAACTACTCTCCTAGATACAATATTGAATTTTACGACACAACTTTGATGATGAAGACTTTTACAAGTCTTTCCCCACAGATGATATATTGACTTGTTATAAACAGGTATAACTAATAACATTCATTTCAGTTTTCCAGTTTCTGGGTCTTGATATTGTGCGTGTTGACTCACTGGTAGAGCAAACTGGCACACCTAAATGGAACTTAGCCATTGTTAATATTATTAGTCACATCTGTGCTTTTCCTGCTATTGGAAAACAAAATATCTGCTGTGAACAAACCTATTCCATTAACTTTGAAGTTAAAGGGTGATTAATATGGGTGATCAGATTATATATTTTGGCAAAAAAAATAATGTGTGGATTCTGGATCCCAACAGGAGGAAACCCCAATTATTTTGGTGGCCTTTATGACCTTCCCTCAAGCCCCACTTTGAGTTCTAAAGTGAATGTACTGTCCAGTATCTCCTGTGTTTATTCTATATTATGAAATGTGTCATGGATATTGATTCACATAAGAGACTGTGCTGCTAACAGGACAGCTCGGTTCTTCTACAGAGGTTAGAGTCAGTGCGTATTGAATGGATGGCCGCTTCAGTAGCACCTACGCACAGGTCATGTCTTGCGTCTAATAGAAATTCCCAGTTAGTCATAAGTAATGTTTTCTGTGCACATTCGTGCTCCCAAAAGGAAATATTGTACTGATTTTGGTGAACACATTATTCTTTTCCTTTGGATAAATTGTGGCTTCCATTTAGAAGTAAGGTCTGCACGCTATTGGATATTTTCTTGTTTTGATAAAGGTCTTATATTTTTACAAAAGATGAGAGCTGTATTTAGAAATATAAGGGTCAATGGGTTCTCTTGAAGAAAGTATTCAAGCAAAAAGAAACACATTTTAATGCCCCTTTAAGGCTGTGAACCAAGCATTTGTGATGGAACATGACCCATAAAGTGGAGAAGCCAGTGGGGTGTTAATAGTGTGCCACAGCGTCAAAGCAAGGTGCTCATGGATGCCTTCAATACTAAAAGATCAACAGATTCATGCTGATGCTTGTCCTTGCTACTATCCATCTGGCAACCCAGAAAAATAAGCCCCCCCTGGATGCGAGCACGCCGCCCAGCCCACCTAGCTTCCACGATACAGCTGTGGGACTGAAGGGTCTTTATTGAGAATAAATGCTGATGCAGTCCATCTGTGAAAGTTATGGGTTTGGTAACTCCAGATTTTAGGAATGTGATTTTTGAATTGCACCTCGGGGAATACCTGTGTAGGAAGCCGACATCTGTCTCAGAGAGGCACACTAAAATACTGAGCCACGGCTTTACGCTAGCCTGAGCAGAATTAGAAACAGGCAGGCGGCGGCCATTGAGGTTGCTGAGGAGGTAGAGAGAAGCCCTCCATTAGCTGAGAGGAGGATTGGAAAGGAGGGGCCCGAGTGATGGATGTGATTGTAAGGAATGCCAAGCGAGGGGCTTTAGCTTCTGCCAACCTCTCACTCATCAGCATGGTATCAAAGCCTTCAATGCTGTTATCACACATGAATTATAAGGGGCATTCAAGGGAAAATGATGGAGACATTATAAAGCTATTAGTGACTACAGGTGAAACTCAAGCCCACCAACGGATCATAAGCACTCATAACCTGTCGAAGCAGCTGACTGAAAGGCTTTTTTCTCACAGGCGACATTTCCCACCGTGGCCAGTTTATCAGAGCTGGGTCAGTTACTGCAGGGTGAGCTCCTTGGAGACGACCTGATTGGTGTCTTTATGCCAAAAACCTTTACCTCTAGAACATTTTGGCAACACTTTATAATAACCATCATTTATAAATGGTAAATTGATAGTTAATTAAACTTAGTTAATAGTTATTTTACTGATCATAAACAACTAAATGACAATTAATAATGTTTACTAATTATAAGTAATGCTATAATTTATGAAATTTTTACAGTTTATTGTTGCACAACAATAACATTTTATATACTAAATATATAAAAGTATTTGTTAATGATTAAGATATTATTTGTAAACCTTAAAGAAAGTGTTGTAATCACATAGATAGATGGACCAGACAGTGGTAACGCTTTTTTAATAATAGATTTGTAAATGTCTATAAACATTATTTGGATAGCTATTATAAAGTTGAAAGTGGTGATTATAATACCTTGTTAAATGGTTAATAAATAGTTTGTAAAAAATCTATAAACATTATTTAGATGGATAGTAAATACTTTGTCAATGGTTAATAATGGTTTCTGGTCCTTCTATCTAGTAATGTTTGGATGTTAAACATTTCTTAAAGGTTTACAAATCATTTCGTAATCTTAACACATTTTTAATATAGTATATACAATGTTATAATGTGTGCAACAATAAACTGTTAATTGACTGAAATTAGTCAACATTATTAATTATCATTTTATTGTTTAAAAGTAAAATAACTATTAACTAAGTTTAATTAACGATCAATTTACCATTCATAGATGATTATTATAAAGTGTTACCCACATTTAAAAAAAAAAAAAAAATGTTAAAGAAAAAAGTAGATACTTGCTAAAACTGATCATACCTGTCGAGGAGAAGGTAAATTTCATTGTCAAACACAATTATTCAAATTTAAGACACTAAGCTTTCTACATACAGTAGAAGGGTCTTCCATTTATGTGATGTGTTCAATCTATATTCCAGCTCAGAAGAATGACAGCGCTTTAATTAAGTCAACATGCGATAATTAGAAGCAGCAACATCCTCCTTTACTTCATGCCTCACGATAAGTCGGAGGCCTGGTGCGTCTGCTATTAGCACGATTACGCAGGCATTTGCTTTCATGTCTAAGTGTTGGGTGGCAGTTTAGCACATCCTTTGGGACGTCTCTGTTTGGATAACGGCATGCCATAAATGTCAGCTGCAGGATTAGTTAGCTCTGGCTTGTGCTGAATAAATTATCTCAGTGCATCTCTTTACACCTGCGTGGCCCTGGCTGCTGGTTCAGGTTCATTAACTCAGCATGTATACAAGGTGGTGTGGTTAACAACAGTTACCAGTGACATTATTTATGCTAAATGCCATCATTTTCAGACGTCATAATGGGTTTGCCTGACACATTGAATTTCACATTGAGAGATGCTGATTGATTCAAAACTGATTAGGAGACATGTATTTAAAGGTGCTAAATACGGAATTGGGAGCATTTCTCACGGCTAATGGTGCTAACAGTGATAACACTGCAATCAAAATCAAGTGCTGACTGAGATAACAGTGTTAACGGGAGGGTTGCATAGCGGGCCCGACTATGTCAACAAAGCATGGAGAAGCTTGGATTACAACACACACAGAGGGAGAGTGACTTAATTATCTGCTCAAGTAGACATTACTCCTCTATATCTTTACATAGCAAATAGTTGTTTGCAACATATTCTCTTGCAATAGTTCAATATCTTACGAAAAAGTTATTCCTCCTTTTTCATTCGTTCTCCTACAAATGTCCGGCAACACATTATCATGTCAATTTTTGCTCGTTACATGCATACAGTCTTTTCAAAGTAAACTTCCATCTTCAAGACACGCATTGATGTGTCAGGATTCAAAGTAAACTTCCATCTTCAAGACACGCATTGATGTGTCAGGATGCATCACTGTTCTCTTTCCCAACGTTGACATACATCAATGCTCCAGAAAAGCTTATTAAGTTAATTATATTTGCACATCCCAGCCATCATACGGTGACAACTACTTCTGTGCGGTGCATCCATTGTGTTGCCACTTTAAATGTATCATCAAATAATCGTTCATCTTGTGGGAAAACAGTTAAAAAGATCACCCTGTTGCTATTTTATATTTTCTTACTGCCACTAAGTTTCATGAAACGACTTTTGTTGGCCCTCTGAATCATCCATTAGATATTTGAAAACAGAATTTGTCCCAGTGATTTTTACTTTTCATCAACAGTAATGCCGTTATATTATTGATGAGGACAGGGTACGTAATCATGATTAATGAGCGCCACCTGAAGAGTTTGTCCGTGGGAACAAAAGCCTTGTGTGAACCTTTAACTCTCTATCTAGCCTGTGCGTGTTGTGCAGTGTCTAGTTCACCTGCAAAGGCTATGAAATATGACAGGAAAGACAGGCCCTGCCATGACCCGTGAATCATGCTCTCTCTCCCCCTATTGCTCTCGCTCGATATCCCCTCTCTCTCCGAGGTGAATTATTCAGCAACAACAACAGGAGGAGGGGGCGGAAAGGTACACTAGAGAAGTTTCCTAAAACGGAGTGCTCTGAGGACTGGACCATAGATCACCCCCCCCCCCCCATCCTCTCCATCCCCCTACAGATCTTTATGGGACAACGTGCAGCGGTAGAGTAGCCAACGCCTGCGTCCTGCTGCTGTGAATTACGGCAGTGCAGCTGGAGCAGCCACCCACCAGGGACAGTATTAACTGCTGATTTGATGAAACACACACACTGATTAGCAGCCCATATCTTTAGTAGGATTAAGTGAGCAGAGCCGTGCCATCACCTGTGTAGGTGTGGGACTGATTTACTCAGATCAGTGTGTGGTTGTGAGGGTGGGTTTGTCTATGGATGAGTACTTGCTAGTGTGTGGGAAAATTACGCTTCAGTCACTATTGCACTATTATTTTTAGTTGAAATCATGAACTTGCTTATAACATTATTACTATATGTAAAATGTCTATGTAATTATTGGATATGACAAGCAAGTTTGTAGTAAAAATTTGCAAGAAGTTGTTGCAGTCTCTGTGTTGCTTTGAGCCTATTCAACCCAGTGTCCCCTGCTTCATTACATGGGAGAATAATGAAGTAACAGCGTGCATTGTTGTCTTCCATAGTCAGGTTGTGATACAACCACAGGTGGAAACTAAAGTCAGACATTTTCTAATCCTACCCATTGTGATGGTTTGACAATTTTAAGTTGGTCCCTTTTTAGGGGTGCCAGTCACGTTTGTCCTCTGACATGTAAAGTCAACCCATAGCCGAACTCACAAAGGATCTGTGACTAAAACCCATATAAAGGAAGTAAACAAAGAAAAAATACAAAGAAATGGACCCCCAGTAATGACTTAAAAAAAGTAGGTAAACTAAGTAAAATATGTACAGAAACAACATAACACAACTACAGAAAACACGTCACAAACGTCAATAAAAAAGATGTGACAAACGTCACAAACGTAAAACAAAACACAGGTCCTGAACACGGGTCTCCTGGTTAAAAGTCCAGTGTTTGGTTGGACCCATCCACCTCCCCACCCCCACCGGTCTTTCTCACTTCTATACTACGTCTCTAACTCTTACCGTAGCATTTATACACAGATGCGTTTCCATTGCGGTCAGTACAGAATACATGGCGTACAAATGCCACGCGGAATTCAAGAAAGGCGTACTTATTGCATGCTTAATGCCCTTATACACCTTCTCGTGTGAATGGGTTGAAACATTTGGCATTGCTATCCAGATTAGGAGATGACAACAAGTCAAATAGAACTTTTTGTCGCAATAGGGGCAATTGGTTGTGCAGCAGTGATAACAGCAATAAAACAGATCAAAAACACACACAAGGCAATTAAATACAACATATAATAAAAAGTAAAGAACAGAGTTTAAGTAAACTCGAATTTCCGCCTCGCGCTTTTCTGTCTCCGCCAACCTGTCAAGGTTGTAGTTTACAGCCATGTCTGTCCAAAATTACATCACTTAGTCATTTTATCCTGTTGGACATATCTGTGAAATTGTCATAATTAGCATCCAAATGTATCTAAAAGCATGATTTGTGAGGTTACAGTGACTTTTGACCACCAAATTCTAATCAGTGAGTCCAAGTGGATGTTTGTGCCAAATTTGAAGAAATTCCCTCCAGGCGTTCCAGAGATATCTGGCTTTCACAAGAACGGGCTGGACGGACGGACAGACGGTCGCACAGACAACCCAAACACATAATGCCTCCGGCCACAGCTGTCGCTGGCGCGGAGGCGTAAAAAAAAAAATTAAAGCAATATTTACGAACCCAAACGTGGTTGGGTGGTCAAGCTGATATTACCTTTTTCTATTGGAGTTTAGCAGTGAAATGGCTGAGGGTATGAAGGAGTTAGGGATTAACAGCCTGTACAGTACAAGCCTTCACCATTGTTTTCTTTCTGCTCACTTATATTTTGAATACTGAGACAAGCAGCATGGAACGGACTCTACAACATATCGCCAGGGGAGGGAGAGACATATTGGAACTGGGCGTAGTAAAAGAGGACTTAGTCCTTGAGGAGAAGGGTACTGGACAAGTTTTGGTGATGTGTGAGTGGACTGTGACTTATTGTAAATGTGTAGTAAATCAGGTGCCGCTTTGTGCAGTTGTCACAATCACATCAGATGATTTCAAAGAAAAAAATCTTTCAAGAAGCTGGAAATGTCAAAAGTGATGTGATAATAATTAGCTTACACAGACTGACGACTTACAGACTTTTGTCTATTACCTACTTGTTTTATCCAGCCACAAACGTCAGTAAGAACTCTCCAGGAAATCCAATTATTGGAATAAGATTATCTGGGCGTGGCTGCTCCGCAAGCGTTTTATTTCCCTCCAGCTCCAAATATCGGCCACCCAACCCCCAATCTCTCCTCCCCGTCCCTCATTTAAGACCTCTCTCGGCACACCCCTCACCTTTGATAATGGCTAAATTCATCAGCAGGGACCGGCGAGGTCTTAAGGGCAAGGCAGATTGGCCGGAGCTATCCGCTCCTGCCGTTTTTCTCCTCAAACCGGCAGCTATCTGTCTCCTTCCAGTCACTGGCTGGCATTCCAGCAGACGGCTACTGTGTGAGGAAAAATTCATGGCTCCTCATCCTAAGACTTCTTAAAGGTCAAACCCTACATCTTCTTTGACTTTGTATGTCTTTCCATTTAAACCCACAGTGCTTCTTCTATGCCTTTTAATGTATAAGGTAATCTGGTTCACTTGCATAGGAAAATTGATTGTATTAAACTACTTGAAGTAAAACTTAAGGAGCCCTCTTTAAACGATCTATAGCACATGGTCTAACGTGTCATAGCGCAAGTGCATTTAGGGTGTGTCCAACTCCAGTTTTGCTAGTTAGGCGCTGCATAGGGACAAAGGGGTTGTATTTAATCTCCTAATTAATCATAGGTGTGTGTTGGGCGTAACAGGAATTAAACCAATCAGAGTGTCATCTCCCATTCCCTTTAAAAAACAGGTGCGCATGCACATCGGTGAATTGCTATTCAAAGGGTGGATTTGGCAAATTGGAGAAGCAAGACGTTTTCTGCTGAGGAAACGGATCTGATCGTGTGCTAAGTGAAAATGCGCGAGCAGATGTATGTGGTGTTTTCATTATTCATTATATGATGGAAAGCATTAGGCTAAATATGATAAACATGTATTGACAAATAATGAAAACTGTATTACTTTTCGATGCAACCCACAGCGGGGCTCGGACCGGCTGAGTGCAATCCTCCGGAGATTCATTACGCAAATGTAACGCGCAGATCAATGAGCCTCAAAACGCTGCTCTTTAGGGGGAGAGGGCCCACAAACTTTGAAGTAGAGTATACGTCTACAGTCGCACACACAGAGGGATGATGAGAGAGAGCACACTGCAGGTTGAGTAATACAGACTGTTTTTAAGTGAGGAGGAGAGCTGCCGCACTAACAAGCAGAGTGTACGCGTGTTGTGAACCTGCCTATAGACGCATCTTACTATCTGAATAATGCGCCCTTTAAATAGCAGGAAAATACCGTGCCAGACATTATACCAGGTTTATGTTGGTCAATGACGCAATCGCTTTCTGCTGTCTCAAGATAGCAATGCATCAACAAAGCCTGTCCACACCTCATTTTAAGACCAACACGCCCATGGGCGCACAGATGGGCGCAAGTACATTTGCTACGTACACAACGTGGGCGTGAAAATGACGACTGCGTCGGTCTGAAACTAGCAATGACAGTTGCACTGCGCTGTGTGCCGCTTTGCACCAGGTGTAAGTTATAATAGGACCCAAGATGTTTTTATATGTTCTGTGTTTTATAACTTTGCTTTCTGAAAGCCTTTAGTTAAGGTGATGGTGATGGAAGCAAGCTTTGGATCACACTTTGAACTTTGTGTTTGTTGGGTTCTTCAAGTTTAATGTCTCATTTTACTGCATTACATTAATTCACAAATTGCTGTTGACATTCACACTGTATGCAAAGCTGACATCATTAGCGTCCCTATTTTGATCTGTTCGCAGGATGAAACAGCAAGGATTCTGTGTTTTTTGCACTGTATGGGCCTACAGCGATCAGCTGGAGGATATAAACATAAACTCCACACTTATGGGTGTTTCTCAGTTGTTTGCCCTTTAGTCAGTTTTTCTTTATTTTTCTGCTTTTAGCAGCATACACCAGATGTAGAGTAATTAATTCCTGAAAAACAATATTTTTGGGGGATTTTTCTTCTCTGGCACACTTCTTTTATCAGAAACTCTTTTTATTCGCCTTAACACAGTTAATTGAAATTAGTTAATCAGGAGTTCACTCAAAATTAGTCAGAGAGTTGGATAGACGCACAGCTCTACAAAGCAAGCCGAGCGCATTTTGTTGGAACCGTTTAGCTGCTCTACTCTATATGCCAACAAATATATTGTCATATCATGTTGTTCTATTGAAAAAATATATTTTGTTTAGATTTTCCGCCGACTCCTCCACAATCACCCTTTCTGCGCACTTCTGTATTTTGTACAAAAAACACTTTTTCAATACTTGTTCATCAACAAGTGTTTCATTTTCAAGGTTTTGACCAGAGGCTTTTTATTTTTCCTACCTTGACACTGGTCATAATGTTCACCATTTGAAACAGTGCATTTTCTTATTACCGCTCTCTGTTTTGATGTTTAGGAAGAAAAAGCAGAAGTAAAAGAAAGAGGCTGACATTTATGTTTTGCCAAAAGAAATAAGAGGTTGTGGTCTGTAGAAAGCACTTGAAGCCGTTTATTTATTTATGCTTTTATTCGTTTAGATTTGAAACCTCTTTGATTTCAAACAGGATACGCACTGAAGGAAAGCCACATAAATGTATCTCTTCTTCACATTACCTTGTCTCTCCTAATAAGCTACCCTTCGTCCTGTGTCACGAATGTTGTGACATTTCTGCAGCCTTCGAACTCTTTTGACCGTCTCTTGCTGCAGTGTTTGTGCTCACTCACTATCAACTCTCATTTCCCGAGCCAAAGTTACCGCCGCACTTTCTTGAGGCGATGACAGTGACCCCAACACAGACCTCATCTTGCAGTCCCGTCCATGACATTTAAACTGGCCTCCGGGGAAGGAGCGAATAAATAAAGACGACAAGAGAGGAAGAGCTGTAAGAAGTGGACCCCTCGTTTGAAAAGGGTTCAAAAGTTGTGCAGAGACCAGCAGATGGAATGCAACATCGTCAGTCGCCCCTGGTCTCTGCTCTGCGTGGGTGCTTGTCTCGCATAGTGTTGTGTCAGTGAGGCTGTGATAACCATGGTCACAGTTCTATTTCAGGTCTTCATATCCAACCATCTGAACTATGGGAACCATTTAATGCACAGTGACACATAGAAAGCTTTAATTAAATCACGTTGAATTAAATGCAGTCTCGGCCAAAATTTGCTGCTATTCAAGCAGTGACCATTAAATGTATTTCATAAGATAGGGCCTTTACACCTCTGAAAGTCTGAACCAAGGATCAAATCCAGGGTCGTGTTTTTATTACATTATATACATTTGATCCGGTTAGTTTTGGCTTCACATTGCAAATATGTGAGCGCACTAAAGAACTCTAAATGTCATACCTCAACGTATCCTCATACAAGGGTTCATATGATATCTTTTGAAAAGTTATTCCTCATATTTCGTTTCGTTTTCCTACGAATGTCCAGAAACATGTGACGCAAGTGTCAATTTCCGCTCGTTACATGCTTACAGTCTTTTCTAAATACAGTAAACTTCTACCATCTTCACAGGAAATAACTGGGTTAGGTTTAGGCAACAGAATTACTTAGTTAGGATTAGGAAAAAAATAAATTTGGTTAGGTTTATGCAACAAAACTACTTAGTTAGGTTTAGGAAAAAATCATGGTTTGGTTAAAATAACTCCAGAAGTGGTGTATGTACAGAAGTGGCGTATGTACAGAAGTTACGTGACAAATAAATCAACGTTGACTTCCGGTTTCAAACGGCGTACGAACACTGGTCTCCTGGGCGAAAGTTTGTTGTCTTTTTTGACCCACCCGTCCAAACGACCTCCTCCCTATGAGGTGTTTGTTGCTCTTTATACTTCCTGTTCACAATTATGTGGATTACGTATGAATTGATTTCATGGGATATGCGAATTACAGTGCATCACTTTTCGTAGTTTAAGGTTTTCCTGTCGTTATCGCCTACTTGAGCTGAGTCTCCCTGTACTTGACATTGATTGGTTCGGTTTGTAAAAGGGCTCTTCCGCCCTCTCGTATTGTCTCTCTCTCTCTCTCTCTCTCTCTCTCTCTCTCTCTCTCTCTCTCTCTCTCTCTCTCTCTCTCTCTCTCTCTCTCTCTCTCTCTCTCTCTCTCTCTCTCTCTCTCTCTCTCTCTCTCTCTCTCATCCTCTCAGAAAATTTTTTTTATTTTCTCCATCTTATAAAGTCGTGTGACCAAATGTCAATTAAACATTTAGTCTCCTCCTCTCCCCATGTGCTACTGCGACTCATTTTTCTGGTTCTAACCTTTCCCACTTCAGCACCACCTTCACTTTACCCAGCAGTTGAGAAGCAAGACACAGGAAACTTTACTTGGGTCTTAGGGAGCTGCAGTGTTTATTCAGAGACAAACTGAAACCTACACAGTACATTTACCACCACTTGACATCTTTACTGCTAATTTCCTCTCTGCTCCGATCGCCAACACCTGTCTGCTCTCAGCGCATCCACCGTCACTCTCTCTCTCTCTCTCGACCATACACTCACTATGCACATACTGAGATATTCTTTAAATAAGCAATGTTACTTTTGTAACATGATGATGGCCTACCAGAACTCTCTGTAATTGTCCTGAAAGTCTGAACCATCCAAAACATACTTTCACACGAACTGGACCATGATTCAATTTTATCCAACCCGAGACCACCTCTTTTCGTCGGACCAAGGTTCGGCAGTTTGGTCCGGACCGTGGTCCGGGGGGGTTTCACGCCTGTAATTTTGTTTCGGATCAAACTTAAAAGTCCGAAAGTCCGGACTTTACAAAGTAGGTGTGAAAGGGCCCTTAATCCCTAGAAGTAATAAAGATAAATAACTCTCTTAAGCCATCCACTTGTAGTTTAAGACATTTCTTGCTATATTGAATTAATTTCTTATCAGCTATAAGCTAAAGTTCTTCTGCAAATGTCCTTACATGAAAATTAAAAAAATAAAATAAGAAAATGTATCAGGCCAGTGAATAGACTCTGGGATTTGTTAATAACGGCCATGACAGAGGAAGAATGTGAGGTGAGATGGCTTTAAGTCGACACGAGTTTAGTCAAATATGTAATTTTAAAAATGTACAATTTTTGTTTCAGTGAAATTAAACCACCAACATGAAGACAGTTCATGGCAATGTGATGGTTACAACATAATGTACTATTAGCTGTGGATGCCATTCTCGTGAGCTCTCAAATACAGAATATGTGGCCTCAATTCTATGCTTTGCAGATATGGAATCATAATTATGAAACGCCCTCAAGGTTCCTCTAGGAGCACAAACACCTTGATTAATGAATCTCCAGCTTTTAATGGTTGTATTATCACGGGACGCCCGTGTAATGTATTGAGATCGTGATAGGGATGGTTGACTGCAGGTTAGCTCAACCCCTAGAGAGGGGGTCATTTAAAAAGTCCTTCAGGGGGTCTGTAATTAGACGCCCAGTTAATGTTCTGTGATTACCTTGAGATTAATATAAATGGGAACATTACATGTGATCATGTGTTCTTATACCTTTACATCTCAGCCTCGTCATAAGTTGGGCAAGAACGCTACTTTCTGCAAAATGGGAATCCAATGCAGTTAATTGCCGGTCTCGCTTTTCAAAAAAGATCTGGCTTCTTAAATTTTGATGACTTTATCGGCATATCGTTATTTTATGTATGAGAGAAAAAGAGAAATGAGGTGGTTACAAGCAATTGCAACAATCTCTGTGTCAGAAATTCCATTCTGTTTTTTAAGACATTAGAAAGTGAATTGACCCCAATCTCAGCTGCAGCGGCACTCTTCTCCTCTACACCGAGGCTAGCACTGTTAACAATAGTAGTTAATATGGAAAAGGGACAGTTGTAACACATTCACCATCTGCAAGTTGACAGGCATGACTTTCTATTAGGATTTTGTCATGGAGCAAAAAACCTTATCAGTTTCAGTGAACAAGCCCTGAATTCTGAATTTGGCTTTTTGTTCAGCTGTGTGACAAGCTGTACCTTTCACAAGCTGCCACATCTCTGGAGATGTTGACACATGCTGAATCCAAAAGCAGATATCGCAACAGAAGACGCTTTTGTCCAAACACATTCTCAACACTTTACATGGGGATTTATCTCATCTCCAAACTTCCTTTATGTTATATTATGTATCTGCAAACATGTTCTGATCTGATTTGGTCGCTTTGTTTGGTGTGAAAATGCGACTCCAGTGATTTTGTTAATTCGACCACCACAGCTCAAATGGACAGGAGATGTAAAATGAAGGACCAAATGCCCCAAAAATAACATGGAGCCTGTAGCATGTGACTCTTGTCCGTCAGGAGCAAAGGTGGAAGTAGTGTGCTGTTGTTATAGAGCCACAAAGTGGGAGAGGAAGGTTTGGGTGTCGGTCAACAAAATGTCAGACAGAAACATGTTTCCCGTTTACAAACCGCAAGACAATGTTTTTTTGTTTGTTTTTTTCTCCATGACGACGAAGGTCCCCTAACTTGAACATAGTATTCAGTTTAACACAAACGATGACCTTTCCCTACCAAATTGTTTTTGTCCCTAAACCTGACCAAACTGTTTGGTTTCTTTTAGTATAGTAGCGTCTAATCAAAAACACGTGTGGAGTGCGTGGACCAACAATGTATTTTGTTGTTTAATTTGGAGGACTTGTTGATTCAGAGAAGTAGAACGAAAAAGTGGAGGACACATTGGTAGTTGGGTGGGTAGTAGTGCATCAAACTTACATAGACACCAGAGTTCATTGACTGTCAACATTAAATGTTGGCTTTTTTGTAGCCATAATCACAATATTTTCCAGACTTTATCTAAGGATTTTAGTTGCCTTACCTTGCTGTTGCTATGAGGCAGAATAAATAATAAAAAATATGTTGCTCCTGACCTTGGATTTTTTCCCAATATTAACTTCCTGTCTGGTAATAGGGTTGAGTTCTGGTTTAGATTTTTGGGTTGAGCCATACTTGCCAACCTTGAGACCTAAAAAATAGGGAGGATTTCAAAACCAAAGTGGGGGGTCTGGAACAAAAGTAAAAAATTAGACTTTATTTTCTGCATTCTGGTGACTTTTGAAAAATGAAAATTACTAAATAATTATAAATATAAAGTACATTGCAACGGCAGTTGTTGTTTTTTTTTGTTAAATAATTACTAATTTTACTTTTAACTCTCAGGAACAAATGCAGGGTAACTGGTCCCTCTGGTGTGAACTTGTGAGAATCTCTGGCATCATCAGTTTTCATTCATTCACTCATTTATTCATTTTCTGCCCCTACCTGAGTGGGCCAATTTCTTTCTCCTACTCTCCATTTCTCTCTCCTTCTCTCACTCACTGAAGGTCCTTTCACACACAACATGACAACGGCACCACCGCTCTCTAAAACCCATTGTTTCCAATGGCTTGCACCAAGCCACGATGGCTTTTTGCTGCATCAAGCAAAGCCCATCTTTGGGTGCAGCACGCACTGTCAATGTGCGCTGATCAAACCACAAGCAGCTCTCTTCCCCCAGGAAACGACATTTGGTGTAGCTCTATTGTCGTCCGAGTGGAAACAGTAGGGCTTTGACACGCTGTACAGTGCCAGAAACAGATTGGGATAACGAAAAAGAAAGGTGTGAACATTTGTCATAAAAGAATTGGGACCGCGGGAGGAAACCGGGAGAGGGCAATGAAAAACGGGAATCTCGGGAGGGTTGGCAAGTATGGGTTATGCAAATCCGTCTGACCACATCTGTTCACTCTCTAATGCCCCATGGGATACATCGTAAAACTGTGTCAAGCACAGTCCTTATAACCTAATTGTCTGGAATCATAGATGATCGGAATGATGGTAAAACTGGGAAAATAAGATCCAAAACGCAATTATCTTTTAAAGTTTTTGATAGTAATCTATTTTACATCAGAAACTTCTCTTGGAACTTTTGCAATCACAAGAGTTGATTGCAAAATGTAGCTCTCTGAAGATGTTGCATTGACTGATTCCTTGCATAACACGTTTCACTTTACACATTAAAGTAAGAGAACCAAAAGACAAATTATTATAAATAAATTGTAATCCGGTCTAATCACAACATTTGTCAATGGTATGACATTGTAATTGGTCAGCTACTCCACTTTCCTTGCTCATACTCTCAGCAGGGACAGAAATTGGTTTCCTCTGAAACAAAGACATTAACAAGTGATTTGATTCTAAATCAGCTTGTGCCTTTTGGATCACTATAAATGGGGTGTTGGGGAGATCTGGCCAATAATCTTGGATCAGCACTCTTTCAAGAGATGATAAGTCTGGCCAGGACCTCCCTGCTTCCATCTTAATTCCTTCTGAACTATCTGAAATAGATTCCTCAATATTCTGTGTGAGCCAAGTCTGCTGTCTTCATTGCGACATCCATCTTTAAAGTTCTTCAGAGTCTTCTATCAGGGTGGATGCCTGAGGGACAGCTCACTGCAGGCTGGATGACCCACATATTCTGCGTTGCCATCTTTATTCACTTTGGTCTCATGCTCTTTCTCTTTCCATTTACCAGAGGCCTATCTGCTCATTTACAGGCTGCTATCTCGCAGCCCATCCATCATCCTGTTTTGTGCCATGCACTGGCTTGGTGTTAATGTATTTTCTCAGGGCTCCCCAACCGTGTTCCCTTACAGGGGTCCCACAGAAGAACCAGCAGGCTCACTGCAAAGTCACTACAGTAATATGGTACTTTGGTATGACGTCTTTATTTTCTTTTAGAGTTCTGGAATGGAGCTAATTTTGCCAAAATATGGATATGCAAAGAAATGTAGGAAACCAACCAACAATAACTGCAACTCAAAACTATTATCAATAAAGTGCTCCAGGGATGACGTGTTTTTGTAGGCCAACCCGGAAGTTAGAATTGCCCTGGTTCCCTCGACAAAAAGCCAGATTCTTCCATTGGGTTTTGGATTATTGCAGAAAATAAGCTCTCTGGCAAACAAATGTTTATGATACTTACACGTTTTGTTCAGCAAGATAATCTCCACAAATGAACACCACTTCATTTTTCACTATTTTTGAAGCGAAAATGCAATCACCAGAAAAAAGCTAACGTTAGGCTATAAATGAACTACACCACGGTCGCATGAACGCAAGTATACACAATGAGGTAAAGGCGTACGAGTCGGCGTGATGAGGTTTACTAGTCTCATTTAGCCACTTGTTTGCAACCACCTTTTTTAAGACACAAACAACAGCTTAAGTGACCTCTTTGAAAATGGCCATGACAGTTTTTCCTCGCCAAAATTTAGCACAAGCTAGTATGACATGGTTGGTACCAATGGATTACTCAGGTTTTCTAGTTTCATGTGATGCCAGTATCTTCACTCTAGCCTTAAAACCAGCTACAGCTTCCGAAAGATCGATTGTGTTAATGCATTAAATAAATAAGTGCAGTTAAAATGAATGCGTTAACTTTGACAGCTCTAATATAAACATAATTTCTTAGAGACCGAGTTGAAAAATCACAGTCTCAGCATGGCTGTATTGCTTGTCTTTTTGTTGTTTGGACAAATCTCCATTCTTCATCCGTTCTTCCAAAACTATTCCTTTCTGAGGACTCTCAGTCAGTACAAAAAGTACCTCCATTCAATATCATTTAATTCAGTTCCCTGAATTGCACCTATTCAATAAGTAATTTCACTCTTTGACACATACCAATTTTAAGAGCTAAGGAAGAATAGCTGAATGTCAGAGGTAATAAAAGAGGGAAGGAAGCTTATGTTTGAGGTTGACTTAACCTGAACTTCTACCTGTGTACTCTGTAAAATATAAAAGGGCCCACCGAAGAGGAATATCACTTTAAAGTCCTTTTGACTTTGCGAATTACAACGCAAACAAAAATGGCTTATAGCATTGTCTTTGTAAGGCCTCTCATCTCATCTGGCCATTTAAAAGTGCAGTCACAGAACTATAGGCCATATTTGGCCGCCTTTCACTGAGGCCCATTTGACGCTGCAACCTGTCTCTCTGCGTCCAGCCAATTCGAACACTGGTCTGTCTGTCTGTATGTAATAAACACAGGCATCTGTCACTTCGAAATACTCAAATTGAATCAAAGTGAATAAAGGCAACAACCCCTCAGCATTTGTGCTGAATTTCTCCCCCTGACTCTCGCCCTCATGACTTAGCATTTTTTTTTGTGTGTGTTCTCGAGCAGAGAGAAACAAGATAATATGCTTAAAGACTTTGACGGAGATACAATCTTAAATGGCAGAGACTCCACAAAGCATTAGATTCACCTTAACTGTCCTGGAGAGGCAGTTTCGAAAAAGGCCAGCGTGACAATCCGTAGGAACACTGGCAACCAACAGGAAAAGAGATTGGATCAATATGGAGGTAAATCACAGGGGCTCTTACCTCCAGAGCAAGACAATGGAAAGCAAGTTTAAATCCCCTCACTGAGAGGATTAGAAAATTCTTGGCCCATCACAGCATGACCACCAAGCCCTTAACCTAGCTGACAAAAAGGTCATTTGTCAGTGTATATTCCAAAACAACCCTACTGTCTAAGTGCTCCAAGACAACATTAGCATTTTCTGACCTGCTGACTCAATTGTTAAGGTATGATGGTATAATGCACTGGCACCTAGCATAAGCAGAATAAAAATATTCCATTTCATAGTTTATATCACAACTTGTATACTTGGCCCGTCGTAAATGAGATGCAAACATTGGCACCCGTTTCAAAGTAAAAAGCGTTTGTACTTTCAACCTCCACACATCCCTTCTTTATCTGACCTATAGAAACACAACAGTACTTCCCAACGTATTCTCATACAATGGTTTGTATGATACCTTACGAAAAAGTTATTCCTCCTTTTTCGTTTGTTTTCCTTGGACTGTCCAGCAACACCTGTCAATTTCCGCTTGTTACATGCATACAGGAAACATGTTCACATATGTGAAACATATGTCTTCACAGGAAACAACTTCCTTATGTTTAGGCAACAAAACTACTTAGTTTAGTCTTGGGAAAAGATTGACTTGGTTAGGTTTAGGCAACATAACTACTTAGTTAGGTTTCGGAAAAGATTGTGGTTTAGCTTAAAATAACATTGAATGTGGCTTAACTTAAGTACGTCACTTATGTGACAAATAAATTAACGTTGACTTTTGCTTTCACACGTGACATGAACACCAGTCTCCTGGGCGAAAGTCCGGTATTTTTAGACCCACCCATTGACCCCGACTTCCTCCCTACGTGGTGTTTGTCGCTCTTTATACTTCCTGGTTGAAAATTACATGGATTAAATACAAATTGATTTTGTGGGATATACACAAATTACGGTGCATTACTTTTCATACTGTAGGTATAGCTACGAATGGTGTATTAGACCAGCCTGGTACTTCCTGCATTGCCACTGAACGTAAGTATGGTTATTTAAACTCTCCCTGTAGCACATCTACAGTAAGATGGTGATTGTATTTATGTTGAGTGCTTATTAAACTTGCTGCTTACAAGCTACAATGATGAGTTTACAGCACCTCAATGACCTAACTATCACAGCCGTGTACTTGGCCTATGCAGTGGGATATGGATCATGTAGACAGAACTGAAACATGACAGTTCAGGCAAAGAGTCTCGCACACCACCTGTAGTAGTTAGTAATCTTTAACGACCCGTCATTGGACACTCTTCCTTACTTTTCGCTATAATTGTTATTTTATATCTGTGCCTGTGGCGGGTGAGATAGAAAGTATATGGAGAGAGTGAAAAATGTTCAAGGAGAGACTTTTTTACCAGCAGGTCTTCCTTCACTTAAAGCTACATAACCTATGCTGCCCTGAGAATTTCAAACATTAATACTTTGTATAGATGCCATATAACACATTAATGCCGCCATGTCTTTTGCCTTCTGTGTTTCACAGAAGTGCACCGACTTTTCGTCAGTGTGTAAATAAAACATGGCAGTACAAACTGCAATAATGCCCTGTCTTTGCCACAGACTCGTGGTTGCCAAGAAGATAAACTGAATGCGTGCCATGTCTTTGATCTGCTCCAGTGAAACAGCCAAAGATGGAAAGATGGAGCCAGCCTGGGTGATGTGTTGTGATGTCACCTCTGTTTGTCTCTCATCCGGCCATGATTTTTAATTTATTGCTACGAAGGTCAGAAGAACTGTCTAAGCTTAAAACAATAATCATTTATCCAACGTTGTGCTCCCTATAACATGACATTGTATTGCACATTAGAAAATGCATTCATATTTTAGAGCAAACCCAACAGGGGATTTCATTGGACGTTTACGCTACAACCCCATCCATTACCGAAGCAATTTCTGCTTATATGGAAATTTGATTCGACAGAGACAGCACAGTCAATTTACTCTTGCGTGATGACATGTCTTGGTCTGGTGACCTTTGTTTGCCCCCCAGCAAAGCATTCAAGAGACACTTCAGTTTACTTGTATTTGAAAATATAAACAGACAAAACGTGACGACGGTTAAATTAGACCGCGGAGCATGTTTGGTTGTTTTCTGTCTCTTATTCTCGTCGGGATGGACAGCTTCTATTAAAGCGGCTCGCCAGAGCGAAAGATATTAAGTTCCCCGTCTCACACCACTTTCATGCACTCTGGCTGTGTTCTGCTGGGCAGTCGTGCAGAACTTGCTCACTGAGGCCATTTGAACTGCATCTCCTGGGGAAGCATCTAGGATCTGTGTAATGCATGCCAGTCACACGTGTAGCCTCTCGGATGGTTCCCTCCTCGGGCTTCATGCGTTGTGTTTGATACCAGCTACAATACTCGGCTTATCTGTTTAACCCAGGTGGCATCAATTAATGTTCGAACTGTCCTCACATCTAAGAGCTCCAAATATCTTGATCCCCAGCATGCCTGCTTTTTTGCAGAAGATATGCACAGATATTGTTGCTTAGTCTTGTTTTAGCTCTCACAGTACATCTGTAATGAATATGACTTTCTTGTACATTTTTATAGTAGTACATTCCACCAGTGAAATTGACAGCTTACAACAGAAAAAGCATAAAATACAGATGTATTATGTATTTTAAATGCATTTTAAAGCAAGAGTAACAGAGATATGTTAAAGCTACTATGAGAAACGTTAATTTTGTGTCGATTTTGGCGGTCCCTGTGGACAAAAGCGGTAGTGTCTCCGAGCACCAGAATCTCTTTAGAAAACCTCTCATTTTACTGCAGAACGGTCTGACAGTCTGCCCCACTCAGTCCTGGTTCTGGTTCTCCCATGCCTCCCTTTTTTCCATCGGGCCCGGCAAAACAGTCTGGGCCTCCAGCAGCATCATGTCGGTGTTGGCTCCCAGCGGGGACCGGCGGAGCAGCGAGGCGAAGCTCTGCTCCTTGCCGGAGGAGAAGCCGGAGCGCGGAGCTCTCCACCTCCCACCGGAGCTCCGACTGCAGGTTGAAAGTGGCAGCGAAACCGAATCTGGGTCTGTCAGCAGCAGGCTGGTTGCTGCCGGAGGCCCCGCAGTCTGAGCTGAAGGAGTTTGCACAATTTTGTCTGATTTTGCCGGAAATATCAGTAGCCTAACTGTGCTGTGTATTGATAAATCCATGGTGCTGTCCGTGGTGCTGAAGTAGCAGATGGACTTGTAATTGTGAGATTTTTCTCTGAGTCCCGCCCTTCTGTCAGTTTCGTCTTGTCGTCTTTCGTCTCGTCTTGGATCTAGAGTTGTTCATGAGGGTGGTTAGCTACACATTGGTGAACGAAACAAACTGGGTCCATCCCCCCCTGTTAAAAATTAACAAGTCGCCTACTGAGAATAACTATATAGAAATAGGCAATCTTCTCGCTCATGGTCTTGTTTGTTTGTGTAGGTCATAAATAGAGGCATCAGTGTTACCGTGAGACTGTTTCATAACCAGTTAAAAGTTCCTTGTAGTAACTTCAACATTTGATACCTGAATCTAGACATTTAATTTAATAATTATACTAATTCGGTATTCTCGTTTGCCATGACGATATAATTGTCAATCATGGTTATAATTCCATAAACTGGTCTTTTCCAAATTTAATGATACAGAGCAGGTTACGATTAAAAATTAACAAAATGACTTATTAAAGTTTTAGATTTACACACATGAAGAGTTCGGGGTCATGTGTGATCACATAACACGTCATTGCTTCTGATATTAATTTGATTATTTTATGTTATTTTGTATACTTTTACCATATTGTATAATACAGAGGTGAAATGATTAGTCAACTAATCGGTCAACAAGAAAGATTATTGTCATGATCAAATAATGGTGAGACCGGCAGACACCACTGTTTTTAAGAGGCTGTAGCATCAGTATTATTTTTGCCTATTCTAAAAATGGTGTTTGAATATTTCTGCATACTTGGGTCCCTAAACAGTCTTGGAATTGCATAGATTGGGCATCACTGTAAAGCTGAGACTCTTGTTGATTCAATGAGTGCAACTGTATTCATGTGTGATGATGTTAGTCCCCATAGCAGCCATTTCATTGTAGCGAGACCATTTTTGTAATTTGACCTCACTGTATAAAATGACCTGTGGTGACCTCTAGGATAATCACAGCCTCATGAAACTTTACAGCCACAAACTAGAGACATTCAGGGCATTCAGAGGATGGATGGCTTTTTTATATATATCTTAGGGTTAAGTAATTTTTGAAGCGAAAAAGGCTTCACTGGTTTAAACTTATCACCTGTGAATTTTTGCTGGTGTTCTTCATCTCTTGGCAATTGACTGAACTGAATTTTTGGGGGATTTGTATTGTTGGTAGAACAAAACTAGTTGCTTCAATATTGTCAACTTGGACTTTAGGAAATTGTGATGGAGATTTTTTACTATTTTCTTACATTTTATGTAGCCTACTATTCGGGAAAAATTATTGGATTGATCCATGTTGAAAATAAAAATTTGTAGTAGTGGTACAGTATACTGTATATCGATATCCCATAAATCCATAATCTCTATGATTAACTGCATTTTCACCTTCACCTTTTCCTGGCAGGCCTCTCTGCAATTTATAGAAAGAAACAAGGAAGCGAGTCTCCAGCTATTTAGGTGCTCGAAGCTTTCTTTAGAAACTATAGCAGATCTGAAACAATAAGCAGTGTGTTGGAGACACTGATTGCAGGCCAGGACAGGAAAAGGACAGCACAGATTGCTACCTGCATGTACAGATGGTGTCGTGTCAGTGACTCGACTTGTTTCTTGCTCAGTGTGATACATGTTCTCGACAGGCACCGGTGGCAGACACACCGAACGTAAGTAGCAGGCGGAGCAAAATCCGATTTAGACCTGGCCGGAGAGCCAAATGGCACCTCCGGAGCTGAGGAAGTACCTGTTGTGTAGCTGTAATTCAGTGAATTTCCTTGCGGGACTATTTCTCCTTCTGCCTATAGACAGGTTTCCTATTGACAAACAATCAAGGATGCACACGCAGCATGGGGTAGAAAATGAATAAACAATGTCATGATAGAGTACAACTTCAGTATTTAGAAATAAAACAAGATGCTGAAACCAGTGAAATCACTGTTTGGAGGTGAATTTGTATGCGACAATCATCCTTGCATTTCCCAAACATTTTTTTTTTTATTTTATTTTTTTTTACCACATGCCACCTTTGACATCTTGACACCTAGACATCTGTCAACTCTGGCTAGCTAACATGACACATTCCAGTGAGAAATGGCAGCTAGTAGCAGTGGTAACGCTAACACAGACTACACAAAGTTAGCTCTAAAGGAAGTGAGAAATGAGTGTGTCCCAAAACATCAACAGACAGCATGGGTTAAAGGGGACATATCATGCTCATTTTCAGGTTCGTACTTGTATTTTGGGTTTCTACTAGAACATGTTTACATGCTTTAATGTTCAAAAAACACTTTATTTTTCTCATACTGTCTGTCTGAATATACCTGTATTCACCCTCTTTAAGCCCCCTCCTGAAAAAGCCCAGGCTGCTTTGATTGACTTACGAGAAAACAACCAAGTCTCATGGGAAGGCGTATAAATACCACGTCATTACACAGACATTCCACATGTCATTTGAACGCCACTTTTTGTGTTTCATTTGTTCGCCACGCAAACGTCAAAATCCACTTAGTTAGGCTAAGGGAAAACGTCATGGTTGGGCTTAAAATAAGAACGTAAACTAAGTAAAACAGGTACGGAAGCAACATAACACAACTACAGAAAACACGTCACAAACGTCAATAAAAAACATACACGACAATTGTCACGTGACAAACATAACTTACAAAACAAAACACCGGTCAACAACTGTCTCGAACACGGGTCTCCTGGTTAAAAGTCCGGTGTTTGTTGGTTGTTGTTGTTGTTATATTAGAGACAACTTAGAGGTGACTGCTGTGTATTTTTCTCTGAAAAATTAGTGTAACAACAATGATTTTTCCATTGAAAGCCATCAGAGTGCACCTATATCAGTTGTTACCACCGAAACTCGTAAGCATGTCAAAGTCATCACCAAAGCATTAATCACAAGAGTCTGCACTCTTCATTAAACAGCCTTAAATACACAGTAACAGCGTGGGCTGTCTTACCTTAAAACAAGCGTTTATTCATTCAGTTTTAGTGCAAAACTATCCACCGCCTTCATAAAGTGCAGGTCTCTGACCAGATTACTGGAGCAAATAGCTAATGCTGCACTCTGAGCTAATTGGGAGGGTTCCTTCTTGGGATGATGAACATTACTTTTCTGTTTGTACAGTTTAAGGCACAGAAACGACTGTATGCTGATCTTCTCAGTCATTCCTATCTGTTTTCCGCCCCTGTATGCAAGATAGGTTCAGGTCACATGGTCTATTTATATTTTTAATTCTTAGATAATGGAGAATGCAGAAGCAACAAGAATCTGCTTTTTTAGTCTGACCTTATAAGACCAGAAAAATAAATCCTCTGCCTCCCCCCAATGTCAGACTAAATGGGAGGCAAACAGAGATGAGCAGTTCTGCATGACAATGACAATGAAGTTATCTGGGCTGACAATACAAGAACAAGTCAGCAGTGCTACCATATGAAAAGGCCAGTGTGTGTAGCTTGCCCTGTGCTCCCACGCATGTTGAGACCATTTACTGTCGCTGTCCGTCTTACGGGGTTGTTACGGTCAAGTCGACTCGATGGCGGGGCGAGTTCCTTCATCAACCGAAAGCGGAACAGCAATTAGACTGCGTAGATCTGGACGATGGATTCAGTGACATTGTCAGAAAAGATGCTGGCAAACAAGACGGCCGGAGCCGAGAGCAGCAGACATGTCCAATCTGTAAGTGGATGTAATGCTTTAAATGTCAGGTCCTGATCTGTGGTGACAGTAAACTCTTGTGAAGGCACGTCAGGTTATGCAAAACCGAGTTGCCGATGATTCACCAGCAGCTGATAGTGACGTACTCACTACAGCAGGCCAAATGTGAGGAATAAAGTCTGTTTGACTCACTTTTTATGCTATCAGAAACTCCTTGAACGTTAACATTTTACCAAATCATAACTGAGATGTCTAATATAGCCTATTGTCTATAGAGTGCTCCAGGGATGACATATTTTTGTAGGCCAACCAGGAAGTTAGCATCGCATAGGTTTCCTCGACTAAAAGCCAATGGGATTTTTCCATTGGGTTTTGGATTATTGCATAAAATAAGCTCTGTTGCAAACACGTGTTTATGATACTTTTTGTTCAGCAAAATAATCTCCACAAATTGAACATGATTTCTGAAGTGTAAATGCAATCGCTAAAAGTAAAAAGCTAACGTTAGGTTATAAACAAACTACACCACGGTCGCATGAAAGCGAGTATAGACCATGAGGCTGTAAAGGCAGACGAGTCAATGTGATGACGTTGAGTAGTCTCATTTAGCCACTTTAGCATTTTTTAAGATGCATAAAGGCTTCACAATTCACGAGTAGGGTATTTATTGTTGTATTTTATGTCGTAGAACAAAACGTTAAAATCTCTTAAGCTTGTGTTAACCACAGACCTTATTTCAGGCATCTAACCAAAAACCCATTGACCTCCAGACGAGGGAACCGGAAGTGCTAAAATGCGAACTCATTTCCGGGTTTTAGGACTCATTCCTGTAGCACTCTATTACTGGCCCTTGAGAGTGCTTTCATTTCATAATCATCTTGACCTTGAATGTGATCCATACACAGCCACGTGCCTTTCTGGCTTACATATGACGCTGTCAAATTCATAATCACAGATCATTGCATTTTCCAAGTTGTGACTCAAGCAGTGACTCACCCTTTTTAGATTCAGTATTTCCCTTGCATATACGAAAAACAGGTGTAATCATTAAACAAAAGAAAACCTATTTTTTTTCTGTGCCCACTCAGGAGAAAAGCATTGCCATCAGACTGATTCTGGTGCAGCATAATAAATTACTCATGCTCTTGGCTTTGAGTTGATTATGAGTGACTTCTTCCAAAAGAGGTGCAAATTGGGAAACAGCATTACCAGCAAAGTCTGTTCAGCTAATGCACTACCTCTTAACTATGATAAATTGGATAAGAATGTGTGACAATCTAATTCAAGGCATCTATATTTATACCAAAAAAACACTAAAAACAAGCTGAAAGCAAAATTTTTCTTTATCTTCAGACTTTTATTTTTACCCCTTGGGCCAAAATTGTTGAATCAACGTCCGGAGCACTGACCCTCTCAGTATTGGTTACGGTCACGGATGCTGATAACATGTCGGTCAATGATGGGCGGACACCAAACAACTACTCTTAATTACTCCTGTCTGTTCTTTGGGGCGCTGCTGACAAATGAGTCGTGCTATGGATCCGGGACCAAAAACTGCTAAGAGCAAGTCAAGTTACTGTTGATGACATGGATGAGTCATTTGTCAAGTTGTCATTGGCCTATAACAGGCATGGCTGGTGCTCATACTCATGCATGGACTGGCTGCAGCTGGCCCCAGCCATCAAAGCAAATTAAGGCTAAGTCAATGTCAATCAGCCAGGTAATCTACAGAGGGGAAGTAAAGCTCACACGGAGCTAACAATGAGCAAACCATGCAGAAAAGGAGCCAGAATACAGAATGTATTTCAGCAAGGGCGATGCACGCGACAGGTTACACATAATAGTTTTTATTATAAACAACTGACAGATGTTATGTAGTGCATTTTCTATAGACCATTTCACAGTTGTAAACATCCCAGTTTATTTCCTGTTGCAGTGAATGTGAATGACATAAGCTGACAGGAAGTAAAAATGGACCCAAGCTGTTGCCTAGCAATGCAATTCTATTGAAACAGTCTTTAGAGAGCCGAAGTCCCTCCCCTTCCCGTGGACCCCATGGGACTTTATTTCAGAAAAAAATATGAATGGTAGTCAACGTTGAGAGAGACAAATATTTTTGTTGATCTTGTTTGAATTGCACCATGAATCAGTTTGTCATAGGTGTGTCGTAGTACTTTTTAGTTTTGTGTGAAACAGCTCAGTGAACTACGTCTTTCGTCTCGTACTATACGTCTAAAGCAATATCAGCAAGCATCATTGCAACAACCGACCACTAGACTGGCCACTAAAAGCCACACACGAAGCAGTGGTACTAACAAATGCAAACTTTACTCATGTTTTATGCACACAAACTCATTAGCAAGAGAACCCGTGGTGTGCATTTGAAGCTCCATTAACAGCTTGTTGCAAACAGTAAAAATAACGTCAGCACTGTCCTTGGTGCTGAAGATTTTCATTTCGTTATTCAAAAAACAGTTCAAACTCAAAAAAACAGAACTCTGAGATCAACATATTTCCACACACAAAGCAGTACCAACTAGGCTGTACCGATTGTCTTTTTTTGTTTTTTAAATTTACATGTGAGGCTTCTGTTGAGGTTTTCTAATGAAGCTTTGAATGTTTGTCCTCATATTTTATGACAACCTCACCCTAAAAAACTATCCAACAAAATCTTCAATTTGAATAAAGTGATTCATCGGATTAAATGAGTTAGTCCTTTTTTATTAATACTAAATCAACTTGCCTCCCTTTATGAGCAGCCAGCGGGAGAGCAACACTACAAATATGGATTGAAGCAGAATATTTTGTTAGATAAAAACATGTTGTGAATTTTGGAAATGATTACATCTATCTTTTTTCAATAAATTTTGTATTTTTATCTTTACAACGCTCTGGAGTTTTTGGAAATGTTTTGATCTCACGAGTCAGAAACAATCCTACGCAGCCACCACTGGAATCTAATTCTGCAAATAGAATAACACTAATAATATAAGGGTGTAGCCTGATCTTTATCCACATTTGTGCAGAAATACCAGCTTTAAACAGAATGAATAGACATGCAAAAAAAAGAGAGAAGCTACAGCATTCAAATGTTGATTTAGAATTTGAATGTCAACATCATGAATTAAGCTTCGAACTATTGGGTACAACCTGAGCCCTACAACTGTATGACCATGTTTTAAACACACAAACTCCAACGTATTCTCATACGTATTCTCATAGATATCTTCGTTTGTTTTCCTATGAATGTCCTGTCAATTTCTGCTCGCTACATGCATGCAGTCTTTTCAAAATAAACTTCCATATTCACAGGAAACAACTTCCCAATGTTTAGGCAATAAAACTACTTGGATAGGTTTAGGAAAAGATCGTGGTTTGGCTTAAAATAACACCGGAAGTGGTGTTACTTATGTACGTAAGTTACATGACAAATAAATCAATGTTGAATTCTGGTTTCACACGCTGGTCTCCTGAGCGAAAGTCCGGTATTTTTTGACCCACCCATCCACGCCGACCTCGTCCCTACGTGGCGTACGCCGCTCTTTATATTTCCTGGTTGACAATTACGTGTATTTCACACAAATTGATTTTGTTGGAAATACATGAATTAAAGTGCATTACTTTTCGTAGGTATAGCTACGAACAGTGTATAAGACCAGTCTGCAAACTCACTGCAGGATAATGGTGTACATATGAAGCTCCATTAACAGCCTGTTACAAACCATACCACGGTAACAGTAAAAATAGCATGGTGCTTGGTGCAAAACCATATATGAAACAGTTTATGTTTTTTAATTCTTCTTTTTACATTTCTAATTTTAAGGTTATTGCAGAGTGAAAGACGCAGGTGCTGCAAACACATCAGATGCTATTACAGCGGTTAAATTCTTGTTGGAGAAATTATTCAATAAACAGTCTCTGGTCATTCAGTTAAGAAGCAATTACAGTTTATTTAGCAAATGCATTCGGGTCCATACAGCAGACAAAGTCAGTGTACAAAGACAAAGAGCTTCCTCACTACAGCATATCTTTATAATCTTGGTTTAGCCTTGGTTTTGACTTGCCCTCCCTCCTTGTGGTCCACACCTTCTACCCTGCTTGTGTGAAAGCATTGTCTATTCATAAAAAGGAGTTACTTGTGATTATCAGCAGAGTGCAGGTGCGAGGATAATAAGACAGGTCAGTGTGACACAAATGCTACAACAGAGGGACATGGTATTTTTCTCTCGCATTCTACACATAAGCTCCTGCTTCCTGCTTTGTATAAGTTGTAAATGCAGCTTTCTGTAAATAAATGGCCTCTGCAACAATAAGTCTTTCTGATGGAATTATAGACATGCTATAAAAGTCTACATGCACACTGAAAGCTGTTCCTGAGGTGTAAAAACGTTCCAACAACATGGCAGGTGGTGTTTTGAACACAGTGTTTTTCGTAATGTCAGACTTTCCCATCACACTCCACACCCTTGGGCTCCACCTCCCGCCTGGCCCCACCATGCCAAACTATGCCCCCATCCAAGCTGCTCTGAGTCGTGAACATCACATTCTCATAGCTAAACAACAAGATAAGTCCTCTGTCAGTCTTGTCCTAAACAACCCACTTGAGTTCAAAAACACAATTCCTGACGGCTTTTTCAGATGTACAGGATGACGTTTAGTTGAGTTTAGGTAAAGATCGTCAATATGGTTAAAAGTTGAGATGTAAACTCAGGTGTCAGAGTAACTTTGCACACCCATCCCACCTATACCCTGTTTCTGTCCTTTCTACAGCAGTATTAATGTCATGGTACTTCCGCCTGTGCTATACTGAACATATCGATTTTAACAAATGTCCAATGCTGTCTTTAGAGTAAAACAGCAAGAGGTCGCTTGTCAGGAAATGTAAACGTGATTGACCAATGATTTCATTGTTCTGGTGAGGGCGTTCTCCTCTGAGCTGCCAAGAATATAATGCTGACACAACCAGGTTAAAGGGGCATTCATTAAAAACAAAAAGACTGATGTATCTGCAAGGCTTTGAAAGGCTTTCGTTCGGAACAAATGTTCATACTTTACTTTGCTACATGGTGAGATTTCTTGCTTTCAACTGTTGTTCTGCATATATTTATTCTTAAACCAAAAATGAACTAATCTCAAAGAAACTTTTTTTTTATTGTTATATATCATATCATACTTGGCCAGCTGTTCATTACAAGCCATCATAGATGTTGATGGAGGTTACACTGTCTTGTACTCAGACTACGCAGTGAGCCATAGTTAAAGATGAATGAAATAAATGGCATTTCCTGAGGAAAGATTTCATCACCCTTGATATTAATCCTGTTTTAGGTGAAATATTACACTACACTAACATCACACTAAGGGCCCTGACATTAAACATATTTGCTGATCAAGCACTCACTCCGCAGCTTTTTTGTTTAGTTTTTTACAGAACAGCACTGTCATACTTGTTTATTCTACGCCTCCCTCAGGGATTTGTACACTGCTACCCAAATGTCTACTACAATATGTTGAATACAATGTCTGGTGCTAATTTTTCGCCTCTCGATGGAAATACTAATTCATGTTGTTCTGAATCTGGTGCTGCTAATGTTAAGTGGACAGGATGACAAATCTCAATAAGTAGTTTGCTGTATGACAAGAAGCATGTATTTGATGTACAGTTTGAAGAGAACTCAGGATAAGAACATAGACTGTTCATAAGAAGTGGACGTAGTCACCGTGACGTCACCCATTGGTGTGTGGACTGCCGTTTTGAAGCCTCGAGTTTGGCATTTTGGCCGTCTCCATCTTGTTTTTTGCAACCAGAAGTGACATGAGTGGGTGGCGCTAAGTACAACAGAATGTTGAAAAAGACATTTTTAGGTGACCAGAATGTTACCATTAACTCTCATGAACTGAAAACACACTGTGAAAGGGTTAAAGTTCCAAGACAAAAACACGGACAACTCCCAGACCGGACAACGCCGTGGTAGCGACCTGTCAATCACAAGGTAGCCACGCCCTAAAGCATACCCTGCTTTATGGTCTATTTGACTCTAAATGGGACCATAATTTACTAAATGAACATCATGCTGTATTGAAGAAGACTTGACACTAGCGATTGAGACCATAAAGTCGTGTTTACAATGTTTACTGAGGTAATAAATCAAGTGAGAAGTAGGGTCATTTTCTCATAGACTTCTATACAGTCAGACTTCTTTTTGCAACTAGAGGAGTCGCCCCCTGCTGGCTGTTAGAAAGAATGTAAGTTTAAGGCAATTGGCTTCACTTTTCAGAACCGGAGGTTGCCAACTGGTTAAAAATTTAGTTGCAGAAATCCTGTTTACATTTGGGTCTCAGAATTTTGTGTGAATTCAACGCCTGTGTATGTTTGTCTCAATTAACTCTCAGAGCTGTGCTGCAGGAACATGCAGCCCACTTTCCACTCTCCAGCATTTCTGGAGTGACCATTAAATGGCACTGTAGCATTGGCTGTTAGTATTCAATTTACATTCCAGCAGTGCAGTGAGTTTGTGTCAGTCCTTATGCTCTCACTCTGGTCGCTGTGTATTTTCCTGACCAGTGAAAATTCAAACTCACGGTCTGCTTCACTGAGTGGAAGTCAAAACAGCCCTGGTTGCTTCATTACTTCCCAACAACAACATACTGTACACATCAATAGTGATATACATGTGTACATTCTCCAGCTATTTGAATGGCACACACAAGCAGACAGCTTACTGCAGTGAGGCACTGAATGTTTCAAAGATGCCCCCAGTTTGTCACCGTGTTACAGATCAGCATAAACAAGTCGCTGCTCTCTGCTCCTCAAAATGTAGAATGAGAGCACGATCTGCTTGTCATCTGCCTTGTCAACGGACTCGTCAATCAAGAGCGAAAATGGGCCAATTTTACACCTCTCACAATGACAGGCAGGTTACTGTCGCCAAGCTTCTCTGGAGAATCTGAATCACTTTTGTGACAAAACTGTTGGGCAATTTTACTATCAAACACAAAAACAAGTCAGCAAAGTGCTGTAGTGAAGTCTGGTGTTCAGGTGCATTTCAACAAAAAGACTAATGCCCCCTTTCCACCTTGCATTAAAATGCATTGAGGACGGATTGTGATCCGATTGGCCAAACCACCTCCAGAGCTGGTCAGTGGTCTGGTCCGACAAGCGGTAGTGATGCGCGGGTCAACCCACAACGTTCGGGTAAGCTTAGCTTATAAAAAGGTTTGGGCGGGCAGGTCAAAAATTCACAATTCAGCGTTCCAAGTAAGTTATTAATAACTTACAGAAGCATAGCGTGCAATAGTCCACCTTCTCTTACCCTCTCTGTCACTCTCTCAAACACATACACACACACACACAGCGAGTGCCACGGCACTCAGTCCTTGTCTCTCTGTCCTCAGTCTTGTCAATTGTGCTGTTATAATGCATAAAGTTGGTGGTTTGCGGGCCGAGTTTGGGTTGTTGAATAACACATATTTTTGAGGATTGGACTATGAGGATTGGCTCTCAACAACACCTAGAACAGGACCATGTTCACAGAGGTCCAAAAAGCATAAGTACGCATTACAACCATACAACAATTATGTGATCAATATACCACAGTAGTGTTAAACTTGTGTTTGATGTTATATGGTTATAATTATAGTTATATTCATGTAGATGTATCAAAATGAACAGAAAAGCTGTTCTGTGAAAGTCTGGTGATTAAATAATACTATCTTGTGGGATGAGATCACACCAGCTGCGACGCTAAATCGGGCCAGGGGCGTAAAGTGTGGGGGCCAATGGCCCCTTCCCCACTTCCTACCCCCTTACTTCCTACACCCTCACTCGGGCCACACCCATCTTCAAACTTCATTCTTCATTTTGATCTCAACTACACACCTGTAAAGTTTCCTAACTGCATCTTGCACAGTTGTGAGGCTATTGCGGTGACATATTCGTCAACCCCCCCCGACCCCTCTCCCTAACATTACTGAATTGCTAACATCAGTGTTCTAACATGCTAACAATGACACTGCTAACAAGCTGATGCATTGCAGATACAATGTTTACCATGTTCACCATCTTGGTTTACCGTGTTAGCATGCTAATGTTCACTAATTAGCATTAAACACAAAATACAGCTGAGGTTGACGGGACTTCCATTAGTTTTGCAGGTATTTAGTCATAAACCAAAGTATTAAACAAATATAAAAATTTTAACCTGATGATGTCGTTGGATGAAAACACAAAGTAAGACTCGTACTCAGGCAGTGTGTAATTGTGTGTATAGACTGCATGCTCTGAGCTAAAGATGAGCCTCAGAATTGTCTACAGTAGTTTTCAAAATGAGCCCCCTTCTTTTTTCAAGGACACTAAACTGGCCGGTATTCAGATGAGATTAACTGATAAGTCTATAGAGGAGCCTTTGAGAGTCTTTCACCAAAGCACTACACTGAATTGATACTTTCAAGTATCATTTTAATTCAGGTTTTTATCACATGAAGGTTTGGCAGGTTATAAATCACAATGTTGTGTATCCTCTTCTGAGAGAGCACTTCATCAGCGACCCCCACAGTGTTAATAAACATAAAGCCACATGAGCATCAAAACTGAACTATTCAATGCTCAAAACAGCATTTCAATAGACAGCATTCAATGACATGCTGCGATAATAAATCTGGGCAAAAAAGATGAAAATACAGACGTGAGTCTCCTGCAAACCCACTGCGGAGTAATTAGGGTTTATGCCCCGAAGGGGCTAAACCCTTCTAAAATTGTGCCGGTTTGTTATTATTATTATTAGGGTTTATGCCCCGAAGGGGCTAAACCCTATTGAGTTTGTGTGAATTTATTATTATTATTATTATTATTAGGGCCCGAGCACCGACGAAGTCGGGTCCGAGGACCCTATTGAAACTGTAAGGATTATTCTTTTTCTTTTTCTCTCAAATGAATCGCCTTTTTGAGGCCTTTGCCATGCTCAAAAAGTTGTTAAACTTGGCACACATATCAGAGGCGGTGAAAAATTTAATATTTTAAGAGACTCGGGCTCGGCTGTTGCAAAATGGCTCGCTAGCGCCCCCTAGAAAAATGAAAAAACTGATATCCGTTCTCCGATTTCACCTACAAGTATGAAATTTGGCAGACAGATGTATCATGTGGAGACGCACAAAAAAGCCTCTTGGAGGTATGCCCAAAATTCAACAGGAAGTCAGCCATATTGGATTTAATATGCGATTTTCGCCCATTTTTGCGTTTTATAGGGCGTGTACTTTAACGAACTCCTCCTGCAGATTACATCAGATCGACTTGAAATTTGGTCAGGACCATCTTAAGACCTTAAAGATGAAAAGTTATTCAAATTGTGAGTTTTCACTGAACGATCTGACCGTGGCGTGGCGGCGAAAAAGCGCCTTTCGCCAAAAAACAGGAAGTTGTTGTAACTTTGGCATACATTTTCCAATCTGCTCTAAATTTCTCATGTGTGATAAGGGTCCTGGTCTGATGACATCCACATGCAAATTTTGGCTTGCAGTCATAGCGCCACCTATTGGTAACAGGAAATCTCATGTTGTACACGTTGATGTCCTCTGCCTCAGAAATTAATCACATCTATCTCAAACTAGGTGAGAAAAGCCTTAAGACCTTGATGATGCTTCCTTTCGAAAACTGTGAGTTTTCATCGAATGGCGGCGCCGTGGTGGTATGGCGAATTTCGATGAGACGCCATGAACAAACAAACCGCTGTAACTCGACTCCAGATGGTCAGATCTTATCAAAATTAATAATATTTGATGAGCGTCCTGGCCTGAAGACATCTACAGTCTAATTTTCAATCATACTCATAGCGCCACCTGTTGGCAACAGGACATAACTGTCGTAATATTTTGGTGTACTACTCTTATCAGGTTAACCAGATCCACCTCAAATTTGTTCACAACAATGGTAAGACCTTCATGATGCCAGACAGCGAAGGTTTTGAATTTTCGTGAAATGCCGTTGCCGTGGCAACGTATTGTTCGCCATCAATAAGGAAGTTGTTTTTGAGGTGCTAGGATTGCTTTAAAACAAACGAAACTTGGCACACTCATTAACGGTGCTAAAATATGTTAATAGATATGGTTTTTGTGCTTGTGTGTGGCAAGGGGGCTCAATAGCGCCCCCTACAAAACTTCAACAAAGCAGCCCTCGCGGTACGTTTGACCTAGATGTTTGAGATTTGGTAGGCACATGTATCATCCGTAGACTTAAAAAAAAGTCTCTTGGTGCCATGCTCTAAACCCAACAGGAAGTCGGCCATCTTGATTTTTGTTTGAATTCTTCGTATATTTTTGGCCATTTCCAGGCTTTGTACTTTAACGAACTCCTCCTACAGACTTAACCCGATCAACTTCAGATTTGGTCAGTACAATCTGAAGACCTTTGTGATGAAAAGTTATTCAAATGGTTAGTTTTCACTGAACGACCTGACCGTGGCGTGGCGGCCATTTTGGGCCATTCGCCATGAAACAGGAAGTTGTTGTAACAAATCTGTACATAATCCGATCTGCCCCAAATTTCTCAGGCATGATGAGGGTCCAGTCCTGAAGACATATACATGTCCATATTGACTCATGGCCACACCCCAATACGTTAGCCACGCCCCCTTTCATAACTCATGAACCGTTTGTCGTAGAATCTCGTGGGTGGTATCATATCACTCAGCAGAGAGTTCATGTTTCATTGGTGAAGGTTCTCCCAGCCCCCTACACATAAGCCCCGCCCCCTTGACTAACTAATGAAGCGTTTGTCGTAGACTCTTGTGAGAGGTGTCATATCACTCAGCAGACAGTGCCTGTTAAGTTGTTGAAGGTGATCCCCGCCCCCTACACATTAGCCCCACCCTCTTTCATAACTCCGTTTGTTATAGAGTCTTGTGGCAGACGTCGTTGAGCTCGTTGGAGTTCCGGTTTCCTTGTGCCCGGCCGCGTCAGTCGGCGTCCCGCCAGTACCCCCGACGCGCGGAGAGGTGCTCGGGCCCGTTCATCGCTGCTTGCAGCTTTAATTAGGGCCCGAGCACCGACGAAGTCGGGTCCGAGGACCCTATTGAAACTGTAAGGATTATTCTTTTTCTTTTTCTCTCAAATGAATCGCCTTTTTGAGGCCTTTGCCATGCTCAAAAAGTTGTTAAACTTGGCACACATATCAGAGGCGGTGAAAAATTTAATATTTTAAGAGACTCGGGCTCGGCTGTTGCAAAATGGCTCGCTAGCGCCCCCTAGAAAAATGAAAAAACTGATATCCGTTCTCCGATTTCACCTACAAGTATGAAATTTGGCAGACAGATGTATCATGTGGAGACGCACAAAAAAGCCTCTTGGAGGTATGCCCAAAATTCAACAGGAAGTCAGCCATATTGGATTTAATATGCGATTTTCGCCCATTTTTGCGTTTTATAGGGCGTGTACTTTAACGAACTCCTCCTGCAGATTACATCAGATCGACTTGAAATTTGGTCAGGACCATCTTAAGACCTTAAAGATGAAAAGTTATTCAAATTGTGAGTTTTCACTGAACGACCTGACCGTGGCGTGGCGGCGAAAAAGCGCCTTTCGCCAAAAAACAGGAAGTTGTTGTAACTTTGGCATACATTTTCCAATCTGCTCTAAATTTCTCATGTGTGATAAGGGTCCTGGCCTGATGACATCCACATGCAAATTTTGGCTTTTAGTCATAGCGCCACCTATTGGTAACAGGAAATCTCATGTTGTACACGTTGATGTCCTCTGCCTCAGAAATTAATCACATCTATCTCAAAGTAGGTGAGAAAAGCCTTAAGACCTTGATGATGCTTCCTTTCGAAAACTGTGAGTTTTCATCGAATGGCGGCGCCGTGGTGGTATGGCGAATTTCGATGAGTCGCCATGAAAAAACAAACCGCTGTAACTCGACTCCAGATGGTCAGATCTTATCAAAATTAATAACATTTGATGAGCGTCCTGGCCTGAAGATATCTACAGTCTAATTTTCAATCATACTCATAGCGCCACCTGTTGGCAACAGGACATAACTGTCGTGATATTTTGGTGTACTACTCTTATCAGGTTAACCAGATCCACCTCAAATTTGTTCACAACAATGGTAAGACCTTCATGATGCCAGACAGCGAAGGTTTTGAATTTTCGTGAAATGCCGTTGCCGTGGCAACGTATTGTTCGCCATCAATAAGGAAGTTGTTTTTGAGGTGCTAGGATTGCTTTAAAACAAACGAAACTTGGCACACTCATTAACGGTGCTAAAATATGTTAATAGATATGGTTTTTGTGCTTGTGTGTGGCAAGGGGGCTCAATAGCGCCCCCTACAAAACTTCAACAAAGCAGCCCTCGCGGTACGTTTGACCTAGATGTTTGAGATTTGGTAGGCACATGTATCATCCGTAGACTTAAAAAAAAGTCTCTTGGTGCCATGCTCTAAACCCAACAGGAAGTCGGCCATCTTGATTTTTGTTTGAATTCTTCGTATATTTTTGGCCATTTCCAGGCTTTGTACTTTAACGAACTCCTCCTACAGACTTAACCCGATCAACTTCAGATTTGGTCAGTACAATCTGAAGACCTTTGTGATGAAAAGTTATTCAAATGGTGAGTTTTCACTGAACGACCTGACCGTGGCGTGGCGGCCATTTTGGGCCATTCGCCATGAAACAGGAAGTTGTTGTAACAAATCTGTACATAATCCGATCTGCCCCAAATTTCTCAGGCATGATGAGGGTCCAGTCCTGAAGACATATACATGTCCATATTGACTCATGGCCACGCCCCAATACGTTAGCCCCGCCCCCTTTCATAACTCATGAACCGTTTGTCGTAGAATCTCGTGGGTGGTGTCATATCACTCAGCAGAGAGTTCATGTTTCATTGGTGAAGGTTCTCCCAGCCCCCTACACACAAGCCCCGCCCCCTTGACTAACTAATGAAGCGTTTGTCGTAGACTCTTGTGAGAGGTGTCATATCACTCAGCAGACAGTGCCTGTTAAGTTGTTGAAGGTGATCCCCGCCCCCTACACATTAGCCCCACCCTCTTTCATAACTCCGTTTGTCGTAGAGTCTTGTGGCAGACGTCGTTGAGCTCGTTGGAGTTCCGGTTTCATTGTGTCCGGCCGCGTCAGTCGGCGTCCCGCCAGTACCCCCGACGCGCGGAGAGGTGCTCGGGCCCGTTCATCGCTGCTTGCAGCTTTAATTATTATTATTATTTGACTTATGCCGTGGCTCAATTTGCCGTGAGCTGGAATGAGCTAAAAACATGAAACTTGGCACAATAACTGGAAATGATGTGCAAATGCTTCTCAAGGAATATGACATCAATCGGCCACATGGTGGCGCTGTAATTAACGCTCAAACACGCGATTTTGGAAAGGCCACGCCCCTCGCACCGTAAGTCCGATTGACTTGAAATTTGACACACATGTCCAGCTCCGTGTGATCTACAAAAAAGCCTCTTGGACCACTAAAGTCCGCCTAACTAGATTTTCCGCCATTTTGAATTTTTTGAAAAACACATTTTTGACATCTCCTCCTAAACCGTAGGTCCGATTGGTACCAAATTTGCTGCAAATCATTATTGGATTAAGCCCATCAAAAGTTATCAAAAGCTTTCTGATATCTCATTGCGTTTTGAAGATAATGATCAACAAACTTTTCACTGGGCGGAGCTTATCAGGAAATTAGCCATAATTCATTGACCATTAATACAATCATCATAAATCTTGGTAGATATCTTCAGTGCGTGTTTGGGAATAGGTGTACCAAAGCATTTTCTGCTCGACCCATAGGGGGCGCCAAAACTATCAAAAACTTGTACCTCAAGATCTGGTGGACAGAATTTCATCAAATTTAGTGCACATGCTCTGGGGACAAGTATTAACCAAGATCTGAAGTGTCATATTTATCGGTGCATGTGGGCGTGGCCTATTTAGCATTTTATGCTAAATTATGCCTTTGTTCAATTTGCTGTGAGCTGGAACGAGCTAGAGACATGAAACTTGGTACCATAGTTGGAAATTATGTCATAATGCTTCACAGAAAATATGATCCCAATTGGCCTGATGGTGGCGCTACAACATTTTCAAGGCCGGCCCCCTCACACAATAAGTCCGATTGACTTGAAACTTAACACACCTGTGCTGCTGAATGTGTTCTACAAAAAAGCCTATTGGACCTCTAAAGTCTACCTCCTAGATTTTCCTCCATGTTGAATAGTTTGAAAAACACATTTTTGACATCTCCTCCTAAACTCTACGTCCGATTGCTACCAAACATTCTGTGGATCATTACTGGAACAAGATCATCTAAAGTTATCAAAAGCTTGTTGATATCTCATGTCGTATTTAAGATATTGACCAATGAACTTTAAAGGGGCGTGGCTTGGCACATCAATAGAGCTAACTCCACAACTGTTGAGCCCATCTTCTCGAAACTGGCAAAATTGTTTCATAGGAGTACCTGAAACATTCCCTGAAAGTTTCATTCAAATCGACCACTAGGGGCCGCCACCAGGTCCAAAGATTTGCATGCGCCTATCACGAATTTCACCACAAATCAATGGGAGTTCTTCCATCTTCACCAAACTTGATGGATCTTTTAATTCACCTGTTGAAACGTCCACAAAAAGCCAAGAAATATGAGTGGCAAGACTTTGAGTGTGCAACTACAGAAAGGCTGCATACACTGTAATAATGAAACAAAGGTGTGATTGGTCCTCTCCTTCTTTATACAGAATTAAACCAGGTGAAATGACTATGTTTTGCTTTGTGAAGCCCAAAATTCGATCACTGCTGCTCCTGGCTTTCATTTCAGGTGCTTCCCTCTGTTGAGCGAAAAAGGGCATAAACCCGCGAACTGCCGCTTGCGGCTGTAATTATTAGGGTTTATGCCCCGAAGGGGCTAAACCCTATTGAGTTTGTGTGAATTTATTATTATTATTATTATTTGACTTATGCCGTGGCTCAATTTGCCGTGAGCTGGAATGAGCTAAAAACATGAAACTTGGCACAATAACTGGAAATGATGTGCAAATGCTTCTCAAGGAATATGACATCAATCGGCCACATGGTGGCGCTGTAATTAACGCTCAAACACGCGATTTTGGAAAGGCCACGCCCCTCGCACCGTAAGTCCGATTGACTTGAAATTTGACACACATGTCCAGCTCCGTGTGATCTACAAAAAAGCCTCTTGGACCACTAAAGTCCGCCTAACTAGATTTTCCGCCATTTTGAATTTTTTGAAAAACACATTTTTGACATCTCCTCCTAAACCGTAGGTCCGATTGGTACCAAATTTGCTGCAAATCATTATTGGATTAAGCCCATCAAAAGTTATCAAAAGCTTTCTGATATCTCATTGCGTTTTGAAGATAATGATCAACAAACTTTTCACTGGGCGGAGCTTATCAGGAAATTAGCCATAATTCATTGACCATTAATACAATCATCATAAATCTTGGTAGATATCTTCAGTGCGTGTTTGGGAATAGGTGTACCAAAGCATTTTCTGCTCGACCCATAGGGGGCGCCAAAACTATCAAAAACTTGTACCTCAAGATCTGGTGGACAGAATTTCATCAAATTTAGTGCACATGCTCTGGGGACAAGTATTAACCAAGATCTGAAGTGTCATATTTATCGGTGCATGTGGGCGTGGCCTATTTAGCATTTTATGCTAAATTATGCCTTTGTTCAATTTGCTGTGAGCTGGAACGAGCTAGAGACATGAAACTTGGTACCATAGTTGGAAATTATGTCATAATGCTTCACAGAAAATATGATCCCAATTGGCCTGATGGTGGCGCTACAACATTTTCAAGGCCGGCCCCCTCACACAATAAGTCCGATTGACTTGAAACTTAACACACCTGTGCTGCTGAATGTGTTCTACAAAAAAGCCTCTTGGACCTCTAAAGTCTGCCTCCTAGATTTTCCTCCATGTTGAATAGTTTGAAAAACACATTTTTGACATCTCCTCCTAAACTCTACGTCCGATTGCTACCAAACATTCTGTGGATCATTACTGGAACAAGATCATCTAAAGTTATCAAAAGCTTGTTGATATCTCATGTCGTATTTAAGATATTGACCAATGAACTTTAAAGGGGCGTGGCTTGGCACATCAATAGAGCTAACTCCACAACTGTTGAGCCCATCTTCTCGAAACTGGCAAAATTGTTTCATAGGAGTACCTGAAACATTCCCTGAAAGTTTCATTCAAATCGACCACTAGGGGCCGCCACCAGGTCCAAAGATTTGCATGCGCCTATCACGAATTTCACCACAAATCAATGGGAGTTCTTCCATCTTCACCAAACTTGATGGATCTTTTAATTCACCTGTTGAAACGTCCACAAAAAGCCAAGAAATATGAGTGGCAAGACTTTGAGTGTGCAACTACAGAAAGGCTGCATACACTGTAATAATGAAACAAAGGTGTGATTGGTCCTCTCCTTCTTTATACAGAATTAAACCAGGTGAAATGACTATGTTTTGCTTTGTGAAGCCCAAAATTCGATCACTGCTGCTCCTGGCTTTCATTTCAGGTGCTTCCCTCTGTTGAGCGAAAAAGGGCATAAACCCGCGAACTGCCGCTTGCGGCTGTAATTATTATTATTATTATTATTTGTCTTATGCCGCGGCTCAATTTGCCGTGAGCTGGAATGAGCTAAAAACATGAAACTTGGCACAATAACTGGAAATGATGTGCAAATGCTTCTCAAGGAATATGACATCAATCGGCCACATGGTGGCGCTGTAATTAACGCTCAAACATGCGATTTTGGAAAGGCCACGCCCCTCGCACCGTAAGTCCGATTGACTTGAAATTTGACACACATGTCCAGCTCCGTGTGATCTACAAAAAAGCCTCTTGGACCACTAAAGTCCGCCTAACTAGATTTTCCGCCATTTTGAATTTTTTGAAAAACACATTTTTGACATCTCCTCCTAAACCGTAGGTCCGATTGGTACCAAATTTGCTGCAAATCATTATTGGATTAAGCCCATCAAAAGTTATCAAAAGCTTTCTGATATCTCATTGCGTTTTGAAGATAATGATCAACAAACTTTTCACTGGGCGGAGCTTATCAGGAAATTAGCCATAATTCATTGACCATTAGTCTAATCATCATAAATCTTGGTAGATATCTTCAGTGCGTGTTTGGGAATAAGTGTACCTAAGCATATTTTGCTCGACCCATAGGGGGCGCCAAAACTATCAAAAACTTGTACCTCAAGATCTGGTGGACAGAATTTCATCAAATTTAGTGAACATGCTCTGGGGACAAGTATTAACCAAGATCTGAAGTGTCATATTGATCGGTGCATGTGGGCGTGGCCTATTTAGCATTTTATGCTAAAATATGCCTTTGTTCAATTTGCTGTGAGCTGGAACCAGCTACAGACATGAAACTTGGTACCATAGTTGGAAATTATGTCATAATGCTTCACAGAAAATATGATCCCAATTGGCCTGATGGTGGCGCTACAACATTTTCAAGGCCGGCCCCCTCACACAATAAGTCCGATTGACTTGAAACTTAACACACCTGTGCTGCTGAATGTGTTCTACAAAAAAGCCTCTTGGACCTGTAAAGTCTGCCTCCTAGATTTTCCACCATGTTAAATAGTTTGAAAAACACATTTTTGACATCTCCTCCTAAACTCTACGTCCGATCGCTACCAAACATTCTGTGGATCATTACTGGAACAAGTTCATCTAAAGTTATCAAAAGCTTGTTGATATCTCATGTCGTTTTTAAGATATTGACCAATGAACTTTAAAGGGGCGTGGCTTGGCACATCAATAGAGCTAACTCCACAACTGTTGGGCCCATCTTCTCGAAACTGGCAGAATATGTTCATAGGATTACCTGAAACATTCCCTGAAAGTTTCGTTCAAATCGACCACTAGGAGGCGCCACCAGCTCCAAAGATTTGCATGGGCCTATTATGAATTTCGCCAAAAATCAATGGGAGTTCGTCCCAGCTTCACCAAACTTGATGGATATTTTAATTGACCTGTTGAAATGTCACCAAAATGCCAAGAAATATGACTGGCGGGACTTTGAGTGTGCAACTACAGAAAGGCTGCATACACTGTAATAATGAAACAAGGGTGTGATTGGTCTCACTCCTTCTTTATACAGAATTAAAACAGGTGAAATGACTATGTTTTGCTTTGTGAAGCCCAAAATTCGATCACTGCTGCTCGTGGCTTTGATTTCAGGTACTTCCGCTGTTGAGCGAAAAAGGGCATAAACCCGCGAACTGCCGCTTGCGGCTGTAATTATTATTATTATTATTTGTTGTCTGCCTTTGAGGCTCAATTTGCCGTGAGATGAAAAGAGCTAAAAACATGAAAGTTGGCACAATAACTGGAAAGGATATTTAACGACATTTCACGAAATATGACCCAAATCGGCCACATGGTGGCGCTGTAATTAACGCTCAAACACGCGATTTTGGAAAGGCAACGCCTCTCGAACCGTAAGTCCGATTGACTTGAAATTTGACTAACATGTCCAACTCCATGTGATCTACAAAAAAGCCTCTGGGACCACTAAAGTCCGCCTAACTAGATTTTCCGCCATCTTGAATTTTTTGAAAAACACATTTTTGACATCTCCTCCTAAACCGTAGGTCCGATTGCTACCAAATTTTCTGTGGATCATTATTGGATAAAGTCAATCAAAAGTTATCAAAAGCTTTTTCATATCTCATTGCGTTATGAAGATAGTGAACAACAAACTTTTCACTGGGCGGAGCTTATCAGGAAATTAGCCATAATTCATTGACCATTAGTCTAATCATCATAAATCTTGGTAGATATCTTCAGTACGTGTTTGGGAATAGGTGTACCAAAGCATTTACCGCTCGACCCATAGGGGGCGCCAAAAACATCAAAAACTTGTACCTCAAGATCTGGTGGACAGAATTTCATCAAATTTGGTACACATGCTCTGGGGGCAAGTATTAACTAAGATCTGAAGTGTCATATTGATCGGTGCATGTGGGCGTGGCTTATTTAGCATTTTATGCTAAATTATGCCTTTGCTCAATTTGCTGTGAGCGTGAACGAGCTAGAGACATGAAACTTGGTACCATAACTGTACATGATGTCATAATGCTTCACATAAAATATGACCCCAATTGGCCTGATGGTGGCGCTACAGCATTTTCTAAATATTTAAAGGCCGGCCCCCTCACACCATAATTCTTATTGACATGGAATTTGACACACATGTTCAACTCCATGTGTTCTACAAAAAAGCCTCTTGGACCTCTAAAGTCTGCCTCCTAGATTTTCCTCCATGTTGAATAGTTTGAAAAACACATTTTTGACATCTCCTCCTAAACTCTACGTCCGAATGCTACCAAACTTTCTGTGGATCATTATTGGAACAAGATCATCTAAAGTTATCAAAAGCTTGTTGATATCTCATGTCGTTTTTAAGATATTGACCAATGAACTTTAAAGGGGCGTGGCTTGGCATATCAATAGAGCTAACTCCACAACTGTTGGGCCCATCTTCTCGAAACTGGCAAAATTGGTTCATAGGAGTACCTGAAACATTCCCTGAAAGTTTCATTCAAATCGACCACTAAGGGCCGCCACCAGGTCCAAAGATTTGCATGCGCCTATCACGAATTTCACCACAAATCAATGGGAGTTCTTCCATCTTCACCAAACTTGATGGATATTTTAATTCACCTGTTGAAACGTCCACAAAATGCCAAGAAATATGAGTGGCAAGACTTTGAGTGTGCAACTACAGAAAGGCTGCATACACTGTAATAATGAAACAAGGGTGTGATTGGTCCTCTCCTTCTTTATACAGAATTAAACCAGGTGAAATGACTATGTTTTGCTTTGTGAAGCCCAAAATTCGATCACTGCTGCTCCTGGCTTTCATTTCAGGTGCTTCCCTCTGTTGAGCGAAAAAGGGCATAAACCCGCGAACTGCCGCTTGCGGCTGTAATTTGTTGTTGTTTTCGAGTAAGCAATAGAAAGAGATGAAGGCCATGTTTACTATGTCCCCTATTCCTCCTGCTGCAACCCTGGGGATAAATAAAGTTCTATCTTAGTTTTAATTTCTGATGTTGCTTTGCATAAAGTAACACGACGGAGCCACACTGTTCTCCAACAGGACGCTACAACTGAAAGTGAGAGCAGAATCACCTCTGTGACAGTAACAAGTGTTAACTGGACCCAGGATTCAACTCTTGCTTTTATTTTGATGCCACATCTCAAAAAGCTTTTGCAATCGAGCTGTGTTTAAGATATATAAGTAGGTGTTGTACACGATAACAGACAGGAGCTCGGAAGGAGAAGACATTGTGTAGCATGAATACATTACACTGAGAAGAGAAGTGACATAATGGGGCTACAGTGCATTTTGCCTGGTTTAGTGTCCCTCACTAACCCGGGCTCAGGTTAGTGGTAGCGAGAAGCAAAGAGACAGGTATGGCCGTTCCCTGTGTGTCTTCTACATCAGCCAGACTGGAAATAGGATTATGGTTTCACTCCCATATGCACAGTTATTTGCTGCATTTGTTTATGCTTCATGTGCAGCCACATCTGACGACGGGCCAACACACACACACAAACACACACACACTCTTGGGAGATGAGTCATTCCCTTTATGAATCATATTGTCTCCTCTTAAACTAGTGGAGGTTTAGTGAAAAAAAGAGCAACTGATTCCAATAATACATTTTTGTACTGCTTCTGACGATGCAGCAAATTCTAGCAGATGGCCAACACATAAAAGACTAAAAGTTATTGATTGATTGATTAATGGCTAGACAGCTCAGTGTTTTGCTTACCCAAGTGCGAATGGGAATTTGTGTTATTTTTTTAGAGGGGTATGTGCTTCTGGGTTTTTGTCTTTCAACATCATGTTAATGCTACATGTTTTGACACGTCCATGTCTGCATCTGGTTCTTGGCATTTTCTTGTAAACAAACAAAATTTCTGTTAAAATTCAGTGTGTTTCACTCAAATGCATTGTGTGTGTCCTTGAGGTTTAACAAATAATGTATGTCAAAGGCCTTTCCTTCCTCACAAAAAAATGTCAGGGCTCCAGAGGTCGCAAAAACTACAAAATGTCTGGTATCCATGCCTAGTGTAGGCCAATGGAAACTGACAAAATGCTTAAAATGTATTATTTCAGCGCCAAAAGGCGCAGTGAAAAATTGCACCTAAATTATGTAAAACGTTAGTCTGGTGCCCTGGATTTGCAAAGGACTTTTTTTAAACTGTACAATTTAAACCCATGTTTGCTAGCTTGTAATTTTCTTCTTTGCTCTGCAATGCTGCATTTCCATTACCTCACTGCCCAGCCCTGTCTCCTAAAAATGATGTTCCCATTCAACGAAAGTGTATCGAGAGAAATGTAGTTACTCGGATTACGTTTTTTTTTTGTCGTATCACAAATATGTTTGCAATGACAGGCCACGGAAGTCCGCGTAGAAGGTCAAGGTGGTGGATGGGTCAAAAAATGCAGGACTTCCACCCAGGAGACCGCTGTCAGTGTCCAGTGTCCAGTCTAACGTTCATTTATTTTAATTTACGTACGTAGCTTAATAACGTAACAACCGTGCGGTTATTTTAAGCCAAACCAATGTTTTTTACTAAACCTAACCAAGTAGGTTTTTTTTAAGCTTTCCAGTAATGACATGCATCAGAATGTTGGTCAAAAACAGAGCTGGGTGTTTACAGGCATTGTTGTTGTTCATCTGAAATCAAACTTTCTCTGAATTCATTGTCTGAATGACAAGAAGAAAGAGAAAGAGAAAGAAAACCTTTGGTTCTATTCAAGATCATGAGACATTTTACTTGTGACTTTTATTATAAGACAAGATGTACTTGAGAAACTCCGGCCTCGGTCAGCTTTTCAATGGACTCGCAGTTCATTTTGAAACCAGATCTCTATTTTGCAAATTCCCTCATGTCTTTTCTGACTTAGAATTATAAAAGCACAATGCTTGGCTCAAGAGTCCTCACAAATGCATTTCAATCCATTCTGGCTCTTCATTTATGAGATAGCAGAATGCAGCTCAGTGAACACAAAAGCTTTTTTTCAGAGAGCAGTTTATAACACTATACCAAGCATGCTAGAAACTGGGCCGCTTGGAAAATAACGTCAAAACTGTGATAGTAACCAGCATACATAAAATATTTTTTTTCTTCAAATATAGCATTCTGTTAGATAATGGATTACACAGCAAAAACACATCATTTTTAATCTGTTATTTTGTTGCCAGACAGGAAGGTCTTTACACAGCCAGAAGAGCATCTGTGGTTATAAATTTGGATCAATTGTGGGCTTGATTTTACCTGTCCTGTAATTTCAGATTAATTTCCTTGGGTGTTTCCTGGAAAGGACTGTGTAATTTGGTACTAATTAAAGGGAAATGGAGAAGGTGTTCTGTGACAGCACACTTGGTTAGTATCCATTTATTGGAGCCTATAAGAGAGAGCCAAAGAATGATACATAAGAAACAGAGGAGCACAGTTGGGTGAATATTCTAGAAAAAAATGGCAAAAATCCATTTAAACCCAGGTAAATATTAAAGACCCTATTTGTTGGATTTGAGAAATTTGGTGGTGATGGTAGCATTAAAAAAGACACCGTCACGGACAGCAATGCACTCGCCTTAGTGCCCCAAACGTAGCCCCAAACTGAATCTGATCTGGGGACTCGGGATTTGAGAATGGAAGCAATACCAATTTTCAGTAGAACAGTGACATATTTCCACAAATAAAACTCATGATATCAGAATAATTTGATTAAAAAATCCACAAATAGAAGCTTTGATTTAGTATTGGAGAGTTGATTCTTTGTATTTGTTGTATGTTGCCTGGAATTCTCAAGCACAAAGGGTTTTTTACATGTAGCTGAGCATGCAAAAACCCCCTGCTGTGTACAGAGTAAGACTGTAGGCTACGCCAAATATTAATTGGAAGTAATTATCAGTGTAAAAATTGAAAACTGTCGCTATTTACCGTATAATTAGTACCAAATTACACAGTCCTCTCTAGGAGTCTATTCACAGCTGCACACCAGTTCCCTTCTGGCGGTTCTACTAAGTATTAGGAAACTATTGGACCAAAAAGTGTTATCCACCTCGATGGGCCCGTTTATGCTTTTACAACCTCCTCAGTCCTTTGAAGCATAAAATCAACAAGGTGCTGGAAATGTTTGGTGATCTTGGTCCTCGCTGACTCAATAACATCACACAGTTTTTGTTGTCCCCTACCATTCACAGTAAACACTGGAGTGCACGCAAGCCCCAGGAGGTTAGCCGCTTCCTGCTAACGGTGTCTGGCACCAGCGAACAAACTACCTTCAATGTCACTTAGATAGCACGACTTACACATTCTGACATTTAGTTAAACAGCAAACAAACTTCACTACCTGCATGCTTTATAAAGTGAGTCACAGTCATGTGACTGTCTCAAGAAGAAAATGTTAACATGGGGATGTAACGAAGGTTACAATATTGTAACCCTAGTTCTATAAGCACAGGCGGAGCCCTCTAGCAAGGAGGCCTGAGCGCTCCGGCGCCGCCAGCTGAAGAGGGCGTGGGATGCCAGGCAGCGCTGGATGCTGCCTTGTATACTGTAGTGACGCACGTATTCGTTAGACGCGCTGTGATTGGCCGGCTCCGTTTATGCAAATCTCAGTGGCCGAATGTGTACGTGTGATTGGAGGAGGGTAATACCCATAGAGTCCAGCAGAGGGCAGAGCCTGTTCATATGATATCTTAATAAAAAGTTATTTCTCCTTTTTCTTTCGTTTTGCTATGAATGTCCAGCAACACGTGTCATGCATACATGCATACAGTCTTTTCAAAATAAACCTCTGTCTTCACAGGAAACAACTTCCTTGGGTTTAGGCAAAAAAGCTACTTAGTTTGGTTTAGGAAAAGGTCGATTGGTTCGGATTAAGCAACAAAACTACTTAGTTAGTTTAGGAAAAGGTCATGGTTTGGCTTAAAATAAGTCCGGAAGTGGCGTAACTTAAAGATGGGGTCTACGATTTATCCAGTATACACTTTTTGTTATATTGGTTGAAATGGTCTTTACACCCCGACAGCGATCCATTTCTTATGAGCACTGAAAAAAGACCGGAAAAGATCCGTCATCTGTAGCTGCTGTAATCCTGTAAAAATGTCTCCCAGTCAGTTCCTCTAGTCCCGGGTGTAAAGAACCAATCAGATGCCTCCCTGCCTCCCTGCTCGTACTCTACCCTCAGCGTGCACCAGCGTGAACCCAAAGCGCGTCGCCGCCACACGTTCACTGGAGAATGGAAGAGAAAACTCAGCTCATAAGACACTGGACAACGAGCACTAACTCGTACCACTATTACCATATTATCGAAAAAAACAACTTTGATTTAGTTGTTTATGTTCTGTTAGTTTACTTTATAAGATACTGCAGGTTTAAACTATTTATTCTCACAGCTCAAAGTGAAGTCAGACAAACAGGATTATCAACGAGGGGAGACGGCGGATATAAAACATTGATCCACAACATTTACGTTACTCAAACTGCTTTTTCAGTTACAGAAACAAACGAGTGGACTGATCTCCCTCCAGATATTAGAGTAACGTTAAAAAGGGTCGTGTTGTCTCAGCAGGTATCTCTCTGCCCCCTCAGAGGCTGCTCTTTCCCTCGCCACTCTGCTGCTCTGTGGCCGGCTCTCCAGCGAGCTCCGTCTAAACTCCGACAACAGTGGAGAAAATGTTTGATTCGCCATCTAACATCGTAAAACCGTCAATATTCTAAATCTACGCCTCAACATTTTTCAGAAGTGAATTTAGTGATGAAATAGCTACGAAAAATGTGAAGTAGTTACGATGCGGCGGTGCTCGTGCATGTGTGAGGGGGGCGTTGCCTTGGAGGGAGTTTCGAGGGGAGGGGGGGGGCTTAGACGGAGCTCCTGAGGCATGCTACTTTCAAATTATGTTAGTTTTCCAACATCGTAGACTCCATCTTTAAGTACATAACATACGTGACAAATAAATCAACGTTGAATTCTGGTTCCACACGGGACACAAACGCCGATCTCCTGGGCGAAAGTTTGGTATTTTTTGACCCACCCTGACCTCCTCCCTTCCTGGTTCACAATTATGTTAATTACACACAGATTGATTTTGTGGGATTTAAAGGAATAACAGCGTATGAGACCAGCCCGGGATGTAACTAGTAGGGCTGGGATGATAATGCTTATCTTTCGATTCGATACTATCATGATACTTGGGTGCCAAAATTGATATGTATTGAGATTTTTAAGTATTGCGATTTGACTTTACGATTTATTGTAACTTTTGTTGGGTAAAAAGTTAAATTATACACTTTGAAAATCTCTAATTTAATACAGTAAAAATGTTTGACTTTCAGCATGTATGTCGTCAGAGATGTGCTGAAGTCAAATATATCAGTCATTGTCAGGATTTTTTTTTTTTTTCCAGCAACCAAAAACTCAAAAAATAAAGACATTTCCCTCACAATTTAGTGGTATATTTTTTAATTCATAAGGGACACGTGTAACATTTTTTATACTTCAGGTGAATATAATCCAATGTTATTTTCATATATGTATTTTGTCTACACTTTATTTTGAAAACCGGACATAGTCACACGCTTATGCTTCTGCTAAATTCAGTTATAGCAATTCAGGCATTAATTCCTACCCTTAGTTACTAGAAGCTTGTATCAATATACAGTTGTTTTTTTCCCCTTTTCATGTGTCTATAGTGGATTCATTCATAATCATAATTGCCAAATGGCAGGCGCTCTAACACGTGATTGAATTGGAGTTTGGTGGGAATGGCGACTATTTGGCAGAGATCTTATCCATCAACTATTATATCTGCTGTGGGGTCGAAGCAGAACCTCATTTCACTTGTGTCCCTCAAAGCCCATATCTCATCCACCCTTCTTCACTTCATCTTATTGATCTTGATGTATTGATTTTATATGAGTGATGAAATGATGATTGGTAAATTGAGAGGATGGCCTAGAATTTCAACTACGCCTTCATGTGATTTATTTCTTCTGAAAATGTTGGCTGCAGAGGTTATGATGTAAATGAATGGCGAGGCACCATTTTATCAAAATGGGTAGCACACAGGCGGTGAGTGAGCTGAATTTGTATCTTATTAAAATCTGACATATGTTCACTTGCATGAGGGGAATTAATAACTTTCAAAAGTATGCACTATTTAGCCGCCCTTGCCAAACTTGTCCTTAAACCAGTTGTTGCAGGATTAAATCTGGATTAACAAGGTTTTAAACTCCCATATATTTACATAGTGTCATTTATAACATCCTGATTACTGCCTGGTTGTTATGAATTTTGTTGACGTTATGAGCTAAGTTAAAACACTGACATTTAAGGAAGTAAGAGATGCAGGCCTACTTCATTTATTTATTATTTCAAAATGTTGGGAGCAGTAACTACCCTGCATTTATAGTTTTCTTAAAAACAGCTCTGCTAACAATGCCTGCAGTTTTAGCCTTTCTGTAATGAGCATACAGGTACAAGGTGAGTGTCTTATACAAGGACATTTCAGCAGAATACGTGACTATTAAATGGACACTGTGTTGCCAGACAGTGAGAATTCAGCAGTGTTGAAAGTGCATGTTCTGTGTATGCAGGGCTGCAACTAACGATTATTTTCATTGTCGATTAATCTGTGGATTACTTTCTCGGTTAATCAATTAGTTGTATGATCTATAAAATGTCAGAAAATTGTGAAAAATGTTGATCAGTGTTTCCCAAAGCCCAAGATGACGTCCTCAAATATCTTGTTTTGTCCACAACTCAAATATATTCAGTTTTCTGTCATAAAGAAGTAAAAAAAACAGAAAATAATCAAACTTAAGAAGCTGGAATCAGAGAATTTTGACTTTTCTTTGTTGAAATATTCCTCAAACCGATTAATTGATCATCAAAATAGTTGGCAATTAATTTAATAGTTGACAACTAATCGATTAATCATGGCAGCTCTAGCTGAATGATCACAAAAGACAACTATGGTATTGATGAGCCAATTCAAAAGGCCTACAAACGTCACTCAGTATTTTTTTATGTTTAGTCACATGTACAGGTATTATATTTTATCAATTCAAGTCACAAAAGGTTGGTGTGGAGATTAAAACAGGTACATGTACTTGTTTTTAAGGCATCCAAAGCTCCAGTAGGGAAGACAGAGCTACAACCAACCGGGAGACAAGGAGTCTTGTCAGTAGCATCATATCATAATCAATAATGATAGCTAGTACATGTGTCTTTGTGTCTTTGCTCTGATTCTATCTCTGATGAGCAGCAAAAGGCTGAAATCCTTGAAAAGAAATCTCGCTTTTATATTTGTCTTCATTACGAAATCATCCCCATCTCCGTACGTGTCTCTCTTTTGTTTGATTTTCATCTGTCTGGATTGACAGACACACCGGAATAAGAATCACTAAACTCATCTCATGTTGTTTTAAACCATGCAGGACCAACGCACACAGAGAGAATCTGATGTCTGTCCTGTTTAGACAACCATTAAAACATCTGACCAAACGGGTAAAAAGAAGAAGTTTTTTCTGTTCTTGTTTAAAACCCAGTCTGATGAATGAGAGGAGGGCATATGAGGGTCTGGGGCCTGTCATGTTTTAAGATGCAGAGGATGGTTTTACACCCAGAGGCATGCACTTTGGTCAGAGAGTGAAATCTGTGTAGTCTGTCATTTGAATTTTATCAGACCCCAACCCCACGCGGCGCTGTCATAGGCAATAGATTTGTGTGGGAGTTTGGGTGTGAGGGAGAAGGAGGCGGGGTGTCAGTGTGCGGGGGTAACATCTGTTTCAAAGCAACCCGGGGCCCGCGCCTGTGTGTTTGACCTTGCGTCAGCAAAGTTGGCTGGGGCTCTCTTCCATGGACAACACGTCGCCCGTGGCATAAACAAGAGGAAGCGATGCTTAAACACAGCCCTGTTGCGTCCAGAAAAGAGCAGCGTTATTCCCCCGAATCACACTTGCATTCGCTCGCACAAAAAAAACTCTTATTTTCTCGCGCTTCATGCACAAATATCCATTCACAGACACACAAGTTAATGCTGTTGTGCTGAGCTCCATATTTCCTCGCCTTAGGCCTCAGAAGGAGTACAGTCATCTGGCTTGCATGATTGCAACATGGGGTCAGCATTTCAGATACACAGCTGCTCCCCCACACACATCCCGCCCACCCTTGTGACAATGTATTAATGTTCGCCATGCACACACACATGCAAACACAAGCAAAGAACGCAGCACATGTGCATCCGCAAACGAATGCATGAACGCACAAAAACACACATAAACACAGACGCTCAAACAGCCCTCCAGGCTTTATTTGTATAAACAGAGGTTCTGCTGGAGCTGTGCAGCCGACCTGCTTTTCAGTGTCTGTGCCTCCCGTTTTTTTTTTTCTTTCTTTCTGTGGTCTTAACAACAGCTGTCTCGCTCCTGTAGATCTTTCTTTCTCTGTCACCGTCTCTCTATTTCCCTCTCTCTCTCACTCTTCCTCCCAGCCTTTGTCATCCTCGTTTCTCTCCCAGCCGCTGTCCTCTTTTGCTCTCTCACTCTCCGTTTGTCATCCTTTCTGCCTTTTGCGATGTCTCATTACCAGGGAGGGTAAGCAAAGAATGTTTTCCTTGTTTCTTCCCCTCTTTGCCCCCCCCCCTATGTCTCTCCCTCAGCTAACTCCCACTTCACTCCCTCTTACTTTCTGCAGTTGCTCCCCCTTGCTTCCTCTCTTTCTCACCTTTCTCTCTCTCCTTACTGTCTATCACAGGCAGGAGTTGCCAAAGCTTTTGCATCCTTGCAGCATCAGGACGAGGAGAACGAGATGGAGGAGGAGGAAGGGGGGGGGGGGGGCTGGTGGGGTGTTAGCGGGAGGAGAGCGAAAGCTGGCACTGATGTTGGCATCTGACTGGCGCAGAGCGCATCCAGCTAAGTGGAATCAGATACACTGTGCGTCTCTCCAGTCCCAATCTCCAGTGTCCCCAAAAAACTGCAACCATCCTCCTCATCCCCACTGACTTCCTATAAATCAAATTAGAACTTCAACTAGTTTGACTCTGAAGGATTGTACAGGAAAGGTAGAAAAAAGTTTAGATTTTAGCACTTTTAGGCTATCTAGCTAGCAGTGTCCCCCTCTCTAGTCTAAGATAAGCTAACTGGCTGCTGGCTCCAACTTCATATTGAACAGACACACATGAGAGTGGAATCAATATTTTTATCCAACTCTCTGCAAGAAAGCAAATAAGCAAATGCTAATATTTCCTAAAATGTCAAACTACGCCTTTAAAGTCTATAGAAACCAAGCAAAATCCAGTTAAGGCGATAATAACGCGTTAACGCAAATTCATTTTAACCTCACTAATTTCTTTAACGCATTAACGCAACTTGCAATTTTTTGGTTGTAGCAGCTCAGTTTTAAAGCTAGAGTGAAGATACTGGTATCAAATAAAACTAGAAAACTATGTCATACTAGCTTGTAAAAAAGGAGGCTAAATAACATACAGTTTCTTTTAAAAAAAAAAACTTCCAATGTAGGTTTGGGTTAAAATAACTACGTTTGTTACGTAAAATAACTGTTTGTTACAAAACTGGCATTAGCAAAGTACGGAAATTATGTAACAAAAATACGGTAAAAAAAAAAAGTAAAACCTTTGACTTTTGGTTCCGCACGGGACACGAACAGCGGCTCCTATAGGTCAAATTTCTGTGTTTGTTTGACCCATCCAACCTCCACTCCCATCCGCCCTACGCAGGCTTTCTCGCTCTTACATCAGCTGCTCTGACTGTCTAATAATGATGCCGATGGGTTAACATTGGAGTTAGTTGAAAGCCTGATGCGTCCCATACTGACGCTAAAGGGTGGTGCCCGAGGGACACTTACCAAGCTGTGGTATTAACAAGTTGGGAGTGAAAACAGGTTGTTTTGGCCATATAGTGTAGCACATACTGTAATAAGGCTCCAATAGAAAGTCATACATGAGCAACTTAAATCTATTTTTTTCTGTTTCCCGTCTCTTGATCTCTTCTACTTTCCTTTCTCTCTCCTCTGCGACCCCCTGCTGCATGTTCCCATCTGTCTTCCACTTTTCCACTCACTCCTCCTGTCATTCTCCTCCTCTCTCTTTCTGTCTCCCTTTTCTCTACGCTAATCTCCCATTACCAGAGATGCCATGTTAGAGAATGAGTGTTTTGAGGCAGCAGAGGCGTGTGTCTCTCCGTCTCCAAAGAGGCCAGCTAAATCCGAGACTACTCTTTGATACGTATACATCCAAATCTCTTCCGCCCCACACACTTCCCATCGCGCACTCTCCACTTACAAAGCTATACATTTACAGAGCAGTCGATGGGAGGTGAGCTCTGTTTTCATGGTGTGTTTATCTGACTTATGGAAAGAAAAAAACAAGGGGATTTATTGAAGCACAATGTGGCCCCCTGGTGACAGGCAGGGGAAGTGCTGAAGCTCTGCAGAGGTTTTCCTCCCTCAGCCCTGCTGCTCTGCTCTGCTCTCATTCTGTTCACACACAGTCTGGGCTTTCACTGTCAAGTCTGGAGCTGATTTAAGAAAGATACTGCACACCGAAGTTGCATCCAAGAGCTGCAGAGTTCTATCTGGGGAGGCAGATGGTTTACCATGTTAGTGAGCCTAATTTCTCAGTGGGTAAAAACATTGGCAGTGTCTTAATGGTTTTAATAGTTTCAGTCCAAATCATGACCGTGTGTTTGTGAGCAGCACAGTGGAGACAGCAGGGTGCCAAAGTCACCAAGGTCAGGAGAGTGATTCCCACTGCGATTATCCATCCTTAAAGGGTCAAATCACCCAAATGACAAAAGAAATACATATTTCTCAATGTGGTATCTAGTCATGCAGATTGTTTTGGTTTATGGAATTATGTTTATGGTGCTCACAGTATTGAAAATGTATATTCATACTAGGGCTTTCAAAGTTAACGCAAATTCGTTTTAACGCCACTAATTTCTTTAACGCATTAACGCCATCGATCTTTCGGGGGTTGTAGCGGGATCGGCTTTAAAGCTAGAGTGAAGATACTGGCATCATATGAAACTACTGGTTCCAACCATTTCATACTAGCTTGTCGCTAAGGAGGCTAAATAACGCTCCAAGCTTGCGCCAAATTTTGGTGAGGAAAAACTGGCATGGCCATTTTCAAAGTGGTCCCTTGACCCCTGACCTATATACATGTATATATATATGTGAATGAAAATGGGTTCTATGGGTACCCACGAGTCTCCCCTTTACAGACATGCCCACTTTATGATAATCACATGCAGTTTGGGGCAAGTCATAGTCAAGTCAGCACACTGACACACTGACAGCTGTTGTTGCCTGTTGGGCTTGAGATTGACATGTTGTGATTTGAGCATATTTTTTATGCTAAATGCAGTACCTGTGAGGGTTTCTGGACAATATTTGTCATTGTTTTGTGTTGTTAATTGATTTCCAATAATAAATATATGCATACATTTGCATAAGGCAAGCATATTTGCCCACTTCAATGTTGAAAAGGGTATTAAATACTTAACAACTTAAAGTGGCTATATGTAAGAATCAGAAATTGCTTGTTCACAGCGACACCTGTGGCCGCAATGTCAACGAAAGTCAGCGTCCTGTGGCTCGCGCTCGCGCTTTCGGCTCGCGCTATATTGACATGAACGAGCACCGGTCTAAACAGTGAGGCGACACACGTCAGCTAACACACAATATCACTCTATATTTCACCTGCTTGGCAGTAATGTTAGCTGACCAGAGGAAGGTCTCTCCATGGATCAATGTTGATTCTAGTGTTGACTTTTCCTCCCGATCCGGAGGGAATGGAGGGGGCGAGGGGGGGGGGGGAGACCGACATCCGGTCGGGACGATAACGTAACTTGCTGCGGAGCCCCGTCACTTCACCAGACACGGGAAACCTCTGTTGGTGTGGAGGAGCTGCAGCAGTTATTTCTGCAAAAACGTCCACTGCACATTCACCAGATATTCTCAGAGCTAAACTAACTCTTCTGCAGTGTGTAGTGTGCGCGCGTTCACGTTGAGGTGGAGCGAGCCGAGCGTGTGAGAACGAGCGCGGTGTGCAAACAGGCAGGAGCAGAGCTGCTGCGCGCTCGCGTACCCACACGCGAGCGCGCATGGGATACCGACCCGTTAAGATTTATGCGCGTGATAAGTTACAAATAGTCCCTTTAACAATAAGGTACATTTTGAACAGATAAAAAATGTGATTAATTTGAGATTAATCGCGATTACTCATGGACAATCGTCTGATTCATTGCGATTAAATATTTTAATCAATCAATGAAGTGTGGGTGTGCCGGGGTGTGCTGCCCTTAGTTGAGTCGACCATGCTAGCCATGCAGAATGCTGGAAAGCTGATGTTTTGCAGGTCATGTTTACCATTGTCACAGTTCACCATTTAAACAAATGGCTGAGTTTAAAGGTCGTGTTAACGTGGTTTATTTGATTGAAATCATTTTTTTCAGTCAGAACTCTTGAGCAGTACAACCCGTAAAAGCTAAACAGGTCTGATCATCAAAATCTCATCCCAACTCGTCACACACTGGCGCTTTGTCACGCCCCTTGGCTTCACTTTAGGTTTAGGCATCAAAACCACTTAGTTAGGTTTAGGAAAAAACTAAATGATTGAGCTTGAAACAACTCGGTTTGTAAAGTGAAAATGAACGTTGTGAACACGGGACACGAACAGAAGTCTCCTGGATGAAAGCTTTGTGTTTGTTGGACCCATCCAACGCCCCCTTCCGCCGCCCTGTGTGTCTCTTCGCTCTTTAAATGACGTGACCACACTCCCGGCGTACTTTCTCAGAGCGCTTATCGTTGCCAGATGGGTTTACATTGTAGAGCCCGGTGTGTTTCCCTCCTGCCGGCGCTTAAGGCTGACTTGTGCGGCAGTATCACACGGCGGTCTGATATGACTATATAAACTGGTGTCTAACAACTTGCTGACATTGTCTGCTACCATCCCATTATGGTTTTAAATAAAATCCTTATGAGCCTATTATGCACCGAAAGTCATATTTGAATACAGCTAAACCTTAAATGGATTGCATTGTTAAGCCACAGTGACATAATGAAAACAATACATCCACAGAGACAGCCAGGCAGACATGTTGACACTGCCTGCGCCATTTCCAATTTTTTTTTCCCCCTCCTTCCTCAGATGCTGAAGCTGGATAGCAGCTTTTCTGTCAACATGAGGAGATCTAATCTGAGGGTGGTGACAGTGTGAGAGAGAAATGCAGGGCGCGTCATTATACGGATATCACACAGATTATTAACGAGCAAGAGGTAATTGTACGCATAGGCACACGTACAGTACACACTGCAAGCAGGAATGTCTTTGCAATGTCATAATAAGGAGTTAAAGAAGATGCTCTCCTTGATCGTATCACTCTTTACCTCTGAACTCATCTTTACGAATATCATTACAATCAAAGTAGGCCTACACCACTATACTGTATAAGGCCGACGTTTCACTCCATAGATCCAACAACATCTGCCAGTGAGTGCAGCAGCATTGCACAACACATAGTTCACATGATTCATTCAGGGAATAATGCATGCAGAGCAGTCGGGGAAGGAAAGGAGTACAGACTGGTTGATAAAGAAATCAGCTAATTGCTGTTTTTTTTTCAACTTTAAGTAAAAATGAGGCGATCAATAAATTATGAAAAAGCTCAGTTGGCTGCCACTTTGCTTTTCGTGAATCGCAAATTCCTGGCAGTAGGAAAGCTCAGCGAGGAACCCGTCCAACCTGCCTGCACCCGAACGCACCACCCACAACCAGCAGCCCACCAACCGCCCTGCGCCAGAGCCACACGCCCTCACGCTGCACACGCCCACATACCCCGCCTCGTACCCCGGCAACCTTCACAACCTCCTTGCAAGCTGTTCGCAGCCTCGCCTCGCCTCGCTTCCACTTGTTTCCCTGTGGCGACGGTTAGTTTCAGTAGCATCCTCTGCAGCACACACTCACGCGCCGAGAGCAGCTTTGTTAAGTGAGTCAGTTCGACAGAAGGAGAAACATACATGCAAGCACATTTCAGTTCACGCGGACTGGGAACCTTCCAAGACACCACTCAGATGGTGAGAAAAATTAAAGTCGTGACAAGAATCAGCTCAGACTCTAAATGGTGCGCAGTGGACACTTCAGCAAACTTAATGGTGCAGTCCCATAATGGTTTGGGTATCATATATGCTGAAGCTATATGGAGTGGAATATATTGTGTATGCTGGAGCTATGGTGGAATTAATTAGGCCTAGCATTTTAAAATACCCACATTCCACTGATCGTTAATGGTGGAACTAAACAGAGATTGCTAAAAACGCTCTCCCTTGCAAACAAACACCGGGTTATGTAACCCATCTGTTCCCTGCTCCAGGATGTTTTCTATTAATTGTTTGTAAATTATGCGTTTAAGAAGAACATACTGTACGACTTCAAATCAGCGTCTGACATAAGGCCAAAACTCATTAAGCATGAATTTGACATGCATCATATTGAGTGTTGCCATGGGCGCACCACAGATGGGAGAGTTGAAGCATCAAGGGAGTTTTGAATTTCACTGGGCATAAGCCTAATTAATATATTCTTTAAAGATATTTTCAAACATTTCACATCGGAATTAATGCGTTTAAATGTGAAACTTCAACCAGTTTGTCCTCTGTTGCCGAACTGCTGAGTGGCCAGAGGGTAACTCATGACAAAGTGAAATCTGACCAAGAGGCAGAAACTTACTCCTCTGTGTAGCAAGCCAATAATCAACAATATTTCATCAGGGTACTAAGCCACAGTAATGACCCACAACAGACACACTGCAGACTGGCTGACTCAGACTATCCCAGTGGTGTCAGCTAACTCTGTACGAAGTACTAATCTGAATGAAAAAGTTTAGGCAACAAAATCTGATACACATATTGTTATATGACTGACTTGTCCAGCAGAAAGCCGGCTGCTCACTAATGGTTGTGGTCGTCTTCTGGGGTCTGTCACTTCACTCGTTTTGCCTCCTTCATTAAAAGCTTCTTTTTTGCATTCTGTTGAGGAGGTTACAGCTGTTCGGAGAGCGTTCCTTCAATGGGTCCACCATCTGCCATTTTCAGCAGGTTCACACTGTTCATTCACAATGAGGCACTTCCCTTCCTGTTTTTGCTGAGGCATGTTTCTTTTTGACAAAAGCCACTCCTCCACAATCTGTGGGAACTCATAAATGACGACACAAGATATTCTATACATGGCTGCTGTAGCTTATGGACTGTTAAAGGAACAGTGTCTAGCATTTAGGGGGATCTATTGGCAGAAATGGAATATAATATTAATAAGTATGTTTTCTTCAGTGTATAATCACCTGAAAATAAGAATCATTGTGTTTTTGTTACCTTAGAATGAGCCGTTTATATCTACATACGGAGGGAGTCCTCTTCACGGAGCCGGCCGCCATGTTTCTACAGTAGCCCAGAACGGACAAACCAAACATTGGATCTAGAAAGGATCATTCACGTTTTCACATTCCTACACACTTGGCACACAGGAGAAGTTTTTATTAGTTGCAATCTGCAACCTCACCACTAGATGCCACCAAATCCTACACACTGCACCTTTAAAGAATTCTTCCACATTTGTAATTTCAGAGAGAGCGTTCCTATTGAGGGTTCCTATTGGCTGTGCTCTGGCTGGTGGGTGGTGCTTGGTATTTCCTCAACTGATCTCCACATGGCTGCCGGGTCACAAACTTTCTCATTTTACAGCTAAACAGTACACTACAAGATGTTTCTGAACACATTTGAGGCGAGAAATAGGCATTACAGTAACAAAATATTATTTATATTTGATCAGCGCTCCCTAGTTTGATTGTTTGGTCGGAGTTCGCGAGTGATTGACAGCCGGCAGCTGGACGGCAGATTCCAGATCAGCTCTGATTGGTTGTTTTCCTCCTGTCTGTGAAATCTTGTGCCGTTAGGAGCACCGGAGGACACCAGAGGACACAGAGGCACTTGATTTTTTTTCAGATTACCTGTCTCATGCACTACTGTCAGGATATAGTGACCGTTTTACAAAAATAACTTTTTTTAATCATATTTGCTCCATTTCTACCCACTGCGGCTTTAAGTGACAAAAAAAGCATTTATGAATTTTGATTGTGTCTTAAAAGAGCAAAACCATACTAGTATGAAAAAATGTTACATGTTAAAAACAGTTTTAAATAGGCCCTTTTCGCAGCAGCCATTTGTCATTTGACATGTCATTGCAGGGTAAACAGGTGTAATTGATAAAGATAATTATAGTCACATTCTATCTAGTGAGTGAGCCAGCATGCACAGCACCAGGGCCCACCTCAATGGAACAGGGCCATAACTAAGGTTATTAATTACACCTGTGTTTACCCTGCAATGACATGTCAAAATGGCTGCTGTGAAAAGGGCCTATTTAGAACAAGATAGTGCAGACATTACAGTAAGTTTATTCCATACATCAACATCTCTTCTATAGGTACAAAGTAGTATTCAGCCCCAGCATTTATCAGCCAGATAAAATGTACGTTGTAATACTAGTAACACAGGGCTGGTATATGAGCCACTGTTATGATTGGGCATCTAACTAGTGGCTTTGCAGTTACTGTCCACAGTCTCTCCACCTCACAGGACAGTGTGTCTGCGGTGCTGATGCTGTCAGGACCTGCACAGCGACACTGATGCTAAGTGTAAAGAGGAGAGGAATTTCATTACACGCCTGTCATACCTGGGCACATAACCTTATACAAAGAGAGTGCTGGTCTCTGAGTTCAGACCGCTAACTGTCATCCGCCCCATCAGTCTAATATTACTGACAGAGCTGGCCTCTCTTGGCAAATTCAAACTAACTACAGTATGAAGGATCTTGAGGCCAACTCAATAAGGGGCTGTCCATGCTTTGTTTATCCAAGATTTAAAAAGGCTTGGCCTCTCAACCCTCATCTTCTACTGCTGGACGGCTGACTTCTGAGAACTTGTGCAATGACTTTTTGATGTTATGTGTGATTTTTTTTATTGCTTATGTACAGTACAAAGCTCAGTGTTGATTATGCTGCTTATACTACCATATTGTGAGTTGGCCTTGAAACAGAGATCGTTAAACCAGCCAGTTAAACATGCTTGAAAAGAAGATCGTTAAACCAACCGGTTAAATAAGTATTAAATGCAATGAAATTAATAAATAATGTATACATGTGTTTGCATTATTGATTTCATTGGATTAGATGTGCATGTAAAAGTAACCTTGTCCTATTTCGAACAACTTATTTAACATATTTTCATGCTCTCACTATATTCCACAATAACTGAAGACAGCAGATGACTGGCAACAAGTACCTGTTGTAACATTAGAACAAAAATGTGTTTATTAGATAATAAACTGACCTTAATACTTTGCAGAGAGTAATTTAAAAGATATTCGTTCTCCATTACCCTCTTTTTTTGTAGCTTAAATGTACAAGTCCAAGCAGCAGGCTTTTGATAATATAACTGTCATTCTGAAATGAGTTCATTATGCACTGTTATCATGTTAGATGTGCTAGAAACCGCACTGCCTGAGACTTAACTTCTCACTCGGCGTGAGAAGCCCAAATTTATTTTGCCAGAATTCAATACCGTCATTTAGTGCTTTGCTCCCTCTCTTGGTTCGACTAATCCTTTTAACTCCCACACTGACGGCTGAAAAGGGAGAGAGACAGAGAGAGAATGAGACGCAATGAGATAGAAAGAGGACGAGAGCGTGTGAGGGAGGTGAGAGTGAGAAATGAAGTCAGAAGTTGTGAGGGAGGATGGAGATGGAGGTAAGGATGCAGGAGGAGAGTGCATCAGCGAGGAGAGTGTGGGAGAATGGGAAAAGTGGACGAGAGAGGATGAGAAGGCGAGGGAAGTGAGGACATGAGGGAGAAAGCTTAGAAGTGCTCAGGATCGTCCATTTTCACTACAGCTTGGCAAGTTGCTCTCAGCCTCTGCAGACATGCAGCAATGGCTCTATTACCATCACCAAGGACCTCTCTGAGAACATGTTTCTCTTACAGGCTGCTGGCCTTTCCATGTGTTACTTTCGCTCCTTTTCAGCTCGCTCTTCAAGGGTTTTATTATATGAGCATGATGTCCTTAAATGTGCACAGTGAGAAATACATTTTCACACCTCAAATGACAGGTGACATTGACATTAAAGTTAATGTGTGGAGGCCAGAATGGTGAATAAGCGTACACATTTGCCCTCATGTTTTCTACTCTCAATGTTCCTTTTCAATATCGCTTCATAAAGTGCTAAAATATTTGCCGCAATATACCACTGTCAAATTCATCTTAAAGCATAGTATAACGCTAGTGGGAAAATGGCTATGTCCTTGTAAAATAGCTCCTATTCTGTGTTTGTTTTATGTATCCCAGGTATTCCATTTTGATTTAGCCTTGGTCATATACAATACAGAGGGTTAACCGTCATCTTATCGTACTTGACCACAGCAGTGCCACGCAAGTTTAACACATATTTTTGTCAAATTCATTTTAAAGTTTTTTTTTTTTTTCTCGCACTATTTGGCTAAAGTTGATAAGAAGATACTGACCCTCACCAAGGTCGAGTCATAACATAGAAAAGTGGCAGTTAGATACAGTGAAGGAGCTTCAAATACAGTAAAAAGCTGTTTTTGCCATTTGATTTATTCATGTCCTTCACAAATAACCTTTTAGTGTATGAATGGTAGTTTGCTTTTAGTGGGAAAGTGTGGACGAGCTAAAGGGTTGTGGCAGCTGCATTGCTTAATGGGGTTCAAGATATTCAGGTGGTACAGTGTGTGAGCTCTGCAAGTTCTGCAATCAGCAACTACAGCAAGATACAAAAACTAAGCACGCTGTTATTCAATGTGGATATCTGCTTTTTGTGGTGACACGAGGATATTTGCCAATTAGGGCTGGGCGATATGGCCTAAATCTTCCATCACGATATAGGTAATTTCATATCTCGATAACGATATATATCACGATATACTGTAGCATGTTTTCTGGTAATTCGATTAAACAATTAGTCTATATGAAATAACCCCATGGTAAAGCCTAGTTTTGTATACTCCTGTGTGAATTAAATACTTGACAAATGGAGTGCAAAATGAACATTAACAGAGTAAAGTAGGGCTGTCAATAGGGCAATCGATTAAAGTATTTAATCGCGATTAATCGCATCATTATGTATAGTTAATCACCATTAATCGTAAATTAATCGCACATTTTGTATCTGTTCAAATTGTACCTTAAAAGGAGATTTGTCAAGTATTTATATGACTATGACTTGCCCCAAAACTGCATGTGATTATCATAAAGTGGGCATGTCTGTAAAGGGGAGACTCGTGGGTACCCATGGAACCCATTTCCATTCACATATCTTGAGGTCAGAGGTCAAGGGAGCCCTTTGAAAATGGCCATGATAGTTTTTTCCTTACAAAACTTAGCTTAAATTTGGAGCATTATTTAGCCTCCTTCACGACAAGCTAGTATGACATAGTTGGTACCAATGGATTCCTTCGGTTTTCTAGTTTCATATGATGCCAGTATCTTCACTTTAGCTTTAAAGCCAACTCATAAAGTTGCAAGTTGCATTAATGTGTTGAAGAAATTTGTGGCGTTAAAACGAATTTGCGTCAACACGTTATTATCGCGTTAACCTTGCCAGCCCTAATTTAAATCTTTTGTGAAGCAAAAATTGTCAAACGTTCCCCTTCTTCAGCTCCTCAAATATTAGGATTTTTTGGCTTTTGTCTGTTTTATATTATCCTAAATGAAATATCTTTGGGTTGAATAAAGTAAGTAATGTGAAGACGGCACCTGGAGCTCCTGGAGATTATAATGTACAGTAACTTATGCCCCGCTCTGGCCAAAACTGAATGGGCACATTTTAACAAAAGAACAAACTAATGGCTGCCATGGTGTTGTACACTGGTGACTACTGTGTATGGAGGAGACTGAGATTAGGTACTGATTCAGTGTTCACATTAAAAGTCCCAAGTCGGAACTGCACAGTGGGCATCTATTGGTATGCATTATTAGATGGAAAGATTTAGAGATGGGAACAATGCAATTTCACTGCAAGTATAACAGGATGAAAATCTACTGAATCATCGTATTGGCAGGATTATGGAAAACAGCCTTCTTTTTCCCATTTTTCACTATCCAGGAAAGGAAGTCAAATGGCATTTATTGAGCCTATAAGGCTAGGCCAGGGATAATGGAAAATTGCTCATGAAAGCGAAGAAAATGCCATGAATAGAAGCAAAAAAAATCAAGGCTCGATCCGTCTCTAAGCCATTACAATAGTATAGAGGCAGAAAGAAGAGAAAGAATGTAGGGCGAGAAAATGAGTGGGCACGATTAAAGATTATGTGGGACCTGAAATGGTCGATTCTCGGGGGGGGGGATGGGGGAGGTGGTGGGGGGTTAAAGATGGCGTGCCATCTTGAAATTAACAACTCCATCTGATAGTCTATATTTGGCCTGTCACGCGCAGTAGGTGGAATTGAATCCCACATCTTCCGCTCGTGCAGCTACTAGCAGCACATGCCCAGTCCTCCAACCTGCGTCCCTGGCAAACAAGGAAGCAACATCCCCTCCTGCCAGCTTCACGGCTGACTGACCCCCTCTCGCAGCTTCATTTTGTAGCTTAATAAATAATGAAGGTTTGGTTTCTCAGAGGGGTGTCTGCACACACTGTGCACCTGGACACCCTGCATGTCTGCTGGCAGGCATTAAAGAGAGCCCGCCAACAAAACTCAAAGAACCGCAACCACTTCCTGCCACCCACTACATCATGTTCAGATGAGAGAGGCCTTTTGACTAAACTGACGCTTTTTCTCTTGGGAATTTGCACATGTTGGTGCAATGCTGAATTGAATTCACTGGTAGGTGCCAACATTATTAAACACTGTTGCTGCTTTGTACAAAAGGAGCAACACAGTTTTACAAACATGGTGAACCTGGGGTCAAAATCACTAGCTAGAGTTTCAGCGACTTGGCAATGACATGACAATGATGAAGCTCATTTGAAAGGATCGGCTCTGTAAGCCTTGGATTTAAAACAGCTTCTGAGTGCAATGTGAGCATTGTGACATTTCCATATGGGACTCTCTCCTGACCTTCACATTATACTAATCTAATGAGAAAAAAACAGTAACACAAGAGTGGAGACTTAATCTTTAGTATGGGAATCACTCCTTCATATGGAGACAGAAGTAGTTTCATGGTTAGACAGCCAGCGGTCGGTTCAAATCTCCAGACTGACTGTAAACCTGAAATTTGAAATTGAAGTGAAATTAACAGTAGAATCCCGTATCCCTCCACAAACACTGACTTTCCTCTGGGCAAGGCACTAATGCTGCGTTCACACCAATCACACCTCTTCCTAAAATACAGCGACCGAGCGAACTCTGGCGAATAGAGCGCGAAACATTGTTCAGATATACTACGAGCGATGTCACTGTCTATTACATAGAGAGAGTGATATTGATTAACTGTCAGTTACTATCAGCGTTAATTTTGACCAGTGAAATAGGTTTGAGATACGCAAAACTTTGCATAAATAGAGTCAGGGCCAGCGTTTTTTCAAACAAGTGGCGCGTCGCTTTTCCTGTTCACTGATGCACGGAGCAGGTTAGGACATCCTCATTAGGAAAAACTGAAACAATCTGATTTTCACTCGTTCGCATCGCGTCCAGTTAGGAAGACGTGTCATGCAAAGCAAAGTTTTTGCGCGGCGCGATTACATACAAAGTAAATGCAAAGAAATTTTAAAAAATAGACGCGAGTTTGCACCAGGCAACGTGAATAGCACGAACAACGCGACGAGAGTGAATATGCGAAATTTGCGGCCTTCGAGTTGAAATATTTCAACTCACGCGAGAAATTTGCGTGACACTGTGTTGGGAAAGCCTATCAGCATTGAGATTCTCCTCCTGTCGTCACTGTCGTCACTGTTGTCACTGACGTCCCGACGTTGTTGAATCAGAAATGGATGAAAAAAATATTGTAGCCATCTGTTGGCACCCTGAGCTCTACGATAGTATCTGATATTTCTACAGAGACTGAACGAAACTCTGTGTGTATAAATGTGTGTTTGAACCATAGACGGTCTATGGCATAAACAATAACATTGCTGCCGTATTTAAGCCTAGATGACGTTATGTTGAGTGTTGATGGAGCAGCTTCATGTTAGCATAACCTATGGCACTGATCGATCCGAACTCCATTCAGAAAACAAGCATTTTAAAAGTTGTTTGCTTATCGTGTTGCAGACAGACCTCACAAAGCATGAAGTCATACTTTTTACAAATCGGCATCATTATGTAGTTATTTTGGCATCCTTTTGATCAGTTTATTTCGATTAAATCACAGCGCAATCTGTTTATTTTGGGTTCATACCGCTGTAGTAAACCAGATTTCAGTCAGCAGACATATGGCTTGCTAGGTACAGTGAATACAACTCGGTGAAATTCGAAACAAGCACCTCTGGATGATGTTATGAACCACACGACAGCATTCTGTTTTATGATGTATCTGGGACTCCAGCAACATGTATAAAGCAACAACAGGGATTATTTCGGCCATGGTTGATGAGACCTTGTTGGTATCTACATGGAGGTAAGCCCCTCCTCCTCTCAAGCGCTTCTAGCACAAGTGACGCGATTGAACACAAATGATCCCGCGGTTGCGAGGCAAAATTCGCTTTGTGTTTGGTGTGAACGCAGCATTGCAGGAAACGTTCACCCTCAGATATTATTACACATCACAGTCTGTGATGTTCAGAGCATTCCAGGTGTTCTTTCCTGAGGATATGGTGTCATTTACTTTTTTTGTTGCATGCATTTTGCCCTCAACCTCGTCCACTTCCACTTCAGTAAGCAATTTCCCACATTGCCCAGAATGACTTGAAAATCCCCAGAGAACAGGAAGGAACGTATTGCATTCAGCTGTGGGGTTATGCATGTAGGTGGAGAGAGCAAGACTGATAGCAATTGCATTAAAAAAGCAAGAGAGCATGAGCTTTTGCACTCTGGTGAAAGCCACGCGTCTGACACAAAATGTAACATGTCTTGTGGCTGCATTGCAATCTGGTCTACTGAGGATTCTGTCAGGGTAGAAATGTGCATCTTCTATGATGGATTTATATGGTGAACATGAGTGCACAATGGTGAGTCTATAAGGAAAGCCTTTCTCTCTGAGGTACAAAAACAAAACCTGACATTCAGGTTGATGTTCATGTCTTATACTAGTGAATTTTTCTCTTACAGAACCCCTTTGTAGACATTCTGGAAATGAACATGTCATCTAGAAAAGATTTAAAAGATTAAAATACCAATTTCTACAATTTGGGAAATGTGCTAATTAGCTTTCTTGCCAAGAGTTATTAGAAGATTGATACCACTCTTATGCATGTCCATTAAATATGAAGCTACAAGGGGACGGCTAACTTAGCTTAGCACAAACACTGGAACCAGGGGGAAACAGCTAGCCTGGCTCTGTCGAGTTACCAGGTTACCAGCCACGACTGTAGGAAGTTATAGCTCTCAGCCAAGAAATAGTCATAATGTCACAAAAAATCCTGTAAATCTGTTAAATTGTTTTTAAACTTAGTTTTTTTTGGGCAGATTAAACAAATGAGATGTAACATGTTAAATAGTGAGCTTTAGAGGTGCTCGTAGACGGAGTCAGGCTAAGCTAAAGTTCAGCTTACTGGCTGTAGACTTATATTTAGACAGACATATATCAGAGTGGCAAAAAAGTTTATTTCAAACACAATATATTTCCCAAAATATTAAACTATTACTATAAGAAAAACACATCCCCACAAAAGTAAGTGAAGGCACATTACTTAATGCCATTTATATAGGAGATATAGGCTACATACTGTAGAGTAAATAAATTGTATCATTAAGTGTCTAATTGCATATTTTTCCTTAATAGCAGTTCAGCCCAGTCACACAGCAGTTCCTGAAATGTCACGGAATTTAATGTATTGATTTGTGTACATAGACACGAACTTCACATTACTTCGTGATGGTCAGCACAAAATTAGTTCATATGTAATCCACGTAATTGTGAGCCGGAAAAGTCGGGTGGATGGATTGGTCAAAACACACCAGACTTTGACCCAGGAGACTGGCGTCCGTGTCCCGTGTGAAACCAGAAGTTAAAGTTGATTTATTTGTCATGTAACTTTCGTACTTAAGTTAAGGCACTTCCGGTGTTATTTAAACCCAAACTGCAATCTTTTCCAAAACCTAATTTAGTAGTTTGTTGCCTAAGCCTAACCAAGTCGATCTATTCTTAAACCTAACCAAGTAGTTTTATTTTGAAAAGACTGGAGCGGAAATTGACACGTGCGTCACGTGTTGCTGGACATTCGTAGGAAAAAGCACCAAAAATACATTGTTGAAAGTCGTGCTGAGCGTCACGAAAAAAAAAAGGAAATTCAAGTCTATGTACACGAATCAACAGTACCAAAACATAGGTTATTGAGGTTGTTCTTAGTCTGATGTAAAATGGTGACAAAAGATTGTATTTGTGGCCTTTAACTAAGATCCTGGGGAAGTAGTTAACATTTTCTGTTGATAAACCAATCAGTATTTGAATAAATCAGAGTAAAAAACCTTTGCTGATCACCAGGTGAAATGCAAACTGGAGCGAGACAGCACAAATGTTCTGCTCAGTGAGTTTGCAGGTGCAGTCCAGTCCAGCTGTTTCTTCATTTTCCTGCTGACCAGGCATCAGTACTTTTTAATAAGATTCATTCATCTTCCCTTCATGCTCTCTCTGCTTACTTCTTTATTGGATCAGACTGCTGACGGCTATTATTCCCAGTGGAATCTATTTACTCACCATTTAGGTAATATTACACTCACTTATTTTCAGTGTGAAGCAGCAGGGTAGTATATTAAGCCTGGCAATGTGTTTTAATAGCTGGATAACAGATAAGCATGTTACTGGTCTGCATAGACTGGTTGGTACGTTCCTGGAGGCTAGATGAAGAATTATGCAGTAAAATGCAAAACGCTTTGAGTGATTAAACACAAATATTATTGTTTCAGTTGCGCTTATCAATTATCATCAATTATAAATGCATGGATTTCCAATGTCTGGACTCTCTGGTTCAAATCAGGTGAAGCAGAAAGCTGCATTATTATTTAAAGGGGACATATCGATCAGAAAACATGTGATTCAACAAGCCCTTCAGATTAGACTCCCCTTCCTATGTCACATGCAGGCTCATTAGAATATACCACCAGTGGGAAACTTCCAGGTCTGAAAAGTGAAGCCAATCCAGAAGTGCCTTAAACTTGCATTCTTTCTAATAGCCAGCAGGGGGCGACTCCTCTGGTTGCAAAAAGAAGTCTGATTGTATAGAAGTCTATGAGAAAATGAGCCTACTTCTCACTTGATTTATTACCTCAGTAAACATTGTAAACATGAGTTTATGGTCTCAATCGCTAGTTTCAAGTCTTCTTCAATACAGCATGATGTTCATTTAGTAAATTATGGTCCCATTTACAGTCAAATACACGATAAAGCAGGGTATGCTTTAGGGCGTGGCTTTCTTTTGACTGACAGGTCAGTACCACGACATTGTCCGGTCTGGGAGTTGTCTGCGCTTTCATCTTACAACTTCAACCCTTTCACAATGTGTTTTCAGTTCAAGTTAATTGTAACATTCTGGTCGCCGAAAAAAGTCTTATTCAGCGGCGTTTGGTTGTACTTAGCTCCACCTTCTCGTGTCACTTCTGGTTGCAAAAAAACAAGATGGCGACGGCCAAAATGCCGAAGTACAGGTTTCAAAACAACAGTCCACAAACCAATGGGTTCTTATTTACAGTCTATGTATACCGCCCACAGCTTGAGAAATACCTTTGCAATAGGTGCACCATATTTTTCGCACAAGCCAATCAGAGCCGACTGGGCTTTTTCAGGAGGGGGGCTTAAAGAGACAGGTGCTAAAACAGAGCGCTTCAGACAGAGGGTGAATACAGGTATATTCAGACAGACAGTATAAGAAAATAATGTTTTTTTTTAACATTAAAAGCATGTAAACATTTAGTAGAAACCCAAATACAAGTATGAACCTGAAAATGAGCACGATGTGTCCCCTTTAAAGCATTGAGCTCAGCATGCTGTGCATTATAGACATTTAAATGTGAGAAAGAGAGACATAAAGAAACATGAAATGCATCAACAAACACAGCAAGTGCTCTGAGAAAACGAGGTTGAATAAAGCCTTCAATGGCATTAGCATGCAACAATGTAAGCTTACATACTTCTGCACAGTAAGCCTTTTTCATATTTAGCTACCCTTTCTTCTAGCTGAAAGTTCAAATATCTGAGCTAATACCTCTTAGGTTTTTAATAATACCTCAAAGGACGACGATGCTTTATAGTGTTTCCCACACTCTCACTTTCTTCTCCCCATTCTTTGACATTTCAGACAAAAGACTCGGTGAGTCTCGATATCCTGATTTAACCAGACTTCAACTATTTGATTGATCTGATCTTGAAAACGCTGTCGTATCTCACCATTGTGGGCCACAGAAAGCTGTCTGGTTTATATCCTATTGGTGTCAGCTGTAGATGAAGGCAATGTGATGCATCAAAAAAGCTCTGGGACTCATTACCAATTCTCCCTTCCAAAGAGGGATTAAATATTATTTATAGGGCAGGGGGTAGACTTAAGTTCACTTCAATTGCCTCTGCCTGTGTTGTCAATCTAAATGATACGCTTGCAGGCGTGAGGCCTTTATTGGAGAGCTGGATCTATTGGAGAGTTTAAATTCCCCATTTCGCTACAGGAAGTCTGAGTGATGAGCTGCAACCTAAATTACACTGAATGCACTGGGAACAAAAAAATTGATATTGACTGACGACATCCAAGTAATTAGAATCCGTTTATATATTCTGATCTGCAAGTAATCATCTGAATATGACTATTGATCGCTCTCCGTTTTAGTTTAATATAAATTAAACAGGATAATAAAAGCTTTTGCAAATTAAAGACAACCACTCAAGAACAAAAAAACACCCTGGAGTTTGTCTTAAATACTCCAGCAGAGAGTCACGTAGTGGGTTTTATCTTTCTTTTTTTTTCATAGCACTACCACACCTTACCCATTCGTCTGAGGTTATGGTGCACTAAAACACACTCCACTGCCTCCACTGACCCTGTCCAGCATCATAGATCTACATTACAGACTTGGTCCTGCACAGGCTGTCTGTATGACTGATTCTGCCGTGTGCCTCTCCTCCTCCTCCTTCTTCTCCTCCTCCTCCTCCTCCTCCTCCTTCTTTCTTCACAAGGGCAGAACTCTGAGTTCTTATAAAGTTTTTTGGAGGGTGGCGGTGCAGTAATGCGTTACAGTGATGCTATAACTCACAACTTTTTTTCACTTGTTTATGAAGACCCTTTTATTAGTCTGTGAAACTTCATCAATTAGGAAATTAATCTTGGAGATGGCATCTTTTTAGAGATAAACTCCCTATAACAGTGATTAATGAAATGCTGTGATACATGCCTTTGTATCTAAACATTCAAAGTTCTTCTGCGCCATCTTAACAGTCAAATATATGTTGCATTGAAAGATAAAAAATAGCGATGTCCTTCAGTACAGCCAAGTAGCACTGATCTTTCAGATGTTTACTGTGTAATCTTCTAATCAGTACAGCTCTGGCACCCATTTTGTCTGTCTGTTTGAATGCTGGCAAGCGGCAGTATGGGATTCAAAAGGCCTCCCTTTCATTAGCGATTCCGCTCGTCACTTAGCTACCCGTCTCGGGATGTGTGCATCCGTCACCTGCTTTCTCATTAGGGTCCAAATGCTTTGTCACAGGACCACGGCTTTATGAGCAGGTATCCAGCTCGGCTTTTGGATGTTGATTTAATGGCAGCGGAGGATATTGATGGGCTGTACCCAGAGTCTGTCAGAATTCATTTAAGGCGTGGGTCTTTTGATGTCTCCTCCCGCCGATGAGGTGTGGAGTTATTACCTCCTTGTCACGGGCTGCCCCCCCCCCCCCCCCCTCTCTCTCTCCCGTCTTCGCTCGGCCCCTCTGTCTCTCCATCTGTCTGTCCTTATCAATGTGTCTCCTGTCAGAGAGGGTGGGAACGCAGGGGGGAGGAAAAACATCTCAATACAAAGTAGCCTTCAAAATCTCAGCTCCACTAAAAGCAATTCCACCATGACGGCAGCAAGGCTGAGCTGTACTGTATCAAAGGTGTCAGTTGAGTGCTTGACACAAGCCGTTGGATTTCTGATGGGGTTATTTCCCAAAGACTTACTTGACAGCGCCTGTTTTCGCCGTAACATTTACAGCCTAACTGGCCCCAAACTCAGGGTTTTTGGTAGGCAGATACATGGGAGGGTTGGCTGTGCAGATTGTAAAGCCACTCGAGGCAAGTTTGCTATTTGTGATATTGGGCTATATACATAAAGTTGACAAAAAATAAAATGTATAGGACAAACAACAAACACCTGACTTTTAACCAGGAGACCCGTATTCGAGACCGTTGTTGACCGGTGTTTCGTTTTGTAAGTTACGTCAGTGACCAACCTCACGTGTTTTTTGTTGACGTTTGTGACGTGTTTTCTGTACTTGTTTCCGTATTTGTTTTACTTAGTTTACGTACTTATTTTAAGCCCAACCATGACGTTTTCCCTTACCCTACCTAAGTGGTTTTCTTGCTTGAACCTAGGTTTTTGGTTTTCCTGCCCAAACCTAACTGCGGACATTTGCGTGGCATACAAATGACACGTGAAAAACGGCGTACAAATGACCGGAAAATGCTAAAATGCGTACAAATGACACGTGGAATGTCCGTGTAATGCCATTGTATTTATACGTCATATTTACAAATGTGTGCTGCTGACGCATTATAGTTAACGTTGGCAAATAGTGGCATGGACAGTAACTCGTCTGCCGGCTCGTCTGCCAACAACACTAACAGTTAACTACGCTAACAGCTAACGGTTGGTTAGCTCCCTGTTGAGGTTGCATTGATTTGCATTATGATGCATTCAAGCTCTATTCAGTAAGTATTGGGTGAAAGTAAATTATAACGCTATCGTGATGCATTCAAATGTAATCTTGTAAAATGTAGTTTTCGCGAGAAACTTGAATAAATCCAGTTGTTTGAAGGAGATGTTTTCACAGCAATATAAAATAAATAATAGAGAGAGAAATATGTCCTGTTTAACGTCCTTACACTAGTTTTAACTAGCTTATGATACATAATTAAAACTACTAATGCCAATTATTTAGATAAAAATACAACCATTTATTTCCTAATCATTTGAATTGTGTGTTTTTATGAAAAAAACCCTGGATGACACTAACAAAGTAAAAGGAAACATTTAGAATTTTTGACGGTGTACACTGACTCTTGGATGGTTATTTTTACATTATTTTTCGGGACAGTGGTAAAAAACAGTTAGTCTGGAGCTTTGCAGTCAATTATAGCTCCTAGAAAGAAAAACGGAATCTGCAAAAATTGGAATCAATCTCTAGTTTTATTGCAGGTGACAGAACTGTGTGTAATTAAACTGACAAATTAAGCTTGAGTTAAGCTTGCCTTGACTTAAGTCTTGTAATTAATGGTGTAATTAGGAATTGATTTGTGATCAAATGTAGAGAGCTTGGGTTTACATCCTTCTAAACATACAGTAACAGCATAACTGTAATAACTATGTCTTTCAATATTTTCCAGCACATCATGACCATAAAGCTGCAGAGAAAATGTACTGGAATTATTTTAAAGAAAACAGAGCTATAAAATTAAAAGAGACAGACATATTCATACTAAGCAGTTATAGGTTTTCTTCTTGACTTACTGTATTTCCCTCCCAGCAGAGGCTGTTGGTCTGCACTGATGTGTGGCCATAATGAGATGCCATAGTGATGATGGTGCATTTAAAGATAACACTTTCATTAAGCTTAAATAAATCAATTTAGGAAGGCAAAATTAAAATTACCCAGCTATGAACAATTTGAGGCAGTTGCGTGTTAGCAATCTGTAATTAAAGTGAAATGTAAAACCAGTTAGTCATGGCTCATTAAAGGCAAGAAACCAGCTTGGAAGTTTAGCTCAAGAAGGGGTTCAGAAGTTCGTTGCAGATACGAGTGTCTGAATCCTAAATATAGGAACTGGAGAGGGCACGGCCAAGTTCTCAAGTAGCGGTTTTTGATCAGGCTAAGTGAAGATGATTCGCTGTGATCTTTGATGCAGACCTGGCCAAGCAACTTTCTTTCTCCAAGAGAGCGTGAAGCTGTGTTTAATTCCTTTAATGCTCTCTAGTAACTACATCTAATCCTGCACTCTTAATTTCACAAATTCTTGTTTGTCATGAATCACTGACTGCTTATCCCTCTGAGCCATTTCTTCACGATGAAATATTAAAAACGCTGTAAACAGAGTGGACCCCCGTCTGTCTTTTGGTCGTATACAGGAAATGAACGACTCAGTCGAGTGTTAGCATGAAAAAGGGCATTTGCTTATTTGTAATACCCAGGGCAGCGCTCTGACCAGCCATGCTGGAAGGACGAGAGCTGGGCAATAAATGCAAGGACGTTGGGGCCCCCCCTCCCCACCGCTGACTCACCCATCATCCTGCTCTCCCCTCCCCACTCACAATGAGGCGGGAAATGATGCGTTAAACACGCTGGAGCCACTCATTCTATAAAACAGCGCCATGAAGGAGAGGAGATACTGCTCGGTAAAAAAAAAAAAAGGTAAAAAAAAAAAAAGGGCAGAGATGACAAGTTGTTATTCACCGTTCTCAGACACTGTGCCTGTTGTTTTATGACTATGAGCTCCGCAACCGGGCACAATGATGAATCTGCCCACAAATCTCTCCACAGAGCTAAAATCAACGGCTAAGTATAGCTGGTCAAAAATTCATCATGACTACGAAATGGACACGAGGATGGCACTGCTAGTAACTATCTCATAATTTATGAAAATTGTCTTGGCAGCATCCTCTTGACACACAGTTGTTAAATGCAGGTATAAGTAACTTCCAGCTCGGCCTACAACACCATGTGGTGCTCTTAAAGGATTCAACTGTGTAAACAGGTGAGCGTAGCTCCCTAATAAACCTCCTCACAAGTCTAAAGGCACCTGTGAAATGCAATAGTATCAAGTTAGAGTGTTTGCTACTGCGGTTAATCTTTTTGCTCTGTGGACTCTGTAAAAGGATCTCCGGTATATTGCAGAGAAATCTCTCTCACACACACACAAGCAAATATGCACAACACCCACAACGTAGAGGAAGCACATCTGAAATGGAAGAGATTGAAGCGAAAATTGAATTGCTAAACCTTGTCAGCGAAGAAAGAACAGAGGACGTGGAAGTAGAAAAGAAGTGCAGCGCCAGTCTGAGAGACGCTGAAATTCTTCTTCTCCTTGTCTTGTTTTAATTGCTTTCCGTTGAACCTTTTATTTCTCCCGCTGGCAGATAAAAGTCACTTCTCCTACTGCTGCACTATTCTGAAATCTGTATCTCTGTAAAATGTCTGTTGCAGAGAAAAAACTATGATGTTGATATATGTCATTTAAACTTTTCTCGTGTGAAAAATGCAACTAATTGTAAATGTATTGTAGTGCAACTTATTACGAGCCTTATTTACGTTTAGTAAGGAGCCGTCTGTAGTACGTTTAGTTACCGTTTAGTTAGTAAATATGACAGGAGCAAACCCAGAAGTCAGGTGATGTAGTATAAAGAGTAGTTTAAACGTCGATAAAGTCTGTATAGAGTGGAAGGGAGAGTGAATGGGTCAAACAAACATTCAACTTTCACCCAGGAGACCCCTGTTTGTGCCACGTGTGGAACCAAAAGTCAACTCAGTTAGTTTTACTTGTGCCCGTAAGTATTTGACGTCATTACATCGTTCACTTCATGTGAGTTTACGTCACTACGTCTACTTTACGTCACTAAGTCACTTGCATAAGGGGTTTACGTAGTTATTTTAACCCCAAACATGATCTTTTTCCTTTACCTAACACCTAGTTTTGTTGCCTGAACCTAAACTACCAGTAGGGGGCGCTATTTTAAGAAACGCTACATATGTATATAAGAAGTGGAGAGTTCGGCATTTAGGCCGTCGCCATCTTGTTTTTTTGCAACCAGAAGTGACACGAGAGGGTGGAGCTAAGTACAACTGAATGCTGACTAAGACATTTTCAGGCGACCAAAAAGGTTATAATTAACTTTCATGAACTGAAAACACTGTGAAAGGGTTAAAGTTCTAAGATGAAAACACGGACAACTCCCAGACAGGACAACACTGTGGTAGTGACCTGTCAATCACAAGGTAGCCACGCCCTAAAGCATACCCTGCTTTATGGTCTATTTGACTCTAAATGGGACCATAATTTACTAAATGAACATCATGCTGTATTGAAGAAGACTTGAAACTAGTGATTAAGACCATAAACTCATGTTTACAATGTTTACTGAGGTAATAAATCAAAAGGGAAGTAGAGTCATTTTCTCATCGACTTCTATACAATCTGACTTCTTTTTGCAACCAGAGGAGGCATCTCAGGCCCGGAGGTTTCCCACTGGTCGTATTGCAGGGTAGGAACAAACAACCTCTGTGGTCGCATGTATTGGAGGACTTGCTGCAATTAGCTTAGTGAGTAAAATCTTATCATAACTGACAATTACCAAAATTATGAAAATGAAAGGCCTGGTTGGAAAAACTGAATTTTCTGTTCAATACCCTCCAAAAAGTGGGTTTTAGATGTTTCTGCTGAATAGCCCTTCAATTTATTTCCAGCCAACCTCAGGTTGTCCTTTGTCTTTTGCTGTCAAAAGCACAATTTGAACTGAGCAAATGAAAAAGACTGTAAATATTCTTAATTGCCCTCAGGACAAAGTAATAAAGATCGGTACCGTGCTGTCGTTCTGTGTTCTGCGCCGTTTTGCCCAAGGGCCCTCAAAGTCGTCATTCAGCTGTGAACAGACAGCGTTATTAAAATTTTGCTCAAACACACCGGGGCAGCTGATGAACCTGGTCACGGCTGAATGCCTGTGCAGAATCACAGCACATTTAAAGTCTGTTTCCTTCATTTGTGCACCCTCCACTTCAGTAGATGCGACATTTACGATGAAAACAAGCCGGTGACCAGCTGCTTGTGCCGAAATGTCCAAAATGAATCCAAACTCATGAAAATGAGAAAATGTGATGGGCATAAATATAGAGACATTTCATTTCAGAGAACTGTGAGTCAGTATGGGCAGATGCTTCCAGACAAGACAGGTACATAGAAGCTCGGGTGTTTGCTGTGCAGACAGCGTTAGCGTCAGGGTCTATTGATTTAGCAGCCAGCTCCACGCATAATCAAAGCCCATCCCAGAGGCAGCGCCGTCACTGCTCCACTGCACTCCAATCATATTTGCGCTTGATCACATCCCAAAGAGCTTGTCACCTTAGTGTTTTGTGACACTTAAACCCAATATATACATCCCAAATGGAAGTTGACCTTCTTCTCCTCCTCAGGTAAACTGCAGGCTCCAGTGCCCTCTGAATGAGATGTCGTTTGCATGGAACAAACCCGCTCAATTTAAGTTTAGTAAGGGCTTGGTGATAAGTAGCCCTAAGGTTATCATCTGGCAGTTTTACTGGCTTCACGTGGACTTTCACACGAGCAAGAAAGGCGAAGTAATCAACAGCATATTTGCGGGAATGCTGAAGAGACACGACCCTGTTTTGCACCTGCAGTGAGCGGAGAGTGGGAGAAGGAATGTTTGCATTGCAGTGTCAGGGGGGTGAGACAGGCCTGTAAATAACCACTGCCTTGTGTGTGTGTATACCTTACAGTATACACACACACAGATGTTGACAAAGGTCATAAACATGGAATCATGCGATAGCTCTACTTCAACCCCACACCCTCCTCTAAAAATTAACTTGTGACCGCCCTGGTTAGTAGAAAATAACTTGTTTATTGTATTGGTTAAAATAAACAAGTGTGCGGCACAGTGCACGAGGGAATGAGGCGTTGATGTGCCACACAGTGAAGTAAAGTCGGTCTAAGCTGTTTAATTATTAAAGAATGTTTTCTCGATGTTCTGTAATATCAAAATGCTCCATTATGAATGTTTACTATGCAGCTTTGCTTTATACTGCACAGTGTAGGCCTTCACATGTAATATTCTCATGCCCTGGATGCATTTATTTCATTGAGTACGTTTACATGCACACTAATATTCCACTATTATTCCAGACAATATTCTGAATTAGATATGGGTCATGTAAACAGCATATTTCGTTTGGATATTCTGAATTAGGCCTTATTCCCAATGTAGCATTTTCCAATTCAGACATGTGGGATATTATTCGGGTTTTAGGAGCATTCTTAGGATATGTATATTGCGCTTTCAGAATATGCGTCTCAATTCGGGGTTTAACGGCAGTTTGCGACACACGGCCTTTGGCCTGTTTACGGCCGGCTCTGTGTCCTGCACACAAACCAACTATCAGAATCAGGTCTATTTTGCCAAGTACATACATACATACATGGAATTTGACCCTGACTGACTTTGACTGGTTTTGTGCAGCTCCCTTGATGTGCTTACACAGAATAGAAATAACAGCTAGGAATCGGCAGCTGACAGTATACAAGGATTAGGTAGAGATGCATGCCCAAAAGAAACGCCCACACTTCTGGTCAGGAACAACATGACAAGCAGTTGGAAAAGGAGGGAAATTGAAGTTATTTAAAGGGCAGGGGCTATTTTCTTTAGGGGTGTCTCAGGCACACCTAAATTTCATCTCAGCTCCCCTAAAAAAAAATTATTATTTAACCCTGGCTGACATTACTGTCTTTCAGAGGCTGTAGCGGGCTCAGGCTTAATGAAGATATTGGTATACTATGAAACTAGAAAACCAAAGGAATCCATTGGTATCAACCATGTCATGCTAGCTTGTCGTGAAGAAGATTAAATACCGCTCCAAAGTTAGGCTAAATTCTGGCGATGGAAACTGGCATGGCCATTTTCACAGGGGTCCCTTGACCTCTGACCTCAAAATATGTGAATGAAAATGGGTTCTATGGGTACCCACGAGTCTCCCCTTTACAGGCATGCCCACTTTATGAGTCAGTTTTGGGCAAAAAACATGCAGTTATTTGCATGCAGTATAATATATAATGGGATGACATTAAATGAGAAAAGTTTATCTACTGGAGAATATTTGGGGCGTTTTACATTAATCTGATTCATTTTCATTGTTCATGTAAACGGCTTAGTAGGAATATTTGTCTTTTACAGAATAAGGAAAAAAAACGGAATATTTTGTGCATGTATAGGTAGTTGCTTCTCTGTTTGCCAGACTGTAAACATGAATGCATGTTGCCAGGGGAAATGGAAGGATTACCTATACAGTATAGTGGAGGCTGAGAAAATGAGATTTGTTGAGAGTTAGCTCAAGCTGTCTGGAGTGTTCAGCATCAGTGAGCTCCAACCAATGGAAACTCCTCAGAGACAAAGCAGTAGCCCTCTCCTGTCTATCCAACTGCCCCGGACTGGGACTGGCATTATTTAGCTTCTGGTCGTCTCAGTCCATCCTTTCTCAGCTCTTCACTCGCCTTTTGTAATCCAGTCTTACACATTTCTGCTGCCTTGACTCCAAATTCACACGGTATAGGCTTGAGAATAGACAAAGTTTCTCAAAGTTTTTCTCCATCTTAAGCATAAAGAAATGTGTATTGTAATTCATGATTATGATTTGCTTTTGGTTGCAAACTCTGATGTGCTGTGTGTCAGACACTTGCAGCTTTTCTTCCTCAGGCAAATACAGCCTGTTGGCTCAGAACATATCAATGCAGCGGTGCCACAGCTCCGTAACATCGCTGTGAAATGGAGCGTGTCACATACAGGCTTGACCCTGGAAAAGTAATTGATTGATAGATGGTCGGATGGATTAATGACAGACAGCATTCCACCAGAGACCGGCTGGCAAAAAGACATCTCCGGTAAACTGTGTACGAATCGCCATTCTAGCCAACGTGCCCCTTCCTGTCAACCTGCATCTGGCTGGCGGGGCGAGTGATTGATGGCAGCTGTCAGTCTGCTATCCGCTCCACCTCGTCACCCCCTGCCGGATGCAACTTCTGCCGCGGTAAGAGTCCATCTCCCTCTCCTGGCAGGTTTGACAGAGTAGAGCCACATCGAAAACTAGGTCTCATCCAGCCAGTCAACAACAGCTGCCCTGTCTTTCCCTTCAAAAACCTCCGTGCCAGAGAACTAGGCGTGGGGGCTCGCAAGAATGATGTGGATATATTCTGATTGAAGTGATCACTTTTCCAGGGCAAGTGCGACATTAGGACATTCAGACATCCCTTAACATCCCACAATAGGCCCGTTTTTGTCATTTTTAGGGGGGGGGTACCACACTGTAGGGAGACGCAAGCAGCTAACTGAATGAATTATGGTTTAGCTGCTGGAACTGAAGGAGAGACAGTGAGACTGAGAGAAAAAGTGAGACAGGCGACGTCAAGTGAAAACCAGAGCTGCTGATCATTACACACCAAATGTGGTTTGGCTGTAAGTAAACCTGCCAGGATGACGACTGAAAGGCTTTGAATGTCATTAATTAATTAGTCTAAGTAAGATCACAGGCCTCAGCATCTACATCAAAGAAAGTAGCTTTACTTTCATTTTGCTAGCAGCGGCAGGGAGCAGCATGCAGCAGTGTGGAAGGGGTATGCTTTCTTGCTGGTGGAGTTAAAACGTACAAAAGGGAATAGCAGAATGACATAGAAATCACCATTTTTAGGCTGTATACCAAGGCACAAATGTTGTCGTATAGATTGCAGATGCACTGCGGTGCATCTTTAATCAGGCACCAGAGGCTAGTGAAGTCAACCCTGACCTGGATGGTAAACATAAAAATAGAAAAACATCTGTTCGGGTGTGAAATGAGGGTTGATTTTGTACATTTACACGACTCGGGAGGTCTTTGCTTGTTCTGCATTTTGCAAACTTTTTAAAATATTCTTAATTTTCTCAGCATTTGCATTCCCAGTAGGAAATGACATATGCTCATTCTAATAACAATCTTTATCACATACCGTTAAAATTTTGCAGGTAGGAATTATGGCGCTTGGTTTACCATCTGTTTTGTACCCGCATCGACCTCATCAGAAACACAACTGCTTTGGCTGCCAGCTGCCCATTGGCTGAGAGCCACTGATCCACTATTAAAAGCTCAACATGACAACATACTTTATACTGTATCATAGAGACTATACACCTGAACACCAGGAGCCTTTCTTAGGGCACAATATGAGCGATGATATGAAGGTATCAGTTTGTCACTCAGAAGTGTTGTTACTCATAACTTCAACGCTTCAATGAACTTGATGACTCATGAAATTGATGATTGATGATTATCCATAAAATATCTCCATACACTTTATTCCTAACAGTCTGTTACCGGGCCAGACTGCATCATGATTAATCTACCAGTCTATCAATAACTCATGACCTTCCAACTGTGTGCAGACAAGTTCCATTATACAGACTTTTATATGTCTGCATGACATAAAGCAAACCTAACATGATATAAATTTGTAAGGCTTGTCTTCTGGATAGATCAAAAAAGGAGGAAGCCTAACATGGTTGTGTTGTGTATTTGTTTAAGCCATACACTGTATGTGAAGAAGGTTTGCAGTTCACGTGGAGTTCAGGCACAGCGGCCCCTTCGATTTCATTGGACAGAGCATGTCAGGAGCCAATCAGCTACTTGGAGTGGTCGTTTAGTTTTGTAGTTTGGTCTGCTAGTTCACCACAGCGACTTCGATGCATATGTGTGGGATAAAGGTTGTCTACCTGGCTGTATAGGAAGTTATGTGCGTCAATTAATATGTAAGTATGCTTTGTATTTTGTGCATTTTTAGTAGGATTAGTAGTGTTTTAATGTGTGTAATTTGACATAATTTGTGTGAGTCTTACAATTCCATACCTTAACATAAATGAATTGAGGTTGCTAATTCAATTTGTATTGTGTGTTATGTTCTAGTTAATTATAGTGGTATGTCTGTTAATCTCTGTTCTTCTAGAGACCACATTCAAGTGTAAACCTGCACAGCCTTCTAGTAAAGAACAAGAAACCTTTTAAGGATCTTCTTGTGTATTCTTACCAATACAACACAGTGATTATAAACTCCACAACCTCCAGAACTGACCTAAAGAACAGTATAAAAGAAGTGGATTTAGTCACTGTGACATCACCGATTGGTTTGTGGATTGCCGTTTTGAAGCCTTGAGTTTTAAAGTTCTAAGACGAAAACACGGACAACTCCAAGACCGGACAACGCCATGGTAGCGACCTGTCAATCACAAGGTAGCCACGCCCTAAAGCATCCCCTGCTTTATGGTCTATTTGACTCTAAATGAGACCATAATTTACTAAATGAACATCATGCTGTATTGAAGAAGACTTGAAACTAGCGATTGAGACCATAAACTCATGTTTACAATGTTTACTGAGGTAATAAATCAAGTGAAAAGTAGGGTCATTTTCTCAGAGACTTCTATACAATCAGACTTCTTTTTGTAATCAGAGGAGTCGCCCCCTGCTGGCTATTAGAAAGAATGCAAGTTTAAGGGACTTCTGGATTGGCTTCACTTTTCAGATCCAGAGGTTGCCCACTGGTTTGAATCCATGTTTAACTGCTATGTATACTCTAGCAACTTCTATACTACATCACTGTATGTGTTTTTCCTCTTTTTACTCAGTTAAATAAAGCTTAAGGCTTTGCTAGGAAGGATATTCGCATGAAAAAAAAATGGACCCATCTCATCAGCACAAATCATAAAGAAACACTGCAACAGTGAATAGTGTCTTATCCCTATTGATTCCGACTAAGTAGATTGACTCTATTTTCCCTAATTTAATTCCGTTGATTCTGGCAGGAAATCAATTCCATGCACAGGAAGTGGTAAAACTTAAAAGAAGAGAGGAAAACTGAGGCTGTGCCCTGAAATCACTCACGAGTATTTGTCCGAAAGTGTTTTCATTTTGCAGATGAGCTCACTATTGAGCCCTCTATATATAACTCCCTGGATAGTGAGTAAGGAGAAGTGAATGAATGAATGATTTCGGACACAGCCTGAGATTTCACCAGAAATGCATTTCACTACGGTGTTAAAGTTACAGTGTTGACAAAAAAAAATAAACTGGTGTATGTGAATGTGACTGGTGTAGCCTTAAGATAATCAATATAAACAGTTTTCTGACTATGAACACCTCATCAGCTCAATTCCCAGATTTAGAATCTTTAGAAACTTTCCGTTTCTTCCTCAACGTTTTACAACGCAGTTTCCATTAAACACATCATGAGACGAAGCTTTGCCGCTGAGGAACAAGTGAAGCCCTGAGGAGAAAAAATGATGGGCTTTCAATTTCCAGATGAGCGATTATTCAAAATCTTCATATCTAAAGTTTGTCACTTCAAGTGCTGAGCAGTTTACAGTTAAAGATAGTGACAGTTATATTTCCTGTGATACGAAACAGCCATACTCGAGGCACTCTAGAATTAACGGAGTATATCTACTTTTCATAAAGTCAAAACAAACTCATATAGCTATTTATCTCAAGGCCTCCGGCCGTAATGCTCTATATATCTGAGAGTGAAATGATGCGGATTCTCACTGGACTCGGTTGTTAGCAGCAGATATGGCTGGTTATATGTGCGGGTTCCCTCTGGTGACTTTTGTCGCAGGGGATTAAAAACATAAATATGGTCGGGGAATCCAATAACCATGTGCAGTGAAGGGAGAATATGCATCATCTACACCTCGCAAACAAAAAATGTCAGCAAGCATAGCTGCAGCTGTAACCTTGACAATGACAATAATGCCTATTAAAATGGAAATAATGACGGCTTTACCCTGCGGGATTACCATGTCTGATCTGTCTGTGCAGCGCTGTTGGAGTCATCACTGGCTGGAATCATAAACCCTATTACAATGTCATCATAACGCCACTGCAGATTGATTACCTCGTAAACCGTTTACAGAGTGATATTCAGTTTCAACAAAGGCTAACCGTGCTAACAGAGGTTCAGAGGGACATCTGAACCCACATTACTGCCCCGTACATAGCAGGATTACCCTTTGTAGTGACCACGTGGAAGCTATATTTATTTTCTATAGCTACATCAGTAGTTATATCAATAATATCACAATAAATTTAAACAGGGGCAACCTCTTTTCGAAAACTTACTGTTACAATATTTGTCTGTCAAAAGATATAAGTGGAACTTGACCCAAAAAGTAAAATGTTAGCTGCTCAGCTCTCCTGGCTGTTGGCATTACCAATGACTTACTTCTTTTGGTTAATATTGCTGCTTGCAATATTTGTCGCAGTGGCAGTTTTACCAGAGATGGATATTGTTAAAGTCCAGCCAATGCAGCTAATAAAGCCCTATTCGCACGGGACTAGTACCTGGGACCTCTAGTAATTTGTAATAATTGCATAGGTCGTCTGTGATCCCATGCGAATCTGTCATGTCCGTAAATCAAGTAAAACGTTAACCGCGAATTATCTCCCATATTTTGCTGAGGTTGTGTGAAAATATAAGTCCCGTGCAAATCGGCATCTCTGTGATTTGGGGTTGTAAGTTTTTTGTAGGGCAGTCCTCGACCAAAGAAATTCTTAGTAGAATAAACTCTAAATTTGCTGATTAAATTAGTTGATTTAATTTACAGATTTGTAAAACTGAGCTTTTCAACAAAGAATCACACAAAAGCTCGACTTTAAATCTTGTGTTTATCAGAGATGTGCTCATAAGTTTCTTGGAAATAAGTCATTCAGCATGAAAAAGACAACTAAGACCAATTAGTTGACTGATCGAATTTTTTTGTTTTCTCCGTGCCTTTTTCTGCCTCTCTCCCACTGAGAATTCCGGAGGCTGTGTTGGCAATTATAAATGAAAGTTTTGACGGCATTTTGGGTGCAAATTCAGGAGGCTCTTGTCGCTACACAGCATGGACACCCATTCACACCGGCACCAGAGCGTGATGTCTTTGTGAATATTATATAGGCTAAACAGGCCTATATGATATAATAATTATCAATTATAAATATTATATAGTAGCCTATAATATTTTAAATATAAGTGGATGTTACATAGAGCCTTGACATCATATTGGTAATGTCAGTAAATTCACGTAAAATACAGATTTCGCGTAAAATACAGATTGTCACTACGAATGCGCCGCACAAAACATAGACGTGTTTCTACATCACATGAGGTCAAATTGTAATTCTGGTCCCCTGCAAAGAGGGCTTAAGACACATAACAACATACATAATTTTAATCCAAAAAAAACATTGCTAAAAGGTGTAGTCTGATGATTCTGCTGCAAGTTAATATTAATATAGAATCGGTAATGGTAAATGGACTTGCATTTACTGTATATAGCACCTTTCTAGTCCTCTGACCACTCAAAAGTGTTTTACACTACATATCAGCATTCACACACACACACATCCATACACTGATGGCAGAGGCTGCCATGCAACGTGTCAACCTGCCCATCAGCATCTAATCTAAATACTAAATACTCATTCATACACCGATGGTACACATGTCAACTTGGGGTTAAGTATCTTTCTCAAGGACACTTAGACATCGCCGACGGTGAAAAAAAACATTGCTAATTACTCTAATGTAATGTTAAAACAGTTAGCAGGAAAGAGCTTTTGCATCAAGGCCGGTGCCTTGAATTGTTGAAGCCTTTGATTTGAACAAGCTGATTTGGCCTCGAGGTCTCCTCATCAATGAATAATAATTCTGGCCAATCATTCCCTGCACGCCAGGTATGATAAATTAAAACTGTCTCCAGTGTGAATAAAGGAAACACCACTAAATATGATTTGCATTTAAGTAAACTCCTTTAGTGCATAATGTCTATAAGTGGCTTCTTTGTTTCAGCTCATGCTACTTCTTCAGCTACTGTTAGGCAATTTTTTACATGGATTCTAGAAACTGATGCTGATGATTTGTGTGTGTGTTTATGTTTATGTGTGTGTGTCTGTGAAGAGCCATCTGCTAACAAAGCAACTATGGCGCATCTGAGTGGCAAAGCGGATGAAATTCCTGCATCCGTTTCTGCGTTTTTTCCCAGCTGCTGATCCCTGAGAAGTGTCCGCTAAGCATGCAATGAGGCGCCCAGTGCCCAAATATAGGTCTGCTGAGGACAGGACTAAGAATGCATGACAGGGGATATACAGAGAGCTCTTGGCAGACTCTCCGGTCAAATCAATACAAATGAAGATGTCTTTTTGAAATAGGGCAATGGGCCCTATGCTTCTTCCCCGTTTTGGCTCCGCTAACTGATCAATCTGACAATCTGGGTTGTGCGCGAGGCAGGTCCACAAACACAAGTCACTTAAGCATAAAAACTGACGCTGGCTGTGTTCCAGCTCAGAGATTTGCCCATTTCATAGCGCCCACCCTCACAGATCTTAGGTGATTGGACATAAAGCCTTCCCTCTTTATACCTTGTTATTTACACTCGTAATTCTGTAGGATCTCTAGGGGTGGGAGGAAAGGAGTGTGTGTGTGGGTGTGGGTGTGAAGGTATTTAAAAGCCAGTAGAACAAACAACGACTGAATCCTGCACACGTTTAATTAGGTGCATCAGCTTTAATGGCAGTAAATATTACAGCTTATATCAGTTTGAATTTGGATTAGACGTATTATCACGAGAGGGTGCAGTGCGGGAATCAATGGGAAAATCAGTGTTGGAGGTAATTACAACTGCAACATATCACAGAGTTTATGCTGTTAGCTGTGAGAACTGCAGAGCCCGCAGTTCATTTAAAGCATTTCATTGTCTCAGTTACAGTAAATATTGTTCAATTACTATTCCAAGTATGCCTGTTAAAAAGAAAGAGAGGAAACACCTCTGTCCTTAAATTAATTAAGATGCTGTTTGGATCGGATAGTCTAATCAGTTTTGTGAGCATGAACAAATATCACATTGCATCAGTTGACAGGCTAAAACGCCTCCATTGACATCCTTTGTATGATAAATGGATAACAAGTGCCGGCAGTTAATTTGTTAGCTCGGTAGCAGATTGTATTTGTTGTGGTGTTTTGCTCTCGGTATGTGTGGGTGCTTTTATTTTAAGCTATTGTACGACGAGGAAATTTCCCCACGGGGTGCAATAAAGTGAATGTTATCTCATCTCATTATCAAATCTGGGTGAATTCATACAATATTGTGTCTGAATCTAGATGAAAAGAGAGTTTACTATAATAGGTTTAGTCGGTATCAAACAACAAAATGTACTGTTCTCTAATACACAGAGATATCTAACTGCTATTGAAGCCGCCTCTTGAATCTGTTACTCCTGTATTTTTCTCTTTGTGCCGCAGAATTCAAATTGAGTCTGAATTTCAAATGAATGAGTCACCTCATAGGTTTATAGATCCATTTAAAGCTGCACTATTCAATTGTTTTATATTATCAATCGATCACATTATTATGTGTAATGAGAAAGGGACTTCTTGTAGTGACAAACCCACAGAAAATGATCACCTGACACTGCCGTCCCCATAAGCTCTACAGAGTGTTTATAGCTCATTGTTTTAGTTTTGCAGCTCATCCACTGCTGGATGTGAATGTAAAGATGTCAATGTAGATCAGCTTTTTATTGTCACACATTAAATTTCACATTGTGCATAGCAAAGCACAAAGTGAAATGTACTCTCTGCATTTAACCCATCCTAGTATTAGGAGCAGTTGGCAGCTACTACATAGCGCCCGGGGAGCAGTTTGGGGGTCAGATGCCTTGCTCAAGGGCACCCCAGCAGTGCCCAGGAGGTGAAGAGGCACCTCTCCAGCTACCAGTCCACAGTCCTTACTGCAGGGGACTTGAACCAGCGACCCTCTGGTTCCAAAGCCAAGTCCCTATACGGACTGAGCTACTGCCGCCAAATTAGGCACTGACTTTATAGGCTAAATTGATGATATATCAATGTTGTGTTTACGGCTTGTTCCGCTGCCCCCAAGACACTTAAAAAATAAATAAATACTGCTTTAAGGTCCCAACTTAGACGCCAAAAGTAAGTTTGCATCTGGTGTGAGCTTCTTTTGGTGCAGTGTAGCAACTTCAAGAAAGCTTTAAGGTTTGGAGTTGGTGAAAAAAGGGATGGAATCCACATTTACGCTAAAGACGTCTACATATGATCAGAGGTAAAATCGCTCTGCGTTGGCTGTGCCATTGTTTTCCTATGAGGAGAGCTCGAAATTACCACCGAGCGCTGCGCTCAAAGTTAAAAAATGTTCAACTTTGACCTCAGCTGCCGCTGACCTTTCAAAGCACAACCAATGAGAACAGCTGCAACTGCTGTCGTTGCCTAGAAACAGTCCTTGCACTCGAGATATTTTACCTGCTGCCTCTGCAAGGCCCTGCGCCCTACCTCGCAGTGAGTGAAGATCAAATCTCTCATCATGTGAAGCCAGCTTATCTGAACCAGCTAATTATTTTAAAGCTACACTAAATAAATATTTTCATATTAATAACAGATCAAGTCACTGGGTGCATATGAAAGATTTTGCTAGTGACGCTTGAGTGACTATTTTGGTTTTCAGGCCCACAAACTCCATTGATTCGTGTCCGCCGGATGTGTGAGTAGGCAGTTGCTAGCTAACATAGTAATTCTATTATTATTATTATCACGTATTAATGATAATGATGTGTTTCTGCCTCCTTCCGCTGTCCCAAAGTGGCCAAAAAAATGGATTAATGCAGCTTCAAATACGGGAGGGCTTGCTGAAAATGCTTGTTGCAATAAATACGATACCAGCACATTTTGAGCTCTAATGCTGACAATATGACCACCATTGTTGTATTTTATGACTAAATACTGTAATGCTAAATAGACGCAGTTTACAATTAAAAAAAATGTTTTATTGTAGAGCTTATCTTCTAAAAAAATGTGTTGTACAGAGCGGATATGTACGGAAGGTGTCACATCGCAGCTTAGAAGGCAGGATGAGCCTTGTTCTTATTTCTGGCTGTAAGAGGCTGCAGAAAAGGTTCACTAATACAGACCGTTTTCTTGGAGTGTAAGAGCAACACACAGAGCTAAAAATCAGTATTATCCCCCTTTTAAGCCCTTGTCAAATAGAGACAAGCAATACTCCATCAGGCTTCAGGGTATTGTAATACTCCCACACAGACTGTGCGGTATTGAATAACAGCCTGATTTAAGTGCCCATCACTGTCCTAATTGGTTTCCTCTGGCTCCGTGTCTCCTCCGCTTTCTCAATCTCTCGCTAACGTTCTGACCATCTCTCTATCTGTCTTTCTCCCTGAGGCATCGGACACATCTCTCCTGCTCCCTTACAGTACTTCCCTGCTCGGTCTTATATCTTGCTGGCTCGCCCTTCCTCCACAATGACTTTGATTAAAGTGGAGCCAGGTACCACTTACATTGATCAGACCTCATTTTGACCACAGACCAGCATTAACCAGCCGTTTCAAGGACATATTTTATTGTGACAGCTGCTTTACTCACCTCGGCTGATATCCTGATGAAATCCCGTATTGATCTTGTTAAAACTGAACAGTGAACTTCATAATCGAAACTGTGCTACTAACACCGAAGAAAGAGAAGTTCTGCGTTTCAGTGTACTCTTTGAAATATCAGTTTGACAGCGTTACCAAATTAGTATGAGCTATAATTGTAGTTTCCGCTTTTCTGCGGTGAGATCCTATCCTTGTGACACCCATGTGTCACTTCTGTGTGGGTAGAAAAGGTGACTGTAACACCACCTTTTATAATTTTCTGGGTACACAAATACATTATTAAAAGGAAAGTACTGGTAAGTCAATCTGTACGTGTATATGGCTTCTGCAACTTTTGCATTTCCTCTGAAAATGAGAAACATTGTCATATTTTACATATAAATATGACAATACCTAAATTAAAGTGTGATGGTGTGTATAACATGACATGGTGCACAGCCACCAGGGCATCACGTGCAGTTCAGGAGGACAAGCTCTGACTTACAATGGACAGTAGACGCCACTATGCCACCGCTGTGTACTGAAGCAGCATGACATACAGTGTGGAACAAGGAAATAAAGCTCACTCAACTGTAAAAAAAAAAAAAATCAAATAAACCTTCTGTGTCCCAAAAGCCGGTCTGCCCTTCATCGTCGGTGGAGCAGCTGCAAGCTTTGCAGAAATAATTACGGCAGGCTAAGTCATTATAACCTGAGGTGCATTGTTAACGTTAACATACATTTAATCTCAGCTATTACTATCTTTCTTCATAGTAGCTTGAGCATTTATGTAGCTGGCGGCACCCTAAGGGCTCCACCTATGGCGTTGTTTTTCCTCACTTATGTGCATTTAGAACCCAATGTACTGTGACTGTGTTCTCGCAATGGTTCTTTACCGAGTGCCTGTCTGTACATGACTGCTCCAGATGTGTTGAAATATTATCAGTTAAACAATGATATAGTTAAATTTAGAGTTCCAACTAATGAGTATTTACAGTATTGATTAGTCTGTTCATTTCAACCCCAAAGGGTGTTATAGACCCGCTTGTCCACCAGAGGATAGCATGTAAGTGTCACGTTTTGCCTCGCGGAGGCGTGAATATTACATGCCGATATGAATGTGCAGTACCAGCTGGGAGCTACAAAACCACTCACTTAGGTTTAAGCAACAAAACCACTTAGTTCAGTTTCGGAAAAACATCCTGGTTGACTTAAAATATGTAGTAAACTAAGTAACAAGCATCACTAGAACACACGTCACAAACGTCACTTACAAAACAAACTTGCAAAACAAAACAGCGGTCTCCTGGTTGAAAGTTCTATGTTTGTTGGATCCATCCACGTCCCCTCCCGCCCGCCATAAGAGGTCTTTCTCCATTTTTATTCTACGTCACTAACTCTGATCGTAGCATATTCACGTTGCAGTCAGTACAGACTACATGGTGTACAAATGACACACGTAAAGCAAGAAGAGTGTTCTTGTTACATGCTTTTGCCTTCACATTATCATGTCATTCATACGCCGTTTCATGCAACCAGGCTGTTCATTTCTGATGATTAAATGTCAGAAAATAGCAGAAAATGCCCATCATAATTTCCCAGAGCCCTGTGTTGAAGTGTCTTGTTTTGTCTGTCCAACAGTCCAAAGCCCAAAGATATTCAATAAACAATCATAGAAGATTTAAAAACAGCAAATATATAACATTTGAGAAGTCAGAACTGCAGGGATTTTTTGGCTCTCTTGCTTAAAAAATCAATCAAGAAGCAATATAGTTGCTACTTAGACCTACTGTATAGCGTAGACCTATAACCCATTTACCTCGGTCTAGTTTGCGATGCATGCCAAATGCAATCAAAAATATTATATGTTAACATTTCTTTGTGTAAACCTCAAACCACAAACTTGATGTTGTTAAACCTAGTTTAAAACGAGCTGCTGCCCCAGATAAGAAAACATGAATGTGTTAATAAAGTATTAAGTCCACATGCTCACAGAGACTTCCAGCTCTTCCTGTGGGTATCAGGTGATTGACAGGAAGTAGAGCATAACATAATGCGCTCAATGATGTAAAAACGCTCGAGCACAATAAAATAACACACACACAAACAGCCTGAAACCCAAATTTAGTCTCAGGGTTTGCTGTGATGGATTATTTCACTCCAGTGGAAGTTGTTTTTGTTACTGTTCGTACTGTACAAGAGTGAATGGCAGCTAATGGAGAAAAACAAGCACTGCTACATCCACATGAATATATGTAGACAACAACAATAAGTACAGGAGCAGCCTCTCACAAACTTAGTATCATAGTAGTCATACTAGTAATAGTATTAAGATATAATAAAGAGAAAAATAACATATTGAAAAAAATGCATATTAATAGATATTAAGATATAACACAATTAAAACCCTAACATACTGAGCAAAACTGTGCAGGATAAATGATCGAATAGGAAAAAAATATGGAATATGTCTGGGAAGGGTAACAACAGTCTCTTCTTTTTTATTCCTTTTGCAAACAAACTCATTGTAGTGGTAACACTTAGTGATGCCATGCCTTTTCTGTTGTTCTCTCTTGCCACTGTCTTTTTTTGTGTGTTTTTTGAACTTAGGTTTACTAACATTGGTGACAAAAGACCCGTAATATTCTTAGAGACTGCAGAGAAGATCACGGTGGCAGTGATCACAAATAGGACGTCTTTGTTGTAGCCTGGCAGGAAAAACAATAGTATATATCCAGGGGCGGACTGGGACATAAATGCGGCAACACATACTGGACACCACAGGAACACTGCACAGTCCCTGACAGGCATGTCATGATAGCCTCTTTTCCTCATAACAAAATGTGCATTTAAAAGCTGTATCGCTTTAAAGAAACAATTGTGGCTCAATCATAACAAAATATACTACTTGGGTGTGTTGGTGGGTAGATTAATGTTGCATTATAATTTATTTGCTGGTCATATGATATATTTGTCATATAAATGTAGTGGAGTAAAAAGTACACTAGTTTCCTCGGAAATGTAGTGGAGGAGAAGTATAACAAAATGGTAATACACTAGGAAAGTACAACTGCCTCAAACTTGTACTTAAGTACAATACTTGAGTAGTAAATGTACATTACACATCTGGCAAACTGGGATACAACAGCCCATTATCAGAGCATAACACACACATAACACTCCTTGACACATTATTATTAATCACCATATTACTATATTACTATTACTAATAGAGCTATTGCACAGCACAACTTACATCCAATGCAAGGATGAAAAAGAATCCAACAACTAAGCACCAGACCTCTGCATAAACGATCACAAATCAAATCACACATGACCATGACAACTAATAATATGTGACATTGGGGAAAGCTTCAGCAGGCCCCGTCCATGGTCTTGACAACAATACAACACAATCAGCCACATTCAGGCAAAACAACAAGGCACATTTTACCCATTAGAAGCAATACAACCACAGCAGCTAGCAGAGAGAGAGAGCTAGAGAGGGAGAGAAGGGGGTGTTTTGACTCACCTAGCGTCTATTTTAGTCCGCTGTCCTTCATGGTGGAAAGTTGTCCCAAAACCACGTCATAATTCCCACTGGAGTTGAGGTCTTCCACCACAGACGATTCATTTAGGTGTCCAATTTTTCTTCTGTGCACAGTTGTCCCAACTTCATCCCCTTGTATCCGGGCTCAGGTCCAGTTTCTGAGTTTCTATTCACAGTCAGTTCATTCTGAGCAGCTGTACAATTCCAGAAATCCACCTTCTGTAGCCGCTAACGTTTGCTTAAAGGTCCCATATTATAAAAAAAGGTGAGATTTTAATGTTTTTTTATTATAAAGCAGGCTTAAATCCTATATAAATACTGTGAAAGTATCGAAACGCTCAATCCACAGGGAAATACACACAGCCCGTATTCAGAAACTCTGTATTTGAAACAAGCTGTCAGAATTTCTGTCCATTTGTGATGTCACCATTATACAATATTTAGACCCTTTACACAGATTTAAACGTAAATATTCTAAGTGTGTCCCAGTTTATTCCTGGTTGCAGTGTATGTGAATGTCATCAGCTGACAGGAAGTACACATGGACCCAAGCTGTTGCCTAGCAACGCAATTCTGTTGGAATTTCGTCGCACTTCTGTTGAAATGCGCTAAAACAGAGCGTTTAAGACAGAGGGTAAATACAGGCATATTCAGGCCGACAGTATGATGAAAATAAAGGGTTTTTTGAACATTGCAGCTTGTAAACATGTTCTAGTAGAACCACAAAATACAAGTATGATCCTGAAAATGAGCATGATATGGGACCTTTAAAAAAAAAGTCTCACGGTAGCTAGCTGATATCATTAGCACAACTGGAAAACTTGCGAACTCCTCTAGCAGTTTCTTTGACACAGCTAGCTAACTGTTGTGAAGCTACAGTGGCTCCCCTCGTTATTTTCTGTTCCCCCAGAGAGTTGACCACCCAGTTTCACACTGCAGCATTAAGCCACTAATCAAGAGATATCCGCTACACCTGGCTGGGGCTTCACTTCAGTGGGCTCCACATGCAGCTGGTCTTCAGGAAGCCCAATGCTGCTCTGTTGGTTCATTAGTTGGTCTGTCCACCCGCGGATCCATACAACTATTTTGTCAACAGATTTTTTCATTGCCATTCTGTAGGGCAACAGCTTTGGTCCAAGTTTACTTCCTGTCAGCTACTGCTTTAACAAACTTTGCAACAGGAAATACAAAGGGGCCCATTTAGAATGTTTATGTTGTCAAGTTTCAAAAGTTCTATAGGTTTCTAAATATATTGAATATTTTGCCATGGCCCAGGCTTTCTTCTAATTTTGCTGTATTTTGTTTCTGTATTTCTGTATTTTTTTTAACACACTTAAAGCTGCAGTGGGTATAAATGGAGCACATATGATTTAAAAAAGTTATTTTTATAAAACAGTCACTATATCCTGACAGTAGTGCATGAGAAGGGTAATCTGAAAGATTAATCTGCAAGATTTCACAGACCGGAGGAAAACAACTAATCAGAGCCGAGCTGGAGCCTGCCGTCTCTGAGCAGCTGTCAATCACTCGCGAACTCCGATCAAACGGTCAAACTGGCAGCGCTGATCAAATATGAATCAATATTATGTTACGCTAATGTCTATTTCTCACCTCAAATGTTTTCAGAAACATCTTGTAGTGTACTGTTTAGCTGTAAAATGAGAAAGTTTGTGACCCGGCCGCCATGCTGAGAACAGTTGAGGAAATACCAAGCACCGCCCACCATCCGGAGCACAGCCAATTGGAACGCTCTCTCTCTCTGAAATGAACTGTGATTGGCCAAAGTCTTCCGTCACGGGCTAGATTTTTTAAAGCCTGAAAACAGAGCCATGAGGAGGTGCAGACGTCTAGTTTTCTCTCAGGACACTTGAATTACAATATGCTGAAAGGTTATTATGGAATTTTTGCCCAATGATGCCAAAAACATTCTGCCTATACTGCAGGTTTAATTGATCATGGCTGGGTTTCCATGAAATGTACTGTGGGGGTTCAAAGTGCAAAGAAAATTGTAGTGACCTCAAAGGTTTTTCCTCTGGTGCAATTCTTCAGACAACTTTTACAATGATAATCCTTTAATTATACTGCAACATAACAATATACATAGGGCCTTATGGGGCTGCTGGTGGGTTAAAGAGCTTGTTGTTTTAATACTGAAGGATAAAGTTCTTGCGTATTTATATCATAAAGGTATTATCCTTTAGGTATATTTAATCAGTTATTTTAATAGAATATATAGACAAGGCAGAATTACATTCTATGGAATATAGACTGACAGCTAACAGTTAACATGTTAGTGCTGATGCAAATTATGTGAGATAGATAATGTGTTTCAGAATCTATTATTATTAATAAATATATACAGTATATTACTAAATCTAATATTGTACATATTGAATTGATATTGATCAACTGTTCCTTTGAATGCAAAGAACGTGTATACATTCATTACATCCCTCCAGGTCAGCCAGGGTGAAGTGCATCAGTACGAAATGGTGGCATGAGTCAATACCTCTGCTGAACACAGTACATAAACAAATGCCAGTTCAGCAAAAGAATTCATACAGCTGCATTTTACGACCATTTCCCCCTGTGTAAAGACACTTAAACGGCAGTCTGCGTGGCCTATAACAGCGCTGTCGGGCATGAATACGACTATATTCTCTAGCAGCCAAAACACCATCTTCATGTTGAAACGTTGCATATAAAATGGGATTACCCATCAGATGGCGTTCACATTATGGTCAATGAAGTCACATGCTCCTCAAATCTGTGTGTGAGGATTTCCTGCAGGCTTTAACATTGACATCTACTCATAATCCAGTATTTGGGACCTCATGACAGATTTCATAAATATTGGCAAAATACTGTATTGAACACTAATCTCTGTTTTTTTTATGTGTTCTTCATCCTATTAAATCACATTCAGTGAAAAAGGCGTTCAAGCTCTCCTACCTAGTTGTTACGTCTTTAAAGTAAAAAGCAGCATTAAAGGATAAATCTGGTTTATTTGGAGGAGGAACAGTAAAAAATACTATCCAAACTGTCAATTGACCTTTTTCATGGAAGACATTTTGACATGTCACAGTAGGAAAATCACAGATGTAAATAATGGAATTTATGATGGCTGAATTCCTGCTTTGATTTCAGCTTCCTGGTATTGTGCATGCTCGCTCACTGTCACTCTCAGCGGGACACTTGAATAGCACAGAGTCATCGTTTGTGTTATTCGTAACACCTGTTTTTTCCTACAATGACGAGTCAAAATGTCTGCTGTAAAAAAGGCCTGTTGTAATTCAACTTTGATCTACTGCCGTACTTGTGAATTCAAACAGTTTTCCTCTGCAATGAATGATTATTATTGACATTTTGGATGTGCTCACTTAAGGTTTTGCCTCCAAATAAAGTAATTAATCAGGCGCAAGATGGCGTATTTACAACCTTACAACAATCAGATTGTGTGACTGCTCGTGCTTCTTTGGACTTTGTTGTAGCAATGCTACAGCAATAATGTTTGGTGTAACAATCTTATCATAACTGAAAGAAATAACAACCAAAAATCAAACCAAATGTGGAATGAACTCGAATGCGGCTATAATCAAAACAATTTGAAATGGATCACTCGTAGTGATGAACCTGACAACTTTATGGAAAGGACCCCACAGAGAAATAAAACCTTTTCTTTAACTTTCGCTTGATTCGGCCTGTTTGTTATTGTGTCTAACCAAGTCTTGCTTGGCAAAGTCTCATCCTGAAATCTCGCGTCACATCCACATTGTTCAATGACATTGAAAATCATTTCAAATCAAATCTTTTAGATGACACTAAGGTTTGCTTTCTGTACTTCAACACAACAAATTCTGACAACACCGGCACTCCTCTCTCCAGCTCTCACTCACGTTTCCACCGTTGTCTTCAAGTCACATGACACAATAACAAACAGACCGGATAAGCGAGAGGTAAATGAAAAGGTATTATTTCTCTGTAGGGTTCTTTCCATAATGCTGTCAGACACTTATAATAACAATCTGAGCCTGTCAGTGGCAAAAACAAGCACTTTAAGTGGACGAACATTGACGGTGCAGAATTGCGATCGAGGGATTACATTTCACTCTGTTTAGCCGCTGCCGGTTGCAGCGCTTTCCCTCAATACCGGACCAATTTCAAAAATGTTGCCCCCATTAGTCTCTTAGACACAAAAACATGGGAAAATAGGGTCCAGGTTTAAAAATACCCTTGTCAATGTAGTGTTTACAATTTGTTTCCGCTGCCCCAGAAGTGACCTAAATAATCAGCTATAGCAGGTTTAAGTAATCCAGACTTAGACAACCTCTATTGGTGAAGAAATCTCCAACCTTGTGGTGGTCATTGACTTTAATTATAATGTGACAATTTTATGACAAAAATTAGACCATCTTATTAAAGCAGAAATTCAACATAATCATCAATTAAATCACAACGTAAATTACTATATTAATACTAAAAGTAAAAGTTTAATGAAGAGTTTTGAAAGGCAGATTCCTCCCAGCAAAAACATTGTCGTTACTTTGTCACTCACACATTAGAATCTTTATTGCTCATCGTTATTGCACTTTCAGTCATTTATTCATCTAAGCATGATGTTTCCCAAGTAAGGCTCCAAGGCTTTTAAACACACATTTACTTTCTATTATGGAGAAGTGATATGATGGAAATGTGTCTCATATTGTTTACTTCTGTTTTCCGCAGAGCTGAATATGGAGATGCAGCATGTTATTGTTGTTCACACGGCTGTTTTCTGACTAGGATCACGCTTTGACTCAGAAGGACAATCTCCTTGAGACTAAAAGATGGCAGATCCATTTTTTTTTTCCAGTCTCTTTGAGCTGTGAAAGAAAAGTGCAATCTGTTTCAGTGATTACCGGCTGACTCACAACAAACCGCTAACACTGAAGTGCTGGTGGTGTCTTACCTCCATTTCACCGGAGCCGTTTTCTCCAAAATGTCTTGTGGCATCTTTAAACACTCCTGAGTCAGCCCTGGTCTGTTTTGTGACAGGACGTTTTGTCTATTACGGCACATAAAGACAGACATGTAATACTCGACTAATCTCCCCTCCATGAAACAGCTTAATAATGTTTACATGAGCTGCAGGAATGAGATGCCTTGCGGCCAGTTAAATTCTTGTGAAACCACCTGTCATGTCAGTGAAATGGCACATTTGTGGCTTTATTCCCATGCGCATAAGAAACCCTAATATGAATTTATATTTAAAATCAATTCCCTGGTTTATGACAGCCTCCTGTTCAAACATCATGCTGACAACAGTGTGACTCATTGTGCTCCTTAGAAAATATTTCTAACTACTAAACCAACAAAACCCAGAGTAACGGCCACGTTTGATGTGTTCCACCTTAAGAAAACAACAGATATTGTAATTCAGGGGAACAGCTGTTCTCATTTTCTCTTCAGAGAAAGTCCCAGCTCCGCGTAGGAAAAGTCACTCGTCATGCTTTGGGACCAGATATTTAATTCAGCTGAGTGGATGTGAGGCTCGAAAATTTGTTATTTACATATTCATTTGCATGTCACAGTAGATCTGTTTCAGTGTGATTCTGTTCGGCTGCAGGATGTCTCTGGTGTCTCAGCACATATTGTTAAATGTGAATGTCGCTGTCTGTCGGAGAAGGACCTTCGCAAGATGTGTTTCATCATCGGGGGCGGTGCTGACTCCTGTTTATTGGTTTAATGTTCTTTCATTTAGAAATGTTGTCTTAACTTCACAGGGAGGTCAGAGGTCAAACTCAGCCACAGAACAGCACCTGGGGAGCTGGTGGGGATTCAGTTTCTCACTCAAGGACACTTCAGCAGGACATATGCTGGCTGTCACTCAGGCTTCAATCTGACATAGTGTCAGAATAAAAGCAGGTGTGTCTGTTGTTCTAATATTGTGAACACTACACCAGTGATTCTCAAAGTGGGGTCCGCAAAATAATTTGCTATAAATAACAAAAATGTGCTGTATCATTAAAAATTGCATATCTACAGAAGGGGATCATTTCCAACAATAAAACAAACAATTGTGTCCATTACTCCACTCCAACTACGTTAGCTTTGGGCCAATAGAAACTCTGATATGATTGTGACACACAGCATTAAGTCCATTATTTTTAAGTTGAAGCACTTACTGAAAGTCAGCTTTATACTGGTGAGTTTAAAGGTCTTGTTACTGTTCATTTTCAGAAAGCTTTTAAAATCAATTACTTGAAATGTAGGCTATAAATGCTGTCAAGTTGAGTCCATATGCAATTTGAATAAAATCACCCTCTGTCTAAAGGTATATAAGTATTAACATTCAATAACATTGCAAATTTCCCCGCTCTGGGACTAATAAAGGATCATCTCATCTTATCTTAACATGATTCAAATTGAAATGTGTTTCTGTTTATCACTATAAAACAGGTCTGAAGTACTTAGGCTGAAGAGTTTTAGTATACAAATAGTTCCAAAGGCATCTAAGAGTACAAATGTAGTAAGAATTATGCTTAATTGGTGTTACTATTAAGAGGGGGTCCTTGGAAAATGTTCTCCCCGATAAGGGGTCCCTGGAACCAAACATGTTGAGCACCCTGCACTACACAAAACACATAAATCTTAAAGAAATAACTCCAGTAAATGTTTACCACATTAGAGGGTATCATTTTAGCAGTCACATTAAACTTTGCTTTTCAAACTTTTTGCCTTTTTTTAGCTCATTGTTTGGTTTTATAGCACATTTACTGACTTTAATGGACCCTCTTTCCAGCAGCAGCAGCAGCAGGCGGATGTTTTCAGCAAACCAGCTTAGATAAAGCCACTGTAGGATACCAGCTCGGCACCCAATGGCAGATGAACACAGTTAGCAACTAACTCATAAAGAAAGCAAGCTCAAGGCCCAGATATTATTGGGCCCAGCACATTCTCTGGCTGAGGTGATTGACTCACACATGACACATGAATGGCACGACAATAATGTACTGATATGGCTCTTAATGTTTAGTTTTTATTGGCTCAAATGTGAAGATACAATTCAGAATTTCAGTGTATTTGAGACAGTCATGTTTATTTATTGTTTTACAGACGTTTTTCCTCGTAATGATTACGTACGGTTAAATTGCCATTCCGTCTGTGGCTACAACAGCCCAAAACGACACGTCCAATGTTGTCAATTAAACAAAAACACTTGCTTATTACTACGTTTTTACAGTGAAAATGTGACTGAACATTGTGAACACGGGACATGAACTAACAGCTGATTGCAAAGTGAAAGTGAAACGTAACGCAGGGGACATGAACAGCGGTCTCCTGGATGAAAGCCTTGTGTTTGTTGAACCCATCTACCTCCCCTCCCACCCGGCCTGTGTGTCTCTTTTGCTCTTTAAACTACGTCACCACAGCACTTTCCTTGAGCATTTACTGTTGCCACGGATGGGTTTACATTGTAGTTAATGGAAAGCCCGTTGTGTCTCATACCGGCGCTAAAGGGTGCCTTGTGCAGCAGTATCGAACATCGACAGCCGTGACAAGGCGTTGGTATTTGATGCCCTGGGAATGAGAACAGGTTGTCTCATCTGGTCTCTCTCTCGGGTCGTCGTTGTGGTTGGTGTGTTTTTGACTTTGCATTATTTCTGTAGTTGCAGCGTGTTTGTTGTTAATGTATTGTTTTGGCTCTCTGTTGGACATTTTTTCATTTGCAGCATGTATTTATTTATTTTGGATTTTCATATGTTTTTGAATTGACATCGTTTCTGAAGCTGCAGCATGTTTCTCCCAATGGAACTGTTTTGGGCCGTTGTAGTTTGCCGTTGTCAGCCACCGTAGTGGCCGCTGTGCCAAAATGCTCTTCTTGGGGGCTCGTCCTACATCAACAGATTAATTTCCTTTCATGTAATGACATATATATTTCTCTGAAAGCTTAGAAAATGTCACAGTTATCAAAGGACTAGTTTAGCATTCCTTAAAGCGACAAGATTGTGAAATGCCACGAGGTCTTACAGAGGGCGTGGATCTGGTGCTGTATAAAGACTCCATTATAATGACACTGCCCAACCTTTTTATAATACTAAAAAAGTCGTTTCAGAAAAATTGGAATGATTTGGCTGAATTCCTGTCTGTTTTATTATCATGCAAATGATGATAACTAGTGGAAACAGTGAGCCCCGGAGATTAAAACAATTACTATTATTGTGAGAGACAGCTATAAATGAAATTGGCGAGCCTGCAGCTTTGAAGAGGTGACAGAAAGAGAGGTTAGGAAAGCGGCGGGGAAAAAGGAGACCAAAGTCGAGCTGCTGAGCTATCTCCATCAGGTTAAGTGCTTAAACTCCTGGCAGTCTGATTGCAAATGAGGACTGTGAGCTCCCGTGAGCTGTGGTGTGACAAGCTGTCTCTCAGCAGACAGAACGCTGCTGCCTGGTGATCTGCGGATCACAAGGTACAGGTGTGTTGAGCTTTAAGCAACAGCTCCCCCTTCAGAGCGCGGTCAGCTCCGAAACTTGTGTCACAAAGAATGTAAGAGGAAGTAAGGCCAATTAGTGTTACGTCTATTGAACTCCACCATCCAGATGTGCCTTGAGGGGGAATTTGGACTGTCTCCACTTTCTTCTCTCGCTCCTGAAACAGAGCAGACAGCCGTGGAGATGTGAACGCACACGTCTTTATACTGACCGCACTGGGGTAGACAGACGGGAGGCTGAGTCTGGGAGCAGACTCTGAGTCTGCAGTCTCTCGCTTATTGTGGATCTGTTTTTTGTTCAGACTCTAGGAAATAAAACTTTTCCCGTAAAATATCTATTTGATAATGTATCATGTCATTCTGTGTTCCAAGAGTATCTGAACCAAAAATTTGAATCCGACGTTGCAGTGCAATAAATCAGCATAAAATAGGATGTAAGATTAGCAGAGCTTCTCAGTACACTGCATTTTCTGTATTTCAGACTATACATGTCAAAAAAACACAGTATGCAAGTAATTAAGTTTATGACAAGCCCTTTTATCATTTAATCAGTAGGGCTGACTAGTAGCTATTCAGTTTCCACTACTGGAAATGACATTTCCACATGTCAAAATGTAATTTTGACTAGTTAAAATGTTAATTTCAGATATCTGTAAAACAATTTTGACATGTTACAATTATGTTTTCACATGTAGAAATTACATTTTGACCAGTCAAAACTGATTTACATATATCTTTAATTTAACTATAGATATCATTAATTCCTTTTTCACTTGTAATAATTACAAATATCTACAACTTTTTACCACATTGAAAAAAAAGATTATGACTAGTGGAAATGTAATTTCCCATTTCAGATATAAACAATTGCATTTGGAATATATTGTCGAAATTACCACATTCATTTCAGAAACGCACCAATGTCATTGAAGATATCTATGGTGGAAATTACATTCTGACTAGTTATAAAAGGAATTGTAGATATCGAATAAATATAAATTGTTATAAGTATGAATATAATTTCCACTAGTTGCAATCGTATTTCAGATATCTGAAATGCAATTCCAGATATCTGTAATTACAACTCTTACTTGTTACAATTCCAAGCGGACATATCAATAATTTAATTTTGACTAGTCAGAATTGAATTTTAGATATCTTCATTTATGATATCTGTAATGTAAGAACAATTGTAGATATCTAGAATGAACATTGCCACTGGTGCGAATTGAATTGTTGATATCAATAATTTACATTTTGACTAGGTCGACTTGGGTTTATAACACTTCAAAATGGATTTACAGATATCTGTAATTGAGTTTAAATAGAAATCAATGGTAAAAGCTGACTTGATGTAATTTAGTTACAGATATCTACAATGAACATGGATACACTGGCTTGGAATACTAACTAGTCAAAAGGCAATTGTTGATATCTACAATGCTATTAAATGTTAAAAGGTCTTGCCGTAGTGTGTTTAACATTTAATATTCACTAACTCTCATTGTTTTCATCCTTAATGAGCCAAAGAAGCCCCAAATGGATTTTATATCCCATAGCTGTAAATATCAAACACCGTTTCAGTTCCTAATATCAGAGCAGTTCAGACACACAAGCTGCTCCTCCTGAGATACTGTACTTGTTATGCTTAGTCTGCCAGCGCTGCCTGACCTCATATGTCTCTTTGTGTCTCTTCTCCTCTCTCTCTCTCTCTCTCTCTCTCTCTCTCTCTCTCTGCCTCTCTCTGTCTCCGGCTTAAAGCTGAGAATGTGTTTTGTGTCTCTCAGAACACCTCTCTCACATAATTCTCCCAAACATCTCTGTGAGTTTAGTGTTTCGTTTTTCATGCGAGATTGAAACGTGGACACCTTGACCATGAATATCAGAATCCCATTCAAAGTGTCAGAACGTCCTTATGGGGGATTGGTATTTATCCAGTCCCGGCCCACCCGTAACACATATTGATGTATCTGTCATAGCTGCCTATTCTAAAAGTATATACCTATGAAGGATGCACTCTCACTTTTTACCAGCCGCAACAGTGGCATTGTTTTCACCTTTTCTGTGTGTGTGTGTGTGTGTGTGTGTGTGTGTGTGTGTCTGTGTGTGTGTGTGTGTGTGTGTGTGTGTGTGTGTGCGTGTGTGCGTGTGTGCGTGTGCGTGCGGTGCGTGTGCGTGTGCGTGTGCGTGTGTGTGTGTCATCATAGTAAAATGTGTCCTGTAGTCACCTACTGTAGCAGGAACTACCACAGAGGCGGTTTACAGTACTTTGTCAGGTGTTTATATGTCTGTGGACAGATTTTTCAGGTTCAAGGTCCTTGAACTGTCTCTATCATTATGCTTCATCGTGTTTTGGTCGTGAAATGTACACACATAGCGAATCTCAACTTGTAAATCAAAACTTTTTTATTGTATTAAAAAATGTATATAATAAAGTAACTGTTTGGCAGACAGCCGCTTATGGAAAGCTCTCAGGGTGGAATAGTCCGTTACTGTAAATGTGAAATGTGGGTGATAATAAATATTGGCAATAGATATATATAGAAATAGTTCGATATTTATTTGGATAGGCCCACATTCACATGTAGACAGATTTATTTATTTCTTTTACAGCGTATCATTCATTTGGAGAGATAAGCAAGGAAAAATGTTTTATAAATTTAAAAAGGAAAAAAAGGAAACAAATTCAAGAGGCCCCAAGCAATTGCCTACCTATGACGTATGGTAAAACCCTATGACTTTATATAATCCCCTCGCTTCCTTTTCCAATGTTGCATAGTTTATTCTGTCATATACCATATGTGCTCCAGTAATAAAGACAAAAAGAGGGAGCTACCGGCGTCACATCTACATGTGCCGCTGTTGTCATGGCGTCATGGTTTGTGACCGTGATAGTGTCACAAGCGTGCAAGATACAGTGAGGAAACTTTACAGATGTGTATACTATCGTTGTGATCAAAATAAAAGCCGAGTTTGAAGAGGGGTGTAGTGTGAGTAAAGGGTGTCGGAAGTAGGGAGGTGGGAATTGGGGAGAGGTTCATTAACCTCCTCCCTATGCTGCATTTGCCGCTCTCTATATACTTCCCGGTTCACATTTACGTGGATTACATACGAACTGATTTTGTGCTAACCATCACTAAAAAAAAAATGTGTGTCTATGTACACAAATCACTACATTAAATTTTGTGATTATTTCACACACTGCTATGCGACTGTTCGGCTGTCCCATCGCAAGATGGTCTCTAGTACCGCATGAATAATAAACTGCTGATGCCATAGCTGCAGGTCAGCTTATGTGCTGCTGTCATTGGCGGAGGCGATGCACTGCAGAGGGGTCGTACCACAAGGCTGTAATGAGAGCAGTGGAGGTAAGGATTATTATAGGATTTGTATGTAAAATCTTAATCTGCAAAATAAGTAGCTACAGCTGTCAAATAAATGTATAATGGACTAAAAAAATCTATTTTCCAGTAGTGGAATAAAAGTATAAAAAAATATATAAAACACATACTCAAGGAAGTACCTCAAATTGTATTTCAGTACAGTAATGGATTAAATACTGACTTTCCACCACTAGAAAACCGGAAATCAAACCAGTCTTTCCCACATACTTAAAGTGACTAATCACTGTCCTCAAAGCCCAGTGGACGGTGCCGTGGTATCTGTCTTCTAATTGATTATTTTCCCACACTGTGTTGTGATGATGCAGCCAGTTGCCGGCGGCTGACTCGTCCACCTTGTATTTGTATTTGTGAGTAGTCAGTATGCTGTTTGCTCCCTCGCGTTGCAGGTGAAAGCTCACGGACAAAATCAACGCTGAACCTGTCACCGAGCGCACAACCTTCGTTCAGCAGAGCCTTAGGCGAGTTGAAACGGGGCCTTCTTTTTATCCAGCTACTCAACAGTGATTCACTCATGGATATTTGATGAGGTGACTTCGAAAGAGCATTTTCTTTTGTTTGGCTTTTGTTTTTGTTTTTTTCAATATGTTTGATTTGCTGATGGAAGATGTGTTTGGTTTGGGGAAAGTGAGAAGCTGCACAGTTCGGATTGAGTTTGTCAGTTTGTAAGACACCTGGTGTAAGATAATTTCAGTAGTCCCGTGTTGATTTGCAACAAGATATAATGAGTTATTCAGCTGTGCACAGCTGTTAACAGGTGTTTCAGCTGATAGTCTGCAAGGTTTTTTTTTTTTTTTAGTTGATTAGAAATAAATGCTCAACAAGATGCAGAGCTAACATATCCTAACCCAAATGTGAGCAGGTGTTGGTGACAAAAATATCTGTCAGAAGATGGGTTGGGCTGTTGGACAGTAATCATAAAGGCAAAGCTAAGTCTGTCAACATAAGATGCCCCTTCTACTATGAGACATTTTATTGTTTTGTCAATCAAATGCCTTACTGGGAATCAATACTAGACTATAAAGAATATTACCCTAAGGTTATTGCAAAGCACCAAGGCTACAATTTAAGATCTATCCTGCCATAAATATTCTGCCAGTGTTGTGGTCACTGACCTCTACCTGCATTTATGAAGTGAACAAATGTATTTTCTTAAAATATCTGTAGTAGCTATAGCCTCAACCTGATCTTATGTGAAGGCGTATAAATAGCACAATTACAAAGACATTCCGCGAGTCATGAGAACGCATTTTAGTCTTTTTGCATTTCATTATTCAGGCTGTTCTCATACACCGTTCGTAGCTATACCTACGAAAAGGTAATGCACTGTAATTCATAAACATCCCACAAAATCAATTTGTATGATTCGTATAATCGTGAACCAGGAAGTATAAAGAGCGACAAATGCTGCGTGGGGAGGAGGTCAGGGTGGATGGGTGGGTTAAAAACACCAGACTTTTGCCAAGGAGACTGGTGTTCGTGTCCCGTGTGCAACGAGAAGTCAATGTTGATTTCTTTGTCACGTAACTTCCATATAAGTTATGGCAAACCACAATCTTTTCCTAAACCTTACAAAGCATTTTTGTCACGTAACTTACAAACTTAAGTTATGTCACTTCAGCCGTTATTTTTAACCAAACCATGATCTTTTTCTAAACCTAACTAAGTAGTCATGTTGCCTAAACCTAACTAAGTAGTTTTATTTTGAAAAGACTGGAGCAGAAATTGACACGTGTCACGTTTTCCAACATTTGTAGGAAAATACACGAAAAATCAAGGATCAAGGAAGGGATGAAATGAGGAATAACTTTGCGTAAGAAATCATACAAACCGTTGTATGAGGATGTGTTGCATTTGAACACCTCTTTTGTGTGTCAGTTTTACGCCAAGCAACTAAACTATGGTAACGGCCACAGTTAGGTTTAGGCAACAAAACCACGTAGTTCGGTTTTGGAAAAAACATCATAGTTGGGCTTAAAATAACTACGTAAACTAAGTAAAATACGTACGGAAAAAGCGTAACAGAAGTACGGAAAACATGTTACAAATTACTAAATACATATCACAAACCAGAGTCCTGTGTTTGTTGGACCCGCCCACCATCAGCAGTTTTTCTCCCTTTTTATGCTATGTCACTAGCTCTGACCGTAGCATATTTACACAGATGCATTTACATTGCAGTCAGTACAGACTACATGGCGTACAAATGACATGGCAACAGCAAGAATGGCGTTCTTATTGCACAGAAAATATCTTGTGAATTACCTAACCATTCATACGCCATTCAGTGCGACCGGGCTGGTAGCCTTCACACCGTCATATATGTGAATTGAAAGTATCCTGCCTCCACTATACTCATCACCTACTACGTGTCAAAGGACTCGCTGTTTGTTTTCAGGCTCAATAGAAAAAAAGAAAAAAACGCTTTTCCACTACAGCAACATGTATTGTACACTAATGGATTGTGGGTGCACGCTGACAAGGATGGAGCTGCAATCACCTTCAAAGCTGAAAAGAATCCAGCGAGCTATGACTATGAATTTAACATGCCAGGACACGCTATGCAACAACCTAGATGGAGTGAGAATGGTGCAGATATAATACAGATGAGTGAAAAACCTTAATAACATTGTTTTGTTTTTCATATTTTATTGTTCTTAAAGTGTACCCGCTGGCATTCAGACATTAGAGCCTGTGAAAAACTCTTTGAATGGCTGCCTGGGTGTACGCAGAGACACACCAAATATTCACACCTGCAGCTATTTTATCACTATCTGCAAACAAGATCTGCTTTTGAGGGATGGTTAAATAAGTGTAGTCAACGGGGCACTACTTAAAGAAAACTGAGCGATCAATAGGACTTTGTGGTCATTACAAAACTAAAAGTTCTCCACAATCGTCGTCTCTGGATGGGTATTGAAACAGGAGACCTGTGTGGGGCTGTTTGATGTTTGACATGTCTACAGTAGAAAGAATCACAATCCAAATAAAAGAATAACACAAAGAGCTACGGAGTGCAGCTTCTTTCTGTCCGTTCTCCGGAGAGAAATAACGATCCACCTCTTTCCCTCTCCGCCTCCTCTTAATTGTCTTTCAAGTCCTTCTTTAGAGATCTCAAAGCAAGGAGAACGGATTAACAGAGGAATTATTGACTGCTTTTACTTTGAGGGGAAACCATGGAGCCGCCCATTTGTCTCATGGCTTGGTTTTATCAAGTGCAAAAGTCCAGCAATTACTTTTCCTCTGACCTCAGGGAGATCGGGAAAGTAGGCTTCTGTAATCCTTGCTATTGTGCGATGGAAGCGGTGTCTCGTTGTATTCGCACCGGCTTACATTAGAATTCACTGCTCATGTTTGTGGAGGCCGGTAAGATCAATCCATTCTGAAAGCCTCGGCATGGAGAATCTCGGTTGCTGTATTGGCGTTATTTAGCCGTCATGGGCTACATATAATTAACTGGCAGTATGTCCGTTCCCGAGAGTCTGAGGGGTTTAGCATCTGTAGCGATGCTGTTCAAGTCCAACTTTGTCATTTCAGTTTTTTATTCCTCTATATTAAATGACACCTCTTTGTATCGACTGGTTATTCAGGCTTGAAACGCTGGCTCAAGAAGGCTCCATTTGAGCATTCACAACTCTGCCCAAGACCCAGATCTTTTTTTTTTTTTTTCAGTTTTATTGTCAGGCTAGAAGGACAGCATGATGATGAGGGGGGGCAATGGCTGTTTGAGGCGCTCTACAATAATGTAATCAATGGCGTTAATGGAATCCGACTCCCATAAAGAGCTAATGTTGGTCAGCCTTTGCCACTAATTTGCATGGAGAAAGGCTGTGGCGTCAAAAACACCGCAGAGAGCCATCTGGAACTGCAGCCCAATGGCAGCCTCCTGCATATGCCATTAGCAATAAGTACTGCTACTGTACCTAAGCCAATCAACATTACATAAGGAGCCCACCGTGAGGAGGCGGCCGGCAGTGGCTTGGTCCCAATCTCAGCCTCGGTTCCTCTGTGTCATATCTTTAATTCTCAGTTTCTACTAGACTCCAACTCCATTGTTCAAGGACAACAAACGTCCAAGGGGAAAAAGGGGACTGGAGCACACAGATTGATTTGCAGCCTTTCACTGAAGCCACGAAGAAGTCAACATGTTGTGACAGAGGCTCCATGATTCTGGCCACAATTGGGCAGCGGGAGGGAGGGTTATTAGTGGATTTATGTACTTTGGACAGGCCATAGAAACAGGACATATATGGCGTCATGTCTTTGTCCATTTTGACTGATGAAGACACAATTAGTGTCAAAACATTAGTCTGTTTGCAGAATTAAAGGCTGCTCCAGTCCCTTTTTTTCCCCTTGGAAGTTTGCTCTTGTTTTTCTGTCAACGTTGACAGACCAACCCTGTCTCCTACAAAATTACATTCCCATACAACTAAACTGCATTCTCAATTATGTTTCGTGGGAAACATATTTTCTGCTGGATTAAGGTTGCACTTTTAAACAATTTTTTGAACACGTGGTTAACGTTGTAACAAAACAAAAAAAACAAAAAAAAAAAAAACTACTTTGTTAAGTTTAGTAAAAAAAAAAAGACTTGGTCAAAACCGCGTATATGTCTGGACCGTGTATGGTCAGTCTGTGAATTGTTACACAAATAGTCAGTGGTCATGTCTATAATGTTAAATCCAGCGGTACATGTTCACCAGGTCTGGCGAGGACACTGGGGGACGCGCTGCTCCCCTCAACTGTCCGTTCAGTCGGTGACGTACCCTAACGTGGAATGCACCTGATTGGTCCCTGGTTCTCTGCTTGCCATTTCAAACAGGAAACAACATGGCGGCCTGCTCGTAAACTTTCTGTTATTCCGTCTAAACAATCTACCAAAATCTACTTCTGAAAGCAAGAAATAGGCTATGCTGCTGCTGCTGAATCTCGTTTCATTTTAGAACTAGATCTCCTACTTTGACAACTAGGTCCTGTTTCGTGAACCGGACGCGTCATGCTGGATGGGCTCATTTGCATTTGTTCTCCGCCTTGTCATTTTGAAAAAGCAACGGCCAATGAGAAAACTCCAACACTCGGCCGACCAATCATATAACTTCATCACTCACTCAGTGACAGACTTTTGCATTTGTGGGGCTAGCCCTCTGCGGTCTAGCCAAAAACATCATGGCTTGGCTTAAACTGACTACGAAATTGAAACAAATCAAAACAAAAACGCAACAAAACTACTTCGTTATGTTATAGGAAACACAAATACTTAGGTTTAGTAAAAAAAACTCATGGTTTGGCTTAATGACTATGTTTGTTACGTTACTGAGCTATGGATCTAAATTCGAATAAGGGAACGTTGACGTTTTCACACGGTACACGGTCTCCTGGGTCTCCTGGGTCTCCTGGGTCTCCTGGGCAACCTCCTCCCTACACAGACTTCCCTGGCCTGTCAAAAACAAATGTAATCCGTGACAAAATATGTTTCCCTCGAAATTTAATTCACAATGCAGTTTTGTTGTATGGAAACGTAATTTTTATGAGACAGGGCTGTACAGACAAATTGTTTGCACACAGCCAATAATCAAATAATTTCTATTTCAACTAATTTACATATAGCAGTAACCGTCACCATTATCTATCATTTGCTGATGGTGACACTTGACTAAACGTCTGAGATAAAACCCCCAAAAGAGTCACAGACTTTGATCTGCATCCCACACGAGCATGGAGACATGTCTTGTGTTGGCCTCCTGCACCAGCTCGCAAACAAACATCCACTGAGTGAAAACACACAGAGCTAATGTCAGTTTGCAAGCTAGATTAGATAGCTAATTAGCTATACTTTTTTTCCTTTGTTCCTTCCTCAGATCCAGCTTTGTTCCCTTCATCTTATGTACTATCTTTATTGGCTTCAGGATTTGTTTCATTTTTATTGCATTTGGCTCACTCTTAGCTTTTTGATTCAACCTACTGGCACTGAGCTGAGGGTGCTGAGTGAGTAATAAAGTGCTTGTGAAGATGAACGCAGGGAACATATGGATGTTTTCTGGAGCAGTTTAGCTGCTGCAAAGCTGCTGTTGGCGTCTGCATATGTGATGTATACGGCCGTCGATGTGTTAATATATACATGTGCAATGGTGTCAGTATGTGGGCGGGAGGCTTAGCTACAACCTCAACAGTCTGCATCTAGTTACTCAAGGTGTTTCACTTTAAATTGGATATAATACTCAAACAAATAATGCCTCCACATGCTGTTTGTTTTGTTTATGTTTTTACAGCTGCAAACTGTAAAAATAAAAATAAATATTCCTTAATATTCATGAAGAAAACAGATCAAGCTTTGAATTTCACTTGTTGTACTCATAAAAGGGAAATTGTTTTGCACTTTCAATACAGTTAGGCCAATTTATAAGCTATTAATGGATATTAAATGCAAACTATTACTGTTGAAATGTATATTATTTTGATAATATCACACATTTCATGGCACCTTTTACGTAAATAATGAACATACAACATGATCGTTGGCTATTGCAAACACTTTCAGTCTGAGGTACCAGAAAAGGTTAAAAAAAAAAAAAAAAAAGGAACTAAACTACAGTGTAAGGGGCAAAATGTGGCAACGCACAGCATCTACAAATGAAGCAGTGCAGAGCTTTCCTGCAGTATTTTCTTTTGGCAGTGTGTGAGGCCTTATTATTGCAACAGAAGCCAGGAATCCTTAATCCACAGGGGTCTCAGTGGGAAGGAAAAGCTTCTTGAACAATCCCCGTTCTTGGAGCCTGTGGTGAAATCCAGCGATCAGTCAACCCTGAGCCCCTGAGCCTCCTGAGGGCTTGGGACTCAGGCCAGTGTTTTACAATGGCCCTGGTGCACTGAGGAGAGAGGGAGGAAGAGACGGGGAGAGGGAGCGAGAGGAAGAGGCAGAGACAGAGATGTAGCGTTGAAAGAGAGAGAGAGAGAGAGACAGAGAGAGAGACAGCCAAGGTCTGCTGGAAAAAAACACCATAACTCACAAACACATAAAATATTGGCTCAACATTGGTGTATTCATAGAGCTGAGTTACAAGGCTGGCGGGACACAGGAGTGGGTGTTGATTTCGCACGACGCCTACACACACGTATACAGTTCTCCACATACACTGTGCACACGCATAAGTTGACTTTACTTAGAAAATTTAAGGCAACCGATTGAAAAACATATGTGATGGATAATGGAGGAACTAATTAGTTTGAGTGAAAGTGAAGTGAATGCTAATAAATTGGAAGTAACAATTTAATTCAATACACTAAAAGCCATATTATTTGTACTTAAAGTTATACTGTCGGTTGCTGTTTGTAAACATGCAGCATTCAAAGTTGGAGAACTTCTCAATGAGCCAGAGAGAGAGAAGCGGTGGTCGAGCGAGCTAGAGAGTGAATGAAAACCGCTCGGTCAAACTGACACACCCATAGCAGCACACTCACATACAGCAGAGGAGAGAGACGAAGAGCAGGGGAAACACTGAAGCACATAAAAACAAAGCGATGTAACAACCCGTTGGTCTTTGTATAGACGCTAAAGGGTTCCTCGGTATCAGACACTGAGGGGCGTGACAGCGGCGGTATTTGTTATTGGCTGGGGGTCACATCCCCACCTGGAGCCCAAAGGCTCTTTGCCAAAGCCAGGCACAAGCACCCTTTAGCGTCAGTATGAAACTCAACGGGCGTTCCATTAACTGTAATGGAAACCCATCTGTGGCAGCAGTACACACTCATAGAAAGTGCGCCGCTAACGTAGTTTAAAAAGCGAAAAAAAACACGCACAGGGCGGGCGGGAGGGGAGGTGGATGGGTCCAACAAACACAAGTCTTTCATCCAGGAGACCGCTGTTCGTGTCCCTTGTTCACAACGTTCAATGTCATTTTCACTGTACAAACGTAGTAGTTTTAAGCCCAACCATGTATTTCTTTCCTAAACCTAATTATAGTGTTTTTTAAAGTGACGCCAAGGGTAACTATAGTGGTTTTGATGCTGAAAATAAAGTGTTATAATAAAGTAAAGGGGCGTGACAAAGCGGCGGTATGTAAGGAGTTGGGATGAGAACATGTTGAAAATCCAGGCGGAGGGCTGCAGGGTCTCTGCTGATACAGACACCACCACACACTTCTAGTGGGTCATAAGTGATGATTGAGAGGGATTAATTTTGTATGAGTCTATACATTGTTTTTTAGGAAAATGTTGCATATTATACCTTAAAGTCTGCAGTAAAATCCACTTTTTGCTCAGCTATCAACTCACCATTTTAAATCAATGAGACAAGACTTAAGACTAGATTTTCCATTTTTTTTATCATTCCTTTTTAGTTGATATTATTATTATTATTATTATTTTTTTCATACTCTTTATTTGTTGAATTGTGATCCCTTACAGTAGTTCTCAGCTATAGCTACTGTATATCCCTCCCATCCCATCCTGCCCCAGCCCATGATCCCAACATCTAAAATAAAAATAATAATAATAATATAAATTAAGAAATTAAATCAAACTAATAATATTAAATAGTAATATTAAACAGTAGAAGCTATATACACACATATACATATACACATTTATACATACACATACAAACACATATACATACATATATACATAAAGGTAAATACAAGATTTGACTAAGTCAAATATTTAAGATGAGAAAACTCAAAATATATTTATTTTTAATAATAAACAAACCATGCTCATTAATTAAAATATTATTTAAAATGACATACAATAGCAGCAATAAAACATGCATTGTTTGGTGTTGACATACACATACAAAAACAGTCCATATAGCATTTACATCCTTAAAAGAATATTTTTTATACATTTGTCAGGGCAGCCCTACACTTGGAAGCTCATTTTTTAGAATTTGATCTTTGGGTGTCAGCTCACCTCTCCACTGATATTCAGCATGAACTGTTGAATAAAGTTAAAATGTTTTTAATGCACTTTGGGTACTCCAACAACAATACAGCCTTCCAAGATGACCCCTGCTTTTGATAGGTTCAGGTGGGGAGAGACCACGTTTTTGGCCTTTAGGATCTTCCGTATAAATATCCTAACAGAGTGTGAGAGACAAGAAAGAAGGATATTATGTCCCGTCGGCATTCGTAAGTGCGTCTGTGTCCCGCCGATGCATTTGCATCTTAGAAGTCTTTGCACAGGGGACCACTTTTGTGAGCAAAACCGCCTTTCAAACTTCATCACCCTCAGTATCATTCAAGGCATCAGGGTCCGACAGAAAACCACGGGAGGCCATCTTGTTCATTTTAAAACAGTGATTTAGAGACCATTCATGCTGCACGTTGCATAATCTCACCGTGGTACCTACCAGAACCTCCTCCATCACTCTGGGACGTTGCATTGTTGAAATGTGACGGCCACACGGTTTTACACAGCTCATAAAATAAGAAAGGCCGCTTTGTGCAACCTTTTGCAGATTGATTGCTGTCATGAAAGTACAATCCTCTGTTAAATGTCACTGAAGTTATGAGCTGTGATGAGATTTGTTTTAATGAAAGAACAGGATTAAGCATGGAACCAGCTGAAATCAACAGCAGCTAAAAATATTTAAAGTGGCAGTAGTCAGAATGTTTTTGGCATCATTGGACAAAAATGCCATAATAACCTTTCAGCATATTGTAATTCAAGTGTTCTGAGAGATAACTTGACTTCTGCACCTCCTCATGGCTCTGTTTTCAGGCTTTAAAAAATCTTTCTCTGAAATGACCTGTGATTGGCCAAAGTCTCCCGTCACTGGCTATATTTTTTTAAAGCCTGAAAACAGAGGCGTGAGGAAGTGCAGAAGTCTAGTTATCTCTCAGAACACTTAAATTACAATATGCTGAAAGGTTGTTATGATAGTTTTGCCCAATGATACCAAAAATATTCTGCCTACTGCCACTTCAAAGCAGCAGTGGGTAGAAATGGAGCAATTATGATTAAAAAAGATGAAACTGTTTAGCTGTAAAATGAGAAAGTTTGTGACCCGGCCGCCATGTTGAGAACAGTTGAGGAAATACCAAGCACCGCCCACCAGCCAGAGCACAGCCAATAGGAACGCTCTCTCTCTGAATTGACCTGTGATTGGTCAAAGTCTCCCGTCACTTGCTAGATTTTTTAAGGCCTGAAAACAGAGCCATGAGGAGGTGCAGAAGTCTAGTTTTCTCCCTGAACACTTGAATTACAATATGCTGAAAGGTTATTATGGAATTTTTATCCCAATTATACCAAAAACATTCTGCCTACTGAAGCTTTAAGCATGGATCCAGCTGAAATCATCTTCTAACATCAGCTTAAAAATATATCATTGAGCACGGGTACACGCATTTCCATACACGGCAGTCGCACCGCTCATGTGTGACAAGATCGTTTTCTCTGATCCTTCAGTTGCCGTTTAGTGATGACAACCTTTGACTGCGGCTAATCGTGAAATTACATTCACATGAATTCATTCTACAAGCATCCTGCACTGTTTTGTTCCCAGGGACCCACAGATTCACCTGACCCTCTCAGTCTGACCTGTGTGCGAAACACCGGAAATCACTGTTTATTCACAACAATGTTTCTTGACATGGTTGATTCATTCCACGAGTGGTTTTCGTGTCACTAAAATTATCCACTCGTGTGAAGCATTTAATATGACTTTTCTTCCCATGGAGCAGATTCTGGTGAGTCAATCCATCAGACTGTTTTATAGGGAAAAACCTGCTTGCAACAATGTGCTCATTACAATCATTGTAATTACACATTGGAGTGTGTGCAGGCCTGATGGGTGGTCATCATAGCTCATTTGATCCTCCACCAGAGGGCAGTGCTAAGTGCTCTCTTGACCTCATAGCTCTGCTCAACTCCCCGGTGGTGCAGCGGCTGCATCTCAGCCCACCTACTAGTGTGGCTCAGAGCTGTGCTTATTTGCAATCAGAACATTTTGCATGATAGGATCAAGTAACAGCCACTAATTGCTGCAGATGTTCATACTGTCCAACAGATTGAAGGTATTTTCTGTATTCCTGCAACGGTACATTGTGCAGCTTTCAACTTTCAAACAGCGTGGGATGAAACTTTTCTTTCCTTCACGGTAGAAAACCCTCATTCCTTTTTCACAAAGCTTAGATGGGAGGTGCTTTGGATGTGTGCCAGCACCTCTCAAAAAAAAAGAATACAAGAACAGAGGATGCACAGAATCACTGAGAGCGTTGAAACTGAGCTTTTTTTTCTTTTTTTTTTTTTTTTTTAATAATCGTCTTGTCGCACCGTGCTATAAGCTTTGTAGCTGAGTGTGTCTTTTGTGTCTGAACAAGCCGGGCGCAAAAACACAAAAGGCAGTCGAACATTTTTTAGGCTCCCAGCAGGTTCCTTTAAATGTTTAAAAAGTGAACGATACCGGGTCTCCACATGACATCCTCAATCAAGGTTGCAGAATAGAAGGTAATTAAGACGTATAAGTCTCCTATGAGCACCGTGAAGCTAATTTCTGCCTTTGAGAGGAATGTCTGGACCGGTGACAAGCTGGAGATATTATATGAGGCTGCTTTTATAAAGTGTTAGTTACCATAAGAATATTAGAAGAGAAAAAAAAAATGAAAGCACATCCCCTTGACCTCCAGCCTCTTCCATTAACACATTGTTGGATGTACTTTGTATTATTTAAAAACAACATTTTCTTTTTGAATATTATAACTGCAAGTGTTTTGTCTGCCTACATGTGTATTCAGCGGTATGGCCGAGGCTGTGCACTGACCTTGACTGTCTCTCTTGGCATTCAAACATCCGCCATCAGTTCACATTATACATGATATAAATACAGGTATTCAATTCAGGAGCTAATAAAGTGCCACTCTGTGATGCGACGTCTTGTTTAATTACTGTTTGAGTGCAAAATGAGAGACATGTGTTTCGCAAGGATGAAAGATAACATTGAGGATATACTGGAGGACAAATATGTCCAGTTACATATATACTGATGTCTTGCCGAGAGCAGTGATGAGTTCATGATCATGGAATCCACCACACAGAAAATATAGATCTGAAAAGAAGAAACATCTGTAGAGCTGCCAGTCCATATCAAGGTCAGATTCAGTTTTTCTAGCCAACATGAATTCTGTTACCAGTATGAAGGTCGTGTATCTTGGATATTTTATTTTTTTTTTTACACCCTTTATCATGTTTTGTTCATATCTTTATGCCTTTTCTTCATTGTTTATATCAACCTGATCTCATGGGAAGGCGTATAAATAGTACGAGGACATTCTGCATGTCATAGGAACGCATTTTAGCCTTGCTGCGTGTTATTTTTATGCCACACAACAACAAACACTTAGTTAGGTTCAGGAAAAACGTCATGGTTTGGCTTAAAATAAGTGTGTAATCTAAGTAAAATACGTACAGATAAATCGTAACAGAAGTACGGAAAACACGTTACAAACCCCACTAACGTAACTTCCAAAAGAAAACACCGGTCTTGAGCACAAGTTTCCTGGTTGAAAGTCTTGTGTTTTAGACCCATCCACCTCCCCTCCTGCCGACCATAGCAGCATATTTACATTTTCAGTACAGGTACAGACTACATGGCGTACAAATGACAAGACAAAAACAAGAAAGGTGTTCTTATTGCTCGTTAAATGCCTTGCGTCTTTTCATGAGAACGGGAAGTGGATGTTGTCACCGTGACATCAGACATTGGTTTGTGGAATGCTGTTTTGAAGCCTCGAGTTCACCATCTTGGTATTTTGCAACCAGAAGTGACACGAGAGGGTGGAGCTAAGTACAACTGAACGCTGAATAAGACATTTTTGACGACCAAAATATATACAATTAACTTTCATGAACTGAAAACACACTGTGAAAGCGCTAAAGTTGAAAGACGAAAAAACGGACTACTCCCAGATCGGACAACGCCGTGGTAGCGACCTGTCAAACACAAGGTAGCCACACCCTAAAGCATACCCTGCTTTATTGTCTATTTGACTCTAAATGGGACCATAATTTACTAAATGAACATCATGCTGTATTGAAGAAGACTTGAAACTAGCGATGAGACCATAAACCCATGTTTACAATGTTTACTGAGGTAATAAATCAAGTGAGAAGTAGGCTCATTTTCTCATAGACTTCTATACAATCAGACTTCTTTTTGCAACCAGAGGAGTCGCCCCCTGCTGGCTATTAGAGAGAATGCAAGTTTAAGGCACTTCATTGGCTTCACTTTTCAGACCCAGAGGTTGCCCACAGTCTTTGATTGCATTTTTTTACATCCTTTATCATATTTTGTTCTTACCTTTATGCCTTTTATTCTTTGTTTTTATATAGATGAGATCAATACCACTCTCATGTCTGTGGGGTAAATACAAAGCTTTTGAAGTGCTGGCATGACATATTTTGTTAGCTCTGGACAGCAGGCTAGCTGTTTCCCTCTGTCTGTCAGTCTTTATGCTAAGATAAGCTAAGCTAACCAAAGCTGCTGGCTATAGCTTTACATCAATATGATTTCATGGAAGGCATATAAATAGCGCAACATTTTAAGGACATTCCAAGTGTCATGATAACGCATTTAAGGCTATTCGCGTGTCAAACAAACACAAGACTTTGAACCAGGAGACCGCTGTTCGTGTCCCATGTGAAACTAAAAGTAACACTGACTTATTTTGTCATGTCAGTCTTTAGTCACATGACTTGTCGGTATCGTCAGCCCCGTGAGTCACGCGAGTCACTAGTCAGTGAAGTTAACGTCAACCACGACCGTTTCCTAACCCTACCTAAGTGGTTGTGTTGCCTAAACCTAACTTCCTGTGAAAACGGAAGTTTATTTTGAAAGGACACTATGCACGTAACAAGGGTACATTTCCAAAAGTAACGCAAGAGGGGTACCCCGTGTGTCGGCCTCCGATGCCGACTTGACGAGTTGGAGGTGAGAATGTGTCGATTTAGGCTATTAAAAATAGTTAGGTTTAGGAAAAACATCATGGTTGGCCTTAAAATAAGTATGTAAACAAAGTAAAAATATGTACGTAAACAACGCAACACAAGTACGGAAAACACATCACTAACATAACTTCAAACTAACACAACAACACTTTGGGTAGACACAAGAGTAAGACAAAAACTTTTCAAGACAAAAAAATTGTAAATAAAGTAAATTTCAGTATCTTACGTATTGTGTGGATTCAATTTTACACAGCAGAAACGAAGGTTTCATACACAGCTTGCAATCCTCTCCTGTTGGTGCTGTTTCAGGAATATGCTGCAATACATTACTTATTGATTCCAGGTGAGAAATCAAAGGATGTTTTCTTTTACTTCAAATAAAAAAGCCGCCACGCAGTCTCGCGTGCCTTGACTGTTCTCCTCTGGATGTTTCAATCATTCTCTCTCCAAAGACAACCAGCTGCTTCACATGTTCTGTACTTCACCGCTGCACGTTTGCTGCTTTAAAGCACCGTGATGCTCAGAGCACAGCAGGGGGGGACTCAGCGTTACAGTAACACCGCCACCCTCCCCTCCCCATCCTTCCTCCCATTTAGCAAGTTCATGTGCGAGCAGCTCGAACGCGCTGACATTCCTCCTCTTTATCAAGTGAAACGGCGCATGAAATTCAGAATTTAGTTTTGTGTACATGCTGACTGGCACACAGTTGATTGTTCGAAAGATTTCTGTCCCACTCTGTCACACTGATAATCTGTTGGCTTTGATGGAGGGAAAATCCAGTTTTAGACGATCAGCTGTGATGTTATGCCTCACAGTGTGTCAAGAAATAAGATTGGAGAATGTTTTTTTTCCGCAACAAAGCGAGCATATGTTAGAAGTTAACCTTGAAATTCTGACAAATTCCGTACCGATTCAAATGGTAACCTGGTTAGTAAATTGTCAGATGTTTTTTGGTGTGTGCTATTTTGACTTATTTTTCATTAACACTTCTGCTCAGTTATTTCTCCCCCATTTTCCATGCATCTTTGTGTTTAATTTATTTCTGTGTTTTTTTGTTTCCCCGCAAGCATCATTTAATACCTGAGGATCCCCATCTATCTGCAGACAATGCGCCCCCGAGCGTTGCATTAGGGACGGAGATTCAAAGTCACAAAGCTGTCAGGGAAAAGATAAACAAACTGGATGTGGTGAGGATTTAGGCGAAGGGAGCCCTGTGCCTTTGAAAACGACATGCTAATAGAGATTAAGACCCTGAAATGATGTTTACAGCGAGTGCCAAAACACAGTTTAGGCTGCAACCACTTATTATCAAGTTACTTTAAATTGCTCTGGAATTATTTGATTGGCAAGCTTAATCCTCTCCTCTCCTTGAGCAAACGTATCTAAATAAGTGATTATTGAACTTGTAAAAAAAAAAAACTGAAGGTGACACAAATATTGTCACAGGAATTAGCATCATTAATAAATATGGGGAGACACAGAGTTACATGTATAAACGCCGCAAATGAGTCAACCGTTTTGCCAGTGGTGTCGTGCATTAGCTGAGGTGAGACAAGCAAATTAAGTTGACACCGCCGATGGATCGTCAAAGGAGGGCCGTAACAGGCTTACAGCGGGAAGAAAGTAACTAGTATCTGCTAATGTTGCAGCACAAAATAGAAGCCTGCAAAATTATATTTGCCATGCTTTTTTATTATCTGAAAATGTTGGCTGTTGGTAATTGGGAGCTCCTTTGAAAGTTGAAAATGTGTCCTGTGTGAGAACCGACTTTATCAGCGGCTGTCAGTCAGGGTAGAAAATCGCTGTGAATATGTAGCCTTGGACCATTTATTGATTAAAATCCCCTAAGAATTAATCCCAATAATTCTTAGCGCTTCATTTTGCCTGCTTGAAACAAACATCTGAGTTCAATCAACACCTTTGTGACAGGACCGGGCCCGTTAATCACACTGTGACACCTCTACCTCCGGTTGGGGCAGAAATAGATTCTCACAGCTTAGAATAGATTTAGCTGAAGCAAGATTCCACCGAAATGTATCCATATAAGCCTGCTAACATTTCCAGTGCAGGACATATTTAGCTATTTGGCAGTGAGCCCACGTACAGAATTATATACAGACGCTGGAATGCTAATCTTATCTTAATACTGTATGTGACAAATTCCTCTCTGGACTGCAGAGCTCGTTCCTGGACAGAAACACTTAAAATTCATAAAAATCTCTGCCGTGCATCAGGACACAAGCAGCTAGAGCAGAAAGTTAGTGGAACATATATTCAGAGGCTGAGATTACACTATTTTAAAGGTGCTCTATACAATATCCAGAGCATTAATATAGCAGCAAACAACTATTTGCTATGTAAAGATAGAGAGGAGTAAAGTCTACCTGAGCAGAGAATGAAGTCACTCTCCCTCTGTGTGTGTTGCAATCCGAGCTCCTCCTCGCTTTGTTGACATAGCTGGGCCGGTGCACATGCTTTTAATGCATGTTCGTGCATGTGAGCATGCTCCACTGGCTATCTCACGGCCACCAGTCTGCACTGCGCTCATACTGCGGTTACTGCAAAGAATAACGGACTTTCACCCAGGAGACTGGCGTTCATGTCCCGTGTGATACCAGAAGTCAACGTTGATTTATTTGGCACGTAACTTACGTACCTCACTACATACAGAGTTATTTCCAGTCAAACCGATCTTTTCCTAAACCTAACTAAGTAGTTTTGTTGCCTAAACCTTAACAAGTCGTTTCCAAGCTGTTGTGAAGGCGGAAGTTTATGTTGAAAAGACTGTATTCATGTATCGAGTGGAAATTGACACGTGTTGCTGGACATTCGTAGGAAAACGAACGAAAAAGGAGGAATAACTTTTTTTCATAAGATATCATACAAACTGTTGTATGAGGATATGTTGTGCTGTAAGCACCGTTAGCTGCGAGCCGCTGGCCCAGCTTTCGCCATGTTGAGAGCTGTGCGGATGCAATTGATATGCTCCCAATCTTGCATTTAGCACCTTTAAAAGTCAAAGTTATTGATTGAGCTTAATTATGTCGGAATAACTCTTTTATCATTTGGCACAATTTGTAATAGGGTTGCCACTAACAATTTTTTTCATTATCGATTCATCTGCGGATTATTCTCTTGATATATCAATTGATCGTTAGTGTATGAAATATCAGAAAGTATTGAAAAATATCCATCACAATGTCCTGGAGTCCATGGCGATTTCTTCAAATGTTGTGTTTTGTCTGACTAACAGTCCATTACCCAAAGATTTTCAGTTTACAATGATGAAATACAGGAGAAAGTGTCAAATGGGGAAGCTAGAACCAATTCATTTTTGGCAATTTTTCTTGATAAATGACTTAAAGAAACAGTGTGTAACAATTAAAGGGACATATAAGCAGAAATGGAATATGATATTAATAGGTATGTTTTCTTTAGTGTATAATCACCTGAAAATAAGAATACTTGCGTTTTCATTATCTTAGAATGAGCCGTTAATATCTACATACGGAGTGGGTCCTTTTCATTAAGCTGGCCACCATGTTTCTACTGTAGCCCAGAACGAACAAACCAAACTCTGACTCTAGAGAGGGCCATTCGCGTTTTCACGTTGGCCACTGTAGTTCTCCTACACGCTTGGTGCATGGAGGCTTCAGTTGGTTGTATTTTCTACAATCTCACCGGTAGCTGCTGCCAAATCCTACACACTGCTCCTTTAAATCGAGAAATTGATCAAGTAATCTTATTTGTAATGTTACAGACTTGGTGTAGAAACCAATGAAAACCTCAATTTTATAATGATATACTAGTTTCACCGTTTCATCTGTTAAGACTATTCTACAATAATCATTGATCTATAACAGATAACATTTTGAAAGTAACCTTCTTTGCCCCGTATAGACTGAATGTCACATGAACTCTGCCTCTCGGTGTGCTGCTTTCTCTCGCAGCTACTCATCAAAGTGTTTATCTTTGCTGTATAATGACAGGGGGGGGCAACCTGCAACCTCTTCAAAAAAACTTTTCCACTCATAAAATCCTGTCCAGCAACCATGCTGGAGGCAAATATCGCACGGGGAGCGTTGACGTTCTGCAGGTGGCTTCAGTTTATTCTCAATTAAGGACAGAAAAAATACTGTGGAGGCATGGATTAATATGAATTTAGTCAAACAATTGAGCTGATGAAAAGTGAACCACTTATTATACTGTACTAAAGAGACGAAAAGTGAGTGGGCTGAAAAAGTATAGAAAAGTGATATCTCCTGTCCCAAATTAAGAGTCTCTTATGATGAAACTATTTCCCCACAGCAGGATCCCTGCTACTGCCAATGCCTCTAAAGCTCTTTGTTCAGGGACCACTTGATTATTACAACGTATTTTAAAAGCAGTAAATCATGGTGATCAAAACAGACCGCTGTGATTATCTGGCATTTGGCTCAAGTTCTTATCCTGACAGTGGGGGGAAAAAAAGATTAAGAAAAACATTGACTTGCTGCGGTTTAATCAAGTCTGGAGCTTTGAGAGCATAGCGGCGGTCTGGCCAGACGGCTGCAGCAACACACCAAGGTGATATTTGAGACCATGTGGTGAAAGCTGAGCTTCTTCGCTGTGCCAGAGATGACTGGAGAGGTGATATTTCGGCAAAAATGTCCCGAGTTACTGCTCTGTGTGAATATTACATCAACTGGGAGGGAAATGACATCTGATAAGAATTCCTCCAAGCTCAGGAAAGTTACCGAGCTATAACTGTGAGGTAATACGGTGAGATGGCAGAATCAAGACAAATACTATATATTGTTGCAGAAGTGCACAAATATTTCAACTTCAACAAGGATTTAGGGTTAATTTTGTGAAGAAATGTAAGAGTTCGGGGACAGTCTTAGCTTAAATTTAAACTTTAAACTTAAACTTTATTTTTATTGTCACATACATAATATGCATACATGAAATTTGACCTCTGCATCAAGCATTTAGGAGAAGTAGACTGCTGTAAAGCGCCAAGGGGAGCAACTTGGGATTCAGTGTCTCACTCAGTCTTTTATAGAAAAAATACTGCTATTTTGGAAGATACCAGCTTGATTTATCTGCTGAAGCCTTGTTAGCTTCGGCCATTTTTGCAGCAGAACTGTGGACATTAAATTTGTGCTAAGAAGGGACCAATTCACTGCCAGTATGAAGTCCTATAGGCTGCTACTAGGTTACTATAGCCTTGGTCTTACTTTATCTCTCTCTCACACACATTTAATTAATTAAATTTGTCAAGCCACGTCTCACTTGTTTCCCCTCGGTTTCGTTGTTGTCTTTCGTCACACTAGTAGCTCTGCCGGGTGGCTGGAAGTCCTGTCGTACTGGAGAGCAGCATTAATGCTTTGTTCGTTTACCGTTAATTTGTGAACTTCACAATAGATAACAAAGGGAAAGTCCTCCATGTTTATTTCACCCAAAACCAACGCTCCATGTCGGGATGATATTGTCGCAAACCACTCAAATTATAGTTTAATTGCCTCCTGCGGATGCAGTAGGATTATAAAATGCAGAATTTAACTGCACAACAGCTGCTAGGATAGACAACAAGGTCAGCAATGCCTGTAATTCGTTATCCATGTTGAATTAACCAATGGTTGTCAAGGTTGTATGTTTTCTTCTGGAAAAGGGTCACATGATAGGGGCGTGACGAATCAGGGAAGGACACGTCGTGACTGATAAGACCCAATCAGGAAGTGAGCGTGTGTGTCTGCGTCATCGTTTCAAAACGTCTCTGTTTCCACCCGTCCAACTAAGACACAATCCCTGAGTTTTCAAACTAAAACGGGGTCAGCAGCGTTTTCAGGGGTTCGAAAGGTTATGCGTTTTAAACATAGACTGTATATAAGAAGTGGACGTAGTCACTGTGTTGGCACCCATTGGTTTGTGGACTGCTGTTTTGAAGCCTCAAATTTGGCATTTTGGCTGTCCCCATCTTGGTATTTTGCAACCAGATGTGAAACGAGAGTGGAGTTAAGTACAACCGAACGCTGAATAAGACATTTTTAGGTGACCAAAAAGATTATAATTAACCTTCATGAACTGAAAACACACTGTGAAAGGGTTAAAGTTGTAAGACGAAAAAACTCAAAAAACTCCCAGACCGGACAACGCTGTGGTAGAAACCTGTCAATCACAAGGTAGCCACGCCCTAAAGCATCCCCTGCTATATGGTCTATTTGACTCTAAATGGGAACATAATTTACTAAGTGAACATCATACTGTATTGAAGAAGACTTGAAACTAGCGATTGAGACCATAAACTCATGTTTACAATGTTTACTGAGGTAATAAATCAAGTGAGAAGAAAGAAAGAAAGAAAGAGTGCATTGGCTTCTCAGACTCTGAGGTTGCCCACTTAAAACATATTAGTGTGGATGTAGTCTTAGATTCTTCAAGTGGACAGAAAAGTGACTCCAAACGAATGCAAAAGTGGCTTCATGACAGCTGGATGTGTTAATAGGCAAATGTTTGCTAACAGGTTTGCGACAACTTTAAATGTCAGATGTTTTCAGCTTGTTCTGCTGCCCCCAAGAGGCCAAAACAAATCTATTAAAGCAGCTTTAAATGTGGGCTTTTTTAGTTTTTGACCACTATTTTTGTAGTGTAATGTTTCCGTAAGTGGGTCTTCATCTTGTTTTTATCTTGTGTTCCACCACAACAAGGATGCACTGCATGCACAACATGAGCGGGGGGGTTAACTTGATCCAAAGTTCACAGTAAAACGCAGCTATAAAAGAGGATGAGAAGAAGAAGTAAACAATACAGGTTTAAAAAGATCTAAAGAGGATTCGCAGATGTTTTATGAGGTGGGAAATGCATTCAACATGTTTTTAAGCCTTAGGGATACAGATAATATATTTTGGTGAGAATAGTTGAATGTAAACAAAACTCCACAGGACACCTTTAATCAAAGCATCTCCATGCATTATTAAACCAAACACAAATCTTGTGAATTGCATCATTTTCCTTTGATAAAGGCGGGTTCACGCACTTCTACTTGCATCAGCTGCAGTGCTTATGCTAAGGGGGGGGGACTTGTGTTGTGGATTATATAAGGCAGCCTGTGCTCTCTCACATACTGCAGGAGCCCACTCATATCAGTGGGTGACATCCCTCCAGGGCGATTTATGCATCCCCGGGGAGGCGAGAGTATGTCATCGGTGCAAACGGTTGGCTTAGGCTCAGAGGGAGCATTTTAATTGTAGCTCGTGTCATGCTGAAATAATCAGGGAGGCTGTGGTGTCAGAAAAGGTTGCCTGCAATAAATAGTGTCGCGTTACAGGCGCCATATGTTATTTTACAGGTTTTCTTACAGCTACAAACACTCGCAGAGTAAAGAGATGAGCCGTCCACTTCATTCTCACTGTGTTTGCTGTTTTCCCAACACATGAATGCCACCTCTGTGTGGAGCTGTTATGTTATTTGCCACTGGAGGTGCTGTTGATCCAAAGAAAAGACGTATTCAGATTTTGTTTGAAGGAGAGGAACTTTTTTTTCTGCACAGATCAGAGGAGTCAGATGAAAGCTATATTCCTGTGTGCATATCTTTTTCAGTCAGAGAAAATATATCAAAACTTGATAGTTTGGATGTTTTTCTGTTACAATGTGTGTATGTATGTGTCAAAACCCTCCACCTTTTTTCTAAGATGCCCCTCTTATTCTCATGCTTTGGAATGGTTTATCAAATTTTTATTAGGGCTGTCAATCGATTAGAATATTTAATCGCGATTAATCGCATGATTGTTTATAGTTAGTCACAAATTAATCACAAATTTTTTTATCTGTTCAAAATGTACCTTAAAGGGAGATTACTCTTATCAACATGGGAGTGGACAAACATGCTTGCTTTACGCAAAGGTATATACATATTTATTATTGGAAATCAGTTAACAACACAAAACAATGACAAGAAACCCTCACAGGTACTGCATTTAGCAAAAAAAATATGCTCAAATCATAACATGGCAAACTGAAGCCCAACAGGCAACAACAGCTGTCAGTGTGTCAGTGTGCTGACTTGACTATGACTTGCCCCAAACTGCATGTGATTATCATAAAGTGGGCATGTCTGTAAAGAGGAGACTTGTGGGTACCCATAGAACCCATTTTCATTCACATATCTTGAGGTCAGAGGTCAAGGGACCCCTTTGAAAATGGCCTTGCCAGATTTTCCTCGCCAAAATGTAGTGTTATTTAGCCTCCTTCACAACAAGCTAGTGTGACATGGTTAAAGAAATTTGTGGCGTTAAAACGAATTTGCATCAACGCGTCATTATCTCGGTAACCTTGCCAGCCCTAATTTTTATATGCAGCTAATTTGAAGATTTCTGAGGAGTTGTTTGTTCAGTTGAAAAAGAAAAGCTCTCATTGAGCTGCATGGGCTGCGCTCGACAGTGAATTACTGCTGTAAAGTTATTCCACACCTGAGAGGAAGTGTTTAGAAAATTCTAATTGTATTCCCATTTCAGCTGTCGGAGAGAACGAGAAATAATTTGCCAAGCAGCTGACTGTGAGACAGGTGAAATTGAACGTTGAGGCTTTGAGAGTGAACTTCCAGGTTTAATCTTAGCATCCAACCAGAAAATATTAATCCTTGTGAGGAGTGTGTGCATGTTCATTACCCCCCCCCCCCAAAAAAAAGAAAGAAAGTAAAAGCCAAGTGGAGAACAGTCAGCGACAGCACTCACCACCATTAAGTCTCTCTCTGTGAGTGCCTTAGATAACTTGAGCAGTGAAACTTTTCCATTGTCCCGGCCCTATCAATAGATCAGAGATGGTTAATGCGAATCCAACACAACCCACCTCGAGTCCGTGCTAAAGTGTGAGCAAATTAGCTGCGGGAGCAGGTTTGTTGAACAAAAAACATAAAGAAGGAGACATTGATCAAGGGAAAGGCGAGGAAGATAAAGCGCCAAGAGAGTTGGGCAACCTGATTTGTCTTTAATTAAAAGTAAAAGGTTTATCCTTGCAGAAGGCAGCCGCTGGTCTCCAAAGGCCACTCCAATTACTGAGTGAGACAAAAGGAGGGAGATCTACAAATCCAGGACTGGTCAGACAGAGAGAGAGGCAGAGAGGTAGTGTTGCTATGGATGCGAGGGTTTGATTTGAGGGGTGGTACAGGAAGAACTGATATGTGTGTGAGTGAATGTGTTTGAATTAGGGCTGTCAAAGTTAACGCGATAATAACGCGAATAACGCAAATTCGCTTTAACGCCACTAATTTCTTTAACGCATTTATGTTACGTGTCCACAGCCTCCGTCCTTTCCAAGCTTCCCTATGTAAGCAGCTGTGCAATGCATTCTGGTTCAGTGGCGGCGCAATTCGAGAGACGGGGCGTCACCTCGCCCGCTCCTCATTTGCACAAAGTTCAGTTCTAGACTACTTTAAACAAATCAGAGGCGTTCGACGCGACTCGCCGCCTCTGGAAACTCCCTGGAAACTTTTAAACTAAGCGTTATCGATCCAAAATAAAGACAGATTTAGCAACTGCACGGCTTATTTCTCGCATAAATTGTTTCAGAAACACATTTCCGTGAACTGTTTTCGTGATGTAAGAGATGAAAGTTTCCAAACAAGCCGCCATGTTGGTTCCAGTTTGAAAGCTGAGAGCAGCAACCCACGAGGGAAAGCGTTCGTCCAATCAGCTGCCTTGTGTCTAGTGGCAGCCCATCAAGCGTCCAATGCTGGGAAGCGAGGCGATCCCTCGCGATTAAAAAAACACCTCTGTGGACACGAACCATAACTCAACTTACGATATCGATATTTCTGAGGTTGTATCGGGCTCATACTGGCATCATATGAAACTAGAAAACCTAAGGAATCCATTGATATCAACCATGCCATACTAGCTTGTCGTGAAGGAGGCTAAATAACGCCCCAAACTTACGCTAAATTTTGGCGAGGAAAAACTGGCTTGGCCATTTTCAGGGGGACCCCTTGACCTCTGACCTCAAGATATGTGACTGAAAATGGGTTCTATGGGTACCCACGAGTCACCCCTTTACAGACATGCCCACTTTATGATAATCACATGCAGTTTTGGGGAATTCATATTCTGTCTGCCTGTTGAGCTGGAGTTTGCCATGTTATGATTTGAGCCTTTTTTTTTATGCTAAATGCAGTACCTGTGAGGGTTTCTGGACAACAATTGTCATTGTTTTGTGTTGTTAATTGATTTCCAATAATAAATATATACATACATTTGCATGAAGCAGCATATTTGCCCACTCCCATGATGATAAGAGTATTAAACACTTGACAAATCTCCCTTTAAGGTACATTTTTAACAGATAAAAAATGCAATTAATTTGCGATTAATCATGATTAACTATTTTACTTGATTGACAGCCATAGTGTGAATGTATGTATGTGTGTGTGTGAATGATGTTTGTTTGTATGTGAATGTGTAAGTGCAGGGGCAGGAGGGAAGGAGGGAGAGGCAGGATATGATTTTTTCCGTCTTTGAAGATGTGTGTGTGTGTGTGTATAAGTGTGCTGGTGGGGGGGGTTGAAAGAGGGCGTCCCTCTTGTGGTCCCTCCCCAGCCCTGCCCCTTCACATGGAGGAGTATCCTGTAGCAGGTCCCAAAACTGGAAACTCATTCAGTCCCTTCTGAATGGAGTGTCTTTAACGTTGAGAGTGGAGGACTTAACTTTCAGCACGCAAACTATGAGAGCCATGCATTCGGTCCTGGTCGGTGCCTTCCTGACCCTGCTGCTCTGCCTCCCCAGTCCCGGTCACGGAGGTAAGTGCACACTGCAAATCACTCTGCTAGTGTCCTGTCCCCCACCCCTCCTCCTCCTTTCTCCCTTTCCTCTCTTCTGTCAGAGATGCACGAGAGCAGAGATCAGATCACTGTCCCTGTCTGAGGCTTCCCCAACGCATAAATCAGAGCATGACAAGCTGATGAGTTCACGCCTCAAACTTCAACTTTAACCCGCACCAATATTGCACTGAGCAAAAAGTTTGAGCAAACTCTACTGTACACAAGGTCTTCTTTATTTGATTTTCTTCAATTTTGTGTTGTCCACTCTCAAAGTCCTCGTACCATTCATTGCTCAGCAGTGAAACCTTATTTCTCTTGGATGAAACTCAATACATGAGGGGGAAAGATGTGCCAAGGGTCCGGCTCTGGTCCAAGGTCTGAGACAACATCTGTCGGCTTTTTTTTTTTTTTCCTTGCCTTTCAGTGTGTGCCCGGCCGAGTGTGTGAGAGCATTTACCTTCAGAATGTTTGCATTGAGAGCGCGTTGCCAAAAGGCAGGAGGCAGTGAAGTTGAATCCCTCTGTGGATGGGAGGTGAGCTGAGGTCCCTCTGCCGGCAGCAATGAATGGCTCTTTCAGAGAGGTAGAGGCAGAGCTGCTCCTTATCCACCCGGAGAGGAGAGATGAAAGTGGGGGAGAGAGAGAGAGGGGGCTAGTGAGGGAGGCAGTGTGTGTTTGTTGGGGAGGGGGGGATGCTGGGAGGCCCATACAATGGCCCCATAGTGCAGGAGGAAAGTCAGCTACAGATGTACCTCTCTCAGTATGACATGATGCAGCAGTTCTTCTTATTATCATTCCTCCTGCGTGTGAGTACAGTGAGAGCGGGATTGTACAGTGAGGCAAATCCAGCACGTGGATGGGAAGCTGAAACAGTGTCTCTCCAAACAGCTTAACCAGCTCACCTCAGCGCAAAATTGTACATATGGCGAGTTGGCAGGATCAGCCTTGGACTTAGAGCAGCTGTTGAGCCCATTGTCTTCCCCCGGCTGTCAGATCTTCAAACTCTCACTGCAAATTCCACTCCAATTAAGTCCGAGCAAACCTCTCCATGAGTGTCTCATGTTGGCAGTGAAAAAAAAAAAAAAGTGTCTCTTGATGTGAACGGGGGGGAGCGTCGCTTTGTTTCAGTGGCACAGAATCAAAAGCTCAGCTGGAGATCGGGATTCAGATCGTCTGCACTGTGATCTGTTCACCACGAGCATGAAACGAGTCACGGGCCCCTTCTGTTTGCTCAGTTATAGATAAACCACACCGACCGGCGTGACTGCGACACCTCCGCTAAAGAATCAGCTGATCCAGCTGGCTGAGTGTGGTCACACATAACTTTTTGCATATCAGTGTGCAGGAATGCAGATGTACATACAGTGGCAAGCATTATAGTTAGTACTGACTGGTTAAATGGTGCAGTAGATGTCATTTTCCACACATCTAAAACCAAACGCTCCTCTAATCAAAATAATGGCGGAATAAAACTGTACGAGGGAACAATTTCTCCTCAAGTAATTATCTGCTGGCACGATCTGCCTCAGTGTGAACAGTACTAACCCACTGACCCTGGAGAACTAATTGCTAATGTTGACCAGATGTACCGAGTCGCTGATTAGATTTTGGCCCCCCCCCATCGCTCCGCGAAATGCCTGCCACCAGCTGTCGGGGGACTCTTCCACCAACTACGAGGGTTTCATTTCTTCCCTGTGTTTACAATCTTCAAATGTCACAGGCCGCGTCCCGCATGACAGCCAGATGCCTGAGCATTATTCAAGTCGTTGGCACCTTTCTTCACAGAGTCACTGTGCAGTTGACTCTTACTATATTTTTCTACCATCAGGAAAGTCTTGCTCGGTAGCATTCGAGTCAAACCATGACCACAGTGAGCCATCCCCTGTAATAATAACATTTTCCATGCATCCTCAGTGATGCTACCTACCACTTTCCCACAGTCTTACGCCATTGTATTTCTTCCACCCACATAACAGCCTCAAGAACAATTATGATGCAGTGTGAGCCAGCCCGTTCTCATTCCCAGAGGGTTAAATACCGAGGCTTTGTCACGGTCGTCGGCGTTCGGTACCAACGCACTCAGCACCCTTTAGCGCCGGTATGAAGCGGCGCACCGGGCATTCCATTAAATATAATTTAAAGTCATCCTACAGTAAACGCTCCGAGAAAGTGCGCCGGAAGTGTGGTGACGTAGTTTAAAGAGCAAAGGAGACACACCGGGAGGGCGGGAGATGAGGTGGATGGGTCCAACAAACACAATGCTTTCATCCAGGAGACCGCTGTTTGCGTCCTGTGCGTCACGTTACAATCAGCTGATCATTTGTGTCCCATGTTCACAACGTTCAGTTTCATTTTCACTGTGCAAACGTGGTAGTTTTAAGCCAAATCATGTATTTCTTTCCTAAACCTAACTGTAGGGGTTTTGTTGCCTAATCCTAAAGTGAAGCCGACGTCATTTTCTCTGCATTTAGAATATATGAAGAAAATGTAAGAACGCCAAGATGTGAGAATAATTGTTTCACATGCCGTTAATTCAACATTGCACCTGTGATTGATAACACTACCTTTCACCTGCTGAATACCTGCCAACCCCTTCAGATTCTGTGAATTTCATTTCACCATCGAATTTAAAAGGGACGACCAGCGGGGTTCTGTATTCAGCAGCCATGCAAGAGCACTTTTTTTCAAGAGATGTTCACTTTATCGTGACTCCATCTGAAATTGGACATGACATCTTCCTGTTCAGAGTCTTTAGAACAGCCTGCGGCTCTGTGACTCCTCAGCGGCCATTAAGGCTGCACTTCAACCGCCACTTCACCAAGGTCAGGAAAAAAATTGGCAGGGCAGTTATTTCCAAACCATAAATTGCTCTCCAGTGCTTACATGTTGTTTGGTTGGCCTGGTAATAGAAGTTTTTATTTTCTTGTTTTGCCGTCTGTTGATAGGCACACAAAGTTTGAGGTTGTTATGTAAATCTTTTTGGAAGTTTTGTGCTCCTGAGGAAGTCACGTCCACCGCCGCTCCCCTCTGCTGCCCAAACAGTGTGAGGAGTTGATGACTTCTTTCTTGCCCCATTACCAACCTTTCTAAAAAAAAAAGTCTCCTGTTTGTTCTTTTGTTTTGTGTTGTTTTCTGAAAATCCATTTATAAAATATTGACGTTTTCTAAAATACAAATATGAACCGACAGATGACGAGACAGACAAACAGACGGAGTGGAGAGAGAAAACAAAACTCCTTTCCAACTCTGTTGGCAGAACTAACGATGTGAGAAAGCTACTAGATAACACTGTAAGAGCATCGATTGAAATATCACGTTCCTAATTGCGAACGCTTGCTTTAAATCGCTCAAATAACATATAATAAGACAACAACAGCTACTACAAACATTGTGTAATGGTTTATGCATATTTGTGAGTGTCTTGCTCCTGAAGTGTTTGCATTTTCAATTGCGAAGCTTAACGAGGGGATTTGCATCCCAAGACTGCGTATGAGCCTGCTATCTCCCCTGGAGTATAATGTCACTATGGTAACAGGGAAAAAATAAATATGAAATTTTCCTGGGCTTTGTGAAGTGTCAGTATACAAGGCCTCCATGTGTTCCTCGAGAGTTGGCTGTGAGAATGGTGTGACTACAAGTGTCTGCACAGGAGATTAATAAGTCCAATATTTGCATTGGGAAATTGATGAGATTAGTGTTCTGCTGGTTGTGCTGGTCCCACAGACACACTTTGTGACCCTCCCGTCACCTCTTAGTTTAAACACGACGCAATGTTAGGACAGAATAAAAATGGGGCATTTGGAGTGAATCCAAACAAGAAAATCAGTGTTTATAAATGCCGAGCAGAATGCGCCGTCCCTTGCCTGCTTTCTGTCTCTGGAGACCGAATGTCCAAAAGAGAAGAGGACACAAAATGTCTAAGGACAGAGTTTTACATATTATTGCCAATCACTTCAGTGTACACTTCCATCACAAACTTTTACACAAAATATGTGCTGTAATCTGTAACAAAACACAGTAATACACATTCCATGATTGAAAAGGAGAAAAAGATCTTGTTAGGATAGTTTAAAGGCCCAGAAACACCAAGCCGACATCAAACCGGAAACCGGAAGGCCGAGGACTGCGGCTATAAAAAACGTTTTTATGATACGTACATGAAACATTTTCCCACCACTCTCACTCACCACTTAGTTTGATTCCAGACGGCCATGTCATTGTGTAAATATCCGTGCATTGGAATGATCAGATGAGATGAAAAATGAGAAGAGCCTTTTGTGTTTTTCCTCTTGACTTTACTCGTTGGCTTGCTTTCCTCACTTCCGTTTCTCTTCTCGTACATTGATCTCTTAAGCTGAACAGCCAATCAGAGTGATTTCTCTCACTGAAGAGCTCCGCCGCCGATTCAACGCGCTGAATCGACCAAAAAAATCTCCGACGGGCAGACTAGAGCCGACGGACGCTCACCACCGGCCAAAAACTGTCCAACAACCGACTGTCGGCTTGGTGTGTCAGGGTTTTTAGGAATTCAGAGCAAATCTATGACTGAGGGATTGCCTCCGGACGGCTCTCAACATGGCGACGGCTAAGCTAAAGGTGCTAACAGTGAAAACAACGGCGACAGTGCTGACAGAGCTAACAGTGTTAACCTCGGGGGAAACTGGAGGGTGGGCGCTACGCCTCCAGGACAACGTTGTCGGTCAGGACGTTGTTATCAGTGGTCAACGCTGTATGAGAGCAATGCAGAGCGGCGGCCATTAGCTAGCCAGTGGGAGACACACAGGGACTCACATGCACTAACAGGCTCACCGCCGGCCCGGCTACCTATATAAAGCACTACTTTATTCTCTGCTCAGGTAGCCATTACTCCACTATATCTTTACATAGCAAATATTTTTTTGCTACTATATTAATGCTCTGAATGTCGTATATAGAGCCTTTAAAAGAGAGTTAACTGCTCTGCTGCAGAACAAGAGCATTTCTTCTACAACTTAAGAGTCATTCTTGTAGTCTGGAAGACATCCTGACCATTAGGCTCGTCCTTTTGGCTGCACGAAAATGAGACTCACAACTTCTCTGAGCATGGAAGCCAATCAATATTGATAAAACTTCTGATATAACCTCCCTCATTTCTGCCTGCCTTTTTTTTTTTATCCTGGCGCTTTCAGAGAGAAAGTTTCAGTGAGTCATGGTTTATTAACTATTTTTGGGGGGAGTCTGGCCCGAAGCAAACATCATTGCAAGAATCTAAAGTTAGCTGTATGGGCAACCTGCCTCACCCCGCTCCTTTCCTCTCAATAACTCCATCTTGTTATAACAGGTAGAATCTTATATCTGACCTGCAGCAGCTGGGTGGGCAGCAGTCTGCCCAGTGATTACACTGTCGGGCCCATAATGGAAATGTGAGAGGTTTGACTCCTGTAACAGCAATAACTCTGTCGAGGTGTCCTTGAGCAAGACACTGGACAATTGCTGCTCTTTTACAGTGGGCTGCTGCAGTCAGATAAGCATGTCAGCTGATAGCTAGAAATGTAAAATGTAAAAGATTGCCCAAGAAAAGCCCATTTTATCATTTATTTCACTGAACTACAGCATATATCCAGTTCATTACAACTTTGGTCATATTTTCATAGTTTTTGCCATCATTTGTATCTGTTAAGATAACATACTCATCAAAGTAACTGCTGAGATCTTGAAACACAGTTACATCCCTACAGAAACAAGGCAAGAAAAGTCAGTGGTCTAACAATCAGACAGGGACTTAATAAGACAATATTTCAGCCACATTATCTAAACACCTTTATTTGGAGGTAAAACTGAAAGTGAACGAACCCAAAACGCACATGATTACGACTAGTATGGTAGGTCAAAGTTGAACCAGTAAATCGGTCCGTAAACTGTGATGGATGTTTACAACTGACACTTTGGGGAGTGACTTTAATCTTCATCTTTGGTTTCTCTTCCAAAAAATTGGGCTAACCTTGAGACAAGGCTAGATAACTAACTGGGCAACAGCCCCGAGGTCCCAGACTCTCAGAAGTCCCAAAGCCTCCGGGTTCACAGTGTGGTTATTACTTGCATACAGTCTCTTTTCAAAATAAATTCCCAAAGTAGTACTTAGTTTTTATGTTTACTTACGCAATAAAAAACTAAATGGTTAGGTTTAGGCAACAAAAGTACTTGGTTAGGCTTAGGAAAAGGTAGAAGATTTGGTTAAAGTAAATATATTTCTTACATGAAATAACTATGTTTGTTATGTAACTGTTCGTCTTTTGGCTGCTCCAATTAGGGGACGCCACAGCAGATCATCTGTTTCTATCTAGTTCGTTACCCGGGCCTCAACCGATCCGGAATGGAGATCTGATTTTATGATCTGCATGTTTGATTTGGCACAGGTTTTTTTTCTGGATGCTCTCTCTACAGGAAACCCACGCATGCAAACATGAAGTTACGTAGCAAAACTACGGTAAAATAAGTCAACGTTGACTTGGTTTCACACGGGACACTAACAAGTCTCCTGGGTGAAAGTCTTGTTGTTTTACCCATCCATCCTCCCCTCCCATCCGCCTTACACAGACTTTCTCGCTCTTTATACTCTGTCAGTTGTTCTGACTGTCTAATAATGACACGGCTGGGTTTACTCTGGAGTCAGTTGGAAGCCTGGTGCGTCCCATAGACTCTAAAAGTTGCCTCGATGCATCAGTTTCAGATGCCAAGGGGCAGTGACCAAGCGGCGGTATTTGACGATTTGGGAGGGAGAACGGGTTGGGTAATTTTAAGAGTGCATGTGCCTCTAAAATACAATATAATAACTGTATTATTACATATTCTCAAGGCCCTGACTTGTAGAAGGGGTCCAAATAGTTAAGATCAAGTTTAACACCTTTATTATTTCAGTTTGTATTGTAGTTATATATTATCATACTATTGAGTACTTTTGAGCTTAATTAAATCCCAACAACTAATTGCTAACACATGTGCAGTAAAAAGAAAAGCGATGTGGAGAAATGGGGGATCAATAGGGGCCCACTAGCACGTTTTTACCCCAAGGCCCCACAGTTGGTTAATGTGGCCCTGACTACGGGTTTCTTTAAAGTCAGTCTGACTCTCTCATGATATAATTACTGACAGGAATAATGGCCAAAACTACAAAAATAAGATCCAAGTTGTAATAAATCAGAAGAATCCCTTTAAGCAGCAGAAACATGTGATGAAGCTATCAAGTTGTCCTTCACAGGGCTACAGATGTGCCAGATGCACAACCCCTCCAAAATAAGAGAGAAATACTGCCTTCCTTCTGAATGTATCACTGGTGCTGTTGTCAGAGGACTCGGTGGCTTCAAAAGCACATTTCACAACTCTGTTTATTCTCATTGTGATGCAAGAACAGTGAAAAAGACACATGTCCCTCGCCTTGAGGACTCTATAGTCCCCTGGCAGATGATCTTTCCCACATTGCTCTCTTTGAGGTTGCTGGCTGTCAACGGCGGGCTGCTTGGATTATATTTTAGGGCCATGATCTTCTTAGGGCGGGCAGACAGCCCACACACAGACCTCATTTAGCCCTGGGTGTGTACACAAAAGAGTTTCTGTACATAAACACAGGCCCAGACTCTCTCCTTATGTGGAAGGTCAAAGGCCATCTCATGCTGTGCTCCCGTGTTGTTTTAACCCTTTCCACGTCAATCAGATAAGTCGGTGGAAGGGGGTTTTGCTGCAGTTTAGTGACGGATGGTCTACATCCAGATTCCAGGTCTGTAAGTGGCAATTTGGGATTTCAAATTGTTGTTAAACTGTTATTGCCTTGTCGCCATGCAATTTTAAGGCTGACACAGGCTGACCTACAGCAGCAGCAGCAGCGTGGGGTTAGTGCTGCATGGGTGAAAATAGTCAACATTTACTCCAGAGGAATACAGAGTTACAGTAAATATCTTGCAGAGGGCACTCCAACATTTAGCATTCTCTTCACATTTGTTAATACTTGTAGTTTTATAGTTACAGTTCTTGGGGCCAGCCAGAGCTTTTCATATGTCTTTGTGTTGGCCCACTGAACAGGATGATAAAGTTTAACAGCTGTATTTTTCATTTACCAGATTTTAAGTGCACGGATATGTTACAGAAATATCTCTGCTCATCATACTTCTCACTACTTGATTAACTTTGTAATCGCTTACCATCTACAATAATAATACGACAAAGAGTCTAGCAGCTGTGTTAGGCTGTACTTAAGGACAGCGATGCTTTTTAGCTAAAGGCTAACTCTAGCATGCTAACATGCCAACAGTGACAATAATAACATGCATATGTTTAGCAGGTATGCTGTTTGCCATCTTTACCATCTTAGTTTAGCATGCTAGCAAAGTACAGCCGAGGTTGGAATCCAACAGTGGGCGCAGCAAAAGTGCTTGAGACAAAGTCCTATAAAATGTATGCCCTTGGCCAAAAGCTTGACATACTCTGGAAATCTGGAAAGTAGATTAGATTTGGTTCATGATGTTCTTGAGGATATGGGTTTGTTGCAGCCGCAGGCAACAGGATATGGATAAGAATAAGATTAATGTCAATTACTGAACATAATACAGTAAAGTAGTAATAAAACAAACCAACTGTGCTGCAAAAGATCAGAAAGACAAATACTGCCTACTTAGATGCACCATGAGGCACATTAGGGTACCTGTAGGAACACAATGGGGCCAAGACCTGAAGCAGAACATTTAAAATCAAAGTGTGAGTTATGACCCAAAGAAAGACAGGCTTATATTCTTTCCCCACTGCAGCAACTGAACTCTGAGTGTTTATTTTTGATAAGAGCTGTTGGGGAGTTTAGTGCCCAAAATGAAAACTCCAGAGAAAATTCTCATCATCACAGAACTGCCAACTTTTCAATAAGCAGGAATTATGCATGACCAGATGTCTCGATACGAGTGGCCTCTATGGGTTTTCATTTTTTTTCAGAGAATAGTCTGTTTTATCATTTTTGTTTGAATAGAGAGGAATCAGCTCTATTCTGGCTGCCATTGTTTCTCTTATCCATTGAAAATAAATTAAAAGGAAAAAAAGAAAATGTCTTCGTACCCCAAAGGGCTGCTATGGAATTACTCAGTTTACCCCCAAGATTAGCTCTCAAGATCTTCCCTTCCTGTTTATCATCAATGTTATCAACTGGTCATATCATCTGATATTGTTATTTTACATCATATGATGTAAATTAATGCCTAAATCAGATTTAGGAACAATGCTTGCTTTGTTGAACACTCTCCATCGCATGCAACTCACATGCCCTGATCAGTGGAATCAGACCGATGTGGCCAATGTGGTAAGAACAGGCAGCTCAGGCACTGGAAAAGCAGCGTGAATCATGGGAAATGTTTCCAGCGTTGGGCTGACTCATCTGAGACGTGTTAGGAAAAGCCTGAGCTTTCCACTCCAACATCTGGAGTTGGCTCGGTCAGTTAGCAGCGAGCCAAAGCTGGAGGCTTTAATCAAATTGTCCCTCCGCTTCTCTTGCCTAATATAGACAAAACAACCGCGGTGAAAGAATGTGAGGGTGCCGCAATTAGCCGAGTTCTGAAGAATGTTCAGTGTTAGATCTGAAGCAGTTCTTGAAATGGGCACTGAGAGACCAGTTTGTTATCAGATGAGTGTTTTATGTTTGTTCTCTCAGCAACCCTCAAACTCCTGGGAACTTCTAGTTCTATACACAGGAAGTCACACACTATAGTGATTCAAATACATGAAATGAAAGGGACAGTGTGTAGAATTTGGCGGCATCTAGTCTTGTGGTTGCAGATTGCAACCAACTGAGTACCCCTCTGCTCACTCCTCCCTTGCAAAGACAGCAGTAACGTGAGCCACCGAGTGCAAAACCGCGGTAACGCCGTTCACCTCGCTCAGAGGCCATCCTTACCATAATAACACTACTTTAGGAGCAACGGAAGTCAGACGGCGGCAGGCGGTACCATGGTTTTGCACTCTCATCTCACATTACTGCAATGCTGCAGTTTCACAAGCGTGTCTGAAAACGACGACGAAGGCTACCACCTACGTCGCCTCATGCCGTCTTTGTCTTGGCCAAAAAGTTGCACTCGAACACACCGCAAAGACTACAGCCGACGGCGAATCACCACGTACGTCCTGCACCTGCGTGAGATGTAATAACTCTCCCAACCAGCAGGCGGCGGTAGTCTGTATTTGTCATTCAAAAAGGGAAACCGGAAGACCGAGGACTGCGGGTATACAAGCTGTTGTTATGATACGTACATGAAATAAAGCGCCGTTGGCCAACCATTTTCACACCATACTCACTCACCGCTTAGCTTCATTCCAGATGGCCATGTTGCCGTAAAAATATCCGTGTATTGGAATGATCAGATGAGATGAAGATGAAAAATGAAAAGAGCCTAACGTGTTTTTCCTCTATACTTTACCCGTTGGCTTGCTTTCCTCACATCTGTTTCTGTTCTCGTGCACTGATTCGTTTAAGCTGAAACGACGGGCGCCGCCGCCGTTTCAACATGCTGAATCGGCCGAAAAAACTCACACCAAAAAAATAGGCCGACGGACGCTCGTCGACGGCCCCAAACTGTCTGACGTCCGACCGTCGGTTTGGTGTGTCAGGTTCTTAAAAACATGAAAGGCTCTCTCTAGAGCCAGTGTTTGGTTTGTCCATTCTGGGCTACTGTAGAAACACGGTGGACTCCGTGAAGAGGACCCGCTCCCTATGTAGATATGAAGGGCTCATTCTCAGCTAACGAAAACACAATGATTCTTATTTTCAGGTGATAATATAATAATGAAAACATAGTTATGAATATTTTATCCCATTTATAGATCCCCCGAGATGTTACACACTATTCCTTTAATATTCATGTGTTGTATATTGCATTTCTCATGTGTCGAGTTTCGTTCTACATAGCGCTATCCCTCAGAGAAGTCCAGCAGAGACAGTAGCTGGCACATGAATATGACTCACTATTTTAAATATAGAGAAATCCACTGTGAGTGAGGGGACTCCCTCCAGCCCGGAGGGTGCATGACTCACAAGCACAAGGCCGCTGTGGTTAATCATGAGACATCCGACGCCAAACTAATAGTTTTTTGTGCTTCTAATTAGTTCTTGACTCCAAAATGTTATTAGCCTTTGCTCCAAGACTAGAGGATTGAGCTTTAAGCCTCAAGGGGCTATGATATATTAATCTTCTGAGAGAAATAAAATAGTTCTTCATAGTGCGTTTGGTCACAGACAAAGTTTTGACACAAACAAAGTTTAGAGATTCTGACAAACACCTGAATCCTGGTGGTTTACTTCACCAAGAATGTGACTTAATTGTCTTTATTTCAAAGTAAAAATGAACATGAACATCTCATTTCTTATCCAAGCAGCTAGTCTCCTGCTCTATCATTCCCACAACATGGCAGCGGGAGGCTGCAGCTACAGTAGGAGGGCCACTTTTCACAGCATGCTGACATGAACGCAGATCAGCGCCAACTTCCATCCTGTTGAAAATCTTCATCAGCACCGCCGAGGGACCGTGAAGTGTTCTGAGTAATTTGACGCCAGACAGCCTCATTACAGGCTGGGTTCAGACAGAATCAAGGGGGCTGATGGGTAGCACCATGCCCGGGATCGGGCAGATGACAGTCTGGAATAGCTTGCACAAGATAAATATAGCTAGACAGACAACAGAGCATGTTGCTTCACATGGCGTTGATGAAAGATTGAAGGGGGAGGAAAGGGGATCCAGGGTGGGGCTTTCTGTGTGTGTGTTTATGTGTGTGTGAGGGTGTGTGTTCTGCGTGGGCTGTGGTTCACACAGATCCCAGTGTTAGGGAGCCCGAACAAATGTCGTCATTCCCCTGGTTATGAAGGCTTAAAATAACCGTAGGAAATTATGTGTCACTTGAAGTTTGGTTTGACTGACTGTACTGCCGGCCGCAGCAGCATGAAGCTGAGAACAGCTGCACAGCGGAGCTGAAGCACACGTCACTGGTCCGCCGAGCCAGACAACCGAGCTCCTTGTGCAATCATGTGTTGAATCTTTCACACACTTGTGGCAAAACAGATGCTAAAAAGTTCTGCGTAGTTTCACAGAACATTGTGAAGTAAGCACAGACTCAGATTGTGTGTTGTGGGCGTCAATTATATGATTTAATTTAATTCTTCCTTCGCTGATTAGATTCTATCACCTGCTGTTTGTCACAATGAAAATGTAATTCTTGAATACGTTCAGGCATGTAGAATAGGTAGTGGTTGAGACAGGTCATAAAGTAATCAGTGAAGAACTGAAGGAAAGCACTAGTATTCTATTGAGGTCAAAGACTGTATAAATTATGGACGTAGCCTCCCTGAGCAAAAGTGTTTTTTGTACCAGACTGTAAACAGCTGTAAAGTTGGGCATTTTAACATGGGGGTCTACTGGGATTGACTCGCTTTTGGAGCCAGCCTCAGGTGGCCAGTCCTTTTGGCACTTGTGCGTTGGCTTCATTTCTCTGCACCAGAAGTTGCCGCTTGATTGAGGTGCACAAGTTGACATTAAAGGAATAGTTCGACATTTTGGGGAATATGCTCATTTGCTTTCTTGATCTAGATTAGCAGAATGATAACCACTCTCATGTCTGTATGATAAATATGAAGCTAAAGCTACTGTAGCAGACAGCTAGCTTAGCTTAGCACAAAATGAAGTGTAAAAATGGCATGTAATGTCAGGCACAAGCTGATTCCGCCTGTTTCCATTCTCTGTGTTAAACTATTGTAAGTTAAGCAGCTGCTGGCTGTAGCTTCATATTTGCTGCACAGATCTGAAAGTTAGCGATTTCCCAAAATGTTGAACTAATGCGTTAAGGAAAGGAGGAGAAAGCAGCACACTCACAACTCTGATGCCATCGATTTATGTTTGATTCTATGGATTAACGTTTTGACTCCTGCTGCCTTCTTTAGGATAGAAGCCAGTAAGTCTTTGTGACATATAGTGCATAGGAAAAAATATGCTAATATAGTGTTTATAGCTATTTGCAGACTTACTTGCTTGACTTGAAAGCAACATGTTTTCTTACTTACTGATTTTTTCTTTTGCTGGTTCTTAGAAGGTGGACGTATTGATGTTTTAGGCCTGACTAAGCTTTAACTGACCTCTCGATGGACTGTTCACGTTGATTGCACTGTGAACACAGTGATTTGAAACTCCAGTTGTACACAATATACATGTCAGTCAGACAATTACTGGCTTTTTTTCCTGAAGGAGACAAGATGTGTTGAAACATTGATCCACAGAAATCAAACTAAAACAACTGTATGAAAGTTATCGGTGTGCTGCTTTTTGTTCCTTCCATAAATATATAAAGTAAAACATCCGTTCAGTCTCATATTAACAACCCTGATGCTTCATCATCAAACCTCTACCTGAATGTATAGGGAATTATTGAGTCTCCTTCTTCCTGGCTGAAAAAAAACACGTCTCTCTTTTCAGACATTATTTACATTTCATGAAATTTGGGAGACTAAGCTCATAAATGATGCTTGATGAAACAAACAGAGGATGCAAACTATCTTATGGAAGAGAAAAAAAGATTAGGAGAAATGAGAAAACGAATTGGAATCTTTGAGCAACTGACAACAGCAGCTGAAGTCAACAAATGATCGGCCAAACCAGAAGAAATGCAGATGACAGGAGAGATGTGTGCACACCGACGACAACCAGTATTTTTTGTGGCCAACTATGCAATCTGATACAACATAATGTGCCAGACAGGGCCATGGGAATAGATCCTGGGGAATGCAAAGATACGGAGTCGGGAAGCTGACCACGCGTGACCCCGGAGCATCCTGTCGCTTTATGGCCAAAAATGCATTCCCAAGCTTCTCTTTGTCTATTCTATAAGTGACCACAAAGTAGACACTCTGGATGTTTTAAACATTGTTGACTTCAGTTTAGATTTGGTGTGCTTAATTGCAAAGCTCTCAGATTCATTTTTTTATGGCCCTCTGAAGTGGGAGCTACGGTAGATTTAAACACCATCGGGACATCGCCACAACAAGAAAACTTTCATTTCTTCTTATAAAGAAAACCAATGATACACGTGGCCTGTTCAGATATTCACATCTAACAGAAATGTGCTCCAGCCCTTGTTTAATAACCTCCAGAGGCTGTAGAGCTAATTTGCAGTGTGAGAGAGCATTTTGCTACACATAAGGATACCAATAACCATCGGATGGCAATTAGTTTAAGGTCAGCCTAAGGGGGGAACATTGAACTTGCTTTTTCTGGCTGCCTGGGTCTCTAATGCACATTCATTTATTAGAAAAATTAGCTGGTGTTTCTTTACCCTCTTTCCATTAAATGCATAAACTATTCTTATAGATGTGTGGTAAAGTACAAGTGAAATGTGTTATGTAACCGGATGGCCATTTAGTCAAAGTTTATTTAGGGGAAAGTCTGGTGTGTGGCATTTGCTGCAAGTCCTAAATAATTTTAAATGGTTTAGATCCTTGAGGTGTTGAACTAACACTTAAACTAACTGGTTTCCATCTGTGAAAGTCGCAATTACAAGTCTGTCTGCAACTTCAGCACCACGGACAGCGCCGTGGATTTATCAATACACAGCAGAGTTCGGCTACCCGCATCTAACGGTGCTAACAGCGCTAACACTGCAACGGCAAAAGTTCTGACAGAGCTAAAGGAGCTAACCTGGGGGGGAACTGGAGGATGGGTGCTACGCCTCCACGACAACGCCGTTGGTCGGGATAGCGTTATCAGCTGTAACCGCGGTAGAGCAGTGCAGAGCGACAGCCGTGAGCTAGCCAGTGGGGCACGCTCACATGCACAAACATGCACATGCAGCCACCCCGGCTACGTCAACAAAACGAGGAGAAGCTCGGAATACAACACAGACAGAGGGAGAGCAACTTCATACTCTGCTGAGGTAGACATGGACATGACTCCTCTATATCTTTACATAGCACATGGTTGTTTGCTGCTATATTAATGCTCTAGATATCGATATTTGATATATTAGATAGATAGATATATTTGCACATTTAATATATAAACGTGTACAGTATAAACTCATTACTGTTACGCAGTAAGTAATTTAGATCCTTTTTCAGCACAACATGGGCTATTTGAATATGTATGCTGCAGTGATATCACATGATATTATAAAAAGTTATAAGACCAAGAAGTCAAAAAAAAAAAGTAAAATAGAATGTTTCAACAACTTATTCATTTTCTACATACAAAAAAAACAACTATGTGCAAAAGTTTACTTTCTTCATATTTGTAGCCCAAGTCCTCAGGTGAAAAATAAAAAAATTAAAGACTCAATCTCAATAGAACCGGCATTATTTCGGGCTCTCCACCCTTTTGACGTCGCGTCACTTCCGCCGAAGTCTTGACGTAGCTCAGTACACTTCAGATAACTATCTTAATATATTTATTTACTCTCAGAAGGTCGCTTCCGTGTAGCGATAGATTTCTAAATGCTCAGGATAATATCTAAATCTTTCCAATCACGTTCGTAAATCGGCGATGCAACATTTTGGACCCGTCACTTCCCTAATTAACACAGTTTGTGATTGCAAAGAGGAGAGAGTCAACATGTCAGTTTCGGCCAGAAATCTCATTCAACGAAACAGTAACGTCAAAGGGTTGTTTGTATAGTCGGAATTGGATAAATATTTACATAAAACATTGAATTATCGCTTATTGTTTTTCTAAAGTGTCCAAAAAGAACACAGTGTTTCGTTGATGGATTACCAAGCCCCTGGATGGGTTATAACAACAGGTGACGGCTCGTTGTAACGACTGAACGGTGCGCTGCAGGACAACTTTTAAAGTAAGTTTCTTTACATGCATCCGTTACAGAGATATTATTAAAAATATGAAGTGAGTGCTTTTGCAATCGCGCAGGCGACTGACGCGACTCACCTTGTGCTGTTTCCACATCCGCCACTGAATCCAGAAGCTATGATCTTTTATTGAATCGACTAATTATCCTGAGTTCAGTCTCAAATGGTAGGTGTACTGTACTGTAAGTGAAGAGGAGACACTTTTAATCTGGTTTAAGTTATGACTCAATTGAGACATGATGGATGGGGAGGCCACTTTAAGGAGGGTGGGCCTGAAGGCTTCTACTCTACTTTAGCAGACAGTGAAAGAGAGGTCAGTTTAAAATAGAAATCCCTGGAAAGTGAGGTCCAAACTTTAAAATAGGAGTATCCTCCCATGATTAGATTTAATGCTCATCTAAAAAATAGCTTTACAGCTGCAACCAGACATTATCAAACCAGATAGCACACCGGTTTGTTGAGGGGTGGAGGGTTCAGAGAACTGATACGATCAATCATAGTGAGAGAAATATGAAAAGTTTAAAAGTAACACTGTTACGTTTTCCTATCTCTGCAAAAGCAAAGATTTTCCTTCGGTAATTTGTCATATTGGTGGAAGTGTTAACGCTAACTCGCTCAGCAGCTGTTGTTGCAGAGGAATCCCAGTGTCATCCAACATGCAGCTACTTGTGAGCACAAATATTTTCCTGGCAGCCGAAAGTGGAATAAACCAGGTTCGCTGCCTTGCCAAACTGTGGATTTCGTTTCCAGACATAATTGAACATGGTTGTCAAAGGTAGAGAAGACTGTTATGTTATCTTAAAGGTTGTATGTGCCGTATTTCTGCTTTCCCCATGCATTTACATGACACTTAAAGGACCAGTGTGTAGCATTTAGGGGGATCTATTGGCATAAATGGAATTTAATATTAATAAGTATGTTTTCTTTAGTGTATAATCACCTGATAATAAGAATCATTGTGTTTTCGTTACTTTAGAAAGAGCTGTTTATATCTACATGGGGAGCGCCATGTTGCACCACAATGTTTTTCTACAGTAGCCCAGAAAGGACAAACCAAACTTAACTTTTCCTGCTTGGGCTGGACTCGATGACGCTCCCGTCGCCGCCGCCGCCGCTGCTCTCTCTCCCTTGCTTCACCACTCACTTCCCACGTACACACACACTACGCTGTGGCTCTGCTCCAAATGGCTCAAGAGAGGGCCATCCGCGTTTTCGCGTCGGCCACTATAGCTCTCCGACACGCTTGGCACACGGGAGAGGCTTCAGTTGGTTGCAATCTCCTAACCTCGCCGCTAGATACCGCCAGATCCTCCACACTGGAACTTTTAAATATCAGGGATTGCAATTATCCTGGTAATTGAAAGTAAACATCTAATGCCAGTGAAATTAATCAGCTTGATAACAATGATTGAAATTACACACAATCAAGAATAGGCCTGAATAATAGATCATTGATTAGGTTTAATCATGGTCGTCCTTATTAGAGGCTGCACAATCTAAACACAAACAGGCCCAACTTCAAGCTATACCACTTCTGCCTGCAGCTAACAGTACATGCTTGTAAAACACATGTTCCCTTCCCTTCTCCTCTGATGGGAAACCTTTAGTCACTCTCATAACTGGCTGACATTTTGAACATACTCTGTGGAGCAGCCAACTCTACCTCGCCAAAAATGTCTTCCCAGTGTTTTACTGGGAACGCTCGCCCCCAGATAGGCTGTTCTTAACATGACACCTATAGTGCATCCAGTGCACCCTTTAGTAATAAAAACATGATTCGGAGGTCTGGAAATTTGAAATAGCGCGTTACTGCCAGGGAATGTTCAGCCGTTACCTGACATCTGTCTTGGTGAACGCATGCAGGCCAGCATTCCTGAGCCCGTTGTTGAGCCGAGTGGATACCGTTTGGGAGCTGCAGGGAATTAGCTCTACAGTACTTTCAAGTGGGAATGAAACATAAAACAGCTGCATAGAAGTGTCAGTAAAGTTAGGATTCGGTCTGGCTGAAGAGTCTTTGTTTTACACAACACGAATAAAAAATATTAAAGATGTGTTTCCATTGTAAGAGATGTGGGATGAAATCCACAGTATTTGTTTCAGCAAAAATATATTCAGAAGTTTCAGAATAAGCTAATATGAGGCTCAAAGACTCAAATAATTGATGTTTCCACCCCACTAGAGGGGCCAAAAATGTAACCGGATGGTGAGGTCAGCTTGTCCAAAAGGCTGCTTTGGTCCAGAGCAATATATCTCTATGACTACTGGTTAGATCACCATGACACTTTGCACGGATATTCAAGGTCACAAGTGAACAGTTCTGACTCAATATTTATGACTCTCTGACTTTTTGTATAGTGTCACCTTCATGATCCATGCTGTTTTTTGTCAGGCTTTATCTGCTGTAGACACAGCGGTGCTTTGAGCTAACGTCATCATGCTAACACGATCCCAACGGGCTACCATACTGATGCTAAGCATGTGTGATCTTCATATTCATTTTAGTTTAGTGTGTTAACCATAGACTGTATATAAGAAGTGGACGTAGTCACCGTGTCGTCACCCATTGGTTTGTGGACTGCCGTTTTGAAGCCTCGAGTTTGGCATTTTGGCCGTCGCCATCTTGTTTTTTTGCAACCAGAAATGACACAAGAGGGTGGAGCTAAGTACAACCGACCGCTGAATAAGACATTTTTAGGTGACCAAGATGTTAATATTAACTTTCATGAACTGAAAACACACTGAGAAGTGGTTAAAGTTGTAAGACGAAAAAACACGTACAACTCCCAGACCGGACAATGTCGTAGCCACGCCCTAAATCATACCCTGCTTTATGGTCTATTTGACTATAAATGGGACCATAATTTACTAAATGAACATCATGCTGTATTGAAGAAGACTTGAAACTAGCGATTGAGACCATAAACTCGTGTTTACAATGTTTACTGAGGTAATAAATCAAGTGAGAAGTAGGCTCATTTTCTCATAGACTTCTATACAATCAGACTTCTTTTTGCAACCAGAGGAGTCGCCCCCTCCTGGCTATTAGAAAGAATGCAAGTTTAAGGCACTTCAGCATTGGCTTCACTTTTCAGACCCGGAGGTAGACCGCTGGTGTTAACATGCTAACATTTACTGCTTAGCACTTAACACAAAGTAAAACTGAGGTACATAGGAATGTCATTAGGTTTTGGTTTGTTTGGTCATAAACCAAAGTATTGGATGATTTAAAATTTTGACCTGAATGAAGCGCTTATTGCCAAAGTCTATCATGTAACTGCAGTACCTATCTTGTCAAATATTCCATTTCAGCCCCTTACTGATCTAATACACCGTGACTATCAGACAGCTTTTTTCCAAAGGTTTCAGTCCTGTGCGGTGGGTTATGTGAAGTGTTTCTATCAGATGTGTGATTCATTCTGGAGCAGACCTCCTCAGACCTAAACTATTGATGTTGGTCTCCATGTGAACTCGCTGCTGACTCGTGAATCGCTCCACGGTGAGATCATTTGGAACAAACTTAGTGGCCCCGAAACAGACCGTCTGTGTCGAGAAACAGGGGAGTCGGATAATATGTGGGCTGTTGTACTGGATTTATGAATGAGGCTTTAACTATGAGCAGGTGTGTTGTGTTACAGTTAAAATATACTTCCTTCCTGTGAGTCGTGAGCTACAAAAATATATTGTTTAGAAGAAAAGGGCTCTGCTGCATTGTTGAGTGAAATATAGATAAATAATGTTAAACCACTGAAACTCAGACGTACCAGAGTCTCATATGGGAACATGGTATGATTTTAGTGAATCACACACATTGTGTGAGGAGGATGCTGTGGTGGTGCAGAGCTGGACATTTTATTGCCAAATCCAACAGGAGCAGCCCTGAACTACCCAGCTCCACCCTGCCTCGCCCTTCTGGGTCAGCTCTCCTCTGCCACACATGCCAAGGAAGTCAAAATATACGTGAAAAATATGAATGCAGTGACTTCATTTTATTTATATTAATAACGGCATACATGATAAAAATTAAAATCAGATAACAAAGACAGCTTTGACAACGTTTTTTCAATTCAAAGAGGCAGACCTCATAATAATAACGGCTACATCCTCGTTTCTCTCTTGGCTTTTTCACTCCATCTTAAAGCCTTCACACACCGGGAGTGTGACAAATAAACAACACGAAAATGCGAAATACTCTCCTGCAAATATTATATGTCTAGGGCTTTTATTGTGAAAGGTAAGATTGGGAGGAGTGGATCTGGTCTGCACTACCTTTGTCTTGGTTCGGACCACGGAGCCTCCGTGTTGTTGTTTTATAAATAAAGACACAACACAACCCGTTCCGCACAATGTGATGTGTTGATGTCTTTATTCACGGTGCGAAAGCTCAGAAAAACTGACCTTGTTCTCAAAAAAAAAATTGCGTTCTGTGTAAAAGTATTCATGACAAAAACAACTGTTCAAAAAATATTAACGTTCGAATTAGTCTAGGGCTGCAACGAACAATTCTTTTCAATGTCGATTAATCTGTTGCTTATTTTCTCGATTAATAGTTGTTTGGTCTATAAAATGTCGATCAGTGTTTCCCAAAGCCCAAGATGACGTCCCCAAATGTCTTGTTTTGTTAACAACTCAAAGACATTCAGTTTACTGTCATAGAGGAGTAATGAAACCAGGAAATATTCACATTTAAGAAGCTGGAATCAGAGAATTTTTACTTTTTTTTTCTTAAAAATTAACTCAAACCGATTAATCGATTATCAAAATAGTTGACAATTAATTTAATAGTTGACAAATAATTGATTAATCGTTGCAGCTGTAAATTAATCCGACGAAAAAAATGCCCCCGGTGTGTAAAGGTCTTTACTTATAGCTCAAAGTCTGTCGTTTTGTGGCGACAGAATCCAATGATATTCCACTTGACTAAATAAAATTATTTCTGCCGATGTCCCAGACATGTCTGCATAACTTACATTTGAAATACACTTGTGAATACCTTTCTCAGTATACAGTTGAGTCAGTGTACAGCAGCACATCCTTATACAATTATACCAGAGTGTGTACTGTATGTTGGATGTTTTCCAGAAAGATGATTATCTTCAAATATGGTTTTCTGTAATTTCCGCTATAATATACAGAGTGGACAACAATAACATATACGTATGTAGATGACATGTACCAAACTACTGGTCACTTGACTTTATGGGTGCAACAGCATCCTGCGTAACCAAGACCCTCGACAACAGAGGGACTATTGTATCTCTACAGACAGTGTTACTCATATCCAAACTGTTGGCTTGGAAGCCACACAGCACAGAATGTTTTTTTTTATAAAACGCATCATGCACGCATTCCATACTGTGCTGTGCAGCGTTGTTGACGCTTTTATTTCCATTGGCCTTATTCTCAGTGAATCGACCACATCTGTAGAACATCTGAATGCCAGCTAGATGGTATCGGATGCCTTTGGCAGGATTATCGAGAATCAGTGCATTTTGGAACAGCACTCATTAGTAGTCAGAAATATATGGGCTGCTTCACTTAGCCTGTGGAATTCAATTCCTCAACCTCATTTATATTCTAATAAACAACTGTGAATATATTCATCACTAAAGGCCAGAACTCATTTACATCGGATTCACAGGACCGGTGTTATGAATTTTGAAAAGCCTCCACATATGCTGCGTTACATACATGTTTCACACCCGTTATAATATCTAGGGGCTTGACGCTGACATATTAAACAGAGGGTTATTAAACAGAGGCAGTTAATGGCTTAACTTGGATAAGTTTTTGATTTCATAAGCATGTAAAGAAGAAATGTGAGACCTTTGAGTGTGATATTCATTTTCAAATGGATGTTTGTATTGTGGGATTCAGCAGGTCTGTCAGCCTTGTCTCCTAAAAATTACGTTCCCATACAACAAAACTGCAAATACATTTTGATGGAAACGTATTTTTTCCCGAATCACTTTTATTTTTGACATATCAAATGGGTGGATGGGTGATTCAGACAAACACAGGACTTTCACTCAGGAGGCTGCTGTTCGTGTCTCGTGTGAAACCAACAGTCAGTGTTCACTTATTTTAATTTACGTCCATAACTTAAATAACCCAACAAACATACTTATTTTAAGCCAAACCATGATGTTATTACTAAAGATAACTAAGTAAATTTGTTGGCTAAAAATAACCAAGTACTTTTATTGCATCTTTGTTTTGTTTTGTTTCAATTTACAGTGTTAAAACTGCGACCGTAATCAGAGAGAAAATATGTTTCCCTCGAAACGTAACTGAGAATGTAGTTTAGTTGTATGGGAACATCATTTTTAGGGCTCTACCCAAATCAGAATTTTTTGATTTGAATCGGATTTGACTGTTCGATACGAAGATTTGACTATGGGTTCCTTTTTTTTCTCTTCATATAGACTATCTGGCAATCAGAAAATCCATTGGCATCAGTTTTAGTGATGATTTCATTCACATTAACATCATCAAATATGGTCAAATACGGTCCGCTACAGTTTCGAAATGAACCGAAAATACATTTACACTTTTCAACCGGTGGGGTCCGCGCAGTCTGTCTGGGGGATTCAACTCGGCGGGTCAAGGACGGGCGCTCGGTGTGGAAGGAAGGATCCTCACGTGGGACCTCTCCCAGCGCCACGACTGGCTTGGAAAGGCCTGGGGTGAAGGTGGCTCACAACTCCGTCCTTGAGCTTTGCAGCACCCATCGCCCGGTCATTCGTGCTCGCTGCGCCTTCTCTCCCTGCGGGGAGGGATGGCGCTCCCGGGAAGACTGTCAACGGGGTCGGACTGTCCTCCGTGCGTGGGGTCTGCGGCGATGTCGGCAGCCGACCCAACCTGTTTTGATACACGGACCCTGTCTCGTTTACCATGCTTGGGTGAGACTTTTTTTGCCGTTTCATCACCATTCATATCTATACAATCGATGTGTTTATGATTCATTTGTTTACAAGAGCACAAAGTTCCTCATAGATCCAGCCTCTTAATAAAAAAAAAAAAAAAAAACAACGCCTCGACTCAAGAATTTCCAGTTGACTGAGGGGTCACCGACGATGTTTGGACTCATTGACTTTCAGAGGGCAGGCCTAGTAATTTGTAGGAGACAGGGTTGGGTCTGTATAAGCTGTCCAGTTTTTCTCAGTATTTTTAGTTGGAAGGATGCCTTATTGCATGTTCTTGACAGCGTTGAGAGCGTAGCATGCTGTTAAGTGCTCAGAGTACCAAAGGCTTGAAGTTACACGTATATAATTTTGTTGCAAAATGCTTCAAATGGCTTTTCTGTATAGTCGCATGGCAACAGCCCAGAGCATCGACGTCCATTAGCAGTTGTTCAGGACTGCAGCTTAAAGAGAAGCGCTCAGTGTACTCGGGTTTGTTCTTCATGGACAAACAGTATGGCACATTTCCCCGTCGACTTGTCTGTCCAAACACACATCCACACTTGTAGTTTGTGTGTTCCTTAGTTTAACTACAGCTTCTCATTGAACATGACTCTTGCAGTTAGCGCTGCCACATCAGATAACCGAGGCAGTTAAAAATAAAACACATTATTAAGGTCTTATGAGGCCGCCGTCGCACAGAAAGTGACGCTATTGGAAACACGACCAACGCCCTGACACTACGCCAAGGCCTTCTGGTGAAACAGCGCATCAGAAGCCTCCAGAAGGAGCTCCTTTGACCAAAATACATCTTTTGCTGCTCACCAGAAAATCCCCTCCTCCCACTGGGTACACTGCGTACTTTCTCTTTTGACTCTTTCTTTCCATTTGTCCTTTCCTCTGCTGCTCTTAGTCAAGTGTCGGTTGGAGCAGATTTTTTTGAGGACACAAAGACTCCTTTTACAGTAGCCATCTGAAAAATAACTTTCGGTGCCATTTGTTTAGTTTGCTTTTTTTGGTGGGGAGGCGGTTTTCTCCGCAGCCTGGGTTAGGATGGCCCCTCCCTTCTGCAGCAGAGTCGCCCTGCAGCTTATAAATGTTTAAAAAAAGAGCCTTCTTCTCCCCGATCCAAAACCACCTCGACGCTTGGCAGAGTTAAAGGACGAACGCAGTAAAACGTAGCAAACACAATCCATGTCATCAGCTACGCTAAACAGTGTCAGTTGTGCTCGCAAGGCTGTGTGCAATTCACTTTTCCTAAAGTTCTGTCACTTTATGTTTGCTCACCACACCCCACGTGCAGAGTATGTTTGTTTGTCATGTGGCAGAACCGTTAATGTTGATATACTCTCCATATGGCAGGTGCGGAGGGCGATGAGCAATTCAGAGATCAGGAATTTTTTTCAACACTTAGCAACACCCGGCTTCACTTTCATGTCATTAGGCACATTCACACTGGGGAGCCACCAGCGTTACGTGTCTTGCTCAAAGGCACCTCATTGGAGCTTTCTAGTGGGAGGAAACGGCATCAGTCAACCCCCAGCTCATTTGGGGATTCAAACTGACATCCCCGCAGTCATAAACCCTCCTCTGTAACCTTCATGCCATCCAGCACATGCATATGCTTTCACTTAATCAGGAGGACCTTTATCTGCGTCGGAGGCTGTGTGTTTGTGCCAGTTTTTGCCTGAGTGGATTGAATCGAGCGTGTCTGTGGCTCATCGGGAGGATTCTGTGAGAGCAGGAAACGGGGGGGATCCTTGTGTGTTTATACATGTGTGAGTTTTTCATGTGTGTGGCCATCTGAAGCATGAAGACAGATGGATGTGTCATACATGTTTAAGCTTCTCACTTTGGTTGCTGCCAAAACATTCAGTTTCTTTGTTTTATTTTTATCAATATTTATGTCCTTATGTCCTTTTTGTTGTTATGTGAAAAACTTTTTAACAAACCATAATATGGTTTAGAAATGAATGTAGATTTCTCCCAGTAATGACTATCATTGTGTATTTGGTGAAAGCAGTAGGGCTCTCTTTACCAGTTCATCTGTGCATTCAAAAAAGCACCATATCAATAGGCCTATATCAGGTTTAGACAATGTTACTGTGCAGTTGACATTAGAAGTTATAAATTCCCGTCCGCACCAAACCGACATCAAAGAACTAGCGGCGATGAAGGCCGGCCGTAGCATCACCTCACGTCGCCTTTGTCTTGGCTGACAAGTTGCACTTGAACACACCGCAAAGACTACAGCCGACGACCAGTTAGCACGTACGTTCTGCACCTGCATGAAACAAAATGAGTAAATAGAGTCTAAAATAGTAGTAAAGAGTAAAAGTCTGGTGCACGGCCATGCAGTGCCTTATAAATGAATAAAAGAATTTTAAAATCAATAGGAACACTAACGGGTAACCAGTGTTAAGACTTTAAAATAAGCTTAATGTGTTCTCTCCTTTTGGTCTTGGTCAACACTCGAGCAGCAGAATTTTGCCAGATGGCCATGTCGTTGTGAAAATATCCGTGTATTGGAATGATCAGATGAGATGAAGATGAAAAATGAGAGGAGCCTTCTATGTGCCCTCTTGACTTTACTCGTTTGCTTACTTTCCTCACTTCCGTTTCTCTTTTCATGAACTGATTCGCTTAAGCTGAACAGCCAATCAGAGTGATTTCTCCCGAAAAAACTCCGACAAGGGCAGACGAGAGCTGACGGTGCGGGACACACGGCAAAAACTAGGTCATCAGATGCTCACAGTACTCTGACTTCATGCAGTATTATAGCTAGGGTGGGTATTGTATTTTAGAAGCATTTTTTGCTATGTTTGTTGAAATCATCATGCAACAAATCAGACACTCTGACAAAAAAAAGAAAAAAAAATCCTGTATCTGTGGCTGTTGCAAGACTGTAATAACCCCTCCAATCATCTCATTCTGCTCGAACCTACCCAAGCTTTAACAAATACAATCAAACAAAGAACTTACTGATAATTATCTGCACCACACCCTTCATATGACTCAAAGAAAGGAAACAACATGTCTTCCAGCTATAAAAAGAAAAACTGCTGACCGAACTGCATTAAGCACTCGCTCTCATTTGTCTGAGAAAGACAGCCACATACGCAGCCAGCTATTTGTAGTGATGGCTTGTTAACCGTTAATTACGCTGCCATCACCTAGCACTCGCACATTATTCAATTAACTCGAATGTAAACTATCTCTGCAGGTGGGCTGCCAATATTCTGGGAAGTGTGGCTCTTTATTTTTAGCAGTTTTATTTAACAGAGAGCAAAAAGAGGCAGTGAATTACCTTTAACTCCTCTGAAAATGGGTGTATATGTCACATATAAGTATAACTTTTAAAGTGAAGCCAGGTTTCTTTGTGATCTGCCTTTTCCAACCTTTTCCGACTTTCTGACATCAACACATATGTTGCCTGTGATGTTCTTTGCCTAAAAAAGCAGCAGTGTGAACAAGCTGTCTGTCCAAAATTAGCGTTTTTTAATTTGTCAGAAAACTAACCATCGCCTGATCCCTCTAAGTCTGTTAAAATTGAACCATCTGAACATTTACGACATCAAACCAGCCATGAGAGGCTCTCTGCCTTTTTGTCTTTTCGGTTAGACTTTTGCTTGTTATTAGGTCTGGGTTAAGTTTGGGTGCAAGCCTTCAGTGGCTTACAAATTGGTTCAAAGGGACTGAGTCACTGGAATCAAAGCGAAAAGTCTGCACACACCAAAAAGAGATAGAAATGATATCACACACACACATGATGGGAAAGGGAACTGCGTGATAATGCGTCTTTATGAATGTCTGACCCTAATAAGGGTATAATCGCGTTGGGAGCTGTGAAATCATGTGTTCACCCATTAGCGAAAGGAAACACACTTCTCAGTCTCTCCGATTAGTCCAAGAAGCTCCCAAAAGGGCCGTTAGCATGCACACCCGAGAATGTATTTAAATCCAGAGGAATTTTAATTACACTCAGATAGCTTTCGACTGGGTTAGCTTGTGTTGTTTGGATGGTTAATTAATGGTTTTGTAAGCTGTTTTCATTTCATCCGCAAACTCAAGCCGGAGTAAACAAGGAGACAACAACATCGCAGGTGATGTCGGGGACGTCTTTTAATCATAAAAACAACATTTAAACATATTTACCATGTTATATTAGCAAGTTATAGGGCTTTAAGCCCTTGAATCCAGTCTCAATATCACAATGAGTGATGTCTGTTTCATGTTTCAGTGGTCTGCAGAGTCTGACTCATGTCTGTTGATTGTTTGCCACTTCTGATGATCAGCTGATTGACTGATAGAGAGCCGAAGTCCCGCCCCTCCCAGTGGACCATCATGAGACCATATTTGGGAAAAAATATGGACGGTAGTCAACGGCGAGAGACAAATATTTTTTGGATCACATTTGAATTGCGCCATGAATCACACATATGATGTTTGTCAATTTAAAAGATAACTTTGCAAGTTAAGGAAGTCCCAGTTTGATGTAAAACTTTTGGAGTATCAGACTGTGAACATACGTAATTATAAAGACTACACACTCAAAAGTCACGTAAGTGACGTCTCTCTCTCTCTGAAGCTACGATGCCTGTGCGTTCCATACTTGGATGTACTCGCATTAGCAAAGGTTCTCGCTCGTTCTTTCACTTCTTGGCTGATAAAAAGACTTTGCCTCTCCATTGGTTGATTGATTTGAACACTTCACTTTATGTTTCTGTTCTTCAAAGCTTTGGTTTGACAGAGGCCTCTTTGAGAAATGAATGAATTTTACTCATTGAATTAAAAAAAGATTTTACTATGAAATCTAATTTCTCCTTTCATCATGGGTTAGAGATGTTGTGGCGGATGTACTTTTATGTGAAGAAGAAACTGCGTTTTTATCATTTTGTTTTTGTCTGATGTTTGAGGCTGTGAGAGACTTTTTACAGGAAGCGTGTTGCCAGCTTGACAGATCATCCAGATCTGTGAAATACTCAGAAAGCTAATCCTCAGATTTATGATTATCATATCCGCTGGCATGGAATTTAATCTTCCTGTGAGGTAGGAGATGTAATATATGTATGTTCAGACCATGTGGCGCATCACACATATTGACATTCCGCGACGTTTGCTTACTTAGCGGGTGAGCAACAGCGAACACATCTGCAGATAGTTTATGTTTGGGTTTGTACTATATGAGGCCTCCTCTCCCATCTCCCCCCCCCCCCCCATGTTTTACAGGTGAAAGTATATCAGTTTTATTTTGATGAGGCGAAAAGAGAACGGAAGAGTTGAATCTTCACAAACTCTTCCCTCTTCCCAAACGAGCCAGATGGAACAGTTCAAGGAGTTTTAATACGGCCAACATTCAAGTAACAACTAATGAATCACAATGAACGTCCCACATACAGGTGTGCAAGGGGGATTTCTGCAAGAGGTCAAAAGAAGAGCGAGTTTAACAGAGAAAGCCTGCCTGAAGCTTTGTAAGCCCCCCCTAAAAATCTAACCTTAAAAAGGGGATTATCACCATTTTTCTGACTTTTGGATGTTTGGCTCCATGATTGAGATCAAGTTTTTTTTACACAGATTGAAGTGCTCCTCTCTCTCTGTCTGCTGGGAGAAGGAATTTAAAGGTACTCGAGTTTATTCTTACAATCACTTATTCTGTAATAGTCCTTAACACACACACTGTGATTATTAATGAGCCGAGGAAGTTAAAAAGCCCTACATCAATAGGCATTGATTAAAGTGAATCACTGTGAAATCTCTGTATTGTTTAAGGCTACATTAGGCAAGTTATTACTGTACATTAAAATATCTATTTCTAATTGGACTAATGTGACTACAGTGGGACTTTAAAGGGGCTCTATACAGCCCAGTCTCACGACAAAGCGTGTAATAGACCCGACTGTACAACGGAAAAAAACGTGTCAATGTCACGTTTTTCCCTTGCCGAGGCATGAATATTACACGCCTGCATGAAGGTGCAAGGTTATGAAGCGACGGTTGTCATGTGATGTTTGTCACGTGTTTTCCGTTCGCTGTACAATGCTCTGTACTTGTAGTATAAAACGTTAAAAAAAACACTTATGGTGGGCGGGTGGGGAGTTGGATGGGTCCAACAAACACACGACTTTCAACTTGAAGGCCGGTGTTCGACACCTCTGTGTTTTGTAAGTTACGTTAATGACGTTTGTCACGTGTTTTGTAGTGACGGTTGTCGCGTGATGTTTATCAACCGTTTACGTACGTGGTTTACTTAGTTTACGTACTTATCTTAAGTCCAACCATGACGTTTGGCTCAGCCGTCGCCATGTCGAGAGCCGTGTGGAGGCAATAGATACACTCTGAATTTCGTATTTAGCACCTTTAACTGAGAGGAATATCAGTAATTGCAGAAGAACAATTGTGATGTTGGTTATATTGGACTTCTCTGTACTGTCTTTCTGATGTACTGTACTGTGATGCCACCGTCTTTTTTACTTTCTCACTACAATTTTCTGTATTTCTTTGAGTCATAAGATTCAAATTTGGGAAACAACAAAGGAACCTCGTTGAAGCTCATAAGGAGTCATAATGGTTCTTTGTTGAATCCTGGAAGAAACTGTCAATCAAGTCGACACAACCCGCAACCATCCCCCCTGCACAGATATCATCTTAATGTTATCTTGATACACACTAGAAGGCATGAAATTAGAAACTGAGGCCATCACATGTATCGACTCCGTACTTCCAAACAAGAGTCCTCATTCATTTGCTGCATCTTAAGACCCTGTAAAATTCAGCTATGGTGGTTGTCACTTGATTGAACCTTAAGAGCAAAATAAAAAGCCAGTCTTGATAAACAGCAGTGAGCGGTCTGTCTAGAAACAGTTAGATCTTTGGCTGCACTTTTGGCATCCTTTGATATGAAGCGATCACAGACTAGTCGGTGCGGCTTACTGACTTCTGAATACCAAACTTACATCTTAAAGTTTAAAGCACCCTATGCTACCATTTGTAGCTGCCGGTCAACATTCAAAGTCTATATAGCTTAAAATATAAGATAGAAATGTTAAATCAGGTAGTGAAAGTCTACTTTTCACCAATAAGAGGCGATCCAGTGTATATAGGACTGTATAACTGGCTGGCAAGACTGTTAAACATGACATGTGGTCACGGTGCCAATGTCTGCCAAATGGCAGCATGTTAAGCACATGTTCATAAAACATTAGGAGGGAAATGGAGAAGAAAGAAGGTGAAGGACAGAACATTTGCTCCAGAAGGGACCATTATCTGTAATGGCGCCATCATGTGACATACTTTCACTGATCCACAGTGAGTAGGAGCAGAGAAGTAGACTCAAATTCATTTACATATTTTAAACACAAGGTAGACAATGTGTTCTAATATACTGCCCGACTTCATAACAAACTGGATAGAATTACATTTCACAGTATGATGAAATTACACTCGCTCTCGTTAACTGTCCAAATGTTTTTCTACAGTAAGATAAGTATCTAAACAGGGATTATCTCTTATCTTACACTCATGTACATGGGACATATAGCCTATAGGACAGGCTTTCAGCATAAGTCATGTATGTAGCCAAGAACTGCATTTTTAAAACCGTTTTACACGGTTCTCATTTTAAAACAGTCGGAGACAGTGATTCAAATCCGGTAGCAGCAGTTGTCATAACATCCGGCAAAACACACGGTCACCAGCTAGAAATGAGAAGCCTGCTTTTGTCTATTTCTGTCTGAAATCAAGGACGCGTTGTTCAAACATTTGCCAAGAGTTTGCTTGACAGTGGATCGTAGCTTAGTAGTGTTTACTGCATATTCGCTTTCTGCAGTGTGTTAGATGTAGACACATGCTCCATAGAAATAAGGGGCGACATTTCACCTCTACTACTTGGTCCATACAATCTAAATTTACAGTCATCAGTTATAAAAAAAAATTACTAACTACTAACTATCAGCAGGGCAAGAATATGTAAAAATCGACCAAACTGCTGAAACTCTGAGAGCCTGTTCAAATAACACTGCTATTGTGTAATCTTCACGTATGGCGTCGGCCTATATTGTTTTTACTGTGCCACTGTACGTACAGTTTTGGGACGTTTTGATAGTTTGTATTAAATCCAAAGTGGCAGAAACAAGAAAACGATTCGTATTTTCATTTCGTCCTCACCACCACCAGAAGACTACTTCACCGAGAGGAGGGGGGGCCGGGAGCCAGACCTTCAATTAGTGGAGCTGTAGTAACAGGAATTCGGCCAGCACGAACCCCAGCTCCGGGGGTCTGATCCCAGGGCACTGCCCTGACTCCCCGCCAGATCTGCAAACTTTCTCTTGCAGCCTTTAGGTTAGACCCAGCGCCGCACCCGCTGACCACAACCCGCTGTGTCTCCCGGAGCTGGGGTCTGCGCTGATAGTTCCTACAGCTCCCTGCCAAAGGCCCGTCTCACGGAGCCTCCCATTTCCTCGTGGCGGCGAAGACAAAACGAAATACGGGTCGTTTTCTCGTCTTTGCCACTTTGGATTTAATCCAATAAAGAAACACACGGACCAAGTACCTTCAACGTTACAAGCAGTGGGCAACTCTGGGTTCATAAAAGTGAAGCCAATGCTGAAGTGCCTTAATCTTGCATTCTTTCTAACAGCTAGCAGGGGGCGACTCCTCTGGTTGCAAAAAGAAGTCTGATTGTATAGAAGTCTATCAGAAAATGAGTCTACTTCTCACTTGATTTATTACCTCAGTAAACATTGTAAACATGAGTTTATGGTCTCAATCACTAGTTTCAAGTCTTCTTCAATACAGCATGATGTTCATTTAGTAAATTATGGTCTCATTAAGAGTCAAATAGACCATAAAGCAGGGTATGCTTTAGGGCGTGGCTACCTTGTGATGTCTGGGAGTTGACCGTGTTTTTGTCTTAGAACTTTAACCCCTTCATAGTGTGTTTTTAGCTCATGAAAGTTAATATTCACGTTTTGGTTGCCTAAATATGTGCTCGTTTTTTTGTTCCAGGCTGTATTCAAAAGTAGAGATAGCCTATACAAGTAATAAGAAGCAACATTGTGGACAGATTGGAATTGCAGACTCGCACTAACAAGTAAAACCTTTCATACAATCAATATCTGAATTCACGAACAGACTTTTAAACCCTCTGGGTGTTCGTCTAAACTTTGACGTGGCGGAGAAAACAAATAAACACAATGTTTGCCTCTATAAGGTTCTGTTCTGTTTTGGGCTACAGGATCTCATGAAGGAAAGCATTGATTTTAGTCATGGGCTTTGTTTTAGTCTTCAGTCAAGACAGTGGCTGTCTCAACGGAGCTTTCGCCTCTAGCAGTGAATAAAAAACACATTCCTCACTTCCCTTTTCGCCATTGCTCAGTTCACTCGCCCCTGTTGATGATCTCTCTCTCTCATTGACACTGTGATTCAACATTGCGCTCCTCCGACCCCCTGGATTCATCAAAGTCTGACAGCCTTGTCAATATTCACCACGCAAAGTGGGCAAAAAGCCATCTAGTGCCTCGATGAGACGAGCAAATATGTTCATAAATCTAAATATAGCCGAGGAGCTGTCAGCATTGTATGTAAAACTATGTGTAGCGATTCCGGTATTATGCACAAAATCTGTGCAGGCCATCTGTGCCTGTGGCATGTCTTATACCATCAAATTACTCACCCATGTGTGGCACTTCCATCAGTACACGTAATTGCGCCGTGGCAAGATTAAAGGTTTGTCTAACAGATGATGGATGAAGGGCTCACAAGATGCACACAGTTTGGATTAGCAGATACATTCCAACAGTGTTGACAAGTTTAAAGAACATGTGCCCTGAAACATAAACCAGGTGGATGCTATGATAGTTTATTTAATGAAGCAGCCTTGAGACGCAAAAGCCTTGAGACAGTTGAGAAATGGATAGGGTATAATGGCGAATCGTGTCCGCTGAAAGCAGATGTGGAGAGCTAAATATCCATCCTAGTTAGCTCATGTTCCACTAGCTTTAGTCAGTCTTATAGAGGCTTTAAATCAGCTGTCTTTCCAAAAATGCTGAAACATGCTCCTGTTTATTTTTGCTTTTTTAATACTGCGGTTCATGGTCAACATCCCATTCCCCAAGTGCGGGAGACATTGGACATGTTCCTGTTTTTTCTAGCCATGATTTCAAGCTAAATGGATATCTACGGAGTTTCAACAGCCTACTTATGGCTGGCCCCCCGATTAGACTGTTTTCAGGCCATTAAATATGCGTTATCGCTCGTTATAAGCATCATAGCATAGACATATAAGAAGTGGAGAGTAATAGACCCCAAATCAGAAGGGGAGTTGATTTAAGTGTTTCAGTTTTCTACAAATCACATTCAGCTTCAGTGACAGAATTTTAGTAGTTGGATATCTCTAAACAAAATGCTCCAGGGGAGCCTTATACTTTTTTATGTACATGCTTGTTTTTTAGTTCATCCAAGTCCTTGAAGTGCTCCAACTGCTGAAACCCTGGACCCCTGAAATAACTCTTCCCACTTCATTAATCTATTGTCTGATCAATGTCTTGTTCACAACTTCTTCTTCTTAACGCAGCAGTTGTTGTTTTCCCTTTTAAGATCAGGGATATACGCGTCATAGCGTCTGAGCATACCTGAAGGCTACATTCAGCTGTCACAGACGATTAATCCTTGTATCCAGAGTTCTGGCAACTTAGACAGATCTTTGACAATAGTTTCACTTTCAGGACACACACCTGCATAGATCAGTCCCGTAGCTGAGAAGGAGTCAACCTCCAACAATAGCTGCGCTGATCCGCTGTCATCCTCGAGGTGGGTGGCACAGTATGGGAGGGAGTTTCACTTCCCCACGGTCGACTGCGATACATATGGTCGTCTCAAACACAGCGATGAGCATTTAGTTGAATCAGCTGTGCACATTTGGGGGGGTTACACAAAAGAAGATTATGAGCAACTTCTCTCAGATAAAATGAAGAAATAATACTGTAATCAGTCAGAGGCAATGAGGTGCATTACTCGTAATTACATCTGTTGGGTACACAGAGAAGTTGTTGGAACAACAGCCCATTCGAACGCCCTGCTCTTGTTGTCATCTAAATGCAAATTGGATATAATAAGGACCTTGTCTGTCTATCTGCAGAAGTTCGGTGCCAACTTAGAGGAGCAGCAGAAAGAAAAAAACTGTCTGATGCAGCTCTCAGTTTTTCTACACTCACTCTTTGTACTTCTCAAGAAGCCTCCCAGAAGCATGCTTCCAAGTTTCTCCAGGTCTTTTTCATCATATTTCTTTCTCTCTGAACATTTTGTCTTTCTAAATTTTTCTGAAGTTTTTTTGTGCTTTCTGTCTCTGAGGCATCCCTGCGGTTCAGCGAGCTATGATGCACATGAACTCGTGGCACTGACTCATGACCCTTGTCACAAGTTACCCTTTCTCTGACGTCATTCACCGGGAAAAAAAGACAGCATTTGTTGTTCGTTCAAACGCTTAGGGCGATCTCCGTTCACGTTTTCCTGATGAGTGACCTTTTGCGGGTCATGCAAATAATGACGGTCCTAGAGTCACTTTGTATACAACCACAAAACCTTGTATCTGCACCTTCCTGCCTCAAATAACACCTTTGGATTTTAGACAGGATGTAGCAGCAGTCAAAGTATAACTTTCCCACCCAGCTTTTATCCCAGACTGCAGTGGCCAAGAGGGATGTTTCTGTCTCAAATGTTGCAAGTGAAGAAAGTGTTTCCAGGTGAAGTAATGGCTGGCAGCCATATTGGAGGTATTTAGACCTCGAGTAAAAGTGGCCGCTAAACACAGAACTTGTCCATCTAAACAGAATCCAGTAGGCATCGTGAAATTTTGTGTGTTTTTTGACAGGAAACACATGTCTGGTGAATTTGTTATCAACAAATGCAAATCCTTTGTTTTGAAAGCTATGACAGATGGCTGTAAAGAAAAAGATCAAGGTGAAGGTTGGTGCAGCCATCATAGATTACACTGTTGGACTTCTGCTACATCTGTACACAGCACAGCTGCCAAAGGGCGTGAGTTACTCAGTAAACAGTGGCTTGTGTTGGAGGATGCATGTTGCCACGACGTCGCTCCAGGCCCACTGCGGTGTGCAGAGTGGCTGCTGTCACTGAATGATTTGGCAAGGACGCAGCATTTGTTTCCCCCCCGGGGCAATTTCACCACCACATGTTTAAACCATCACCACAGATGTGGCATGAGTGTTTAGGCCCAACAAGACCAGTGTTTACGTTAAATGTGTATTCTATGTTGAAGCCTCATGTGCCATGTGTAAAGAGCAGATGGCCAAATTCTTTTATGGACGGAGAAAATTGAGATGTGGAAACGACTTGTGACCAGGTTTGATCTCCGGACAAATCTGGGAGAGAGATGGCAAAGAGCAGTGCTTGTTCCTGCTTCATTACATTGAGCAAGGGACTTACCTCCCATAGTATTGCAGGTGTGTGTATGTAACTGTGTGGAGCAGCAGAGCGTTCCTGGAAAAAGTCATTCACACTCAGTGAATCTACTCTGTTTAAAGAAAGGTTAAATAAACAAAGTACAAATTTTCACACTGGACCAAATCCCCACTTGTGCCACTTAGTGCCTTTTCAAATAATCATTACTGTTTTGACTGCTTTGGTTTGAGTCATAGGCTACTTTAGGTTTGTAGTAATGCAATAATGTCACTGCAATAACAAAAATAAACTAAGATGAAGCTCAAAATCACATATTGTAGATTGTTAAAGGTACAGTGTGTAGGATTTAGTACCATCTAGTGGTGTGGTTGCAGATTGCAACCAACTGAGTACCCCTCCACTCACTCCTCCCTTAACAAGACTGCGGTAACGTGAGCCGCCGAGTGCAAAACCATGGTAACGCCGTTGGCCTCACTTAGAGGCCATCCTTACCATAATAATACTACTTTAGGAGCAACGGAAGTCAGACGGCGGCTGGCGGTACCACGGTTTTGTACTCTGCGGCTCACTTTACCGAAGTTTCACAAGCGTGTCTGAGAACTACGATGGCCTTCAGGTAATGTAAATACGCAAAAGGCTCTCTCTAGAGCCAGTATTTGGTTTGTCCGTTCTGGGCTACTGTAGAAACATGGCAGACTCTGTGAAGACATGAAGGGCTCATTCTAAGCTAACAACACAATGTTTCTTAGTTTCAGGTGATTATACACTAATGAAAATTGTATTCCTTTTCTGCTAATGGATCACCTGAAATGTTACATACTGTTCCTTTAAATTTTTCAAATCAGATCTGCTTTTATCAGCTGAGAAATACATTTGTTTGCGGTAAAGAGGATAGAAAAAAGAGCCTGTTTCAAATTGAAATCCCCAAAGGGGTTTTTCTTCATGTACCAACTACCACCATTTTCCACTGAAACTAGAGCTATCCGTCTCCAAGTCAGTACTTCAATAATGAAACCAAATTGTGGAAAAATTAAATGGATGTACAAGTTGCAGCTGGATCATTGGAGTGCTGTTTAAATTGCTTTGCAGAGTTCCCGGGCTTTCCATGTTATAGGCTGTTTATTTGGGGGTTGAAAGCGGCAGGAATAGAGGAAGATTGAGAGAAGGTAGGGCAGAGGGTCGGGAAAGAGAGGTGGAGGAGGGGGGTGGTTGAGAGCGTTCCTAACTTCTCCCGAATGTGAGTTGAGCTGTTGTTGGGAGAAAAAGTGGCTGGATGGGCTGGGTGGAGCAGGGCGGGCCTCCTCAACGGTAGCCTGGTGGAAAACACTTATGTGAATGGCGGGAGACGGTGGGCTGACTCAGCCAGGCTGTGGAGGACTGACTGCCAGGTTTTGAGACTCATAGTGGAGAGAGTGTGTGTGTGTTCATGGCCACTAGTATGTGCATGGGTGAGTGTTTATGTTTGCACGATGTACTTCTGTCTTTGGGTGTGTGCACTGGAATAGTTTAGAGTAACGCTGGCTGATGGATGGGTTTGAGAGCCAGCATCTGGATAAAGCATTTATCTGGGACTAAATGCAGCAGAGTTAAGCGAGAGAGAGAGAAAGAAAGAGAGAGAGAGGTGTCTCCAGGGTTTGGGGGGAAGGGGTGAGGTGGTGAGGGGGGGTCAGTCTGAGCCGGAGAGGGTCAGTCTGGTGTTGTGTGCCTTCAGCTGGTTCTCATTATTGGGCTAATGTGACGCTCTGATCTCAAACACACACTGACTTCGCAGACCCAGGTTAAAGCCGGATATGGGTTTTTGGGAGGCCCCTTCACTGCAGCTTCTGTATCACAGTTTCCCTCCTCGGAGCACAGCGAGACTGAGGGCCTCATTTATAGAAAGGCCTCACTATCAAGTTTGGTCATGGAAAAGTGTGCAGCTGTGACGCTTGAGACTGACAAAGGGCCTCTAGACGTTAGATCAACGTGAGGGTTAAATGAGGTGAGGAATATGAGACGTTTCTGATGTTTTATTTGTTTTTGTTTCGCTTTTTTGTGCATAATTCGAAACTGAATTCAACATAAAACTAGGGCTGAGTATAGAACCTCAGTACTTTTAACCATCTGAAGTATGTCAGTTTAGTATCGACAACAGTCAAGTACCAGAATTTGGCATTGAATGCTTGATTATATTCAGAAACTTCTTTACTTCTTTACTTATTGTTTAACCAAAGACTTAGTAAACACTCTAGTTACCAGCCACAGCAGCGATACTGGTGTTGTTTTCACTTTGTGAGTCTGTGTGTGTGTGTGTGTGTGTGTCATTATGGCAAAATGTGGTCCTAGAGACACCTACTGTAGCAAGAAGTACCACAGAAGTCTGAAGATGGGTGTTGTCCGAGCAAGGGCGCCAGAAGTAGGGGGTAGAAGTGAAGAAGGGGCAATTGGCCCACCCATATTCACGCCCCTGGCCTGGTTTGGAGTCACGAAACTTCACAGGTGTGTAGTTGACATCTAAATGAAGGCTGAGTTCGAAGATGGGCGGGGTCCGCACAAGGGCGGTAGAAAGTGGGGAAGGGGCTATTGGCTGTCCCACTTTACGCCCCTGGCCCGATTTGACATTGCGGTTGGTGTGATCTCATCGCAAGATGGTCTCTTTTTGTTAAATAGACAAATAGCATTAATATAGCGCTTAGCAAACAAGGCACTTCACAAATTGCCTCTCGTTCACCTATTCACACACATCAATGGCGTTGGAGCTGCCATGCAAGGCGCTGACCAGGCCCCTGGGAGGAATTTGGGGTTAGGGTCTTGCTCAAGAACACTTTGACATGCATCCAGGGAGTCATAGCTGCCCAATGAAGCTTTGTAGGAAAACGAGTTTATATTTCGCACAGTAAAGTACCTAAAAAGTGTTGTAATATCTGTACCAAAACATAGGTATCGTATCGGCACAGGTATCTAGGTCTACATAAAATCCACAAACATTCCAGCATTTTTGATAAATGAGACCCTAATGTGAGATAAATACAAAAATAGGTGAAGACAGAGAAAGAAGGAAAGAGAGAGTTGGTTAATTTATGAGATCTGTCTGCGAAATATTTGGAGCCCTGCAGCAGCCAAGCCCAACTTAAACCCCATCTCTATCAAGTGTTTCCCCGCGCCGGACCCCAGCTGAGCGGGGTTTCTCGGGGGTCCAGGTCCTAAATCTCTTCCCCTGTGCTGACGTTTAAGGGGAATGATTTATGATGGTGGGCTGCTGCTCAGCAAAGTGTTTTCCATCCCACTGAAAAGCCAATGTCGTGCTGATAATTAGTGGTGGAGTGACTGATGCCTGCACTCACACTCATAACTGCAGTCATAAGAGCACTCTGAGCGACAGCTGAATGGAGCTATTGATATGTTCAAAATGACTGTTAACGGTGAATGAGGCAGACGAGAGAAAACATGCAGACATACCTTTTCAGTACCCCCAAACAAGGGTGATGGTGGAAAATGACGAGACTAAACCATACAGTAGTGCTGCAAATTGCTCTCTGCTCATTCATATTTAAAATTGTGACAGTTTAAATAACGCCTCAGACGTTTTCAATAGTGTGCAACAGTGTGCCGGTATGATGGAAACATTAAAACCCACAGAAAAAACCTCAACAGTGCAGTATGCTCACATTAAGTGAAGTACCAGGAACTGTAGAGGGGCGTTTGAGTCACGACACTAGGACACAGGCTAAATCAAGAATGTGTTACTGCTCAGGTTAAAGCTGGAAAACCCCACACACAGGAGTAAAGGAATACTTCACTGAACATCTATTTACTATCAAATGATTGTCTCTTCAATGCTGTTAATGGAAAAATTTGACATTTTGGGAAATTGGCTTTCTAGCCAAAACAAGAAATCTGTTATGTATATTGGCTGAAAATGAACAATACAACTCTTCAGATCAGTACTCACATGCCTGTGCAGTAAGTATGGAGCTGGAGGCGAATAGCTTTGCTCAAACTGAAAACACACTGCCACCGCAGTGCCACAATATGTCATATGACGCACGTCAATTGCCGCCCAAGCCCCCAGGAAGAGAGTCGGACTTTGAAGCCAATTTTGAAGCCAATTTCTGTAGCGGCCAAATGATGGAATTACAACTTTCATGTCCATAACGTGATGCCATTGGGCCCAGAAAGATTTTTTTCACATAGACTTACATTGGGAAAGAGACATCTGTAAATCAGCGGATATTTTTTTTTTTTTTTTTTTTTGAGGTAAATCAACTTCCCAGTACAAACACTTGAATAGCCCTTTTTTAAATCGCTACGTCCTAAAAGTTGTGAAATTCACTAATAGCCGAATCCAGAGTTATTTCCCCAGGCATAATGAACTGTCGTTCATTTGAGCGAGCCAAGCAGTTGGGAGGCGGGGTTAAAGGAAACGCTAGTGCGCTTGCTCTATGTGACCCATGGATGCGGAAGATCTGGGTAATTTTATGCACCACTAAGCAACTGTCATAGGAATGAACGGGGCCCCGCCCCCACGCTGTATCCAGTTCTGTTTATACATCCATGGTATAAGCACCAACTCGGTATACCACCAATATAGCTTTAGAGGTGTTGGTAGATGTATTTTTGGACTTTAAACCGAGCCAGGCAAGCTGTTTTCTCCTGCTCACAGTCTTTATGCTACGCTAATCACATCCTGGCTCTACAAGTAATGCACAGACATGAGTGTGGTATAGATGTATTTCCCAAAATCATTAACAATCACAGTTTGTAGCTTGTTGATTCGTGGCAGACGGCAGCTGTAATTTTTAATTTAGTTTAGTTGACACAATGAGAGATGACCCCAGGTCACACATATCTACATGTCAAAGATGACACAATAAAGTCAAAGACATATTGGACTCATCCTTGACGTTTTATAGCTTGGATAGCTCAACTGTGGTTAGTTACGATGGATTCCAATTGGAACCCCAACCCGTGTCAAAACATTTCAAAATGTCCCAGAATTCCTGCAAACCATGCCTGCAGTATAATCCAACTTGATACTCACATTCATTACGTTCCCAACATTCATTGCTCTGCCAATAAATTGCTAAATATGCCTTTGAGCTGTGAGGTGGTGATAGCGCGACATAAGGAAGTAGTGTATTTAAGTTGTGGGGAAACTAATTAGTGTTGTTATGAGTGAAGAAGCAAGCTACAATTATGACGGGTTCATCTGCCAATTTATATGAAAGACACTGTACATATGTTGACATTTTTGGAAATTGATGCATTTTAGGTGGTTTAAGGCGTTAAGTGTACAGGCCACGAAAAATGGGAAAAGCCCTTAAACCAAGTTGCATCATATGGCAAAATGAGGGCTTTACACCGGTGGCCTAAAATAACCAACATTAAAATAATTTAGTTTAATTATCCCTACTAATCAGTAGATGTAGCAACAGGACACAGAACCTCTTCGCTCTCCCATTTTGTGTTGACATTGTAAATATTAGAAATTTAAGTGGCTGTACTTAACTGCTGTCTAATTTCCTCCTGCAATTACCTTGGATCGTCAGTGCTGTGGAACAAAGCCAGAGCAGTCGTGCATTACATGCAGCGCTCTCAGTTTTAGAATAAAGTACTGTAGGATAATGAAAGTCCTTTATTGACCTTTCATTAGATTTATAAGGATAAGTCAGGTGTAAAGGTACAAAAATACAGAACACTTGGTATTTTGCAAGATGAGAAACTGTAAAAGTCTTACGTTTAATAGTCTCTACGTGATTGCCATCGCTATTGTCACTACTTTCTTCCTTCCTATCCTCTCCCTTGACAAACTTTTCACATGGTGAGATTTCACACTGGAATTCATTACCGATGTGTTAAAATGTCCTTCAGCTCGGTCTGTAAACAGCCTTGTTCTAGCTGAGGGGAAACAGAGAAAGTCACAGTTAGTGTATAAACAATCACTTGTTAGAACGAGAATTTGGCAAAAGAAAGTGTGTGTGAATGGGCGTAGAGGGGGTAATTTGGTGTGAGGAGGGATATAGGTTGAAATAGTATGAGGGGGGGTCAGTCCTCTGATGTCACGGGGGGATTATTTTAACAGGACCCACGCACTGGGACCTTGGCGGTTGATGGCTTCCGTAGCTCGGCTGGGCCGACAGAGGCGCGCTTTGTATTAGCCAGTCATAAACTACAGCAGAGCCCTGACTCACCACAATGCTTCTGTTCACTGCTGTGTTTGTCTTACAATGTTATTAGGTGAGTGAGATCATCAGTCCAAAGTCATTATGAGTCTTTTAGTTGAGTGTGATGAGCCAACAAACTGTGAGTTTGTCGCACGCCTGCAGCGGCTGGAATATTGCATTTGAGGAAAGATATTTACCTTGTAGCTGAAGCCGCGACTTGTAAATTTGAGAATGTCCCATTGTGTAGTTTTGGAGCAGCACAATATTTCTTTGTTCGCCGTCGCCTTGAAATACGGTATAGCAAAGTCAACATGAAACTGAAACGCAGCCAACGTTTGATGGAAATGTTTTCACTGGCAGCAATGCGAGAGAGTGTGCAGACCTCAGAGAAGAGTTCATGGCGAGTATCTGAGGTATAAGACAATGATTTCCAATGATCTGATTGGATGCTGTGTTGTCTTCAGCTACTCCTCTATAACCTTCCACCTCTCTGATTTCCTGTTCTCAATCTCATCTCAATCCAGTGAAAGTCAGTCGTCCTCAACAAAACAAGTTAGAGAAAAAGGCCTTTTCCTCCAAAGAAAGTGGGCTTTTCCTATTCATTTTGTATAGAAACCATTCAGACCCCCCTCTCGCATTAACAGCACAAACCCAGACAACACTGAGTCTTTCACGTCCTTTCTGCGCTTTCCCTCCCTCTTTCTCACAGGTCCATTTTCCTAAGCCGCAATTACATTACACTGCCATTCTCCTTTCACAAGGAAAGGTCATAATTTTTCGTTGCTGCCGCCACCCCTTGTCTGTTGTGTAAGTGCAAGTTTTACAGAGAGGGCGCCTGAAAAGTTTTAATTATTGCCAGGGAGGCCACCCGCTGAGGCTCCACAAGCCTGTTTTTTTATATGTATTGTACCTCTTCACTCCGGCGAGCGCTGGAGTGTCTCAGAGGGATGCAGAGGTAGGTGGGGATTTGAAAGAGGACTAAAATGGTGTTGTGTTTGCTTTCACACTGATAGTCCGGCCTGAGAAATGGCTCTATAAAGCTTGTAAAAGTGTGTCCCCGGTGACTTCTGAAAAGTCAGCGGGGAAGGGGGGGTCCTTATAAAGCAGCGCTGTCAAGGTATGCAGAGTTGTGGCTCTGCTCTCTGCTGTTTAACAGTGCTGCAGTTAGTAGTATTCTTTATACAGACTGCTGTATTCAGAGTCAGGTCTGTAAACATGTTGCACCAACATGTTGCATCACTTCTTTAGTGTGCTGGGATCAGTGTGGGATTTGTTGTTGGCTTTCTGGTTTCCCAGTGTCCATAGTTGGTGCATTGTAATTTGCATTCATCTGAATTAACACACAGCTGACTACCAAACGAAAACTGAAGCGGCAAGAGCTTATCACTAACTGGTTTCCAATAACTATCATTGAATGTTGCACTAACCTATGGTAACCACTGTCCACAGGAATGCTCTGGCAACTGTGTTACCTATATACAGTGGTGTAGTGGAGGGTATACGGGGTATACCCACCTCTTTTTCTAGCGGTTTACGGTATCGTCCAAAAAGCCATTGCAATATATAGGAGAGTATACCCACTTCCACCTTGGTAACCTACCCATCTACCTAGTAGTACACCCACCTCATCAACCACCACTACATCACTGCCTATATACTATTAATTTTTTGTTGCCAATTACGGAATTGACGCATGGATTATGTTCAGTGGCAGGTTTTTTCATTTTTCCTCCACAGAAGGATGTGGTCGGGATGGTGTGCGTACAAAGAGCAGGCCTCAGGGTGTGGTTAGGTTGAGGCTACAAAAGTACTTTGGTTAAATTTGATGAAAGACGGTGGTTTTTGGTTAAATGTTAATACTGTAAACAAGTCCTGTCTCACAATTCAAGTCACTTTCAACTTTTTCAAATTTGAACCAAGACCTTAATCTTTCCTTAAAGATCCCCTCCTCCACTCAAAAAATGTGTTTTTCTTATGTTTATGTCCCCTAAAGTGTCTGACCTAGACTATACTGACTTGTTTCTCTGAGTATATCTGCTAGTCGCCGATTTTGGTGCACAACAGACTCCTCATCCGAGTCAAACATGTATGGCTATATCTCTCCGAGAAAACAGACCAGACGCCTGAACTGAAATTGATCACACTCCCATTTCTTCAATAAGATTTTGCATTGGACGAGTGGATGTTGGGAAAAACAAAAGAAATATGGTGTCTGGGAACGTTTTGCGAATATGTTCAGTAGAAACATTTCGCAATTTATTAAGTTGACAAAAAGTGTAATTCAGGTGGTAATGCATTTCTCTCAAAACATAATTACTTGTATATACTCTAGACGTCATTACTAGGAGACTCTCTGGCTCTGGTATTGCTGGGCAGTGGTGGCCTAAAGGTTAGAGAAGCGAGCTTGAGACCGGAAGGTCGACGACAGGATAAATTTGGGTGGGGAAAGTGAAAAGCAGCGCTTGCCCCTCCCTCATTACCACCACTGAGGTGCCCTTGAGCAAGGCACTTAACCCCAACCACTCCAGTGGAGCTGCTCAGTGACCAGCAGATCAGACTGCGGTTGAACAGGGTAGCTTCCAGGTGTGAATGTTTAACTGTGTGAATGTGATCAGGGTGCTCCTGAAAAAGATAGCATTGCTCTCAGTGAACCTCCCCCTGAATAAATAAAGGTGAAAAAAAAAAAAAAAGAAGGAAGTCCAAACACTGACAAACTACAATGAACTGAATGAATGTGTAGTGCACGATTTCTAACACAGAAGATATATCTATGATTGAAGATTAAAAAAAAAAGTTATATTTTTGAAAAATCAGTTGTTTTAATGTTGCTTGTTTTGTCCAACAAACTTAATCCCTAAACCCAAAGGTATTAGATTCACAGTGATATTTAGCAGAGAAAAGCTGCAAGTTACATTTTAGAAACTGAAATGTTTGGGCCTTTTGCTTGATAAATATAAATTAATCGGTTATCAAAATTGTTGATCAATTTTCTGAATTGATCCAGCAGTATCAGATTTCTGATGTACAGCTATTCATATATTATAATCCATGTTATAATAGTCCTCTGGGACGCTATCTGCAGACATAACTGTTTATCACAAGCACAAGTGCTGTTGACCCTTGTGAGTGATGTAATTGCTCATCATAGTAATGATCGTGTTGCCATATGGTCCTGTAAATGCCATTACACCCTTAAAAGCTCTCCAACTCTATCTATGGTTACCAACACCCTATCCTTCACATAATTGTATCCAGAAGCCAGTGTGCCCTGTTGTAACAGACACAGCCCAGCAAAGGAAACAAATGACCAACATAACCACTATTTATAGTGAAGCTAACCATAGTTTAACCATGGGTTACACAAGTAGGTGGTTTGTTTGGATTCCAGGCTGTGTTACCGTGGCAACGCGGAAGGAGGGCAACACACACACACTGGGCTTCCTTTACTTCTGCAAAACATGTTAGACGAGTAAATCATATTATTTGAAACAAATGAGGAGCATCCTGTTGATAAAATAATAGCACTGTGTGTTGCTCTGTTTCAGTTCACGCTAACATCAAACCAATAAGACACCATTGGACATTGTGCTTGAGATTCAGGTATTTTCTTTGGTGACCAAGATAATCAGGACACCAATAAGCATCCCAAAGGCGCATCTTCACACTCACTTAAAATACGCCTGAAGTGACTCTGACTCATCGGCACAGTCAAGTCACAGGACACAAAGTCGCCTGAGTGTCTCCGATCTTCCTGCACTTGTGGTCAGCGTGTCTCTCTTCCCCATAGCTTTTCCGGACATGTGTCGCTAGCTTGAGACCAAAAGAGGATGGAGAAGAAGAGGAGGAGGAGGAGGAGGAGGAGGAAAGGGAAAGAAAGACAACAGGGTAATTCATTCAGCCGCTCGTGAAAGGAGGAAGACTCAGTTTCCTCGGAGCATTATAAATACAAGCGCAGCCAGTCATCAAATTATAGCCATCTGCATTGGCCAGAGACCAGGATTCTGCTTGACGCACAATAAAGTAGTGTGAGCAGGGGTGTGGTAGCTAAAGGGCATCAGAGACTGTCCTCTTCGTTGGTTAAACCTCCACACACAGACTGACACCGAAGTGTGGCAGCAGCTTCACAGCTCCAGCTCACACTCTTAAGGAGCAGGGATGATCCTTTACAGATAATGATGCCTTGTCAGCGAAACCACATCAGCTAGATCCCATCAGCCCAGACCCAAGTCCCTGGGAGATGGACAATATAGCTTAGTGTTATGTTGCAATAGACAACAGGAGATGCACATCCTCATCCTCAAAAGCCTTTCATGATGTAACTTTTTTCTGTGCTCACCTGTCAGACAGTGTGAACACAGAAAAGGTTTAACTTGCTCAACGTATCCTCATACAACAGTTCGTATGATTAAGTTATTCCTCATTTTTCGTGCTTTTCCTACGATTGTCCAGCAACACGTGAAGCACGTGTCAATATCTGCTCCAGTCTTTTCAAAATAAAACTACTTAGGTTTAGGAAAAGATCAACTTAGTTAGGTTTAGGCAACAAAACTACTTCGTTGGGTTTAGGCAACAATAATACTTAGTTAGGTTTAGGCAACAAAACTACTTAGTTCATTTTTGGCAACAAAACTACTTAATTAGGTTTAGGCAACAATAGTACTTAGTTAGGTTTAGCAATAAAACTACTTAGTTAGGTTTAGGCAACAAAACTACTTGGTTGGGTTTAGGCAACAATAATACTTAGTTAGGTTTGGCAACCAAACTACTTAGGTTTAGCAACAAAACTACTTAGTTAGGTTTAGGCAACAAAACTACTTAGTTAAGTTTTGGCAATAAAACTACTTTGATGATTTTTGAAGATTGTGGTTTGGGTTAAAATAACAAGTTGCGTAACTTAAGTACGGAAGTTACGGGAATAATCAATGTTGACTTCTGGTTTCACACGGGGTACGAACGCTGGTCTCCTGGGTGAAAGTCCGGTGTTTTTTTCCTGGTTAACAATTACATGGATTACATACAAATTGATTTTGTGGGATATATACGAACAACAGTGCAGTACTTTTTTGTAGCTATAGCTACAAGCGGTGTATGAGAACAGTCTGAATTGCTTAAACCTTTGCAGAGACAAAAGAGGCGTCACAGAGCAGGGCATTTGTACAGATATCATATTTAAAATGTGCTTTCCCTACATGAAGCCTGCTCTATACAGAGCTTTACACGGCTTAGATGGGGAACTAATGAATTCCAGGTCCAGGTACACTGCAGAGAGTAAAGCCATTGTGTGTATCATTAGAAAATGTGCTCCTCTTCCTGAAGGCAACAGCAGCGAGCTGAATTCGAACCAGAAAATCCCCAGGCAGAATTGTCTTGGCATCGCTCTCTCCTTCAGCTTTTTATCCCCATGCTCAGTGAACAATCCAACAAAAGCTCGGGTTTAAGAACCATGGAGCTCATTGCGATTTTCTTTGTTAATGCAATTGCCTGTAAGAAAAGATTCTGTTCCCCCCATTTTTCAGTTTCAGCCTGAAGGCTCCCGTGCAATTAGCACTAGTCTTTCATTTGGAATACCTTCGCCTTACTAGAAACTCTCTGAACTGTACCATAACAGCCTCCGGCACAGACGGTAGCTAACCACAATAGCCTCTGAAAAGTGACATTTTGAAAATGAATGATTTGTAACTGTGATAACTTCATTCGAGTCAGTAATACAAATGATATTTGCATATTTTATCTCCAATCTCGTTTTGAATTGGCAGGAAAGATCTTAAGTTTTGATAGTTTTCTCTAATTTCTTTCAGTTCATTCGTTAGAATTCACACAATATGGATTGCAAAGTGCAAAAATGCGATAATGTCAGAAACAATTTCCTGTGATATTTAATTCTTAGAGCCACCAGCATGGTGTTTTCTTTGGCTGCAGGAGGCCGGTGCTGTGGAGCACTGTATAATCGAATGTCTCTGTGTATTTGGCCCAGTGCTGAGACCGTTCATCACTGTCTTATTCATGACAGAGCAGCCTTGGAACCAAAAGCAAACGCCTCTTAGTGAAATCACAAAAAGCATGGGCACCGCGATAAAAGCTTTGCTTTTCGTCCTCGCTGACATCAAAATGATTGTCTTTGTTCACATTTCCAGTGTTTGCTGCAGATCTGGAGGGGTTCATTTACAGGATGAGAAACCAAAGGACAAATGTAGCCTTCGGTGATTTGAAGTTGGCAGCATGGCATTAATGTAGATGCAACACAGACACAAGCTGCCCTTTTAAAGGAACACACACGCACATTTGCTCTCACATGAATACCTCCGAACAGAGTCTTGAGGAAATACTTTTTCCATTTATAGCTATGAATGGGAATGTTTGGTGTCTTATTTTCTCTGACTCAGACGTGTCTGAGAAGTTATTCTGTGAGATTTTTTTGCCTCGTGGCATCAAGCCCACCTCCCTGCTAGGCCACTGGATGCTACTGTTGATTTTGAGGGAATATTTTGGTCCACATGATCTCGTAGGAATGTTCTAACTTTTACACAGCAATGTCTTGTCTCTGCTTCACTATTCAGACGACTGCCTTCTTCGCTGTGTTCCAATGACTTTCTGTCTCTTGTCCCTTGCGAGGGCGAGTGGGTGTCTAATGGAAAGTCCCCTTTCTATATCTCTTGGCTAAGGCCATGGAAAACCAATGCTGAGGAAACGGGGCCTTGGAGGCGGTCCAGTTTAATTTCAGAGCATGTGCACTGGGAAATAATTGACTTCCTCCGTGGTTTACATTTTGTCGAGGGCCTCGCTGAGCACAGTCCGCGACAGGTGGCTGAATTTGCATAACGTTGGAAACGAGACAGCTCAAGCCTGGGAAATCCTGCACCCCAAGACTCTATATGCCCGGAAAACCTCCGCAGGGGTAATGACTGATGTCTCAGTGAGAGAATCCCTTTGAGGCCAGAGGAGCTCCTCTTCAGCCAGTAGCAGCTGGAGGACACCTGATAATATAGAAATCGGTCTGAGCAAGTTGCACTGTAACGTGACTCTCTGAAAAATGCTCATATACAGTAATTGGTTTCTCCAAACTTGCACATTGGAATTCAGAGTTGCCATCCAGCAGTTGTAGAATGAGTTTATAGCTTCATATGCAGGTGTCTCTTTGTGTTATCCCAATGTGGTGATACATGTTATGTTGCCGCAGTGTAGAGAATGCAAATTGGGAGATCAGGCTATGTTCTGTTGAAATGACAAATGGACAAAAGTAGCATTTTTATTTTTTTTTTCAAAAGTGCACAGTCAAACAAAAAATATGTGTTTGTGTGTGAAAATCACTGATTGTTGCAGTTATGCAGCGTGCCTTTTTCTTCTAAGACGACTTTCTCATCTTTATATGCAATGTCCTATTTTCACTCTTCACAGAATCCTACTTTGGGGACAGCTACTGCAGTTTACAAGCCTTCCAAGATGTCTCCACCTTCCACCTGTCACTACAGATCAAGACGAGTCGGCGAAGTGGGCTGCTGCTACTGGCTGCAGGGATGGAGGACTACCTGTTTCTTGAGCTCCAGAACGGGAAAATACAGGTGAACGGTTAACAAACTGTAGAGGAGGCTGAAATATTTTTAGACGCTGTCCTAAAGATTGAAATAATAAATCTGTCTGTGTGAGCATGGTTGCATCACTTTGTTTTGTCATAGTTTAGAATTACTTTAATGAAAATAAAATAGGATCACTAAATTTGCTCATTAGACAACAATAGCTGTCTTTTTGGGCTAAAACAACAACGTTAAACACCTTATAATAACCATCATTTATAAATGGAAAATGGAAAGTTAATTCAAATTTAGTTAAGTCGTTTTACTGTTAAAGGGACTATTTGTAACTTATCACGCGCATAAATCTTAACGGGTCGGTATCCCATGCGCGCTCGCGTGTGGGTACGCGAGCGCGCAGCAGCTCTGCTCCTGCTGTTTGCACACCGCGCTCGTTCTCACACGCTCGGCTCGCTCCACCTCCACGTGAACGCGCGCACACTACACACTGCAGAAGAGTTAGTTTAGCTCTGAGAATATCTGGTGAATGTGCAGTGGACGTTTTTGCAGAAATAACTGCTGCAGCTCCTCCACACCAACAGAGGTTTCCCGTGTCTTGTGAAGTGACGGGGCTCCGCAGAGAGTTACGTTATCGTCCCGACCGGGTGTCGGTCTCCCCCTTCCCCCCCCGTTCCCTCCGGATCGGGAGGAAAAGCCAACACTAGGATCAGCATTGATTCATGGAGAGACCTTCGTCTGGTCAGCTAACATTACTGCCAAGCAGGTGAAATATAGAGTGATATTGTGTGTTAGCTGACGTGTGTCGCCTCACTGTTTAGACCGGTGCTCGTTCATGTCAATGTAGCGCGAGCCGAAAGCACGAGCGCGAGCCACAGGACGCTGACTTTCGTTGACATTGCGGCCACAGGTGTCGCTGTGAACAAGCAATTTCTGATTCTTACATATAGCCCCTTTAACAACCATTGAATTATAATTATTAATGTTTACTAATTATCCTATAATTTATGTTATATTACCAGTTCATTGTTGCACACATTATAACTTGATTCCAAAAGGATTTGTAAACCTTTAAGAAATTGTTTGTAAAATATCTATAAACATTATATATACAGATGGACCAGATATTTGTAACACTTTTTTAATGGTTAATAATTGATTTGTAAACCATTTATAAACATTATTTGGATGGCAAATTTTTTGCTCAGTCTATCTATGTAATGTTTATAGATGTTTTACAAATTATTTCTTAAAGGTTTAAAAATCATTTGGTAATCATTAATGAATACTTAATGTAGTATATAAACTGTCATAATGTGTACAACAATAAACTGTTAATAAATACTTTAATAATGTAATCAGAATGTAATTGTTATTGTCTCCTATCAGCTGTAATACAATATATAACGTACAAACTAGTTATTTCATATTACACAAACTAATGATAAAATAACAGAAATTATAGCATAAACATTATTCATTATCATTTCATTGTTTCTTAACAGTAAAATAACTATTAACTAAGTTTAATCAATCAATTTACCATTTATAAATGATGGTTATTATAAAGTGTTACCAACAACTCCTTTCACAACCTGCATGACTTGAAAAAATATATAGTTTGAAAGAATGGCCTAAAACACACAAACAGATTCAGTGTTAATTTTAGAAGAAGAAAACAAAGTGAGTGGTGTCGCTGCTTATGTTGTTTTTCCACAGGAGACGCAAGTATGAGGAAAAAGACTTAAACAATAAGCATAATTATGGTTTAAAACACATGCAGTGTTTCCATACAGATGTGCGTCCACACATTACATGTTTTAACTAGAGTGCTAAATATGTATGCAAATTCAATGTCAAGGCAAACTATTTCCATTATTATGAACCCACTTTGCAATGCAGTAGGTGTTTAGCATCTTGTTCTGTGTTGTTTTGGTGAAGCATTAAATAAAGCAGTGAAAATGCTCAATAACATAAAAAAAGGCACCAATGTTATTATTTCAGTTAGATAATAACTTATTGATTCATTCGCTACTATAATCCCCAAGACATCACATATGAAATTACTTACTTTGGGGCATCTTAGCTGCAAAATATCTCATAGGTTTTTAATGCATTCGAAAGCCGTACAATAAATAGTGAAGAGTGTGACATTAAATGTTGTTTTGAGAGCCATTCAGCTTCGAGACTAAGACACATTTCATAGGTGCCATTCTGAAAACAACCTAAACTTGATTTGATTGTTCTGTTGCCTTCTCTAGTCGTACCACTGGAATGAGAGCCGTGACATTTTACATCTGTAATTAATTGTTTGACAGCATTGAGAAGCAGCAGAATTAGCACCAGGTGTGCTATCACAGAGATTCATATGGATTTTTCCCCAGAAAGCACAATAAGCTCTGCATTTTCATGAACTGAAATCTCAGGGTATGTGTAATAAAAGGAAATATTACCTTTCTTCATTCTGTTCCTCAGAGTGATGTGAGATGCACTGAGCAAATAGACTCAAAGCCTTGTAAAAAATTAAATAGCCTTATCTGTCATGCATTTGTAAGAATCATGTCATTTAACTTTATTTAAGCAAAATGCAGATCTCTGATGTTATCAGTGAAACTTTTAAAATATAGCTTAGTCAACACTGTGAGCATACCTGAGGATTTTTTGGAGGTACACTGCCAAGATCTTAATTGTTAATTTTACAATAAAATTAAGCTTAAACTCAAATGCTTTGAGTCAAAGAATTAGCCCCCCATAAATGGTAAGTGAGAGGATCCAGAAATGGTCATGAGCATGGATAAGGATATTTGGGTTGTGCATTCAAGAGAGAGTTTCTTCATAAATACTGACAAGACTGATAAAAACATGAAGGCATTCTCTGTAAACATTAGCCCTGAATCCCATCCATGCAAGCTGTTCTCATACACCGTTCATAGCTATACAAAAAAATACAAAAAGTAATGCACTGTAAAGTGTATATATCCCACAAAATCAATTCGTCAACACAACAAACGTCACATAGGCAGGAGGTCGGGGTGGATGGTTGGGTCAAAAAACATCGGACTGAATAAAGGCTGTGTGTATTTCTTCATGGATTGAGCTTTTCGATACTTTCACAGTATTTATATAGCACCTAGACCTGCTTTATAGTAAAAAAAGACATGAAAATCTCACTTTTTACAATATGGGACCTTTAAGTAACGCAATTTCCGGAGTTATTTTAACCCAAACCACAACCTTTCCCTAACCCAATTAAGTAGATTTGGCCTGAACCTAACCAAGTTGTTTCCCATGTATGAGGATACATTGATCCATGTGCTGCCTATTTGTTATATAATGACTCTACCAATCAAATACACAAGAATAAATACCCCATATGCCACAATATGCATGTACAAAAGCTGAAATGTATCGTAAGTTTAATATAATATATTAAAATGTTTTTCTTTTCCCTTAGGCTCGGATGAACATGGGGGCTGGCGAGGTGACACTGACGTCATCCCAAGGAGTACAGCTGAACAACCTCCTGGACCACAAAATCTCACTCACGCTGCAAGACGGCAAACTCACAATGACTATTGATGAGCTCTTCCCCACATATGTTCCCGTGGACGACGACGGCGAACAGCTCAACATAGACCTGGGCATTTGGCTCGGAGGAACGGGAGACCTGGATGCTTCCTACCTCAGCAACTACATTCCCCCTTTCCGCGGCTGCATGTCTCAGGTCAAATTTGAGTCCCACCAGTTTGATATTCTGGGCATGGCGTTTAAACAATGCCACGACACGAAGGAATCGTGCAGCAGCGAGTTTGAGGCCGGTGATGGGGAGGCAACTAGTTTCAGCACTCCTGACTCCTTTGTGTCCTTCCCCACCTGGAGCGGGGCTAGTGGTGCACCGAGGGTCTTGGAAGTCCTAATGAAAACCACCATCGAGGATGCGTTACTGGCTTTCCACCCTGGCCGAGATTCAGACTTTATTGCTGTTGGTGTTGTGAAAGGCTTTCTCAAAGGTATGCTGGACCTCGGGAATGGCTTGGAGGTACTGGAGAACACCCAGGTGCAGCTGGACGATGATCAGTGGCATAGAGTTAAGGTCCAAGTCAGTCAGGATTCTTTTGTCCTTAATGTAGACAGCCAGTCTTCCTCCCTCCCTCTTGACTCGTCACAAAATCTGGACTTGGTTGGAAACTTGTATTTAGGAGGCATCCAGGGGAAAATGAAGGAGGTCTTTCGTGAGAGCGGCTCCTTGAGTCGTGCAGAGGAGGAAATGACAGCCGAATCCTTCATCGGTTGTTTGGGGGAAATCAAAGTAAATCAGAAGGATAGAAGCCTGCAGGACGCTTTGGTGACCAAAGACGTTCATGTTAAATGTGAAGGAGAGGACTATGACTACTCAAGTTACTATGACACCGACGCAACCACGACTTCTCCAACTGTTCGCATCCGATATGTCGACATGGACGTCAACGATCAGCATTGCTACCCAACAGACGACACGCCGGAGATGTTCAAAAATGTCACGAAACTTCTCGATGTCGCCCCATTGCTCGTGCCTGAGGGTGGGGAAGCTTTACTTTCTGTCAACAACCTAAGTCCTACGTTTGACCTCAGTGCCGCAGGAATCCGTCAGTCTCAGATAATCTTCACTCTCCAGAATGACCCCTGGTACGGCTTGGTTGATGTGAACACTAACACAAGACGCACACAAAAGTTCACTCTTCTCGATGTTGTCAATGACAAAATTAAATATATGCATGATGGAAATGAAAGGCATACAGATCAAATCCAGCTGCAGGTGGTTGCTCAAAGTAACGGCTACCTTCCAGAGTGTTTAAAAACTCCTCAGGAGTATATCCTCCCGGTTGAAATTCTTCCCGTCAATGATATACCACAACTTGGTGGAGGAGAAATCACCATCACAGAAAATGGCAGAACTCGTTTGGGTCCCAGCCTTATAAAAATCACGGATTCTGACACCCGCTGTGATGAATTAGTAATAACTGTAACCTCAGAGCCTTCCATGGAAGTTGGTTACTTAGAAAACGGTCAGCGGCCAGGAAGGAGCATCTCAGAGTTTACATGCAGGGAATTGAAAGATGGAAATATCTATTTCATACACAGAGGGGGTAGTGCTGCTGGAATTACCTTGGAGGTGTCTGACGGAGAGTCAGTAAGCCAATCAACTACTTTTAAGTTATCTGTGACACAGCCACATATGACTGTTGTCACCAACACTGGCCTTCTCTTGTCTCAAGGAAGCAACGCGTCCATAGATGTTCAAAATCTGGCTGTCATCGCTCATCCTCGCAATGGAGATATCATGTATAACATCACGCAACCTTTGATATTTGGAGAACTACAGATAATGACAAACGATGGAATGTACAAGCAGGTTACAACTTTCCATCAATTCGATCTGGATCGAGACCGCCTCAGATACGTCAGCACGGACTCGACTGACCAGGAAGACGTTGTGAGCGAGCGGATCCAGTTCGACGTCCACCTGGGGCAGTTCTCCCTCTGGAACCACACCTTCTTGGTCAAGATCGTCCCCGCACAAGTGAAAGTTTCCAACCTGGTCCCACTGGAGATGGAGGCAGGCGAAGAGCAAATAATCGGACTCGCAGAGCTTCAAGCCGAAGTAAGAGGGAAAAACCCAGATCCACAAACTGTAAAATATGTCCTTGTCAAGCCTCCAACACTCGGTAGTCTCCAGTTATCAGACAGAGAGTTGGCTGAGGGGGACATCTTCACACAGAAGGACATTTTGGACAGTGCTGTTAGCTACAGGTCGCGTGTGCAAAGAGCTGTGGATAGTATAGACCAGTTCCAGTTCAGAGTGCTTGCTGACGATCAGTACTCCCCTCTGTACACCTTCCCAATTACCATCCTCGCCAATGCAGATGCTCCTGTTTTGACCAACGAGAGGCTGGTGGTCCTGCAGGGCGGTGAGGATGCTCTGAACCAACACTACCTTTGGATGCATTCTCCAGGTTCCACAGATTTTGTGTACCGAGTCACACAGGGGCCAAAGTATGGGCGACTGATAAGGGACTCCCCACACGGGCAGCCTAGATTTGAGGGGGCAATACGAGTATTCAGCAATGAAGACCTCCAGTTTGAAAGGCTTATTTACAAGCACGATGGCTCCAAGACGAGCAGCGACGAGTTCCATTTTTCAGCATACGATCAAGGAGCGGAAAGCTCAAACAACGAGGAAACAGTGAGCGGCATTTTCAGAATATCCATCCAGTCCAAGAACGAGCATGCTCCTGTGAGGGTTGTGGACAAAATCTTCAATATAGTCCGCCACGGCCAGCGTCTGCTAACAACTGATGTCATCCAGTATAAGGACGACGACTCAGATTTCAACGACACCCAAATTGTCTACGCTCGTGAGGGGATCCTCTCAGGCAACATCGTCTCTACATCCAATCCCTCGCAGCCCCTTTTCCGTTTCACGCAAGCCGACCTGCGAGATAAGAAGATCCTCTTCATTCACCACGGAGCAGACCGGGAACGCTTCTCGCTGCAGGTATCGGATGGCTTCCACAAGACCACCGCGCTGCTCGACATCCAGGGAGGTGAGCCCTACCTGCGAGTAGTAAACAACACGATCATTGTCATCGACCACGGAAGCACCAAGACCCTCAACACCACTCTGCTGAGCGCCGACTCCAACATGGACATCCGAGACGACAGCGAGATCAAGTTCGAGGTCACATCGGCGCCCAGCGACGGCAGGATTATTGTGAGCGGGATCGAGGCTTCACAGTTCACCCAGGAGGACCTGAAAAAAGGCGTCGTCTCGTATGAGCACAATTATGACAGTATGAGGTCCAAGGACTCCTTCGGCTTCACCGTCCAAGCAAGAGGACATTCAGAAGAGGGCACGTTCAGGATTAAAATATTCAAGCAAGGTTACCTCTCTGAGCCTGAGGTGGTAACCAATGAGGTCATCATTTCCTATGAGGGAGAGCACACCATAATCAATGAAGATAATCTCAAGGTAATGCTCATTACAGTATGTTGAGCAACATTGATTTGTTTTTTACTAAGTGGAAGATTTTAATAGAGCTACAGTTCACGAATCTATTATTAATTTGCTTGGCTGACATCTAATCTATAAAGCACAAATTTGTTTTTCTTCATCAAGACGGCGTTTAATATTTATACAACTTGGCGCTGATGCCGTGACAGATTTTCTTTGTCTTTTTCAAGTTTATTTTCTCTTTGTGAAATAGATCTTTCACATGACTCATTCGAGCACGCTGCCCTGCTTTGCAACCCTGTCTCTAATCTAAGTTATAACCACATGAAAGCAGGGCTAAATATGACTGTGCAGTTGCTGCTTTTAATCTAGTTTATGTACTAAATTACAGTCTATTAAGTGTGGAAAACAGAGCACTAAGTATCCCCCGAGGAGCTTCCTGAAGCCCACTGTAATTTATAAAATGAGTCTGCCCCGCACTTCATCATGAATGCAATTAATGAGGTTTAAATTGTCGGCCCATTCATAACACATTCTCTGTATATATATCTTGACTTTAAAAATATAATGAGGGACATTTCTGAAAGTAAAATCTTTCATTTAAACTTTAATTTCACCATAGTGCACACATTTTAAATCTGCAGTATTGACTGGAGAAGAGCCCAGACACCTGGTACACATACTGCTGAATTTTGTATTGAACAAAACCTTGACAGAATGGCCTTTACAACAGGTGAAATATTGACTTGGCTTCTGGGAGCTTCTCCAATGTATGTGCTTACTATGAAATGGAAAATAGTATGATCTTCTGAAATGCCAGCATGGCTGCTAAACACTCCCCGGCTTCAGGCTCCAGAGAGTTTATTAAATCTTCTCAGTGGGACGACCATAAATCTGCCTGTGTGTAAATCTTCAGCGTGACTTTAAATGTTACCAAATGTCACAAATGTCTTTTTTTAAGTTTCTGTTCACTATACAGTCACAGTGTTCCAATAAGATACTATATGCTATATTTATACCAGTAGTTATAAAGTTGACAGTGCCCTATTTTGGTAGTTATTATACAACAAATTCTGTGGTGTACTGACATTAACTTACAATACTGTTCCTGTGCTAAAAGGAAATGAGAAAGGGCATCCAACTCCAGATGACTAATATAACTCCAACTTTGAAACACTGCTTCCAAAACAGTTTTTCAAAGTGTTATTTGTTTATTTGATTTGTTTTACCAACTGTAACTGGGGCAGTTGCACAACCTTCTGGTATTTTTGTCAGCTGTGAGTAGTTCCTCTATTTCCTCTCTCTCGGCCTTTAGCAAAAAGCAGTGACGTAGGTTACAAAGTAAGCTAATCGATAAGGTTATGAACAATGTGAACAATTAGCTGTGCTAAATTTGGAAACAACTGAAAGGGTTAGTTCAGATTTTTTGAAGTGGGGTTGTATGTATACTCCTGCGTTCTGCAAGGTAAAATTATTATTTTTGTCAATGTAGTCTGGTGGCTTTGAAGAGAGCGATATAACGACTTCAGTTCCCCGTCGGAAAGGACTGCCTCACGATATGGTAAAGCGGCTGTAGACGGAAGCAGCAGAAAAACATATTTTAGCCACCTAAAAAAATCAATATCAGTTTAAGTGTACGCTATATTTAGAATATTTTCACAGCTTTACCTCGCCACAAGACAGCCCTTTCTGACGGGGAGCCGTTATATCACTGTCTTCAACACCTCCAGACCAGACTTCATTCACAAAAACAGTAATTTTACATTACAAAACACAGGAGTTGCTGGTCTACTGCTGCATCGATGTGTTATTGTGAGACTTTTGGATCCGAACTAACGTGGTGTCCACACAGCACTACATTGCTTAGTTTATGCAGAAACCTACGTCAGGTTACATGGGAAAAAGTTCTTAGAAGGCCTCTGGAAAATAGCATATTGATGCTAAAACATACATACTTTGACCCAAATTTGAATGTTCAGGTTTGAATACATAAAGACACCACTGGGAATCTACAGAATAAAAATAATAATAATAATGGACCCACCCTTTAATTAGCCAGAAAGCTTAATCCTTTCACTACCCACAAACCACATTTAGATGAACAAAAAAAGATGTGACATATTAGGATGTTAAATACTAAATTAACAGTGTGCACTTTTGCCTTTTAGGTGGATCAAGCTGATATTCTTCCTACAGAAATGGTGTTCACCATTAAAGCGCCTCCTCGCCTCGGCCACGTGGTCAAGATGACAAACAGCTCGGACAGCACCGCCTCGCCCGTCCTCGACTACATTCACTCCTTCTCTCAAGAGGACATTGATCAGGGACGCATTCTCTATGTGTCTGCATCCATCCAGGTTCATTGTGATTTAATTAATCCTGCTGTGCTGTAGTAAATCCGATGTGGCAGCTTGTTCTCTTTCATATTCACACTGAGGTTAAAATCAGACAAAAGACAACCTCAGCCTCTGATGAGTCTATTTTAGTATATCAATAACTTATTTGAATATCCATCTGTTTCAGGGCAACGACGCCTTCACTGTTGATGTCAGTAACGGTTTTACCACAGTGGAGGACCTGCACGTCTCTGTGAACATCGTGCCTCGGCTCATCCCCCTCCAGACCTTCAACTTCACAGTGAAGGAGGGCCTCGGCAGGGTGATTAACGCAGAGATTGTCAACATCTCACATCCCTTTTACAGCTTGGCAAACATCGACTTTGTTGTGGAGGAGGCACCGCAGCACGGGGACATCCGTTACCTGGATGGAGACGAACTTACTTACTTCACATGGGAAGAGGTACGTAATGATGTGATGAAAGAAATACAGAAATTCAGATACATATTCCAACAAAAATATCACCAAAGATCCCTAAACAATCACATCTCCCTGGCTCCTCATTCAAATAATACTGCATTTTTTCTTGTATATCATCATTGGTTTAAACTTTTGTATGATCCCTTCCCTCGCTAAGTCAGAGACTTTTTAATCAACAATCAAGTGAAGTTTCGTTGCTCACCAATAGAGATGTTCTGAACTTTCAGAGCTTTCTTTCTTTTTAGTTTGACAGCCAGTAATAACTGAAAAAGAACTTAAATAAATAAATCTAGGAATAGATAACAATTGCTTTAATAGATTGTTAAAGCGCAGTAACGGTATAAAACAGTAAGTAACGAGTGATCCATTGGCCATTTCGCTTCTTTCTCATCTCTGTTGAGAGTTGCACATGCGCAGTACCGATCGGGCAGGACGTAAGGATCGGGTAGCAAGTGACATGTATCGTCGTTGTTCCTGTGTAGCGTAAATGAGCTGATAAATTATATGAAAGCGTGATATTGATTATCCTCTGGGTAATGATGAAGGTCTAGGCTATTTGCTTTTGCCTAATGATCCAGCTCCTCTCCTATTTATGCATTATTGTGAAATACATTATATTTGATGCATGCATGTAACATTTTATACAAATCCATCCAACTTGCATGTTTGCCGGGAATTTCTTTTGACATACCAGCATCATGACATACCAGCATCATGAGAAACTCTAGCATATAGAGGAGTACCTACTGAAATATGAACATCGTAAATCCTCAAGAATTGTGTTTTTCCATTTGGTTTCCCTCGCTGTTTTCCACTCAAAACTCAGACATTTGTTTTTGCCCTTCTTACTGGCGGAACCTTGTAAAATAAAACGCGAGGATTTTTATTTACCAAAATGGTTGGTTTCACCAAATTGTTAACATGTGTGTACCACATGCATTGCCAAACCCACCAAAAGCATTTGATCCTCTAACTAACATTGTCAGGATTAAGTAGATTTGATTAATCATTTCTTCAAAGCACCTGAACTGTGGACAGAGATTTTTATATTTTTGTCAGTCTGGGACCAAAAACTTCCCAGAAGACCCCAAAAACCCCAATAATCCATATTTGATCCCGTCTTAAAAACTCCAGGGAGAATAACATCTCCCTCTCAAGACTAGATCACGGTGGCTGTTCGGGAGGATTACCACAGCAAGGCTTCACCATGAAACTTTCCCCCGGTTACTTCTCATGCTGTTTTGGATTTGTTGTGTTGTGCCAGATAGAGAGAGGAGGGAGAATATGGGAGCTGCTGCAGCAACACAGCTATCTGGTCCCTTTCCCTGTGGTTCAGAGGCCCCAGCTTTAGGAAAATATTAAAAATGCATGAGTAGTTACCGGTGAAAAAAAAACCTCATGCATTCTGAATGGACCACATAGTTTACTGGAGCTAGTTAGACACATATCTTATAGCTCTAGCCCCGGCCTGCCTCCACTCCTCTCTACTTTGCTGAAGCATTGTGGAAAAACTGACGATGCCTTTGGACCGCCTGAAGCCAAAATAAACTGGCCCGGTATATTCCTATAATAATGTGTGAGTGCACACAAGCGTCCCGCGCTTTGCTACTGCCAGACTCACTCATACTGTCTCTCAAAGATCCCAATGAGCAACTCGAATGGGTCTGGTGCGGAGCAACGGTTAGGTTGGTAGCAAAAATTAACATAGATATCATCATGTGCCGCTATGGAAATGTCACAGAGAAAAAAAGCTTTTCTTTATACTGCTTTTTTTATGTGTGCTCTATTTCTGTTTTCTTTTACTGTTATACTCGGAGAATGAAACACAGGCAGTTCTACCAAATGAGTACCACATTGAAGGATAAATGTCCAAGCCTCAGTCTGCGCAGCATTTAAACCAGACCGTAATTGTTTCAAAATTAAAGTCGGATGTGTGTGTACGTTTCTGTATTCTAGGGTTTTTTTCCCCCCAAGGTTTTAAAGCTGTTTGGACACTGGACTAACTGGTGTGTGTGGTAATTTTGCGATAAAGTCATCAGAATGGGTAGTTCACTGAGGTTATGTAAGTGTCCAGTAACATCGGGGGCGTGCTGTGAGAAAAACTGAGAGTGTCTGAGAGTGTCTACATGAACACCAGAAGATCTACATGAACACCGACCACAAGAATATAAAGTCACTCTTCTGTATGCCATGTGGCCCAGATGTGTCACATAAGCGTTGAATCTGTGTCAGACGATGTAAGGCATTTCGCTAACCACATCGCCGCTGACTATGATTTACTCCGGCTTTGAACAATCAAGTCATGAACACATTCAGTAACATATGCAACGTTGAGTGGGATCCAACTTGAGGAAATATGGGAAATCTGAAACACTTTGCTCCGATACACCTTTGGCTTTAATCAGGCTCAGCTCACCATCGGGTCTCAATTAGGTCTCCCATCTGTGGAAAGCCTATTAAAGTCCACACAGGCGTCTTTATTTTTCACAAAGCACAAAATGTTTTCGGTACAAAGTGAGCAAGCTTCTGCGGTTTATGTTGCTTATTTTCCAAAATACAGTAGGCACACAGAACCTGAGATTTTACATCAATCAAAACTGACAATAAAATACCACCTGCATCAATCTCGAAGTAAATCTGAATGCCACATGTCCAACAACCACCTACTGTTTATTGTCCCAGCGAGCAGACTGATTGTCTCGGTGACTTTCCCCGATCAGTAATGATGATGGGGGGTTGTTATTCCAGAAGGATGCCCGTCATATGGGACCCATTTGGCACTTCCTGCCCTCTGAAGCGGCTTACTGGCTTTTGTCAAGACAAAGTTCCAACTGTCCTCTTTGCAGAGAAGAATCCTATAAATTTGTCATCAAGTATCAGAGGAAAATGTTACGTATAGGCAGATTATGTGATCCAGATAGGACTACAGGACTGAGAAACAAGAACCCAGGATGCTGGGTGCTGAGATTCCTCCTCTGTATGCAGAAAGGCAACAGAGTTGGCTTGGCCCGGCCGCAGGTGCTGTTTTCCATCTACTCACTTGACACTGGGTGACTGATTCCTTTGTGCATCTGGTTTCCCTCAAGGTTTCGTCCCACAAGGGAGATTCTCCTTGTTCATGTGCTGCTGCCAGACTTTAAAACCTGATTATAGCCTTAATCTCCAAACTCTGAAAACATATATTATCTGTCAAGGACAACAAAAGATATACCGTACAGAAATATAGGTCTGTTAGAACACAACGTTATTATGTTTTTTCATCTCTTAAAAACATAGACCCTAAAAGGAATTGTTTGACAATTTGGGATCTGTCTGTTAAATACTAGGCTACAGTCAGGAGACAGTTAGCTTAGCTTAGCTTAGCACAAAGACTGGAAGCTGTCTGAAACAGCTAGCCTGATCTGTCCAAAAAGAAATCTGCATACCAGCACCTCTAAAGTTCAATAACACGTTATATCCAGTGGGCAACCTCTGGGTCTGAAAAGTGAAGCCAATGCGGAAGTGGGGGGGAGACTCCTCTGGTTGCAAAAAAAGTCCAATTGTATAGAAATCTATGAGAAAATGACCCTACTTCTCACTTGATTTATTACCTCAGTAAACATGAGTTTATGGTCTCAATTGCTATTTACAAGTCTTCTTCAATACAGCATGATGTTCATTTAGTAAATTATGGTCCCATTTAGAGTCAAATAGCCCATAAAGCAGGGGATGCTTTAGGGCGCGCCTATCTTGTGATTGACAGGTTGCTACCATGGCGTTGTCCGGTCTAGGAGTCCGTGTTGTAGTTTTTGTTCCGTTCATGAAAGTTAATTGTAACATTTGGTCGGCTAAAAATATCTTATTCAGCGTTCGGTTGTACTTAGCTCCACCCTTTTGTGTCACTTCTGGTTGCAAAAAAACAAGATGGCGACGGCCAAAATGCTGAACTCGGGGCTTCAAAATGGCAGTCCACACACCAATGGGTGACGTCACGGTGACTACATCCACTTCTTATATAAAGTGTATGGTTATACCCTGATTGTTTAATCCATTCATCCATTCATCTAACTCTAGGAAGAAAACGAAAAACTATATTTACGTACATACTCACATTATCTGTGATTATATTAGGTAATACTGTGGTGTGGTGAAATGCCCAAAAAGATCAAGCAAGTTAACAATTCCAGTGAACTAACTTTTGCTTTAAAGATTAATCCTCATGTGCTGTATATGGAGATGAAACACATTTTTCGTGCGTTTTCCTACGATTGTCCAACAACACCTGATGCACTTGTCAATTTCCCGCTCATTACATGCATACAGTCTTTTCAAACTAAGCTTCTGTCTTCACAGGAAACAACTCGGTTAGGTTTAGGCAATAAAACTACTTAGTTAGGTTTAGGAAAAGATCGCGGTTTGGGTTAAAATAACTACGGAAGTGGCGTTACTCAAGTACGGAAGTTCTGTGACAAATAAATCAACGTTGACTTTTGGTTTCACGCGGGACACGAACCTCGCTATGTGGCATTTGTTGCTCTTTATACTTCGTGGTTCACGATTACATGGATTACATTCAAATTGATTGTGTGGGATATATACAAATTACAGTGCATTACTCTTCATAGGTAGAGCTACGAACGCTGTATGAGAGAGATGGGAGATGAAATGGGATAGAAAGGGATATAATTGGGTTATTACTGCTCTCCATAAAGTTGGAGGACTAACAAGAGACAGATTTATAAAACATTGGTGAAAATAGTCTGACTTTTAGTCCCAACGGCATCTTTTTGTTAGATGCTTCCCGTCTCGTAAACGCCCACGTTTCAAACTCCACTTTGTAAAGCAGGCTTTCTGTTATAAAAGTTGTAGGCAAAGCTGAAATAATTAGATCCCCCGGAGCTACAGAAGGCATTATATATTATGTTTTCACAGGCTGAGTAGTACCCAAAATGATTAGTAAACTGACTATTATGAGTAAATACTGTATATTGGAGTTCCCTGTGTCAGGGGAAGACAATCATATTGTGCACCAAAATATTTGAATCAAATTAAGAATTTCAGATGGAAACAGTGTCATGAATTTGGGTTTCTTCAGGTTAACCAGGATATAATGGCTTTGAGGTTTCTCAAAAGCAGTGTTCTTTGGATATGGGCGTTAAGAGACACAGCCACACTGTAACTTTTTATTCCACCTTTTAGGCCCACACAGGCTCTGCCTATTTTATGATGTTTCCCACCATTCATGTCTGATTCAGAGTTGAGTGACAACTGGATCCTTTTTGTCTCCTGCAGATGAAACTTGGACACGTCTACTACATGCATGACAGCACCGAGAGCACCGAGGACAGTTTTACACTCTCTGCCTCGGCTTATGAGATTGAGCGGCGGAGCCTCCCTGTCACCATCTCGGTGACTGTCATACCAGTCAACGATGAGCCGCCAAAACTGACACGTAACACGGGACTGGAGGTAATGTTTTGCTCTTTGAAAGTATTTTTTTTTCTGTTACTTTGAGCCTTCCCTCCAACATACTCAATGTTGTAGCTGCAGGAAAATCTATAAAAAGAAGTAAACTTTCAGTTTGTTGGATACTTTTTTCCCTTAGCACATTTCAGCTGATCCAAGCTGACCACAAGCGGCACCTTGTGTGAAAGAGGAAAGATCAAACTTTTTATTGCGACCTTTCAGAGCAAGGGAGTATTTTATTCTAAATAGATGAGACTGTGGAGAAAATAACTTGCTTCCCTAAAGGTTCATGTCAGTTCCAGTTATTTCATGTTACCTTTGTGTAGGGTATATTTGCTTTCTCTCCGGTAATATGCTTGAACTAGTCCAACTTGTGCATGTGATTGACAGGCTGTTGGTGTTCCCACACCTGCTCCAGACTTTGCATGATAGGTCTGATGCCCAAGTCACACAAAATATGAAAGAACGGCAGATGAATGGCTTTATAATGGTTAATGAGATTCTGACATGATGAAAAGGGGTAATTTTATAAAAAAAAAAAACTACCTCGCAGTGCTTTAAAGGGAAAGTTCGGGTGTTTTGATGTGGGGTTGTATGAGGTACTTATCCATAGTAGGTGAAGTGCCTACAGTAGATGACGGTCGGCAGGCCCCCAGTTTGGAGAAACAGACAGGACCACCGACTCCGGAGCAAAGCAATACAGTGCTGTGAACGGGGACGGCAGAAAAACATATTTTAGCCACCGAAATGAAAGGCTCACCTACCAAAAAAATCAATATCCGTTTAAGTGTACGCTATTTAGAATATTTTCACCGCTTTATCTTTCTGTCAGACAGCCCTTTACGACGAGGAACGGAACTGAAAGTGAAACTTATCTATGCAATCTGAGATGACAAAAACAGAATAGATACGTTTCACTTTCAGTTCAGTTCGCTGTCGGAAAATATTCTAAATATAGCAAACACTTAAACGGATATCAGTTTTTTTAGGTGGCTAAAATATGTGTTTCTGCGGGCCCCGTCCACAGCACTGTATTGCTTTGCTCCGGTGTTTGTGCTCCTGTCTGTTTCTCGATGCTATGGGGGCGTGCCGACCGTCATCTACTGTAACTAATACACCTACTATGGATAAGTACCTCATACAACCACAGGCGCAGTTGGCATTGGTTCAGGGAGCACACTGAACCCCCTAGTGCATGTAGCAATTTAAATATTGTCTATATCTTTTATAATAACACAGAACTAATAATTAATGTATTGATAAATAATATTGACGTTGTCGTGGCTTCTTATTGACAGAATAAGAAACTAACAAGATAATAAGATGGATTTGTGGATTTACTTATATTAACACTGGATGCTCCCTGAATCCGTTAAATATGCGCTTCTGTTACGTCATGTAAATAAAGCATGTACCTATCGGCTGTGCGCTCGAGATCAGATTGGAGACATAGGCCTAACCACTTAAAAGATGGGTAATACTTGCTATCTTCCTATGTTTGTTACCTAGTTTTTAAACAGAAACGCACGTTTAATATTGTGATATTTACTGGAAATGACAGCCTACAACATAGCCAGCAGCAAGTAGGAAACATTCAGGCGATCTCCCTCCAGCCAGCTGCCTCCTTATTTAGGTTTTGTAGTAAAATACGGAGGTATCGTAAAACTCTTCATTTCAACTTAATGAATCAGCTGTTCAAACTGCGCCTATGCATACAACCCTACTTCAAAACATCCGAACTATCCCTTTAAGCTTTTCTGTTTTATGCTTCTTCTTCTTGATTTTGTTTGATTTTCTGACAAAATAGTGTGTGAATTTAATAATTAACTGCTAATTTAGAAGTCCAAACAATCAAAAGGCCATGTGTTGGAAGGAATATTTTCCATTTTAGAGGTCCAAGCTGATATAAACTCTAAAAGTTTTAAGAATTAATCAACTCTGAACTCTGAATGAACTTTCTCACATCTATACTGTATAGCTTCAGCTGCAGTGTTACAGTCTGCTGTCATGAATCCTGTATGAAGTGAGAATTAAATTCACTTCATGCTGCAAGTACAATAAATGCAGTGAATTTTTTTACTGAGACACTGAAGGATACTGACCTCACAGATGATGATGCATGCTCCATCAGTACAGCAGTGGCCTCCACAGCATATTTGTTTTCATAAAGAGCCGTAAAATAGAAGTAAATTAGCATATCCTCAGCTTGACTGCTCCAAAGTGTTGCAAATGAATCACATAAGTATAAGAGGGCAGTGATTCACTACTTTATGCACTCAATTCGGTGGCAAGCAGAATTTCAGCTACTGTATACAGTATCTGTGCATTTTAATGACTCCCAAATTTGCTGATATTGCAGTTTGCACGAGAACGGAGGAAACATACATAGTATTATTATCACAGTATTATCCCTGTGTCTCAAAGATATCTGTTATGGCATTATGTACAAAACTCCATACTGAATAGTCAACTTTCATAAAATGATGGCATTTTAGAATATGAAATATGTCTAATTTGGAAAAATATTTCAGTCTGTAATTGCCTTTAGTTAATATTTTCTAATTTATCATTGTTTTATTTCCACAATATAACTGTGTATCACTCTAACTTGAGGGTATTATTGATCACAATGGGACTATATTAAAAGATAAAACGGAATGGATTTTAATTATTGCCCATCCCTGATTAACATAGTTGTGTAAAACACATTTAAACTCAGCATTTAAAGGGGACATATTATGCTCATTTTCAGGTTCATAATTGTATTTTGGGTTTCTTATAAAAACATGTTTACATGCTTTAATGTTCAAAAAACACATTATATTTCTCATACTGTCTGTCTGAATATACCTGTATTCACCCTCTGTCTGAAACGCTCGGTTATAGCGCCTGTCTCTTTAAGAAGCCCAGTCAGCTCTGATTGGCTGGAGAGAAAAATAAGGTGCACCTTTGATAAGGTAGTTCTCAAGCTGTGGGGGATATATTCTAATGAGCCTGCAAGTGACATGGGGCCTTTCTCAAACCCCCCCCTACATGCTCTCCCTACCCACTTCCAATATGTTTGCATGTTCGCGTTGGGGGTCCGTCATATTAAGTGTCATCCCAAACCAATTAGCAGGGAGTGGAAGTGGGTTATATAACCACTTCAACAGCGAGCCCGCATCGATTCCGACTTACTGGACACGTGCAACGGCGTTTTGTGTTTGTCATGGAACACACTCCATACAAATGTAAATTCTGTGCAACTACCCATACAAACATAAACTGCTCAAACTAAGATATATATTTAATATTGTCAGACGATGTTACACTGTATTTAGGATCAAATGTCTAGTCTAGAAAACAGTAGACGTGTTAATTGATTGTAAAGTGTTATATATTTACAAGGACTGTTGCAAAAACCAAGCACATAAACATCAGAGTTAAAAACGAGAAGATGTTTCCAAAACAAAAAGAAAAGCCACCACAGAAGCGTGGGAGTATGTTTTTTTATTTTTACTTTCTCTGTATATTGCATATTCTTTTTATTCTTAATACTGTGAACCTTTGCACATCCCCTCCACTTGGTACGATACCATGTTGCCGTCGGAGAGAGGGAAGTTCGTCCCAAAGCTTGCCGCTGTATCTATACACTACACCTTACTGAAGGGTGCTTCATTCAGCTGTGTGTGTGACTACAAACTGAGTTCACTCTGTCACAGAGTGGGAGTGGGGAGGGTCCGGTTTGAGAAAGGCCCATAGGAATGGGAGCCAAATCTGAATGGCTTCTTGAATCACATGTTTTCTGATCTAGGCAGCCCACAAAAAACTGACTGGGCTGTCTTATTTCACAGTGTGTGGGTTGGTAGGAACTCCAGATACCCAAATATATGAGCACAAGCACTGAAAAAGTGAGTTTTTCATGATATTTCCCCTTTAACTATTCACATTATGTGATTCTGTGCCACCAGACTAATGAAGGTTAGGTTGTGATCGGATTCAAAGTAAAATTACAGCATAACGATTTAGAAGTATGCTGGAATTAATAGATTTGTTAATTATGATAACTTTTTGACTCCAAATTGAATATTTATTGAAATAGATAACATTTCAATCTCAGTCGGATCTTTGTCAGTTTAAAAGTGGAAACCACACTCTACAGTATTTCAATAGGCCGGTGACAGGAGTGGTTAACCATCCAACCCACTCACATCTTTAAACAAGTACACAATGAAAGCTCTGTCAAAATACTCCATCTAAAAGTGGAAGTACAGAGACAATAATACATGAAATATATCAAGTTGAAAAAAAAACGATCTCAAATATATCCAAAATAGTAAGTTACATAATATTAAAATCTTTTACATGATGAAAAGTATAAAAATGTGTCTAAATGTGCACAAGTTAAGTTTACAGTCCTAATCTTGATTTCCAAAAGCCTTCTGGTGTTAGACCGTCTCACTGTACTCTATCTACATTGTGAATAGATCTCACTTATATTTCCTCTCTTAATGCTCTATCGCTAAAAGAAAATTCATCACAGTCAATACCGTTTGTTGTAAAAAAAAAGAAAGGTGTTCATTCAATATCATCTTCATGTAATTGAATCTAGTTTTAGAGTGTGTTTGGGACACGCTCTCTAGCTGAATCAGCCATGAAAGAAAAGTTTTGAAGCATCGATTAAGTAGATTCTACTGTACGAGTAGGCAGGCAGTTGGAAAAAGCCAGCAGTAATCAGCTCACAGAGCTGGAAACCAACTGTGTCATTCAGCCCTCCCTGCTCTGCTTGCGGCTCCGCGTCTCCCTGGCAACCCGTATTTTTGGAAAAACCAAGATGGTCGACGAGACCACGGCTCTCTGGCAGAGTGAGGGCGGCATCCGATCCCTGTGCCTCCTCTGCTGCTGCGGCTGCAGAGTGTAACATAATGATATGTGGATGTCTCCCCACACTGAGCCTGGGCTGGCCCAGCAGCAGCAGCAGCAGCAGCGGCACTTGGGTTGATTTAAAGCAGGAAGTGTACATGTGTGAGTGTGAGTGTGGTGACCTCTCCAGCAGATGATCAGACATGATGATTAATACGGCCGTGATCGGGCTCTGTTCAAGCTCACCATTGATCCCAGTTGGCCCGGTCTATAGGATACAGCTGGTCTCCATTAGGGTTTACACTCGTCTCTGTCTGCTTCTACTTGACTGTCTCAAAATAGTTGTCCCTCTGGGTCAGTCTGACTGTCTGTCCATCTATCTATCTATCCATCTATCTACTGTCTTCTCTTATCTGAGTCTTTCACATTTTGCGCACATGACCAGTGAGTGATAGATGAAGTACAGTATTTTGGTTTTATCCGAACACAGAGCAGGAGAGATGTCACACCAGGACCAGGTATTTGGGTAGTTACAGTAATCTGTGTCTCAGAGCAAAATAACACAGCTGCAGATGGAGAGCCGATCTCAAAAATGGAAACTCTCTCTCCCTTTTTTCGACTACAGTTTAAGCATTGACATCTGTCTTGTTGTTGTTGCCTTTACTTCCCCACTCCCCAATACAGAGTTACAAACACTCTGGTGTCCCCTGTACTTACAAATCAGCCAATATTTTGGATGCCCAGGCTATTTGGGGATACAGCTTCAGACATCTGGCGCCCCTCAGAGTCTCAAACATTTAAAAGATGGTGGTATCCTGTTGAGTCATGAGCAAACTAAGTCGTTCGCCTATGGCAGCAGCTCCTTCATTACTGCCTCCAAATGAAATATCAGCCATTGTGTCCAATCAAATTGAATTTGCAGCCCATCCTCTCAGGTGCTAAATGCATTGATTGTTATATAAACCATCAATTTGCAGGGCCATTTTCAGATTACCTGCCCTAGATTGCCTGGTGCCTCGCTGCAGTGTAGAGTAGGCTGATGGGGCCATCTAGTGGCAGGGAGTGGGTTCTGCACTGTAAAAAAAAAATCAGCACTAGTACTGACAAATACTTGAACCTACGTGACCTCATTTTAAATATTGACACCTTTTTATTATTAAAGAAGGCTGTTTTATTTTACAGTGTAAATTCTGTTTTCTGCTTGGGAAATATTTTATATTTCTACCAGTGAAAGTCTGGTGTACAAAGTACGAGGTGTTTCAGCACAATAGGTAATCAGTGTTGCATTCATGGTGATTATTATCATCTTCATCATGAACATCACAAACCAGTGTAATGATTTCTGTCAAAAAGAACTATGACAAAGTACTGTCTCGTCATCATCAGCTGCTCAGAGATATTCATCACATTTTCTGTTACACAATTCGTTTCTAATAGCAACAAGCGACAAAAACAGTCAAAGGCATTTTACTGTAACTCTGCAGGTCTATTCCACTGGAGATCATACCTACTGTGTGGGTGGTGAGACTGTAATTAAGGCTGTTTTATATATTTATTTGTCTTTGTACAAAAGTAATTCAAAAGTAGAAATAGATGTCATTTACAACATGCTCTAAACCAGTGGGGAACCTCTGGGTCTGAGAAGTAAAGCCGAAGCTGAAGTGTCTTAAACTTGAATTCTTTCTGGTTGCAAAAAGAAGTCTGATTGTATAGAGGTCTATGAGAAAATGATCCTACTTCTCACTTGATTTATTACCTCAGTAAACATTGTAAACATGAGTTTATGGTCTCAATCGCAAGTCTTCTTCAATACAGTATGATGTTCATTTAGTAAATTATGATCCCATTTAGAGTCAAATAGACCATAAAGCAGGAGATGCTTTAAGGCGTGGACACCTTGTGATTGACAGGTCGCTACCACGGCGTTGTCCGGTCTGGGAGTTGTCCGTGTTTTTGTATAAGAACTTTAACCCTTTCACAGTTTGTTTTCAGTTCATGAAAGTTAATTGTAACATTTTGGTTGCCTAAAAGGCGAATATTATTATTATTGTAAACAGATGTAACCATGGCAGAGATGACTAGAAGCTTTTTGTCTCGAGGCTGTGGTATTGTCAGAGCAAATGTTTCTCAAAATGAGGACCATATTTTCTGTTGCCTCTTAAAAGGAGATTGTTCCCACCCTCAGTCTTCGACAACATCATCTCTGTCAGTAGTGGTGGGGGAACGATGATGAGGTATAGTAACACTAGTTTTGGATGCAACAGTGCTCCTTAATGCTGAGAAATTGGCCAGGTGGGTGGCGCTGTTATCACCTGAGTCATCTCTGCATATCATACTTCTCGTGTCTCTCTCGATAAGGAGAGGGATAAAACAGAGGGAAGGGAAAGCAATGAGTGTCTGTCTTGTTTATGGTGCCAGTGGGTGTCCTGCCTTAAGGCAAACGGATCTACTCCCTAACTGAGTCCAGATTTGGCTCAAAATGTTTGGGTTCAGTCTCCACTCCCCCACCAGGGGCGTGCTCCCGGACAAACTATCAGGCTCTGCTTCCTGCAGCCCTGAGATGTAAACTGCCTTGAGGAGGTGAAGATACTCCGAGGCCTGATATCGCAGGTTCTCTGCAGGCTTCAACAGCAGAGTGGATAAAATGCTGCCCTGTTTGTTGATGTTGAATGGTATGATGCTGCTGTCAGCTCTACCCGAAATATCCTTGCACCCTATCAGTGGTTTGAAGTGATGCAGAACCATCATTTCCAGTCGGGTGATGAGACTTTCTTCGTCTGAAGGTGACACGCCACCTACCGAGCTCATCCAGGCAGGTTACCCCCATTCTGTCATGGAGGTGTCTGACACATGAAAGGTTATTGTCCCCGGATGTAACGAGTCTCTGCGGGTGTGCAGCAGTCCTAGTGGAACCACAGGATGAGCTGCTGACTTCTGGTATCAATCAATGTTTCACAAATTCCTGCTGAACTCTTTAGACGCAGGGGCTGTACTTCAGGGGTTGTAGCTGGGGGTCCCCGCTGTCTGCAAATGCCAGCAGCGGGCCTCAATCCCCTCCAAGCTGATGGTCCAGGGATTATCTCAAATATAGATGCTTACTTCCAAACATCAGCACCTCTGCTCTCCACACCCTGGCACCCAAGGCAGCCCAGTAGGCATATAAATGACTATATTCAGTGTGAAACGGGGCTAAATGCACATTTGATTACAGTCATTTACTGAAAATGCGGATGAAACAAGTGATATATATAACTTAGACGCCTAAAAATGTCTACCTTTCAACCAGATTTAGTCTGGTTAACTTAGTCATCTAAACATATTTTGACCTGTAAATCAGTGCTCATGCTGTGTGTGCAAGCTTTATATTTTATTTATTTTTTTAACCTTTATTTCACCAAGAAATCCCTCGAGATCAAATCTCTTTTTCAAGGGAGACCTGGGCTGAGACAACACACCAGTTACAGTTTAAATAGAAATAAAACACAACAGACAGGAAAAACACAAGGAAGAGACTAAATCCAGCTGTACACAATAGTCACATTAAAAGATCGTCATCCCATTTTTGCTGTAAAGAAAAACAGCAGATTTACCTTTACATCCAACCAGAGGCCACAAAGTGTAAATAGTTTTCATATTGTTTTTGTCTTACTTATGTTTCTTTTGTATGCAAACTCAGCACGCACACGCATGAAATTCAGAGTCAAGACTTTCCTAATATGAGAGCCTACTTTCATTACCTCTGCAGTTGCTATAAAAGACTGTGCAGTAGCAGAAATTGAACACAAACACGAACAGTACTGCTGATTTTACTTCAACTCGAATCCTACTTGTCTGTGAAGTCATCACCAGTTATTAAAGTTATCATTGGAAAGGAACAAAGTCGTAATCTACTAGCAAAAGAAGCACAAAGTGTGTTACGGTTGATTATGACTGTGAACTATCGATGCTGTGTGTTATTATAGATCTTTGATTGAGTGTCAAACTGAGTGGGATGTTATGAGCAGTGGACTGCAAGGCAACTAAATTATACACATTTGTTTTATTGAAACAGTCTTGATGGGTTTAAAATACCAGAGATGACATAGAGGGCTGAAAGAGACAGTGATTGCATTATAAGGAATAAAGTCTCAGAGAATTTAACTCACTTTGAAAGTGTGAAAAAAAAAAGAAATGGAGCATATGTTTTTTAGCCACATTAACAGTGTCGCTCTAGTTGGATAAGAATGAAATCCTAACAGCTATCCACTGACTTTTCCTCTACCGCCACCATGAGATTAACATCTTTTGAGTAGATAACTCGACAAATATTTGCTGGATTGCCATGGAATTTGGTATAAACATCCGTCTCCCCCTCAGGATGAGTTGAAGTTACTGTGGTGTGGACTTCCATCACCTGGTCAAAATTTTAATTTGTCCACTTTATTTTACAACCGAATACCTGAAAAACTAATGACATTCCCATTAGCCTCAGCTTTAGGTTTAGTGCTAATTAGCATGCTAATATGCTAAACCAAGGTGGACATACTAAACATTATACCGGCTAAAACATACTAAACATCTATGGGGCCCATTTCCAAATGTGTGTGGAGAGTTGTGTAACTGTATATCAATCCGTGTGTGCATATTCAGATTTTTAAATGTGTAAGAGAATCTCCAAAAATATATTCAGATTTGCAAGTGTACTGAGATTAGTAAATGTGTAGACAGATTGTAGAAGCGTACATAAATCTGTAGATGTGTACATAAATCTGTAAATGTGTAGACAAATTGTAATTGTGTACATAGATATGATGTAGGCTGAAAAGTATTTTTGCTCCAAGAACTGGAAATACAGACGTCGTCAGTCGTCAGTTACAACTCAGGCAGGCCTCTCAATTGGCTCTTTTTACACTTGATTTTTGCTACACTTCTCCGCTGCCTTGGTACTATATTGGTTTCTTATATTTATTGTTTTAAGATTTTTTGGGGTTTAATTTGATAGTGATAGTGATGATCATGAAAGGGGGAGAGAGAGGGGACAACATGCATTTGAAATCAGGCCGCTGCATTAAGGACTCAGCCTTGGTACATGGGGCGCCCGCTCTACCAGATGAGCGACCGGCGTGCCCCGTGCTATATTGTTTTCAACAAAATCTTACATGTCTTGATCTATCTTTGGATTATATAGCCTAGAGTGTGAACTTAAATACTAAATTAAGCATTTATGTTGCTATTACAGTAAATTACCAAGAGAGCTCACCCTAAAACACTTAATCGCTGTTGAAAACAGCTGCAGTTAATGTACCAGATGCCTTTCTTGCTTATTTCGGGGCAGTTGGTGGTGCATTTTTAAATTCCCATGGAAAGCTGTGCATAGACAATATGACAAAGCGTGAAAAAGCAGCTTGCAGCAGCATTAATCTGTAGAGAAATCTACATAAACGAGGTAGATATATATTTTTTTTCTCAGCGGGTAATATCCTCAGTAGACCGGAATGCAACACAGACTTTAGAAAGGTTGAATTTTAAGTTTTAACTTGCAGTTTCATAGCTGGAAAACCTCTCACTCTCATGCTTTACCTATGTTATTTCTCTCTTTATCACTCTTTTCAACCCACAAGTGAATGCATATACATATCATCCATGTATAACACATACTGTATGTCAAGAGTTGAAGGTGGGGTAATTAACTTTTTTTGGTGAGTTCAGCTTCTCTCAGCCTGCCGTATCTACCTCTTACTAATTCCCTAAGCTAACTTTAATGACTTTCAATGACCTTAGAGAGTGGGCACGGACTTTTGGCTTGTATACGTGCCAAATAGCCTAAATTAACTTCTAAATATAATTGACTCTCAGAGTGATTGACACCTGAAGGTTTAATATCCACAGCTGAGTTTTCCTATCTCCTTCTCTTCCTGCCGGAAGGCTTCTCGCTCTTCATCCTGAGTCTTGAGAAAGCCTGAGCGAGAGAGGTATCAGAGGGCGAATGGCTTTCCAGATCGATACGTGCCTCTTACTGCGGGGCACCCTCAGCTCACTCTCCCAACTGGTTACAGCTATTTAAGAATGTCTTTCTGGGGATCTGGCCCATTTCTTTCAATTAATGCTCCTTTCAGCCAGCCGACCATTAGGAGTCCATTAAAGCCCCTCCACCCAGGGAGAGTCATTCAGCCCGTGCTGCTGTGCTCCATCTTGTGATAACAGGAGCGTCTAGACTGCCACGGAGAAATAATTAACCTTTTAAATTGTTTCTTTCGAGGTGGCTGTTTGTAAGACGTCTTTTGTACCATTTTCTTATTTATTTGTTTATTTCTTTTCTCTCTTTTGGTTGGTTTCTTTTTCTTTGTTTCTTTTACTTTGGAAATGGCTTCAGACGTACATTAATGTACAGCATCACATTGTCTTTTATAATAATAATAATAACTTATATATATATATTATATATCACCTTTAAAAACAGAGTTTACAAAGTGCTTTGACAGACACAGCAAGCAAAAGCAGGATACAGGATACAAGGCAATATGACAACAGAAAGCCAAACAATGAGGCCAAACAAAAGCAAGTCAAAACTAAGAAAAATTTCAAATTTAAACACATAAAACTGTAATATAGATAAAAACAATTTTTAAAAAACACATCAATTAAATAAATACAAATAAAAATGAAAAAAAAACAAACAATAAAAATATGATGAAAGGACGACATTACATGAAAGCAAGTCTATACAAATGGGTATTAAGAATTGATTTAAAAGAGGTTACACCACACATTATACACTAATCAATCTCTAATAATTTTCAAATAAGCTCCTGACCCCTTGAATCACCTTCGTCCAAACATAACTCAGACTAGGTAATCCGTGCTGTCTTTCATCTCTATCTCTCTCTCTGTCTTTGATATGTCACAGGTTCTTGCTGGAGAGGAAGCTGATATCACCTCCAGCATGCTGAACACCGAGGACGCCGATACCCCTTTAGAGGAGCTGGTTTACCACGTTGAGAACCCAACCAATGGGATGGTGGCGTTGAAAGAGGGTTCGGAGGAGGGCATCCTAAATTTCACACAGGCTCACATAAACAAAGGGGAGGTCATCTTCATTCACGAGGGTGAGGCCACTAAAGTGTTTTTTTCTTGCATTGGTATCTTGTATATTAGTCGGCTTCTATCTTAGATAAATGCTGGTATTATAACAGCGTCGTTTAAACTTATCGCATTCTACACAAGTGTCTAAGGAGAAGTCACTGATGGATGACAAGTCTCCACTTCCTGTCACTGTACAAAAGGGAAGTCAAAATATACCGGATACGGGAGCGGCCATCTTGAGATTTTGACGTCATTTGGAGCCACAGTCGGCGCGGTAGTGATTGGGGGGCTGGAGCCGCGGTGTTGAGGTCCCGCCCACACACCCACCTGAGCCAATCACAAGCCGAGCACGTCTGTAGCTTGTTAGCGTGAGCCACCTAGCTGCTACGTTAGCACCACAGTAGCTGTTTGGCTAGAAAGACACAACAACTAACCATAATATACGATATAAAAGTTACATCTCCTCTCTCGTGCAATTCCAGAGCCTCCGACTTCGCGACTACTTCACTCAGAGCAGCTGTCAATCACAGCTGTCAATCATGACGTCTCACCCCCTTTTTATAGCATCAAATAACTAATTAAAACCAAAATTATCAGAAAAATTAACACTTGAACATACAACAACATGATAAAAACTACCTAAAATTACAAAAGAAAACATCTTTGAGAGAAATTTATTTGATGTGTACTTTCACTTTTATTTTGGCCCATGTCCCATCCGCTAACATGGAGGGGGCGGGATATATGACCTATACTGCAGCCAGCCACCAGGGGGCGAATGAGATGTTTTGGCTTCACTTTTAGGGAGCTGTCATGTCGTCCATCTTTATATACAGTCTATGGTTTTGATCAACAACCCTATTAAACCACCAGAGACATTTTGTGTTATGAGGCAGTAAAAGTACTTGAGAGTAATCTTTGTTTGTCCCTTTTGTTGTTTTAAATGAAAGAGTAATTTTCGTCAAGGCTACAAAAGTATAGCAAGTTTTAAATCCCATTCTGCTTGTATAATTAGCTATATAATACACAATAAGTAGTAGATATAAATAAGTATTATATTGTGAATTGAAGTATAGGACCATGTGTGACCATAAGCCACATCCAATCTCTTCTGCCCCTCCAGGTGAGGAGTCTGGTGGTTTCAGTTTCACAGTGACAGACGGAGAGCACACGTCGCCTCTCTACCAATTTGTTGTCACAGCCAGGCCTCTCACCATCACCATGGTAACGCAGGAAGAGCTCATGGTGTTTCCAGGTAAGAAGCCAAAATCCTTCTGATTTTAAGCTCTAAAGACGGGAGTGATGGAAAGATTACCACGGTGACGGATGTGTGGTCACTCGTTCAACCCAGTCATTGCTGCAATATAATAATAGGTCTTTTTTAAGAAAAAAACATTGTATTTTTCTGTTTTGTATCTATGTCGGACATAAAAAAAAACATGGTCAAAAAAAGAAACTAAAAATTATGTACAGTTTGTCCAATGTTTTTAGTGGATTTTCCAAACCACAGCAATTGTATATTTGGCGTCTAGATAACAAAAATATAACCTCTTTTTCCTCTCACTCCATAAGTTACAAACAGTTGGAAATATACCAAGTTAACTACTACAAATATGTTTGACAACAGGACACTTCCATGAACATTGATATAGTGTGCCTCTATCCTTCTTACATTTAATGCAGAGTTGGTCTGGGATGTTTGTTTTGATCTTATGATAAGATTCTCATTAACCACATATATCGGAAAAGTTTAAATAATACATTAAAAAAACACCTTTTCTTTCTCTCTATCATATCTCAAAATTTTGCGGACTTAGACTCAAACTTAGTGTTCATTTTGTGTCAGAGTAAATGTGCCAATGAGTTTTGTATTTCAGTTACCTTTAATACTGTAGGGATTTTATTTGACACTCTGTAACTTTTGCTGAACACTGTGGCCAGAAGTGGTAATTACCAGATAACGGCACAATGAATTTGCTTTCTTTTGTCAAGATTCTCTAGAGGCAGTTGTTTTAAAGACACTTATTATGTTTATCTGAAACATGCTCAAATGTTCAAGTAGCACAAGTAGAGTAAAGTCATAAATCCAGCAAACACACTGATTAATGTCAGTTACACGGTATCTATGCTAACATTAGCCTCTACACACTTGAAGCTACTTGCCATAACGGACCAAGGAAGCTTGTGCCCGAGTGTATTGAATTCAACAAGAGTGCATTTCACTCATTTCATTTCATTCATAACAGGAAAATTGTCTTTTTGTGTCTTACAAAATTGACATATCATTTTAAAAGAGGGAAGGAGGGTCACGTTGCTCCCCAGCAGGTGAAAGCCAAACCCAGATTCACTCTCGTTTTGAAACAAGCTTTGTCCGCTTGTCATTTCGCCTCACTATATTTGCGTTTTTTGGCGCCGTGTCCACTGTTTTCATAGCTTCCTCTTGGATGCGTGCCTTCGATCTGGCACCTCATTGCTACGTTTTTATAGAGGTTGACGCCCAGAAGCATCCCGAACACAGCAAAATAAGAAAATCCAGGCTGAGGGCTGCAGGGTCTCTGCAGATACATACACCGCCACACACTTCTAGTGGGTCATAAATGATGACTGAGAGGGATTATTTTTGTATGAATCTAAACATTGTTTTTTAGGGAAATCCTACTCATTGTGCCTTTAAGCTTACTCTTCCTTTTACAGTGTTCCAGTGCACCAAAGAGAAGTTGTTTTGTTTCGAGTCAGTTTAAATAGTTTGGAAATAAAATGTCACTTCATTTTTTGTGGTTAAAAAAATATCATAACTTCTCCAGATGAAACTTTTGAGAAGTGAAACTATTTCATAAGCATCAGCACAGACAATAACCTCAGCTCTAAATATAATAAACTTAACTTTCATGCACGACACAGGAGATGAATTGTCACATTGTTTGAAAGCTTGAATAACATTTTGGAATGAAACTCTCGCCATCAGGAAACTCTTCCACGCAGTAATGTGCATGAATTACTGTAACCGCTAAAGTTTTAGGCAATTCTAGACTCTAATTTTACAAGCTCAACTACACTTCTAAGAGGCCATTTTCCACATCAGAGGACCGTGTGTGTATGTGTGTTTTCACAGGAACAAGGCAGTCTATCAGCAGTGCCAATCTGGGGGCTGTAACTAATGAGGATGGAAATGAGATAAGCTACTCTCTAATCCGCCCACCTCGTTTGGGGAGACTCATCCTGGCCAATGACAGGAACCAGTATGAGGAAATTACCCACTTCTCACAAACACAGGTAATTACTTTTTCCATGTGTGACGCTAAATGTGTGTCTTTCTGGGATATATTTCTTTTGATTTATCTAATTTCCCTTCCTCTCTTCTTAAAACAAATGTTCTACATTAACTTTTAATGAAAATAATAACTTATTAACAGTAAACATTAAAGGAAGAAAAATAATGAAAAAGCTTGTGGATAAAAAAAAAAATCCAGGAAAACCAAAGGAAACGCATCTTTTGATGGAATTTCTCTTTAATAATCAGTTGCATTAACTATTATTTATTTTCTTCTTTTCAAATAAATCCTCTCCTCTTTGGGGTTTAACATTAATAACAGGTTTCCATTACTAAGCAGTCGTAGCTGTTAAAGGCACTCCAGTCGTCTGCTGCATAGACCGTCAGACAGATATATAAGAAGACATAATGATGCTTTAATGCATAAAAACGCAGCTAATCCTCCTTTCAACACAAACTGGTGCCGCAGATCTCACCGCTCTCCCAGAGGTGGAAATTAAGTAATTTAAATTCTCGGGGTTGCAGCTCTTGACTCGTCTGAATACTTTTAAAACGGTCTGCTCAGAATTATACTGTAATTTTGTATATTTCACTCAGCATTGACTTTTTTTTATATCAGAAAAATCAACGCAATAAACTCGATAGTAAAGCTCACTCGAGACTAAAACAGCCGTAACTTAGTGTTTGTTGACATGAGAGAAGATTGATGACTAAATGATTTCCTCACCTTCTTCAATCTCACCTAAATCACATACCAAAGAAAGTATTTTCCTTTTTGAGAGACCATTAAACTGCCTGGTAGCTAATAGAAATATACTTAAAGGTTCCGCAACTGTGCACACGACAGAGATTGTTGACTTTTAGTTGAGTTCTGCTTCACACACACTGTAGTCTTTTTCCATGATAACTCAACAGACCATCTGTAACTGCAGTCCATTATGTGGATGTGTGCAATATGAAGCATCAACATGTTCCTCTTCTTCACCAGCAGGGGGCCTCGTTGAATATGACTTTTTGGCGTTGTGATGTTTAGGGTCACCATTACCATGAGCATCCATTCTAATAAGCTTTTAGCTTTTTGAGATTTTACCCTTGACAATTTTGATTGTATGTTAAGACCGGGTGACTGCACTCAGGCATTTCATTTTATTATTGTTAAATAAATCTATCTCTTTCAAAATCACTGTGTGTAGTATACAGGGTTGGAGAGGATTTAAATAGAAGAATGAACCTAACAAATATCAGGGAATTTATTACAGCATTTTTTATTTTTACTGTACAGTTGGCAAAGTAACCTCAAAGTAAATATTGAGATTGCATGCAAAAAAAAAAGAAAATTCCAGGCACTCTGAGTCCTGGAGTATAATACATTGCCTTAGGTTTTTAATGCTTTACACCCCTACATGTTTTTTCAACGAAAAAAATCATCAGGATCAAGAGTTCCTTTGTTCATTGAGTGTGATTTTTTTTTTATTTACACAGAGGAGATTGCCGACTTTTAGTTGTAGTGGACAGGGTTGGAGAAGATTTAAATATACACTTGGGGCACAGGCAAGGAATGATACCTAACAAATGAGGAGATTTCAGGGGATTTATTACAGCATTTTTTTTTATTTTTACTCTACAGTTGGCAAAGTAACCTCAAAGTAAATACTCAGAATACATGCAAAAAGAAAATTCCAGGCACTCTGAGTCCTGGAGTTTAATAAAATGCCTTATGTTTTTCATGGTTTACGCCTACATGTTTTTCGACAAAACCCTTCAACGAGGTGTGGCCCCTGATTTCAGAGAGTTCCTTTGTTTATAGAGTGTGATTTTTTTATTTATTTGTACTTATTGTCTGTAAAGCAAAGAGGCACTTCTATTTCAGTTTACTCAAATTACATAACCAAATATCCAGATTGTGTTTCAAAAAATCTAATAAAAACCCAAAAGTTCAGAAAGACAAGAAGTCTTTGGTCAATCTGCTTTCTTGGTTAAACTAGTGGGGAAGTGGAATTCCTTACCCACAAACATTAGAGACTCGGGATGCTTTACAGTATTCAAAACCAGCTTTGGCTAAAGTCAGCACAAAAGTGTCACCACTAATGATCGCCTTGTACAGTATTTATTGTATTTATCATGCTGATCTATTATTTCCATCTCAAACTGATGGACTTTTATGCATTGGGTTATTTTATGTAGTTTATTTATTGCCATGTGGTTGTGTTTTGTGTACCTGCCCAGGGACAACAGATGCAAATTAGTTTCTAGCTAATCCTAGTGCAATTAGTTTTAATTGTGCGCCGCTGTCCCTGCACAAATAAACTTAATTAAATAAATTTAATTAAATTAAAACATTATTGATTGTATTTTTAGTATTTGCTGGATTTGGTTTATGATTATGGGGTACACAACTTGATCATGTAGTACCACCACTATGCATGCACCGTATACAGTAGGCCCAGTGTTTGTCTGCCGTGGTGGCGGTGTGTTCTCGCTCTCATCTGATTTCCATTCCTGACATCTGACCGTACTCGGACGAGCATGAGAACACATTCTTTCCCTGCAAACTGCCCTGTACGGAGTGTGACAGAAAATCTAACACTACATCGAGCTGAAAACACGATTTGATGATTTGAGTTATTCAGCGGTGTTTGTTTGTGTGTGTGTACATGAATACACTCTTGCTTGCTTGCTTGCTTGCTTGCTTGCTTGCTTGCTTGCTTGCTTGCTTGCTTGCGTGTTTGTGTGTAGGAGAAGAGTTGAGTTTAGGACAAGGTTACCTCAGAGAGCAAACTCAGGCCGTCACATTCCAGTTACCAAACCCGGATCCCAGTACATCTGAGCCAAACCACTGCTGCAGCCATTTGAGCTCCCAGCTTGCTGTGGTTCTTACAAACGTCAGTGGGAGAAAGAACTATAAAATACTTTACCAAACTAAAATGTCTTTGTCTTCCAAATCACCAAGTCAAACCAAGTAAAAAGTCATTAACAAGACTGTAAACGGGAGGTCAAAACTTAAGCTCATATTGACAGATCAAATCCTATAGTTGATGATCGTAGATGCTTGACCAAAATACTCAATTTATGTGTCCTATTAGGTATTTTACTGATGCTGAATAATATTTTATTTTTTCCAAAAGACGTGCCAGGATATAATAAAGTTAACTTGGCTGTCTTTATTATATTTTATCTTATTTTTCCCTAAATGATCATCTTATTCGATAACTTTCCAATCCAGTGGGTAAAACTTGAAAATTGTGATATTAAGCGTTATGAACAGCTCATCATCTCCTGATTTTGTTTCTCCTGACACACAGCTGGAGTCCGGAGCGGTCTACTATGAGCACCAGATACCTGAGGAGCCTCTCTGGGTGGTAAGGGACTCCATAGATCTTATTCTGTCGTCCCAACCAGCCCCGGATGTCCGTCACATCCTGCCCATCACCATCTCTTACTATGCTGCTCACAGCAACATCTCCTCACAGCTGTGGAAGAACAAAGGTAACATCTAATATCTAATATCAAAATCTAAATAAATTACCACTAATTCAACTTTTTTTTTAACCTTTATTTAACCAGGAAGTCCCTTGAGATTGAAATCTCTTTCTGAGGGAGACCTGGCCAAGACAGCACACCAGTTACAGACAGAAATAAAACACTACAAACAGGAAATACAATCATCAAACACACAAGGAAGAGACTAAATCCATCTCAAATAAAGCAGTTGCGTTTCTCATTTATATGGACTTTTAACATGGCTTTAAAATACTTTTAACACAATCGTAGTTATTGCATAAAGATTTCCGCAGATGTTGAGATGCAAAGATGAGTGGCTAAACCATTAGAGGGCTCCGCCTAAAATAACAGCTCCAGAGTTACAATGTGGAGATATTGTTTTCACCAGCTGCAGCCGTGGTTTATTTAAACAGACACGTCAGATACGTATTTATTTAACCTTTATTCATACAGTGTAGACTGACTGAGCACACATTAGCTGTTACAGCAACACCCTGTTTCCCTGATACAGTACAGTTTGGGTAGAGTATCACTTTTAAATTGTATAGTTTTATGTACTTTAACCTTTTTTCTGTCTTGGAGGATACATACATTTGCAAGGCTGTGAGTGGTACCCTAGATAGAATAGATAGAGGGCTCCAGGGATGACGTATGTTTTTAGGCCAACCCGGAAGTTAGCATCACTCTGGTTCCCTCAACAAAACGCCAATGGGATTTTTCCATTGGAATTTGCAGAAAATAAGCTCTGTGACAAACAAAAGTTTATGATACTGACATGTTTCGTTCAGCAAGATAATCTTCACAAATGAACACCACTTTTATGATTTTTGAAGCGTAAATGCAATCGCCAGAAGTAAAAAGCTAACGTTTGGCTATAAACGAACTAAACCACAGTTGCATGACTTCAACGTCACCACCACTAAGCTTCCAATTTGATTTTTCTTTTCTACAAAAGCCTTTCTTCTTAGCGTAACCTGATCAAGCTAATGGTCATGGCTGTGTCAATTGCCAGTCTCAAAATCTAAATCTATAAGTTAGAATAGTTTGCAAGAGCGTGAGTATAAACACAATGAGGCTGTAAAGGCAGACTACTGAGTAGATGAGTTTCCGTGTTCAGCGTAATGACGTTTAATATCCAACAACCTCTGTAGTCTCATTTAGCCACTTGTTAGCAACCGCATTTTTAACACGTAAAAGCTTCAGAATTAACGAGTGGGGAATTTACGGACGTATTTTATGTTTTATAACAAAACTTTAAAATCTCTTCAGCTTGTGTTTACCACACACCTTATTTCATGCATCCAACCAAAAACCCATTAAAAAAAAAACATTGACTTCGAGACGAGGGAACCAGAAGTGCTAAAATGCTAACTTATTTCTGGGTTTTAGGACTCATTCCTGCAGCTCTCTATTGAGGGGAAGAACTGCAGTCATGTGACTTGTCGTCCACATGGGATCAACTAAAACTGTAATACTTTAATTCAACATGTCTGTTTTTCGTGAAGATGTCACAAAAGCTGAATGTTTTATTTTCCAAGTTTGCAATGTTTTGAAGAGATTTTATTTTGAACATATTGTTTTATTTAAGACCCAGCAGTCACAATTGAGTCACTCTTGAATCCAAAATATCTGCAAATCATTCTATGGTAAAAACATGTCCATTCTGGTCAAATTCACATTGATGCACATTCCTGATTAATCTACCATTATACTGGGAATTTGCAACTTTAGTTTTTTATACAGTTTAAGAATAAATTTCGTATTACGTACTATAATTCTTTATTGCCTGAATAGTCCAAAGTCATAAAGGGACTTGTCACCCCGGCTTCTTTTGCAACAGCATAAATGTACTGTTCTGCATAATTAAATATCTACAGGAGACAGACAAAACTGAACATAAACTATCTTTGAAAACTGAATTTGATAACACATAAAATTTCTGTTTGTTTTCGTTGTTTCTGCTCAGGTTTGGAAATTGTGCAAGGCCAGAGGAAAGCCATTGATGATTCAATTCTTGACGCCTCCAACCTTCTGGCTATCCTACCTGAGGTTGAGCGAGGCGATGTGGATGTGGTTTTCGAGATGAAGCGTTTCCCTGAACACGGTCGTATCACCCTGGGTGGTCAGGACCTTCCCCGTAATGCCCCATCCTTCATGCAGGAAGATGTAACTCAAGGAAAGCTGGAGTATCTCCATGATGATTCAGAAGCTTCATTTGACAGCTTCTCTTTCAGAGCCCGTCTAAAGTCTGAGGGTCAGGGTGTGTCCTCACCTGCCGAATCCGTGGTCCTGGAGGAGGTATTTAATGTGTCAATCAAACGGCGGGGCTCTGACTCCCCTGAGCTAGTCACTATAGACATGCTCTTGGAGGTTCTTCAAAGCTCCGTGACCATTTTGACCCAGAAGCATCTGAACACTCAAGACGAGGACAGTCCGCCAGATGAGGTGCACTTCAAAGTGACCAAAGCCCCTAGCAACGGTCGCCTGGTTGACCTAGTCACGAATGACCCCATCTCTGAGTTCACACAGGAGATGGTTAATCACGGGCAGGTGGGCTTCGTCAGCTATGGCAGCCTTGCCGAAGGCTTTATGGAATTCATTGTGTCAGACGGAGAACACCAAACGGAGCCGCACACGCTCCACATCGGCGTCCTCGCTCACACCCTGATTCTTGACAAAGCTCCTGAGATCAAGGTGAAGCAAGGTGATGATGAGACCCTGGTGACTGAGGAGATGTTGAAGGCCACTACCGGGGGCCCTGTTGAGGAAGACATCCTTTACAAGATCACAAGTGTACCTAAGTATGCAGCTGTCATGGTAGACCGGCAGCCTACATCCGCCTTCACCCAGAAACAGATCAAAGAAGGCCGAGTCAGCGTCCGCTTTGTTAAGTCCACTTCCCCTCGAGACAGTGTTGCATTTGTAGCCCGTAGCAGGGCTGCTAATGTCTCCTCTGTCCTCAACATCACAGTCCAGCCTCTGGCCAACATCGCTCAGGATCCTCTCTTACCTCAAGGTGCTCTTGTTCAACTGGACAGGAAGCTGCTGGATGCAACTCCCCTGGCAAACAAGACCAGAACCTCCCCTACGTTCACTGTCATCCAACAGCCCCAGGGGGCTCGTTTTGTGAGGTCTGGAGGTCCTGATGCAGGTCAGCCAGTGGACACATTCAGCCAGAAGGAGCTGGATGAGGGCCGTGTAGCTATGGAAATCCTAAATAGCGCTTCTGGATCACGAGGTGGTGTCACTCAGGATGAGGCCCGCTTCCTGCTCAAAGCCCATGGGGTTCCTCCTGCAGAATGTGTGCTTTCCTTCCGTACGGGCCCCTACAATGCCTCTGGGGTCTACCCTGCCACTCTGTTGAGGATTCCCTCAGAAGCCTCGAAGGACAGTAATGCCCTCCCTGGGACTGGGTCCCCTCGTTCCACTCCAGCTAGCCCCCGCTGGAGGGACAACACTGACTGGCCCAACGGAGATGCCCCCACCACAACATCTTCTGGCACTAGCTCCCACGGGAAACCACATGTTTCCCGGCGCAGCAACTTCTGGTCTATTCTCATTCCGATCCTGGTAATCCTTCTCCTCGTGTTGCTGGCAGCCATCTTGGCCTACTACCTGATCCGTAAAAACAAGACAGGCAAGCACGACGTTCAGACGGCAGCAATCAAGCCCAAAAACGGAGAGGTGGCAAGCGCAGAAACCTTTCGCAAAACTGACCCGGCCAATAACATCCCCATGTCCAACATGGACTCCAAAGACGCAGACCCGGAGTTGTTGCAGCACTGTCGGACAACGAACCCGGCCTTGAAAAAGAACCAGTACTGGGTCTGAGACGCTTTGAGATAAGACACAGAGGGAGGTGATCCTCAAGTGTTTGGAAGTCTCCTCAAATCATTCCTCTCAGTATTAAAGACCTCTTGCCACACCAGCTTAAATGAAAATTGTTTTTTGGTTATTTACTTATCTCAGCACAACTGTGGACAAATTCTCAGGCAATGAAACACTGAATACTTATTGGCAAAGAAAGAGGCAGTTTCTTATCAAAGGAGGCTCAGGCCATGTCTATTTATTTTAGTTTTATCATTCCTCTTTGTCAAAGGGCACAAATGAAGACATAAACATGCCATGTGTTTGCAAAAAGTATCTTGGGTGTGCTCTGTCATTGTATTCCATATGATATCAAAGGCCAATATTATTCATTTGAGTGGATAGGTGATTTAAAGTCTTTGTGGTGGTTTGATTTTAGTTTTTGGTTCATCAGGAAAGTTGATAAGCCTTGTACATAGATGATGAGGTAAATATATGCTGTATTATCGAGAAGATGCCTCTTTGTGTCTTCTCTTTTATTTTTTCAATGTTTTTAAGGTACCGTTGTATTATGTTTCTCAGGGCTAAATTCAGTTTAAAGGAAAAGTACAACATTTTGGAAAATATGTGAATTCACTTTTTTTTCCGAGTTAGATTATAAGATTGATAACACTCTACTACCACACTAATATTTGTCTGTTAAACATGAAAATCTAATGAAAAGGGGAAACCAGCTAGGCGGTTTTGATTCAAAGGTAAAAAAATATCCACTAGTGCCTCGAAAGCCAGCCTGTTCTCACTCCCAACTTGTCAAATATGGCAGCTTGGTCTGTGGCCCTACGCATACTAGAACACTCTACATGGTCGTAGTTATGGCGGGAAAGGAGGAAGTCAGGTTACGTAGTATAAAGGGCGATAAATTCCGCCAGGGGTGGACTTTCGCAGGACACAGGACTTTCACCCAGGAGACTGTTTGTTGGTGCCTTCAAATGAAACTTGTGAGCTTGTGTTTACAACATGGGAAGTCGTGTACACGATATGCTTGGCGTTGAAGTGGTTAAATCCTGAGAACACCGCTGCTAAGCAACTGCAATATTAACATTACTGTCGGCATCTATAAGCCACAGAGGCTAACAATTTAGCAAGCTAGCAAGCGACTAACATAATGCAGTAAATACAAAGGCATAATGACAGAGGAGATTGACACATGGAAAATGATGCTAGAGGGGTACCTAGAGCGTCATAGTTTGACACGTAGGACCACTGACCAAGCTGCTGTTTGACAAGTTGGGAGTGAGAACGTGTTCCTAAAGCTCACTAGTTAACATGTTATATCTCTTTTGTATAATCCACACAAAAACCACAATGTAAAAACAAAGAGTTATGGTTTTATGGGGGGTTATGTTTGACTGGACGCAGTGACTTCCTGACACTGGCTCGCTGAAACAAGCTAGCTGTTTCCCCTCTCTCCAATTATGCTATGCTAAGCTAACTGTCTCCTGGTTTAATATTTAACAGACAGATATGAGACTGGTATCTATCTTCTCATCTAACTCTCGGTAAGAGAGCAAATAAGCTTAGTTCCCAAAATGTCAAACTATTATTTTAATTTCATCGCACGACAACATTTCAGTAGTTTTACTTTTGTGCGGAAAGAAGATGGTTTGATACTAAAAACTGTTTAAAATGAAAAACTTGTTGCGACAACTTGCAAAGGTTTGATTGAATTTAGCTCAAAGTTATGTCATCATCTGTCATATGTTATTATTTCTGCATGCTTCCAAAGTGCTTGTAAATATTCACTGGACTGGCACAGCACTGACTGCAAAACTACGCAGTACACAGTTTGCAGACCACAGACAGGAGGTATTTTGGTAGAACTGGTCTTTAACACATCCGTATTGGCTGACAGGCAGAAGTGAGGTCATCTCAAACTGGGATGTTTCCAGTTTCCAAGTCTGCAATGAAGAATTCATAAAAAACTGGTTGGTGCTGGGATGGGGATAATGAATAAAATGCTCCACTGTTTGGGTTATATTGATGAAAAAAATGAAGCCATTTGTTTTTCAGTTTCCACAGCTATTTTTGATTTTAAGCATTCCATATGTAAGCTAAATATACAGACTGTCATATATTGAAATCATGAGATCTTTTTACTCTTTAGACTTGTTTTGTATGTTGAAACTAAGACGAGTGTTACTGTAAATCTGACTCCTTTTGTTCCTCTTTGGACGTCTTTATTATTACTCTGACCTGTGACGGTTATCTGGTTGTTGAATGAAGTACTTAAGGTGAAGTAGAAAGTGTACAATGAGATTTTCTTTTTCATCCACTAAAGAAGAGAAAGACTCAACAATTTTCTTTTTCTAAAAAGTGTTTGACTATGTGCTGTACATTTCTTTTCTCAAACTGTATACCGATGACATCTTATACTTTGTTAGTCATAAGATGTCATCGGTAGCCACTAAAGAAAAGAAAGACAACTATTTTTTTTTTTCTAAAAAGTGTTTGACTATTTGCTGTACATTTCTTTTCTCAAACTATATACCGAGGACACCTTATTCTTTGTTAGTCATATACTGAATATACAATAGTTTCTTTGCGGTATTAATCGTCTATTGATCTTATATTTTTGTAGTGTTTTGAGAGCTAGAAATGTGGGTATAGATTGTACAGACAGCACAGAACTCAGGTAGTGATGTGTTTCAGGAGACTGTGTATTTCCAGTGACATCTCTTACAGATAGCTGAAATAAAAGTATTGGTTTCTCCTTCAGGACATCACATTCACATCTTACCAGTTTTATGTGTAAATATTTGTTTTTTGAGAAAGACTTTTGGGCTTGATTAACGTCTCGAAATATATATATCATGTTTTGCATCAAAGGTATATGTACATGTAACTACATTTAATTAGATTGATCAACTACGAAGTATGCCTGTGTCTCTGTTTGTGTGTCTCTTTGTGTGTGTTTGTGCAGGTGTCCATCACTCCACTCTGTCACTCTTCTGTTTTCTTCTTACCGAAGGCTGAGTTCACGGCAGAATTTCATCACCGCCCCTCATATTTCCTTATTTATTATTTCTGTCACTCCCCATACACCAAGTCATACCCAAGTTATGTGCTTTGTCAGAGATTAAACTGTAATCTGTAAACTGCAGGTGCCTTTAAAAATAATGATAATACAAAGCAATGTTTAGATTCTGGAACAAGAGAAATGTCTATTGCTGCAGAATGCCTCTGAGCTTGTTCTCGGCACTAATGGAAATAAAAAAACGTTCATTCAACAAAACCTGCGTTGTTTTCAGTCAGTGACTTTGTTGTTCTTCTGTTCAAAGCTTGTTTAATTCTTTAAACATTTCTTAATTCGCTTTTTTGTCCAATTAAGAAATGTTTCAAAACGCAGACATGTTTCATCACTTGAAAGTGCTGAGAAATGAGTCGATGTTTTTGTGCCTAGATTACTGTAATTCCTTATACTCTGGAGCTGGAGTTCTTCAGATGGTTCAAAATGCAGGAGCCTGTTTTCTAACGCATTACTTCCAGTGTTGGCCTGTATTCATTGCCTCCCAGTGAAGTTTAAAACTAAATATGACATTTTAGCTATTACTAAACAACAAGACGAAGTTCTGAATTGTTCTGCTCATATATATTTAAAGTCTCTCATGTCGGTTAGCAAGTGTGAAACTGGATGTTTCCAGAGCTTGACTTTAAATGAAGGGAGACGGTGCATTTGCTGTTTTTGCCACTAAACTTTGAAATAGTTCACGATTGGATCTGCCTTTGCTAAACAGATGTTTTTGCTCTTTTGTGTTATGTAATTTCTGTTTAAATTCTGTTTTGTTGCTCTTGTGCCTGTCAGTTTGATATTTCGTGCTAAAGGCTGTTATTATGAAGCATGCTTTAACCTTTGTTTTGAAAATATCAAGAAATCTTACTCATACAATTTTAGCCAGAAAATTTAAACAAAACAAAAGGCTGCCTATCTTTAAAGAAAATAACAATATTTTTCTTTTTCTTTTTTTCTTCATTTGTGGTGATTTTTGCTTTATTACTTGCTGTCCATGCACTGATTAATATCAAAGCATGTTTAGAGTTGTACTGTATATTTGATCTACTTTCAGAACAGGTTTATTCCAAGGAAATCTTGGTGTTGTAAGCATCTTTCTTTCTTGTCTTTTCTTTTCTTTTCTTTTCTTTCAGCACAACATAATGACACTATACATGCTGTTGAATTAATTATTATCTATGTCTCCTTACTTAAAAACATAATGTCATTCACAGTAATGGCCTGAGGTAAATTTTGGAAAAGAGAGGAAATTAGAGACAAAAGGCTGTTCCTTTTATCAAAAGAGAAGTATTAAAATACAGTTTCCAAGAGAAAGACACAGCATTGTCTATGTTTTAGCTATTTATAATAAAAGATAGTGTTGCATCTTTCCCAGGGAAACCTCTTTTTAGTCAACCTTTTGTAATCTGCTTTTAATAGATGCTATACATGTTTTGGACCACCAGGTGGTGTTAGGGTGCAAGCAGGCCCTTGAAGAAACCTGAACAGTTCTTGCAGCCATTCGTCAGCATTTAACAAGGTTCTCTCCATCCGTCATTCTTTCCAGTGAATGGCCTTTGCTTTCAGTGTTTCTCTCAGCTTTTTACATTTTCCTGCTCTCCTGTCTTCTCCCGGTGTTACCGGCCTGCCGATGGTCGGCCTCCGCTCTTCTCCGAGCCGCTCATCCTGCAGGTTTCATAAGCTGCTTGGCACAGCTGTTCCTCCACATGTGTCTGCTTATGTCATGGTCTCTGAGCAGTCGCTGTGCTGTGGATGTCAAGTCTCAAGTTCAGTAAATGTTGAAATGAATACAACAAGGATGCTGTATTTCACTGTGCTTAATGAGTAAACTACTGCTAACACAAACCTAATAAACAAATTGACAAAACAGAAAAGCTAAGCAAACAAAGCTGTCTTATTTGCCACAGATGTCTATGTGAAAATCTGATTCTAAACCTAAATTGAAACTGAAACCAAACTAAAACTAGCAAAGTACCTTTGAAAAGTAATTTGAACTAAGCTGACATTTAATTGAATAAAGCAAAGATAAAACTGATAGTAATTGTAATGTAGCAAACATATTGGATGTCTACACAGCACGGATATAAAGTACATTTCAGTTCAACTTAGGGCAAACAGTATATGGGGGCACTATGAGTATGTCAAGCCTAAATGCATCTTTCTTTTCCTTGACTTCACCAGTAATAAGTGCAAGTTATTAGCTGATGTGAACGCCTGATCTGAAGATCAACCATTAATTATTGGGAATAGCGCTCTGTTTTGTTGTCATGCCTTGTAAAAGCTTGTATTAAGAGGAGTTTAAAACAACTTGGAGAAGGACTTCATGTTCCGACATTGAAGGAGTGTTTGTGTTGTTTCCTTCTCCTGATACTGACTGGACACCTCCCACTGCCCACTCCCGCAGATGTGCTTAGTTCGACGTTTCTTTATAACAACAGGCCTCTCACTGTATCCCTGATTTCTGCTTCAGATTTTGGATCGAAATGTGCTTCTTAACGCATGTGTTTGGCCCAGATAGAAAGACTGAGCCGCTGATTGGCGGATGTTATCCTCCTCACTCCCTGAAGACCAACAGGAATGAAAACACACAAGGCAGGGAGGAGGAACCATTCTTAAGATGCCATTAAGATAAATGCTTGAACTCCTTAACTGTGAAAATCAAGGACTAGTGTCACATCTGATTGTTTGGGCTTTTAAAGTTTGCTGTAGTTCTCAACATGTCAGTGAAGAAATCTATTATTGTCCAGTTGTGTTTGAGGATGATGTAGTTCTAGTTGAGGATGTAGAGCCAACAAAGGGAGTCATAATTGCAAAAGATAATTGTTTGGCAATCTATTTGGACTAAAATTGCCAAAAAAAGATATCACCTCTGCCAGATGTTCTGTCACAAACTTCCCCGTACAGAAAATGTTCTAGATAACCTAAGTTACTTTAAAAGCAAAGCATCAAGCAATTAAGTCAGCATTATTTGCAGCCTCTTTGAGTTTCAGTTTGCTTGTTAACCTTCAATATAAGTCTGAGCTGGTCTGTGTTGACATTGGCTTTAGCTCTTAAGTACGGGCGCTGAGTCGGCCTCAGTGGGAGACAAATGCCTGTTTGCTTGGGACTTTACTTTATCTACAGACTCCATCAGCTCTCGACATGCAGTAAGTGGCATTCCAAAAGGACAAACCTCTTGTTGCGGTGCATGCTGTTCCCACCTTCCCCTCGCATCTCTCACGTCAGTGCAGAAGTCACGACCTGAAAATAAAACCTCTCCGCCTGATTTGTGCATCGCTGCTGTCAAATATAATTCTCCGCGGAGTCAACGTTCCTCCAATTGATGCAGCTATCCGCAAGTTTGTTCCATTTGATCTCATTTTGCTAACATTGTTCAGCCTGCATAGGTGGTGCAGCCTCTGGGGACTGAGCCATTTATTTACTATTACTGGGGCCTCAACTCTCTTAATATATAAACGTGTATAAACTCAGTACTGTAACGCACAAGCAAGTAATTGATATCATTTTTTTTTTCAGCACAACATGGGCTATTTGAATATGTATGCTGCAGCGATATCACATGATATTATAACAAGTTAAATTCAATTCAATTCAATTTATTTTTATATAGTGTCAAATCATAACAGAAGCTATCTCAAGACGCTTTTCATATAGAGCAGGTCTCGTCAGTTCTCTATAATTTAGAAACCCAACAAGAGATTCCCCCATGAGCATGCACTTGGTGCAACAGTGGCTCCCCGTAAACGGGTAGAAACATTGGGCAGAACTCGGCTCTGGGTGGGCGGCCATCTGCCTCGACCGGTTGGGTTTTGAGAGAGAGAGAGAGAGAGATGTCAAAAGAAAAAGTAAAACAGATTTTGAATGTTTCGATAATTTATTCGTTTTCTATAACAAACAACTATGTACAAAAGTTTACTATCTTCACGATTGTAGCCCAAGGCCTCAGGTGAAAAACAAAACAAAAAATAAAAACTCTATTACACAGACAAACAGAACTGTTTACATTTTATCACAAGTAGAACCAGTGTTACACCAAAATCTGTGACCACGAAATCTGTGACCGCAGACACAAGGTCACCATTTTTTACGCGTCGTCAGAAAATGTTACCCCACTGTACCTGTCAAATAAATGAGGCAAATATGTGTCAGAAAACACACAAAACTACATTGTTAAAAAACATAAATGTATTGTAATATTTTTTAATTTAATGATATATTCACAAAACTCTCAAATTAAATTAATCAGACAGGTACAGTGGGGTCACATTATCTGACGACAGCCATCAGAAATGGTGACCTAATGTGTTGCTGGCTCTCTGCGGTCACCGATTTCGGTGTAACACCGGCTTTATTTCGCGTCTCTCCGCCTTTTTGCCGATCTCTTCACTTCCGCAAATGTCTTTACGTAGCTCAGTACACCTCAGATAACTATCTTGATATATCTGTTTGCTCTCTGAAGGTCGTTTCCTGTTGCAGCATCCCTCCAATCACCTTTGTAAATCGGCGATGCGCGACCGTCATTGGCGCAGTGTTTTGCACACGGTTCACCACCTAATTAAAACAGCTTGTGATTGGAGAGGATAGAGTCAACATGTCTGCCGGAAATCTCATTCACCAAAACAGTAACGTTAAAGAGTTGTTTGTATAGTCGGAATTAGATAAATAAGTACATAAAACATGGAATTATCGCTTTTATTGTTTTTTCTAAAGTTTCCAAGAATAACACAGTGTCTCCTTGATGGATTACCAAGCCTCTGGATGGATTATAAGAACAAGTGAAGGCTCGTTGTAATGACTGAATGGTACCCTGCAGGACAGTTTTTAAAGTAAGTCTATACATACATCCATTACGGAGATATTATTGAAAGTATGAGGTGAGTGGCAACTAACGCGACCTGTGTAGTTGCTGGCTGCAGTTCTCAGGGGTCTTGTGAATCAAACAGTGTTGGCGATGTGATGTCTTTGAGTTGAGTCATTTCTGTGGGTGGCATTCATGTATTTATTCCAATAAAACCGCAGCTTCAGCTGTATAACATGACACTTTGATGTGTGCCAGAAAATGCCAGAGCTGCAACTGTTAAAGCTTTCATGTACAGTATGCACTCACTGGTGACATCAACTTGCACTGAGTGACCTGGTTATACGGCTTTTAACCTGAATTTCAGTGTAAATTAATATTTCTTAATCCATGAAAAACAGCTTAGAGACTATTCCTGTCTACTTGTCTGCTACTACAATTTTTTAACTTTTTTAAAACTGTCTGTGATGAAATGTTAAGAGATATACAGTCATAGTCTACCTGTCAGACAGATTAAATAAAGTTATATGTAGATTATATGTAGGCCTTGCATCATATTGTTGACATTATGGGCAAATATGTGTCCATAAAACACACTTAGTGTGTATCTACTGGAGTCAGAGTTTGAGCAAATGGCAATAAGTCAGAGGCTTAAAATGTTTGCAAGCAGCAGTCAAACAACAGATGTTGATGTTTTACTGGTTACTGTTACTTGGTTTGAGTTTATTGTGATGATCACAGCAAACTGAAACCAAGTTTGGAAATAAAATGCATCAAAACAACTGACATTTTGTGCATGCACAGTAAAAGTATCCTCTGAGATTCATTGAGAACACATGTTACATTCAGTCTGTGATTACACACAGCTGTCAGAGAGGGTTGTAGGTGGGACTCCGGGGCCATATGTTGGGGTCAGGAGAGCAGTGTAATGTGTTGAACCGGGGCCTGCAGGGTGAGAGTCAAACAGGCCCGTCGCTGCAGTCGGTCCTGGAGAAAGAGAAGCCTTTCAGTCAGAAGGACACACGCAGACAGCTGGAAGAGGGATTAACGTGTGTCGCTGTGAACAACCTGTTGCCCTCTGTACAATGTGTGTGTGTGTGTGAGTGTGAGTGCTTTTCCTTTTAAATGTTCATGTTCACAAGAAAGATACCTTCATGTTCTTTTGCATCACTGAGATTGAGAATCACTTGTCCTGGTCTTTAGCCTGGTATTAAATCACTCTTTAATGCGGCTATAATCAATATTTTCAAGTAAATAATGGACCACGTGGCTACTTGTATGTGAAAGGAAACGCTCCTAGTGATAAACCCACAGAGAATTACCTCTCGACTCTGCAGTCCACCTCAGCTCTATAGCGTCTCATCAGCATAGTTTCCAGATGCAGAAGGTAGCTTAACTTTGTAAAAAAAAAAAAAAATTAAAAAAAGCTCTGATAAACCCTCTGTACGCTACCTGTGCAGCACTGAACTATAGACAGACAAAGTTAGCAACTAGCTGGTGAATATAGTGAAGCATGTATCAGCTAAATAGACAGAAATTCTCCTTAGAAGTTGGTGGAGAGAGAGCTAAAAGAGAGTGAATACTGGACATATATTCATCAGATTCCTATACCAGCACCTCAAAAGTTCAATAGTTTACATTTAATATCCATAGACTGTATAAAATATGGACGTAGTCTCCCATAGGTTTCTGAAGAGCCGTTGTGAAGCTCAAAGTGGGTGTCTCCGGCCGTCGCTATCTTTGCAGTGACGACACAGCCTAACCAGGCTGTAAACATGTTTATTTCTGCTGTAAAGTTGGGCATTTTAACATGGGGGGGTCTATGGGGATTGACTCGCTTTTGGAGCCAGCCTCAAGTGGCTATTCGATGAACTGCAGTTTTTGGTACTTTCACATTGGCAGGTTGCGGCTTGGTTATATCTCGTTTGTTCAATTTGTGGTATAGTTCAAGAACTACTTCTTGGCTGGGCGCAGTGACTTCCTGGAGACTGGCGACAAAATTCCAGGGAAGCATGCTGCTAATGATCAGCTCATTGCACAGCAAGTCAAAGTTCAACCAGCAGAGGGTTTGTCTGTAAACTGTGATGGATGTTTTTCAATGGACAGTGTAATTGCAGTGTGACAGTGCACTCGTCTTTGTTTTCGCTACTAAAGAGGTTCATGTTTCTTCCTTCAAATGACTTTTTAGCGATGTAGCAGACTTCCCAGATCTCAGCAAATAACTTGGTGAGTACCATATTATGTTGAGAAAAAAACGACCAAAATTTAGATCCAAGTTGTGATAAACTGGGCATCGTCCGAAATTGCATACTGTTCACTGCATACCAATGTGTGTACTATCGTTCAATATACTTTTGTGTGAATAAACAGTAGTATTTTTCACTGCAAATTTTACTTCCTGAGACTTCGTAGTCTCATATTAGAACGGACAGTGGGCGGCCATCTGCCTCGACCGGTTGGGTTTTGAGAGAGAGAGAGAGATGTCAAAAGAAAAAGTAAAACAGATTTTGAATGTTTCGATAATTTATTCATTTTCTATAACAAACAACTATGTACAAAAGTTTACTATCTTCACGATTGTAGCCCAAGGCCTCAGGTGAAAAACAAAACAAAAAATAAAAACTCTATTACACAGACAAACAGAACTGTTTACATTTTATCACAAGTAGAACCGGTGTTACACCAAAATCTGTGACCGCAGACACAAGGTCACCATTTTTTACGCGTGTCGTCAGAAAATGTGACCCCACTGTACCTGTAAAATAAATGAGGCAAATATGTGTCAGAAAACACAAAAAACTACATTGTTAAAAAACATAAACGTATTTTAATATTTTTAATTTAATGATATATTCACAAAACTCTCAAATTAAATTAATCAGACAGGTACAGTGGGGTCACATTATCTGACGACAGCCATCAGAAATGGTGACCTAATGTGTTGCTGGCTCTCTGCGGTCACCGATTTCGGTGTAACACCGGCTTTATTTCGCGTCTCTCCGCCTTTTTGCCGATCTCGTCACTTCCGCAAATGTCTTTACGTAGCTCAGTACACTTCAGATAATTATCTTGATGTATCTGTTTGCTCTCTGAAGGTCGCTTCCTGTTACAGCATCCCTCCAATCACCTTTGTAAATCGGCGATGCGCGACCGTCATTGGCGCAGTGCTTTGCACACGGTTCACCACCTAATTAACACAGCTGGTGATTGGAGAGGAGAGCGTCAACATGTCTGCCGGAAATCTCATTCACCAAAACAGTAACGTTAAAGAGTTGTTTGTATAGTCGGAATTAGATAAATAAGTACATAAAACATGGAATTATCGCTTTTATTGTTTTTTCTAAAGTGTCCAAGAATAACACAGTGTCTCCTTGATGGATTACCAAGCCTCTGGATGGATTATAAGAACAAGTGACGGCTCGTTGTAATGACTGAATGGTGCCCTGCAGGACAGTTTTTAAAGTAAGTCTATACATACATCCATTACAGAGATATTATTGAAAGTATGAGGTGAGTTGTGACTAACGCGACCTGTGAAGTTGCTGGCTGCAGTTCTCAGGGGTCTTGTGAATCAAACAGTGTTGGCGATGTGATGTCTTTGAGTTGAGTCATTTCTGTGGGTGGCATTCATGTATTTATTCCAATAAAACCGCAGCTTCAGCTGTATAACATGACACTTTGATGTGTGCCAGAAAATGCCAGAGCTGCAACTGTTAAAGCTTTCATGTACAGTATGCACTCACTGGTGACATCAACTTGCACTGAGTGACCTGGTTATACGGCTTTTAACCTGAATTTCAGTGTAAATTAATATTTCTTAATCCATGAAAAACAGCTTAGAGACTATTCCTGTCTACTTGTCTGCTACTACAATTTTTTAACTTTTTTAAAACTGTCTGTGATGAAATGTTAAGAGATATACAGTCATAGTCTACCTGTCAGACAGATTAAATAAAGTTATATGTAGATTTTATGTAGGCCTTGCATCATATTGTTGACATTATGGGCAAATATGTGTCCATAAAACACACTTAGTGTGTATCTACTGGAGTCAGAGTTTGAGCAAATGGCAATAAGTCAGAGGCTTAAAATGTTTGCAAGCAGCAGTCAAACAACAGATGTTGATGTTTTACTGGTTACTGTTACTTGGTTTGAGTTTATTGTGATGATCACAGCAAACTGAAACCAAGTTTGGAAATAAAATGCACCAAAACAACTGACATTTTGTGCATGCACAGTAAAAGTATCCTCTGAGATTCATTGAGAACACGTGTTACATTCAGTCTGTGATTACACACAGCTGTCAGAGAGGGTTGTAGGTGGGACTCCGGGGCCATATGTTGGGGTCAGGAGAGCAGTGTAATGTGTTGAACTGGGGCCTGCAGGGTGAGAGTCAAACAGGCCCGTCGCTGCAGTCGGTCCTGGAGAAAGAGAAGCCTTTCAGTCAGAAGGACACACGCAGACAGCTGGAAGAGGGATTAACGTGTGTCGCTGTGAACAACCTGTTGCCCACTGTACAGTGTGTGTGTGTGTGAGTGAGAGTGCTTTTCCTTGTGATGATGTTCATGTTCACAAGAAAGATACCTTCATGTTCTTTTGCATCACTGAGATTGAGAATCACTTGTCCTGGTCTTTAGCCTGGTATTAAATCACTCTTTAATGCGGCTATAATCAATATTTTCAAGTAAATAATGGACCACGTGGCTACTTGTATGTGAAAGGAAACGCTCCTAGTGATAAACCCACAGAGAATTACCTCTCGACTCTGCAGTCCACCTCAGCTCTATAGCGTCTCATCAGCATAGTTTCCAGATGCAGAAGGTAGCTTAACTTTTAAAAAAAAATAAAAATTAAAAAAAGCTCTGATAAACCCTCTGTACGCTACCTGTGCAGCACTGAACTATAGACAGACAAAGTTAGCAACTAGCTGGTGAATATAGTGGAGCATGTATCAGCTAAATAGACAGAAATTCTCCTTTGAAGTTGGTGGAGAGAGAGCTAAAAGAGAGTGAATACTGGACATATATTCATCAGATTCCTATACCAGCACCTCAAAAGTTCAATAGTTTACATTTAATATCCATAGACTGTATAAAATATGGACGTAGTCCCCCATAGGTTTCTGAAGAGCCGTTGTGAAGCTCAAAGTGGGTGTCTCCGGCCGTCGCTATCTTTGCAGTGACGACACAGCCTAACCAGGCTGTAAACATGTTTATTTCTACTATAAAGTTGGGCATTTTAACATGGGGGGGGTCTATGGGGATTGACTTGCTTTTGGAGCCAGCCTCAAGTGGCTATTCGATGAACTGCAGTTTTTGGTACTTTCACATTGGCAGGTTGCGGCTTGGTTATATCTCGTTTGTTCAATTTGTGGTATAGTTCAAGAACTACTTCTTGGCTGGGCGCAGTGACTTCCTGGAGACTGGCGACAAAATTCCAGGGAAGCATGCTGCTAATGATCAGCTCATTGCACAGCAAGTCAAAGTTCAACCAGCAGAGGGTTTGTCTGTAAACTGTGATGGATGTTTTTCAATGGACAGTGTAATTGCAGTGTGACAGTGCACTCGTCTTTGTTTTCGCTACTAAAGAGGTTCATGTTTCTTCCTTCAAATGACTTTTTAGCGATGTAGCAGACTTCCCAGATCTCAGCAAATAACTTGGTGAGTACCATATTATGTTGAGAAAAAAACGACCAATATTTAGATCCAAGTTGTGATAAACTGGGCATCGTCCGAAATTGCATACTGTTCACTGCATACCAATGTGTGTACTATCGTTCAATATACTTTTGTGTGAATAAACAGTAGTATGTATCTTTTCGGACGCACTGAGCAGTAATTTATGTTGTCACTTCCTGAGAGCCTCCTTGCCGGTTGGAGACGTGAAACCATGGTAACCTGTGCCAACCTCGTGACTAAAATGACGGTGTGTGAGAATCAAAGTCTGAATTATTTTAAATTAAATATTACGCCTAGCTAAGGGATATCTTATACTTACACTTACTACTATTGACGTTACAGAGCTGTCCGTCAACGTCTGTTATGAACGTTCTCGTCACTACCGCATTGCATTGTGGGATATTTATGCCGCCGTAGTGTCCAGCATTGCATACTGTAATATTTCACCAGAAATAGTGTGCAATTCACCTACTATTGGTTTCATACTAAGGACATACTAAAAAATCTCACATACTGTTTTAGCGCACTAAATAGCATGTTAGTATGGAATTTCGGACGCCACCCTGGAATTATCCTTTAAGGGTACATATGGGTTAAAATTATACTTCCCAATCTTTATGACACTAAAAATATCCAGAGGGATAATCATAACTCCAGTCCAGTTTACCCTAGCTGGATCCAGTCACCTTTTGCAAAGGTTTCTATTAGTTGATATGGTTTAAAACAAGATTATAGTACAGTTTCTCTGCCTTTTCCCATTAAGACCCAGCGCTACAGCAGCTAGTGCTTTCTACTGAATGAGAGTTAATGAACACAGTTCATTCCTCAGCTCGCCACAGACCCCCAACTAGCGAGCCACATCCCCTGATGGCTGCCTAGACGCCAGCTTGCCTCTGAAGTCATCGCACAGCTTATTTGGTTTTGTGGGCTGACCAGCGGAGCAGATGATTCCTCGGGTCCAGCTCCGAGCGAGACTTTCACCCTCTCCTCCCCTGTGAGAAATGCACTGTGGTCGCCCTGCTTTGTTACTCCCACCGGCTGGAGCACTATTGTCATGGAAATCTCTGTTGTGCTTTCCTTGTGTGTGTGTGTGTGTGTGTGTGTGTGTGTGTGTGTGTGTGTGTGTGTAATACCCTGCAGTGGGGTGGGACAGACTACAGAGAGAGCCAAGGAAAACACAGCAATGCCGCTGGTCTAATGTAGCTTCCCGCCCTCCTTTCATCCCTCCCTCCGTTGCACCTCATCCTTCTCCCTTCCCACCCTCCATCCTCGCCATCCCCTCATCCCTCCTAATGCCCTCCAAAAATCATGAAGCGAGGCCAAGAGTCTGGACCGGGCAGGAAATCACCAGGGTGGACCCCCGTCACCCCGCCCTGAAAGCTTGGGGGGAGTCATGCCCTCAGATCTGGATTGTGTCGCTGCTCCGTCCAGCTGATTGGGTGGAGCTCTCCCTCCAGGGTTTATTGTGTCACTATATGAAGCAGGGAGACCAATTGCATTAGTTTGAATGCACACGTGCATGAAAAATGCAAAACAAAAAGTTCTCCACAAAATGATGATGTTGTCCAAGTTGGCAGGCAGTTGTGTTTTTCACAATTTGTTTCTCTCCTTGTTATATTTCAAAGGCGGGTTTGTGATTAAGGCGGAGAGTCCTCCCTGTTGATGTTGGACAAATGAAGGCACCAAAGTGTAACATGAGCAGAGGAAGTGTGGTCCTGAGGTGGTCCTGAAGGTGTATGAGCAGGATGAGGTGGTGGTGGTCAGATCGGGGCAGGCCGGGGTTCAACACACACACACACAGACGAAGGTATGCAGGACCTGACCGGGAAGTTATTTTAAGAGAGAGCCCTTCTGGAAATTCACTCAGAGCTGTCTGCCTCTCGCTGCTTTTCATCACAGATGTTGCTGTAGAGGCCACCACACAGCAATTTCAAGTCATACAGAGGATGGAAAAAAATTGTTTAATTGAGCTTTACATCAATTTACCAAATGGAACGAACTGAGTATACAACTACTAATGTACTTTAAAGTAACTCCCGACTAATTTTACTCGTCAAAGACAGTTTACTAGTCACGGCGAATACTACGCAGCCTGTGAAAACAGTTGTGTAATGTCTTCCTGTGGCTCTAGAGGAGCTTTGTGATAAATTGAGTAATCTTGGCTTGGGCATGGAAAGTATTTTAACAAACATTCTTACACAATGACATGGAGTTTGAATGATTTTCTTCTACGTTCTTTAGACGTGATGTCCTCTAAAGTAGCCATTATTGATTTTGGCTACATGGTGGCAGCAAAACAAGCTGTTAACACAACACTGACATATCACCTTAAAAATTGTTACTGCGAGCTTGTTAGCAAACACAACATTAGGAAAGCAAGAAAAAGTTAAAGTAAGGAAAAAAGAAAAACGTTATTAGCTAAACTGAAAATTGAAGTATGTATAAACATGGCTGCCCAAAGTTGGCCCGCCATGAGGTTCGATTTGGCCCACCAGATGTTAGCGAATTTTTCAATTTAAATTGAAATACTTTACTGTATTTTGGAGGCAGTAGCAGGCTCGGTTTAAGAGTTAGAGTGAAGGTACTGGTATCATGTGAAACTAGAAAACTTAAGGAATCCATTGGTACCAACCATGTCAGCTTCTTAGGAAGGAGGCTAAATAACTCTCCAAAGTTGGGCTAAATTTTGGCAAGGAAAAACTGGGCATGGCCATTTTCACAGTGGTCCGTTGACCTCTGACCTCAAGATATGTGAATGAAAAGGGGTTCTATGGGTACTCACGAATCTCCCCTTTAAAGACATGCGCACTTTATGATAATCACATGCAGTTTGGGGCTAAAACCATGCAGTTTTTTGAATGCCATATAAAATTGTTATTTTCGCCTATTCTAAAATGGTGTATTTGAATATTTCTGCATACTGGGGTCCCTAAACAGTTTTGGAAATGCATAAACTGACTGGAAATGAGCCCAATTGTATTCAGCAGGTGGGTTTTAAGGGGTTAACTATGTAAAAGCTATAAGAATATTCAATTAGGGGAACATGGGATCCTCGTACCATTTTGCTTCTGAACAATACAATAGGTGTTTATGTTTGGCCCTGACCATTGAGTTCCAGTTTTGGGCCTCCAAGGGAAAAAGTTTGGGCACCCCTGTGTAAAAAGGTGGGTGGACAACACAAGACATCAGTTAATACATTAATGAATGAAATGTCACCAGTGTTGAAAGCCTTTAACAAATTAAAGAGCATCTTGCAGAAGTTGATACACCGGACCAAAGCTACTAGCTTCCATGGTTTAACTTCTACGGTGACCTTTAAACAGCCATGTTTGTTTGTTTCCAACATGACGTAATCACAGCTTTGCCTCATTAGTGCTTCCAAGGAAGCGTTGGGTCTTCCCATATTCACGAGAATATATCTCAACACTTCTCCTACTGTAGTACCTCTCTAGTCTTTACAAACACCGGCAATGTGGCTTGTTTACGGAGTGGGCGTATGTTTTCTCTGCTGGCGTGGAAGATTCACCGGGATCTGTCTAATTGCTGGTAATATCTGTTCACAGTTTAGTCTCCGACCGTCCAGGAATGCTTAAAACCACAGTCGGAGGGAGTGTGGGGAAGAAAAAAAGTCACAGAGCCGCAGACCGGAGGGGAAAAATGTTGGCGTTCCTCCAAAGCCGAACAACCAGAGCAGAACTTTTTTTTCTTTCTTATCTTTTTCCCCTTGCGCTCTGACATTTGCACAGGGCGTGATGTGAGCAGATTAACCACGTCAGCCTTTACACCTCTGCACTGTATGTCACGCACTTATTTGTGCAGTGTTTGATAATGCTATCTGGGACTTGTATTTATTTTCCTACTTTAAATTTCACCTTTGAAGTGACTCGTGAAATGACAAAGAGCTGTTACAGTTCTGGGCTGGGCTGCTTGGCAACTTTCTGTGTATTTCTTTTGTTTTTTGGGCTTCCTTCTCATCAAGCGGTGTTTTCAGATCATTGTCTGGGTATAATAACATTAAGAGATGGAATATCTGACTTATCTTTTAAGAAGATGACCTCAAAGTGCCTTACATAAACTAACAATTAGCTCTCAGATGCTAACAATCAGGGCTCTGCATTTCTCTCTTTCATCATAATTACGCAAATAGGCAAAACCTCTCATGCAATGTTCATGCCAAAGTATTTCTTCTCATGCATTTTGACCAACATGCTGCCTGGGGTAAACTGACTGGCACTCTTATTCTCAGGCTTTAAGTTTAGTGATGGATGATTTGTCTATGAGGGAATAAGCAGATCTTCCTTCCAACATCCACCATTTCAAACTTGAGTCACACTCTAAACCAAAACACTGTGGGCAACGAAAGTAAAACTCACTTGACATGAGTGATGTTGTTCTGCATGGAAATATGAAGCAATACATACTGTACATCAGGGAGCGTTGAATCACAGCATGGATGTCTGTGTTGTTGGAATAAAACCTTTTAATCACGCTTGGCTGTATGCTTTCTACAGTCTGGTGTTATTTTTCAATTTTCCAGTTTGCTCTGTCCATTTCACGGACAGATTGTCCCAGGGGGGACGAGACGGGGGTGGGGGCAGTTTGGTATGAGACAGTCTGACCAAACCGTCTGTCGTTCCCGTGTCTGTTTAATAAAGGCATTTTTCCTCCTAAATTGAAAGCAAATGTTAAGATTTTTTATCAGCCTGTGCAACCATAACATTATCTGAAGGGGAGTGTTGATCAATATCAGCGACCTGATGATTTTCTTTGGCCAATTTTTGCGATTTTTGGATTTCAAAACTCTTTCTTTTTGGCCTGTACTTTGTTTAAAAGCAAGACAGACTCCCCTCTTTGTCATGGTCCTAGGGTTTGTTTGTACATTGTTTAGTTTTAGGTTTTAGGGCTGTTAAAGTTATCACGATAATAACGCATTAACGCAAATTCGTTTTTACGCCACTAATTTCTTTAACGCATTAACATAATCGAACTTTCTGAGGTTGTAGAGATTCAGTTTTAAAGCTAGAGTGAAGATATGGCATCGTATGAGACTAGAAAACCAAAGGAATCCATTGGTACCAACCATGTCATACTAGCTTGTCGCGAAGGAGGTTAAATAATGCTACGAAGTCACGCTAAATTTTGGGGAGGAAAAACTGGCATGGCCATTTTCAAAGGGGTCCCTTGACCTCTGACCTCAAGATATGTGAATGAAAATGGGTTCTATGGGTACCCACGGGTCTCTCATTTACAGACATGCCCACTTTATGATAATCACATGCAGTTTGTGGCAAGTCATAGTCAAGTCAGCACACTGACACACTGACAGCTGTTGTTGCCTGTTGGGCTGCAGTTTGCCATGTTATGATTTGAGCATATAACATTCAATATTTTGTATCCTAATTGCAGTACCTGTGAGGGTTTCTGGACAATATCTTTCATTGTTTTTAGTTGTTAATTGATTTCCAATAATAAATATATACATACGTTTGCATAAAGCAAGCATATTTGTCCACACTTGACAAAACAAGCAGGACATGTAGATAGAATCACCAAAAAGAGAGTTTAGTGCCGACATGTGTATGTATTAATCATCCATCGTTTCAATAGGGTACTGAAAGATCTATACGTGTTTAGTTGTCTGATGTGAATTGGGATTATATTCCACCAGGCTGACTTGCTAAAGGCACTTTTCCGCAACGGAATAGTCTAATCTCCTCTTATAGACCCCATAGTGACACGTGATAGTTTCCTGTTTTACTTTGTAAGCCACTCTCCTCATGTGCCATGTCTTCTTTTACTTCCTGCCTTTGTGTCTTTTCCCGCCAGTTTTGATTGTCTGACCCTCATTGTTTCACCTGTCCCTCATTGGTCATGCACTGACTCCACCTCCTGCTCACCTGTTCTCACTTCTCCAATCAGTCATTCACTTGTTCCTAGAGTTTAACGTTTCAGCCTATATGTTCCTCGTGTTTAGTTCTTCCCAGTGTTTAGCGTTCTGTGTTTTTTTTGGGATTTATTGCTGTTAGTCTCAGGAAGAGACATTAGGAGAGTGGTTTACAAAATAAAACAGGAAACAAACCACAAACAAACCCTGGGACCATAACACACTTGAAGTTGCAGAACACAATGTAACATGCAAGCAATCTAAAGCATGACATTCCAGTTATTGAGCCTTTCACACAGAACGCGGTTTGCGCTGTGCTCGCCGCTGAGTTCAACGCACATCACAGCGCAACTTTTCAAAAAGCCATTGTTGCACAGCGCAAGCCATTGGAAATAATGGGTTTCAGAGCGCAGTGGTGCCGTTGCTGCGTTCTGTGTGAAAGGCCCATATAAAGGGTCGTGTCTAGCAGGTAAACTTGCGCAAGAAGGTTAAGGTTCGAGTAGTTAAGGTTAGGCATTGACCTCAAATGGTTAAGGTTAGAATCGGTTGTCAGTCTCACGAGAGTTTTCGCAAGTTTTTGCTAGATTTTGCAGGTTACCTTCTAGACACGACCCATATAAAGGCATAGGCAGTCAAAAAAGCACATTTGTTATTATTGGTATTATTTTTCATCGTGATTTGATACTTTCTTAATGACAGCTTCATTATAACATTACTGCGTTTTTCTGTCCATTTCCTGTCATTCCCTGCCTGTCCACCAGTATAGTCATCATGGCCCACTTCCAGTATACCCCCTGAACCCTCACTGAGTTTAATCAGAGTCACTTGTGAAGTGTCTGAGGAATGGGAGAGCACGTTGTGAAATCATTTTAACTAGACAGAGACATTGCTATGCAAAGTAAAGTGTTTCAATACAGTCCTGCCGTCATAAGACAAATAACTGCATATATTGTACAAAGTACTGGTCAACGACATGTGTGTTTATAAAGGATGTCATCTTGAGGACTCCTGCAGATTTAACTTCACAACGCTATGCATTGTGGGGGGTTTCCCAGAATAGTCTGCAGAATTGTGGACGTGCAGAAAGTGTGCACGAAGGGCTCAAATCCTTCAAACACTTTGCAGATTTCACAGCGGGACAGCCCTGAACCTGACATGTTTAGCCGGAGCATGCGGCTCTGAGTGCCTTTTGGGAGACATTGGAACTTAGCCAATTCCCACCAAAACCTTTTACACAGCAGACATTTTGACAGCACAGGTATACTGTAATTAATAACATTAATGATGGCTGTATTCCATTCTGGCGTGCAGGTTTCAGGGTCCTGGTATTGTGACATGCTGACTCACTGGCTTTGCTTACTGGGACAGAGCCATCACTTATGTTATCAGTTAACACCTGTGTTTGTCCTGCTATGACAAGTCAAAATGTCTGTGTAAAAGGTCATCGTAATCCTCACCTGCCAGCACACCTGCCTCTCATTCCTCCTAACTAGCCGTTTACCACTTATAAATCATCCATTGTGCCACCATAGCCAAAGCAGTTCAGCCTCTGTTCTTGTTTGCCTGCCTGCTGTTTAAGGACTCCTTACTGTTTTTGGTTTCTGGCTGCTCCCTGTCTGAATTCACTGCAGCTGGTGAGCTGCATCACTTGCTATTGATGCCAGTTTTTAAACATTACTTTAAAGGCAAGCAGCAACCTTCGGGGCCAAAAACTGCAGTTCTTCAAATGGCCACTTGAGGCTGGCTCCAACAGCAAGTTAATCCCCATAGAAACCCATGTTAAAATGTGCACCTTTACAGCAGAAATAAACATGTTAACATGGTACAAAAAACGGTTTTGTCTCTTTAGCTAATATTGCCGTTGATGACAACTGTACGGGGGGTGAATTTCCATTTAATTGAAATTATGTTAAGGCTTAAAGTTATGCATAATTAAGGGCGTGGTCGTTCTCAGTGACAGGTGGGTGCCGTGGGTGCTATGCTAACGGTAAAGAGTATAGAAGCAAAACTCCTGTGTTTTCTTTTACAACAGCCGCTCCCGCCATTTTGGACTGAAAATGCTTATTATATTTATGATATTTTATTGTCAAACACAGGCCATTTCACCAGAATATAACAATAGCATAGAAATAATTTTGTTTTACTTTTGTACGGCACTTTTTAGGCGGACGTTTTGCTGGCGTCCGGTAGTCGCTTTCAGTCCAAAATGGCGGAAGCGTAGCTTTGTTGCTGGGCGCTGATGTTGCAATGGAACGAACAATTGACTTTCAATTCTTGGCAATATATATTCTTTGCCAACGGTACCTGGCCCTGCCAGGCCTCACTCTTCCCCAGCTCCACCCTCTCGTCCAAATATGGTCACTTCTGGCTCCAAAAAAAAAAAGATGGCCACGGCCAAAGTGCCAAACTCGAGGCTTCAAAACGGTAGTCCACAAAGCAATGGGTGACGTCTCAGTGACTTCGTCCACTTCTTATATACAGTCTATGGTTAAAGGTTGTCTACAGTCAAGTTCAGTCATTGTCATGAAACTGTCCTGAAAGTAAAATGTATGAAACACCAGGAGAGAGAGAGAATGTCACTCATTAGTGGAAGAGGGAAAATAGAGAGAGGTGGCAGAGAGGAGGCTTTTGGATCTGACACTGAGATAATGATTTTTTGCCGCTTTTGTTTCCCAAAGCAGGAATGTTGTTTACAGGGATTGGGCAGCGTCTCAGGAATGCAGACTGTGTTCTGAGGAAATGGTTGTTGTCTCCAGAGGGAACTTCTACAGCCTGGCTGCATCCCAGAGGGGAAAGGTTGACAGGATCTTCATGTGTAGAACAGGGAGCATGTTGGGCTATTCCTTTCACAATAACAACAGGCAATGTGATGATATAACCGACCTGTTTATAGCCTCAAACAGCCAGAATACAAGCGTTTTACCGCAATATTTACGTTTTGGGAATCATCCTCTGAGAATTATTTGAGCTTGATCTGATATGTACCAGATCAGCTAACCAGTGGGCTACCTCTGGATATGAGAAGTGAAGCCTCTATGGTCTATGGTCTCAATCGCTAGTTTCAAGTCTTCTTCAATACAGCATGATGTTCATTTAGTAAATTATGGCCCCATTTACAGTCAAATAGACCATAAAGCAGGGGATGCTTTAGGGCGTGGCTACCTTGTGATTGACAGGTCGCTACCACGGCGTTGTCCGGTCTGGGAGTTGCCTGTGTTTTCGTCTTACAACTTCAACCCTTTCACAGTGTGTTTTCAGTTCATGAAAGTTAATTATAATCTTTTTGGTCTCCTAAAAATGTCCTTATCAGCATTCGGTTGTACTTAGCTCCACCCTCTCGTGTCTTCTGGTTTCAAATTACCAAGATGGTGACGGCCAAAAACCAAGATTGCGACGGCCAAAATGCCGAACTCGAGGCTTCAAAACGACAGTCCACAAACCAATGGGTAACATCACGGTGCGTCCACTTCTTCTGTCTATGGAGCTAACCATGCAGAATGTTTGAATGATAACATGACTTGTTGCCTCTTTGAAATTGCAAACATCACTAACATCCTTTAAAGCAACATATTATTTCACAACAGTCACCCGCTAGCTGTACATTATCCTGCTTATTACACGGCTACTTACTTAAGAAATCTATTACTTTGACACAAAAATGGTCCTCCAGAGTCTGACATCAGAACTGCATCCATAGCAACAGCCTGTTATAAAGAAATAACGGACCGTAGAATGCCGTGATTGACCAATCAGAATCGAGTATTCAACAACGCCGTGTAATAAATAAATATAAAATGAGCAAAATGAGTCAGCAACTTTCTGGCCTAAATCTTGCCTTGGATTTATTGAGAAACTGATTTTGGTGGATAGTTTAGGAGAATTTCCAGCCACATGTTTTTACAGCTTGAAAATTGGAAGCAGCCCCCGTGATCATCCAATTAAGTGAAGGAAGGTTCGAGCTAAGTTAAGAAGAAAACTGTCAGTCATGTTGTTCAGCCCTCTTGAAGTTACGTCAGACTCATCCGTGGTGTGAAGCGCTTCTGTGATGGAAACAAGTGGTTCTCATTTCAGCAGTGCTTAAACTCCTGTTGAGGATCCTTTCAAAGCAGTTGGTGGGTGGATGAGAGCGCTGCTGGTTAACCGGTTTGCTCCTTCATATATTCTTGTGGATCGCAGAGAATAATAGGGAGTTAGAAAGCCTGTTAATGAGCAGTTAATGCCTTTAGAGGCTATGAAGGCTCGCCCGTTTTACTGATCTGAATCCTCAGCGGGCAAAGAGAAGTACTAACACAGCCCACAACTCCAAACGCTTTATGGCTTGGTGCCTTTTATTGAGGTCTATTTTAAACAGGATTCTTTAATTTCTTCCAGATTTAATGATCGGGTAGTTTTATTGAGCTTTTTGTATTTCAGTTGCCACTAAAACATACTTGTAGCAACCTTGAAATGATGTTGTCAGCACTGCGACTTTTACATCTTGACTTTATTTGGTAAACTGCACACGATAATTAGATTTATATTACTCATGATGCTTTTATTATAGTTTAATAACATCCACTTGGCTCACAAACAGTGAAATGACCACTTATCTCCAAATGAATGAAAGTCACTCCCTACTGTATATTTCATCTTTGCAAGAGGTAAGTTGCATCGTTCTACCTCGTCCTCTATCTCATATTTTCCTCTTGTAATCACTGTACTTTGCCCTTTACAAAACACCGTCTTAATATCTTCCGCTTTTCCATCATTTATTTCATACATGATCAACCACGGTCACAGTTTTTACAGCAACCTTTCAAGTCTACATGATGACTATCCAAAGCACGAATTTGGGATGGAATATCACTTTAAACTCTGGTTGGCAGTCGTGTTGGATCGTGCAACACTTCGGCACTTCAGCAGCTCATTAGATGAGCGATATCTCTGGCAGCTGCTCAGAAGCCTTCAGGTTGAAGGATGTGATCTGAAATTTCCACAAGTTCAAATCTTTTCTGTTGCCAGCAGTCACAAAAATATTAGAACAACTTCTCGTGCTCTTATTTGCTGAAAGGCTTTTCTACATGAACCATCTCAACTCGACATGAATGTACAAATGTAGCCCTCTCTGGTGGAATTTGGGTCAGCGGAAAACAACAGGAATATTCATACTGGGAATCTGCAGAATGATGGTACATTTAGCAGAGCTGTAGTCAAGACCACTTAAAGGTGCTCTGTGCGATATTCAGAGCATTAATATAGCAGTAAACAACTATTGTCTATGTAAAGATATAGAGGAGTAATGTCTACCTGAGCAGAGAGTGAAGTCACTCTCCCTCTGTGTGTGTTGTAATCAGAGCTTACAGCTTACGGTTGCCATGTTGAGAGCCATGTGTAGGCACTAGATATGCTCTGAATTTCGTATTGAGCACCTTAAAGATCCAGAGTGTAGCATTTACGGGGATCTATTGGCAGAAATGGAATATAATAAATAATAAGTATGTCTTCTCTAGTGTATAATCACCTTAAAATAGGAATCGTTGTTTTTGTTACCTTAGAAGGAGCCGCTTATATCTACATACCGAGCGTGTACTCTTCACTGAGTCCGCTATGCAGCGCTATGTTTCAGTAGCGCAGAACAAATAAACACTGGCTCTATAGATAGGGCCATTCGCCTTTTCGCGTCGGCCATCGTAGTTCTCCTACACGCTTGGCACACGGGAGAAGTTTCAGTTGGTTGCAATCTGCAACCTCACTGCCACATGCTGCCAAATCCTACCCTGTAAGTCAAGTCCAAGACAAGTCCAAGTCCGTGCACTTGAGTCCAAATGCTCATGACAATGCCGCATCAAATCGAAGCCTCGGGTGATCCCACCGCTGCTGGCGTTGAATCTTGGGCAGGCCAGGCAGGCTAGTGGCTGCTGAACAACACTCTCTGTGTGGTCTTCACCGAGGCACTCAAAGCAGGCGTTGTGAAGTTCCGTTCCGGCGGAGAGTTCGGGATACGACGAGGTACTTGAAGCGGCGACTCCATCCGTGGAGATGAGTAGTCAGTGGTCAAATTGCTGTTTGCTGAAGACGCCTTATAAACTGTGGGGTTCTGCGCGTATTCGGGTAGGCAAATCCTTATTGGCCGGCTACGTTTATGCAGATTTCAGTGTTTGAATGTGTGCTCGTGATTGGAGGAGAGTACCCATAGAGTCCAGTAGAGGGCAGAGCCTGTGTGAGTTAATTTTTGTATGTGCATTTCACAAATGGAGACATTTGTTGCAAAGATTCATTTTCAAATACAGCAAACGAATGTGTCTGGAATAGGAAAGTAGTTTAAAGGTGAAGAGACATTGGTGAAAGCTTTATAAAGATACAGAAGTGCTCAGATTAGAATTAGCACCACTGCAGTTTCCATGTGATGACACACCAGCACTCTTACTCAATTAGAGACTGTGGTCCGGATGCAACAACAGCATTTTGTGTCCTTGTATAATAGTTTACAGGCCGCCTTGTATTTGTCTGATCTAAGCCAGAGCTGTTGTCTTTATTTTCCCAGCAGCCCCTGCTATTTCCACAGCTGTCTGACTCGCTTGCTATCTAAAGATCTTTGGATTTCACAATCTCTTCACTTCTGCAGAAGCAGGAGTTTGTCATGTGACGTCCTGGAAGCGCTCAGCAGAGAAACTATTCAGGCACAAAACATGAATTACCTGTCCGGGCCTGTAGCAACAAGGAAAAGATTTCATCATTTTAAAGAAACAGAGACGCACATCCTCATACATGCACAACCCGATAAACATCAGTAAAGTACCAGGATTAATGTATGACACGTTTTCCTCCCGGCTACAAATTGTGTAGAGCAAACAAAACCACAAACAAAACCACAAGAATCACAGCGTGTATGTTCTTTGTAGCACTTGAAATGCACTCTAGTGTGACAGCACTGAGGCACGCGAGGTAATGGGTATTTACTGTCTTTCATAGTCAAAAACCAGTCAGAGGAGTTTGTCACACCCGCTATTCTGATGTCACCAGTGGTGGAAAAAGTACTCCGATCTTTTACTTACACCGGCAGTAACTTTAGTCTCCCCCCTCAGATGAGGCGGTGAGAGTAATTACATAAACACTGTCTACGCATGCTGATGACTTATACCTGTAGGTGAGCTCGCAGCATCTCCCCCGCTCCCAGGAGCGCTCTCTCCAGGTCTTCCCGTTCAAATTTTCTTGACTTTAATCCTTTCTCTGAACGCCAAGTTTCTTTTTTATCTGGCGCATCCACTCCAGAAACTTTTTCTTGGGACATTTCTTAGGATTTTCCGGCGAAGTTTCCGCCACACCTGGTCGCTATGGCCTCTCCCCTCTTCCTGCCCCCTTTAGATCTGGCTGTTTGACGTAAGACGCATCACTTCTGGTGCACCAGCGCGGGAAAGTCGCCACAGATACCAGACACTGCAACTCTAGTATACTGCGAAATACAGAGAGCGTTCCCTGCTGGCGATAGACTTGAGCTGTGTTCACACTATGAGCTACACTGCAACTTTGTACAAGTCATTTTCAATGACTTGTAGCTACAAATTGACGCCCGACACTTGTCGCTGCGTGACGGCGTGACAAGCTACAAATAAAGTTGAGCTGGTCTCAACTTTTTTTCAGCGCTCCAATGACATGGTTAAGCATCAACCCATCGTATGTCTTTGTTTCACCCTGCTCTTTTCCATCTAAAAAATGCCGTTAGCTAGTTCCCAGTGCTATTTAACGGCATAACTACGTCAATGAGCGCTTGAGCAACACCTTAACAGCGACTCGCCGACAATGTAGCTGTTCACGCTGGCTGTGTTGTTGCTTTTGTCGCTCGTAGTGTGAATGTAGCATTAATCAGCATTGTGTGAACAACTTTGGCGAGGGCTTGAATGAAAGGGACGTTCATTTATATGTAAAAGTCCCACACTCCAGCTTTAAATAAAAGTAAAAACAGCACAGAGTAGAAATACTCTACAAAATTTTTTCTTAAGTTAAAAGTATTAGCTTCAAAATATACTAATTGTATCAAAAGTACACATTATGCAGAGTGGTCCATTTCAGACTTATATAAAGTCTCATTAACCTGTAATAATACTTCATTATGTATTTATTGGCTATGCTTTGTATTATCAATCTGAATCTGCAAAGTAATTACAGTAACTCAAGTTAACAAATGTAGTAAAATGTGCAATATTTACCTCTGAATTGTCGTGGAGTAGAAGTATAATGTAGTAGAAAATAGAAATACTCAAGTAAAGTACCTCAAAATTGTACTTAAGTGCAGTACTTGAGTAAATGTACTTAGTAACTTCCCACCACTGGATGTCACATTAACTTACTGCCTCACAGGGAGTGATTTGTGGTTTAGGATCATTAGCACAAGTAAAATATGATGCTGGCTCATGAATTTGGTAGATAAGTCCATAAAATCCGTTTCCTATCTGTTGTCTGTGGAGCCGCTCCAGACTGTACATCAGTTTGACTACTTGGCTCTCTGGTGTTCATGTCGATTAATGCTAAGTGGACTGGAGCAAGTTAATGAGTCGGTATTCAAATGTCTGTTTTTATCGTGAAGCAGAGAGAATAGAAAAATAGGTTTTTCATGGTACATCCTGTCCTCTGTGGACACCTCTGATGTCACCCAGCGGTGACGACCATGTTGAGGCTGCTGTGGCCTGATTAACTTGTCAGGAGACCTACTTGAAAACATCAGAAAAACATTTCATTGGGACTTTCCGGAAGAATGTGGAAGCATTTCGGGTTCAACCCACTGGAATGTCCTCTCTTGCAGCCAGGCAAATGTGAGAGACCGGCCTGGCTTTGGATCGGTAGGGTGTTTTGGTCATCCTAGATGTGTATAAGAAAAGAAACGTTAATATGAACCTGAGATGGATACTTTCATCCAGAAGTGACCTCCAGAATTATAAGATCAAACATTCATTGTGACAGTGAAGCCAGGGAAGATGTGACCTTTAACCTCTTAACCTTGGATCTACACAGAACAAATGGATAGGCCTACTGGGTGGTAGTGTGTGAATTATACAAAAGCCAAACAGCCACATTTTTAAGAGTTCTGTGCAGCTAAATGCGGTGAAAAGTCACGTATCTTACGCCTTCACCAAGCTATCTATTTGTTATTGAATACAACTCCAATCTGGAACTCCTTTTAGGTAGAAGAAAGCACTTCAGCCTGCTGAAATGCACTTTTTTCTGATTTGTCTGGACAATAAGATGCATCTGGAACCAGTCAGTCTGAAGTCTGGGTCACCCCTCCCCCTCAACCATGTGTGAGTGGAGGGCAATGAGTCAGGGAGGTGAAGGAGGGCAGACAGACAGACAGAAAGACCAAGACAGAGATATAAGAAAAGTGTAGTTAGTACAGAAATGACGAAACTACATGTAGATTACTCTGCCACTAAGAGGTATATCAGTTTGTTACAATGGTAGTAAATAAGTTTTATTGAGCTTCATTAAAACATAGCCAATTTATAGACCGTTTCGACGGAACTGCATTGCTAGCCAACAGCTTGGTCCATGTTTATGTTACATCCTGTCTTCTTATGTCATTCATAAATTGCAGTGTATGTGAATGACATAAGCTGACAGGAAGTAAACATGGACCCAAGCTGTTGCCTATCAATGCAATTCCGTTGAAACGGTCTATAAATTGGATTAATGTATTAATGAAGGACCATCACCTGCCGAGGTCATATTTGAACTGAAAGTTCACCAAAGTTGAACTCCACGTGAATGCAAAGATGCAAATTTGCTTCGCAGTCGGAAGCTGCTGAATGTTTTGTTAACAATCATTTTGTAAGAGCAGGAGTCATTTTTAGCCACACGTCATTTAATTTCCTCTAGTGCCACCAAAAGTTTGACATTTATGGTTTTGAGTATGCCTCAACAACTAGGTTGCCATGAAGTTTGGTACAAACATTTATGTCCCCCTCACTATGAATTGTGATCGTTTTGATGCTTACTTAATACTAAACATGTTGATTTTCAACATGTTAGTAGGCCTACTGTTAATGTGACTGTGTTAGCATGCTGACGTTAGCATTCAGCTCAAAGGACAGCTGTGCCAAAATAGCTTACTGCAGAGGTGCTAGCATGGCTGTAGACATTTCATGTTTTTTACTGTTTCAACTCATTCTTTCCGGTTATTTATCTGAAATAGGGTTTGTTAACTCATGTGCAAAAACATACATTCAGGGTACAGCATGTGGGTAACTGGTAATGACTCTGCATGATCTACAAGTGTTTAAAAAAATAATCTTCATGTTTTTTTAAACACACCTCCGCTCTACAGCGGCCATGTTTTCATCAGCTTCAAATCCCGTTGGCTTCCGTATCCTTGTTGTTGTTATGTATTAATTAAACTATCAGCTGACATGTCAAACACTGACTGGATTTAGGAACACTGACTACATCTGTACTGTTTATTCTCTAATGGCTTTGATTCAGCTGGATGAAGAATGAATGTTCAAGTGAAGAAGAAACATGACTCATCATTTGCAGAGAGACGTACTTCCCCATCGTGTCAGTTTATAACAGTTTAGAAATAAATTATCTGGAGCGTTTTCAAATTTGCTTCACAAAGTGACAGGTCAGTACTTTATGGGAGTCTCTTATTTCAAACAAATCCACAGTAGGAAAAAGAGGACAGATTAAAGGAAAGAGGGAGGAAATGAAGCTTTTCTGTTACATAAAATCATGTTTTTTCTGACTTTTTTTTAATCAAATTTTTGTTTTGTTTTTTTGTGAAATATTTCTACCTCTTCAGGCTTTCAAAAATCCTTCAAATGAACCAATCGGAGAAGGAAAAAGATACCTCTTTGGTTGAACTGTTCACAACTCACGTCAACTCTGAAAGGCCACATGACCAGGGTTTGATGGTCACAAGTAGATATTGCTTCAATTTACTGGATTTCAAGCTAAAAGTTTGGAACCTCTGCAATAAGGAGATATCTGGATAATCCCATGTGTTTCTGCATTAAACAGAATGTGAAAAAATACTTATCATGACCTTTACGGAAAGGTCAAAATAAAACTTTTCCATGATTACAGATTGCTCATATCTGTAATTCAGTAAAGGGACGATAATTACCCCCAAAGACTGGCAGTGCCAAGATTCCTCTCCCAAAATAACTCACAAATCTGGCGTGAATGTTGGCTTTTGGCCCTGCTGTGACGTTGGCCCCAGCAGCCAGCAGCAGGAGGGGGGAGGGATTACCAAAACCCACCATGTGTGTCGATTCGACCATCTGTTGCCTTTGTTTCCTCCACATGCTCGAGGAGGAGGCCGCTGTAATCCTCCGCAGAGTGGAGGTCAAGTCCATGTCAGTCCAGGAGTGAGACAACCATCCTGTCTGGTCATCCATGAAAGTGATAGCGACGATAAATTCTTAACTCAAATATCCCTTTTTACTGCTTTACATACTTCAGGGAAGCTTACTTACAAATGACCGGGAAATTTGAGGTGTAAAACTTTGAGTCTTGACCTGTTTGCAAAAGTCATGTGTGGTTAATGTCTGCAGTGAAACAGTTGATGCAGACAGCTGCACTGCTGCTGGGACCTGAACACATTAGCTGCTGTGCTCTCAGGCTGATTTTTTCATTAAGGGAAACAAATGAGGACTCTGGGTACGCCGTGTCCTCTGAGGTATCCTGTCGAGGGGCTGGAGGCGCACTTTTCCTCCCCAGGCTATGCAGACGTGAAATTGCTCCTTTCCTTCACTCAGCATCTTGTTTTTTTTTCTTCTTTTATAGACATCTGCTGGCATTTTGGGCCATAACGCTTTTACCATGTGCCCCTGCATGCAGCACTGCAGACCTGAAAGAAAACCACACTTTTCCCCTTTAGACGAGCCAGGTGAGTTACTTTGGAGGTTTCAGGCATTTAAGAATGTGTTAAGTAATATAAATGTGACTTGTAACATGACGCCCAAGCATGACCAAACCAGTAGCAACTAGACTTTTGGAGTTTTTTTTATGATACAACATTTTTTCACACCACGCTGGAGCCGTTTCAACAACCGTTCCCTTCTGGAAAAGAGGTAGTTAGCTCACCCAGGCTTCAGCTGCGTCTGATGGAAAAAGCCTAAAAGGAGGCAAAGTTGACCGGTTTTCATCTCCCCCACTTCCTCGCTCGCACAAATTGGGTTGCCGCGGAGAAGTTGCACTGTTAGCATTACTTTGGCACTACCTCAAGGTTTTGGAACTTTTTCCAAGGTGTCATTTTACTGCCATTGAGGCCTTTTTTTGCTTCACTAATACTCTGTGGTGTACATCATAGAAGTGTGTGGCAGACAAACTTAATTCGTCTGAAAATACTGTTTAAGTCGCCTTTCAACACCCTAATAAGTGTGGTGATTTATGCTTCGAATTCTGATTTTCACTCCTCTGTCAGTTGGGTTTCTAAGTGAACTTGATGACGTCTCCTCCTGGCTCATATCATTAAGGTGACATCATCCCGCCGCTCCGGTTGCATACCAAAACCTGAGAGAAGCGGAAACATTACCATCAGACACAGGCATTTCGTTCATATAGAAACATCTGGATTGTTTTTTTTCTCTTTTAAGTTGAAAAGGTTGGAAGTCATCGAGTGCATCTTTAACGTACTCTTTGTTCCTGACAGACAGCGGAGCAACTGTGATCCTTCGGCATCACTATGTGTCAACACGACAGTGAGGAACTGTTACTATGATGGCACCAAATAGTATTGTTAAGACCCCTGCTGTCAGGGTTTAAACAGAAGAGGGAGGTCAATAATTAAGATCTATGCCAACACCTCATTCACTTTAACAACAGAGTTGATTTGAGCTGTCCGAATGAAATGTTTGCTTCCGAAACATCTGGAACAGATTTAAAGAGGAAAGCCGGGGTTTTCTCTTTAACATATTGTGCTAGGCTACAGTTTGGCATTCATCAGCTGTCTCCAAGCATTAACCCAGCAGGAGAGCCTCACTCATATAAGGAAACTTTCAATACAATGTTCCTAGACTAAAAATTTATATCAGAATAACTGTTTCTTGGAGGGTTTTCCTACACATCCATACAGCTAAAGAACAGATGTTGTGCTTTTTGGACAATGACTAACATATGCTGTCCCATAAATTTAAATAAGTATATTTAAAGGAGCTAAATTCGAAGAGCATGAATAAAGCCGCAACAACTATTTGCTATGTAAATATATAGTGGAGTAATGTCTACCTGAGCAGAGAATGAAGTCACTCACCCTCTGTGTGTGTGTGTGTGTTGTAATACGAGCTTCTCTGTGCTTTGTTTACGTAGATGGGCTGGCCGTGCATGTGAGTCCCAGTTTGCGTGCCCTACTGGCTAGCTAATCGCCGCCGCTTTGCGCTCATACGGCGGGTACCGCTGATAATGCCGTCCCGACCCAGAATAGATTGCGGAAGCGTAGCACCCAGTCCGGTTACCCCAGGTAAACACTGGGGAGCGTGTCCATGTTCCCTCAACCCTATGTTCCCTCAGCCCTATGTTCCCTGACCCTATATTCCCTCAGCCCGTTCCCTCAGCCCTATATTCCCTCCGATTATGCCATTGTTCCGACGGCCCATTATTCCGAAACCTCATGACCCGCCCTACTCTGCCTCTGATTGGCTTACCCTGATATTCGTACCCTAACCAATCTCACTCCTCATGCCTAAACCTAACCAACCCAGCCAACCAGGGCTGAGGGAACATAGGACTGACACCTCTATTAGCACCGTTGCCGTTGTTTGCACTGTTCACGCTATTAGCACTGTTAGCTGCTGGCTCAACCGTCGCCATGTTGAGAGCCACGTAGACCCTCAATCATGTTCTGAATTTGTAATTTAGCACCTTTAAACAATCATAAATGTGAAACAAGACTGAGTCTACAGCCATGCTAGCAGCTCTGTGAGGGTCTAATTAGGGGTTCACAAAAGTTGGCAGAATTCAATGTCTAGGGATCATAAATAGCAAATTTCACAGTAGTTGTCTAGATATTTCACTACTGTAGGAGCTGGCACTGGAGGAAAAGTCAGGGGACCACTAACCTTAGTGGACATCAGCCTGTGGGGAACATGAATGTCTGTACAAACTTTAATGGCAATCCATCTAGTAGTTGTTGAGATATTTCAGTCTGAACCGACCGTCTGACAGACCAATGCCGGCCACAGCGTTACCATGGCTAAAAACACAATAAAACATATAACAGATAATAGACCTAACAGATCGCCTACTCCGACCCAAACCTTGAGTTTGATGAGAATAATTCTGCTCTATTCAGACTCCTGGCAAGACGTGCGCATATTTCTTTGTGTCTCATTTATTTTGGTATAACGTCACTGACTGTGTCTGTTTGTTTACGCGTGCACAGAAATTTGGATAACAGCTCCTGGCTGTTATGGTTACATTCAGGACAAACTGTTTGTGTGTTTCATCACATCCTGCTCACAAATATCCTGATTTACTGAGTATGTGTAGAAAAAACAGATAGAATATGACAACAACAGTACTTTGAATGAAAGTAAAGGCTCATTGGATAAAGTGGATGCATGTTTCAGTGTCCCAGTTTTTCATCAGTGTTGTGCCTTGGTAAATTGTTTATATATTTTCTATACTTGAGAGAGGAGTTATATGGGTTAATGTGAATAAAATATGATGTTCCAACTATAAAACAGAATACGTGAGTAGTCTAGATATGTCTGCATGGAAACAAACTCACAATATTTCTGTACAAATCCACAAAGAAGAGAAAGACAGAAGGCGATCACCCTCATTACTTTTATTAACATTTTTTGGTCCCCTTCCCTTAAATCAAGAGACAAATGACTTACTGGAAATCACCATCTGTTATTTCAGAGACTGAAACTAAAGCAGTGCAACTCACCCGGTCACACGTCCATGTTAAGAGACAGTCACCTGTGTGAAATGCCTGGCATTTAACTTGTCATGCAGCGTTGGAACATGAGAGGAAAAATGTCATTATGAAACCTGATTGGGGCTGCGAGCGCTTCTGTGAATATTTTTTGCACCTTGCATGTCTTTCTTCTGCCCAAAATCTGTCTTTGCATTTGGTGTCCTTTCTTTGTGGAATGTTTTTTTTTTTTTTAATTTTTCCAAATGCTCTTCACATTTTCCTCAGAGTAGAAACAGATTCAATTACAAAACCAGAGAGCACATTCAATTTCACTTCAACCAAACAGAGTAAAAAAAAAAAAAAAGGAAGCCCGGTAGAAAACGTCTGACTTCTTTGGTCTCGGAGAAACTGCGATGAGTGCAAATGCTGATAGAAATTTAAAAATAACAAATGCTGAAGTATGAAAAGCAAAGTTTTCTTAAAAAATAACCACATTTTGACCGCAAAGAGTTAAAGGCTGCAGATGTGGACTGAACGGTACCAGTAACTGAGACACTCATATCTGAGTCACACACTAACACACAGACACAGGGACCATTTGTTTACTGAGAAACCTGCACTGAATCAGCACTTCTTTGTTATGGGAGAACCATAATATGGCTCAATAACCTCTAATTCTGAAACTCACAAACACCACGCAGAGATGTCACAAAATAATATCTCCTTTCACGTTTCATCCACAGTCAAACACACCACTGAGAGATCAAAACCTCCTCCATCAACATGGAGATTCAGAGTCTCACAACTGATGAATAAACACTGGAAACTGCTCGAGGAGAAGCGTGTCACGCTCACAGAAACATCCCCTTTACACTTCTTGAGGTAATGCTCGTAATTGCAAACGCAGACTCCACATAAACCTATTAAGGTTAAACACGACGCTAAAGATAGTCTCGTCAAACCGCAAGTTGCCATGAATATTTTTCTTTCTCTTGTTAAACAGGATGAGTAATGTTGCTGGAACAACTCTTATTTAGTAATAAACACGCATTGGAGCAGTGAAGAATGGGATCCTCACGGTCACTTAGATCTCATTCAGTGTGGAAAAAATAGTACACTAAATGTGGAAAACGAAATGTAGAAAGTGACACGTCACTGTGATCACAGCTGGAAGAAGAGCATTAAGATATACTGTATGTATTATTATTATTATTATTAAAGGAGTAGTTCAACATTTTGGGAAATATGCGTATTCGCTGTCTTGCTGATTGTTAGATGAGAAGATTCTTTAAGGCTCTAGTCAACAGCTTGTTAGCTTAGCTTAGCATAAAGCCTGAAAACAGCTAGCCTGGCTCTGTCTACAGGTAACTAAATCTGCCTACCAGCAACTCTAAATCTCACCAATTAGTGGTCTTTACACACCGGGAGCAAGACGAATAAACAACATGAAAATGTGAAATACTCTCTACTACTCATACCGGCAGCCATTCAAATTTATGACAGTTGCAACTTTTGCACTTTTAAAACAACTTTGAATAGATACGCGCAGGCAAAGGACCAACTACCGTATCCTATTGTCCCAGAGCAGCGTCTGGCAGTCTGTCTGAGGTAGGCCTAAATTATTGTGCAGCCTAAAAACTACTGTAAGCTATTTTATTGAGTTTCCTTTTAACGAAATGCAGTATGTGTCCTGGGCTTTTATTGTGAAAGGTAAGAACGGAAGGAGTGGATCTGGTATGTGCTGCCTTGCCTGATGCTTTTATTCGCGGTGTGAAAGCTCAGAAAAATCGACCTTGGTCAAAGCATAATATTCATGTTATGCTTGAAAGTATTCATGACAAAAACAACAGTTCGAAAAAATATATTGATGTTTGAATTAATTGCACGAAAACAACGCCCCCGGTGTGTAAAGGCCTTAACACGTCATATTCCATCTGTTTGATCCATACAAAAACCCAAGTGTAAGAATGACAAGTTGTGGTTTTACAGGGGGTTATGTGCCGGACTATCGTCATGAGTCATAACCCCACGTAAAACCACATATTGACATTCAACACTTTGGTTTTTGTACAGATTAAACAAATAAAATATACTGTAGCAGTTTTAATTAGTGAGTATTAGATAAGCGCTGGACAGAGCCAAGCTAGCTTTTTCCCCCTGTTTCCAGTCTTTATGCTAAGCTAAGCTAACCACCTGCTAGCTGTAGCTTCATATTCAACGGACAGACATGAGAGTGGTATCGATCTTCTCATCGGACACATGGCAGAGAAAGCGAATAAGCCCAAAATGTCAGAACAATTGTAAAAATGATGTAACAGAGTTATTATGGGTACAGTGTAGATAATCTTAATAATATAATGTGGTTTTATTTGGGCATTAGATGTTGTGAACATTAAATCGTACTGTTTTTGGACCCAGACTACATTAAACACAACATTCTGGTAACAGGAAGAATTTGGTCTCTTGTCAACTAGTAAATGATTTAATACAAACATTGAAATACCAAGTTGATGTTCTGCCTCACACATCCAGTTAATCCACTTCAACTATCTGACTAATCATACTAGCTGGCTAAATAAACCTGCTGCTACATGAAATAATAAGATATAATATTTAGTTTTCCACCGTGGAAAAGGGAACTGATCAGCACAGTAGTTGACTCATTTCATTCGCTCATCCACACATAAACACACACACACACCTCACACTATGACCCACTAGTGTATAAAAACATGTGCAAACTTGTTTCTAAATGCAACTCATTCAAAATAATTCCCCCCACAAGACACAAGACATACTACAAACAAACGGTCCTTTTAAAAATATTCCATCAGAATGCCTCAGATCATTAATTAAAAGGCACTTACTGCATGAAAATGGTAAGAAAACAAAGCTGAATGACATGATATCAGTAAGTCTTCCACACGGTGCAAAGTTAGGACAAAAATTAAGACCTGTACTAAGAGATAGCAGAGAAACTGATATGAAAGCTGTGAAGATGATGGTAAATTACACTATAGTATACACTTGTATGGCCAGATATACTATATTTTTCATGATCTGATGAGAAAAAATCAGTGACTTCAATAAAATCATAAAATGCTGCATTAAAAAGCACCTGGAATGTTTATCGAATGTTGGTAAATAAACCAGAATATTAGGAGTTTTTTTGAGAATTTACACATTGGAGGCAACTTGATTCAGTCCCAGGAGAAGCCAAAGTGCATGATGTTGGAGAGAAGGGGACAATTTCAAAACAGAACCCGTTTCACTATAGAACAATCAACTATGCATCTGAAACCTATATTCTTATTTTAATGTTACAAACACCTTAAATTATGTAAAATAAACATGTGACATTGCCTATGTGAAGTGTATTTCAGAAACAAAAAGTTACAGTAGGTCAAATAAATGTGACTTTGAATCCATCAAAGTGAAAGACCGACTGGCTTCGTAGGTCTGTCCAGAAACTATTGCTTAATTTATCCAAGTCTTTTCAAACTGAACCAAACCGGACCAACTCAAAACGCCTTGATAAAAGAGTCAAGACTTGTCTGTCCTTCTCTTCTGTGGTTTTTGGCATCTTGAACTGGGCAGCAGCTCGGTGTCTTTACAGAGTGTCGTACATGCGCAGGGTGCGCTCCAGTTGCTGGACAACCCGCTGGTAAAAGGCTATCTGCTCCGTGAGGTAGGCCTGCATCATGTCTTTGAAGTCCACCTCTCGCTGCTGATGGAAGTGGCTCATCTCTGCCTGCAGGGCGAACCCAACCGTCCGGCAGCGTTTCCTAATGCCGTCGGCCTCGTCCTGGTCCATCTTCCCTTCGTCGCTCATCCGCTGGCTCTCCTTCACCTTGGCAAAGGCACCTGGGTTAAGATAAGAAAGTTATATCATTTTAAAAACTCTCATATTCTAAACCATGATGTTTTTTTCCTAAACCTTAGCCAAGTAGGTTTTTTTTGTTTTGTTTTGTTTCAATTTACAACGTTAACTATGTGTTTAAAACGGTTTAAAACTGCAACCGTAATCTGGGAGAAAATGCCTGGGTCATTATTGGTAAACTGTTACATTAGGCTGGATAAAGGCCATCCGAATGACAATAAACAAAAAAAAAACTCCTCTTTAATCTCAAGTGGTGATGCAGATAGTTTCGGTTTTACTATCCAATTTTTGAGATACCCATCTCTGAGGTTTCTGCCTCCACCCAAATACAACAATAGCATATTTTATGACTTAGACATAGTGGTATCTAGCTATGTAGGTAGTTTTGGTTTTATTTCTGAGTTGGGTTTTTTTCTTAAGATTTCTGCCTCCACCCCAGTACAGTACAGGTAAAATTTGTTTGTGTTGCTCACAGCAAAGAAAAACTACATTTAAAACATTTAACAGCAAGGTGTCTTTACAGAAACACGATGTAGGCTTCTGCTCTGGATAATCCGCCAACACATTCTCACTCCCAACTGGTCAAGTACCGTTGCTTGGTCAGTGCCCCTCGGCATCGGAGACAGACGCACTAGATACCCCTCTAGCGTTAGCTCTGGATGTGTCATGGACGGCGTGACAATATACACTCGTTACTTGCATGGTGTCCTTTCAAAATAAACTTTCGTTTTCACAGGTAGTTAGGTTTAGGCAACACAACCACTTAGTTAGGGTTAGGAAACGGTCGTGGTTGACGTTAACTTTACTAGCGACTAATGTGACTCTTGTGTTTTGTTTGACCCCTGCGCCACCCCTCCCGCCGGCCCTGAACGAACTCTAACGCTATTCGGGCGGCTGTGGCTCAGAGGGTAGAGCAGGTCGTCCACCAATCGGAAGGGCGGTGGTTCGATCCCCGGCTGCTCCGAGTCACATGTCGATGTGTCCTTGAGCAAGACACTTAACCCCAAATTGCTCCCGAAGGCATAGCCATCGGTGTGTGCATGAGTATTTAGATTACATCCTGATGGGCAAAGTTGGCACCTTAGCAGCCTCAGCCATCAGTGTTTGAATGTGTGTGTGAATGGGTGAATACTGACATGTAGTGTAAAGCGCTTTGAGTGGTCGGAAGACTCGAAAAGCGCTATATAAATGCAAGTCCATTTACCATTTATTAATACTACATCACTTACTCTGACCGTTGGTTATTGCCGCGGGTGGGTTTACATTGCAGTTAGTTGAAAGCCTACTGCGTCACATACAGTTGCTAAAGTGTGCCTCCGTGCATCTGTATCCGATGCCGAGGGGAACTTCCCAAGCAACGGTAGTTGACGAGTTGGGAGTGAGACCGGGATTGAAAACACAGAACAACCAACCGTTTTCATACAGGGACTACTTTCTACCAAAATATAGTTGCTAAGAAAACAGGCAGATAAAAGGCAGAGGTAAATACCACCAAAACTATCTGAATGGCTAGATACCATTACATTTTAGTGAGACATTATGCTTTGTATCTGGTTGGACTGACCTTTTAAAGTCACGGTCAACTAAAAAGTCACTATTTTCAGACAATGTTAAACTTATAGAGTACGTCCTAATAAGACGTTAGTGATGATAAACATGATGGAGAGAGTCACTGAAAAGCTGTAAAATCTGCTTTTGATGAAAGCATACAAATAAAAACCCTGTAACAAAAGTTGTATTAAAAGTTAAAAACAGTCTCAGATTTATATTGGTCTTTGGGCTTTGGGTGGGTCTGTGTTATTGTGTGTTGTGCTACACTGCTACAGTAATGTTATACCAATATCTCATCCATGGCAGTAAAGACCAACATTGTAAATTTCCCCCCAGAAATTAACTACTGTAAAGCTGCACACTTTATAGGAAGAGAAGGGAACACACCACACAATTACTGTTTGTTTCACTGCATACCAAACGTCTAGTTTCAGTATGATGCGGACGAGTTGTAACCACATTCGCCCGGACCGAACATGACGTCACTTTCCAAGTGAAGTACATGGCAGACTGATGGCATGTCGCCACGCTGCATTTCCCATCTGATTAGTGAGTCCGTCTCAGGCTCATACAAGCTGAACTCGACACCAGGAAAAAGACTGATTCCAATCATGTAGATAAGTAAGCTAGCAGGACAAGTTTGCACAAGCTGTTTTCTCTAATGTTTCCGCCGCAGCGTACCTACAGGTTTTACCCATTAACTGTATCTGTGAGTTCATGCCGCCCTGGATTCTGTATGGAATTCCTGGCAGAAGTCGGGGGAAAGCATGAACAGCGCTCCCAGTCTGTTCCAGCAAGGAGGCGTGTGGACTACAGTCTGTGGCTGTGACCTAAATTCATGTATTCTGTTTTCCACATGAGAGGAGAATGTGCATCACCAGATAGCATGTCTGTGGGACATAAAGGAAAGGCGTATGTATGTGTGTGCAGCGGGGAATAATGGGGGAGGTTGAATCAACATTTTTGGATCCGCTAATGCAAAATCTCATCACAAGAAAGCTTGATGGGCTCTTCCTCGCAGCTAAGTCTGCACTCTAAAATGATGCAAGACTATACTATTAAAGCTGCAAAAAGAAAACTGACCAAATAAAAAGCAAGTTTTTTTTAAGTTTTCTTCTATTCTAAAACCCAATTCTTCTTTTAACATTTTGGATCAGCTAATGTAAAATCTCGTCACAAAGAAAGCCTGATGTGCTCTTCCTCGCAGCTAAATCTGCTCTCTAAAATGATGCAAAACTATGCTATTAAAGCTGCAAAATGCAAGTCACAAAAAAAAACTCTGGCCGAATAAAAAGAAAGGTTGTTTAGGTTTTCTTCTATTCTGAAACCCAATTCTTCTTTCAACATGTTTTTGCAAAATCTCATCAAAAAGACAGCTTGATGTGCTCATCTTTGCAGCTAAATCTGCTCTCTAACTTGATGCAAAACTATGCTATTAAAGCCCCAAAATAAAGGAAAACTATGACCGAATAAAAAGCAAAGCTGCGTAAGTTTCCTCCTATTCTAAAAACCAATCCCTCATTCCCCCTACAGGCTTTCTGCCTCTTTTCACCGAGCTAACAAATGCTCTATGATACATGGCCAGTGGTCTGGAAAGTCACCAGATTTGTTTATCTTGCCCAACCAGACTGGCCGCCGCATGTTTTATGTCTGTGGCCAAAGCGAGAGAATTGGACTATTTCACATGTGACAGCGTCATGGGTCTGTGCTGGGTAGATATTAGCACTCTGTAGGGGATTAAGAAGGAGTGAGAGGAGAGGAAAGAAAAGGAAAGGACAACAGTGTGCAGGGGAGCTAAAAACACAAATAAGGCTTTCTAGCAGGGTTTCTGCCGAGTTCAAGTTAAATTTAAGACCGTTTTAAAACCACATACAGTAGAATGCATGTTTAATAACAGTTTCATGATCATACCTGCCAAAAGTAGGATGGAAAACCAGTGGGGCCTACAATTATTTATTATTGTGTCACTTTTTTCAGTACTTCCCAGCAGTATATAAAAGTAGTTCCTAATATTATAATTAAGTGAATCAATGCAACCTGAACACGCAAAAGTGGCAGTATTAGCAGAAATGGAATATAATATTCATAACTATGTTTTCATGAGTGTATAATCACCTGAAACTAAGAATCGTTGTGTTTTCGTTAGAATGAACCCTTCATACCTACATAGGGAGCGGGTCCTCTTCACGGAGTCCGCCATGTTTCTACAGTAGCCCAGAACGGACAAACCAAACACTGGCTCTAGAGAGAGCCTTTCATGTTTTTACGTTACCTGAAGGCCACCATAGTTCTAAGACGCGCTTGGTAAACTGCGATAACGTGAGCCACAGAGTGCAAAACCGTGTTACCGCCAGCCGCCATCCATTGCTCCTAAAGTAATGTTATTATGTCAAGGTAGCCTCTGAGCAAGGGGAATGGCGTTACCACGGTTTTGCACTCGGCAGCTCACGTTGCTGCAGTCTTGGAAAGGGAGGAGTGAGCTGAGGGGTACTCAGTTGGTTGCAAAATGCAACCACACCACTAGATGCCGCCAGATCCTACACACTGTACCTTTAAGATCAAGGTAAAGTAAAGTAAATAGTTTTTGCTAAATTCAACACTTGCGCATTATGACACGATGAGCTTTCTACTGTAGCTACCCGTAGTGACAGCATGCGCTACAGGCCTGATGATGCTGACTGCAAAAATCCCACTTTTAGTTTGTGAGTAACATCTCCCAACTAGCAAAAGCAAATATTTAAGACTTTTGGAAATACCTTCTATCTTCATTTTTCAGGAAACTGAATTCAATGCTTTTTTAAGACTTTTCAAGACCGGCAGATACCCTGTCTAGTTTACATACAGTATGTGTGTGTGTGTGTGTGTGAGAGACAGAGAGAAAAAGACTGGGGATAGTCGACATTCATTATGGCCACAACCCTCTGGGGAACTGAACTCAGGCATCTGCTAAATTCCCCATTCCCACAGCCCGAGGTCACCGCGGGATGAGCTCAGGAAGTGCGGCACTTCTGCTCTACGTCTTCATCCATCTTCTGTCCTTTTGACATAAACATCAAATTGAGAACGGAAGTCCCTCTTTAAGATATCTGTATTTGTTTTACAGCATGTGTTGCTTGTATTTATGTAGTCCATCAGTGTTGATGACATTTCCCAATTCCCTATAGTTGAGCTCACTTTAAGCAAAGCCAGCATTATTTTTCTCCACAGGCTGCAGATTCCTCTAAGATCCGAACGTCAGCACGCAGCAGTTTTAAGTCGCAGTGTGTCTAATTTTAACTCATTCTCATCTGGGACCAGTGGTTTCCAGTCACAGCTAATTAAATCATTCTTCCTGTTTAATGCTAAAGTGGAGGCGCCGTTAAACTGGAGTGGAGCCTCTTTAGTTGAGGCTAGTTTGTATAAATCAGCTGATCCCTGTAATGGATCAACAAAACATAACATGGGCTGATAGATGGTGTGCTGGAAGCCATATGTGGCATGACTTGATTTGTCAGATTAGCTGGCAAGCTTAAAAAAAATAATTTCACATTAAAAGTCCAACTTGGCTCTTGTAGTATTATCATGTCATGTTCGAACAGTTTAGCTTTCCTACAAATTGATTTGCCCTTATAACCTCTTTTTGCAAATATGATTATATTCCAAAACTAAGACGTTAGGAAACTGTTATTTGGGATGAACTGAAACGACCCCATCAGTACAAATCAAGATATGCTCCTTCAAAAGTTGGAGGTTAACTTGAATACAATCTACAACTAAAAACACTGCTTATTGCTTCACAGTCCTCTAGAGGTGTGTGAGTTTGTGTGTGAAGTGAACAGTACTGGGGTAATATGTGAAAGCATGGCCACTGATTTCACTGCGCCAATGCAAACCACAAATCACACAACACCCCATTTTTTCCCTTTAAGGCTTGGAACGAGGCTAAATTTCTCTCTTGCAAAATAAAAGGAACAAATATTTGGCGGGTAAATGGCATGACGCTTTCAAATCCAAGATAATGTGCTATGGTTTGGTGAACAAAGTGACTGAAACAGCCGTGTATAGCCTATTATAACACTAGAATACAATTGAGTTAAATTACTGTAAGTCTGAACCCTTTACACTGATGTCCAAATACTGACAAGAAAACATGGTGTAGTATTCGAATTTGTGTAATCAGAATGACTCATCAGTGTACTGTAAAATAAACTAATCTGTGATTTTGGTTCAAAGACTTCAAACACAGGAGGAACTAACGTGACTGAGTAAGATTAGTGGATGTTATTCACACTGGGCGGACGAGTAAACAGAAACATTTTTCAACTGAGGACAAATGAGGCTTGTCACCACAAAACACTAACCATTAGTAAAGGGCTGTCAGTGTGAGTGTGTGTGGCGGGGCTGCTGACGTCTGAGTCAAGCACCGCACTGAACTGATGAGACGTTTGTTCTCTGTGGATCTCTCAAAAAGAGTAAATGAAAATGGCGAAAACAAAAAAAAAGGCTTCTTTCTGCAACAGATTGGCAAAGTGACTAAGTGTTTTTTTAGCTGAGGTCACACCAGAAATTGGCAGAAAATGTATCCATGAATCTATGTGACATAGGTGCTATAGAGGCTTGCTGACATTATGCTGCCTTCAAAGGGGGTCGTGTTTACCTTGTTCACAAGAAGAGTCCATGAACGCCCCCTTCTTGTGGTATTCACAACCTCTGAAGTTTTCTGAAATTATCATATAGAGTTTATCTTAATTTTAAAATATGTCTGAGGAAAATGCTGATATTCCCAACGGCCTCATATTTGCCCTCTGTCACTATGCCTTTGCATTTCCTGCATTATGTTACCCACTCGATAGCTTGCTAAATTGTTAACCTCGGTGAACGACAGTAACATTAATAGTTGCATTATTATCCATGTTGCCGTTGCCTAGTCACGGTGTTCTCACAACTTAACCACTTGAACGCACTTGTACACGACATAATGTCACAACCACGAGCTCACAAGTTCCATTTGAAGGCAGCAATAGAGAACTTGAAGGGTTAGCTGGTGAGCTAGTGAGCTAACAGCTAACATCCTAGTCAAAAGTAAAAAACATGCTAGCGCTAGTCTGTCGCAATAGCTCTCTGGCCTTCTATCTCTGGTCAGGTCTCGAAGGTAACCCACAAACTGGCAAAAACTTGCATAAACTCTCACAAGACTAGCTGCCCGACGACCTATGCTAAGCTTGACCATTCGAGGTCAATGACATTAACCATCTCGTGGGAGTTTCGCAAATTTTGGGATACCTTCTAGACACTACCTCTATGTCTTTCTCTGTACTGTGCGGCCGTTTTCTTCGCAGGATTGTACAAAATTCCATTCAACAATAAGATATTGAAGAGGGGAAAAAAAGCTTAACTCGGAGAGCTAGCTAGCTCTAATCATTCCTCATTTATGTAGAAGGTTAAATAAATGTGGATGGAGGAACACAGCTAATGAGCTTCCTCCCTGTGGCTCTGCCTTCCCTCAAAGGTCAACATTGTCAAGACGGCACAAATTCAAAATTCCTCAAGTTGAACTTTAGCACAAAAAAATTGCTTATTTAAATACCCGCAGGTGAAATGACAAATTGTGGTGATTCCATTAAAATGTATTGATTTTCCTGCAAAAAAATTTGCAATTTGAAATGCTGGTGTGACTGGGCTTTTAGTCTATAGCTCAAAGTAAATTAAACTGACATTTGATCTCGATGGACAGGAGAGGAGAGCAAAGGAGAAAGGAAAGAAAGGAAAAAGACAGGACACAGAGCTGAAAATCTGAAAATACAGAGGAAAGGGAGGCTTTAAAAGAGAAGAGAAGAGAAGAGAGGAAGAAAAACTGAGACACTGCTTCAAGAATGCATGACAGGGTCAAAAGGACTATATCTGCCAGCGTTTAATGTGGGCCTTAAAAGCCTCGAGGATACACAAACATGAAAAACCCCACTGCTGAGTAAGCTAACAGTAATAGTGTTTACACCGGCTAATCAGATACACGGATAAAAACAGAGCTGAAGTTTATGTCCTCAGCTGGAATGTGCTTACAACCGATTTTAGCCATCTCAAATATCCTTTGTCCATTTATCTTTGGGGCTTATTGGCGATGGGACACTGAAGCAAAAATTCCCAATTCTTTGATTTCTCTTTTATTACTTCAGGGATGAGGAATGTTCAAAACAGAACCACCCTCTCTAGCATGCACGGGGAATTAGTGACCAGAAATGCTTATGGATCTGTGATCCTCTGCATGCTCGATATTTCTTCATGCACATCTACTACTTTTTTGACCATGACTGCAACTGTTACACTCACAGAACAGGCTGTTCTCATACACCGTTCGTAGCTATACCTACAAAAAGTAATGCATTGTAATTTGTATGTATCCCACAAAATCAATTTGCATGTAATCCACGTAACGTGAGCCAAGGCCTATTGAAAGAGGCTGGGACACGGGTGTTGGGGTCCGGAGTATAACACATGCACAGTTTAACTGGAGCTGCGGTCGTGCGTTGCGATTGGCTCAATTTCGGCGAGTGTTCACCAGATTTGACTGCGCATGTGTTGTACCCCAAAGATATGACGCGTTGATGACGCATGACATCTCCTCTTTCCATCATCCTTGACGTGAACCAGGAAGTACAAAGAGCGACAAACACCGCGTAGGGAGGAGGTCGGGTTGGACGGGTGGGTCTAAACAGACCGGACTTTCGCCGAGGAGACCGATGTTCGTACCCCGTGTGAAACCACAAGTCAACGTTGATTTATTTGTCATGTAACTTCCGTACTTAAGTTATGCTACTTCAGCAGTTATTTTAACCCAAACCACGATCTTTTCCTAAACCAAACTAAGTAGTTTTGTTGCTAAGGAAGTTGTTTCCTGTGATGATTGAAATTTATTTTGAAAAGACTGTATGCACGTAACAAGCGGAAATTGACACGTGTTGCTGGAAATTTGTAGGAAAACGTACGAAAAATGAGGAATAACTTCTCATAAGATATCATACGAACCGTTGCACAGAACAACTTATTCTGCAAGGTTTCGTATGATATCTAACGTAAGAGTTATTCCTCCTGTTTTGTTTGTTTTCCTACGAATGTCCAGCAACACGTGTCAATTTCCGCTTGTTACATGCATACAGTCTTTTCAAAATAAACTTCAGTCTTCACAGGAAACAACTTCCTTAGGTTCAGGCAATAAAACGACTTAGTTAGGTTTAGGAAAAGATTGACTTGGTTAGGAAAAGGCACCAAAACTACATAGTTGGGTTTAGGAATAGATTTTGGTTTGGCTTAAAATAACTCTGGAAGTGGCGTTACTCAAGTATGGAAGTTACGTGACAAATAAATCGTTAACTTCTGGTTTTACGCGGGACACAAACGCCTGTCTCCTGGGCGAAAGTCCGGTATTTTTAGACCCACCCTGACCTCCTCCCTACGCTGCGTTTGTCACTCTTTATACTACCTGGTTCACGATTACGTGAATTACACAGGAATTGATTTCATGGGATATACATGTGTATATATATATACGAACTACAGTGCATTATTTTTCGTAAAAGTATAGCATAACAGCCTGCACAGAAATAAGACATGAAGCTTCCAATAGCTCTTGAAGCTGTTCATTGAAGCCATGCAAAGAGATGTTCAGCAGATGTTCTTTTTTTAATATGCACAAATAATCAGATCCAAAACTATTACATATTTCACTTTCACACAGATGGTGTTATAAATCCACACTCCTGTCAGACATCAAGATGTATGTTTATTAAGAGGGATTTACTGTGCTCTGATCTTGAAAGGAAGTATAATTATTCACCACTAATCGCTGTATTTCACAATGTTCCTCTGCGGAGGGATTCATTTCCACCCTTTTCAGCTCAGCTTACATCCATTTGTATGAAAAAAAGGATGTTGTCACAGTGCAATCAAGAGTTGGACTGGATATGGATAAAATATTTGGGATGTCCAGCTGTCATTTGGAACTAAATGAGCTTTATTTTGAGTTTTGTCGGCTTTTCAAACTCGGCCAGCCTCACCAAGGTCAGACTTTAAAGAACATCTGTTATGTCATCGCACATCAAGTAAAAGAAATGACCAACATTAACCTTGACATCATAATTACTTTGTATAACGTATTGTTATTATTTCTTTAATCTTTGTGAGACAAGAGTTGTGATGTCGTGAAATCCCTCCGGGTCTTAGGGCTTTCTGTTTGGTTTCTGATTGTGACATTCACTTAATTTAAACCAGTTTCAGCTCTTTTGTTAGGGAGCAGATGTACTATTTCCTTTCTGTGTTTGCCCTGTAACTTTAAGTGTTGCAATAACTTGAGAGAGGCAGCACAAATAAAAAAAAATGCAAGATGTTCCTATGATGACAGATATTTGGCTGATCCTACCAAATGAAATACTTGGTCAAAATGACAAGGGTTTTCCATTGTCCTCACTTTTACGATGGTCTTTTTCATGACACAAGAAAAGACCAGAGAATGCAACAGCCAACAATGCTCTCCTCTGAGGGATGGCGTCTCCATGCCAACCACAAGCATCGTGTCAGCGCTACCATGACAACAGCTACGTTGGCAGGCACCCAGAATCTGTCTGACAGTTAAAGCTTCATTCCTGCCAGGGGAGGGAACAGATTAGGACACTGACAGTATAAATACTCCCTTTCAATGTAACACTTGCAGCAAGACGGAGACAAAGAAGATGCAGATTTTTGCTTTAGCTGCACTGGAGCTCAGTGGACAGAGCCAGAAAAATAATAATCTGTGAGCTAACTGGTGAGCATGATTCCAAAAGAATGAATTGATCAAATCATGAACAAATACAGATGCTTTAGATGACGTCTATTTTCCATTTATTCATAACAACGCAAGTACTTGGAGAGTCAACCTCCAAAACCACTTCACTTGTTCAGGGTCGACGGGGAGTGAAGCCCGTCCCAGCATGGATTGAGGAAGAGGATGGGTACGCCCTGGACAGGTTGCCAGTCTATCACAAGGCTAAAACATATAGTCGGACAAACGCATTCACATCTACAGGCTTCTTCAGGTTTTCCAATTAACACAACCTGCATTTCTTTGGGCCTGAAGAAACCCATGCAGACAGACAGAGATCATGCAACGCCCACACAGAAAGCCTCCAGCTGTGAGTGAATGTGTGAAGCTACCAACTGACGCCCAACACTTTTTAACGTTCCAACGTCGCGGTTAAGTGTCGACCCAATCATATGTTTTTGTTTCACCCTGTTCTTTTCCATCTAAAAAAATGCCGTTAGCCAGTTCCCAGTGCTATTTAACGGTATAAATATGTCAACGAGCGTTTTAGCAACACTTCAACCGCAAGTCAGCGACAATGTAGCTGACCACGCTTGGCCGTTTTGTTGCTTTTGTCGCTTGTAGTGTGAACGTAGCGTGAGGCGATAGTGCTAAACACTAAGCAACCACGTCAGACTTTGCAGGCTTTCGCACTGAAAATAGCACTGTGTTTAAGCAGCGTTAATTCATTTTTTGGCCACTTGGGAGAACTGGAACGAGCAGAAAACACAACATCTGACACATCTAGCAGACACAGAGCAACATTAGCATTCATTTGGAGTCGTGTTTTATCTCTATTGTAGTCTCCACCAACTTCTTGAGAAAATATCTGTCTCTTTAGCTACTAAATGCTCCACTATTTTCACCAGCTAGTCGCTAACTTGGTGCTGGGCAGGTAGCATACACAGGGTTTATACCGGTGGTCTACCTCCGGGTCTGAAAAGTGAAGCCGACACAGAAGTGCCTTAAACCTGCATTCTTTCTAATAGCCAGCAGGGGGCGACTCCTCTGGTTGCAAAAAGAAGTCTGATTGTATAGAAGTCTATGAGAAAATGACTCTACTTCTCACTTGATTTATTACCTCAGTAAACATTGTAAACATGAGTCAAATAGACCATAAAGCAGGCTATGCTTTAGGGCGTGGCTACCTTGTGATTGACTGGTCGCTACCACGGCGTTGTCCGGTCTGGGATTTGTCCGTGTTTTTGTCTTAGAACTTTAACCCTTTCACAGTGTGTTTATGTTCATGAATGATAATAATAACTTTTTGGTTGCCTAAAAATCTCTTAGTCAGTGTTGTTGTACTTAACTCCACCCTCTTGTGTCACTTCTGATTGCAGAAAACCAAGATGGCGACGGCCAAAGACCAAGATGGTGACGGCCAAAATGACGAACTCGAGGCTTCAAAACGGCAGTCCACAAACCAACGGGTGACGTCATGGTGACTATGTCCACTTCTTATATACAGTTTATGGTTTATCACAGCTTTTTTTAACAGATAAAACTGCCTGCTTGACCTGGAAACAGGAATAATGAGAGCAGTGAGAACAAAACAGTAAAGTTGCGGGTCAAAAGAATGAGCTGAAGGACACTAACATGCACTTTTTTTGGCTAATTCGGTGTGTGCCGAATGCCTTTGCATTGCTCTGAGGTAAAAGTTGAGCAAGTTTCAACTTGGTACAACTCCACTGCCAATGCAGAGGTCCAATTGAAATGAATGAGGAGGCTGCATTTCTTTAACCCGGGGCTATTGTTTGTGTGAACGTGGCATTAATAGCTACAGACTACCATGCCTAGTTTAAACTTGAGAAGTCAGCTCCGATAGCAAGCTGTCCTTGATGCTCCTTTGTTGACACAGTGTTAGAGAGGTGTTTAACTCTGTTGTAACTGATGTCACATGGTTAGTGGCGGCGTTGTATTAGACTGCACTGAACACTGAAAGGTAAAACTGTTCTTCCAATTCCAGTTATTCTCATTAGCGGGATAGAAAAACAAAATATGTGGAATAGCTATGGCACTAGCCCTTTCAATATAAACTAACTCCTCTCTTACCTCATGCCTTATTCAGTCTAATGACACTTTACCACACAATCTGTGGTTCTCAGAGAGGAGGAGGGAGGCGTCGGCGGTAAAGACCGAGTTCTTGGAGACATCTGTAATCTCCTTCAGTGTGAAACAGCGGTGCACTGGGCCAACGCAGACAGGAATGCAGAAGCATGTGGATAGACAGTGTGTGTGCGAAGACGAGGGCCTAGCCTTTGTCAAGATTTATGAGTAAGCAAACAGGAGAGAGAAAACATTTGCTCTCCATGGTCACCACAGACGGCCATGGGGACTGTAGCCAACAAAAAAACATGCAATTAATGTTCAAAAGGTGCCATGGCTGGGCCACTGCACGCTCCTGAAACCCTAGCCTGGTTTCACAGATGGAGGTTTGTCTACCTGCTGACAGTGCGGTATTTTCTTGTGCGTCGTAACCATTGGGGGAAGTTAATCTGTAACATGTTTGTAAGACAATATAAACACAGCGAGATCACGGTCAGCACTTTGAAAAATTAACAATATTGAGAACTGTTCTGATAAAACGCACCAAGATGTTCATGTGTGCACTCAGTTCCTCAGAAGTTCTGAGGAACTGATGGCGCCTGCATGTGGTGTTGTAATGTGTTGCCATATGGAGGACAACTAACCTCTTGTCCAGATTAAAAGACTGGCTGGCCTCCTGGAGGCGTCCCAGGGGAGCGAGCTCATTCTCAAACTGAATAATGCTCTGCTCTGGTGTGGATCACAGAAGGTTTTATCCCACTATCAGCGATAGACCACACTTTCTATGCTTAAGAGCACGCTAAACGCCAAAATAAATGAGTCAAGATAAAAGGAGGACAGCTAAAGACTGGTGCATTTTATTTTGAAAAATGCACTGCAGATTATCACGGCACATTTGTCATGACTCGTTTTATGTCCTCTATGACCTTGTACTTCAGGATTTTAAACTGCAATTATTCCAGTGTGGCCTTTTCTAGCTAACCCACAATTTGAAGTTCAATTCAATCATCATTGTTTTGGTTTATCCACAAGAATTTAACAGTAATTGTTGGCTTTGGAAGTCCGTCCTGACTCTATTATTACCATTAAACGTCTATTATTTACCATCAGATATCCTGTTGTGTGTGGGGAACCCCGAGGACAGTCGATGACGCAGTCACGTGGGAAAAAACAAAAGTCAATTGAGAACCGAAAGCGGAAGAACAACCGCCTTCATGTCGGCCGCGGCTAATGCATGAGCTAATGCAAAACGCGAAGCATTGCGTAAGATGGACCTCAGAAATGGAGGACCAACTTGTTGATTTGTGGCAACAACACGAGCGTTTATTTAACATGTCTCCATGACTTCATCCATCCATCCTTTGTGAATATTCAGTACAATGTAGTGCGAAAACTAACATCGCTAATGCTCCTTGCCATGTTTATGGACACTAAAGTCACGTTTGATCACAAGAGATTTTGCGAGATTTCAGTTTTTTTCAGTCTGGACTCTTGTTGTTCATGAATGGAATCTGTTAGTGTGTGGAGCTGTTTTGGCCAAATCGTTGCTCACCACACACTATAGGAACAAAATTGTTAAATTTAACAGAACATGTCGTCATGTGTTGGCTCTCTCACATTTTCAAAATCTGTTAAGATTTGACAAATATTTTAGTGTCTGCCAGCCTTTTTTTCCTCAACATGTCATTCTGGATACACAGGTGATGCAGATCCAGATCTCATGCAGAGCCAACGCCTCATATTTCCTCTTACACAACGCGTGATCAGATCAGATCAGACTGATACCCACACCGCGGGGCGGGTCGGTTTCACTCTATTGTGAACCCTTTTGTGTTTATTCAAAGCTTCATGAGGTGGTTTTGTCTCCGATTAGGGCCTCGGTTTTTGCCAGGTACAAAATCTACAGAACATGATATCTGCTCCACTCTCATGAATACCTTTACGTGTTATAGTTGCTGGCTATATAACCTCACTCCCAGAGGATACACATTTAATATTTAAGACCAGATTGATACCGGACAAACATGGCTCAGTTCATGATTATGTATAATAATGCAGAGTCCATGATCATCTGCCTCTCACACTAAAACCTCAGAGGCCCTTTATTCTATAACAATGCAATGTAATCAACCCTTTGGATCAAGATTTTCAATTGTATTCAATAGGGGTGTAAGAAAATACACGAGTATCGCAAGATAATGTTTTTGCGATACTGTATCGATTCTCCAAAACTCAGATTTTATACATATGGTGGTGTGTCTTTATAATATGACAGTTTTCCTAAAATTAGACTTGAAAATATATCGCAATATATTGAATCGTTCCCCCTGTATCATGATACGTATCATTCCGCCATATTCTTGCCAACACACAGCCCTAGTATTCAAATGAGATCAAGTTCTAGGGGATTAGTTTTGGCAGAGGTTCAGAGTGCGGCAGAGCACTGTTAGGAGTCCAAGCCTTTGGACCAGACTAGATTTACTTTCTCCATTATTGAAACCAGGGCAGCTGACCAGACAGACAATTCTGATATAGGGGAAAAAGCAGGGGGAAAGATGAAAAGAAGAAGACGTGACGAAACAGAGTGACTTGAGGACTGAGCGAAAGCAGAGACCAAAAGAGACTCAGAGATCTGTGGACTAAAAACTAAAAACAGATTAAATGTGAGAAAGAGATGTATGGAGCACACCCTGATTTTTCTGACGTTACCCAAAACCTTCTTTCTCCTCCCAAGATCTGTTTTATCAAGGCCACATGCAGTCCCTGCCCAACACCACGTCTCAAAGACAGTTAACATTCCTGCAGTTCACATGCTCACCAGGATCCCAGTTAAAAAGCAGCTCCTATAGAACTCTGTCGGGCAGGAAAGAAGCAGTGAGGACATGAAGAGGAGGAGGAGTGCACCGGAAAAGGTTGACCTCAGTTCTGTGTGTTCTGAGTGTTGCCACAGCTGTATCTGGTTCAGCAGAACACAAGTCACATCGAGGGGAGTTATTGGGCCGGCAGGGAAGACTCAGCAGAGGGAAAAGGTCCCTGCCTTCACAAAAACACTGATACACAGTTATCTCCTCGAGTACAGTATTTGTTGTCTCTTGGCGAAGAAGGTTGGGTACCGTTTTACATTTATTACCTTGCCTTGAGGAATAGGCCTATAAGCATTTTATACAAATCCCCTTTTAGATTTAACAAAAGAAGCCAAGCTTTGTTGAAGCAAAGCCAGTTGTACAAGATATTTGCCTAAAATAGTCTAATCTTGGCAAAATTATGAATAAATTAGGAACAATTTGATTAAAGGTGCTAAACACGAAATTGAGAGCATTTCTATTTCATTTATTAACTGACAGCCTAAACTGTACACTGACTGCACTGCTACGCTCACAGCTATAACGTTTATGCTGACTTTATACTCGCCGTCAGTCCATCACAAACACACGCTCCCTCCCTCGACACTCGCTAACGTTAAGCACACAACCGACGCACGGAGTTATTCCCTAAAGGAGTTTGCCACTTGTATAACACCAGGGTTGACCCGAATGTTCGATCCTTCAAAGCTTCGACCGTTGCCATGGTAATCGACCTCCTAATCAGTATTCAAATGCTTTGCTTTTTTATTTTTATTTTTTTATAAGTATGTAATAATAATGTGTAAATCCCCAAATAGCCCAAGAAATAAGGAATAATTCCACAACATTATTCATTATTCATATTCAACATTAATTACTATTAATTATTACATCGTAAAAGTACATAATTCCCCGATGCTTAGGCCTGATGGGCCGCCGTTCTTTCAATACACTGGCGGAGACCCTGCAGAGCGCGGGTGCTACACTTACACGATGGTCGGGACGGCGTTATCAGCTGTAACCGCACAGTGCAGAGCGACGGCCGTGAGCTAGCCAGTGGGGCACGCTCACATGCACCAACGTGCACTAAAAGGCACACGCGGCCGGCCCGGATATGTCAACAATGCACGGAGAAGCTCAGATTAGGGAAAGTGACTACATTCTCTGCTCAGGTAGACATAACTCCACTATATCTTAACATAGCAAATAGTTGTTTGCTGATATGTTAATGCCCTGAATATCGTACATAGAGAACCTTTAAACTGTAAGTAAACAAGACCACTAGCACTTTTAGTTTCAGTACTAAAATAATGACCAAATGAATGAATGAATGGCAACTTTCAGACTAGTATCAAGGTTCAATACACAGCCCTACTCTTGGAAAGTACCGAAAGGCTAATAGAGTACAGCTGAGTTGCAAAAACAAACATGTCGAGCAATGCATGACGTGTACAAAAGTATGTTGACATAATTTGCCACGAAGTTATTAAACTTAAGGTCAGTTGTCCGTTCTCCTCAAGATCCTCAGAAGTATTACATGTTTCAAACAATCACTGTAATCTGTTTTATTGGCATAAAGCACACATTTGGCCTGTGCACACGATCATCTCCTTTAAATAATTCTCTTCATCATCCTCTTATGGTAAAACAAAATCCCTTGTTGTTATTAAAAATGCCAAACATGATCATTCACGATCAAAAGCATTGAAATACCGCTGTGTACTTTCTCTCTTTTTCTTTTCCTCCTAGTTTTGGTCATATTCCCTTAAAGTGACGCCATGTTTTGATGAACAGTGTGGCTACATGTCACAATTACAACATAATGGTAAAACATACACAGTGGTTAACAAGTAGAGAAGAGTCATAAAGCCATAAATCTGACAATATACAGCTTTTGCCAACATTCGCTAACATTAGCCACCATAAGCTCGACTGTACTGAGCCATGGCCGTGTTTGTTATTGCTTATGAGCTGAACTTTTCATTTGAAAGAGGAAGAACATGTTATTTCTTCTTTAAAAGGTTACACAGTGTTGTTTTACAGGGTCAGTTTGCCAAATTTACAGAGAGACATATTTTTCTACATACCCCTGGTGGTATATAGCCAAGCAGATATTTTTGGGATATCCACCTTTGTCATCCTAATATAAAGGGTGTGAATGTAATTTCCTCTGAGGGGCTCCGAGCATTTAAAATTACGTTTCAGAGCCAGATATCTCAAAACTTTGGCATGTGAAACCGAGACTATCTGACACCAACAGGGTTTAATAATAACATTCATTTTTGTGTGATTTGGGTGGACTGACCCTTTAATATCACTCAGATGGCTTTGTTTTTCTCATTTATTCGTGGGTGGAGTGACTAAACTAACCAGCTAGCTGAATTGTATCACCAATGACCTCTGTGATAATGATTGCCAGCTGTTTGAAGGATGATTATAACATTTACCGACAGCACAATCCTCACTGGCAGCAGCCCTTTCTTTCCTCCGTAACCAGCTCCAACAGCTGATACGGTTATTTGTTTAGGAGCTGACACAGAATGCAGATATGACCGTGCTCTCACTGTCTTGGACCAGAATCTAACAAGGAGGTCACAGGAGATAAAAAAAAAAAAAAAAGTCTTGCAGATCTGCAGTGCAGACCTGAGCAAAACTAATATTTCACCACGAGGTTTTATGAAAATCAGCCGTCACAAACGTGACTGTCACACAGTATTCAAATCAGGAATGTGACAGTTACAGGAAAATGGCATGCTTTATGATTTTCGGTTACTGATTAAACATTGATAGCGGTGTTGGTGCAACAGTTTTCAACAAATATAAGCAGTGATTCTACAACATTAGCTGCTTGGAGCATCCCTTGTCACTCTGGGTATTTATGCTTTAACATTCACAGCTGTGAGTACTGATAACTGCAAACAAGCTGAACCACTTGTTGAAAAGTAATGCCCTAAAGAAACATCACCTGGCTCTATTTTGCCACACTGATATGTTAGAGGTATGATTATTAAAGTAGGTTTTCAGAAAGAAAAGTGGTGGTTTGAGCTGCAACGATTAATCGATTAGTTGTCAACTATTAAATTAATCGCCAACTATTTTGATAATCGATTAATCGGTTTGAGTAATTTTTTAAAGGGAAAAAAATTCAAAATTCTCTGATTCCAGCTTCTTAAATGTGAATATTCTCTGGTTTCTTTACTCCTCTATGACAGTAAACTGAATATCTTTGAGTTGTGGACAAAACAAGACATTTGAGGACGTTATCTTGGGCTTTGGGAAACACTGATTTTTCACTATTTTTAACCATTTTCTGACATTTTATAGACCGAACAACTAATCGATTAATCTAGACAATAATCTACAGATTAATTGACAGTGAAAATAATCGTTAGTTGCAGCCATAGTTGTGGTGATCGCAGGGCCCAGAGTGACCTGTAATATCATATAAAACTCACTTCATAGAAACTTTTGCATCTGCAGACGAGAATATGTTTGGAAATAATAAAAGATAAAATAGTAGTCGTAGTTAGCACTAGCATCGACAAACAGTTTATCTTGACGATACAACCACTGGAAGAAGATGTCAAAAAAGTTGTCTCTGAGAACTGCCAAATTAAAAGACCACAGGAATAACTGGTGAGCAAGGGTGTCACCAAAATAAATCTAAAAAACAGGGATTTCAAGGATTACTACTTTATATGTTACAGAACTAACCAAAACACTGAGGATGAGGAAGGCCAACGTCACAGAGGTGATCAAATATCACTTATCTACTGTACAAGCCGCTCCCTGCCCGTGTCACTCAGGTGTCACATCATGGCTGTTGGTTGTAATATTACTCTACAACAAAGCTCCTACCTATTTGTCTCATCAAACTTTGAACAGAGCAGAGGAGTCTAAGGTGAACTACCACAACAAAACACGCACCCAATTCTACACAAAATATCAAATGGTAGCTTAGTGATGTCACTAGATCGGTAAATAGTTGGATTATTTTCAGGCTCTAATGACGGCTATTATAGACACACTTTGTGTGATGTCAGCAATATATATATGAGCTTTTGATATACAGTATATATATATATATATATATATATATATATATATATATATATACTGTATAAGTGTCATCTACTCTTAATAAACTCCTTGACTATTATACTTGTGGTGTGGTGTATTGGACTATGGTAAGTGAGTGAAGAATTTTTCTCCACTGCCATCTCTTCAAAGACCTGTTTGCACAGGTTGTCAAAGTCCATCATTGTTATGAAAGCATTTGTTAAACCGAGAGAATGTGGTACTGTAGTGTGCGTGTGTGTATGTGCGTGTGTGCGTGCGTGCGTGCGTGTGTGTGGTTGGGTGGCGGTCAAGGGAGGTGTAGCAAGTGACCTCAGATGCTGCAGGCAAACACTCTGACCTCATATTCATCCCAGGCTGACACATAAAACATACTAAGACGATGTTTCATTCATGAGTTCAAATGTCGTATGTCTGCATGTGTGTGTCTGTGATGAGAGGAGATGCTGGAGGCAAAACCTGACCTAACCTGTCATCCTTAACAAAATAAATACCACAGATTGAGACGCAAAACGTGATCATCAGCTCAGTTTGTTCCCATTAGCAGACATGTATATTATGTGTATTATTCTTAACTATTATTGAAGCCTTTGCAACACTTGCAGCTGCTGCTTGTCTAAATTGAAGGATGCTACAGCACTTGTTACAAAGTAGTAACGCCTATTTAGGTTCAGTAATAATCTGCTTGGCCGCTTTGATAAATTCTAATAGCTGTGATGTGAGGAGCCTGTTATGTGGCCTGATGGCTGGAAAAAAAAAATAGGGAACGGTCTTTGGACATTCAGTTAAAATGTGGGTGAAGCTGCAGGAATTAAAATCAGATGGGAGGCTGAGGATGCATCCAAACATCTGTGTCGATTATGGATGTAATCATCATTAACATATTTAGTATGTTACATTTATAATTGGAGTTTGCATGCATGAGGACATCAGAGAAATCTCCACTACTCATGTGTGGTTTTACCTTTCTGCAGATGAATGATGTCGGGGAAGTTGGCGAGCAGGCCTTGGTAGAGCGACAGCTTGTCCAGCATATGGAAGAGGTCATACTTAGGTTGCTCTGCGAACATCTCTCCGATGTTCTCGTAGGTGCGGCCAGTGTGGGAGATGGCTTTGTTGAGGGCCTCTGAGCTGTGGGGAGGGTCCAGCATGAACGCCTGGCTGATGGACTGGAAAGAATTTCCCAGCCGCTGGAACTCCTTCCTGAACCCACCCAGGTGCTTACGCACCAGCTCCGAGGCGACGTGCGTGAGCTGCATCACGCTGTCGTCCATTTTCTTAGCGAAGGCCTTGAAGGTGTCGATGCGCTCCTCTACGTCCTGGAGGTCCTGGTGCTCGTTGGGGATCTGGAGGGTCAGCATGAAGTGGGCGCCCACCATCTCGTCCTTCTCCGCCCGCCTCTTGCCGAGCTTCCACTGCTTGTCGTCGGCGCACATCAGAAAGTGCTCGAAGCCTTCGTACTGGGAGAGGACCGGGTGGCTGGTCATGTGGTTCATCCACAGTATCAGTCGCCTCTTGCGCTTCTCGATGAAGTCTTCCTCGAAGCGCCCCGTGGCCTGCTTCTCGGGCAGGTGGGGCACGGAGATCACAGTGAACTTGTGCAGCAAGCGGTTGTACAGCCAGTCGAAGTGTTTGTAGCGCCTGTAGACGGGGCGCCCCGTGTCGCTCGGCGTGACCCGGTACGAAATGTACGTCTTGATGCCCTTGAACTTTGTCTGTTTCGTGGGGTCTTCGATGGAGCAGGAGAACGGCAGTGGGCTCTCCTTCCACAGGGGCCCCACGGGACCCATCTCGATGGTGTACGACTCGGCTATCTTCGCCATCATGGGCACATCGCCCAGCACGAACGCTTCCACCCCTGAGCGCACGAAGCTGGAGAACCTGTTCAAGTTCCTGCCCACCATGCTGCCTTTCCTGGAGCTGGAGATGCTGTCCTGCCTCTCCATGTGCGGTTTGGCCCGGTAGTGCACGTTGGGGTTGTTGGACAGCGGGCTCTGATGGGCATGCCCGTTGGCCCCGGGGCTCCTAGCGTGGTCGCCGTCGTCCACCACCGTCGACCTGTCGTCCCAGTCGTCCCAGTCGTCATCGTCGTCGTCATAGAAGCTCTGCTGCAAATGCAGAGGGGTGTTTGGGGTCGAGGGGAAATAGGAGGAGTCGTTTCCTAAAGATCCTGCCGGGCTTATGGAGCAGTCGGTCACGTTAGAGTTCGAGCGAGTGCGAATAACTTCCACATAGGATGCAGGGAAGAGACCCTTCTCCCCTCGGCTGTTCTCCCCCTGAAACCAGCCGTCCACCGAGTTCTCGTCAAAGATAACCAGCTCCTCGTTCTCCTTGATGCTGATCTCCTCTTTGTTTTCACTTAGAAAAGTGTAGATTGCTTTGGCTTTCACTGACATCTTGATACTCCAGTGGGTCCTTAAGCAAGAAAAATCTACATGCACATAGTGCCTAGATTATACTGTGTTGATGCATGCTGAGTTGGTAACATCCGACACTAACTTACTGTAATATTTAAACTCATATCAAATTACATGGCAGCTGTTGGATCAGG